>CAKXYN010000107.1:4000000-6878250 GCA_935064755.1 Tragelaphus eurycerus
TGATCATTGTGATCACCAGGGACATTTTAAAAATAAAAATTCTTGAGTCTACTTCTAGACAATGTTTTTCATAAGTTCTCGGGTAGAAATCAGGATTCTATATTTCTTAAAAAGTCTCCGAGATTATCCTGATTCTTGTACAGGTTTGGAACTACTGCTGTGGAACTCATTTTGAAAGCCAGTTGGATCCTAATGAACACTTCCCTATGTTAAAGCAATGTTTAAGTCTTTGACAGTTGTCATGATATCTTTATATATTGATAAGCTATCAGACAGTCACAAAATAGGGGCTCAGTAAGTGTTTTGATTGATACACTAGAACATTCAATATATTTCCCTAACCATAATAGTAATCATTATCATTAACCTAGTCGAAGACGTTTTTGTTGGTTAAAAAAATAGGTGTAGGATTCTATATAAATTGGAGTGATTAAAAAAATAAACATTGCCATTTATATTATCATTATTTTCTTATTCAATGGTATGCGCGCCCTTGAATGATCTAACTCTTGAATACGGAGAGGAAAACCATTAGAACCGTTCCACACTCAGTCATGACAGTATTTTGTTGCATTTTTTTTTTCATCCAGATAACAAGAAGTCTAGTTCAAGTCTACACAGCTGCAGGTTTTAAATCAATGGTCCCTGACACATGGACAACAAAGCGTGCTGCAACCAAGGGGGCATAAACAAAAGTCCATCATGAAAGTAGAGGACATGAATGGAACAGTCAGGAAAACCACAAACAAAGTGAATTGTATAGATGGAAAATGGAAAATTAAGGGAGAAGAAACAGAAGAAATGAAAGGGACACATAAGTGCTTTGTTCACCTAAATGATTATAAAAACGTGACTCAAGGTATTTTGATGAAGAATTCGGAGGAAAGAAAAAGAAGAAATTAGAGGCACATACTTTGCTGCAGTACCATGGAGCTTAGGACTCCAAGAAAGAATAATTATTGCTCAGTTGGGATACACTCTCCCCTTTGTAGAGGTCCAAGCCAGAGAATTTATGACTTTTCTGAGAAGTTTTTGTTGGTTTTATCAGTGTTCTCCATTATCTGATTAAGCAACACATCTGCTTCCCTTTAAATATATTTATTGAAAGCCTGAGAGGTGTAAGTCAGACAGAATAGGAACCCAGAATTTAAAGCTGAAACCTATCATACTTCTGAGACAAACTAAGAAAAAAATTTAAGCAGAACTATAGATGAACAGATTTTGAAAATATTGGGCATTTAAAGGCTTTTCTTGCTATAATTAAAAATAAATGGACTAGGCTCATCTTCAGCTATTTGAATATATCAACCTTTAAAATAGGCTTTTTTTCAAAAGACCCTGATGCTGGGAAAGATTGAAGGCAGGAGGAGAAGGGGATGACAGAGGATGAGATGTTTGGATGGCATCACCAACTCGATGGAGCAAGGACAGGGAAGCCTGGTGTGCTGCAGTCCATGGGGTCACAGAGTCGGACACATCTGAGCGACTAAACTCAACTGAAATTCCTTGATGAACAACCAAAAGTGATATTTAGTTTCATTTTGTTCCTGGGTGATAGGTACACCAGATTCATCACAATTTACCCTCTGGCAATAAGACCTTGACGATTCACAAGGTATTTCTTCCTTTGTGACTTACTGAGCTTACATGTCAAATGCTGTTACTCCTGACCCCTCAGAATGTCTCCTCTGACCGGGAATAGAACAAATAGCATGAGGATAGAGGGGGCCAATGTAATGAATAGCACTCGCTTCCCTCCTTCCTGCTTCCCTCCCTCAATGGTAGAGACTGATGACAGGGCTCTGTTATTCTGCCAGCAGCGAGCTTCAATAGGAAGGATGGGTTATTGGAGGAATGCTTTTTATAACTGCTCAGGATGACCTCAGATGATCTGATTGTGGTTTTGCTGTCATCAAGAAGCCCCCTTTGCCCACTCTTCCATAAAAGGAAATCCTAATCTTTGGACTTCTTCTGAATGTTAAAGTAAGAGCTCCCTAGACCTCAGAGTTTAATTGTAATTTCACAGGATTTAAAAAAAAAAATTCCCCCCCTGGTCTTTTCTTATGACTATAGCAGAGGGAGGTCTATTCAATAGCTTGGATGCCTCTTTTGTATCTTTTTGTTTGTTTGTTTGTTTGTTTTGAGTGTGCTGCAGGACATGCAGAAATCTTGGTTTCTACCTCAGGAATGGAACCTGTTTTCCCCTGCAGTGGAAGCTCAGAGTCTTAACCACTGGACCTATGGAGAAGTCCACTTTTGTGGCGCCTTGTCTTATGGAAGCTCCACCTTCTTGTTAGAAGTGAAGTGAAATAGAAAGTCGCTCAGTTGTGTCCGACTCTCTGTGACCCAATGGACTATACAGTTCATGGAATTCTCCAGGCCAGAATACTGGCGTGGATAGCCTTTCCCTTCTCCAGGGGATCTTCCCAACCCAGGGATCGAACCCAGGTCTCCCTCATTGCAGGCGGATTCTTTACCAGCTGAACCACAAGGGAAAGAGCTTCACGATAAGCTGGAATTGTTCCAACTCCAAAATTTTATAAAATGAAACCATTTGACAAGTGATGTAATCACGTAAATGTTTACATTGTTGGCATATGTTGGCTAATGATACTTTTTTGAATTTTAAAAGGTAACTTTTTCCTAATGCTTAGGTGCCTTTTGAAGAACAGGATAATTCAGCAATTTATGCAAAGTTTGACTTCTCTTGAGCTTTAATATCATATCAGTTTCTTGGGAAGGCTAACTGTGATGAACACAGCTTCTTGGTTGGGATAAATACACGTTTTAGGCATTTTCTGCTTTATTTGACTTGGTTGAGTACCATCTCCCATGGCAATTGGTAAAGCCAATTAATGGGAAAAGTAAATTTTATTAATCTCTTTTCAGCTGTGCGAGAAAAGAAGTCAAAACATAATGGGGAAATTCTTCCAAGTGTGAAAAATTACCCACTTTGTCTATTTCATATTTCTCAAACTCAAAAATTAATGGCTTCTTAGGAAAAAAATTGTTTGTATCTCTGTGGATACAGAGAGTTTATGAATGCAAGGGAGCACTGCAGGATGAGAGAGAGAGGAGGAGGACTTCTGCATGAGAGAAGAAAACATATTTAAAAACTTAAATGTACATTTTTCATACTTACACGATTGGTTTTTCAGAAAGAAAATTATTGTGGAGAATAGCTTTTCTCAAGCAGCTCCATTTAGCTGATGCTAGAATAGGTATGATGGAGTAGGGATTTTGATTTTAAGTCATTCAGTTGATTTTGGGCTTTGACAATTCTAGTTTTGGCAATTTTACTTCTAGCTAATAAAACCATGTCTTAGATGTAGGTTCGTATGCAGCTTTTAGAATGTCGAGATGCTGTAGATAAGGACTGGACTCTGGTGGCTTCTCTTGTGGAGGAGCATGGGTTCTCGGTGCGTGGGCTCAGCAGTTGTGGTGCACAGGCTTAGACGCTCTGCAGCATGTGGGATCTTCCTGGACTAGGAGTCAAACCCATGTGCAGGCAAATTCTGAACCACTAGACCACTAGGGAAGTCCTCTTTCACACATTTGCGTCTTGTGCATCCTGCTTGTTCTGCAGAGAACACTCTTACCACCTTTGCCTGAGGAACCTTGTTCATTCTTTAAGAATCAGCTCAGTCACCATTTAGTCCGTGAAGTCATTTCTGAGGCTCCAGATTGGGTTTAGTGCTTTACTCTTATGATTTGATAGAATCCTATGGCTCCTTCTGTTACAGAATTTGACTGGAATTATAATGACCTATTCCTATGTCCATCTCCACTATTAGAATAAAAATTCCTCTAGGCACAATCTTGTTTTGTCCTAGAAGAACTTTACATTTTAACATCCTTTACAGTGTCCCTTAAATTTTTTTTTTTTTTTTAACTCAAACAAGATGGGGATTAAAATAGAATGATGAAAGTCTGAAATCAAATTTCTAGGTGGTGGTCTGAGTAAGAACCATAGAGGTAGATGAGGGAGACTATGGGACTCCTTTCAGGCTAGTGGCTGGCTGTTTTTGCATGGAGGAAGATCAGAGTAGTCATCATTTGACAAATTCCTTCAAGAAATTGCTTCTATATATCAGAAAGGGATACAACAAAAACCACTATGATAATGCCTATAACATTTGATTACGTAGAGAGTATTTTTCACATATTTGTTAAATCATTTGATCCTAGTAAAAACATTAAGAGACAAGGAATTCTTTTTTTTTCTATTTTGCCAATGAGATAACTGGTCCTGGATTGGGTTCATTCATTCAACAAAATTCCGAATGTCTAGCTGGAGCACAGGAAAGTGAATGACACAGCTATTGTCCTGGACTACACAGAGGCTGGCATTCTAATGAGAAAGGCAGATATTAAAAAGTTAAATACACATACATGCATACATTGCATAATTGATTATTTCATTACAATCTTGTTTAGTGCTATAAAGAATTAAGTATGCAGTTGTGTGCACAAAAAAGTGAATATGGGACCAGTGGACCAGACTTGGTATGAAGAGTTAGCAAATATGTCTTGAGCAAAGGACGCCTATGTTCAGACAGAGGGACAAGGAGGCCTTTATCCAGTGAAGAGGAAAGACAAACCAATGGGAAGCAATGTGGCAAGGAGACTTGTGTCTTTGAGCAGCTAAAAGCAAAAGTTCAGGGGGCCCTGGGACTATGAGGGGAGATAGAGCAAGTGCTTGTCTTGAAAGGAATGGGGAAGTCCACTCCTTCGATAGTCATTAGGGATGCATGCGTGAATGCTAAGTCACTTCAGTTGTGTCTGACTCTTTGTGACACTATGGACTATAGCCTTCCAGGCTCCTCTGTCCATAGGATTCTCCAGGCAAGAATACTGGAGTGGGTTGACATGCTTTCCTCCTTGGGTTCTTCTAAAACTGAGGGATCGGACCCACGTCTTGTGTCTACTGCATTTGCAGACAGGTTCTTTACCACTAGGGCCACCTGGAAAGCCCAGTCATTAGGGATAAGTAGATGCAAAAAATATCTAGAGGTTTTGCTGGTAAAAAACACATAGAGGCCATTGGGTTTGCCCTTTACTAAAATTTCAAGTAAGGGCATTGAAGAAAAATAGCTTGAAATAAAAGGAGACGTTAATTGGCTAAAAAAAAAAAAAAAAAAAATAACCTCAGGGTCAGAGATAATGCAAAGAATCAAACATTTTCAGATACCAGATGCCTTGACACATTTAAAGATGTTTATTTGCATCCCAGCTCTGTGTGTTTTAACGTTGACCCTGAGCTGGGTCATCTGAAATTTTCTTCCATGTTGGTTTCTTTGTTAAGTGTTCACTCCGTGTTCTCTCTGGTCTAGTTGTTGCCAGCAGAAAACTGAACACTCCCAGCCTCATTTTAACTAAATTAACTAGACTCACAACCTCAGTGTCAGTGAACAATGAAGGCTTACCACCACAACATATGAAGCAAAAATGAAATTAGCCAGCGGTGGGAAACTACAAACAGCTGAGGCATTCAATTGTTAGCCATTTGAAGGATTAACTTCTAAATCATGTAGAGCTCCCTTGGTAGTTAACTAGTTGGGCACTCAAGGGTATATAAAAACACACTTTACAGTAGAAATGTATTTCTTCACCTATAAAATAGAGATTTACTGGCAGGTCATGATATTATTAATACTGGATTTCCTTGCCTTGGTCCATGAGCTTAATCATATTTTCTTTTGCTTTTCTTACTGGTCACCTTGCATTGGGGTTTCAAAACAGGTACTGTAGAATCAACCATGTCCCAAGTTAGGCAGGACAGTGCTGTCTCAGATGGCTGCTGCAGAATTATCTAAAACCCCATGCTTATTCCTCTGGATTTCCACTCTTGCCCTGTGCTATTGCTTCATGCATTCCAGATTTACACAGCTCATTGAATATTCAGCCAGGCTTAAAGATTTTATTTGATGGTTATTTCAATAATAATTATGGAGGCTGCCAAACTCTCTTTACCCTGCTAAAAAACAAACAAAAAATAAACCTGCCATCATAACACAGTAAAAATCACAACAATAAGAGGTTTTCATGGTATCTTAAAACTCAGTTTGGTGTTTCTTGAAGGATTGGTAGACTACTTGTTCAGAACTTATAGCCAGAGAAACTCAATTAATGGTCACTACTATCAATTATTTTTACACATTTCAACAGTGTTTATTAAGAACCCACGAGCTTTTCATAAAAGAATGTTGTCAACTTGGATTTTAATATTTCATTAAAACAAGCCACCAGTTCACCTTTGTAAGTGTTGATTCAATTGGGGGGCTAATTAAATAATTATGATTGATGAATTTTATGTGTATTTTTTAAACCAAGGTTAGAAGGCAGCTGGCAGAGACTTTTGTGAGTCTTTTAAATGTTTCCCATTATCCAAATCTCTTCTCTATATATCTATCTTTATAATTTTCTCATCCCCAAATCAATTTCAGGAAAGATCTAAAAACAAGCATGCCTTTTTTTTTCTTTCTTTCTTTATTTAAAGGGGGCTGAAGTAAAAAGCAAAAAAAAAAAAAAAGTGAAATCACCAAGAAAACCCTAAACAAATAAAGTGCAAACACAGAGTGACAAGCACACTCAGCCCCAGATTGGTTATGGATGAGACGACAAGTATATGATGAAATTAATGACCCTCTGTCAACTTTTTAGATCTCACTTTTAAAGAGAATGGACCAAAAATCAATAGCCCCCAAACCACCAGTACTCCAGTGAACCAGTCTTTCATTTATCTTGCTGTTGGCACTCAGATAGAAATGCAGCCAAGCACAGCACAGAGCCTTCACTGGGAGTCATCATCACAGGCCATGTTTGAGCACCCCAGTTAAGGGTCAAAGGTGTGCGTCAAGGCTTCTATGAGAAGGACCCACTTCTAAATACCCATACTAGTATTCACTTTATTCAGCTGGAAGCCCATTTGGGATATACATATCAAGTAGTTTGGCTTTTGAAATTTACCTGTTAGGCTGATGGGTTGCTAGCCACCAGTAACAATGATGGCCAGGGATTTTTTTTTCTATTCTTGTTTTATACCTTGATTTTTCATGGTTATCTCTCTAGTGCTCAGATGGCAGCAAAATGCAACTTAAGATTGAAGTAGAGTAGACAAACATTTAAAAAAATACAAGTTTGTACAGATACATGGCTTTATATCATGTTTGTATACTGGTTCTTAAGAGATGTAGTTTTTGAAGTGTTAGTCACTCAGTCGTGTCTGACTCTTTGCGACTCCATGAACTGTAACCCGCCAGGCTCCTCTGTCCATAGGATTTTCCAGGCAAGAATACTGGAGTGGTTGCCATTACCTAGAATAGAATCAGATAAAGTGTAAAGATTATATTCAGAATACTATAAGCTCAAATCAAGGTAGATTCCATAGTTAAGCAAAAGAAGAAAACATTGAAATTGCCAGATGAGTTGTAATAGAGCTTGTGATTCTTAATGAGGATTCTTAGCAGTCATCACTTACCTCCAAGACTGAATTTTATAGAAATAAAATTGGTTAGTACATCACGAGGATTTTCCTACACTGTGAAAGCCATATGAAAATGTGAAAGATAAATTAATCCCAACCAAGTGTTCAATAGCACTGTTAACAGCTGAGGCCAAAGTGAAATGAAATGATGTCATTATGTTAAAATGGATGTCAATGCACACAGAAAAAATCAGTGTAAAACCAGAGAGATCACATTTTGATGATAATCTAAGACAAGCAAAGTGCTAGCCATTTATCTGGCATTGTCCAAACGGAATCTAATCAATGACTGTCTTTAAGCTTTTTATTTCATTTGTATAACAAACACTTATAGAGGACTTCCTATGTGCAGCCACCATTCTGAATACCCTACGTATAATCATTCACTTAATTTTCATTACAATACCTGGAAATGCATTTTATTATTGTCTTAGTTTTTCAGATGTATAAACCAAGGCACAGAAAGGTTAAGTAGTTTGTCCAAGGCTGCGTCGCTAAATACTAGCAGAGGTGGGGTCAAAACCTGGGTATTTGCCTCCAGAATTCAAGTTCTTAATGGCTTGGTGATAAAAAATTTGCCTGCCCATGTAGGAGACCCAAGTTTGATCCTTGGTCCAGGAATATCCCCTAGAAAAGGAAATGGCATCCTGCTCTGGTATTCTTGCCTAGAGAACCCCATGAACAGAGGAACCTAGTGTGCTACAGTCCATAGGGTCACAAAGAATAGAATATAACTTAGCAACTAAACAGCAACACCAACAACAATCTTTAAATAAGGCTGCCCCAAGAAATGAAAGAACTTAAAACACCAGAGAGAACTTAAATACAATGCATATAGATAGATAAGATGAACTTAAATCAAGACATCTTCTCCTGGAAGAACTCATCTTCTCCTGTAAGAACTCCAAAATTTCAACTCACTGCTGAACAGCCATCAACAGGAAATGTTGGATCCCACCCCCAAAAAGATACCCCACATCCAAGGGCAAAGGAGAAGCCCCAGCAAGATGGTAGGAGGGGCAAAATTGCATTTAGAATCAAACCCCGTACCCACCAGAGACGCTTGGAGTGCTCAAACAAACCCTATGTGCACCAGGACCCAGAGATCCCACAGAGACTGAGCCAGAACTGTGTTTGAGTGTCTCCTGAAGAGGTATGGGTCAGCAGTGGACTGCTGCAGGGGCAGGGGCTCTGGGTGCCGTAGACCTGCTATGGCATAAGTCCTCTTGGAGGAGGTCGCCATTAATCCCACCATAGAGCCATCAGAACTTACACAGGACTGGGGAAACAGACTCTTGGAGGGCACAAACAAAAGCTTGGGTGAACCAGAACCCAGGAGAAAGCAGTAGTGACCCCACAAAAGACTGACCCAGACTTGTCTGTGAGTGTCCAAGAGTCTCCGGTGGAGATATGGGTTGGCAGTGGCCTGCTGCAGGGTTGGGGTTACTGAGTGAAACAGTGCATGCATGGGACATTTTGAAGGAGGTCGCCATTATCTGCATTATCTCCACCATAGTTTGGCCTCAGGTCAAACAACAGGGAGGGCTCACAGCCCCGCTCATTAATGTAAAATTGGATTAAAGATATACTGAGCACGGCCCTGCCCATTAGAACAAGATCTAGTTTTTCCCTCAGTCAGTTTCTCCAATCAGGAAGCTTCCATAAGCCTCTTATCCGTCTCCATCAGAGGGCAGACTGAATGAAAACGACAATCACATAAAACTGACCAATCTGATCACATGGACCACAGCCTTGTCTAACTCAGTGAGCCATGCTGTGTAGGACCACCCAAGATAGATGGGTCAGGGTGGAGAATTCTGACAAAATGTGGTCCACTGGAGAAGGGAATAGCAAACCACTTCAGTATTCTTGCCTTGAGAAACCCCTGAAAAGTATGAAAGGGCAAAAAGATAGGACACTGAAAGATGAACTCCCCAGGTCGGTAGGTACCCAATATGCTACTAGAGATCAGTGGTGAAATAACTCCAGAAAGAGTAAAGAGACAGAGCCAAAACAAAAACAACACCCAGTTATGGATGTGACTGTTTATGGAAGTAAAATGTGATGCTATAAAGAGGAATATTGCATAGGAACCTGGAATGTTAGTCCACGAATCAAGGCAAATTGGAAGTGGTCAAACAAGAAATGGGAAGAGTGAACATCGATATTTTGGGAATCAGTGAACTAAAATGGACTGGAATGGGTGAATTTAACTCAGATGACCATTATACCTACTAGTGTGGGCAAGAATCCCTTAGAAGAAATGGAATAGCTGTCATAGTCAACAGAAGAGTCCAAAACGCAGTACTTGGATGCAATCTCAAAAAAGACAGAATGATCTCTGTTCATTTCCAAGGCAAACCATTATCACAGTAATCCAAGTAATCCAAGCCCCAACCAGTAATGCTGAAGAAGCTGAACAGTTCTATGAAGGCCTATAAGACCTTCTAGAACTAACACCCAAAAAGATGTCCTTTTCATTATAGGGGATTGAAATGCAAAAGTAGGAAGTCAAGAGATACCTAGAGTAACAGGAAAATTTGGCTCTGGAGTACAAAATGAAGCAGGTTAAATGTTAACAGAGTTTTGCCAAGAGAATGCACTGGTCATAGCAAACACCCTCTTCCAACAACACAAGAGAAGACTCTACACATGGACATCACTGGATGGTAAATACCAAGATGAGATTGATTATATTTTTGCAGCCAAAGATGGAGAAGCTCTATACAGTCAGCAAAAAGAAGACCGGGAGCTGACAGTGGCTCAGATCATGAACTCCTTATTGCCAAATTCAGACTTAAACTGAAGAAAGTAGGGAAAACCACTAGACCATTCACGTATGAACTAAATCAAATCCCTTAAGACTATACAGTGGAAGTGAGAAATAGATTCAAAGGATTAGATCTGATAGACAGAGTGCCTGAAGAACTATGGATGGAGGTAACATTGTACAGGAGGCAGGAATCAAGAACATCCCCAAGAAAAAGAAATGCAAAAAAGCAAAATGGCTGTCTGAGGAGGCCTTACAAATAGCTGAGAAAAGAAAAGAAGCAAAAGGCAAAGGAGAAAAGGAAAGATATACCCATTTGAATGCAGAATTCCAAAGAATAGCAAGGAGAGGTAAGAAAGCCTTCCTTGGTGATCAGTGCAAAGAAATAGAGGGAAACAATAGAATAGGAAAGACTAGAGATCTCTTCAAGAAAATTAGAGATACCAAGGGAATATTTCATACAAAGGTGGACACAATAAAGGACAGAAATTGTATGGACCTCACAGAAGCAGAAGATATTAAGAAAAGGTGGCAAGAATACACAGAAGAACTATACAAAAAAGATCTTCATGACACAGATAACCACGATGGTATGATCACTCACCTAGAGCCCAGATATCCTGGAATGCAAAGTCAAGTGGGCCTTAGGAAGTATCACTATGAACAAAGCTAGTGGAGGTGATGGAATTCCAGTTGAGCTATTTCAAATCCTAAAAGATGATGCTGTGAAAGTGCTACACTCAGTAAATATGCCAGCAAATTTGGAAATCTCAGCAGTGGCCACAGGACTGGAAAAGGTCAGTTTTCATTCCAATCCCAAAGAAAGGCAATGCCAAAGAATGCTCAAGGGTGAAGGTGAAGGTGAAGTCGCTCAGTTGTGTCCGACTCTTAGCAACCCCATTGACTGCAGCCTACCAGGCTCCTCCATTCATGGGATTTTCCAGGCAAGAGTACTGGAGTGGATTGCCATTTCCTTCTCCAGGGGATCTTCCCAACCCAGGGATCGAACCCAGGTCTCCCGCATTGCAGGCAGACGCTTTACCGTCTGAGCCACCAGGGAAGCCCTTACGAATGCTCAAACTACTGCACAATTGCACTCATCTCACACGCTAGTAAAGTAATGCTCAAAATTCTCCAAACCAGGCTTCAACAGTATGTAAACCATGAACTTCCAGATGTTCAAGCTGTATTTAGAAAAGGCAGAGGAACCAGAGATCAAATTGCCAACATCTGTTGGGTCATCAAAAAAGCAAGAGAGTTCCAGAAAAACATCTACTTCTGCTGTATTGACTATGCCAAAGCCTTTGACTGTGTGGATCACAACAAACTGGAAAATTCTTCAAGAGATGGGAATACCAGATCACCTGATCTGCCTCTTGAGAAATTTGTATGCAGGTCGGGAAGCAACAGTTAGAACTGGACATGGAACAACAGACTGGTTCTAAATAGGAAAAGGAGTATGTTGAGGCTGTATATTGTCACCCTGCTTATTTAACTTATGCAGAGTACATCATGAGAAATGCTGGACTGGATGAATCACAAGCTGGAATTAAGATTGCTTGGAGAAATATCAATAACCTCATATATGCAGATCACACCAGCCTTATGGCAGAAAGTGAAGAAGAACCAAAGATCCTCTTGATGAAAGTGAAAGAGGAGAGTGAAAAAGTGAGTGAAAAGAGAGTGAAAAAGGCTTAAAGCTCAACATTCAGAAAACGAAGATCATGGCATCTGGTCCCATCACTTCATGGCAAATAGATGGGGAAACAAATAAAACAGTGACAGACATCATTTTTTGGGGCTCCAAAATCACTGCAGATGGTGACTTGCAGCCATGAAATTTATGACACTTGCTCCTTGGAAGAAAAGCTATGACCCACCTAGACAGCATATTAAAAAGCAGAGACTTTACTTTGCCCACAAGTTACGTCTAGTCAAGGCCATAATTTTTCCAGTAGTCCTGTATGGATGTGAGAGTTGGACTCTAAAGAACGCTGAGCTCCGAAGAATTGATGCTTTTGAACTGTGTTGTTGGAGAAGACTCTTAAGTATCCCTTGGACTGCAAGGAGATCCAACCAGTCCACCCTAAAGGAAATAGTCCTGAATATTTGTTGGAAGCACTGATACTGAAGCTGAAACGCCAATACTTTGGCCACCTGATGCGAAGAACTGACTCATTGGAAAAGACCCTGATGGTGGGAAAGATTGAAGGTGGGAGGAATGGGGACAAGAGAGGATGAGATGGTTGGATGCATCACCGACTCAATGGACATGAGTTTGAGTAAGCTCCAGAAGTTGTTGATGGACAGGGAAGACTGGTGTGCTGCAGTCCATGGGATGGCAGAGTCAGATATGACGGAGCGACTGAACTGAACTTAAATCAAGACATTTGTTAGTAATGTGCTTATTTTTCTTCTAATATGATTAGTTACTTGATTGTGAGGTTTTTTTTAAGGGAGAATTCTTTCACATACAAAGTTAAATATCAAAAATACTTGACATTGATATCTGGAGCCTGACATAGTGACAGTAAGGCAGAAGAAATCTCTTAGGACCTCTTAAATGTTTAAATATTTAGTATTTAATTCCCTGGTGGCTCAGGTTTTCCTGGTGGCTCTGCTGGTAAAGAATCCACCTGAAATGTGGGAGACCTGGGTTGGATCCCTGGGTTGGGAAGATCCTCTGGAGAATGGAGTGGCTACCCACTCCAGTATTCTGGCCTGGAGAATTCCATGGACTCTATAGTCCATGGGGTTGCAAAGAGCTGGACATGACTGAGTGACTTTCACTTTTACTTCCCTGGCGGCTAAGCTAGTAATGAATCTGCCTGCAATGGAGGAGACCTGCAGGTCTCAATTCCTGGGTCGGGAAGATTCCCTGGAGAAGGAAATGGCAATCCACTCCAGTTCTTACCTAGGAAGTCCTGTGGACAGAGAAGCCTGGGGGGTTACAATCCACAGGGTTGCAGAAAGTCGGACACAACTGAGTGATTCACACTTTCACTTTCACTTGATTTCTTACTGGAATAAAGAAACCTTGACTATTATATTCTCAAAATAGACAATATTTTGATGATTATAACTGTGAACAGTGGTAGCACTGCTCTTTTTCTCACTTACCTGAAATAACTGTGAACAGAGGGAAATTATTGTTAGTAATAAATTGATGTAGATGTAGAGATGCCATTTAAGGTGATACACATAGCACAGTAATCCCCCAGTCCCTGGAGAATGTCCTCTATTCTTTCTCACCTGATAGTCTTGCCACTTCTAATCCAGTGAGACTTTGAAAAAGCAGAGAGAACAAGAGTAAATGAGTTATACTGTAATAAGAACAAGGGTGAATAAAGTAATAAACAGTGAGTGAATACCTTCTGATCAGCAGACTATATGAAATCTACACTGGTGAGACATCTTTATGGACAGCCAGGATGAATTTTGGAGAGTGGCTTGAAATTTTTTCTTTTGTTTCTAATCCAACAAAGAATATTGATGTTATGAAGACTCTTTGAAGATGTGCTTTACATTTAAGTGCATATGCCAAATGCAATATATTCTTGGACTCTAAAATTTAACAGAAAATTGCTTTGAAATATCTTCAAAACAACATTTTCCAGTGTCTGAGTTATTTGTTTTGAATGTGTTAGGAAAACCTTAAAGGTAAACCTCTAACATGCACATGTGTAAAGATACTTGCACAAACATGATCTCATTGGATCCCTGTAGTCACATCATTATCTTGAATGTGCAGGCTCTGACTTTACCTGCACCTTGGCTCTGCAGACTGCTCTGACTGGCATGGTGTGTCTTCTCTTGGCCCTTCCCACCCCATGGATGTGTCTCTCAGCAAGTTTCATGGGAACTCCTCAGACTGAGTAGGGTTCTTCTTTGGTAATTCTTCTCTAGTGGCTCAGTGGTAAAGAATCTTCCTGCAATGCAGAAGACTGGGGTTTGATTCCTGGGTCAGGAGGATCCCCTGGAGAAGGGAATGGCAACCCATTCTAGTATTCTTGCCTGGGAAATCCCATGGACAGAGGAATCTGGTGGGCTACAGTCCATGGAGTTGCAAAGAGGCGGAGTGATTGAGCGATGAACACTTTCACTTCTTTGGTCAAAGGTGTATCAGTTCAGTTCAGTTCAGTTCAGTCGCTCAGTCGTGTCCAACTCTTTGCGACCCCATGAACCACAGCATGCCAGACTTCCCTGTCCATCACCAACTCCCGGAGTCCACCCAAACCCATGTCCATTGAGTCTATGATGCCATCCAACCATCTCATCCTCTGTTGTCCCCTTCTCCTCCTGCCCTCAAACTTTCCCAGCATCAGGGTCTTTTCCAATGAGTCAGCTCTTCACATCAGGTGGCCAAAGTATTGGAGTTTCAGCTTCAACATCAGTCCTTCCAATGAACACCCAGGACTGATCTCCTTTAGGATGGACTGGTTGGATCTCCTTGCAGTCCAAGGGACTCTGAAGAGTCTTCTCCAATACCACAGTTCAAAAGCATCAGTTCTTCTGTGTATGGAAAGCTATAATCACTTGCAGAAAATGGTGAATGAAGAGAATATTTCATGTTACATATTTTAAATTCTACTAGTAAAATTATACTTAATAAAAATAGAATATATATGAGGTCTGACACCATGACAATGAGGACACAAATTGCCATTTAAGAGAATGTGGAGGCCAGATTATTGCACTCTTCCAAACCACCTCCAGCTCCAATGACAACTGAGGAAATTAGAAAATTTAAATGTATAACTTGATAGGCAGAAATATTTAAAGTTTCATTATCAAAGCAGATCAAGTCAAAGAAATTTTCTGATAAGGTTAAATCATCACAGTCAAAAGTCTAAGTGTACTTGAGGACGACCTTAGAGTTGATGAAAGAGTCATTGTCTTGTTTTCACTTTGTTTCCGCTCCTATGCAGATGGAGGCTCGTCTATCTGAAAGCAGAATCGAACCACTATTCATTTTATCCTTTAGGTAGGGATGACACTCAGCTGCTTAAAGATCTCTTAACACTTTTAGCAAAACCAGATGTCAAGCCCCATTTTGCGCACTTTTTTAGTTGAAATAACTAACTTAACCATTACAAATTAATCTTTAAAACAAACCACCTGAACAACAAAGTATGCCTAGGGAACAGATGGAGTTTTTATGTTTTCACATGAGCACCAAGCAAGATGAATGATGCCGCACAGGAATCTGTGCTTAATCCTTCCATTTCCCAGTGGGATGGCTTCCTTTTTAATGCCTCATGCCAGGGAATTGGAGTCCATTTCATTATACTTAAATTGCATTGTAAAATTACATGTGTGTGTTATTTTGTATGCTCATAGGCATATAAATGTTTGCTCACACTTTCCATGAAATATTTGAATTGAGCATTTGTCCAAGTGCCCCATTGACTTAAATGATGAACATGAGTTTTATGCTTACCAGCAGGAAAACTTTCTGTCCTGTTGAAATGGGCTTTGAAAACTAGTTCCTTATATTTCAGTTTCTACTTATTAAATAAGTCAGTGTACATGTTTTACATATGAGCATGTTGTTAAAAATTGCATTTTGGGGAACTGAGAGTGCAAAATAATAATTTAGTGCTGGAACAATTTGTTTCTAAGACACCTTCAAAATATTTTTGTGTTAAATTCTAGAATGTAAAACTATTTGCATTTGGTATATGCACTTACAAATAAAGAATACCTTTACAACATCTTTATCACAGCAAGATTATTTGTTGAATTTGAAAAGAAAAAAAATCTCCTTTAGCCTGTTTCCAAGGCTATTATCAGTTGTCCATAAGGATGTCTTCCCGGTATAATACGAATAAATAGAATTAACAGAGCCTAAAGTTTCAATAGTCTTCAGTTTTCTTCCTCAGTAAACTAAATAGGAAAATTCACTGACTTGAGTGCCATTATATGAATTTAAGAAACACCGAGCATCTATTATGTGCCAGGCACTGTAGTAGATGCTAAAGAAGTAATGATGTAAAATTGACACCCTCCGGCTCCCTGCTCCCAAGAAACTCCTAGTCTAGAAGAACACCATTGCCTTCTTTTCCCTCTCCTACCTGCTGGCAGAGATGGGAAGAGCCCTAAGTGGAAACATCTGGTTGTCTGACATCAAACACATCATTCAGTGCATGTGCAATTTTCTCAGCAACAGCTTTGCATTTTGATGTAAGAATAAAACTGTATCTGCATAATGCTTGGAACCTAGTACATTAAGCTGCTATCTACTGATTGAAAGCCTGTCCAAATGAATAGACTGTCACTGTTGCCCACCACCTCCTCCGCTGGCTAGAACATGTCTCATATTGGATCTTCCGGTTCATGGCAAATCTACTCAATAACATCTAAGGTTTGCTCTTTGCTCTTTAGAATGCCACCTGGGTTCGGTGATTGAGAGCCATATTATATGCTCTGATAGTGAATTCGGGGAGGAAAAACAGAGCTTTTTTGTAACAGAGTTAGAAGGTAGCTCAGTTACAAAAATACCAGTTCACAACTTTTGTGAGCAGATGTGAGGTAGAGGCCTGGCATGAAAGCAGCTCACCATACTTCCCACTACTCCTGTTAGCCTGTAAGGCCTTTGAAATTAGTTGGTCTTTGACTTCCCGCAGTGTGTGTGTGTGTGTGTGTGTGTGTGTGTGTGTGCATTCTCAGTCGCTCAGTCGTGTCTGACTCTTTGTGACTCCATGGACTATAGCCCACCAGGCTCCTCTGTCCATGGAATTTTCCAGGCAAGAATATTGGAATGGGTTGCCATTTCCTTCTCCAGGGGATCTTCCTGACCCAGGAATTGAAACCACACCTTCTGCTTTAGCAGGCAGATTCTTTACTGCTGTGCCACCTGGGAAGACTATTGACTTCCCATGCTGCTGCTGCTGCTGCTAAGTCGCCTCAGTCATGTCCGACTCTGTGCGACCCCATAGACGGCAGCCCACCAGGCTCCCCCATCCCTGGGATTCTCCAGGCAAAACACTGGAGTGGGTTGCCATTTCCTTCTCCAATGCGTGAAAGTGAAAAGTGAAAGTGAAGTCACTCAGTCGTGTCCAACTCCTAGCGACCCCATGGACTGCAGCCCACCAGGCCCCTCCATCCATGGTGTTTGCCAGGCAAGAGTACTGGAGTGGGGTGCCATTGCCTTCTCCAGGGGATCTTCCTGACCCAGGGATTGAAACCACACGTCTTGCTTTGGCAGGCAGATTCTTTACCCCTGCGCCACCTGGGAAGACTATTGACTTCCCATAGGATGTTTTAAATCTTGCCTTCCTTTAGGGATGAAAGAGCTCCTTATCAGCTATAAGTTTTTAGCTAGTGTTAAATTTGTACCCACAGACAGCTGTGATTAATGTATATACTATCACTTCCAAGAACCTATCTTTTTTAAAATGGAGAGCAGTATTTTTTTGTTGTTCTATTGTTGTTTTTTTTTAGACCGGTGTAAGTTTATTCAGAATTGCTGGAAAAAGCACTGCAGTGGGAAATCAGAAGCCTGGGTCTTTTGTTGCTATTTACTGACTCATGACCTTGGCCAAATCTCTGAAAAATGTAAAGTTCAGGTTTCTCATTTGTGAAATAAAAATTCTGGATAAATAAGCAGATGTATTTGCAGTCCTAAAATTCTTAGATTCTCCAAAAATTAGCCACGGGTATTGGCTCCTTTGGGCAATAACACTAAGCTTTGTGTTTGTTGACATCTTTTTCATGTAAAAATATCTTTCTAAAAACATCTGTTTGAACATCCATCCATATTATTGTTTCTGTCCCAGATGATGAGTCGGATGAGACCACAGTTTGAATTATCTTAAGGTTACTCATTTTACAGTTTCTCAATTAATTTCTCTCAAAATAAGAAAATAAGGGAAGTGGGGCGGGGGAGTATAAGTTCCAAATCCAGAAGAACTGAACAGCTGTGCTGTGTCCAGTATCAATATGCCAGGTTCTTGGGAGAGGGTCCTTTTGGTACAACTGCTTGTCTATTTTAGGAAGAGCTTTAGTTTCTCTGGGAGCCGGCTTCTAAGGCTGCAGATTTACTGGCTGAGAGGCACATGAAGGAAGGAAGGCAACCCAGTAAAAGACAAGGATTACTAGAAAGAGGGCCCTGGCCAACTGGAACCTGAACTTGGAACATGATCTTTCATGTATTTCAGACTTTGCTGTGAGTTATCTGATTCCTCTCCATGCATGGTTTTGACTCTTCTTATTCCATCACTTTGTTGTATTAAGCTTTGCTATCATGCTAATCTCTTCCATTTCTTCTTTTAACTATTGATTAAACCTGGGTCTATGGACTCTGTAATGGGTTGGTCTTGGGCAGCGGGTGGGGGGATCTACTGATATTAATTCAATTTCTCATATGTAACGCCACTGAATCCTCTGTCAGTGTGATTTGCTCTCTTTTAGCAGATTTGCTTTGCCTTTGGGAGGGCAGATGTTGAGTCTTACCATGTAAAATAATAAATGTGCTTCAGATAACACATCCTTGTACTTTTTTCCCTAGAATAATTGGAGTGTTCATACAAATAGATTTAGTCTCCTTGTAATTTATTTTAATTGCCTCTGTTTTGAACAACTTGTAAACATGTCCGTGCTGCCTAATCTTTCTGATTCTTAATTTGTAAAATGAGGGTGTTGAACTCCACAATCTGCAAGGTCTTTTCCAACTCCGAAAGTCTATGACCCAATACTTCTATTGTTTAGACAAAAAATAGGTCTGTTCTGAAATGTTCTGTGTTAGGCGGCAATCCAAATGGACTTAAAAAAAATTCACATAAGAAAAAAAAAACATTCTCACATAGAACTCTATAGGATGAAGAGAGAGCCCATTCACTATTTGTTTGCTCTCTGTGGGAAAGCTATTCTTTTTTTTCCTCTTTGAACAATATAAGGAAACAACTTATCTTTTACAATTTTTGGATTCAGTTCATGGAGGGTGTCTGTATTGTCTAGTGTTCCCAAAGGGGACGTGGGAGTCAGAGATCCCAGGACTCGTTCCCAGGTTTTCTGCTCCTTGTGTGACCTTCGGAAGCCACGGAGCAACTCTTCAGCCTCAGTTTATCTCCCTGAGAAATTAGACTCCTTTATCTTGGCCATAGAGAAAATCCATTCTTAAAGTTTTTAGAAAAGGACTACAGCAGCCTAAAGGGTTAAAATGATCATCTTTAGTCTTTCAGAGCATTTATGGACCCCAGCGTCAGATGGTTCTCTACTGCCCAGCACGAGAAACTTCTGCACAGATAATATAGGGTGGAGCATCACTGAAACTGTGAGAATTCAACCAAGATGGGTGGCTTGGACTGGAGGTGACCCTAAGTATATGGAAGAATAGTTTGCTATGTAAAGGATTAATGAATAAAGTTGTAAGGTAAGGGAAAGTGTTAGTCACTCAGTCATGTCCAACTCTTTGAGACACCATGGCCTGTAGCCTGCCTGGCTCTTCTGTCTACAGAATTCTCCAGGGAAGAACACTGGAATGGGTAGCCATTCCCTTCTCCAGGGGATCTTTCTGACCCAGGGACTGAACCAGGGTCTCCCACGTTGAGACAGCTTCTTTACTGTCTGAGCCACCAGGAAGCCCAAGATAAGGGAAAGCATAACTTATCTGGGAGTAGAGGGGATGGGGTAGGCGGGCAGGCAGGGGAACAGCAGGAGGAGGCAAGCCTGAAGAGTTTGTTAGAATTGTCTGTTTCTACACAAACAGTTACCATCCTCCTTAAATGAATCTTAGCTATGGATTAGGCTGAACAAATCCTTCTACATGACTGCAGATATTTTCAGTAAGAGCAGAAAACTATAAACAGCCTTCCTGTATTATCCAGTCACTTTTTCTGATAAAAGTATCTAGTAAAGTATAAACTAGTATGATAAACTTAAAATGATTTTACTGATTTCTCTAAATTAACATGAACCAGTGAAATTTTACTAGTGCTGGAAACTGGAAACAACCAGATGTTCCTAAAATCTCATGTACAGAGTAGGAAAATAATATTGCCTGTAGTTTTATAGTGACACTGCTTGGTTCAGAAATCGCCAGAATGTCAGTCTCAAATCATCCCTGAAACCTTGCTTCACAAAATGCCAGGTCAGGAAAATAATTTTGGTTTGAGTAGGAATCACTGAATGCTGTTTTAGGATCTAACTATAACATTAAATCAACTCCTATGAAGAAGTGTCCTGTCTGGACACTTTCCACAAGGAAATACGAAATGAGCACTCAGATTTCCCAAGCAGAGGTGAGATGCTCAAGCAGCCTTCCCCATACAGGTAGAAATGGCCATTTTGGGTATGTGTTGCTTTGGCTTTCGTGTAAGGGAATTGAGTCATCACTCAGACATGTTTAAGTGTGGCACTTGAGCTGCCTTTCTGCGAGGCGAAGACGTGTCAGTGTCATTCCACGATTCATCATATTAAACTTCATTTGGTGAGAACATTACAAGGAATAGGTTCTCTGTCTCCCAGGAAGTGCCTTGCTCCACATTCCTTCCCAATCGCTCTGCTCACACTGCTCCTTTATTTCTCTACAGCCTGTCCCCTTTGCTCAGTGTGTGGCTTCATTTGGACCAGAGGCCCCCATCCTGTGAAAAATTCAGATGGCTATCACAGTAATCAAAAATACCAATAAAGTGTCACTGGTCCTTGCTGGTGATGTGGGATGGCGGGTGAGTGAGATATAAAAATGAATCATGAGGCGAGACGTGATTGCTGCTCAGGCGACCATTTCCAAATGTGAGTGCACCCAGGTTGCATAAATGGTTCAGAGTATTCTCCGAGAGGCCAAAAGGCTTGCAGATAACGGCATTGGCTCATCAGGCTTCGAGGCACCCCTGGGGACCCTGGAAGCAGAAGAATTGTTGCCCAAGTGGTTGAGCCAAAACCATTTTTATCCAGGCAGTGTTGGGTAAGCAGCATATGCTGACAGGAACTGCTTGGAGTAAAGTTGGTTTTAAAAAATAAGCACCACGGTCCTATACGTTTAACACAGGAAGCTGTCTGAGGTGTAAAGAATGGTTAAGTAAATGAGTGGGATACCATTAATCTTGGTTTGCTTCAGCACTACATCTTCAGCAGTTGAAGGAGGTAGGGGGCTTGGATGGAGAAAAAGACTTGCTCCCAGCTCATAACCTGAGTGTTAAAACTGATGTCCTTCCCATTAGGGCCTGTAAACTCATTAGCACATGGCAATTTATCCTCTTTTATTTCTTCTCAATTATCCTATCATCCATTGTATCTGGGTCTGATTACCCTTTCTCAGAGTCAAACATTATCTTGTAAATCATTTGCTTTGAGCCTGAGCCTGCCACTGCACTGCCTGGGATTTGCTGAGGCAGGTAATAAATCAATTAGTATTAAACTTGTGGTGTCATCTATTTTCTTTTCTCGTGCTGGAAAAAAAGGAACACCTGAAAACCTAGCTTAGGTGACATCACATTTCTGTGCAGGCTGGTGAACAATGGAGACACATTTGCTCTCATTCAAGGGGGAGGAAAGATAAGGGAAAACAAGACGAGGAATCCCAGTCCTCAGTGTGTGCCTAGAAAGCTGATGGCCTCACAGGTATGTGGCCCTCGTATTTCAGAGGTGACACTTTTAGTAATAATTGGGAACATCTATTATTCAAACGTGGACATCAGAGATTCTGTTTAAGGGGACAGTCTCATTTTTATGTCTGAAACACAATTATGGGGCCAAGAGACAGACTGTGGTTCATTTTCTCTTCTATGATTCTTTTATGTATGTCCTGCTTCTCTGTTCACATACAAATCGGTCTGATAGAACCAGACAGGAGGAGCTGAGTATTTTTAGGTCATTGTCCTTTTCTCCCTCTTATACTCCAAAGGATATCTCTTCTGTCTTTAGGTACTGCACTGATTTTGTTTCTTTATTTTATCTTCATAATCTGGACCTAGTTTTCAACCCTTTGACTGAGATCCTGCACTCAAAGCCCAACAAAACAATTGTAGTTCAAAAGTAAGCCCTGTGAGTTTCTAAATTAGAGAGAAAAAAAATCCTCTTGGACACTGAACCACCAGTAGCCTCTCCTAAGTGATGCCCCGTGTGTAGGCTGTAAAGTAGTGAAGATCCCTGCTTTCTTGGTCAGGGAAGAGGTGCCTGGATGGGACCGTCAGACACGTGACAGGGCTGTATCCGGAGAGCTGCTTCCAGATGTGGAGAACACAGTAAAGCTGTGAACAGGGCTGGAACATGAGGCTATTGCAGGGCTTGGAGAACAATTAATAACGTTTGGTTCTGGGTCTGGCTGCTTGGACAGCAGACCGCCTGGCTTCCTGGATGTACTTTTGTCTCAAACATCTTGCTGATCATCTGCCCCTCATGAAGCCCTCCTGCCTGTTTCCTCTGGCTCTTCTGGTTTTTATTTTTTATTTTTGTTTCAACTGTCACTTTATTGCCAGATGATTGAATTAATTGCAAATTTAAACTGTTACTTGATCATTTTTAGCCAGGTACCAAACTTTATTCAAAGCAACTGCTTATTCAACAGTATAACTCAAAATATACAAAATATAAGAAGGATGATAGATATATCTTAATGACCAATAGATTGTTTTAATTCTCTTGTTATATGAAACTCAAACTTTTCATTTTTAGAAAAGGTAAACTGTACCTTCAGTAGATAGCAGTTCAGAAAGATTTTGTCACATAAACTGGCTTCCATTTAGTCAACTATTCCTAGCTGTCTTGCTTGGGATAGGTACATTTACAGAACTGACTGTGCCTGAGGCTTTGTTTTGAGAAATTTTAGATCTACAACTCACTTGGATTTTCATGCTGCAAAGATATGGCCACAGAGAAGGTCCATGGATTCTTCTTCTTATGAGCTGAAGGAAGAATTCCAATTTAGTATGACACTTTGTTTATTACTAAAACTACTTTCCATCCACTATGTTATGGCAGGCATAGGATCCAAGAGAAACACATAGCCATGGGGTTCTACCCTTACCTAGTGGCTTATGAAAACACAGAACTTGTGTGAAACCCTTCCCCTAGAGAAGAGAATCTGAATCACAGGGTGGAGCTTGTTAAAATGCAGACTCTTATCCCATAGGTCTAATGCAGTGGACCTGAAATTTTGCATTTCTAACAAGTTCCCAGGTGGTGCAGATGCTGAAAGTCCATGGTACTTTATATGTTCTTTTTCTGTGTCAGGAGTAACTTTTCACCCTGTTACAGCCATTTACAAATGTATCCTCTGTGCCCTGCTAGTAACCAGGCATCTTGAAAACAGGCCATGGCTGCCTTGGTAAATATATAATGATGAATTGCCTTGGCATGGCAACTAGGAGGCCTGGGATCTAAACTCACATCTTTAGCAAAAGAGTTTTGTGACATTGATCACTTCTCCTGAAATCCCTGGGACCTCTTCTTTGTGCAGTGAGGAAGTTTGGCCTGGGTTTGGGGTATTGTTTAAAAGCAAGAGCTGGAGTGAGGTGAGAAATGTGAATTAAGGAAAGGGCCCTGTGATGATCATGGAGGATCCAAGAACAGTTGTAATGTTGGAAGGGTGCTATCTCCCTTGTGTCTCTCCCAAGGTATGGATCTCATGTTGCCAGAGCTTATGTATTTTCAAGCAGCTGGGAATCTAATTTTTTTATTAATGTAAAATCTTTTCACTGTTAAATACTGACAAGTAAAATAGTTTTTATTTTATAAAGGAGAAGAAACCTACTGGTAATGACATAAGACACTTGTGTAGACCAAAGACTGTCTGCAGGTCACCAGTTTGTAGCCCCTGGCCTGGACCAGGCTCAAAGTTTTCTTCTATAGAACACATAAGAAATATGTTCATGAACATTAGTCAGGTCAAGTTGATGGGAACAATATTCATGATGAACAAACCAAACCAGGAAAAATGGTGGAGTGGATGTGACTGGTATCTCAGTGCTTTGGGATTTCCTGTGTTTTATCCACAAGATGGACAGAGGTCTATACACCAAGTACCATCAGGGTGCATGACCTCTTCCAAGGGTATTTGCCTCATCTGTAACTTGCTGTTGGATTTCTTTGTGTGTTTACTGTTCTGAGTATTGCCAGACGTGGTTCTGGTTTTTGAGATGGTGATACTCACCTGTGGGATGCTCAGGAATCGTGAGAGTCCTCATAGAGATACTCACAGCTTTAGGATAGTTCAGGGTTCATGACAGCTCATCAGTCACAGAGCAGTAATTTTACCTTTAACTTCTTCTAAGATCCCTTTAATAGGAACCACTGTTTTAGTTGTCCAAGTTTTTTTCTGATGACCCAAGATCCATTACCAGTCCTGATTAGAGATCATCACACTTTTCCCAGGAGATGGCTCACTATGAATGAGGAGATTCTCCAGGCAAGAATACTGGAGTGGGTTGCCATTTCCTTCTCCAATGCATGAAAGTGAAAAGTGAAAGTAAAGTTGGACGCTTAGTCACGTCCAACTCTTAGCGACCCCATGGACTGCAGCCTACCAGGCTCCTCCATCCGTGGGATTTTCCAGGCAAGAGTACTGGAGTCGGGTGCCATTGCCTTCTCCGAACATGGATCTAAACATCCCTAAATTGTGGGGGGTAGTGCTGTTTTTGTGTAACTTTATTTGGTGGCAGAAGGAAATTCAAGATTACACAGAGAGTATTTTTAAGAGCTGTCTCTGATAATTGTTGACAATGCCAGTCATTATTTTCTGACTTGAGTTCTCTGGAGCTAACTTTGTCATGACACTTAGCCCATTTAAAATTCTTTATTTTTTCCCGTGCCTCTTCAGTTGTGTAATTGTTCCATTCACATTATGGAGATATGTCATGTCCTGAATTTTGTATCCTGAAAAACATGCAGTAAGTCAGACTTGTTCAGACATGATGACACCACATAGACATGGCTGATTGTAAGGGGAGACAAATGGCTTAGGCTTAGATGTGAGAGAAAAACCGGGGTTGCTGGCAAGCATTAAATATTTATAAAGCAGGCAATCTGTGGTACTCATTGGGGAGTGTTTCTGCATGAGGCATGTCAGGCTTTATAATTAGTTATGGGATGTGCTATTATTTGAGTTTTTGCCATGCTATTTTCTGCCTATGAAGGACCATTATTTTAAATGTGTAATAAGAAGAAAGAAATACTGTTTGGGAAAGTGGTAGCTCTTTCTTTTTTGAACTTTTGAACAATAATTTATGTTAACAGGCTCAGTCTAGTAGTGACTTTGAATTTTTTATCATCACATGTTCAGGGATCACCTTACAGTCAAATAAATATTGAGAACTTCAGTGAAAAGATAAAAAATTTCCAAATTCAGGTATCTTCATAACATCTCTCTTAAAGCTTCTTTCTCCACTAGGGATAACAAAAACAAAAGCAAACACAGGGACAAAACAGAACAAGTCTCCTGTTTTCTTCTGGCAAATCACTGCATTTTGATTATCAAGAGAAACAGCCTTGCTAATACTTAGGGCATTTGTAAATACAATTTAGAAAGGGCTTCCTTCTCTGAAAGAAAGTTGCTATTACAACTATAAGTTGCTATAAACTCTTGAGGGAAAGAGGGAAAAAAAAAAAAAAAACCAAACCCTCAAACCTTAATAAAAGTTCCCAGCAAAACCATTAGGGATTTCAATTATGAAGCTGTTCTCAAGACTCTTGTAAAGGTTATTTGTTGAACAATTTCTTTCTAACAGTGTATGACAAATTACTCGCTTGGCACTGTAAATGATGCACAAGCCCTTTAATTAGAATATAGCACTCGATATCTTTAAGACCTTCTAACATTTCTTAGTTAATATTATTCCTCATACGCCTTTCCAAGGAGATGTGAACTCGTTTGCAGAGTCAAAATGGATGATGGAGTGGGGTGGACAGGGACCTCGCACTGGGTTGGGAATATCTAGAAGCCACACAAAGAAAGGAAGGCTCTGACCCCAACAAGTTTTGATTGCAAAGGCGACTCTGATAACAGAGTTTTTTATTATCCATTGCTTTTAGCCTTATTTACCATCAGGCTCTCTTGCCACAAGCATGCTTTTTAGTTCTGACAGCCCTGAATTATGGCCATTGTGGGATCCTATCTCATTAACTGAAATGGGAGAATAAAACATCAAACAATCATAAAAATAATTTGGCACTGTGAAACCACTTAGGAGCAGCTGTCAAACAGGTTGGAAGATAAACTTCTAAATAAAAAGAATAGAGAGAGCTGCAGTGTCCTGCCATATGCTTCCTCGGCATTATAGACTCCTTAATAATATGAAGTGCCTGTGTTTATGCAGAATAGTCCAGACACTCCATATATGATATTGATTATGCCTTAACCCCAATTTAGTAAAGACCTACTCCTCCTTTTCCTAATCAGATATTGCAGAAGCAGTTTTCTGAAAGAAAAAAAAAAATGTCCCTGATGCCAAGTCGTATTTTATCTGCGAAGGCTGTGGTGGGAGATAGGGCTTTGTCTTGCCTGTCACTGTGGCTTGGAGCCCAGTTTTAGGACAGCAAGGCCCCTCTGGGGCTCTTCTCCAGCAGTTTCCATCCAGCGATTCAAAAACATACATCTTTATCAAGCTGTTGTTGTCAGACAACATTAGATAATTAATAGGCCATTTGTCAGCCTGCACAAAACATGTTAAAATCCCAAACACAATCAGGATAAATATAGTTGCTTGTTCTCTGAAGGCTTTTTGTTCTGTCATGCAGCCATTGCAAGCAGATATTTGCTATTAAATGAGACTCATTATTAATCACATCTAATGTTAATTAATTAACCACCTCTGTGTATTGAAGGCTCTCAGTGACTTTCAATTGTTTTAAGAAGCTAATTGGTAACTTAGCAGTTTACATCTAAGTTACTATTTTTCATTCCATTCATGTCAGGATTTTACTCAGTGAAATATATTTATTTGTGTTTGAGAAATTTCCCATAAAAAGTCAGTATTTAAGAGCCTGTGTATAACTACACAAGAAATGATGAGGCAAGGAAAGCCACAGAAAAATATGTACCTGTCTTTGCTTTTACTTAGGCTTAACTTATTAAGAAAAATTTGATTTTATATTGTTTTTCATACCTTATAGAAAAATGGAAATATTCAAATCTAGCTTTTAGTAGATAATGAAAATAAGGATGATAATTAGGCTTAGCAAGTAAATGAGGTGTCTTGGTATTTATTCATTCGTTCATTCAACAAGCATATGATAAGTGTGTATAGTCGCTTATCAGTCCTAGGTCTTGTGGGGAAGCAGGCCCCTGTGAAGCAAAGACAAAACTGAAGTTTAGTTGTTTTAAACTGTGATCTTCAAGAAAGCAGGGACTCAACCTCCATAATACATGCCCTCTTTCTATTCAGCACTGTTTTCCCCTACCTGGTAGAATATCGATTTGTATTCCTTCAACTGAATCAACTAAATTCAAGTACAATGCAAATATCTTCAAAATTTCTGATCCACTCATGAAGGAAGATGAGCGATGTGATTAAAGAGAAATAATAACAACAGCAACACACATCTATCATGTGTGCATGTTGCACGTTTCAGTTTATCAAGAACTTTTCTGTATACTAATTTTTTAATATGAGTCGGACACAACTGAGCGACTGATCTGATCTGATCTGATCTGACCATTGCTGTTCTACAAATGAGGAATTGGTCTGTATTTCTTAAGCAGATCCACGCTTTCCCTCTAGCTGTTGGCCTTCAAGGAAGGCGGCTTGACTCTAGGAACCTACAAGGCAGTAGTTGTGTATTTGCACATGCTCATGAGTTGTAGTGACATGGCTTACCAAAGTCTTTTATCAGATTTCTGTTAGAAGTTTTGATCCATTCAAAGATTTTATTGCTGATAACTCTTCTTGGGGAATGTCCAGCCTGTTGCTGTTTATGCTACGTCGTGTCCAACTCTTTTGCAACCCCAGAGACTGTAGCCAGCCAGGCTCCTCTGCCCATGGGATTTCATAGGCAAGAATTCTGGAGTGGGTTGCCATTTCCTTCTCAGACAGGGGATCTTCCCGGACAGGGACTGAACCCACATCTTCTGCATTGGTAGGCAGATTCTTTACCACTGAGCCACAGAGGAAGCTCTTAGTACTTTTAGAGGAGAAATTTTTTAAAATTTCATCACATAAACTGGGAAGTGGATGTAAAGGAAAAAAATAGTTCTTCATCTCTGTGTTTCAGAATTTTCAATGAATGATGTTGCCTTTATGTACCACCATAAAGGAAACCGTGTTTATTTTGAATATGCCTATGAGGACTATTTTTTACATTAAAAACATTTTCAATGTCTTCTATAACTCTGTGCACATTTCATTATTGAAGTATTTTGTGTCAACTGTATTTAACATAGAAATAAAAATCACAATAATAATCAATGATGCCACACACAAAAGGCATATATATAGTATACCATACAAAATATAGTCGATTGTGACATTGTTCACTAAGACCTATAATATTTTCCTCCACTATCAGGAACCTGGTAGAAATAGGTGTGAGAAAGAACTGCAAAATTTGCCACAGTTGAGGACATGGATAGTGGAGTACCTGGAGGCATAGACAGTGTTACACAAACAAATAAATGTGTAAGTAACAAAGCAAAGACCCAAAGTCAAATCAAAGTTTTCTATCTGCTTTCCTTTCTCTCTATAACCACGAGAAGTCTATTCAGAACCAAGATGGTTAGTATTTTTTTTAGTAAATATCCTTATTTATTTTTACAAGCAGAGTTCCTTGTATGTGGAGCTCAGACATGTTTTTTTAGTACCTTTTATGTATGCATGTATGTATGTTGAAAACAAGATGCTATACATTTGTGAATGCTAGAGTTTGCATTCTCATTTTTTAAAAAGTCATCTCAACTGAGAGAGAGAGAGAGAAAGGGAATCATTTTCTGTCCAAACGCACAGGTCTTGAAAAGCGCATGCACATATGCACTGGACAACTTTGGGGCTTAAATTGTTTTATCCCTGTTGAAGTGAGGTTGTTGAATTATATGTAGGGTGGGGAAAGATGACTGGATTGAAAAATGCCCCTTTAGCTAACAAAGATCTATATTGGAATTTAACTTAAACCAGTCTGAGTGATATTCCAGAGGCTTTTATAGCTGGAAATAATATTGAATGGAAAACAGTTGCACTAAGTGGAAATATTTTATATCACAAGTTGCCATACTCCAAATTACAATGCTATGGCTTTTGCATTCAGTTCCCATCATGAGCTTGTGAAAGATCCTTTTCTTCTCATACAGATTCCTGGCTTAATTTGTAATCACACCTCCGGACACAGAGCAGTTGTGAAAGTCCCAGCTTTTACTCCTTTAACATAAACTCAGTGGTACTTGTGTGTAAGGATGTGGGGAGTCTGGCCATGTTGACCAAAGCCATTATCAAGATACGTGTGTTTTCCATGCTCTCTCTGAAGTGAAAAATGAAGGGGCCCGTCAGGAGAACACAGCATGACTTCAACTGTCTCCTCTGGCATCCCTTTTTGTCATTTTTTTTTTTTTTCCTGTTTTGTCCTGAAGATGTAAGCTGCTGTTGTCTAGAGAGAGGAAAAGGCTTTTCCTAGGGATGTTAATTTCAAGGCTGAGTAGTTTCCAGTCACCAGGCCTTGCTGGAAGTATCTTTCAAGATTTGCCTGGAGGCAGCTGGGGCCCATTTGTCTCACCTGCAAGGAACGTAGTCTTAGGAAAATGGCAAGAACTTTGGGAAGGTTTTTTTAATTAGCGTTGCTGTGTCTTTGGCTTTTAGACTACTTATTTGTTAAATTTTGTGGTGATTTTCTTCCCAGTGGTATGTGCCTAAAGCATTAAGTTGTGAATTTCCCATATAGTCTTCAAAGGTTTTTACTCAACTGGTCAAATAGGTTTATGTTAGTGTTTGGAGCATGACACATAATTTGGAAATAATATTTGTTTTGGCATAGCTTAATAACTATAAAATCAAGATACAAACCAGAAAAAAATTTTTTTAAGACAGTAATGCTATTTTAGTGGGAAATACTCTTTATTCCCTAGACACGGCAAGAAAGCTGTTCTTGTCCAAATTATGCGTTGTGCAACCCTGCTTCGGACATAAAAGAAAGCAAAACTGTTGAAATGTTATTGAGACATAACTTTTCTCCCTAGAGTCAGTTCTTTGTTGGTAGGGTGAATGAGGAAAAATAAAGCAGCAGTGGTCCTTCTACAATATTCTTATAGAGAAATAAGAAAACTGGAGAGAAGGGTCTATGTAAGTTCACCACTGCTTTGCAAGCTCTTTGGCCTCCGGTTTATCAAACACCATGAAGAAAAATCAGGATTTCAGTCAATCACGGCTGGTGGCTTGGTTTTATTTCCTTTTTCTTGGTAGTACCTCACTCTATATTTATTTACACATTGCCTCAGACACACATGCATGTTGTTGGATAATGAGATATTCAACGTGGCTTAAAAACCATCCGCCCCCCAAAATTATTAAGCTATTTCAAAACAAGAAATAATGCTGAGAGAAAATTTGTATTAGCTTGATTGATTATCTTATTTTAATCCATATTAAAGCTTTAAGTCTCTAGGCGTGGCTCTTTACTTCTAACACCTCATAAATTATGGCTATAATGAAGCAGTCATTTATCCTGAGCTGATGATAAATGGCTTGCCCTAGGAGGAACTAAAGAATAGGCAAGTAGATCATTTTCATATTTGGTGAAAACAATATTAAGTACCCAGACCTCAGTGATTGCCCTAATAAATGAATAATCTGAGGTGAGGGGCTTGGCAGTCAGAGTAAAAAATAACCTGAGTTTTCTCAGTCATTTGTCAGGCTTTGCTATGACAGCATGCATTATGGGTAAATGAGCAATCAGCAAGAACTATGTTATGGCTGGGATGTTTCTGAGAAATTTATCATATGCATTGCTTGGTACCTTAAGACCTTAAGGCTTAATGGCTATAGTGCATGACTGAAAGCGAGCACAGTTCCTATTTACCATGGTATGCTTCATTTGTGCTCCATCTCTCACCTTAAAGAAAGAAAAGATCTTTCCCAAATGAGCTTCATTTGGCTTTGATTTTAAAACTTTAAAGACTAGGTGGATGATGTTCTATCTCTCTGTTGACAAGCATTATTCCTGGTAAATTGGCTTAAGGAGATTTTGGAGATCTGAATTCAAATAAAACTTCAGGGTCAGAAATTTATCAATGTATGGGGAATGTCAGAAGTCTGGATTCCAGTGTACCTGGAGCCAAATCTATTATGGGAAGTGGCATTACCTCCTGATAATACCATTCAATATTTAATGGTATTTAAGGGTGAAGTGAGTTTCCACCTTCCCCCAGCCCACCAAATAGTTGATCTCTTTGGTTTATTACTGAATTGCAAATAATGAAAATTGGTTGAGATGTGAATGCCTCATTGGAATTATGCAATGTGTTATGACAATATCTGACTCATTATAGTTTGGTGCCATATGTAGTAAAAAAAAAAAAAAAAAAATGGAAGCAGTATCAGAACTTCTCTTCTCAGGCCAGAGATCTCTCATCCACACCCGTGTCTCATTTCTGTGAATCTTATTCTAAAATATTTGATGAAGAAGAACATGGCTTTACAAGTGATCTTTGCTGCCATAAATTTACAGTTGATTTTGAAATTAGGTAGGCAAAGAGCCAACTCATTGGAAAAGACCCTGATGTTGGGAAAGATTGAAAGCAGAAGGAGAAGAGGGCAGCAGAGGATGAGATGGTTAGATAGCATCACCAACTCAATGGACATGAATTTGAGAAATTACAGGAGACAGTGAAGGACAGGGAAGCCTGGCGTGCTGCAGTCCATGGGGTCACAAAGAGTTGGACATGACTTAGTGACTGAACAACCCATCAAATTCCAATTCTGGTGTTATACCTAGTGTTTGTTCACTCATTACTCTCCTCCTGGGTAAAGTGGTGAAACTGCTATCTTGAAGGGTCATGTGTAGAGTGAGTGGGATTAGGTATAGCTGATCTTTAGTATGTGATAAATGATCTATAAATATTCAGTTAGTTCCAAGTCATCTTAACCCTGATCAGGCACCTAAGCATTTTCAATATTCAAAATGTAGTATTTTAAAAGATACTATATCAAGGCCAATTGCTTGCTATATTTGAGCAAGATGCTAGTGAGGCAAATTCAATTAAATAAAAACATTTGTTGAGTATCTACTGTGAGTCAGGTTCCAGGGATGACCTAAATATCACCTCGTCATTGGTCACCAGGACCATTGTAATAACCTCTGATTTCCCTCTTCTCCTAGCTCTCATCCAAGAATTTTCCAGTTATCTTTCCAAAATACAAATCTGATCATGTCATGACTCCTAGTTGCCAAACCAAAAACAAGGGTTTCTTTAATATGCCTCAGACCTACCATTTTAGCCTCACATCTTGCATCCTTTTTTATGCCTATATTCCATTTATACCCAACTATTCACTAGTCCTTAATATGTAATTCACATACACCCTTTTCTCTGCCTTGAATATACTTTTCACTTGGCTGTCTTGGAGTGGCAAAATCTTCATGGAAGAGGTTTTATTTAAGATTTTAGCCCTGGTGTGTAGCCTTCCCCAGCCTTCCAGGTTGAGGTTTCTTCCTCTTAGTTCTTCCCTGAGTACTTTGTAAACACCTACTTGTCATTTTGTACAGTAACCATCTGTGTGCTCTGTTTCCAAGTGTGAGTTCCCCAAGGACAGAACAATGTTAATTATTTTACTTCCTGAAATTAACATGGTGCCAGGGGTGTAGTAGGTGCCCTATGAAGTTAGTTAGTTATGGAATCAGTGAGAAAGATGTCTTGGCTGTCTCTGAATACATCAGACTGGACTACACACATAACTTGTAATATTTTTTAAAATTAAAATTAATTAATAGACTTTCTTTTTTATTGTAGTACAGCTGATTTATAAAATTGTTCAGTTCCTCTTTGTTGTGATCTTAACCTATTCCCTTCTCCAATCACACGAAACTCATGAAATGCCTAATTTGATTGGCTCTCTTCTAGAAACTGAACGAGAGGGTGAATTTTACAGGAAGGCAGAGGAGGGGATGATGGACATAGACCAGGAGAACTTTTAAGTGTGGGTGGCAGATAGTGACCAGAAGACAATTCTCACCACCCTGAGAATTGGTACACATCTCTGGGAGGGCTCTGGACTGTCACAGGTCAAGAAACTGGGTGGTTTAAGGCAATATTATCTAAATCTCAGGGGAGGAGGAGGCTTCCAACCAAATTCTAGATATAAGGTGAAATGAGAGAGTTGGATTCCAACCTTTTAAGATACGTTGGCCCTTTTTTATAACATGAAAAATTTAAGACCTTTCACTTAGAGTTTTAAGTATTTATTGATTGACAAAATTGTACTGCAAAACGTCTGGGGAATTTAAGAAATTTTAATTAATTTTGTGTTTAGTGGACCACAACTGCACGGGCAGTGAGTAGCCCTCACGCATGAGCTGTCCTGATGGGCATGTGTATATGTAGTAGCTAAGAGCACGTGCTTTTGAGTCAGCCTGATCTGGGTTCAAATCCAGATCATGACACCAGGAATATGATCATGGGCAACTCTCTCAGCCTTAATTTCCTCATCTACAAAACATAGACGGTGAGACTGACCTCATGGTGGATGGTAGTGCAGGACTGAAGATAATGTAAACACAGGTAAAGTACAGCACCCAGAACTTATACCCACTTAACAAAGTGTCAAGAATGGGGAAGGTAGTTTAGCAAGTTTTGTAATATGAACTCAGGGCAAGGTAGCTGACAGGGAAGATGTGCATTATTTGTGTAGTGTGGGACATTTTCATCAGGAAGCTCATTGGGGTATGTCTTGAGGTCTGTAAGGGGAAAGATGGACTGTGCGGTAAGGCCTCTGGCAAAGGTTTATGGTGTCTTCCTTGATGTGGGAACTGAGAGTCCTCACAGGATTTGAGAGTGAGGGTGACATGATCAAAATGATGCTTCGGGAAGTGTTAAAAGGATTTGAAAGTAGACTGGGTAAGAGAGTCTGGGGCAAGGGAGAAGTTAAAGGGACTTCCAAATTATCATCTATCAGCACGAAGAAAGAATCCTGAGGTATAGACATGGCTAGCTTGTAAGAGGGTGAGTCTGGGAATGAAAACTTGAAGATTATAAGATATTTCTCTAATTTTTTTCTTTATTCACTTCTTCCAGTGTAGTATTTGTGCACATGTATTAGCTCTTTAACTTATTTATTATACTGGGTTTTGGGGGGTATGGGGACATAGATTCATAAAACAAGTTAAACTAGTAAAATCGATGCTCACAAAACATACGATCAGCCATTTATGGAGAGTAAAACAGATCTGGGAATAAATTCTGCCTTGTCACTTACTGGCTGCAGGCATTTGTACAAAATCTGTAACCTCTCTGTGCCTAGTTTTCCTTATTTGAAAAATCTAGGGAAATGGTATTTAGTTTTGCTGAGGATTCAGTGAGACAGTTATAAAGAATACATCATTAGTTAGAGTATAGATTATTTGCTATAACATCAAATGCAGCAGTTTATCTAAAAAGATCATTTGCCTACCAGAGATTGGTCTTTTTTTTCCCTTCTGATTGCCTTCTTAATTTTATCTTTATGTTCTATTTTATACATGTATTCCCCTTTCACCCATTTCTCTAACCCCTCACCCCACATCTCCCCCCGCCCCACCCCCAACCACCCCCGGAAACCACCAGTCTGTTCTCTATATCTGTAAGCTTCTTTTTTTTTTTTATTTTGAAGATTCCCCACATAAGAGAGAGCTTTGTATTTGTGAATGGAAAGGACTACTGACTATAGAAGAGAAAGGACTATTGACTATAAGAATGGAAAGGACTACTGACTACAGTAAACTGGGCTAAATATGTAGTACTTAGAGTCCTCTTCCATCTTCAGAGATAATTCTTTTGAGCAGTTGGTTTTCCTCACACACCCCCAGAGGAGAATGGCTAGTAGAAAAACCCAGGTGAGAGCTGATGGGTCTCCAGAGGAGCAGGGCAGACAGCAGACCCAGCCTTGAAGGTGGGGAAGCAGTGGTCAGGGGAAAAACTCATTTTCTTCTCAAATAGTATTACATATGTCTGATTCTTTGTGACCACGTGGACTGTAGCCGGCTGGGCTCCTCTGTCCATGGAATTCTCCAGGCAAGAATACAGGAGTGGGTAGCCATTTTCTTCTCCAGGGGATCTTCCCAACCCAGGGATAGAACCAGGGTCTCCTGTATTGCAGGTGTATACTTTATCGACTGAGCCACCAGGGAAGCCCTCAAATAGTATAGACAGGAGATAAACAGGTCAAACTAGTGAAGGAAGAAGATGAGAGGATGGGATGGAGGCTGTTGGCAAAGTCAGAGAAGGATTTTTAGTGGAATCATGGGAAGGGAAGTCAGGTTTAATCTTAACTATTTGAGGGCAGACAAATATTTGTTTGTTTCTTTCTTTGTATCTTAAAGCTGTGCTGGGCAGCTAAGATGGGCAAAGCTATTATAAACACAATTCCATTGTTGGTCAGATGACAGTATTAATTTTTGGGAGAGATTGGAGCTGCCTTTATTCCCTTTTCCCTTTCTGCTACAGAAAGTAGTGCAGTGCCTTGCATGGAATAGGTCCTCAATAAATAGGGCCTCCCCTGTCTGACCACAGGGGAGCATAAGAAAGGATTTAATGTGGGCACCATGAATAGAGCCTTCATGCTTGCTGTTTGGAAGAAAGGCAAGGTGCTTGCTCACAGGGAAGAGTCCTGGATGGAATTTCCTTCCATTTGCAATGTATTCTTTTCTATGGGACACCAAGAAATTTCATAGCAGATGAGGAGAGAAATCTAAGTTCTGGTAAATACTTTGAAAAACTGAGCAGTTGATTTTAACACTGTGGGGAAATGAGTCCTTTTATGAGATGGTCACTCATTTAAATTCAACAGGTAGTTCCTGAGCACCTATTGGATGCAAGGCACTTAATTAGGTTCTACGGGGGTGTTGTAAAGATACAGGCCTGCATTCAAATAGCTGCAATATGTAGATATCTACTAGGGCCATAAAGACACTAGGCCGTTTGATCAATTCTACATTCATGGTCAAAAACTGCAGTGGGAAAAACTGGAGACCTCATTGATGGCTTTTGCAAGGCTGTGGGACCCCAGAAGTTCAGAAATGGAAGAGACCACCACAATTTGCTTTGTACTTTCATCTATAGTACTTACTTTTAGGAAACCTTTATTATTTATTTGTTTTGACTGATTTCCTTCCTCCTTTCACTAAATGTCAGTAGTCACTGTCTCTGTAATCTCCTAAATACATGATTCCTTGACATGAAACATCTGAAGCTTCCTTTGCTGGCTTGAGGCACTCCCATATTAGCATATTAGCACTCCCATCCAAATGGGATGCTGACATGCCCATGTGCTACGGATTTTTATGTCTATTACTAGTTGTTGCTTTTTTATCCTTTGTGCTTACTAGAAAACAAAAGTGGAAGATTAATACTCTCAGATTCATACTTTAATGGCATGTGGAAATGACTCAAGTGTAACTGAGATGAAAAATCTTAAAAGCACCTTTTATTCTCTATATTTCCATCTACCCAAAATCTTATGTGTATTTGATACAAATTCAGACAAATCCGGAGAAGGTAATGGCACCCCACTCCAGTACTCTTGCCTGGAAAATCCCATGGATGGAGGAGTCTGGAAGGCTGCAGTCCATGTAGTCGCTGAGGGTTGTACATGACTGAGCGACTTCACTTTCACTTTTCACTTTCATGCATTGGAGAAGGAAATGGCAACCCACTCCAGTGTTCTTGCCTGGAGAATTCCAGGGACGGGGGAGCCTGGTGGGCTGCCATCTATGGGGTTGCACAGAGTCAGACACGACTGAAGTGACTTAGCAGCAGCGGCAGACAAATCCATTGGAACAATTTAAGTAAAAGCATTTTCACATGGAAATAATACCATGAGGTTCAGATCAGATCAGATCAGTCACTCAGTCGTGTCCGACTCTGCGACCCCATGAACCGCAGCATGCCAGGCCTCCCTGTCCATCACCAGCTCTCGGAGGTCACCCAGACTCACATCCATCGAGTCAGTGATGCCATCCAGCCATCTCATCCTCTGTCGTCCCCTTCTCCTCCTGCCCCCAATCCCTCCCAGCATCAGAGTCTTCTCCAACGAGTCAACTCTTCGCATGAGGTGACCAAAATACTGGAGTTTCAGCTTTAGCATCATTCCTTCCAAAGAAATCCCAGGGCTGATCTCCTTCAGAATGGACTGGTTGGATCTCCTTGCAGTCCAAGGGACTCTCAAGAGTCTTCTCCAACACCACAGTTCAAAAGCATCAATTCTTCGGCGCTCAGCCTTCTTCACAGTCCAGCTCTCACATCCATACATGACCACAGGAAAGACCATAGCCTTGACTAGGCGAACCTTTGTTGGTAAAGTAATGTCTCTGCTTTTGAATATGCTATCTAGGTCGGTCATAACTTTCCTTCCAAGGAGTAAGCGTCTTTTAATTTCATGGCTGCAGTCACCATCTGCAGTGATTTTGGAGCCCAGAAAAAGAAAGTCTGACACTGTTTCCACTGTTTCTCCATCTATTTCCCATGTAGTGATGGGACCAAATGCCATGATCTTCGTTTTCTGAATGTTGAGCTTTAAGCCAACCTTTTCACTCTCCACTTTCACTTTCATCAAGAGGCTTTTTAGTTCCTCTTCACTTTCTGCCATAAGAGTGGTGTCATCTGCATATCTGAGGTTATTGATATTTCTCCCAGCAATCTTGATTCCAACTTGTGTTTCTTCCAGTCCAGCATTTCTCATGATGTACTCTGCATATAAGTTAAATAAACATGGTGACAATATGCAGCCTTGACGTACTCCTTTTCCTATTTGGAACCAGTCTGTTGTTCCATGACCAGTTCTAACTGTTGCTTCCTGACCTGCATACAGATTTCTCAAGAGGCAGATCAGGTGGTCTGGTATTCCCATCTCTTTCAGAATTTTCCACAGTTTATTGTGATCTACACAGTCAAAGGCTTTGGCATAGTCAATAAAGCAGAAATAGATGTTTTTCTGGAATTCTCTTGCTTTCTGCATTAAAATATCTCAAATTTGCTAAGGATACATAAAATGAACCGTAATGTGTCTCCCATAGGCTTTTCTCTTTTTTTGATAGAGATAGAATTCTTGAATTTCGTAAAATGGACATATCCTTACTTATGTGTGTCAGGGAAAGTGATAACAAGTTTGAACTGGTTCAAAGTTTTTAAAATGAAGGTGAATGAAAACATTTTATCATGACCACCAGAAGTATTGCTTGGTAATAGATTTCATTATCATTTTATAATTTTTCATGTTACAAAATGTTTCATCAAACAGCATAGAAATGTGAACATATTATCCACACTCCTTCAGAGGTGAAGGTTCTGTCCAGGGCATGGATACTTTGGATTTCTTCTAGAGAGCCGTGGATCAGTCTGTCTGCCCATGGTGCCAGGCTAAACCGTGATGCCAGTCAGTACAGGGAATGGCCTCTCCACTCACCAGGCCACACAAGACAGGCTCCAATACAATTAGATGCATTGTCATCGATATTCCCCTTGTCAGCATGCACTCTCTGCCCCTCCAAGTTATTTGAACTATTTGGGAAATTACTTGTGCATGGCAGGCAAAGTCAGCTCCACAAACAGAGGGATCATCTGGCCTCTGTGCTTCTAATGGGATGACATTTTCTCAACGATCCTGGCATTTAATCCTGGGAGACCACCCAGCATGACTTTCTCTACAAATCCAGAGGCGATTACTTGACCCCTAGGTCTGGGGTGAGCAACTGGCAGAAAGAAAGGGCCAGACGGGTTTAATTTCTCTTCTCCCTCTACCAACGCCACCAGTCAGAAGTGGGAAACAGAAGTGGTTTTTCTTTCAGAAATTTTAGACCTCATGGGATCCATCCCTAAAAAAGATGAGCAATGGTAACAAGTCCCCTTAAAAGTGAGAGAATTATGCCTTGCCATCAGCAATCCACGTCTCTTCATCTACTCAATAGTAAACTCTCTGGAGTATCATCATCATTTGCACCCCGACCCCAATCTCAGCACCTTACAGGTCAGCAGGCTTCAGTCTTCTTTTCACCCTTGCTCATTCGGTTTCTCTTGCCTGGAATGCTTTTGCTGGCCTCCACCTGGCAGATCATATTCTTCCTGCAAGGTTTCCTCTGTGAAACCTTGTTGCCCTCCCCTGCCCTTCCCTCTATTATGATTCTCCTATTAGAGCGCTTAGCATTTCTGCAAGAAGATTTCCCAGCAGGGTTGTGAGCTATGTATGGTCAAGGATCACTTTCTTAATTAGTAATCCTTTATCATGCAATACTTGATACATCAAAAAGAATATATGTAAGATAATACAGACACATCTCTGAGATATTGTGGGTTTCATTCCCAACCACCATAATAAAGCCAGTATCAAAAAAAGTGAGTTGCTCAAATTTTTTGATTTCTCTATGCACATAAAATTTGTGTTTACACTATACAGTACTCTGTTTAAGTCTGCTAAAAAAAAGTACATACTTCAATTAAATGTTTTCTTGCTAAACAAATGCTATCATCTGAGCCTTCAGTAAGTTGTACTGGTTACACCAAAGATCTCTGATCATAGATCACTGTAACAAATAAAAAATAATGAAAAAGTTTGAAATACTGAATAACCAAAATGTGACACAGAGACACAAAATGAACAGATGCTCTTGGGAAAATGATGCAAATAGACTTTTTCAGTGTAGAGTTGCCACAAATTTTCAAGTTGTGAAAAATGCAGTATCTGCGAAGAGCAACAAGGCACAGTATAATAAAATGAGATATTGCAGTATATGAAACATATGGGCAGCTAATAGAATAGGAAAATCAAATGAACACCTGTGAACTTAGACCACCTAACTTAAGAGGTGAAACATGACCATATTATCATATCTCCCTTATCCCATTCTCCTGCCTCACAGTGCAAATAACTGTTGGCCAGAATGTTACCTTTATCATTTCCCTACTTAAAAATGTGTTTTTTGCATATGTATATATTACCAAATAATATATTATTTGGCTTTGCTTTGGTTTTGAGTTAAGAAAAGAATCTGGATCTTGCTTTTCTTCATGCAATATTTTGTTTTGAAGTTCACCCATGTTGCTCATTTTCACATTGTATAGTATTTCCTGTTAGGACTGTGCAGCAACCTACTTATTCATTCTCATGTGACGGACCTTTGGGTTTGTAGTTTGGGGATACAAGCAGTGCTAAAGTGAACAGCCTCAAACACGTCTTCCAATATGTGTATATAAGAGCTTCTCTAAAGTATATATTTAGCAGTGGATTAGCAGTCAAAGGAGATAGCTCGAGGTAGAACAGGATTGTTTTGTAAGGTCTGTGTGCCCATGTATGCACATAGCAGCAAAGGGCAAGATCTCCTGCATTCTTTATGTATTCAGACCACTTGCTCTTATCCTATTTGCTAACCTAGGAGGTATAAAATATTATCTTATTATTACCTTACTTTCGTATTTTCCTGATAACTAAAGGGATGGTGTTTCTTTTCATATATGTATGGGCCTTTTATGTTTCCTGTTTAATGAAATCCTGTTTATGTCTATGACCTATCCACAGGGTTTTTGTTCAGTCTTATTTGTTTTAGAAGTTGTTTTTATATGCTGGATACTAATCTTTGGCTAACTGCATATTTTTCAAATATCTTCCACTAGTTTGTAGCTTTTTTCTCCCCCCACTTTCTTTATACTATCTTTAAATGAACAGAAGGTCTTCTCATGTGGTCAGTTTTTATCAGTCTTTGTTTTTATGGCTAGTAATTTGTATGTCTTATTTGACAGTGTTTTTAGTTTATATTTTAATCTCTGCCCCAACTTAGATTCCAGATCACAATAAATTTTTGTTGGGGAAAAAATGAATTAGTAAATAATGGGGCTTCCCTTGTGGCTCAGCTGGTAAAGAATCCACCTGCAATTCAGGAGACCTGGGTTTGATCCCTGGGTTAGGAAGATGCCCTGGAGAAGGGAAAGGCTACCCACTCCAGTATTCTTGCCTGGAGAATTCTATGGACTGTATAGTCCATGGGGTTGCAAAGAGTCAGACATGACTGAGTGACTTTCACTTTTACGTGAACAGAGGAGTAAAAAAAAAATTATTTGCTAAGCACATGTCTTTTTAAATTACTAGATCAAACTCTGCACATTGGAACAAGAGAATGAGAAGAGTCTGAAGTAGCTTTTCTTCAAATACTGGCTGTGATCAGTACTACAGATGGTCAGTGCCCCATTCACATCCCCTCACCATTTCTGTGCAGGCTAACCATGACTTCCAAATGGTTTGCCTGAGTAGGCCTGGTCTGAGCATGGGCAGGTCAGAAGTTCAAGGAATGACGTCCCTTGGGATCAGATCTCAAACAAATGACTGATGGGAGCTGGTGGATAAAACCCCCAGCTTCCTCACCTCAGCCATACTGATCTACACAGTTTTCCTCAGAGCTCAGTGGTAATGCATTAGATAACAAACCCATTCTCTCTCTTCCTACTTCTCTCCCTGTGTTTCTTGAGAGTATCTCTGCTAAAAACTACTAGCTCCTGAATCCTTGCCTTAGGGTCTGCTGCTGCAATTAAAACTGTTTGAATGTAAATCTTTGACTCAGGAACTTGAATGTTTGTGATTTAGGATGGATGAATATATTTTTTAAAAAACAATTCTTATTGTTCTCCTATATTTGGAAAGCTATTACAGGGTGAAGTGCAGAGTGAGAAGGTATATAGTTGAGGGATTAAGTGGGCTCTGGGGCTAAACTATCTGGATTGAGTCGTGGCTTTTTCATCACATTTAATTTACCTAAGACCTCTGCCTCACTTTTCTTACCTGTAGAATTGAAATAATCGTAATATCTACTTCATGGGCTATTTTGAAGACTAAATGGGTTAATAGAAGCATGGTGCTAAAACTAGTGTTTGGTTTATGGTAAATGCTCCATAGATAATAGAAATTTGTTGTGTCTTGTACCTTACTGGAGCCATTAAATAAATGTATCAACATCTCTTGATATATTTTGGGCTTCCCTGGTGGTTCTGATGGCAAAGAATCTGTCTGCAATGCAAGAGACCCGGGTTCGATCTCTGAGTCAAGATGATTCCCTGGAAAAGGGAATGGCTACCTACTCCAGTATTCTTGCTTGGAGAATTCCATGGACAGAGGAGCCTGGCAGGCTACAGTCCATGGGGTTGCAAAGAGTCAGACATGACTGAGTGACTAATATTTTTACTTTTTGATACATGTTAGGACTAAAAGATGAGATGGTTATGAGTTTCTTGTTGCTTTATGTATGACATTATAATTAGGCTCTGTTGAAATCTTAGAAAGTCTGATCTAACCATTCAAAAATAATTTTTCAATTGTTTTTAGAAAAAAGTTCTAATCTCATGAGTGTTCAACTCTACTCTGAGATTATAATGGATCTCCTTTTAGTGCCTGGGGAGAAGGAAAAATGCCAAATGAAAACAGATTTCTCTGTAAATCTATACTTTTCATTTTTCTTTAACTCAAGAATACCTTTACTCTTATTTGCTGGAGGTTTCAGGGGGAGAAGAGGGAATTAAATAAAGAAGGTTTTTGTCCCCTCGAATAACATTCCAGAAAGCTTGATTCTGTTAAATGGATGGAGCTGTAATTTGAATCTGTCTGGTTACCAAAGAAGGTGCTTCCATGAACATTTTCTTCACGAATTTTTGATATTCTCTCAGTAGATCTGACATGAGTTTCCTAAACTTTTCTCTTTTTATGACTAATAATTGCAAAGAAATTAGTATTTGATGTCACTTATAGCCTTTAATAGTATGACTTCCTGTGTAGAAAGTAGGCTGTATCAGAGACCCAATTTCAAAGATCGATTCTGTGTTAACCTAGATATTTTCCTTATATTTGTACTTATTTCAGACACAGCTTAGTTTAATGGCAAGAGAATGGGATTTGAAGCCAGAAAATCTGGCATTCTTTACCCCTTAATTAGATTTGTGACACTGGGGAAAGTTACTTTAACATTTTAAGCTTTGGTTTCCTCATCTGGGAGGTGGGGGGAAATAATGAAATCTAGTTCATAGGGTTGTATAAATGGCAAAATAGAATACAAAAATCGATCGGTTCTTAGGCAGGTTTTATTTTTCTCATAGAACTTTTAAATTATTCCAAATCCATTTTTTTTGAGCAGCAAAATAATTATATATATAGTAATGTCTCCCTTTATTTCCTCTGTGATTCCAGAAAGATAATCATGATGAAAAGTGTTCATTGCCAATAAGAACATACTCTCATGTAATTCAAACTCAAGCATCTCAGTTGAACTGATGATTTTGGCTCTTTAGTCAAAATATAAAAGTTTTCTGAGAATAAACAAATAAAAATAAAATTTCTGATTTTTCTTATCCATGATAATGTTTATTTTTCAGTGTTACTTATTTATCTATTTTAGTCAGTCAACACATAGTTTTGGAGCCCCAATTATGTGTTCGTTACTGTACAAGGCACTGAAAATTGAAAGAATTTTTATGTGTGGCCATTTGGTATCAATTTTAAAAGAGAAAGCTGTCATTTCAGCAACACTTTTTGCTAATCTAAATCAAAGAAACTGACATTTAGAAAAGCCATTTAGCTAGAACTTTCTTTTTTTATCATACATGCAGAACCAATTACAAAATATGAGCACAATGTAATATTTTTCCACAGCTATGTAAACAAAGACATGCATACAAATAAGGAGATATGGATCTTCTCACCATCTTCAGAAATAGCCAGTTGTAGTCTATTCCTTGTGTCAACATATTGCAAAAGATAATTGAAATTCCAGCAAGTGCCTATATTATTAACAGTGGAGTTGATGTCATTATAATCTTGTAAACATCCAGACGAATATAGCCAGATATACTGAAGAATGATTAAGTGTTGTAACCTACTGTAGTACTTAATAATGTTACCATTTCCCCCTATTATTGGAATATTGTATCTGCTTGAATTAATGTTTATAATGGTGCTTTACTTCTACTGTCTGCTTGTTTTTCTCTTGATTTATGTGGTTAGCAGACTGAATCCAATTTTTGTTGAATTTTTTCAATGAAGGGAGTTTAGCAGAAGCATAAGTTCTGAATAAACTTTAAATAAAGATATTAAAATACAAAAGACAATGCTTTGGTGCTCTAATTATCTATAGCAAGAAAACATGTATTTTAAAAGGAAACATGGGTTCACAAGAAGACAAATGGACACATAATCCAGAGGCCAGTCGCTGGCAGAATTTCTTAGTTTGATGTGACTCTCTCTTTGACAGTTCTCCTAAGGTAGGTTATTTTGGAGAAAACATATGTTTCCATTTTCTCTCCCTCTGCTTCCCTTTGAGTCCCCAGGCTCCACTAGGGTCACAGAAACATTAAGGCTTTTGTCACTGTGATTAATAGCTCTTAAGATCATCTTTAATTCACTCACTAATGACTGAGGGTCTTTCTGCTCTCCAAGTAATCGGGTGATGTATGAGTCGATAGCACACCTTGTGCCAGAGGTGAAAATCATTCAGGCAATGCAAATATTGTCACGGGAACAAATGTTTTCCCTGTTAATAAAAATTAATGAATTCTACCCAGGAGCTAGTTAAAGAAGCTGAGGCACAGGAGGTCCAAGCACAAATAACTTCTTACTGCTAAGAATCACTTATGTTTCCTTTCTAAGATATAGAAAAAGACATGATTGCTGCATCTTTCTACATTTCCATACATGATGAAGCAGTGACAATCTAATACAATGATAGAAATGCATTATGTTGTTTCTAAATTAATTGTTCAGGGTCCTGATTCTATTTTGCATTGTGAACGTTGGCATCTTATTTATTTTAATCTTGGTTAAACTGCAGGCTTCTAGTCCTGGAGTAGCCTAATGAATACATTCCTCTCTTCATAGCCTAGTTAAAACCAAGAATTATAGTGATCGGGGTTTACAACTATAAAATGATGTAATGAAATTTAAATTTGAAAAACTCCTTGTAACACATCATAAAAGATTGATGAAACAGACTGGAGATTAATAAGTGATTTGAATAGTTTTGAGAGCAAAAGCAAGAAAAACACATTTGTTAACTCTATAGTTATATTTACTGAATTCTTTAAAAATCATAACATCTCTTTAAAAATTTGTCTCACATCATTAAAGCTTTTCCCATAATATGTCTATCTGAACCCTCAGTTCATGTACAATATTGTGATAAGGTGCCTACTCTTTATGTATTGAAACTTGCTGTCAAGCAAAATATGTTGTCTTTTTGTTTCATTTTGATAGTCCACAATTCTTTCTTCTAATGACCAAAATCTATTGTCTTAATGGAATAAATATTTCTGAAATAGTTCCCAGTCCTTCTCCTATCATTTACATCTTAGAACACGAAAACAGTAAACTTTTAAAAGACATTATTTTACCTCTCCACAGTGCTTATCTACAAAGGAACATATTACTGAGAAGGGGAAAAAAGCTCAACTTGTTACTATTATTTCTGGTAGGCACCCAAAGAGAGTAGCTAATTTGCTCTTCATTGACGCCAAGGACAAATTAAAGAAAAACTAACTGAATTATGCATTTATACTTGTTTGGTTTTAAAGTGTGCTTCTTTTCCTAACAATGTCTGCAAATATCAAAATTTTGACTGTACATTTTGTACATTATCTCAGAATCTGTTTGTATACTTTTAAAATGAATTAAATTTTAAAAATATTAAAAGACATGTGACACTCCTTATTTAAATACATTGAATTTTAAAAATACTAAAGGAAACAAAATTATTAGTTAATTAGTTTGAAACTGAAGAATGTGTATAATTGAAGAGGCTGTTTCTGCTGCTGCTGCTGCTGCTGCTAAGTCACTTCAGTCGTGTCCGACTCTGTGCAACCCCATGGACTGCAGCCTACCAGGCTTCTCTGTCCATGGGATTCTCCAGGCAAGAACACTGGAGTGGATTGCCATTTCCTTCTCCAATGCATAAAAGTGGAAAGTGAAAGTGAAGTTGCTCAGTCGTGTCTGACTCTTAGCGACCCCATGGACTGCAGCCTACCAGGCTCCTCCATCCATGGGATTTTCCGGGCAAGAGTACTGGAATGGGTTGCCATTTCCTTCTCCTAGTCTCCGTTATTAAGAATAAGCCCATTTTTTCCCCAAAGTGAATTCAGATAATAGCACGTGTGTGTGTGCGCTCAGTTGCGTCTGACTTTGCCAGGCTACTCTGTCCACGGAATTTTCCAGGCAAGAATACTGGAGTGAGTTGCCATGCCCTCCTCCAGGGGGATTTTCCCAATTCCGGGCTCAGACCTGTGTCTCTTGCGTCTCCTGCATTGGCAGGTGGATTATTTACCACTTTGCCACCTGGGGAGCCCCAAAATAGCACTACTGTGTTCAGTTTGGAAGCAGCATTTTCTCTAGATTGGTGCTTCTTCAACGGTGGTCCCTGGATCCCAATGTTATTGGGAGAAATTTCATCATGACAACATCGGTTGTAATTACTGAGACTATTTTTTTTCATTCACATAAAATGAATTTTCCGCAATTGGGTTTCACTGTTTCTATAAACTTTTATATCTTACTCTTGATTCCAAAAGAAAAATGTTGAGTTTACACAGCTTCAGTACATACCTGGTAGGTAAAGGGTTTGGGCAAGTGCAGACAATAAGGAAATCAAATATGGGCTTTTTTTTTTGCTGAGAGTTCTAATCACATAGTAAACAGTTAGAATTTACACGGGTCTTTATTTAATTAAGCCTGAGAACCACTGTTTAGTTGCAGCTGGAGCAGACTCTTGGCACAGAATAGTGTAATAGTGTAGCCTTTAACCTTTCCCCTTTTAACTGTGCTTATAAGAATGTGTGTGTTTCTTTAAGAAGGTGCTGTGTATCTTTAAGCACTGTTTGTAGTTTTTGATATAAGTATCACCTCACATGCATACATTTTAAAATCCAATAGTGAAGAGAACAGATGAAATAGATGCATAGATTGACTGGACTCTTTAATATCTACAAAGCTGAAGTTATTTATCCATACAGTGAATTTCCATATTTGAAAGTTTTTTCTGGCTGGTAGTTTTTAATAAAGAATGTGAGTACGTGTGTATGAGTGTGTGTGTGTGTGTGACTTTGACACCTGCTTTGCTGTTTCATGGGTCTTTTTTCACTCCCACAGTTCCTTATTGTTGAATATACTTAAGAAACTTTTTGAAATCAGCTAAGGCTAAATAAAAACAAAGAAAACAAAAGAATGGCAGTGGTACTTTCAGAATTAAATAGGATCTTTACCAGGTCTCAAACTCTTGGCCCCCTGGGCTATATGTGAGTTGCTGATATATACAGACTTGGTTAAGCCAACACGTAAACCAAACAAGCAAATAAACAAAAAAGGAAACCTTACTCAAAAATCCAAACTTCTGACTTCTCTTTAAGTATCAGACCATCTGGCCATACCAGGCCAGTTTTCTACATGGCATCAAACAACCATAGCCAAATAGCAACTGCCCCTCCTTGGATGAGGCAGGGCTTTTCCAGTCCCCCTGTCTTTACCATCCTCTATTGCTTTACACATCATTTACCTCGTATGTTTGACCCTTGTAGGGGTTTACATATGCAGGCACTAATCTATAAGAATGAACAGAGATCCTAAATAAAAGAATCTGAAAAGCTCGAAACCATGCATATTTGGCTTTAGGATTTATGGCAGACCAGTCTACCCGATTGTATTCACCTTGGCAGTTGTATTCACAAATATTAGTTTGTGAGACCTTGAGTCCAATTGGGTGAATAAATCAGGAAATCTGATTGGGATTACAAATTACAGAAGTCAATTTGAGCTCAAAGTTTAAAATATGGACTTTCCTCCCCAACATTTGTTGGAAGAGACCTTTATTTCTTCAAATGGATCTTAGAATCCTATAATTCTGGAAGATGCTGGTCTTGATAATGTTCTACTAGCAAAGGTAAGCCAGTGGGCAGTGCCAGCTTTAGAAAATAATTGTCAAGACATCTAGGCATGGTATTGTAGCCTCTTAGTAACCACAGGAAGTTCCCAGCATCCCTGCCACAAGCCTGAGTTTTCAAGGCTGACAGATAGCAGCTACTCCCTTCCTACCCCGCCCACTTGAAAGGCCGTAAGTTCAGATTTCCTTACCAGATAACAACTTTAGGTTTGTCTAACTCTGCCGTAAGTCTTTTAGCATAGTCCAACTGTGTCTTTCGGAGGACACATCTTATCTTTTTATTAGCAAACAGAATGGCTTAGATATGGCTTTATAGGACATTTTCTGGAGCATAATTTAATATGACTCATTTCCTTTTAAATGTAAAGACAGTGACTGAAGCGGACATGAGCAAAACCAAACCCCAGAATGTTGTAGGAAACTTGCACTTGAAAATGTGTAAAATTCTGCTGGAGCTAAGGGATTTATTTAGAATGACTTGGCATTCTTTGCTTGGATGTCTAAATAAGCCTTGTGATACCATTTTTGGCCTCACTTTGAACCTAGTGTAATAAAGAAGGAAATGAAAGCAAAGGTAAACTTAAAGTATTGTTTTACTCTAAATGCTTTCAGTAAAGGGTCTTGTTATCTAATGATTGGTACTAGATGGCTGGTATAAATCGTACAGTCTGTTCTTTGCACTCATGGCTAAAGGAGGTGAAGGCAAAGGAAATCAATTGGAACTAGCAGGTAACAAATGACCAGTCTTAGGCAAACATAGCAGGTGGGGAAAATAGACTTGTGGACAAAGATTACTAGGAAACAGTGAGTGAAAACTTTTTCTTCTCTTTTAGAATCCAGTGCAATTACACAAAATAACTAATTGCACAATTATGAAAGATGGGGCTGTTTAATCTGTTACCACTGTGGGGTGAGAGCTTGGGTGCTACTAGTTTTTAAGGGTCTACTTAAAAAAAGTATTGGTTTCAAAGTATGAATGAAAGGGGTAAAATGAAAGTCACTAAACATTTACCACTATCGTACTATGTTGGCCAGCCAACTACAATTCAGCCCATCTAGAGTTGTGTTTGAATTATACTAAATATAGGATGTGGGTACATTTTAATTTTTTATTTGATGTAAATTGCAGCTTCCAAAATTAAGTAACTAGACAGACAAAAGTCTTCAAATGGCCCTGATGATCATATTTTATAGCTACATAACATTTTCTGCCAGATGCCATCCAGAATATTGGAAATGAGGATTTATTAAAAAGTAAATTACTTTTAGCTAGTTCTATGAATGGGATGGACTAATTGTTCAAAGCCAAATCTTGCTGGGGCAGGCATCAATAGACTTTCCATTTCTGACTTCTTGGAACTCATGCTATTCTTATTTTCAACATTTATTATTATTATTATTTTTTACAGTTAAGTATTTTTGAAGTCTCCACAGTATGAGTCAACAATATCTCTGAACTTTGAGGTGCAAGAGACAGTGGGGCTCTTTACAACATACAGATCACGTGATTGTGCACTTATATCATTTCTTTCACCTGTGTTCAAGTAGTTCTTATGAACATTATTTGATCTTCACAACAATCCATTGATATATAGAAATTTTGGGATCACTGATCCTCTCTGACCAGTTACAACAGAGAGGCTGAGAGCTGTAGTGTCAGTTACACAACCCTTGAGTGTGGAAGGCCCTGGAACCCAAATCTTCTCGTGTCAAAATTAGGATATTTCTTGAGCTAAATTTTCAAGATATTTTATTTTCATAAATTTTACTATGATCTGACAGAAAATTTGTTGAATATGTGCTTTCAGGTGCATACCATCCTAGGCTCTGGGTTTGTGATAGAGAATAAGGTAGATTCTGTCACCCCTGGAACTTAATTTGGGGTTGTATTCGCCACTTAGACTAAAACTGAATCAATGTGAGCTATTAGTTTTACACAAAACTTTTTAATTATGAAAATGAAATCTCTTACACACACACACACAGTCATGTGTGCGCTCAGACAGTAAAGAATCTGACTGCAAAATAGGAGACCTGGGTTTTATTCCCTGGGTCAGGAAAATCCCCTAGAGAAGGAAATGGCAACCGACTCCAGTATTCTTTCTTGCCTGGAGAATCCCATGGACAGAGGAGCCTGGTGGGCTATAGTCCATGGGGTCACAAAACAGATGGACACTATTGAGCGACAAACACTAACTTTTACCACATCACTCCTAATGCAGTGGACACACACATATACACCCCACACCCCGCCCCAACACAGGAGCGTTTGATAGGAGGTTTGACTGACTTGTCTAGCAGTTTTGGAATCTTATTGCTGGAATATCACAAAAAGCTTATATGTAGCATATCTGATCAGAGAAGGCAATGGCAACCCACTCCAGTACACTTGCCTGGAAAATCCCGTGGACGGAGGAGCCTGGTAGGCTGCAGTCCATGAGGTCACTAAGAGTTGGACACGACTGAGTGACTTCACTTTCACTTTTCACTTTCATGCACTGGAGAAGGAAATGGCAACCCACTCCAGTGTTCTTGCCTGGAGAATCCCAGGGACGGGGGAGCCTGGTGGGCTGCCGTCTGTGGGGTTGCACAGAGTCGGACATGACTGAAGCGGCTTAGCAGCAGCAGCAGCAGCAGCATATCTGATCAAGTAGTCTGAATTCTCATTCTGTTATCAACTGCCAAAGCCATTTATAGTAGAGGATTTCAGAGTCATAGAAATTTGTACTTATAAAGGACTTTAGAATTAACTCCAGTCTCTCATTTTACAGATTTTGATACCTTGGCAGTTGTTTTTAGATGAAATTAATTAACACTCTGTCTGATGTTCCTATGACTCTTTATTTGAGCCACATACTTTAGTTTTTGGCTTTGTTTTATAGTTCTCCACTTGTCTGGCTCTTCTCCTAGACCATGAATTTCTTTAAGGCAGGATGTCTTTACATTTTCCTTGTCTCTTCTTTTTTTTTAACTTAAATTTATTTATTTTAATTAGAGGCTAATTACTTTACAATATTGTATTGGTTTTGCCATACATCAACATGAATTCGCCACGGGTGTACACATGTTCCCAATTCTGAAACCTCCTCCCATCTCCCTCCCCATACCATCCCTCTGGGTCATCCCAGTGCACCAGCCCTAAGCATCCTGTATCCTGCATCGAACCTGGACTGGCGATTCGTTTCTTATATGATATTATACATGTTTCAATGCCGTTCTCACAAATCATCCCCCCCCCCCCGCCACAAAGTCCAAAAGACTGTTCTATATATATCTGTGTCTCTTTTGCTGTCTCGCATACAGGGTTATTGTTACCATCTTTCTAAATTCCATATATATGAGTCAGTATACTGTATTGGTGTTTTTCTTTCTGGCTTACTTCACTCTGTATAATCGGCTCCAGTTTCGTCCACCTCATTAGAACTGATTCAAAAGTATTCTTTTCAATGGATGAGTAATACTCCATTGTATATATGTACCACAGCTTTCTTATCCATTCATCTGCTGATGGACATCTAGGTTGCTTCCATGTCCTGGCTATTATAAACAGTGCTGCGATGAACATTGGGATACATGTGTCTCTTTCAATTCTGGTTTCCTCGGTATGTATGTCCAGCAATGGGATTACTGGGTCGTATGGCAGTTCTATTTCCAGTTTTTTAAGGAATCTCCACACTGTTCTCCATAGTGGCTGTACTAGTTTGCATTCCCACCAACAGTGTAAGAGGGTTCCCTTTTCTCCACATCCTCCTGGTACCTGGTCCAGAGCTTTCGGGGTGGTGGTAGAGTAAAAACTTAGACCCAGGGCTTCTGCTTTTGAGTCCAATGCCTTTCATCACAAAAATCTCTCATTATTTTGGTTTGTTTGTCTAAAAGAATAGATAAAATCTTTAAGAGCTTTGTTTTTAACAAATAGTTTGAGATAAAAAATATTTTGTGAATACAAAAAAAAGTACGATAGAGTTACTGCTACATCATTGGCATGTTTCAACAAATTTCCAAGATTTGCCTGTTCATTTTCTAAGGCTGCCATAATAAAATGCCACAGATTAAGTGGCTTAAATATCAGACATCAGAAATTAATTTTCTCACAGCTCTGGAAGCCAGAAGTTCAAGATCAAGGTGCTGGCAGGTTTGACTTCTGATGACTCTTTCCTGAGCTTGCAGATGGAGGTTGCTCTCTTCCTGTGTCCTCTTGGGGTCTTTTCACAGTGCAAGTATAATGTCTGTGTCCTAATTTCCTCTTCTTATAAGGATGTATTGGATTAGGCCCACTTTAGTGACCTCATTTTTTATTTAATTACCTCTTTAAAGACCTATTCTCCATATATAGTTAAATTCTGAGGTACTGGAGCTTAGGACTTCAAGATATGTGTTTGAGGGGGACACAATTCAATTCATAATATTGATTCACCTTTTCACAGATTTTTTTCTATATTTTGTTGTCATATCAGGTACCATTCAAACATATATGTGTGTGTTTAGTTGCTTAGTCATATCTGACCCTTTGTGACCCCATAGACTTTAGCCTGCCAGGCTCCTCTCTCCATGGCATTTCCCAGGCAAGAATACTGGTGTGGGTTGCCATTTCCTCCTCCAGGGCATCTTCCTGGCCCAGGGATCGAACCTGTGTCTCCTGCATTGGCAGGCAGGTTCTTTCCCACTAAGTCACCAGGGAAGCCTTCAGACACACATATTTTGCCCTGAAAAGGAGTTTGATGGTTAAAAAAAAAAAAGATAGTAGTAATAGTCCCCAAACTTCTCTCTGTGATAGTGGTACTCTTTATTTTAATAAATATTCCCTCCCTGGCCATCCATCTTCTATTCAAGATGTGCTGCAAATTACTTAGAACGTGATATACTCACACTTGAGTTGAGGTGTCTATCAGTTTAAAATGTCAAGTTCACTACAATTCTTTGGTCAACACAAGGTTGCCTTTCTTTTTTTCCCCCTAAATTGAAATATAGTTGATTCGGGCTTCCCAGGTGGCACTAGTGGTAAAGCACTTACCTGTCAATGCAGGAGACATAAGAGACCTGGGTTTGATTCCTGGGTGGGGAAGATTCCCCTGCAGATGCGAATCCCATGGACAGAGGAGCCTGGCAGGCTATGGTCTGCCAGGGGTCTTGGGGTTGCAAGAGTTGGACACGACTGAGTGACTAAGCGTGCACACACACACACACATAACTCTGTGACTTTAAATAATAGTATATATTGAAACATCATGATTTTGATAGAAAGAGAGGAAAAAAACTTAAAAATTATTTATCAATTAGCATGTCTATAACATCTGAGGAAGGAGAAAGAATGGCAACCCAGTCTTGTGTTCTTGCCTGGAGAATCCCATGGACAGAGGAGCCTGATGGGCTACAGTCCGGTGGGGATCACAAAGAGTCGGACTCACTTTTTCTGAGGAAAAGTGAGTAACGAAAAATTTAAAAGCTTTTGAAAAAGAGGTTTCACACCTTAAGAAGCTCTCTTTTGTGTATGTGTGCTTGTTGTTGAAGAAATGTGGCCCAGTGGAAAGAATTTATGGACCGTTAACAACCAGGGAGGACTGGATGTGTAGCTGGGTATAGAGCTCCCTGGTTGTAAATATCCTCATCTGTAATTTAGGGGTTGATTAATTTATTTCTAATGAGGGTTGTCACCAAGATTTAATTTATATGCGTATGCATAATGTATAAGTAGGTGGCACATAGTAGGCATTCATGAAATGCTAGTCTTTTCCTCCCACAGTCTCCACTTGCCTTTTGTTACTAACCTGATGGTTGCATGATATCAACATTCTATGGTTTCACATTTGGAAGAGGGAATCTCAAGCCTATATTGTACAATTTTCTCTGTTCTGTGTGCAGCTCAATTAATCTCGTATTAACTGTAATTACTCTTCTAGCCCTTTTACTTCAGTAATTACTAAACTTGTGACTGCCATAAACTGTCTCTTGTATGTTTCATGCTCTTAGTGCAGAAAACTATTCATTTACTTCAAATCAGATGGATTTTAAAAGGCAAAAAACACTTTTAAGCATGAGTGAACTAAGAAGGAAGGAGGGCGACCATCAACTGACCACCATGTGTGGAAGCTTTAGGCATTGCTATGAACACAATGATGTTATTAACCCATCTCCCAGTGAAGTGCCTGAGCAGCAGAGGCTCCTTCTCCCTGTCTAGGTGTCCACCATCTTGAAGTTGTGCTGTGTTTGAGCATGGGCTCTATCTCCAGACTATAAATGACTTTTTCATTAAACTGTGTCCACAAGGTCTTCCCAAGGAGTATGCACTTACCTGGCAGAACCATCAGAAAAATGCCATTGACATATTTCTTATAATAGTAAAGTCTTTTAGCTGATATCTTCACACGGGCTTTTAGAAAAATCTGAATTACAACATTTAGAACGGACTGAATCAAAATGATATTTTGTGTTAGTGGAGCTTTTTGAGAGAGTTTACTAGGTAATTTTATTAACTAACTTTTCAAATGGAAAAGTATTTCTGCAATATTTATTGTGAAATATTGTCAAATACAAAAAAAAGCAGAGAAAAACATAACACATAAGCTTATCCTTAGAGATAACCATTTTCAACCTCTTCTCATCTTTTTCCTCTGTATGAATCTTATTTGATCAAAAAGGGCATCTCTTCATGCTGTTTGGAAAATCTGTCACTCACTACGTTACATGTATTTTCTCATGTTGTATGATACTATTCTTCAACATATGGCTGCTTTGAATTCCATTGTGTTTATTTTCTCAAAGCTTGTGTTGTTGGACATTTGATTGTGAAGATGTTTTCATGATCATTAACAATGCTATAACACTCACATATATTTCAGTTGAATGGTTAAGCATGTGGGCTTTTGAATATGCACCACTGATTGCTGTTTGATCAAGTGACCTTTACAAAATTTCCATGTCTTCAGCCAGTGTGTATATAGTGATAGTACATTTCTCTGAGAGTTGTGCTTATATGCTGGATACAAAGCCTTAGGACAATGCCTGCTTTGTAATACATGCTCAACAAAAGTTATATATGATTGTTCTTTATTAGATACATTTTCACACATGGTCTTATTTCTAGAAATGAAATCTCCGGATCAAAGGTCATAATAATTTTTTATCTTTTGATCCAAATGAATAACTCTGGGCCAGATTTGGACAGAATCTGAGGGAATACCTATATGCTAAATGTAGGTTATGTGCATGGGTAACTCAAGTTTGTGACTCACTGTTCTGTTTTCTACTGGAAAAAGCATGGAAATGCACATTCTTTCTCTCTTAATTGTTGAATTATTCTGTGTGCCATTGAAGTCATCTGTGTAGAACATAAAAAACAGAAAGTGCTGCAAGGTCCTCTGAGATGAGAGAATTAGATTTTTATTCTCTAAGCTTATAAATTTTCATTGATTCCAACTGGTTATCTGGGGTGTATGCAAGTAGGGACTTTCTGCAAATGAACATTAAGTTTTTACTTTCCCCCTTTTCCTCTGTTTAGCTTGGGACATCTGGGTCTGGCTTTTCTTATTGTAGCTGAGCTGAATATATGGTATGGAGTGTTTCTGTAGTATATAAAAGAGCCTTTCCTTCAACAGAATCTGAAACTCTTCCAAAGTCAGAAGGAGAAAAAAATCCTAACCCTGAAAGAAATCACTTGTTTGACTGTAATAATCTATTGAAACTGGTTAAAACATTAAACAAAAAATAAATGAATCAGATAGTTAGAACTAGTATGTCAGGAAAATAGACAGAACATAAAATGCCTCTGGAATCTGTAGGATATTTTCTGGTACAAGGGGGTTTCTGAGTCATGGTTCATTTACAATGTCTGTTTCCTCACTCAGGGAAGGGTTTCTAATAGATTCAAGGAGACGCTAAGCTTTGCAAATGTCTTGCTCAAATAAAGGCAGCTCTGTGAGGGATAGATTTGTTCTGTTTATGGAGAAAACTTGCCAGTCATGTTTCACATTGTGTACCCTTCAGAAGAACAACCGTCTTCTTTCACGTCATGGTGAAGATGGAGGCTTGTACAATCGTGACTTCAAGATCTCAGATCAGAGGGGTCATGAGCCGTGACTTTTTTAGACTAACTGGAGATTGACCGCCAACTTGTTCCGGAAGTTGTGGTAGACTTAGAGAAATGGACTGCTGGTCAGATCAGAAAGAGTTTGAAAGTCATCCTGAAGTTTTACTACCATAAAATCTAATGGAGGGTTTAGCTGTACCACTGAAAAGATGCTATTTTCAGCTTTTAAACCAGAGCATCATGGTCTTTGCATGGTAGGAATTTGACGAAACCTGAGTAGTCCTGAAGATGCTTGTCTTAGTTTTCAAGGTTAGACTAAGAAATTTAGCTTTTGAGCCAGTCCTACAGGAGGTGGTCTCCCAGAACAGTGAGTTTTTCTTTATTTCAATTGTAATAACTATGGGACTGTTGAGAAGATGATGAAATGTCATAGACTTAATGGAAGCATTCAGGATTTGACTATAAATTCTGGCAGAGAAGAAAGGTACATTTTTTGGCCTGCTTGCATCTTAGACTAAATCTCTGGGACCATTGGAAACCATGTAAATATCATCTCACTATGTCAGGCCACATCTGTCTTCTACATATATACCAACATGCGTTTGGTTCAGAGTTAAATATTAACTCTCTGATAAAAAATGATGATTTAATTATTAACATAATGAGGATTCCATATCAGAAAGAAGTATTCAAAACCTATGAAGCACTTTGAGTAGGACTTAGGAGAACTGAGTTTTTGTTTTTGTTTATATGATACTATTGAGTTGGAACAAGTCATGAGCCTCATCTGGACCTCAGCTTTTTCATCTAAAAGTGGAGTTATATTTGGTGGTTCCCTTTTGTCCCTTATACTGCTAATGCATCTTATTAGGAGCCATGTTAAAAAATTCTCATTAATGTCAAAGATCTTTAAGAAGAATTCCCATCAAAAATAAGTTTGTATGATTAGTTTCAGCAAGATTTTGTATGGTATCCTCACTATATTAGTCAAGTTGGGCTGCTATAACAAGCCACCATAGACAAAGGGGCTTAAACAACAGATGCTTATCACATTTCTAGGGACTGAGAGGACAGAGATCAGGGTGCCAACATGGTCAGGTCCTGGTAGGGGCTCTCTTTCTGGCTTGCAGATGACTATCTTGTTGCTATATTCTCTTATGATGGAGAGAGAAAAGGTTGGGTGGGGGAGTGCTCTAGGGTCTCTTCCTCTTCTTATAAGACCACTAATCCCATCATGAGGGCATCAGCCTCATGATCTCTTCTAAATCTACTATCATATTGCAGGTTAGGGATTCAGCATTTGAATTTGGGAGGATACATCAATCTGTAACAGGTGTGATTTCCTCCTCTTTACTTCTTGTTGTTTTGTTTGTTTGCTTTTTTTGGTGGGGGGGTGATTTTTTTTTTTTTTTTCCTGTTCTGCACTGCATGGCATGTGAGATCTTAATTTCTGGACCAGGGATCAAACCCATGACCCCTGCATTGGAAGTGCACTGCACTGCCAAGGAAGTCCCCCTATTCACTACTTTTTAATATTTGCAAAAGATCCTATATAGTTTCCTTCTTGCAGAGAATCAGAAATCTTCAAGTGAAGTATAGTTATGAGCTCTAAGGAAACAAAAATTTTTTAATGGAAAGGAACTTTAGGTGAACTCTTCCCTGTAAAGCTAAAGAGGTTAATTGGCTTCTGGAAGGTGCCTTTATTTTTTCTTTTTCCTCTTGGAGCCTCCATGTGTGAAGTCTTCATTTAAGAAACTTCTGTCTCTTATGAATCAAGAACATTGTAATGAATCATAACACCCAGATTCATAGTAATCCTTGCTACTCAAAATGTGGTTCACCAATATGCAGTATTAGAATCCTGTAGGGGCTTGTTATAAATTCAGAATCTCAGTCTCCACCCAGATCTACTGAATCAGAACTTGAATTTTAACAAGACCTCAGGTGATTTCTCTGCACTTTACAGTTTGAGAGGCACTCTTAGACCATGTAGAACATGGACTTATGATCTCAATTTAGTTATTTCTTCAATGGGCTTCCCTGGTGGGCTCAGATGGTAATGAATCTGCCTGCAATTCGGGAGAGCCTGGTTTGATCCCTGGGTGGAGAAGATTCCCTGGAGAAGAAATGGCAACCTACTCCAGTATTCTTTCCTGGGAAATCCCAAACAGAGGAGCCTGGTGGGAATAGTCCATGGGGTTGCAAGCAGTTCATGAGGTTGTAGAGTTGAACACGACTGACTGACTAACGCTTTCTGCTTAGCAGAGTACTCTTTTGAAAATAATTATAATTTATTGTTTATTTTCTCTATACTATGCCAAGTGTCTTATTTTGAATCTCCACAACAAGGTTCAGTTCAGTTCAGTCGCTCAGTCGTGTCCGACTCTCTGCAACCCCATGAATCACAGCACGCCAGGTCTCCCTGTCCATCACCAGCTCCCAGAGTTCACTCAGACTCATGTCCATCAAGTCAGTGATGCCATCCAGTCATGTGTTTTATTTTGCATATAAAAATATGGGGATTCAGAGAGGTAAAGTAAGTTGTCCAAGGACGCATGCTTGTGAATGACAGAACTTGGATTTAAAGTGAGGATTTTTCTTACTGTAAATTCCATATATTTTTCACTAGCCTATAGGGTTTAGCTTTTATTTAATGCACACTGATGTATTAGGCTTTCTTATCCCTAGTCTTTCCCATTCTGTTGTTTTCCTCTATTTCTTTGCATTGATCACTGAAGAAGGCTTTCTTATCTCTTCTTGCTATTCTTTGGAACTCTGCATTTAAATGTTTATATCTTTCCTTTTGTCCTTTGCTTTTCGCTTCTCTTCTTTTCACAGCTATTTGTAAGGCCTCCCCAGACAGCCATTTTGCTTTTTTGCATTTCTTTTCCATGGGGATGGTCTTGATCCCTGTCTCCTGTACAATGTCACGAACCTCATTCCATAGTTCATCAGGCACTCTATCTATCAGATCTAGGCCCTTAAATCTATTTCTCACTTCCACTGTATAATCATAAGGGATTTGATTTAGGTCATACCTGAATGGTCTAGTAGTTTTCTCTACTTTCTTCAATTTCAGTCTGTATTCAAAAGCAGAGACATTACTTTACCAACAAAGGTTCGCCTAGTCAAGGCTATGGTCGTTCCTGTGGTCATGTATGGATGTGAGAGCTGGACTGTGAAGAAGGCTGAGCGCCGAAGAATTGATGCTTTTGAACTGTGGTGTTGGAGAAGACTCTTGAGAGTCCCTTGGACTGCAAGAAGATCCAAGCAGTCCATTCTGAAGGAGATCAATCCTGGAATTTCTTTAGAAGGAATGATGCTAAAGCTGAAACTCCAGTATTTTGGCCACCTCATGCGAAGAGTTGACTCATTGGAGAAGACTCTGATGCTGGGAGGGATTGAGGGCAGGAGGAGAAGGGGACGACAGAGGATGAGGTGGCTGGATGGCATCATTGACTTGATGGATGTGAGTCTGAGTGACCTCCGGGAGCTGGTGATGGACAGGGAGGCCTGGCGTGCTGCGGTTCATGGGGTCGCAGAGAGTCGGACACGACTGAGCGACTGATCTGATCTGATCTGATCTGATGTATTAGGGGACCTGGGTAGGTCCCCTTTTTACTTTTGCTAAAAGTAAAATTTAATTTTTAAAGCTATTGATTTTGGGAAGATTTTAGTATTAATATAGTAGGCCTTAAAAATGAAAATAACTGTTCTTTTAAATTTCATTCAATGGAGTCAAATTTCTTAGACATGTTAGACAAAAACTTTTGGGTTCTAGGTCAAGGAAAAGAAACAAAGTTTCATACTTGTAAAAAGAAAATCTACTCTTTCTCTGTGATTTACTTTACTTTGGGAATAATATTGTGTTTCTGTTATAAACTGAGTTGCATTATCTATAGTTTTTCCATATTTGATACCCAGTTTGAACTTTGATTATATTAGACACAATTCAGGAATATAAATGATCATGGTGTCCATTTTCTGTTATTGAAACACATCAATTTTCTCTTCACTATTACACTAATTCCTCATAAGTTTTAATGTCACACATAGCAACTTGGGCAACAAAGAAAATAACAAAACAAAGTAAAATAACAAAGATAACAATAAATAAAATCTGATCCTTAAACGTATTATTGGGAATATTCATTGGTCCAAATAAGCTTTCCACTGGTAACTATTTTTTAAAAATGAAAACCAATATAAAGAGCAAAATAAGATACTTAATAATTCTTATTTGTTTGTACAACATAGAATATTATATCATGAGGCATACATTTTCTTCCTCTTAAGGTTGTCTATGTTCTTTACCGAAAGTTATTTGCCTGGTTCTTCATTGCCTGCTTATTCTTTTTAAGAAGCCTAGATTCTTGCTTGGATTATTGTAGATAATCTATATTAGAGAAAAGAGAATTTTAGTCATATCCATCTATTTATTGTTTGGGTCCCCCTCTAACCCTCCGAAGATGTTAACTTAGAATTTCTGAGTCTAAGCAGTGACATCTGCCAACCTTAATATAGAGAAGAGTTGTAAGAATTGGAAACATAAAGAAGAAAAAAGTGAAATGATTTTTTAAAACAGAAAGATGTACTGTAATTGTCTGGTTTACCAACCAGAAGAAGGGAGTATTCTCATTGGTTGGCCTAGGCTATAAAAACAGGGCAGTGCAAACAAGCAGCAGGAGGAAAGGTTGGGACCAAAGGAAAGTAAGAAGGAGTATAGGGTTTAAGCCATCAAGGCACCATGTAGAACATACTAGAGAGAGGGCAGGAATTAGACTTATTGACAGTGGACTATCAGACTATCTGATAGTGGGCTATCAGAGCTAGCAGAGGAGATTGGCAATAGACATAGGGGAAGAAAGCAAAGATGTCATCTGAAATGGCACAGCAATCTGAAAATACTCATTGTAAGACAAACAACTCTGCATTTCTTAACGGTGTCCTGAAACAGCTGAAATCTCACATGGTGCAATACCTGTGTTCCTGAAAAAGAGTAAAGAAGAAGATAACGCACTTTAAGAAGATTATTCACAGTAAATGATCAAAATTTAAGAGCGACCAGAACCTAATAATTTAGCACTGAAGAATCTAGAAAACTTACCTTGTTTCCTGGTTGTTACAGATTGTAGACGTCTTCTTGTTAGACTGTGTGTCACCTCTCAGTGAGTTCTCTGAATCTCATTCCAACAGGATTGGAGTTTGTCATGACCACAGTGACTTCATAAGAGATATAGGTGACAAGAAAAACATTGTACATTGCCATCATTGCCAATTTGCCTACTATATATTTCTGTGGCATGTTGAGATCCTTTACGGGAGATGAAAACATACCCAGCATAAAATTGTGTTCATTTAAGAAATAGTCTTTATTTTAGATATTTTCAAAATTCTCCTATACATACCTATTTCAAAGTACATGTTCTTTTCCAGGTAAAGCATCTTCCTGTAACTTTTTAGTGACCATCTTAAGTTAAAATGTTATGTTCTTGGGAATTATGAGCTTGGTTTGTACAGTTGCAAATTCTTCATTTTTGAAGGAAATTGGAACTGAATATGGAATCATGTGGCAAGCCTATTCCTTGAAAATGATTCATAGTTGAGCCCAATGAGTGGGGCTGTCTTCTTCCTTTTCACTACCTGTAATTGCCTTCTTGGAGGAAACTGCCTTTCCCCCATACTGCAGACCAGTGCCCTGTGAGGAAATGTGTTTGCTAGTGGCTTAATCGCTCAGGTAGAAAGAAGCCACCGCCACAGTCTCTTCTCTTTGTTCATTTTCAACATTTCCCTCATGATTCAAATTTCAGATTTGTGGATTCTTAGAACTAAAAGAGGATCATCCAGCTCACTTATGGTGGGACGTTAAAGACATGGCCAAAGTTGCTTTGCTGCAGGGCTTGAAGCTAGAACTCAAGTCCCAGGCTTCCCAGTTCAGTTCAGTTCAGTTCAGTTGCTCAGACGTCTCCGACTCTTTGCGACCCCATGGACTGCAGCATGCCAGGCTTCCCTGTCCATCACTAACTCCTGGAGCTTACTCAAACTCATGAGCATTGAGTCGGTGATGGCATCCAACCATCTCATCCTCTGTCGTCTCCTTCTCCTCCCGCCTTCAATCCTTCCCAGCATCAAAGTCTTTTCCAATGAGTCAGTTCTTCACATCAGGTGGCCAAAGTACTGGAGTTTCAGCTTCAACATCAGTCCTTCCAATGAATATTCAGAACTGATTTCATTTATGATGGACTAGTTGGATCTCCTTGCAGTCCAAGGGACTCTCAAGAGTCTTCTCCAACACCACAGTTCAAAAGCATCAATTCTTTGGTGCATAGTTTTCTTTATAATCCAACTCTCACATCCATGCATGATTACTGGAAAAACCATAGCTTTGACTAGACAGACTTTTGTTGGCAAAGTAATGTCTCTGCTTTTTAACATGCTGTCTAGGTTGGTCACAGCTTTTCTTCCAAGGAGCAAACGTCTTTTAATTTCATGGCTGCAATCACCATCTGCAGTGATTTTGCAGGCCCCCAAAATAAAGTCTGTCACTGTTTCCATTATTTCCCCATCTATTTGCCATGCAGTGGTTGGACCGGATGCCATGATCTTAGTTTTCTGAATGTTGAGTTCTAAGTCAACTTTTTCACTCTCCTCTTTCACCTTCATCAAGAGGCTTCCCAGGACAGAGCTCTTTTCCAGGACACCATTCTCAGTATGCCTGTGACAGCTGCTGAACTTGCCCAAGGCTAGCTGACTGATGGAGAGGACCATGAATTTGGGAGAAGAAAAGCCTCAGTTTGATGCTTGATTTGGCACAGTCATTTTAGACTTCAGTTGTTGAGAGGAGGATTAAATTTGATTAAAGTGACGTGATGGGTCACTTCCAGTGCTTGGTTTGTTTCCCTAAGCATAGATGATGACTAAAAGAGATCAGACCAATTCCTACATGGCTTAAGGAGGAAAGAGGTGTGATTATGAGGACGTTTCTGTTTCTGAAGTTAAAGGGTGAGGTACATGGTGGGCTCTCTGTGGTTGAACAAACTCTTCTTGGATACTAAGCTGACATTTTGAATTACTCACATTCACTTGGTGGTTCTTTAGTTTTAAACCAGAATCTTCACATCTGCCCTCTGGTATTTGTCATTTAAAATACCCTAAAAATATGCACCATCCATTCACTTCTGCCTTTCCCCTACCCTAATAATATTGTAAAACTTTGCTGAGAAAATAGCCTGTAAATGGTTAGCGCCTGCCTTCTTACAAGTGCCAGGGTTAAAAACGAATATTAGAATTGGGAAGTGTTCACACACAAATTAAAAGCTTTTGACAGGCAAACCACTCCAGTTTTCTTGCCTGGAAAATCCCATGGACAGAGGATCCTGGCAGGCTATAATCCATGGGATCACAAGAGTCGGACACTGCTGCTGCTGCTGCTGCTAAGTCACTTCAGTTGTGTCCGACTCTGTGCGACCCCATAGACGGCAGCCCAGGAGGCTTCCCCATCCCTGGGATTCTCCAGGCAAGAACACTGGAGTGGGTTGCCATTTCCTTCTCCAATGCATGAAAGTGAAAAATGAAAGTGAAGTTGCTCATTTGTGTCTGATTCCTGGTGACCCCATAGACTGCAGCCTACCAGGTTCCTCTGTCCATAGGATTTGCCAGGCAAGAGTACTGGAGTGGGGTGCCATTGCCTTCTCCGGAGTCAGACACTACTTAGCGACTAAACCACCACCAAACACCTGTTTAAGAAAGCCTATTTTCTCTTTCTTGCTCATAAAACATAGTATTTTCTCAAATTATTCTGCCACTGTGTCTTTGCACCTGACGAGTGAGTACAGTTAATGGCCTCTAGTGGCATCTCTGCCTGGTTTGACGAACAGAAGTCTCCGTTAGGTGCCCAGCCCCATGAGGTGTCTGGCATCCTAGAATCCACCACCTTTCCCATATTCCCTGCTGAGCACAGCTTTCCTCAGAGTTGTCACTAACTTTTCTATGGCTGTGCTTGCTCCTATTACTTCCTTGTGGCTCTACGTTCTATTAAAGATAACCTAGTTTTATGTCTTTACTAAAGTAATTTGGATAAGCATAGAGCTTTTAGTCACTGGTGTTTTCTTGACCACAAATAAAACATAAAAATAAGGGTTCTGTGTGTGTATGCTTAGTCGTGTCCAACTCTTTGCCACCATAAGGACTATAGCACACTAGGCTCCTTTCGTCCATGGAATTCTCCAGGCAGGAATACTGGAGTGGTTGCCATTTCTTCCTCTCGGAGGTTCTTCCCGACCCAGGGATCAAACCTGCATCTCTTGCATTGACAGGTGGATTCTTTACCACTGAGCCACCTGGGAAACCCAAGTGCTCTGTAGTAGATAGTATTTCAGAAGCTGAAATTCAACATTCACTGAACTGAACAGTGGAAACTTTCTAAAGAAAAGAATCTCTGACCCAAACTGAGAGGTTGTTTCAGGCCTTTGAAAAGCCCATGTTCAGTCTGTAGTCGAATGAAGGTTCAGATCAGATCAGATCAGTTGCTCAGTCGTGTCTGACTCTTTGCGACCCCATGAACCACAGCACGCCAGGCCTCCCTGTCCATCACCAGCTCCCGGAGGTCACTCAGACTCACATCCATCAAGTCAGTGATGCCATCCAGCCATCTCATCCTCTGGCGTCCCCTTCTCCTCCTGCCCTCAATCCCTCCCAGCATCAGAGTCTTCTCCAATGAGTCAACTCTTCGCATGAGGTGGCCAAAATACTGGAGTTTCAGCTTTAGCATCATTCCTTCCAAAGAAATTTCAGGATTGATCTCCTTCAGAATGGACTGGTTGGATCTTCTTGCAGTCCAAGGGACTCTCAAGAGTCTTCTCCAACACCACAGTTCAAAAGCATCAATTCTTCGGCGCTCAGCCTTCTTCACAGTCCAGCTCTCACATCCATACATGACCACAGGAACGACCATAGCCTTGACTAGGCGAACCTTTGTTGGTAAAGTAATGTCTCTGCTTTTGAATATGCTATCTAGGTTGGTCATAACTTTCCTTCCAAGGAGTAAGCGTCTTTTAATTTCATGGCTGCAGTCACCATCTGCAGTGATTTTGGAACCCAGAAAAATAAATTCTGACACTGTTTCCACTGTTTCTCCATCTATTTCCCATGTAGTGATGGGACCAGATGCCATGATCTTCGTTTTCTGAATGTTGAGCTTTAAGCCAACCTTTTCACTCTCCACTTTCACTTTCATCAAAAGGCTTTTTAGCCCCTCTTCACTTTCTGCCATAAGAGTGGTGTCATCTGCATATCTGAGGTGATTGATATTTCTCCCAGCAATCTTGATTCCAACTTCTGTTTCTTCCAGTTCAGCATTTCTCATGATGTACTCTGCATATAAGTTAAATAAACATGGTGACAATATACAGCCTTGACGTACTCCTTTTCCTATTTGGAGCCAGTCTGTTGTTCCATGACCAGTTCTAACTGTTGCTTCCTGACCTGCATACAGATTTCTCAAGAGGCAGATCAGGTGGTCTGGTATTCCCATCTCTTTCAGAATTTTCCATAGTATATTGTGATCCACACAGTCAAAGGCTTTGGCATAGTCAATAAAGCAGAAATAGATGTTTTTCTGGAACTCTCTTGCTTTTTCCATGATCCAGCGGATGTTGGCAATTTGATCTCTGGTTCCTCTGCCTTTTCTAAAACCAGCTTGAACATCAGGAAGTTCACGGTTCACATATTGCTGAAGCCTGGCTTGGAGAATTTTGAGCATTACTTTACTAGTGTGTGAGATGAGTGCAATTGTTCGGTAGTTTGAGCACTCCTTGGCATTGCCTTTCTTTGGGATTGGGATGAAAACTGACCTTTTCCAATCTTGTGGCCACTGCTGAGTTTTCCAAATTTGCTGGCATATTGAGTGCAGCACTTTCACAGCATCATCTTTCAGGATTTGGAATAGCTCCACTGGAATTCCATCACCTCCACTAGCTTTGTTCGTAGTGATGCTTTCTAAGGCCCATTTGACTTCACATTCCAAGATGTCTGGCTCTAGGTCAGTGATCACATCATCATGATTATCTGGGTCGTGAAGCTCTTTTTTGTACAGTTCTTCTGTGTATTCTTGCCACCTCTTCTTAATATCTTCTGCTTCTGTTAGGTCCATACCATTTCTGTCCTTTATCGTGCTCGTCTTTGCATGAAATGTTCCTTTGGTATCTCTAATATTTTTGAAGAGATCTCTAGTCTTTCCCATTCTGTTGTTTTCCTCTATTTCTTTGCATTGATCACTGAAGAATGAAGTTTAGTGAATGAAGGTTAGTGACATTCTTATATATTTTGGTTACATCACATTGTTTGAGATCATAATATTCCTAACATTCTTTACACCTGTCTCAAACTTTTCCTTTTTGCCTTTCTTTTAAAGTCAAACATTATCATAATTAATATTTAAAAGAGATTTTCCCTAGGAATCGATGAGACATTTGGCATTTGCCTTCATTTTCTTTGGAAGATGCTTATTTTTCTTGTCAGCTGTAAGGGGAAGAAACCTGCTATGAGAGCTGATAGACTCCAGTCGTCAGGAGCATTTGTCTGGTGTTATTTTGATGGTCCTGCACATGGCATTGCCAACAGAGTGTCACAGAAACTAAGTAAGAAACATAGTGAACATCATCTATTTTTTGTGGAAATGGCACTGTAACAAATATAACCCAAAGAAATTCTTTAAGATAAATACTTATGTAAGGTATGGATGACACATCTGGCCTTGCCACTTTTGGGTACTTTAGTACTTTGGCAGAAAGCATTGCTCTTTTTTTTTTTTTTTTGAACTTTTGATTTTGTATTGGAGTAGAGCCAATTAACAATGTTGTGATAGTTTCAGGGGAACAGTGGAGGGACTCAGCCATACATATACATGTATCCATTCTCCCTCAAGCTCCCCTCCCATCTAGACTTTCACACAACACTGAACAGAGTTTCTTGTGCTATATAGTAGGTCCTTGATGGTTGCTGCTGCTACTGCTGCTGCTAAGTTGCTTCAGTCGTGTCCACTCTGTGCGACCCCATAGACAGCAGCCCACCAGGCTCTGCCGTCCCTGGGATTCTCCAGGCAAGAACAGTGGAGTGGGTTGCTATTTCCTTCTCCAATGCATGAAAGTGAAAAGTGAAAGTAAAGTCGCTTAGTTGTGTCTGACTCCTAGCGACCCCATGGACTGCAGCCCACCAGGCTCCTCCGGCCATGGGAGTTTCCAGGCAAGAGTACTGGAGTGGGGTGCCGTTGCCTTCTAATATAGCCGTGTATACATAACCTTTCCAAACTTTCTAACTATCCCTTCCCTGCTTCCTTCCCATCAGCAAACATAAATTCATTCTCTGTCTGTGAATCGGTTTCCGTTTTGTAAATAAGTTCATTTGTATCATGTCCTTTTATATTAACATATAAAGGACATCATACGATGTTTCTGCTTCTCTGTCTGATTTACTTCACTCAGTATGACAGTCTCTGGGTCCATCCTTCTTGCTGCAAATGACATTATTTCATTCTTTTTAATGGCTGTGTAATATTCCACTGTATATCTCTATCTATCTCTATATATCACATCTTCTTTATCCATTCCTCTGATGATGGATATTTAGTCGCTTTCATGTCTTGGCTATTGTAAACAGTGCTGCAATGAGCATTGGGGTGCATGTATCCTCTCGGGCCATGTTTTCCCCAAATATATGCCGAGGAGTGGGATTGCAGGATCATATGGTAGCTCTAGTTTGTTTTTCAAGGAACCTCCATACTATTTTCCATAGTGGCTGTACCCACTCAGAAGGCATTGTTCTTGTGTTAGAGATACCATTTGCAGTGACAATATGTAACGTGGAACTGTGGAACTCTGTCACAGTGGAGATGTCAGGAAACCAGACGTAGCTTCTTCATAGAGTCAGGAGGGAAATTCACAGGGCAGTGCTGTCCTCAGGTTTTAACTTGCACACTGAATGAATATGCAATTCAGTGACGTGCTTTACAGAAGGCTTTTCTAGAGTATGAACTATCTAACAAGGAGAATTGCAAGCAAGTCATTTTTATAAACATTCCTGTTTGTGGTTAGTTTGGGAATCTGGACTCTTTGGAAAGCAATATCTTTCCTTTTGGTTTTATGACCGTCTTTTTTTTTAATGCTTAGGAAGAAAAGAGCTTTGCCAAACATTTTTTTTCCCCTCTGGCATTAGTGTCTTCTGGAAAATGAAAATGGAAATGGCCCAGTTTCTCTTACTAAAGTCTTCAGATATTTATGTATGTAGTTTAATAGTTTCATCCTGAAAAAATAAAGCACCTTTCCACATTTTTTTAAAGGATAGAAATGAAAAGTTACCAGTTTACTATCAATGGAAAGTAGAACTTCTATGGTGACATACACATTTGTATGTGCATATATTCAAATAGAGACAGACAAAATTGCTAAAATGAATAGAGGAGAACAGGCAGGAACTATGCTTGCAATTCATGTCTATGACCGATTCAATCTAAAGGAGACTAAACATTTCATGTTTTTGTTTGTGGCAGTTAAGTCCTTTTAGTTTTTGCTAATAATGAGACAACTCTGCAGAAAGTAAAATAATAAAAATGTTTTCACTGAAATTACTATTCTGTGAGTTTATGGAAAACATTTAAAGAAGCCTAAAATAGCCCAAATATAATCAAAGGAGAGCAGAGACTGTGTTTTGTGAGTGTGCAATGCATAGCACTGGTTCAATCTAGTCTATGATGAGATATTTATTCATTCCTAGGCACAATCCCACGACTCAACTTCCTAGAGTGTCAAATGATGTTTCTTATTTGTGTGACACTTCTCTCCTCTGACAACAAATATTGCTCATGCTCTATGTTACAGAAACTGTGGCAGCTCTGTCTCTAGCGGGGAAAGTTGAGACATTGTCATGGGCCTCCCTTACTGCCCTTCCTTGTAAGTAGGCATCAGCGAACAAAGGAGACAATAAATGAGAACAGGTCTCGTGAGCTGCCAAAGGCTATGTCAATGAGAGTCCAAAACAAAAGTTGGGCTTTATTCTATTGCACTGTCACATCCAAGAAGGGGTCGCTGATGGACGACAAACGTTTGATATTTAGAAAGTACCAGACAAAAAGCCCAGTCTTTTCTGCACAAAGTTCTCCAAAAGTATTAGGAAACAAATTAATGCAAATATAATTCCAGTTAAAGTACTATTTGAGCATAGTTGTTTTGTCACATCTCTTTCTGATGGCCATTCTTCGGGTAATTTTTGTGCTAAGCCATTTTGGATTTCGTCTGACATGTTGATGGCAGAGTGGTGTGTCCTATGTGCATGGAAAATAAACGTGGAAAATGACTTATTGTTGCTCTCTGAAAGCTCTTCAGTTTCTGAATTCTAAGGCAAATTAGGTCTCAGATTTCATTTTTGTGGCAGTAGTATCAGTGAATGATAAAAACTAGAATGTCTGAATTTACCTATATCCACCCATATCAGAAAAGAGAATTCTCTTTTCATAAGAAAAGATTAAGCAGTTGTTTAGAAAACGTCACAATATTTCTACTGCTTGCCTTTAAGTCTCTTTCCTCCAAGTGGCTTTAAAATTATTTTCATCAGCTCAGCTGCAATGGGATGGATGTTCTTTTATCTCATGAACCCAAAGACAAATTCTTAGCTAATTCAAATGGTATTTGCCATGGTCAGTGAAGAAAATTACCCATTTAAGGGCTGCTAACATCATGAAGGTGCAGTTAGGAGGGTTAAAATGTGTAGTTGAAACGCTGTTCTTGCAGTGCATCTCTTTGGAAAGCAAACATATTTAAAATGAGATAAGTGAAAATAAAATATTGCATCACACAGAGCTATTCAGTTTAAAACAGGTGGGATCTTGAATTAAAAGCAGCATGAGTGGAAGGCATTATAAAATATACCCACCTGTGGTTTGGAGCTAGAAAGTTTGGGGCTGAGTTTTTAAAACAATTACTACCATCAACCATGCAAACCACACCAAGAAAATCCTGCAGACTTGCTTTGTGATTTTAAGCAGAGAGCACAAGTGATTCTTCTTTGGAAAAATGGAAAACACAGCAAAATAAAACAAAAGAATCATTTCTGAATTCCTGAAGGAATGTAGATTTCCAGAATTGAGGCGATTTCTTGTTGGTTTTGTCAAGTGGGTACCTGAGATAAGGAGAACCAGCAACAGACAATTTGCAATTATCAAGAAAAACCTGAAAGGAACATGGGTCCCTCTTCTCAGCCTTGGCCCTACAGGTTGGTGCAATACTATTTCTCCAATTTTACAAATGAGTGCACTGTGACCCAGAAAGACTGGCAGTTTTTCCACAACCATACAACTAACATGGTAGAAAGGGAATTCAGACCTGGGTTATCTGCCCCCTCTTATACACGTCTGAAACTACAATGTTCTATTTTGGCTTATGAGATTTTTATCTTATATATACACATATATACGAGGCCATCACTGCATTTCTTAGATGCTTACAAGGATCAAGAGTTAGGGATTGCCAGCCCTGCCTTTGTTGAATATGACTTTTACCCACTTTATGTATCACTGAAACCATTCTATTTCTTTTAACTGTTACAAAATCCCCTTTAAAAGTGTTCCTCTAGGGGATCTTCCTGACCCAGAGATCGAACCTATGTCTCCTACATTGCAGGCTGATTCTTTACCTGCTGAACCATCTGGGAAGCCCCTTAAAAGTGTTATTCTTCTGTTTTTACAGCCCTGAGGCCCAACCTGGTTAAATTACTTGCCTGAAGTCCATGTTAGCTTCCAGTCAACTGGGATTAAAAGCTCACCCTGTTTATGTCTGTAGCTACTGCTACATTTATTATCTCTGAAATCTTCACAGGGAGAGAGAGAGTAAAGAATAGGGCTGTGGTTTCTAATTGAAAATTGTCTGTTACCTGACAAGCAAAAGATCCTTAGAACATGTCTAAGAAAAAGAAAAATAGCTTGGGGAATCCTGGGTCTCTTCTTAGTGAGGACTCAGCAGCCTTGCTCTGTTGTTTTACTTGTTAGGGGTTTTCCTTTACTGCATATTAATTCCTCATCCCCGTGGAATGAGAAATTTAAGGAGCAGGAAAGGGCTGTCTGGCTCACTGGGACCGGGCTGCTATTTAGTCTGGCTGTTTCCTACGCTCTAAGTCGATTGATTATCCTGCCTATCGTGTGTTGACATATTTTGCTTGCTGTACTGATTATACATTGGGAGTGCTAATTCTTTTATTGGGTTAGAGTTCAAAGGTGCTCATCTGTCAGCAGAATGTCTCTCATTTCACGGCGTGCGCGGTCTCCTCTGATATCTGTCATTTATATACTGTTCTCAGAGGTTTTCCTCTGATTTCTGGTCCTAGTTCAATAGCAAAGATCTTGAAGGAGTTTCCTTTGTAGTGGGCTCTTTTGTACGGTTTTTGGAGACAGTTTCTGCTCTTTGAAGATATGCAGAATTGGCATTTCACAGACTCTAACTGAAGCAATGGAAATCACACTGTATCCTGTTCTTTGATTTTAACAACTCTGTTGGTGCAGATCTCCAAATCTTGGATTGCTCAGACACGCTAAATTTCTGAGACCAATAAACAAAGAGATCCAAACTTGGGTTTTGCATGTCAATATCACAGCCGTCTGGCTAACCATCAAGGAATAGATTCCCATGAAGAAGAGTCTGAGATTGGAGATTCAATTACTCAGAACAACATAAAACCTCACCTAATGTCCAAATGTCTTTTTCATCACATCTGAGAAATTATCAGATCAGATCAGATTAGTCGCTCAGTTGTGTCCGACTCTTTGCGACCCCATGAACTGCAGCACGCCAGGCCTCCCTATCCATCACCAGCTCTCGGAGGTCACTCAGACTCACATCCATCGAGTCAGTGATGCCATCCAGCCATCTCATCCTCTGTCGTCCCCTTCCCCTCCTGCCCCCAATCCCTCCCAGCATCAGAGTCTTCTCCAATGAGTCAACTCTTCGCATGAGGTGGCCAAAATTATAGTGGTATGTAAAATTTTTTTGTGTGTGTGTGTGTGTATATATATGTTTAGTCGCTCAGTCGTGTCCAATTCTTTCTGACCCTTTGGGCTGTAGGCTGCCAGGCTCCTCTGTCCTTGGGATTCTCCAGGCAAGAATACTGGAGTGGGTTGCCATTTCCTTCTCTAGGGTATCTTCCCAACCCAGGGATTAAACCTTCATCTCCAGTGTCTCCTGCATTGCAGGTGGATTCTTTACGTGCTGAGCCATTGGGCAATACATAATTTTGAACTGGAATCTTAAGTAGAAATATTCTTCAAAGTGATCACTTTCGTTACCTATGATGAGGTATTTTGCAATTATTTTGAGGTAATTGACGTAAGTAGCTTTCTGTTCTTGACAGGATTGCCAATATGTCAAGAATATGTTTTGTTATAGCTTATATTTGAATTTATATTTTCTTACATGTTGCATTTAGAAGTGATCAGAATAATAAAAATAAGTGTCATAGTAATCACAGATTTTAAAAATGGTCTTTGTGAATTGGTAAGATAATCAATGATGACTAGTGTATGTTCTAAATAACTTGTGGTGTTTGAACAAGTTACTCTTCAATCTTCCTGTAAACACATGGACAAACCCTGATCTAGAGAAGTAGCTGGAGTTGGTTCTTAAGCAACTGGGCCATGTGTCTAGAGGGGAGTTAAGCAAAACCATAGCAGTCCCTTGCTGGAAAAGAGAGAAACATAGGAGTTATTGTCATATTTTAATCACTTTATCTTTTTTTTTTCTTTTTTTTTCAGTTTTTCATTTTTTTCTTTTTATTTTTTTATTGCAAGATAACTGCTTTATAGAATTTTGTCATTTTCTGTCAAACCTCAACATGAATCGGCCATAAGTATACATATGTCCCCTCCCTTTTGAACCCCCTCCCATCTCCCTCCCCATCCCACCCCTCTAGGTTGATACAGAGCCCCTGTTTGAGTTTCCTGAGCCATACAGCAAATTCCTGTGGGCTATCTATTTTACATATGGTAATATGTTTCCACATTACTCTTTCCATACATCTCACCCTCTCCCTCCCCTCTCCCCATGTCCATAAGTCTGTTCTCTATGTCTATTTCTCCACTGCTGCCCTGTAAATAAATTTTTCAGTACTATTTTTCTAGATTCCATATATATGTGTTAGAATACTATATTTGTCTTTCTCTTTCTGACTCACTTCACTCTATATAATAGGTTCTAGGTTCATCTGCCTCATCAGAACTGACTCAAATGTGTTCCTTTTTATGGCTGAGTAATATTCCACAGTGTATATGTATCACAACTTCTTTATCCATTTATCTGTTGATAGACATATAGGTTGATTCCATGTTCTAGGTGTTGTAAATAGTGCTGCAATGAACAATGGGATACATGTGTCTTTTTCAATTTTGGTTTCCTCAGGATATATGACTAGGAGTGGGATTGCTGGGTCATATGGTGGTTTTATTCCTAGTTTTTTAAGGAATCTCCATACCATCTTAGATAGTGGCTGTTTCAATTTATATTCCCACCAACAATGCAAGAGCATTCCTTTTTCTCCACAGCCTCTCCAGCATTTATTGTTTGTGGACTTTTTGATGATGTCCAAATGGCACCCCACTCCAGTACTATTGCCTTGAAAATCCCACGGACAGAGGAGCCTGGTAGGCTGCAGTCCATGGGGTCGCTAAGAGTCAGACATGACTGAGCAACTTCACTTTCTTTTTTCACTTTCATGCATTGGAGAAGGAAATGGCAACCCACTCCAGTGTTCTTGCCTGGAGAATCCCAGGGATGGGGAAGCCTGGTGGGCTGCCGTCTATGGGGTCACACAGGGTCGGACACGACTGAAGTGACTTAGCATAGCATAGCATAGCATTCTGACTACTGTGAGGTGATATCTAATTGTAGTTTTGATTTGCGTTTCTCTAATAATGAGTGATGTTGAGTATCTTTTCATGTGTTTGTTAGCCATCTGTATGTCTTCTTTGGAGAAATATCTATTTAGGTCTTTTTCCCACTTTTTGATTGGGTTGTTTATTTTTCTGGCATTGAGTTGTATGAGCTGCTTGTATATTTTGGAAATCAATCCTTTGTCAGTTGTTTAATTTGCTATTATTTTCTTCCATTCTGAGGGTTGTCTTTTCACCTTGCTTATAGTTTCCTTTGCTGTGCAAAAGCTTTTAAATTTAATCAGGTCCCACTTGTTTAATTTGGCTTTTATTTCTGTTACTCTAGGAGGTGGGTCATAGAGGATCTTGCTTTGATTTATGTCATTGAGTGTTCTGCCTATGTTTTCCTCTTGAGTTTTATCATTTCTGGTCTTATATTTAGGTCTTCAATCCATTTTGAGTTTTTCTTTGTGTATGGTGTTAGGAAGTGTCTTGATTTCTTTTACATGTAGCTGTCCAGTTTTCCCAGTACCATTTATTGAAGGGGCTATCTTTGCCCCATGGTATATGCTTGCCTCCTTTGTCAAAAATAAGGCACCCCTAGGTGCATGGGTTTATTTATGGGCTATCTTGTTCTATTGGTTTATATGTCTGTTTTTGTGCCAGTACCATACTGTCTTGATGACTGTAGCTTTGTAGTATAATCTGAAGGCATGAAGATTGATTCTTCCAGTTCCATTATTATTTCTCAAGACTGCTTTGGCTATTTGGGGTCTTTGTGTTTCCATATGAATTGTGAAATTTTTTGTTCTAGTTCTGTGAATAATACCATTGGTAATTTAATAGGGATTGCACTGAATCTGTAGATTGCATTTGGTAGTATAGTCATTTTCACAATATCGATTCTTCCTATCCAGGAACATGGAGTATCTCTCCATCTGTTTATTTCATCTTTGATTTCTTTCATTGCTGTTGTTAAGTCGCTTCAGTCGTGTCCGACTCTGTGCGACCCCATAGACAGAAGCTCACCAGGCTCCCCCGTCCCTGGGATTCTCCAGGCAAGAATACTGGAGTGGGTTGCCATTTCCTTCTCCAATGAATGAAAGTGAAAAGTGAAAGTGAAGTCGCTCAGTCATGTCCGACTCTTAGCGACCCCATGAACTGGAGCCTACCAGGCTCCTCCATCTATGGGATTTTCCAGGCAAAAGTACTGGGGTGGGGTGCCATTGCCTTCCCTGATTTCTTTCATTAGTGTCTTATAATTTTCTGTGTGCAGTTCTTTTGTCTCCTTAGGTAAGTTTATTCATAGATATTTAATTCTTTTTGTTGCAATGGTGAATGAGATTGATTCCTTAATGTCTCTTTCTGATTTTTCATTGTTAGTATATAGAAATGCAAGTAATTTCTGTGTATTGATTTTGTATCCTGTGATTTTGCTAAATTCACTGATTAGTTCTTGTAATTTTCTGATTCTATCTTTAGAGTTTTTTATGTACAGTATCATGTCATCTGCAAACAGTGAGAGCTTTACTTCTTTTCTGATCTGGATTCCTTTTATTTCTTTTTCTTCTCTGATTGCTGTAGCTAGGACTTCCAGAACTATATTTAATAATAGTGGACACCCTTGTCTTGTTCCTGATCTTAGGGGGAATGCTTTCAGTTTTTCACCATTAAGAATAATGTTTACTGTAGGCTTATCATATATGGCCTTTACTATGTTGAGGTAGGTTCCTTTTATGACCATTTTTTGAAGAGTTTTAATCATAAATGGGTGCTGAATTTTGTCAAAGGCTTTTTCCGCATCTATTGAGATTGTCATATGGTTTTTATCTTTCAATTTGTTAATATGGTATATCACATTGATTGATTTGATATATTGAAGAATACTTGCATTCCTGGAATAAACCCAACTTGATCATAGTGTATGAGCTTTTTGATGTGTTGCTGAATTCTGTTTGCTAAAATTTTGTTGAGAATATTTGCATCTATTTTTATCAATGATACTGGCCTATAGTTTTCTTTTTTTGTGTGTTGTCTTTGTCTGGTTTTGGTATCAGGATGATGGTGGCCTTGTAGAGTGAGTTTGGAAGTGTTCCTTCCTCTGCAATTTTTTGAAAGAGTTTTAGAAGGATAGGCATTGGCTCTTCTCTAAATGTTTGATAGAATTCTCCTGTGAAGCCATCTGGTCCTGGGTTTTTGTTTTTGTGGAGATTTTTGATCACAGCTTCAATTTCAGTGCTTGTAATTGGGTTGTTGTGATTTCTATTTCTTTCTGGTTCAGTCTTGGAAGATTGAACTTTTCTAAGAATCTGTCCAGTTCTTCCAGGTTATCCATTTTATTGCCACATAGCTGTTCATAATAGTCTCTTATAACCCTTTGTATTTCTGCATTGTCTATTGTAACTTCTCCTTTTTCATTTCCAGTTTCGTTGACTTGATCCTTCTCTCTTTTTTTATTAATGACTCTGGCTAAAGGTTTGTCAATTTTGTTTATCTTCTCAAAGAACCAGCTTTCAGTTTTATTCATCTTTACTATTGTTTCTTTCATTTATTTTTCATTTATTTCTGCTAGGATCTTTCCTTCTACTAATTTTGGCGGATTTTTGTTCTTCTATTTTCCAGATGTTTGGTGTAAAGTTAGGTTGTCTATTCGACGTTTTTCTTATTTCTTGAAGTAGGATTGTATTGCTATAAACTTTCTTCTCATAATTGCTTTTGCTGCATCCCATAGGTTGTGAGTTGTTGTGTTTTCATTGTAATTTGTTTCCAGACTTTTTTTATTTCCCTTTTGATTTATTCAGTAACCTGTTGGTTATTTAGAAATGTGTTGTTCAATCTCCGTGTGTTTGTGTTTCTTACAGTTTTTTTCTTGTAATTGATATCTAGTCTTATAGTGCTGTAGTTGGAGAAAATGCTTGATATTATTTCCATTTTCTTAAATTTACTGAGGTTTGATTTGTGACCCAAGATGTGGTCTATCTTGGAGAATGTTCCACGTGCACTTGAGAAGAAGGTGTATTCTGCATTTGGATGGAATGTCCTGAAGATATCAATGAGATTCATCTCATCTAATGTATCATTTAAGATTGTGTTTCCTTATTAACTTTCTGTTTTGATGATCTGGCCATTGGTGTGAGTAGGGTATTAAAGTCTCCTACTATTATTGTGTTACTGTCAATTTCTCCTTTTGTGTCTGTTAGTATTTGTCTTATGTATTGAGGTGTATGCAGGTCAGGAAGCAACAGTTAGAACTGGACATGGAACAACAGACTGATTCCAAATAGGAAAAGGAGTACGTCAAGGCTGTATATTGTCACCATGTTTATTTAACTTATATGCAGAGTACATCATGAGAAATGCTGGACTGGAAGAAACACAAGTTGGAATCAAGATTGCTGGGAGAAATATCAATCACCTCAGATATGCAGATGACACCACCCTTATGGCAGAAAGTGAAGAAGAACAAAAAGCCTCTTGATGAGAGTGAAAGTGGAGAGTGAAAAGGTTGGCTTAAAGCTCAACATTCAGAAAACGAAGATCATGGCATCTGGTCCCATCACTACATGGGAAATAGATGGAGAAACAGTGGAAACAGTGTCAGAATTTATTTTTCTGGGCTCCAAAATCACTGCAGATGGTGACTGCAGCCATGAAATTAAAAGACACTTACTCCTTGGAAGGAAAGTTATGACCAACCTAGATAGCATATTCAAAAGCAGAGACATTACTTTACCAACAAACGTTCACCTAGTCAAGGCTATGGTCGTTCCTGTGGTCATGTATGGATGTGAGAGTTGGACTGTGAAGAAGGCTGAGCGCCGAAGAATTGATGCTTTTGAAGTGTGCTGTTGGAGAAGACTCTTGAGAGTCCCTTGGACTGCAAGCAGATCCAACCAGTCCATTCTGAAGGAGATCAGCCCTGGGATTTCTTTGGAAGGAATGATGCTAAAGCTGAAACTCCAGTATTTTGGCCACCTCATGCAAAGAGTTGACTCATTGGAGAAGACTCTGATGCTGGGAGGGATTGGGGGCAGGAGGAGAAGGGGACGACAGAGGATGAAATGGCTGGATGGCATCACGGACTCGATGGATGTGAGTCTGAGTGACCTCCGGGAGCTGGTGTTGGACAGGGAGGCCTGGCGTGCTGCAGTTCGTGGGGTCACAAAGAGTCGGACACGACTGAGTGACTGATCTGATTTGATTGAGGTGTTTCTATGTTGGGTGCGTAGATAGTTACAATTGTTACGTCTTCCTCTTGGATTGATCCCTTTATCATTATGTAGTGTCCTTCTTTAGCTCTTGTAATCTTTATTTTAAGGTCTATTTTGTCTGATATGAGGATTGCTACTCCAGCTTTCTTTTGCTTTCCATTTGCATGGAATATATTTTTTCATCCTCTCATTTTCAGTCTATATATGTATTTAGGTCTGAAGTGTGTTTCTTGTAGACAGCATATATGTGGGTCTTATTTTTGTATCGGTTCAGCCAGTCTGTGTCTTTTGGTTGGAACATTCAGTCCATTTACATTTAAAGTAATTATTGACATATGTGTTCCTATTGCCATTTTCTTAATTGTTTAGGGTTGATTTTGTAGATCTTTTTTCTTCTCTTGTTTTTCTTGACTATGTCTTTTTAACATTTGTTGTAAAGCTGGTTTGATGGTACTGAATTGTCTTAACTTTTGCTTGGCTGAAAAGCTTTTTATTTCTCCATCAGTTGTGAATGAGATGCTTGCTGGGTACAGTAATCTTGGTTGTAGATTTTTCCCTTTCAGTACTTTAAATATATCCTGCCATTGCCTTCTGGCCTGCAGAGTTTCTGCTGAAAGATCAGCTGTTAAACACATGGGGTTTCCCTTGTATGTTACTTGTTGCTTCTCCCTTGCTGCTTTTAATATTCTTTCTTTGTGTTTAGTCTTTGTTAGTTTTATTAGTATATGTCTTGGTGTGTTTCTCTGTGGGTTTATCATGTACGGGACTCTCTTTGCCTCTTGGGCTTGATTGACTATTTCCTTTTCTATGTTGGGGAAATTTTCAATTATAATCTCTTCAAAAATTTTCTCATACGCTTTCTTTTTACTGTTCTTCATCTGGGACCCCTATAATTTGAATGTTGGTGCATTTGATATTGTCCCAGAGGTCTCTGAGACTGTCCTCAGTTCTTTTCGTTCTTTTTACTTTATTCTGCTCTTCAAAAGTTATTCCCACCATTTTATCTTCCAGCTTACTGATTCGTTCTTCTGCTTCAGATATTCTGATATTGATTCCTTCTAGAGTTTTTTTTTAATTTCAGTAATTGTGTTTTTTGTCTCTGGATGTTTATTCTTTAATTCTTCTAGGTCTTTGTTAATTGATTCTTGCATTTTCTCCATTTTGTTTTAAAGGTTTTTGATCATCTCTATTATCATTATTCTGAATTCTTTTTCAGGTAGTTTGCCTAGTTCCTCTTCATTTATTTGAACTTCTGTGTTTCTAGTTTGTTCCTTCATTTGTGTAGTGTTTCTCTGCCTTTTCATTAATTTTTTTTAACTTACTGTGTTTGAGGTCTCCTTTTCCAAGGCTTCAAGGTTGAATTCTTTCTTCCTTTTGGTTTCTGCCCTCCTAAGTTTGGTCCAGTGGTTTGTATAAGCTTCCTATAGGGTGAGATTCGGGGAAGGCAATGGCACCCCACCCCAGTACTTTTGCCTGGAAAATCCCATGGACGTTAGAGCCTGGTAGGCTCCAATCCATGGGGTCGCTGAGAGTCAGACACGACTGAGCGACTTCACTTTCTCTTTTCACTTTCATGCACTGGAGAAGGAAATGGCAACCCACTCCGGTGTTCTTGCCTGGAGAATCCCAGGGATGGGGGAGCCTGGTGGGCTGCCGTCTATGGGGTCGCACAGAGTTGGACACGACTGAAGCGACTTAGCAGCAGCAGCAGCAGCAGGGTGAGATTTGTGCTGAGTTTTTGTTTGTTTGTTTTTTCTCTGATGGGCAAGTCTGAGTGAGGTGATAATTCTGTCTGCTGATGATTGGGTTTGTATTTTTATTTTGTTTGTTGTTTAGATGAGGCTTCCTGCACAGGGTGCTACTGGCGGTTGGGTGATGCCAGGTCTTGTATTCAGGTGGTTTCCTTTCTGTTAGTTCTCACTATCTGATACTCCCTAGGGTTAATTCTCCAGTAGTCTAAGGTCTTGGAGTCATTGCTCCCACTCCAAAGGCTCAGGGCTCAATCTCTGGTCAGGAACAATGATTCCACAAGTAGTTTGTTATGACATTAAGTGAGATTAAAACAAATATTCAAAAATGAGAAACCAAAGATGAACCCCAGACAAATGGCAGTTACAAAATCAGGCAAATAATAATTATAATAAAAAATAATAATTAAAATTATGCAACATACACATATACAGATACACCAGTGAGCAAAGTCAAAACAGTCCAGCAAAAATAAAATACAGTAGATTAACCTGGTGAACAAAAGAAATCAAAAATTATATTTACCAGTTAAGAACAAAACTAACTAAAGGACAAACTGGAAAACAAAACTAAAGCAAGGTGCCAAGTGAGGATAAAAGCAATGAAAACAAAACTAGCAAATATGTTGATAAGAAAGGAGAGAAAGAAAAGAAAGAAAGAATAGATATGCAAAGTTAGATAGGGATAGATGTAGAAGATTTATATACATTAAAGATAAACTGCAAGGGGAAAGAACAATAGGAAAGGCAAACAAAGGAATAAATGTAGAAAAAATATAATTGGTTTAAAAAAGTTAAAATTATAAAAAAGATTTAAAAAAAAGATACACATACACAAAACCGAAAACTCCACAGAACTGCAAAAGCCCAACGTAGAGGCAGAGGTTTATAACAACAATAAAACATGGGAGAAAACATTTTGAGAAAAAAGGAAAAAAAGCTCAAAAACTTAATTAGATTTCATTGTGCCAATAAAATCAACAAGTAAAACAGAGGGAGAAAATAACAGGAAAAAAAAATCCAAAAGAATCTACAAAGCAAGTCATAACATAAGAATAATAAATATTTTTCTTGAGTCACTGCTGTCAGAGTCCTTTCCCTCGCTGGGATTCATAGTCCACCTCACCTCCCTAGGATGCCCTCTAACACTGTGCTGATCTCTGGACCTGCTGTGGGGGCAGCTCAGATTCTAACTGGTCCTACTCCTGTGTGTTTTGTCTCCAATGTCCACAGTTATCAGAACTAGTACGTTTTCTTTTGTGGGAGCTCTCAATGACCTTTTATATATTCCATAGACACAGAGTCTGGCTAGTTGATCTTGTGGATTTAGTCTGCAGCTAGTACAGCTGGTGGGAAGGTTTTGGGTCTTCTTCCTTAGCCACACTGCCCCGGGTTTCAATTGCGTTTTTGTTTTTTCCACCTCTACATGTAGGTCGTCCACTGGCAATGGCACCCCACTCCAGTACTCTTGCCTGCAAAATCCCATGGACGGAGGAGCCCAGTAGGCTCCAGTCCATGGGGTCGCTAAGAGTCGGACACGACTGAGCGGCTTAACTTTCACTTTTCGCTTTCATGCATTGGAAAAGGAAATGGCAACCCACTCCAGTGTTCTTGCCTGGAGAATCCCAGGGACAGGGGAGCCTGGTGAGCTTCCGTCTGTGGGGTCGCACAGAGTCGGACACGACTGAAGCGACTTAGCAGCAGCAGCAGCAGCAGCAGCAGTACAGCTGGTGGAAAGGTTTTGGGTTTTCTTCCTTAGCTACACTGCCCGTGGGTTTCAATTGTGGTGGTTTTTTTTTTTCCACCTCTACATGTAGGTCGTCCACTGGGGTTTGCTCCTGAGGCTGCCCTGGAGGACTTGGGTTTGCCCTTGGAAGGGCCAGATGTGGAAGTGGTGCAACTGCTTGGGTTGCAGGGGTTCTGGCAGCACCAGGTACTCAGGGGAGTTGGAGGCTAGGGCAGCAGGAAATATAGTGCTCTAGAAAAGTATGTCAACCGGTATTTGCCAATATGCTCCACTATCCTTGCCTGGAGAACCCCCTCCCTGACAGAGAAACCTGGCAGGCCACAGTCTACTGGGTCGCAAAGAGGTGGACACTACTGAGGCAACCCTGCACATATAGCTGCAAGACTTCTCATGCCTGTGTCAGCTCTGCCCCATTGAGAGTTGAGAGTGAAGGTGGCACAGCTGTTTGGCTTGTGGGGACCCTGGCGGCACCAAGTGTGCAGGGACATGGACTGCTTCCACCGCAGGATTTATGGCCCTAACAGTCTTTTTTCGAGCTTCTTGTAGCTGGCGATCAGAAAGCCTCTTTGATCAGTCTTTTCACCATAGCGCTACCCCTTCAGGCACTTAGAGGGGTCCCTTGTCTGGAGTCCTTCTCTGTTTTTCAGCACGTCAGGCACTTAAAGGAGCACCTTGACTTTATTTATCTTTAGATAATTTGGGTATTGCAAACTATGGGAGGTGATGGAACTATTAGAATAAAAAGGAAATGGGATATATGGGAAGATTACAGTGGGGTTCAAAAAGTCTGGGTTACTGGAAGCCTAAGGGTTAGATACATAAAATCTCTCAGTCGCTCAGTTGTGTCTAACTCTTTGTGACCCCATGAACTGCAGCACGCCAGGCTTCCCTGTCCATCACCAACTCCCAAAGTCCACTCAAACCCATGTCCATTGAGTCATTGATGCCATCCAACTATCTCATCCTCTGTTGTCCCCTTCTCCTCCTGCCTTCAATCTTTCCCAGCATCAGGGTCTTTTCAAATAAGTCAGCTCTTTGCATGAGGTGGCCAAAGTATTAGAGTTTTAGCTTCAACATCAGTCCTTCCAATGAACACCCAGGACTGATCTCCTTTAGGATGGATTGGTTGGATCTCCTTGCAGTCCAAGGGACTCTCAAGAGTCGTCTCCAACACCACAGTTCAAAAGCATCAATTCTTCAGAGCTCAGCTTTCTTTATAGTCCAACTTTCACATCCATACATGACCACTGGAAAAACCATAGCCTTGACTAGATGGACCTTTGTTGGCAAACTGATGATTCTGCTTTTTAATATGCTATCTAGGTTGGTCATAACTTTCCTTCCACGGAGTAAATGTCTTTTAATTTCATAGCTACAATCACCATCTGCAGTGATTTTGGAGCCCAGAATAATTAAGTCTGACACTGTTTCCACTGTTTCCCCATCTATTTCCCATGAAGTGATGGGACCGGATGCCATGATATTAGTTTTCTGAATGTTGAGCTTTAAGTCAACTTTTTCACTCTCCTCTCACTTTCATCATGATGCTCTTTAGTTCTTCTTCACTTTCTGCCATAAAGGTGGTGTCATCTGCATATCTGAGGTTATTGATATTTTTCCCAGCAAGCTTGATTCCGGCTTGTGCTTCCTCCAGCCAGGTGTTTCTCATGATGTACTCTGCATATAAGTGAAATAAGCAGGGTGACGATATACAGCCTTGATGTACTCCTTTTCCTATTTGGAACCAGTCTGTTGTTCCATGTTCAGTTCTAACTGTTGCTTCCTGACCTGCATACAGATTTCTCAAGAGGCAGGTCAGGTGGTCTGGTATGCCCATCTCTTTCAGAATTTTCCACAATTTATTGTGATCCACACAGTCAAAGGCTTTGGCATAGTCGATAAAGCAAAAATAGATGTTTTTCTGGAACTCTCTTGCTTTTTCGATGATCCAGCAGATGTTGGCAACTTGATCTCTGGTTCCTCTGCCTTTTCTAAAACCAGCTTGAACATCTGGAAGTTCACGGTTCACGTATTGCTGAAGCCTGGCTTGGAGAATTTTAAGCATTACTTTAGTAGCGTGTGAGATAGTTTGAGCATTCTTTGGCATTGCTTTTCTTTGGGATTGGAATGAAAACTGACCTTTTCCAGTCCTGTGACCACTGCTGGTTTTCCAAATTTGCTGGCATATTGAGTGCAGCACTTTCACAGCATCATCTTTCAGGATTTGAAATAGCTCAACTGAAATTCCATCACCTCCACTAGCTTTGTTCATAGTGATGCTTTCTAAGGCCCATTTGACTTCACATTCCAGGATGTCTGGCTCTAGGTGAGTGATCACACCATCGTGATTATCTGGGTTGTGAAGATCTTTTTTGTACAGTTCTTCTGTGTATTCTTGCCACCTCTTCTTAATATCTTCTGCTTCTGTTAGGTCCATACCATCTCTGTCCTTTATTGAGCCCATCTTTGCATGAAATGTTCGCTTGGTATCTCTAATTTTCTTGAAGAGATCTCTAGTCTTTCCCATTCTGTTGTTTTCCTCTATTTCATTGATTGCTGAGGAAGGCTTTCTTATCTCTCCTTGCTATTCTTTGGAACTCTGCATTCAAATGGGTATATCTTTCCTTTTCTCCTTTGCTTTCGTTTCTCTTCTTTTTACAGCTGTTTGTAAGACCTCCCCAGACAGCCATTTTGCTTTTTTGCATTTCTTTTTTCTTGGAGATGGTCTTGATTCCTGTCTCCTATAGTGTCACAAACCTCCATCCATAGTTCATCAGGCACTCTGTCTATCAGATCTAGTTCCTTAAATCTATTTCTCATGTCCACTGTATAGTCATAAGGGATTTGATTTAGGTCATACCTGAATGGTCTAGTGGTTTTCTCTACTTTCTTCAATTTCAGTCTGAATTTGGCAATAAGGAGTTCATGATCTAAGCCACAGTCAGCTCCTGGTCTTGTTTTTGCTGACTGTATAGAGCTTCTCCATCTTTGGCTGCAAATAATATAATCAATCTGATTTTATTGTTGACCATCTGGCGATGTCCATGTGTAGTCTTCTCTTGCGTTGTTGGAAGAGGGTATTTGCTATGACCAATGTGTTCTCTTGGCAGAACTCTGTTAGCCTTTGATCTGGTTCATTGTGTACTCCAAGGCCAAATTTGCCTGTTATTCCAGGTGTTTCTTGACTTCCTACTTTTGCATTCCAGTCCCCTATATTGAAAAGGACATCTTTTGGGGGTGTTAGTTCTAGAAGATCTTATAGGTCTTCATAGAACTGTTCAGCTTCTTCAGCATTACTGGTCAGGGCATAGACTTGGATTAACGTGATATTGAATGGTTTGCCTTGGAAACGAACAGAGATCATTCTGTCATTTTTGAGATAGTACCCAAGTACTGCATTTCAGACTCTTTGGTTGCCTATGATGGCTACTCCGTTTCTTCTAAGGGATTCCTGCCCACACTAGTAGATATAATGGTCATCCTAGTTAAATTCACCCATTCAAGTCCATCTTAGTTCACTGATCCCTAGAATGTCGATGTTCACTCTTGCCATCTCCTGTTTGACCACTTCCAATTTGCCTCGATTCACGGACCTAACATTCCAGGTTCCTATGCAATATTGCTCTTTACAGCATCGAAACTTGCTTCTATTCACAACTGGGCGTTGTTTTTGCTTCAGCTCTGTCTCTTCATTCTTTCTGGAGTTATTTCTCTGCTGATCTCCAGTAGCATATTGGGCACCTACTGACCTGGGGAGTTCATCTTTCAGTGTCCTATCTTTTTGCCTTTTCATACTGTTCATGGGGTTCTCAAGACAAGAATAGTGAAGTGGTTTGGCATTCCTTTCTCCAGTGGACCATATTCTGTCAGACCTCTCCACCATGACCTGTCTGTCTTGGGTGGCCCCATAGGGTATGGCTTAGTTTCATTGAGTTAGCAAGGCTGTGGTCCATGTGATCAGATTGGCTAGTTGTGATTGTAGTTTCAGTTTGTCTGCCCTCGTATCCCCTCTCTCAGTGCCTACCGTCTTACTTGGGTTTCACTTACCTTGGATGTGGGGTCTCTCTTCATGGCTGCTTCTTCAAAGCGCAGCTGCTGCTCCTTACCTCTGATGCAGATTAGCTCCTCTCAGCTGCACCCCTGACCTCAAGTGCGGGGTAGCTCCTCTTGGCTGCCGCCCCTGACCTCCGGCCTGGGGTAGCTCCTCTCCGCCTTGCTCGCGCGCTGTCGCAGCCACTGTGCTTTCTGTGAATCTTTGTTATTTTTTAATCTGTCCAATGGGGTTATTACCTATATATACCTGTTTATAGGGGTTTTTTTTGTAGAGATTAAATGAGATAATGGTGTAGTATGTAGCATCATGGCAGTCTGGCATGTACTACTCGGTCAAAATGAAAACTTTATTACTTTTCATATTCTCATTGACCCTCTCCAACTTCATAATATCATAAGATATTATGAAGCCAACTTCATAATATCTTCATCAGTCTTCAGCGGTGTTTCTTGAATTTACATGCACATGGTACTATCATGATTATGGCACAAAACAAGCTATATAGATGTGGCTCTTTCTAGGAATTTACTTCCACAATCACAGAGAGACTGATGGATTCATAGAATATGATCTGGAAGGGACCTAGGGGGTTCTCTGCATTCAGAAATTTTACAGAGGAAGAAATAGATTCCCAGAGATCTGAAAAGATTGATGAGAATTTTCCAGTTAATTAGTGGCAGTGCCAGAAAAAGGACCTGGGTTTCTAGAAGCCTCATTTATTGTTCTTATTTATTCACTCTTCTTGTTAAGAAGCAAAGATTATGGTTGTATATCCTAAGAGTTGTTTTTTATTTCAAAATATTTTAGTATTTAAAGATGCACAGCTAATCAGGTAAAAAAAAAAAAAACAAAAAACCAACACCTAATGTATGTATGAAGTGAGTCAACGTGATTATAGTGTAAAAATATGGGTCATGGTGCCAAACCATGACTCAGGAAGCCTTCCCAAGCTAACCCATAATCTTCACCATTTCCACATACCTCTCCCAATTATTTGATAAAGTCAATTGAATTTTTCTTATTCTTATGCAAAGTACTCTGTAAACACAATTCTAACCCATTCTCCCTATCCTTGTCTAATCAAAGTCATTTCCATAAGTTTCTCTGATGTAGAAATTTTAGAGCCACCACTAAGACTAACGTTTTTCTCATTTATTTATGCAGATTTTCAGAGATTTAAAGAATTCAAGAGGTAGTATATTTAGGGGGCTGGAAGAGAGTTAGGTACCCGAGCACCGAAAACTGGATCACGATAACCATTAAAAAGGATCTAAGGGTTATATTCGGTGGCTCAGGTGGTAAAGAATCAGCCTGCAATGTGGGAGACCTTGGTTCAATCCCTGGGTTGGGAAGATCCCCTGCAGAAGAGAATGGCTACCCACTCCATTATTCGGGCCTGGAGAATTCCACGGACTATTCCATGGGGTCGCAAAGAGTTGGACACAACTGATCAACTTTCAGTTTTTCACTTTCATACCATATATTTCTAACTATGGCTGCTTTGTGGAGTTTTATAGACATAAGGTACTATTCTGCTTCCCAAGTGGCACAGTGGAAAAGAATCTGCCTGCCAATGCAGGAGATGCAGATGTGAGTGCAGTCCCTAGGTTGGGAAGATACCCTTGGGTGGGAAATGGCAACCTACTCCAATATTTTTGCCTGGAAAATTCGATGGACAGAGGAGCCTAGCAGGCTACAGTCCATGGGGTTGCAAAGAGTCAAACATGGCTGAGCAACTGAACATGCATGCGTGGTACTATTCATTCTGTTTATATTGTTCTGGAATATTCCAAGAGGCCAACAACAGTCACTGGATGCTTCTTCTACAAGACCCAGAGTTTATTCCCAGTGCACAAACTGTAACCTTACAGAGCAAAAAATGACCTAAGTCAAAAATCCCCAACATAATTAAATTTAGTATTATTGTACTTTTTTTTTTATAGCCTTCATTATTACAACATAAACAAGTTAGTTATGCATGTCAAGGTCTAGTCATGATTTTATTAATCTGTTATGAACAGATTCTATAATTGTACCTTTACCTTATAGAATGATATCTCTTAGAGACCTTTGTGATTTAAGAACTATCTAAAGAGATGCACAGACAGAGACAGACATAGAGATGAGAGAGATAGAGAGGAGGCCAGACAATAAAGAAGAAAGCCTCCTGACCATATTGTCTAGCAGAGCAAGGGAGCTTTATAAAAGCTGTGACCTGAAAGCATTGGTAAACTGTTATCTCCCCCTGGGAGAAGCTGGAGTGGCCGTTCCACTGTGCTATATAACTCTGGGTGTTCATTAAAAATTCATTCAAGGCTAAATCATATCACTGAACAATGAGTGTGAAGGCCCAGATCTGTGTGTCTGAGACAGGAGGCCATATCAGGGCCAGGTTCTTTATGTAGTGGTGTCTGTGTCAGACAGACAAGCGAAATGGGACGTTTCCTTGGAGGCTTTTGTAAAGCTCTGTGCTTCTTTTGGGGGCTCGATTAGAATAATCAGCGGCCTTGGGAAATTCACACGGTTTTGGAGGGGCTGTGATCCATCATCATCCATCATACTTGTGCGCTGGGTGACTGAGGAGCCAAATACCAGGCTGGCGGGGTGGCCAGAGCCCCAGCTCTGCGTGGAGCTCCGGGTCTGGGGCAGTGCTCCAGGAAGGCAGGCAGTGGGAGGGGAGGTGGAGGCTGTAAGGGAACCAGCCCCACAGTCAGCCTGTGCTTAAAGGGTTGGGGGGTGGGGCTCCGTCTTCCTGCAGTCCCCAAAAGCAGCCGTCTAGGAACAGGAAGTAACTGTACTGTGCTTTGGAAGATTTGTAGATTGTTTGCTTTGGATTTCCTCAGCTTAATTTGTGTTTGACTGGGTTTGTTGGAGTTTATTTCTAATTTATTTTGAGTTTGTGTTTGTTTGCAGGCTTTAACAATTTTGAAAAAGCTCTCCCGAGTGTTTGCTGTTTGACCATCCTTCTGTGTGCATTTAAACTGTGGGAAGGATTGGGTTTTGTCATGTCTAAGAAGGAAAGATAGTGTTATGGGGTGTGTGTGTGTGTGTGTGTGTGTTTGTGTATGAGAGAGAGAGAGAAAATGTGTGTTTTGGGGAGAGATAATCAATAAAACCCTCACTACACATTCCTTGTATCCCTTTGTTTTTTCAAACTCTTTCTAACCTAGGAAGAAATGTGTTTTTTGATTATTTTCAAAAAATGTTTCAAGACTCCAGTATTAGAAGAGTTCTGTATAGTTCTATAGAAAAGCATTTATTACAATATGATCTCAGAGCCAGTCTGCTAGAGAGTCCTGTCTAAGATTCGGGTGATCAATAGTGACAATTTGGTCCCTTAGACCCTAAGCAAAGTACTTTGGCAGCCAAGAATATAAATTTTTACCCATTTTCCATTTTGACTTTTCTCAGGAAACTAGGGAGTCAAATCTAGGTGTATGTACACATTATTACCAATTATATACAGTATAACCAGAAATCCCAATTTTATGTTTATCAGTTAAGAAAATGTACTCAAAATTTGCCTTCTGTGTGAGGAAGTTAACTCTCAAAAATAAAAAAGAGAGAGAGATGCCTGTTTTAAAAAATCTGTGTCTTAATCACTCAGGCTTGATGTAAATTAATATAGAACCCCTGCTATCTTGTTTTTTATTTTACTTTGTATTATTAACTTTTGATGACCATCAAATCATAAACACATGCCTTCCCTAAAAGAAATGTTTACTGCTATTCTCTTTTGGATGGTGCAAATAAGTCTGTAAAACAAATAGATGTCTTCTAGTTCCTTCTTCCTTCTTTTATACTTATTAAAATGAAAATCCAAAGCAGAATGCCTAGAAGTATATTGCAATTTGACAGGATTTCCTTTGTGTGCCTATGAGAAAATATGACTAGTGAAAAAGGAAGTAGATATAGTATGTGCATGTGATGCTATTTTATTGGTATCTGTTGCACCCATTGCAATGAGACTCTTGGGATGTTGAACCTAAATTAAAATAATCATAAATAATGTCAAACAATAATAAATAAAACTCAACTTCCACCCTCTCCCTGTTTTCCCTTTTCTCTTTTCTTTCACTGGGAAAATACACAAGTAAATAGTATCAAGCAGATTGGCCACTTTTGGGAAAGGAAGCACCTGGGCTCAGCTGGGCATGCACCCGCCCCGCCCCCTCTCCCCACGCCATATGCTTGGAGTTTTGGTGTCCTGGGTAGAGGGCAAGCAGAAAAGGGTACTGGGTAGAGAATGTAGACTTGCAAGATTTCCTGTATATTCACTTACTGGGTTTAAAAAATTATCTTAGTAAATTAGGTTTATTGAAATTAACAATTTTTTCTTAAATGCCTCAAATGTGGGGGGCAAAATTACATCTAGGCTAAATTTTGTCTGATAGATTTGTCAATAAGGAGTTGTTTGGAGTCTTTCCTGTGGAATTCCATCTCCAGCAACATTGAACCATTGTTCAAAGGGACTGTATGTCTGGTAAACACCTTATGAAGCCAAGTATCTGAGTTAAGATTACCAGGATATATTGAACAACTTACAGTGCAGGAACTTAAGGGTGATCAATGTTTAAAAGCATAGCTACTAATTTGAAGGAATGAGGCTTGGTATAGTATCCACATTCCTTACGAGTCTGTTGGACCTAGTGAAGATATCTTAGAATGCCTTACTTGGTATTTTCTCTATTTGTACTTGCAAGAATGACAGTTTTTTGTTTTTTTTTTTCTCCTGTCCTTATGTTGATGGTAGGTTCTTCATGAAATCTTCTATCAAGGGAAAAGCCCCTGGTTCTATAGTGCTTGGACTCTCTAGGTGCTCAGAGTTCTCTTGTTGCCTCCTGACTGCCCAGGGCTCCTAGTCCAATGTTTGGCAGCCCAGACTCGGTGTTCCCATCCCCAGAATGTGTGCTATTCCTCAGCATGGCAGATTCTACTGATCACTGATAAACTGACTCACGATGTAGTATATTGGTTTATCAGGATTATTTTATGCCCCAGTCCCTACTCCCTCACCAAATTCTCTCAATTTTAATTTTCAAGTCTCTTATTTTTCATCCCCCATTTTCACTGTCATTTTTTTTTAAACCCTTTATGGTCTTTCTCATGGATATTTGAAATAGCTCCTGACTGATTCATCTGCCTTCTATGTCACCCCCTTAAATATCTCCTATTTTTTAAGTCAGAGTGATCATCCTCAAACACAGCTCTGATTTTTCCATTCTCCTCCCTGAGGAGGAGCATATTCATATAGCACCATATTCATATAGGAGAAACATCAGACTCTAGGACATGGCATAGAGGACTGCGACTCTTTGGGTTTTTGGTTCATTATTTCTTTTTTTCACCTATCTACCTTCTTTCTCCCTATAAATCAGGCGATATTGAGAAACCCGTAGTCTCATGCTCATACTAAACTGGGCACACTTTAAAGATATGCTCCTTTTTTTGGAAGGGTTTTTCTTCTCTTGTCTTTTCTCTGGAAACCCCTTTGAAACTATCTTTACTCCTTCACACCCTACTTAGGTGTCACCATCCCTGGGCAGCCCTTCCTAACTTTTCCCAGAATGGATTCCTTTCTCTTCTGCACTTTGAATGTAGTTTGTGGATTGTGGGTACTACATTTTATTCATGCATTTTATTTCTCTCCTGGACTGTGGCTCTTTGAAGCCAGGAATAAGGTTAGTCATTTGGAGCTTCTCAAATGCAAACCCAGTGTCTGGGTGGCCTGTAGGAGATTTTTAAATGCCTCTTGAAAAGAACAAACTATCAATAATCAGGAGGACTCTTGGAGCTGATTTTGCCTTAACCCAAAGGAATGATGATTAATTGGGAGAGGGTGGGCTTCAGGTTTGAGAGCAAGTTGGTCAGGAGTATATTTTTGGGCTGGGGAACACAGCTTAAGACAGGCATGGTCTTCGACCACATCCACAGGAACGGAGGGGAGGGAGTGTGAGCATCACGTGTTGTCTGGGGTTTGGCAGAGTGGAGACATCCATGCTGATGGTGCCCAGATCCCCGCACTTAACAGCAGACCCCATAGGTCATTAAAGGCGAGAGCCTATCTAGGAAGATTAGCTGGAGGAAGTGCTTTAGCCACGGAGCAAACAGGCAGTCACTTGATTAGAGCCTCAGACGTGGCATGGCACTGTGGTGTTGGATTTCCATCTGAACCATTACTTGGATATTTGAGATCGTGAGCTTCGGTTCTAACCTGACCTTGCATTTGATTTCTCAAATCCATGCATCAGAAATTGGCCTTCCTCACTTCTCTCAGACCACATTTACCAGCAATGAGTTCTGTATCCTTTGTCTTTGAACATTTGAAAGGGATGCTGAGCATTAGCCCATATGGTGTTTGTTTAGGTGGGGAATCCTAAATAGCTTCTTGCACAGGGAAAACACGGTAGCAAATATATCTTTACAGTAATGTGTTTTAAATCAAAAAGGCTCCATATTTTCCCTTGTGTTTGAATGTGACATTTTTGATCATTCCAGACCCACCTGTCTGAGAACACAGGAATCAAAAACAGGAGTCACTCTCAAATTTCACCTCTATTTAATCCATCACAGGAACATACTGGCTTTTCACTGTATATATAGAAAAAACCACACCAGGACATTTAAACAAAGTGACACAGATCATCAGCAGATCAACTGGGAATGACGGCTCAATCAAACAAATGTATGTTGAGAATTTCCACAGGGCAGCTCTTGCGGCAGCCAAGCCAAATTTGTTTAGTATACATGAGTTGGCTGCTTAGGAACATTCGCTATGCTGTGTGCCAGATGATGACTTTTCTAGGTAAACATCCATTTAGCAGCATATACCCATCCATGAAAGTGTTGGGGTGATTTTGATCTATTCTCCCGGACTCCTGAAATTATGACTTCATTCCACTGGCAGCCAAATACCAAATCCATGCATGGACCATTTAGGATTAAAAAAAGGGGGGGATGGGCAAGCTATACACTTATTTCAAAATGTAATAGAACCATCCAAAAGGTAGGAGAAACTCCATAAAATTGACAGGCCATTTCACTTTTTTGACAAGTAATAAAGCAAGCATCATTAAAATGGATGTCAAATTACAGGGCAGGGAAGCAACAGAGAAAATACTTACCTTGTTCTTGGTATTTGAAATAGAATGCGGAGTATTAATCCTACCTCAGTCTAAACTTCCTTCTAAACTACCGTAAAAAGGAGGAATTCCTTTTTAGGGCAGGGGGTTGGGGGCTCATTTATTAAATAGGAATTTCAGAATCAGATCCTACAAGTAAGAATACTTGGATTCTTCAGAAAAGGGCACTTTAAATTTTGTGCTATTAATTCTTATATTTGAGCAATTTCTTTATTTTTTAAAGGTGTCATTTAAAGAATAGAAGACTCTATTTAGCGCACTCTTTAAGCTTAGAACAAGAGTCAACAGTTTATTTAAAAAACAGAGAAACAAAGCTTTCCGGTAGAATTTTCAAACTGTGCTTACTTTCACTGGCTGTTGTGAAATCCTGCTTGTGCTCTGTAAAGGTCAGCTCAATGCTCTAGTTTATTAACCAAAAATCTCTTTCTGATTATTTTCAACTAGGGAATTCTCAACTTCAGATACTTTCAAACAGAAAGCTCGAGAATTCCCTTTTTGGATCAATTGCCTGAAATTTGTTGGAAAAGATCATTGTTTCCAAACTTTAATCGCCTCTAGAAGAGTACTTGGCAATTACCATTTGATGAGCAAGTATTGTGAACGGTCAATAGTTTAGAAATCCTCTAAAAACATCTCTTTTTCTGTGGTAGCAATGACTTTTGTGGATAATAGCTTCTTTAAAAAATCTGCTTAAGATTCAGAGCTAGGGGAGCTACAAAGTACAGCTTTTAAAAATGAAACTCCTCATAATTACCATTTTCTAAAGTTGGTTCAATTTGAATCTGAGCATTGACTATATTCATGGAACTGGAGGAAGGTATAAAGATAATTTAGATGTAGCCCTTGCCTTCAAGTCGCTGAAAATCAAAATGGGGAAATAGACATGAAAGAAAACTAATTATAATAATACCAGGGTAAATGAGAGAGTAATATATACTGAGGTACATTTTATATACTCTGAGAACCAAAAATGAAGATGCTTACTGTGGTTGGTGAGATGACAGATATGTAGATTGGAAACCCTTAGCAGATGAGACAACATCTACACTGGATCTGAGAGAGTTCAATATATAAATCTTAAATGCTGCCTCTTCCTTGAAGCTCTCCCTACCTAAAATAGTCACTTACCCCCCAACATTTGTTTCATTTTTCTCCTCAGCAGCTAAGACTCTTTCTTATTTTCCATCTGTGCTTTTAAGTTCCTTTCTCCCTCCGTTAGTTGCTCAGTCCTGTCTGACTCTGTGTGACCCCATGGACTATAGCCCACCAGGCTCTTCTGTCCATGGAATTCTCCAAGCAGGAATACTGGAGTGGGTTGCCATTCCCTTCTCCAGGGCATCTTCCCTACCCAGGGATCAAACCCAGCTCTCCTGCATTGTAGGTGAATCCTTTACCCTCTAAACCACCAGGGAAGCCTTTTCTCCCTCTACCGACCAGATTATAAGGTTCTTGAGATCAGGGGCATTGCTGATTTTGCTTACTGCTTGCTCTTAGAACAGGAGTGCCCTCCACTAGGGAGCAGCATGATGGAGAATGAGGGAAGCACATTCGAGAATAGAAGGTTGTCAGGGAATCCAGTGCAGAGAAACCAAAATTTGACAGGATTTTAGTGAACCCTTGATAGACGATTGTGACTAGACTATAAAATGTGTTAAAGGCATAAGATGGGAAAATTGGTTATGACCAATCATGAAAGAATTTTCCAAGGTCTCCAGAAAGCTGTGACCAATTTGTAAGAAAAAAAAACTGATGAGCTCTAGAATGAGTGTTCATCTTGATGACCCAGAATAAAACTTTCTTGGGAGAAGAATACACCTTTAGTAGCATATACTCATCCAGGAAAGCAACTGTATTACATGTTCTTCAGCCCCTTTATCCAGGATTTAAAATGGAATACAGGGAACTTTTATATTTTAAAAATTTTTTAATGTGCCCCCAAATGTGGGTAAATTGGAGGCCATTGTCAAATCCACAGAGAAAACATTGATGTGAGGGTACTTAGAGCTTTAGTGACTTGAGCTTGGGACAGAATAATCTTAGGGATATGTTGTACACAAAGGTTTTCTTTAAATATAAATAAAAAATAAGAACAAAAACCTGCCATGTTCCCACATGTATTTTACACAGTCCCAAGAATACTGTTTATCAAAGCAGCTTCCAGGTACTGGGATGAACCAGAGGCTTTCAAAGTGTTGATTGATCACTCTTTGCTAGCAGTCTACTAGGCTTACACAGCCACTCCAAAGTCAACAGCCTGGAAGAAAATGATACGAGACTAGGAACAAAGGCTGGAATGTTAGATTAGCAACTGCTTTATGTTGCAGTAAATATGTCAATTAATATTCATATATGTTTAGAGGCATGATCTGGTAAGAGTACAGAATCAATTGCATATGACTCTTCCATTTTCTACCCCAAAGGAATCCTGGCTACTCCTCACTTTTGCACAATAGAACTTTGAGAGAACTCTGGCTGGGTTTGCTTGTGTTCCTACTGCTGGACTTCTTAAAAGTCCTGGGAATGTTATCAGGGTAGTGTGATGTATGTACAGCCTGAGAGTACTTGTCTCCATCTTCATTCACCAGCTGAGACTTAAGAGGTGTTTTTGGATGTTCACCAATTACACCATAGTAATGGAAGAACAAGAAAATTATTCATGTTCCTTTATTGTATTCTTTTATCTTTCAAGGCACAGGTTCTTTTTGAAGTGTTGAAATGGATATTTGTGGGAGGAATTGAACTGTCCTACCCAAGAGATAGGGAAAGAGATAAATTAATCCCATGACTTTGGTGGGAGGATTTCTGCAGTAAATAAGGTACCATGCTCCCTGTCTTCATCACCTTGTAGTCAAAAGGGATTTTGGTGGTGGTGTGCTTTCATAGGTGGTACAGTGGTAAAGAATCCGCTCGCCAATGCAAGAGACATAAGAGATGTGGGTTTGATTCCTGGGTCAGGAAGATCCCTGGAGGAGGAAATGGTAACCCACTCCAGTATTCTTGCCTGGGAAATCCCATGGACAGAGCAGCCTGACGAGCTACAGTCCATGGGGTTGCAAAGAGTTGGACATGACTGAGTGACTGAGCATGCACACGGGCATGTGCTTTCATAACCTCTGCTACTTGGGCACACTTGGGTTTGGGGTGTGCCAATTGCCTGATCTTCCTATGACTTACCACATGTTTATGCAAGTTTTTTCTTTATTTTTAATGTGTTTTGACCTAATGTAAATAATGCTGTTTTGGGAGAATTTACAATGTACCTCTTTTCCATCTAGAAGGAAGAAAGTCTGCTCATCTGGCTTTTCTTTAGCTAAGTATTTTCATTTGACTTTTTAAGCAGCTAAACTTTGAAGAAAAATGCAGATATACCCTATTGTTTGAAATGCTGTAGAGATTTAGGAGGGTTAATTAAAAAACTCATAAATCCTTTGCACTATGCAAATTAGTGACCTGTAACCTTTTTTTTTCCCAGGTGACTTATTTTGACTTAACTATGTCCAAATAAATGTGTTTATTTGGGAGAGCTCAATGCTACCCAAACCTGACATGCTAAGCATCTCCTGTGGCTCATAATATGTATGAGAGATGTGGACCACCCTCTGTTTTCTCATTATGCCAAATAATGGAAAGTGGAAATCACTCTAATCCTTTCTTCTATGTCTGCTGTACCTCTGCAAATATGATAAACTCAATCCAATTAAAAGTCATTACCTCTCCAAGGCTCAGCCACAGTCTATAACGTTCTGTTTCACAATCCTCTCAATTATCTGTCTTCATCACAGGTGGAATGTTTATAGCCATCTTCCACTTCAGTTTTCTCTTAACAAAGAGGAAAATCACTTTTATGTGTTGATTATTATAGTTCTGGTTTTCTGTACCATACATTTGACTCTATTCAATGCAGCTTTATATTATACAAGTTAATTCTTCCTGGTCATTTGTCTTATCTCTCTGACTAGATTGTAAGTTCTTTAAAATCAGCAATTTAACTTTATTCTTTTTTGTGATGCCCCCATGGTGCTTTGCATATAAAAGTCTTATTGACTAAATGACTAACAGTTTGTGGTACGTGTTGGATCATAGTTGCTAAGATTTAATAGTGATGAGCATTAAAAAGTTGAATGGAGTATATATAGTAATATAACACCAATAGCAACAAAAGCAACACAAATAAAAACAGCACAAGGCTTGTTAAGTTATTGTATAATTATTTCTTATGTTTCAGGAATCTCTCCTGCCCCTCAACGGATTTTCTTAACATCATATACTTCTGATAGAATGAAAACTTTTCCAATTTTTCCTCTGCAGCAGTCATAGTTTATGTAGGTTTACATGGGCTGATCCGCAATATATTTGACTCGGCAAGCATATTGAATGTTTAGATGAGTAAACTGATAATTTTCTGGCTTATTCAGCTCTGAGATTCTACAACGCTATGAAAAATGGATATTTCAATCAATTATTTCATCAACTAAGCAACATGATGCCAAAAGATTTTATTTAGCTTAACTTTATTTAATAGCTCAAATATTAACTTAGCTATACTCAATAGCTATAACCTATTTAAAAGCAGTTTGTTAAAGAAGATTCATTGGAATAAATCCATAAAATGATCAGCAGAAGCATAAAACAAATCACTAAATTTTGCTTATTCATGAGAATATTAATACCTAGATCTAAGGAAGAGTAATTTTATATAATTTTGATATAAATAGGCAGCACAGTATTTTTATATATATATATATATATATATATATATATATATACTATAAAATATGAAGTTATAAATATTTGGTTTTTGGTATTCCTTTATTTGTGAAGCACCTTGATGAATAAATAGATTCTTTGGGGGATTTTTTTTTTTTTTTTTTTTTACCATATAAATGCAGTTCTCAAAATTTATTTTTCTACTTTTGCTTTTGTTTAAGTTTCTTTGACCATCATAGGCCTATATGGATATTATTTGGGAAAGGACCATCATCAGTTGAGTGGTGTGGGACACTAGAATACTTAGTTCCTGCCGTTTTCTCTGACAAACCTTGCTTTAGATTAGAGGCTTCAGAGTGATCTGGCCAGTCATCCCTCTGTTCTGAGGTCAGCCAGAACTATCTCTGGTCTGTTTGGCACAACTTTCAATTCAAACTGGAAGATAATGTTGTGGTTTGGGCCGTTTATAGGCTGGTGGGAGTTTTCCTGGCATCACAGCAGTCCCACCTGGTTTACAGGAGAACTTTTAGTCTTTTTTTTCAGTGAAGTAGACCAAGCAGAAGTACATTTTTTACTAGTTACTGACAGGGAAACCATCCACTTCTCCATGTGGTTTTCTCTTGGCTTATTTTGTAATGAAAATGTGGGCAAGGCTGTTTTAGAACCTGTTGGTTTCATCATTTTATGAGTTATTTAGAAGGTGTGAGAGTAAATCACACCTTTCTTTTTGAAACTTACATTACTGTGAAGAACTTGGTGCACCTCAGAAATGCATGTAAACGACAACTGCATTTCCACTGAGAACGGAAATAAGAGGTTTTTTCTTGTTTGTTACATTGTGGTTTAATTGTCATATAACACTATATTAGCTGGAGAAGGGAATGGCAGTCCACTCCAGTAACTTGCCTGGAGAATCCCATGGACAGAGGAGCCTGGCGGGTCACAGTCCATGGGGCCGCAAAGAGTCGGACACGACTAAGCGACTAGCACTATTATATTAGTTTCAGGTGTACTTATTTGATATTTACATGTATTGCAAAATAATCATCACAATAAGTCTAGTTAACATTGTCACCATACATAATTATAAATTTTTTTTGTAATGAGGACTCTTAAGATTTACTCTTGGCAACTTTCAAGAATGAAATATAGTATTATTAACTATAGTAATAGGGCTTCCCTAGTGGCTCGGATGATAAAGAATCTGCCTGCAATGCAGGAGACCCAGGTTTGATCCCTGGGTCAGGAAGATCCCCTGGAGAAGGGAATGGTAACCCATTCCAGTACTTTTGCCTGGAGAATTCCATGGACAGAGGAGCCTGGCAGGCTACAGTCCATGGGGTTGCAAAGAGTTAAACATGACTGAGCAGCTAACACACACACATTATTAACTATGCTATTATTAACTAGTCACCATGCTGTACATTACATCACCGTGATTTATTTATTTTATAACCAGAAATTTGTACCTTTAGACTCCCTTCACCCAGTTCATTGACTTCTGTAGATTGGCCCAGAAATAGTTACTTATATTCAACTCTTAAACAGTCATCACTCTTCATAACCTCCTTTTAGATCTTATTTTACCACATAGTCATATACCTGTTGCCATCTTTGTCTTTATTGCTCAACTCTAGGTTTCTTCAGGGCAGAAATTTGATCTTATTCAAGTCTATATGTAGCCATAGCAACTCTCACAGTCCTAGGTACAGCATGGTGTCAAATCATTGTTTTGGAATGGGTAAATGACTAAAGTCTGAGAAGCAGCATCTTGGGCAAAGAATATCACCCCTACACTTCAATTATCTAATTCCTCTCCTTATGCTAGAAAACAGTTTTAATCTGGGCACTTTTGTAGTCTATCACAAAATTTCAATTGGAATGTGCAGTTGAAGCAGTCGCACACAACTGGTAAAGTCTGGGACATCTGTTTAATCCTTCACTCTCATAGTTTGGAGCCCACCAAAGATTTTGAAAGTCAAATGTATATTTATTCCACAGAGGAAACTTTATCAACCAGTGCAAAAGTTTACTGGCACTAGCTGGTGATATAATGGGTAGTTTAAATCCTGCTAACTGCAAATAATTTTTCAACAGTGTTTATGATTGTGGTAGAGTTTAGTGAGGCAGAAGTACAGATAACATAAATATTTCAACAAAAGCCGATTATACTGCAGCCATAAATAAATTAGACCCAGTTTGTAAATAAATTTAGTTTTTGCCAACAAACATTTATAATCCTCTCTTGCTGAAAATGATAGTAATTTATATAGAAGAGGTCCTGAATGCCTTTCTTTAAAAGTCAGTTCTCATTAGGAGGCAGTGCCTGGTGCCCGTCAAGTGTCTTAGACTGTGTGACTCAATTAGACATGAAGGATACTGTACAGACCACCTAATGCTACTAGTTATTGTACATGTTGATAATGACAATTTCCAGAGATCATACATAGCTTGGTAGTCTATGAAGTTGTCATATTATATCATTCCCTTAAATACCTAGCTTGTTACCACTTAACAATGTTGAAATTACCCCTCTCAAATCATAAGTGCTATTTAGTGTATGTATACACTTATGCATGACACATCTGTTCATATTTTCCCTGAAAACATTTTTTATTAACGTGTATAATGTTTTCTCAAATTAAAAAAAAAAACTTCACGTTTTTCAATGACATTCCGTCCATCCCCAAGGTTTTGAATGATTTTGTGTTTAATATGATGTAGTGTTGGGAAACTCAATATGGGGGCCTTTAGAGTTTGAAATGGGGGCAGAAGATTGCACTTCTTGGAACCATCTAAACTTATTTTACACTGAAGATGCTGTATTTGCAGTGGGACCAGAGTCCATGCTGAAATCAGCTGAATCAAGGAACTTTCCCCACAGAATCACTTTCAGATCAGAAGTCATTCTTGTCTTTGTTACCAAGCCTTGTGAGAACAAGGATCATTGTTCATTTTCATATAAAGCCTAATTTTGAAACCAACTACATTTAATTTTGGGGGTACTCTCTGCTCTTTATCAAACTCAGAGTGTGGTTAGGTTAGGCTTCTATTGCTTGTTCACATTCCTTTTTATTGGCAAGCCACTGCTACAACTCCCTCTTCTGCCAGACAAGCATAACTATTTTCTTTTCTTTATGTAGGATTTCTGGATACAAGAAAGCTCTTCTGTTTTGTAGCAACTGGGAAGGTTCTGCATCAATTTAGCTGTGAGAATGAATTTGAACTTATATTTCCACTGTTTATTCAATTCTCCTGTACACCTATCTTTGTTTATTATATGGTAGAAAGTGGAGGGCAATCTCATTTACATTTTGATCTTCATCTTTGCAGAGGTTGTTTTGAATATTTTCAGCCAGTTTATATTAGAATTTGGTCTCCCTGCTTCAAAATACATTTCCCCCTTCTTCCTTTAACTTGTAGCTCCTGAGTTTTGGTCTCTCCTTCGGAGGCAAGAAGGATCTCTGCCAAAAGCCACCAAGCCACACTTAGGTAATTATAATAAACAAGTTGGGGCTCTCATTTCACATGCAGAGCTGAATGAAGCAGAGCTGTGGTCAAAAAGATCCCAGTTGCTCCTCTGTTAGCGATGGCACATTAATGCACTCTCATGCTCCCCTCCCCCACTCCAACACTTTTTTTTCTTTTTTTAAAGAAAGTAAATCAGGTCCCTCTTTAGCATGTGAAGGGCTGTAGCTTTCTTCTGAAACCACTATCAACAACATAAACAAATTAGAGGTAGTAAACCACACATTCTGCCCACACATAAACCACAGTCCTCACCAGAGGGCAGTCTACTTAATGTGAGAATAACAGCCCAGTTTTATAAGCCTCTACTGGGAATAAATTCCAGTTTCACTGGTTAGAACAAAGTTGGGCAGCCAGAGTATAGGCTCTCCTAGGTTACATGTTGGGAGAGACCGAAGTGGAGAGACCAGGAAATATATTTTATAAGCTTCTGGTACACCAAACTTGGACCATTCTTTGGTTTTCATTATGTAGAACTGGGACTGCTTGAGTGGAATGGACCTGGGGCTGAACTTGTCCAGTGCGCTTATTTTATGGAAGGGGAGTCAGAGACCCCTCAAAAGCTACGACTCTCAAGCTCTCAAGGTTACTCTAGGCAGGGAAGACATATTGCTGAATCCAGACCTCCACATCTGGGCATGCACCACTCCTGCTTTTCCTGAGTGCAAATAGCATAGTTTATAACCGCCAACTTGACCCATACAGGAGTTATAAAATATTCCCTATACCTTCCTGATGCTGATACGCTTCCTTTCCTGACAATGGTGAGTCCTCAACTAATGTGTCCAGCCCTAAACTAATGTGTTCCGTCATCAGTAAATTCCTGCCTGTGATAGTCTTTTCTTAAATACCTGTTTAAACAGTAATTTAGATAAGAGTGTCCCATTTGTGTGCAACAGGAAATGCCTGCCTTCTTTTAGATATGCTGGCAAATAATTACTGTAGATATGGCTTGAATACTGAAAGGCTGTACTCTGGTCATTTCGGACTGCCTGAGAGCAACCACCCAGTCTGCTGCAACATAATTTCAGGGCATTTCTATTTTACTCTAAATGAATCTGAAGGAAAATCACTTTGGGGATATAAAAAGCTTAGGAGAAAAGCCATCAGGTCAAAGGTTGCCTAAAGACTCTTAAAAATTTGTCTTACTAGAAGGGAGTCACGGCACAAAGTTACAACGTAAGAGAAACCATATCTGATGTGTGCTAGGTCTGTTCTTACCTGGTCATTCCAGTGGGTATTGGCGATCCTGTCTCCCTTAACAACAGAATGAGCCAAACATTAACCAGGTCGTGTTTTTCCTTGGAGTAGTACCCATACAGCTTTAATGTCTTTATTTTAGCTGTTTTAGATCTGTAAGTAGATACCAGAGGGTTTCTTTATTGGTACCTCAACTGTGAATTTTCTGGCAATTTCTTTCCATCACCCTTTTTAAAAAGCTTAGTTCCATCTCTGATGAGGAACTTTTGGAAGTGGTCAAACTCATTTCATAAGAGCTTAGAAGCTACCAGTTTAATTCACAAAACATACTTGTTTAGTGAAATGTCTGTGAAATTTCGAGAAGAGTGGAGAAACTCTTAACCAGAGTTAAAACCCCAGGATAAGTGAGAGGTATGCCACAATCCTATGAAGAAGACAAATGTTTGTTCACTGATTTGGTCCTTTACTTTCAACCCCTGTGGTATTTTTTGCCATCTTCCTTGCTTGCCTTCCAACACTCTTTCATACTTTTAGGGTCTTTTTGACAGCAAATACATAAAATATTTTTAGAAAACACTGGAGGAAAAAATTCCACAAGGAAGAAATGGAATACTCTGGTACAAGGAAGTAGCAAATACTAAAGGTGCAAGGAAGTTAGAAGGTCATTAAAAAAATTCCATGTGCCAAGCCATGGTGATACATTATGTCACAATAAGTAGTGCTCTCTGGAGACATAGATTCTTCAAATGCAGTCCAGTGTTAACAGATTCCGCAATGTCTACTTGTTACTCCTCTTTGGAGGGCTGCTGCTGCTGCTAAGTCGCTTCAGTCGTGTCCGACTCTGTGCGATCCCACAGACGGCAGCCCACTAGGCTCTGTCCCTGGGATTCTCCAGGCAAGAACACTGGAGTGGGTTGCCATTTCCTTCTCCAATGCATGAAAGTGAAAAGTGAAAGTGAAGTCGCTCAGTCGTGTCTGACTCCCAGCGACCCCATGGACTGGATCCCACCAGGCTCCTCCGTCCATGGGACCCTCCAGGCAAGAGTACTGGGGTGGGGTGCCATTGCCTTCCCCTGGAGGCAGCACATTCTAAAGACCAGTTCCGGTCAGCAGCCTCCATCCTATTTGCGCTTGCTAAGTTGCTTCAGTCGTGTCTGACTCTTTAAGACCCTATGGACTGTGGCCTGTCTGGCTCCTCTGTCCATGGGATTCTCCAGGCAAGCATACTGGAGTGGGTTGCCATGCCTGCCTCCAGGAGATCCTCCAGATCCAGGGATCCAACCCACCTCTCTTACCGGGATCTTTACCAATAGCGCCACCTGGGAAGCCTACGAGATGCTTCGATTTTCCCAGCCTGTGCCTCTGACCCTTACTACGGTCCTTCAAAGCTAGTTTAAGTCAGTTTTCTGGAAACTCGTTTCCCTCACTTTTACTAGTTTCCTTTCTTCCTTTCGTTGGGATCTTAAATTTCATTATCTTGGGGCCATTCTCACAGACTATTCTGCTGGCCAGTGCACAGCCTCCTTCTTTGTTCTGTTTGTGCATCTGGCATGACTTGGGCTCCACCCTTTCCCCAAGCCCAGCGCGTGGTGATTGGTTGCGTCGCTGGTGCAGAAGAGCTGGCTCCCAGGTCCTCCGCTTCCTCGCCAACAGGCCTGGGTCACCGCTCTGGAATTGTCCTAACAAGGGAAGAAGAGCATGTCCGGTTTGAATTTTGGAAGGAAATTGATGTCTTCCCCCTCCCCTCCCCGCCCCGCCATTAGCAGGCACCGACTCATGGACTCGTGTTCATGCGCTCACGTCCTACCAGGAGGTCCCTGGTGGGGCTTGAGGTTTGGCAGAGCCTGCCTTGCTCGCGGAGCTGGGCACGCATCCGCCGCTCGCAGCCACGTGTAATCCTTCCTGTCTGCTCGCCACTTGGGCACAAAGTCCCAGTGCTTGGGCCCACCCTCTTCTTTAGTAGCAATTAACCTTTACTACAGAGCTTCCTTTGAAGTTTGCTCATGTTTTTATTACAAAACTGCAATGAGGAACATAATGGGGGGAAATGTCTAAATTTCGGAGTTACCTAATCTGTTCAATTCCCTTGCTGGTCTCCTCCTGGCAGTTGTTTCATGCAGTTATGATCTCAACCAGTCTGCCTGAGATTTCAAACCATGTTTCTGTCTCAGCCTATTTTTAAGATTAGTGAGCTATTACACACATGCACACTACAAACGCACACTGATGTGTCTATTATGCGCCTAAGTGTATACGGCTAAGTGTATATAGAACTTGTTCCTTGTTTAATGTCTAGGGAAATTTTTCTTTACTTAAGAGACAAGCTAGGTATATGTGCTTTTAATGTTAACTTTAAACTCTAGTTGCTAAATATTTTCTCTCAATGGACTTATGTGAAGAAGAGTGGAAAATTATTTATGCTAGTATCACTAATGATAATGCTGAGTGATAAGTATTATGACAGGTACTGAATGCTATTAACGGTGAAATTCTGGATTTTGAATGGCATCTGCCCAGAAGATTTGCAGTTAAGCTAGGCAGAGGGGCCAAGTGAAACAAATGGTGAGTTATATAAAACCCACAAAAGAGACGGCATTTTAGGCCAGCCTTGCAAATAAGAACCAAAGAATTATGAGTGAAATGGCATTTTTTTTTCCTAGACTGCAGTTCACAGGAGCTCAAATAAATGAAATCATTTTTCTCTGCTTTTCACTCAGCAGTAAATCATTGGTAATCTAAGGTTGGTAGAAAAGCAACTGTGAAGCTCAAAGAAAATACAAGAGAATCTTTTTTTTTTCCTTAGGATGGGTAAGGACTTTCTAAGAAAAATGTAAAAATCACAAAGGAAAAATAGACATCATTCTGTACAAGTTAAAAATTTTGTACAACACAAGCTTCATTAAAAAACCAAATGATAAGTGATCTACTGGGAATAGTAGCAAAAAGCTATATCAAAGGGCTCATTTCTTTATCATTAGTAAGACAGACCAATAAAAGCCCAGTTTCAACTGGACAGAAACAATGAGTAATTTGCAAAAGGGGAAATAGGAATGACAAAATATTTAGTCTTAGTAATCACTGAGATGTGAATTAAAGCAACAATAGATATACAGTCTTTTCTGTTGTATTAATAAATTTTAAAAACAAGACACAATAATAAATACCAGTATGATGGCTTGGAGTATAAATTGGTATCCAGCTCTGAGAAGCAATCTGTCAATACTCACTCAGCTTTCTTCTAGGAATATAACCTAAATAGGGTGAACATAAATATTTATATGAAACAATGTTTATTTTAGTGGTATTTATGGTATCAGAAAATTAGAAGCAAGATAAATAAATACTATGAACATAGTTCATTTATTATGGGTTTATATTATGGAATATAATGCAGCAATTAAAATATAGTTTAATGTTTTTAAAACCATAAGGAAATTTCATAATATCAAGTGAGAAAAGTGAAAAAACAAGCTATTCATATAGTGAGGCCACAATTTTGAAAAAACAAACATACCTTAAAACATATCTTTAAAGAAAAAAAAGCAAGTTGCCTAAGAGTTAAAGGGAGGACTGGATTTGAACAGCTGGGTTCTAGTCTCAGCTGACTTTGGATATACTGGTTAGCATCCTTGGGTATCAGGTTGCACATTTGCAAAATGGAACATTATCCTTCTCATCATAATTTTCTTCCTGGATTGTGAGAGAATATAGATACATCTGTGGAGGTTATTAATATCAGTATTATTTCTGCAATTTCATCTTTGTAGATTCTGATATGTTTTTAAAATGCAACTCTCCTCAGGTGGAAACCTTATGTTAGTTATTCCAAGAGTCATAGAAATAAATATAATCCAATACAAATGGGGCTTTGGTCTCCAGGGATATTAGAACACTTAAAAGTTGAATTGAAGAATTTGATTTCCAAGAGCATTTCCCAAGTCATTTGCCTCAAATCCAACAATAAACTTATCTTTCTGTCCTTTTTCAGTTAATGACACACTTAAAGGATGCAAGAAGCAAATTCCAGTAGCAGGCAGTTCAGATCCAAGAAATTACAAGGGTTATTTATCTTTATGGGAGCACTGATGTATATAGCACTTCTTACCTGATACTTACCTATTGTAAATGTGCCCAATCTGTCAATCTGATATCTGAGCAATTAATTAATTAACTGTAGTTATAGCTCAGGAAAAAGATTTACCAATTTTTCCTCAATAACACACATTTAATGGAGATATGATAATTGAGGTGGTTTGTCATTTAGATGAAAGGTTTTAGCAGCTTTTTGGATAGTTCTTGAGTAGGGTACCTGGAGACATTAGTTGATAAACTGCATATGTTGTTGAAAATTTCTTAATGCTAGATGACACTGAAATATTGTTGTGTGTTTTGACACGTAAAGCTCAGCAGTTTTGTATTTCCATTTTTTGTCATCACAGCCCTTTTTATACTTAATTCCAATGATACAGGATTAACAGTGGCTTGAAAACAAATTGCCTGGCTTTGCACATACATTTAATGCCTGTGTGTGGATGAATAGGACCATAAGTCTTTCTCCTGGATTTGCCTGACCTATATAAGCTGTTCTTTAAGTTTAATTGGAATTATTTTGCTATTGTAAGCAGAACTGCATTCAGGTTTTAAATTCAAATTCTGTGCAGCAGCCTGGGCACGTGTGTGTATTTTGTCTCCACAGGAATTGAAATCCAAACTCACTAGTTTAAAAATTATGCATTGGGAAAGTTTGTGGGTAACTCAAAGGTCATGGGGTCAGCAAAGCTCATGGGGTCAGCAATGGTTGTGGGGCAGGGGTGGGGGGTGGGGGAACAGATGAGTTTACCTCTATCCCTTTTTAAGGTTTGGGATTACTTTGATGGCACTGACAGTATGACTAGTTTAACCCTTTCAAGAAATAGGGGAGATTTTACTGACCATTAATGGATAATTATTGGAGGAAATAGTTCTATTCATTTGGATGCATTTTTGTTTCCTGCTGCTTAAATGGATAAGTCTATAGGTTACACAATGTTTTCCAGTTTTTAAGCACTTCTTGAAAAAACCAAAATCTTCACAGTGGATGATAAAACCCTTTAAGAATCTTTAACTACATTTGCAGTAGTTAAATGTTAGCATTCTAGAGAGATGTTTTTGTATGTTTTTAGCTGTACAAAAAGTGTTGGTGAACTTTTGGCTCTTAGGTTGAAGTGCAAAATCTCCCTGAAGAATAAAATTAATAGACTTTATCAAGGGTGTTGGAACCCTGAAGTATATTTCTCTGATAGTATTTCTTTGGGGCATTATAAAAATTGTTTATTTTGATGTTGGATTTGGAGTAAAGTTTCTAATCTGTAATGTTCCATTTTTGTGGGTTTAAAGGTGCTTTCCAGAATCAAAATAATTTCCAATATTTAATAGAAAAATATTGATTTGTTTTAATAGTCAATGAAATTATATGTTAGTTTGCTGCTGCTGCTACTGCTAAGTCGCTTCAGTCCTGTCCGACTCTGTGCGACCCCATAGACGGCAGCCCACCAGGCTCCCCCGTCCCTGGGATTCTCCAGGCAAGAACACTGGAGTGGGTTGCCATTTCCTTCTCCAATGCATGAAAGTGAAAAGTGAAAGTGAAGTCGCTCAGTTGTGTCCGACTCCTAGCGACCCCATGGACTGCAGCTTACCAGGCTCCTCCGTCTGTGGGATTTTCCAGGCAAGAGTCCTGGAGTGGGGTGCCATTGCCTTCTCCAATATGTTAGGTTAATTATCTCTTCAACAAGTATTTTTAAAGCACCATTATGAAGATCACTTGGAGAATTCCTAAGAAGTATGAGTTTTGAGGCTTCCCTTTAAGAGTCTATTTCCTAGTTTGGAGTAAAAGATTATTCTTATTAAACTCTAAATAGCAATATGCAGCATTATTTGATCATCAGACTGAGAAAGGAAATTGTGTAAGAGCTCAAAAGAAGGGAGATACTTATGTTAAATGGGATGGCAAGATGATAAGTTGGGAGTTGACACAGAGAATGACTAGAAGTTGGATGGGTAAAGGGGAAGAGAGAGAGTAACAGAGGAAATGCTTACTGAGCCCAGAAGATAGAGATAAGTTTATTCTGGCCTGGGGACTCCTACTGAGGAGTGTTGAGATTAAAAGAGAAAGAATGATTTCAGAATGAGAGAGGTTCTGTTCCAAGCCTATTTTACCTGTGGACATTGGGAATTACTGGAGGCTACTGCACAGAAAAATTGATATACCAGGATGATAAATTCAGCAGCATTGTACAGGCTCAGTGTGAAAGGACTGGAAAGATGTTAGGGCTCTAGAGACCCATATAGAGGACTATTAAAAAATTCAGGAATGAAAACATGGATTGAAAGAATGGGGTGAAGGCAAAAATCTTATAAGAAGAATGGACAGCATTTAATGACTGAATAGATTGAGGATGAAGGAGACAAAATATCCATGTTATTTTAAAACCTTGAACATGGATAATTAGAGGGAAAATATTATTTTTAATAGAAATGGGGAAATGGGAGGACACTTGATTTGAAGGTAGATGATAATATGCAAGATTTTGGATATGCTGAACTTGAGTGATAATGAGCTTGTTATGTTGAGATCAAATGTCTCATTGAAATAAGGCTGGGTCTTGATTTGACGCTTAGTTTAAATGGCATTATCTCATTTGACTCAAGAACCAAGCACTTCATTAGAAAGATACTTTTGCATGTATAATCACTTTGCACTTCACAAAACTTTAAGAGGAGTCATACTTGATGGACAATTTTTAATAGGTGTTATAGTTAATTAAATTCCCTAATGACTCAAAGAAGGCATTGGGAGTAGAACTCAGATATTCTACCCTCTAGCCCAATAAAGTATCTTGGAAGATTTTATTTTATGTATTTTTTTTTTTTGATAGGTGAATTCTTTGATATTTATTTAAATTTTTTTTTTTTTTTAGGTATCAAGAATCTCTTATTGATTATCAGAAACATTACAAACATCTAATATGAACAAATTGTAACATGACAGTGATTAGTTTGAACAATTAATACATTTCAGATATAATATTATACATATTTCAATGCTATTCTCCCCAGTCATCCCACCCTCTCCCGGTCCCAGAGTCCAAAAGTCTGTTCTATACATCAGTGTCTCTTTTGCTGTCTCGTAAATAGGGTTATTTTTACCATCTTTCTAAATTCCATATATATGCATTAGTATACTGTATTTGTGTTTCTGTTTCTGGCTTACAATGTTCATAGCAGCACTGTTTGCAATAGCCAGAACATGGAAGCAACCTAGATGTCCATCCACAAATGAATGGATAAGCAAGCTGTGGTACATTTACACAATGGAGTATTACTCAGCCATTAAAAAGAATACATTTGAATCAGTTCTACGGAGGTGGATGGAACTGGAGCCTATTATACAGAATGAAGTAAGCTAGAAACAAAAACACAAATACAGTATAATAACGCATATATATGGAATTTAGAAAGATGGAAGATTTTAATAATTCATAGAACTGTAAGGTTGATGGGATCTAAAGTGTCATCTAGTCTAGTCATTAATCTAAAGCTACAATTCCTCCATATCAACCCTAATTCATGGCTGTCTAGGCTATATTAGAACCCCCGTGCTGGGGAACTTTAGATGACCCATTTAACTTTGGATGGCTGTGATTGAAATCTGTCTTGTAATTTTAAGCCATTTTTCTTAGTTCCCCCATTGAATATCTACAAATTGAACAAATTAGATATGACTCTCAGTCTGTAATCCTAGTGGAAACATGTGTTTATTTTCTTTAAGGTAACAAATCCCCTTCAACTGGTGGGAAATGCATGCTTAGTTATTATTCTTTATGCTTCCTCCATTCCAAAGGTGCGGAGAGATCTTAAGGCTGACGTGGTGTGGTCATTTGCTTCAGCATGGGGCTGTACTGCTCCAGGGAGCCCTTGGAGCTCCAGGGTTGAGGATGCAAACTCCTAGTTACTCTCTTCCGCTCTCCTCTCAAAGATGGTCTTGCCATCTCCTCTAGGCAAGACCTCTGCTCCATGCAGAGTCCCTCTGATCTCTACTTTTTCTTAGTCTGGAGGAAATTCACTCTCTTTTTTGGTACATCCCATGACACCATCTTCTCTTTGTTCCCTCTGGGAAATTCACCTAATTTCTTCAATGATTTTAGCTTTTATAAATGTCCAGAGGAAGCACTAGCATCAAATAACTTTAACTCTCTGTTCTGCGTAAGCTACTGAGGCAAAGAAATACCACAGGCTCAACGGTGTGTTTGAAATGGGAAAGGAAAAATAGAGAAAGAACAAACATAAATTAACCTTTCAATAAATAATCCTGCCATATGAACTTAAGCCTTGTGGCTCATGGAAGCCTTTGGACTCTCTTGTGACTCTACTACAATTTGGTCCAAGATACCTCTGCATGATATAACTTTCTAAGACATTGTATAATGCTATCAGCTCCCAATTTGGGATGGTTTGCCGAGTTGTAGTTACACATATGTTTACTCTTAATCTCTACTTTATTCATAATAATAATTAAATTGCTGATTGTTTCCCAGCTGGATAATAGATTGAGCTGGCCCATGAGAGTACTGACAGTTAAAGATTAGCTCATTTGATTTATGGATTCAACAGAGATAAACCAAAGAGGAAATAATCCCACCCCCCCCACCTTCATCTGTGAATAACAGAGGTTTTAATGCAGGCATATTTTAACAATGGTCTTTCCTATTTTTTTTTTTAAAGAGCAACAGCATTATAAGGTGAATATTGGGATGTGGAATTCTGTCTCTTTTATATTAGTAGAAATTTATGAAGTTTTTATTTATTCACAGATAATGAGTGTGTATATGGCAGCTACCCTGAAATTCCTTTGGAAGAAATGCCAGATGCAGATGGAGTAGCCGGCGCTCTATCCCTCAGTATTCAAGAGCCATGCTCTCCAGCCACATCCAGTGAAGCGTTCACTCCGAAGGAGGGCTCTCCTTACAAAGCCCCCATCTACATCCCCGATGATATCCCCATTCCTGCTGAGTTTGAACTTCGAGAGTCAAATATGCCTGGAGCAGGCCTTGGAATATGGACCAAAAGGAAAATTGAAGCAGGTGAAAAGTTTGGGCCTTATGTGGGAGAGCAGAGGTCAAACCTGAAAGACCCTAGTTATGGATGGGAGGTAAGAATATCTTTTGAGTTAATACATGTATGTATATTAAGATGTGTAAAGAAGAGATTACTTTTAAAAATGTTCATAATATAAGCAAATTCCATTTGTTGCAAAATATCTTCAAATAGAGTTTTAAGGATAAACCTCTCTTATAATTTTCACTGCTTTATAGAAACAAAGTATTGCTTGAAAGTATGGCATGATAGAAAGGAACCCAACTAATGAATGGTCAGAGAATAGTGTCTTGAAAACGTATTAAAGGATACAAATATAGTTTTTAAATTAATATTTGGAAACATTAAAAGTGGCCATCCCAAAGGTATGTGGCGTAAGCAAACAGAATAGTCATATGACATGTTTATTGTATTTTGTCTTTACTTTTTTGGCAAGTGGGCTTGGAAGATGGGAGGAAACATTTGTTTTCTCCATCTTGTAGCTTTGAGTTAATTTGGTTTTACTTTCATTCTACATGTTTATTTTGCTCTGTATTCTAATATATTTTCTCCCTCTTTTGGTCATCCCAATTTGATTATACATGTCTCCAGAATATGTGTACTGTACTGAATCTTGTGATGGTTATTTATATTCAGATTGATTTAATGAGTAATTCATGTATAAACATGGCAGCAAAAAGCAATATGAAAATCAGTTGCTAGTTTCAGCCATTCTTTTTTAGAGAACTCATCTGGAAATATGGGAGAAAGGAAAGTTATGTTCTGATTACAAAATCTAGATTAATTTTATTTTGATAAGGACAGGTAAACTAGTTATTCTCTTGAGTTTATAATTTTTGTACAAAATTAGTATATATATATATACATGTATATGTATATATATTCCCCACTTATTTTTATAACTTGAAAATTTTTGTAGTTATATTACAGCATCATATTTTCTGGAATAGCTGACCTATATCTGAAAAACTTGTAGGTAATTTCTATATGGACAAGAAAGTGTTTTTTGGAGATATGATTGACCTCTGGTTTTACAGTTTCAGTTAGATAGAAGTCGGATAAACTAGATTTATTTTAATATGTTCTCTTAATATTTATGATCATTAATGGAATATCTTGTTAGCTTTTAAAATAGAAATAAATATGCAGTGCCTTCAGGACTTAATTTCAAATTTTGTCCCTTTGCTTTATCTGTGTCCCCTTGTGAAATCTGCTCAAAATGCCATAATAAAAACAATTCTTATTCAAATTCTGAAATGCTAAAAGTTAAATCCAGATTTGATATAATTACAAGTGAGAAATCCTTCCTTAGTTTTGCTCTTGACCACAGCTCTGGTAAAGTGGTTTAACTACGCTACTTCTAGACGTGTCTATTGATAAGAGATTTTTAAAAAATCACTGTAGCATTAACTGATATGTGAGTTGAATACATTTTAAACCAAATGCGTACAAACTTTACGTCATTATCGTTCACCTTAAAATAATGGCTATAAACATTCCACTAATAAGTAACTCATTAACTCATTAAACTTTTATTACAAAATCTCTAGAGTTAAACAACAAGTGCAGTACTGCTGGAGATTTTCCAGAAGGCTTGGAATAAAACAAGACTTAATAATGAAATCATTTTGCAATTCCAGGGTTGGTAAATGCAGGGTTGGTAAATGCAGGTCTGTGCCTCTTTAAATGGAGAAGGCAATGGCACCCCACTCCAGTACTCTTGCCTGGGAAATCCCATGGACAGAGGAGTCTGGTAGGCTGCAGTCCATGGGGTCGCGAACAGTCGGACATGACTGAGCGACTTCACTTTCACTTTTCACTTTCATGCATTGGAGAAGGAAATGGCAACCCACTCCAGTGTTCTTGCCTGGAGAATCCCAGGGACGGGAGCCTGGTGGGCTGCTGTCTATGGGGTCGCACAGAGTCGGACACGACTGACGTGACTTAGCAGCCTCTTTAAACAGGGTACCTGTGGATTTGGGGATGAACCTGGTGATAGTTGGTAAATGCAGGGTTGGTAAATCCAGGGTTGGTAAATGCAGGTTTGTGCCTCTTTAAACAGGATACCTGTGGATTTGGGGATGAACCTGGTGATAGTTCTGCATTTAGAGGAAATGTAAAAATAATTAATTTTTTTCTCCTTGGGGTAAAATGTCTTTAGCACATACATGGGCAAATTGCTTACCCTGAGAAATGTGAAATAATTCTTTTCATTATGTCAAAACTGACTTATTTTGTTGCTTGGAATTCAAGATAATTTTGTAACAAGTTCATGACTGTTTGCTACACATCAACCATTTCCTTTCTGTCTATCAAGAATTCAGTTGATGGTCAATTCAGTGGTTTTCTTCACTACTTTAATGGTTTCCCTTGTGTTTATTTTTTAAAAATAATTTTATTTATTTATTTTTGGCTGTGTTGGGTCTTCGTTGCTGCACAGGCTTTTTTCTTATTGCAGCAAGCGGGTCTGCTGTCTAGTTGTGGTGCCCGTGCTCTTGCCTGGAAAATCCCATGGACGGAGGAGCCTGGTGGGCTGCAGTCCATGGGGTCACTGAGGGTCGGACACGACTGAGCAACTTCACTTTCACTTTTCACTTTCATGCATTGGAGAAGGAAATGGCAACCCACTCCAGTGTTCTTGCCTGGAGAATCCCAGAGACAGGGGAGCCTGGTGGGCTGCCATCTATGGGATCGCACAGAGTCAGACACAACTGAAGCAACTTAGCAGCAGCAGCAGCAGCAGTGGGCTTCTCACTGCGGTGGCCCTCTTGTTGCAGAGCACAGACTCTAGAGTGTATGGGCTTCAGTAGTTGTGGAACATGGGCTCAGTAGTTGTAGCTGTGGGCTCTAGAGCACAGGCTCAGTAGCTGTGGGTTGGTAAATGCAGGTCTGTGCCTCTTTAAACAGGATACCTGTGGATTTGGGGATGAGCCTGGTGAGTGCAGCATCCAAATTGCCTAGTTTCCCTAATAGAGCAATATTTCCATGAGAGCTGGCATAGCTGTATCCTCTAAGTGCAATGTCTTGATGGCGTCCTATCTGTGGTGCCTGTGGTGTTGTCCAATGCTAAGTATATTACCCAGAATAGTCAGGATTAGTCAACTCAGGCTGCTATAAACAATATACTATAGACTGGGTGGCTGAAATAACAGAAATTTATTTTCTCGCCATTCTGGAGATTAGAAATGTGAGATCAGAGTTTCAGCTGATTTTGTTTCTGGTGAGTACTCTCTTCCTGGCTAGCAGATATATATTGTCTTCTTGGTATGTTTTCACTTGGCCATTCCTAAGTGCATGAACATGCATGCACACCCACACAGAGAGAGAGAGGGAAAGAGAAAAGGGTGGTGGTTGATACACTCTGGTGTCCTTTCTTCTTTTAAGAACACTAATCCTATTGCATCAGGACCCCACCCTTATGATCTCACTGAACTTTAATTACCTCTTAAAAGCTTCCCAGGTGGCATTGAACCTGAACGTGAACATGAAGTCGCTCAGTCGTGTCCAACTCTTTGCGACCCCATGGACTGTAGCCTACCAGGCTCCTCTGTCCATGGGATTTTCCAGGCAATAGTACTGGAGTGGATTGCCATTTCCTTCTCCAAGGGATCTTCCCAACCCAGGGATTGAACCCGGGTCTCCCGCATCGTAGACAGACGCTTTACCGTCTGAGCCACCAGGGAAGTCCCCCAGGTGGCATTAGTGGTAAATAACTTGCCTGCCAGTGCTAGGAGACACAAGTGACTTCCCTAGGTTGGGAAGAGCCCCTGGAGGAGGCATGCAACCCACTCTAGTATTCTTGTCTGGAGAATCCCATGGACAGAAGAGCCTGGTGGGCTATGGTCCATAGCGTTGCACAGAATTCAGACACGACTGAAGTAACTGTACACAAAGGCCCTGTCAACAAATGTGGTCACATTGGGTGCTAATGGTCCAACATAAAGATTTAGGGGTGACTCAAACATTTAGTCTATGACACAGATAGTTAACAAATATCTGTTTAATAGCAAAACGAGTGAAAGAATGAAAGAATCAATGAAAGAAAGAATGAATGGATATAGGATTATGTTACTCCGAAAGAGATGGCAAGGAGTGAGAGCTGAAGTCAGTCCATGGTATATCTAGAATCTGTATTTTATACATGTGGAATGAACTCTGCCACTACTCTATGATTCTAGTGAAACTACTTAAAGTCAATAAGGTCTTGCATTTTTATTTGATCAATGGGCTACTAATAACTGGTGCATATAATTAGTTGTTATTAAAATTAAGTAAAGAGATATGCTAGTCTCTTCAAAGAAAGTTTTTAAAAGAGAAAACTCTAAGATAGTACTGTAATTAGGGCCCACCTTTTAGAGCCCTATTTAAATAATTTTTTTTAAGTTAAATGTTTTCTCAAGGGGTACTTCCGGAAAATCATTTCAGCTCAGTTCAGTTGTTCAGTCATGTCTGACTCTTTGCGACCCCATGAACCATAGCACGCCAGGCTTCCCTGTCCATCACCAACTCCCGGAGTCCACCCAAACCTATATCCATTGAGCTGGTGATGTCCTCCAACCATCTCATCCTCTGTCGTTCCCTTTTCCTTCTGCCCTCAATCTTTCCCACCATCAGGGTCTTTTCAAATGAGTCACTTCTTCGCATCAGGTAGCCAAATATTGGAGTTTCAGCAGCAACAATAGTCCTTCCAACGAACACTCAGGACTGATCTCCTTTAGGATGGACTGGTCGGATCTCTTTGCAGTCCAAGGGACTCTCAAGAGTCGTCTCCAACACCACAGTTCAAAAGCATCAATTCTTTGGCACTCAACTTTCTTTATAGTCCAACTCTCACATCCATACATGACCACTGGAAAAACCATAGCCTTGACTAGATGGACTTTTGTTGTCAAAGTAATGTCTCTGCTTTTTAATATGCTGTCTAGGTTGATCATAACTTTCCTTTCAAGGAGTAAGCGTCTTTTAATTTCATGGCTGCAATCACCATCTGCAGTGATTTTGGAGCCCCCAAAATAAAGTCAGCCACTATTTCCCATCTATTTCCCATGGAGTGATGGGACCAGATGCCGTAATCTTAGTTTTCTGAATGTTGAGCTTTAAGCCAACTTTTTCACTCTTCTCTTTCACTTTCATCAAGAGGCTCTTTAGTTCTTCGCTTTCTGCCATAAGGGTGGTGTCATCTGCATATCTGAGGTTATTGATATTTCTCCCGGCAAGCTTGATTCCAGCTTGTGCTTTCTCCAGCCCAACGTTTCTCATGATGTACTCTGCATATAAGTTAAATAAGCAGGGTGACAATATACAGCCTTGACATACTCCTTTTCCTATTTGGAACCAGTCTGTTGTTCCATGTCCAGCTCTAACTATTGCTTCCTGACCTGCATATAGGTTTCTCAAGAGACATGTCAGGTAGTCTGGTATTCCCATCTCTTGAAGAATTTTCCACAGTTTGTTGTGATCCACACAGTCAAAGGCTTTGACGTAGTCAATAAAACATAAATAGATATTTTTCTAGGATTCTCTTGCCTTTTTGATGATCCAATGGATGTTGGCAATTTGATCTCTGGTTTCTCTGCCTTTTCTAAAACCAGCTTGAACATCTGGAATTTCACGGTTCATGTATTACTGACGCCTGGCTTGGAGAATTTTGAGCATTACTTTACCAGCGTGTGAGATGAGTGCAATTATGCGGTAGTTTGAGCATTCTTTGGCATTGCCTTTCTTTGGGATTGGAATGAAAACTGACCTTTTCCAGTCCTGTGGCCACTGCTGAGTTTTCCAAATTTGCTGGCATATTGAGTGCAGCACTTTCACAGCATCATCTTTCAGAATTTGAAATAGGTCCACTGGAATTCCATCACCTCCATTAGCTTTGTTTGTTGTGATGCTTCCTAAGGCCCACTTGACTTCACATTCCAGGATATCTGGCTCTAGGTGAGTGTGAGTGATCACACCATCATGATTATCTGGGTTGTAAAGATCTTTTTTGTACAGTTCTTCTGTGTATTCTTGCCACCTCTTCTTAATATCTTCTGCTTCTGATAATTTTGTATTTTAAAGAAATAGGGTATTTTTGAAAATATGATTTATAGACCAATGTATATAGCTAGCAGAGAAGGCAATGGCACCCCACTTCAGTACTCTTGCCTGGAAAATCCCATGGACGGAGGAGCCTGGTAGGCTACAGTCCATGGGGTCACTAAGAGTCGGACACGACTGAGCGACTTCACTTTCACTTTTCATGTTCATGCATTGGAGAAGGAAATGGCAACCCACTCCAGTGTTCTTGCCTGGAGAATCCCAGGAACGGGGGAGCCTGGTGGGCTGCCGTCTCTGGGGTTGCACAGAGTCGGACACGACTGAAGCGACTTAGCAGCAGCAGCAGCATATATAGCTAGTTAAATTAAGCTATAGACATAAAAAACATCATTTGTATAATTTCTCTCAAACCAGTACTGATTTAATAAGGAAGATCTTTAAAAATGATATTAGAGTTTGGCAGTGATTTCTACTTTGCAAAGCCTAGGACTTGTCTCTAACAAAAAGATTTTCAAAGACTGGGGTAGTGCTTAATTGTTTCTAGGACCTGAAAGTAATTAGCTGTAGATCACTTTTCTTAGGTTCAGAACTTTACCAATTGAGTGAAGAATAATTTAAAAAATTCTCTTGGCTCAAGTTGAGATTTTCTTGTCTGTTTTCTTCTACAGATGATCAATACATGATAGCATAGAAATTGCTTGGCAGAACAGAAGGGAGCAGGCTTCCTAAGGGAGACTTTCCAGGCTCAAATCCTCCTCAAGTTCTGTGTCCTAGTGAATGATTTGGGTAAAGTTACTAAATCAGCTGTCCCTCAGTTTATTTGTATGTCAGAGGGTGATAATGATTGTACTTATCCAACTAGGGTTGTTGTGAAAATAAAATGTGACATTGTGTGTCAAAAGCCTACCAAAGAGCCTTCCATGTGGCACAAGAGCTTAAGAAAGGTGAAAAAGGAACAAAACTTTGGCTAAAGCATAGATCTGGTCCAGGGTCATTGGATAGAGCAAAAGCCACTTATATTTTATCTGTTGATTTTCATAAACAATTTTTCTTTCTCCCACTTCTTGTTTTCTAGAAATCCAGTTACTTCGAGGATGGTCTAATTATGTGACTCTGAATTTGTTTGAAAAGGAGACACTGATGGCTTCCTAGTTAACCTTTAAAACAAGGATTCAGGAGAGATCCATAAATTTCTTTTAAGCCAAAAAATAATTTGGGTGGAACATTTTTTAATAGTGAAATGGGTCATTAGTAAAAGGGGGTGAAGTTTTGTTTCTTTGGAATATTGCCATTTAGCACATTTTCTTTGCCTGTATTTATTGTCATTGACCATCATAAAACTCTCCAAGTAGATGTAGGTTCATGTACTTCTGAGTTGCCAAATCCTCTATTCTATCTGTCTTACACAGAATTGCTGTAGATGCAGTGTATGAACTTGGCTTTTTGTTTGCTCCACTCAAACATATACCTATGCAGTCATAGAAAAATAATGATGTGAGTGGATAGTAAATTTTTCTTATGTTCCGTTAAATAGATGGGAAGGAATAGTGGAAAGAGATTTTACTGGAGTCAGAAATTCATTAAATAATTTTGATGCAGTGCTTTGACAGTACATTATATTCTAGCCATGCAGTCCTGAAATGTGATATTACAATGAACGTGTGCCTCTCTAGATCATTTTAAAAGAAATAGTTCTCACATTTGTAAGTTTGGTTTTGAGTCCTGCAGCGAAGCCTTACCCATTCAAACATGAAATCTATATGTTAACTGAAACATGAGTATCCATTAAAGCAACAACAGCATCAAACTTTCAAGATACCTAACGACTGAGTTTAGAGTCAGGAGCTGACAATCAAATAATGTATGTTTGGTAATAAAGAAGAATGGGGTAATTTGGGATTTTAGATGTATGTACCAGGTATCTGAATAGCAATATTTCTCACCTATTTCTTTCTAGGTCTGACTGGGCCCAAAATGAATTTTCTCTGGTTTGGCATTGATTTCAGAGAAAATGATTATTCATTAAGTAGAAAGAAAGTTTACCTGACAAGTTGCATATCTTAAAGCTGGATAACTAAGAAATGAAGACCTTTGTCTTAATAATTCTGAAATGAATTGATTCCAATAGAATTATTATTTCACCAATTATCCCAAAGGGTGTCTTTAATAGGAAGTAGGAAAGAAAAATGAAATTTAATAATGAATGTATACAAAGTATTGTTTTTAAAATATTATTTATAAGCTGACAAATACAGTTTGGATATCCAGTTTTACTCTGTGATGAATTAAGAAGTGAGAAAATGCCAAGAGAAAAAGTGAGGCTTACTTAGTAGCACCCTGCACATGACTGTCATTGGAACCCAAGAAGATATTATGGATTCTCTTAGAATATAATGAAATGAAGAAAGAAAAGAATGTACAATTTATTTTATTCATTTTATCCTTTAAGAATACGTAGCAGAAACTAAATTTTGTTTTGTTAAAAGAAAATAGAAGCTTACGCTCCTGAAGCACCAGGAACTACCCCTAGTTTTGCCCTAGGCTCAAGAGGGATCTCTCTTTTTTTGGTGAAAATGTCAGAATCCCATTACCCCTACTCACATATACTATGTCATCTTATACTTTCTTTCATGAAAGGTGTTGATGAAGTTTAGCATGTCTACTCATCTTATTGCTGTTTTGACAGCCTCTCATACTTCCAAAGTGTAGCCAAAGATATATGCAGTCTGATATCAGATATTTTTAAAAGTTCCCCCCAAATATCAAGAGTCTTTTGTTTTACTCTGCTAGCCTTGGTGATCAATTAGAATTTGCAGAAGTCATTCATTTTTCAAAAGCATATTGGGTGATTTTCTTCCAATTGCAAGTGTTATCTCACAAAATGGACCCAAATGAATTTCTTTCTTATTTGTTCACCCACACATCTGCATGATTATTGCTTCCCTTTTTTGTTGCTAAATCAGTAGTAAAACTCATGGGTTCAAAGAATGAAATGTTCAAAAAAGATCCTCTTTTAATAGACTTGACAATTGACTCCAGGATTTGGTCAGTCCAGGGGCAGAGATTCTTTGTAAGGCTTTGTTATTCTAGAACACTTAGAAGTTGGGACCACTGCATAGGATATTCTGTTCTCTAAGCTTCTCCTTCAAGGATAAATTAGGAAGCAGAGAAAAGTAGTAAGGTGTAGCTGATTCAGATCTGTCTTAGAAGGATAAAAAACTTGGTTAAGCTTCTTTGCTCCCTAGTTTGTTTAGCTCTTTTACTCTTCCAATATCTCAGGCCACCAGCAGGTGCTTCTTTTAAACACTCTCTCCTTTTAAACACTATCATCATAATTGCCCCCCTCTCTTATATATGTGTGTGTGTGTGTATATATATATATATATATATATATATATATAGAGAGAGAGAGAGAGAGAGAGAGAGAGATAAAACAGTCAGGGAGAGAGTCCTACTCTTTTGTGACCCCATGAACTATAGCCCGCCAGGTTCCTCTGTCCATGGGATTCTTCAGACAAGAAAACTGGAGTGGGTTGCTATGCCCTCCTCTAGGGGATCTTCTAGACCCAGGGATCGAACCGTTGTCTCTTGAAGCTCCTGAATTGCCAGGCTGGTTCTTTACCATTAGCCTACCAGGAAAGCCCTCCATTCTAGTATTACCTAGTAAAGGTTGCCTAGTATCTGGATTTGGTTAATAAACAAGGACCCAGCCCTTGATCCAGGAAAAAGACTCCTCCCTCCCTGGGGCCAGGATGGGCAGAGGATGATGATTATAGATGCCTCTGCTCTGAAATCTCTTTTATTCCTACCACACCTGCACTTGGGAGTTTTCCTCATGCACAGGAAAATGCATGTTTCTGTGGCTATGATTATATTTTCTATGACTTGTATTAATATTACCTGCAACCAGTGGCCAAGATCTGAGAGAGGTGGACACTTGAGCCTCCTTTGCAACAGGCTGGCAGTGGTGGTTTCCTCTGGCGCTGCAACTCACCGCCCAGGCTTCCCAGGTGTGCATGGCGCTGCACAGAAGCCGCAAGTGCTTGGTGGTCACAGGTGTGGATGATTTGTTTTTTCTTTTTTTCATTTGTTTAGATTCTTGTGGTAGGAATTCAGCAGGTGTGTGACAGCAGCATACAGTCTCCACCCTGTCACAGAGGCCAGCTGCCTTCCAAAAAAAGAAAGATGTTCTTGTTGGTCCCGCAACACTGTCAGCTTAAATCCTTGTTTTCCTGGAAACCTCACCCAAGGGCAAGACTCTGCCTAACCAAGGAGTTAGGGTAAGTTCATCTCAATAGATGAGCAAGAAGAGTCTCCTTATATGAACCTGGTCTACAAGCAGGAGCAGGTTATCTGGCTCTGCCCTCCTAGATTTTGCTTCTTTTTTTTTTCTTTCTTACTTGAGCTGGATTCATTCCAAATACAGGGATATAGAAAACCCTGGACTTGGTTTCCAGAAAGATATAAACCATGCTGGGATGCTTTTGTTGACGTACACATTTCTGCCTCTGTGATTGAGACTAAATATAGGATCACAGATGGAGTGTGGCTGTGTGTGGAGTTACCAGCCATCTCCTCAGGAAGTCACAAATCCTGGGATCCAGTTGGGTCAGTGTAGGGCAAAGTCACCTTGGAGATTATCCCAGACCATGTCTAGCTTTAGTGAAGGGGTGGGGGAGGCTAGCTACAGTAACAGTGAGGGAACCAGATCATTAGAGAAGGAGGGAACCAAGAATTACTGCTGTCAGGATGTCAGCGTGTGGGGCTAGGCCATTCAGCCATTCCCTCTCTTCACCCTTCTTAACTTTTTGAAGATTTGTATTATGGCTTCTTGGCTAGGTGACTGTATCTAAAGGAATAGATGGTGGTGGTGGTTTAGTTGCTAAGTCCTTTCAGACTCTTGCAACCACAGGGACTGGAGCCCACCAGGCTCCTCTGTCAGTTTTCCCAGGCGAGAATACTGTTGTGGGTTGCCATTTCCTTCTCCACAGGATCTTCCTGACCTAGAACCTCATCCTGCGTCTCCTGTACCGCAGGCAGATTCTTTACCACTGATCCACCACACACCTTAGATTACTCAGTTTCCCTTTGTCACAGACCCTTCCCTAGTTTTTTTCCTAGAATTAAGCTTGGAGTTTATTTGATGTTGTTTTTACTTGTGTACACAGAGTATAGGTGGGGATTTCAGAGGCAGGGGGAGGCCACACAGTGACTGACCTTCTGGGCCCTGAATACCTCTCTGAACATAGACACTGGTCGTCTATTCCCTTACGTAACACAATGCAGTGATGACACGTGTCAGAGGGACATTTATCTCGAAGGGCTGCGTATGGATCTGTAAATCAGCTTGGGGAAAGAGGGGTGTTGTGTGTGAGGACCACGTAGTCAGTAAACCAGGCTTTCATCCTGCATTGTAATCTTTGACAATGCAGATATTTCTGTTAACATACATTTGCTGCATCAGCACTCACTGAAGAGAACTGATTGTCATAATCCAGAGCAGTAAATATTAAACATCATAAGCCATTAAAGCTAGTTTACAGCTGCTTTCTTTTTGTAGTGACATTTCATATGTTTATCTTTAGCTATCATTAATATATTATTTTAATCCCTTAAAGAGACAATAATTTAATCTCTTGAGAATCTGTTTCTTCTATAGTAACAAATTAGTGATATTAAAACCCTTACACTGAACTCCAAGGTTGAGAGTGATCAGTCAAATGTCCAGCATTTGATTAGAACTTACTTTGTATCCAAGTCAATGTCCCCTTAAGAGATGAGAAAGGATTAAAAATAGCTCTGTCACCCAATGGATGATACTCAGAAAGAAAAAGAATTATCATTGTGTTTAATAAGAGAACTGACAAGCAATCATAATTCTTTCCATTAAGTAAATATGTTAGAAAAATTTATTATGAAATGACACATTATGCAAGCCAGGAATCAAAGATGACATCCTTGCATTAAATACAGTAGATGCCATTAAGGAAAACAGTCAATATGTCACCAAGCCACAGCCTGTAAAAATTAAATTGATTTGGTAAATGTAAGTAAGATAGATCTGTTTGCTTTCATCATCAATTTTGAGTGGGTGAACAGGTGATGTCACCAACCTGGGAGCGATAAAGATGCAGGACCATCTGGAAAGGCAGGTGATGAATGGGCAACTGCTTTTGGATAGTGACAGTGCTGTGGTACTTTGTCACTTGGGATGCAGTACTTAATAACTTTTCAATACCATCATAATAAATTTCACTGCCTTATTAATATAGAAATGGTGAGTTATTACCATGATGGTGAGTGTAAATAACTGGAGATGCAGCCGTCAAAAGCTGATTGTTTGGGCATGTTTCTTTAAGCAACACAGTTGACTCGTGATAATCAACCTATGCCTATACCAGTAGAGTTTATTGCACTTGTCAAAGGAAAAAGTAGTATTATTCAAAATTGTATGAAGTCGTAATAAACAAGTTTAATATATTATCAGACTTTTCATGTAAGTTTCCAAACACAAGGCAGTAAATCATTTTTAATAATGTCCTTTCATGTAAAAAAATGTTCTTATACAGTAATAATGTCCTTTCCTAACTATTAACTAAACAGTTGACTTCTTTGTATGTGTTTTAAAGGGGATTTTTATTTGTACTTTTCAATCATTTTCTTTTGCAAATAAAGAGCGCAAGCAGGAACCTTAGAACGTTTCATTAACAAGCTCCAAAGTTGCTGAGTACAGGCCATGTCACACATTTCCATTTTAATTGAACAGATGTACTTAAGAGTAAACCACAGCAAACGAAGTACAGACAAAATTATAAACATGTGTCACTGAGAAGCAGGCAGGAAAGAGCCTCTGATGAGCATCTGTGTGTATTTTATGAAGCCAAGGACTGCCACTTCATAAGTTTGTCACTGATGTCTCCAGCTTAATGAGGAGAAACAAAATATGGAGATAGGTGTAAGTTGAAGATGAATTACTAGATCAATCACTTAGCACCATTCAGGGTATCTGCCATTGTGCAGTGGGAAAATAATTAGATCTGGGATGCTGTGCTTATTTATATAGTGGCTGTTCAATCTGGGATGGAATATGGAAAACTTCCTCTTTCATGTCACCGTGGTCTTTATATTGTTTCTTGGCCAGGCTGACTTTTAATTCTGACATTGTCTTTCGGGCTGCAGTCTGCCAGCCTCTTAAATGAAATGCCTCTCCACCATTTCTATTACTGCTGAAAAGAGAGCCAGCAGTCTATTAACAGGCAATAAAGTTCAGGAAGCCCAGGACTCATTTCTTGGGTCAGAGGTGAAAATTGCATAAGAAATGAAACAAAGGTGGGCCTTGATCGCTCAAGAAGCTGCACCAGAAAGAACACACGTGCTGTTCGCCAGAAGTCTTCCACTTAAAGGGAAAGGAATAATCGTAATAATGTTGGCCGATGGAGTTAAGTACTCAGTTGAGAGAAATTATATCAATCTGACAAATATAGCCTTCACAGGAGATAAAGTCTCTAATGACCTTAAATGCATATATTTATCATTTAATTCAACAAGCCAATTCCCTTGGGCTTTCGACCAACGACATTTCCCCTAAAGTTTAGAAATTTTTTACCAGCCCAGAGAATAATGGCCATTTGTCAGAAGGTTCCAAAGCTCAACGCAGTTGGAAGCAAAGAACAGGAGAAGGGGGGAAAAGGCTAATCGAGTCTTTCCACCTCAGAGAATATTAATACCAAGTTTTATTGATGCAGCGGCTGCAGTATTTTGTGGCCGAACAGTAGGTGGCAGACACTGTAGTGAAGAAATGGGGAAATTTTAATCTAAGCAATTTTCATCTGATTTCATTAACTTCCAAATATGTTGCCTTTGTGCACAGTGCATTACTTTGCAGGAAAAGAAAAAAAAAAAGGAAGGCTAAATAATTAGGAAATGTGCTAGTTAAATGTGGAAAACTCCAAAGGATTCTGCAGAAATAGAAGCAAAAGTTCTAACATTTCATCAGGTAAAGTGTGTGTGAAACAGGAAAGCCCAAGGAATAAAGGGGCCCTTGTGCCGGGTGGGCTTTTCCTCGCTGTTATTCTTGGTCTCGACTTGATGAAGTGTATTAGTGATACGCGCGAAGCCCTGCGACTCCTGTATCTCCCTTTGTAAGGGTGTCCTTGCCTTTGTTCATGCTGTCAGTCAGTGGTTCTTTCTCTTGGGCAGCCACGTTGGTAACCACAGGATCTACTTGCAAAGAGATTTCTGTAAAACCATATTATCCTTCGGCCCTGACTCCTTCTCCCCACCCCCTTCCCTCAACAATCTGCCCATTCATGCGGTGTGGCTCCCCGGCTTGCTTCTTTGTCATCTGTCTACTGGTTTGTGTTTCAGCGAGGCCTTGCAAGATATTAGAAGGAACACTGACCTGGGTTCCTGGAACCATAGGTTCTTGCCCCAACTTGGACTCAGGACCTGGAAAAGTCACCCGACTTTCTCCTCCAAGGTCTCTCTGAGGCCTAGAGTAGCTCTGACTTTGAGTTTCTGAATGCTGTCTCAGACACCCGCTCCTTACTTCTCTTATCCTCCTGAATGTGCTCTATGTCCTGAAGCTTTTAGAGATTTTGTTTCTATGGGGGCACATACACCCTGGGAAGGATACAAATTAAGTTAAATTAAGTAGAAAACAGATGCTCGTTGAACAATTTCTCTTGTATTGAAGCAGTATAATTGTGTTTTGTAAACATGAAATCAAAACACACTTGATGTGTGTTTCTTTTCTTGGAATTGATATTTTCATAATGAAAGTAGCTTAAAACCAAAGGCTTGTTTTGAAAGGAAAGTAAGTTGGTTAGAGAGAAGATTCTATACCTAGACATCTTTGAAAAGATACAGGTATAAATTTCATCCTGTTCCTGGGGTATGACTTAGTTCAGCCTCAACTGTATAGTAAGGCATTGTTAAAAAAATATCGTTTAGTCCTCTCCAATAGAACACAAGTGTCATGGGCTTGTCTCTATAAAAAGGTGGCAGTGTTACATGGGACCTGCCCAGGACGCTGGGTCTAAAAATAAATGATCTTGGTTTAAACTCTCTGCCACTTACTAACTTTGTGACCTTGAACAAGTACTAAACCACTTTTGGTCTCAGTTTCCTCATCTGTAAAATGGTAGTAGCAATAGGATCTTCCTGGTAGGATTTTTGTGTGTGTGTATAATGATTACATTGCAGATTATTGTAAAGGCTTAAAGTGGGGCTTGGTGTGCTATAGTAAGTGCTTCAAAGCCAAGTGATTTTAACAATCTTATCACCATCATCATTCAAAAGTTGGGATCCCTTCTTGTGAGAGGAAGATCGGGGAATTCAGTCTTTGGAGTTAGAGCTCTTCGGGTTGGCAGAGCCACCGCCTCACAGAAAAAGGGGTCTCCTTTGTGATTACAGTGGGCAAGTGACCTTCCTAGACCTGCCATATTTGAAACGCTGATGGATGTTTAAGTGGTTCTTTTACTAAAGACTTGAGTAGTAAGCGTTTCTAAACAGTGCAGAGGAGGAAGTTTTGACTTCCTGTCTGATGAACTTATGTTCTCGTAGCCTGGTTGAGTGGGGTTGAGAGAGGGAAGAGCTCACCTTTTAAGCCCCCCTCACCATAACTCTCAATGTATTCTTCCTTTGAAGGGCCCTCTCTTCTCTTCATTCTTCCTAATCTTCCTTGGCCCTCAACATTCCCAAACTCTTGCAAACTCTGCCCCCTCAGGTTTTATCTAGATAGTAATGAGGCTGATTTTCTCTGCAGATAGGTTGACCTCTTCTATGGATTTGCAGGAGATTTAGGTGTGCTTTTATTAGTTTATGCTCTTTTTTGATGAGGACAGTGGTGGTGTCCTTTCTAAATAACCTAAGGACAAACACACTCTTTGCTAAGGTGGCAATCTTTCCTCTTAAATCAAGAGAGCATACCCTGCCTAGTCACAAAACTTTGACCTCGTTAATAGGAAATAACAACCCTAGTCATCTTGTTGAATTTGCTTTCTTCCTGAGCCCTGTGGCATCAGTGGAATTCCTCATTAAGTGAGAATGGCTCTGAGAACAAAGTCATAACTAAATATATTAACTGTATGGCAGTATTGATGTTTTAGATGCGTGGAGACACATCCTAATCTTTTTGTATATGTTATATACTTATTACATTTTTAATATTGTCACTTATTTATTCTTAAATTTTTGTAAAATTTTACCTGGTAGGTCAGTGGGGTCCTGAGAATTTCTGGGCAGAAATTTGGAGATCAGACTCTGTAGAAGACCCAGTATAATTTCTCATATGTAAAATATTACTGTTCCTTGTTAGCTCTGAACATTCTGAATGCAAGAAGCAACAAAACTTTGTTTATTTGTTCATTTGTTTCTAACAAAGAAATACCAAAATATGTGATTTTGGAAACTGGGGGTAAGCTTTTTGACTCATGGGATATTAGAAAGCTAAGTTGCTCAGTTGTGTCTGACTCTTTGTGACCCTTTGGACTGTAGCCTGTCAGGCTCTGCTGTCCATGGGATTCTCCAGCAAGAATACTGGAGTGGATTGCCATTTCCTCTTCCAGGGGATCTTTCAACCCAGGGATCAAACTCACATCTCTTATGTCTCCTTCATTGGCAGGTGGGTTCTTCCCACTAGTGCCACCTGAGAAGCCCCATTAGAAGCAGGTACTTAAATTCTTTGGTTGAGGATTTACAGCTGAAAGTAACAATAGCCCAAAGTTGAATTTGTCTAGGTATGGGTAGAAACTTCTTCAAGGAAGGCTTGTAGGGTGGTAGTGGCCTCTGCTTCCCTGGAGCTCAGCTATCTTCTCCCTTCAGTTCTCCTGACTATTATAACCTCATGTTAATGTCTTTTAACTTCCACAGCATGGACTTAATTGTCAGCACACTGGCATATACTAATGATTCTTTCCTCATACAAACTCTGCTATATCCTAGGATCTTTTTTCATGTGGGGCCTCCACTGAGAACAATCTGGATTTAGTAATAGACTTAATTGGAAGGTTTAATAAGAAGTTAGGACTTTGTTTTCTTTTTTTAACTTGGGAAAGGCAGTAATCTCAAGAAAACCAAATGTGAATTTGATTTTAACAAGAGAATTTTCACTTTCCTTGTACCCTCCAAAGCATGGGAATTCTCCTTTGAAGACGTTAATTCTATAAGAGTATTGTCAGCAGTATAAAGGTTGAAGAATAGTTGAGTTTACCTATAGATGAGCCAGACTGAAAAATACGGAAAGTAGTACTTGATGAAATCATGAATTTTTATGATTTGAGTTACACAGCTCCGTATGGACTCCTGAACATTGATTTGTCTGAAACATTATGAAGGATATTATACTGAGGAGGGAGGTATTTTTGTGTATATATATATATATACATATATATAATGTCACTTGGTAAACTTGACTCAAAAAGTATTCATTTGAGGCTTAATTTTTTACTCAACCACCATAACTGATTGATAGAGACATGGATCTCCAATTGGCTTGTTTCTGCTCTGCAAATCTTCCATGAACCTCACTGAGAGTCTAAGATGCAGTTGTAAAGTATGATTGAAGAGTTTGAATTTCTATGTATAGTCCAGCTAAGCACCTCAGGAAAAAACATCATTTTACCTTATATTTCTGTGTGATAGGATGAAAGGTACTGTAATCAGGTAAAGTAACACTTAAAATATTAGGACTTTTAAGTCAAGAAATTCAGAGTTGTGATGTGATGGGATATGGACATGGATAGAGCTAGGGGGTTAGTTAATTCTACTACAGCAAAAAAGATGAAAAAGAAGCACTAACTGCCACAATATGATGTTAGAATTCACTACCCAAGATGGATGAGATTGAAAATATAGCATAAATCAGGGGGTATTTCCATCATCCGTTGCCCCTCACTCAGGCTTTGTCATCTGTGAATTTGTCTGTCGTCATTTGAAAACTGCTGTTGTTTTCAGCCTCTTTGTAACTTTTATGAGTTTTATTCTAGTCTCATGAAAAAGTTTATCTGTGTTTATTCTCTCACTGATTTCTGTTCATTTTAGTCTAGACGCCAAATACTTCGTCCTTGTGACACACCTGAGTTTAGAAGTTTAGGCAGACAGGCTCCATTTGGACAGTTACCTTTCTGTCTTCTTTTCCGAGATCTCGAAATCCTTCCACCATATTGGTCTTCTGTTGAAAGAAAAGGTGATTTTCTGTGGCTCTAGGCAAAGCACATTCTCCTTCAAGTAATAATACAGTATTCTAATACAGGGCCACTCACAGGCAGATTACAAAAAGGTCAGAGAAAATTATGTAGTAAGGAAAACTGGTCCATCTAGCTTTTTAAAAATGAATGACCCTGTATTTTTAGGAAGAACGAAAACATCTATTAATACAAGTTTTTGGTCCCTGAGATTGTCAGAAACCTTGCCCTTTATCCTGAAGTGCCATTGTGTCAGTGTCAAAATGTAAAAATAATAAACAGCTGACATTTTAGGCACAGACTAAACATCAAGCGAATGACACTACGTTGAGGCTCTTGAAAGAGTTACAAGATGATGAGATGCCGAAGGAAGTGAGGACTAGGCGCAAAATCTTCTATTCACAGTAGAGGAATTGACAGTGTGGGCGTTGTTTACCCAGTTTTTCCATTAGGAGGGGTTTTACTTCAGTGGAAAATTGGTTTTCAGTTTGAATTTATATAAAGTATTATGAGGAGGCAGAAGATAGTTTGTGGCTCCAAAATGCATCCTTATTTTTGCTCATCACTAATTACTCAATATGTTAACTCCACAGGCATGTCCTGTGTGTCCCAGCAGTGGAGGACAATGGGACCCATGTAAGCTTTCTTTCCCCTCCCCTCTTCCCTTGCCTTGTCTTTCTTCCCCTCTTTATTGCCCCTTGTTTTTTTTTCTTTATTTTTTTTTTTTTTTTTTTTTTCTTTATTTTTTTTTATTTTTTTTTTCTTGCCCTTAGCCAAATGTCAGTCCCACCCTCTTTACCTAATACTTTTGGTTTAATTAATTGGTTATCCATCTAATATGTGTCACTTTCCTTCAGAGCAAATCTGCACAGGGTCTGACCATCTGGGGGACAGTTAGTCATTTCAAGGATGCAGGTGGAGAACACACCTGTAGTTAGTCACTTACAGGGGCACTTGTCTATACTTAAATTATTTGCAGGTGTTAAGCATGTGCTTATGAAAAAGGGAAATAGGTATTTGGGGTCCAGAAGAAAATTTGCCTCTTAATTTAATATTATTTTCTCTCTTCCCTGACTCTTGGTTACTTAGAGAACAAATGCATGGAGTTTTAGCTGAATGTCCTGAATGACTGCAAACAGGAGATAGAAATGCAGCTTCGGCTGTTTTATGTGATTCATAAAAGCATTCTCTCTAGCTCCAAGGATCCCTTTATATTTAGGCTTTACAGAAACAATGCTGTAAAGTTTTCTACCGTTGAGGACAAAATTACTCATTAAAATCTGTGATATGTAGCATTTTAATGAATTTTAGCCACATTTTTAAGGCTATTGTTAGGTAGCTTTTAGCTTTCCTAGTGTTCCTAGTAAAGAACAAAATTATCTGAACTATTTGATGATTACTTGTGAGTATTGGTAAACTTTTTTATGAGCTTTCACAAAAGCATATTAACCACACACCATGTAACATGGCATGAAAAGCAGAAACAGTGAGAAATTCAACAATCAGGATCCCCATGCCCCGTTGACATCAAATTTGGCAGATTTTGAAAATTCTGTGATCATTTTTCTCCTTCTGTGACACTACTCTTGTTCATTCTTCAAAAACATTTGCCTTAGTATGGGGAATTATAGATAATTTGATGCAACAGGTTTAAGTTACCATTTTCATAGTGAAAAGAATAGCTTAGCATGATCCCGATTTTCCTTGGTTTCCTCCCATTCTTGCAAGAAGCAGAGGTATTCACGTTTCTTTGTCTAACAGTTTTATAATGTCTTAAGAGATTAACAGTGAGCATGAATGAGGGCCTACGGATTAGACAACAAAAAGCCTGGGACGTCCACTACCTTACTTGCAAATTTTACATTTTCCAGCATTGCTGAGCGAGCATAGAAACTAAGGAAAGATAATAAGTACCAGAGTCTCAAAAGTGTTTAGTGATTCAAAAAATTCAGATGACATGTCAGAACTGACAGACTCATGGAACCGTCTGTGGCAGGGCCCACTTTTTTGTCTTATGTTAAGCTCTCATACTGAGTGAATGCAGATGTTATCACGGTACCCCAGACAGACAGTCAGTGAAATGTGACAAGCTGTCAGCAAAGTTACACTACGTTGATTTTGTTAAAATATCCACAAGCTTTATAGTTTCTCTTTATATAAAAAACCCTTACCTCATTTAGTCAAGAGAGTGGAAGCGGCCGGCGAGATCACTTCTGCTTCTGCCATCTTCGGACTACCCTGGGCTTTTCCTCCCGGGAAATTTCACTTAGCAAATTAAGTAGTAATGAACCCCAAATATCGAATCCCAAAGTATCTCCGAGTCATTTTTTTCTCCTTCGACTAGTTCTTTAATTTTTTGTTCAGCTTGCATTGCACCTCATCACTTTGGCAAAAGGATGTTTCATGATCGGAAAGAGTGAATTTTCTTCATTTGGATTAGGAGCCAAGATGAGAGGTGCAAAATCTGAAGGACCACTTTAACCAAAAACCCTTTCTTAACGGAGGTTTAGGTGAGGAAAATGAAAATGTGAGCTTAATAAAAAACTAAGATATTTGCTCCCATTCTTTTAATTTTTAAACCCTGAGAGTTAACACTGGCAAGTGAAAAATGTCCATTGAAAACAAACATTCGAGCCGTTCCTGAAAATCAATTATATTTTCCATTATGGTTTAGACATTTAGATTTTTCTTGTAAGTTTTGAAAATAAAAGAAATACAGTAAAGAGGAATTCTAGAGCATTTTCAATGTTGTAACATGTTTATATCCAAAGGTAAGTCTTGCTTATTAAGTGATCATTTTGACATCAATTTCAGATTCAACTCAAGAATTTAGAAGTCAGAACAAGCAAAACAATAGTTAATTGAGCAAAATTTAAAAAAGAACAGACATTTGGAAACTAGCCTTAACTATATTGCTCTTAATGATATGAATGATATCTTTTATACTAAGGAAGACATCAATTTTGACACACTTGGGTTTAACACAGTGGAGTTTATTTGCAGCCTCTGGGTGCAATAATTGTTTGCCTTTTACCCCATGTGGAAGGGCTCCTGTTGCATATAATTTATTTGGCTTCAAATTGTAAATTATTTGGTAGAAGATTACTTTGCAATCCTAGTTCCCACAAATTAACCTCTGTTTATACATTCATTTTTGGAAATTAAACGTGAAAGGAAAATACGAGCCACGCTTGTTTTGTTCGATTTATATTGTCACCAGAGGACATTAACATACAATGAGAAACCCGTCTGTGATTTTGAAAACTGAAAAGTCAAGACATTTTGAAGATAACATCTAGCCCAGTGTTTTTGTAAAACTCAGGACTAAATAATCAAACGAAATTATGCATATGGAGGAAATGATTTAGAATATGTTGCGCTGCTAATCGCACTCATGCTGAAGTTTTAAATTTCATCTGTCTGCTCAGATCTATTGTGAGCCATTAAGTGGCTTCCTTTTTCCCGACAAATTGAATGCTGCAACTGCAAGGAGCTCTTTTGTTCTTTTAATTCAGTCAGCATGGAAATGATTTTCTCATTTCAGGCCCTTTTCTGTCCTCTCTTCATTGTGTCAATAAAATAGAGTTGTGCCGAGCTGCTCTAATCAGCTTAGAGTGCTAATTCATTGCTCCGGGATGCTATCTGTGTTTGGCTACAGGTGGGCACTCTAAGGGGTCAGTCTCCAGGGGAGTGTAATTGTGTGTCTCCTGGGGCTTGTTTGCAGAATGACCTAAAGCTGAAGCCCCAGCTCGGGAAGGGTAGAGAAAACTGAACAAACATATGCCCACGCAAACATATACAGCTGTATTTTCACGGCGACCATTCCCTTGGCCTGACGTTCTGAGACTCTAGCAACATTCCTGGCATTCTACCTCTTCTCAGTCTTCTAGGATTTAGCCATAAAACATGAATTCTTTTAAATTTTGCACACATTTCCTAAGGGTACAGCTATATAGTATTTCCAAGATAAAGTTAAAGGCCAGGCTAGGATTTAACATGGGGATAATACAGCCACACTAAACTCAAAAGGAGAAACAGAAACTGCCAATTTTTGGAAAATGTATTCTTTTGTGTCTTGTGAAAGTAGCTTAATACACAAATATGGAAATATTATGAATTAGTAAATTAAGCTTTATAGGCAGTGAGGAATTTTTGGCAACTTTAGAGGAGAAATAATGATCAGTTGTTTGGAATAAGGGGGGAAATTGCTAGGCATGAGGTTTTGGAGTTAATACATCCTTGGGCAGTCTAGGGAGATGACAAATCTTTCTGAGATTACTGGCAGTGTGAGTGTCAAAAACATGTTGTGAATATTACTGGGCTTGATATTTTTGATATTTGGATTTTAAATGCTATAACGTCTTTTAATTTTTTTCCTAACATTATTTCATTCATTAAAAAAAAAAAAAACCTCTCAGTACATTGGGATTCATTCCACTCTCAATGGAAAATCTTCAGGATTTCATTACTCAGGTCATTATATAATAATATTAAGTAGGTTTACACAGTAGAAAGGAAAGAAGCGATAAAAGATTTTGGCTATGTGAAGTCTACCAGTTAGCTGTAGAAGAATGGAGCAAATATTCTCTCATTTGCTTGAGACACTTAAAACTTGTGCAGTATATTAGAAAAAATGTATCCTGGTTATTATTAGAAAAATAGGGTGAAATGCTATATCATTTGAATATTTTGAGTAAAAATTTTATAGTCTTATTGTAATAAATTCCAACTGGCTTTACCAATACATTCATTTATAGAATTTATATTGATAATATGAAGTTCTGTGTCAGGATAGTAATTGTTTTGTTGAAATACAAGTTCTTAAGATTCATATGTAAGACGGAAATAAGGTTCTCCTTCACATGTTTAGAAGACGTTATTTGATTTTAATTTTTTAATTCTTCTTTCCCTTCCCAGCTAATATTTCAGCTATATAATATATCCGGTTTGAATGATCTTGTAATACTGCTGCTTGCTGAAGAAGATTCTGAATTTCACCTAATTATTTACATTTATTTATTTAGGATTAATTTGGAGTAGCATCAGGAGATGGAGAAAATGAAAATATGACAATGTGTAAAACTGATCTCTCCTTTTTTTTTCCCATTTATAAATGTTTTTAATAGGGCTCCAAGATAGAATTCAGATTCCTCAGTCTTCACTAGCATAAATTTTCCATTTAATTTATTGTTAATTATTAATGATTATTCTAATTTAACAATTGTATTTTCAGCCAAAATAGTTTAATAATATTATTTTTTTTTAATTCACAAGGTAGTTTATTAATTTTGTTTTTTAAAAGTGGTTTTGTTCTTACTTTCTACTTTATTTTTGTAGAATTTGCTTTCTTTTCAGATAACTGAATTTGAGGTCATTTTACCAATGGCTATGTCTTATAAATAGCCAAATCCTTTGTACATGCTATAGGCTTTTATAGTATGAATCATTCAGTGAGGAAGAAAATGAGCAATGCTTCAACAACAAATTGTTTTGGTAATTTTTATTTTTATAAGAATAAATTTTGACTTCTTGGAAAAATTTAAAATTAATAGCATAACTTCCCTTTTGCCAGGAGAGTCTAAATCATGTTAGCACAGTTTTGGTCTAGATAGCAATGCTTTAACCCTCATTCAGTTCAATGGCCCACCAAAGAAAGCAGGAAGCAGTGAGACATATGCTTGAAAGGGACTTTTTTTTTTTCCTTTAAAGGAATTGCATTCTCTTCTCAAGTAACCTATTTCACTAATTCTCGTCTACATTTAGTAGATTTGTCATAAGATAAAAGTTGGTGAAATGATTTGTGCTGATGCCCTATGGCAGAATGTGCTGTAGGGTTCAAATTCCTATTGGGTAAAATGAAGTTGACTTCTCTTTGCTATTTATATTGATGATCAGTTCCAAGGTTTATAATGATGTTGATATTTTCATTCCTTGAATGAGTAGGACTTGAAATTAGACATTGAAAGTTTGAGTTGAGTAGTAACATTGTTAGATTGCTTTTTCTAATGCCATCATTTTTAAAGGTCATAGGATGCTTTGGGGAAAAAAACACAAGTAATATATTTATGTATGTTCTTTGAATTGTTAAGTAGAAAACTCTGCAGTTAAACTATCACCATCAGAGTCAAGGAGATCGTTTCATATTAAAGTTAGGTGACAACCTAGATAGTCACTTTAATATGTGACTCCTACTTGGTTGTAGACATCTAGTTTACATGTATCATTTCTGGTGTAAAAAATTCTTTTTTACTTAATTTTTTTAAAAAATAACCAGCTTCAAGGAGTTTTTAACCTTTTGTGATATATCTATTTAAGTCCTGTCTGGTAATTTTCTAGTATTACTAGAACTCGACTATTTGCCACCTTACAGGACAATCTACTTGTTTTAAATGTAAGTAATTATAACTATATAAAAAGAAATATCAAATAAATGTAACATCAGATTTGAATGATTCTTCTCTTCCCATTTTAGTTTTAAAGATAAGATGAATACAACACTTTTGCTTAGTTCTACAGTTGGAAAAGTATGCTCGTTGGAAAATCTTGGCCTCCAAAAAACAGTTTCTAGAATAAACGGTTGACATTTCTAAATAAGAGATCATCAGTGTAGTTTTCTGTGATTCAGAGATGAATGGAATCTGTCCATTATCAATTCCTCAATCAGGGAAAAAAGGAAATTAAGTTCCTAATTAGGTGAATTTGGACTAAAGAGGTGGGGCATTGAAGGGATGAGGAAAATTGAGAGGTAGTTGATGCCATTTCAGACTAATGATAGGAGAGGAAATGAAGAAGGGGGTGGGCTGGAGTTGAGCCTGAAAGGTCAGTGACCTTATTAGGACAAGAGTAGTAGAAGATCTTCAAAAGCTTTTACCTGTGATAGTTGACAAGGTGTCGGGTTCTAGAAATGGACAAAGATGCAAATAGTTGAAAAAGAGGTCGGTAAAAACAAGATTGTGTATTTTTATAAGGAAAACATTTGAATCTTGGAGAGAGAAATGACATTTATCAGCATTGTAACTATAATTTCTTGCTAATTTTTCTATGTGGTATAGGTTATTCCTTTCACATAGTAACTGGATTTATTTTAGTGTAGGATTGATAATGCTTCTTTTAAGGATTACTTTTCACTGTTAATATAATGAACTTTTATTCTGTATCTGTATCTTCTAGAAAGACAATTTTATAAATACACTATGGCCCAGATTTGTCACTTTAAACACAAAATGATAGCTATTTACTGAAATACCTATCATACATATGTGAATACATTTTTATGTGGATGAAAATTTAGTTTTTTCTTAATAATCTAAATTATCTAGGTATTTACCATTGACAAAAATATGCAAAAATTTGGTCTTTAGTCACAGTGCTTCAGAAGTTTTCAAATGAAGCCGTTTTCAAGATAAAGTGGAAACATCTATCTTAAGAAACCAAAGGTCAAAAGGGAACCCTCTTACATTGTTGGTGGGAATGCAAACTAGTACAGCCACTATGGAGAACAGTATGGAGATTCCTCCAAAAACTGGGAATAGAACTGCCTTATGATCCAGCAATCCCACTGCTGGGTATACACACTGAGAAAACCAGAATTGAAAGAGACACGTGTACCCCAATGTTCATCGCAGCACTGTTTATAATAGCCAGGACTTGGAAGCAACCTAGATGTCCATCAGCAGATGAATGGATAAGCAAGCTGTGGTACATATACACAATGGAGTATTGCTCAGCCATGAAAAAGAATACATTTGAATCAGTTCTAATGAGGTGGATGGAACTGGAGCCTATTATACAGAGTGAAGTAAACCAGAAAGAAAAACACAAATACAGTATACTAACGCATATATATGGAATTTAGAAAGATGGTAACAATAACCCTGTATACGAGACAGCAGAGGAGACACTGATGTATAGAACAGTCTTTTGGACTCTGGGAGAGGGAGAGGGTGGGATGATTTGGGAGAATGGCATTGAAATATGTATAATATCATGTTTGAAACGAGTCGCCAGTCCAGGTTCAATGCCTGATACCGGATGCCTGGGGCTGGTGCACTGGGATGACCCAGAGGGATGGTATGGGGAGAGAGGATGGAGGAGGGTTCAGGATGGGGAACACATGTATACCTATGGCGGATTCATTTTGATGTACGGTAAAACCAATACAATACTGTAAAGTTAAGTAAAATAAAAAAAAAAAAAAGAAACCAAAGGTCATTTATAATCATTTAGTTAGCTATAATTTTTCACTAGTGTATTTATAACTTTCTACTAATGTTGTAGAGGGATTAATGAGCAAAGAATTCAGGTGTTTGGGAATATCAATCTGATTAGTTAGATGAGAACATTAAGTTATGAGTTTCAGAACATTAAGTTATGAGCAATTTTGACTAACATTGCTCATAACTCATAACATATATGTTGACAACTAGTACTGTAATCTTAAGAAACAGACTTTTTAACATTTGACTTTCTTTATCGAGTGGCTTGGGTGCTTCCAGCATGGCTTTGACCTGTGTATTTTTATCCAGGGAACAAGTGATTGCTCTTTTATTATTATAAACACCCAATAAATGAAATAGTTCAGATTCTTTCCATTTTAACCCTATATCTGTCGTAAACACACACTCACAGGCCTTTTAGTACATTATTGTCCAATAGAAATATAACACAAGCCTCATATGTGATTTAAATGTTTCTGTAGTTGCATTTATAAAAAGTAAAAGAGAACCAGGTTTAATTCAGTTTAATAATATGGTTTTTGTTGTTCAGTTGGTTAGTTGTGTTTGACTCTTGGCGACTTCATGGACTATAGCACACCAGGCTCCTCTGTCCTCCACTATCTCCAGGAGTTTGCTCAAATTCAACCAATATATCTAAAATGTTATTCAAAACATAAAACAACTTAAGAATGATTACTTAAACATTTTACCTTTTTTGGCACTGAAGTCTTTGAAATCTGGTGTCTATTTTATAACACACCTTCATTCAGACTAGTCACATTTCAAGTGTTTAGTAGCAGCTACTGTATCAACAGGGTCTTAGAAAATCTCCAGGGCTCAATCTTTCACAGTGAGATTCAGGTCAATGTCAGTTACCACAATGTGAGCTCTTGAAGGCCATTTGGCCCATCCCACTCATAAATGAGGACACTGAGGGTCAGGAAGGGTCAGCAACTTGCCCAGGGTTACCTAACTACTTTGCAGAGTAGGGGTTAGACCAGATTCCCAGTCTCCTCTTGAATCTTAGTTTATTTTGAGTTCTATTAAGATATGTTGCTTTTGTTGTTTATAGAAAGGTACCAAGGCATGGTGAGCATTAAAACAATGAAACAAAACAAAATAATACAAAATCAGTCAACCAACCACGCTGGCAATTGTTAAGAAGATAGTCTTGAGATTTCTCTGGGAGTCTGGTGGTTAAGACTCCTAACTTCTGTTGCAGGGGCACAGGTTCAACCCCTGGTTGGGGAACAAACTAAGATCCCGCATGCTGTGTGGCATGACCAAAAGAAAAAAAAAAAAGGAGATAGCCTTGAAACTTTGAATGTTCAAAGAGTACTACTCAGGTAGTACCACTCAGGTAAAGAATTATTGGATAAGATTTCTTGCATGAACTGTGTATCACTTTAGTAGAACCTATCATATTTTTAAAATAAATATTCATATTATAGATAAATACATTAATTTTAGCCATGATAGATCATTTATTTTGATATTTCTCTCAGTCCTAAAAAAGTAGTAAAGGCAGTTCTGACTTTTCATTTTACAGTGAGTTATGAGCATTTTTCGGGGAAGGCAATGGCACCCCACCCCAGTACTTTTGCCTGGAAAATCCCATGGACAGAGGATCCTGGTAGGCTCCAGTCCATGGGGTCGCTAAGAGTCAGACACGACTGAGCGACTTCACTTTCACTTTTCACTTTCATGCACTGGAGAAGGAAATAGCAACCCACTCCAGTGTTCTTGCCTGGAGAATCCCAGGGACGGGGGAGCCTGGTGAGTTTCTGTCTATGGGGTTGCACAGAGTCGGACACGACTAAAGTGACTTAGCAGCAGCAGCAGCAGCAGCATGAGCATTTTTGCTTTGTTAAGAAAATGACTGTGGCCTGTCTTCTAATTTGTTGGCCCATGGACACAAAAGCGGGAACTTGATTGTTCAGATTTCTGCATTTTTCTCTCCTTAGACAATATCTGAAATTAAGCCCCACCTGACAGGGTCAATAAAATACTACTGATTACAATTTATCTGGAAAACATAAATGGAAAAGATATAGGTCTTCCTTTACAGAATTGGCAGCTGACGCTTATTGAACCTGAGCTAACATTTCCAAATGAAATGAGGTGGGGTGGTTTGAGTCATATGATAACAATGTTGTCATCCTGGGGACCAGTCTGGGTATGAATCAGCACAGTGTGAAAGTTAAACATGCAGACACCACGCGGATGTCAGGGAACCTCTCCCTCAGTTACAGGCATGCATACCTGTGTCTGTAGGAGGGCTCCTGGCTAAAGCGTGAAGTGGCCAGAGGTTCCCAAAGAAAGAGAAGGGTTGCTGTCACCGACTAGATGGAGTTTGTAATAGTATCGTCCTGTTTTCACTCTCCACAGTAGAAAATTTCTACGAGGCTAACAAGGCAGAGGATAATGAGAAACATGCCAAGCTTTTTTTTTTTTTTTTTTTTTTTTTAAAGAGCAAGAGTGAGGAGCCTAACCTACGAACAGGAAACAAATGTGATCAATTACTCCAAGTGTGGAGCTCACAGATACCTTATCTTAGAGCTCCTTAAAATAAAAGCCTGATTGTTACCAAATGCGTCTAAGAAGTGAGGGAGAAAAACACATTCATGGAGGAGAACTGGGAAGGGGGCAGAGGAGGGGGAGTAGGGGTGGAACATGACTTTATCTTGATGTAAAAAAATGCAATTCTACTGTTTCTCAGTCTCCTGAAGTCTTTAGAGAAGTGGTTAACAACCAATCATAACCTTAACCGAGCAAGCAGTAAAACGATTCAAAGTTTGAAAAATAAAAATACTCTGAATACAACACAGAGGGGAGGAGAGGGGAGGGAGACTTAAACAGCAGTGTATAGTGAGTAATGACTCCATCCGTTTGAAATGTTTGTTCTGGTCCACATAATTATTGGACTAAGATCTTTTAAAGAAGAAATGTTATTTTTGAAATGATTGCAAAGAAAAGATCTTAGCCATAAATATAGAGAAGCTATTAAATTTGAAATATTAATTTTTAACTTAACAGATATCTGCAAGGGAGTCTCACTTATAGAGTGTTTACTTATTCTGTGAAATAAAGAATAGCAGTGACATTCACAGTTGATAACATTCATCATAAAAGGACAGCTTTGTTCTCTTAGTCCCCAAAGAACAAGACAGAATCTAATGAAAAGATGTGAGTATATTCTACTCATCCTCAGAGATGAAAGGCAAGATCACAGTTTAGGCTAGGAGTACAAACCTTGGGGCTGGCAGATCTTGGCTACATATTCCTCAGATTTCCCATAAGTGCAATAGAATTAACACTATCCCTTTCTTGGAGATCTTGGGTCAGTAGGTGTTACAGGATTATGTTATGAGGTGTGACTATAAAGTAGTGAGACTGTTTTTCACACTCCACACCCAGAAACAGCCTCTCTTTACTTCAGCGGATCAAACATCATAATTTTTCTAGGCGCATTCACCTCATCGGGTCCTTATGCAGACAAGTGTGCACAGAGGCCTGCATTATTCCCATCTTTCTTCCTTCTCACATCACCTATCATGGCTTTCTTGGAGAACTTTGGCAAAACATGTGAAAAAGAATTATTTCTGGTGGTAGAAATGATTTTTTTTTGTGTGTGAGGCTTAGTGTCTCTCAGGAAAGATGCCCTGTAGATAAGCAGAGAGAAAGAATTATCCATTTTTAGAGGACTTCGTAGAATGGTCTTGCCATCCTGTCCTTCCCATATTTTTTCAATTAAGTGCTAGCCTGTTGGAATCAAATGTCTTCATGAGATGGCAAACTGCTTCAGTAGGCTGTTTTGCACATATTCTGTAGCATGCTTAGCAATTGGGCCTGTCAGTCAGTCAACACGTATTTATTGGGCGTTTATGTGGCGAACCAGACAAATCCATTCCCTGAGCTCTTGTGTTTTCAGGGGCCTGTCATACACAGAATTTCTAACTGAAAATTTCTTTTTCCACAGTAGACTCATCAATATGTGAAGGAGAATGGGGCTGTAGGAGGAATAGAATCCTTTTATTATGGGCCACTTCATCCCATTTAGGGATAGATAACTTACCTTTTGTATATCTTTTAATTAACTTGAATAATATCCCCTTCCCTACTTGTTCTTTTATTTGTAGTTAATTTGAATTATGAAAGGCATACACATCTATAGAATTCAAGCAGTGCTTAAGCACGTCATGTTTCTCCTCAGTTTCAACAATTTCTTATATATCATTCCGAAGAGTTTACATGAAAACCTATGTGTATACATATAAACACATACATTGTATGTTTGTAGACAGAAATCTTTTGTGAAAAGTGTACCTATAATTCATTTGTCTGCTTTATTTTTGTGGCAATATTTTGTGGATCTTTCCCTATGTCTATGTATCTATCTATCCACTCGTTTATGTTTACATGGGTATATAAATAGCTACTTAATCCTTTAAAATATTTATTTAATTAACTAAACACAACCATCTCCTATCATCTCATCTTCCTCCCTGAGGCACAACTAATGTTTTTTTTTTTTGAGTATCTTGCTGGAAGTATAATATGCATATAGAGGCAAATGGTTATTCTTTATTTTTATCTTTTACACAAGTATTATACTTCCCAGGTGGTGCTAGTGGTGAATAACTCGCTTGCCAATGCAGGAGACATAAGACCTGGGTTCAATCCCTGGGTTGGAAAGATTCTCTGGAGCAGAGAATGGCAGCCCACTCCAGTATGCTTGCCTGGAGAATCCCATGGACAGAGGAGCCTGGTGGGCTACAGTCCAAGGGCTTGCAAAGAGTTGGACACAACTGAAGTGACTTAGCACAAGTACACTAAATACACCATTCTGCAGCTTTCTTTTTTTTTTTTCACTCTATTGTTTTTCTTGTGGATTATCCTATATCAGTATATAAACAATCTGTTCATTGTTCATTTGTTGTATAGTATTCTTTTTAAAAGGTTCTTTTTTTTTTTGGTTGGTTATACAGCCTGTGGGATCTTAGTCTCCCAACCAGTGATCAAACCAATGACTCCTTCATTGAAAGGGTGGCATCCTAGCCACTGACCACCAGGGCAGTCCCTGTTGTATAGTGTTCTATTGAATGTGTATACTGTAATTTAGTAGTATTGTTATTTGCTATTTCAAACAATGTTAAATGAATAACTTTGTACATGGAACATTTGGGAGCTGTGGAAGAATATCTACAGAAATAAATTCCTAGAAGTGAACTAGATGAATCAAAGAGTATATGCATTTATAATTATTTCAGGTTTTGCCAATTTTCCATAGCTATACTAACCAACCTTCCCAACAACAGTGTATGAAAGTTCCCATTTGCCCACACTTACACATCAACCTAGTATATAACTAAATCATTTTAATTTTTTCAATCATAAGTAAAAGTTGACATTTCACTGTACTTTTAATGTACATTTCTCTTTTTCTGAAAGTGAGGTTAAACATTTTTTTCCAGGTAGTTAAGGGCCATTTGCATAATTGTATTCCTTGAACTGTCATTTAAGTGAACTTTTTTTTCTGTGCTTGTTAAGATGAAATGATTTTTCTAGTTAGTAACAGAGATAGGAGTAGGAATCAGATCCTCTGGTTATTCATTTGATAATTTAATTAATTTCCCACTATTGTACCCAGGATAATATTTCTTATTTAATTCTAACCTTGGGTTATTGTGATGGAATAAGTTAGAATGTGAAAGTATTTGCAAAATGAAATAGAGCTCTTCAAAATGCAAGATAATGGTTCATTTAATTTTACAAAGAAATTACAGCATTTATCACTCCTGAAAATATGCAGTCAATAATGAAAATAGAAGAGGAGTAGGCTGACCTGGCTTCAGGCTGAGAGAGGTAAGGCAATTAGGTTGTTATGAGGCCTTCTGGACAAGCAGAGTCCTGATTTTACTAGCTTCGTGCTGACATGACGTGTATGTCTGTTTTTTTTTTTTTTTTTTTCTCCCCTGAAGAATGGAAAACATTGTACCTTCACAGAGTGATGGCAGTCTTGCTTCGCTTAAGACTTTATCCCCCGCCACATGAGCAATTTGTCTTGCCTTTTCAGAAGGTGGGTAGAGGCAGATCACATTTGAAGTTTTCTAGCTATTCAGATTGACTAACATTTTTTCACCTCTGTGTTATGGTTTATTAAGGGAAAATTCAGCACTTGGGCAATTGGTTTTCACTGTTTTCTCCCATGTTGGCTCAAGATAGACTAGGAGTAACATGTGTGCATATGTTTCCTTGATTACTATATGGTACAATGTCATTACCTACATTCACTTCAAGGCATTTCCTTGTATTTATATTTCATATTGGCTGGGCACGCTGTTTGTTAATTTTGTATGCATGCAGCTTAAAGACATTAGCCAGTCCACAGTAATGGCTGGCCTAACATCCATGTGCAAAAGTGGAATTCAGGAGATTAACTTGCATTTGACCTACTTCAGCTCTCCTGGTAATGAGAGGTGCAGGGGCACAGAATTAATCTCTCTCAATTTGTGGCTCTCAGGGGGGCTGCTAAGTTTAGAGTGCTTGAATTTTAAAAGTCTCCTGTTGTGCCGAGGAGTTTTTGTTACCCGGTAGAACTCTGTTCACTATTGTGATTGAAGTGCTGGTTTTATCTATTGCAATATTTGTGACAAATATTATGAAGTTATGGGAAGTGAGTGAATTGTATAGTTCGGTTTAGAAAGTAAAATGGGAAAAACTTGGATCAAACCTGTTGTGCCATGATGTTTTTTTCCTTGCTGATCCTTAAACTCTCAATTTGGCCAAAAATGCAAAAGGCTTTCGAACTGCTTTACAAATACATCAGAAGGTGTCTTTTATTGTCTATTTGTGATTCAGTACTAAAGCACTGCTGCTGGGAAGGTATAAGTCAAGTTGATATAATTTGGATTGATTTGCTTTTAAAAGCTTTGAAATGACAGTGCAATTATTGCTATGATGCAGGTCCCTTACAGCTGGATTAATGCGTTTAATGAACAATTTGACTACATAATTTATTTCTGTGGCATTAACATTAACTGTTAAATGCTTTCATTCCCTAACAACCATATTAGTACTGTGATAATATCAGCAGTAGTCACAGAGATACACTCTAGATGAACCCCTCCATCCGATTTCAGTTCCTAATTCTCACTTTATTCCCACCAAGTTTTATTGTGTGGCAGATCAGCAGTAGTCTGTGATATGAAAGTCGCCTCTCTTGCTTTTCTTCCATTCATCCTTCAATCAGGTGAAGTGGCCAAAAGTTGACAAGAAGAATGTCCACCAGAAATCAAAATCTGAGTGCTCCCAAATCTGTATAATTGCTCCTCAAATTTTAGAAAGTGACATTGGCCATGCCCACATGCAATGGTTTTCGTTTTGAGACAATTCATTCTGGCTAAACTCATCAATTATGCTGAAGGGACCATGCAAAGTCAATGGTTCCAAACTATAGATAGTGGTTATGTAATTTTAGCTCTCTAGAAAGGGTCCTTTGAGATAGCATCCTGATTAACCCTTTGTTTTACTGATGAGGAAAATGGACCCAGAGAGATTCAAGGTCATTGGCTAGTTGGTGGCAAAACAAAGTCTAAAATTCAAGCTTTCTTTACTCTCAGGGTTTTCCCTGGAACTCTTCTTTGCAGAATATGTAAGTTTATCCCATTTACATCTTCCAGTATTTGTCTAACTTGGGTACCTCATACTTTTTTGTCAGAAATATGAGAAACACTCAGTGGTTGATGTAGCTTTCATCAAAATATAGTTTTATGTTTAGCTCTGTGTTTATCTGGGAAACATTCTGAAAGATTAAATGCCTGGAAAAATATCTTGCTATATTACAGCTTCTAGGACATTAAGTCTTAACGTGATAATTTTATAAAAAACATGTATATGTAATCAACATGCTATAGACAAGTTTACACATACAGAGTATAGTATTCCAAATTACACAGCTTGAAATATAAATAGTTACAAGCCTACCAAAATGTGAAATTTTGCTTTCATGCATTGCAAAGATCAATCCTTTGATTTTTTTCATGCCAAAAAGGAAATATTTATAACACTGTAATATTTATAGCACTTACCAAAATGTAATCAGATTTTTATATTAGTTTCAAAGTTTTGAAACTAACATAAAACCAAGAAATTGCCAATTTTATGTCTTCGAGTTAGAAAAGTTAGGTTGTTTTATGTTAGAAAAGCAGCACTTTGAGCCTCTCATTTGGTAACTTTAAAGCAAAGGTTTTAGGCAGTAAATTTGAATGTTAATAATGTTTAATAATTTCAAGGATGGTACTGCAAAGTGCTTACTAATTGAAGGGTGTTCAGACCAGAGTATTTTATCTCTTTAACATATGTCAGTTGGTCCCTTAAAGAGATTTATTGAAATTAATATGTTCTAAAGAGTTGAGTGCCAAGCAGCATATATTTTTACATATGGAAAAATAAATTTGAAATTGCACAATACATAAAAGGTTTTGAAAATGGTTATAGCGATTTGTTTAGGCACTGATTTAAATTTAAATGAACAACAGCACTAAGATTTAATTTTCTGTTTGTTTAGCTATTAAAGAAGATATTTAACAAAAGTTTTTGTAGAGCCCAGCTCTTAGCCTTTATTTTTTTTTTGGTAATACAACATCCCTTTTTAATTCCGGTGAGTCAGGGGGAATTCATAGCTCTGAGGACAGAGCCTAAGTGTGGAGTTAGCGTGCAGCAGCCTTACTCCCTGGACCCTCAGATGCTGGAGCTGCTTGCTGCACTCCTCAAGCAGCTGCCAACATTGTCAGCACTGATCTGTCAGTAAGGATTTCTCCTGGCAAAACTCTGAAGCTACTTTCTGACATCTTCAACAAACTAATTGTTGTCTCCTGCCTCTGCGAGCCCTCTGAAGTCCCAACGAGTTAGTGTCTTCTCAAGAGATGAGAAAAAGGACTCACAAAATCAATTTATCAGGCTATTACGCATTGTCATCAACGAAAACAAAAACCTGCTAAAGACAGGAGAAAAAGTAGAAGAAATGGGTCTCTGAGAAAAGGTTACAGAACATCCATCTTCTCTCCTCTTCTGATTGTTCTCTTTCTTTGCCCATTTTCATACCCGTTTCCCTCTGCTAAAAGACACTTTATGACAAGCATTGTAATCTCTTTAGAACGGAGGGGAACCTCTTCTTTAGGATACAATCTTTGCAAGTTGTGAGTGACAGTGGGAAAGGGTCCAATTGCCACTGAGGACACCAGGCAATAAATCATCCTCCCCTGGCATCAGCTGGCTGGACCAATCCCCACTTCCTGAGTGAGTACCAGGGTCTAGATGTGACAAAACAGCTATTGTCAGCTCCTAGTGGCCACATTCCCACTTTCTATTGAGATTTTCAGTTTACTGAAGACTGTTAGTAGTGCAAAGCATATTGGGAAGGAATATTTAAATAACTACCATTAGAAAGGGGAATAGTCTAGCATTAAAAAACTATCACAATATTCATATAAGGGCACAATTATTGGAGGGGAACGCTCTGTTTTCATTTTAAATATCATCAAGCAGTTGTTTATTACCATTAGAATATGTGTATTTCCAATTTAAAAATATATATGTTTAAGTATATAGAGTAATTCTCAGAGTAACTATAAAACAATGTACAGTTGCCCAGGTGAAAATTCAATAAGTAATATGGAAAGATGGATTGCTTATAGTAATAATTCATGATTTGGTAGAGTTAGGGCATTTTTCAATAGGTGGTTACTTTTCATTGCAGTGATTAAGTTTAGATATACTCTTACTATTAATATGTTCGCAAAATGTTGTAAGGGGCAAACTGATTTCCAATTGTTTTCTTAATACAGATTAATTGCCAACTACAGCAGTTATTTTATATATAATTAGAAATCATGTAAAATAATCCAAAATTTAGTAAGAAAGAAAATTTTACCATAACAGATATTTAAATATTATTCTTATTTTATTAGAAGCTTGGCTAACTGATAAATCATAAAATATATGGGATAAATATTGAAATGTGAGATTTTTAAAATAGTCTCATAATTATTGAATTTACTTTTAAATTCTTATTGGAAAAATATATAAAGAATATAGCTCTAGGGTCTTCACCATATACTGTTTTGCATGGTGAAAAACTTTTCCTTTGTTTTTTGAGAACTTCTATTTTTAGCGTAATTTTCTCAGTGAGAGACAATGACTTAAAGTAGAGGTATTTGAATAATTAATTGGTCAAATACTAAGAAAAGTGAAAATTCAGAAGAAAAATCTTTAATTTACATACTGATAAAAAACTGAAAAGTGAAAATATGGTCTATCATTCTGATCTCATTCAAAAATGTTTTTGATAACTTACTATGTCTCTCTAATGCTCAGAATAATTCCAATTTTTGTTATTATATGGACAAAATATCTGGCTAATTGGAGGATTTTTTGTTTGTTTGTTTGACCTGCCTGTTTCATGTAGACATGGCTCATTTCTATTTCTCTCTGTAAAAACTGTATTCTTGCCCAAGTTACCTGTCAGTCTCTCTTACGATTATGAAGAATACCTTGCATGAGAGGTGATGGATTTCCTTTTACCTCCTAAATCATCTCTAGCTGTCACATTCAAGTTGAAACACTTTCATTATTGTAAAATACACACAATGCAGATGATATGCTTCTTCACAATTTAGTAACAAAAGGCTAACAGTGCTTTAAAACATTTAATTGTGTAGGAAGCTGCACCTGGTGCTTTTTTGTTTCCCCTTTCTTGTAACAACCAGTGATTAACTGCTATCTTTTAATATTTTTTGGTTGACAATGATAATACTGAAGGCAGTCTGGCACTGTGAATTCATAGTCAAATGGTGACACCAACCAGACGAGATGATGGTGTACCTCGCTCCATGACAGTTCTATCTCAGTTCATCATCTTAACTAAAAAATAATCCTATCTAACTTGAAATCCATAGCAGCTATAAGTAGAAAATAAATCCAAACCACAGCTCAGACTTGTAACCTAACAGCTATCATAAATAATCAGAGCCTATTTGAAGGTGGAAGATGGGACATTAGAAGCTATTTACACCACTAGAGTGATGCCATCGATCAGTAGCGGCAACCCGTAGATAAGGCTCCTATGATGTCATGGTTATTTATGATGGGCATTGACAGTAAAGCTACTATGGAATTTTCTCCTCAGACAGCTTCATTCATTTTTGTTTGTGATGCATTTTGTTGTTAAAGAAGCAATCAATAGCAAAATCGTGGTGATAAAAGTATTACTTGTTAAATATGTGAAAAATGCTGCATGTATGTAGGAATGTGGGACAGAGATGAAGAATTTAAACTCTCACTTGGCAGTGTTTACGTTTCCCAGCTACAAAATACTCAGTAGATTCATTTCACTTGTCTTGGGCTTTAACTTGTTCTGATGCTTCCATCTTATTCTCTTGCTGGAAAGTAAGGTTAAAATGCTATGGGGTCCCCTTGTTCCACACCAAATAACTGACTTACATGGATAATGTAAAATTTAATTGGAGATATGACTGGTGATAAAATAAATGCTCATTACTTCCTACACTACCACTCTGTAGGAGAGACATGGGAGATTTCTGTTTCATTTTTTTGATGCAATTTTTACTTGTTTTGTAATTTTCTTCCTTTTCATAGTTCAACTTCTGCTACTCAGAATGTTCATTAGACCAGTTCTTCATGTGCTTAAAGTACATAGGAATCACCTGTGAATATTGTTAAAATGCAGTTTCTGATTCAGTAGGTCTGAGATGGAGCCTGAAGTCCAGCATTTCTAATAAGCTCCTGGGTGATGTAAGGATGCTGGTACAGGAATCACACTTTAAGCAGCAAGAAATTAGAGAAGGTGGTTCTTTCCATACCTTTCAGGCTGCCCTCCAGATTATTTGGCTCTATTTTAAATGGATGTTTCCCCCATTAGTGTAGAGCAGTGGTTCTCAACCTTACGCTGTGTAGAGTCTAATGGAGAACCTGCTTAAACATAGATGGCTGTGCCCTTCAAAGTTTTCTGATTCAGTAGGTCTGGGGTGGGCCAAGACTTTGCATTGCTAAGAAATTCCAAGTAACCATCTTTTAAAAGCTCTTGGTGTTGTAATTGTTCATTGTTCAGTCACTAAATTGTGTCCAACTCTCTGCAACCCCATGTACTGCAGCAATCAGGCTTTTCTGTTCCTCACCATCTCCCAGACTTTGCTCAAAGTCATGTTCATTGAGTTGGTGTTGCTATTTAACTATCTCATCCTCTGTTGCTCCCTTCTCCTAATCTTCAAACTTCCCCAGCATCAGGGTCCTTTCCAATGAGTTGGCTCTTCACATTAGGTGGCCAAAGTATTGGAACTTCAGCTTCAGCATCAGTCCTTCCAATGAATATTCAGGGTTGATTTCCTTTATGACTGACTGATTTTATCTCCTTGCTGTCCAAGGGATTCTGAAGAGTCTTCTCCAACACCATAGTTTGAAAGTATCGATTCTTTGGTGCTCAACCTTCTTTATGGACTCTTACTTTAGCACTGAATTCATACAACCCTTGGAGCCCATATATGATGCTGGCAAGGTGGTAGGCTGTAACACAAATAAATAAATAGCAGAGATAAATAAATATTTGTTGAGTATCTATTATGTTTCAGGTATTGTATGGAGCTCACAACCTTCCTTATCTCATTTACCTCACCAAGTCACCCTAATTTATTTGATATTTATCATGTAACTACTCTATTTATACAATATTTTCTAGAAATCATATTGAATGCAGGGTGACTGCCATAGAAATAGAACTCTCAAACCAGTTTCTTCCTATGTGATTCCAAACTTCTATTCTGAGAATATGAAAATATAGCTCCCCCTCTATCCCTTTTTTGCTGTTGTCCTCACTCTGATCTGCTACTGCACTACGGACAATGATCAAAGAAGTATAATTCCTACCTTCTAGGTGTTTGCAATCTGGTGAGGGGGAGGCGGGGATTCTGCAAAGATAGTTGGTGATATCACAGCAGAATAAAATGCTGGGTGTGGCAACACAGCCCCATAAAGAGGACTGAGATCCATCTCACACTTTCTACTTTTCCTCTAATTTTCTTGAAGTTTCCATCTTCCCAACACACACACACTTCTAAGCATAGACATACTTCTCAAATATCCATAATGATTGATTGATTCAGCAAAAAAGTTGTTATCTCTAATAAGGTTTCTTTGCCTTAAAATTACTTAATTTGTCTCATGGCCCAATTTGCATTTCAATTCAGTAGTTCTCTATGAAATGCCTAACACCCCAGGCACTTGGGGCCTGGTGGGTGGGATTCAGGACAGCCCAGCTCTTTGGAGTTGACAGTCTAGGTAAGGAGATGTCCAAACCAACAGGCAATTAGGGCACACAAGGTGATAATTATTATAGGGCTATGGGACGGAAAGATGGGCTCAATAAAGGACAGAAATGGTGTGGACCTAACAGAAGCAGAAGATACTAAGAAGAGGTGGCAAGAATACACAGAAGAACTAAAAAAAAGATCTTCATGACTCAGATAATCATGATGGTGTGATCACTTACCTAGAGCCAGACATCCTAGAATGTGAAGTCAAGTGGGCCTTAGGAAGCATCATTACGAACAAAGCTAGTGGAGGTGATGGAATTCCAGTTGAGCTATTTCAAATCCTAAAAGATGATGCTGTGAAAGTGCTGCACTCAGTATGCCAGCAAATTTGGAAAACTCAGCAGTGGCCACAAGGTCAGTTTTCATTCCAATCCCAAAGAAAGACAATGCCAAAGAATGCTCAAACTACTGCACAATGGCACTCATCTCACATGCTAGTAAAGAAATGATCAAAATTCTCTAAGCCAGGGTTCAATAATATGTGAACTGTGAACTTCCAGAAGTTCAAGCTGGTTTTAGAAAAGACAGAGGAACCAGAGATCAAATTGCCAACATCTTCTGGATCAATGAAAAAGTGAGAGAGTTCTAGAAAAACATCTATTTCTGCTTTATTGACTAGGCCAAAGCCTTTGACTATAAGGATCACAACAAACTGGAAAATTCTTCAAGAGATGGGAATACCAGACCGCCTGACTTGCTTCCTGAGAAATCTGTATGCAGGTCTGGAAGCAACAGTTAGAACTGGACATGGAACAAAAGATTGGTTCCAAATTGGGAAAGGAGTATGTCAAGGCGGTATATTGTTATCCTGCTTATTTAACTAATATTCAGAATACATCATGAGAAATGCTGGGCTGGATGAAGCACAAGCTGGTATCAAGATTGGTGGGAGAAATATCAATAACCTCAGATATGCAGATGACACCACCCTTATGGCAGAAAGCGAAGAACTAAAGAGTCTCTTGATGAAAGTGAAAGAGGAGAGTGAAAAAGTTGGCTTAAAGTTCAACATTCAGAAAATGAAGATCATGGCATCTGGTCCCATCACCTCATGGGAAATAGATGGGGAAACAGTGGAAAGAGTGTCAGACTTTATTTTTTTGGGCTCCAAAATCACTGCAGTGGTGACTGCCGCCATGAAATTAAAAGACGCTTGCTCCTTGGATGAAAAGCTATGACCAACCTAGACAGCATGTTAAAAAGCAGAGACATTACTTTGCCAACAAATGTCCATCTGGTCAAGGCTATGGTTTTTCTTGTGGTCATGTATGGATGTGAGAGTTGGGCTGTAAAGAAAGCTGAGTGCCGAAGAATTGATGCTTTTGAACTGTGGTGTTGGAGAAGACACTTGAGCATCTCTTGGACTGCAAGGAGATCCAACCAGTCCATCCTAACAGAAATCAGTCCTGAATGTTCATTGGAAGGGCTGATGTTGAAGCTGAAACTCCAGTACTTTGGCCACTTGATGCAAAGAACTGACTCATTGGAAAAGACCCTGATGGTGGGAAAGATTGAGGGCAGGAAGAGAAGGGATGACAGAGGATGAAATGGTTGGATGGCATCTCTGACACAATGTACATGAGTCTGAGTGAACTCCGGGAATTGGTGATGGACAGGGAGACCTGGCATGCTGCAGTCCATGGGGTGGCAAAGAGTCGGACACGACCGAGTGACTGAACTGAACTGATGGGATGGAGCTTCATTTTTTAGGCCTCCAGGACACTTCTTGGGGGAAATGAAATTTCAGCTGGTGTCCGAAGAATGAGTAGAAGTTGAAGGGATCAGGGGTCAAATGGGATGATAGGAAATGGAAAGGGCAGTTGGAACAGCTTGTTGAAGAGCTGAATGGTGAGAGGAGACAAGGCACGTTGAATATGCTCAGGTTGTTTGCTGTGGCAGAGCACAGACACCGTCTATGTCATGGCTACCAATCGCTCTGTCTAAAACATAGGCACTTTACAAATATACAACATCTGTGAATTCTTTTGGTTTCTGAAAACCTGTTTTCCTTTGGTAAATAGTATTGAAAATAGTCACAAAGGACAGATAGGCTGTCATGCAGGGTTGGCAGCTGTACCATCTTTACTTTCCTGTAGTGCTGAGCATAGGTGATATTAGGCATTAGTCACCATGTGAAAAATATACTTGGAAACATAGCTACATCTTTTCACATCTCTTTGTGTAGAAAGCTGCAAGTTAAGCAAGGGGCAGGGTCCTGTTTTAACAATGTTCTCATAAGGATTCCCTTCCAAGAGCATATCTTGGGCACCTTCTGAGCACATAGTGTTTGACTAGGACTTCAGAGTTGGCAGTGTTTAGAAAAGAGGGGTTTTGTCCACAAGGAGTGTGCATTTCTAGTTATAAGACAAGGCGTACACAGACACAGCAAGAAGAAATCATTCTAGGCCACTGTGACCCCCTTGGGGTTTTATATCAGAGTCATCATTTTTTTTTCTTATGATAGTGACATTTTAAGGTAAAAAGATGGAGGTTATTATTAATATCAGTGAATGTGTTCTTGAAACTAGCAAAAAGATGCATGTATGTGTGGAACTGAAATGGAAATCCCCTCCAAGCATAAGCATTTGAGCCATGAGTGTGAGAGGTCTCATTCTGATGTGAATCGCACACAGGCATTAGAAGTGCCAGTGGAGAGACGTCCTTCAATAGCAAGGAAATCAAAGTTATTTTTCTTACTGAATTTTCCTTCTTGCTTAAAAAAACATTTATATCTTGTATGAGAGATTAAAGATTAATGGTGGTGGAATTTTATATCTCCCCCTAAGCTACCCTTAGGCATATAATTTGGAGACTGACTAAAATAATTCCTAAATTAAACAGTGATTCTGCATGTGTATTTTTCCCTATGGATCATAAATCTTCTACATGGGAGGAATCATATGTGAAGACAGAATCACTTCCTCTTTCACTAAAATTTACAAATGAGATCAACTACTTTGTTCTCTTTGAGATAGTCATTCTAGTCATTTTCAGAATATCTCACATCAAGTTTCTCTGGGTAAAATTGTCTGAAGTTACTAAGATTTTTAAAAATCAAATTTATTTTGTAGTACTGTGTCTCAAACCTTTTATGGGTTCCTCATTTCAAAATAATAGTGGTGTCTTTTAAATGGAATGTTGTATTCTTTTTCAGTGCTTTTTATTAAATTCATTTATTCTAGAGGTCATGCTTAATCATTTTCAAGAGCATTGTCAAGCTTGTAACAATAAATATTGGAGTTAATTTAAATGAGTCAAAGTTCATTCTCATTTAGCAGCCATCTATTTAAGTAAATCACCTGTCCAGACATTCTCTTTGTGTAGCAATAAACGGAAATGGCTAGAAACCTATCACAAAACTTTTAGGGAAGAAATACAGTGTTTTAATGGAGAATCTTTAAAAAGCATAAGATAAATGGTCAGCAACTGATGTGTGTTAAACACGTATTTTACTTTAAACAATGATAAGTGAGTTATATTGAGTTTCTCCAGACCTAACCTTACCCTCAGTATAAACCTACACCCTCAGTATAACTTTTTATGTTTTCACTGAATTACTTTACGATATTAAATAATTTCTATGTTGTGAGGCAGTTCTTTGTGGTGAGCTTTTATTTGATGAGAGAGAAATGTTGTATTTATTAATATTTCTCACTTTTTATAGGAGGCTCTGCTTCTATGACTTCATATGGTCCCCCTGAAAGCTCCCTAGATTGTACTCAGGAAATGTTATTACAAGTCTTTCTGTCATATTTTTTGAAAAGATGGCTTCCTGTGACTTACATAGAACAGTATGTGATTTCACTGGAATTTTAACATCTGTGTGAAAAGGGTAAAGAGGTCAGAAGGGTCACAATGACTATTTTATATAAAATAATCATTAGAAACAGTAACACCCAAGATGAATTCAGGAAAGCCATTATGAATTCTAACAAGACTAACTGCTAAAAAATAGAAAACTCTCTGAAACGTATTTTGCATAAATTCTGCCAGTGCCTTATTTCTTTGAAATTATTAAGTACTGAATAATCTGTAAGGATACCAAAATTAAATTTTTTCTTGTTATGAAAGAATTGAGTCATATGAAATCATAATTTAATAGAAATAGATTGTTTTTAGTTTGTTATACATACATATATAATATATGATATTACCATAATGCATCAAATACCAGCATGAATTACAAATAAAATTGACTATTACACTCCTCTTCTTCAAGTCATTTCACTTTGTTTTGGATTAAAACAAATAAAAGAAACATAAATAAAATACCTGACACATCATAACAAAAATTAAGGCACTTAAAAAATTTCCAGTTATATTAGCTGTGGGGTTTCGAAGATATCTTAGTTTACTATATGAATTCAAGTACTTAATGTTGAACATTTACTCACAGAGTATTCAAGTGTCTACTCTATTTTCACTGAAACAAAATTTTCCCATCTTACAGAAATGTCTTCCCCAAGCTTCAAGCCCGTGCGGGGCTCACCTCCAATTTTGGCACCCTGAAGGAGCGTGAGGGCCAACAGAGGGGACAAAATTGTATTCTAAATTTCAGAGAAAGAACTGAGGAAGATGATCTCAGTAAAAGCAGCATGGGGAATACAGAAAATGCCATCTTTCCCAATTCAAAGTGAAGTTAGTCTCTGTGTGTGCTCAGTCATGTCTGACCCACAAGAATATTGTAGCCCACCAGTCTCCTCTGTCCACAGGATTATCCTGGAAAGAATATTGAGTGGGTTGCCATTTCTTCCTCCAGGGGATCTTCCCAACCCAGGGACAGAACCTGATTTTCCTTCTATTCCTTGTATTGGCAGGCAGATTCTTTACCGCTGAGCCACCTGGGAAGTTAGTCTACATCGTCGCAAATGTTGATCTCTTGGAAAATTGTTCTGAGCTTCTTACTAGAGCAATTTCTTTGGTGCCTGTTTTCTCTTGTTTCTCTAGCTTGTCTGATACGTTTGAGTGGTTCTGTTCCATGGCCAATTTTAGGCTCCTTGTTCAATCCAGTAGTATGCAGAATTCAACATTCATAGTGAAGCATGGAATGATTGCTACCTAAACATAGGAAAAGACAGACCCCGGGAAAAATGACTGTTTTATATAAATCTGTGGGGCCATTCCTTTCTTATTTGCCACAGGCCAGCAGAATAGTGTCTTCTTAGAATTGCAATACTGTTTTTTCCCCTTTTGAATTCTCTGTTAGAGACTTGAGGGAGTATGGTTGAGGAAATGAAGTCAAAATAGATTTGGTTAGTTATGTAATCAAATCCCAAAGGTAGACCCCAATGATGGCTTCACCAGTCTTAGCTGAAGAGTTTCATATTTTTCATTAAATGACTCATTTTGTCCTTAGAATCCACCTTCAGAGAGCCACTGGTTCCCAGGGGACACTTAATTATTATTTTATTATTTGTTTTCCATCATTTCCTCCCATTGACACCCCCACCCCATTAAATCAACAAACAGTTTTTGAAGGTTATGGATGAATTGGAAATGTTTGATTCTCTTCCCAGTGTAGTTGTACAGGATGATCATCCTTCCTGAACTCAACCCTTTCTGTTTGCAATGAATGGCTTCCTTCTTTTCATCAACTAGTGGTTTCCATCTGTCATTTCTGGCTACACATTGGAATCACCTGAGAAGTTTAAAGAACTTCTGATCCCCAAGGTCCACTCTGATCAATCGAATCAGAATCTTTGGAGGGTGGTAGGGTCTAGGATCAAATCCGCATTTCCTGTGTCTCCTGCATTACAGGCAGATTCTTTACCTGCTGAGCAATCAGGAAAGCCTTTTAAAGCTTCCAAGATGATTCCAACTCTGACAACTATTTTTATAGACAAAATGACCAAAGTTGTTTTATCTTATTTTGCCTATCAGTTAATTTTAACTCAATTATACATGCATGGTAAGTCACTTCAGTCATATCCAACTCTTTGGGACCCTGTGGACCGTAGCCCACCAGGCTCCTCATTCCATGGGATTCTCCAGGTAAAGAGTACTGGAGTGGGTTGCTGTGCTCTTCTCCAGGGGATCTTCCTGACCCAGGGATAGAATCTGCATCTCTTTTGTCTCCTACATTGACAGGCAGGTTCTTTACCGCTAGCACCACTTGGGAAGCCCTTAACTCAATTAGTTCATCAAGAATAGAATTTTAATTGTATTGCCTCTATATGTATCCCTTTGAGCAGCAGAACTGACTCCAGAGCAATGATATATTGGTGTCTCATGGAATAAAATCCAAGAGTAACTAAAAATAGCTATGCAAATTGACTGGATAAATTAGGATTAAATAAAACCAATAGATTGATTCTTTATACATTTAATCCTATGAGAAAGCTGAAAAAAAACCAGCAAAAATGTGCCTATTCCTTTCTAGGACTTTTTTAAAATAAGGTGTTATTTAAAAAAAGGAAAATCCTCGGAAGTGAGGTTTAGAGAGTATAAAAGAGTAAATGAAATTGCTACTGATTGGGTTTGCTTTTAGACTTTAAAAACAAAAGAGAAAGCAAGAAAAAAGAAATGAGAGAAAGAAGGAAGGAAGGGAGGGAGGAAGGGACAGAGGAGAAAAAAGTTAGTAAAAAGGAAAGCAGTGGGAAACCATGTAGAGCTTCTTTTTCCCCAAACAGTGCAAGTAAAAATGGTTTGTTTGCTTATTCGTCTGTTTTATTTTGACTTTTTAACCTGCAACAATTATTTCTAAAATGTATCATTACAATACCAAGCAAGATAAATTAAAATTTTGTATCTATCTGTAGTATGGGAAAAAATAATGTTATTTAACTTTTATTTAATGAGTGAATTACTTTTCCTTGTTTGGGGGTAATGGAGATGGTGCTAGATCTGTTTACTGGGGCAAGGAGGAAATCCAGCCTTTAAAATAAAAAGAGATCAAGTTGGGGGAGGGTTTTAGCCAAGCAACTGATCAAATGAAAGTTCCCCTTTCTCCCAAAGATCTATAGTAGGTAATCACTATGTCACGATCCCGCTATTTATCCTATACTTTATTAATTCCTAAAATATAAGGGCTGCTTTTCTCATAGGCTTGGCATATTCCAGCTGTTTGCAGCCTTGACATGGTGCTGTCATTGTGGTTGATGGATTACCTCTTTGTGTCTCTTGTACCTCCTTCCCCTCCCCATCTTGCTTGACTTTCTCCAGGCTTTCTTTTTCTCTGCTTCAACTGAGCTTGATGAACAGTTGATGTTAGGTTTGTGCTTCATAAACACATATATTTTGTGAGCAGTCCTTTATGCTCTTCTGAATATTTCCAGTGGTCAGGCATAAAGAAAGAGAATATTGTTAAACTTCATAACATAGAGTGCTATGCTTCTGTTAGGACATTTGATTTTTCCAAAATGCTTTTTCTTTTGTTAAGAAAAGTTTTTTCCCCCTTAATGCCATTTTTTTCTTCTCTTGTATGAATTTTAATGGCATTTCTTACTAAATTTATCCTCTGTGATTGCATGCAGGGGTTAACATAGATTTGGTTAATTTGCCTTGCCAATGAAATGAACTCACCACTATGTACTGAATGCATTAAGATGATTTAAATACAGTTTAGGTAACCAAAAAGTCCATTAATTAATAAGCAGTGTTTACTGTGTGTACGTGGCATTTCACAAATGTATGGGTGTCTACTCAAAGCTTTCTTAGCAGTTTCAGATGTGGATGAAAATTCACATAAAATGCCCCTTGTGATGCAGATATACAAAATGTGTATGTGTGTATAAGAGAATGTAGTAAAGTTGATTGTGTTTTGCCCTGATATTGTATAAGCACATACCAAGACAATCTTCTACTTGTTATATCCCTTCCTTTGCCTGCTCATTAATCACTGAGCACTAATAACACATTTTTTGTCATGGTACAACAAAAATTCTGGCTCTGACTCTTGTTCTGGCTCATTTACATTGGCCTGCTTGTCAGTTCAAAGCTTCAGGGAATTAATATTGTGAGATTAAAAAGTGAAGTCTCTGTAACATCCCATCTTATAAACTTGTGGTTACTTTTCTCAAGGAGGAAAAAAAAATTGAGTCTTTGAAGGGCAAGGGGCATAAAAATTTCTTGACCAAGAGTTCCCTTTTCCTTCTTCCTTTCCTTCCCCTCGTGACTAGAAGCCTCAGACCCTTTCCAACATTCAGTGTCATAGGTTCTAGTAAAACCTTACTTTCTAAGGAGTTGCCCTTAGATACGTGATCTGAACTGTGATGAGCTGCCTGATTATTCCGGATGCCATTTCCTTGTAGTTTACCTTTGATATGCACTTTTCATCTACTCGAGAATAAGAGACCATGGAAACACTTCAATAATCCATAGGTTTAAAAAAATAATAATGAAGAATTTTTGCACAACCATCTGGTTTCCATGTAAATGTACTCAGTGGCTCTGGAGCCATCCAAATCCCAGTGTGCATCACACTTCCTCAGTGACTCTTTTTTGGTGAATCAGAAGAAGAATCAAAAGCCTCTTTGAGGATTACAGAAAAGGAATTCCACATGTGTTAGTGTGTGCATGTATAGGCAATTTATTTTAGAGAAAAGCTTCGCTAAAATCCAATGAATATAATCTAAACATGCTTTTAAAAGATTAAAATGAAAAAAGATGAATCTTGCAAGCCCTTTGAATTTTTATAGTTGGGTCAGTTTATGTGGTCCATCCTATGTATTTTGAGATCAGTCTTAAGTGGAACTTAAGATAAATGATGTTTTTAAGGTCTCTGTCATCTTCCAGTGTGTTATGACACTTGTAAAACAATAATAAACACTTGCATGAACTATCCCTGCCTTCTATTATCATTTCCTCTAAGCTATTTTGTAGATATATTCTGTCTTCAAGTTTTTATTACATAAATCCTTTTATCACCTTTTCGTGGGGATGATAGTTAAAACACTTATGGCCGTGTATAGTTTACAAGTATTTTTACATACAATATTAGACTGTATGTTCAAAGCCATTCACTTAGGTAGGTATGTTGTCTGTTCCCAATTTTCAGATGAGGAAATCAAGGTTCAGAGAGGTCCAAGTTGGGACCTCTCTGTCACGAGTATATTTATATGGCCTTCCCTCTTAACAGCTTGTGTGACCAATGACAATTTGCTTAACTTTTGTAAGCCTTGTTTGTATCATTGCAAATGGGATTAATATCTTTATCTTTGTGGTGTACATTATATGTATATATGATATTTGTATATATCCTGGAACATAATAAGCATGAAAAATGATAAGAATGGTAGGGTAGTAATTAATAATACTTCATTGATAGTACTATTAGAGGCAGAAGTAGTGGTATTTCTGACAACATCATAACATCATCATATAAAATGTACCTGCATTTAGCTATAAAACTATAGGTAACTGAATACTACCACTGGCTATATTACTTTTATCTGTAGGCATAGGTATATGTGTTAATATAAATTTAGGGTCTATGCATATCAGTAAAAGGATGAAATGAAAGCTTTATTATCCAGGTTCAGTAAAATATTATTTATAATGGAAGATATTATTTACATGGAAATGTCACTTATTTTGGTATCATGAAATTTCTTTTCTATGGGTTTTATTTATTTTAGTATTTTGAAAGAATCAAGAATATATTTTTCCCCAAGACTTTATATAAAAAATATTATTTTTGCTCAACCATTTTAGATGCGAATGTGCATCTTCATGGAGTCAGTCATAGCTATCAATTATCATCAGTTTGTTAAGATCATTATTTACTTTAGTCTTTTAGACACAGAATTATGACAATACTAACAATGTTTTTTTCCCTAGGATTTCTGTGGTGGAAATGCTCACCTTTTGTTAAAGCTTGGTCTCAGGCTTGTACTAGGTGTAATTATGTTGTTTTCAAGTACTCGTTAAGTGATAGCCAAGCAGATTCTTTCCTCTACTTGCATTGTAATGCCTTGCATTCTTCTTTGTTCAGCTGATTTTTAATCACCCTTAAATATTCCACCTAGTCATGCCCGCTTTCAGAAGTCTTAACTTCTTTTTTTTTTAATTGGGATAAAGTTGTTTTATAATATTGTGTTAGTTTCTGCTGTATAGCAAAATGAATCAGCTGTATTATATATATATATATATATATATATATATGTATCCCCTCCGTTTTGAACCTCCCTACCCCCTGACCTCCCATTTTTACCCCTCTAGGTCACCACAGAGCACGAAGGGGAGCTTCCTCTGCTATACAGCAGGTTCTTGCTGCTGCTGCTGCTAAGTCGCTTCAGTCGTGTCCGACTGTGTGCGACCCCATAGACGGCAGCCGACCAGGCTCCCCTGTCCCTGGGATTCTCCAGGCAAGAACACTGGAGTGGGTTGCCATTGCCTTCTCCAATGCATGAAAGTGAAAAAGTGAAAGTGAAGTCGCTCAGTTGTGTCCGACTCTTAGCGACCCCATGGACTACAGCCTACCAGGTTCCTCCATCCATGGGATTTTCCAGGCAAGAGTACTGGAGTGGGGTGCCATTGCCTTCTCCAACAGCAGCTTCTTACTAGCTACCTATTTTATGCATGGTGGTGTATATATGTCAGTCCCAAATACATTTATTTAGATGTCCCTTTTTCCAGCACACAGAAAATTTTGTGAATATTTCTAACCTGTCACTTGTCATGTTGTAAAATAATTTTTTGCTTACTCATCTATATCTCTGATTCTTGTGGGTAGATACATTTTCTTTCTCTCTTTTTTTAGATACATTTTCTTACTCAGCTTTAAATACTTATTGTCTGGCATTGTAGAAGGTATATACAAAATACTCACAGGATGAATGAGTAGTTAATTGCACTTTAACAGTTTCTGCTGTATTCAAAATTCTACAGAATTCTAATTCAAAATTTTCAACTCAATTTTCTCTTTAAAATATTGCCACAGAGCACCTCTTCGGATCAGATCAGATCAGTCGCTCAGTCGTGTCTGACTCTTTGCGACCTCATGAATTGCAGCACACCAGGCCTCCCTGTCCATCACCAACTCCTGGAGTTCACTCAGACTCACGTCCATTGAGTCAGTGATGCCATCCAGCCATCTCATCCTCTGTCGTCCCCTTATCCTCTTGCCCTCAATCCCTCCCAGCATCTGAGTCTTTTCCAATGAGTCAACTCTTCACATGAGGTGGCCAAAGTACTGGAGTTTCAGCTTTAGCATCATTCCTTCCAAAGAAATCCCAGGGCTAATCTCCTTCAGAATGGACTGGTTGGATCTCCTTGCAGTCCAAGGGACTCTCAAGAGTCTTCTCCAACACCACAGCTCAAAAGCATCAATTCTTCGGTGCTCAGCGTTCTTCACAGTCCAACTCTCACATCCATACATGACCACAGGAAAGACCATAGCCTTGACTAGGCGAACCTTTGTTGGCAAAGTAATGTCTCTGCTTTTGAATATGCTATCTAGGTTGGTCATAACTTTCCTTCCAAGGAGTAAGCGTCTTTTAATTTCATGGCTGCAGTCACCATCTGCAGTGATTTTGGAGCCCAGAAAAATAAAGTCTGACACTGTTTCCACTGTTTACCCATCTATTTCCCATGAAGTGGTGGGACCAGATGCCATGATCTTCATTTTCTGAATGTTGAGCTTTAAGCCAACTTTTTCACTCTCCATTTTCACTTTCTTCAAGAGGCTTTTGAGTTCCTCTTCACTTTCTGCCATAAGGGTGGTATCATCTGCATATCTGAGGTTATTGATATTTCTCCTGGCAATCTTGATTCCAGCTTGTGTTTCTTCCAGCCCAGCATTTCTCATGATGTACACTGCATAGAAGTTAAATAAACAGGGTGACAATCACCTATTTACTTGCGAAAGAATATTGGGGCAGGGCAGACTACAAAATCCAACTTCACTATGGACAAGAGCTGACATGTTGGGCCAAATACAAACCAGAGAGAGAGAAGTTAGATGGTTAAGTAATTGGAAGTCCAAAAGCTCTCCAGAATTATGGCTCAGACGGTAAAGCGTCTGCCTGCAATGTGGGAGACCCGGGTTCAATCCCTGGGTAGGGAAGATCCCCTGGAGAAGGAAATGGCAATCCACTCTTGCACTCTTGCCTGGAAAATCCCATGAATGGAGGAGCCTGATACTCTACAGTCCATGGGGTGGCAAAGAGTCGGACACGACTGAGCGACTTAACTCACTCACTCACTTAGTGCTCTAGAAAAGGATGCGTAAGTGATGTCCTGCTGCTCATAGCCAAACCGGTGTTTGTCCACACTTGCCACATGGTTTTGAAGGTAAAAATATTCCAGGTTATTCTGAGGTATTACCTTGAGTTAATTCATGCTGTGTAAGTTTAGAACTGTATTTAGAACCTGTTAGAAGGGCTCCATCTTTCCCCTCACACACACATAGGATGAAATCTACAGTGTGGATAGAAAGTATTCAAATGTACATACTATCATGTTTTACATGCTGAAACCTGTGATTACTTTGGAACATTTTAAGGAACAAGTTTTTGGCTTTTTATTGTTTTTTTTTAGTAAAACTAGAGATAAAAGTCATCAGAGGCAAACCATCACGTATGCATGTGCAATAACTGTTGGATCTGCTGTGTTGAAACCTTGTTTGTTGCAGGATTGCGTTGTTATGTATTCCTAATTGAACACATAATGAAATAAAACATATCATGTGTTGCAACACTTCATTAACAAATGATTTATTAGTCATATTTGACTGTATTCAGTCTTTATGGCTACCCAATGGAGGTAGGTGCTACTGGGCTGGTGCAGTGATCCCATGAAACCATCAATGACTCATGTTCTTTCAGTCTTTCTGTCTCATCCTTGGTTGGTGACCCTCCGCAGAAGTTTTCACTTGTAAGTTACAATAAGGCCACTGGAGCTCCAGCTATCACATAATAGTTTACTGACAGGAGAAAAAGGTAGGACAGGGCAAAAGGCTCAACCACTTTTGGAAGTCCCACACAACCATTTCTGCTTACATTTCATTAACTGGATTTTAATTTTACATGGTCATTGTAATCTCAGAAATGTCATTTTTTAGTTGGGCACACTGGTCTCTCCTTAAGGCAAGAGGGGAGAAAAGGATATTAGTTAGGAAACTAGCCATCTATGTGAAAAGACATTGAGGAAGATTAACATGAGTTCACTGGTGGAATGACTCATTCCCTCAGATCCTGTTAAATTCAAGTCTGTACAAGAATCATGCCAGTTTTTCCTAAGAGGATGGATAAGACACTGTAACAGATGATTTCCCTCGCTCTCTGGTTATGAAACTGTAATGAATGTAAAATATAAATAGGTATGGAGGAAAGTAAGAAATGGAGGGATTTTCTTTGAATCCTGAAGTTCCCTAAGATGGGAAATCACTCAGTGAACACTAGGACTGTAAATGGGCTCATTGATTTGACTGTAAACTGTGTGAAGGTCAGTACTGAGTTTTTCTTCTTCATCAGCCTCTCTTCAGATTACAGCAAAGAAACTGGCACTTGGCACACCACTGTGCTTGTTGATATTTTGGGATGCGGGCAGAGATGGAAGCCTTGGTCTAAGATGGCTCTGAATTCATCAGCTTAAGTGATTCTTTCAGTAGGTAGTTCCCCCTCATGGTTATTTTCTGAAGCGCAGCATTCATTATTTGTAACCAGATCTTTACCTAAAGTTCATATAATGCCCCACTGAAACTTCTGGCAAAGGTGGCAACCATGAAGTCATAGAAATGTTTTGTTTTGTATCAATAGTATTGAGTTCATGGTCAATGTTTAATTATTGAACATCTTATATAAAGAGTCTAGATTCTGGGTACATTTGAAGCATTAAGAGATGGTGACCACACTGGTCACACATTGTAGCCAGGCAACCATCAGACTCTCACTTTACCATGGTCCCCACAAAGCCAGTGTCAGTCATTGCCCTCATCTGCCTGGCTCCATAGAACAATCTGTATTTTGTTCCCTGCTCTAAGCCCCAGATACTTCCTATATATGTAGGTAGATGCTTTATTTACTAGTTAGGGTTTAGCTTGTACACTTATTAATAGTTTTTATTCCATGTGATTCTCCTTCTTATCAAGTCTGGTTAGCTTCATGTAACAGACCAAAACAGCTTACAACATAGAAATATTTTAGGTAAATTATAATCTTATTCAGCAACTGAATGTAACAAATGAAATAATTTCTGAGCTGCCTGACTGGCTTAAGTACTTTTGGAATCATTAGAAAATAATATTTTTTTCCCACCAAATCATTTCTGATAAGATGCATCTATAATTTTAAGAAACGTTTAAGTTTCTCAAATAAAATTCAAAAGTTTTGTGTTATACCCATGTGTATACTTTTGGAATCATTAGAAAATAATATTTTTTCCCACAAAATCATTTCTAATAAGATGCATCTCTAATTAAAAAAAAATGTTTAGGTTTCTCAAGTAAAATTTAAAAGTTTTGTGTTATACCCATGTCTATACTCAACTGTGTTTCCATATTGATATCAAATAACATTTCCTCACATGGGGATGGGTCAAGTCACCAGAAGGGAATGCTATATAAACCTTGAGAGGTTAGTTAAGTAACTGACAATATCCACTGGCAGCTTCAGTTTCAACAGTAAGAGATCTTGTTCTAAAGTCAGACATTCAGATGTAAATGACCTCAAGTCCAGTGTTTTATATTAACAGGGTTAAATAGCATATTTCATGAAATATTTTAAAACTACAGGTGATTATGGCTGCAGGCAGGGAGTATAGCAATCTTTTACCCTTTGGGTGGAGAACAGGAGACTGACTCTGTTTTCTGCTACATTGAACTTGGAAGCCAGGTCTCTTCCTCCCAGCATTTTCATTTAGCAAGTGAGAACCTCCTTGCAGAAGCCACATCTGCTTTCTCTACCACATTGAATTCCTGTTGCATTCAACTCTTAACAATTTTCATTCCAACATAGTCTCATAGACATTGGTTAAATGTCTATCAAATTTAAGTATATTTTAACAAACTAATAACTTCCTTTTCTCTATTAGAATGTTTTAAAATACTTATACAGTGCTGAATAATTTAGTTCAGTCATATGATGACAAGACTAAACAAACTTTCTCTAGAGATCTGAGTTTTGCATTTCATTACTCGGCTCTGAGCAAGCAAATAGAGATGAGCTATGAAATCTTAGGACTTTGCCTTGAAACACGATCTAGTTGACTCATAAAATTTGAGATGTTGACAAAATGTGCAGTCAATAATCAAATAAATGCAGTTACTTCATTTTATGTCAACAGAGAAGGTGAAAAGTGCAACTTAACTGGCTTGGTAAGATTGGAAGGAGGGGCTGGGAATGCACAAGAGACAACAAAGAGATAGTTGGTAAGATTTAGTGGCTTGCTTCAGCAGGGGTGGTGAGAAGGCAGTGTGACAAAGTTCAGTCGGGTCAAACAAAGTGCAGACACTTCCTCGTAGACACTGAGAGGATGGTTGTAATGTGGATGTAAAGTGTTCAAATGTCGTAATCTAGAGACAGCGAATATGATAGTTGATGTGCTGTTTCTGTCTAATCCTGCTGTTCCTTTTGATCCAAGAAGTAGAGAAGTCACCTTATCTCTCATGTACCAGGATGATATAATTAAAATAGGACATGTTTTTGAAGTGAGGTATTTAAGAGCTTCAAAGAAGGTGTAGAGTGTTAGAGGATCAGCACCTGTCTACTTCTCAAATACAGTTATGAGGACACATTTATTTAGCAAAGACATCCTTTTGAAAGAAGAACTGCCTCCAGAATGATAAAGTACCTATGTGATGTCAATTGTATTATACACATAGCCTAAGATATATGTGGTTCACTCCCTGAGCTAGGTCCTGGCAAAAATATGGGCCAAGGTTTGGATGCTATTTTTCCCCCCTTCTATGAGAAGATATCATCCAACTGGGAGAAAAACTTCACATTTTCATTATGTCCCCAAATCCAGCTATATCAGCCCATTACCAGTGATGCAAACAACTAAACAATTTTTCTTTTGCAAGGTAGACCATTTGTTTCCAATGAATTGATGTCTATGATTTTGCATATGTAGCTATTTGGCACGCTTTTTGTTTCTGACCCTATAGTTGACCTTGGAAGTGGCTTGCTTTAACCATGATGGATGTACCCAAAGATTTATTTTTGTCATCTAAGAGTTGAATCTTAGGCTATTGGAGGCATAAAAACTGCTTATTGAAAGTAGGCTTGGCAAACCTTTGCTTTCAAATAATCTTCCAGAAGCTCATCTAATTTTGCTAATTAGCAGGAGATAAAATATACCCACATTGTCCTTTACAGTTACTTGAACCCACTGCCCTTCCTTGATGATAATAGTATTAAATACATGTGTACTGACTGCATCGAATATTAATTGGTATGGACTAAAAACAGAAGATTTTGTTATCCACCAATAACGCTTTCATGAAATTAATGTTTATTTTCACATAAGTTCTTTAATACGCCTTCTGAACTGGTAGAAATAACAAAGGTAACATGATTTTAATTTGCTGATATGCCAAAAAAGTTTAAATAAACACCAATTACTGAAGCCTGATTTTTAATAAATAATTCAAGAACGAAAGAACCATCATTTCTGTGGGAATCAAACAGAGACCATTCAGCCGGTAGTGACCTTGTCACTGAAAATTAAGCTCTTTTTCCGATTCTAAAAATCAAAGCTTAAAAGGCCACTCTCTCCATAATATTTCATTAACTTTTCGAAATGAAATACCTATTGATTAGATTTTCTTTCAGATAATAAATTCTACATGTCTACTCTGTCACTTCAATTACAGTATTTACTCGTACACAAGGAAAATGTTTTTACATCTGAAATTAATATAGTTTTTCAAAACAACACACTGTAAAGGTTCAGGTGGTATAACTTTTTCTTTCTCTGAATAGAATATTGCTCCACATGCTCAAGAGCATCTGTTCTTTCTCTTCCAGTGTTTTACCTGTGTTATTTTTTGCCCTCAAGTGCTCTTTCTCTCCTTCCCTTCGTAGAGCCTCTACAAAACCTTTTTCACCCTTCAAAGCCTAGTTCAAGTGTTACATCTACTTTGACCCTCCTCCAGCTATTTCGCAAAATGGAATAGCCCCTCTGACTCCTGCAGGCTCCTGAAGCTCTGTTGGCACACGCTGTCACGGTGGCCCTTATTGTTTCATGTTGCCCCAGTCCTTTGTGACTTCTAAGCCACTATGGCTTGCCCTCTTCATCTTTTCACCTCTAGTGTCTAGTCCATGGCAGACCCATGGTGTCACTGAGTTGAATTTAGTGGAACCCATTTTGGAAACTGCAGTATTTGTCTTGACCCTTTGGTTTCTATTTCTGCTTTGTCGAAATCAATGCAAGTTCAGGGGTCTTTATCTTTTAATAGTTTACATGAAATATCTCACATCTGGCAACTATCACCCTGAGACCCAATCATAAATAACACTCAAAGTAGTTAGTTTACTTCCTTTATTAAAGGGAGGCTGAAAGGAGCAACAGACTTTGTTGACCAGCTTCTAGAAAGGAAATACAGGCTGTTCAGACATCAGAAGATTGTATATATTAGTTGACACAGTGAGTTCAGTGTTCCTGAAGGATCAAAAACCAAGTTAGTATTGAACACTATTTTCCATCTTCTCCAACAGTGTTTCAGTTCAGATTCAAGGTTTGTTGGTGTTAGAGTGCTTTAAAGCTGAATGTCTTGGGGCTTTACCTGCCCATCAGACACAATTATCCTAAATTATCAAACAGCGCTAAATTTATCCTTTTAAAGAGGATGAATTTAATTATTAAATGCACATTAAAAAGTGATGGCAAGGAGTAGATTTCATTTTTGAGTCATATGGTCCTTATTCTGTCTTTCTAAACCTTTTTGTGGAAAGCAGAGTTTAGAAGCATTTCACTTCGAATTTGGCTAGCGGAACAGTAACCCACTGGCCCAAAGACCATCCCACTCAGATTCCAGTGGCTGCTGGAAAGACTCTCCAAGGTTTTCTTCTACAAATGAATCAAACTGGACCTTTAGTGGTGCTCCTGTTTTGTGAATGGCCTGCTGCCACACTGTCACCTTGGGGTTTCTATTCAGGAGCTCACTATTCATATAGGAGTTCTCAAAACCATGCTAGGTTAGATCCCACCCCCTGGTATTGGTCCTTTTGGAATAAGTGCTCTGCTGCCTGGAAATACAAGCTGTGTGTAGAGTGGAGGGATGTTCTTATAGGAGCCACAATGGGCAAGGGGATTTTGACCTGTACCAAGTATGGATTGATTTTACTGGGTTGAAGGGATTGGTGATGAAGAGAGGAGAGGGGTGGAGAAGAGGCTGTGGAAACACCATCCATAAAAAGTCCCCACAGTTGAATCTTTCAGTTGTTCCAACAAGTTCTTCCTGGCAGACTGCATAAATGGTGCCTGGCGTCTTTTTTCTCTTCCTGCACCTGTAGCAGAAAAGTTTTGGTTCTGAGTTTCTCATGCTCAAGAAATAAGAGAGAAGAGTGAAGTGGAAGACATGGCACCAGCGAAGAAGAATCAGATCTGCACCGAGTCCCTTTTCTTCTTTCACTAGCTGTGACTTTGGCACTTTGCCTAAACTCTCAGAAGTTTTCTCATTTGTCAAATAATAATTAAATCTACCTCCTACTCAGGGGATTTCTTAAACGAAGATCAGAGAGACATCGTCTCTAAAATACTTCAAAAATTGCAAAATATATTTTTTTGACAAAACAAATATTACCTAGTAGAGCATGTACTTGAAATTCTCCAGCCACTAAGATGATTTTTATAAAGGACAAATGTGTATTCCTTTTCTCACATTTTGACTATCCTTCTCCTTCTGACTACTTCTCGGCTGGATTGCTGTGGACAGAGTGTTTGTGTCCACACCAGAGCATGCATGGAAGTTTCCTTGTCTATAAAATGGGAACAACAATACCGACCTCACAGGGCTGTTATTGGGATGAAGCAAAACAATTTCAGTGAGCACAGAATACGGTGGAAGTTCGCTGGATGTTAGTTTCCGCACTCCTTCCCTCTTCACTCCCAGGTCTCTGCTCCAGTGAAATAAAATCCTCCTTGTATAACTTAGGAAGCCCCAGGAACACATTCCTGCAAGCCATGAAGGAAAGAAATACTTCCCTGTGTCCTTATGGGGAGAGCAGGGCTTCAGCTGGGCTGATGTCAGAGCTGTACTTCTGGCTGCCTTTTGGTCAAAAGACATTTCAGTGTGCTGAAAAATAGCCAAGAAGGCCTTTTTCCTATGCCTGGGAAAGAAGACATTTTTTGTCCATCCTCCAAGTCCTCCCTGCACAGATTACTGTCAAGACTAAGGGCTTTATTTATAAAAATGCCAACATACTCTGATTATTTGGCGAATAACCATGTTGCTGTCAGTGAAGAAACAGCACATCGAGTATAAAAACAATCTCCATTTTTATCGCGCCTGTCACAGCTGGGAGGCCATGGAACAAGGATGCATTGTTTGAAGGAAGGACTGTAGAGGCAGCACTCAGGTCCTTCGATGGCCTCCTGGGCAGTGGGACTGTGGTCATATTTGGTAAATAGTTACTTTTTTTTTTTTCCACAGAAAGACTCAGTCTTGCCATAAGTTAGTGTCTGGGCTCAATGTTGAGATCGTGACATATTGTTGCTTTTAGATAAGCTTTCCTTTGTCTGTCTGCCTGCCTGTCCTACAATTCATGGGTCTTCCACGTGCCTATACACATCTATGTTACAGAAACAGATCTAGTGGCTATGCGACAGAAGGCAATCCAACATTCACTGGTGAATTTCTAATAGTTCCATATTTCATTACTAAATGTGAGTCACAAATAAAGTGTCTAGAAGGGAAACACACACAATACTGGGGAAGAAAGGGGAAGGAGGTGATGACCTTTCACTAAGCATCAGTTTCTGAAGTCCTCAAACCAGTTATTTCTGAGGTCAAGATGACTTTAGGGATAGTGGCTGTCTCTGTTTTAGTCGTGAATGCATATGTATGAATGTATGTAGTGATCAGCATATCCTGAGACTGATAGGTTAGATCCAGAGTATTATATGTTTTCCCCCAAGAATCATTTCTTTTTTTCTTAAAACATGGTCCATCATCATATGAGCTTACTGATAAGTGAAGCTGATATCATCTACCTTTAGTAGCCATCCATTGGCATTTGACATTTCTAAGAATTTTTTTTTTTCTGGAATGGTGGAACATTCTTCTAGGAAGAATTGACCATATGATACTTCACTTCTCAAAGAGCAAACTTTATTATGTTGTTTGGTTAATCCTACCCTGATCAGTTGTGTTCAGGCTTGGGCAAAACTTTCAAGTGTTTTCTAATGAAGAAGCTCCTTTTACCTAGAGCTTGTTGAATGATTAGCATAGTGAGCTGCCTGGGAACACTGGCTGTGGGAAATAAAGCAGTGTACAAAAAAGACAAAGGCCTGGATTCTCCTTGTGAATATAAGACTGGGTGTTAGTTGTGCACCTAATCTCTGCTCCTCTCAGATAGGTATTATCTTTATACCTCTACTGGCAAGTTTCATCACATCTTAGTTGAGAATCAGAAGAAAAATATTTGAGTCCAGATAACACAGTAGGGTTGCAAATACTCATAGCACCAATTCAGAGGAAGCACCAATAGATCCAGCTAATCCTCCTGTAAAGTGTCTTTTTAGAGCTCAGAAATATATGATTGTGCTGATAGGGTGTGCCACATGTAGACAAAGTTTCTTTGTAAGATCATGTCAACAAAGTTAGAGCTATTTGGAGAAATTGGCCCTCAACAATCCCAGCTTGGGAAGGACAATGTTGGAAATCAGAAGAATATTCAGTGACTGCTTGTTTTCTTCCAGCAGATATCCAGTTTCATTAGTCTGGTATTGAATTAAGATAGCAACCGTTGGGAGTGCATTTCCTCTTTCCTTCTAATTATATCTCTTCTGCTATTTCCTCTTCTGGCCCCACCCTTCATGTTCTAGTAGCACCTGGATCCTCATTGCACCTGGCCTCAAGTGGTCCTCAAGCCTTCCCTTGACCACCTTCTACTGATCCACATAAGGACGCACTTCAGCTCTCTGAAGAATCACTGCCCCAGTCATGAGGCTTTGCTCAGCTGCCTTCTCTTCTGTGACACATTTTCTGATTCAACCAGTTAAACCAGATTTAAGCTCTTCTTTTCTACCTCACGTAGCATTTCATAGTTTACTCTTAATTTAGCAGTTTATTTTACTTCTTTAAGCTTCACTTCTTGGGTGTAGAACCCACAAACTGTACATCACCCACTCCCCTCAATAAGTAAGGGATATAGGGACTCAGCAAACATATGCATATTTCAGCAGTATTTGCAGGTTTCTCATCAAATTACTTGTCAGGTTGCTTACAAAATTAGGAAAAATATTAAAATGCATATGTTTATATTCTATATTCTCTCTATATTTGATTACATAATCTTATATTACATAATTTACATTTATAGTACATATATATTTATGTATACATATATATTTCATATGGCATATATAATTTCTGATCTCAATTTCCCATTAAATTACTTATCAGGTTGTTTATAAAGTTCTTGAAAATATTAAAATATGTATTTATATCATCTAGTATGTACAGATATATAATATATATATATGAGAAATATGTAGCACAGAGGGGCTAAATTAATTTTCCAGAAAATGACCCACATTTGTAAGGGTCATGGAGAGGGGATTTGATCATGGGTCTGTGTTTCAAAGCTTGCATGATTCCTCTTAGCCAACACAGCCATGCCAGTGTAGAAAGGCAATCAGTCTGATGCAATTCCACCAACATCTGCTGAGCCCCTATATCCTTGAGCCATTTTGGGTTCATGGGTTCATTGGTTCATGCATCTATATGTGTGTATGCAGAGAACATGGAAAGTGTGCTCACTAAAGTACAGCTATTTCCCTGTCACTCAGAATTTCTGAACCAGTTTTAGTCTATGTCTTCCTATGCTAACAAAGTAAAAGCAAATATTAAACAACTTTCTTTGATGTTCAAAATTTCAAAGTAAATATGTGGCCAATTAAAAAAGGAAGGAAACACACTGAATTATATCAACTATGCTTTTTAAACTACAACTCCCCCCAGGAGAAATTCTAGAACATTTTCTGAAAATCAGATATTACAGGTTCTTCTCCTCATGGCCACTCCCATGCCCTTCCTCCCCTTCTCATGTATAATTGTGCACTAAACTGTAAATTTTCTGAGAACAGGGGTGCCACTGGCTTTCAATTTATGTCTAGCACATGGAAAAGGTTAACTTTTTGTCTTCTTTTACCCATGCCAACTATGCCTCTCTTCAGCTTCTGCTCTCTGTCTTTCTCTTCCCTACTCAGGGATCTTGCTCCATCTGTTGTCTTTCCCTTTGTATATCATCAACATCTCCCTTTATCTTTAGGGTCACTGGATTCTGGTTGGCCTGGGACAACTCCAGTTTCCTCCTATTCTCCAAGCATAATTATTAATATCATCCATCCTCATTCTCAATAATGTCTGGTTTGGGTGATAAACTATCTGGTCCTCCTCTTTATATCTGACTTTGACTTTCAGCCATGCAAATGCTCAAACTCTCCTATCCTAAGGGTATGCAACAGACACATATATTCCAAATCCAATGCCCTGTTCCGTATTTCTCTGTCTTTTCCTTCATAGTCACACATTTGAAATTATTGTTCAGATCTGCTTTCTCAATTTCCTTCCCTATCATAGTCCTTTCGACCAGTGGTCTCCAACCTTTTTGGCACCAGAGACTGGTTTTCTGGAAGGCGGTTTTTTCATGGACTCACCGGGGGGATGCTTTGGGGATGATTCAAACACATTATATTTATTGTGTACTTTATTTCTATTATTATTACACCAACTTCATCTCAGATCATCAGGCATTAGATCTCAGAAGTTGGGAATCCCTGTTCTAGACATTCTTGTCTTCACCACTTTTCTGAAACTGCTCTGGTGTAGTGGTCTCCTCAGATCAGATCAGATCAGATCAGTCGCTCAGTCGTGTCCGACTCTTTGCGACCCCATGAACCGCAGCACGCCAGGCCTCCCTGTCCATCACCAGCTCCCGGAGGTCACTCAGACTCGCATCCATCGAGTCAGTGATGCCATCCAGCCATCTCATCCTCTGTCGTCCCCTTCTCCTCCTGCCCTCAATCCCTCCCAGCATCAGAGTCTTCTCCAATGAGTCAACTCTTCGCATGAGGTGGCCAAAATACTGGAGTTTCAGCTTTAGCATCATTCCTTCTAAAGAAATTCCAGGATTGATCTCCTTCAAAATGGACTGGTTGGATCTTCTTGCAGTCCAAGGGACTCTCAAGAGTCTTCTCCAACACCACAGTTCAAAAGCATCAATTCTTCGGCGCTCAGCCTTCTTCACAGTCCAGCTCTCACATCCATACATGACCACAGGAAAGACCATAGCCTTGACTAGGCGAACCTTTGTTGGTAAAGTAATGTCTCTGCTTTTGAATATGCCATCTTTGGACATATGAAGGTTCTAGTTAGGTGATTATGTGGTCCTTCTCCTGTTCTAATCAGATGTTACAACTTTTAAAGATTTCCTGAGTCTCATCTCAGTAACCAAGATAGTTAATTTGTTGAGGTTCTATCATCCATGTGCCCATAGACATGTTACCTCTTTTAATCTGCACAATCCTATGAGGTAGGGATCATTTTCCCACTACACACCTGAAGCAAGGGAGTAAATTGCCTGCTCTGTCACAGCTAGTAAAGGATACAGCTGAAATCCTACTTTCCAAAATAAATTCTGTTTTTTTTTCCATGACACTATTCTATCTCCCTTCTTTTCAACCAAATTTTAGTATGTGTTTTAATATAACTAACTCACTGTAGGTACTCAAGACTGGTGAGCTGATATTTTAACAATACACAGATTCTGAAAATTAGACTCACCAAGGGGTAGGTATTGTCCTGTGGAATATATGTGGGAGTGGTGACAGTTATGGATGTTTAAACCAGGGATAGGGGAAGTGGCTGTTGCTATGTAAGCGGCGAGTTTCTGGATTTCAGTAAAATAAACCAGGATTTTGTTTCTTGAAGTAATTATACTCTAGAGAGAGGAAAGAAAGATGGAGACAATTATGAATGACCTTGCATCTCTGAGCTGTTGAGAACTTCTGGATCAGTGGCTGATGTTTTCATAGCCTTTTCAAGTGAAACCTTTCAGTGAAATCTCAAGCCACAGACCACCAGTTGACAAAAGGAATTCTTTTTTTCCAGGATATTAACCTTAATTTGAGTGTCATATAATGATTGTCATATTAACAAGAAAAAAAAATCTTCAAACACATTTTCTAACACTGTTTAACCTTTCAAAAACTTTTAAGTTTTGAAGTTTTTAGGATCTATTTTTTTTTAAGGTATTATCTTTTGAGAGTTATCGTTCCAGTGACTTGTTTAATTTTAAAGCAAGAATTGGCAGGAGTTTTTATAAAGCAAATAAAGCTTTTCTAACAGTTTAAGTCAGTAATAGTGTTGATATCACTCAAACCCTCGTCCCTGGGCCTTGTTGCTCTGAGAACTGTTGTAAGTGGAGAGAACTATTTAATAAAGCCTTTGTAGGTAGGTCCTGACACTGGGAAAATGTTCACTTCATGATCTCTGGCATCATGCTCTTTTTGATCTAATTTATTAAATATTGTGACTGCCAGTGTCATGAGAGTTCTAAGATAGATGTAAGTGAAGAATGAAAGGAAGGACTTTTTTTTCTGGCTACTGAAATATATAATAATTTTAGACCTGATTAAAATTATATTTCTTCTAAATGGAAAACATTTGGCATACTGTCTGTGAATGCATGTGAAATCTCTTGTCTCTGTGGCATTTATGTCCTGTGTCTCATTCTACAGATATTTGCTTCTGCCTCTTAGTCCCTTCAGTCATGTCTGACTCTTTGCGACCATAGCCGGCCAGGTTACGGAGTGGGTTACCACACCCTTCTCCAGGCTGCACATCTATAGGCATGAAGTAAAATCATCACACTTCGTTGATGAGACTGTGTCAGCCACAAATGCAATTTGCTCACAAAATCAGAAGATCTTTAGTTCATTGAGGCATCCTGTTGCTACTGCTGCTGCTAAGTCACTTCAGTCGTGTCCAACTCTGTGCAAACCCATAGACCGCAGCCCAGCAGGCTCCCCCGTCCCTGGGATCCTCCAGGTGAGAACACTGGAGTGGGTTGCCATTTCCTTCTCCAATGCCTGAAAGTGAAAAGTGAAAGTGAAGTCACTCAGTCGTGTCTGACTCTAGTGACCCCATGGACTGCAGCCTACCAGGCTCCTCTGTCCATGGGATTTTCCAGACAAGAGTACTGGAGTGGGTTGCCATTTCCTTCTCCATGAGGCATCCTAAGTAACTTAAATTTTCTTGTGTAGAGAGAGGCTGTTTAGTATCTGGGTGCTTTTGGCAGGCAGTTTGTACATATTGTCTTCCTGTTAAGGACCACTGCTTTTTCGCAAGATGTGAGAGGTAGGTTAGCTCTTCTGTGTTGTTTTTGAGCTGTATATTTACTTAGCAGCTTCATTCTCTGAGGAGTTGTTGAAAGAACAGAAGTTTGTAAATTATACAACATTAAATAGTGGATGCCATCTATGGCTTTTAGCCCAGACTCTGTCAAATAGTTTTCTATTTCCTGGTCAGGCCTTAAAATTACTGTGAATTACAGAGGCATTAGCATTTCTCAATTTAAATGTACTCTTTCTTAATTAGTTCCTAAAACTCTCATTATGAAACACAAACTCTTGTTGAGTATGTTGAAAAAATAATTATTGAGCAAATAATAAATGGCTTTAGTCAAACATTTAGGTTCGTGTTTGGCTTTACCTATATTAGGCAGTTCATGATGTTATGGGACTGTGTCTAGTACTGGCATATGTCTCTACCAGGAATTGCAAATTAATTTCAATCTTGTGGTCATTATCATGGATTGTTCATAGGTGTCTGGAGAACTATGTTGTGAAGGATTCTGAGACTCTGCTCAGGCTCATTGAGAATGTGTAAGGATCAGATAATAATGATTGCTATTGATGCTGGAGAGACACGTGGTGGTATACGGCTGTGAATTTGTTATTCCTGACGTGTACACATTTGGAAAATTTTGTCCAAAGACCCTAAGATGCAAAGATGCAAGGCTCTTAGCTTTTTGGTAACTTTTCTTCCAGCTGTCAATAAGATGGATGAATTCTTCTCTTTCCCATCCTCTTTCAGACAGAGGCAGAGCATCTCCAGAAAGGGTTTCTGTCTGTGCACTTTGGTTCCCAACTTGGGAACACAACTGTATTTTGCAAGGAATAAACAGATATATCCAAATGAAGTGTCTAAAGAGCAGAACAGGACAGTGTGAGTCTTGGATGAGTGTCTGGGTCCCATCTGCTTCACATTCAGGTCCTTTGGGTCAGGGAGCACAGGGCTGTTCCTGGCAGCTCCTCATGTCTCCCTTTCTCAGTTTTCCTTTTGGCGTGGCCTGGGAAGGATGAAAGATGTGAGAAAGCCTTGTCAGCTGGCTCAGAAGCTACCCTGGTCTGCTATCCTGATGGCAAAAGCAGCATGACAAAGAGGAGATGAGTCACGAGTCACGGTGGGTAAGGGCGTGGGTGGGGCTGGGTTTGAGGCTCAGTGATCCCACTCTCTGTGTGTTTTAGTAAGTTACTCAGGGCCTCAGTGTCCCCTTTTGCAAAATGAGGATAATAGTTGTGAGGAATTGTAGGCATGAAAACTGTAGAAGGCTCTGGACCATGTTTTTCACATAGGAGACGCTCAGTAATTATGGCCTGTCATTACCATTAATAAATGTTCATTGGTATTTAGAGGGATTTGTAAAAATCTATTCCAGATTTTTACAGCTTCTTTCCAGAATTTCTGAATGTCCTTCAGTGCTTTTAAGCGATTTCTTTAATATCTCTGCTTTATGATCTTCTTTACCTTTTCCCGCCTACTCCTATTTCTGCTACTGATGCCTTTTCTTTCTTCCCATTTCCTCTTCCATGTCTCCCTCTCCGCCTCTGTTTCATTCATTTATTTTAATTTTCCTTTCCTTTCTTTCCATCTCCCCCCCCCAGCACCATTCTCTTCTTGGATGTCTTTTATTGTTCTTTTGTTTTCTCTCACTTTCCTATCAAAAGGTATTTATGAGAATTATTAAGAGAATGAGAAATGAATGTAAAAAATTGAAAAGCAGTAAACTTAACTTATAAAATAGTGATTTTAATTGACTGATTATATTGTATTATACTGGAGCAGAGCATGGGTAGAAGAATAGCCTGTGGACTATGCATGTAATATAAACTTTCTTTACTCTTAATACATTCTGTCTCTAGAGATTCATGACTATGGAGGAACTCATGGTTAAGAGTTCATTCATTCATTCATTCATCTATAAACAAATATTAAGTATGTGCCAATCGTGCATAAATTTGTGGAGAAGATACTTTTTGTGCAATTTGGTCAATTCACACTTGGCCTGCTTTAGGAGGTGATCAGTAAAATAATGGTGGGGATGACTCACCAAAGAAGAGAAGTGACCTTTGCACTTGACCAGGGGAAGAGGACAGGAAGAGGGAAGCTGGGGATATTCTAGGAAACTATAGCTAATTGTGTATGTCAGGTCACAAAGAATAAGAAGAAATAAGATGAGACTGTGTCATAAAGAACCTTACACTCTGAATTAGTTAGGTTAGGATGAGCTGGCAGATAGACCTCAAGAGACTGTGGCTTAGTAAAATGGATGTTTATTTTTCTTAATCAGTGACTGTCCTAGTTGGTTGTTCTGGCTAAGTAGTCTTAACCAGTTTGGCCCATCATTTTTGAACACTCTTTTGCAAAACCCCTTAGTTCCCTTACTTCTCATGTGGCCAGTCCCCAACCCTAGTTAAATCCAATTCTCTCTCTACTCTACCTCTATACCATTCCTAAAGAACTATTGTGTAGTCCTTTCAGGCTTTTATAACAAAATATAGACTGGGTGACTTATAAACAACCAAAATTTATTTCTCATTGTTATGGAGGCTAGAAAGTCAAAGATTAAAGCACTGACAGGTTTGGCATCTGATGAAGGCCTGCTTCCTGGTTCAAAGTTGTCTATCTTTCTGCTAGGCCCTCACATGGAGGAATGATGGAGGAAGCTCTGGGGCCACTTTCATAAAGGAATTAAATTCATTTATGAAGGCTCCATGCTTATGACCTAACTGATTACTTCTCATAGACCCTGCCTCCAAATACATTGCATTGGCAATTATTTTTCATCAACAAATGAGTTTGGGAAAAACCCAAACAAATAGCAAGTATGTCATGCCCCCTTCTGTTCCCCTTAATCCTCATACCTCTTCTCTTTTTCACTATCAGTCAATAACCATGTTTATTTCATTGAGAAACTAGAGTAGTATGAAAATGTTCACATACCAACATCACTAAATCGAGGAAGTGTCCTGCATCTGTCCCTCTCCTTCTGCCTTCTCTTCTGTCACCCTGCTTCTGCTGTCCTTCAGTCTAAGGTGAACGCCTTCCCTTGTACAGAAGATCCCATCTTCTCTCACCTCCCTACAGACACACTCCAGCAATTGCTCTCTTTGTCTGTAGCATCAGCAGATTTTCTCTCCAGCTTGATCATCTCTATCAATGTGTAAACACAGTGTAAATCTTCCATCTTTAGAAACAAACTTCTGTTGCTTCCATATACCACTCTCATTATTGTGTTATTTCTCTGCTCTTGGAGCACAACACTGTAATCTATAGTTTCTTTCTCTCTCATTCTTGTCTTATTTATCAAAGAGATTCTTTTAAGGCCATCAGTGACTTCCATATTTGTCAAATCCTCAGGCCTCATTTTGGTTAATTTACTTGAATTTGAATCAGTTAATCATTTCTCTCCGTTTGAAAAACTCTAGTCTCTTAAATTTCCTGCAAATGACTCAATCCTACTTATCCTCTTACTTCACTGGTTGATCCTAAGTCTCTCTTGCTGGTTCCTTATCCTCTTTCTACCTCCCCTTTTATTGTTATAGAGCATTTTAAAAGTCTTTATGACTTTATTACAATATTGCTTCTGTTTTTTGTTATTAGTTTTATTGCTTTTGTAATTAAATTTGTTTTTAATTGAGGGATAATTGCTCTACAATATTGTGTTCATTTCTGCCAAATATCAACATGAATCAGTCATAGGTATACCTATGTCCCATCCCTCTTGAATCTCCCTCTTACCTCCCTCCCCATCCTACCCTTCCAGATTGTTATAGAGCCCCTGTTTGAGTTCCCTGAGTCACATAGCAAATTCCCACTGGCTATCTATTTTATTTTTGGTAATGTATATGTTTCTGTGTTATGCTCTCTGTACATCCCACCTGTTTTATATTTTGGTCTTTTTTTTTTTTTTTTTTTTTGGCCTAGAGACATGTCAGATCTCAGCTCCCCTACCAGGGATCAAACCTACACTTCCTGCACTGGAAGGCAAAGTCCCAACTAGTGGACCATCAGGGAAGTCCCTTTCTGCCCTTTAAGTATTAGTGAACCCAGAGGCTCAGGATTGGGAACGCTTCTCATCTTTCTTCATACTCCTGTACCATTCTTACAGGTTCAGATACCATCTTTACACACATGATCCCCAAGTGTATATCTCTTAGACATCCTTCTTTAACTCTGACTTTGGAGATCCAGCTCTCAATGGACATCTCCATGTGGATGTCTAATAAATATCTCGATATTAATATGTTAAAAGCCAAATGCTTTGATTTTCTCCTCCCTCCCCAAATCTGCTCCTTCTGTACTTTTCTCCATTCTATCAGATGTTAAGGTTAAAAAAAAAACAAACCTGGAATCATCTTTGCCTCTTTTCATTCTTTTGTACCTACATCTAATTAATCAGTAAATTACATCAGTTCATTTATTCAAAGCATGTCTAGAATCCATTTGCCTTTTGCCACTTCTGCCAGCCTGGTCCATCACTATTGTTTCTGGCCTGATGAAGGTAATATCAACCTAGTTGGTCTTCTTGGTTCCACCTTTGTATTGTATAACCTGTTATCTACATTACAGCCAACATGACTGATTGAAAACCTCAGTCAGCTCACGCCGCTGCTCGAAGACCTTACTAATAGCTTACAAACTTACTAATAGCTTCTCAATTCACTCAGAGTGAAATGCAAAGTCCCTGCTATACTCACAAAGCCTCAAAGGTCCCACATGGTTTGTTCTAGCTCTTCTCTGACCTCATCTCTTTCCATCTCCTCCTCTATCTAATCAGCCACAGTGGTCACCCTGTTGCTCAAACACTCAAGTACTGCCTATCTCTAGGCCTTAGAGCTTATTTATCTTTTTAAAGTGAACATTTCGTCTTAAACTGTGGAATCAACTTTCCTTGAATCACAGGCTTTTTTTTTTCTTTCTTTTTGGCCACCTGTAGAACTTGTGAAAAAAATCACAAGATTGCCTTTCAGTGAAGTATTTCTTAGAGGATGCCATTCTCCAATATCTTTCTAGGTCCCATTTTCAATTTAGGGAAATATAATTAGTGAAAAAAAAAAGTACAAAAAAAAAAAAAAGTAAAATGTAAAAGAAACACTTTTTCCTTTAAGGCTTTTGACTTGATCAAAAAGACCAGGAACCAGATGAAGCCGTTTCCTGTATTATGTAAACTGTGTCTCAAGAAGAAATATGTTTGTGCTGTACAGGAAAGCATGGCATTGTCTCCATGCCATTTGACATTTCTTATGCTATGGAGCAATTGATATGTGCACTTCATGCTAATCATTTGGGGAAGTGTTTCAATTTTGCTTAGCTATGGCATTCAAATTTTAAAAGAGTTATTCAAAATTACAATATTTTCAACTTGTATTTTGAGAGAAAGCTTCATTTAAAGAAAGTCCAACTGTGGTTAGATATTTTGAACTGTCCATGGTCTTTGTATAAAATTACTGAGTTTTCCCCTTATTGTATCACACTGCAAACCTTGTTATTCACTTTCCTGGTAAGTATTCTCATTTCATAAGGCAAAACCGGAAATTTATTTTACTAACTAACACAGCTAGGTAGACTTCCTATCCAATGCACAAAGCTCTCTATAATGTGCTAGGCATATGTTGTTTCTGAGATATTGTAAATTCTTTATTTTAGAATTATTGCAGAGAATAACTTTAGAATATGGTATGACTGCCATTGCTACAGCATGTGACAAGTATTAGCATGATTGGTAAGAAATGTAATATTTGTTTTCATATAGTTTTCATGTTTGGATGTTACTATATCTCTTCAATCAGATATTTCTCTTTATAATTTAATTTTTATCATTCAAGTAGTAATTTTGTTGTGTCTGTTGGAAGGAAAGTTATGACCAACCTAGATAGCATATTCAAAAGCAGAAACATTACTTTGCCAACAAAGGTTCGTCTAGTCAAGGCTATGGTTTTTCCAGTGGTCATGTATGGATGTGAGAGTTGGACTGTGAAGAAAGCTGAGTGCCAAAGAATTGATGCTTTTGAATTGTGGTGTTGGAGAAGACTCTTGAGAGTCCCTTGGACTGCAAGGAGATCCAACCAGTCCATTCTGAAGGAGATCAGCCCTGGGATTTCTTTGGAAGGAATGATGCTAAAGCTGAAACTCCAGTACTTTGGCCACCTCATGCGAAGAGTTGACTCATTGGAGAAGACTCTGATGCTGGGAGGGATTGGGGGCAGGAGGAGAAGGGGACGACAGAGGATGAGATGGCTGGATGGCATCATTGACTCGATGGATGTGAGTCTGAGTGAACTCTGGGAGTTGATGAACAGGGAGGCCTGGTGTGCTGTGATTCATGGGGTCGCAAAGAATCAGATATGACTGAGCCACTGAACTGAACTGAACTGCATGCTGGATCATTGGATAGAGTCTATGGGTCATATAAAGAAGTGTGGGCTCAGATCCCACCCTCAAGCTGTCTAACAAGCTTTGAGAAAGAAAGCAGCAATGTCTGTTAGAAGAAAAGGAAAATTACCTTAAGTTTAGAAGAGAAAACAAGTCATCTTGTGTGTGTATGTGTGTGTGTAAGTGCATGACAAGTAACTAATGTGAAGGAGATTGTAGATCAGTCAGTCATTAACTGGTTATGGTAAAGCATTGAAACAAATGCATAAGAACTGAATAATTATTAATGTTTCCAAACAACAATGACAATAGAAGCAAACTCCCAAACAAGATAAACAGTGGTAATCCCTGTTAGGAAATTCTCTAGTAAATCACTAAATGACATCATAATGACTTTCCAGAATTAATGGGACTTTCCCAAATGTCTGTGGTAATTTTAAAGATTAATCTGTTTGATGAGACCATTTTCTGTACAACTATATCCGGTTGAGTTACATGAAATTGCCATTTTCTGAGTTTAAAGGATTGCGTATCAGCAATCTTGGGCTTCCCAAGTGGCTCAGTGATTAAGAATCTGCCTGCCAATGTGGGAGATACATGTTCAATCCCTGGGTTGGGAAGATCCCCTGGAGAAAGTGAAAAGTGAATGTTGCTCAGTTGTGTCCTATTCTTTGAAACCCTGTGGACTGTAGCCCACCATGGTCCTCTGTCCATGGAATTCTCCAGGCAAGATTACTGGAGTGGGTTGCCATTTCCTTCTCTAGTGGATCTTCCTGACCTAGAGATCGAACGCAGATCTCATGCACTGCAGGCGGATTCTTCACTGTCTGAGCTGCCAAGAAGACGGAAATGGCAGCCCGCTCCAGTGTTCTTGCCTGGAGAATCCCATGGACAGACTGTAGCCCTGAAGTCCATGGGATCACAAAAGAGTCAGACATGGCTTAGAGACTGAACAAGAACAAACATCAGCACTCTCATATGTGCAACCTGGCATAAGTGACTTGACAACAGGGAATGGGTGTTTTCCTTCATACAAAGTGTCACTTAACACATGGCTTAACACATTGAGCTGAGTCCTCACGCACACTGGGTATGCAGCCAGTGTTTATGGAAAGCATGTTGATGGTATGTTAATATATGAACAATTACAGAAGTTTCTCTTATAGAGACAAAAATGCTTTTAACCTCATAAAGATAAAATGTCCTTGAGAAATGAATTGCAAATTTGCCCAGGTGAACTTTGTGAGAGTTTGATTATTTTTAGGAGCTGCAAAAAGTTAGAGTACTGGAGACCTTTTTTTTTTTTGACTTCTTATTAAGGGCTTCCCAGTGATAAAGAATCTGCCTGCCAGTGCAGGAGAGGCAAGAGACAGGGGCTTGATCCCTGGGTCAAGAAGATCCCCTGGAGATCTTGTTAATTTTTCAATAAATGTAAAAAGGGAAGAGGGTTTAGGTCCTTGAATGTCCTTTGTTTAGAATGGCTTCTTGTCCTGACCCTGGTATATAGTGTTCTGGGGTGCTTGGTTTTGCATTAGCGTGATCACAATGCCTGCTTCCATAGCTCTTCATAGGATCACATAGGATGTCAGGGCTGCAGATGTCATCAAGCTCACATCCTCACTTTGCAGGTGAGGAAATTGAGGCTCCAGGTGACTTGGTCTCAGTGGAGATTCAAGTTCTGGATGCTCAGGCTGGTGCTTTATCCTTTACATCATGATGCTCTAACAAAAATTCAAGGTGACGACTGTAAATTGTGATATCAGTGGTTAGTTGTGCCTAGCACAAGATTAGAGGCAGATATTGAAACAAGACTAATTCAATATCTGTGATAAAAAGCCATTAGAATCTTAATAGTAAAAAGAAGATCTGTTTCTTGCTCAGTCTATATCCTACAGCTTTCTGTTTGCCTATATGTGTAATTGTCATTGATCTCCAGATGAATTAATTCTTGGAAGATAGAGTTGGAAAAGAAATGTGAGTATGATGATTTCAGCAATTTATGCCTTATTATTAATATCATTTAATATAGTTTGAATGTTTTATCAAATCCTCTGTTATTTTAGGCAAGGTTAAAATATATATGTAAACATATTTTTATATTGAATTACAAGATTAACATTTTTGTAATTTAAACCTGCATATATCATCCAAGCCATTTAGTACTTCATCAAAAGACTGTGCTGCTGCCTTGTTTAACATACTGTTAGGTGGAATTCCTTTTATATTATTATTTTTTTTTTTAGGTCTTGCATATTTGTGGAGTACACTTTCAGGGGAATTCCTTTGGTAGTCTTCATCGAGCGTCAGCAAAAAATATTATTCTTGGCTTCTGTCCTGATTAACCCAGACATTTTAATGTGTGTTATGATGGCTTATTTGATGGATAGTCACCTGTACCCTGTGATCAACTAAAACTTGGCCACTTGAGTTAAACCTTAGTGGCTGAATGTCATAATTTCCCATCTTTTGTTTGATTAATACTTCCTTTTGAGATCTGAAAGGGAAATGTCTGGAGTGTCCTTCGATGTGCAGCCATACTCAGGATGAGAAGGAAGACGTGTCTTTTATGGAAGGGAATTCTTGGTCATAACAAGCTCATTCAGGACAAAGCATTAGATACCTCCCTTTTAAAAAAGGAAATAAGAGATAAACACTTCACTCACCCTTAAAAGTGTTTTTTCCTAAAATTTTGTTGACTTAATGTCTTTATTTAGATTAAAAAGGAATAGCATGTGCAAAAGTATAAGAAAATTCTTAAGCAACGAATGACAAAGGACTTTATTTCCAATGCATGAAGTTATATGTAGTTGCTATTGTAAGATGTCATGTGAAAATATGTAGTTCTTATTTGCCCTTTAGTTTTGAAGAGTAGATAGATTATTTATCATGCCTAGAGCAGCCTAGTGTATAATACCATGACATTCTTCAAAACAAAGAGCTTTTTTTTTTTTTTTTGAAAAAAAAGAACCCCGCCTCCAACACTTTTTTTGAGGGGCAGAGTGTTCCTCATATAGCTCAATTTGGGTAATGTGGTTTACTGCATATTTAAATATATTCAGGAAATGTCTAGTTAAAATCTTAGTGTTTACAGATAGAAACTATTAATTCATTCACTTTAATATTTGAGTCCCTACGATCGAGCATCTCTTCTAAGTGACTAGGTTACCAGCTGCAGAGGACAAAATAAGCAGATCCAGCACTTGTTCTCCTGGAGTTTAACATCTAGGGAAAGAAGCAGTAGGGTGCGAATAAATGAACTGGCAATATATCACAACTTCTGGTCAGATTGCTCAATAAGCAACAGGGGAGAATCTACCTTGCCCGGTGATGGCATTTGAGGAGAGACCTGGAAAATATACTAGAAGAGAAGGAGGAGTGGTTTAGCTAAGGTCAATAGTGTGGGAAAATACCTGAGGCAGGAAAGAATTTGGTTAATTCATGAAATTAAAGAAAGGTCAGGGGACTAACACATAGAGGGGGGGAGGAGCATGGAAGATGATGAGAGTGAAGTATAAGGGTCTGATCCAACTGGGCTCAGTAGCCAGGGCAGAATGTTTGCATCTTATTAAAATTGCAGTGGAACATAGGAATGGGGAGCAGTGTTAACCTTGCAAGGGGAGGGGACGGGGGAAGGAACTAGGTACATGGGAAACAAGGATGGTAGGGGGCTTCATGCTATTTATCTTTTTATACTCTTTATTTATTTAGAAATATTTGAATGTGTACCTATTAATAGTAAAACATTTAAAACATTCTAATGAGAAGCCTCTTACAGTTTTAAGAAAGGATGCATCTTAACGTGGTTCTGCTTTTAAAAGACTGTTTTGCCATCTTTGTGGAGTATAGATTGAATGGGGCAAGATTAAGAGTGGAAATTTTAGCATACTCTAGGGAAGTGAGTGTCTTGGTGGCTCAGTCAGTAAAGCATCTGTTTGCAATGTGGGAGACCTGGGTTCAATCCCTGGGTCGGGAAGATCCCCTCGAGAAGGAAATGTCAACCCACTCCAATATTCTTGCCTGGAGAATTCCATAGACAGAGGAGTCTGGTGGGCTATAGTCCATGGGATCTCAAAGTGTCAGACATGACTTTTTGTAGGAAAGTGATGATTCAGCTGGGAAAAAAACAATGGCTGCATATTGGATAGGAGAAGGGGGAGGTGTGATTTATTTGTGAGGGAGGAAAAAATGCCAAGAATTGTGGATATATTAAGGGTAAAGAGAGGGGAGTGAAACTAAGGTATTGTTTCATCAATGAAGCCATGTCCCATGATAGTGAATTTTGAGAGAGAAACCAGTTTGGGGGTAAATCAGGAATTTTGTTTTACCCAATGGTAGCCAGGTATGGCTATGAAGAGAAGCTATCAAGTAGGCAGCTGGATATATGAGTCCATGCCTAAGGAAGAAGTCTGAGTTGAAGATACTAGTTTGGGAGTCATCAACTCACATATGAAATTTAAAACTTCCATAAGTATATGGGACCTGCCAGAGGGTGAGGAAGAGAAAGTGATGAAGGACTGAGCCCTCTGTCTTGCCCACATTTGAAGCTGAAAAAGAAGGAAGAATCCCTAAAGAAAGATGGGGATGCATAGCCAGAGCAGCAGGAGGGAAAGCAAGATGGTGAGGTGTCCAGAAGCTAAGGGCAGAAGGGCAAGAATCCAGAAGACTAGTTTTCATCTGGATGCTGCCACTTGTTTCTATTTTGGACATCATCTAATTTCTTGGAATTTTTTTATTTTTTGTCTGTGAGGTTTATCTTGTCTATCACACAGGCTTGAGATGGTCAATACTGAGAACATCCTTAATTAATATGTTTTAGATATTAATCTATATATGTGGTACGTGTGTGTGTGTGCACGTCTTCAGCAATGTCTGACTCTAGGCGACCTTATGGACTGTAGCCCACCAGGCTCCTCTCTCTGTCCATGGGATTTTCCAGGCAAGAATACTGGAGTGGGTTGCCATGCCTTCCTAGGGGAGCTTCCTGACCCAAGGATTGAACCTGCATCTCCTGTGGCTCCTGAACTGCAGGCAGATTCTTTACTACTGAGCCACTGGGGAAGCGCATATACAGTACGTATTAACCTATAAAATATCTATTATTCTTATTATGTGACATTCTACTATAATTATATGAAAGCGCACAGTAGCCTGGATTTCTTTATTACCTGGACAATGCTTCACTTAACACACTTGGTTGCTTAATTTTGATTTAAATGTCTTTTATGTCACTAAAGCATGTGTTTTAAGTAATATTGAAATAATATATTTACTTGAAGGGAATGGAGGGGTAGCAACTTAATTAGATATATTGATAAAATAAAAAGTCTTTAAACTGAAGTCTACTGTTTGAAATTAAAATACATTTTAAAATTTATTTTTATGTACAGGTAACATGTGTCTAGGTAGAGAGACATCCCCAGCAACTGTAGTTGTTATAGGGTTAAAATGCTGAGTTAAAGTTAGTCATTGGGAGGGAGAAAAGAAAAAGAAAAACAACCTTTACACACTTTGTTAAAACAAGAACAAAGAGCCCATGGAAAGCACCAGGTGTGACATGGAAAAGATAAGGAACAAACTCTTCTGTGTACATATCACTCTTAAGATTATTTAATGACTCGAAAGATGACCTCCACCAAAAGGTGTGGCATGAAAGTGAGCATGAAACAGAATACTAATCATATATTTCAGCAACTCTGATTTCCAGTGGGCTGGGCCTTGGCGCTGACAGTCAACGTGTCCATTGTAAGACAAGTTTATTTCTTGCATAAGTTTACCATTATCCTGGAAGCCCTGCTTACTGGCAAGGCCCCTTCTGCCTGCTGCCCTCTATGTTTTTTTCTTTCTCTCTCCTCCCTCAGTCCCCTCCCTGGTACAGCTCAGTTATCTGGTCTCAGACTTCTGAAGTGCTCTGGGCTTCCCTGTGATTTTTTTTTTTTCCAGCCCCCACAATTAGGTAATCATTTATTAGTCCTTGCCTTGTAATTGAGATGCAAGTTATAATTCCCCTTGGCTCTCGAGATGACTTGCTGCACCCACCTTTTCTACCTCCTTATATCATGAGATTAAAGCATTAAGTGAGCTCAAGTAATGTAATAAAATCTGGAATTAATTAACTGCACTGAAGATGATTATATTATGAATTAAGTACCTCCTTCTTAGAACTCACTATAGCTACCACAATAAATAAACGTATAAAAATGCAGTTTTCAGGGAGTTTAATTTTCAAAAGAGCCTTCTCTAATTCTATTAATATTTATTGAGTCCTATCGGTACCTAGTGTATCTAACCTCATTCATTCTGATTAAAAATGTCTTTCCTTTCATAGTAATGTAAATTTACTGGTGACAGAATTAACGATCTTAAACTCCCCCAGCCCTGCCATAGAATCTGATTGTAATAATTATTTATTGAGCATCCATTATGGAGCAGGAACGTCAGCACAGTACCTTACACATGGGAAGGAGTTGGTACAAGCTTCAGGAGAAAATTTGGCTGGAAAGAGAAATAACTATTTGTAAAAACAAACTCTAAGGTAACGTTTTAAGAGCCCCAATAGAGGAAAGTGTAAGAGATGCAAGGGCAGGTAAAAAGGACATCAGAATTTGTTTATAATCTGCCATGTAACTAAGGACTTTCCTAATTATTTTGAATTTTACACCACGGTAACAAATACTTTCAAGGTTATCTGAATTTTTAGAGGATTGAGTAGGGTGATAAGAAATGTTCTATATAGTGTTCTTTCAAGGTAGCCTGCCCCTTTATCCTCTGTGTAGCTCAGAACACTTATGTTTAGAATATAAGAAGAGTACTTTTATGTTCTGAATAGCCCAGCAGCTTTCACTACCATTAATTCACATTAAATCATTTATATTCAATTTACATTTTCATACATTTCATTACCTGTCAATTGGTTCCAACCAGAAGAACAAGAGAGGAGGAACAGGAGCTGAGAATACATAATTTGTTTTAAGATGTGTTGATTTGGTTGTTTTATCATTATGGGAACAAAAGACAAAATAAGTCAACACTAAAATTAATCTTTTTCTATTAAAACCCCAACTGAACAGGTGATATATTGAAATACATGGAAACAGCTTAACAGAGAAAGTTATTTTAAAAGATCAAGGCTGTCACTAAATACACAATTGAACTGACCATTACAAATATTTGCTGAACCAAATATTGGACTGATTATTTGATTCATTGAGGGTGGAAGAACTGGAAAATTTCTCTAAAATCTATATCTCTTGCACGAAGGGTGATGAAATTACTTCCACTGAGCAAACATGAAAGTAACTTCATTGCTTTGTAGCCACGTGGGCTTAACACTTATATTTTCTGAAAGCAGCTACATTTCTTACACCTCTTCACAGGAATCCTGGTGACCTTTTCTAGATAAGCAGTAATGTCGGATTTCATTGTCTAGACATTGATATCCTTTTCTTCCTGGGAAGGGAGTGTTCGTTTGGCATTTGGTCAGTATAACAAAAAGGAAAGAGAAGAAAAAAACCCAAATCAATAAACAAAATCATTTAGTGGACTGGGGACAGTGAAGTAAAAAAGTGTGAGGGACAAGCAGAGAGTTTCGAATTCACTGGATTGTAGATATTGAAAACAGAACATGACTCTTTGATTATTTGAGAGAAATAAGACTTTTAGACAGTCTAGATTGCAGACTCACAGCCTGTGGGCTGCTTCTGGCAGATAAAGTGTTTAGAAGAGAAAAAAAAAGAAATTGAGCTTGAACGTCTTAAGAGGGCCATATGTTTTTAGTTTTACACAGACCTCACCAGTCCCTATTACCTTATACTTGACTCTTCACATTTTTATGCTCCTTGCCCTATGCTAAGATCCCAGAATCTGCAACACCTGGTATGTGTCTCCCACCTCTAGTGTTTTGTAGCTCTCTAGACCTGGTGGCTCAGATGGTAAAGAATCTGCCTGCAGTGCGGGAGACCTGGGTTCAGTCCCTGGGTTGGGATGATCCCCTGGAGGAGGGCATGGCAACCCACTCGAGTATGCTTGCCTGGAGAATCCCCATGGACAGAGGAGCCTGGCGGGCATCGCAAAGAATCGGACACGACTGAGCAACTGAGCAAAGGCCAAGCACAGAGTTAGCATGTAGTAAATATGTGTTGAACAAATGAGTGAATAGTAGTGGAGATATAGATATAGCCATTTTAAGTGAATAGTAGTGGAGATATGAGATATACCCATTTTAAGTTGGTTTAGCTACAGATTCCATGAGTGCAATTTTCTGAAACCTCTATCGATGTGTGTCATTGTATGAAGAGGGAGGAATGGCAGGGAACTTTCCTGTCCTGTGGGAAGGGGAAATGTTACATTTTGGATGACACTACAGATTATTGCTTTGGAATTTGTTGAATGTATGGAAAATTGTTTCTTAAATCTTAAGACCTCTCTTCAGTTCAGTTCAGTCGCTCAGTCACGTCCGACTCTTTGCGACCCCATGAATCGTAGCACGCCAGGCCTCCCTGTCCATCACCAACCCCCGGAGTTCACTCAGACTCAGGTTCATCGAGTCAGTGATGCCATCCAGCCATCTCAGACCTCTCTTACCCATACCTAAAACTATCCTGTTATTCATGTGTTCAACTTTCTCTTTTAACCTTTTCCTCTCCACCATCCTCATCCTCATCTGAACAAGTTATTCATCAAGCTGATTGGTGACACAATTAATAAAACAGTGTTATTTTCCATGTGAATTTTTAAGGTGATCATTGTCTTAAAAGGGCTTCCCTGATAGCTCAGTTGGTAAAGAATATGCCTGCAATGCTACCCATTCCAGTATTCTTGGTCTTCTCTTGTGGCTCAGTTGGTAAAGAATCTGCCTGCAATGCAGGAAACCTGGGTTTGATCCCTGGGTTGGGAAGATTCCCGGAAGAAGCGAAAGGCTACCCACTCCAGTATTCTGTCCTGGAGAATTCCATGGGCTGTTATAGTCCATGGGGTCACAAAGATTCAAACATGATTGAGCGACTTTCACTTTCAGGGGACTTTCATTGTCTTAAAAAGGAATGATATAGTAAGAGGATTTGAGTATGTGCCTTTTCTCTTCAAATAAGAAGTATTAAAGATGGGAAATAATTTGAGAGAGCTGTGCGTCAGCTCATCATGGTCAGGTTACCATTTTGTTTAAAAAATTATTTTTTAAATATAAATTTATTTATTTTAATTGGATGTTAATTACTTTACAATATTTCATTTTTTTATTAATTAAATTTTATTTTGCTTAACTTTACAATATTGTATTGCTTTTGTCATACATCAAGATGGATCCACCACAAGTATACATGTGTTCCCCATCCTGAACCCCCCTCCCTCCTCCCTCCCCATACCATCCCTCTGGGTCGTCCCAGTGCACCAGCCCCAGGCATCCGTTATCAGGCATCGTACCTGGACTGGCGACTCATTTCAGATATGATATTATACATATTTCAATGCTATTCTCCCAAATCATCCTACCCTCTCCCGTTCCCAGAGTCCAAAAGTCTGTTCTATACATCAGTGTCTCCTTTGCTGTCTTGTAAACAGGGTTATTGTTACCATCTTTCTAAATTCCATATATATGCGTTAGTATACTGTATTTGTGTTTTTCTTTCTGGCTTACTTCACTCTGGCCAAAGAACTAAATAGAAATTTCTCCAAAGAAGACATACAGATGGCTAACAAACACATGAAAAGATGCTCAACATCACTCATTATCAGAGAAATGCAAATCAAAACCACTATGAGGTACCATGTCACGCCAGTCAGAATGGCTGCGATCCAAAAGTCCACAAGCAATAAATGCTGGAGAGAGTGTGGAGAAAAGGGAACCCTCTTACACTGTTGGTGGGAATGCAAACTAGTACAGCCACTTTGGAGAACAGTATGGAGATTCCTTCAAAAACTGGGAATAGAACTGCCTTATGATCCAGCAATCCCACTGCTGGGCATACACACTGAGAAAACCAGAATTGAAAGAGACGCGTGTACCCCAATGTTCATAGCAGCACTGTTTACAATAGCCAGGACTTGGAAGCAACCTAGATGTCCATCAGCAGATGAATGGATAAGCAAGCCGTGGTACATATACACAATGGAGTATTACTCAGCCATTAAGAAGAATACATTTGAATTAGTTCTAATGAGGTGGATGGAACTGGAGCCTATTATACAGAGTGAAGTAAGCCAGAAAGAAAAATACTTTACAAGATTTTAAACCAGTTCAGTAGATCTGATTTTGTTGATTTTAAAATATTACATTTTAAAATTTCTTATTTTTTCATTACTTTCCACTTACTCAAAAAAGGTTTATTTATTCTCTCAGTAAATGTTTACCAAGTACCAATAACATGCTAATCATATGAATTCACCAGATTTCTTTTTCCTTTCATTTAACAAAAATGACAAAAGAAAACATTCAAGCAAACAGGATAGGGCACGTGAAACAAACCCACCATTTTCACACAGTGGGTGTAGCCACCAGGCTATTTCTGTTGCCTGTGCTTTGCCTTGAGTGAGAAGGGCAAGTGGTGTGAAAGGACATGACTTGGAGGCAAGTTATCTAACTTACATCCCAAGTTATCTAACTTATACCTTTCAAACTGGACTTGGTGCATGGATTTCTTTCTTCCTTTTCTTTTCCGTGCTTTGAAGTCACAGATAATAAATTCTGTGTCCTCAAGTTCAGCAAGTATTACCAGAGCGTCTAGTCCCTGCCCAGCCATGAGCTTTGTTAAAAAAGGCAAAGTAGTGTAACTCTCTCCATATTTCATATCCTAAAGAGAACATTTTACAGCCTTCCCTGACATTGAGACAGGCATGTATTCACTAAAAAATCCTTGTCTAACATCTCCTGGAACAACCACATTCTTCTAAATATCATCTGGCTATTTAAACAAGCTGCAGTGATTTCGGTTCCAAGCCCTCTCTCCTTTGTGTTGCTCCCATGGCATGGATTTATACTTGAAGGAAACTGGCACGAAAGGATCCTGTGTTTGGGGTTTATAAATTTCACAAAGTAGTTAGGTTATAAATGAAGGATTAGTTCATACGTTTCACCTTGGTACTATTCTGAATAATATAAATTCTGTACACATACTTTATTTGATCAACAGGGGTGAAAACTGTCATCAAAATTAGCGTATCTTTGAATATCAGAAGCATCTTACTTCTCGGTAATTATGCTACATTGATTTTCCTAGAGTAATGGGGAAGAATTTAATTTTGTTTAAAATATGAATAATGTTCACACCTGCAAGCCATTATTCTGCCTTCTTGGATTTCAGGGTCGCATTCACATCATCTTACATTTCATTGCTTTGTTTGGGGATGGTGCTGAAAAAGTAAAATCATAGGACGTGCCACTATTGTTGATTCTAAGTGAAAAGCCATTGGCTATCAACACTGCTCACGCTTATTTTCTGTATTATGATAGAAAAAAATAAAAGACATATTTTCTCCCAGCTTTCCCTCGGGTGGATTGGGTGGCATCTCACTTCACATGATACGAATCATACATTTTTCTTCTATTCAGAACTCTGTATTCCTGTAAGTACTTTGTCATCTTTAAGAGGGAAAGGAAAATGTTTTGATTGGAGGAAAAAAATTCTGTTCAGGTTGGACATAATCGAGTCAGACACTCACTTTGTGCAGCTGTTTCAGTTTCAAAGAATAATCACGATATTGTTGAAAGATGATGAGATGTGTTATTATCTAACAGAATCACACTGATGTTTTATTAATTCCATATTAACCAATAGGACGACGCGTTAAACAGCAAGAGATATAGTCAAGGTTAGAAAACTGAACTTACAGAACTGCTCAAGAGATGGAGTTTAGAAAGATTGCTTCAAGTTAATTCATTAACCAGTAGCAGCATACGAAGCAGAAGTAAAAGTTCGTGAGTTAGTTTGGGCCATGTATTGAGTGAGGCCTTGTCAAATCATAATATAACCCAACAAGGTGTTGGAGTGGCTATAAAAGCTAATAGAACCCCAGGCTCCCATATAGAAGTACAGTGACCTGATTTAATGGGGGTAATGGTTAGCTGTGTTGTATTCTCCTCTGGTTACACCCTCTTTGGCTTATTGTCTTCATTTTGGGGGTAGTTTGTTTTTAAAATAGATATTCATGGACTGGAGAGCTTCCAAAGAGAGGGTATAAGGCAGTAAGAAGTGAGGCTGTTTTGAAAAAAGAAGGCTTAGAAGGAACATGGCATTTGTTTCAATTACTTACAGGGCTGTCAAGATAAAGGTAGCGCGTGTGTGTGTGTGTGTGTGTGTGTGTGTGTGTGTGTGTGTGTGTGTGTGTGCATGCTCAGTTTATCTGACTCTTTGCAACCCCATGACTGTAGCCCGTTAGGCTCCTCTGTCCATGGAATTTTCCAAGCAAGAATACTGGAGTGGGCTGCCATTTCCTCCTGCAGAGGATCTTCCTGACTCAGGGATTGAACCTGCATTTATTGTGTCTCTTGCATTGGCAGGCAGATTCTTTACCAACTGCACCACCTGGGTGGCCCCAGCATTGCTAGGCTTATTCCTTATTGCACAAGCTGATATAGGGTTAATTAAAACTGTGAATCTAAAATTTTAAGGAGGTATAGAACCCTTTGAAAGAACTAATTTTTTTATTTAAATTTTTTTTTTGATGTGGACTGTTTCTAAATTCTTTATTGGATTTATTACAAATTGCTTTTGTTTTCAGTTTTGGTTTTTTTCTTTTCTTTTTTTTTTTTTTTAGCTGTGAGGCATGTGGGATCTTAGCTCCCGGACCAGGTATCAGACTCACACTCCCTGCTTTGGAAGGCAAAGTCTTGACCGCTAGACCTCCAGGGAAGTCCCTGACAGAACTATTTTGACTATACAGAGCTAACTCAAAACATTGTGAGATAGCATAACCATGGGTATTCAAACAGATGCTGCAAGGCCTTTTATTTTACAAATAATTTTCTATCTGAATGATTTGTAAGAGAGGATATCATCTAAGAGCTCCTTGTTCTAAGATCCTAAGGCTTCTTCTAACTTAGCATGAACATTTTGATGATTTGATATAATTTATAGTTCCTTCTCTTATTATGAGAGCAGAAACACAATGTTTAGTGGCTTGCCTTTTCTTTATTAACAGAATCAAATCTATAGGTACAGCAGTGGCCTGGACTTCCCTTGAACAAAGGTTATGGCTCTGTGGCAATAGGCGGAGGGCCAAGAGATAATGATCTTGTGGGGACATAAATCTGAAACACTCCATGAAAATGTTGAAAAATATTGTCAGAGTGCATTCAGTTAGGGTTCCCATTTTAAGCAGAGCACAAACAATGGGTCCCTTAGTCTTTACAAGGCATTTGAGAGGGACGCACATGGGGGTGGAGTGGGACGGAAGGCGAAATGGAGTAGAAAAAACCCAGAATCAACAGGTTTGTGACATTTGAAATAAACATTCATATTCAGAGATGCAAGTTTGATCGCTGGGTCAGGAAGATTCCCCTGGAGGAGAGCATGGCAACCCACTCTAGCATTCTTGCCTGGAGAATCCCATAGACAGAGGAGCCTGGAGGGCTACTGTTCATAGCATCACAAAGAGTCAGTCATGACTGAAGCGACTTAGCATGCATGTATTCATCTTGAAAGCTCTCTGTGGCCCATATTTTAGGGAAAAATATATATTTTTTATTTTTGCATATGATTTTAGGGGGGGATATAGACTTAGAGACCAAATATATTAGCATCAGGACTCAAGGTGCATTACCCAGAAAAAATGTGTAGCTACATCAGTGAATATACAAATTGAGTGAAAAATATGGAAATCAAAAAATACCCATAGTGGCTAAACAGTATGCTGATGTATTTGGAATGGGGGCATTGATTCAGCAAGCTCTGTAGGAAAAACAAAACAGCTCTATGGATCAGATTCTGATTCTTGAGGACTTTGAGATGAGCTCTGGTCTGACTGGAGTGAACTTTACTTGGAAAGACCTTAAAATGATTTTCCTAAGATCATGCTGCTAGTAAGTTACACAGTGGTCTCTCAGACCCAAATCCAGTGACCTAATCCTCTACTTAATTTTATCTCAAGAACACTTTTTTGATCCTGGTGGAAGCAGATGAGGAAGAGAAAGCAACCACAGCCTGGGTGGGGAGAGAGATCATGAGAGAAGCCCCAGTGTGGGTATGTGCTGGGTGGGGAGCCATGGCCCCACCTCTTTGCCTCAGTTTGGGTGCAGGTTTATAGCCCGTCTTCACACTGGGAGAGCTGGCTTTTCGAACCATTACCCATCTGTCTGCAATAAAGGGGCCTCTTGAGTGTGATGTCTTGGGTCCCAATACTTGAGTAATGATTATAGGTGGAAAGTGTCTCTGAGGCAATTCCTACTGAGAACTGGGAGTCCTAGGAAAGGTCTATTTATTAAAAATCAGCCCACAGCAATTTCCCCTTCAACTATCTTCTTTGAATCTTTGCTTCTTAAATATTCATGAAACCTGCAGTAATTTCAGATTAAAGATCTCCACAAGATGAGTCATTCCCAGAATCTTACATCTATGGTGGTATTTGGATTTGTTTCTAAGTTTCCCCTCTAATAGTTGAAAATCCCTTTGCAAAGCTTGTATTGCTTTCATTTACTGAAAATGAACAATGCTGAACCGGGCCCAGAGGACATTAAAACTCCATTATAGTTCACTTCCTGAAACCATGGATTTGGTTATCCTACAGGTAAAATCACTTCCCCGTGTGTACAGGGAAGTGTAGTGTTTCCTCCTCCCCACAGCTGCAGTGTCTCTAATATAGTGCCTTTACCAAGCATTTGTTGAATGCATGCATTAATTCAGATAATTTCATGTGACTTATGTTTTAATTGAATCTGGTTTTTAGAAGAGAGATGGAATTTATGTGAAATATTTTGTATCACGTGTTTTTAAATCATTGCTGTTAAACCCAGGTTCAAGGTCAATCATTGATTTTAAATAATAATGTAGTTAAATATTGAAATAATAGTTAAGTATAAAGAGAGAAACATTTTAAATTGGTTTTCATACCAATAATATTTAAAATGATGAATATTTGAGATGTACTTTGATATCTATTTCCATCACATTATACTCTGTAAAGTAGGTGGCATATAAATAGACACAATGAGTTCAATCCACTCCTAAAATAAAAGACGTTTTTATAACACAGATTTCTCCAGGGAGGAAATTTGTTCTTCTCCCACCCTCTGAATTGCTCTTTATTAAAAAGAAAAGTGTTTGTTCAGTTTTATTTCTCTCAATGCTGGATGACAATATGGCTGTGGATGGTGTATAATCAGTTTTTATGGGTGATGTTCTCACAAAAGGAGTGGTTTAGAAGTGAACAAGTTACTCTAAGGTATTCAAAGTTCTCACTTTATCATATTGGATGTTCTGTTTCTGTTTGCGGTTTCAAGACATAAAGAACTTACATAATATTTTTTCAAGCATTTGAGATGATAATGAACCTTTCAGATTTTTTTGTTGAAACTCTACTGAGAGTTTGTGTGTTTGCCACTAGAAAGAATTCCAGTGGCAGCCCAGCAGACTTGTAGGTATCTGATTTTGTTTTTCTGAGGTATTCCTTCCTTTTAAGCTAGTCAGTCAAGCTTGCCACAAAAATTAACACAGACGTCAAAAGGTGATTTTTTTTTTTTTTAAAATATGAGCTTCAACAGTGTTTGAGTCATAAGAGATACCTCAAGTCGAGCTATGGAGTAAGTTCTTAAATCATCTTAGTGTTATTGCTTCCATTTAAAAAAATCAGTTGCAACAAACAAAGCCAAAACAACTTTAGATGTTCCATAGAAGTTTTAATTGCAGAGATTTCCTCTGACGTGAGTGTTAATGAATGTCAAAGCAATAGCATAAAAAGACATTACTAGTTTAATGATTGATAGACTAAGAAAAACACAAGGTCTTTTGTCAGATAAATGACTACTGTTTGGTGTTCCTTTACCTTAGGAGTATCAAAAGTGATCTCAAGATAGGTAATCATAGCCCAGGAGCAAATCAGAATGTAGCCTGTTATAAAATAACCAAGGCAGAAAGGCTAATTGCTTATTTTCTCACTTGGCAACTTTGACATTATTTCTACTTTTGGGGTTTGTTTGGATTCTCTGTTGAAACTTTCTCTTTCTGAAGACTAAATAAACATTTAAAATTTTATGCCATTGGCTTTGTACATCTACAGTCTAAGTGTATCATCAAAGAAAATTTAAATATCATTCCAAGTGTTGGAAAAGCCCAGTTGGTGGTGTTTGGCTCTATAGAGATGATGCTGTGACACAAATTTATAGGATGAAGTGAGAGCAGGAACATCCAACAATCACGGAGCAATAATCATCAATGAGTTTTCTTTTAAGCAATGTTTTATACCCCTGGGTTGGCCAAAATTTGCTATGATATGTTCTTAGCATTCTGAAAGGCTTAACAGTGACACACACTCTACATAGCTCAAATCAACTTTTGCTCCATGTGTTACTGAATATGAGAGACTTTGTAGGTTAGTTCTCATGTGTATTTGAGGAAGAACCCTAAATTTCAAAAGTGCTATCGATTCTTGTTACTTCCTTTTCCTCATTCCTCATTACTCTTATTTCATTACTTGTTTGTAAATAAAGTCATCTTTTAGGCCTTGTAGTTGACTCCAGGAGAAAGCAGTAAATAATACTAGAATGAATTTGGGGGAGAGTAGTAGGCATAGACGGAGAAGGCAATGGCACCCCACTCCAGTACTCTTGCCTGGGAAAATCCCATGGACAGAGGAGCCTGGAAGGCTGCAGTCTGTGGGGTTGCTGGGGGTCAGACACGACTGAGCGACTTCCCTTTCACTTTCCGCTTTCATGCATTGGAGAAGGAAATGGCAACCCACTCCAGTGTTCTTGCCTGGAGAATCCCAGGGACGGGGAAGCCTGGTGGGCTGCCGTCTATGGGGTCGCACAGAGTGGGACACGACTGAAGCGACTTAGCAGCAGCAGCAGCAGCAGTAGGCATAGATTTCAATGGTGAACTCTGCCAATTTGGCAAATTGCTATTTGCTCAGAATATCGTGTGCCTGCTGATGGTCTTGGAGAAGGCAGTGGCACCCCACTCCAGTACTCTTGCCTGGGAAATCCCATGGATGGAGGAGCCTGGCAGGCTGCAGTCCATGGGGTCGTTGAGGATAGGACACGACTGAGCAACTTCACTTTCACTTTTCACTTTCATGCCTTGGAGAAGGCAATGGCAACCCACTCCAGTGTTCTTGCCTGGAGAATCCCAGGGACGGGGGAGCCTGGTGGGCTGTCGTCTATGGGGTCGCACAGTAGGACATGACTGAAGCGATTTAGCAGCAGCAGCAGCAGCAGCTGATGGTCTATGAAGAATCTGTGCAGATGTAATCTTGCTGGCAAGTCCACGTCTTGTCTTCAAACACCTGGGGGAAATCTTGGCACTCTAAGGAGGAAATTTACTGCAGGTGTTGAGGGGCAATGAGACTTCTTCCTTTCGTGCCCTCCAGCCTGCCACCAAAAATATTTCTTGTTCCTCTGCTCACTCTGTTCTCCACAGATCTGGGAGTGTTGTAGGGTGCCCCTGGTCTGTCCTGTTGGCTCTCTCATGTACTGTTTGCCAAGTTAACCTAAGACCATTGCTACGAGCAAGGGGACAGTAACTTCCGGGTCATAGAGCCAGAGAAGAAGGGCAAGGGGCACCACATCCTGCTGGGGAGGGTGCTGTGTGGGTCTGGACAGAGAAGCAGCTGAGAATGGCAGGGCTCGGGTTTCATTTCCTCCTTCACTCTCCAGGTGCTTCGTTTACTGGAACGGATTCCTGAGGGCTAAATGTGTCTTACCCGAACAGAGTATTCAGGCTCTGGCAAGGTTAGCGTGGTTAGACTGGACAAAACCAATATAATATATTACTATTATTGAGAACTGCAAGGCCTAAGAAAGAAAAAAACTCATTTTCTTCCTCCACTCCTCCATGAATGTGCTTGCGGTCGAAGCAGTCCTTGTTTCTACTCCCGTTGTTCAGTCATTTAGAAAGGTCTGTGCGAAGGGGTCTTTGCATTTTTGCTTTCTTTTGGTCTGTTGGAGGTAGAGAGTAGCCTAGAGGGAATGTCTCAGATAGAATTTATCTGGGAACTGAGTATTTATATTGATTCCAAGAAGAAGAAACGATACTTTCCCCCAGGTTTTTGAAGACTTGAATAACACTGATGTTCAAACATTAAAACAGATGATTCTGCTATTAACAGTTTATTTTACCTTTCTGAAGTGTTGGGTTTAAGACACAATGAAAAACATTTTCTATAAGTAGTATGAGATCCATACTACAAAGTGATTCTTTTATGGAATCTTAACTTTCAAGTTCTATCACATTGCATTTTGAAAGTGATACTGTACTTCTTAGTGCGTTTTTCATAATTATAGTTAATCCTCTGACACATTTCTAAGTGCTCTTTATAATTTGAGGATGGAAGATGCAACTTAATCCTTCTGCTGAAAAATAGACTATGTGGAAATTTGGGTATGCTGCCACCAGGTGGTGGCAGATTCTTTGAGTGTGTGTTGTAATTTAAAAGTTTTTTTTTTTTTTTTTTTAAATCTTTTAAATAAAAACAGTAAAGTTATTTCTTTAAACAATATCTTACTCAGAAGTCTAAATATAAAATAAAGCCAGCTAAGTCACTATGGTGATAATGGGGTAGGAATTTCAAAACCCAATGTCTGTGCCCACCTCTTTATTCTGATGATCTCTGAGGAACAACAGGAACACAATCAAAACTTACCAATTATAATGTGCACTTTTTACTTGGTATTAAGATATGGAGTGTTTTGAAATTAAAAACAACTGTGTAAAATATTAAAATGATAGTCTTCTAGAGCAAGGAGAGTCTAGAAAGCCCTTTATAAAGTTGATAGACTAGAGGGGAACGATTCTTCCTAACGATCCAATATAGTGAAAGGAATAGACATGAGCAAGAGAATACACATAAGGCTGGACTTCTTAGAGGCCTGTTCAAACAGATCAAGCTCTATTTGGGCAGAGTTGGGACATACAGGCTTGGACGGTAAAGGATCTGCCTACAATGCGGGAAACCTGGGTTCAATCCTGGGTCGGGAAGATCCCCTGGAGAAGGAAACAGCACCCCACTCCAGTATTCATGCCTGGAAAATTCCATGAATCGAGGAGCCTGGTGGGCTACAGTCCATGGGGTTGCAAAGAGTCAGACATGACTGAATGACTTCTCTTCACTTCACTTCTCAGGACATACAAGAGATTCTGGAAAAGGAGGAGAGCAGGAGGGCGTGTTTCTTCTAAGAGTCAGCGATTGGTTGAACTTCTTTTAAATTCATTATTCTTCAGCTAGTTATTAATAATTAGTTCCATAGCTGGAGCCTGGGACCCTAAGTGAAAGGTCACCGTCTTTCAGACTATCAAGTCTTTGACAGTCTTCTTTCTATTTTTCTAGTACCTTCTATCCCAAGTGACTAGAGAAGACAGCCAGAAAGCAAACTATGTATCTACCAGCTTACCCAATCTGTGCAATGGGTCGTTCCAGGCTACTGCTGCTGCCTGTCTTGGGTCTTGTGTGAAGCATCATTTTGCTTTGTCAGCTTCCTCATAAATGATCAATATCTTAGTTAAAAGCAATATTATTTTTCTGTCTTTGTCTGTCTCTGCCTAGGGAAACATACCTGTAGAAATTGTAAACTTTCCCAGAAACCACTTTTTTTTTCTTAAAGCATTGTTTTCTCTTAAAGTATCTTTAAATACAGAACCTTACAACCTTTGAACAGAGAAGTAGATAAGGTAAGTATAGTAATATAACTATCCTATGATACAGGAAACTGAGATTGTGGGACGGTTGAGTGGGAAAAAAAAATCACCAACCAACCAAACGAAAACCCCAAGAAACAGTTAATGATAAACCAGTAAAACACTGTGTCTTACTAGAGTTGTTCTAAGTCACATAGTTGCTCTAAAATGTATATCTATATATCTATATCTATATATGTTCTCTCTTAGAGAGAGAGAGAGAGAGGGATAGAGAGAGACAAATGATGGGGAGATAAAAAGATTGACAAAAGATTGATAGAATGTCAGTTTAAGGATTCAGTGAACATAAACTGAGTATCTACTCTGATCTATGGGCTTCCCAGGGGGCACTAGGGAACCCACCTTCCAGTGCAGGAGATGTAAGAGACGTGGGTTTGATCTCTGGGTTGGGAAAATCCCCTGAAGGAGGGCATGGCAGCCCACTCCAGTATTCTTGACTGAAGAATCCCATGGACAAAGGATCCTGGTGGGCTACAGTCCATAGGGTCACAAGGAGTTGCACACCACTGAAGTGACTTAGCACACACATACTATGTTCTGCACACTGTTGTGGAGTCCAGACAAACTCCATGGCCCCCTGGAGTTTTTTTTTAATAGGAGAGAAGACAGTGAACATAAAAATGGCTCAATATACAGTGGTTGGTAAAGAAAACTGCTGCTGCTGCTGCTGCTGCATCACTTCAGTCGTGTCCGACTCTGCGTGACCCCATAGACGTCAGCCCACCAGGCTCTCCTGCCCCTGGGATTCTCCAGGCAAGAAAACTGGAGTGGGTTGCCATTTCCTTCTCCAATGCATGAAAGCGAAAAAGTGAAAGTGAAGTCGCTCAGTCGTGTCCGACTCTTAGCGACCCCATGGGCTGCAGCCCACCAGGCTCCTCCATCCATGGGATTTTCCAGTCAAGAGTACTGGAGTGGGGTGCCATTGCCTTCTCCGAAGAAAACTGCTATAAAGAGGAATGAAGATGAGCAAGGGGACAAAGGGTAAAGGGCAAAGGGTAGCGTGCAGAGGAATTGCTTCTCGAGAGAAGGGGCAAGAATAGAGCCTCTGAGAGGGGACAGTTGAGCAGAGACCTGAAGGCAATGACAGAGTGAGCCACGTGATGGCTCTTGGAAGTCTTCCAGGCTAAAGGAATAACAGTAAAGGCAAAGAGCCTGAAGAAGGAACAAGCTTGTTGTTCAAAGAACTGGTGACTGGCCACTCCGGGCCATAATGAATGAGTGAGGAAGTGGTGAGGATCACAGACCTCAGAGGCCATGGAGAAGGGCCTGGGTTGAGTGTGGCAAGCCCCTGACTGCTGTGTGAAAATCGACTGTGGGAAAGCACCAGAGTTAGGAGCCTCTCTGGAATCTCAGGAGAGTGCTGACAGTATCCTGGATTGGCAGGCACTGCTCATGCCAGGCAACTCTTCTTTCTGAATCTCTACTTGCTCTGCTGATTCATTCCAGCTAACTCCTGCTGGGACAGGTATTCACAAGACAAATAGCAGGCATCCATTTGATAGTCATGGAGGTACCTGTTGTGGTTTATAAGATATCCAGCAACTGGGGTCTTAGCCAAGTCACTTCTTCTCACTGAGCTTAGGTGGTCCACATAGCATCTTTCTCAGGTCTGACATCCTCTGAGTTCTGATTTTTGTGATTGAACCTTAATGAGCTCCACCACCTATGATGACCAAAAGGGTAATGGAAATCATTAGAATGCCCCCACATGCCTCTGAATTGAATATAATTTGATCCAGATCTTTTCCACTCCTTGGGAGTCTGCAAACATTCTGTGATGCCCAAATTCAGATCTTCAATCTTCTATCAGGCTGATTTGGGGAACTCTGACAAGAGTGGTCACTGGGTAGCGGAGGCCCCACCAGAAATCGCCTCCTCTACTATCACACAGCCTGTGACCCTTGTGAGCTCTTACAGGGCCCTCCTTAATGTTCATTTGAATCTGAGCTTGAGGGTCTGGGAGGTACACTGGAACTTTCCTGCCCCTTGTAGGATTAGCACAGAGATCACAGTAAAATTCTCTTCAGCAAACAAAAAGCAAGAGGACATCAACAAATTTTAGTCTTGAGTTTCAGGAAGGGAGACTGCACAATGCTTAATCCTTCCGCGTTAAGTAGATGCTGCTTCATCCTCTATCAGTTCAATCTTTTTAAAGTGTAAAATTCTGAATCAGTTGTCTAAGTATTTGTAATCTGGTATCAGGGTCATGTTTCATGCCCCATGCACAAAGTTAGGCAGCAAATTCAAAACTGTAAAGTTGCTAACCTAAACATCAGCTCTTGAGTTTTGCCTGAAGTCCACAGCTCCCTCTGGCATTAGTCACGTGATCCAGGTCTGCAGATTTGGATACCTGATCTTCAAGGTGACCCTCTAATCTGACAGAGACTCAAATACCTGATGTAAAACACGCAAAATTGCCATCTCCACCCAAAACAAAGCAAAACAAACTTTTCTCGAGCTGATGTGTATGCACTGTTTAGCAGAGCATTTCAGAAAATTTTGTACATTTGAAGCTTGAAATAGAGCCCACTTTCAATAAATAGGTGCTCTGATGAGGACTATGGACTAATTAACTTGCCTTTAGTTTTGGAACTCTTGGATTAGGTTACAAGGTAACAGATTTCCCTGGTTTTAATGTGTTCCATACCAGACATTTGCTTACTGCTCCTAAATATAAACTGGTTTCCCCTGTCACTTATACAGAAGATTGAACATTTCTGAAGCAGAGTTGAGGTAGTCAAGGAGAAATCTGAGAATTTCCTGAGGAACTTTGAGGAAGGCCTAAGCCAAGTTTTATGGCAATTGTGTTTGCTATTTAAAATTAATAATCATTATGGTCTTATTTGTTATAATGTTATAATTAGTCATAATATATGACTAATTCTCCCAGGAACTCCGTTATTCCTTGATAGTGAGTTGCTATAGAGAAAGCTCTAGGGAGTTGGGCTTATTCAAGTGAGGGAAATGAAGGATAAAGAGTGATTGATTGACTATTTGCAGATAATGGATTTTTCCCATAAAGAGATGATGTTGGACTACTGTTCAGAGGAGTTTGAGTAATATGAAATGAGCTTCAACTGAAGGATGCGGGATTTAGGTAAAGTACACAGAAGGATTTCCTTTTAATAAGTGGAATTCAGCGTAGATGGATTCCTAGACCACAGAGGTGGTAGTGGTCGTAGGAAGGTGGCTGGAAACTGTTGAAAACATGAGAAAACCACGAAAAGCAAATGAAAGTATGGAGTGTAAGTCATGATTTTGTTTGTTCTGGTACACTCTACAAGTTGAAAATTTTTCATCAGGATAGAACTTAAAACCACACCATATACAAGGGTAGTCCATGCCCTGTTGAAAGGGACTCAAAATATAGAGTGATGGCTGATGTTGCTCAGCCAGAAATAAAAAAAGATTTTTAAACCATGATCAAAGGATGTTTACAGTATTTATGAATCTAGAAATATTGCTTTATTTCACTTTCATGGCACAATCTATCCAAAATTAAAATATACAGTGTCACCATCATTAAAGTTTGTTTGTTGAGTCACCCAGCAGTTTTCAAGAACATATTTCTTCATTTGCATCTACGATATCTGGGACACATCATTTGTAAAATTTGCATATGTGATTGTCACGAGGGGCTTCATCTCTGGTCTAAGTACAAAATCATATAAGTTCAGAACCATTTACATTTTAACGTGTCCTATGGGTACGTATTCATGGACTCCGCAAAGTAATTTTTTCATATATACTTTTAAAGATTATGTAATTGTGAGATTATATCCAAAGGGAAAGATAATAAGTCTGTGATAAGTGTTATTACATCTTCTTAAAAACCTAGATGGCGTGTTAAAAAGCAGAGACATTACTTTGCTGACAAAGGTCCGTATAGTCAAAGCTATGATTTTTCCAGCAGTCATATATGGACGTGAGAGTTGGACCATAAAAAAGGCTGAGCGCCAAAGAATTGATGCTTTCGAACCATGGTGCTGGAGAAGACTCTTGAGAGTCCCTTGGACTGCAAGGAGATCAAACCAGTCAATCCTAAAAGAAATCAACCCTGAATATTCACTGAAAGAACTGATGCTGAAGCTGAAGCTCCAATACTTTGGCCACCTGATACAAAGAGCTGGCTCATTGGAAAATACCCTGATGCTAGGAAAGACTGAGGGCAGGAGGAGAAAGGGGCAACAGAAGACGATATGGTTGGATGGCATAACTGACTCAATGGACATGAGTCAGAGCAAACTCCAGGAGATTGTGAAAGACAGGGAAGCTTGGCGTGCTTCAGCCCATGGGGTCACAGAGTTGGAGACAACTTATCAACTGAACAACTCCTTAAAAAAAATTCTATTATGTGACATCTGCTGCTGCTGCTGAGTCGCTTCAGTCGTGTCCGACTGTGAGACCCCAAGGATGGCAGCCCACCAGGCTCCCCTGTCTCTGGGATTCTCCAGGCAAGAAAGTTGGAGTGGGTTGCCATTTCCTTCTTCAGTGCATGAAAGTGAAAAGTGAAAGTGAAGCCGCTCAGTCGTGTCCGACTCTAAGTGAGCCCATGGACTGTAGCCTATCAGGCTCCTCCCATGACATCTATAGCCATCCAAATCAACTTTTGATTTCATTTTTTTCCAGCTAATGTGTTTTCCTCCAAAGTATCTTCAGCATGTTCCTCATAATATAAAGAGACTTTGTTAACATCAAAATATAGCATGCTTTCTCTTTCTAAGAGAAAATTTGGGGGGAAATGACCTTTCATTAGGCTGTATTAAGGCATCTGTGCTCTCCCCAACATTATTTTCTAAGGTAGTATCAGAGTTGATATGCTTAAAATGAGTAATGTTGGCTTCTTAAGATGGAGTCTAAGAGCAGAAGTTTTCATTAGAGGGCAAAGTTACAACAGTCCAAAATAGTTACAGCTCCTGGAGTTTTCACTAAAAGGGGAATAATGTGCTAAAGGATGGCTCACAAACTTTTAAATATTTAAATCTGGTGACTCCAGTAGATTTTAACTTCACTCAGAGGCAGGGTTTATTTTCAGGATTCTGTATTCAAGGCTCAAAGAAATAACTAGCTGAATAAAAGCTGCTTCCCAACATTGGATGAAAAATTGGAATTCCTGTTTATTTCCTGAGATAGAGCCTCCCTGCCTAAGCACCACAAAATTCATCAGGAATTATTTTTTTCCCCTTTGAGTGGTGATCATTTGATTTTAGTCAAACTCCAACTGGCCAATATAAATGCCTACAGAAAGATGAGGGTTGCAGAGCTTGTCGGGAGTACCTCAAGTGGCTGTTTGTTCAAAGCACTTGCTGAAGCAGAAACAACCCTTTTTGTTTTGAAAGCATGTTAATGTGATAATGAAATGCACAAAGCAAAGAGGTTCATCCATATAAATGGGTCATTTAAATAATGAGCAAGGAGGAAGGATGTGGTTTAGTGTCAGAACTGATTAATTAGGACATAAAAATAAATAACCATCCCCACATTGGCTGCTTCCCTTGAAACTTACTCTATTAGTGGGCAATGAAGTTAATGCAATTGACAATATAATTACAGGTTAGTTAACAGAACAATCTATGAAGAGGCTGTTGCTTCTTTTACAGCTTTAATTAGCGAGATAGCATCTCTGTTAATTTTCTCATCTCTATCTTGCTAATCTTCTGGTCCTCTTAGAGGAATCTAGTGTTTCCAATTAATGTCTCAGATTGTGTTAAATATTAGATACAAATAGATAATATTTTTCTAGGTATTCAGTTCAACCACCTTTTATGAAGTGTCTTTCATGTGACAGTCTCTGTGCACGTGCATGGTCGTGAGTTTATAGAATTATGCTCCCCCAAAATGCAACAATGTTGACCAGTGACTTTCTTCTGCTATAATCCTTCTCTCTGGAGTCTTTGCACCTTTCATAGGTAGATCGTCAGATTTATTCCCTCACCAAAGAGGCGAACCTTGAGGCAACTTTTATCAGTCTATTTTACACAATCATGATTGAGGATAATGTAAGGTAGTTGAAAATTAATGATCAACTCAGCTTCAAATACTCAAGGAACACAAACAAGATCTATTAGCATCACTAGAGGTCACTGAGACTACCGGAAGGGCACTTGGAACACACACACACACGCCAGATTACGTAAAATAACAAAATCACACATAAAACTACTTGAGATGCATCCCTATCCCCATAGTATACCAGTAAAGGTGAATGTGGTCTGGTTAATTTCTCCTTGCTATTGTTAAATGATGAATCAGAAGCTGGTTTTTGCATAGGACGAGTCAGCTGTAAGTTGGTGGATATTTTCAAAGAACTAATTTCATTCTGATAGAGAGAGCCTTTTCAGTGTTATTTTCAAAAGCTTATTTCACCCTCCTAGTGAAGACATAACTTTCTTATATTGTGAAATGAAAGAAGAAAATCAAAATTGAATTGTGTTTTGGAGAATAAACAAGAAAAATGCTCTTCACATTGCAGCGATGATTGATGTCTTCAGATCCCTCTCAAAGATTTATGCTTTTATTTATTTATTTTTCCCTGAACATTCCAGGTTTTCAGTTCAAAGTAAGTTTTCAGGATTTTCTTGACCAAAACTTGCCCCTTTCCTCTTTGCCTCTTCCTCCCTCCCCTTGTTCTCTCTCACAGTGTAAAACATGGGGAAAGTAGAACATTCTGTTTTTTTCACAATGGTTCATTTGTATTCTCTGAACCCAAGACTAAGGCAGGTTCTAATGTCTAACTGTTTTATATCACCACTGAGGTAGCAGTGACATGCTGGCTGCTGATGAATAAATATATTTATCTGGCTTCTAAACCTGCATACACTGTTGAATAATGAGCAGATGTTAACAATTACTCTAAATGTCTTGGATATTTTGTAAAACTTTTATCAAACTTAGGGTGGTTTATTGATTTTGTCAGAACCATGCCTTGGGCACAAAACATATTGTCATTTGGGATTCAACACGGGCAAAATGGATGTCCATTAACATTTTAAACTCAGACACTAGGGTCTTGCTTCTGGAACCTTCTGAACAATAGGTCTCTCTAATACGTCCTTACTCTTCCTGCATGAAACAAAGCATATCCACTGGCAAATTTTTTATACCCTCACCTTTTAGGATATAGCACAGAAAAAATTAGGACTGAGAGGTAGTGAATATGAAACTTGGACACCAGCTCCATGCATTTCAGGTAAACATTACAACCCAGCTCACTGAAAATGACCCATGTTTGTTTCTAAAATAAATGAACAAAAAAAAATCTATATTCCCATCTCTCTGGAGTTATGTTTTGCTTTTTTGTTCCTTTTTGTAACATCAAGCCTTTTGAGTGGAATGATACAGAAAGTCACTTTGGATTCAAATATAAAATAAGGCCATCCATCATGTTAACAATTTAATTACCTGAGTATATATTTTTTCCAGCAAAAAACCCCATTATTTGCTGTATATCTTATTACTGAGCTGTTGCCCTAGGACAACTTGGCTGTCATGGAGCGGGCCTTGTGGTAAGAAATGGCAAGATAGGGAGCAGATAAGCCGAGCGGTCCTCTGCCTCCATGCCAGGCCTTCTCAGAGCCTGTGTTTGCTCCAGGCCTCACCTGTTAGCGTCCCTGTAAGCTTTGCTGCAACAGTGAAATGCTGACTTGTAAAGGCAGCCAAGCGTGACAGAGAGAGTGAAGGGTCGAATGAAATAGAAATGTGATATTTTCTATCTTCTGAGGGCCCAGGAAATAGAAGGCCTGCTGCTGAGCTGGGGCTTGGCCTTCACTATCAAACTGAACACCAGGGAAGTGGTGAGATTTACTGTCTAGGACTCACACACAAGGCCTGAGGTTGCACTGGTTGCTTAAGCATCTGCTTTCCCAGTATCCTTGCCAGGAGAATCCCATGGACAGAGGAGCCTGGCAGACTATAGTGCAAAGAGTTGGACACAACTGAGCACATACACACATTCCCAGTGATTGTGGATTAAAGAATTATTTCATCATGGAGAAAATGAGGAGACTAGACTAAGGGACGGAGAAGGCACTGGCACCCCACTCCAGTCCTCTTGCCTGGAAAATCCCATGGATGGAGGAGCCTGGTGGGCTGCAGTCCGTGGGGTCGCTAGGAGTTGGATACGACTGAGCGACCTCACTTTATTTTTTCACTGTCATGCATTGGAGAAGGAAATGGCAACCCACTCCAGTGTTCTTGCCTGGAGAATCCCAGGGACGGGGGAGCCTGGTGGGCTGCCGTCTATGGGGTCACACAGTCGGACACGACTGAAGCGACTTGGCAGTAGCAGCAGCAGACTAAGGGAGGCAAAGCAGAAAAGCTTCTGGGCCTTCTCAGGGCACTGGGATTTAGGGACCTCCTCTGCTTCCCAGCTCTCATCTGGTGGTAGGCAAATGTCTGTGATGCCAGCCTATTGTTTGCTTCATTTTTGTTTCTTTAATTGGAGGATAATTGCTTTACAGTGTTACATTGGTTTCTGCTGTACAGCAGTGTGAAACAGCTATACATATATATACATATATATATATTCCCTCCCTCTGGAGTTTCCCTCCCACTCCCCCGCCCCCATCCCAGTCCTCTAGGTTATCACAGAGCACCAGGCTGAGTTCCGTTTAATTCAGCAGCTTCCCACTGTCTGTTTTACACGTCGTAGTGTATATATGTCAATGTTAGTCCCTCAGTTTGACCCACCTTTTTTTTTTTTTTTTTTTTTTCCCTCAATCACACATGTCCTGTTATGAATACCTATAATGACATAAATTGATAAATTGATAATATGGCAACAATCCTGCCTGCTTTGGGGGTTTGAGGTCCTAAGGTGGCAAGGACATTTTTTCCTGCTTTTACAGTTTTATGCAACGTGGTGGTTGGCAGTTTGACTTCGGCTTGCTCCCTTGCAGCAGGCATTGTCAACCGAGGAAGACAGAAAACAAAGACCAGACTTCAACCAACCATTTGTACACGCTGCCTGTTTCCTGGCTGGATAATGTTACAAGACAAGAAGGTGTTCTATTCTTACTAAGGCTCTGAATTGAGGATAATTCTTGCATTTCAGAGCAGAGGTCTGATAAATGATGGAGACAGAAGGGCTTGAAGGAAAACTCTGGGAATGAATCTTACAGGTAGCAGGGGGCAAGCTGCCTAATGGAAAACCTTTGCTTTTGAACCTTGACCAGGTTCAAGGTTCTGTACTGTACCTCTCTCTTCCCCCGACTCGTACATTCTTGTTGTTTTTTTAACTTTTTGTTTTATATTGGAGTGTAGCTGATTAACAATGTTGTAATAGTTTCACATGGACAGCAGAAGGACTCAGCCATACATACACATGTATCCATTCTCCCTCAGACCCCCCTCCCATCCAGGGCCCCCACTTTCTTTTAATTTTAGGACACATAATTTGAGAAAAATATTTGAGAATCTTACTCCAGCTTTTGCCTGAAGAAGAGTTGCTGATCATTTGAAACAAATACATGGAAATTCCTTCCAAACAAATTTCAGTGGAGATGATTCAGCCATCACAACGATGACTAGGAGAGGGTGGTTTTTCTTATGAGTTCCTTGATAACTTTACAAATGCATCTGATTTTCAGAGCGAACGCATGTTTTCATAAATGGAAACAAATAAAACAGTAGGCAAGGGCTTTCTCAAAAGGCTTGCCAAGTACATTAAACACACAAAAGTACATTCACAGTGAAAGTTGGTTGAAAACAGCTGTTTTAAAGGATTTTTGGTGGATGCAGTTAACAGCATCATCATTATAAGGCCTGAAGCGAACGTGTTACTGATTACACCCCATTAAGAAGTTGGAATGTGTTCCCCACAGCACATGCTGTTTGGAAATAACAACCAACTCTAAAACAGTGAGCTAAGACTTTCTTAGGGGTTGTGCAGCCTATCTATAAAGATAAAATTCTCATGTAAATGAAAGTACATCTTATCTTAACCAATCAGAATATTTTTAACAGTATTGTTTGAGTAGAGCTTTCCTTAACGTCTCTCACCTTTTCCCCAAGCCTTCTCTGCCTTCTCCAGTCAGACAGACACTCTTCTGAAGTTGTACAAGAAGCCAGACCTGAAGGAAGTCTGGGGCTTCAATTTGCCATAGCATGCACACCCAGCTGGCTAGTGTGTCTGAGTGAAAAGGCAATGCAGTTCCAGGTCAGCCCCTGATAGAATGTGTTTGCCCTGGGAGCAGAGAGCACTCTTCAGGGTGGGTGGGAAGGCTGTGGTGGGGTCTGTGGGATATGGAAAATTTAATAAGGACCATGGGATTACTGCTCCGAGAAGTAATGCTCATGTGTTGAAAAGGCACTGTCAGAATGCCACGGAAGCAGGGCTGCCGCATGTCTGTAGCTCGGCTGTTATTGTTCGGCCTGTGTCTGCACTGCCTGTCCACCGTGGCACTCAAGGGCCCCACAGACACTTTTTATAATGGCCCTGAAGCCTCCCAGGGGCCCTTCGGGTTAGTTGGGAAGGAATTTAAGTCCAATGCTTGGTAAGGAAAAAAAAGGGCTTTTTCACCTTTCCACACATTTGAAAGAAGGGTCAGATTTCTCCTCGTGTTGAAAGAGTCACCGCTGGGGACTAACCTCCTTTCCCTCTGCAGGGGCCACTCTGTGGGCCGTGTTAGGAAGGGCAGTCTCGCCTCTCCTGCTCCTTGAGTGAGGAGGGGGAAGCACCTCAATGTCCAGGGAAGAAGGGGCATCCTACATGCATGTGAAACAGAGACAGAGGTAGCAATGCTGATATAAAGATATGATTATATAAAAGAATGTTCTTATTATTTCAGTTGTGAGAAGCATATTTGAGTCCCATTGATGGGACTTTAATAGGCTCTATAAATTTTGTGAGCCCCGGTGTCCTTATTTTTAGAAAGAGAAAAATAAGACCTACCATATATAATTTTTGTGAGTAGCACATACTAAGCATGTGTGTGTATGTGTATATATATATATATATATATATACAGATTTGTATATACCTACATGTGTACAAGCACATATATGTATAAATGTGTATGTGTTTTGTGTGCACATACACTTTATAAAAATGGATGTCAGAATTTTTGCTACAAGAATTCCTTGGGGACTTTGGGACTATGTGAGATTTCAGATTGTAAAGAGGTCTCATTGTTTGCTGATCAGGAGGAGGAGAGTTCCTGGGAAAATCCTTCTCGCCTGACCAATTGGGAACTTTGGAGACCCTCAGGGTTATGCTGAGGCAAAAATAGACTTTTTTGGCTAGAGTACATCCCTGCTTAGAGTGAGCAGCAATCCTGATCTAAACTCTCAAGGTTCCCAAGACTGTTAGAATGTGACTTGGGCATTCCTGAAAAGCTGTTACACACCAGATTCTAACATCTACAAGCATGGGGGTATCACAGTCCCATTCCCTATGTGGTAACTTCGAATTCATCTTCCTGGATGGCACAGTCCTCAGAGGGCAGATGGCTCTACTCAGCAGAGTCTTGATGGGGGAGTTCTGACCTCAACAGAGAAGTCTAGTGACAGAGCCTGGCACTGGTCTGCGCACCTGAAGGAACTGTTTCTATTGGGGACGTGCTCTACAAAGCGCCTTTTGTCCAAGCCGACGGTGGGGGAAACAAGTGGAAATGGAGATAAGTTTATTACACAAAAACTTTGATGTAACAGATAAATATATTATTGATAACACTGCAACCATGACTCTTAGGGAATGTTTTTGATAACATGACACAAATATTAGTATTACCAACTATCAGTAGAAGTCGTTTTCCACAAAGAAAATACAGTTGATTTTGAACAAAGGGAATGGTTATAGGTGTCACCTATGAGGCTGTGTCACTGTGTAACTATGTCTATTGCCGTTTCCTGCTTCAGTGAATTGTGGGCAAAGTAAATTATTTTAAGAAACCTGCATGGAAATGCATTTCAAAAATCATTTGGTTTCTTTGTAGTAAAATTAATTTATTACACATTAAAAAAAGAGAAGATGCCCAGGGAAATTGTACCCAGAAATTTAGGAGATGAGATTTATGATTTGATATTTCAGCTTGGCAAATGGAAGTGAGCTGGAGATGGGTTCTTTCATATATGAACTGTAATCTGTTTTTTTATTATTATTTAAATAATCAAGGTAATTTATTATTTTTTCCTGGCAAACAAGCTATTTTTTTCTCTTATTGTACAAATAAATCTTATATTTAAAACATATACTCATTCTTCCCCTTTACCCTTTATTCTCCCTTTTCCCTTCCATTCTGTAATCATTTACTGAACATCTACTATGCCCTAAAATGGCTGTCTGGGGAGGCCTTACGAATAGCTGTGAAAAGAAGAGAAGCGAAAAGCAAAGGAGAAAAGGAAAGATATAAACATCTGAATGCAGAGTTCCAAAGAATAGCAAGAAGAGATAAGAAAGCCTTCTTCAGTGATCAATGCAAAGAAATAGAGGAAAACAACAAAATGGGAAAGACTAGGCATGTCTTCAAGAAAATCAGAGATACCAAAGGAACATTTCATGCAAAGATGAGCTCAATAAAGGACAGAAATGGTATGGACCTAACAGAAGCAGAAGATATTAAGAAGAGGTGGCAAGAATACACATAAGAACTGTACCAAAAAGAGCTTCACGACCCAGATAATCACGATGGTGTGATCACTGACCTAGAGCCAGACATCCTGGAATGTGAAGTGAAGTGGGCCTTAGAAAGCATCACTACGAACAAAGCTAGTGGAGGTGATGGAATTTCAGTTGAGCTATTCCAAATCCTGAAAGATGATGCTGTGAAAGTGCTGCACTCAATATGCCAGCAAATTTGGAAAACTCAGCAGTGGCCACAGGACTGGAAAAGGTCAGTTTTCATTCCCATCCCAAAGAAAGGCAATGCCAAAGAATGCTCAAACTCCCGCATAGTTGCACTCATCTCACATGCTAGTAAAGTAATGCTCAAAATTCTCCAAGCCAGACTTTAGCAATATGTGAACCGTGAACTTCCTGATGTTCAAGCTGGTTTTAGAAAAAGCAGAGGAACCAGAGATCAAATTGCCAACATCTGCTGGATCATGGAAAAAGCAAGAGAGTTCCAGAAAATCATCTATTTCTGCTTTATTGACTATGCCAAAGCCTTTGACTGTGTGGATCACAATAAACTGTGGAAAATTCTGAAAGAGATGGGAATACCAGACCACCTGATCTGCCTCTTGAGAAATTTGCATGCAGGTCAGGAAGCAACAGTTAGAACTGAACATGGAACAACAGACTGGTTCCAAATAGGAAAAGGAGTACATCAAGGCTGTATATTGTCACCCTGTTTATTTAACTTCTATGCAGAGTACATCATGAGAAATGCTGGACTGGAAGAAATGCAAGTTGGAATCAAGATTGCTGGGAGAAATATCAGCAACCTCAGATATGCAGATGACACCACCCTTATGGCAGAAAGTGAAGAGGAACTAAAGAGCCTCTTGATGAAAGTGAAAGTGGAGAGTGAAAAGGTTGGCTTAAAGCTCAACATTCAGAAAACAAAGATCATGGCATCTGGTCCCATCACTTCATGGGAAATAGATGGGGAAACAGTGGAAACAGTGTCAGACTTTATTTTTCTGGGTTCCAAAATCACTGCAGATGGTGACTGCAGCCATGAAATTAAAAGACGCTTACTCCTTGGAAGGAAAGTTATGACCAACCTAGATAGCATATTCAAAAGCAGAGACATTACTTTGCCAAAAAAGGTCCATATAGTCAAGGCTATGGTCTTTCCTGTGGTCATGTATGGATGTGAGAGTTGGACTGTGAAGAAGGCTGAGCACCAAAGAATTGATGCTTTTGAACTGTGGTGTTGGAGAAGACTCTTGAGAGTCCCTTGGACTGCAAGGAGATCCAATCAGTCCATTCTGAAGGAGATTAGCCCTGGGATTTCTTTGGAAGGAATGATGCTAAAGCTGAAACTCCAGTATTTTGGCCACCTCATGCGAAGAGTTGACTCATTGGAGAAGACTCTGATACTGGGAGGGATTGGGCAGGAGGAGAAGGGGATGACAGAGGATGAGATGGCTGGATGGCATCACTGACTCGATGGATGTGAGTCTGAGTGACTCCCGGGAGTTGTTGATGGACAGGGAGGCCTGGCGTGCTGCGATTCATGGGGTCGCAAAGAGTCAGACACGACTGAGGGACTGATCTGATCTGATCTCAAGTGTGATTTAAGTTAAGTTACTAGACATGCAAAAAGAAAGTAGATTGAGTTTCTGATTCTGAGTAACTCATATAATTTCTTTTGTTAAAATTCTGGAGGTGATTGAAGTAATCATCTCCTCTGGAAAAAATTGTTCTCACGGAAAAAAAATTTTCATGTAGAAATGACTCTAAAAGAGAGACCTCTCAACTGAGTGTTCATTTGCCAGGGGTTATAAAAGATGATCTCTTAAAGATGATCTTAATAAAAATCTTAAGACTTGTTTTTTACTTTATTGTCATTGTTTGTGCTCAGCCTCATCCAACTCTTTGCAACCCCAAGGACTGTAGCCTGCCAGGCTCATCAGTCTGTAGATTTTCCAGGCAAGAATTTGAAGCAGATTGTCATTTCCTACTCCAGGGTATCTCCTCAATTCAGAGATCTTCTCACCCCAGAGACTGAACCGGAGTCTCCTGTGTCTCTTGCATTCGCATTGGCAGGTGGATTCTTTATCACTGTGTCACTTGGGAAGCCCACTGCACAGTGGTAAAGAATCCACCTGCCAATGCAAGAGATGCAGGTTCGATCCCTGGGATGGAAGGATCCCCTCGAGAAGAGAATGGCAACCTGCTGCAGTATTCTTGCCTGAAAAATTCCATGAACAGAGGAACCTGATAGGCTACTGTCCATGGGGTTGCAGAGTCAGATGCAACTGAGCAGTCATGCATTGGCCTATTTTAACTTTAGCTTTATCAATATTATAATACTATGTATGTACTGGATTGGCCAAAATGTTCATTTGATGTTTTCCTTAAGATGTTACAGAAAAAACAGAGTGAACTTTGGCCAACCCAATATTAGTACATTAGCAGAGAGAAAACTATGTAAATAAATACATATGTACATTGGGCAATGCATGTTGAAAAATGTTTTACTGACAGGGACTGTGACAGGAAACATTTGAGGACTGTTGTTCTAGATTATATTCTTTATGAGAGCAGAGAGCCTCTGCATCTTGTTCAGCTCTTTACTGTGAGTGACAGTGTCTGGCACATTTGGGCACAATAAATATTCGGAAAAAGAATAAATAAATGAACAAGTAAACTAACAAATGGTCTATCTACCTTTCCTTCACCATTTCTATATAAAAACTGCTACCTCTAAAAAATATATGCCATTAACATGTGGCATATATTTTTTAAAAGACTCATGTGGAGATAGATATCTTTTCCCTGTTTTCGAGTCTTATTGTGGGTCTGAAGTGAAGTGAAGTCGCTCAGTCGTGTCCGACTCTTTGCGACCCCATAGACTGTAGCCTACTGGGCTCCTCCATCCATGGGATGTTCTAGGCAAGAGTACTGGAGTGGGTTGCCATTTTCTTCTCCAGGGGATCTTCCCAACTCAGGAATTGAACCCTTGTCTCCCACATTGCAGGCAGACGCTTTAACCTCTGAGCTACCAGGGAAGCCTCATGCAACACCATATTAGAGGAGAAATCTTCTGGAGGGAACAGAGGCTTGTTCTCCATCAAATCATACATTTTGGGCTACTGTGCATGTTGCTTAATTGCTTGGCTTTGAAAATAGCCTATCATGGACCTAACACTTGAAGGAACTCAAAGAAATGGGATAGTAGACCGTCACATCCTTTCTAGGCAGGATGATACAGACAAACTGGTTTGCACTCTAAGCAATCTCTACATCCTCCCCTAGGAATCTACTTAAATGCTGGAATTCAGCATTTAATGGTTATTTGACCAAAGAAAAATAAGGTAAGGATAAGCACCTTAGGCTTGGTGATGAGCAATGCTTAACAGGGTTTTTTTTTTTTTTTTTCTTTGTTTTAGTAGAGAGGAGGAGGGAGGTTTTGTGAATTAATGGAAAGCTTGGAAGTATAGCAATATAGTCCAAAAGAAATAATATGCAAAAAATTCAGAACAAACAACCCTGGTGTCTAACACTGATGTTTTCTTTACATCAGTACTTCTCTGACTGTAATGTGAATGTGTTTCCCTTTGGGCTTTGTTAAAATTCAGATTCTGACTTGGCATTACTGGAGTGGGACTGAGATTCTGCATTTCTAACAGGTTTCCACTTGATGCTGATGTTTTTATCCACAGACCATCTTTGAATAGCAAGATTCTGCATCATAGCTCCTACACACGTGATAGGGTTAAAGACAACCTTGCTGAGTAGGTTGGTGTAGCTTGCTTAGAATAATCAGAGCAAAAAAATTTTTTTTTTGCTGTTTAGTGACCATTTTGAAAATTGTCACTACTGCTTTTCAGCTGGGCCATCACAACAATCCCAGACTTTGGTTGGTATCTCTTCCCTTCTCTGAGCTTCCTCCAATGCCATCAGTCATTTCTGTCTACAACACAGTATCATCATACAACTCCCAGCTATAAAGGCCCACAATGGACAGCAGGGAGGTCAAACCAGTCCATCCTAAAGGTAATCAACTCTGAATATTCTTTGGAAGGACTGATGCTGAAACTGAAGCTCCAATACTTTGGCCACATGATGTGAAGAGTCAACTCAATGGAAAGACCTTGATGCTGTGAAAGATTGAGCGTGGGAGGAGAAGGGGGTAACAGAGGACAAAATGGTTGGATGACATCACCAACTCAATAGAATGAGTTTGAACAAGCTCTGGGAGATAAAGAAAGACAGGGAAGCCTGGCATGCTATAGTTCCTGGAATTGCAGAGTCAGACATCATAGTGACTGAACAGTGGTGCTCCATTCATCCAACAGGATGAATTACAGCTTTTGAACACACCATATTAGAGCCTAAACTCTGCCACTTACCTTTTACCCACGTCTCCTGCCTGCCACTACCTATCCCATGGCCACACCCCTCCCCATCCATATATGTTTTATTCCATCCACCCCACATACAGCATGCTTGCTCTTTTGCTTCCATGAAATTTCATTTCTAAATCTGTTCTAGTTCTTTAAACAATTTCTTATTTATAAACTTACCTCATTATGTTGAAAAAAGTTATAAACAATTATATTTATAAACTTCTTACAAGGGAATGGTCGGGTATTAAATTGTGTGTTTGTGTGTGCCTGTGTGTGTGTGATACCTGGCATTATAAATTACATAATGAACACACAATAAATGCTTGTTGAACGGATACACTAGATGCCTGATACAACCACAGTTGTGTTGGATTAGGATGTGAGATGGGTGAATTGTTGTAAAACTTGAAAGTAAATTAATTAGGCTCAGAGAATTGCCTGGATTTTATAATAAATTGCTCAAGATAATTTTATGATTAAAGAAATCATGGAAATTGCAAATATTGCAGAGCAGTTTCTTTAGCTGGCCTTGACCAGTGAATGGCGTGTTGAGAGTAGTAGAGAAGGATGGCTCTAGCTCTAGATTGCATCTCATCCTGTGTCACGTTCTGGAGATTTTTCTCCCTTCCAGCCAACTTTATTTCACTCAGAAGAGTTATAGTCTGGGTGACTTATGACCAACAATGATAGCTGGCCCATTTGTCTTTCTCCCCTCTAACTCTCTGGTTTATAATTTCTACCTGTGGGACTGTTGTTCATTTCGAAGAGATCTCTGTGGAAGAACTTTCAAGGGTGGTGCTTTAAAAAATCTTGACCCATTCATAGCAACAATAAAACACTAGACTGGTTTTGCAAGCAAGATAGCAGAGACTTTGCCTTTGGGAAAACAACAGAAATGGCCATAATCAAAGGGGTAAGCTTGTTTTGTTAGAACAGCAATATTGGTTAAGAAAAGAAAACCACTAGTCACCAGGCAACCATATTGTTAATTAAAATGTAGATTAATATTGAATATGGTTTTTAAGATGCACTTAAATAAGTAGGTATTAACTAAATAGCATTATCTTTGATTTTGTTATCACAAAACTATGTGTGCATACAGTTATATTTTCACACCCACAAATGTACATATACAAACATGTAAAATATCTTTAATTTCCTGGAATGGAATTCTCTAGCATTTCTACTGCTGAAAGTTCAGAAGACACCCTTTTTCTTCTTTTTTTCTCTTTTCTGTTCCCTCAAGTTTCCCTTTTTGTGTTTCTACCACTATCAGCCACTTACCCTTGCCCACTTTTCTCTCCCCTCCTATGTAGCACATATTTCCCACTCAACAACTATTTAACAGGCGACTTGCTCTGGTCTTCCTTTGTGCAGTAGGAGGAAAGAGGGGTGAGATGTATTGAAGAAATTTATGCAGTAAATTCCAGTGTTCCGGCCAGTGAACAAGACCCTTGATTCTAAACACAAGGCAAAGGCATGATTCGAACCACAAGAAAGATTGAGATTTGTGCTCTCGCCCTAGCCTGACTCTAGATTGCTGAGGTCCTGGTTATTATGGTGGTGCATGAGGTATAGGCAAGCTGAGCCCCTGACCAATTTGGAGAAAATGCTTAGAAATTCAAATAAAGATCAAATGGAAACATACTAAGGGCTTCCTTGGTGGCTCAGATGGTAAAGAATCTGCCTTAAATGCAGGAGGCCTGGGTTCCATCCCTGGGTCAGGAAGATCTCCTGGAGAAGGGAATGGCAACCACTCCAGTATTCTTACCTGGAGAATCCCATGGCCAGAGGAGCCTGGCAGGCTACAGTCCATGTGATCTCAAAGAGCTGGACAGGACTGAGTGACTAACATTTCACATTTCATTTCAAAAACACACTCAGGTAAACTAAAGCAACCCTGAGTGGATTGCTCAGTTTAATTTAGTGTACAGTTCTGTCAAATAATGAGAGCAAAGACCATTTTACTTTTTCATTGAGAACCAACTCAGGTAAGTACACCCGAATCTCCCAGGACAGGGCATTGGTAACCGACCCTCCAGTGAGGGGAGTTGGGAGTGGCCTGCAGTGCAACATAATTCAATGGTTGGAATGTCCATGGTTTCAAAGTACTGAGTGTTCCCTAAGTGTCTTGACACCTCTGGAAAGACTCGGACTGTTTCCAATATTTGACTTGTCTTTGTCTAGGATCCAATAAATGCTAGATCGGTGAATGAGGCAAGGAACTGACTGGAAGGAGAATGAGTTGGTCACTTGTCAGGACTCCCTCTGGACCACATTGGCTCCAGACTGTTCTAAGGTAGTGCCCTTTGACCTCTCAGCTTCCCCCATTTTTTAATTTGTTGTCTGTCATTCTAGCATTTTGCTTATCAGAGTATTAGAGCACTAATATGAATAATCCTGTAGCTGTACGGGCAAAGCTAATGAAACTTTCCAACCAACTTTTGGAAATAACCCTTACAGAGTCACGTTTCTGACAGTATACAGAAACACTTACTTTTTATGTTCACTTCTATGTTACCACTCTTAAAAGCCTGCTAAGTATTTCCTGCATTAATTTAGCACACTGTGGTTTAAAATTTACATTCAAGCACTAATAAATTTGACCTCATTCATAGACATTGAAGACTAGATTTGGATTTGCTGGGACTGAACTTGTGTGATATGTAGACTGACCAAATGACCAGAGATTTTGGCAGAGTCAAGACTTGCCTTGGAGTAAGTACAGAACTGTGATAGCTGCCTCAGGAATGTCAGGTTAATACGGTTAATATAGTCCTTTAAAGAGAAAGAGAGAGAAATAATGGAGCATTTGCTTATGTATTGGTACAGAGCCTGATGGGAAATATAAGTATAATGTACAGATGAGATCCCCATATATCATATTTGTAAAAATGTGCAATTGATCATTCAACAAATGCTTCTTGAGAGTTTGCTTTGTTCCAGAAACTGTGCCCGGTGCTGTGTTATAAGTATAGCTCTTAAGATACTTCTTCAAAAAAGAATCTTGAGTTTGTCCACTCAGAAACACTTAGAACCAAGAGGATAATTAAGATTTCTTCAGGGTTAGGAAAGGAAACACTGAGATGGACATGATTAATGGAATGGATCTGAGTTTTTCTGGAATAGATGGCACAGGGGCATCTCTTTGGGAGAAACCCTGGTTGGAAGTCAAGAAGAATGATTTGCGGTGTGAATTCCCTTGTTACAGTTTTGTTTAGTAGTTTAGCAGATTTCACGTCTGGGACTCTCCTGAGAATTAGCCACTGTGGAGAACAGAGAATCAAGAGGAAACTGAAGCAATATATATTGAAAGGCTTAATCTGATCTCTTGCCTGTCTTCAAAAGAAGCTTCATTTGTAAAGGACATGCATGATCTTGAAGAAAGGACCCTCGTTAGGCACTGCAGAATTAATGAAAGAGTCTGTGTCCAAAGCCTCTGGTGCAGTGAGGTTAAGGATTTGCTCTGTGCCCAGTTGGGAGATACGCTGGAGCGGGACTAAATTTCATCTCCTGGATTTTTTGCTCAGTAGAGCACAATTCCTTTCTCTTGCTGTAAATTAAGATTTATCTGACAAGATGCTTCCGCATGGAAACAAAAGAGTTAGAACCTAGCAGAGCAGGGTTCACGCTCATTCAATCTTGTTGGCTTCTCTCTTCACTTTGTTTTTGGGGATGGCTTATGTTTGAGTTCTCCACGTGTTTATAGAGTCAAGGAGAAAATGAACTAGGCTTGAAAGCTACTAAGGGTGAGGACCAGAGAAACACCATGAGACAGATCAAACGCACATATCTGCTTCCTCTCTTATTCTACTGTGTTTGAAAAGTATCCTCATGACCTAAGAGAGCAGAGGAAACCTCATGGAGTGAAAGGAATTCCTAGAAAATATGTGGTGTCGGTGTGTGCATGTGCAAATGCACACATGTGAGCATGTATTTAACGTAAATTGGCTCATACCATATCTTTATGCTTCACTTCCACTAAATATATATATGTGTGCATATAATATACACATACCAATATATTTGTAATAGCAAAAATTTTATAAATAGTGCTCATTTTGTGTTATGAAAATTGTAAGCACTTTAGCTACTCCAAATTATTTAATATAGGCTTACTGCTGGTGCTACTGCTGCTAAGTCGCTTCAGTCTACATTCTTTTAAATCACAATTAGTTTGGTTACTCCTTAATTGTTGACTTTAGGCTGCTTCCATTTTTGTTGTTGTTGCTATGAACAATGATGCACCAAATTTCCATATGCATACTTTCTTAGATATGTGTGAACAGTGGCAAAAGAATGAAAAAGACCAAATACATTTCATCTGATAACAGTGTTTGCCTCTGAGAAGGGAGAGAGGACATGAATGGATTCTCTTGCGGGTAGAGGGACTTTCAGTTCAGTTCAGTTCAGTCACTCAGTTGTGTCTGACTCTTTGCGACCCCATGGGCCGCAGCACGCCAGGCCTCCTTGTCCATCACCAACTCCCGGAGTTTACTCAAACTCATATCCATTGAGTCAGTGATGCCATCCAACCATCTCATCCTCTGTCATCACCTTCTCCTCCTGCCTTCAATCTTTCCCAGCATCAGGGACTTTTCAAATGAGTCAGCTCTTCATATCAGGTGGCCAAAGTATTGGAGTTTCAGCTTCAACATCAGTCCTTCCAATGAACATTCAGGACTGATTTCCTTTAGAGTGGACTGGTTACTGATTGGATCTCCTTGCAGTCCAAGGGACTCTCAAGAGCCTTCTCCAACACCACAGTTCAAAAGCATCAATTCTTTAGCGCTCAACTTTCTTTCAAAAGAAAGAAAGAAAATCTTTCTTTTAGTTCAACTCTCACATCCATACATGACTACTAGAAAAACCATAGTTTTGACTAGATGGATCTTTGTTGGCAAAGTAATGTCTCTACTTTTTAATATGCTGTCTAGGTTGGCATAGCTTTTCTTCCAAGGAGCAAGGGTCTTTTAATTTCATGGCTGCAGTCACCATCTGCAGTGATTTTGGAGCCCCCCCCAAATAAAGTCTCTCATTGTTTCCACTGTTTCTCCATCTATTTCCCATGAAATGATAGGATCGGATGCTATAATCTAAGTTTTCCAAATGTTGAGTTTTAAGCCAACTTTTTCACTCTCCTCTTTCCCTTTCACTGAGGCTCTTCCGTTCTTCACTTTCTGCCATAAGGGTGGTGTCATCTGCATATCTGAGGTTATTGATATTTCTCCCGGCAATCTTGATTCCAGCTTGTGCTTCATCCAGTGTGGCATTTCGCATGATGTACTCTGTATATAAGCTAAATAAGCAGGGTGACAATATACAGCCTTGACATACTCCTTTCCTGATTTGGAACCAGCCTGTTGTTCCATGTTCAGTTGTAACTATTGCTTCCTGACCTGCATACAGATTTCTCAAGAGGCAGGTCAGGTGGTCTGCTATTCCCATTTTTTCAGAATTTTCTGCAGTTTATTGTGATCCACACAGTCAAAGACTTTGGCATAGTCAATAAAGAGGGACTTCAGCTTTACATTTAATGCTGTTCAAGGTTTTCCAAGAAAATCTTAGAAAATTTATATATTGCTTGTGCAATTAAAATTAATTTTTAGAAATGAATTCTGGGCTAGAAGTCCTTAAACTTATAACCTAATGAATCTGATCTTTGCCTAGTCCCTTTTAAGTTACCACCTGCCATTAAATCCTGGATGTGGAGCCATGGCAGACAAATACAATGTTAAATGTTATAGTGCTTTGTAAAATGCTATATGCATACATTCAAATGACTCTTAATCTAACATCCCTGGATTTCAATAGCTAAAAGTACCAGAGAATCCATAAGAAGTAAATGTTCCAGTGAGTGTTCTCTAACTTGACAAAGATGTCATCTAGATGGAAAAGAAAAAGGAATTTGGGTTAGTAAATTAGTAAAAAATCAATTTAATGTGGTAACGCAATTCTGAAAATTTCACAATCACTGAAATTTTATTTTATTGCAGTTGTACTAATTAGAATCAAGTATGCTTTTAAATATTTCCTTTGCAAACCAGTTTAATCTGTAACTCATGCTGGACATATAGTTTCTGGAGCCTTAGATCTGTCCAGCTGTTATAACCATGTGGGCACCTCACACATGAAAGCATGTGGATACACACGTTATCGAATGGGAGCAGTAAAAAGGAAAAAAAAGGAAGAGTGTGAAATCAAATAGTGTATTTTAAATTGACATTTGTGTTTCACTGGAAAACTAAGATATTTGCCAGGATATCAGTGTTCCGACACAGAGAATGACCTTGGGATATTATCAAGCCCTCCTGCTCACAAGATACAGCATACTCTAAATATTCCAGGCAAGAGACTTTCCAAAAACAGACCTAATGACAGCACCTGAATAACCATTTCAATCCTGAGCAAATTTCAGCAGTGAAGACTTCTTTGGACATCTCTGCCCATGAAGAAATGAAATGGCCACTTGCTCTATTCTGTTTAAGAATGATACTTTTTATAGCAATCTGTTTTGAGGTCAGATCAAAGGGTGCCAGGTAGTTTTGAATTCTTGGTTTACTTAAAGTTCTTGCCTCAGTAATAGAGACGCAGACGTAGAGAACCGACTTGTGGACACAGTAGGGAAAGGAGAGGGTGCGACGAACTGAGAGAGTAGCACTGACGTATATACAGTGTAAAATAGACAGTTTGTGGGAAGTTGCTGTATAAAGAGGGAGCTCAGGCCAGCTCTGTGATGACCCAGAGGGGAGAGATGGGGGTTGGGGGCGGGAGGGAAGCTCAAGAAGGAGCAGATATATGTATATTTATGGCTGCTTCACGTTGCTGCATGGCAGAAAGCAACGCATTATAAAGCAATTATCCTTCAATTAAAAATAAATAATAAAAATAAATAAATAAAATTGTAAAAAAAAGATTAAAAATCCAGTCCCCGAATTTTTATTAATTATCCTATTATATAAAGAACTAAATTTCTAGCTATTGAATTATGATTCTAAAAATTCTCATTTTCAACCACTAATAAGAGGGCTCTTGAATTGATAAAAAGAAAATAACTCTTAGATACAAAATAAAATTAAAGTTACAGCATAAAAAAGTCCTTGCCTTAATGTCACTACTGTGGGCCATCCACACCATTTTGGCAGACCCTAGGATGAACATTTCTCTGTATGAGGTCATGCTTTGGATACCCTAAAGTATATTAGAGCGTGCACACACACACACACACACAAACACAAACACATGCACACACACATCTGTACCTTTCCAGGTTGAAGGAAGCACTTCATGGTGAACTCTCCCTGAAACTTGACTACTTAGCCTAAGTTTTGCCTTGCCTGTTTTCGGACTTTTTATTCCTAAATAAAGTTTGAGCCAAAGCAGGAATAAAAGTTTTACTATTGGTGTGAATATGCTGCTCCCTATTGTACACTTTTATGGAGCCATGGCTTTTTATTTCAATTTATATTGTATATCAATGCTCACTTTAAAGTCTATTATGAGCTCTTGAATCTTACCTGTCCAGCAGAATATTCTGCAGTGATGAAAATGTTCTATAATCTGTGCTGTCCAGTATGGCAACCACTATCTTGCCGGGAAAATCCCATGGACAGAGGAGCCTGGTAGGCTGCAGTCCATGGGGTCGCTAAAAGTCGGACACGACTGAGCGACTTCACTTTCACTTTTCACTTTCATGCATTGGAGAAGGAAATGGCAACCCACTCCTGTGTTCTTGCCAGGAGAATCCCAGGGACGGGGGAGCCTGGTGGGCTGTCGTCTATGGGGTCGCACAGAGTCAGCCACAACTGAAGCGACTTAGCAGCAGCAGTAGCAGTCCTACTTAGGTATTGAGTACTTGAATGTGACTAGTGCAAATGAGAAATTAAACTGACTTTTTTTAAAAAAATTGAAGTATAGTTGGTTTACAATATTGTGTTAGTGCTAAATTTAAAATGGCATTTACTTTAATAATTTTCAGTATAAATGGTCTCACATGGTGAATGACCACTGTATTTGACAATATCTCCATAGATCATTTTGTCACATTCATAAAGATCTAGAGAAATGTCAGCATTTATATTGTAGCCTTTTCATGTGAAAAAGCTATTCCTTTGGCTCTGCTTAACATTATTTAATTTGCCTCTAGAATTTGGATTCTAATCTTGTCCTCCAGGGTTTATTTTGCCCCAGCCTTTTGATTTTTCTCCACTCAATCCCCGTACTACCTTTACTAGTAGCTATTTTTGAAAACTTACATTCTGAAACAGGAAAATATGCTTAGTCCATGAAGTTATAACTTTACAGAATGGGTTTCTTACGTTTTGTAGTTCATATAATCAGATTTACTTGGATTTAAACAAATAATGTTTCTTGAATACGTATCTTTCATGAAAAATCAGAGTTTAAAATTAGCACGAATCCTCACTCATCTTTAAGGAACTTTGGAGAGGTGTGACTCATTCCTTCCTGCCTGTCCAGATTTGGAATGCTCTGGCTTAGAAGCCTCCGCACAGCCATGACTTAACACAGGCTTAATCAGGGACAAAGCGCATCTTCCTCCCGGGGTTTCCAAGAAATAAATTGCCAATGAGTAGGAATTTCCTGGAGAAGGAAATGGCAACGCACTCCGGTGTTCTTGCCTGGAGAATCCCAAGGACGGGGAGCCTGGTGGGCTGCCATCTATGGGGTTGGACAGAATCGGACATGACTGAAGCGACTTAGCAGCAGCAGTAGGAATTTCCTGCTGCCCTTGTTGGGCTTAGGATGAGCAATAATTCTCTGGAAGTGAGTAGAATGTTGAAGCAGTAAACATACAGATTGCATGCTGTCCCCACCCTGTTCTTCATACACGCCGCCTGAGATAATAGTCCTATAGAGAAACCGCAGTGTTCCCAAGTACTTCTCACAAGCTCCGCTTTGCTTAGAGACCAACCAGGATGCACAAAAGACATCACTGATACTGCCTAGATAATTATTGACTAGTTTTAGTATTAATGGTGAGGATTGTATTCATTTTCTCTTCCTGGTGGTGTTTCACTGATAGAGGTTGCTTATTTCTATGTAGAAGCATGATGGTTTTCACTCTTTGCGATGAAAACTTCAGCGACCCAGACAAAGGTAATATAGGGCTTTAACATTTTGAAACATTCCCTTTAAAATTCATCTCTGTAATTTGGAATGTGCAGGTGGGGGGCAGATGGACAAAATTGTATAGTATAGTCTGTATACCTCTGCTTTTTGACAGATGTTGTGAATTGTAAAGGTGCCTTATTTGCGGCAAAGGGGTGCTAGGGAGATGCGTCTTTGTAAATATTGAAATGATCACATAAAACAACATGTGGGCAGCTGAAGCACAACTCACTCAACCTTGTTTGTTTAGAAGCAGTTTTCCTCTTCTGCAGCTCTCTGCCTCTTTTCATATTCCTGTGTCTTGGGGAAGTGGATGTTTCCAGCAGAAGTTAACTGGATGAGATATCTTTATTCATCCAACTTGCTTCCCTCTGCCTCAGCTCATACTCTCCCCATCCTCTCCACCTCCCTTCCTTCTGCCCTCACCAGATGTGAGGGAGGTAGAATTGACCTCCTGCACATGGTGCCTACCGCATGACCCTCTTCTCTCTGTTGGAAAAGGGTGAGGGATGGGGTGTGGGAAATTACATTGCCAGACAAAGAAGAGTTGCTCAAGTGTCTATGTTGAAGTCACTGAACAGCCACTGACTTTCAGAGGTCATGGGAGGGCCAGGTGTGTAAATGATTTGTGATCCCTTTCTTAACACTCTTACTGTGAAGCTGCCATCTACCTCCAGCATCTAAGGTGGTCTCCTCTGTGTCCAGATATAATTTTAAAATTATACCAGGACCTTATCAGAGTGTATCTTAGGGATTATCTTAATATGAAATATTTTGTCCTCATTTACTGTTATGTTAATCATAAAATATGACATTTTCTTTCTTTATAACCAGGTTCTTTCTGTCCATCTTTCATCACAGAACATTTTGGGGCAGTGGAGAAAAATCTAGACTGGGTTTCTGTCACTAACTAATTGTGCAGTGCATTGAAAGGCCTGTGCTAGGTGATCACTATGGTTTCTTTACCTCCAGGAGTTTGCAGTTCTGTTTCTTCCAGAGCCTATGACCCCATTTCTCATTTCAGCCACTTCTTCTCATTCTCTCATGAATCTTGTGAGACCCTCCAGTTGTCCTACTTTGGGAATTAATGCACTTTCACAGGCCTCAGTAGAGACTCTGCATTTAGCAATGTGAATTCTTACTGCCAAAGGGTTAATCTTCTGAGGCTAAGTGCAGATTGGGTAGAATAACAGATCAATGGTTGCACCCTGCCGTGAGTAGGGTGCTCAATCATGCAGGTTTCCAGCCAGATTTCTAGAAATCTGCATCACAGAAGTCATCTGGGTGTCACACCCTGAGGAACTCTGGGTTAATGTGTGGTGAACAGAAATATCCAGTTTATGCCTATAGGGTAGTTTTCATTGGCATGAGCTTAAGCACACACACAAAATGGCCTTGGTAGCGTTAATTTTTTTATGGGCAGTTGTAGGATAGCTGGTCTTGGAATGTTAGCAGCACTGTTGCAGAACTAAAAATGTTACCCTGAGACATTTTAACAGTGCAATAAATATCTGGTTTGAAAACACACACATTACAAAAAATTATAAACTTGGAAAGTCTTTTTTGGTTGTTGTTGTTTTAACTTTGGAGTGTTAAAGCTGCCTTTTCCTTCCCTGACTTTCTCAATAAGCGATTGTTTGGCTTGGTAAGTTAAATGATTCCTTGATGATTTGACATTGAGATGTTTGTGCGACAAAAAGATGCCTGGTGATGAGACCCTGTCCCCTTATCAGGACAATCTGGCTTCAAAGGCCGTGCTCAGGCCTGGGGTTGCACACTCTGTGTGCTGTGCCAAGAACAGTCCTTTGATATGGAGGGAGTGGCTCTCAAGGAAGGGAGGATGTCATTTCGGACCTCAATTGCTTGAGTTTGGTGCATGCTCAGAAAGCCAACTGCCACACCAGGGACACCTGGGAATAGCTGTCCTGTGGGATTGAGTCCCACTGGAGAAATGAGACTAGTCCCTATTACTGTCCACATAGAGAGAGATTGCAGGTCAAAGAGGTTTGTACCTCATACTTAATTATAGCATCTACTAAGGTTGTGGCTAAGATATAGCATCTACCCAAGTCATGGCCAAGAAGACCTCAGCTTCTTATCATCACTTTTAAAGCATAAAAAGAATATTATAAAAAAAATTAAAAAATTAAAAACAAGTTTACTCTTTTAAGCTTTGCTTGACTCCACCTAATTAACTTTCTCACTGTTTCACCTTTTTCCTACTTAATATTTTATTCTAAATATGGACCTATGTTTTCACAATGGCCTTATAATTATTATCATAATTGTGTTAGTCTATCCATGTATAACAGTTTGTTTAAATTTCCCTCTATTGTTAGTCTCTTGCCTAATTTATAATTTAATACCATGAAATGTAACACAACAAATAAAGTAACAAAGGTAGCTTTTACGTGTCATTTATATGTATTCAGGAAAATTTAAAACAATAAAATTATAAAGGCAAAAAATATAAACATCTTAATATTTTTGTAAATATTATACATATTTTATTTAAATGTATATATTTCTTTCCTTGCTTTCTCAAGGTGTTCTAACAGTTTTCAAAGCCTTTACCATAAGTCTACTTACTTGCCCTGTTTAATATTTAAAATATGTTTTAATATATAAACTTTTAAATTACGATTAGATATACAAATTGTGTAAACTGTGTGTGTGCATATGTATATATGGGGCTGCCCCTGTGGCTCAGCAGGTAAAGAATCCACCTGCAATGCAGGAGCCTCAGAAGATGTGGGTTTGATCCCTGGGTTGGGAAGATCCCCTGGAGGAGGGCTTGGCAACCCACTCCAGTATTCTTGCCTGGAGAATCGCTATGGACAGAGGAGCACTACAGAGGAGCAGGCTACAGTCCAGAAGGTTGCAAAGAATCAGACATGACTGAAGAGACATAGCATACATGCACATATGTATATTTATGTATATATGTATATATTTGTATATATATAGGTATATCTGTATACATATGTATATATGTATAATAGGGAATCCTAAAACTTCTTTGTAATGAGCTTCAGGTGTCTTGAAGATGAGTAATTTGTTCATGTTCTTAAGATTTGTTTTTCTCTTATTTGAATATCTATTTCTGTTCACTGTCCTTGTTTTTATAAATTTGACTTAGCAAATTAGTGAGATGTGACCTTTTAATATAATCCATCTCTTAAAACTTTATCATTTATTGTCCAGATTCTGATGCAAGACACTAGGCTAGAACATTACTCCTTTCTGATTGGGGTTCAGTGAGTTTGTGAATATTTTGTATTATCCATTTTTATAATGTGTGCTTGAAGTACATTCAAGTACTTCAACACAGTGAAATAATACCTTTTTAAATGACTGTTAGGAAAATGCACACAGCATCTATGCTTGGGCCAACTGAGTGTGATTAAAAGATAGATATGTATTTTAAAAATTAAATATGTAAAATGTTTATATAATATATATAAATTATATAATACATAAATATGAAGGCAAGAATTAGACAGTATTTCTAAATCTACTTAATGGCAAGCTGTGCCATAATGGAGCCTACTCTCTTTTTAAAGCCCAGGTAAAACTGTAGATACCAAAGGTTTTACGTAACAAGAAAGAGTACCAAAGAACTAGAATAATTAACTTTAGGTGTCAGAGAAGTCTAAACAAATTGAGAACCTACTCAAGATGTACTTGAGCACCAGAGGCAAATGATACCTTCATTTTCCTGGCATTAAGTGATGTTAGATTAGGAATTCCTGTTATAGAGAGCATGACTAGGACTTTTACTGAGCAAGATGTCAAAAAATTAGGAAACCTTTTCTAATTTGGCAAGAGATTAACTGGAATTCAGTTGTGTTTTCTGCCAGGTTAACCTGTGAAATACGATGATAGTTTTCATTTTTCAGTCGCAACCGTGAACGTGTTTTGAGTTTATTATAACTAAGTTTGGTGCATTTTGCTCACACATTATTCTGAATTTGTTAGCAAGGTGATTTTTTAAATAGGTGACTTTTCTATCACAATGAACCCATTAGCTGATATTTTTCTTTTTTTCAAGCTGGATACAAGGACACAGGATAGAGAAATAAGAAATCTTTTTCAAAGAGTTAGAAGCTTGGCCCCATGATTCCAACCCTCATTTAATCATTAACTTAACATGCTGCTTTGGGTAGATATGGCATTCAACAAACACTCCATGCCTAAGTGTAATAATCTCAGACACCAAGGGCAGCCACATAACCACTGAGGAACAGCATTAGAATATGCAAGAAAACATGTGAGAAAGGGGCTGTGTGTGTACTGAGAGTACACACAAATACTCACAGTACTATGGTATGGTAATTTTATATATTATAGTAATTTATATAGTAATCATGCAAAGTATTGTTTAAAAGCTGGATATGAGGTACTTATCTACTTCTGTAAAGATTGCTGTTGCTGTTTAGTTGCTAAGTAGTGTCCTACTCTCTGTGACCCCGTGGACTGTAGCCCACCAGGCTCCTCTGTCCATGGGATTTCCCCGGCAGGGATACTGGAGCGGGCAGACATATCCTTCTTCAGGGGATCTCCCTGACCAAGCGATTGAACCCGAGTCTCCTGCTTGGCAGGTGGATTCTTTACCACGGAGCCACCTGGGAAGCCCAACTCCTTGACAATTCGCCCTTTGGTCTAACAATGCCAGACTTGACTTGTTGCTGTTTACTAGTTAAATCCACTTGGTAATTAGAAAGAACTTATGTGTCTCCCCCATCCCCATCTTCCTCCCTGACTGAACTTCTTAAACCAGCACTGAGTGTGTGGTAAATGGTGCGTTTTAATAAATGTTTTGTAAAAGGCCAATTATTCAGTCAATATTGAATCGTGTGATAGGAAATATGGCTGCTTAGCTACAGGGAAGATGTGTACGTACTATTGGCATCTGTTTGCTAGGTAATGTTCTTAAATGGCCTGGCCTTCCTCCAAACTTTGATTATTCATAAATCTGTTGAGTGTGGTAAATTGCACTATTAGCGTTTAATCTTTTATTGAAGCAAACTCAGGAGACTGAAATCTATTTGCTTTAGCAAGCTTGTTCACTGATAAATGTATGATTTAAAATTTTCCTTTTGTAAATTCCTCAGTGCAAGAAAAACACAGCTGGGCACAGCACAGATCATATTTATCTTTTCATTAACTGAAGTACAAGAAGATAGTATCGTTGGAGGCTTATAAGAAGGGATTGCTAAAGAACAGTCCTCCTCCTGTTTGCACACCCACTTGAGAAAAGCTTTCCAAACAAGTATTTGAGATACTTGTGAGAAAAAGTTAGTTGAATCGTCAAAAGAAGACCAAGGGAATGTATATAAAGTGGTTGGAATTCAGATAACATTTTCCCCCTGAGTGTTCAGATTGGTTAAATATTAGAGGAAGGGAGATAATGACACTGTTTGTCGCCATAAACTTAGACATATATCTTTTTTCACAAGGTTGGTATGAGAGGCATATCAAAGATTTTTCCATCCCAGACGCTTTGGTTTCAATGTGGCAAAGGGCACTGTAGGTAAAGATTGCTTGGCTCTGCCAGATGAGAACATACAGAATTTGTGTAGACTTAGTAATAGATACAATATTTTGCTTCTTGTGAATAAAATACTAGGTGAATTGGTTGTCGTTGTGGGATTTTTTTAAATATATATTTACAAATTTTTGGTATATTCCCTCTGCTAGAGGGAAGGTTGTGACGATTTCTGTGAGATTTTGAGAATAGTGATTTGCAATGGACCATTAGGGGAAATCTTCCAGAATAGAATAAGTGACTTCTGGCTTACATGTGTTAATAATCAATTTTTCAGTTGGGAGAGTAAGATGAAATCACAGAAGTCTCTCCCACTTTCCTTTCATCTCTGGACCACAAGGGATGACATGTTTCTGTAGTACCTCCAACCCTGGCAAAATGGCATGTACACAGTGGATGACTGATAACTACAGGTTGTATACTCCTGAAGAGCTGTTGGGATACGTTCTTGTGTCACCTTCCTTTTGTATCTCAGAAGTACTCAACAAAATGTAGAGACTGGAGAAATGAAGCTCATTTCCAGCCAAGGGCAGCCGAGCTCCAACCACCTTTAGCTCAGGTGACCCCGACTCAGGGCTCTACTCTAAGATGGGCTACTGTTCTACCCTAAGAGTGGAACAGCTCGGGCTGATGTTAATCTCTTCCCTGCTGCTGCCCTTCAAGACTTATCAGTCTGTTCCCTAAATGGAGCTGAAAGGAGCCAAATGCAACTCTTTTTTGCCTCAATTTACCTATCTAAGTCAAATTCTCTGAGTGTTAAGCTAAAACGTTTCCTGTTAGTGATGGCATTTATTAAAATATTAGCTTCCCTTAATTAAAACTTGTTTTTCATCTGCTGATTTGTGGATTCTAGGATTTGTAACTACTTATCCTTCTTATTCTTCTTTTACTTTAAAATTCACCAACCCAATATTAAGGTTTTTCTTTTTCCCTTTTACATGGACATTTAAGGATGATATTGGAAAAGTAAAGATGGGCAGTTACGAATCATAACTAGTAAAGTGAAAGGTGTTTCTTTAATATCATTCAGCTCAACTCAAAATAAAGAGAAGAGAACTGAGGTCATGAGATGTAAAGAGAGTTTTGCAAAGGTGGTATGGTTCGTGGAAAGGCATGGACTAGAAACCAGGCTTTAAGCCAGTATTTTTTCAGCTTCCTGGTTTTATCTGTAATAGTAACAAAAACTCCAAAATAATGGCCTAAAATTTAAAAGAAATGTGAAGGCCAGTCACCAGTGTGGCAGTTCTGTGATGTCATTAGGAACTCCGATCCTTCTGCCTTCCTTCTTTACTGTTACCAGGTATGCCTGTCATCCACATGTTCTCAAAGTGGTTGCAAAGTGCCAGCCATATTGTGCACATTCTAAGCAATAAAAAGGTTAAGAACAACAAAGAAAAATGGTACAAGCAGTAAGTCAGCTCCCATTGAAGGGCATTTCTGGAAGCCCCTACGCAGTGATAAGTACTTGTATCTAATTGATCAGAACCAGTGCAGTTGGAAGGCAAGCTGGGAAATGTCTTTCTTCCTTCCTCTTGCCCTCCCTCCCTTCTTTCTTTCCTGCCTGTCTCTCTCCCCCACTCTCTTGCATGCCTTAAATCATATTGGATCTATTATTAGTTGACTCTTTGGAAAAGACCCTGATGCTGGGGAAGATTGAGGGCAAGAGGAGAGGGGATGACCAAGGATGAAATGCTTGGATGTATCACTGACTCAGTGCACATGAATCTGAGCAAACTCTTGGAGATGGTGAAGGACATAAAAGTCTGGCGTTCTGCAGTTCATGGGATCACAAAGAGTTGGACACAATTAACAACTGAAGAACAATAAGAATTGATATTGGACAAGCGACTTTTTGTCTGTACACCCCTATGTTTCATATTAAACAATTACTTTAGGGTTTGGAAGCATAATATTTTACAATATTTTTTGTTCAATCTAATTTCTTCTATTTGCCAATATGAAAAGACCAAGTATAATATGGAATCAGATATGCTTTACACGAATGAAACAATGGGAGGATAACTTAGCAATATTGTATCTGAATTGTGTGTTGGCTTTCCTGTTCAGTGAGATGCTGTTTCCATTGTTTCCATTGGCTTGAAAGTGAACCTGGCAATGAGTATCACACTGACCTCACCGAGGCATGCTTCATAGATAACTAATGAAGACCATTTAGATATTTAGAAGTAAATAGCAAATAGTTTGCTTACTTCACCCTGCATATTTTATGGGTACATAATTTTCAAATGCCTGAAATTGCAACCCATATTAAATAGTTAAGGATTATGACTAACAATGAGAGAATCTCCCAAGCCCTACTGAGAGGAAGTGAACGTACTAACACATAACTTTACTAGTAGATGCATTTTGGGGCAACATGAAGGAGAATTTATTTGCCAATATTTCATTGGTCATGAGAATTTTGGTGCTATCTGACTATGAATTTGGCCCTAACTAAGGTTAGTTTCTTCTGTTGAGTTAATTCATTCAATTTACGGTGATTATAATGTAAGATAACAGAGAGAGTAACAAGGAAACTTACATTACCATATGTAAAATAGATCAGATCAGATCAGATCAGTCGCTCAGTCGTGTCCAACTCTTTGCGACCCCATGAACCGCAGCACGCCAGGCCTCCCTATCCATCACCAGCTCTCGGAGGCCACTCAGACCCACATTCATCGAGTCAGTGATGCCATCCAGCCATCTCATCCTCTGTCGTCCCCTTCTCCTCCTGCCCTCAATCCCTCCCAGCATCAGAGTCTTCTCCAATGAGTCAACTCTTCGCATGAGGTGGCCAAAATACTGGAGCCTCAGCTTTAGCATCATTCCCTCCAAAGAAATCCCATAGATAGCCAGTGGGAATTTGAAGTCTGTCTCAGGGAACTCAAACAGGGGCCCTGTATCAACTTAGAGGGGTGGAATTGGGAGGGAGGTAGGAAGGAGGTTCAGGAGGTAGGGGACATATGGACTATGGCTGATTGATGTTGATGTTTGACAGAAAACAAAATTCTGTAAAGCAATTATCCTTCAATTAAAAAATAAATAAATTTATTTTAAAAATGTAGTGTGCTTTGAAAGGAAAAAGTAAGATAATCATTTGTAGTAAGGAATTAGCAATGTGAAAACCCTCCTGAATGTCAGACTGGCAGCTGTGTTCCTTGTAACTCTCACACTCTGTGTCTAGTGTTTGTTCTTGGCAGGATACAGATTACAAACCTCTGAAAACATCAAGGAGGTTTTGAGAAGCAGTAATGCAGGAGAACTCCCACACCCGGAGATCCATTAATGTCACTGTGTCCCCTTAGTGAAGGATGGCTTTACAGCCCAATGCCACTGACTCCTCAGCCACTCTCTACCCCAGTGCCCTAGTGAAGAGCAAGAACTAGAATCTGATATGTCATCTGCTGTGCATGGAAAGATGGAGTCAATAATGGGGTCGAACACACCCTCTTCTATTAGACCTTTTGTAAAGTATTTGAATTCGTATGCATTCACTTACCACTTTATGCTCCAATGGGAGTTCTCTGATTTAACACATCCCTTCACTCCAATTCTAACCTGAAAAGAACCTAATGGCAAAGCTCATGAACCTGAATCTTCCAATGGTTCTTGCTGTGTCAAATTCCAAACTTACCATTCTGAAAGTTGGACCTTTAAAACTACAAGTTAGATATATTAGTATTAGTATCTATAAAACATTAGAGTGTCTCTTAAGTATCAGATCATATCAGATCAGTCACTCAGTCGTGTCTGACTCTTTGAGACCTCATGAACTGCAGCACGCCAGGCCTCCCTGTCCATCACCAACTCCCGGAGGTCACTCAGACTCACATCCATTGAGTCAGTGATGCCATCCAGCCATCTCATCCTCTGTCGTCCCCTTCTCCTCCTGCCCCCAATCCCTCCCAGCATCAGAGTCTTCTCCAATGAGTCAACTCTTCGCATGAGGTGGCCAAAATACTGGAGTTTCAGCTTTAGCATCATTCCTTCCAAAGAAATCCCAGGGCTAATCTCCTTCAGAATGGACTGGTTGGATCTCCTTGCAGTCCAAGGGACTCTCAAGAGTCTTCTCCAACACCACAGTTCAAAAGCATCAATTCTTCGGCGCTCAGCCTTCTTCACAGTCCAGCTCTCACATCCATACATGACCACAGGAAAAACCATAGCCTTGACTAGGCGAACCTTTGTTGGCAAAGTGATGTCTCTGCTTTTGAATATGCTATCTAGGTTGGTCATAACTTTCCTTCCAAGGAGTAAACGGCTTTTAATTTCATGGCTGCAGTCACCATCTGCAGTGATTTTGGAGCCCAGAAAAAGAAAGTCTGACACTGTTTCCACTGTTTCTCCATCTATTTCCCATGTAGTGATGGGACCAGATGCCATGATCTTCGTTTTCTGAATGTTGAGCTTTAAGCCAACCTTTTCACTCTCCACTTTCACTTTCATCAAGAGGCTTTTGAGTTCCTCTTCACTTTCTGCCATAAGGGTGGTGTCATCTGCATATCTGAGGTTATTGATATTTCTCCCAGCAATCTTGATTCCAACGTGTGTTTCTTCCAGTCCAGCATTTCTCATGATGTACTCTGCATATAAGTTAAATAAACATGGTGACAATATGCAGCCTTGATGTACTCCTTTTCCTGTTTGGAACCAGTCTGTTGTTCCATGACCACTTCTAACTGTTGCTTCCTGACCTGCATACAGATTTATCAAGAGGCAGATCAGGTGGTCTGGTATTCCCATCTCTTTCAGAATTTTCCACAGTTTATTGTGATCTACACAGTCAAAGGCTTTGGCATAGTCAAGAAAGCAGAAATAGATGTTTTTCTGGAACTCTCTTGCTTTTTCCATGATCCAGCGGATGTTGGCAATTTGATCTCTGGTTCCTCTGCTTTTTCTAAAACCAGCTTCAACATCAGGAAGTTCACGGTTCACATATTGCTAAAGCCTGGCTTGGAGAATTTTGAGCATTACTTTACTAGCATGTGAGATGAGTGCAATTGTGCAGTAGTTTGAGCATTCTTTGGCATTGCCTTTCTTTGGGATTGGGATGAAAACTGACCTTTTCCAATCTTGTGGCCACTGCTGAGTTTTCCAAATTTGCTGGCATATTGAGTGCAGCACTTTCACAGCATCATCTTTCAGGATTTGGAATAGCTCCACTGGAATTCCATCACCTCCACTAGCTTTGTTCATAGGCCCACTTGACTTCACATTCCAGGATGTCTGGCTCTAGGTCAGTGATCACACCATCGTGATTATCTGGGTCATGAAGATCTTTTTTGTACAGTTCTTCTGTGTATTCTTGCCACCTCTTCTTAATATCTTCTGCTTCTGTTAGGTCCATACCATTTCTGTCCTTTATTGAGCCCATCTTTGCATGAAATGTTCCTTTGGTATCTCTGATTTTCTTGAAGACATCCCTAGTCTTTCCCATTCTGTTTTCCTCTATTTCTTTGCATTGATCGCTGAAGAAGGCTTTCTTATCTCTTCTTGCTATTCTTTGGAACTCTACCAAGAAGAGATAAGAAAGCCTTCCTCAGCGATCTCTTCAGCGATACTCTTAAGTATACTTTGCCATAAAAAATGTGATAATTGTTGCACATTTTTGCTATCGAGCAAGAATACTGTGAATATATTGATTTTCAGATGACAGAGTGTCTTTGGAGCCCATCTCTGTCTGCACACCCTGCACTCCTGGCTGCCTGTCTGGATTCCATCATGCCAGCTGCCATATCTTATCAGTGCACAGCCCTATGAAGAAGATCCTATATATTAGCCACAACATGACCTGTGTGACCAGGATCAAGCCTACCAATTACCCAACTGATGGTGCTGTGATTTACATGAACAGCTTGAAGGTGCCATTATTTACCAAATATCATAGCCTAGGATAAGATTGACAAACCTTTATCCAAACTGAGGTTGACTTACATATCAAGAATACTGGCAACTGAGCTTTCTCTAAGCTTTTTCTATTTTTGCTGCTGCTTAAGCAGATCCTAATTGGTAGAGATCCTGATGAGACTAGCTCCTGACTACTGTAACTGCTCAGAGCAACAGTTAGCCCTGAGCACATTCTCCAGCCAGGCTTCTGGCAGGAGTCCATGGGTATAATCTCCTTCCCTTGATGGATGCCTGAGCAACAGTCTGTGGAAAGGACCACTGTCCATTGGCAGGATGAGAGTGGGTCTCTGTTTAGCACATTCAGTTTAAATACTAGTTCTTTATGTAGAGAGCTTCAAAAATTTGAGCAAAATAAATAAATTAAGCCAATATAGTATGTGGCGATTTGGACATTGTACTTGAAGCAGAGACACATCTCATAGTGAAAGGGAATGAGATGCTACAGGAGAAATGGCTCCTAATTATCTGTTGTCTTAGATAAGTTAGGGCTTTCCTGGTGCCTCTGATGGTAAAGAATCCACCTGCAAGGTAGGAGACCTGGGTTCAATCCCTGAGTTGGGAAGATCCCCTGGAGAAGAGAACAGTTACTCACTCGAGTATTCTTTCCTGGAGAATTCCATGGACAGAGGAGCCTGGCAGGCTACGGTCCATGGGGTCACAGAAAGTCAGACATGACTGAGCGACCAACAACACTTTCACTTTTAGGTAAGTTACTCAACATCTCTGGCTCTGCTTCCCTATCTGCTTGACAAGGGTTTTGGATTAGCTTGGTTCTAAGACACCTTCCCTTCCAACATTTGGCAGCTCCATTTGGAGTAGATAGTTTCAGAAATGCAATCATGTTTGTACCTGACACTTTACTATTCTAAAATTTTTTGGTTTAAAAAATATATTATATCTTTATTTCCATAAAGTACTCAAGGCAACTTGCAACAGAAATATGCTGCTGCTGCAGCTGCTAAGTCGCTTCAGTCCTATCTGACTCTGTGCGACCCCAGAGATGGCAGCCCACCAGGCTCCCCTGTCCCTGGGATTCTCCAGGCAAGAACACTGGAGTGGGTTGCCATTTCCTTCTCCAATAACAAAAATATAGGTATACACAAAAACTTCCCAAAGACTGCTATCATAAGATAAATACTGAGGAGTACAAGAAGAAGGGGAAGACAACATATTTAATAACCAGTTCTGAAAAGAGCTAAAATAAAGTACTTATTCTATCTTTGAGCTTCCCAGCAACCAAGGCAAAAAAAAAAATAAAAAAAAGCAATAGCACCAGTTTATGGAAGAGAAAACTCTACTTAGATTTCAGGTTTTAATTCTAAGGCTATCAATCCTGGACTTAGAAGACCTGATATCTGAATCTACCCTGCATGGAAGTGATCATTTTCCTTTCAGTCTGTTAATTAATACCATAATTTATTTTCCTATCTGTACAATTTAATTATTGTCTTGGGACAGAGTTTTTCTTCACATTGAATAAAAAATATTTTTTGTTTGTTATCTTTCATCAATATAATATGAAAGTTAACATATTAAAAAGAAGCAAAAATAATTTTATTTAATAATAAAGCTGTCATTAAGAGTATAGGATTTATACTCCTATTCCCCTGTTTCACTAATTCCTTTATGCTAAATCAGGCTAAGGGACCTTATTAGGCAAACAATAAGTCTGTTTTTAGACATTATAAGCAATTTTTACTGATCCTTGATAGTCTGACTTTCATTTACTTTAAGAAGGCAAACATAATTTTTTAATATTTCAGTGGTGAAATTAATTGAAATCTAGAATTAATTTTCTTCTTTCAGCCTTCCTATTCATGAGTAAAAGAATGTTTAAAAGACACTGTGTGTGTGTGTATGTGTTTGTATGTGTGTGTATGTAAAGTGTTCTGTGTATAATCTAAAGAGATTTACACAAGGAGCTTTTGCTCATGTCTCAGTGACAGAACTTAAATACCTTTTATCTTGAAGAAAAAGTAACAAATAGCTAATGTATACTCAGCTCATTGTTTAAGGGTGATTTATGAGCTTTCCTGTTTTGGATCGAGAGAAAAGATAGGAGACAGTATTCAGGAAAGAGGCAGCTGAACTGGAGAAAGGAGATCCTGTCTCAGTTCGGCTCCAGCCCCCGCAGGGTTGGTAGAAGCGCCGTGCGTCTTTAATATCACTCCTTGTTTCCTGTGGAGGAGATGTGCCTTTTGGGGGCAAAACCAAAACAGGTTCATTCTTTCTGTCACTGCATTAGTCACAGTCTCTGATGTCAGTTGCGGCAACAGGCAAATCTCCCCATCCCATGGGTTGGCCTAACAATAGCAGGTCTCTTGCTCAACCAATGTTCAGTGTTGGTCAGCAGAGGTTTCTCCAGAAATGATCTTGAGGACTCAGGTTTCTTTGTGATGCTGCCATTGCAACATGAGGCTTCTGAATTCACCCTGGGAGAGGAAGAGAGCCATGGAGAAGAATCACTGACTCTGAAGGGCCTAGACAAAGTGACTCATCACTTTAGTTTTATATCCCAGTTGTCATGCTCAGTCACATGTCTCTAGTTCAGTGCTAGAGAAGACGGGAAAAAGAGGGGATTAAATAAGGAATTGATATGACATGGGAATTGGTGACATAATTTCCCTGATACATGAGAAACATATTGTGTAATCTAAAATTGGTTTCGTGATGAGTCAGAGAAGGCTTCCTGGAGGAAGCACTTGAGCTGGGCTTTTTCATTTGAGTAGGTGTTTAGTTAAGAAGGGCACTTTGGGCACAAAGGTCTGTTCTCCTTTTGTGGTAGTCAAAAGACCTAAATATGTGCCAATATGCTGTGAAAAAAAGGCATATTGTTATCACTAAACTGCCTTTGATCAGCAGCAGTATTTGGCCAGGAATGGTGAAGACTTATTTTTAAAATTTAGGAAGTTGCTATTAGAAGTAGAAGCTCCTACAGAGCAGCGCGCCTTTCTTCTGATCTATCCATCGACTTGTCCCAAGCACTGGATCAAGGTCTGGCCCAATTTAGACATTCCGTAAATGATGCTAAAGCTGAAACTCCAGTATTTTGGCCACCTCATGCGAAGAGTTGACTCATTGGAGAAGACTCTGATGCTGGGAGGGATTGAGGGCAGGAGGAGAAGGGGAAGACAGAGGATGAGATGGCTGGATGGCATCACTGACTCGATGGATGCGAGTCTGAGTGACCTCCGGGAGCTGGTGATGGACAGGGAGGCCTGGCGTGCTGCAGTTCATGGGGTCGCAAAGAGTCGGACACGACTGAGCGACTGATCTGATCTGATCTGAAATGTTTCATAAAGAAATAACAGAGCTTGCAAAGGACTCAGCCCTGTGTATCAATTTCCTTTTTTCCTGCAAAACACCAGGGGTCATTGATTCTATTAAGATTGTCTCTTGTCAGTTAAAGATGGGAGTGTGGAGCCAGTATTTTAAAAAGGAGTGTGGAGTGTGTCCTGTGCTGCTTTTTCGTGTGGGTAAAGTCAGGGAAGTGGACACTGTGCATGAAGCCGTTAGACTATGGGCATGGATCATACATCCTCTTTTTAAAGTTTCTTAATCTGTAACATACATTTTGGAGGAAGATGACTATGGCTGATCTACACAGAACTTTGAATGTCTCACATCAGTAATTTGACATGCTGCACAGTTAGTCAATAAGCTCCATGCATGTAAAATCTGATATTGAATAAAAGCCAAAGAAATATAACTTAGATCTTTTGGTAAAAAAAAAAAAAAATGTCTTCTAGAATAGCAGTTTGTCTCTTATAACAATGTACAATTACATTAAGTTAATGTTTACTTAGGATACATTAAGTTAATGTTTAGACTAATTGTAAAGAAACAACTTGAGAAGAAAATCTATTATGCAACTAGGATTTCAAAGAGAATGAACAAATTAATTAGGGAAAAGTAGTCTATGATCTATTTTCAATATTTCTTGTATCTGGGGAATCATTAGAACCAACCTCTAATCTATATGCTGAATTCCAACACATAATGTGTCATCATTTTATTAATGACTTGTTGAACATCTGTCCTAAGTATGACTAAATAGTTAAAGATATTCAGTGGCAAAATTCAATAACAAGTGACAACCAAACCTGTTTCTCCTGCCTACAAGGAAATTTAAGAATAAACACGTATCCTGCTTTGCGGCTTTCAGAAGCTCTTATGTTGACTAACAAACAAAAATCTGATTTTGTTCCAACATATATTATCATCCTTGACACATGTAGAAACTGAAAAGGGGGAGAAAACAAAGCTCAGTGTATAGCTGTTATAGCAGACTTTGATCATGTTGGAATATGGGCAGTGAATAAAGACTGATAAACTCATAGAGTACTTTGCGGTGAAGTCTACTTTAGCGTGAAGCCAAAAAATGAGGGATAGGCTTACTTTTCGCAGATTTAACCAAGAACAATGACACCATTTGCAACCATAGTACAGAGCCAAAAACAAACAAAAAATCATTCCCAGCATGCCAATGTATACTCCCTAGAGAATAACTGGAAAATGAGAAACGCCTGTCAGAGATTAAGTTCTATTTCTAAGGGAAGCACAGAGCAGACTGATGTCTTTTTAATGAAAATAAACATATCACAACAAATGAGTTGTATTTGTTAGTTCCAGTGTGAAGGTTTTAGAACTCTAGTCACTGGGTATATGCTTTTTTAAAGGCAAATTTCAGAATGTGATTGAGTAAGTCTAACCGATTTTGGAAGCAGTATAAATGAAACATTTAGTGGACCAAATGTCAGGGAATCCACGTTATTGAAAAATAAAGGAATGCAAACCTATTAATACTAACTGATAAGAAATTAGAAATTAATGAACTTTTCCTCCATTTTATATCTGCTTTCATCATAATAGGTAACATTTAAATAGTTTCTGTCAGTCACTATTCTAAGCACTTTATAAGCCTTAACTCTTTAAATACTAAGAACCCATTTTACAGGGGAAGACACTGGGTACACAAAGAGATTAAATAACTTGACCAAGGTCACATAACTAGTGAGCTGTGAAGTAGCGATTTGAATCTACAGAATCAGGCTTCCTAGACCGGGCATTTAGCACAATATATTCCTCTTTTAGTGAATATATTCTTTGTTGAATGCTATTGGTCACTATTCCCTGGATTCAGGTAGGCCTTACACTGAAAAAGAGAAGCTATTTTGAGGGAAGGATGAAAAAGCATGATCACAACAGAACCAAAAAATAAAATAAAGTAATCATAGCATTAAACGATATTCTCAGGACTGATCTTTAAGCCAGTCATATTGGATAACATAAGATTTCAGTCACTACCTTAAGACTTTTGAGAAACAGAGATTGAAACATGAAGATTTGAGAAGCCATACAATTAGGATAGCCCAAATTATTTCTCAAAGAAAAAGTAGCCAGCAGTTAAGAAAACAAAAAGACAAAAAAAATGTGTAGGACACGTCCCTGTTGTCTTAGCTTCTGTCTTGGTTCCCTGACCACATAGTGCATACATGCTCAGCTGCGTCCAACTCTGGCGACCCCATGGACTGTTGCCTGCCAGCCTCCTCTGTCCATGGGATTCTCCGGGCAGGAATATTAGAGTGGGTTGCTATTCCTTCCTCCAGGGGAGCCTCCTGACCCAGGGAGCAAACTTGTGTTTCCTGTGGCTCCTGCCTTGGCAGGAGGATTCTTTACCCATCGAGCCACCTGGGAAGCCTTGACCACATAGTGCTACCTGGAAAATATGAAACAACTCATTAGGACAGACCTTGATAGAGTAAGGGTCGGTCATAGTAGCTCAGTATTTCAACTTGAAGAATTTTATGCATTAAGATAAAGTAGAGAGTGTCTGAGGTTTGGCATTCCAAAATCCCAGATACTTGTTTTTAGTGTTCAATGTATAGTTTCAGTCTTATCTGTAAAACAGAAATGCTAAAATGGTCACTTTATTGGTTTTCTTAAAAAGGTATTTGTACATTATAAAGGCACTTTAACTGAATACAGAATATAGTTGTTATTATAAATGTTAAATGCCTCCATGTAACTTGATATGTTTTAGAATTCTTTAGGGCAGTTCAGTTCAGTTCAATCTCTCAGTCATGTCTGACTCTTTGCAACCTCATGGATTGCAGCACACCAGGCTTCTCTGACCATTACCAAGTCCTCGACCTTGATCAAGCTCGTGTCCATCGAGTTGGTGATGCCATCCAACCATCTCATCCTCTGTCCTCCCCTTCTTCTCCTGTCTTCAGTCTTTTTTTTTAGGGTTTTTTTTTTTTTTCAGGTTTTTTTTCCAGTGAATCAGTTCATTGTTGATGATGCCATCCAACCATCTCATCCTCTGTAGTTCACTTCTTCTCCTGCCTTCAGTCTTTGTTTTTTTCAGGGTTTTTTTTCCAATGAATCAGCTCTTCACATCAGGTGGCCAAAGCATTGGAACTTCAGCATCAGTCCTTCCAATGAATATTCAGGGTTGATTTCCTTTAGGATAGACTGGTTTGATCTCCTTTCTGTCCAAAGGACTCTTAAAAGTCTTCTCCATAGAACACCACTTTAGGGCACTAAAGGTGCTTAAGTTCCTTGTGTAAAATTTTGATTTTTTGGCTTTGAATGACATGGCCATATTGATCACTTTCCATTCATAGAAAATTGGTACAGGTGTACTCAGAGTTGCTAGACAGAATCCCCAAAGAAAGAATCATCTAAAAGGTGAGCTGCTGCTGCTGCTGCTGCTGCTGCTAAGTTGCTTCAGTCGTGTCCGACTCTGTGCGACCCCATAGATGGCAGCCCATCAGGCTCCGCCATCCCTGGGATTCTCCAGGCAAGAACACTGGAGTGGGTTGCCATTTCCTTCTCCACTGCGTGAAAGTGAAAAGTGAAAGTGAAGTCGCTCAGTCGCAGCCAACTCTTTAGCAACCCCATGGACTGCAGCCTACCAGGCTCCTCCATCCATGGGATTTTCTAGGCAAGAGTACTGGAGTGGCTTGCCATTGAGTATAACCTAACTAAAACAACAAAAAGAAAAACAACCTCTCCCCACCCTCCCTGTCCCCCCACAAGCAATAACTACAACAAGAAACTCAGAAGCACAAACATCAGAGAAAGGCTCAAGAAGGATGTGGTGAAGGGGTTGGAGCAGGAGAGGTTAATACTTGGTTTAATATGGCAATTAACTCAGCAGAATTCAGGAGAACAGTATGGAGATATCAATGGGTATACCTTTTTCAAAAAGTGAGCAGCTGGAAATAACCTATGACTTAGGCAAGTTGCCTTACTTCCCTGGGCTTCAATTTCAAAACTGTGAGAAAAAGGTGATTGTGAATAGATAAATTGTAAGTCCGCCTCTGCCCACTACAGTCTGGTTTTTAAGATCATTCTATTGATTCTACCATAATGTGTTTGTCATGAGTCTCTGAAATCTGCTTTTTCTTCGAATGCACTCATTGCCTCTGCTTTCATATGGTCGCTGCCTTGTGAAGTAAGATATCAGGATAGGCATGTGTCAGAATACAGTATCTATGTTCCATCTCTAAAGAAAGTAGAAGCAATTATCCACATAATTCAGGCAGCTCTTCCAACAGATCGCTGGTCTTATGAGGCTAAAATATTATGAGACAGAAGAAAAACAGAGAAGGGAAAGAAGAATAAACACAATTATTCAAGGTCTTTCTTTAGAGAAGTAATCATTTTCTCCCTCTTTGGCAAAGTTGCCATAGTCCCCAAATAGGAAGGATTAGTGTCTAAAAATTGCACAAAAAATTGGCCTACCCAAAGTTTGGGGATTTTCTTCAATGAGGCCTTGGATAAAACCCTGAAGATTAAATAGCTGACTAGCCTCAGTCTAATACTGAATAGAATAAACTATTACACCAACATAAATATAGAGTGGTAACAGGAGATTGATCAACTTTGGTAGAAAATTTCAGCTTTGATGCCAGAAATTCAAAATTATCCTGGCAGAGGAGAAGGATACACTTAATGTCTTCTGGAAGAAACATGCAAATTACCTCATTCTTAAACATCCCCTGGAGACCATTATTATTATTATTTTTTATCTCATTCCCAAGTATTACTCACAAAGTGGTGGAAAGGGATGACCAATTTCTTAAAATGCTTTTGACAGTGTTTGGTATTTATAATGTATATTGTAGCCTTAGCTGAAGGCCAGGTACATTTACACCAGGCTATTTATAATTCTCTGACTTTCCTCTTTTCTTCATTTTCCTTTGCTTCCTCCCTCCTCCCCTTCTTTCCTTCCTCCCTTCTTCCTTTTCTTCCTTCCCTCCCCTCTTTCTTTCCCTCTCTCATCATGGATATCATCTTAATTCATTTTTTAAAAACCAACTCTAACATCTCATGAGTCACTCGTCTTACATCCATTATCTCTGTGCTGGCTGTCTCCCTGGAAGTTTGCCATGAAGCTGTCTCTGCCCAGTTCCAGCTCTTGCTGCCCTAGGACTTAATTTCAGGAGAGTCAGCATCTTGCAATCTTGGAAGTTAGAGGGCTCCACGCCTGCTCTCCTGGGACTAGGACCCTGGGAAATCACAGCTCTTGGCCTCAGTTTCCACATCCGTAAGATCATGGAAATGAGGGTATGAGAAAGTAAAAGCAGGGATCCTCAGCACACTCTTTCATCTCTCCTGTCCTGAGGTTCAGAGCTTCCCTTTCTGAACCTCCGTCTGTTGATATCTGAGCAGATCTGCTGGCTCCAGCTTAAAACAGTTTGATATTAATATCCGACAACTCCCCGAGTGGAAATGTGTCACCTCTCAAACTAACTCCATCTTGTGACAACCTGAAATCTGTGGTACTGAATCCACTTATTTTCCTCTTACATTCTCTTAGTAAATGTCATGGAGTGTATAACACTTAATTCCTTGAAATGACTGTTAGAAATAATTGATCAAAGAGTAAAATTATACATTCGTGTTGGAATGTGTATGCTACTGAATTATTTTTATTTCAGGGTAACTTGTATATAACCTCAAATTTTAAGTTCAGTAGAACAGGCAATGTATTTGTTTAGAGGGCAGGACCATTAAAGTCAACTATTTTTTTTTTTCTTGTTTGAACTGGATAAAATTGTAATATATCCTTTACGTCACAGTAGCACCCTAGTGGTTATCATATTGCATTAGTTACATGAGTTTTCAGAGAACATTATACAGTATATACTGCCTCCAGTAAATAGCCCAGTCATGCTTATGGTTACATAGTCAGCGCCAGGAAATTTAGGATGACATTCCCTGCAGGTTAGTAATTCTACCCATTATTTATATTGGTTTGATTTGAAACTAGATGAAGCTAAGTATTTTTGAAGAGTTTTTTGACAGAATTCTAGAAAAAAAAAACCTAGAGAGTGAATATTTGAAATGGGTTAAATATCTTTGGATTTTTCTTTTTTTTTATATCACCTAAGTTTTGTCATAAAGTCAAATTATTGAGAAAGTTGGGAGGGACTTATACTGAACATAAGGTACAAACCCATCTCATCTATAAATTGAAACCATCTATAAATTGAAAACCATCCATAAATTGAAACTCAAAAGTCCAGCTTGGGTATGCACTTACAGCCTGCTCCAGGGAAAAAAACTTATCCTAATTCTTGAAAAATAGAGAAAAAAAATAGTAATGAAGCTGTGACAGAGGAGTTGAAGCAGATGTGGAAATTGTGGGACATCATCTTGGCAGTTGAAGTAGATGTAACCAGCTGGATGTCTTCTGAAAGTGGGAATTTATCATGTTTAAGCCACAATACAGAAGTCAGAACTTAAAAATGGTTGTCATAACAGCACAAGATTTTGATGCAAACACTAGACGACTGTAATGAACTTGACCAATAGAGTCTGTGCTGCCATAGTGAATTAGAACTGGAGTATTTTGAGCTTCTAAAATAACATCTTACTTCCAAGGAGATCAAACTGTTTCACATTTTCTAGCCTATTTACCTCAGGAGGAAATAGAAAAATAAAGAGGCTGATCATTGAGACTTCCCCTGAGCTATGCCATTGTGTTTTGTTTAATAATCTATAATTACCTTCATCCCTCAGAGAGGGTCCCTAGTATCCAAGAGAAGCAATACAAAGACAGAGAAAAACCAAAGACTCCAAGTTTATTTGTTTGTTTGTTTTGACAGTTTAGGTATGGTATCTGACCAGGAAAGATTGTACGAACTTCAAATGTATAAAAGGGATGCTACTTCATTCACAAGATTGTTGTGTTAGATAAGTGAGATATTGTGTTGATTTTGTGTCTTGGGCACTTGGTGGATATCAGCTTTCCTTTCTCTTCCAACTCAAGCTGCTTGCATCTCTGTCATTGAAACCATGAAAACCATTGCAAGCAATGTGAAGAATTAGTAGCTGTGTGACTGTGGGCAAGTTATATAAACATGAAGGAGTTGGATTATCAAGGACGTCAAAAGTTTCATCTCTTATGCATCCTTTGCTTTGGTAGATCTCTGATCCTTTGGACAACTTCAGAAGCTGTGGTCTACTAGCCGCAAAGCCAATCATGCATTGTGAGGAGAGGACACTGTAGGTCCAGGTTTTGCCATTGCTGGACTGGGTGGAGTTCAAGATCCTATCTAGATCTAACATTCTGCTTTCCTATTGCATCCTTTATCATCCTCCTCTGGCCACTTCCAACTTTTTTCGTTGCTCTAGAACATTCTAAGTCTTATGAAATGTTTTCAATTTTTTTTCTCATTTTCCCTATGATACTCAATAGATATCTCAATAAATATCTTCCTTTTCACACCTTATGTGAGAGTTGGTCTGAAAATATTATCATCATGTTTGTCAAGAACACAAAAATTTGGGAAAGTAGCATTCAGTGTGATTTCTTAATATTAAAAATGAAATGTACAAAAATCACTTTGTTTCTGAGGTAATATGCTTATTAAACTGGTGAAGTCACTATTAGAATGTAAGCTGCAAGAGAGCAAGAACTTTGAATGAGATAAGGAGAGACTCTTGGAACATCTCGTGGCTTGAGAATCTCAGACAGCACATTGTCTCAGAAACAAAAGGTTTCTTGTGTATTTCATGTATTTCTTAAATCAAGAAGCCACATTGAATGATACTTGCCTGTTTTCATGTTCTTGACAAGCATGATATTACTTTCAGATAAACCCTCATAAAAGTATGTAAAAGGAATCTATTGAGTATCACAAGGAAAATGAGAAAAATTACTTTGGGGCTAGAGCAAAAGCTAAAAGTCAGTTACTAGGTTTGGAGGCCAGGTCTTTTGATGATGGGTTCCTGGGATAGCCTTCCTGGGAAGGTATTTGGGGTATGCTAGATGACTCATTACACCATAGATTTCAGCCTTTCTTTCATTTTCCAGTGACAGCTTCTGGTTGACTTCAGATGTCAACTCCAAGATTTTCACTTTCTCCTCCCTGAATCTTCGAGTTATAATATAGTTGTACCAATGGCTGTGGAAACTCAGAAAAGAGAGTTTGAATTGATAAAAAATAATGGCCTCATACAGTAGTTATGAGGAATAACATATATAGTTTTAACAAGAAGTTACTAAATTATTTTATAGCAATTACAGTATCTTTATTCTTTGCATCATCATGATATGACACATCACTTATGCTATCAGATTCAATTCAATTTAATCTAATAAGAACATCATGGGTGTGTGCCATGATCCTAACTGTGTTAAATATGATTGGAGTACAAAGTATGAAGTGCGGTGAGGGAACGCTAGTTGATTACTCCTTTATTACAGTTGCTTTTCTTAGCCTGTTTATGTTGAATTTCTATGTTGATATTAAGTTGTATTGAGCCATTATAAGAATTACCACTGCTTCTTTTTTTTTTTGGAAAAAATGTTCTGCAACTATATAAATTCAGAACATGATATGACATATATGCTGATGTATTCCATAAGCAATAAAGTTTCTGAATAAATATATAATACATAAATCTATGTCTTTCTACCATGAAAACTTTAAGGTCCTGACAATTAATATATTTCTTACTGTTGAATATTCCAAACTGTTTTTAGAAAATGAAATCTAATAGCCCAAGGAAGAAAGAAACAGCAGATGTTTATTTTACACATGGGCTTGATGAGAATTCCTTTTGTGACATGTTGAAGAGATGTTTCTCATCCCTCTTATTGGTCAGCTTTATTAAAGTTCATTTTTAAAAATTCAAATTATGTCAGTCACTGTCTAGGTGCAGACAGATTCACAAAGGCACATTAAAAAAAATTATGGGCACTTTTGTGAAGTTGAAATTTCCAACCAAATTCAAGCCTTTTTGGCATTGGAATAACATATTGTGTTCCTGTTCACATTCATTTATACTTGGCAGATCGTGACTTCCTGTTTTGAGGAGGGAAAATGCTAAAAATCTTAGTTTAAAAAAAAGCCAAAAAACTTCTTGTTTAAAAAAAAAGACTCACAAGGCTTTTGAATGTCAACTGGCTCTTACAGAGAAATATTTCATGAGTTAAGTGTAAAAAAAATAAGAAACATATGGATTAAATTTCACTGAAAATGCACATGGGCTTAAAAATTAAGAGAGAAAGTACTTGGCAAAACGTGGTTTTGGTTTTGCCAAATCCAAAGTTTGAGAATAGATTAAGACATTGAACAAACCCAAACCATACCTGGCTTTAGTCATCTGCTAGCCTGCCATCTACAAAAGCCTTCGGATGAAGCCAGGCCTTTTGAAAACTGTTGGTAACTCCTGAATTTGTTATGTAGTGTCTTCTAGTGCCTCTGTAGGCTGGCTTCCTGGACTGTGTAAATTAATAGCCCCAAACATTGTTAACATATTTGTCGTGACAGTATGTCCAAGTGTTAACTTTTAATAAGGAGGGAATTAGTCTGAGACATGACTGTTATTAATTCTATGGATGTTATATTTAAATGCACAAATTGTTTATAAAACTATACATTATAGTTGTAAAAGTTAAATGTGTTTCATATAAAATTTAATATTTGAATGGTACCGTATTTAAATATCTTAGTATGTTGTAGCACGTATTTATTAATATTAATATGCACTTGGGGATGTAACCCCCAAATCTCTCCTTTCTGATCTACTGAAACACCTTTCCTGTTCTCTCCTGATGCCTAGCATTTAGAGCATTTTTCTTGGTTATCTACACATATGTCTTCTCTCTGCTCTCTTAAAATTAATTTTGTGAAGAATTTTTATCTGATTTGTATTCTTATGTATCACAGATATGTAGGCTACTACTGCTGCTGCTGCTGCTAAGTCGCTTTAGTCGTGTCCGACTCTGTGCGACCCCATAGACGGCAGCCCACCAGGCTCCCCTGTCCCTGGGATTCTTCTCCAGGCAAGAATACTGGAGTGGGTTGCCATTTCCTTGATATGTAGGCTAGTATAGCTAAATAAATGATGAAATTTATTGCACACAGGGATAAATAGCTTGCAAAATATTTTTGATATGGCCTTTAAGAATGAACTATTATAAATCAACTATACTCCAATTAAAACTAATTTTAAAAAGACATTAGACAGGTAAACATACACATATGAAAGAATAGGTGAATATCACAACATATTAAAATTTGAATACCGTGAAGGGAATCCAAAGATTCATGATACAAACAATGCACAAGATGTGCATTCTAAGCTTGTTTTTAAAGATACTAATAAAATGATTTGTCAACCAAAAAATGAACTATTGTGACAGCCTGGCCAGAGCCATCTCTTCTGATTGTCTTTTCTTTCTTTCTTTTTTTTCAAATTGGAGGATAATTACTTTACAACGTGGCATTGTTTTCTTAATTTTCTTATAAGTTTATAAATAGTATAATTTTATTTTGATTAAAACTAACCTACACCCACTTCTGATCAAGACTAAATTTATAATAAATTTCCAACATCAAAATCACAATTAAATGTGTATCAAAGATTATACAACAGGTATGTAATACATAATATACATGATTTTGATTGTCTTTTTTCCTGTGCTTCTTCAAAGAATGTAGCAATAAGTTCGTATTCTGGGTAATTGGAAGTCTCCTGAAACACATACATACTCCCAAAGTCAACAAATCTTTTAATAAATGAGTACCACTTCGCTTTGCAAGCAGTAGTATGATGTGTGTACATTTTAATTACACACATATTCAAAAGTTCCACATCTCTCTGTAGTGCTGTCCACATTTCATGCTGGAGACACTTGGCCAAGCCTCGATTCATATGTCCACAGGGTTACATATGATGTGGCTCCTCTCCCACTGGGTTACACAGGATATGAGCTGGATCCTGGCGGCTTCTGAAACAAGAATGAGAGAAGCTCTTGTGAAGTGAATTTAAAGAGAGAGAAAAAGCCTTTCTCTGGCATTGAAGTCACTGCAAGTTTGGCTTGTCTAACTGGGAGTAGACCTTGGCTCACAGAACTGAGAGATAGCTAAACAAAGATTTGTTCAATTTGATAAACTCCCTGGCTGAGACAGTCCTGCCAACTTTCTTTCTAAAGCAACTTTCACAGCTGAATTATAAAACCTTGAAAATCAAGGATTTGTAATGGAAATGCTGACAGATGCAACTAACGTGAAGTTGTACCAACTAAGCGTTGCTATCACATTTTATAACTGTCTGAGAAGCTTATAGAAAGGAATGGTACATTTGCTTCATGGGATCCATTTCCTTTGCTAAAAACTACCAAATGGCCTCATGGTATATACTCCGTCACACTTAGAACTGTCTTGATACTGTTTTTTCATAAAAAGAGAAATGTTGAAACTACCAACTTCCGGCAAGGCTTGAAAGCAACTGTTGCCTCATCCTATATTCTTTATTGAAGTTTGGTAAAGAAAACTCAGACCCTGCCATTGGTGCCTCAATATTCATTATTTATGTGTCCTTGGAAAACTGTTCTAGTTTTTAGCAATTTTACGAAAAAAAGACTTTCATAAAGATGAACTTTCTTTGTAACTTTTGAGCAAATGGAAAATTTTATTCTAATATCAATGTGTCCACTGGGTGCAAGAAAGTGAAAGAAAATTTCAGTGCCAAGTGTCGCCATCATCTTAAAGGTGGTATAGTCTTTGTATGGACACAAAAGTAGTAAATTCTTTTTATACATCATTTTGAATTCTTATTGCTTTTTTGTCGATTCTTAAATTTTATCTAAGGCCAAATATTGACCGTGTTCTATGTATGCTCAAATTAGATTTCATAAATGATGATTAGGTTAAAGATCACAGGAATAACTAGGAAATAATTACACACAGAAATAGCAAGCTACATTGTTACTTATCCCTCTACAAAACTGTGAGCTGACACTTGGATTTCTGAGAAAATCAAGAAAGTTTAAATATAGGTTAAAGATCACAGGAATAACTAGGAAATAATTACACACAGAAATAGCAACTACATTGTTACTTATCCCTCTACAAAACTGTGAGCTGACACTTGGATTTCTGAGAAAATCAAGAAAGTTTAAAAAAGAAAGTTTTTAAATCTAGAAAAATCCAATGGATAGCATTTGTGTTATTATTCATGAGTGAGAAATGATAGCTCTGGAGGCAAAAGAAGGCCTGGTTGGTCAAACACTTGCCTTTTGTTCTTATTTTTGCATATAGACCTTCCCTTGGTTTGTGGGTTCCTAATCAGAAAAGAGAAGTTACAGTTAACAAATTAATGAAAACCAAGTGATGCCTTTGAAGAATTCTTAAGTGAACCTTAACCAGTGCCTTGGGCTACATGTTCAATGTGAACAAAAAGATTAAGGTGAACTGGCCACTGCTACTAAGAGTCAATTGACAGAATGCATGGGTCATTAATTTTGTGTCCTTTGTTTTGTCAGTGCGTTTTCGTGAGGCCTGGTAAAGAAAGTAAAACCACCGAAGCTGAAAATTGTCTGCTCTGTAGCTCATTTCCCCTCCCAGCATGCACTGACCCAAGGGAGTGGGCTTCAGGTCACCCGTCCCCATTTCCCTTCAAAACACTCCTGGCTCCTGTGAGTTTGATAACAGATCCAGTGGGTTGGTGGAGTAGTTAATTCTTTGCAAGTTTGTGCTTAATTGTATGCAGGATGTAAGTAGCAAAAAAAATATGATGTCCTCTCATACTGTTTTATTGTATTTTTACAACAAATTTTGAAGCAGGCTCTGCAACCTCTGTTCCATTCAATTATAAAGGAGAGAGAATGAGACTTAAATTGGTTGGTTCACCTTAATTCCTAGTTGTGTCTTTACCAATAATCTCTGAGGGCCACCTTCTGGCTCTTTGTGCTATGAATGAGTGATAGAAAATGCCCATAATACTTGGGTGGCATCCTAGGGCTCTAATTGGCTTTAAACTTAAAGTCACTGTGCCCAAAATATTATTACTTATCAACAATTCCATAATTCTATATCAATGCAATCCAGGCTTTCAGATTTTATTACCACATAAATTTGTTTAAAGATAGATTCTTAAGGATCAAGTTTTTAGAAGCTTGTTGCCCTATCAGGCCACCTTTTCAAATCTCAGCAATGCTTTTACAGCCCTTAAAGTAGAAAGGATACAGATTGGCTTGAATTAGAGTGAACATACTTCTGCCTTGGGCAAGGAGCCAGGGAAGCTTTGCAGATCTTAAGTAAGGAGTGTTTGTAGGTTTTGTTGATTGAATTGTGCCTAGTAGTCCAGAGATATAGAATTACGTGTTGTTCTGTCCTTTTCTTTGAATATTTATGTTTGTGTTCTTTGCTTGTCAGTAGCATTAGTAACAGAGAAGGCAATGGCACCCACTCCAGTACTCTTGCCTGGAAAATCCCATAGATGGAGGAGCCTGGTAGGCTGCAGACCATGGAGCCGCTGAGTCAGAAACGACTGAACGACATCACTTTCACTTTTCACTTTCATGCGTTGGAGAAGGAATTGGCACCCCACTCCAGTGTTCTTGCCTGGAGAATCCCAGGGATGGGGGAGCCTGGTGGGCTGCTGTCTATGGGGTCGCACAGAGTCGGACACGACTGAAGTGACTTAGCAGCAGCAGCAGCATTAGTGAGTGGCACTACATATCAGGGGCAGGATTTTGATATAGTCAGAAAAAGTTCTGTTATGAGAATTTTTCTTACATTTCTATAAGCACTCATTATTCATTTGTTTGACTTGATATTCATTTTGATGTTCATTCATTCATTCATTTATTCATTCAGCAATTATGCCAGATACATGGGTAGATGTTAGGTAGACAAGGTTACATTGGATCGTCTCTAATTTAAGAAATCTCAGTTTTGTGGGCTTTCAGATATGTAAATAAATATGATACATTATAGAATAGAAGCTTTGGGAAAGAGGGGTGCCTGCAACCCTACCTATGGATGGGTCAGTGCATGAGGAGATGAATGGACTTGTATTAGTTTTCTAAGGTTACCATTACAGAATACCCATACCAAGGACTGCATGACTTAAACAACAGAAATTTATTTTCTTATAGTTTTGAAGACTCCAAATCCAAGGTCAAGGTGTTGGCAGGTGTGGTTTCTACCGAAGTGTCTCTCCTTGGCTTGTGGATGGCAGCCTTCTCCTGTGTCCTCACATGGCCTTGCCTCTGTGTGTGTGCATCTCTGGTGCCTCTTTAGGCATCCAAATTTTCTCTTCTCTTGAGGACAACAATCAGATTGTCTTAGGGCCCACCCTAATGACTCATTTTAACCCAGCCACTTTTAAAGACCCTGTCTCCAAATACAACCACATCTTGAGGTATCGGTCAGTGTCAGGGCTTCAACATACGAACATTCAGATCAGATCAGATCAGATCAGTCACTCAGTCGTGTCCGACTCTTTGCGACCCCATGAACCGCAGCACGCCAGGCCTCCCCGTCCATCACCAACTCCCAGAGTTCACTCAGACTCATGTCCATCGAGTCAGTGATGCCATCCAGCCATCTCATCCTCTGTCGTCCCCTTCTCCTCTTGCTCTCAATCCCTCCCAGAATCAGAGTCTTCTCCAATGAGTCAACTCTTCACATAAGGTGGCCAAAGTACTGGAGTTTCAGCTTTAGCATCATTCCTTCTAAAGAAATTCCAGGGCTGATTTCCTTCAGAATGGACTGGTTGGATCTCCTTGCAGTCCAAGGGACTCTCAAGAGTCTTCTCCAACACTACAGTTCAAAAGCATCAATTCTTCAGTGCTCAGCCTTCTTCACAGTCCAACTCTCACATCCATACATGACCATAGGAAAAACCATAGCCTTGACTAGACGAACCTTTGTTGCCAAAGTAATGTCTCTGCTTTTGAATATGCTATCTAGGTTGGTCATAACTTTCCCTCCAAGGAGTAAGCGTCTTTTAATTTCATGGCTGCAGTCATCATCTGCAGTGATTTTGGAGCCCAGAAAAATAAAGTCTGACACTGTTTCCATTGTTTCCCCGTCTATTTCCCATGAAGTGATGGGACCAGATGCCATGATCTTCGTTTTCTGAATGTTGAGCTTTAAGCCAACTTTTTCACTCTCCTCTTTCATTTTCATCAAGAGGCTTTTTAGTTCCTCTTCACTTTCTTCCATAAGGGTGGTATCATCTGCACATCTGAGGTTATTGATATTTCTCCCAGCAATCTTGATTCCAACTTGTGTTTCTTCCAGTCAAGCATTTCTCATGATGTACTCTGTATATAAGTTAAATAAACAGGGTGACAATATACAGCCTTGACGAACTCCTTTTCCTATTTGGAACCAGTCTGTTGTTCCATGTTCAGTCCTAACTGTTGCTTCCTGACCTGCATACAGATTTCTCAAGAGGCAGATCAGGTGGTCTGGTATTCCCATCTCTTTCAGAATTTTCCAGTTTATTGTGATCCACACAGTCAAAGGCTTTAGCATAGTCAATAAAGAAGAAATAGATGTTTTTCTGGAACTCTCTTGCTTTTTCCATGATCCAGTAGACGTTGGCAATTTGATCTCTGGTTCCTCTGCCTTTTCTAAAACCAGCTTGAACATCAGGAAGTTCACGGTTCACATATTGCTGAAGCCTGGCTTGGAGAATTTTGAGCATTACTTTATTAGCGTGTGAGATGAGTGCAACTGTGAGGTAGTTTGAGCATTCATACGAACATTGGGAGGATATTATTCAGCCCATAACTGTACTAAAGGAAGAAATGAATGGAAAGATGTCAAATAAACATGAGACAAAATGGTATTCCCCGAACAATGCTTAGGAATGTATTCTTGAACATGTTATATCATGTATAGAAACAACTCTAAGACCAGGAATTCATGCAATGCAAACTGAAAGGCAGATTTAGCACTTTTCTATCTTACTTGATAATTGTACATCTACTGATTGCAAATCACTGAGCTAGGCTTTTGTGCTAGAGAACACAAGGAAATAGCCAAAGCAAACCACTTGAGGGTCACCAATCTCTTGAATTTTAACATTCTCATCAGAGAGTCTCAATTCTAGCTACACATTTTAATTGCCCCCATTGATTCAGATTAATTGGTTTGGGGGTAAATTTCACAAATAACTTTAATGTGATTCTAATGATATTAAATGGTATAAAAATTTGTTTAAAATTCCGAATGCATATATAATATAAATAATAATAGTTCATATATTGTTTTTATGCTTTGTCAGGTACAATCCTAAGCTCTTATCTTAATGAACTTCACAATGATCCTATGATATAGGTATCACTATAATAATTCTCATTTTAAAGAAGAAGAAATTGAGCAACTCAGTAGAACTAGTGGAAATTACATATCTAGTATCATATTGACCCAAGTTTTGGTTTAATTTGGTTCCACCATGTTTTTAACAAAGTAATTTGGAGAAAAATATATTTTATGTATTCAGCCTTAGTGTCCCAAAATTCAGTTTAAACATATGCCAGTAAGATTTTATTTTACTTTTTAAAATTTCTCAGTGTCAAAAGTACTATAGTATATCCATTATATTGTAGTCCACATTTTGGGGGTTGTGAGCTAAGCACATAATTAGTGTTTAATAAATGTTTATTGTCTAAATTGCTAATAAAGTTTAGAAATTCTCTTAAGGAATGAATTTAAAACATGTTACACTGTTACAGCAAAGTCCTTTATTAATCCTGCAATACAACAATTAGGGAGATATTTAGCTTTTCTTCCCTTCAAGGATCTTTTTAAATGGTAGGCATTTGCCAGAGTTATGGGTATGTGTTTCCTAATATTATTCATAGGACCTGGAACTAGAGCACTAATAAACCATAAACTAGCCCTATGTATTTCGTATGATGAGATAGCTTATTGCTATGAACAACAGAAATGAGAAGCAAACACATTGGAGGAGAAGTAAACACATGAAACGTATATGCACTGCTCTAGTAAATATAATAGATGGGATGATTTACTTAAGTTTTATAAGAATATGATAAGATTTAACATATTTCTGAGAGTGATAGGATTTTGTCCTGCATCTTAGTAAAAGGATGCTGTAACAGCTGGGATGTACCTGTCCATGGAGTCAGTCTCTTGCCTTCCACATGAGGCACCATCTGCCAGATAAAGGGCTTGGGAAGGTTGTGTAAGCATAGTCTGAGCCTGAGACTTCCAGCCTTTCTATTGCCCTATTTTGCATTTATGTAGCTTACAATGTGTTTTTCTAGGGGATGAAATAACTTGTTCAATGGCCTTCATTATTTATCAAAGCATAACAGTTTTGTTTATCTGATAATGCTTTTAGAGAAAGTTTTAATTTTTTTTTTTTAGTTAGACTCAAAACCTTCCCCTATAATATGGATTATTTTTGGAAAATATACGATTTTAATTGCATGATTGCTTATTATCTATAAATCAGGCACAGAGTCAGTATCTAAGAATGTTCCATTAACTCCAAAGAGAAATGTTCACTTTTATTTGGGAAAATAGTCTTGGCAGACAAGTGGGGAACTACCAGATGGCGAAGCCTGTGCCACATGGATTATAAGTTTTTCCTTCTCTTCTTATTGATGTCTTAAGTTGAACATGTTCCATCTGTCCACTCTCAGTAATGAATAGTGATTTTTTTATAAAGGTAACAATTCCATATAAGATGAATTAATTCAAGCATATAATGAAATGTACAAGATTCAGTGCTCTGTACTGTGTAGATTTTGGGGATTATGTGGGGAGGTGTGGAAATCCAATACAATTTCTGGAGCAAAGCGTATTTCTACATGGGGAAGGCATTTAAAAATTCTCTTCCTAGACTTCAATTTTGATCTCCTCTGAGGGATTAAAAATCTGAGTGATCGGTTGTAACTATTGTTTGAATCTGATTTATCTTTTGAATTACTAGTTTTATGAAAATGACCATTTAAAACTAATTAATTTCCTATTAAGCATAGTAAATTATTTTCCTATCACACAGGTAAATATTGAAGAATTCTAAGCCACCTTTCTTATATGTTGCTGCTGCTGCTGCTGCTAAGTCGCTTCAGTCGTGTCCGACTCTGTGCGACCCCATAGACGGCAGCCCACCAGGCTCCCCTGTCCCTGGGATTCTCCAGGCAAGAACACTGGAGTGGGTTGCCATTTCCTTCTCCAATGCATGAAAGTGAAAAGTCAAAGTGAAGTCACTCAGTCGTGTCCGACTCTTAGCGACCCCATGGACTGCAGCCCCCCAGGCTCCTCTGTCCATAGGATTTTCCAGGCAAGAATACTGGAGTGGGGTGCCATTGCCTTCTCCAATTTGTCATATGTAACATGTAGATAATGTTTTAAAATTTCTTTATTCATAACTTTGGACTTTTTGAGGCTAACTCCTCTAGTTTGAATTTTTTCTTCTATCTTGTGGTGAGCATGGTGGTTTTTCTATCTCCAAACACTAGTATTCTGTTACTTTTCACATATTTCATTATTGATGCTATTATTATTAATAATACCTACACTTTATAGTAATAACAACAGATATTTTTAAGTTTTGCATATTTTAAGTTATTTTGGCAGGAGTGAATCTTTCTTCTGTCTCTTGTTAAATGGGTGCCCCAAACACTTCCAATGGAAAACCAATAAAGGAGTCATACCATTCTTTTATTGTTTAAGCAGGATTAAAATTTAAGCAGCTGCTTGGCCTGTGCTACATATATTTTTAAAGCCATGTGTGTGTGTGTGTGTGTTTGAGGTGGAGAGGTTGTGTATATCAACTATTTGCGGGAATATGCTTTGAAATGCTGACTTCTTAAATAGCTCAAGACCCTTGGTTTTAATTTCTGTTGTGACAATCTTTTCTTTTTGTGAATATTTTTTTGGTCCTCCCTAAACCTGGAATTGGAAGTTAGTCTTTTTTTTGCTTCCAGATAATTGAAACCGACCAAACTTGTTAAAGTAAAAACCAACAACGCCAGGCTTTATTACATACTCCCGTGTTTGGTCACAGACTCTGGTGAATTCTGCAAATAGCACAATTTATGCAGTGGCATGTCAGAAACTTAATGCTGTGATTTTCCTCTTCCTAATGGAGAATTAAGAATCTAAAGGGCCAGAGCCGTTCACGTGGACTGAATCCCCACGGCTTGGGTGCAGAGGTCTCGCAAAAATTTAGTAAGTGAGAAGGAGAACAAAGATTCTTAGTTGGAGGGAAAAAAATTGGATCGCCTGTGGCTGAGAAACTGAGGGGGACAGGTAGGCACAGTGGGGTGCACAATAATGAGGCACATGGCAAATGTGATGCACAGATGTTAAGCCAACTGTAGCTCCCGCTCCCAAAAGTTGCACATGCCACAGCACCATGCCTCGGGGCTATGTCTACACCAGAACATTTGGAGCAGTAAACGACAGCAACATTAGGTTCAAATTAATCTATTACTCCAGAGCTGTGAAATGTTGGTTGCTTGTTTCAGAATTACATTGCCTGTGGGTGAAATGTTTTAGGTAGATTTTAATGCAAGCTCATGGCTTGCTGAGGAGATTAAGAGGAGAAAGGGAAATTAGAACAGTTAGGAGACTTGTGGAGGGGCACATTTCTGGTTAAAGTATATGAAAAAGCATTACATATTTCACGGGCAGGTCTGGTCTCCTGTTGGCCACCTGCTGGGACCGAAATATCCCACATCATAATGAAGGCAGGTTTGCAGAAGCCTTGTAAATACCTGAGCCTTGCAATTGAAGAAGGCAGACAAAGGCGGCTTTGGGGTCTCCGGGAGACTTTTGAGGGTTAGACCTGTCAGGCGGGTGCTCCAAATGAATTTGGTAATTTATTATTCTGCACTTGTTAAGTGGAACATGTAAAATTTTGCATTTTGGTTTTACCCTTATGAGTTTAAGGAAACTCCCAAGTAGCAGGTAGCCTCATGGCTTTTCAGAGTATGTTATAGAGTCATCTTGTCCCCCTCCCTCTGCTCTTACTCCTTCACTGACGTTGACAAGTCCACTTTCCCAAACCTGTGTGGGTCTCAAACCCTATATTTTTCCAAAGTGGAAAAACTAAACCTCGAATTAACCTGGAATTTTTCTGTCAATTAAATAGAGTTTATTCAATCAGAATGGGGAAAAGTGTTTGGAAGTATCTATAAAGAATTTTTTTTTTTTACAATATTGTAGTTTTTCTTATAAAAACACTTAATTGAAATGCCTAAGAGCTGCCCAGCACAAAAGTCAATAAAAACCCTAGAATAGAGTTTATAGGGGTTGTCTATGTACATAATTAAATCCTTCAGGCACTTTAAAACTCTGCAAAATAAATGGTTATGCAAGAATAGCCTGCTGAGAGAAGAAATGCTTGTATCAGCTTTAACCAGCTGCCCTGTGTTCCATGTTCCTAGGTTGGAATGAGAAAGCTATTAGAACACTGGAAGACTGCAAGCCACATACAAATCATCTTTGTTACTGACACTTGGGGGAGTTCTTTATAGTGGCTGTCAAGACCAATACAAAACATGGTTTGTGCCTGAAAAAGTCAAGTGCCATTATTTAAGAAGATGTTAGTAATCCGAATAACTGAACAACATCCAGGATCTTCATTGAACTGAGCTGCTAGAGAAGCAGCTACTGTGCCTGACTTAAGTAAATGAACATGAAAGTTTGCATTCTAGATTTGATGGAATAACGAAGGTTAATTATTTGCAATGTTCTATGCTGGAAAAGGAGTAAAAATGGGAGGACTGAATTGAGATTTAATTTTTCTGTTCTTTGCGGAATACTATTGAGGGGATAGGATTATTATGGGGGGCAAAGGAAGGTGTGCTAAAATAAGAGAGAGAGACAGAGCAGTCTAATGAATGAAACCGATAGAAAAATTGTAGGTTTGTTTCTCTCCCTGGCCCTCAAAGTTATGATAAATGATAGCACAAGGAAAAGATAACCTACCATGAGAGTAGGATCACCAAGGCCAAATACTAAAACTCCCAGCTGACTGGCCCATACACTGCAGCCTCTGTTCATGTTTATTTTTTCTGCTCACTCTTGGTTTCGTCAATCAGTATGATAGACGATAAGTCCTGACTAGAGCAGCCCGCGTCCTGCTCTCTCACGGTGGGTAGCATGTTGTGGTTGGCGCCAAGCAGTCGGAGGATCGCCCGCATCAGGAGCACCAAGGGGATGAGGTTCCGAGCAGTCTTCCAGCAGCCGGCTCCTTGGAGAATAGCAGGCAGGGGCGTTATCAGCCGAGACTGGAGTTGCCAAGAAACTGACCACACATTAGTAGCTTTGTTTGGGTAGAGTCTAAAGGGGCTGTAGCTCACCGACTTGAGACACTTTCTGTTAAATCATCCCTGGCTTTAAGTGTTAAAAGAAAGCTTGTTCAAAAAGAAACCATGGGCTGATTGCTGCAGGCATTCCTATGACAGGGATCCTGAGTTAGGGATTTGTGGAATTATTGTACTGTGAAGTGCAGACGGACATCAATTTAAAAAAGAAAAATAAGAAGATTCCTTCCTTGGATCTGCCATTCACTTCTAGAGAAACTATCTCCTAATGTGCAAAACGATGTTAAAACGCCTTTAAAGGAAATCTGTGCACACAATGGGGAGCTTTAGCTAGCTGGTGACATATGAAACACTGCTCGGTTAGCCAACAGCTCATCAGATAAATGGAATTTCCTGAATGCTATTCACAGATCACTAATGTTGTTTATCTACTCTCTCAGCACTAATACTATTTTACATTTCATTCTACAAGAAGAGTTTTACTTTATGTTTCATTCATTGGAAACTTTTAGAAAAATTTTAGTATCACTAATTTTGTTTCAAAAATTCATTTTGTAGAAGCTTGAGACTATGAAAAAAATCAAGAATGTCCTGACGATTCACTGAAGTAGCCAAAGTGAAATTCTTTTGATATCTTGTGATGCAACATTGGTCAAACATTTCCTGTTCAACATTTTTTTCCTAGGTATTAGTGGTTCTTTTCTCAAGAACAAACGCTTCGGAAATCTGGTGCTCTCTATTTTTGTAGGAAATTTCAGATAAGTGATCAGCCCACCTTCCCCCCAAAGTAATGCTTCTGGATAAAAAGAGTAAGGGAAATTTGACAGTTCTTTGTGTAGATCATTTTTCTCCGTTTTAGAAATTACAGGAATGTGTTAGGGAATGTCTCCCCTTACCTTAAGGTATATTCCATAAACAAAATGAATACTTTCTGATTATAAATTTTTATACCTGGTGTTATTACTTATAACTGCTGATGTATGTTAAGGTGAAACTCAACACTGGAATATTAGTTTTATTTCAGTTAATTATGTTACTAAGAGCTCATGAACCCAAAGATTTAGGGTTGGTCTGTTTCTAGTTATCCTGCCAAGTTTTTTACTTGATGGAGGGGGTCTGTTTCATTCTACTTGGCCTCTCCACCTTTGTAACCCCTGGTTTCCTCTTTTCCTGAATCACAAGTTTACGTTCTCCCCTTCTGTGAGAAGATTGAACGCTTATTCAACTCCAAAATGACTATGGTCACAAAATATCAACAGTGATTTTAATAGATCTTTGCCTATCAAAATATTGTTGCTGAATAATAGGGTAAAGGTAGTTGTGGCTGCTGATAGGAAGGAATCTGACTATTAATAAAAAACAGACAAGGGTCTTGAAACAGTACTTCCACTGTTACAATTTAGACACTTTATATTACTTTATTTAGTGCAACACCTGCAGCTACTCACATTGCTGGTGGCTGAAATAATCCAGGTCCATGCTGAGAGAGTATCACAATTTCATTGTGCTATTTGTGCTTACTGTTTAAACCTTTCTCACAGGAGAAAGCATTAGCTAAGTGTACAGTAGATAATAAAAAGGGGGATTTGGGTTCATCTGTTCCCCTTAAATCTGTCTAATAAAATCTCCCTTTGTAATTAGTATTTGACTCCTCCTCTACCACTGACTGGCACCTGCAGGTGGGTAGTGACTCAAACTGGCATTTCTTGAGGTTTTATCAAATGTCCCCACATTTCATGGTTTTATGGATTATGCCCTCTTCTGAGCCTTGGAAACAGTACATAATTCCTAAGATCCACTTCTGCAAATGCTATAATAGATTTCGGAGGGAAGATGTTTGCGATCTCAACTAGAGAAAGAGGGTGCCTCATTTTAAGGCAATAATAACAAGCCGTTCTTCATCTTTAAGTGACAGCTTAACTTAGGTTTCAAATGGGTCCCTTCTAGGGATGCATGAGTTTATTTTTGACCAAATATGTTGATAACCATGGATCCAAGGGCATAGTCTATCAAAAGTTCAAGTTAAGCAAATTTCTACTTTAGGCAAAGAGAGCCAGTGTAGGGGGTGGGTGTGGGATGGGGGTGTAGGCTGAAACCAGACCAGGGGTAATTTCTTCCTCATCTATGTTGGAACAGCTCAGAGTTCAGGGGGATTCATACCCTTTGACTTTAATTGCTCTGGGCCCACTGAGGCAAAGCAATGGTGCTCTATTTGTTTTGGGGTCAAAGAGGCAATCACAAAGGCCTTCAGAATATTTTCAAATATTGGGGGGAGATAAACAGTTTTCAGACATTTTATAACCATAAAACTAGTTTCTAGATAGTTGTCTAATTTCCTAAACCATGCTTGCTGAAGTTTATTTGGTTATTGAAACATTAAGCTTAACCAGTCATGTTCTTTCTACTTTATGAAAATGTAGACAGGAAATTATCAGCAAATTGCTCGTTTAGAATTAAATACAGGAAATGAACTTCAGCAGTTGAATTCTCGTAGTAAAAAGCTTCTACCTAAAGCAGAAGTAGAGTTAGCAAACCTTGCTTTTATTTTGAAGTCTGGGCTTTGTTATATCAGCACAATAGATTTAGATTCTCTGTCCTCTCGCCTTAAAATTTCCATACTGCTTCTTATGCTAGCCACAACTGTTTCTGTTACTAATTTCCCTATAGTTTTTAAAATGTAACTGGTGTTTCTATTCTTTGTGTATTTGGAAAAATACCATTTCTTGGAAACATTAATACATTGATATAGGCTATGACTCATAAATAGTAATTTCATTAATTTATTTATTAGGGCATCAGAAAACTTGAATATCTCTATAAGTTCCTATATTAGTTTTTTATCTGAAATTCCAGAACTTCTTATTAAAATCTTGATTATATTTTAATATGTATTCCTAAATAGTTAACAGCTTTCCCTTGAGGTGAACTTTTGGAGCTATTCCTTTTGATAGTTATTACTTAAATTTTATTCTTTATATATTATATTGTTAGTATGACCAATATATCAATAATATCTACAAAATAATTCCTGTACTTAATTTTCTTTTATATTTTTGTTTTGCCATTTTTCTTTTTCTATATATTGCAAATACTCTAATATTCTTTAAAGTTCTCCTTATTGGTATTACATTATTTAAATAAACCACAGACATAATTCTCCTCCAACAAAATGATTTGTGCCATGTCTGACTATTTTGATTACCTTTAAGAAAAAATGAACTGCTTTGGATTAAACAAGAAAGAACCTTAAACTTTAGCCAAACTTTGAACCATTTATTCAACTTTGCTTAAGGAAGTTAGAAAATTCTTGTTTTGTGATTAGTTCAAATTTCACTTTAACAGCAATTCACATTTCTTAACACTTCTTTCAGTATTTTGGAACCTATAAAAGGGTTTCTCTACAGTCCAAGAAATATAAATTAATCAGGTATTATAGATTCTTATTACATGTCTGTTATTCTGAAGATGTAGTATATTCAAATAAGATTTAAATAAAGTGTAAGACATTCTTATTTGGTGTTAAAATTTTGAGAGATCAATCATATTAAATTTTAGCATACATCAGTTTTAATCTTTTATTATACGACTAAATGGTGGCTATAAATGTTCATTGACATTATTCTATAACCATTTTGAAAGTGAAAAACCCACTTTTTCTTTCTCACTATTCTCTTTCTTTCTATTCAAACTGAAATTTCCTTAATTGGATTCTATAGAAGATCTTATTTAAGGTAAGATTTGGTAGTTTGATCAGTTTTGTGTCTTTAAAAACTTTTATAACAAAGTCCAGGTGATATTCTAGCTAATCCTTTGGAAGAGATTGCCTTCAAATTGTTTTATTTAGTAATTATTTTGTCCAGAGGTACATTTGTGGGTTTTTCTGGTTTATTTATTTTGTGATTTCTGTTTGAATTTTCCACAGTACTCTGAAGTGCATTATAAGGTTTAGCTGGAACATTCTTAAGTATAATTTATTTTTGTTGTCATTTCAGGTAGAAAAATATTAAACTTGGTATTTTCTAATGTTTCATAAGTCTTTTCATCTCACTGTGAATCTAAACTAGTTTCCTAATATGCGAGTCCAGTAATCTAGTGAAAGAAACATGATTCTTCTAGTTTTAGCAAGATGTGTGACTTAAGTCTTAAATATCTACTAGACTTGGCATTTGAGGATAGTAATCAACATTTATTAATTTGAGAGATTTTTGAGGGGGTCTTGTTTTTGTAGGAGAAAAATATCTTAATGATAATAGTAATAAAAGCAAAATAAGAAGCTAATATTGAAAACTCCAGGATAAATTTTAAAGGGTATTGGACTTCGTAAAAAATGGGTGAACTATAATTAAAACTAAAATCAGCTAGGAAGATTTACTTTAGACTTTGCTCTGGTGTACAGTTATGTGAAATGTTGTTTGGAGAGGACACTTGTATTTGTGGTAGACATTATTTTGTTTATTCAATGAATATTCAACAGCTAGAAAGTGCCAGATGGTCTTTTTGGTGATCAAGGCTCACCAGTTCCCTCAAGAGACAAAGTTCTTGCCCTCATGAAGCTTTCATTCTAGTGGAGAAAGACAGATAGCAAACAAAGATTGTTTCAGATGTTAATTAGTACTATAAAGATAATAAAACAGTGTTATGGAGAGTGAAGGGATTAAGGGTGATCAGATAGCACTTAAGATATACCCAATTTTAACACTGAATACTATAGTGAGATACAAAATCTTTATCTAGGTAAAATCTTTTGATACTTCTTACACAATAATTCTGACTCCCATGTTTGAATAATAAGATGATAAAATTCAGTATTACTTACATTAAAAGTGTTTCATTTTTAACTGGAATAATTTAGATTTCTTTTTGATATGATCAGACCAGAAAAATATTCTCATGGAAGCTAATTCTACATCTGCATCTTTTGCTTTAAGCTTAATTGTTATGAACTATTTTACAATAATTTGATATACCATGGTCGTTTCTTTAAAAAGTTATTTTTTACTATTTACACATCATTCTAGTGGGTATCCAATTATTTTCAGACATCTTAAAGTGTTTGGTTCTTTCTATGTTTCATCTACTCAGACTTAATTCAGGAGGAGCTTCATCCAGATGTTTTGTTTATTTGTTCCCCAATTACATGTATGAGATTTCAGAATTTATGAGACCACAGGTCAAGTGAAAGGTCACAATGGAGAGGTCAAGTGAGAAGCTAGAATTTGCAAAACCAAAGAAATGACAGGACAGTGCCAAATGAAAGGTCAAAAGTCAAGTGACAGACTCAGTGTAGATAAAAGCGAGTGGTGTGTTTGTTGAACGTCTGAGCACAGTGAAGTGTCTCAATATTCATGCACACAAAGTCAAAGGTTCTTAACCTTGGAATTCACAATTAATGATCACGTGCCACTTGTTATTATACAAGTATATGCTATTTATTCACAGAGAAAAGCACTGGTACATCAAGTAAAAAGGTGTTTTCATTCCTTCATTATCATCCATCAGGGTTACCCTTTTCCTATGATAGCTCTTTGAGATACAGAGCACTCAATGTGGAAAATTCTGATTGGCTTTTTTTTTTTTTTGATCAGTATAGGAAATAAGCTCCGATCATCTGAAATGTGAAAAAGCTTACTTAAATTCACTCTGGTAGTGAATTTCTTCTCTTATAGACTTATGCTTGATACTCCCACGTGGTTTTACTTCTCTATTCATTCATTTCTCCATTCACTCATTTATTTAACTAACTAATATCCACTGAAAGCCAAGTCATCTTGGTAACTTATACTGAAAACTCTAAGAGAAAATTTACTTGTGAAGAGAAGTCTCTGCTTAAAATATTATGGCTGGAGAGGAATATCCAGATTTTATGTACTTGCTTGGAATTTCTTGATAGTACTTATTTTTTAAGCAAAATGGTTTGGTACTAGGACCTATGAGAGAGAGAGTAAATTTTTGTAATATTTGGGGGAACTAAGAATGAAGATATAAAAGGTCTCTGTTTTACATGACTAGGACATATATTATAATTCATGTGTTCTTTCTAGAAGCAAAGTTAATATTTTCCTATTTCTGCTCTGGTAACAGAAACATAGCAATCTGCGGTTCTAATTTAGATATGTTGTCATTTATCTATAGAACCTATCACTTTATTTTTGAGGATTAGTAAACACTACTAATATACTTGAGAGTTGTGTGTGTATGTGTGTGTGCATTTGCCATTAACAATAAATGGTTCCTTGGGGTTTAGGGGCATTTTGTCAGTGATTTGTTTTATAGGTCAAACAAAGTGACCATTCTTCAAAAGCTAAGTATTTAAGGGGAGTCCCTGTATTCTAGAAATAAAAGGCAACCTTTTTTGAAAAACTCAAAAAATAAATTAATATGTTAGGGATCTCTAGCTCTAAAAGAAAAATTCACCATAAGAGAATTTGGTTTATGTAGAGCCCTATGTTTTTTTCTGATAGAGCACATTAGGCTGGTAGGTTATTTACAGGTAAAAATCTTATTGATGATAATAGAAGTCAGTGGAAAGTGAGTGAGAGTTTAGTCTCTACCAAACTATAAAATCAGGCTTTAAATCATAGAATAAGTATTATCATTGTCCAAAGCAGTGTTTATTTTTCCTAAGTTTTGCCTTTCATATCACTCTCATAAATTTTTTTTAATATATACTTTGAAAAGTTAAGGGCAAGCCCTGAAGGGTGAAATATTGCAAACCAATTAAAAACAACTGAAGTGAGATTCTAAAATACAGGAGTTTTCCAACTCATGAACAATATTTAGAGAGCTGGTTAATTTTAATTCCTCTGGGAACCATAAGTCTGGGCATTAATAGGCTTAGAGTGATAAAAATGCCCATATACTATGCACATATAGATGGCATTGTCAAAAAAGAAGCAATTAGTGGCAAAGAAAGCATAAGTATGTACACATATGGTGAGCAGGTTGAAATGTGAAATACGGCCAGAAATAAGAGCCAATGACAAAAAAGAAGTGCAAGTTGGGCTACTGTTTTAACTTACTTACACAATGGCAAATAAATGATTTGCACACAGACAGATCAACTTAATGATTACAAGTAACAAAAGGATTTTTCATACATTTCTTAGAATTTTTTTTAACCAAGATAGGATCTACAGTACATGGATTCTTTTTTTTCCTTCACTTTCCTTTCTCTTTTTTGTCATTCTTTCTTTTACTTTTTTTTCTTTCCCCCTTTCTCCTTGTTTTCCTCCTGAATTGCTTTTATATCTCTTATCTCTAGCCTTCTTTCACTTCCCATCATTTTCTCAATGACATAATTGCCTGAATTGATAGTTTAATTCAATTTGCTTAAATGAAAGATACTGAAGACTCTTGATGGAATCTAGCATGCTGATTTTTTTCCCCAGGCAAAAGAAGGCAGCAGAGAAGGTGCTAGGTGAGTCGACATCTTTCTCAATGGTTATCATTTGGATGTACCTCTTGGGGGATGGGGAATGCACATCTTCATAAGCCCCTTATTTTAGGGCCTCTGTGTCCACCCTCCAAATCTGTCTCATCCTTTTCTTTGTAGAAAATTACACCACAAACACATTTCTATAGGAAATTAACCCGAAGGGACACATTTACACTTTGGTTTTTAAAAGTTATACAGCTGTCATTATAAAGTGTAACAGACAGTTTGTAACCTTATCTATCATGGTATAGATTCTGTGTCACTTTCAAGAGAAATAAGTGGATGTGAAAGGGAAATGCATTTAAAGATCTGATAACCAGCAACACATATTTTACTCTTCCAAAGTCAGGAAACTGGGGGACATGTGCAGGTTCATTTCCAGCATGAAAATCATATTACTGTGACTAATTTAGATGGAGAGTGTGCTTTACAATGGGAGGCACTGTAGTATGGAATAAATAGGGATAACTTTTAGTATTATTCTCCATCTTAAACCTGTTTATTTTGGCTGTGATTCATTTGGGAGGGGGAATGTCATCTTTCTCAAAATCCAATTGCTAAAAGCTGGTCTTACTGGCAGAAACATAAAAAAGACAGTCGGGGTAGGTTTAGAGAGCACTGCAATTAGTTCTGTGTGTATGGAACTGCTTATCTGCCCACAAGTGGGTCTGAGGAAACTCTGCTTAGTATTTATTAGGAATTGAATTTATATGAGAAAAAAACAGATGCTCAATTTTGCTACCTTTCCTTTTAAAGTTTAATGTGCTGTAAAATCCAAGGATCTGTACAATTAAGAAGGTGCTCTACCCTTTAACATGTGCCAAATGCCTCTCACCTCCCTTTTTTGCAGATGCTCTCCTGTTTCTACAAAGCATGCAATAGTAAGTCCATCTCCAGATGAGAGTCCCAATTCCAGATGACCCAGGTTGCATAATTTAGGCAGAATAACCTGAAGAGTTGTCACATGTGATAGCTGGAATCATTTTCTGTATTCTCCAGTGTTGGTTCAGGATGGTACACTGGGTTAGGGATCCAGGTACCATAAAGAGAATCCTTCAAAGGCAGCTCCAGGGTGCCCCACGGTAATTGAAGTGGAGGAGACCCAGTATCAGACGTCAGTATCTTTCGTTTGGATTTGGAAACAGGAAATGATTTGGCATTTCTAATCTCAACTGGGAGACAAGCCCTGACTCCACAATTACAGAGCATAATTACTCCAAGCTCAGTCTACGAAGAACCCCCAACTGCTTGTTGAGGACCTGCCAGGAAACTGATCTGGGTGAATGGTCTGGAAGAGAACATGAGGTGACAAGAGGCTGAGATGCCATTTTCAAGTAAACTTACATGAAAGGGCTGCTTAGAAAGGTAGAGGTTGTTAAAATCAGCTTGGCACACAGACTTGCTAGAGTTTCAGCTGAGAAAAACTGGCAACATAAAGTGTTTGGGGCCTGAATCAAATATTCACTGAAGCTTTGAATCGTGTGGTTAATACATATCTTTTCAAGAATTTGATTTTTATAAATTCTCATTTCCAAACCACAGCACAAACATTGTTGAGAATGATATATATACATATATATGTTTTTCAAATAGTTACTGGATTTTTGTATAAAATGGGATCATAGTCCCCTAGACCCCTCTGTGACTCACTTTCTCCTGCAAATGTATTACTGTCTACTGATATGCCTAATGTTACTCTCTCCAGATTTATAGCTCTCTGTGTGATTCTTATGCCAGTTGCAATACTTAAGTTCTCTGAAGATTCCCGCCCCATCTTTTTCGCTTTTTTTTTTTTTTTAAAGATCAACCTTTCAGCTATTAAATTGGCTCCTAACAAAAGCTTTTGTTGTGGTTTGCTTATATCATGCTTGGAATTATGGAAAATAACAGGTTACAGTAGTGGAGCTGGAAAATTTCAAAAGACATGATTCTTGTGTCCAAGTCTTTTTTCACTTTGTTCAAGAATAGCCTCAAAATGGCAGTTTGGGGATATAGTCTTTTAAAAAGCCCACCAGAATTTGAAATAACTCTAAAAGGTGAACCCAAAAGAAAAATGAGAAATTCACAGAACTTCTGGAACTGAATTTCTTCTCATACGAGCAGAGAAGAGGAAAAACTTTAAATCTCTTCTGGGATCTAGTTATAGTGGCCTCTCATTTCACCTGGGTACACACTGGGTTTGGGGGCAGTGTCACCAACAAATTCCGGGCTATCATTCATGGTGGGCGTGGGCTCCTCTGAACTGTGTAAGATTGGCTCTAAGGTGGCATCATCTGGTGTCAAACTTTGAATGCCAGAAAGACAGGAATAACCACTTAGAATGAAAAGGACCCCTTTTTTTCTGAACTTTGAGACACTGTTCAAACTAGACCAAATCTGTAGGAGAAACACATTTGCATATCATTTCATTAAGCAAACAATAAAAAATATAGGGAGTACTTGCTCTAAGGCAGCAGTTCCCAACCTTTTTGTCACCAGGGGCCAATATTTTGGAAGACAGTTTTTCCACAGACTGGGGTGGGGTTGGTTTGGGGATAATTCAAGTGCATCACGTTTATTGTGCACTTTATTTCTATTATTATTACATCAGCTTCACCTTAGATCATCAGACATTGGATCTTGGAGTGTGGGGATCCCTGCTCTAAGGAACAATATCCAAATTCCTTCCCCAGTTTGGGGCCATACCTGACTTGTCTTTTTACTACTTGATCTCCCCTTACTCATTTTATGAACTCCAACCACACAGGCTTACTTTCTGTTTCTTAAAGATTTCTGTCTCTGGAGCACCTCTTCCAGCTTCAGGTCTTGGCTCAAATATCACTTCCTCAGTAGAAGACTTCTCTGATCACAACTGTCCAAAGTTTCCTACTTCAGTTTCTCCGAATCACATCATCCTGTTTGTTTTATTTTCTTTAAGGCAGTCACCATGGGCCACAAGTATCTTGCTAGCTTATTTATGTATTTCCCTGTTATGGTGTGTTCCTCCCCTCCTGGCCACCCAGAATATAAGCCTCTGAAAGGTAGGGAATTCAAGAATTGTGTTTACTTCCTCATCCCTCTACTTAGCCTGGTTCAAGTGGGTGCTCAATAAATTTTGTTTTGAATAAATGAATGGAAGAATGATAAAGTGATTACATGAAAGAATGAACAAAATACATACATTAGTGCATGGATTGTGTTTCTTTTGAGAAACTTCCAATCTGATTCAGTAGACAAACAACAAAGGGAAAATAGGCATCTACAATTGAGAGAAATCTGAGAGATCAAGACAGTAGATGTAATAACATCTGGAACTGTGAGAGAGATCATTTCAGCCAATAATATTTGGGACACTTTTAGAAAGGAAGTATTTCTTATGATGGAATGAAGGATAGAGGAAGAAAAAAATTTAAAGAAAATGCCTGCGAACAGTAGTAAGATAAAAGTTTCAAAGACAAGTTAAAATTAAGTTAAATAAATATATAGTTAGTTGTGTCCACCTCTTTGCAACCCCAACCCCACAGATTGTAGCCCACCAGGCTCCTCTGTCCGTGGGCTTTCCCAAGCAAGAAAACTGGAGTGGGTTGCCATTTCCTTCTCCAGGAGACCTTCCTGATCCTGGGATCGAAACTGCATCTCTTACATCTTCTGCATTGGCAGGTAGATTCTTTACCACTGGAACCACCTGGGAAGCCCTATATTATTTATACATCTATCAGTTCAGTTCCGTTCAGTCGCTCAGTCATGGCCGACTCTTTGCGACCCCATGTAGATAGAAACAAGTGTATGCACTTGGTCGGGGAAATCCCAGAAGAGCCTATAGGCAGAAAGGTCACTGATATGGCAGCACTGTCCTTGTTTGTTGTGAAAGTGAGCAAATGATTGGTCATTACAATGACCAAGCAGGAAATAAAATTAGGTCTAGGGGAAAAGTTACATTGTGGATCCTGAAAAGTAAAACTCCCACTTTATTTTTTCAGCAAAACCCTTGAGGCCTAACCAATCAGTCTCAGTAATGTGGGTTCTTTTAGAGCAGGATTTAACCATTTCAGAAAAGAGCTTAATGGGTGATTTGAACCTGGGTCTCCTGCATTGCAGGCATATACTTTACTGTCTGAGCCACTAGGGAAGCCTTTGGTGTTTCTGAGGAGAAAACTTAATTTAGAGCCTCTTTCTTAATAGACGTTTGTTAAACAGCTTTTGAACGACTGAATTAAAATTTTAAGTAGTAACAAATTGATATCTTGATAATCACCCAAACTTCCTTTAGGAAGACTGGTCTATTTATAACATCCCCCATGAAGACAACCTTTGACCTGGTTTCCCAAAGAAAAGCAAATTGTCCCCTGTGTAAAGTACGATCACTACATCATCATATCATTAAGGAGGCAAGATGCTTCCTATCCCATTTCTCAAGAAAGGAAAAACTGGTATCCTTGATAAAGGGAGCCCACAAGTCAGAATTTTTTTTTTTTTTTTAATATTTTTGGCACTAACAGAGAACATTCAGAAAAAGGCCAAGATGGCATATTTAAACAACAAAGGTCTGGTCTGGGGGGAAGTTAAGTGAGTATGTGAATTAGTCGTTCTGAGAAGAAGTAGCTGCCTTAAGACATCGGAGAAATTTTCTGTGAAATGAGAGGTAAATTCAAAGAAAACATTTGTGTATTCAAGTATAACCTAGAAAAAGCCCCCTGAAGTAATTCTTCCTTGACATAAAAGGCTGTGGAGTGGAAGAAGACAACTCAAAAATGTAATTAAGTTGAGCTCTTTGGCAGTTTTTAATCTTCTTTTATTTGGATTTTTCTTTTAGTTCTATCATATCTAATCCCATGTTTCACAAATATTTTGATCACATGAGATTATAACATGAATAGAATTCATAGCTGAAGGAAGAGAGAATCAATACGATTAATCAGAGAATAGTCTCATGTTTGTAGGATTTAAAGCACAACAGTGCCTGATTGTAGAGGCTTCTAGATATATAGAATTTCATACTCATGGGTCTTGTTGACAGGGCATAGATCAGAGTAGTTGCCTCAGCCAAGCTACTCAGAGGCCTAGCTTAAAAAAAAAAAAAAAAAAAAAACTTTAGAAAATAATTCAGTGCAATTTTTTTATAAAGCTCGTTTACAGGAAGTTATTCACATGTACTTATCAAATTTGGTCCTGATAATACATGAAAACATAGAACTAAATAAACTATGCACAATAAATCCAAGGCAGATTCTATACAAAGAAGCAAAACAAATTGTTAAGTAGAATATATTCATGTTGAAAGAACTAAGATTCAAAGAAGACAGGTCACTTTCTTATAACGCCATGGTAAAGACAACACTAACTGCTGTATTTTTCACCTGCAATAAGATTAACTACCAATCAAGAGCATTACTCTGACAGCCACATGGAGAAAGACCACACTGTACATATAAAATGCTTCATGCAAATACATACACTAACTGGATCCAAAGATCGTTTCCAATGCCATGTTGGGTATGACCATTTTCTGCTAGGAAATGCTGTCATAATAATGACCTACACGAGGAGTCCAAAAGCTGCGGAGAGTGGGAGAAATAGAATGTACATCCAGGCCCCAGTCAGCTCTGTGGGCCACTTTCTCCTTTAAGGATGCACACCTGACTTCCTGTCTGGTTATCACCACTGACCTGGGGTAGCAACCTCAGCCTTTCTGTGGATTCAGGATGAAGCCTCTCCTGTTTCTGGAAATCCTCAAGTCCAAACAGGAGGTTGCTGTTATTCAGTTGGTCAGCCGTGCCCGACTCTTTGTAACCCCATGGGTTGCAGCATGCCAGGCTTCCCTGGCCTTCACTGTCTCCCAGAGTCTGCTCAAACTCATGTCCATTGGGTCAGTGATGCCATTCAACCGTTTCGTCCTCTGTCATCCCCTTCTCCTCCTGACTTCAATCTTTCCCAGCATCAGGGTCTTTTCCAATGAGTCAGCTCTTCACAACAAGTCGCCAAAGTATTGGAGCTTCAGCTTCAGCATCAAGTCCTTCCAGTGAGTATTCAGGGTTGATTTCCTTTAGGATTGACTGATTGGATCTCCTTGCAGTCCAAGGGACTCTCAAGAGTCTTCTGCAGCCCAACAGCCAATTGGAAAACATAATTACTGAGCTTTTGGTTTCAGAGTTTGAGTTAAGATGCTATCGTGGTTTCTTTACTGTCTTCTGACTGCCTCTTCACTAGCCTCTTTGGGTGGCTACTAACCATCTCACAGACAGGAATGGGACTTTCCAGCTAAGCATGTCATATTTTCTGGTGGCCTCAGGAAACTCTTCAGCTCCCTTGTAAGGGGTTGGCAAGGTTGGCAGTTTCTTTCACAAGCAGAGCAGATTTTTATGGTACCCCTCTGGAAGATTTTACTCTAAGTGAACGGACCACTAACCAGAAAGCCAGAACCAGAGTCTGCAAGCCAGTACTGTTAATGCTTATGTATATGTGAGTTTGAAAAGCTTGGACTGTGGAATCGGCATGTCTTCTATTAAGTGATTTTGTGTTTTATTTTAAAAACATTGAATAGTATCTTCACTGTGTCTGATGTTGTAATACCCAGCGAGCCAAAATATTAATGCATGGTGTGAGCTTCAAGAGTGGCCCAGTTTGGAATTTAAAAAGTGCGTCTGAGTTAAGAGCATAAAAAAACCTTAAACTTTTTAAAACTGCAGACTATTGTATCCCTCTAACTCCAGAACAGCTCTGTCTAATGCTGTCCAACTTGGCAATAAAAACAAAATGAAGAAAGCCGAAACACTTTTAGACTCACACCAAGTATGCAGTATTTCAGCCTGACAGGATTACTCCTTGGCTGGAATGACTTATGTTGGAAAGGGAAGTTTGCGTGGAAATGCCTTTGAGGTTAATTGTCATGTCATTAGCGTGATGCTATAATCACATCTCTGAATTTCCTTCATAAATTTCTTTTCTATTTTTATCCTGTTTTTATTTTTAATATACTACTTTCTTGAAAAAGTCTACTGTAGTCTTGTAAAAATACACCCCTGTTTTTTTCTTTAAACCTCTTGAAAAACTGGCCTGTGCATAAATTATAGTGTATAGGAGCAGGGTAATCTGTCCTCTTCTACTTTTCAGTTCCTTTTTATTCCTTGATCATAACATCCTCCTGGGCAGTGAGTGACTTTAAATGATCAAATGTAAGTAGTAGCAGGTAGTGCACTGAGGTTAGGAAAAATAAGTCATGTGCTAGGATTTCCATTATGACTTTCCGCTACAGAATCATCCGAAATATGGCTTAACCACCATAGATAATTCTTTTTAAGAAAATCATCTGTTTAGCCAAATCTGTGGTAGATTTGCGGCACAGACTACACTGGAGGAGGAACTCAGTGGAAACCACAGAAATTGCTCAGGAACGCAGCAAGATTGTTCTCATCAGATTGCTTGGAGCCTCTTGGGCTATTGTCAGTCCTTTCTGTGGTGACGGAAACACCGGGAGACTCACCACTGGGCTCCCTGGAGTTCCCAGCATTGTCTATTCCCTTGACCTTTGAAAGCATTTGTCTCAATTGTTCTTGAGCTCTGGAAGAAAGAGTCTCAGATGAGAAAACAATTGTTGCCACTGGGGACACTGCTCCAAACCCACCCTTTGTTTTGGGCTCACTTTCACCTCGACAAAAATCTCTCTCCCCTCAGGCCTGCTGATTCCCACTTCTGGAAACGTATCTCGAAGGTGCCTTATCATGAAGTTATTGTCATGTTTCTAATCTTGTTTCCTTTTCAAAGCAGGCCATTTTATTCCAGGATTCGCAGTTTTGAATCCTTAACAATGACTTTTTGCACTGAGTGGCTCCCCCCCACCCAACCCCGCCCCTGCCACCCCTGCTTGTCCCAATGCATTTCCTGAGCAAAATGCTGCATTTAGCCTGCCCAGCAGGAATGACTGAACCTTGGCTTAGCTTGCTGAGAGTAGATCTTAGAAGTTCTCATTCAGGTGTGTTACTTTATGATCCTACTTGGAGTCAGAGCCTGTTCATGACATCCCTGTCCCCATAGTCAGGAAACCAGTCACACTGACGGGTACCTATCAACTTCTGTGATCTGATACAGAGAAAGGAAAACCTACACAGAATCTCTCAGTTAGAAGTGTTTACCCAATAGGGCATTTGGTAAATACATTCCTGCTGGAGAAAAGATAGGAAATTGTACCAAAGTCACAACAGATAGGAGACAAAATTTTAAACATAAAAATCGTGAAGTTCAACATTCAAGCATCCGTACTTTCTCTTTCTTCCTTTCTCTCTGGGTATATCTTACAATCAAAATATTACAAAGAGAGCTCACATTTTGCTTTTTTCAGATTATGAGAACTTAACAAAATTTGTTCAGTAAAAACTGTCTAGTCCTTTTCCCATTTGTAAGTTACTGTCAAAGTTCGTACTCTATGTGGTCTCAACCTACTTATTAATAATAATCTATCACTGGGCTTCCCAGGTGGTGCTAGTGGTAGAGAACCTGCCTGCCAGTGCAGTAGACGTAAGGGACAAGGATTCGATCCCTGAGTCAGGAAGATCCCTGAAGGAGGGCATGGCAACCCACTCCAGTATTCTTGCCTGGAGAATCCCATGGACAGAGGAGCCTGTCGGGCTACAGTCCATAGGGTGGCAAAGAGCTGGTCACAACTGACGTGACAGCACACGTGCACAATATATCACCATGGGCTGTTTTATAAGATAAAATAGTGAGTTTGACTAAATAGGCCAAATACTCTTTTTCAAAGAAGGCAGATTCAGTTTCTACCTAGTGACTTACCTAAGGATGCACAGTGAAGGGACTGAAGACTGATGAGGTCAAGCCCCTCTTATAAGGGGCAGGGGAGGGGGCAATGAGGGGAAGGAAGGGGCCCTTTTTTAATCATCTATGAACATCTTTTCTCAAATCAAAAGAAGTCAAGGACTCCTCTGCCCAGTGCCAGGGATACAGCAAAACAAAACTTTTCATTGGAAAATGGGGGAAATAGAAGTGCTTTTGGGCTGCCCAGGTGGCTCAGTAGTAAAGAATCTGCCTGCCAATGCAGGAGCCACAGGAGGTGTGGGTTTGATCCCTGGGTTGAGAAGATCCCCTGGAGTAGGAAATGGCAGCCCACTCCTGTCTTCTTGCTGGGATAATTCCGTGGACAGAGGAGCCTGGCGGGCTACAGTCCATAGAGTCGCGAAGAGTCAGACAAACTGATCACATGTAGAAGAAGTGCACGCAGAAGTGCTTTTAGTGCAGTTCTGAGATGCAGCACAAGTCACTTAAGTTCCTTGCAGTTAATAAGGGCTCTATGTAAGAGCTTTGTATGTGAACAACCCCAGAGAATCACTGAAAGTGCAAGTGAAAGTGAAGTCGCTCAGTCGTGTCCGACTCTTTGTGATCCCATTGACTGTAGTCTACCAGGCTTCTCCATCCATGGGATTTTCCAGGCAAGAGTACTGGAGTGGGTTGCTATTTCCTTCTCTGGGGGATCTTCCCGATCTAGGTATCGAACCCGGGTCTCCCACATTGCAGGCAAACACTTTACCCTGTGAGTCTTTCTATTACTGATTGTTGCATATAATCTCCTGAATAGAAAGCACACATCCACATTGTATGTAGATATCTAAAGGGGGAAAATGTAGTTTCAGCACTCTAGAGTGTTAGTTTTATGATCTTGGGCAAGTTACCTAAATTCTTTCTTACTTCATTTCCTCCTGTATAAAGTGGGGGTGGGGGGGGGTGGGGAGGGGGAGGAGTACTGTGCCTCCTTGACCCATAGTAGATGCTTGATAAAATATTAACTCCAGGCACAAAACCAGTATGAAGGATTTACAGAAAGGTTTAAGACATAAGATCTAGGTAATTCATGAAGTTCAAATAGATAAAATGGTTTCTGTGTTCTTCTCACAAACTGCTTTGTGCATCTTCATAACTGAGCTACTCTTAAGAAGCTCCAGGCCTTGTGGGAAAAAATACATTCTGCTTCTATCCTTTAGCCTTTTTTTATGCAGGTAAAATTATGTCTAATGATTCCCTTAATGGATTCATGGTTACCCATGATGCTCATTTCATCCTACTTGCACTTGGATTGAAAAAGAAGTGTGGAGCAGGGGTGGGGAGAACATACCTCGAAGAGAACAAGAAGATAATTGGCCATCTACGTCAGTGGGTGATGGAATGGATGGAAAGAGGCAGTGGAGGCTTACATGCTGAAATCCTGAGCCCTTTGCCAATTTCCCTTCTTCTATGTCATGCAAACTTTTTGGAACTGTTCCCCATTGTATGTTACTTATTTCCCCTACCAGTCTGTGGCCTTTCAAGCAAGGATCTTAGGATAAGCCAGCTAATATTTCATCTCCATCTGCAAGACAAGATGGCAGAATAGGATGCCCTTGGGTATGGGTTCCTTTTTGTTTGTTTGGTGTTGCACCCCTGGGAGATGATACAGCTAAGGCCACTAACCCTTGATAAAGCAGAGATGTTTCTCTCCCATGTAATTCAAAAGTACAAGCAACCCTTCTTACTCTTTTTGATCCACTTCAGCCTGAGTCCAGGCATGCACCTCTAAGCAGCTTAGGCAACAGAATCCTCACTTGACTAACACTAGTTCTTAACATACAGGTTATGGGATATTGAAAGTGAAATCCTAATATCTCTGCACTTAGGATACATTTTGAATTTTTCCCTTAGTTTATATTTTCTTAATATTATAGAGTGGTATGGCTTTCATGCTAAAATTCACCTATGGATACCGAATGGTACTATTTCTCAATAAAATTCATTTTAGAGCCCTCTTGATCAATAATTTCATTAGGATTATCAATATCATCTGTCTTGATTTACCTGAATACTGTGTTCATTCAAGTTAAACAAATATTTAAGTATGTGAAAATCTGACCAATGTATTTAACAGACTTTGTGAACTTTTTTTCTTTTAATAAAACTTGGTTTTGGAAAATACACATATACATTTTGCCAAGACTTGCCCCTTAATGTTTAATCTTGTGGCTTTCAGGGGAAATCTAATTTGTATCCTTCGTTTATGCTCAACTCAACAGATTGTTGCAATGTTAGCCAAGTGCTGGATGGCCTTACGGCCCGTGGGGCTTTTCAGATTTCTTGATTCTCTGTGGTCCTCGTTGCCTTGCTTCTCAATCCCTGGTGGATCACAAATACTGTATGTTTTAACCTCAGTCCAGCTATTTTAAAATTAAGTCACACTGTAAACAGTGGAATATCTCAGCATTTACAAGAGCTGGGAAATAATTTTTCTCCCTTCTTCTGATCCCCAGTGGGCTCACTCTATTTTTACTCTGAGTAAAATTTTTTGTTGGGGCAGATCTAAATATGATGACTGAGGCATAGGGTTTTCTACTGATGGATAATGTGTTTGTGTATGGATGAGAGTAACCTGTTAAATGTCTCATGGCTGGATTTCGAGAGTACAAAGATGGCATGGCTTCTCCCTTAAACTGCTCAAACACAGAAACCACTGACTTGGGTGTGCATTGTTGGATGATCACCGAAGCCCACCTGGTTCCTTGTCATTGCTTTAAATTTCTGTCTACTTGCCTCTTATTCACATGCTCCATTACAGGTGAATCTTTGTTTTTCCACATACACCCCTTCGCTAGCCTTGACCCTTAAGTTAGGTAGCAGTATTATTAGTGATCAGAGGTGGAGGGGAAGGAAGACTTGAACTGACTTTCTCCATCTACTCATAGATTTTTCTCCTTCCAATCTCTAAGCTACTTTTCTATGGAGCTTCTTAGGAAAGATGTCTCACCACATCCTAGATCAAAGACTGGAGTCGGTGTGAATAGTTTGATTTTTTTTTCCTCTGAAATATAGCCTTTAAATGTTTTACAGCAAAGACTGGGTATTCTTGACACTTAAGTGGTCTTTGTCTTTTTCTACAACATATATGCATTTTTAAAAAAGAAAAAAACAATGGGAAGAACCCTACTACTACTACTACTAAGTCACTTCAGTCGTGTCCGACACTGTGCGACCCCATAGACGGCAGCCCACCAGGCTCCCCCATCCCTGGGATTCTCCAGGAAGAACACTGGAGTGGGTTGCCATTTCCTTCTCCAATACATGAAAGTGAAAAGTGAAAGTGAAGTCGCTCAGTCGTGTCTGACTCTTAGTGACCGCATGGACAAATAGTGTTCAGTTCAGTTCAGCTCAGTTCAGTCACTCAGTCGTGTCTGACTCGTTGCGACCACATGAATTGCAGCACGCCAGGCCTCCCTGTCCATCACCAACTCCCGGAGTTCACGCAAACTCATGTGCATTGAGTTGGTGAAGCCATCCAGCCATCTCATCCTCTGTCATCCCCTTCTCCTCCTGCCCCACAATCCCTCCCAGCATCAGGAAAGAGCATCATGGGAAGAGTCAACTCTTCCCATGAGGTGGCCAAAGTATTGGAGTTTCATCTTCAGCATCAATCCTTTCAATGAACACCCAGGACTGGTCTCCTTTAGGATGGACTGGTTGGATCTCCTTGCAGTCCAAGGGACTCTCAAGAGTCTTCTCCAACACCACAGTTCAAAAGCATCAATTCTTCGGCACTCAGCTTTCTTCATAGTCCAACTCTCACATCCATACATGACCACAGGAAAGACCATAGCCTTGACTAGACTGACCTTTGTTGGCAAAGTAATGTCTCTGCTTTTGAATATGCTATCTAGGTTGGTCATAACTTTCCTTCCAAGGAGTAAGTGTCTTTTAATTTCGTGGCTGTAATCACCATCTGCAGTGATTTTGGAGCCCAGAAAAATAAAGTCTGTCACTGTTTCCACTGTTTCTCCATCTATTTCCCATGAAGTGATGGGACCAGATGCCATGATCTTCGTTTTCTGAAGGCTGAGCTATAAGCCAACTTTTTCACTCTCCTCTTTCACTTTCATCAAGATGCTCTTTAGTTCTTCTTCACTTTCTGCCATAAGAGTGGTGTCATCTGCATATCTGAGGTTATTCATACTTCTGGCAATCTTGATTCCAGCTTGTGATTCTTCCAGCCCAGCATTTCTCATGATGTACTCTGCATATAAGTGAAATAAGCAGGGTGATGATGTACAGCCTTGGCATACTCCTTTTCCTATTTGGAACCAGTCTGTTGTTCCATGTCCAGTTCTAACTGTTGCTTCCTGACTTTCATATAGGTTTCTCAAGAGGCAGATCAGGTGGTCTGGTATTCCCATCTCTTTCAGAATTTTCCACAGCTTATTGTGATCCACACAGTGAAAGGCTTTGGCATAGTCAATAAAACAGAAATAGATATTTTTCTGGAACTCTTGCTTTTTCGATGATCTATTGGATGTTGGCAATTTGATCTCTGGTTCCTCTGCCTTTTCTAAAACCAGCTTGAACATCTGGAAGTTCACGGTTCACGTATTGCTGAAGCCTGGCTTGGAGAATTTAGAGCATTACTTTTCTAGCATGTGAGATGAGTGCAATTATGTGGTAGTTTGAGCATTCTTTGGCATTGCCTTTCTTTGGGATTGGAATGAAAACTGACCTTTTCCAGTCCTGTGGCCACTGCTGAGTTTTTCAAATTTGCTGGCATATTGAGTGCAGCACTTTCACAGCATCATCTTTCAGGATTTGAAATAGCTCCACTGGAATTCCATCACCTCCACTAGCTTTGTTCGTAGTGATGCTTTCTAAGGCCCATTTGACTTTACATTCCAGGATGTCTGGCTCTAGCTGAGTGATCACACCATCGTGATTATCTGCGTCATGAAGATCTTTTTGTACAGTTTGTGTATTCTTGCAGCATTATACGAGCTCAAAAGAAAATTCGAGGGTCACTGTTTTACTTGAGAAAAGCTTCTGGGCTTTATACTGGTCAGGAATTCCAGGTCTTCCTCTGTGTTTTCCCTTCAGTACCCAGACCTTCCCTGCCCCCATCTCCCTTAACACACCCTTCATTTCTACCTCTTTGCTTCCCTTGATTCAGCCCTATCCTGCTGGAGGACTGCCTGAGGTCCTCAGAGTCACTACTAGTGGCTTGAAACTTAAAGGATGACGGAGGGGCTGCCGAGTCTTATACAGAGGAAATACAGTCTGTGATATCCAGAGTAAAGCACAAGTAATTTTTCTGATGTACATATTGTTCAATCAGGTGATTATTACTGCCAGTAATAAAGTACTTTGGAGAAGGGCATGGCAACCCACTCCAGTATACTTGCCTGGAGAATTCAGTGGACAGAGGAACCTGGCCTGGGGTCACAAAGAGTCAGGCACAACTGAGTGACTAAGCACAATGAGGTACTTGTTCTGCTATGGTACAGCTGTGTTTCATTGTAACATCGAATATAACTATGATGCACTGTGTATCACATGGGAAGGGAATGTGTCACATTTTCTAAGAGAAGATGAGTGCTAATTTCCAGGCAAGAAATACACAGTTGAACTTACACAATGTACCCAAATTTTTAATTGGGAGCTATTTTACTCCCAAACCTCATATTAAAAATAGAGGACTTTGGACATGAAATTTGCCAATATAGAAGCATGGATTCTTACAACCTTTGTTCTCCCAAAGAATCAATGGTTACCATATCTAATCCTAGCAATTCATAGATGGAGAAGTTGAGGCCCAGTATGGTGAAGTCATGTCTTCTCTGATTCTTTTGTATTCCTGGCTTTGCATTTTCTTGGGAAAAAAAAATGTAAAAAATCTAATTGTTTCATGGAAGAAGGCACTATTCATTTTTAATAAAATTTCTTTTTATTCAATTTTGCAGTGTCCACAACAAGATTATAAAAGCAATAATGTGATTTAGAAATCTTTCCAGTTTCAGCAAGGTTACTTGGTGGAGTTGTAGATAAATGACCAGAAGAAAACTTCACAAAATTAGTGTTTACACTTAATCTGGCAACGAGCTATAATTTGATTGGTAAAAAATTCATTTGGTGTACCTCTGGCCCTTGGCTGCTGGATAATGAAAATTTATATCTGCGTTTCAGACATCTGGGGAGGGCCTGACAGCTTTGGGGCTGAATGAAAGATGATGTCACACTGACCCCTGTCAGCATTTCCTCACAGACTGGTTACCCAAAACCCAACAGCAGTCACACTTTTTTTTTTTTCCTCTGCCAGAGCAGACTCTCATTTTATTTTGGAAGGTTAATGACACTGTAAATCTAATAGGCCATTTTAGTGCCATCATGTGGATATTAAAAAATCATGTGACCAGTCAGGGCACCATATGTGGGGTTCGCTGTTGTCTAATGGCAGGAATAAGAGGCTGTAACAAGGCGCTGAGGGCAGCCCGTGTTTGGAATTAATTTCAGAACCATAGGTACCTTTAAACTAATTTGGAGTCTCTGCTAATGATTATTGCTTGCCATTTCAATTAAGTTTGCTTTAGTAAGCTAGCTAATATTGGATAATAGTGGACCCTAGAAAATTCTTTATTACTTTTAAGTTTATCAGTAACATATTCTATGGAGCAGCTCTGACCCATAGAACTTTCTGTGATGATGAAAATATTCTCTCTCTGTGCTGTCCAGTATGGCAGTCTCTGGCTACATGTGGCTACCAAGCACTTGAAATATGGCTCATGGTCTGAGGAAATGAATTTTTTATATTTAATTAACATAAATTTGAATAGTGACATGTAACTAGTGATTACCACTTTTGGATAGAACTTCTATGAAAACAGTGGGGAGATAAGTAAGACCAGGAGTATCAGAAAGCCATTGCACTCTGGTCTCTGGTCTGCCCTTCACAGGTGCCAAACAGATGGCATCTGGTTTATCTTTGTATTCTCTATCATGCCTTCCTATAAGAGTCAAATTATGTAGAACAAGGCAATGGATAAACAAATGGATGCAATGAGTGCATTAGTAATGAATACATGAAAGCAAACGTGTAAGTGATTATTCCCGTTTTATATTTTTTGCTACCCTTTCTCTGAATGACAAGTTAGGCAAATATCATAAAATTTAAAAGTCAGATGGATCCTTAATGATCACTTAGCCTAACCCATTCAAAACCAAACCAAGTGACTTCCAGAAGCTGCCCATTGACCCTGCCTGAATCATCACTTTCAGACCCTGAAAAGCCCAGGGTCCAAGATGGCCAAAGGCAACGAATGGACAATTTCCAGACATATACTTCAGCTGCTTGCACAGAAAGTAGATGGGGAGAGAGGGAGCAATTCCCTTCAGAATGGGACCTTTGATTGTGTGGTCAGAGAGAAGTATGTAAAGAGACACTGGAGTAATTTGTGAATTTACTCCAAAATGTCGTTTACTGAAGTATTTTTAAATAATTATGCATGAGTGTGTGCTAAGTTGCTTCAGTTGTGTCCTACTCTTTGCAACCCTATGGACTGTAGCCTGCCAGACTCTTCTGTCCATGGGATTCTCCAAGCAGGAATACTGGAGTGGGTTGCCATACCCTCCTCCAAGGGATCTTCCCAATCCAGGGATCGAACCCACATCTCTTATGTCTCCTGCATTGACAGGCGAGTTCTTTTACCACTAGCATCACCTCACAAGCCCCATAATCATGTTTGACTTATATCTAATGTTACCTCATAAAATTATGATGAGGATGATGGTTATAGTGATAATGATAGTAATAATAATAACAATACTATTAGTTAACATACATTTGCTGCATCCTGTTTCAGAAATGATGTTAAATTATATGCAAGGATTATCTTTTTAATCCTTATAATACTATGAGATTGTTGCTCAGTCTCTCTATGGTGTCCGACTCTTTGTGACCCATGGACTGCAACATGCCAGGCTTCCCTGGCCTTCACCATCTCCCAGAGTTTGCTCAAACTAATGTTCATTGAGTCAATAATGCCATCCAACCATTTCACCCTCTGTCATCCTCTTCTCCTCCTGCCTTCAGTCTTTCCCAGCCTGAGAGTCTTTTCTAGTGAGTCAGCTCTTCACATCAGGTGGCTGAAGTTGGCAGCTTCAGCATCAGTCCTTCTGATGGCTATTCAGGGTTGATTTCCTTAGGAGTGACTAGTTTGATCTCCTTGCAGTCGAGGGGACTCTCAAGAGTCTTCTGCAGCACCACAGTTCAAAGGCATCAATTCTTCAGCACACAACCTTTTTTATTATCCAGCTCTCACATCCATACATGACTACGGAAAAACCATACCTTTGACTATATGGACCTTTGTAGACAAAATAATGTCTCTGTTTTTTAATATGCTATGTGGGTTTGTCATAGCTTTTCTTCCAAGGAGCAAGTGTCTTAATTTCATGGCTGCAGTCACCATCTGCAGTGATTTTGGAGTCCAAAAATATAAAGTTTGTCACTGTTTCCATTGTTTCTCCATCTATTTGCCGTGAAGTGATGAGACCAGATGTCATGATCTCAGTTCTTTGAATGTTGAGTTTTAAGCCAGTTTTTTTTTTTTTCACTCTCCTCTTTCACTTTCATCAAGAGGCTCTTTAATTCCTCTTCACTTTCTGCCATAAGGGTGGTGTCATCTGCATATCTGAGGTTATTGTTATTTCTTTGGCAATCTTGATTCCAGCTTGTGCTTCATCCAGCCCAGCATTTCACCTGATGTACTCTGCATATAAGTTAAATAAGCAAGGTGACAATATACAGCCTTGACATAATCCTTTCCCAATTTGGAACCAGTCCAAATTGTTGTTCCCAGTCCAGTTCTAACTGTTGCCTCATGACCTGCGTACAGGCTTCTCAGGAGGCCAGAAAGGTGGTCTGGTATTTTCATATTTTTAAGAAATGTTCATAGTCTGTTGTGATCTACACAGGCAAAGGCTTTAGTGTAGTCAATAAAGCAGAAGTAGATGTTTTTCTGGAATTCTCTCTTTTTCTGTGATCCAGTGGATGTTGGCAATTTGATCTCTGGTTCCTTTGCCTTTTCTAAATCCAGCTTGTACATCTGGAAGTTCTCAGTTCACATACTGTTGAAACCTGGCTTGAAGGATTTTGAGCATTACTTTGCTAGCATGTGAAATAAGTGCAGTTGTGCGGTAGTTTGAACATTCTTTAGCATTGCCCTTCTTTGGGATTGGATTTTCCCCATTTGAATGAGGATGAAAAGGGGAAGGTGTAAATAGCTTGCTCTAGGTTATGCAACCAGAAAAATTTTTAAAAAAAGCAAAAATTGATTGGCCTGAAGCCAGTATTACACCTTTGAGCATTATTCTTTACTGTTTTTCTTTAATCTCCCTCTTGGGTTTCATTGATTTATTCATTCATTCAGCAAATATTTTTGAACTTCATCTTTGGGCCAGACACTATTCTAGTCTCAGAAAATACACCAGTTGACAAAACAGACAAGTATTCCTGCCCTCTTGGCCTTTTCCTTCTACTGATAAGAACAATAAATAAATAAATCAAGAAAAATATGTAGCATATATAAATAAGTATTAAGAAGAAAAATGAAGCAAGGAAGAGGAATATCAAGTGTCAGCAGTTGGGAAGCAGGTTGATACGCTTCTGTAGGTCTCACTGAGAAAAGAACCAAGGGAGTTTTATTTTCAAATGATACATTAGCCTCCTAATTTTTTGCCATGAAGAAAGTTAGCTATTATCTTAAGATTTTTAAGAAGACCTGACATGGAGTGATATTCAGTGGAGGCAGAACAATTGAAAACTCAGTATCTCTCCCCTTAAAATTATTTTCAAGTGACTCTTTTGATTATGATTCTGTAACACTTCAGTGTTTGCCTTTCTAGCAAGTGAGGATAATGAGCTGAATTTTATAGCTGTTGCTCTACAGTAGTGACATTGAAAAGCACAGTGTGCTACAGACCTAGCAGGTACAATACACTCAGGAGCTAACTGTAGTTCAGGATATTGCAGAAGGGGGCTGAGTGAATGGGTGGTATGGAATTATTGGCAAGAGAGGGCTCACTGCTGAATTTGCAAGCCCAGCAAAACCCATTGTAATGATAAATTTAGATTCAATGAGGTACAACATTCTCTATGAAAATAAAATGGTAAAATGAATTGAAGAGAGAAAATTTAAATTTCTGGAATGAATGTAGGCAAGAAGTAGCAGGCTTTTTGCAAACCTAGTACAGGACAATTAAGAAATAAAAGTTAACAGTGGTACCGAACTCATTTGGTAGTATTCATACACAAAATAAAGCCTTTTCCTAATCTGACCCTGTATTCCGCAGGTTTTGAAATCTATGTGTATAACCACAGGTTATAGGCTTTATCTGAGAGACCCTCTGCCTCCCCCTGTCTCCCCCAGGGTGCATAGCATTTGGGACATTAACATATTCATTCCCATCAAAAGGGAAGTGTCCTTTTGTGATCCCTGGCATCACTTCCTGTTTTTCCTTATAAACTTCCCACCCAAGAATGGCAGTGTTGGGACCATTGCCTAAAGTAACTTTCCACTACATTGGCAAGTCACTAGGGTTTTTAGTGCCGGCGCACACCAGATTTTAGAGCCGTCCATTAAGATTTAAAAGATTCATTTACAAATGAAATAGCAATTCTGCCCTTCTGATTATTCTGCTGAAAGTTTTATTGTATTATTTGGAATTCTTTTTTTCAGAACTTCACAAACTGTCACATAACTTTGATTAAAGGAATCATTTTTCCTGCAACTTTTTCGAATTCATGGATTTTAAAACTTTATTTTAAAACTACAAAGTTAAGATTCCTCCTTCGTTCAACGTAAAAATGCAATTTCTCGTCTAGATGCTCAACCTTCAAGCTTTATTACAAAAGTTTAGCCTGGCCAAAACTTTAGTTTTAAGTGGTCAAATTATTACTGTCATAGATATTAACTTTACTATATAGTTATTAAAAAATATTTCATTAGAAACACTGAGAGTTTAGGATGTATAATGCAATTGTTGTCAATGCCTTATCCAGGCTATAAATACCTATTACTTTTGTGGGTGAGTGAGATAAAATACTCTATGTTGGTATTTTTATAACTTTAAATTACAGACATTATATGTATTTTGTCTTAAGTATTTCATGTGAGTAGTTTATGTTCATTGTGGGCAATTTACCAAGATAATATAGGATTTGCTACTTTATCTTTCTGAACTTGAGCGGTGTGAGGTGACATGTTCTAACTTAGTACAAAACCCCAAATAGACCCCTATATCTGAGTCTTTCCTCTTATTTTGTTTTTGTTTTAAACTCTCTTGTGTCCATAAAAGTGTTTTATCAAAAAAACCAAAGAAAGACGCCTGGAAGGTGAATTCCAGTCTACCTATAGCTCACTTGCTTAGACAAGATGTAAGAAATCCGATCAGTGAAGGTCGAATGGAAGTGAGGACAGAGCCATGTGGTCACTGCTTACTCTGGTATCATAAGCTACATCATTTTGTCACCAGTTAATCATCTGAGTCTGTGGTGCTCTTTATCTGCCTTGTGGATGGTCTGTCCTCCTGTTATCTAGCTGTGCAAGGAGGTCAAAGTCAACCCATGGAGATGGGGTGTCAGTTGTTGTTCATTGTACCATTCCTGTTTGTGAAGCTGTTAGTGGCTAAACTATCCAGTGGTGGATTTTTATGACTTTGAAATTATGAAGTAATATATTTATTTAAATGGTCTATGTAAACAGTGGCTAAGGAGAGGACTTAACGTGCCTTTTTAAGAGAGAAGTTTGCCTAAGTAAGTAGTGCATTTATTTCTCCTCATTTTAAAAATAGCAAGAAAGATGGGGGGAAACCACACCATCTCATGACTTGTGGCCAGTGATCAGATGTCATTTAAGAGATTTGGAAATGTTTCAACTGTCACTTTTAAGATATACCTACCCTTAAGCAGTGCTAGACACAACACAATTGATTTCTATTTAGGATCAATGGGATACAAAGTGGAGAAGGCAGTGGCACCCCACTCCAGTACTCTTGCCTGAAAAATCCCATGGATGGAGGAGCCTGGTAGGCCGCAGTCCACGGGGTGGCTAAGAGTTGGACACGGCTGAGCGCCTTCACTTTTACTTTTCACTTTCACGCATTGGAGAAGGAAATGGCAATCCACTCCAGTTATCTTGCCTGGAGAAGCCCAGGGACGGGGGAGTCTGGTGGGCTGCCGTCTATGGGGTCGCACAGAGTTGGACATGACTGAAGGGACTTAGCAGCAGCAGCAACAGCAGGATACAAAGAGATGATTTTTATTTTCCAAAGAAATTCATCTTAGTCTTTCATATGCATGAGTTCTGAATAAGTAAAAGAGGATTGCTGTGAATCTAGTTAAAACAGTAAATTCTTTGGGGAAAAAATAGTTTAAATGGTGGTCTTTTTAACATCAAACAATAGCAACCAAATGTTCTTTTCACCATCCTTCCATTAGAAAGGAAAGAGTTGGAACTTAGGGATCATTCATAGCAGCCAGAAAAATTTCTTATTGTGCAACAAACAAGAGGTGGGAATACTGTTGAGTTGACTCCACTCAGAGGTCCAGAAAAATTAAGGTTGACACTAAAATAACTTTGGCTTACACATGACTCACATCAAATGCTAAATAATGAAAAAATATGTCTTTTAGGTCTAAAATTTTCTGGGTTGTGAGAAAATACAGAGCATAAATCATATCAAACTATTCTTGGCATTAGGCCTTCAGGATGCATTTGTTTGAAATCAAGGGCCAAATTGCCTGGAAGAACGAAAACTGCTAGATGCCAGCGGAGGCGGAATGCCAGTCTTGGAACTGACACATCATTTCCGGAGTGGTCCATACTCATAACCCTCGTTTGTCTTCAAAGTGGTTCCCTTGGATTGATTTTGAAAATTAACAATATTAGATCTTCTGTAGGATAGAAAGTGCATTAGTCACACGGCTCTTACTTTACCCAGCAAGGAGATCTATTGTCCTTTTGTGATAAAATGGTCCTGGGGAGCAAGGAGGGAAGGCTGATTTTGCCACATCAGGTAAAAGGAATCACATTCAGTTTTCAGGCAGGTTTAAATGAGGAATTTCAATAATGAGAGTAGAAAATCAACGAGCATAAGTACACTAAACGACTTTTAAAGGGAAAGTGGATGGGCTCCTGTTTTTACAAGTGTATGTAACCATTGTTGAATGGGTGCCAGGCATCAATTGTTCCGAGTGAGTAAGGACATAGGATATGGCAAAAACTCACAGCAATGTATTACCAGCATGTTTTAAAAGAAATGGAGAATTTCAGAAAAGAAGAATTTCCACGGATTCATGTTTAAATTTACCATAAGTGATTAATCTTTGTGTTCTATTTTTTTCCATGGTCGGTGTTACACACCATGTAAAATTGCTTCTTTAGAAGAAAGTCTGCTTTTTGCAAAGAAGGAAAAGGAGGGGAGAGACGAGTCTCCTAGAAAATACTTCATATGGCTTCTTCACATTGGGTTTTTGTTGTTGTTGTTCTTTATTTAGAGAAGAGTTTAATCCAAAGAATATTGTGTAGAGAATAATAACATAGCATGGAGCATAATATAAACTTAAACAAACATAGCTACCTTCAGTAAATGACACTGGCTTTCTAAAACTTGCCCTTCTATTTTCAAATTTCTCTAAGAGAAGCCTGAGCATTTGGCTTTCTAAATCTTCCTGCATTCTGAGTTTTGCAGAGAGGATTCTACCTAGATTTTAAAAATATATAATATATATATAATATAAATATATAATACTATATAATATATCATATATTAGGAAATATTTTTCCCTTGTAAACTTTCAGATATTTATTTAGGTGGTAGAAAATTATAAAATAATAATCATTATGCTGGAAACTTTAATTAAGGAAAATATATTTATTAATAAATCCAGGTAAATATAAATATTTTCATAATCATCTACTATGTTTCTTAAAATTCATTTTGAGTTACTTGTCTGGTAGGATGTATTAGTATTAGGTTACTCAATTACTTAAGGCTAAAGAGAGAGAGTTAAAGACAAACAAACCTTTCGCCTCATTGAAATGTAACCAAGAGCTTTTGAAAGCTATACCTGAAAAAAGATTTAAGAACTTGTTTTTATAAAAACAGTTTCCTAGAGTTAGTTTTCTTTTTAAGTTAAAAATAAACGTAGTGCTCTGGAGCTCCGGATTTATCCTGTTTGCAAACATCAATGGATCCCTCCAAATGTATCTTTTCTATCACTTAATATTAAAGACCTAAATATACGATTCAATTAAATTGGACAACTATATGCCAGGCATTCCCTGTGTGTTTAGGTGCTGGCACTGCAAGTTGAGTGAGGCCTGCTTCATCCCACTGACTCTCATACATGTTACTTTTTTTAAATGTTACATTTTACAAGGCCACAAAAAGGAACAAATACAGCTGTAGTCCCTACCTTCAACCAAAATGCTCTAGCAATTGAGAGATGGGGGCAGACGATCAAAAGTGCTTTGAGATCTTTTGTTGAATGGTATCATACAGATGTGTATTACTGCTAATTCTTTGTTCCCAATCACTTGTTTTCAAGGACACTAAAATCCATGTAGCCCCTAAAAAAGATAAGTAAGAGCAAGTCACTGTTCTTCCTCCAGTCACAGACTAAAGAAATTATTTCAGATAATATATGGCCCGTCAGCCATGGGAGCAGGAAGTGTTTACTGCTGAAGTCCGGGTTCTAGTTGGTAAAATAAACGGAAACTTCTGGTTCAGTTTTAGGACCCTCTCAAATAAAACCTTCATTTTCTCTAGGCAAAGAAATTGATTGACTCTGGCATTATTGGCAAAGTATTAATAAAGTCGGACAGTTTTTAAAGAGTGTAAAATATAACTTTGCTCTTTTTTTTTTTTGCATTAGGAGTCATCTAGGTTTGTTTAAAAAGAAAAACCTAAAACCATCAAAAGAGCCTACGGCATTTCCTTTCCTAGTGATCTTTAAAACTGGTTCAGGCTCATCAGTTTGGAGTTAATCAATTGTGTCCCTATTTGAAAATGGACCCCCATCTCACTCTCCCAATAGGGTGAGAGTTGAGAATGTAGAGTCAAAATGGAGCAAAAAGATGATTATTTCATATAGAATAAAAATTATTTTCAGAGGGGGAAAGTAAAGGAAATTTTCAAAACACCAAAACAGGCTAAAATTAATTAAAGCTCTTATATATTCCTTTTTAATTTTTTTGCTTCCTTTTTGTTTTTGATCTTTCAAGATACTTATAAATTTGAAACTTAATCTAACTCTACTTTTCACAGGAATATTTATCATTTTTTTCATTACTATAAAGACCCATTACTTTAACAGATACATTTTGAGCACTTACATCATTCTTTTTTTGGGGGGGGGCGGGAAATGGACAAAGGAGAGGATCAATGAGGGTGGGAGGGAAATGGGGAGGAAGAAGGGGAGTGATGGTGGGGAGGAGTATATGTAATTTCTTAACTAATGGCTTTCTGTTTTTAATCACAAAGAACATTTAAAAAAATCATATTAAATTCATCTTATATTAGGAGGTTTGATCTGGAAATGAAAAGTTCAGGAAACTAAAAGTCCAGTTTGGATGTCCTCATCTTAGGCACATCTTGGTATTTTGTATTGGTAGGTCTATCTTTACTACAATATATTATTTAGGACAGGATCACATTTGTCACTTCTTCCTCCCTAATACCCAAAGTGGTACCAGACCCATAAAATAGTCAATAAACATTTACAGGATGAACAAATAAGTCTATTTTTAAAAAAATTTTTTTAAACTCTCCTGAGTGAACTGAATTTTTTGAGGCTCATAAGTGAATATGTTTTCCTCTTTACTTTGTCTATTACAGCCAGATTGTATGAGTGTGGTATTAAAGTCTCCCACTATTATTGTGTTGTTGTATATTTCTTCTATCATACTAATTAGTGTTTGTCTTAGATATATCAATGCTCCAATGTTGGGTGCATATATATTTATAATTGTTATAACTTCTTTTTGGATTGTTCCTTTAAGTCGTTATGTGTAACCTTCATTGTCTCCTTTTCAGGACCTTTATTTTAAAGTCAATTTTATCTGATATGAGTATTGCTACTCCTGTTTTCTTTTGGTCCATATTTGCACAGAAAATCTTTTTCCAGCAGTTCATTTTCAGTCAGTATATATCCCCTATTTTAAGGTGGTTCTCTTGTAGACAACATATATAGGGGTCTAGTTTTTGTATCTATTCGACCCGTTTTAATCTTTTGGTTATCTCTTGTAGACAAGGTATATAGGGGTCTTGTTTTTGTATCAATTCAGCCCGTCTTTGTCTGTTGATTAGGGCATTCAGCCCATTAATGTCTAAAGTAATTATTGATAAATAAGATTTACTTTATTGTTTTGGGTTCGAATTTATACACCCTTTTAGTGATTCCTATCTAGAGAATGTCCTTTAGTTTTTGTTGGAGAAATGGTTTAGTGGTGCAAAATTCTCTTAACTTTTGCTTATCTGTAAAGCTTTTGATTTCTCCTTCATATTTGAATGAGATCCTTGCTGGATGCAATAATCTGGGCTGTAAGTTATTTTCTTTCATCACTTTAATTATGTCTTGCCATTCCCTCCTGGCTTGGAGAGTTTCTATTGAAAGATCAGCTGTTATCCTTATGGGAATTCCCTTGTGAGTTATTTGATGTTTTTCCCTTGCTGCTTTTAATATTTGTTCTTTATATTTAATCTTTGTTAATTTGATTAATATGTGTCTTGGGGTGTTTCGCCTTGGGTTTATCCTGTTAGGGACTCTCTGGATTTCTTGAACTTGAGTGGTTATTTCCTTCTCCATTTTAAGGAAGTTTTCAACTATTATCTCTTCAAGTATTTTCTCACGGTCTTTCTTTTTATCTTCTTCTTCTGGAACTCCTATGGTTCGAATGTTGTAGCGTTTAATGTTATCCTGGAGGTCTCTGAGATTGTCCTCATTTCTTTTGATTCATTTTTCTTTTTTCTCCTCTGATTCATTTATTTCTAGGATTCTATCTTCTAATTCACAAATCCTATCTTCTGCCTCTGTTATTCTACTATTTGTTGCCTCCAGAGTGTTTTGGATCTCATTTATTGCTTTATTCATTATGTGTTGACTCTTTTTATTTCTTCTAGGTCCTTGTTAAACCTTTCTTGCATCTTCTCAATCCTTGTCTCCAGACTATTTAACTGTGATTCCATTTTGATTTCAAGATTTTGGATTAATTTCACTATCATTATTTGGAATTATTTATCAGGTAGATTCCCTAACTCTTCCTCTTTGGTTTGGTTTGGTGGGCATCTATCCTGTTTCTTTAGCTGCTGACTATTCTTTTGTCTCTTCATTTTGTTAAAATTGCCAAGTTTAGAGTGTCCTTACTATAGTCTGGTAGTTTGTTGAATTCTCTTTATTAAGGCGGTTTACTGGTCTTTTCAATATCCGATCTCTGCCCTGTTACAGAGGGGGTGGAGATGAACACCCAAATCTAAGCCGGCCAGGTTCAGGCACTCAGATAGTCCTCAGAAGCACAGATTCGGTTGAGTCTGCGTTTTGTGCCCTTCCCAGGTCCGAGTAGTGCAGCACAGGTGATGAAATGCTTAGCGAGCGCAGCTGCTGCGACTTATCGCCTCCCCACCACTCAGTTTTCTGGGTATACAACCGGCGCACCTTCTCAGGCGGATGTTGACCATCCAGAGCCCCAAAAAGCGTTAGTCAACACAGAAACCTGCTTACAGTTTTGTAGATAATGTCTCTCTAGGGCTGTGATTGCTCGCTTCCGGCTCTGGCTGCCTGTCACTGGAGTGGGACGGTCTGCAGCCGGCTATCTCTGTGCAGTCCTTTGTTCTGTATGTAGTCCTGGTGGTGTCTAAGGTTAGGGCTGGCTTTTGATGTAGTAGATATCCGACAGTCCGGTTATTTCACTCAGGTAGTGCTGGGAATAGCCAAGCCCAATCCTTACTCAAAGCGATGCAGGCCTCGCTGCTTCTCCTAGCCCAGCCCCCGCTTGCTAATAGCAAGTGCTGGTGTCAGCGCCGCTTCTCCGCAAAAGGAGTTACCGCAGGGCTCCTAATCTCTTTTCGAAGACAATGAATTGTCTTTCTAAGTGCCTGATGTCCTCTGCCGGCATTCAGAAGTTGTTTTGTAGACATCATTCTTAAAAGATACAAAGCAGATAGATATTATCTGCTCTCATGGAGCTTCAGTTCCCCTAGTGAAATTGATATTCTATGAGTAAAATAAATAAAGCAAATTCCAAACAGTAAAACATACAAAGGAAGAAACAAAATGAGATAATATGACAGTGCCTAGGTTTAAGCTTTGTGATGATGGGTTATGTTAAAGGATGAGGTGAGGAAAGGTTCGCTAAAAATGAGTTGAGTGAGGTCTGAATAATAGAAGGAGCTGCTGATGTGTAAATCAGGCAGGAGAGCATTTCAGGTAGGGCAATAGCAGGTGGAAATGCCCTAAGGCTGGAAGGAGGTTGCATATTTTTGGGAAAAGTTAGGAGCATAGTAAACAAAGGGAGAGTGGAATAATAGAGGTTAATTGGGGGCTATAACTGGTTACAAAGTGGTGGTAACTGATGTGGTTTGGTTGCCTATGTTTTTTATGTCTTCACACTGTTCTAGAAGGCTGTGCAAATGGTAACTTGTTACGTTTGGTTCCCTTAGTTAGGTACATATGCTTCATCTTGTCCTTTTTATTCTCTGACCTGAAAGTTAACTATTAATACAGACCCTGTCCTGCGAGCAGGGGAATGTGTATGGGACTGTATGAAAAGTGAAAGTGGCAGTCACCCTTTATGTCTGATTCTTTGCAACCCTGTGGATTGTAGCCCACCAGGCTCCTCTGTCCATGGAATCTCCAGGCAAGAATTCTGGAGTGGGCTGCCATTCCCTTCTCCAGGGCATCTTTCCAACCCAGGGATCAAACCCAGGTCACTGACATTGCAGGAAGATTCTTTACTGTCTGAGCCACCAGGAAAGCCCAGGACTGTATAGGTCACAGTATAAGCTTGCAGTTTATTCTAGATATAGTAAAAAGCCATCAGAGCATTTTAAGTATGTGTGTGGTGGACAGTGGCATGATCTGATTTATGTTGTCTAAAGATCACTCTGAGTTAAATTCATCCCTTCCACTCCTTCTTAGTTAGCTGATTCCTAGAATGTCAATGTTCACTCTTGCCATCTCCTATTTGACCACTTCCAATTTGCCTTGATTCATGGACCTGACATTCCAGGTTCCTATGCACTATTGCTCTTTATAGCATTGGACCTTGCTTCTATCACCAGTCACATCCACAACTGGATGTTGTTTTTGCTTTGGCTCCATCCCTTCATTCTTTCTGGAGTTATTTCTCCACTGATCTCCAGTAGCATATTGGGCACCTACCGACCTTGGGAGCTCATCTTTCAGTGTCCTATGTTTTTTGCCTTTTCATACTGTTCATGGGGTTCTCAAGGCAAGAATACTGAAGTGGTTTGCCATTCCCTTCTCCAGTGGACCACATTCCGTCAGACCTCTCCACCATGACCCGTCTGTCTTGGGTGGCCCCACACGGCATGACTTAGTTTCATTGAGTTAGACAAGGCTGTGGTCTGTGTGATCAGATTCGCTAGTTATCTGTGATTGTGGTTTCAGTCTGTCTGCCCACTGATGCCCTTTCTCAGTGCCTACTGTCTTATTTGGGTTTCTCTTACCTTGGATGTGGGGTATCTCTTCACAGCTGCTCCAGCAAAGCGCAGCTGCTGCTCCTTACCTTGGATGTGGGGTAGCTGCTCTCCTGTGCTATCGCAGCTGCCACGCTCCTGTGCCATTTCTCCATTAGAAGAAATGGAGTAGCCATCATAGTCAACAAAAGAGTCTGAAATGCAGTACTTGGACACAGTCTCAAAAATGACAGAATGACCTCTGTTCATTTCCAAGGCAAACTATACAATATCATGGTAATCCAAGTCTATGCCCCGAGCAGTAATGCTGAAGAAGCTGAAGTTGAATGGTTCTATGAAGACCTACAATACCTTCTAGAACCAACACCCAAAAAAGATGTCCTTTTCATTATAGGGGACTGGAATGCAAAAGTAGGAAGTCAAGAAACACCTGGAGTAATAGGCAAATTGTACAGAATGAGTACAGAATGAAGCAGGGCAAAGGCTAATAGAGTTTTGCCAAGAGAATGCACTGGTAATAGCAAACACCCTCTTCCAACAACACAAGAGAAGACTACACATGGACTTCACCAGATGCTCAACACCGAAATCAGATTATATTGATTATATTGACTGATTATATTCTTTGCAGCCAAAGATGGAGAAGCTCTATACAGTCAGCAAAAACAAGACTGGGAGCTGACTGTGGCTCAGACCATGAACTCCTTATTGCCAAATTCAGACTGAAATTTAAGAAAGTGGGGAAAACCACTAGACCATTCAGGTATGGCCTAAATCAAATCCCTTATGACTATACAGTGGAAGTGAGAAATAGATTTAAGGGACTAGATCTGATAGAGTGCCTGATGAACTATGGATGGAGGTTTGTGACATTGTATAGGAGACAGGAATCAAGACCATCCCCAAGAAAAAGAAATGCAAAAGAGCAAAATGGCTGTATGAAGAGGCCTTACAAATAGCTGGGAAAAAGAAGCGAAGCGAAAAGCAAAGGAGAAGAGGAAAGATATACCTATTTGAATGCAGAGTTCCAAAGAATAGCAAGGAGAGATAAGAAAGCCTTCCTCAGTGATCAATGCAAAGAAATAGAGGGAAATAATAGAATGGGAAAGACTAGAGATCACTTCAAGAACATTAGAGATACCAAAGGAACATTTCATGCAAAGATGGGCTCGATAAAGAACAGAAATGGTATGGACCTAACAGAAGCAGAAGATATTAAGAAGAGGTGGCAAGAATACAGAGAAGGACGGTACAAAAAAGATCTTCACAACCCAGATAATCATGATGGTGTGATCACTCACCTAGAGCCAGACATCCTGGACTGTGAAGTCAAGTGGGCCTTAGAAAGCATCACTACGAATAAAGCTAGTGGAGGTGATGGAATTCCAGTTGAGCTAATTCAAATCCTGAAAGTTGATGCTGTGAAAGTGCTGCACTCAATATGCCAGCAAATGTGGAAAATTCAGCAGTGGCCACAGGACTGGAAAAGGTCCGTTTTCATTCCAATCCCAAAGAAAGGCAATGCCAAAGAATGCTCAAACTACCACACAATTGTACTCATCTCGCATGCTAGTAAAGTAATGCTCAAAATTCTCCAAGCCAGGCTTCAGCAATACGTGAACCATGAACTTTCAGATGTTCAAGCTGGGTTTAGAAAAGGCAGAGGAACCAGAAATCCAATTGCAAACCTCTGCTGGATCATCGAAAAAGCAAGAGAGTTCCAGAAAAATATCTATTTCTGTTTTATTGACTATCCCAAAGCTTTTGACTGTGTGGATCACAATAAACTGTGGAAAATTTTTCAAGAGATCAGAATACCAGACCACCTGACCTGCCTCTTGGGAAACCTGTATGCAGGTCAGGAAGCAACAGTCAGAACTGGACATGGAACAGCCGACTGGTTCCAAATAGGAAAAGGAGTACATCAAGGCTGTCTATTGTCACCCTGCTTATTTAACTTATATGCAGAGTACATCATGAGAAATGCTGGGATGGAGGGAGCACAAGTTGGACTCAAGATTGCCAGGACAAATATCAATAACCTCGGATAGCAGATGACATCACCCTTATGGCAGAAAGTGAAGAAGAACTAAAGGGCCTCTTGATGAAAGTGAAAGAGGAGCATGAAAAGTTGGCTTGAAGCTCAACATTCAGAAAATGAAGATCATGGCATCTGGTCCCATCACTTCATGGCAAATAAATGGGGAAACAGTGGGAATAGTGAGAGACTATTTTTTTGGGCTCCAAAATCACTGTAAATGGTGACTGCAGCCATAAAACTAAAAGACACTTACTCCTTGGAAGGAAAGTTATGACCAACCTAGACATCCTATTCAAAAGCAGAGATATTACTTTGTCAACAAACGTCCATCTAGTCAAGTCTATGGTTTTCCCAGTAGTCATGTATGGATGTGAAAGTTGGACTATAAAGAAAGCTGAGCTCCGAAGAATTGATGCTTTTGAACTGTGGTGTTGGAGAAGACTCTTGAGAGTCCCTTGGACTGCAAGGAGATCCAACCAGTCCATCCTAAAGGAGATCAGTCCTGGGTGTTCATTGGAAGGACTGATGTTGAAGCTGAAACTCCAATACTTTGGCCACCTCATGTGAAGCTCTGACTCATTTGAAAAGACCCTGATGCTGGGAAAGATTGAGGGCAGGAGCAGAAGGGGATGACAGAGGATGAGATGGTTGGATGGCATCGCTGATCAATGGACATGGGTTTGAGTGGACTCCGGGAGTTGGTGATAGAGGAAGGGAGGCCTGGCTTGCTGCAGTTCATGGGGTCACAAAGAGTGGGACATGACTGAGCAACTGAACTGAAAGATCACTCTGTTTGCTGTGAGGATAACCAATTGATGGACGTTAGTGGAGGGACTGATGCACTGAATGGTGGGTTCCTTGAAGAGATGAAAGAGAGAGAGATGTGCAGACAGCTTCTAGATATATTTTAAACAGAGAACACCCTCAAAGTTTTTCTGATGGACTGGATGTAGACAGAGAGAAAAAGAGAAATTGCATATTACTCCTATATGATTGGCTTGAAGAAATGGATGACTGGTGGAGCCATTTTGGTGGTAGAGATGAGTGAGGAGAGACAGTGAGGAGTAGGTGTGTAGGGAGGTACTTCGAGAGTTCTAAATGATGGATACGAATTTGAGATTTCTATCACACGTCTAGATGGAGATACAAATGGATAATTGGATAGAAAGGTCTGGACCTGAAAAGTAAGTCAAGACTGATGATATAAGTTTGAGAATTGTGAGCATAGATGGTCTTTAAAGTTCCTAGATGAAACATTTTAAGAAAAGAGTGCAGAGAAGGAAGAAGGCTTAAATCTAAACTCTCAGAGAAACATTGTAAAGCAATTTCCCTCCAATTTTATTTAAAAAATAAATTTAAGGAAAAAAGAATCAGTAAAGGAGAAAAAGTCAAAGCGCTTGTGAAATAGGAGAAAAACCAGGAGCTGTGGTGTCATGCAAGTCCGTGAGAGAGCATATTTTATGAAAGAAGTGGTGGTCAGTGGTGCTACCCGGGAAACAGATTGGAGAAAAAAATTGGGGTTAGTTAACTTGACAGGAACACAGAAAGCCTGTAAGAGACCCCTACCTTTCCTACCAGAGACAGTAGAAGACAAGCAGACGAGGGATGGTTGATACATATCATATTGTTTTTGTTTGCATGCTCCTTTATTTTTTGTTTCTGTTTTTTTGCTAATCTGTCTGACCACTGAGATAATGTATCAAGCCTCAAGGATCAGTATTAGACTCTTGAAAGTAGAAAAATGTATCTCAATATCTGAGATATCTCAATATATGAGAGATATCTCATATATTACTCACAGGAACGTAAAATAGTGCCTGCACTTTGAGAAACAGTTTAAAAGTTTCTTACTCTATAGTCCAGCAATTCAGTCCTAGGTGTTTGCTCAAGAAAAACAGAAACATAGGTCCACAAAGAAGACAGGTACACTCATTCACAGTACTGTTAGTCCTAACAGTAGAGAACTGGAAACTACCTAAATACCCATTAATAGTTGAATGAATAAACAAATTTGGTGTTTCCTGAACTGGAATACTACTCAGAAATAAATGGTAGTCAGCTATTGATACATGCCATAGAGTGGATGACTCCGACTTTGTATTGGACAAAAGAAGCTGAACACTATAAAAAGAACATACTCTCCTATTACATTTACTTAAAATTCTAGAACAGGGAAGCTAATCTATACTGATTAGTACAGAAAAACTAATCTATACTGATCAATAATTGCCTGGGGAGGCTGTGGAGAAGGAGAAATTGACTGCAAAGGGACATGAGGGAGCTCTTTGAGGAGATGGAGCTGTTTTATGTCTTGGTGGTGGTGGTGTATGTGGCTATATACATTTATCAAAAGTCATTGACCTACTCACTTAAAATGAATGAATTATATCTCAATAAAATTGATTGCTTGATTGAGAGTGAGACTGAGGTCACTGTTTCATCTGATGAGTTTCTTTAGCCCTAAGTCATTTTCTTATCACATTGGTAACATATTCTCCTTCTTGATTGAGATCTCTTTTTTTCTTCTGTGTAATATGTCAATTAATCACTCAATTACTCACATCTATTGTATTAATATATGGATCTATATTGTATATTCCATAAAATCCTTAACAGTAACACCTCTATGCCTTTAGAAATATGCTTCATGGGACTTCCTTGGTGGTCTAGTGGTTAAAACTTTGCCTTGCAATGTAGAGGGTACAGGTTCAGTCCCTGGTCAGGGAGCTACAATCCCACATGCCTTGTAGCCAAAAAAAAAAACAAAACATAAAACAGAAATGATATTGAAAAAATTCAGTAAAGTTTTAAAAAACAGTCTACATTTTAAAAAAATCTGAAAAGTAGAAATATGCATCTTCACCTTTACATGGCTATTTTGACTCTAACATAAAAGGTTATTTAAATAAAACACCTCTAAATGCTGACATCATTAGTTTAGGGTTATCTATAGCAATGTTATTGACTTAACATCAATGATAACTCAAATTCCATTCTTCTTTTTTTCTAGTAACTGATATCTTCAATTAAAAATAGAGGCTGTTAGGAGCTTTTTTTAATAGATAGAAAACTAGAGGGAAGGCATGTTATACAAACAGTACCACAAATTTCAATAAAAGTACACAACTCTTTTGCTTAAAAATTATAGTGTAGATCCCATATACATGCATTAATATATGGCATTTGTTTTTCTCTTTCTGACTTACTTCACTCTGTGTAATAGGCTCTGTGTTCACCCACATCACTAGAAATGACTCAAGTGCATTCCTCTTTTGTGGCTGAGTAATATTCCATCGTGTATGTGTACCACAACTTCTTTATCCATTCATCTTTCAGTAAATATCTAGGCTGCTTCCATGTCCTAGCTATTGTAAATAATGTTGCAGTGAACACTGGGGTACATGTGTCTTTCAGTTATGGTACTGATGACCCTATTTGCAGGAAAGGAATAGAGATGCAGACATAGAGAACAGAGTTGTGGATGCATTGGAGGAAGGAGAGGGTGGGATGAACTGAGAGAGTAGCATTGAAACATAAACATTACCATGTAAAATAGATGGCTAATGGGAAGTTGCTATATAACACAGGGAGCTCATTGCAGTACTGTGTGATAACCTAGAGGGAAGGGATGGGTGGCGGGTGGGGAAGGTTCAATAGGGAGTGGAGACATATGTATATTTATGATCGATTCACTGTGTTTGGCAGAAGCCAACACAATATTGTAAAGCAATTATTGTCCAATTAAAAATAAGTTTAAAAATTATAGTGTACATATATATATATATATAAAATATATGTACTATGCTAGAATGCATTATAAAAACATTAAGAGCTTTGGAGTAGAATTGGACTTGAATCTCAGACCTGCTACCAGTCAGCAGTGTGAGCATGGGCAAGTTCCTAACTCTCACTGAGTTTTAATGTCCTTATCTACAAAGAAGTAAAGTAATAATTACTTTTCTATCTTGTTAAAAAGTTTAAAGATAACATATATAAACTTTCCAGGACAGTATCTGACTTGTTATAGGGGCTCCAGTGTGAGAGTTGAAATTCTAGATGTTATTCCTGTTATCATGCACATTGTCAGCATGGTCAGGGGCCAGGGGGTGGTCTGGGAACAGCGAAGGCACTGCTTCTGAATTTTTAAAGGAGTGCAGAAGTTGGTTAAAATATTTCTGAATTCTGAATAGTAACTTTTTCAATGCAAGGCCACATTTGATGAATCTTAACAGACGACATGAGCAATTAAGCATTAATTATTAATACTTAAATCTTTTGTGAAGTTCATGATTTTTTCACTTTGGAAATAGAGTATCAAGAAAAATAATCAATAGCATCTACACTCATAAGCATTCTCTTATCCTTAGAAAAAGATAGAACTTCATCTACATATAACATACATTCAAACAATGTACACATGTATGTACACTATGTGTATGTATGTAGGAGTTTGTTGTTTCTTAAAACGGTTGTGTCTTTACACCTTGTGCAACCAGGATTCTGAAAGCTAATAAACATCCCTGTTACCTTGTAAAATTTTGTGTAGTCTTTCCGCTAACATAATATCCATATTTTAAAAAATAGTTTCCTATGTGAGTAACTGCTGCTTTTTGAATTTTACCAGATATTAATTATAGTTTATTCTCTGCTTAAGCTCAGCTCTGATTGTGAATGTGACTTCCGTCTTCTGTGTATCCAGATGGGATATTCTGAGATAGTCTCTTCTTCCTGAGGATATGGAGCTCCTTTCCAGGAAACATTGAGAACTATTCTTAACCTGGAACTCCTATACGTCTTGTGTCATCCTTCAGAGATACTGCACCTTTCCCTGCTGCCCGACCTGCCATTTGTATGCTCAGTGTTTATTTCCCAGCTATTTTAGGAAGACCTTTCCTCCTCAGTGATGAAAGCACATAACCATGAAGTGAGTAGCTATGGATAATCTTTTAAGTCCTTTGTTTAGGAAAGAGATCACTATGTTTCAAGATCTTTTTGTTCTTTATCCTCTGTCATCATTTTGTTTAGCTAGACACAGTTTAAAACTGCTTTTCAAGCCATTTTCTATTACACATTTTCCTACTCCAGGATATGTTTAATATTTCCATTTGAATATAACAAAATCATCAATTACCTTCCTAACTGGCGCTTCTTAACCCTGGCTGTTTGCTAGAATTGGCTAGGGAATTGTTTTGTACGTACTGTGCCTGGATCTCACACTTAGAAATTCTGACTTAATAAATCTGTTATGGGGCTCAGGCTTAATAATTGTAAGCACTCTGCAGGTAATTTTTGAGTGAAGCAAAGGTTTGAGAACCAGTGTTTGAGATGCAAAAAGGTTTTGCAACCATTAAAACACCATTAGAGAGGTTTTATTGTACCTCTGAAGAGTCACTGAGGCATAGAACTAAGCACTCTTCTTTTTGTTTTGCTTATGATATTGTATTTTTTAATTTATTTTTTATTTTTTAATTGGAGGATAATTGTTTCACAATGTTTTGGGGTCTCTGTGTACAGCAGTGGGAACTAGTCATCGCTGGAAAATCCCACGGACAGCAGAGCCTGGCGGCTGTAGTCCATGGGGATGCACAGAGTCAGACCCGACTGAGAACGCACATGCATGCATTTACACCATGGGGCTTAATTTGGCCCTCAGACCACCAATCTGCAATGTCTATGAATGGCAACCCACTCCAGAATTCTTGCCTGGTAAATTCCATGGCGGAGGAGCCTGGCGGCTACAGTCCATGGGGTCGCAAAGAGCTGGACGTGACTGAGCGACTAACTCTTTCACTCACTTAGGTTAGATGATTTCTAAAATTCTTTCAATTTTAACATTCTAAGACTGTAGGAGATCTAATTAAGACAAAACAAGAAAGCACACCATTAAGATGAAAAGCTTCGATTTGCAGATGTGTTTCTATTAACTTTCTCCTTCTTGAACCTTCCCATTTTCTTGCTTATTCCCCGGGTCCTGGCAATTCACCTTTTCTATTCTGACCCATCCTAGAGTTGACATCTCAAGAATTTATACAGCTATTGCTAATATACTGTATTCACAATATATAGAGGATCCTGGTGTTATGTCAGAGGAAAAGCTTGTCTGAACTTTTCAGAAGGGAATGGAATGTACAGTACGGTGTGGCCTATAAATCATTTTCAAATTAGTATTCTGTACATCTGGAGAAGAGTACGTTCTTTCTCATGCATAAATTGCCTATGAACACATTTCAAAAACCTACGCTTAATCTTAGCAATGAACATTTCAAAAAGTAAATTAATATCTTCAAGGGGAAGAAATACAGTATATTAAACAGGAACCCACTAGAAACTCGATAGTTAAGAGTCTGTCAGCATTTCCATTATAAACCCTGTTTTTGAGGGGTTTATAACTCACTTATAAAAATTCATCGTAGGCTGGGACTTGGCATGTAAGGTCTCAGCCTGGCAGCTTGACGTGATATTAGGTCTGAAGGACCTCAGATTCTTGTCAACGTGATACTATTTTAAAGCTCCAAGATGAGGTCTAAATAAAGAAAGGGAGTGATTTAAACCTGCAGAATCCAGGAACTGCAGGGTAAGACTAAAATAACTGCTCTAAGATCAGCAGGTTGTGGCTTGGTTTTGCATGGCCTCTTACCATTGTCTCTTCTGAACTGGGCGTCCTTGTACTGGGGAGGGTGGAGTGGCTTCGTTTTCTTGTCTAGGTCACCCTCCATGTAACTTTAATTCTCCTCTTAATGGCTTAATATATTGTCTGTTGAGGTTACAGGTTTAGATGAATGTTTATAAATGAGACTAATTAACACTAAACTTGTAATTCTTTTTTCTTTTCTTTTCCATTTGATAAAAAAGGTATTCCTAGGAAGCAGGGACGGAGTATAAAAATGTCTCTAGCCACTGTAAATTTCTTGTGTGGATAGCTCTATGATATGTTGCAGTGTTTAAATTAGCACAATATGTATTCATTTAAATATTGATCTTTAAGGAAGTAATGTAATAAATCTGAAGACTCTTTTGCATTACTGTTTACTACTGTAGATTAAGAGAGACAGTTGCCTTGTAAATTTGCTTGAAGAGTAAGCAGGGGCATATAAATAATTCTGTTTCTAATTATACAAAACAATGATGATAAAGTATTGGGAGCTGGGACGATTGTGCAGAGCTTGGCTGAATCATCAACCCAGACCAGGCCTGGGTGTAATTGATGTGCAGCTGGCAATTGCGACTATTGTTTAGATCAGGAAACCAATGAAAAAGCGACACAGAACAAAAATTCTATAAATGTAGCTGCATCAAGATGTAGTTCCTTTCCAGCTGTAAAGCTTCTAAAGAGTCACCAAAACTATTTAAAAACATAAGAACACAATTGTTTAGCTTGGTAATGGTAGCAATTTGTCTGTAACAATGTTAAGTATGTTGTGGTAATCTTCATGGGGAAAAACCCTATGGATGGACTTGGTTGTGGTTTGGGGTTTCCACCTTCTCCCAGTAGTGGGTCTTGGGCTGTGGCATGAACTGGCCTTTGAACAATTTGATAGCTCAACCAAATTTCAGCTAGGAATGTTAAAACATAATGGCTGGAGATTAAGAATAAATTTACACCTAGGCCATATAATTCCAAGGCCAAAATCAACCCATTCCCCTTAATGTTCCCATCATCTATTCAGGAGTGTAAATATTCACATGGAAGTGAGGTTGGTTGAAATGTTTAGCTTATATTGGAAAACATATCTGCTAAGCAGCTGAGAAATGTATTCATTTCAGTCTTTCCATTTGACAAGGCTCATTCTCCCAAGGAAAATACTAAGAATGCAATGACAGCAGCTGAAGCCGTTCCATTTCCTTTCCTAACTTTAATCTCTCCCTAGGAAAAATATTTCTTGAAATGCTATAATGTGTGCATATTGACACTCTTACTTAGATTTTTAAATAGTTTTGACCTTCTATTTATTCCCTGTGTCCAGCAAAGTTCTTTTAATGGTTATTTGAAAGGGTGTTTATTATTTTCATGATTAATAATGATTATTATAATCAGACAGTGCTTTTCAGTGTATAAAGTGTGTTCATGTACATTATCACACCATTACATCAAGGCCATCATTATAAGAACTTCAAGAAATAAGTTGGATCAAGGTTGTTATTTTTTATCCCATTTTTTTAAAAGATGAAAAGAAGTTCAATGAGGTTAAGTGATTGGTCCATGTTTATACATCTAGTAAGTGTTGAGCCTAGCTATTTGAACTCTAAATGCATGCTCTTTCCACTGTGATTTTAAAATGATCTTTTTTTTTTTTTTTTTAAAGGGCTGCAGTTAGCTTGGGGAGTCCCATGGAAGATGCGTGTAGGTTGATTGGCATAATGCACAAAAGAGATTCTTCTGTTTCATTTTTGTGCTGCTTACTCTCGAGGCCAAGTGGGTGGTGTGAACCACATATAGTTCTGAAATTTGTTGTCAAAGACTCCAGCAAAGTTCCTGGGTTCACCTTGACCATGAAAATAGTGAAAGTGAAAGTGTGAGTTGCTCAGTCACCTCTGATTCTTGCCACCCCATGGGCTGCAGCCCACCAGGCTCCCCTGTCCATGGAATTCTCCAGACAAGAATACTGGAGTGGGTTCCCATTCTCTTCTCTGGGGATTTTCCCAACCTAGGGATCAACCAGGGGCTTGATCTGCATTAGAATCTGCATTGCAGGCAGATTCGTTACCATCTGAGCCACCAGGGAAGCCCCACCTTGACCACGCTTACCTTCAATACAACTTTAAAATGCCTAGTAATAATATAGTCAAAAAGTGGGAAACAAGAGAGAGTTGATGAGAAAGGCAGGATGATGGCTAGGGTTTGCTAGTTCAGGGTTTGCTATTTTAGAATTTTATTTGTTCTTTCCTTGCAGTCCCTTGTATAATACATTTCAAGAATATACGCCTAATAAATCCATCTGCTTGCCTGGCAGAGCTAATTTTGATCTCAGAATGTTGGACTTAATTGTTAACTCTAAATTTTTACTAGTGGCAAGGTATTTTACCAGATGCTATTAGTATTGAAAGAGCTTTGGGGAGTGAGGATTGGGGGTGCTTCTTGAGGCACATGAAAACTGAAGATGTGTGTTGTTCACTGTCTTCCTGGACATCAATATACATTCTTACACCTTTGCTGGTTAGGGAGGACTTACTATAGAAATGATGACCTTATTAAAAGTGCAAAGGCTGCTCTATGCAAGTCTCAGGGGATCAAGGGTATTATGTAACTACACTGAAATAAGACATTGGATGCTGGAATCTCGATATAAAAAAGCTTTAAAAAAGAAAGAAAAAGCTTCAAACTTTAGCAAAAAATAGGGAGTTAGTCTATTTTATTAAAAAAAAAATACCTTCAAAGATTTCATAAAGATTTTCTGGCCAGCTAGGAAGGAAAACATTCTATAGTAAAATAAAACACTAATGACTCAAGAATACTATTTGACACTTAATTTGATGATTGCCACCCAAAATTATTTTTTTTACCAGTTATAAATCAATTACAGGGCATAGTTATAATTACATTAATAACACTGGTTTGCTTTTCCAAATCCAAATATTATATGATGAGGAAACGTTCTGACTCTAAATGGTTTTAATTAAAAAACCAACCCCTTTTTTAAGGTTATAAGGAAGTATATTTTTTGTCTTCACTTTTGTTTCTTTGTGCACATGGTCTTCAAGGAAAAAGGAAAGTAATGATTAGAGTAAATTACAGGAGTCAGGCAGTGGGGTAATTAACAGGTAATTATCAATAAACAATTTAACCACAAAAGCTTGGATTCCCACCTACCACTTGTCAACAATAAAAGCTTAGTAACTCCACATGCCATTGGAAACAGTGTCTACAGGGAGTCCCAGAAAGGACTGGTAATATAAATAAACAATTTTTTCTTGGGAGAATACACAAAGGCCAGGCTGTGAGTGACCACATGGAAGAAGGAAAGAAAAATCCAGTAGACAGGAAAAATATTAGGAAACCAAACATTTGGTTTCAGATTTAGGAGAAAAATATTAATGTGCTTGGTACTGAAGCCAGAAAAATTATCTATGAATGTCTTTCTCATCCCATCCATAAATTTTAATATTTCTTTAAGCATAGTAAGAGTATTTAGCCAACCTGGCATTTTGACATAAGGAAAAAGTGGATATTACCCAGGTTCAAATATAGTCAGCATGCTTTATAGATTGACTGACTGGTGAATTAATCCACTGTAAAATACATTTATTATAGAGATCTACAACTAGGTTTTGAAAGCATGTCTAACCTTTATACAAGGGGCTTTCCTGGTGGCTCAGTGGTAAAGAATCTGCCTGCAATGCAAGAGATGCAGGAGACACAAGTTCAATCCCTAGATAGGGAGGATCCACAGGAGGAGGGCAAGGTAACCCACTCCTGGATTCTTGCCTGCAGAATCCCATGGACAGAAGAGGCTGGTGGGGTATATTCCATAGGGTTGGAAAGAATCAGACACGACTGAAACGACTGAGCACACATGTACTCAAGCTTGAGAGAATGAAGATTTCTAATCAGATAATGAAAAAGGAACCAATTAATTCAGACAAAAAGACCTGCTCCTACATAAAGTGAACAATAATATAACCCTCTATTTCCATTTCATTTTGCTTCTCTTACTATTGTCTTGGGATACAATTTGCAAGTAGCTAAATGAGAGGTTAAATTTTACTCTAAAAGTGATTTTCTGATTTTTGTTTTGTATACATACTCATACTCATTTCTTGTATGTCTAAAATGACATTTGAATACATCACAGTCAAAAGCACTTACTGAATATTATCAGCACCTGGTGACATGTTCAGTTCAGTTCAGTCATTAAGTCATGTCTGACTCTTTGTAACCCCAAGGACTACAGCATGGCAGGCCTCCCTGTCTATCACCAACTCCCGGAGTTTACTCAAACTCATGTCCGTTGAGTTGGTGATGCCATCCAGCCATCTCTTCCTCTGTCATCCCCTTCGCCTCCTGCCTTCAGTCTTTCCCAGCATCAGGGTCTTTTCAAATGAGTCAGTTCTTCACATCAGGTGGCCAAAGTATTGGAGCTTCAGCTTCAACATCAGTCCTTCCAATGAATATTCAGAACTGATTTCCTTTAGGATGGACTGGTTGGATCTCCTTGCCATCCAAGGAACTCTCAAGAGTCTTCTTCAACACCACAGTTCAAAAGCATCAGTTCTTTGGCACTCAGCTCTCTTTATCATCCAACTCTCACATCCATACATGACCACTGGAAAAACCATAGCCTTGACTAGACAGACCTTTGCTGGCAAAGTAATGTCTCTGCTTTTTAATATACTAGGTTGGTCATAACTTCATGTTATGCATAATATAAAATGTTAGGTGACATCTTAGGCATAATGTAAAATGCATTAAGGATATATGTGCTCTGTCACCTAAGGTGTGAGAGAGAAAACTGTCATAGGACACATTTGAAAGATGCATATCCAACTGAATAAACATTGAGCAAATGTACATATTCAATAGATTTCATTATCAACAGGCCAAGGGGTAAATGTATATTGCAGAGTGAGAGAGCTGGGGGAGTTGTAAGGTTTGATAAGGGAACCTTGAGGAGAAGTCACCATCTGACTATAGATTAGTCAGCAAAGTCTGAGGGGAAAGAGGTAGATTCCAATGTACCATATGAATGATAGCCTGCAACACGTCTGGCACACTAGGATTAGGGAGACCATTCCTGGAGAGAGAGGGAATAGCTGGGATGAAACTCTGGCCTCAACCAAAGGTGCAAGTCTAGGCAGATGGTACCAAGTGATCTGGGCTGCACCTGCTTCCCAAGCAACAGTTTTAATGTTTAGTGTGTGTTTAAAGTCTTGCAAGATTCCATTGCCAAAATACCTGACTCTACAGAGCTCTCTGTTTTGCCTGAACTTCACCTAAGATCGTTTTCATTTCTCTCTTGCTTGGCATTATGTCTCTCTAAATTTTTTCCTTCAGATTGCCCACATCCAATTGCATTCATTAGAACTTCACTAAATGCCAAGTTTCCCATGGTTTTCTTAATTCCCTTTTGAATTTTTTTGAGACAAACCTAGATCTTGTTAAAAAACCCTCCCACTGTGTCTTCTGTTACTAAAATGTAATTAAATAAAAAGTGAGGTTTGGATTCATCTATCATTTAATTTGAAATTATATATGAATATAGAGAGGAAAAGTGACTTTGAAAGATCAATTCTCAAATTTTGATTTAAGAACTGTGTTATTAGCTGAAATAATATGAACTGAGTCCATTCTTTTGACCTTTGCAAAGTCTAACCTAGTCAATTATTGCAGCAGAGCAGGGAACCAAAGAACAGCTTTGAATCGGTCAGACCCAAACTGATTTAAGTTTGCATGTGGTTAAATAGACATTAGTTGAAAATAATTAATGCTGTCTTTGACCTTTGAAATGAGGAAGGACATTCGTGATCCGCCCCCTGACTCCCTCTCCATACATGTGAATCTACTTAACTCATTTCATTGCTTAAAATAAAGAACATTTTAGTATGCCTTCATATTAAACATCTTAAATAACACAAGCAAAGTTGTATTCTTCCCAAATGCATGCTGTCAACAACTTTCCCTTGGATATTTAGAGCTTACATTTTTCACAGCTCACCAAGCTGACTTTTGAAAACATGCATATATTAAGAGTATGTTTTATGAAATGACCACTAATCAAATCTCTTTAGCATAGTTTGGCAAGATTCCTCCTGGGGAGTGTTATAAGAAGATCATTGATGTTTTCCCTTTCCTGTTTTATTAAGACCTGGAAATGGATGCAGTGATGTTGTTGTGTATGTCAAATATATAGCGTTTAAGGGAGCAATTCCTAAAGTGCATCACAATGCTGGCTACCAGAAAAAAGAATGACGTGTTCTTTCCCCCCTTTCCTCCCATCATTTTTCCTTCTCCACCAGTTACCACTGCAGTGTGAACTAGGAGGCCCCCACCATCACAAATCCACTCTGCTATTGCTGGGGTAGGGACAGAAGGGAAAGAATAGAAATATCACCAAAGCAGGCCATAAACAAATGTGGTCTTCACTTCACTGTCCACTGTTTCTAAAATGAAGTTCTAGTTCAGGTATATTCGGAGGAGGGGTAGTTAAAAACCATATACTTTGTTTTGCCAAATAGCACAATTTTAAATGAACAAATAAAAGGCAGGTACAGTTGACATAAGAGACGTGTAAGAGGTAGGCATGTAGTGTTATAGTGTTGGTCTCTCAGTTGTGTTACCCCACGGACTGTAGCCCACCTGGCTCCTCTGTCCATGGAATTCTCCAGGCAAGAATACTGGAGTGGGTTGCCATTCCTTTATCCAAGGAATCTTCCCAACCCAGGGATCAAACCTGGGTCTCCTGCATTGCAGGCAGATTCTTCACTGTCTGAGCCGCCAGGGAAGCCCAGGCATATAAGAGACCATCAATAAATAAGTAGTGAACAAATGAATATACAAACTGCACCTGGGCCTTGATACGCACCACCCCAGTTCCCTCTTCTTTATTGAGAAAACTCTTGTTTGTCCACTGGGTTTCCATTTAATTGTTACTTCACAGAACAAACTCCCCTGACTGTTCGTCACAGATTAAATTATGTTCCAACATTTGTTACCATAGCACACTAAAGTCCTACCATATCTTTTATCAGATTTTATTGGGATTTAGTGTTCAGAGCCTACCTCCACTGCTGCCCAGGCCTGTTACGTATAGTGTGCTGTCCCCACTTCCCACTATAGTAATTGGCAAAAAGGCAGTTGAACCTGAAAAGGTCAGGAGGAGGAATGGCCAGGAAGTAGATTTCTACTGGAAGGAGCAAAAAAAGAAATGAACAGTGTGTTAGGTCTGCAAAGGAGGATGAGTCCATCATAAGGGGAGAAATTAGATAAAGGAAGAGATGCTTGGAGTAGAATAAGGGGAAGAGAAAAAAAGACTTGGCAATGGGACCTTCGTGCCATATGCCAAATTATGGGTGAAGTTGTGGCACCAAAATAGGGGGAGGAAGTATGAGAACAAAAAGACAAGGAAAGAATTACAGCAACAGTAACCAGAATTTAAAATTAAACAGCATATTATAACAAGGAGGATTTCATCTACCTAGTTTTATTTATGACCTTCCCCTTGCCCTCCCTCACCCCACCCCACCAGGAAAGGACAGAGCAACGTGAAGTGACAATTTGATATAATGATTAAATTTAAGATATGCATTTCCCCGCAAAGTAAAACTGTATTTTGTAATAAATAAATATGAAATACTTGAATCTTTTTAATAAGGAAGGTGCTTATTGTTATGAATTGGTCCCACCAACTTGACATCATCTTTTACTGTCATAAGTAGTTTATATATATTTTAAATCATTTTTTAGCATTCACACACATATATTTTCAAATTTAGTTTAATGTTGGTGAATAAAATCTATGTTTTAGGATTTCCATGAATACATGCTCTTTATATCGTTTTGCACAAAGGATATATGATTTGGGATTTGTTTGAACAAATCTGCCATTCCCAGAGATAGGCTTTACCACAGACTTTTTACTCTACCTCCAATTAGAAAACTATAGCTCATAAAAAATGTCACAGAAAGATCAATGATAAATCAAATGCATGTCATAATATTACATTGTTACCTCCTCTGGGTTGCAGGGAGGCAAAATGTAATGTCATCTATGGCACAGTGCCAAATCATGGTTATTACAAAGGAGTAGTCATTTTCAGAACTCTTTAACCCTTAGTGTTTATTGAACTCACCACTTCACAAACCTAAATTGTCTTCTTCTTAGTTTGCACACATAAAATGAGCACATAGAACCTCATCACTCTGCAAATCCATTTGTCTTTCTATAGGTAATTCTCAGGAGCACCTGTATGAATAGAGAATTTTATGGTGCAAATTGTAGTTTCTTGTGACCCTAACTGTGGCTCATCTAGCTTTAGAAGCATACAGTCTGTGATGGTCATTTTGATTGGAATCACCTGTGCTCAGACACATGCTGCCAGTTCAAAACTGCCAGGAAATCTATCTTGCAACCTAGGAAGCCTTGGGGATGAACAGACACCATTTGAAGTGGACTGGGACATACTGGCAACTCTGTTCACTTATGATATTATAGGTCACACACTGGAGCTTCCAGGTGGCGCTAGCAGTAAAGGACCACCTGCCAATGCAGGAAACCTAAGAGATGAAGGTTCGATCCTGGGTTGGGAAGATCGAAACTGGAGGAGGACATGGCAACCCACTCCAGTACTCTTGCCTGGAGAATCCCATGGACAGAGGAGCCTGGCAAGCTTCAGTCCATAGGGTCGCAAAGAGTCAGACACTACTGAAGCGACTGAGCAAGCACGCAGCTACACATTGACTTTATTTAAAGTGTAACATTCCTTAATTTTGTTTTTGCCCTCCTTACCACTGAAGCATGATCCTTGTTATCAAAACTTCCCAATAAGTACTGTAATTCCAAAAGGAAAAAAAATGGTTATTATGTGTGCTAAGCAGAAATGAAAATGAGACCATGTTTATATCAAAGCTTTATGAAAATTTGAGGCATTCTTAGGAATGAGGGGTGTATGGGGGTGTGTGTGTGTTTATATTTATCACCAACCATTTTGTGTCTCTAACAACTCTATTTTTCAAATTAAGGTTATTGTTGTTTTTAAATTTTTCTTTCCTTTTACTGAGAAAATGATATGTTAGGGCATATGATACCTGAGAATTGGGAAGGAAACAGAACTTATGAACATCAAGTGAGATATAGTTATAAAATGCCATCTCATGTAGGTCAGTCATATTTAAAATTATGTTTCCTTTAGCGAAGAATGTACCCACTGATAAGCTATCTCAGATAATCAATGGGCACAACTTCCTCTGAGCTCTGCTCATGCTGAATCCCTATGGTTAGTAGTAATAGGAGAGAAGGAACTTGAAATACTCTTCTACTTGATAGCTATAGAATCCTAGCTAAGTACAAGGTTTAGCCAGAAAGCATATTGGTTTCAGCAGACTATGGTAAAGTTAATTAAGGATGATTAATGGAGCATTTTCCTTCCAATGATATCTGTGACAGAACAAAGCTGTCTGAGGCTTGTCAAGCAGAATTTGAGTTGAATGAGTATTTATGTGATCAAATCTGAAGGCTGCCTCTTGACAAAGCGAGGATTCATCAATCAATTGCTCTGGTTCGCAGTGGTGGGAAATTGGTCTATTCCAGTAGGTTCTGCTTCTATCCCCCATTTTTTTTCATTCAATCATCCCTCAGGCTACAATGCATCTTTAGCTTTTACCTCTGGCCTCCTTAAGGGCTATCAGGAAAAAGTAACGGCAAGAGGGGAAACATCTATTATGATGGTTATTTCTCAGCCCAACTCATGCAATTGATTTCTTTTAAGCAGAGGGTTATAAAGTGACATAGGGCAGTGCAAGGAATTAATTGGCATTAATAAAAGTTATTTTATAGCCTGATGAGAAATGATTGTGGGCTTAGTCAAAAACTATCTATCACATAAACTGTAGCCTTTTTGTGCTTGTATCTTTTTTCCTTATAAAATTGTAAGCCATTTCTTATGCTTCTGTAAAGAGGCCTGGCGTGCTGCGATTCATGGGGTCGCAAAGAGTCGGACACGACTGAGCGATTGAACTGAACTGAACTGAAAGTCACTTAAGTCTAAGAATAAAGAACAAACAGCTTATACTTCAGGATTTTGATTTTAGCTGTATTGATCACAATCTGCAGTGGTCAGATTTGGATTCTCCACATGATGGCCACTCGCCCTGCAAGGAAAGACACGCCTGGCCAGATTTACCTGGGCAGCAGTTTCATTTTCATACAGGATATGCAGAGTCTTGTCTAATTACAATGGAACAGTGACAGTGCAGAGATGTGAACAGGGATTAACTGAAACAGTGATATTTATTTCGCAAGGTTAAATTTGTGCCAGTGATTTCCCATGCCTTATATGATTTGATGCTCACAAAAAGTTTATGCAAAGAGACAAGCTGTAAAGATTCTGTAAGAAAGAGCTTCCCTAGTGGCTCAGCTGCAAAGAATCCACCTGCAATGCCTGAGATGCACAGGAGATATGGGTTTGATCCCTGGATCAGAAAGATCTCCTGCAGAAGGAAATGGCAACCCATGCCAGTGTTCTTGCCTGGGGAACCCCATGGACAGAGAAACCTGGTGGGCTTCAGTCCATGAAGTCCCAAAAGAGTCAGACACAACTGAGCGACTCAACAGCACCAACAACAAGGGAGCTGTCGGGCTTCCCTCGTGGCTCAATGGTAAAGAATCCACCTGCCAGTGCAGGAGATATGTTCGATCCCTGGATTGGGAAGATCCCCTGGAGAAGGAAATGGCAACCCACTCCAGTATTCTTGTCTGGGAAATCCCACGGGCAGAGGAGCATGGGGGACTACAGTTCATGGGATTGTAAAAGAGTTAAACGTGACTTAGCGACTAAATAACAACAAGGATTCCTATTAAATAGATGTGGAAATTGAGATTGAAAGAGGTTTTATAACTTGGAGATTGATGGCTGTACGTGGCTGAGATGAAACATGGATTCAGTTTCCAGAACTCCCACCATTTTCTTATCTTTTGTGGACTATGATCTTTTGGGGTCATGGCTACTGCCTATTTGCTGTCGTAAATGATGGCACAGAATTTGAAGTCTGAATCTAACTGTAATCATATGAGTTTGTAGTGGTCAAAGCCACTTGAGCAAGTTCAGTCTGATATTATGTTACTATATTTTGGTATACTATTTGATATTATGATACTATATGTAATTCTAAAGTTGAATGACTGCAGCTGGGAATAGACTATTCCTGGCACAGATAAGCACAGGACTTTTGGTAATTTCAGGAGTAACACCCAAACTTCCTATAGTCCCTTCATGGTGTCAGCATGAGAAACACACACACACACATAGCTTCTCCAAAGGGTAACCCCAGCAACTTCTGAGGCATGTTGTTCAGAAGAAAAAATGCATACACACATGTGCATACCTATTGTTGTTGTTATTTACTGAGATGTTTATAAAGAGGCGGTTTTGAGGATTTGGTTTTTAAATAGCAGAGAAGATAATTTCTTGGTTATTTATCAGAAAATTTCATTTGTTTCCAGTTCATGCTTGCTCATCTTGAAATGTTCATTGATATAAAAATCTACCATCTCACCACAATTGGGAAGCATATATAAATGAACATACAGAAAAATTTATGTTTAGTTTTATGTACATGTTGGGATCATTTTCTAATACCATGTTAGTAATTGTTCCCTTTGTTATATATTTTCAAAGTGCAAATAAGGAAAATAATTTTAAAATGATGCCATTGGATTAGATCAATTTCAATTACAAGTTATACACACACACATATGCTGTTTAGTTTTTTATGCCTAAACTATAACAAGTTTAGATTTGCAAAATCTTTTGGAAATGAGTGATTAACATTCCAATAATTTAAGATAAGCCTTAACTTTTCCACCCTGTTATCTTTACATTAACTATTTTATTATTTAGTATTTTTCTATTTTTTTTATACTTGTTTTGGCCACACTGCATGGCATGCAAGATCTTAATTCCCTGCCAGGGATTGAACCCATATCCCCTGCATTGAAAGTCTGGAGCCTTAATCACTGGACCACCAGGGAAGTTGCTAGTATTTTTATTCAGATGTTTTTCTGTGAAAATATTGAGGAATCTTTTGCTTTCATTTGTTTTCTTTTTTCACATATTTTTGTGTGATAATATCAAAGACCTATTTTGTGTTTCTAAATATTTTTTAGATTATTAATTCTTCCTTCTATAAACATCTTAAGATATGAAAACTTATTTATGTTAGCTTTAGAGGGAAAATCCAAAGAGCAGCAAGGGTTGATCCAAAGACAACAGCATGAAGCACTGATCTCCTCAGGCCTTAGTTTATTCAGTCATTTGATGATGTCATCAATCCCAAGGATGTCCAGCAAATGTGTGGTAGGTAACTATTTATTTCTCTGTTGTGTGCACTGTATTTCTAAGAATACTCATGAGCAGTAGCTTTATGGGTAATCATATCATGGTCTGAACTTAAGGAAAATACCCTGTGTCTGCGATTTAATATGATTGTCAAGTCCTTCTCCATTATGTCTGCTCGTCATTTGAACTATGATTGTCAAGTCCTTCTCCATTCAGTGTTTAGGTAATTCATTTTTTTAGACATAAGTGCAGTTTAGTAACATCTATTAAATTCTAAAAATTAATTTCAACATATACTTCTGACCTGGTGAAGGAATCTACTAGATAGGTTCTGTATTTCAGGGTCTTTCCGCTGCTGCTGCGTCACTTTAGTCGTGTCTGACTCTATGCGACCCCATAGACGGCAGCCCACCAGGCTTCCCCGTCCCTGGGATTCTCCCTATTCCCTTTCTCAGGTTTCCGTCATTTTGATCCCCTCCCTACTTTATGACTGAATAGAATAGGACAATTTCCAGGTTGATATTGAGCCACTGATTGTCCTTGTTTGCATGTTTTTGAGCTCCAGTATCCAACAGAGTTCAATGATAAACATGAATAAACAAGATATTACTTTCATATCTTGAATGAGCGCATACGTCATTTTCCAAATTAAGAGTATGTTGTTGTTTAGTTGCTGAGTCATGTCAGACTCTTTTGAAGCCCATGGACAGTAGCCCACCAGGCTCCTCTGTCCATGGGATTTCAGACAAGAATACTGGAGTGGAACACCATTTCCTACTACAGGAGATCTTCCCAACCCAGGGATTGAACCTACAGGTCTACTGCTTGGCAGGTAGATTCTTTATTACTGAGCCACCTGGGAAGCCAAGTAAGAGTATTCAGGGTGGGTTTTGCAGCAGGTTTTGTGAAATGCACTGCAAGTGCAAAATTGGTATTTACACCATCTGTGATAGTATGAGAGCACTCCCAATTAGAGTAGACATTGGTTATTCAATGGGCATTGTTAACTTGGCCAGCTGGACCAGTTTGAACTCTCTTGATTGATACTACATGATCCAAAGCAAATATGGCAAGATCCTGCCTTGTCAATTGACAATTTAAAATGAAAAAGAGGTATTTCCCTGGTGGTGCAGGGACTAAGGCTCCATGATCCAATGCAAGGGCCTTGGGTTGGATCCTTGGTCTGGGAACTATATCTCACATGTTCCAACTGAGACTTGGTACAGCCAAATAAATAAACAAATGTGTATATTTTTTAAAAATGAAAAGGAATATCTATGCATACTTTTTGATCCTTTTACAACAGTGTCTACATTTTTTATAACATTTTCAACTAGGTTAATTATAGCATAATAGAACTGAGAAAATTGGTCATAATTTTCATCACATGGAAAGCACAGGAGTATAGGTAAAAGAATTTTGATGAAAAATTATTTGAAATTTTGAAAATACCAAGAAAATTTTCTCAAAGAAAAAAATCAAACATAATATATATGAATATATATGTGTGCATGCATGCCAAGTCGTTTCAGTTGTGTCCAACTCTTTATGACTCTATGGATTGTAGCCCACCAGCCTCCTCTGTCCATGGTATTCTCCAGGCAAGAATACTGGAGTGGGTTGCCATGCCCTCCTCCAGGGGATCTTCTGACCCAGGGATTAAATCCACGTCTCTTACCTCTCCTGCATTGTTAGGTGGGTTCTTTACCTCTAGTGCTACCTGACAACCCCATGAATATTTATATAGAACTATATAAAAAGGAATATATAATATATTCCTTAAAAATATTGGTAGCTATATCTGAATAGTGTCATGCATGTTATATTCTGCATCACTACCTTTAACTATTAGACATATTTTACAAGATTATAACTAAGAGGTATGGGCTCTGTTTTTCCAATTCAATATTTCTAGAAAAAAATCTTGAGCCAGAAATAAACAAATGTTTAAAACATGGGTTCTCAGTGAAAAAGTTGAGGCTTCATTCCAGGCCTGCAATAAATTGGCTGAGATCTCAAACTTTATACCCAGAGTTTTGCATTTTTAGATTTACTTAGTGGCTGAACAGTCTAATAAGTAAAACTTTTTATTCTGAGGCCAGAGAGAACCTGCAAAGATTACAGTTATTTGATGCCATTGAAATAGCACTTACAGACTTATTGGTCTACCTTAATCTTTAACCTCAACACACACACATTTTCTTCCAATTTTTCTGAGCAATTCAATTTATATACAGTGTAAAAAAATCCCAACAAATCAAATTTTGGTGATCTTGCTCCTTTTTCTCATTTTTTTGTGTGATGTGTCAAGGATATCTTTTCCTCTCTTTTTTCTCCTTCTCTTCCCCCTTTCACTGTCTCCCTACCTTCTCCCACCACCTGAAACAAAACCACCTAATATATTACTCACCATATCACCTCTAGCCTCTAAGACAGAACACTGCTTTCCTCCATTTTGTCGGGTCAATCCTACTTTCCTTTAGGTTTTAACTTAGACCTGGCTTTATCTTGGAAATCTTATACATGTTCTCCTGGCCTTTTGCCTTCCACTCCCACTCCTGGTTCAGGCAGGCACTCTTCTTATCTGCATCCTTAGACCTGGCAGTGCCTCTTTATGTGTCTGTATCTGCCTGCAGACTGGACGCCTCATGAAGCCCATGCTGGTTCATGGTCCCCTGCCCTGGCATGAAATACGAGCTCAACAAATTACAAGGAATGAGAGAAAGCAGAGAAAGAGAGGGGAAAGGAACAATGTCATTTTACAGAAAAAGTATTTTAAGGACTCTCTCAGATGCAGCTTCAATTGGAGCACAGCTACCTACCAGGAGTCTGTAGTAGAGGTGGGTGAGGAGCTAGCACTCCAGATGGGAACAGGCCCTCTTATTTAGAGGCTGAAACGGTGCGTTAAATCATAGACTTATTTGTAAAATCAGCCACTTTCACACTAGATTTGGCTCCCTAGTAAGATGGATTTATGGGCTTCCCGGGTGGCACTAGTGGTAAAGAACCTACCTGCCAATGCAGGAGACATAAGAGATGTGAGTTCTATCTGTGGGTTGGGAAGATCCCTTGGAGGAGGGCTTGGCAACCCACTCCAGTATTCTTGCCTGGAGAATCCCATGGAGAGAAGAGCTTGGCAAGCTACAGTCCATAGAGTTGCAAAGAGTCGAACACGACTGAAGCGACTTGGCATGCACGCAAGGTGGGTTTACATTGACACACAATGTCAATGTGTGGCCCTCTTCCCAGCTTGTAGGATGGTCATTTTCACTGGTTTTGCCCCCATACCTTTTATCACTGGCTGTCTTCAAACCATGGGCTATGAACCTGGGATGCTTATGTGGATCACAAAACCTACTCCTAAATTCCTTTGAGTTAAATTCTTTACCCTTGTTTCTAAATTGGTTGAGGTACCATGGTTAAGAGAAATGGCACCTGTTTAGGAATGAAAACCTCTGTTCAAATCTTGGCTTTTATCATGTATGAACTTGTGACCTTGGGCAAGTCACTTATCTGAATTGTTCTTTCCTCATCTGTACAATTGCTGGCCCATGTTCAGATTATGTGAAAATACATTGCAAACTCTAAGCACCACTGAGGTCACAAATTGATGCAAATTGGCAACAGGGTCATGGACCCCAGGTTGTCCATCAGGCGCAATATTGAGTTTCCTCTACCATGAGAAACAGATTCTAGTTTAGGAGGCTTTACTTAATTTTGGGATTATAAAATGGGATTCAGAATGTGAAGGGAGGCGTCTATATAAAGAGATAGTCATAAGTGCCCTTTCTTGTTTTGAGTACCTCTGGAAAAAGCCTCTTACTTTATTGTTTGCTACTCTACAAATTTATCCAGATTTTTAAAATACCTTGAGTCTTGAATGTTTAGATTTAGATTATATTTATATTATGGTTGAACACCATTCTTTCCTTGCCTAGATATGTGAATACTATTTTTGTGTGCAAGTAAGCTTAAAAATTGACTGTCTAAATATTTAACCAGAGTTATTTTAAAAGAATTTCATTATTTATCTTCTTTATGATTTATATTATCACATTCTGTGTCTGTAGTTATGGTTTATCATAAGCAGCCCATCTGCTACAACAGCCAAATTGGAACATTCATATAAGATGAGTTCAGATATCATAAACATGACAAGAGATGGATTACATTTAGTCTTTCTCCATGTTTAACCAATTTAATTTGTTTCCTATGCAGAAGAGGCTCTAAATTTACTTAATATATGTTAGCACTTAGGAACATAGTTAGAAACAAGGCGAAGGTCTTAACCTATTCGTAAATAAATGAGAAGATTCCTGTCGGAGTGAAAGAGAGAGAGAGAATTTATGTCAAACAATCAGGAATTTAATACATAGTGGTCTTTTAGGATGTCCAGTTTGTGTACATACTCTTAAGGCGTGATTACGAATAACTTCACTTCCTATAAACAATGTGACTGGAGAAATTACTCACAGATACAACAAAAAGGGGAAGAAAGGTAAGACGTTTTAACTAAAGCCAATAAGTGAATTACTTTCCCTGAAAAGGTTAAAAATGGCAGATTTATTTTTCGTTGCCATAATATTTGTCTTTGTTGGGCCAGCTATCTGAGGTATTCTCCAGAAGATTCAAGGCTCACTGAGACGTCACCATACGACCCCAAGTTCAAAGTTATAGCAGAGTCCCGTAGGATTTTTCCCTTCTGCAGTTTGGGGACGCAAGGAGCCTTAAATGAAGGCGAAGTCTGTTGGCTGAATGAAAGTATTGATAGTGGGTAGGCAAAGCTTTCAGTGATTTTACTGGATTTCCCTCTGCCCTTGGAAAAGGTCAAGTCGAGGACTTTTTAGTGCAAGCAAAAGAGTCATTCATTTTTCACTCTTTAGGTAAAGGACTTATGTCATATTATTAGTGAAAATGTGATTAACTGTTAAAGCAACATAGGTCTTAATGATCTATAAAGCCATTTCTCTCAAAGTTATGGATTCATGGCTCTGCGGCACTAAATATATGTTGTTCTAGGATCATACAAGTCATGAATACTAAAAATAAAAATAAACATATTTCTTTGATGATGATTTATTACCAAACAATTTGGAGCTAATACATTCACATTATAGGATGCAAATACAAATGTGACACAACCGAGTGGGCCTTTAAGATGAAGTGTCATTACTTCAGGAAATATGGACAGAACCTGAACTTCATCACAGCCTTTGCAACATAATGTTTTGAGAGCCTGTGACTGATGTTTCAACTTGCAGCAGTTGGGTTCTTAAGTTCCCTACTTAATAAGAGAATGGTTTCATTCAGCCTCATTGATGACCTAAAAACCCACATGTGGGGATATTATATGCCATTGTGAATTAGAATTTGCAGGGACTAAATGGGGTTGGGTGGCTCCTTTCGGGTAAGACACTGAACTCACAATGTTTGCAGAGCCATGGCGACAGACTCGGTGCCAGTGGCACCATGAACCTCTGTCAGTAAGAGCAAGCAGCCCTATTCCCTCTGTGCAGGGGTCTCCAACCTCCGGGACCCAATGTCTGATGATATGAGGTAGAGCTGATGTAATAATAATAGAAATAAAGTGCACGATAAATATAATGAGCTCGAATCATTCTGAAACCATCCCTACCCCCACCCTTAGTCCACGGAAAAATTGTCTTCCATGAAACCAGTCCCTGGTGCCCAAAAGATTTGGGACCGCTGCACAGATATCAGAAATACTCCTGTACTGGTGTTAGTATCTTGGTTACACATGGCAGTGATTTTTCCATATCAGGACAAAGCTATCCACTTACTCCCTAATTACTTAGCCAAGTAAAAAGCTATACAGAAGGTGGACGTGTGTGTGTGTGTCAAGTGGACTTTTTCTTAAGTCTCCACCTCTTCTCTTTCAAGGGTCACTATTACCTACTTATCTCTTCATTCCTCTCATTCTTTCTTCTTTTTATTTTCTTAATTCCCCTCTTCTTTGCTTTGTTCTATTATTCTTCCCCCTCTTCTTCCCCCTATTTCATCCCGTTTCTTGCTTTCCCCATCAGGGTGGGAGAGAAGCTGACATTAAGTATCCTGATAGTTATATTCTTGGCACTGTCAAGACCTTGCTTAAAGAAAAGAGGTTTTCTGGTATCAAGAGAGAACCACATTCCTTAAAACTGCATATGTGACTCTCTTCCAATTCGTGTGTTGGTATTGCTAATTTCATTACTAGAATCTACATGGATCCATTATTTTCTCAGCAGTTTTTCAGTGGATACAATATGAATAATAAGATAGTTAAAACAGTATTTGTGCAAAGATCTTCAAAAAAATAGCTTAGCGAGTAGGAAAGAGGACAAAAGGAAGCAAAAGATGGAGTGAAGTATGCATTCTGTGAGCACTGAAGTCGGCTGTGCAGGTTAGACTGCCCCAGTGTGCGTCTAATTTATGTGGCTGATAACCCAGGTTAACAGAGACCCTGGCACTATTATGGAGGTAATATTTTCTCAAGGATGTACAGTCTTAAACAACTTCTTCCTGTATTAGGTTCATACATGCTTTTCTTTAACATAAAGCAGGTATGTCTGTTCTCTTGTTCCATTTCATTTTCTTGGAAAAATAAATTTATGGCAGGCCAGCTGAATGGAAATTCTGCTTACTGTTTACGACTGAAGTTGCTCTCCGCCTCTCCTGTATTACCCAGGGAATTAGTTCAATATAGAGTCTTATTCCACACCCATTTCTTTATTTTCCCCCTCTCCATCCTTCTTTTCGGAGTTCTGTTTCCAAACCTATATTGCCACAGAGCAGCTGGTAGCATTTAGCAACCACCTGCACAAGTAGTTCTGTTTCCAATGGAAGAAAATTTAGCTTACATAAGGCAAAAAATCGTAAGGTGTCGGCTTTTCCATTTTTATTTGTATTTGTGTACATTTTCTTACTCATTGATGAATGTTCTGCTACGTGAAACTTAACTCCTTGGTTAAGAATGAGCAACAGTATGGTGTAGCAGGCATTTGTTTCAGTGGGGTTTGGTTAAATTGAAACTCTGTCGGGAAGGCAAGAGGTTGATCATAGCCAGGAAGAGACTCTGAAAATCTGCAATTTCTTTGAAGGGTGAGAAGGCACCCTCTTGAATCGGAAACTTCTACCCTGATTTTCCAGGCAGTAGTCCCTACTGAAGACTATGACAAGCATCATGAAGTGTGCTGGGTTCCCATGAAAGGCATTGTACAGTCAGACTTTTAATACCTAACAGTAAATAGATTACCTTCCTATTGCTTGGAAATAAGTTTAAATCTCTAAGTTTTTATTAAATGGTTCACATAACTATACACTGAATATTGATCGCAACTGCACTGGCAATGACTAATGTGTCAAATAGTGACTTTTCTTAAATCAAGGTAGCTACTCTGTAAATGAAACTCAGACCTAAAAGCTGGCCATCTACAAATAATATCTGATGACTAACTTACGTAAAGCCAACAGCAGCTCATAAGTCATATTTGCTGCTTACCCCTCTCATTTAATCCTCAGTCGCCATTTTTTTCTAGGTAGAGGAATTGAACTGGAGGAATGCTGTGTCATTTGGGCAGGGTCACTTAGGTGTAGATGTAAACTCATCTTTTAAAGAGAAAGTTCAGATAATATTGTTTTATTAAGGCTTAAAAGTTTGGGGCAACCACAAAATATAGTTACACAGTTATTTTATCTAAAAGTACAAATCATGTATAAATGCTAGATTTCTTTTTGAATCTCATGGTAAGATGAAAGGATCCTAGAAGGTATTTAGTGTGATATCATGGCTTTATAGATTAACAAACCAAAATGTATGACTAAGGTAACCTTCTAGTTAATGACAGTGCTGAGACTAGAAGCAAGTTAAATTCACTCTTTCATTTTTTTCTTCTTCTTTTCCTCTTCATTTATTCATTCCTCTATCCCTTCATTCCTTTTTCCCCCCTTATTCTTCAACTATTCAAGCCCATAATCTGAGCAAGTTTCTACTAATCTAAGAATGCAGATAATCCATAAGTAAGTCACACTCCTTCCCTGCCCTCAGGAGATCTGGTCCCTCAGAAGGAATGCAACCTACTGAGCTGGTACCATGTTGTAATGCAAAGATGTAAGATACTAGGTATGGGTGATGCTTGAAAGGGACATGAAATCGTGTCTAGAGGCAGTCAGAGAAGGTTTTCCTGAGGGAGTTTATCTAAATCAATACTTGAAGGATGATTGACTTTGTTCCAACAAAGGGCAGTTAGATAGCAGTAGAAAAGAATATTCAGATATCAGCCCAGAGGCCAGAGAAACCATGGTGGAGTCCATGAACTATTATAAATTTAGTGTAAGTGTGAAAGGGTAGAGAGGGCAGTGAGAGGAGAGACTGAGTTGAATTCCTTTGAAAGATAAACTGAATTCAACAGACATTAGATGCTTGTACTACACAAGGAGCTATGAGGTTTATAATATAATACTCTTTAATTATAATAGAATCACATAGGATACTGAGTGATAGGATGATATGTCTCCAAACAAAGGATGTGTGTGTTGTCACTTCAGTCATGTGAGACTCTTTTGATCCCATGGACTGTAGCCCACCAGGCTCCTCTGTCCATAGGGATTCTCAAGAAAAGAATACTGCAGTGAGTTGTCATGCCCTCCTCCAGGGGATCTTCCCTACCCAGGGATCAAACCTAGGTCTCTTGCATTGCAGGTGGATTTTTTACCATCTGAGCCACCAGGGAAACCCAGATTATGAATTCCCTTGCTGTTCAGAGGAAAACGTGGTCATGGTGGACTATGGCAAGCAAAGAAGGCTTCAAGGAAGATTTTGAAAGATAAATAGCATATCTATAGATACCTTCTTATATTCCTCTTCTCCACTAACAAATAATCTTTACCATCCATGTTTATTTCCTCAGTTTCCATTTGATCTTCATCTTACAGCAACCCATATATTGCCTGTAGTACTCGAAAGGGTCAGTAGTGATCCCAACAGCCAAATCCACGGTGTTTGTCAATCCTTGGTCCGCTGTAATGTCCTTTCTCCAGACAATTCTTTCATTCTTGGACCCTGTTCCTCCCCTGGCTTCTTGATCACCACTCACTTCTAGCTTCCCTTCTAATTCTGTTCCTTTTCTCTGCTGCTGCTGCTGCTAAGTCGCTTCAGTCGTGTCCGACTCTGTGCGATCCCACAGACGGCAGCCCACTAGGCTCCTCCATCCCCGGGACTCTCCAGGCAAGAACACTGGAGTGGGCTGCCATTTCCTTCTCCAATGCATGAAAGGGAAAAGTGAAAGTGAAGTTGCTCAGTCGTGTCCGACTCTTAGCGACCCCATGGACTGGAGCCTACCAGGCTCCTCCGTCCATGGGATTTTCCAGGCAAGAGTACTGGGGTGGGGTGCCATTGCCTTCCCCCTTTCTCTGGGTCCTCTTTATCTTCCCCTTCATAGACCTCAAGTGGTCCCCAGGGTCTAGATCTCAGTCCTGGTTTCTTCCTGTAGTCCTTGATTTTCCTGGATGGTAGGCACCCAAGATGACATTGCTTTATCCACTAAGGACTCTCAAATTGTTATCTTAGGCTCCTCACCTACAGTTCCAATATCTGGCTGAAGATCTTTATCTGAATGTCTTGCGCCCTTCAGATGAAGTGAACCCACCCTCTCTCCTCTTACTCCTGTAGCACTTAATGGTTTCATCATCTGTCTTGTTTTTCAAGATAGAACTTGGAAATCTGCCTTGGCTTCTTGCAGTTCATTTTCTTTCCACCATGTTCAATGATTTGCCAAATTTAATATTCTACACCCCAGAGATATTTCTTGATTCTATTTGATCCTCTCAAATCACACCACCTTTCCTTTAATTCAGAGCTTTAGCATCTATTGCAAAGACTGGTGTCCTTTTCATTCAAGATTATCCTTTCTAAACATCAGCTATCAAAACTAAGATAGTCTTTTTTTTTTTAATTGGAGTATAGTTGTTTACAATGTTGTGTTAGTGTGTGCCGTAGAGCAAGATGAATCAGCCACATGTATACATATATCCCCTCTTTTTTGGATTTCCGTCCCATTTAAGTCACTACAAACCACTGAGTAGAGTTCTCTGTACTATAACTTCTCCAAAGAAGACATTAAGATGGCCAACAAACAGATGAAAAGATGATCAACATCACTAAGATAGTCTTTTATTTGATTAAGGGATTACTGTAAGATTTCACCTGGAAGTTAAAAGTGTTCTGCAGTTAAAATCTTCCCAAAATTAGGAAACCAAACTCTGTAGTCTGATGGACATAGTCCTTGGTGATTTTGTTCTGAACTCTCTCCCCTTGCTTTGTCACTCCCACTAATCTTTGTTCACTCACAGTTCTTGTGATTGCTCTGTGCTCCAGCACCACTGCATGTCTTTGTTTATGCTGATTCCACCCCCACCCCCTTGGAAATCTCCCGTGTTTGCCCTCCATTTTCTCTACCTGGCAAATTTCTGATGATTCAACTCAAATCTTGTTCTCACAGCTCTCCCTGAGAGAGGAACCTGCAGAACAGTATTCTTCATAAATCTCTTCTACAGTCTTTAGCACATCAGTTGCCCCCGGCCTCCTCCAGTTCACTTTCCCTATGGCCGAGAGTGAGTCCTACTTATATTTGTAGCCCAGCTAGCAGCCCAGCGTCTGTATTCCAGGAAATGCTGCTCAGCTCGAGTGAACTCTGGCTGCTCCTCCTCCTGTTGTTGCTACAATGGCAAAGCCAGAGGACATTTTTAGGCAAAAGAGTGAAATATTAAGGATGGTATATTTTAGGTGTTTAAGATGATTGATCTTAACGATAAGTGCAGAACCGGTAAAAAAAGAGGGGGAAGTTTGGAGTCAGAGCGATGTCTCACAGAGATTCTCAGAATAGTAAGGTATGAGTTAGATTAAAATCTACCACAGTTTCATTGCTGAATTGATGAGATGAGAGAATAAATCACAGAGCAGGAGTGTTGAAGACCAAAGTGTATTCATTTTCTTTAGTGATCCCAACTATGGCAGTGAGTGCTGTGGTCCATTCCCTCACACTGTGTATTCACTTCATCATAACTGTTTCGTCCTACCTGGTCTGACCATCCCCATCACATCTCTGGTGTGACAGTAGCAATAACAACAACGGGCCTTTGCTACTATTTGCCAAACACTGTGCCCTGCTCGTCACTCACACCACATATTGAGAGATAGTGAGATAAATACTACTGTGACCTTCATTTTTATTTTTTCCTATTTTTAAAAATTTATTTATTTTTATTGAAGTATAGTTGATGGACTTTCCTGATAGCTCAGTTGGTTAAAAAAAAATCCACCTGCAATGCAGGAGACCCTGGTTAAATTCTTGGGTCGGGAAGATCCTCTGGAGAAGGAATAGTCTACCCACTCCAGTATTTTTGGGCTTCCCTGGTGGCTCAGCTGGTAAAGAATCACCTATGATTCAGGATACCTGGGTTTGATCCCTGGGTTGGGAAGATCCCCTGAGAAGGGAAAGGCTACCCCCTCAGGTATTCTGGCCTGGAGAATTCTGTGGACCTTATAATCGATGGGGTCACAAAGAGTGGGACACGACTGAGAGACTTTCATACTCACTTTCATAGGTGATTTGCAATGTTATTTTAGTTTCAGGTGTGCAGCAAAGTGATTCAGTTATACGAACATTTTTTCCCAGATTCTTTTCCCTTATAGATTATTACAAGATATTGAGTATAGTTTCCTGTGCTATACATTAAGGTTATTGATGATTATCTATTTTATATATAGTTGTGTAACTCAAATGGTAAAGAATCTGCCTGAAACACAGGAGACCTGGGTTCAATCCCTGGGTCAGGAGGATCCCCTGGAGAAGGGAGTGACAGTCCACTCCAGTATTCTTGCCTGGAGAATCCCATGGACAGAGGATCCTGGCGGGCTACTGTCCATGGGATCGCAAAGAGTCAGACACGACTGAGCGACTAACACTACTACTGCTGCACTACTAGTGTGTACATGTTTATTTTAAATTCCCAGTTTATCCCTCCTCCCTTTCCATTTGGTAACCATAAGTTTGTTTTCTATGTCTGTGGGTCTGTTTCTGTTTTGTATATAAATTCATTTGTATTACTTTTTAGATTCCACATATAAGTGATATCATATAGTATTTGTCTTTCTCTGTCTGGCTTCCTTCACTTGGTATGATAATCTCTATGTTCACCCACGTTGCTGAAAATGGCATTATTTCATTCTTTTTTGAGTAGTATTGAGTAGGTTGAGTAGTATTCTTGTGTGCGTGTGCGTGTGTGCACACGTGTGCATGCCACATCTTTATCTATTTATCTGCCAGTGAACATTTAGGTTGTTTCCACATCTTGGCTATTGTAAATAGTGTTGTAATGAACATTATGGGTCATGTATCTTTTTGGATTTTGGTTTTCTCGGGATATACTCAGAAGTGGGATTGCAGGATCATATGGTAACACTATTTTAGTGTTTAGATCCTCCATACTGTTGGTGGAGGATCAATTAGTTGGTGGAACTAATTTACACCTCCACCAACAGTGCAGGAGGGTTCCTTTTTCTCCACTCCATCTTCAACATTTATTTATTTGTAGAGTTTTTGATAATGGCCATTCTGTTACCTACACTTTACAGATGAGGATAGTGGGGCTCAGAGATTTTAATTAGTTCAAACAAAGCTTCTTAGCTGGGAAGTTGTGGACCCAGGGTAGGAACTCAAGTCTGTCTCACTCCAGATCCTGACCCCTATTCCACTCATTGCTCAATGTCAACAAACTCTGTTTAGCCAAATATTTTTGGATCAAATATCTGAAACTCACAGGTGTTCAGATAATATCTCCTTTTTAAATGTAAATCAAGGAAGTTAGAGTTCCAGAGAAATAAGTTCTCTAGATATCTGAAGCTCACATCCTTGAGTTCTGTGCTTCTTTGCTGTCTGTGCTGTGCTAAGTCGCTTCAGTCCTGTCTGACTCTTTGTGACCCTATGGACTGTAGCTCACCAGGCTCCTCTGTCCCTGGGATTCTCCAGGCAAGAATACTGGAGTGGATTGCCATGCCCTTCTCCAGTGGCTTTTATGTTACCATAAAGTATGAAACTTTTATGAAACCATTTTGTCCAGGAAACCAGATAGGCAATCCTATTGAATTCTTGTCCTAAAGCAAAGTAAATTGGCACTAAATGACTCTCTTTTAAGAAAAACGTATAAACTTTGGCACATGGGCTTAACTTCTGTGCTGTCCAAATTAAGGGCAATTTTCCTACATGTTGCCAAGTTTCACATGCAATGCTGACACTGTTAGCATTCATGCAAATACAGACTTCCAACTTGCTTCACTGTTTTACACAAGTTGAAACTTTGAAATTTTTCAGTGTCTTCCATGGACCCCGCATCAAAAGTAAGGATACTGTTACAAGATGCAGATTTCTGGACTCAATCTGAGGTCTACTGATTTAGAACCTTTGCGGGTGAGGCTCGAGAATCTGCTTATTTTCATGAAGTCACAGTCACAAAGAACAAGACTGGTGATTGCCCTTTGAATCGAGTGAGACCAGAAGTGCTAAGCATGGTCGTTAAAGTATGCAGACATTTAATAATAGCTGTTAGCCTTGGCAGCCCTATTTTATATTACACTCTGCCAAATGCCTTTCAGCTGGTGACCCTCTGCAGTAATTAATTGCAAGCATATCAGTTCTGTAAATGTTTAGACTCAATTCAAGCAGCTCTAGCACCTGCTTAAGTGATCCCTCTTCCTACCCTTTTTTATTTTTTGTTTAGCTTTGATTTGCATTTCTCATCTCCAAATACATATAAGTCGTTTTCTAAGAGTCTTCTCTGAGCAGAAGTTCTATGTGTATCTCATTTAATTTTTATAAGATCTGGCAGAGAAGACATTATCAGTCCCATTACACAGCTGGGAAAGCTGAGATTTTGCTCCAGATCACACAACCAGGGAGTTGGGATTAAAGTTTAAACCCATATCACCTGACTCCATAATCATGTGACTCCATAAGCCTTTCCCCAGTATTCTGGTTGCTTCATCTTAGTTGGCTTCTTTCCTGATAGGTGTAGATACAGCTTCAGTTTAAACATCCTGTCCAGAACTAAATACTACTGTCATCAAGACTGTTCCCGTGACACAATGTTCTATATCTGCATTGAACAGTACATTTGGCACTGATACATGTGGCTATTGAACTATATGACTGGTGTGACTAAGTGTAAAACTTTAAATTGAATTAGGCTCCCCTGATAGCTCAGACATTAAAGAATCTGCCTGCAGTGCAGGAGACCTGGGTTTGATCCCTGGGTTGGGAACATCCCCTGGAGAAGGGAATGGCTACCCACTCCAGTATTCTTGCTTGAAGAATTCCATGGACAGAGCTGCAAAGAGTTGGACATGACTGAGCAACTGACTTTTATCATGTTTAGATTTAAATAGCCACACATGGCAAATGGTCACAACATTGGACAGCATAAGCCGACACAGATCTACAAGAAGATGATGATTCCCAGTAGCTAAGGATTCAAGTCTAAAGACAAATTGGCTCATTAGCCTGCATGACTTTGTGCAAACTACTTGATAGCTGTGTTTTTCATTACTTTGAATATAAAATGATGATAATCATAGCATGTACCTCACAGGTTACTTGTGAGAATTACATGAGCAGTTTTATGTAAAGATAAGCACAATGCCCAGCACATAGTAAGTGCCCATCAATGTTAGTAGCTATGAGTTTACTTAGTATTATTAGCTCAACTTCCTAAATAATTTGAAGTTGCTCACTTTTCTTATGATACGAAATCTACTTAGAAGTGCTGACACCATGGGAGCTGCTTCACAAATATGTGTTAAATTAAATTTTTGAAATCTCTCAGATTTAGGACTTCAGATGCAGAGAGTCTTAGAAAATGCCTTCCCATCTTCAGATATACAAAAAGAAAGTACAAATCTGTTTGTTGGGTAAGACAAAAGGGAAGTAAAAAGGCTCTAGTTCTTACTAAAAAGAAAATTCTCTCATCTCTTATCCCATGGGGCTCATATACCCATGATCTTAAAAAGATCAAGTTTGATATGTGTGAGGAGGTGATTAAGAGAAGGGTATTTTTTAATAGGATATGTGATAAGCTGCAGGAAATAATTTCTCATCAGGCACACTATAAATTGGTCTTTGAGTTTCTTATTAGCCAGTTAGTATCTTGGAGAGATAAGTATCTTGTGCATCAAAAAACCCACACATACCTAAAGACACTTGTGCACCATATATAGTGTGTATATATATCTGTGTATTTGTGTATAAATATTAATATTCACATTAAAATTAGATAGTAAAACCTTTGGCTTTCGTGCCAACTAAGTCTGGCCACAATAAATTGAACATTTGCACTACCTTGGCATGCCTTCACTCTATAAGGCCTTGTAAATGGCTATACAAATATTTTCTAAATGGAAATCCTATTAGATCTGAGGTTTAGAGTGCTGCAGATAGGAAAGAGAGGTAAATAATTGCCTTTTTATTTTGTGACCATATTAGAAATGCCAGACAATGGAAAAACTAGTAAAATTAAAAAGGAATTCCTTAAGCAAAACAACACACAGGCTCACAAATTGTCTTTCTGCTTCGTCTGCACTATGGAGCGAAGTTGACTACATCCCCCACCTCAGTTTCATAGGAAACCACGCAGGCTGCAGAGCTTAGGCTGGGCTGCAGGCCTAGGCCAGAGATGGCATAGGGGTGGGGCTCAGGGGACACCATGCTGTCAGTGAGAACTCATGTCTGCTTGGCTGACAGCTTCAAGAGTTTCCAGGTACTTCCCTGATGGCTCAGTGGTAAAGAATCCACCTGCCAACGCAGGAGACAGGGGTTCCATCTCTGATCCAGGAAGATCCCACATGCCGCAGAGCAACTAAGCCTTTTCGCTACAGCTACTGAGCCTGTGCTCCAGAGCCAGAGAGCTGCAGCTACTGCAGCTTGCCCACTCAGAGGCTGAGCCCACCAACTGCTCGACACGACTAGAGAAAGGCCCACATAGCAACAAAGACCCAGCACAGTCAAACATAAATAAAATTAGTTTTTAAAAGAGATACCAACCATACCACTGAAGAAAATAGAATATGTCCTTTTAAAAAGTTGAATTTGAAGAACTTTTTCAGGAAACCAGGAAACGAGAACTGAGGTCATTCTGAAGGGTTTTGCTGATTCTAGTTGGCAGGCTACACCTTTAAGAGCTGGTAAAAGGTGCCCAGCATAGATATTTTTCAGTTTCCTTTGAAGCAATTCTCTCCTTTTAAAACTTTCCGTGGCATGCTAGGGAGATGGCCCTGTGGGTACAGCCTGGCTTAACTGTTGACTTTGTGTTGATTTTATTATTCAAGTAGGCCCCACCTATTGTTTCAGAGGTCAACGAGCTTTTTCATTGCATTTTGTCTGAACTGCAGCCTCTGGTCAACCACACTCCTTAGGCAAACATTCTGCAGCAGCTGGGTTGGAAACTATCATTCCACACATCACAGCAAATCTCAGACAACTTGAGTTTAATTATTCCCTGTTGACTGGCTTTGCCATTACTAAAATCTCTTTTAACACACTGACATTGAGAGTGAAAGTGTAGGGTTTCTGAGCTCTCAGCACAATAGCTTTTGCATTAATATCTCATGGTTTATTTCATACAGCAAAGGCCTGTTTGTGGTGTCTAAAATTTGTTAAAACATAAATTGCAAAGAAAGGCAGGGCTAACATAATATGGCTGTGTACAGTGAAGAGAAAGGCTATGAATAGGCTTAGATACTTTTTAGAAAGTACATTACTCATAAAAAAACTGTTTTGCCTTTCAAGTGTATGTCAGAGAGATTTTAATCACCCTTTTGTTTTTGTTCATTTTTAGAACACGTTTATGTTTTATTATTCTGCTAAATAAATAATGTAGGTGTAGTGTATCCAAAACTGAACTTTTCATGATGTTTAACACACTGTAATTTTGTGATTAATGGTGCTTAATCTGAATGTCCCATGAAAGCTTTGTGCAGTTAGAGGTGTTCAGTGTTACTAAAGGTTAGCCACCTCACAAAAGGGACAGTTTAGTGATTGTTTCCAAGGAGCTTTATGGTCTCAGGAGTTATAAGAAAAACAATAAAACTTTGGCATTGGATAGTTAGCATAACATATTCTAGGATTTATCATTACCTAGAAATTAAGTAATACACAGAGAAAGAACTGAACAATCTATGTTTTAAAAATTCATTTTGAAACACTAAACATGGGAGAACTAGCACATGGGCATTATTGTTCTAAACATAGTATATGTTTAGTGAATTTGATCTTAGCTGGCAAATACTCCCTGATTCCACTAAATACATGGACAGAATCTTCTGCTTCTTTCCTGGCCATATGCTATTTTCCCCACCATGCATCTAGCCTGTAGAACTCACTGAAATGTGGTAGGATTGACTCTTGAGGAACCAAGGTCCTTGTTGATGGTGATATCTTGACTCTATTTGCGGGTTAAAGCACTGCATTAATTTCACAAGTAAAATTAAATCTGCTTATGTCTCTCATCTGTCAAAACCCTCCTCTATTGCATTCCTGATAAAGTTCAAAATTTATATCGTCACTTACGAGACCCTCCATCTTTTGACTCCTGCAGACTCCTTAGCCTACCACCTCTCTCCAGTCTTCAGCCATTGTTCCTCTCTCAGTTCTGTCAACTGCCCATGGTCTCTTAAACATTTTCTACAAATATTCATTCATTCATTCATTCATCCAGTGAATATCTACTGAGAGCTGGCTGTGCTGGGCATCATGCTTACTTTTAATGGCTGTGTCAAAGGATAAATAGACATGGTGTGTCCGCTATTGAGGTTTATAAGCTAGTCAGGAGACCAGACACAGAACAAATAGTTACAAAAGCTGGTTTTGAACAGTGCAAGAGAAAAACACTTTGAAAGTCCTCATAAGGAAAGCATATAGCCCTTTCTTATATGCTAAAGAAATATAACAGAATTAAATGAATAGAAACTAGATTTGCAGACTTTATAAAAGCTAACTTGACTGTGTGGTTTCTGGGTTCCTCTTTAGTCTTCAGTGGTCATGCCTATTCACTTGATGGTAGTCAGCACTTGTGGCATAAAGCTGAGCCTGGATGTTTGGGTGAGGGACTGGCATACAAGATAGAGAAGAATGTCTGAAAAAACTAGAGGGAATCATTTGTGGAGTACCTCTCCATCACAAATAGTTTACTCCTATTAAAATAGAGCAATAGTTTACTCCTATTAAAGTAGAGTTGACCTTTAAACAACATAGGTTTGAACTGCATGGGTCCACATATATGTGGATCTTTTTAAATAAATATATACTTTGGTAGTATTACATGATCCAGATCCATAGATGGTTGAATTGCAGATGTGGAACTGTGGTTAGGGAAGGCTGACTGCAAAGTTATATATGGATTTTGCCTGTGCAGAGGGTGGGTACCCCTATTTCTCCCACTATGTTCTTCAAGGGTCAACTATTAATATATTTGATCTTTATGCAAACACTGTGAAATGCGTATAGAGAAAGGGAGGAACATAGAACCACAGCCCTGAACCCTAGACCACTGAAATCTGCCACTGGGCTGTCCCTGTTGCCTTAACTGTAAACTGGAAATAATATCTGTTTCTTAGGATCACTGGGAGAATGTTAATTATATAAGATAATATTTGCAAAGCCATCAGAATCTGCCTGGCCCATTTTAAGCGCTGGCTCTAATTGTTTTTCCCATGTTATAGATGAGGAGAAAGGCTTGGAGGGGTTGGGTAACTTTTGAAGATCATAAAGGTAGAAATAGAAGGCAACAGAGGTAAGGACTGTGACCCAAGTCTGTCCAGTTTCAGACTCTGGTGTTTACAGTCTCAACTGGAGCAGATAGCTATCCACCAGTGAATAAAGGTGACAGAAAAGTCAATCAACAGTTACCAAAAGAAAAACTCGGCTTTTAAAAACCTGAGATTTTAAAAGTTGTCTTTATTCCCGGTTTCTGTGAATAAAGTTGTGCTTGATTTCCTGAGTAATGGGCAGCGGTGGTCATGTGAGTAATATGCCCGATGGTTGCTTAAATCCCTGGGAAGCAGCATATTCTTCTGTTTAATTTAAAAATACTGTGTGTCAAGCTGAGAAGGGAGGATAAGAAAGAAATGACCTTGTCTTGTACTGATAAATTGCTTTCTCCAAATATGCCTTCAGGTGGCCACCACTCTACAGAATCTCAGATCTGGTGCCTTTCCTTAGAAGGAACAAGAGTCATGGTTTAAAAAAAAAAAAAAAAATCTCTTCATTAGTTTGATATGGATAAAAAGTCTTTTAAAAATCATCCATAATTGAAACATTGTTGATATGACTGATAATTTGGATGTAAAATTATTGAGTGTAGATTTTTCCTAATGTAAGGATGTTTTTATTCAAGATTTCTTTTGCATTATGTCCTTTACAATTATTTTTTTCCTACCCATCCTTTGTAGTAGTCCAGAGTATTAGAAACGAAAAATCTATAATTTTGATGCCATACAGCCATTCCTATCAGTTACATGAGTAATGTATAATAGTACTGGAAGAAAATGTTTACTGGTAGGACCATTATTAATTTTTCAAAATTTAGTCCCATTTTAATTGAACAACTAATATGAGCCAGGAAAAAAGGTATCAGACACTTTTTCTGGTCTTGGAAATCTTAGAATTTACTGGTGCATGTGTGTGTGATAAGTCACTTCTATCGTGTCTGACTCTTTGCAACCCTATGGACTGTAGCCTGTCAGGCTCCTCTGTCCATGGGATTCTCCAGGCCAAGAATACTGGAGTGGGTTGCCATGCTCTTCTCCAGGGGATCTTCCCTACCCAGAGATCGAACCCACGTCTCTTATGTCTCCTGAATTGGTGGCCAGTTTTTGTTTGTTTTTTTTTTTTTAACCACTAGCGCCACCTGGGAAACCCAGAGTTTACTGGTAAATATATATAAATAAATATTAAGAAAACAGATTTATGGCTGTAAGGCTGTGGAAGCACAGCATAATACCCATCGTGGGGAGTTTGGGAATTTGCCATATATTTCTGGAGATGAAGTCCTTAAAATGATGAATATGAGTTAGTAGGGTAGAAAGGATGTCCTGAGAAAGTGGAGATTGCCACATCAAAGGCTCAGAACCTGGGTGTCACGACTTAAGACTGGTCTGTACTTACAGATTGAACAGTGTGAGAGGTAGGGAGTTAAAAGGACATGAGTTTGACACAATTGATGGGGGCCACATGGGGTGTTCTGTGTGTCATGTTAAGTTCCTTGGTCTTCAGGCTGTCCTTTATCATAGTCACTGAAGGATTTTAAGCATTAACTTAATATCGTTTGATCTATATGCAGGCTAAGTCACTGACTGCACTTGGTCAAATGAGTCTAGTGTAGGCAAGCCGGTATGCAAGGAGTTGAGTGTGATCATTCAAGAGAGAAGACAAGCACCTGATGTGAGAAATATTTAAGAAAAATAACCGATGAGACTTCAGACTGGGGACTTGAGAGAAGTCTAAGATAGTGCAAGCCAGAGAAAGGATATGAACATAAAGTATTTTCAGAACTGGCCATGCTGAATTTAAGATGGCTCCAGGACAACTGAATATACAGTCTGGAGTTCAGAGGGGAGCTTATGGTTAGAGACATCAGGGACTTACCAGCAGAAGGAGGGAAGATTAAAACTGAGAATGATTGGACAATAAACTAGGGGACATGTTAAAAAGATAGGGACTGAAGACAAAACTCTGGGAGAAGCCAAGCATTTACACAGCAGGGAGAGAAAATGACCCTAGTGGAGGATCCTGAAAAAGAATCCGGAGTAGAAGGTGAGCCAGGAGAGAGTGAGTCATGAATGCCAAAGAAGTAGACCACTTCAAGAAGGAAGTGGCTATCAGTGTCAAATGTTGTTATTTTCACTTGTATTTTATGTTTATTCCTATGCTAATTTTTTCTTGCATGTGCTAATGATGAAATAGGTATGATACGAATAGGGCCAAAATGTAAAAATATATCCTCTCCTTAGGGTAGTCAAGATGACATTTACAATAAAACAATTATAATAGCAATACTTTAATAATTATATAGATTTTATCAAATACCCTGATCAGATCAGATCAGTCGCTCAGTCATGTCCGACTCTTTGCGACCCCATGAACCGCAGCACACCAGGCCTCCCTGTCCATCACCAACTCCCGGAGGTCACTCAGACTCACATCCATCGAGTCAGTGATGCCATCCAGCCATCTCATCCTCTGTTGTCCCCTTCTCCTCCTGCCCCCAATCCCTCCCAGCATCAGAGTCTTCTCCAATGAGTCAACTCTTCGCATGAGGTGGCCAAAATACTGGAGTTTCAGCTTTAGCATCATTCCTTCCCAAGAAATCCCAGGGCTGATCTCATTCAGAATGAACTGGTTGGATCTCCTTGCAGTCCAAGGGACTCTCAAGAGTCTTCTCCAACACCACAGTTCAAAAGCATCAATTCTTCGGCGCTCAGCCTTCTTCACAGTCCAGCTCTCACATCCATACATGACCACAGGAAAGACCATAGCCTTGACTAGGCGAACCTTTGTTGGCAAAGTGATGTCTCTGCTTTTGAATATGCTATCTAGGTTGGTCATAACTTTCCTTCCAAGGAGTATGCGTCTTTTAATTTCTTGGCTGTAATCACCATCTGCAGTGATTTTGGAGCCCAGAAAAATAAAGTCTGACACTGTTTCCACTGTTTCTCCATCTATTTCCCATGTAGTGATGGGACCAGATGCCATGATCTTCGTTTCTGAATGTTGAGCTTTAAGCCAATCTTTTCACTCTCCACTTTCACTTTCATCAAGAGGCTTTATCCAATATCATTTTATTTTCAGTTCAGTTCAGTTCAGTCGCTCAGTTGTGTCCTACTCTTTGTGACCCCATGGACTACAGCACTCCAGGCTTCCCTGTCCATCACCAACTCCTGGAGCCTACTCAAACTCTTGTCCATTGCATTGGTGATGCCATCCAACCATCTCATCCATCCCCTCCTATCTTCAATCTTTCCCAGAATCAGGCTCTTTTAAAATGAGTTGGTTCTTCGCATCAGGTGGCCAAAATATTGGAGTTTCAGCTTCAGCATCAGTCCTTCCAATGAATATTCAGGACTGATTTCCTTTAGGATGGACTGGTTGGATCTCCTTGCAGTCCAAGAGACTCTCAAGAGTCTTCTCCAACACCACAATTCAAAAGCATCAATTCTTCGGTGCTCAGCTTTCTTTATAGTCCAACTCTCATAGTGTTAGGAGCCTGGTAGGCTGCAGTCCATGGGGTTGCTGAGAGTCGGACATGACTAAGCAACTTCACTTTCACTTTTCACTTTCATGCATTGGAGAAGGAAATGGCAACCCACTCCAGTGTTCTTGCCTAGAGAATCCCAGGGACGGGGGAGCCTAGTGGGCTGCCATCTATGGTGTCGCACAGAATCGGACACAACTAAAGCCACTTAGCAGCAGCAGCAGCATAGTGTCCAATAGTCCAACTCCCATACATGACTACTGGAAAAACCACACTTTTGACTAGATGGACCTTTGTTGGCAAAGTAATGTCTCTGCTTTTTAATATGCTGTCTAGGTTGGTCATAACTTTTCTTCAAGGAGCATGCATCTTTTAATTTCATGGCTGCAATCACCATCTGCAGTGATTTTGGAGCCCCCAAAAATAAAGTCTGTCACTTTCCACTGTTTCTCCATCTATTTGCCATGAAGTGATGGGATCAGATGCCATGATCTAAGTTTTCTGAATGTTGAGTTTTAAGCCAACTTTTTCACTCTCCTCTTTTCCTTTCATTGAGGCTCTACAGTTCTTCACTTTCTGCCATAAGGGTGGTGTCATCTGCGTATCTGAGGTTACTGATATTTCTCTTGGCAATCTTGATTCCAGCTTGTGCTTCATCCAGCTTGGCATTTCTCATGATGTACTCTGCATATAAGCTAAATAAGCAGGGTGACAATATACAGCCTTGACGTACTCCTTTTCCTATTTGAAACTAGTCTGTTGTTCCATGTCCAGTTCTAACTGTGTCTTGACCTGTATACAGATTTCTAAGGGGGCAGGTCAAATGGTCTGGTATTCCCATCTCTTTAAGAATTTTCCACAGTTTGTTGTGATCCATACAGTCAAAAGCTTTGGTGTAGTCAATAAAGCAAAAGTAGATGTTTTTCTGGAACTCTCTTGCATTTTATTTTCACATGAATCCAAATAAGACAGGCATTGAGACCTCAGCTATGTCTCCTTTTTCCAATAATAGAAGCTGATGCATGGTGAGGTTAAAGGAGTTGTCACAGCTAGCTGCCAGTGAGCTGCAGAGTTTGGACACTACAGAGTGATACCTCAGTCTCCTGGTCCCATTGGACCTTCATGATACCATGGTAGGAATCAAAACATGGCAAAGAATAGTTTATATTCCTTTAGCCCATGAACACAAAATCTTCAAATCCATTTTTCAGGTTATTAATTTCCCCCTAATCATGAACATTCAAAACCTTCAGCATTATAAATTTGCACCTTTTTTAAAATATAATCTCGTTTCTGTTCCATTTTCCATATCCACATGAAAAAAAAATTATAGTCACAATTTATTTCTTTTAATATTAAGTTTGTTTGGGGAATAATATCTAGATGCTTAGATCTTTAATTATATCTGGGTATCTGTAGAAGTGAGTAAAGTAAAATGCCATAATACAATGGAAAGAAGGAAAAGAAATTGACATGTGTCAGGAGTTTGTAGACTATTGGGAAACATGATACTCAATAAAATAGATAGTAGTCTATATAAGACAACTCAGAAAATTAAATCCATGTCTTTGGAAGTGGCATGATTACCTTAACATTTACATTTACATTACTTGGCACAAGGTATGTGCCATCCTAGTTCTTAAACATAAGTAGCATTTGTGTGTCAGGTCAAATCATGGGCAGACATTAAAGAAGTTTTTATTTGTATATATTTCTCTTAGTAAAAGTTTATAACATGGTGGACAAAAGGAGAATTCCTCTGGTTTCTCATTCCTCAATTCTTTCTTTGTCAGTGTTGCTTGTTAGATTTCATATGAGTTTCCGGTCTTACACTCTACTCTGGATGGAGCCCATTGAATGTTGGTTTAATTTCCTATTGCTCATTCTGAAGTGACCTGGTGTTCCTTTAACATTAATGTTTTTTCTCTTGGGAACTTTCTATTTTGCTGGAATCAGTTTTCTGGCTTCCCTTGAGAAATCTAAGGCCAATAGTTCTTCCTTGCCCCACCTCTGCATCTATATCTTAATAGTTTTCTCTAGTACGTCTTCCAGGCAAGTTTCCCTGTTTCTCTTAATGGATTTTTCCATCTTACAATAGTTGAGAAATAACTTCTTATCCCTTTTATTATGCATTTTCATAATTTCCTTCCTCTGCATCTGAGTAGCATGGAGAAAGTGCCTGACAAATGGGTATGAAATTATTTACTCTAATAATAATTTCTTTAAATAATAATTATTTCTACTTTATTTTGAGTCAATTTCTAAATACATTTTACAGAGTAGTTTTACACTTCTATTTTCAAAGGATGACAGTGGCCATGCTATAAATGTTAAAGAACTTAAAAATTGTTTTAACACAATATTTCAAATTTGTATCCCCTCAAACATGTATTGGGGTACCTACAATATATGAACCATGAGACCAGGCATTAAAAGGGGTATAAAAATTACAAGGGCCACTTCTCTAAGAAGAATTAAGTCTAACTGGGAAATCAGGATGAATGAAAATCTAACAATCTACCTTAAATTATTATTGGTTATGAGTAGATTTCTTCATGAAAACCAAAGTAATTTAATTTATTCTTAAAATATAGGCATATATGGAATTTAGAAAGATGGTAACGATGACCCTGGAGAAGGCAATGGCACCCCACTCCGGTACTCTTGCCCGGAAAATCCCATGGACAGAGGAGCCTGGTGGGCTGCAGTCCATGGGGTCACTAGGAGTCAGACACGACTGAGCGACTTCACTTTCACTTTTCACTTTCATGCATTGGAGAGGGAAATGGCAACCCACTCCAGTGTTCTTGCCTGGAGAATCCCAGGGATGGGGGAGCCTGGTGGGCTCCCCGTCTATGGGGTTGCACAGAGTTGAACACGACTGAAGCAATTCAGCAGCAGCAGCAGCAGCAGCAGTAGCTGCAACAATGACCCTATATGCATGACAGCAAAAGAGACACAGATGTAAAGAACAGACTTTTGGATTCTGTGGGAGAAGGCGACGGTGGGATGATTTGAGAGAATAGCACTGAAACCTGTATATTATCATATGTGAAATAAATTGCCAGTCCAGGTTTGCTGCATGAGACAGGATGTTCTAGGCTGGTGCACTGGGATGACCCTGAGGGATGGGATAGGGAAGGAGATGGGAAGGAGGGTAAGGATGGGGAACACATGTACACCCATGGCTGATTCATGTGAATGTATGATGGCAAAACCCACCACAATATTGTAAAGTAATTAGCCTCCAATTAAAATAAATTTTAAAAAAATTTAAAAATACACAGGCAAATATTTCTAATAGAAAAATACAATAGTATTTTACTTGCACCATTTTCTTCCTCCAGATCTTCACTACTGTGAAGAAACAGATAAAAAATTTTTTAAAAAGAAATTTCCCTTTGAGAAATAGATTAAAAAAATTTTAGAAAGTATTTTCTGGTAAAAAACTGGGATGTTTAAAATTAAATTATACTGTGTATACTTAGAGAAGAGAAACATTATTAAAATAACGCAAGGAATTTGTAACTATGTTGTCATTGTTCAGTCCCTCAGTCCTATTCAACTTTTTGCTTCTCTGTCCTTCACCATTTACCAGAGTTTGCTTAAACTCATGTCCTTTGAGTAGCCTGCCAAGCTCCTCTGTCCCTGGGATTTCTCAGGCAAGAATACAGGAGTGGGTATACATTCCCTTCCCATGGGATCTTCCCGACCCAGGCATTGAACCTGGGTCTCCTGCATCGCAGGCAGATTCTTTACTGTCTGAACCACCAGGGAAGCTCTTTGTAAGTATGCTGCTGCTACTGCTGCTAAGTCGCTTCAGTTGTGTCGACTCTGTGTGACCCCAGAGATGGCAGCCCACCAGGCGGCCCCATCTCTGGGATTCTCCAGGCAAGAACACTGGAGTGGGTTGCCATTTCCTTCTCCAATGCATGAAAGTGAAAAGTGAAAGTGAAGTCGCTCAGTCGTGTCTGACTCTTAGCGACCCCATGGACCGCAGCCCACCAGGCTCCTCTGTCCATGGGATCTTCCAGGCAAGAGTACTGGAGTGGGGTGCCATAGCCTTCTCCACTTTGTAAGTATACAGTGATATAAAATGAAAGAAATTCTACTAGCATATTTTGAAAATTTCCTATTAACAACATGGAAAACAGAATATCCCATTTGCAATTTTACCATATGTATATGGAAGACCATTAGTAATTTACAAATGAAAAACATTGCCCATTGGATTTAGAATTTAAATCTAAATTCAGATTAGAATGAAAAATCAAAGAATCTACAGTGTTGGCCACTCTGGTAGAAAAGAACATTATGGGTAGAATCTCAAAAGCACCAGTAAGTGTATTTAAAATGGGTTAATACAGTTCGTTTGATTTTCCTGTTAAGCTGCCAGGTTCAGCAGTGTGCACTTCTTCAATAGAGGGAGAGGGAAAAGACTCTCCAGCTTCTACTTTTTTCTTAAGGGGACACGGAGTTCTCCCAATCCTAGGTAAATTGCTGGGGAAATTCCCTTTGGAGCTTTGTGCAATGTTTCCAGAATTAGGGAGACTGGCTAATAATGCAGAGTAGAGAAATCACCAGAGCATTAGGCACTTGGTGCAGAATGAAAAAAAAAAAAAAAAATTGGCCAAGTTCACATTTTTGGCACTCACAAAAATGTATATACCTTTGAATTGTGCCTTCATTTGACCTGGTATAATTAAGTACCATGGGAAACAATATAATTTGAGGGTTACCTCTGAGAGAAAGGGGAGGTTTGGTGTTGACGTTTAAGGTCTGAGTTGGAACTGACAATTTTAATGATTAATTTTAATGATATCGCTAAATCAACAGAGGTAAAAATAGAATGATTCAATCAGAAGAGGGTTGCAGCATTAGGCATGTATATGAAATAGCTTTTGTGACAGTCTAGGGATTTGATTTCCAGTACAAACTACATAAATGGCTAAATATAATTTTCCTAAAATATTACTTCATTGGGCCAGTAGTAAGATATCATCTTGGCCTTTGTATCTTGGCTGGCTGACATTTTCTTCTTTCCCATGAAAAAAAAAAGTCGAACTGCCCTCATAGAGAACTGAACAGAACAGAGTATCATGCTGCCACTCTCTGTTTATTAAGATAAACTTCTGATAAGATGGTTAAGCAGGAAGTTGGAATAGTTCAGGGAAACTAAAGGCTACTTCTTGCTCTCACTATCTAAGACATATTATTTTACAGTTTGGAATTCTATTTGAAAGAAAGGTTTCTTTTTTTTTTTTTTAAAGCACAAGATGTACTGAGGTTTGAATGATACTTTAGGTTTCTTTTCAGTGGGTATTGAATAAGTGTGAAAAATGTCAATATTTTTATTTGTATTAACACTCTGAGGTCAGAGCAAACATTTAGTAATGTGAGAGAAAATATGCCACTTAGGTTCTGGAATGTTTGCAAAGGACATAGCAGAACACACTTGGAAGTATTATTACCATCATTTCTATTGATATATAATTTTTACAATATATTGATAATTCCAGTCCAGATTAATGAGATTAATTTAACTTATTTTGATAACTCCAGATGAGCTTCTTATCATAGTTTCTTCTACTTAATATTTCTGAATTGGGGAAAGAGTTCACCTCTGACTCAGATAAGATATTAAGTATTATATTTCTGCTAAAGACCATGTGTACTTTTCCCCTATATTAAATAGTAAAACAGAAAACAAATTTTCCTTGATTGTTCACAGCTAAAGAACATTGTTTAATTTAGTCTATGCTCATGAAGTGAATTTGTGTTAGAAGCAAAATATTACCTATAACCTTTTAAAGAGTAGAAACCAGAATCTGAGAAAACATAATTTTATTTGTCTTCCTCACATGGCAATTTTTTCTATTAATAATATGTCTAAATTCAATGTACATGAATTTGATCTCTAATCTAAATTATAAATATTTTGCTTTTACTATATCCTTTGAATTTTTATATCTGTTAAAGACGTTAACACTGTGTATGAAAATTTGAATTTTTCCCTAGTGTTCCAATTCATCTATGTGACCTGCCAATTGTCTGGTTTTAGTCAGGATTGCCCCCTTGGTGAAAACCATGGACTAGTTCGTTAATTTTAGCCTAGTCTGACTATAAGGTTTAAGCAACAAGGATCTCACCAAGTGGACTAATGAGGTCTCCAGAACAGTTGTGATATGGAAAAAAAATATTAGATGAGGGTCAGCACAGAACCTCTAAGTCAATATAGGAAATGCCAGGTGGCGCTAGCAGTCAAGAATCCTCTGGAGACATAAGGAATGTGGGTTCGATCCCTGGGTCCAGACGGTTCCCTGAAGGAGGGCATGGCAACCCACTGCAGTGTTCTTGCCTGGAGAATCCCAGGGGCAGAGGAGCCTGGTGGGCTACAGTTCATGGGGTGGAGGTGAGGGGGCAAGGAGTCAGACTGACTAAGCTTACACACAAACATAAAACAGGAAATGAAGTTAGAATCTTTTTGCTTTGGGCATAACCAGTTTACAATGTAATTGATGTTAGCAAATCTGACCTAGCAGGATTTTAATCTAGAAACTGGCAACATTTACCAATGTCACAGCCACAATTCTTTAACCTAATATCGCTTAGTCAAACCAAAATAAAACAATACCATAATTTAATAAAGGACAGAGTAGTTTAATTTGAAGCAGCATGAAAGAAAAACAACAACAACAACAAAAAACAGATAGTACACCAAGATGGCAAATTACCAGCATTAGCTCTGAAATCTTAGGCATTTTCAACAAAAACTCATAATGAGAAGTTTAAAACTGATTTTTAAAAATTCTTGTAAAAGTGATCAAATTATTTAACAATAGAATTGCAATTGTTTTGAAAATATCTTTTCTCCCTACCAATGTTTTCACATGAGAAGCTGCTATTCTCCTTCATTTCGCAGTGATTTTATTTCATTTTACAGAGAATATTTTAAAGTCATATTCCTTTGACTTTAAAGGATCAGAGTCAGTAGCTGGTGGATAATAACTCTGTTGATTGAAGTATGGAACCTGGAAGGACAAGTACTCAAAACCCATTTAAATGTGTACATTCTGGTATGTTTTTATGTTAAAAACAATTTTGAAGCTGTGGTGTATATGTGAGTGTGTGTCTGATACACACAGATCCATTTTCTTACATTAGGGTTGCATGTCTATTCATAAATGTACAGATCATGTACATATAAAGTAAATTATCCAAGAACAAGTTAATTTATTTGGAATAGAGGTTGGAGTGGAAATCAGCCACAGTGAAAAGCAGTCCTAGAGGATTTACAACAGCAATTCAAATGACTGTTCAGTTAAGTCGCTCAGTCGTGTCTGACTCTTTGCGACCCCGTGAACTGCAGCATGCTAGGCTTCCCTGTCCATCACCAACTCCTGGAGCTTACTCAAACTCATGTCCATCGAGCTGGTGATGCCATCCAACCATCTCATCTTCTGTCACCCCCTTCTCCTCCTGCCTTCAATCTTTCACAGCATCAGGGTCTTTTCAAATGAGTTGGAAAAAGTTTTTTTTTGCATCAGGTGGCCAAAGTATTAGAGTTTCAACTTCAGCATCAGTCCTTCCAGTGAATATTCAGGACTGAGTTCCTTCAGGATGGACTGGTTGGATATCCTTGCAATCCAAGGAACTCTCAACGGTCTTCTCCAACACCACAGCTCAAAAGCCATCAGTTGTTTGGTGCTCAGCTCTGTTTATAGTCCAACTCTCACATCCATACATGACTACTGGAAAAATCATAGCTTTGACTAGATGGACCTTTGTTGGCAAAGTAATGTCTCTGCTTTTTAATATGCTGTCTAGGTTGGTCATAACTTTTCTTCCAAGCAGCAAGTGTCTTTTAATTTCATGGCTGCAATCACCATCTGCAGTGATTTTGGAGCCCCCAAAAGTAAAGTGTGCTGCTGTTTCCACTGTTCCCCCATCTATTTGCCATGAAGTGAGGGGACCAGGTGCCATGATCTTAGTTTTCTGAATGTTGAGTTTTCAGCCAACTTTTTCACTCTCATCTACATATTAGGAATTGCTTATTATTTTGAACTTGACAGTAGGTAATAAATACCACAGCATCTTTTCTTCTACAGTGTGGGACTTCTGAGTTTCCCAGCCAATCAAATGTGTCATTTAATGGATTCACATTGTCTTCTTCCACTCTGCGTCCATTCTTAACACTTTGCAAAAGCCCTTCGTAAGGGTTGCTGCTGCTACTGCTGCTAAGTCGCTTCAGTCGTGTCTGACTCTGTGCGATTCCAGAGATGGCAGCCTACCAGGCTCCCCTGTCCCTGGGATTCTCCAGGCAAGAATACTGGAGTGGGTTTTCATTTCCTTCTCCAGCACATGAGAGTGAAAAGTGAAAGTGAAATCGCTCAGTCGTGTCTGACTCTTCGCGACCCCATGGACTGCAGCCCACCAGGCTCCTCTGCCCGTGGGATTTTCCAGGCGGGGAGTACTGGAGTGGGTTGCCATTGCCTTCTCCATTGTAAGGATTAGAAGGTCTCATAGTTCGCAATAATAGGACAAGAGGAGGCAGTTTGAGGAAGGATGCACAGGGAAAGACAAATCTCCATTCAATGAAACCCCTAAATTTGAGACAAAGAAAAAAGTGACAATTTCTAGCAAACAAATATAAATAACAGATTATAAAAATAGACAATGGCATTTTTACTATTTCTTGCCAAGAAATTTACATAATTTATGTACATTTATGAACACTATTGACATGGTTTGTATATTTATTGTATGCAAACTTTTGAACCATTGTTTTTACACTTTTGGTTGTAAAACTATACACCTGTTGTTGATGTACTTTAACTTAGTACGTTTGCACTAAATGTTATTAACAATTCCACAATTTGACTTTTTTTTTTAAACAATGATTACTTCTGTTTTCACATTAAATTGTCATGTGTGATTGCCATCCACACCCTCTTCAGTACTTACTTATGATACATCAGATCAGATCAGTCGCTCAGTCGTGTCCGACTCTTTGCGACCCCATGAACCGCAGCACGCCAGGCCTCCCTGTCCATCACCAGCTCCCGGAGGTCACCCAGACTCATACCCATCGAGTCAGTGATGCCATCCAGCCATCTCATCCTCTGTCGTCCCCTTCTCCTCCTGCCCCCAATCCCTCCCAGCATCAGAGTCTTCTCCAATGAGTCAACTCTTCGCATGAGGTGGCCAAAATACTGGAGTTTCAGCTTTAGCATCATTCCTTCTAAAGAAATTCCAGGATTGGTCTCCTTCAGAATGGACTGGTTGGATCTTCTTGCAGTCCAAGGGACTCTCAAGAGTCTTCTCCAGCACCACAGTTCAAAAGCATCAATTCTTCGGCGCTCAGCCTTCTTCACAGTCCAGCTCTCACATCCATACATGACCACAGGAAAGACCATAGCCTTATGATACATACATAAGTGCATTTATGAACAACCCCTTACCTTGGAAGGAGTTTGAAGATAACTGAAATATTTAGTTCTGAAAAAACTTCCTTTGAGCATGTTTAGAGTGATGTTGGGAGAGTGGTAGAAATGAAGTGAAGTGTTAGTTGCTGGGCTGTGTCTGACTCTTTTTCGACCTTATAGACAGTAACCCACCAGGCTCTTCTGTTCATACAACTTTCCAGGCAAGATACTGAAGTGGGTTGCCCTTTCCTTCTCCAGGGGATCTTCCCCACCCAGGGATCAAACCTGGATCTCTTGCATTGTGGGCAGATTGTTTACTGTATGAACCATCAGGTAAAAATGAAGACAGCTCAGATAGTGTGAACTGTAGTATGCATTAGCACTTTTGAGAAAGCTACGGGAGATCCTGAAAAGTAGAATGCAATCCCCCCTCCCTATCACTCAGGTGTTATTATTATGCCAGTGTACATTCACCTGCTGTCTTCTCCAGCCACCACAAAATATATTTTAAAAATTAGCATTTTTCTAAAGAAAAAATTTAGGTTTTATTCAAGGAAAAGTTTTTTCAGCAGTCACTGCTGCAAGCATGTCCTATGAGAAAGCTGTGATAAGAATGAAAAACTGTGAAGATGAACAGGCAGTCAGAAGAAGAAGAAAAAGAGGAACCTCTTGGTGTAGTGAGGGAGAAGGGATCCTTCAGTGAGAGTAGAATTCATACTACACATCTTATGGCCCAGCTGTTTGGGAACATTAAAAATCCCTTCACTTAAGCTGTTGAAAGCTGCAAAAAAAGACCAAATGTTTTCCATCTCAAAACACATTTTACTTAGCTGTGTTTTGAAAGCTGTTATCTAAACATTAAAAAAAAATCCAGCATATTTTAACATGATTTCTTCCTTGGGTGCAAATCAGCAGTTATAATTTAATATAGGAAAGAGTGAAAAAAGTAGAAGGGAAAAGCACATTTTATTCTCCTACCTTCTTGTTTATCTTTCCTTAAAGTACTTGAAGGACATAAAACTGGAAAATAAAAAAGTCACCAGCATACAGTTTTGTTAACTTATCTTGTGAACATTAAACATTATGCCTCAAATTTCGTATGGTACATAAAGTGTTTCGCCTTGCAAGATCGTGTATACAGCACTTCAAAAAAGCCAGGAAGACAGTTCACTAAATGTAATGGATGTGTAACGGCAGATCTTTAGATCTCTTGTATTTAGCATGACAACTCTGGGTTCTTTAGGTGCTTTAAACATGATATTTGAAACCACATACTTTTATCCCCCCTACTGATGAAAAATAATACAAACTTCTCTTATGCTGTAGATGGCTTGACCATTCCCATGCAATTGCAACATTTTGATTTATATGCTATCTTCTTGGGTTGCTGAAATTATTCAGTTTTGCAACTTTGTTTTCTTAATACATTTTCTCTTTAATTGTCACTACAATGAATACTCACTGAGCATAGTCACAGTGGAAATGTATTGTCTAATGATGCAATAAACACTTTATTTCTATTAACTAACGGTTTTAAGAGATGAATTCTTAGAAGCTTTCCAATTCTGAGCATCCTGATGTACCTTCAGCAAAATCTTCAAGAACTCTCATTAAGCAGTTTTGAAATATCCGAGTTCCACTTTAAGAATTACTTTTATGAACCAATATATTTCCTATCAAAACTTATGGTAGCTATTATGTTGACAAAACTTTTGTCAGGAACCTTTACTTGGAACATGGCTTAGACAAGGAATATGACTTGGGATCAGTGCCTTGCACCCAGGATGTAGGACACGAGTGCTTTTAGATAATAAAAGCACAAGGAAGTTTCAAACAGGGTAAATAATCAGATAAGGAAACAAATAGCAAGGGCAGACATGCTAGATTTGAGGGGAAACCACCACTAATAACCTCAATGATCTTTTGGGGCTATGAAACATAATTATGGCTGAATGACATAACGTTAAAAACCAAATTTCATTGTTTTTATTAGCACCTCTATTATGACATATTTATCGCTGTGGACAGAAAAATAAGAAATCATTTTGTCTTCTTTTATTTTTCCTGTTATGTTTTTACACAAATCTAAGTGAAAAATGTAGGATGAGGATTCAAGACACATTTTCTAGAATTACTTTTTGAGAACTTTCAGTTCAGTTCAGTTCAGTCACTCAGTCATGTACGAGTCCTTGCAACCCCATGAATCGCAGCACGCCAGGCCTCCCTGTCCATCACCAACTCCCGGAGTTCACTCAGACTCACGTCCGTCGATTTTACTTCTAAGTGCCCTTCTTTTCCAGAGAAGGCAATGGCACCCCACTCCAGTACTCTTGCCTGGAAAATCCCATGGACAGAGGAGCCTGGTAGGCTGCAGTCCATGGGATCGCTAAGAGTCAGACATGACTGAGCGACTTCACTTTCTCTTTTCACTTTCATGCATTGGAGAAGGAAATGGCAACCCACTCCAGTGTTCTTGCCTGGAGAATCCCAGGGACCGAGGAGCCTGGTGGGCTGCCGTCTATGGGGTCACACACAGTCAGACACGACTGAAGCGACTTAGCAGCAGCAGCAGCAGCCCTTCTTCTCTGCCTTGAGTACTTTCAGGTGTATTTTCCTAAGAGACTACAATTAAAAATACATTAAGTGACAGGGTAATTGAAAAAATGTATGATGCCACAAATCAAACATTGGTATACACTTGTTCTAACTCCTGTTATGACTGCGGTTTGGGAAAATCATGTTGTTTCTCTGGGCTTCCTGTAAAATGACTATGTTATTATTAATATGCTGTATAGATGCACTTTTCATCCCAGGATTCTACACTCGCCTTGAAAATACCCCTAGTGAATACTTCTTTTATTTAGCTGATATTTATTATTAAACTGAGGTTAGTCTTCCTTAGTGTCCCAGTCTATCAGTGGTTAGCTCAGAGTGACACTCATTGCCAATTTCCAATACCAGACAGATGAAAACTTTGGCAAATTAGCAGGCCAATCTTTTAGGTCTTTATGTCTGAGGTGGTATAGCTTTGGGGAAAGATGACAGCAGAATATGTAGTCAGATTAGTCAGGATTTGAATCCCATCTGTAATACTTACCATTTGTATGGCTTTGAGCAAGGTATTTACTCCATCTTTCTGAGTTCGTGGGCTTCCCCCATGGCTCAACAGTAAAGAATCGGCCTACTAATGCAGGAGATGCAAAAGATGTGGGTTCGATCACTGGCTTGGGAAGGTCCTCTGGAGGATGGCATGGCAGCTCACTCCAGTATTCTTGCCTAAAGAATCCTGATGGACAGAGCAGCCTGGTGGGTTATAGTCCATGGGGTTGCAAAGAGTCAGAAAAGACTGAGTGACTTAGCACACATGCATACACTTTCATAAATTTTGTCACCTGTAAAACAAGGATGAAAATCACTTACGGCGGTTAGTGAGTTATTAAAGGAAATGATGCATAATAAGCACTTGACATAGTGTAGACACTTATATTTTATGATGTTACCATCCTCTCTTGTTTCTACTGCTTTGATAGCTTGCTATTTCATCACCATTGTCCACTTGCTCTACCTCAATACATTCACCACACTGTTACTGTTATGGTTTTTAAAGATGAAGATTTAGCAAGGACCATATCCAGTTTCTTTTCAAAATGAATGAATAAATGAGTGAAATTAACAAGACTGACTAATGTTAGAAATAAACTATTTAAATACACACTTAAAAAAAACTCTAATGGATATCTTTTGACTACATTTGCAATTAAAACCAAATAGTTTACCAAAAAGTGATCACAATGCAGAAGACAGCAGTGTTGTTCAGTTGTTCAGTTCATGGTTGTTTCCTAAGTCAGGCCCAGCTCTTTGCGACCCCATGGACTGCAGCATGCTAGGCTTCTCTGTCCATTGTGCTTGTGATTTAAAGTGTTTTGTGATTTTTTTTTTTTTTATTGTTTTTATTGTTATTGCTACTGAAAATGAGTTGACCAGGTCCCTGGTTGTTAAACAAAATAGGTTATCTGAAAAAAAAAATTTGTAGTTTACCTACCAAGTATTACCTAGGTGTGTACCTTCAGTGTGTTATCAGTTACTCTTAAATTAAAAACAGAATTACTCCAGAAATTTCTTGAGCTTGCTTACTGCTTTTAGATTTTACTAGAACAATTACATTTCATGGTTTCTTTAATTTATATTGGCAGATTCACCCATATAGAGTATACGTCCATCTGATGTATAGAATCCATCAGGAATTAATTCCTTTGTTTAACACACACACACACACACACACACACACACACACACATATATATATATATACACACTTAAGCTACTATGTGGAGAAGGCAATGGCAAGCCACTCCAGTACTCTTGCCTAGAAAATCCCATGGATGGAGGAGCCTGGTAGGCTGCAGTCCATGGGGTTGCTACTAGTCGGATGTGACTGAGCGACTTCACTTTCATTCTTTACTTTCACACAATGGAGAAGGCAATGGCAACCCACTCCAGTGTTCTTGCCTGGAGAATCCCAGGGACGGCAGAGCCTGGTGGGCTGCCGTCTATGGGGTCGCACAGAGTCGGACACGACTGAAGTGACTTAGCAACAGTAGCAGCAGCAAGCTACTATGGGCTTCCCTGGTGGCTCAGATGGTAAAGCGTCTGCCTGCAATGCGGGAGACCCAGGTTCGATTCCTGGGTTGGGAAGATTCCCTGGAGAAGGAAATGGCAATCCACTCCAGCAGTCTTGCCTGGAAAATCCCATGGACGGAGGAGCCCAATAGGCTACAGTCCATGGGGTTGCAAAGAGTCGGACACGACTGAGTGACTTCACTTTCTTTCTAAGCCACTATAGTCTATATTTTAAAAATATATGGGGATGATTTGGAGCTGATAAGGAACAGTAGGATAGAGTTTTATTTTAAAAAAAAAATTGAATGAACATTGAAAATATCTTTAACTCTAGCACATAGAAATCTTCCCAGGAATATTCTTTCCTACTTCTCCCCAGTCTTTGAATGAGTCAAAGTCTCACCCTTCCATAAAAATTCCAGTCTGTCTTTCCTGCCTAAATCTCTGTAGCTCATATCATTCAAGCCACGTAATTTAGGACTTAATGACTTACAGTCTTATACTATTTGTTGTTCTTCAGGTAGCTTAGTGTTGTCTCTCTAAATAGATTGCATGGGTCTTAAGAGCAGGGATAATGGTTTATATTAATGTTTCATCCCCTTTGGCTTCTAAGCCTTCTCTAGCGAAATATTTAGTAGGTTATTTTCAACCTGTGAATCAGGAGCCAAGAAACTGAAGGGAGTGGTGTGGGTTGGGGAGATATCGCAGAGTTAGTCTGAAGCCCAGGAGTTCTTGTAAAATTGTCTGTGTGCATATACATACATGTATGCAAAAACAAACTAGAAAAAGAATTTTAAATTAGATATAGACTTTCTAAGTTGTAGTATGTTTGTAGTAGTATGTTTGTGATACATTGTCACATGCCAAAAAAGGGAAATTATAGAATAATATATATATTTTTATTTTGGTAAACACACACACACATATATGTGCTTCTAAAAGAATCTTGTGTGAGTAAAGAATACAATAAGAAAAAAGCCACAAGGGAGTGATTACTTCAGACTGGTGAAACACCTTTGTGTTGTGCTGTTTAGTTGGTAAAACAGTATGAATTGCTTTTACAGTTTGAAAGACTTAAAAGAAAATGTTTGAAAACTTCAAAGTTAAGTGGAGTGATAAATAAAATTACCAGGTTCTTTAAGAGGAAAGAAAATTACATTTAAACTCCGCTTCTTTGCCTGTGTAGATGGAGAAGCACTGATACAGCAGGAAAAGCATTAGGTTAGAAGTTCTATCTTCCAGCCACAAGTCTACCACTTAGCACTAGGACCTTAGGCAAATTCTCTAATGTCTGCATCTTTTTTTCTCATTTTTACTGTTAGAATTTTACTTATACCGTCTCATGGATTTGCATCATTTGTGACTTCATTAATTCAAGTAAAAGCTCCTTGCAAAGGATAATGTGTTATCCCTACCGTGTTCCCTGTAATATCTGATATGGTTTGGTTGTTAGTTTTGAAAACCTGGCAATCTCTCTGGGAGCCTGTGGAAATGGCAGCCAACAGACACTTTATCAGAAATCCTTGCAGCTCTCAGGAGAGTTCCTACTACCACGGAAAAGGGGCAAGGTCCTAGTCCAGGGTAGTAATGAGAAGGAAGAGAAATATTGATTGTGAATATTATTGTATTTTTCATTGCTTCCTTTGGCGCTGATGCTGTTGTATTGCCTTTTTTTTTTTTTTTTTTTTTCCTAGGTTTGGTCTAGTGTTGAGGGAATTCCTGGTAAGCAGTTTATGAGAGCACTTTTACGTTTAAAGATCGACATCTTAGTCATTTTACACACAATAATAAAAAAATTTGTCTGAATCTGTGAAGCAGCTTCACCCTAATTTGTTACATGCTGCCAAACCAATTGAAAACTCATGACCCACTAAATGAGGGCTCTGGAATTAGGAAACAAATTTTTCTGAAATCTTGTCATAATATCACCACTCTGAAACGTATGATCACTGGCTTTTCTGTTTTCAATCCAAGATAGCCTAAATTCCAACAGGCTTTGGGAAGCTTTCCATAATTTGGACCTTATCAAGTCTTATCCACTAATGCTTCTCAACTTTATGGCTCTTGGGATATCCTAATGAGTTTATTGAGCAACAGTTCATGAGAGGAACCAGAGGCAAGTGTTTGTTAGATGAGGGTGTGAAACCACCTCCTCTCAGCTGCAGGAGAGAAAGGCCAAGCGGAAGCTAAGTTCAGGTTGGGGTGAAGGGTGTTCTTTCATGGGCCTGAATTCTCTGATAAATCAGAGGAGGTCAGGTGACTGAATTCTCTGTATTCACCAAAGATCTTTGACTAGTGTTTTTGGTGTCTATTATTGCATAAGAAATCATCCCAAAACTTAGTGGCTGAAAACAATAGCAAACATTTCTTGTCCTCAAAATCTGTGGTTTAGATTTCAGGAGCTGTTTAGCTAACTGGGTGGTTCTGGCCCAAGATCTTCTCAGGTTGCAGTTAAGATAGCAGCTATAGGCATCTAAAGATTTGACTGGCACTAAAAGATTCCTTTCACTTATTTTGGTTATTTTTCTCTGCTTATATGTTTCCATTTTGTTTCTCAAAGAAATGAACTGCTGCCTGAAAGACAGAAAATAAGTTAAGATTAAAAAAATTATCATTTCTTTTCTGTTGTAAAGATGTCTATGAAATAAAAACGAACCATAGAGGGCATTTATTGTAGAAGGTAACAAGTATTTTATAGAGTTAGAACTCCATTTAATAATAGTTAATGAAAAATCACTGCAGATGGTGACTGCAGCCATGAAATTAAAAGGCGCTTACTCCTTGAAAGGAAAGTTACGACCAACCTAGATAGCATATTCAAAAGCAGAGACATTACTTTGCCAACAAAGGTCCGTCTAGTCAAGGCTATGGTTTTTCCTGTGGTCATGTATGGATGTGAGAATTGGACTGTGAAGAAAGCTGAGTGCTGAAGAATTGACGATTTTGAACTGTGGTGCTGTAGAAGACTCTTGCAAGTCCCTTGAACTGAAAGGAGACCCAACCAGTCCATCCTAAAGGAGACCAATCCTGGGTGTTCTTTGGAAGGAATGATGCTGAGCCTGAAACGAAGAGTTGACTCATTGGAAAAGACCCTGATGCTGGGAGGGATTGGGGGCAGGAAGAGAAGGGGATGACAGAGGATGAGAAGGCTGGATGGCATCACCGACTCGATGGACATGAATTTGAGTGAACTCTGGGTGTTGGTGATGGACAGGGAGGCCTGGCATGCTGCGATTCATGAGGTCACAAAGAGTCGGACACGACTGAGCGATTGAACCGAATTGAACTGAATGTTTATTAGGTGCTATGTTCTAGTCACTGAGCTAAGTGCTGTGCATGGATTATCATATTTAATCCTCTCAGTAGCTCTATAAGATACTATCAGTATTCTCATTTACAGATGAGGGAACTGTGGTGATAAGTAAACTTGACATATGTCACTCACCTAGCACATGTTAAAGCTCTGATTTCAATCCAGGCTATCCTCATCTAGTGTCTGCTTTTAATCACTATTTCCCCTCCTTGTGCATGTCTAATATGTATCAGGCATTATACTAAGTGATATATATGTGGGCTTCCCCAATGCTCAACTGGTAAAGATTCTGCCTGCAATGCAGGAGACACAGCTGTGATGTGTGTATATATATATATATATATATATGATATATAAGTGATATATATATATAAACACATCTCTCTATATATCTATCTCCATTATTTAATTATAATAACCTCCTATGATATAGGTGCCATTGTACTTAGTCATTGGGGAAGGCAATGGCACCCCACCCCAGTACTTTTGCCTGGAAAACCCCATGGACGGAGGATCCTGGTAGGCTCCAGTCCATGGGGTGGCTAAGAGTCGGACACGACTGAGCGACTTCACTTTGACTTTTCACTTTCATGCATTGGGGAAGGAAATGGCAATCCACTCCAGTATTCTTGCCTGGAGAATCCCAGGGACGGGGGAGCCTGGTGGGCTTCCGTCTATGGGGTCGCACAGAGTCAGACACAACTGAAGCGACTTAGCAGCAGCAGCAGCAGTACTTAGTCATTATGTCTGATTCTTTGTGACTCCATGGACTATAGCCCACCAGATTCCTCTGTCCATGGGATTTTCCAGGCAAGAAAACTGGGGTGGGTTGCCATTTCTGTCTCCAATAGGTGCCATTAACATACTTTTAAAGATATTAAGAAATTCAAGAAGTTTAAGCAAGTGTCTCAGTATCACATAACTAGCAGTAGACTCTGTCCAGGGTTCCAACACCAGAGGGCTACAACTTAGCCCTCCCTTAGAGACTGATTGCTCATGAGTCCAGGTGATTTCATTCTTGCAGAGAGGAAACCTGTGGTCCACTGAGCCTTGAGAAGATCTTACTTCATTATAGGCAGCTAACCACATTCAGCCCATCACCTTCTCCTTTAAAGGCCACAAGAGGTGGTGCATTTGTGAAAACAAATGATAAAACAAACAGATAATAGCATTGCCACCACATCCTAGGTATAATGATTTGGCAGCTGGGCCATGTGAGGACATGAGACAGGACATCACCTGAACCATATTAAACAATATGGGAACAGAGAACAATCAGAGAAGAAGTGTTGGTTTTTCATCCATAAGTTCTTTGACTGGAGGATACTTTATCTTAATTTTTTTATCTTGTCATGGCTATGGAATAGTTTTTAAAACCTAAACCAAAGTCAGCAAATTTGAATTTTACTGAAGGCTTAGATTCTGCAGTGAGTAATTAATTAAAAATCAAGTGTAATCAAAACTTCTCTTCCTCAGTCCTTAAACTATCCAGTGTTGATACAAGATCACCTTGCCTTTGGTTGAGCATCAAAGAGCGTCATATATTTTCATTTAGGAGCTGCACAGTGTGAAAAAGAAATATCTCTAAACCTAAGAGTTGTACTCAACACAGAAAGATACTCAGAACAAAGGACATTTAAACACCGATTCCTACAGAGGGAATGGATGATTCATGTCTCCATCTCATGCTCTTTTCTGGATAAAGGATCATTCATTCCCATTCTCTGTCTCTGTTTCTCTTCTCCACCTCCATTTTCTCCTTCTTTCTGTTCACAATAGTTGAACATTAGTAACTTGAATGTGTATATGTTACATTACAACACCACTAGATTTCCCAAGATTAAAATTTAGCAAAATTTTAATGCACTTAATGGCTTTCTTGAAATATTTCAGCATTGGTTCCCAAAGGAGATATATATAGGAAATGATAAACACTTATTATGATAATTTCTTTAGAGATAACAAAAGCCACAGAATTAATACAAATGAACATGTTACATAGTAAAGGACTTAGTCATTTAAATTTGATTCATCCAACATCTTTTCTTTTGAGGACGTAAGAGCTTTACTAACTCTTATAAGAGCAGAAGTAGGAAGAATATAAAACTGTATTAGATATAATGTAATATTAAACAGAATACATTAAAAAAATCTGTAATTTTCTTAACCTTGCCTTCCTAGGCTCATAACTTTGATTTTCTTCATCTTATGACAGGATCCATGTTTTATCTGTAAATTGATAGTCCAGATCACATGGGAAGAGAAATTATATGCGAATCACAGTGTATTTTTTCTTTTCTTTTAAAGTATTTCTGTCCTTTCTGGATTCTCTCTTCTAAGTTGCAGGCACTACATTGGCAAGCCTAGATTTGCTTTCTAAGTCAAGAACTACATACCAAAACACAAATACCTTTGAGAATCTGCATCTTGGAAGTTGACTAATACTTCATTCTGGAGTTTATAGATAGGCTATATTCAGATCAGATCAGTCGCTCAGTCGTGTCCGACTCTTTGCGACCCCATGAACCGCAGCACGCCAGGCCTCCCCGTCCATCACCAGCTCTCAGAGGTCACTCAGACTCACATCCATCGAGTCAGTGATGCCATCCAGCCATCTCATGCTCTGTTGTCCCCTTCTCCTCCTGCCCCTAATCCCTCCCAGCATCAGAGTCTTCTCCAATGAGTCAACTCTTCGCATGAGGTGGCCAAAATACTGGAGTTTCAGCTTTAGCATCATTCCTTCCAAAGAAATCCCAGGGCTGATCTCCTTCAGAATGGACTGGTTGGATCTCCTTGCAGTCCAAGGGACTCTCAAGAGTCTTCTCCAACACCACAGTTCAAAAGCATCAATTCTTCGGTGCTCAGCCTTCTTCACAGTCCAGCTCTCACATCCATACATGACCACAGGAAAGACCATAGCCTTGACTAGGCCAGCCTTTGTTGGCAAAGTGATGTCTATGCTTTTGAATATGCTATCTAGGTTGGTCATAACTTTCCTTCCAAGGAGTAAGTGTCTTTTAATTTCATGGCTGCAGTCACCATCTGCAGTGATTTTGGAGCCCAGAAAAAGAAAGTCTGACACTGTTTCCACTGTTTCTCCATCTATTTCCCATGAAGTGATGGGACCAGATGCCATGATCTTCGTTTTCTGAATGTTGAGCTTTAAGCCAACCTTTTCACTCTCCACTTTCACTTTCATCAAGAGGCTTTTTAGTTCCTCTTCACTTTCTGCCATAAGGGTGGTATCATCTGCATATCTGAGGTTATTGATATTTCTCCCGGCAATCTTGATTCCAACTTGTGCTTCTTCCAGTCCAGCATTTCTCATGATGTACTCTGCATATAAGTTAAATAAACATGGTGACAATATACAGCCTTGACGTACTCCTTTTCCTATTTGGAACCAGTCTGTTGTTCCATGACCAGTTCTAACTGTTGCTTCCTGACCTGCATACAGATTTCTCAAGAGGCAGATCAGGTGGTCTGGTATTCCCATCTCTTTCAGAATTTTCCACAGTTTATTGTGATCTACACAGTCAAAGGCTTTGGCATAGTCAATAAAGCAGAAATAGATGTTTTTCTGGAACTCTTCTTGCTTTTTCCATGATCCAGCGGATGTTGGCAATTTGATCTCTGGTTCCTCTGCCTTTTCTAAAACCAGCTTGAACATCAGGAAGTTCACGGTTCACATATTGCTGAAGCCTGGCTTGGAGAAGGATTTTATTTGAAGTTGAAGGATTGACTCAACAAAATTTACAAAAGATATTTTTAAAGCTACACCTGAAATCATGTCCATGTTTTCATAATAATTCTGAGATTTTATTGGGTATTTTAACCATTACTGAAATATTTTGACATTTTACTATTTGATGTGTAGAAAAATATGTGACACCCATTAAATGGATCATACGCCTGACACTTTTCTGGCTCTACAGAGTTTTTAACTTTCATTTTTAAAGTGTCTAATTATAGTCGTTGACATAATAAAAGAGAATTTTAGGATTTCCAACACAGAGAAAAGATAAACGTCTCACTACATCATTGGTCAGAACTTAGCATATTAATTGTTTTTCGATAATTCTGCAACTGGGATGTCATAACTAGCTCCCACCATCAGAACATTGAAATAGGGCAGTAATTCTGGGGAGAACTGCCTCACCATCCCCCTCCTCTCATTTAGCACAGGTCTCTTGGGTTAGGAGTGAGCATTCTCAATAGATCACAAATGAATCACAACCATTAATGCTCTTTACAGAGAAGACTGTGTGGTCGCTCCAGTGAAATGTTCTGTTCTACAGGATGATGAGTTAATTCATCTGGAGCAACGTTAGTTCATCAAGGTTTGTGGTTTATCTAAAGATCAAATCCCTGTAATTTTGTATGCCATCTGATTTAATGTCCACTTAGTTTAGCGGTTAGACAGCCATCGGCAGGCACAACATAGGAATCCAATATCAAAAACTGGAGAAAAGGCCAGTTTGATTCTTAAACCTTTAATTCAGGCATTGGTGGACTAAGATTAAATGATTGCTTTTCTTTCTCCCAGGGAAGTACATATCTAGATAATGCCAAATCTTATTAAGAAGAGCCTAAATAATATAAAACATTACATGTTAATATGCCCATGGTAAAATCTATGTTTTCTAAGGGCTTTTAATGGAAGAGGATAAAAGGGGTGGGTTCATTCTAAAATGAAATGAAATTACACACATTCCTTTCGAAGGTTTTCATACCATTCTTGGAAGGTTCTCAAGTAAAATTATAACAGTTCACAGGCAAAGGATCAATTGATGAGAGTTTACTGATTACCTCATTTCTTTGTGAGGCTGATAGACCTTCCAAATGCTTTCAAGTTGAATGAAAAGTTGATGCTTGATTTTGTCTCTTTATCCGTGGCTATTTTTCAGTAACAGTTTTGGTCAAGAGTGATAAGAGTCAACTGATGGAAAGGTATTTAGAGGAATACTTACCAGTTTTTAACTAGTTTCAGTTTTGCTGAAAGAAATGCATGTGATAAAAATATTTATTTCAAAAACTGTTACCCTTAGGTGTTCCATGGAAGGGGAAAGAGGCTTTCATACATGTTTAAATATCTTTATTTATGCTCCTTTAAACAAGCCAAAATATGTTTCTTTACCGAAAGACTTCTTAGACATCTGTTTTGGTTCAGTTCAGTCGCTCAGTTGCGTCTGACTCTCTGTGACCCCATGGACTGCAGCACGCCAGGCTTCCATGTCCATCACCAACTCCTGGAGCTCACTCAAACTCATGTCCATCGCATCCATCCAACCATCTCATCCTCTGTCATCCCCTTCTCCTCCCACCTTCAATCTTTCCCAGCATCAGCGTCTTTTCAAATGAGTCAGTTATTTGCAACAGGTGGTCAAAGTATTAGAGTTGCAACTTCGGCATCAGTTTTTCCAATGAATATTCAGAACTGATTTCCTTTAGGATGGACTGGTTGGATCTCCTTGCAGTCCAAGGGACTCTCAGGAGTCTTCTCCAACATGACAGTTCAAAAGCACCAATTCTTTGGTGCTCAGCTTTCTTTATAGTCCAACTCTCACATCCATACGTGACTAAGTTGGTGCAAAATTAATTGTGATTTTGCATTGTTGAACTTAGCTGTTTGGTATTGGAATGCATTCTTAAATAAATGTGGTTATGCTATACATTCTTTTAATGTGCATTTCTCACTTTTTTTGTTAATGACATTACTTTATATTTATTTTAAACTAGGGAAATGATGTTAGACAGAAAGCAAATTTGAGCAACTTTCTTATTCTAGTTCAAAATAGCTCATAAAGCGGTGGAGACAACTTGCAACATCAATAATGCATTTGGCCCTGGAACTGCTAACTAACGTATAGTGCAGTGGTTGTTCAAGAAGTTTTGCAAAGAGACAAGAGCCTCAAAGATGAGGAGTGCAGTGGAGGGCCATTGGAAGTTGACAATGATCAATTGAAAGTAGTTATAGAAGCTGATCCTTTTACAACTATGCAAGAAGTTGCCAAAGAACTCAAGGTGGCCCATTCTGCAGCTGTTTAGCATTTGAAGGAAATTGGAAAGGTGAAAAAGCTCAATAAGTGGGTACCTCATGACAGAAAATCAAAAAAATTGTCGTTTTCAAGTATTGTCTTAGTCTATGCAACAACAATAACCATTTCTCAGTCGGATTGTGACCTGTGATGAAAAGTGGATTTTATTTGACAACTGGAAACAACCAGCTTAGTTGTTGGTCTGAGAAAAAGCTCCAAAGTACTTTCCAAAGCCAAACTTACACCACAAAAAGGTGATGGTTACTGTTTTGGTGGTCTGCTGTTGGTCTGATCCACTACAGCTTTCTGAATCCTGGTGAAACCATTACATCTGAGAAGTATGCTCAGCAAATTGATGAGATGCACTGAAAAATTCAATGCCTACAGCCAGCATTGGTCAACAGAATGGGCCCAAATCTCCATGAAAAGACCCAACAGTATGTTCCACAAGCAATGCTTCAAAAGTTGAATGAATTGGGCTATGCAGTTTTGCCTCATCTGCCATATTCACTTGACCTCTTGCCAACCAGCTACCACTTCGTCAGGCATCTCAACAAATTTTTGCAGGGAAAACACTTCCACCACCAGCATGAGAAAGAAAAATGCTTTCCAAGAGTTCCTTGAATCCTGAAGCACAAATTTTTATGCTACAAGAATAAACAAACTTATTTCTGGTTGACAAAAATGTGTTGATTTTAATAGTTCCTACTTTAGTTAATAAAGATGTGTTTGAGCCTAGTTATTATGATTTAAAATTCACAGTCCAAAGCCGCAATTATGTTTGCACCAACCTAATAGACTCTTACAGCACTTACCAATTTGACATTCATTGTGAGGCTCCAAAAGGGAGCCTCTTAGAGTTCATTGTTGTTGCATAGAATAAGCCTCTTTGACTCAGTTGACCAGCAAACACATTTTCATGGAATACCTGGTAACAAGTCATGATGAGAAAATGCTGGTGTGAAGCATGTTTTATGCCATCAAACAGCTTTGTAAGTAGATCAGCAGATGACAGAAATATCCCAAATGACTCTAAATATGAAGACTGACTAGTGAATGATTTTCATAATGAATACTGTAAAAACTTATAGAAAGGGGGCCTGGAGGGCTATGTATGAGCTCAATAAATAGAACTCTGACTACTCCTTGATCTATTGTTTCATTTCAATAATTGTGAGTGTCAGAGATAAGTAAAATGAAGTAAAATAAATGAACACAGTTATATGAGCTTCCACTCATCTCCCTGGTTGTTAACTAGAGTTCAAAATTTGAGTAGAGGGAAGAATCAGACAGTGGGCCTGGAAAGATAAACTTGGCATCCGCTTATAGAGAATATTGCATTTGGAATTAGGAGCTTTATTTTCTAGCAAATTAGGAACACTTAGAGCTGCAGTCCATGGGATTGCCAAGAGTCAGACATGACTGAGTGACTTCACTTTCACTTTTCTCTTTCATGCATTGGAGAAAGAAATGGCAACCCACTCCAGTATTCTTGCCTGGAGAATCCCAGGGACGGGGGAGCCTGGTGGGCTGCCGTCTATGGCGTCGCACAGAGTTGGACACAACTGAAGCAACTTAGCAGCAGCAGCAGCAGAGTTTTTATTAGTGTGGTTTTTCTTTACTTTTTTTCTTTTTTTTTTAGGTAAAGCAAAACATTGTCATAACTCTATTACTCAAGAAGACTAAGATTTGGTATAAAGATGCCACAGAATTCAGGCCTAAAAAGATAAGGTTCTCCATCAAGGCAGCGCCCAGTGGGAAGGTGAGGGCCCTAGACAAACAATTTAACAGTCAATGACTGCTCACTGCCGATAAGGAAAAGGGAGGCATGGCAGATATTGTCTAGGGTTGGTACCTATATAAATGGTCAACTTGAATAACTGGTACAGAAACATCAACATGGGTGGGTGAGGGGAGCATCAAAGTGCTACTCCTGGGAAACAGCAGTGATGGAAATGTCTATCTCTAGTTTCCCTAAAAGAGAATTACCAGTGTATCAATTGATTCCCATGGAGGAAGTGGTAAACAGTCCAGTTTACATAGATATTAAATATAACAATGCCTGATACACTTGGCTGTCCTTGCAGCACAGTTCAAAGGTAGTTTAGCCTATTCTGCAAAGATGGTACTCAAGATGTGCATATGAAAGAAACTTGATTCCACCCTTAAGAATCTAGCTATGCCATGATCAATTGTGTCTGACTCTCTGCCACCCTATACATTGGTAGCCCACCAGGCTCCTCTGTCCACAGGATTTTCCAGGCAAGAGTACTGGAGGGGGTTGCCATTTTCTCCTCCAGTGGATCTTCCCAACTCAGAGATTAAACCTGCGTCTCCTGAGTCTCTTGCATTACAGGAAGATTCTTTACCTGCTGAGCTATAGAAAAAACAAGGGAGTTCCAGAAAAACATCTACTTCTTTACTGACCATGCCAAAGACTTTGACTGTGTGGATCACAACAACCTGTAGAAAATTCTTCAAGAGATGGGAATACCAGACCACCTTACCAGCCTCCTGAGAAATCTGTATGCAGGTCAAGAAGCAACAGTTAGAACTGGACATTGAACAATGGACTGGTTCCAAATTGGGAAAGGAGTATGTCAAGGCTGTATATTGTCACCCTGCTTGCTGCTGCTGCTGCTAAGTCACTTCAGTCGTGTCCGACTCTGTGCGACCCCATAGACGGCAGCCCACCAGGCTCCCCTGTCCCTGGGATTCTCCAGGCAAGAACACTGGAGTGGGTTGCCATTTCCTTCTCCAATGCATGAAAGTGAAAAGTGAAAGTGAAGTCACTCAGTCATGTCCGACTCCTAGCGACCCAATGGACTGTAGCCTACTGGGCTCCTCCATCCATGGGATTTTCCAGGCAAGAATACTGGAGTGGAATGCCATCACCTTGCTTATATGCATAGTACATCATGTGAAATGCTGGACTGGAGGAAGCACAAACTGGAATCAAGATTACTGGGAGAAATATCAATAACCTCAGATATGCAGATGACACCACCCTTATGTTGGAAAGCGAAGAGGAACTAAAGAGTCTCTTGATGAAAGTGAAAGAGAGTGAAAAACCTGGCTTAAAACTCAACATTCAAAAAATAAATTCATGGCTTCCTGTCCCATCTCTTCATGGCAAACAGATGGGGAAACAATGGAAACAGTGACAGACTCTACTATCTTGGGCTCCAAAATCACTGCAGATGGTGACTGCAGCCATGAAATTGAGAGATGCTAGCTCCTTAGAGGAAAAGCTATGACCAACCTAGAAAGCATATTAAAAAGCAGAGACATTACTTTGCCAACAAAGGTCCATCTAGTCAAATCTATGGTTTTTCCAGTGGTCATGTATGGATGTGAGAGTTGGACTATAAAGAAAACTGAGTGCTGAAGAATTGATGCTTTTGAACTGTGGTGTTGGAGAAGACTCTCGAGAGTCCCTTGGACTGCAAGGAGATCCAACCAGTCCATCCTAAAGGAAATCAGTCCTGAATATTCACTGGAAGGACTGATGCTGAAGCTGAAACTCCAAAACTTTGGCCACATGATGTGAAGAACTGACTCATTTGAAAAGATCCTGATCCTGGGAAAGATTGAGGGCAGGAGGAGAAGGGGACGACAGAGGATGAGATGGCTGGATGGCATTACTGATTTGATGGACATGAGTTTGATGGACAGGGAAGCCTGGCATGCTGCAGTCCATGGGGTCACAAAGTGTCGGACAGGGTTGAATGACTGAACTGAAGTATCTTATCAGATCAGATCAGATCAGTCGCTCAGTCGTGTCCGACTCTTTGCGACCCCATGAACCGCAGCACGCCAGGCCTCCCTGTCCATCACCAACTCCCGGAGGTCACCCAGACTCATACCCATCGAATCAGTGATGCCATCCAGCCATCTCATCCTCTGTCGTCCCCGTCTCCTCCTGCCCTAAATCCCTCCCAGCATCAGAGTCTTTTCCAATGAGTCAACTCTTCGCATGAGGTGGCCAAAATACTGGAGTTTCAGCTTTAGCATCATTCCTTCTAAAGAAATTCCAGGATTGATCTCCTTCAGAATGGACTGGTTGGATCTCCTTGCAGTCCAAGGGACTCTCAAGAGTCTTCTCCAACACCACAGTTCAAAAGCATCAATTCTTCGGTGCTCAGCCTTCTTCACAGTCCAGCTCTCACATCCATACATGACCACAGGAAAGACCATAGCCTTGACTAGGCGAACCTTTGTTGGTAAAGTAATGTCTCTGCTTTTGAATATGCTATCTAGGTTGGTCATAACTTTCCTTCCAAGGAGTAAGCGTCTTTTAATTTCATGGCTGCAGTCACCATCTGCAGTGATTTTGGAGCCCAGAAAAACAAAGTCTGACACTGTTTCCACTGTTTCCCCATCTATTTCCCATGAAGTGATGGGACCAGATGCCATGATCTTCGTTTTCTGAATGTTGAGCTTTAAGCCAACCTTTTCACTCTCCACTTTCACTTTCATCAAGAGGCTTTTTAGCCCCTCTTCACTTTCTGCCATAAGAGTCGTGTCATCTGCATATCTGAGGTTATTGATATTTCTCCCAGCAATCTTGATTCCAGCTTGTGTTTCTTCCAGTCCAGCATTTCTCATGATGTACTCTGTATATAAGTTAAATAAACATGGTGACAATATGCAGCCTTGACGTACTCCTTTTCCTATTTGGAACCAGTCTGTTGTTCCATGACCAGTTCTAACTGTTGCTTCCTGACCTGCATACAGATTTCTTAAGAGGCAGATCAGGTGGTCTGGTATTCCCATCTCTTTCAGAATTTTCCATAGTTTATTGTGATCTACACAGTCAAAGGCTTTGGCATAGTCAATAAAACAGAAATAGATGTTTTTCTGGAACTCTCTTGCTTTTTCCATGATCCAGCGGATGTTGGCAATTTGATCTCTGGTTCCTCTGCCTTTTCTAAAACCAGCTTGAACATCAGGAAGTTCACGGTTCACATATTGCTGAAGCCTGGCTTGGAGAATTTTGAGCATTACTTTACTAGCGTGTGAGATGAGTGCAATTGTTCTGTAGTTTGAGCATTCTTTGGCCTTGCCTTTCTTTGGGATTGGGATGAAAACTGACCTTTTCCAATCTTGTGGCCACTGCTGAGTTTTCCAAATTTGCTGGCATATTGAGTGCAGCACTTTCACAGCATCATCTTTCAGGACTTGGAATAGCTCCCCTGGAATTCCATCACCTCCACTAGCTTTGTTCGTAGTGATGCTTTCTAAGGCCCATTTGACTTCACATTCCAAGATGTCTGGCTCTAGGCGAGGTTGCTCTTAAATGGCGCGCCGGAAGTATCTTATAATGACCCTTTAAGGAGGATCGCTGATGATTTTAATAATGGATACTAAAGAGCATTACAGATACAACTGTTAAGTAAAGTCTAACTGGCTGTCAACCAGGAGAGAAGCACAGATGTGTTTGTGTGTGTGTGTGTGTTCAGTCGCTCAGTCGTGTCTGACTCTGTGTGGCCTCAAGCACTGTAGCCGGCCAGGTTCCTATGTCCATAGAGTTTTCCAAGCAAGAATACTGGAATGGGTTGCCAGTTCCTCCTTAAAAGGATCTTCCCAACCTAGGGATTGAACCCAAGTCTCTTGGGTCTCCTGAATTGGCAGATGGTTTCCTTACCACTACTATTACCTGGAAAGCCCTGAGAAGCACAGATAATTAGGGATAAAAGATAAAAAGGTCAAACCTGGTTGTTAGGGATCGGTGGGCATAGAAAAAGAGGTGACTTTGAAGGATTGATAAGATTTCATCCAAGATAATGAAGGTAAAATATAGTCTAAGGAACATTAATGATTATAATTGCATTAGTAATACCAGTAATAATAACAGCTATTTCTCATTGGTCATATGCTATGTGCCATGCATGACTCTAAGTAATTTATATATATTACCTCATTCCATTTTCAAAAAATAGAATGAGTTTATACTGAATTGTGAGGCAACTGAAACCCACTGAAAAATTTTGAGCAGAGGAATGAGTAATAGCTGATGCTTGGAAAAATTAACAATGTTGAGCATAAACTGATGGGTGGGTGAGTGATGGTCAGAATGGGAAGTCATTGTGATAATTCAGACTAGGAGGTAACAAGCATCCACGCTAAGCATCCAAACTACATAGGAATGAAAATCAAGGGCCTGATACATTTTGTCAACAAACAGCTACTGAATATCTACTGCATGTCTGGCATTATGTTAGTTCAGTTCAGTTTGGTCGCTTAGTCGTGTCCTACTCTTTGAGACCCCATGGACTGCAGCACGCCAGGCCTCCCTGTCCATCACCAACTCCTGGAGCCTACTCAAACTCTTGTCCATCGTGTCGGTGGTGCCATTCAACCATCTCATCCTCTGTTGTCCCCTACTCCTCCTGCCTTCAATCTTTCCCACCATCAGAGTCTTTTCCCATGAGTTGCTTCTTTGCATCAGGTGGCCAAACTATTGGAGTTTCAGCTTCAGCATCAGTCCTTCCAGTGAATATTCAGGACTGATTTCCTTTAGGATGGACTGGTTGAATCTCCTTGCAGTCCAAGGGACTCTCGAGAGTCTTTTCCAACACCACAATTCTTTGGCGTTCAGCTTTCTTTATAGTCCAACTCTCACATCCATACATGACTACTGGAAAAATCATAGCTTTGACTAGATGGACCTTTGTTGGCAAAGTAATGTCTCTGCGTTTTATTATTCTGTCTAGGTTGGTCATAACTTTTCTTCCAAGGAGCAAGCATCTTTTAATTTCATGGCTGCAATCACCATCTGCAGTGATTTTGGAACCCCCCAAAATAAAGCCTGTCACTATTTCCATTGTTTCCCCATCTATTTGCCATGAAGTGACGGGACTGTATGCCCTGATCTTAGTTTTCTGAATGTTGAGTTTTAAGTCAGCTTTTTCACTCTCCTCTTTCACTTTTATCAAGAGGCTCTAGTTCTTCTTCACTTTTTGCCATAAGGGTGGTGTCATCTGTATATCTGAGGTTATTGATATTTCTCCTGGCAATCTTGATGATATTATGTTAGAGGCAGAGGCATTATGCTAGGCTCTGGGCAACAGAGACAAATAAGAGAAACACAATTCCTGCCCTCCTGACACTTAAAGTTCCCCAATAGGACACCGTAGAGAATACATTCCCTGGCCTAAATAACAAATACTGATTGAAAAATAGTCTTGGTGTGTGTATGTGTGTGTGTGCACGCGCACATACCTGGCGTTCTACCCCAGTTTTTAGAGCTCTTGGATCTCAATGATATTTCACCTCTGTCTCTGAATTCTCCTTCTTACTGATTGGCAGAGAACACAGTGGGTGGGACAGAGGAAACCCAGCTGCAAGCCAGACAGAGACGGACATCTTTGGGGGTAGCACAGCTTGAGAGAAAAAAAAACATTTTTCTTAAAATTCTTCTCTCCATAGGTCAGGGTAAGGATTAGGGCAACTGACATTGGAATGGAAGAAAGAGGATAGAAAAATACTTACAGTTTTCTGTTCCTTAAAGTACAAGCCAGACCATCTTCCTCATTGTGTGTGGATGTAAATCTAGTCTAACCCATTACACAAACACAAAAACTGTGAAACTCAGTGTTTTGACCTGTTCCCATGAACTCAGAGCAGCTCGCACTCATATTACCCAATTTATTTTCCCAACACTCTTAGTAGGCTGATATTATGAAACTTTCATAGAAACCAACTCAAAGGTTAAGTGACTTGCCCAAAGACACACAGCTAGGAGAAGAAACGGGAGCAGAGAAAGGTCTTCCAGCTCACTTTTTCCACGGTATTATGGGTCTAATGGCACTTCGAATGGTGTTTCTAGAGCCTCGGGAAAGAAGCTGACCCTGGATTTATTACATAATGTGCTAAATGCTATCTTGAAAGACTGACTTAATTTAAATTGATAAAATAATAAAACATGAATGCCTAATGGTTGAGGTTAATCCCAAAAGCCTTAATTTAGTACCTTAATTCTTTGGTCTAAAGTTAGGAAGAATGAGGGATTTGGCTTTTTGAGACTAATTATAATCAAGATAGTAATTTTTGTTCAGTGATGTAAAAATGCTTATTATCTGAACAACCAGATTGATGTGTTATATTTTACTATGAATATTTATTTCTCAGTTTTATGAGTATATTTACTCATCATTTTTTTCTTGAATGTATCTTTTAATGTATATGCCTCATTGCATTAAACAGCTCAACTTTGGGAGAATAAGAAAGAGAATAATAATGATATTGTGTCTCTTTTTCTCTATCAAAATTTTACTTCAACTTATTTTATGAAAGTTTTTATTTTATCACAGTGTTTTCATTTAAACTTGGTATAAATTTTTTGTTGTTGTTGTGCTTTTGCCACAAAATAACCACTTAGCATAATAGCTTAGGACTGAAATACATCAAAACAGCGCAACAAAAAATATTTAAAAATGGCAACCTTAATTGGAGTTTCAGAAATAAATCTCTGAGTGTAATAATTTATTCCCTAGAGCTGTTGTCTCAGCAAAGTATTTCATCTTAGTTTCTGAAGAGCTGCTAGTCATTACTAAATATATTTAAAGTTGAAGCCAAAGAAAAGATCACATTTATTCTGGCCCAACTATATTTATGAGATACTCAATGGTTAAGAGCATCATCTGCATTTTTAAAAGATCAAATAGGCGATTACATTTGTGTAGTTAATTAATGAAAAGGGAAGTAGGTAATGATTCACTCTGAAAACTTTTCTATCACAGAATCTGGGATCCCACGCTGGAAGGACAATAACGGGGTGCTAATTCTGAACGCACACAGGGCCGTGTGACAAAGACGTGGAGATTTGTAGGAAATCAACCCTCCAGCAGTCCTGGCAAGCCAGACTGACCCTAGCAAATGAAAATAATCAAAAGTAATTAGAAGCGTGCTGGACTACTCCTCAGAGAGCCGGGCGGGAGAGTAAACATGCCTGAATCCTTGAGCCACTGCAAAGGCCCATGTCTGAGCTGTTAGGTGCCCTGACCTTGTCCACATAAAGATGTGATTTATGAAGTGCAGGGCACAGCAGCAGGGCTTCTGTCTTCTCCTGGAGAACCAAATTACTGAGGTGGAGATTAACATGCTTTCAGTCGGGCCCATTTCCAGACCAAGGGAAATTTTTTATTTACATTTTTTTTACCTTTAATTTCCTCTTTTCTTTCTTTCCTTTTTTTAAAAGCAGTTCCCCTACCCATATGGATTAAAAAGAAAAAAATCAGACAAAGTTCATCAAAAGGAACCAGAAATCTCTCTCCCAAGCACTGGTGATAATGTATGTTGGTGATCTGACATTTAGACATTCAGAGCTCTTTTTGTTTGTAAACTCTTACTGTGCATCAATCTTTTGCTGGGTCGACCTACCCAGCATCACAGAATTCACTTTCAGGTTTAGGGAGTCAAGCTTGTGGACTACTCTGATTAAAACATATAAATTAAAATTAAACAAAATATTCTCTTTGATTCCACAGCTTTCCAATCTAGTTTGTCCTGTCTAAACATGATGTTTCATTACAAGGTTTACCTATTAAATGAAAAGATTTGACAGAAAAAATTGTCAGTGGTCAAGAATTTGGGGCAAGCAAAGAGGAGAGGCAAATTGGAGCTTCTGTATTGGGAGAAATACTTTATATGTAAATTGGTGGGAAGTCTCTTGGGTCCTAAAGATGCACTTGTATTTTTTTTCTTATCTTTGTCTCAGTTAAGTTAGGTAAGATTTTACAAAATCCTATTCTGACATGGAAAAGGAAGCATTGATTTTCTTTTTAAACACACATCAATATCCATACATGAAGCTAATTTAATTAGCAAGCGGTTATTGTTCAGCTAAATGTCAATTTCTCAGATTATTTCATGCTTCTTGATGTGAACTGTATGCAGCAGGATTTAACAGGATCTCCATGAATGAAACTGCACTTGAGCAATGTAAAAATGCACTTGTATGTTCTTGAAAAGCTTAAAAAAAAAAAAAAAAAAAGAAAAAACAAAAAAAGAAAAAAAAAAAAACAGTGTTAAAACAAAAATGTCAGGCTTGGAGTTCAGTGTATATTTAGCCTCCTCAAGAAAGCCAAAACTGCAGAATTAAGGGAACTCTACTTAGGCTGAGGTTATAAAGTGCCTTCCTCTATAAACTAAAAACATAATGTCAGGGTGAATGGGAACATACTTTATTAACTTTATGGTATTGAAAACTGCCAGCAAGTTGTCTTGTTTTTAAATATTGTCCTCTGCAGAGTGTTACAGGGCTGTTTGTCCACAGGAAGCCTATTAAAAGTGGACAGTGCAGTCATTTCATCTGGCTTTGGCTGGACTGCTTTTCTTTCCTTTAATGATGTGCTGGAATGTACCATGCCCATAGGGTCTCCATTAGCAGAACTTTTACTTCTGGGACAACCATGAAGTTTAAGGCTTAAAAGAGGCATCAGCTTACAGTCTTGTGGGAATCACTTGAATACTGGAGCACTAACTTCTTACTGCTTTAACTAATATATTGACTTATTTTAAATAAACAGTTACACAATGAAGGCAGAGCCAGTGGCCTTATTGGAAATCTTTGAGTCTTTTCAAGATTCTGCAGTCCACGCAGATGGGGGGAGGAAGGAAGGGGCCTGAGGAGGGTTTATGCCCTTTTCAGACCAAGAAGAAAACACACTAACCTCTCTCACCCTAACTCTTCCATGAGCCAAAGGTGGATCTTTGCAGCTCCCAGAAATCTATCAAGTCACACTCCAACCTCCTATCTTCCAATGCCTTTTTCCTGGTAAACAACAATTAACAGAACAGGGCAGAAAAATCAATCGGTCTTTTTCGGAAAATGTTCTGAAAATATGATTCTTTTTTTAAAAGCATTGCCGACAAGTCACTCTATGTGTGACAAATCACTCCCTGCTTTTAAGCTGTACATTTGTTGTATGTTCTATTCTGTCCCCTTAATATTTAGATCATCTGTGCTGATACATGTTTGCAAATTAAAGCTGGTTTGAGATTATAGTAAAACCATTATTTTTAATAGCCCATTTCAAGGGCAACGCTAAACACTGCAGAACCGGCATGTTACTGATTACTGGCGAGCAGACAGCAGCTTTTGCAGATTAATTTGTAACTGGGAACTACTGTAAACAGATTTCACCAGAAATCCCAAGGAATAAAGGAAATTGGTGGTGGTATTTGTCTCCTTATATTTATTTATTGTTTTAGAAACCTCCTGATGGAGAGCGAGTTAACGCGGAAGAAAAGCAAGCCCCCCTGCAAAAAACCTTTTCCTCCCGGCCCTCTGGCTCCTCTCTCTCCATGTCACTTCTGATCAGGAGAGGCAGGTCGGGGTCTTCTCCTAAAGGATTATTACTGAAATAGCCAGAGGCTCCTTTCATGATAATTAAGGCTCTTCTAGCTACTCTCACATTTCAGGACCCCATTTTTAAACTTCAAGTTGGGTCGTCAGGAAAAAGCGAGGTGATTGCCTTTCCGTGAAGGTATAATCAAAGAGGGGAGGGGTGGGTAAGGAGGGAGAGAAGTAAAATTGAGATTTGATGTTTGCCCAGGCCTTTCAGTCTTTCTCACAAGTTATTCAGTGGAGTACAAGACTGATGATGATATTAATAAAATAATAATGATGAGGCTAAATAATCGCCTCTCTAGATCAATCTTTCAAGGGCTCAGAGAGAAAGTGTTAACTCTTGGCTTTGTCTGGGGAAGCAAATTTGATGCACAGAAATAGCCTTAGCTCAAGCTGGTGTCTGCCGGTCTGGGCTGCACGGTGCACCGGTACAGGCTTGAGGCTCCGGAAGGCATGGGATCGCGCGCGAGGCGGAGGGCAGAGCCCAGCTGCCCGCGCCCGGCGGTCGGCAGCCGGTTCACCTGGGTGGCTGGAGGCCGCAGATGCCGCAACTTAATCCGGATCACAACGCCATCTACCGGCTTGATGACGCATCTGCAAGTACCCAGACCTTGAAAGTCGCCCCGCCTCCCCCACCCGAACCCAATATAAGGGGAAAAACTCGGAGGCCCTTTCCACGAAATCCTAATTTAGCCAGGAGCTGCCACTGATTCCATACGAACTTTTGCTTATCCACCATCATTTCCGCCTTTTCAGAGCGGCTTTGTAAAGGGCAAGGGGGCGGGGGCCAGAGGCTAGGGCGGGGGACTGGGGCGTTGAGCTCTCTCAGACCCCCTGATCAGGCCGCACTGTCTGAAGCAATCGGTTCCCCCAGATTACTTGTATTTAATACACAATGCATCATAAAACAAATCCCTCATCCTGACAGGAAGAAAATAGAACAGCTCATAGCTCGAGCCGGTCCAATTTATGGCTAAATTAAAAAAAAAAAAAAAAAGGCCCCTACAATGGGCAAGTTGAGGACGGGCAGGAAATCAATGGCTGCAAACCGGGAGCTCCTAAAGGTTCTCCAGCGCCGAACTCTATGGGAATATCTGACCGGGCTTTAGGTTATTTACAAAGGATTTTTCCTGTCCTACCTACCACTGCTGTGCGATTTTCCCTCAAACAATGGCCATTATCTGAAATAACAGTTCAATGTCACAGATAACAGGCCACCGAAACGAATTAGTCACCACCTCTTGTCATTTTCTCCCCCTCCCCACATCCCTCCCTTTTGTTACTATTTTTGTTTTTAAATCAGCATTTTGGGGAAATATAGATCGACTAGATTTACACGTCTCTTTGCACTTAGAGAAAACAAAAAGGGACTTGCACCGTCTCTCCGTGTGCAGATGAAGTGGAACATAAATGCGCTTTCCATCCTCTCTCTTCACCCCGCCCCCTCAAGTGTCCCTTTACTCGCTTACTTGGCTTAACTTTCCATTGTTGAGCTAAGTTGGATTTTGCCCATTTGTTTTTATGAATGGAGTTTGTGATTTTAAAAAGCGTTTATTTTCATTTAGCCGGTGGATTTCACTAAAATTTCTAAGCTTGACTAAAGTAAATCCATAGACACTTTTATTTTGCCATGCATTCCCTATAGTCTTTCTTCCAGTGTTGTTTCTGGAATGTGTTGATAAAAACAGAACATATATATTAGAAAATCACTAATCACCGGGTATTAGTTGTCCCCTCAAAAAACATTCATGAGGTTAAAAGTTAAAAAATAATCTGAGTTATCAAAATTCCTTAACTCCACTTTGGGGCGTTCATGATGTTTTAGTATTAAAGAATATGACAAAAACTCACGAAATAATTGTCAACCTCTCTCGGCCCATAATAGGCTATCTGGGGAGGTTATATGCAAATAATGTTTCGGATTTTTAAAGTCCTTATAAGAAAAATATGATTTAAAAAGTAGCATGTTCTTCTGCTGACCTGTAATGGAGAGAATAGAGTACGAATTTCAATGATAATAATAAATACTTAGCAAAAAACTGGAACCGTCTTTTCCAACTTTTTAGGCTACTGTTTCCTGAGAATTTCTAAACTAATGATATTTAGCATGAGCCACAGTCTCTTTACTCTAAACCTCTTCACCCCCTCCAGCGCCCCACCCCCATTCTTGGAGCACACACCCTCACACCCCTAAAACACTTTTCCACCCCATCACTCCCATCCCCCAATACACATACACACACACACACACACACACACACACGCACACGCACGCACACACACTTGTGCTTTCAGGACACCTAAACAGAGGATATTTCCCTGGGGAAAGAAATCCTGCCTGGCGAGATCTCCCCATTGGTTGTTTACCCAGAGAAATCTACATGTTTAAGGGGGATGGTGCATCCGTAATCAGTCTGACCCTATAGGACTGAGTCTTAGCGACCTTTTTGTGACCTCTCCCGCCAGAGGAGGCTGCTGTCACTTTAAAAATTTACTGAAAGAGGAGCCCGTCTGGCTTCCGATCACTCTGGGGCGGCGGGAGATAGCTCCCTTTCTCCCTCGCCCCGGGTTCTTTCTGGATGGCCGAGCAGATCCTCTTTAAAGAGACAGTTCATGAAATAGAAACCCGGCGGCTGAGCTAGGAGTTGCGAAAGGGGACGATCCCGTGAGGGTCTACGACCAGCAAAGGCGCAGCGGAGGATCAGAAAGGGGGCTAGAGCTCCCCTCGCCTCCCCAGGCCCCCCACCTTTTCAAACTCTCCTCCTCCTGCCTGTATCTCCCCCCCACCCCCTTTGGACCGGGAGAGAGAAGTGGAAGAAGTTTTAGTGGGTTTCAGATAACTTTCATTACACATCGGGCTGATAAGAGCAAGAGAAAGTGAGAAAAGAGGGAGGTGATGTGAACCAGAAGGAATAGCTCGGAGCTCATTTAGGAAGGGGGAAAAAAGCCAAAACACACCAAACCCGGGTCACCCAGACAAGCGGAGACTTCATTTCTGGTCTTAAAAATACACTGTTGGCGGACAATAAATCTGAAACGCGTGGTCCTGGCGAACAGATCCTAGAGACGGACAAAGTTATCAAAGACCATTCGGAAATCGAGACTCGAGGCTTTTTTTTTTTTTAAACATCTCGAAATGTGGCTCGGGATCGTATGAAAGGATTTTCGTGCAGGAAAGCTGGGGGCTGCTGATTATTTTGTTTGTTTTAATTCTTCTGTGATTGCCTTTTATTGCTGAGTTGAGGCCATAGAAATCTTAAGGTAAGAGAACTAAAAAAAAAAAAAAAAGTCTTGGCGATATGCATAGTTTGTTACTTGGGACAGTTTCCTGCCTTGGCACCCCTTCTCCGGGGCGCCCCCCGCCCCCCAGCCTTCTTTTCCTACTTGCCCGCTGTCTCGCGGAGCCCTGTGCTTATCTACGTTGCCGGGACTGCCGATTTCCTTGTTCCTCCTGTGCAACGGTGCGGTCTGGACGCGTCTCCGGGGTGGGTCGTCCGGCCTTCGGTGGGTCTCTCTGCCGGCTGTCGGCCCTCCTTTCCTCGCGCTCTTCTCCTCTTTCCCCTCCCTCCGTGTGTCTGTCCGTCGGTATCAGGGACGCAGAAGGTGGGGTTGCCAAAATCTGAATTCCTGGCACCGGCCACGCGACTTTGGAGCCGCTTTCGGCCGAGTTCCACCTTGCCAAGTAACAGCTTTGCTGTCCAACATCGTGTGCTGCTTCGCGAGAAAGTCACATTCGGACCCTTTGGCTAGGTTATGGGGATTTTTTTTTTTTCTTTCGCTGTTGGTTTTTTGAAAGGGCCTTTCTCTAAAGTCCACCTAAAGGGAATTCTTTTTTTTTTTTTTTTTAAGCTATCTTTGGAACTTGACAGCTTTTAAAAACACAGGAGTGTGTTAGATGAAATGACGGAAGATATGTTGTTACTTTATTTTATTCAAGATTTCCGAGACGATTAAGACATTTGGGAGACAAATGCAGTTCTGTTAGCAAATCAAAAGCGAATAATTCACCCGGGGTCGGGGGCGGGGTGGGGGGGGAAGGTTTCTGAAGAAAGTTAAGCTTTTGTCTTGGGGCAAGAATACAGGGAGTAAGAAAGTTAATATGTTGGTGAAATATTTGAATAATCATATTACATATATGTAAAAAGACATTCTTTGGAAATGAACCTGTTTTTAAATTAATTTCACTGTTGACAGTGGCAATGGCAATAATGTTAACACGGAGTAAAATTACACCTAGTATTTTTATGTGTAGTATATGCAATACTTAACTCTCTGCCCTAGCAAAAAGGGAAAGCTAGGGGGATAGATGATTTTTGACTTTGAAATTAACAAGTTTTCCACGTCTTTCTGCAAATATGAAATGGAACTGGTGTTGCATTTCACTGACTTCACCCTATTTCCTTCATTAAATATTTCTCTAGTGTGTCAGTAGAACTGCTTTTTTTTTTTCTTCCTGCTAGTGGAGAAAATAAACAACAAAGATCAACCAGAAATCAAACCAAAAAACAAAACAACAATCCCAACCTTTCACTATTTTAAAGTGTGTATTGCTGTTGTTATTTGTAATACTTCCAGACATCTGAGGAGAGGGTGAATCTCAAGTTGCCATTTAAGCTGCTCAGCATTGAGAGTTGAAGAAAACAGCTTATTTTATCAATGAGAAATTGTTCAAATCTGTTCTCACCAGAGAGGCTATTTAATATAGACTTTTTGTTGTTCTTAGTGTGAAAGGTGTCCTTGAAAAGGACTTGATGTGTGTGGGTGTGTATGTGTGTGTGTAGCAATTATTACTCCTATCTTATGTTTCAATTTTTCTTTTTAAAATTGTGGGACTACTTATTGCTCTTTAATTGCCTCATGGCCAAAGGCATATTCATAATGCCTCTTGACTAGAGCCCTCAGAACACCGGGCTTCTTAAAGTTTGTGGTGAGTTAACCATTTGAATCTGTAACTGAGTGATTACCTGAATTCTGTGCAAAATTGCTTTGGGTCTATACACTCCAGAGTTTAACTTTTACAGGTATAGATACAGCAGAGTTCTGAGGGGGAGGGGGTTATTTAATTCATCAATTAATGTTCTGGACTATATTGTTTAGTCTTTGATAGGAAACGTCCTCAAGTTTGGGTTAACTGATTGACATTAACATTACCAGACTTTCTAGTTATTCACCATCAGGTCAACAACTCTGCAGCTTTAAATATTGGTGTTTAACAACATTGCTGCTAGTGAATCTCAATAGCCTCCTTTAAGTAGACACAACTTTAAAAATGGACATTTCCCATTTCAGTTTTAGTTTAATAGGTATCCTGAGTAGTGATTAATGTTTAACATAGGTCAAATGTAAAATCTCATGAAAAATAACAATACATAACCAAATATAATGATGGCAATGCATTAAAAAATTTTTATATATTTTTTACTTGTTCACAAGCCAGTTTTGGTATTTAACTTACAAAACATTAAACTGAAATATGCATTGGTATAAGGTACCTAAAACTTTAGGTTGACATATTTTTCACGAGTGTTTACCAATTATTTATTTTCATTTGCTTTTCTTTTGTCAGTAGTGTCAATGAGACGAATCTTACTCTCTTCTTCAGATAAGGGTGTGATTTGTTTCATGGTAGTGCAATACAAACTAAAAAGGAATTTGACAATATTTAGATTAAAGTTTTTAAATTGCGTTAATTTAAAGTGCCAAAATATGAAAGTATATACTTACAAGGGAAGACTATCTTAACATAAAATATTGACTTCTACAGTTTAGAAATATTATGTTAATCTATGGTGTTCAGTATTTTTTTTGTAAAAATCACATTGGACAAAATAGCACTCTTTTATGCAAAATAAGAAATCTGACATTTTTGAAACCAATTGATCAGTTTTTGTAGTAATTTATAATTGCTTTGTTCCTTTAAAAGCAGTACCGCTGCCACTTCTAAGATAACTTACTATTATTCCTTCTGTATTAATATGCATGATGTCTGACTTCTTTTCTCATAAGGATCCAAAGTAGGAAACATACATTTGAATAAAATGTTTTCAAGCAATTAATTATTCTAATGAATGAACTGATATAGAAATCGATTGTTCTCATCTTCTTCTTTCTAGATCTTAGATGAGTTTTGCAATGTGAAGTTCTGCATAGATGCTAGTCAACCAGATGTAGGAAGCTGGCTCAAGTACATCAGGTTCGCTGGCTGTTATGATCAGCACAACCTCGTTGCATGCCAGATAAATGATCAGGTATGTTGTAAAGATTTTCTTGTCTTTTTTGGAGAGCACTAAAGTATCAGTGAAGCCTGAAGAATAAAAATAACAGTGAGTTGCAGTAGACCCTTGTGGCCTGTTTTTTGATATGGTGAAAGGTAATGCCCAAATATAAGATGCAGAATAAAGTAATTTTCAGTATTACTTTCTTTCAGTACTTCTTTTATGGGTAGTTTCTTCACTTTGTGCTAGTAAAACTTCAGAAATGCTCTGTCTAGTCTTCTGTGTATGACTAAATGATTTAAAAACTGAATACTACTTATTAATAGATATTCTTTATCAGTTTTCTTTGCCTTCATAATAAGGAGTCATTCATTGAAAGTGCTGAGCTAATCAAGAACACTGAATTTTTGCAGAAATTGCAAGTAACACAGTTGAAATATATAGATTTTATTTTAAGTAGTAGGTAGATATAGATGTATGATCTATGTGTGCGGTTATCTGATTATGCATTTGGTTTGCTTAATTATAAACAAGAAACACGTAGATTAATCAAATACATTTTCTGTTGTTGTTGATGTGAATAGTTTAAAAGTATCACTGCTGGAAATTGCTTTATAGAAGCTCATGTAGTGAGGTTAACTTTAATAACAATAACTATGAAACAAGATCATGAAAATATCATGAAACATATTCTGCACTCAATAAAATGAGGTTATGAATCTTGTAACTTAGTATGATAATACCTAAAACAACAAGAAGTTCAACCTGTTAATTTGTGTTTCATAAACATCACTGGGTTAGAATATAATTATACTATCATCATTTATTTCTTTTAAACCAATGGTTACCTAAATCAAATATGTTTCAAAGATCATATTAAATTGGTTGCTTGGCAAATCTACTAAAAAATCACCACCAAGAAAAAGAAAAGTTTAAATTAGATGTTTCCAGTTGAAAGCTGGTAAGTAATGCTAGCATCATATGGTCTATGACTCTATTTCAATCATTGTTATGAGATTATTCTTTGGCATTTTACCAGCTACCAGATAATTTTTACTGACTAACCTGTATAAGATATAGTAAATTATAAAATTCACTGTAAATGGGAATCATTTAAAAATCTTCAACATATATCAAAAGTAATAAACCAATCAATTGTTTTTTCCCTTTGCCGTAAGAAAACAAGGGGCTTTATTGGAACAAAGTAGATCATTATTAAATTAGCTATTGCTTATGAACAGAAAATATCCCAAGTCTATTATATGAGTTACTGTCACCATCAACAACAGACATTTTTTGAGCACTGACTATTTTGTTGATGTGGGCAATACATAGGTATTATAAATGGGTGAGTTGTGCATGTGACGTTTCTTTAAAAAGTAACTTGAATATCTCAAAAGGCAGTTTTAAGATGAAATAATGTAATTATATCATAATAGTTATTTGGTATTCATATTTACTGACAATAAGAGCTATTTCCTTAAACAGAACTGTTGCAGGACTGGTAAAAAGATGGTCGAAGAATGAGACTTGTGGACAATGTATTTTTTTCATTTAATATTTATGTCTAAATTAGTTTTATAAATATGCTTTTGTCCTTGGGAATTGTGATTACATTAAAAAGGGAAACTATTTTGTTATTCATAAGTATGAATTAGTTTGCTTATTAGAGTAGGCATTTATAATTTTGATATGGTTACTTTTGAGGTTCACATTGTAAAATGCATTGCTTTCAAAAGAAAATATGCTGGTCTCATATCTTAATGAATAACATGTTTATGTATTTTAGCTGAAGAACCAGGGAAACTAGCTAATCAGGAAAATCATAAAAGACCAATATTAGACATATACTGTTATTTCTGTAAGTTCTCCTTTTAAACTTATGTATTATGCTGGCAGAAATCTAAGATGGTAACAGAGTGCATATCAAATAACATAGTTGTGAAATTGACATTATATGGTCAAGTAAGTTCACCCATAAACACGAGAGGAAAGTCAGAAGTAAAAGTCAGATTTGTGTGATAGGCATATATGCATACAATCATACTTAACTCAGTTTACAAAAGAGAGCAGACACCAAAATAGTGTATGCATATATTATGAACATACTCATCTTTAAGTATATATGCATCTTTTCTAAAAGTCATTTAAGACTGGCAATTCCAGTCAGCTTTGAAATGTGAATGTTGGACTATATACAGTGATAAAAGAGCTGACTAAAGAGATTCTCTAGGTCTATTTTTTTCACTCTTTTCCGTGAGGAATAGGAGCTGCCAAATGGTGAATAAGCATAACTCATCACTTAATAACGTTCCCATTGTGTGCAATATTTAATATCCAGATATAAAGAGACACCCTAGATCAGGAGTAATTATGAAACATGAACAACATCAACTCACCTGCCCAACACAAAAGCAAATGAAGCACTCGACCAGAAATTGTAAAAAGTGTTTCTCTTTGCTCTGATTCTTAGATAGAGCTCAAGTTTATAAAATGAATTTTAAATAAGTCTTGGACTATAAAAAAGAAGAATTTTGGAGGAATCTTTCAACTGCAAGCTAGACACTGTGATAATTAGGTTACCTAGCAAAGAAAGATGACCTAAAATAAAAAAGAGGATATAAATTACGTATCTTTACTTTTGCAAAGATATGCATTTTTAAAAATTCTAATATTAAAGATCAAGTTTAGTCAGTTTGGATCAGTTATATAATGATGTGAAGGAGTTTTGTAAAACAGAAAGAATGTATCTGCTGAAGATGATAATGCAGTTTGATAATAGTGGGACAGTCAGAACATGCATCCTGTATAAAACTCATATTTGATTTGTTCGGGGATGATGAAGTACTTAGAAACAGCCTGGGTTTTGATTTTCAGGTAAAGTTGATAAAGGATGTAATCTGTTTTGTATCATAAAAACAAAGGCTATTCAGTGAACGTTTTCCTAATACCTCTCTACAAGCATTTTATTTGAGGGGATTTTCCAGAGTTTAAATCTTCCAATAGATTTCTGCAAGTTGTTTTATTGCAGATTTTTTTTTCCCCAGGCCAAAGTGAGCTTTGTGGCAGCTTTCTTTCTTGACAGTGCTCCCTAGAAGACTTAAGTTTGTTGTTTTTAGATATCTTTTTCGTTGCATGTTTTCAGAATTGTTGCAGTGACTTTTCTTGGAGATAGAAATTCTGAAAACACTGGTGCCCTTGCTAAACCATAATTTCTAAGTAGCTGCAGCTTCTGACTAATATCCTTATTTCCCCCTGAAAATATTATATTAACTATAGTAATTTACCTTTGTGAATGAAGGCTGCACCAAAGACACTAGTAAATTAAGTCACACTCCAGTCATAAAAGAGTAGATCCACTAAAAACACCCAAGGTTCTTTATCCTTGAAATCCTAATTATTTTTTCTCTTATTCCATAGTTTCTTTACACTATTACATAGCTACACCGCTATGGCACAGCTTTTAGCTGGAAATATTTACTGAGAGAGACAATGCTTCAGTACAGTATTTTTGTATTTTAACGGTCTGAATTGTTCCTGGTTGTGGGTACAGACCTGAGACTAGGAAGTAGATCAGGGCAGGAGCAGAGGCAGAAAGTTGGATGATGAAAGTTCTTTCCAGAAGAGGTCCTCAAGAGGACCAGATGTGCAGAGGAAGCATGAAAATGGTTTATTAATTATTTAGAAGTTTCATTACATATGGGAGCATGCATATGTCTAATGTCAGGTATGCCAAACACCTAGATGATTTACTGAGTGTTTTTTTTTTTTTTTTTTTTAATCTGGATACTCTGATGTCCTTTTCTTTGATGTCTTGTTGATTCCTTACTTTTACACCCATTTTGATGGATGGATAGAGCATGTTGTATGAGGTCTGGTTTCACCCTACTCCCACCTTTTCCTCCATTCTTGGAGAAGTTTCCTCAGACCTCCATGTTGCCATACCCATCACCTAGATTAAAGGCAAGAGGATCCACAACCCATGCCCACCCCAACACCTCCCCATTAGGCCAATTCTCATCTTGGGACACATTCACAAGCTTAATGTACTTAAGAAATAGCTCTCTGGACACAAGTTTTCCTCTAATACTTCTCCATGGTGAGATCATTTTGGTGGTAATCAAACAGATCGCTAAGGCCCTATTTGTGAAAGAGAACTCTTTCGACTTACACAGCACCTACCTTTCCTCTCATGATTCCAAGAGTGATCTGGGCGTGTACTTTGGGGTAATGTTTTATAGCTATGTGTGTATTCTGCACCACAGAAAGGAACACACTTTTATTCAAGCTCCTGGCCTGCCCTAACATGGTCTACAAGTGGAATAAAGTTCTCAGGAACCCAAGACATTATTAATCTTGTCATTTACACAAGGTGATAAGTCCTTTCATTTTTAAACAGGCCCTTGACAGTTGGTATTTAGTAAGTACACTAAGAGAAGTCTGCCATTCACTCCAAAGAAAGCGAAATGCGTCGATAAGAGATTATCTAATGCTCGATGTGTATTCTGAAGAAATAAGACCTAGAAGAAGGAGGGCCCCTCAGAGAACGCATAGTCAGAATTCACTTAAGGGATGCTGCCAGCTCCCTTGTGGTTGAGGAACAGCAGCAAGATCCTACAGTGTTTTCAGCTGGAATAGGCATTGTTCTCGTTTGTGCTTTACCTTATAAAGTTTTAACTGCTTCCAGGACCATCACGGCTGAGTGGCACACCCGCTCTCCCTCTCCTTGAGTCCAAGTCAATGGTGCTATCAGGCTTCTGAGACACTACAACAGTATTATTATTGCAGGCTTATTATAGGCTCAATTATCAAGTTATTTTCTTTGGCTTTTAGAAAAAAAAAAAGCATGCCTGCATCATTCAATTAATGCAATTTGTGCAAAAAAAGCAGGGAAGATCAATTACAATAAAGCAAAATATAGTATCTTAGCCTCTTTCTACTTTTTAAACATGTTTGCATCAACTATCAGGTAATTTGTTAATTTGCTCTTCCTTTGCAAGGATTTCTGTCCGCATTCTCTATGACCTCTTTTGATGTTAAAATTATTATTGGCTTTGGCCATTTTCTTTGCTTTGTTTTTAAGTCAAGTTCCACTTTTATACCAAAGTTATGTTCTGCTGTTTTAAGATGAATGCCAGCTGGCAATACCCAGAGACTGGCTTTGTGAACGGTGCCTAAGTGGACTTTGAGGGGATGTCGTCTGGCTGATAAGTTACGTCCTTCACCCGAAGATGAAACTGTCTCAGACATAGTTTGTCATTTGCTATTCACATGATAAAACAAATAACATCCCCTCCCCCCAAAAAAACTTCCATCATGTAATTGTGCCCAGCACACAGGCCTGTCATAGCACTACAGAAGGTAGGGGTTTTTATGAAGATTGATAAAGCACATAAGTTCACTAAAAAGATGATCTGTGCATTTTAAGTAATTCATGTTTACATGTACACAACATTTTTCATATAGGAGGATCTCAAAGCATCACACCCATACCAGAGTCTAGCTATTTCTGGAATAGCACCAAAAAGATAGGTGTCAGAATACATCACAAGCCATCAAAGAGGAAAACGTGTTGGTCAAGAACACAAGAAATGTCTCCAGCCTAGTTAAAAACCCAAAGAAGATCTTTAGTTTCCTCTCTTTTTGAGCAGTCTGAAACTGTTGAGAATGATCAGTTTTATAGAGTCAGACAAAATGGCCACATTAAAGACAGGGGGCTAAGGAATATTTCTTGTGAGGTCTATAGCATGATCTTTAGAGGTTATTTAACAGGATGCTTGCAAAGCTTCCAGGCTGGTTACACAACAAGCTCCAGGTCTAATAATAAGTGGATCTTTATCACTTGCCCTGTTCTTGCAAACTAGAATCAACAGGCAATTCTCTCTGTTTTATTTCATCCAGTAAATTATACTTGGCTTTCTTTTCATGTTATTATGGAAGAAGTAAAAATGTGTATGTCGGAGGTGGGGGGGGGCTTCTTCTCCATTAATATTTTTGTTCTTTAAGTAGCTAGTGTGTGTGTGTGTGTGTGTGTGTGTATATATATATATATATATTTTTTTTTTTTTTTTTTCTGGTTTGAAAGCAGATACAGCAAGACTTGCACCTGACATTTCTCTGTTAATATTTTCTAGTCTTTAGACTGTTACCTTGAAGACAAACTCAGAATACTGTGTCTTTGGAGAAACTAAGGATGGTTTGCTTTAGCAAAGCTTGGCCATGGCAGTGTTTCCATGTTGTTGGACAAATTTCTTTACATTCTATTATTAATCTCTGTCTGCTGAATACACTTTTTGTTATCTCTTTTAAATAAGGATTAGAATGTGTAACAGGGTCCTTCTTTTAGAGGTGAAAAAACTTGACATCACTCCTGCCCTCCAGAATTGGGGTTTCCCACATTGCTATGCATAGATCAGGGGTCCAGAGCACCTTTCCTAAAGCCAGCACGTGTGCACACATTGTCTCTGTGGGCTTGGTGTTACTTCTGCAGCACCAAGACTGACAGATGTGTTTATATCAAATATTGACTTTGTTCAGATGTGCAAACTGTCATTTACTTCCCCTCCCACCAAGCCTCTAAACGTTAAAGTTCCATTCACCTTTTCCTAGTCTCAGACTGTTATGAAGCTGTAGAAAATAAAGCATTCAGGCTGAATAGTGGGAGTTGGGAGAGAAGGAATCAACTATCTACTTCAAAGTGAAAAGACAGAAAAGACAGCAATAGTCTGAAAAAGTTGTCTCAGGGCAGATTTTGCAGGGAGTACATTTCTCTATTATTTCAATTATTACAACTTCCTGAATAGGTTGAAGGTCACTCATAATTCACACTTCTGCCATTTTCAGACATGCCAAATGTAGTCTATTAAGCATAAATAAAACTTCCAGTGCTTGACCAGGAAAAATAAACGGGAATTCATAACAATGAGTCCTTGTTCATCTTTTTAAAAGTAAATGATGTGTTTTCTTTCTTTCTTGTTTTCCCTCTTGTGCACTGAATTTTTCTTCTGTCTCAGTAGTGCAAGCATAATACTTTAAATCGATCCAAGCATAGCAAACCAGACAGCAAGTCTGGTCTGACAGATTCTAGATTTCTCTATTTTATAAGATTATAAATAAGAACCCACATAATTACCATTTATAAATACAAATGGTAGCCATCATCAATTTGAGGGAGGAATTGGTTGAACATAGGCTCTGACAGTATAAGAGAGAAATAATCTGAAAGTCTTTTATAGCCTATTACCTTTCCTATCAGAATGCTTATAGTGTCCATACTTTTTTTAGTGACTGTCCTCTTGGGGTTAAATAAAAGAAAATGAATATTTAATAAAGTATGATTAATTTCAGTTCCAACTGTACATAATAAATTGTTATATACAACATATATTACATATAATATGCAATTTATAAAATATATAACTTTTATGATATATAATTAGAAAAATCATATGCCATTAAATATTAATTTATATTAATACAATAAATTGCTGATTTTAAAAAGTTTCCTCAAACATATACTTAATCACATTTGTAAATCACATATAAAATATATAACATATCCAAGCACATATATACTGATATATAACATTGTATGAAAATATAACTTTTGGCTATCTAAATTTGCTAAATCAAATCCACATTGCCACTGCCTTTTACCTTTAGCTTAGCCTTAACTGAACAGATATCCTTTTGACATTTGGAGCCATTACAGGGTTTGATTAAAATAAATTAGGAATAATAGTTATTTTTAGAGTAATTCCTATATACATGTATAATGTTATATTTATGCCTTAAATTGTGCATTTCACCAGTAGTAAAAGTGAACAATTTGGGAGATTTTGAGTTTTATCTTCAAATATCTGAATGATTTAGAATTTTTTAAAAACATATAAAGAAATTCCACTAGTGTATTTTTTTAGCAAGTTTTTAAAATATAAGAATACATAAAGATCTGTTAAAACGTTTACCATAATATTTATTCTTATAAATTAAAGTATTCAGAGATCCAGATATAATATCCATATTTACAAGGATAAAGGTAAAAAGCTCTCTGGAAAGATTAAAAAGAGTCCAACAAAATATTGGGAAAATTATACTTTTTCTGTGATAAAATGAAAAGACCATGTTAACTTTCAAAAGTTTCTATGAGTTAGGTCATGTTCATAACATGTTGTATTTCTGCAATTTGGTGTATTAGCTACCAAAAAGAAAAGTCTAAAGGAGTTAACATAGTTTTAAAATGCTTATCATGACTTTTAAAAAATGGAATTCTCATATATCCTCTTTCTTTAGACTGTAAGGCCCTATTCCTCTATTTTTTACCTTATAATGGGAGGAGTTGTTTCCCTTCTTAAAGAGCATTCTGAGAGAGACCCAGCAAAATAATAAATCAACAACCCTTTTATATCCATTCCAACTTTTTCTAAGTGTTTGAGACTTTTGAGCCCCTCTTTAAATACTTGAGTTGAATTCATCACAGAATCCCAGATCCAGGACATTTTTATTTTGGTTCCAGATAGCTTTTTCCATAAAACCCCCTGATGGAAGAGACCTGTTAACTGTTTTATGGAATTTAACAGAGGAATTGATTCCCTTCCATTTTTCTCAAACACAAAACACAGAGAGGCTAGGTCAGTAATGTCTCTGCTCCTGGTCCCTCACTCAGATGACCTATAGTTCACAGGGCTGCAATATAGTCGAAGTTTTGAGAGTATACTGATTTTAAAGATGTTATAATTATATTTTTATAAGCATGGTTTGAGCATACTTAATAGACAAACCTGCGGGAGAAACTGCATAAAACACTTAGGTTTTTAATTATATTTTTTATTTGCCTAAAGACCTATTTTATAACATAAAAACATAGATGTGATATCTTATTTTCTGAAAGGCTTGATTCCACCAGCATTACATTCCATTTTTCCCCCACATAATTGTTTTGAGGCAACAAATTGTCATTATGTTTTCATTTAAACTGCTCCTCTCACTTCCCAAATGCCTGTTGGTATATTATTATTGCTAGGATGTAAACCAACTTTATATGTGGACATCTCTGAATTCAAGTATTCAAATTATACTTTGGGGCCACTGTAATTATAAGAGGAAAGACATAATTTTACTTAAGTCTCTTTAAGATCTAAAGACATGAGATATGATGAAATGGCAAGTGGTAGCAACACCTTGAAAAAAAGCGCTGGATTTCTAAGGGTGGTAGATGGGATTTCAAGCACATTCTTATATGATATGAGGAAGCATGCCCAGAATCTGCCCTCATTAGGTCAGGCTCTTGCCAGATCTTTTCAAACCTCAGTTTCATGAGCACCATAAAAATTCACTTAAAATTGAAAAGAACACCCTGAAGTTAAAACCCACGCTGCCTAGCCTTGCCTTTCGTGGCCTGGAATGTCACCTTTTACCTCCAGTAAATAAAGCCAAAATCAACACTCTTCTGTGTCTTTTATTTTTTATGCACTCAATATTCTTTGCATGACAATCTGGACACTTAAAGGGAAATTACAGTAGTGATCTATGTCCTGGCAAAGAGAATTGTCCTTCTAATATATAGTTACAACGTATCCATCACTTTCTTTTGTTTCTTGGACTGTTCACATTGGATTGAATAAATCTAAAATGGAATTAAAAGAGACATGATAAATAGTGGACGCCAAAGAAGTAATGATATCATAATACTTTCTTCCAGTGAGCTGACGTGTGTGTCTCTGCAGCATTCCCCAGCACAGACAATTGTACCATTTTACGGTCTTGCGGGATATTGTCTCTTTAACCTCACTGTTTCCGAGAAGCCACCGAAAAGTTCTAATATGTCACAATTCAAATGTCAACATGTTGTTGGAAAGGAAGCTAATAAGTTAAACCTTTGAGAGATGCCAAAAGAAGAGGTGATTCAAACTGTTGAGAGAAGTCCATTGTTTTCTAAGGGGAACTAGGACTCTAGAATGAAACAAGGTACTAACAAGCATTTAACTGGAAGGTTTAGGGAGAAAAAAAGCAAATGAACACATTTTTTTTTTTTTAAACCTGGTAACTTTTTGAGCAGTCTATTCCTCTCAGTGTACTTCCAAAGAAAGGAAAATATGAATGTTACGGTTAATAAGATACAAACTATAAATTCTCTGGTTTTTATAGAATCAGCACATAACAAGGAGTTATTTTCCTAAGATAGTCTGGATTCTATCTATGGATAGAGATAAAGAATCTTAGGTCATATCATATTAGAGGAACATTTTAGGTCATATTATATTAGAGGAACATTTTACGTTTGGCATTATTTTCTGTAAACCAGCTTCATGTGGTTAAATTACTGTTGCGTGACAAAAAATGATTCTATTTTGACAGGAAATAAACTAAGCAGAAAATACTCCTCATTGAGTTATTTTTTGAATTTAACACAGTTTTGTACTCTAGTCTTTTTAAAGAAAAATAAACAATTGGAGTTTAGAGCCACCTACTGGAATGAAGAGGCACGTACTTTTGTTTAATGTCCTCTGCTTTTCAAAAGATAAACAAATAAATATAATTAAAGTTTTGCACATTTCTCTTGATCTCATAAGACATTAAATTACTCAACTTTTCTCAATTTGAACTATTAAGTGATCCTGCAAGAAACCACAGTTAGAGCAAAGTTTTCTCAAAATAGATCCTTCCCTTTTCTTAGCAGGTTATGCCAATTTGTGTTATGTGATTTTTCACCCTATTGCATTGAGACTGAGAAGAATTGAATCCCTAGTTTTGTTGGTGTCATTGTTACTTTTGGTGGAATTTGTATGTGTGTGTGTGTCTGTATGTGAATGTAATTATTCTCATTTAAGAATTTTTGTTTAATACATAATCTTAGAATTAAAAATTAAAACCTTTTGTGTTAAAATGAAAAAGCACCTTAAATATTTTCATGATTAAGTCATTTTTATATTGAGATATAATTGATATATCCATTATATTAGTTTCAGGTATGCAACATAATGATTTGATGTTTATATATGTTGCAAATCAGAACTAAATGCCTTTGTAAATGAAGAAACCCTGAAGCCTGGACAAGTAAATTGGGCAATGACTTACCTAAGGTCACTGAGCTGGTCAGGGAAAAGGTAGGCAGCTTTTGGAAATTATAGGTCAGGATTTTTTCCGTACTTGCCACATGGCTTTTAGTCAGTCATTAATGGATTTATTCAACCCTTCCTCTCATCAACATTTTGTGTGAAAGTAAGAGGAATAAGCACCACCCCCAAACCCTGGTAAAAGAATCGATTGAAAGCATAATGCTTGCTTTCAAAGAGTGGGATCAGGAGCTGGGTCATGAAGGCAGGTCCTGGATCTGTGAGTATCACTTTTGATTGATAAAAGAGGGATGCAGTGTTTAAAAAAAGAAACACTCTCTTTTAAAACTATGTTGTTGTTGTTTTTTCAGATCTTTTCATGATTCTTTATGTTGGGTCCCTCCAGACTGTTGCCTTAAGAGCACCTTGTTGAGAACGTGCTACTTTTGAGAACATGTTCAAGAAGGGGCAGTAACTCTGCCCCTGCCAGCCTTTGCCCAGCCACAGCTGGATAATGCAGGGCACGGGCAACAATCAGTTGTGCATGGTTCACCAGAGTAAGGAATTCAGAGAAGGGATCATCTTTTCTCTGGTGATCTCTTCATGTCTCTTAAACATTATCATAAATAAATGTTTAAATTCTTGGTTAAACATTTCACAAGGTGAATGTGACACAGCAAGCCTTGCATTTAGAAAATTTGACTTGTGAAGTGGGAGTTGGAAAAAGATTTGTGAATTGGCATGAGAGTCCCAGCTTTCCGTTTGTCAGCAGAGGGCTAATTTTCAGTGTATAAAACAGGAAGTCATAGTTCTTTTGATGAAAATTAAAAGGACTATTTTGTTAAAATATGGGAAAATGAACAGTTATCTTAGTGTATATCTTGCCCTGTCTTAATATTCACTTCTCTTTCTCTTTCCCACGTTTGTTGTCTTTTGAAGATATTTTATAGAGTAGTCGCAGACATTGCACCAGGAGAGGAGCTCCTGCTGTTCATGAAGAGTGAAGACTATTCCCATGAAACTATGGCACCAGACATCCACGGTTAGTACCACTCATGCCGCCATCTGCCGCACCCTCATTTGGAGACTGTGATGGAGCCTGTCAAAGGATCCATCACGCTTGGTGTTTGTCCGTTTCCCTGGCTAGTCATTGTCAGCTTTAACAAATTCTGTCCCCTAGAGTGGCTATTTCTTAGTGTGACACCTGGCTAATATTACAGTGAAGCTAAAGTAAGCAGAGGTCTTTTCTGAAATGGAGGACAAAGGAATTTTGAATATCTGGACTGAGACATCACATAAGTGAGCCTTTTGTCAATGCCTTAGACTATGGTGAGAGTACTTTCATGCTACAAAACACATTTCAGGGAGCGTGGTTTGGGGCTTTTGAAAATCTAGCAGTTGTTCCTCCCACTTAATATTCTATTACTGGAAAAAAATATTTCTGCTTGAGTAAAATCCTAGCCAGCATGATCACATGGGAGGCAGCTGTAGGGTAGGAAAAAAGTACAGATGAGGAAATTTTAGAGTCAGAGGAATTTGTATTTGTCAGGGACCCATTCTAAATCAAAGAAGGAGGCATAAAAAGGAATTTTGATGATTAGCGATATATATTCAGATGAGAGTAAAAGGAAATTTTATTTGTATTGATTTGTATTATTGGGATGAGCATTTAATATTTTTTTCTTTCCTGTTTCTCTCTCCTAATACAATGGGACTTTATTTAGCATAATCTAGTGGTGTCTTTAGAGTGTTTCATAGTTGGAAGGATCAGTAGGAAGGGGTACCCATCCCAGCTTACCTGAGAGGTCAGTTTGGGGCTGGCTCCATTTCCCATCTGTCTGGCGTTGCCAACAGGAGAACCTTAGCTTCATCTTCTGCATCTCCTGTGAAGAAGCTACCACCATTGGCTGACTCCTTACTTGAACATTTTTTACTTTGGCTAAGCTGCATTCTGCCTCTTTGTAAATTTATGCCACTTGTATTTCAGGGAGCCTTTCGGAAATTGTTTTCCTCTTAAAAAACTGTAACAAGTAAGTGGTGTCAGAAACCCAGACTTGTCAACTAGCCTGGTAGAGTTGGAGCCTGAATGGAGAACCTGACCCAGTGGAAAAGGGCTCTAACAGCAAGGACTGCTCAGATGATAAAAATGAATATAATTTGGGCTTTCTCTGGTATGAGGAAACTTTAATCAGTGAATATTTGCTCTCAAAAGGTTTTCAAATAATTATTTTTTTAAATATAAATACTTGGTGTACTATTCTGAAAAGTATAAACAGAGGTGACTGTTTTTCTTTTAGGGCTACTTTTCATAAATTGCCTGTGTTTACAATACTCTTGAACACATCCATTGCTTTTTATTTTTAATGTGTCATATCCATATCCATACATACACCAGATACATTATATAATGTCTGTAATGTTTAAATGGTAATTTGTATTTCATACTCCTAGGAGTTAATGTTTCTTAGAAAAGAGAAAATAAAATACATGCTTTGTACACATACTGAATGTTAGATATTATAGGCTCTTCATTGTCCTTTTTAGTCTTTTAGACATAGAACAAACTTTGAGAAAGGTCTTATTTCCATTATACAGATAGGGAAACAAAGCCACATAAGACTACATAAATTGGCTAGAAAGTGGTAGAGTCAGCATTCAAACCAAGGTCTTGCCATCTCTAAATCCTATGCCTTTTCATGTATTATGTGGCCTGGAGGTTGTTTGTGTTCAGACTGCTGGCTGAGATCCTAAAGTTAGATATTAAACATGTGAATAGTGTCACAAACTATAAGAAATATTTCCATTACCTAGTTGATGTTATTGAGAAACTCGTCTTACAGCTGAGGTGATTTATTTTTGAACACCTCCCTCTTCTTTAACCAAGTCCAAAACTGACAAACCCCACTGAATCTACATACTAATTTCTTTACCTTTCGGGCCCCTGTGTTATTGGTTTAGTTTAATCTAAACCAGTATTGTGGTGGATTATAGCAATGATGACCCATTTGATCTTGCTGCTTGGTTTCTCAGGCTGCAGTGGGGTGTTCCGTCTTTCAGTGGCTTTCTGTACCCTTCTTGCTGCTTGCTGCTAAGTCGCGTCAGTTGTGTCCGACTCTGTGCGACCCCATAGACGGCAGCCCACCAGGCTTCCCCGTCCCTGAGATTCTCCAGGCAAGAACACTGGAGTGGGTTTCCATTTCCTTCTCCAATGCGTAAAAGTGAAAAATGAAAGTGAAGTCGCTCAGTCGTGTCCGACTCTAGCGACCCCATGGACTGCAGCCTACCAGGCTCCTCTGTCCATGGGATTTTCCAGGCAAGAGTACTGGAGTGGGGTGCTATTGCCTTCTCCACTGTACCCTTCTTAGCATGGACCTAAAAAGCCCCTAGTAACCTGCTACCCTCGCTAACTTCATTTCCCACTCCTCCCCTACATGCGTCCTATAAACCTGTCACACTTTACTACAGCTTTGCCTTTCTATGAGCCTGCTGTTTTTTTTTTTTTTTTTGCTCTTTCTTGCCTTCTTCATTGGTCCATGCTATTCCCTCCCTCAACCTGCTCCACTCAGCTGAGTTTTCCTCATTACAAAGTCTTTTCTAAACCTCTGTCCCCCAGGATGGATGGATTTGGCGCATTCCTCTGGGCTCCCTTAGTTCCTGTGCATGGATCTGTCATAAAATGTATCACACTACTTGTTCTCATGTGTATCCCCTTGGCTTACTTTTGTATCCCTTCCCTAGCAAAACACCTCACATCCGGTAGGTGACTAAAATATTCCCTCAAAGACGTTCAGTCAATGAGTAACTGGCTGTGGGTCCTGGCTGTAGGTCTGCAGCACGGATTGTGTATCCTGTTGTTCGTTGTCCTCTGTGTCTTTCAGCATTGAGAGTTGTTTGCAGGACTTCTGTGATTGCGTCGGTGTGATCAGTGCATAGCATTTATGGCCTCCTGAGTGGGCTAAAATCTATGCCAGTGCAAAGAACAGAAACAATGTTGTCGCTACCTGACACTCTATCACCTTGTTATCTTTAGCCTACCACTATTACCATTTATTTATCTTACTGATTTAAAGTGCAAATTCATGATATGTTGGCTCTTTAGCAAAGCCATGCCAATTAGCACTGACCCTGGGGGAACATAAAAGAGCCTGGAAAAGTGCTAAAATCGTGCCATGTCCCATTATAAGAAATGATGAACGTTAAAGCATTTCTAAGTTTATTGATGTTAGCCAGGCTTAAGTAAGGCTCAGACAGGGACTCTCTTATGTCCCCTACAGGTAACATGGCACTGTGAGAAGGGTATGAGACAGAACAGTTCAAAGTTTGACATAACTACTAAGTCACTTCAGTCATGTCTGACTTTGTGCGACCCTATACACGGCAGCCCACCAGGCTCCCCCGTCCCTGGGATTCTCTAGGCAAGAACACTGGAGTGGGTTGCCATTTCCTTCTTCAATGTGTGAAAGTAAAAAGTGAAAGTGAAGTTGCTCAGCCATGTCCGACCCTTAGTGACCCCATGGACTGCAGCCCACTAGGCTCCTCCATCCATGGGATTTTCCAGGCAAGAGTACTGGAGTGGGGTGCCATTGCCTTCTCCTTGACATAACTACTCAACTCTATAATTCTTGATTTGTTACTGAACTTGCTGAGCTTCAGTACTCTCATGAGAAAGTTGGGAAGCAAATCTGATATGTAATTCCTCACGGTCAGGTTTTAGGAAAATCAATAATCCGTGAACAGGTTTGAGGTCATAATGATGCTCGGTAAATGGTCATTATGACTTTATATATCCTGAGAATATTAAAACCTGGAAGGGTTTCATCATAAAGTTTTATTTGATAAGAATACTATTTGGGCTCCCCAGTGATCACTTCTGTTAAAATTCTAGGCTCTGTGCTGGCTTCTCTATATTTATTATTTCTAATCCATGTTAAAATGGGAGTGGTGCAAAGGACAACCCAATAATTTCTATTATGTCTTTCATAAGTCGATAAGAACTCCTGGTTTGAGGCAGTGCTTCCTGATCGCCTAGTTCTGATAACACCTGAATTATTTTCGCAGAAGAACGGCAGTACCGCTGTGAGGACTGTGATCAGCTCTTTGAGTCCAAGGCCGAGCTAGCAGATCACCAGAAGTTCCCATGCAGCACTCCCCATTCGGCTTTCTCAATGGTGGAAGAGGACTTCCAACAAAAGCTTGAGAGTGAAAATGATCTCCGAGAGATACATTCGATTCAGGAGTGTAAGGAATGTGACCAAGTGTTTCCCGATTTGCAAAGGTTAGACATGGCATGCTCCACTACCAGAATGTGTTTGCTTACTCTGAAGTAAAACGTTGTTTATGCTGAATTTTCAGAATTGGTGCAGATGGGAAATTTGGAACAACAATGAGCTGGAAAAATGTATTAGTCACAGGTTTGGAAGTCATTTTCCCCTGTAAATTCTCACCTGTAAAATGTTTGCAGTGAAGTTGGAGTTAGTTATTTTGATGCCAGAGAGAAAATAATATGTTTATTATTATTATTTATGGAATGTAATTGGCAGCTGAAAGTTTAACATTAGAGTAAAACATAACTTATTGGATGAGTCAAGAGTAGAGGAGGCAACAGAGATGCTGATTAATCTAATTATATATACTGAACAGTAAATCTACTTTCTAGAAACATTTAGATAATAAAATAGAAACTTCTGATACTTAAGGAAAGCTAGATGGTCTTTTGATAGATCACTGTAATCTGTGGATTTAATTTCTACTATTTATCTAAATTGCACATATAAAAGAATAATAGAAACATGCCCAGTGAAGAAAATGTTGAATTGTCTTAAAGGGAAGAAAAAAATAAACAAGATCTAAATGAAGTAATTCTTTGATACATATTTTTAACAAAACAAATCACATTTCAATGACATATTAACTTTTTATAGCCCTTTGAATTTAATTCAGGAACAATGTTTTGTTTTGTTTTTTTTTTCTATTAAAGAAAATGACAACCCTTGTTGTTTAGTCACTAAGTCATGTCCAATTCTTTATGACCCCATATACTGTAGCCTGCCAGACTCCTCTGGCTATAAGGATTTCCCAGGCAAGAATACTGGAGTGGGTTGCCATTTCCTTCTTCTAAGGTGATCTCCCCAACCCAGGGACTGAACCCAGGTCTCCTGCATTGCAGGCAGATTCCTTACTGACTGAACCACCAGGGAAGCCCATATTTTGCAAACCATATTGATGATTACACTGCAACATGGTCTTTCAAATCAGAGAGGTGTTCAGTGTTAGCCACTCACTCAGTTATAGCTGACTCTTTGTGACTCCATGGACTGTAGTCCACCAGGCTCCTCTGTCCATGTCCAAGAATACCAGAATGGGTTGCCATGCCCTTCTCCAGGGGATCTTCCTGACTCAGGGATCGAACCCAGGTTTCCCGCATTTTGGACAGATTCTTTACCATTTGAGCTACTGGGAAGTATATTTAAACAGTGGGTAAGTTGTATGTTTGTTCCTACCTGATGGTTTTTGCCTTGCTCCACAAGCAATTTTAATAATTGTATTCATTACTTTGCTTTTAAATCTGGGACCTATAACCAGGATTTCAAATAGACATGACATCGTAGTATTTAAATGGGTATGGGAGTACATCAGCTAGCTTTACTCAAGGGTGTGAATTACTCACAGTCTGTCTTGGACATTCCACGTCTTTCACTGCACTTTGTTTTCTTTCTCTCCTTAGTGCTCCCCTTCCTCCTTCTCCTTTCCCCTCTGTTGATGGCCCTGCATCTCTCTTTTTATAGGAAAGGATTTCATATGGTAGTCATTCATTTTAATTCATTGATGACCAAAAAAGCATCAAGTGTAAACCTATTCCTTGAGGAGACTGAGTCAAAAGAATGAATCTCTAGCTTTGAAAATTCAGGCTTAATCTAGCTATTAGAGATAAACCACTCAGGTGACTAAGAGGGCTTTCCAAATACCCTTTAAACTCATCTTTAGTGCTTAACATAAACCCACATAGAGAATAAATCTGTTATATATGTTTGGCAAATCATGGATTTGCAATTAAAAAAATCACAGCACATCTCCTAAATATATTGTGCCCAAATTAAAAGCCGAAATGAAATCGCTAAATACCAACAGGTGGGAAAAGTATTTATACTGCAAAGCCATATCTCTGATGTCAGAGGGTAAGTATATTTCCTTCTATTTTGTTATCAAAAGTATTGGACAACATTATAAAACAAAAACTGACATCCTCAACACTAAAATATTGTGTGTAGCAATACTTCTTAGGTGGAGAAACCTTCTTACTCTGGGTGTAAGATTAAGCCTAAGTCAATGCTACTTTATGCCAAAACCAACTGTCAATTTAGTTCTTTCAGTCAAACATTCAGTAGCAAACAATAAGGTAACCTAATTATCTGGCATTGGGTGAACTCTCAAAACTCACTTCTTTGTAGCTCAGCCAGATGGATATATCATGTCACTGTGCAACCTGATACTGATCATCCAAGTGATAATTTGGGTTATATAATTTAGCTGGTGCAGAACCTACATGCCCTGAATATTTTCCACTTTACTGAATCTGATATTGTTGCTTTATATGTTAAGCAAATGAGAATTCCTTTCTTGACATGGTATATTATTCTGTTCTGTATCTTTTGTGTAAAATATTGAGAAAGGAATGTATGCTAAGTTGCTTTAGTCATATCCAACCCTTTGCAACACTATGGACTATAGCCCATCAGGCTCCTATGTCCATGGCAAGGATACTGGCAAGATTCTCAAGGCAAGAATACTGGAATGGGTTGCCATGCCCTCCTCCAGGAGAATCTTCCTAGCCCAGGGTTCAAACCAACATGTCTTATGTCTCCTGCATTAGTAGGAGGTTTTTTACCACTAGTGTCATCTGGGCAGCCCACCCTCCAAAACATGGGGGCAAGAAACAAAGGTTGATTTGCATGCAAAAGATGGAAAGAACTCAGAAGGCTAAGCCAAGCTCTATAAATTGGGGTAAAATTCTTTGAAAAGTGAAGTTTCATTAATGACTGACTGGATACTTTTATGTTTGTGAAAGGAGTGAAAATAAGCTTTTGTAAGAACCACTTGCCTTTTTCTTTTCTATCACTGATTAGCTGATAGCTGATAATGATCAGGGAACAATATGGGTTTTATGCTGGATTAGAAGAAACAAAGAAAAGAAAATTTGCCTTACTTTGCTATCATTTCCCCCTTTTGTATTGTGTACTATCTATACTTCTTTTTTGTTTTTACATTTTTATTGTATTTTAATTTTATTTTTAATATTTTTTATTGTGGTAAAGGGACTTCCCAGGTGGCTCAGTGGTAAAGAATCTACTTGCCAATGCAGGAGATGCAGGAGACGTGGATTTGATCCCTGGGTCGGGAAGATCCTCTGGAGAAGGAAATGGCAACCCACTCCAGTATTATTGCCTGAAAAATCTCATAGACAAAGGAGCCTGGCAGGCTACAGCCCAGAGGGTTGCCAAGAGTCAGAATCAACTGAGCATGCCCGCATTGTGGTAAAAGTCACATAATATAAAACATGCTATTTTAACCATAGTTAACTGTACAGTTAAGTGGCACTAAGTACATTTCTGCTGTTGTGCAACTCTCACCATCATCCCATCTCCTGAATTTTTCACCTTCTTTAACTGAAACTCTGTCTCCATTAAACAATAATTTCCCATCCCTTCCTCCCACCCACCCACCACCTGGTCCCTGGCCTCTATCAATGTACGTTTGACTCTATGAATTTGACTGTTCTTGATATCTTGCATAATTGATATCAAAGAGTATTTGTCCACCCCTAATGTATATTGCGGAAAAGGCAATGGCAACCCACTCCTGTGCTCTTGCCTGGAGACTCCCATGGACGGAGGAGCCTGGTGGGCTGCAGTCCATGGGGTCACGAAGAGTCAGACACAACTGAGCGACTTCACTTTCCCTTTTCACTTTCATGCATTGAAGAAGGAAATGGTAACCCACTCCAGCGTTCTTGCCTGGAGAATCCCAGGGATGGGGGAGCCTGGTGGGCTGCCGTCTATGGGGTCACACAGAGTCGGACACGACTGAAGTGACTTAGCAGCAGCAGCAATGTATATTGGAGTACACTTTCAAGGTTAACTTAATATATGTCCTCCAGAGTGTACCATGTACTTAAAACAATATCATACTCTTGGAGTTAGGAGACAGGAAAAATCTCAATGTACAGGGCATTCTTTTACCACTAGCTTTCAGAGTTTATGATTTAAGAACATTGGACTACAATACATGTCATGAAATGACAGGCCCTGTTAGTTTGCTAAAGACGATAGTAAGAACAGCAATCACACAACGATTTTGGAAGATGTCCCTGACTCAATTCAATGTTAACTGCCATTGTTAATATCTTTCTGTTAACTCTCTGATTAACATTTCAGCTTGTGTAACAAATAGAGGATTACATATTATAGATAAAGATAGGGCCATTCTTGTGACTCCACACACCTGTACTCTCCTGGTACTTTTTGTTCACAGAGATATCGCTGTTGGTGCTCAGATAGAATAGCATTACCAACTTGACTGACTCATAGGGCAGGAAAAATAAGTTCATGTGCCAATATGAATAGAATTGGAAGGAGGAAACTGAAAAAGAGAAAAATATGGAAACGTGTTTCTAATTTGTCAAGATATGAGAAAGGGCATTTCATTTTTTTTTTTTCCATAAACACTGCCATGCACACAGTGTATACAGCCACTGGGTAACATATTCTAGGCATACAGAAGTCTTGATTCTCAAACCTAGAGTTTTCATCTCACAGAAAAATAAAATATGGGGAAGAAACAGTGCTTGCACGCTTGATATGTTTTTTTAAATACCTTTTTATTGTGAAAGTTTTCAAATACCCACAAAACTAGAGAGGATGGTAGTGTATTCAGGTTCAATAATTGTCACACAAGACCAGTCTTATCTCAGCTATACTCATTTTGGATTATTGAGACAAATCCTGGACATTATATCATTTTATTTATAAATAGCTCAGTGTGTGTCTGTGGAAAATATGTAAAACATAAGTTCACTTTAAAAATAATGGTTCCTTATTACTATCAAATATTCAGTCAGTGAGCAAATTCCCCGTTATTTCATTATTTTTAGAGTTTGTTTTACTTACATTAAGATCAAAATAAGGTCCATTACTGCAATTGGTTTGTGTCCTTCTTATTTTTTAATTTAAAGGTTTCCCCAATCAAAGTCAGTAAGTCCCTCTTTCTCATTATAGTTTATATATAGAAGAAATTGAGTGTTTTTTCCTGTAGCAGTTCCTCCTGGCTGTAATCTACTAGTTATATCCTCTTGGTATTTTTTGGTCATCTTTATCCATCCCCTCTATTTCCTGTATACTCATAGTTACATCCCAAGCTGTAATCAGATTTAGGCTCAGTGTTTTAAGAGGAATACCTCATTGGTGCTATCATGTATTTCCATTAGGAGGCATATAATAGATTGCCTGGATTAATTAATTCTTTGCTGCTGCTGCTGCTAAGTCACTTCAGTCCTGTCCAACTCTGTGCGACCCCATAGATGGCAGCCCACCAGACTCCCCCGTCCCTGGGATTCTCCAGGCAAGAACACTGGAGTGGGTTGCCATTGCCTTCTCCAATGCAGGAAAGTGAAAAGTGAAAGTGAAGTCGCTGAGTCTTGTCCGACTCTTAAGACTCCATGGACTGCGGCCCACCAGGCTCCTCCATTCATGGGATTTTCCAGGCAAGAGTACTGGAGTGGGATGCCACTGCCTTCTCCGATTAATTCTTTAGGTGCTGCAAAATGAATGTGTTCTAATCCCCCTGTTGTTTCAGTATTTACTATCTGGATTAATTCTATGCAGAGAAACTCCCCCTCCTTGATTATTTCTCCTCCCCCTGAAGTACAGTTCAGATAGGAAAGGCGAGAAATGTGCATGAGTTTTCCCCTTTTCTTACTAGTTTTCAGAACAATGATTTGGCTTCTCAGCCTCTTCCAGGGGTAACTGGTGAGGTTTCATTTTTGTGTTTTTGAGTATTATTATCATTGAAAGATGAGATCATTATTCTTAGTGATGCTTAAATTTCCCCATCTTTAGGCAGTGGGTGTCTCTTCAGATTGGCAACCTAGGTTTTTTTTTTTTTGCCATGATCTGTAACTTTCTTGCTTTTTGCCATAACAAGATGTTGAAGCCCATCTTGTGTATTTCATGCATCAAGTTTGAAAAGGGCTATTTCTCTAAGGAGTTCTGGTTACCTTATCTGGGAGTAGTATCCTAATGTGTCAGAGAAGGCGATGGCACCCTACTCCAGTACCCTTGCCTGGAAAATCCCATGGACAGAGGAGCCTGGTAGGCTGCAGTCCATGGGGTCCTGAAGAATCGGACACAACTGAACGACTTCCCTTTCACTTTTCACTTTCATGCTTTGGAGAAGGAAATGGCAACCCACTCCAGTGTTCTTGCCTGGAGAATCCCAGGGACTGGGGAGCCTGGTGGGCTGCTGTCTTTGGGGTCACACAGAGTTGGACACGACCGAAGTGACTTAGCAGCAGCAGCAGGACCCTAAAGTGTTATATGTGTATATTTAATTAAAAAAAATGTTGCCAGTATCTTCTGATTATCACAGATTACCCATTATCTATAATATTTAATTTTCATTATATTCATGAAGATTTTGTATTCAAATTTTAGTGAGACAGGGAAACACTTGAGAAGGTAAAATATTTTAAGTTTTAAAACAGAGACGCTATACTTGTAGGAAAATTCTAGCCCTGTTTTTCTTTGGCGGGACTTTACAAGTGCATCTACTTATAGTATGATATACTTTTCTTTCCTCCCTATTTCATAGGCTGTATATGTATATATATATATATATATATATATATATATATATATATAACCTTAGTTATAAGATATATACATATATCTTCTCTCTAGGTAGTGTTTCCATCAGTGTCTATATCTACTTCTATATTGTTGTCGTTCAGTCGCCCAGTTGTGTCCCACTCTTTGCCACCCCATGAGCTGCAGCACGCCAGGTTTCCCTGTCCTTCACCATCTCCCACAGTTTGCCCAAGTTCATGTCCATTGCATTGAAGATGCCATCCAACCTTATCTACGCACTTGTATATTTATTCATCGGTCTGTAAGTGACCATCTATTATATTGGTTGTATTAAGAAGTGGCTTGTTGAATAGTTCACTTACAGTTCACTTTCCCATTGGTAATATAGGTAGGAATAAAAGTGCCTTTGTCAATGTAGGAATTATATACATTAGATAGGATAGCTTCCTGCATATTCTTAAGCAATCTTGTAATGTTTTTGGTTTGAGTGTTTGTGTTTGAATTAAGTGGGTAACAGCAGTACGTGTTGCAGTTAGAATTGTGTAATGAATCCAGAACTGGACAAGCAGCTAGTTGTTTATCATGCCCCTAAATTGGCACCTAATCCCTGCTAGCTGAATCAGGTTTATTTTTTTAACAACAGGGGCACCTCTCTGTATTGCCGAGAGGCACAGTCCAGGGAATATAAGATGTGCTTTTGTCTGTTGCAAGCCTGTTTCCTCTGTTTCTTCCCTGCCTCAGCTCTTTTCCCTCTTCTTTCTTTAATTGCCAGTTGGGTTAGTAAGAAAATGACTTTCTGTTTATTAATGTGCTCAAAGTCACCATGTCCTGTTAAATCAATTGTTCTCTCAACAGCTTGGAGAAACACATATTGTCACATACTGAAGAGAGGGAATACAAGTGCGATCAGTGTCCCAAGGCATTTAACTGGAAGTCCAATTTAATTCGCCACCAGATGTCACATGACAGTGGAAAGCACTATGAATGTGAGAACTGCGCCAAGGTACAGTGAACTTGCAGACTGCTTGGCCTCTCTCTGTCGTCCTGCTCTCTCCTAATCCATCATTTGCTGCGATATGTAAAAGCAAGCCGTGAGAAGGGAAGCTATAAATATCTTGAGAAAAGTAGACTGAGTGTTGTATGCTACAAGGCATTAGTACAGAGTACAAAAACACTTAGTGGGTACCCTTTTATTTTTGTAAGGGAGGAAGTAAGGCTTAATGGTGAGTTCCAGAACTAGGTGTCAGACATCCTTGGTAAATTCCTGGTTCCGCTACTGGCTTTCCAGAGTGGGGTTGTTTTATAGCTTTATGGAGAATGAACATTTTATCCCATGCACATTACTGATTTCTTCTAATAGCAATTTGTGTGGAAGTTACATACAGTTTCTGAATGCCTAGTCAGAAAGAATGGGAGACTCCTATACTTCCAGATTTTTCCACCCAAGCCCCCACTATAAATTATGACTTGGTTCTAATTAAAAGTGGAGTTCCTTAGTGACCTGGGCTGAACAATATAAGAGCGAATTGAAAGCACTTCACCTTGACCGTTACTCTTAACCATGGGAACAGCAATTCACATCATTAAATTTTCATGTTCCTCAATTAACTAAAAGATGTCCTGGTGTCATGAAAATTGATTTCTCTTTTCAAAAAATTTTCATGATATTTGAATATCTTTTCATATGTGGAAATTGTGACATTTGACACTATCTTTAGACGTATTTTGCTTCCAGATGTGTGGGTAGCTTTTTGTTTACCCTATTTCCTTTTTTTGTTTGTTTGTTTTTTAGTACAATGTCCAAAGGAACCATTTTAGTTTAATGGTTACTTGATAAAACACAGTGTTAGAATTTAACCCCTAAGGGAACTCCTCGAGTAGATTTGGGACACTTTATGCAAAATCCATCCAATTTTGTACATCTTTGTTTAAAGGATGGAAATAGTGCACCATTTTAAATAATATCATGGCTTGTACTTTATTATTAAATTCCATTCACTCTAAATAGGATCAAGAAGACCCTGAAAATGCTTTAATAATGCCATTAATTATTTTGCTCAACTGATACTAATGAATACTTGTGCTAAGTCTACAGAGCTGAATAATTTACAGTCCTGACCCTCGAGAGGCTCACACTTTGGAAATATGACCTTCTTTTGGTCTTTGGGGAAAACAAACAAAAACTAAACAGACACACATAATCCCTTCTTGAGTCATTCCTGGTCTTCTTTCTTGTGTCCTAGAATTAAGTTTCTTGATTAATCAGTACTCATTTCCTAGCAGGTTTTCACGGACCCTAGCAACCTTCAGCGGCACATCCGCTCTCAGCATGTTGGTGCCCGGGCCCACGCGTGCCCCGAGTGTGGCAAAACGTTTGCCACTTCGTCGGGCCTCAAACAACACAAGCACATCCACAGCAGTGTGAAGCCCTTTATCTGTAAGTTTTCAACACTCCAGCCCCCTTTCCTGCATTTGTCTCTCATCCGAAAAGCTCTGTGACCAGGAGAGTGAGCCATGCGTGGCCCTGAACGCGGGGGCCTCTGCATTAGCAATTTACGGTCTCATCCAGTCAGGCTATTTTCTATGATGAGATACTCTTTTATAACCAGATCCATGGTATTTTGCCTATGATCCCTGGGGTGTTTTCTTTTAGATGGGATCAGTAACAGGTAGAGAAAAGACACATTGTTAAATAACGTGAAGGAAGCCCCCCAGGTTGTGAGATTTGTTGTGCTGGAAATGTGTGTGGTTTGTAAAACAGCAAATCACAGATACACTAGACAAAATGAAGTGAGAAAAACCTATTCTGGGTCAGAAAGAGCTAGAAGAACCTCATCTGGCAAGTAGGTTTAGGACTGTGTGTGTGTGTGGGGGGGGTGTGGGGAGGGGATAGGGGGAATAAAAGACCCTTTAATCTACCCTTTGTTGTTGATCATAGGTTGCAGATCAGTAGTTCTCAGTTACTTGAAAAGCAGAACACTTTTACTTTGATGCTAGACATACTGCTTCTCTAACCCCATGCACTCAAACATATTTACAGACACTGTATTTTCAGGGAACATTCAATCTGACCACCTACCTAGAATATCCCTATAACCAAGGTCTTCGGGACAGGTCCACCTCAGCCCTCTTTTGCTTCTTCTCTTGTCCACCCACCCCTGTTCTCTGTATTATGCTGAAATGTTTCATATGGAAAATCAGTTGTTCTCAGTCCATCTGGGCAACAACTCTGGGCTTTTCCATGGCTCAGCGGGGCATATAAACACAGTGACTCACTGAGCTGTGTTACAAACTTCAAGACAGATTTTGGATCCAGATAAGCAGAGAACTGGATGAAGCATACTCAGGAGTTGGCAAATCCTCTGACTTGGGAATCCTTGCAAAACAGTTTTTCTGACAGCTACTTGATGGTTTGTAGTACGTATATGAGACACTACTACAGGACCTGATGGAAAAAAACCTAGTTTTCAGTGCCAACATGGAGATGCCAGAGACTAACACGCCTCCTTTTTACCTTTGCACAGCTCTCTTTTGTGTTTCCAAGCCCCATGAGAGCTTTTCTTTCCCTTTCCAGCTTACACTAGCATCCCGTTTTGCTCATATGTTCTTCTGTTCCCTGGGTGGATTGAAAAGGACTAGCAGAGAAACAAAAGGGTGCTCTATTCTCTCTTGAGGAAGCTCTGTTGAAAGTCATGGGAAATAAAATATACAATGGAAATTTTAAACTTCTTGTCTCAAAAAGACATTCCTGACTCTAGGTCGTAATGCCCTAAAAATGTACTTAAAGGTACTGCAGGCATACATAATTCATTTATTTCTGACTTTTCAGAAATACATTTTGATACATTTATGTTTTGGTGGAAAATAGAGAGGAATTGATCACACAAATTATCATCACCCATTTAATGCTTTCACTACTATTTAAAAGTCAAAAAATAGAAATTCCTATCATCTAAGATTCTGGGATACGGAATTTTAATTGGGTTGAAGTCAAGTGTTTCACTTTAAAACACGATAGGGTATCCTTTCCCAATCAGATTGTGCAGACCTATTTCCCATGACTGTATTTTCAGTAATTATTGGTAAATTTAAATAGCAGATGGCATTCTTCAAATATAAAATCTGACAGAGGACCATGGGGTAATTATGAATAATAGCCATGTAATTTCAGAACAAAAGAGGAGTTGGTGTGGAGACTTTGGAGTGGAGGAGGTTCACCTAGAGTTGATATCTGTTTCTCACCAGAAGGCCACACACCACGCTTTACCCCCACTGGTGTGTTTATGGCAACTGTCTCTTATTACAGTGTACCGCCAAGCTTGAGCCCAGAGTCACCAGTGCTAAGGTAATTACTCACTGCCTTTACAGAAACCTCCAGCCTTCCCAAATAGAAACCACATGCTCTAATAGGCTGAATATATTCAAAATACCTCTTAATTTGTTTAATAAGTAGAAAAATTCAATGTTAACTGCTGGCTAATTCCTTATTACTGAGAAAATTACAGTACAGCATAGACTTAAGCATCAGTTGAGCCCCTTACCTGCAGGTTTGGTGGTTTGTGGTGGGCCAGGCTTGGCCTTCAAGTGAGAAAAACAAAGCCTCTGCCAATGGAGATATCCCAGATTCTAAGTTCTGGAGACCTGATAGAAACACTGTTTGTCAGTGTGATAGAGCCTCCAACCAGGAAAGTCAGATGCACCTTTTGTTACTCCCATATAGAGGAACTCTTGGTTTTCTGAACCTCTCTCACTGTTAGTGGTGTAGAGAGCAATATTTCTTTGCCAAAATATTACAAACCTTTCAAAACCTTACACCTTGTTTGGACACCCGTCGGGATATTTTTTCAATGACTTGTAATGGCCCAGAGCGGGGGTGTCACTTTCGTAATGAGTGCACGTTTAGAATTCCATCAACATTTTATTTACTATTTCTTGTTATTTCTCGTAGCTGAATTAGTATAACTAGTGAAAGTCTCATGTTTCTACCCTCTAGTTCATATGGTTTTAATTATTATATCAAAGAATTTAAATAGTATGTGTATTTATTGTATATGGTTAACTAGTATATCTTTTTAAAGCAGATTCTGTTGAATATTCCAGTAGAATGACTTGAAAAGAAATAACTCACGTTTTCTCTTCCCGTTAAAATGCATGTTTTAGTCTCTACAGTGTTATGAATCATCCCACAGCTGAAAGCTCCTGTAATGTTACTAAGCACAATTGATATGTGTAGCAATGCATTTTAATTGTTAGTAGTAAAAGAAATAGATATGGAATAACTTGGTACTTCCTGTTTGGTGGTGTGGGAGATAACTGAAGTTCCGGATGAATTTTGCATGACTGAAGGTTCATAAAATCTTCTTTGAAATTTTTTTTTTTAGTTGTTATTGTTTTGACTTAGGAGTTTAAAGGCAGTCATCACATGAAAGAAATAAATGTTGCGTTTTATCTTCAATTTGATTTCTTATATTTGTTTCAACAATTATTAACAAAGCATATCATGTTTCTGCATGGATTAACGTTAACAGAAGCATGAAAGTAAGCTCACACGTAAAGGGGACTCATCTTTAGTAAAGTAACGTAAAAATGTGATGCTTGGGGAATGGATACTATAATCTTGCCGGACTGTGGAGTGAGTGGGATTCCTACATAGCAAAGGAGCTATTAAGGGTCAAGGAGTTTGGTCTTAAAATATATTTAGATCTGTTCAGACATATATGAGAAAGAAGATGTTCTACTTTTTTGGCAAATTCTGGGGGAAGAGGGTTATTTCCAGCCGCACCCACTACTGTACCCTGACTGGATCCGAGCATTCCATGCACTCTCCCCTGCTTGCCATAGCTGGCAGTACCGCATACAAGTCAAGCCCCAAGATAACCCGTGAAGATATGACAACAAGTGGACATGTTTCCCAAGGACGGGGTTTCATAAATGCAGGAAGGTTAGCACAACCACTGGTGTGAGGGGAAGTCGGAGGACGTGCTCATAGTTCATGGGAACCAGCAATGCAGGATGGGCTACATTCAATTTAGTTTCCTTTGCAGGCTTAAAATAGCGCCATTGTAAATTATGTCAGTCTTTCTCAAATCATGAAAATGATTGTTAAAAATGCCTCAGAATACACAATGTGCATTGTTGTGTGGCTTTGATGTGTGAATGATGAGAGCATATGATATAATACAAATTAAATAATGGTAGAGCAGTCACAGGCTTTTTCCCTGAGGGAAGAGGGAATAAAGGTGAAGTTTCTGGGGGAGGGGAAGGCTGTTTTCTTTTGTGTTGGTGCTTACAATATAGAAATCTGTAAATGGTCTAAAATTTTAAAGGGATTCCTGTTCTGTTTCATGTTTAGCAGATCTTAAGAATTTATGTTGTAAAGATTCTGCTGGTGTCGTCATTGGGTTGGAAAATCAGTGCATGCTGGAATTTGACTTTTTAATAAATATTTGAATACACAAATATGATGCAAAATATGATGTAGTGGGGGTGACAAATATTTATATATATTTATATGAAATATTTGTGCTGTCTCAAGACATTTGTCAGGTTGGATGCCTTGCTTTGGAATCTAGTGAAATGGGGTTTTCTGTGTTTGGAGCACGACTTTGGTGCCTCCAACGTCTTTTCCTGGCTTCCTAATTGAAATTTGGGGTAAACCACTTGTGATACTTGCTAAATTCAGAAGCAATTGCCATAAAGCCTGAGATTCTTTTTTGTTGTTTGCACACAGGTGAGGTCTGCCATAAATCCTATACTCAGTTTTCAAACCTTTGTCGTCATAAGCGCATGCATGCTGATTGCAGAACCCAAATCAAGTGCAAAGACTGTGGACAAATGTTCAGCACTACGTCTTCCTTAAATAAACACAGGAGGTTTTGTGAGGGCAAGAACCATTTTGCGGCAGGTGGATTTTTTGGCCAAGGCATTTCACTTCCTGGAACCCCAGCTATGGATAAAACGTCCATGGTTAATATGAGTCATGCCAACCCGGGCCTTGCTGACTATTTTGGCGCCAATAGGCATCCTGCTGGTCTTACCTTTCCAACAGCTCCTGGATTTTCTTTTAGCTTCCCTGGTCTATTTCCTTCCGGCTTGTACCACAGGCCTCCTTTGATACCTGCTAGTTCTCCTGTTAAAGGACTGTCAAGTACTGAACAGACAAACAAAAGTCAAAGTCCCCTCATGACACATCCTCAGATACTGCCAGCTACACAGGATATTTTGAAGGCACTATCTAAACACCCACCTGTAGGGGACAATAAGCCAGTGGAGCTCCAGCCCGAGAGGTCCTCTGAAGAGAGGCCCCTTGAGAAAATCAGTGACCAGTCAGAGAGTAGTGACCTTGATGATGTCAGTACGCCAAGTGGCAGTGACCTGGAAACAACCTCGGGCTCTGATCTGGAAAGTGACATTGAAAGTGATAAAGAGAAATTTAAAGAAAATGGTAAAATGTTCAAAGACAAAGTAAGCCCTCTTCAGAATCTGGCTTCAATACATAATAAGAAAGAATACAGCAATCATTCCATTTTCTCACCATCTTTAGAGGAGCAGACTGCGGTGTCAGGAGCTGTGAATGATTCTATAAAGGCTATTGCTTCTATTGCTGAAAAATACTTTGGTTCAACAGGACTGGTGGGGCTGCAAGACAAAAAAGTTGGAGCTTTACCTTACCCTTCCATGTTTCCCCTCCCATTTTTTCCAGCATTCTCTCAATCAATGTACCCATTTCCTGATAGAGACTTGAGATCGTTACCTTTGAAAATGGAGCCCCAATCACCAAGTGAAGTAAAGAAACTGCAGAAGGGAAGCTCTGAGTCTCCCTTTGATCTCACCACTAAACGCAAGGACGAGAAGCCCTTAACCCCAGTACCTGCCAAGCCTTCAGCAACCCCGGCTGCAAGCCAAGACCAGCCCCTGGATCTAAGTATGGGCAGTAGGAGTAGAGCCAGTGGGACCAAGCTGACTGAGCCTCGTAAAAACCACGTGTTTGGGGAGAAGAAAGGAGGCAACATTGAACCAAGACCAGCATCCGATGGTTCCTTACAGCATGCTAGACCCACTCCTTTCTTTATGGACCCTATTTACAGGTAAGGGAGGTCGGGAGACCGCTAAGTATGGACGGACAAACAAAAGGTGGTTTTTATACTCTAAAGTTACGACTTTTAACAGACCATTTTTTATTATTGTTATAAAACAGAGTAAAGTTGTTTGATCTGGTGAATTCATTTTTTATTCAGAAAGTCAACTCATTAGGTTTGGACTTATTTTTGGATGTCTCCGAATTTGGGGTTTTGGAATAGACCCATGGAGTTCTTTCCCTTGACAATAAATTTATTTTTAAACACATTTTTTTTAAGTGGAAAATATGGGAAAGCCATATTTAAAGCAAGTTGTCAAGTGGCGGAAGAATGAGGCTCCTGAAGGATTAATGCAAATATGTGTGGGTACTTAAATGGGTCAGGTTATTTGGAATGAAATGGGACAGGGCGAGAGTTTATTCTTTATTAAGCTACCGACACAGACCTTAATAAGTGCTGGTCTTATTCTGTTTCTAAGTAAATCTCTTAGAAGCCCCCTGTAAATGAAATATTGATCACAAAAATGCTTTGTAAATGATGTGAATGATCAGCTTAAAAACACATCTGTGTCTAATGCCTGCATTATTCAATTTCCTTTGCATCCAAAATTTTTTAGGGTGGGGAAATATATGCTTAATAAAAAGCCTCTTAGGTCCAGTTCTCAGTTAACACTGGGCCATTCAGAATGATTCAGTTTTTAAATACTAGTTTTCTTCAAAGTGTAGAAACAACAATAACAATGCTTGCGATATATTTTAAATATTACCAAGCATTTTTACATTTACTTTCTCATTCAAATCATGAACATCGTTAAGAGTAAATGGAAAATGTAGACAATTTTTTATTGGACTTATTTAAGCTGGCAGTATTTGATATTTTTGCCTAATTTTTTTTAAATCAGGAGACAGTTTTGTTCAGTTTCTTCATTCACAATATTTCTTTGAGCGTCTATAACTTGGCAGGTACAAGAGCTGCAAAGCTTTTTCACTTCAAATTCTTTTTCTACCTTTATTACGTAAGTTAACCAAGAAACATTACCAGTTCATTAAGGACTACCCCTACTTCAACATGACAAGGAGCACAGAAAAGGACAAAACAAAAATGTCTCAAAGCCATCATTACCATGTCGGGCACTCCCCCCACCCCGCCTCCCCGCCCACCCAATGATTGCATTTTCTTTTATGTGGCAGTTCTTTTACAGAGAAAGAGAAAGGAGCGGGGGACAGATCTTCCATATTTTGTATGTAGCTTATATATTGTAGCATATACATATAGCATATACATGGTCAGTAAGGTTGTATTTCCAACTCAGTGATACATCTCAGCCCTTTGAAAGATAATTTCTCAAGCTTTCTTTCTTCAGTTCAGTTCAGTTCAATCGCTCAGTTGTGTCTGACTCTTTGCGACCCCATGAATCGCAGCATGCCAGGCCTCCCTGTCCATCACCATCTCCTGGAGTTCACTCAAACTCACGTCCATCGAGTCAGTGATGCCATTCAGCCATCTCATCCTCTGTCCTCCCCTTTCTCCTCCTGCCCCAATCCCTCCCAGCATCAGAGTCTTCTCCAATAAGTCAACTCTTTGCATGAGGTGGCCAAAGTACTGGAGTTTCAGCTTTAGCATCATTCCTTCCAAAGAACACCCAGGGCTGGTCTCCTTCAGAATAGACTGGTTGGATCTCCTTGCAGTCCAAGGGACTCTCAAGAGTCCTCTCCAACACCACAGTTCAAAAGCATCAATCGGCACTCAGCTTTCTTCACAGTCCAACTCTCACATCCATACATGACCACTGGAAAAACCATAGCCTTGACTAGATGGACCTTTGTTGGCTAACTAATGTCTCTGCTTTTCAATATGCTATCTAGGTTGGTCATAACTTTCCTTCCAAGGAGTAAGTGTCTTTTAATTTCATGGCTGCAATCACCATCTGCAGTGATTTTGGAGCCCCCCAAAATAAAGTCTGACACTGTTTCCCCATCTATTTGCCATGAAGTGATGGGACCAGATGCCATGATCTTTGTTTTCTGAATGTTGAGCTTTAAGCCAACTTTTTCACTCTCCTCTTTCACTCTCATCAAGAGGCTTTTTAGTTCCTCTTCACTTTCTGCCATAAGGGTGGTGTCATCTGCATATCTAACTTAGACCCTCCCAATGGCAATGAACTTCCAGTTCATCCTCATACCCCTTCCACTCTTCTCTGTCATCTCCCAGCCTTCCACCTGCTTGCTCTAATCTCAGTCTTCTCTCTGGTACAACTGTTTCACTTGAGGCTTTAGGCATCTCATTTCACCAAACTCATGAAAGACCTAAACCCAGTTTTAGTGTAAGACCTGGGTTGAAATCTCAGCTTTTTCATGTCTTAAAGTTTTTTTCCTCCATAAAATGAGTATAAGAGCACTGATTTCAATAAGTGAAAGAGTATATGTAAAATACAACATATATGCAGTTTCAAGAAGTTGAAGCTGCTTTTAGGCTTCCCAGGTGGCACTAGTGGTAAAGAACCCGGCTGCCAATGCAGGAGGTGCAGGTGACCCAGGTTTCATCCCTGAGTCAGGAGGATTCCCCTGAAGGAGGGCACAGCTACCCACTCCCTTACTCCTGTCTGGAGAATCCCAGGGACAGACGAGCCTGGCAGGCCGCAGTCCATAGGGTTGCAAAGAGTTGGACACAACTGAAGCGCCTTAGCACAGAAGCTGCTTCTTTTCAGTTTGAAACTATTTTAAAAGTATACTTACTGAATATTTTTTTAAAACAAAATCACCAACAGTTGGTGAAAGAAATTAATTCAATCCACAATGTCATTTCCTATATGCTTAATAGAAAATAGAATGGCAAACATTTCTAAAGCAGAAGCACTGTATAGATAAGTTTGATAAAGTCTTTCCTTATCTTCAAAAAGTTTCTTATCCTCTTCTCACCACCCCTCTTTCACCTGCCCTGTTTATCAGCAGCAGCGGCTAGCAGGGTATGTGGTAGGCTTAGAAAGTCTCCTGCTGGCATTCATAAATGTAAAAGAAATAGAATGATGATTTGTGGGAGCACCTTATTGATAGAAAATTACTTTAATTTTCAAAGTGAACCTTCTTCACCTGCTTTTGAAATCAGCCAGCATTTTTGTCCACATTTGCAATGGAAAGGTACAAACTTGTGAGCGATGCCTCCGATTTCATGACTTGGTTTTTAACATTTCCTTCTCATTATTATTAGTATTACTACTCATTCAATAGGATTTTTCCATTTTAAAAAAGACCTTCTTTCTCTGAGCACCTAGAAGTGCCACGAGTATTCTTCAAGAACTGAAACAGATGTCTTTATATTTTTATTAGTGTGCTTCCCGGCAACCTACCATTTGCTTTATTGTTAGCTGTTTTAAACGTCAGTGATTATGCAGGGATTGATCTGTGAGACTGATTCTTCTCCAAAATCTAATTTTAACCTTTCAGAGTAGAGAAAAGAAAACTAACTGACCCACTTGAAGCTTTAAAAGAGAAATACTTGAGGCCTTCTCCAGGATTCTTATTTCATCCACAAGTAAGTATTTTGAATTTGAGACTTCAAGCTTGTAAACTAACTTGTTGATCCTGAAAAAGCAGGTGCAATGAAATGAAAGAAATCTTGAGAACATTAGGATTTCCTATGACGCTGGTGTGGAAGAACACAGGAAATTCTAGCAGAATTAAAATCCAAACTTTTTAAAGAAAAAGTAGTCTATATATATATATATATATGTGTATATATATATATATGTATATATATATATATGTATATATGTAAATATAACATGGTTTCAGTGTTATTCTCTATTAAGTACTTACTGAGCTAAAGTGTATTTTGGAGTGAGCAAAATTCAGTTAAGAAATTAAATATTGAAGTTGTCTTTCATGTTTAAAAATTTGCGATTTTAAGAAATGGATCACTGTGCGATTTGTCCCAAACTCATGAAGGTCATTTGTGTTCTTTTAGTGCTTAGATAAAAACAGGAAATGAGTCTACCTGACCAGTTGTTACCATAGAGGGTGAAGGAATTTATCTAGAGACCACTGGGCATTCCAGCAAAGTTCTGTAATTGCAGAAGAATTCACTACAATACACAGAGCTATTTGCTGGATGGAGTTGTGTTCATTTATCAAAATATGTATAATTTCTCACTGCAAAGAAAATACAGAGCAGTGCTATTTAATTGGTTCATCTTTATGTCCCCACATTTTTGGTCATTAAACAAAAAACTAGTTTACATATCTATTAAAGTGTGGAGAATTATATTGAAAGAAGGAATATATAAACATCTCAAATCTGGTTTCTTAATGATATATATATATATTTAACTTACTGATTATTAAGGATATAAGCTCCTTATAGACAGTAAGCAATACTTTAATGAAAATGTTTGACAACAGAGTTAACTGATTTGTTCTGTTCCAATATATTCAAACCAAAATTTATGCTTCTCTGATAAAATCGGTGGAAAATTCTATGCAAGCTATCTTACAGAAAGCTATGAAACAATTAAATTTAATCATCTTGGAATATGACTCTTTCCCCCACCCCTCACCCTCACCCTCTCTGCTACTGCTTCTTTCTTCATTTTTAAAAGTACTTTCCCAAATTCTGGACAATAAAGTATGAGGGCTGAAATACCATATTCTGGGTTGAGTGGAGAGATCTGTCATTGCTCAAAAATTCTCTCTGTTTTAACCTGAAACAATATATGATTTAGTATGAAAAGGTTAGAAATATTCCAGTTAGTATTCATTTTGTGTAGAAAACTAAGCAATTTCTTAAATTATTTTATGGAAACCAAGTTCTAAAACAGTAAATGTTTATCAGGTACTTATTTTCCACATTTAGATTGATCTGAATTGCACTTGTTGGTCTCATGGGCTAATAAACCTGAGCATAATGCATTTTTGTGTCAGATATTATACAAAAAGTATATCTCTCTTGATAACTTTCTAATTAAATGCTTATAAGGATATTATAGTTATCCGTATAACTGTAATTAAAATATATTAAATTTAATTACAGTTTTTTTGTTTTGTTTTTTATTTATTTTATTTTATTTAACTTTACAATATTGTATTGGTTTTGCCATATATCAATTACAGTTTTAATTACAATAAATCAATCTATTTTATATTCTAATTATCTTTTAAATCTAGTAACTAATCATTTCAGAATCAAGTGCTGTGGGTACGTAGTTTAAGGGAGGAAAAAAAAAAGCCAGGATTCAGTGTCTTTGAGTGACTCAGTCGATCTGGCTTTTAGTTTCCTTACTTATTGGATGAAGGAGTGGGTGTAAGGTCCCTATCTTCTGTGAAATTCAAAGATTTCTAGCTAGCTGAGGCAAATTTACTGGTTCAGCAAATGGGGAGTTTTGTCTACTAACATCTTCACATGTGCATGTAGCTGTTGTAAATGTGTTATATGCATATTTTTAATGATATAAGCAAATCTGCTATGTTTTTATATTCTCAAAATTAATGAAGGGTACCATAAGATGAGGCATGTGTATAGAGCTTGGGAGTATAGCAATCACTCGCTCAGATCACTGAAAAAATACCTATGGGAGCACAGTGGCAGAGGGTGTCCTCCCCACACCAGAATGTCATGTCTTGTTATATGAGACTAACTATTTTTGCATGTTGCTGTAAGAACAGTACCCAATAGTGATCAGTAAAATATTTAACACATCATATGTCATGAATACTGATCAATCAGAATGGGCTCCTGCCACTGGGGAGCTGGGTCCTGGAAGCCCCTGCTGGCCAACTGTTCATGCTTTGGTTGCTGGCTGGTGGGCTGTCTGAAGGGTCTTTTGGGAGGAGGCCTGGGCAGCAGGAGGACATTCAGGATAGTTGGGGCAATGGCTATTTATCAATGACGACAGAAATATTTCATTATTTTGACAACCACTGTGACTGTTTTTGTGTGTAATGGCTGTATGTCCCTGGGATACAGAGGGCATAAAGAGTGTCACCTGAGAGATGTTCAGGTCCCTCAGTTTTTGTCAAGCCTTCAGAGCAGTCTGTCCTTTCAGACTTTAGGCTTCCCTGATGGCTCAGCAGATCCACCTGCAATGCAGGAGACATAGGAGACTCAGGTTCGATCCCTGGGTTGGGAATGTCCCCTGGAGTAGGAAATGGAAATCCACTCCAGTATTCTTGCCTGGAAAATCCCATGGACAGAGGAACCGGGTGGGCTACAGTCCATGGAGCTACAGAGTCAGACATGGCTGAGCACGCACAAGAGGACTGTTCTTTCAGAAAATCTGCCTCATGTGTTCTGAAGTTTCGGCAGAACTTTTTTTATTCTTTCTAGTACTGTATCAATTCCATCACAGCCTCAAGATCCACCTTCCCACAAACAAACAAACAAATGAAAACAAAGAGAAACTGCCTAGGATTTGGGGCCAGAAATAACTGCTTTAGAACAGGCTTTACTACTTATTAGCAGAAACGCTTCAATTTTGAGGCATGTAGTTCATCTCTCCGAGTCTTCTCTGTCAGTGTAATGCGTTTACCTCTTCTAGCCTTACTAGGGGCAGCTGAAAGGATCAGTGCTCACATACATGACATGTTTAGTACTGTGCTTGGCATGTGGAAGGATCTAGAGGTAGAAAAGCTCTCTTTATTATTGGATGCTGAAGTATTCTGTTTTGACTATGAAGAAGTATCCGTAAAATACCCTCCCGCCATCCCCTGAGCCCAGTTTCTTTGGCGGAGATACATCAGAATCTAGAAATCCCTGGAAGGATGCTTGCTGTGTTCTTGGTGCTGCCTTGTTGGACACCAAAGCATTCCACCAAAATGAAAGGACTTGCCTCCTCTGCACCCAGGGCTTGCCATCGTTTTGTAGGTAGGTAAGTGCTTGGTTAAGACCATTCACAACTTCAGTTTTCATTTAAAGTATTTTGGAGCAAATCACGTGGTCCCTCTGGGGCTTCTATATCCTCATCTTCAGAATAAGAATAATGTTATTTATCTCAGGGTTATCTACCTCTATCTATTTCTTAGGATTGTTATAATAATTAAAAGGCAACCACATGTTTTCCATGCTTTAGGGAAAACCTATAAATAGATAGATATGTAAATACTTTGTAGTGGTATTCTCTGATTGTAAAAATTTTACAATTTTTGTATGTCTTTGTATCCTGTCCCCCTGCCCCTCGCCTGCCTCTACATAGTTATTAATCACTGAAAGTTGACACTTCATTCAGATGGTAAACAATCTGCCTGCAATGCAGAAGACCAGTGTTTGATCCCTGGGTTGGAAGATCCCCAGGAGAAGGGAATGACAACTCACTTCAGTATTCTTGCCTGGAGAATCCCAAGCACAGAAGAGCCTGGCAGGCAGTCCATGGGGTTGCAGAGAGTCGGACAAGACTGAGCAACTAACACTTTGATTTTCACTTATACAAATAAGTTGGATATTTATTAAATTTTATTGAAAATAAATTATTAGGCCATTTTACTGCCTTTTAGAAGAACTTATGTATTTTTAAAATCCTTGACAAAAATACAGAAAACATATAGGAACATATACATCAGAATCAAAAGATAAATACTGGCTTTATCATTCTTAAGGTTTAAATTCCTCTCAGTTTAGTTCTTAGAGAAGTATATTTGCTCTGTCAGGCCACTAGAGCACTATTTCACTTCTATTTTTCTCTTATAAATAAGTTAGTTTAACATAAGGCTGAAATAAGTAGTATAGGGTTTCTCCCTGACTATGTGTTTGAAAATTACATTTGGAGTCTTAGATTATAATTTTGAAAAGAAGATGACAGCCACAGGAGGTGAAATGGAGGAAATGATATTACCCTGTGATCTTTGGAATGTCCATTTCATTGGGTACTTTGCATTTTGGGTACTTTGCATACACATTGACAGCTCATTTGAATTGCCATAGAAATCACTTGGCAATTATACTAGTATAAAACTGGCTATAAATTATACCTTTGTTTGATTTTCCTATACTTTAAATGTTATTTTTAGTTATTTATATATTTCAATTTCAGATGTTTGGCTTTGTGTTAATCTACAGTGGAAACTTTATTTTACTTCCATTTCTGTGCTTTATTCATTTTTTTAAAATTTTCTTCATTTTAAAGTGTCTTCACTTTCTTCATTTAAAGTGTCTACTTGTTACAGTATTCCAAAGAACTGGGGAAAAGACTAAGAACTTTTCCAAGTTCTCGTGTGTATATTGATGTGAAAATCACATAGGACTTTTGTCCTTCATCTTTCGCCCTTTGTCTTTCTTTTGCTTTCAGCAAGTGTTTCTTCTGTTAGATTTCTTCTGTGGTAAATCTTTCATCCTTAAAAACTGTGTATATTCCTTATTAAAGATACCGTAACCTACGAAAGCAAGATATATCCCCTTTAAACAAGCAAAATGATGTTTTAAAAGATATAACATTTGTGTTTCCTGGTAGAGCTTCTATTGGGTTAACCAAAAAGTTCATTCAGATTTTTCCATAAGATCTTACAGAAAAACCCAATCAAACTTTTTGGGCAACCCAGTAATTCACTGACATTTTCACCAGGGACTCTTGTCATAAATTGTCACAAATAACTACACATTTGTAGTTCTTTTCATTACTATTCTTCAGCGTTCAGACTGCTGCTGGTCCCATGCTAAAAGAAACCAGTTTATTTCCAAGTACACTACCTTTTTGTTACTCAGTGATTCACATTTGGGTATTTATTTCTTTCTCATTAATGCTGTAAAAATATGAGACTAGATTTTTTTTTCAGGAAATTGCTTACATTTTAGTTATTAAAGTAAAATTTAGGAATCTTGTTTTGCAGTCAGTAGAAACAAATGAAAAGGAAGTATCTATTTTGCTAAGATTTGGTAGTAAGTAATATTTAGCTTTGTTGGGAAAAAGAACATTCTGGTTTATAACCTTGATTCTAAAATTTAATTGAAGTAAATAGAGAAAACTCCATTTATATTCATTACCAAGGCTTTTACTCAAGGTATAGTTACATGATAAGCAAAAATTACTTAGTATAAATGTTAATTTCTCAAAGGATAGATTGCAATAAAGATACCTATACAGAAGTAATTTTTTTGTTTTTGTTTCAATTTTGCTCCCAGTTCCAACTGCCTGATCAGAGAACTTGGGTAAGTTTTCTCTTTATATTTTTGACTAAAATAATGTAGCATTAAAAGGAAAACAACTAATATTATAAATTGCCATAGAGAGATTTCTGAGCTCTTTTCCTTTAAATGATAGAGCTTTAGCAGATAGATTTTCATCTTTGTCAAGCTGCAAGATACTTTCAGTTTTGGTTGGACATTTAGTGTCTATAAATTGTTTACAGAAAGTTTATTCTCTAAATCTAACCCATTCCATAGTAATTGTACCTTGATGTAGAACTCTTTCTAAGTACTTGGGAGTGTGTGTTAATAGGGATTTCAAGATGGATCACTAAGTGGAAACAATAATTATTTGGGGGAGCCTGTACTGGCATGTTAAAGATGCTTATGATAAAGCCTTAAAAAAGAATAAAACCTGAACTTATGAGTAGACCCAAGTTGACATTGTAATTCACATCCATATAACCCAGGGCAGAACTTGGTTCTGGCTGTGTGGATTCACAAGACTAAATGTTTAAAAATCTTTATCTATCTAAAGAATATATCTTTTAGCATTGGGTCCCACTTCTTCAGGCTTCCTGGTGGCTCAGCAGTATAAAATCTGCTTGCCAGTGCAGGAGACGTGGGTTTGATCCCTGAGGCTGGAAGATCCCCTGGAGAAGGAAGTGGCAACCCACTCCAAAATATTCCTACCTGGGAAATCCTATGGACAGAAGAACCTGGTGGGCTATAGTCCATGGTGTCTCAAAGAGTCAGACATGACTTAGTGACTCAACAACACCAACAACCCACTTCCTCAACTTTCTTTTTAAAGTGTTAAAAATATTTTTATTGGAGTATAGTTGATTTATAATGTTGTGTTAGTTTCAGGTGTACAGAATAGTGAATCAGTTATACAGACATATATATCCCTCTTTGTTTTTAGATTATTTTCTCATTACAGAGTGTTTAGAGTTCCCTGAGCTATATAATAGGTTCTTATTAATTATTTATTTTATATATAGTAGTGTGTATGTCAATCCCAATCTCCCTATTTATTCTTCCCCTCAACTTTAAATTAATATTTCCAGATACAGTAAGTTCACATCACTAGGAGACAGCTTTATTTTTTTATTCAAGATACAAGGAATACTATTTATTTATGTTTCACTCCCAAATAAACCTCAAGACAATGAAAACGTATATAAATAGCATGTATTACAAAATTTCCTCTAAGTGTATATATTTTTACTCTTTTATTCTCCTCTTCACTCAGAATTATACTGATTTTAAAGTATGGATGGAATCTTGAAATATAGTTCACTTTTTCCTTAGTCACCATAACATTAAATATCAATTATTTTAAATTAGAACACTTTGGCACTTACCTGTTTCCTCTATCTGATGTTAGTTTTCCTTTACCAGAAATTCTTCCATTTATTTCTTCTGTGGAATATGTGAGGAATTGTGGATTTTTCTCATCCTATCAACTTTTAAGGTTTAAGTTCACTTTTTTCCACAGTGTAAGAGCAAAGAGACAGAGACTTCCTTGTTAGGCAAAACTGTGTAGTAGACAGCGTTGTTCTTTGGTTATCCTGGCTTATTATTTCTAGTATTTTTTGGTCTGCCTTCCCCAGGCAAGGGTTTGTCTTAAATTTTATCATGCCGCATTGTCTTCATTCTTTCTAATGTTGACTTTTACTTGCTGGTAGCTTTGCTGTTAGCTGCTTCAAGAATAAGGTGTTGTCTCCTATACAAACGGCCAGTGCTGCTACAACTTACAAAGACAGTTCAGATTTTAAGTTAGATGCCTTTTCCTGATAATGCAATGGTATAGCAACTGCTATGACAATGCTTTAGAAACACTCCCACTCTTTGAATCATAGATGTTGCAGAGCTGTAATTTATATTTTTATTATAAAATGGATATTAGTGGAAAGCATTAAAATATTAAATTTTACAAATTTTAGTGGTTGAAAACTATAATTTTATAATCATGACTGTAGAATATGATACATGGAATGAGACAACCATAAAATATGAATATTTATTTCTCCCCCAAATGGCCATGATTTTAAGATTTCTCAAGATAATCAAGTGAATAAATATGGAAAACTACCAAATCTACAAACTTTCCCATCATAAGTTATTTATGAAAAGTTAGTTGTTTTATGATAAACCCATGTGTAATCTAATTTATGAAACATTAGGTCACATAATTCATGGTGCCATTGGACATATCATTTTGTATAATCAGATTGTCACTTTAATAGTTTTAATGAGAAACTTCTTTATGTCATCAATTATTGGCTGCCAGATAAAAAAATGTTAAGCTAAGTGCTTCGGACCCAGTTGATGTTATCTTGCCTGCTGAAATGTTTTTACAAAAATGAACTATTTGACAAGGGAGATAGTTACATTTTTGGTAGAAGCTAGGGAATTGTGTCTAAATACTAGTTTGCGTCAGTTTAAAGTTAATAGCCTCTAGGGGACTGAAAGGGGGGAAAATGACTTCCTTTTCCAGACATCTGGCTGCAGATACCATCAACAACTATAATATATGTAAATAAAAATCACTGTTCTATAGGAAAAAAAAACACTGTCATTTACCAATTGGAGATTAGTCAATGACATTGATAGGATATGGGGCAATATCTTTCTAAAATATATATTCTGATTTTTGCTTCCTTTTCCCCCTTATTTTCAGCAGATTTCCTATTCATTGTAGTACATGTTGTCCCCTTCATTTTTATTTTCATAATTGAAAAGTGCTGCTAAGTCCCTTCAGTTGTGTCCGACTCTGTGCGACCCCATAGATTGAAGCCCACCAGGCTCCCCCGTCCCTGGGATTCTCCAGGCAAGAACACTGGAGTGGGTTGCCATTTCCTTCTCCAATGCATGAAAGTGGAAAATGAAAGTGAAGTCGCTCAGTCGTGTCCGACTCTTAGCGACCCCATGGACTGGAGCCTACCAGGATCCTCCATCCATGGGATTTTCCAGGCAAAAGTACTGGGGTGGGGTGCCATTGCCTTCCCCGAATTGAAAAGTATTTGTAGCTAAATTGTTTCACTTATCCCAATTCATCCTGATTTTTTAAAATACCAATTCAGACTTTAAAGTGAATGTTAAAACTTACTACGTCTACAAAATGCATGTTTTTCCAAGAGGAGTATCACATGAGTCAGCCTAGATAGCTAGAGGAAGTTGAGGTTTTGACCAATGCCCTAGATAAAGCTCATCTTAATCCCAAGATATGGAGTAGGACTGATTGTTGATCACAGAATCCCAACTAGCAGATGTCTAAGTCACTTATTCTTTTTAAAATTAATTTTATTGAAGTATAGTTGATGTACAATGTTGTGTTAGTTTCAGGTGTATAGCAAAGCGAATCAGTTATACATATACGTGTATCTATTATTTTTTAGATTGTTTTCCCATATAGGTCATTAAAGAATATTGAGTAGAGTTCCCTGTGCTATACAGTAGGTTTGTATTAGTTATCTCTTTTATACATAGTAGTGTGTATTTGTCCAAGTTACTTCTATCTGTCTTAATGGAGAAATTTATTCTTTTCAGCTGATGTTAAGTACATGAGAACAAATGTTAGGAAGATGAAAGAGAGGATTCAGTGATGGCTTTTATGTTGCTTTGGTGGTTGCTAGCTGGAAAGACGAAGAAGGCAATGGCACCCCACTCCAGTACTCTTGCCTGGAAAATCCCATGGACAGAGGAGCCTGGTAGGCTGCGGTCCATGGGGTTGCTAAGAGTCGGACACAACTGAGCGACTTCACTTTCACTTTTCACTTTCATGCATTGGAGAAGGAAATGGCAACCCACTCCAGTGTTCTTGCCTGGAGAATCCCAGGGACAGGGGAGCCTAGTGGGCTGCCGTCTATGGGGTCACACAGAGTTGGACATGACCGAAGCGACTCAGCAGCAGCAGCAGCTGGAAAGAAAGTGGGTGGATGTGTGTCTGTATGTGTGGTGTTAACAGTTACCCTCAGCTCACTTCCCATCTTTCTCCTCTGCTTATTCCCCACTCCAATTTAATCTTCTTTTCATTTGACACCAGAAGCCAGAGGTGGGGGTGGCTTATAGAGGAGGCACTTGAGTAACCACTATTCTTTTTCTTGTTATCCTTAAGAATGCTGTTACTTAGTCAAGTCCATAATATATATTTTTATTTCTTGATACTTTCCCAAGTTGAAACAGTTTCGGTTAAAGTAATCACAGTGATCTTTCTTCAAAAGGAGCTATTAGTAGCTCCTAAAGCAAGACACATTTCTCAACAGCCAATTGCTGTTAAATAACTTGAAGGACTTACGGTTTATGTGTGCTCGAGATAAAAGCTGAGAATAATAGTAGTCATGAGTAAGCTATTTTCCATATAAAAGGAAAGTGTTTCTGTAAGATGTATTGCCACAGGAATCTGTGTGTCAGCAGGGTGGACACTCAAATGATTTAGAACCACTAGATAATGAAACTTTACTCAAATATTAAATGTACATACATAAAACATTTATAATCATCACCCTTGCACTTACTATTCTTCCCCATAAATGTATGCGATCATGACCCTTACCCTTGCTTGTTACTGTTAATCAGCTTGAAGGCCAGAGGTCATTTCTTACTCAGACAATTTATTGCACCGAGGATGGATTATCAGAATGATTTTCTGAAAAGAACAATTAGAAGGAATAAATGCAAATAAAATAGTATCATAAAATATTTCTGGATTGATTTTTAATAAATAAAATCCAAAGTAATATGAAAATGCTAATGCTCTAGCTAGAGGGGAATAATGACCATATTCTTTAGGGACAGAGTTTCCGCCAACCTCTCTGAGCAGCATCATCATTCCATATCTCTGCCCTGTGATCAGTATGTGTCAGAATCCTTCATAGTGACAAATGTGCTGTCCACTTGCATCTGTGGAGAATGTTTTAGCAGCTGAGTGATTATGAATCAAACCTCTGAGCTTACAGCCCCTACCGCCTCCCAATGCGTTCACATTTGTCGTCTGACAAGTAAATGTATCTTGACTTTCCTCTGAGATTTTTTTGCACCGTGTTTGATGAAAGACATTTGGCAAATTGGCAGTGGTACCCTGTACGTTGCAATTTGTAGCTAGCATTAGGAGTCCGGGCATGAAATGAGAGGGCAGGCTCCAGGATAAAGGAAAAAGAAAGAAAGCTAACTACAATATGAATAGTCGTTTGAAAAATCAAGCATACAATATTCCCTTTGTAAGAAGAGAATCATGTTTAGGCCATTCACTTAAGATTTTGCTCTAGTTTTAGAAGTCAGTAGTATTCTGTCCAGCCATGTGTCCACACAAGATAAATTTTATTAATTATCCTTTTGAGTACAAATTGTTGCCTTTTATTTTTAACCTGAGCTCAAAATAAATTAGGCCTCCAACTCTGTCTTGCCATCTTATCAGCAGAAGTATCATTTTCTTGAGTTGATCAGTTGCTTGAACATACAGTTTTTACCATTTTTAATCCTTGCATGAAGTCTTCTAGTCTACCGCCCTAGCGTTTGGAGAAACATACAGAGTGCATACAAAATACAAACACCTTTTAAACAGCTTTCTGAGTTCTCCAGTGGCAGAGTGCCCTGAGAACCAAATAAACAATGGATGAGTTGATTTTACAAGATGGCCTGAGAGTTTGCTTTTTCTACTTACAAATTCAGCAGTAAGCAGCTTCCAAATAAAATGTGAGCATGGAAGAAACATTTTAGGAAGGTTGAAAGGAGAGAGTCTGTCTTAACTATAGATAGTAAGAATCAAGCTAACTTTGAAAGTAAACACCACCCTCTGATTATGACTCTGTCAAATATGTGTGCAGATAGACAAAAACTTGAAGATTATAAGCACAATAAATTAGGTTATTTGAGGAGAAGAACTAGGCAGGATACTTTTTCTATGAGAATACTGCCCTAGAGTGTGGTCATGCCAATGTAATATGAAGTTAAGATAATATATCATGAAGTATCATTTCAATTCAATCCTTTTTCAAGACAAACTAATATTTTACCAAAATTCTTCGTGTATGATCCCACTTAAAAATCTAGTATATCGATGTTAATTTAACATAAAGTACATCTTACACACTTAATTTTTTCTTTATGCATTACATACATTTGGCTCTAGCAGTAACTTTGGAACACTTGATGTTTTTCATGCTTTGAGTTTTTTCATGGGACTTCCTAGTTCCTGTGGTTTTTATTACTTAGGCAAGGCATACAGAATATTTTCCTATAATTTCCAGTTTACTATTTTTTACTGTATATTTTATTTGGTCAGCTTGCAGGCCAAGAAGATGGTGGACTCATGTCCCAAAGAACCATCTTGCCAGAGTTAGAATTCAGACTTCTTTTGTTCTAAAAGGGGAGGGGTAGAGTCAAACATCTCTTGGTTCTGGTCAGCCTCTGGAGAGGATGTATTAATTTCTTCCTTCCTGCAGTCATTCACAGGTGGGCCTAGTGAATAGCATGATACTAATGCTGTCTCTTAACTTAATAAAATCTGTAACTTGGTTTTGTTGTCTCATGTATTTCATTGCTCTATTGTGTATCGAATTATAAAGTGATCTGACTAAGGTCTTATGGAAAAGTTCATGTGACATTGTGTACCTTTGTTATCTTTAAAGTCAATGAATTCTCTCATTTGTTTAATATTGGGACACTATAATCTCTTTCTACAGCCTCTGCATTCAGTGGATTTGATTCTTCCCTTTTATTAATAATGATTTCTTAGTTTGCTAGAGATGAATGCAGCAGGAAAGATCTCTGCCCTGTCCTTCATGGTCTTATGCTTTTGTCTTTCAGATGTCAGCTATTGAAAACATGGCAGAGAAGCTGGAGAGCTTCAGTGCCCTGAAACCAGAGGCCAGTGAACTTCTACAGTCTGTTCCCTCCATGTTCAACTTCAGAGCTCCTCCCAACGCCCTGCCAGAGAACCTCCTACGGAAAGGAAAGGAGCGCTATACCTGCAGGTAACTGCAAAGTTAATCATGACTGGCTTCCCAAAAATCTCCCCTCTGATTTCAAAAGGCCATGCTGTTTGTTTTGGAAATTACTCTTGATTGGATGATTAATAGCAACCATGATAGATTTCAAGCACTTCAAAGTACTCTTTATTTAGTGAGATATAAAAATAGTGGTTTAAAAGACTATTATTAAATGAAAATTTTAACACAGGCCGTTTGGTTGTGATAAATGAGGTTGGAAATGGTCCAAATGCTATCTATTTGTTTCACTTTGATGTTTATGAATTTTCTTTCACAGTTAATTATTTTCATCCAAAGGTATAATACTACTGTCCTCAAGCATATATTTATTTATTAATTGTCATGGTATTTAAGAATAAGGCTCTTAATGAAGGACAAATAAGGTCGATAAGTGAGAAAACTCATTAATAAGTGCCTTGTTACTCATCAGTAGTATAGCAAAGCTTTTATTTGTTTCTGTTTTCTTTTTTAAAAATAAATCATGCTTATCATTTCTGAATTGTCTCAGAAATTTGTGGCATCTGACTCAGGCATATCAATTTATCTGCTAGTTAAATGTGTTTGGAAAATGTGTTCCTTTCTTTCCAGAAGAGCTTTTATAGGAACATACCTTGATGGATGAGGTCTTAGAATCTTGTCTGATCTGATACCACTCAATGTATAGAGAGTTGTCACTGTGGCTAACATGTAAAATGAGTTAAAACATTTGAATCTGTTTATATCAACCCAGAACCACAGGCTCCTGTCATTTTTTTTATCTCCTTGTCTGGTTTAGTTTTGCAGATGTAAAGATACAGAGTTAATAAAAGAGGCACATGGAGGGGGTCATCAAAACTCAAGTCTGTTTTCATAAACTGCTTGCTTACACATGAGCAAATTCACCCGACTGGATCTCATAAGGCAGCCTTTATTTATAGAGTTATTTATGTCTGTAGAATGACTTTGTTGCAAATTTTAAATAACAAAGACATGTGAGTTCCATGCAAGATTAATTAAATCAGAAATAAGCATCTGGCTTCTAAGCAGCTTGAGTGATATATAGGCAATTGTGCTGACTTTTCTCTTATAAATATCTTTTCATAACAGATACTGTGGTAAGATTTTTCCAAGATCTGCGAACCTAACACGGCACTTGAGAACCCACACAGGAGAGCAGCCTTATAGGTTTGACAATGATTTTTACTAAATATCTTGATAACTGTTGTAATAAATTGGACCTACTGCCACAATTTTAAGAGTCTACTTTTGTGCATGTCTGAGCATATGTCTGTTCAATTTTGATTCAAAGAAGAATTAACTAATGTCTGGGATTAAAATTTAGAAGAGTCCTAATTTCTTGAATCGTCTTCTTATATCTCAATTTAAAAGTTCTAGCAGTGTCTAGAATAAACTTTTAAGAACTGTTTGTCACTTTTAAAATTAAGTGTTTTCTCTCCTCAGTGATTCATGCTATTTTAATTGACAATAATCATTACCTTGTAGTCTCCCTTTCCCAGGCCTTAAATCTCTGCTAGGAATTAACAACCCAGATATATCTTAGTTTTCCCAGTACAGCTAAGTCAATGTCTACAAGTCTTGATAGGATGTTTAAAGAATAAATTTTACCTTGAGAGGAGGAAGAAAAGGAGTAGAACAGATAAAATAGAACATATTATAAGAAGGGAGCAGTTAACAATTTCTCAAGTGCTTCTCAGCCTATTCTCTTAAGCATCAAAATCAGCCATATGACACATGGAACTATGTTTAATTTTAATATTATTCTGTACAAATGAATGATCATAAGCACCATCTCCCTTCCAGTTTTAAAATATCATCTGCATTGTTCAATGTGCAATGCCTTGCGCACAGTATTAGATAATTCATGAAAATTTCTTCAAAGAATGAATGTTAGTTATTTTAAGTAATACTGTAATTTTATTTTACTTCAACATTCTTATGGGTTGCATATGTATAAAATTATTTTTATCTGAATGTTTACTTTTTTCATTAAAATAAATAATTTATCAGCTTTCAAATACTTCTTTATATACAAGGATAAGAAAGTGGGAAGACCAATGTTCATTTGAAAATAGTTGAAACTTTAGGAGAAAACTAGAGAGACTTAAACTCAGATAATAATAAAGTATTTTCTTAAATCCTTTGCTTTCCTACATATTCTGTAAATTACTAATCATAAGTAATATTTCCACTTTGTATGTGGTAGATTGCATTGGATATAATAGGTTTCAGAGAGATATAAATGTGGGAAGTGTTAGATGGTTTCCCTTTTGAGAAAATGTCATATCCAAGGAATTCTGCTTAAATGGAAGGAAAGATTTCCACACTTATATTTTGTTATGGCCAAGGGTCTGGTATGCAGCTATGATATCATGCTCATTTTTCTTTTTTTTTTTTTACCTGAATTCAGTGGATTTATTCTGCCCCATAAATGGTGCTATTATTGTATATGTATTTTTAAAAACGCAAACCAGAATTTTGCACAGTTGAGGATCTTAAGCAATTATTTGTTCAGCTCCTCTGTTTCACAAGTGAAAAAATTCAGATCCACATATGCTAATTGCCTTCTGTAACTGTTGTCGTTTAATTGCTAAGTTGTTGTGTCTGACTCTTTGTGAACGCATGGACTGTAGCCCGTCAGGCTCCTCTGTCCATGGGATTTCCTAGGCAAGAATACTGAAGTGGGTTACCATTTCCTTCTCCAGGGGATCTTCCTGACCCAGGGAACAAACCTTGTTTGTTCTTGTGTTCTATAAAATCTGATATTAATAGACCCCAAATTAAAACACAAATCTAGAACTCTGGGTTTTTATCTCATACCATGATCTCAAAGGCTCTCATACCCACTGTGTTTATCAGGATGGCTTAATCGTGTATAGCTCATGAGTGTGTTATGTACTTCTTTTTAGAATTTCTGAAACTTAGGATCTGATTTGAGGGTTTCTTAACTACTTACTCCCTGGTAGCTTAGATTGTAAAGAATCCACCTGTAATACACAGGATACCTGGGTTCGATCCCTGGATTGGGAATATCTACCTACTCCAGTATTCTGGCCTGGAGAATTCCATGGATAGAGGCTACAGTCCATGGGGTCGCAAAGGGTCAGACAAAACTGATCAACTTTCACTTCACTAAACACCTACTAACTTACTGAAGCACTCAAACTTTTGGCCAAGATGTTAGCAGAGGAAAGATAGAAAATAACAAATGCTTTTTGGTTAGAACTTGCTTATTGACTGAGTTTATTCATGTTAAAATCGATGCTATTTATTAGATTTAAAGCTTCTATGCATGCAAGCAGTTTGAAGCATGTCAAAGAGAAAATGTTTCTTCCTTCTGTGATTTCTGTAGAAATCATTTTAAGTGAAAATTATTCTAAAAAGTTTAATGAGAGTTTACGTTTTCTCTATCAGTGTGTTTTAGGTTATTCTGCTTAGGACAACACAATTGGGCTCATTGTACCATGGTTCTCATTACAGTGAACCTTGGAAGTTCAAAGAAGGCATATATATATATATATTTAATCAAAGGCTTAATTATCAATGTGGGATCTTATCCATTTTTAAATTAATATTATTAATTTAAATTTGATGGACCTCATGATGCCAGAACAGTTTTTTAGGGGGAAATTAAATCAGCCCTTGAGTTGGTTTACTGATACTATGCCAAAGTAACTAGTTTAACAAATTTATGTTCCCCACTGGACTAACTAGATTTCTGGCATCATATGAAGACAGCCATAGAACACTTTCAGGGGAACAGGGTACTTTCTTATGTTGAGCCCTCAAATTGGTGTATCTGCATTTAGAAGTGAAAGAAGTGTTCTTAACATATGGGAGAATGAGTTAAGGATTTTTTGGTTGTTAAGTTAGAAATTTTCACTTAAAAGTCATCTAAAAAAGGTGATTTTTCCTTTCAAGCAACACACAAAAAAATCATATAAAAAGCTAACACAATCTTTACTTTAAAAGGCCAGAGGGAAAAATTTTGTCAATTACCACTTTTCTTCCTTACCATAAGAGCTGGTGGGAAGTTGGGTGGGATGATGAATTACTTTTTTATTTTGTGACTAAAGGAGAACTTCAGTAATTTATGATTTTTGATCATAAAATATCATGGAAGGCATAAACCATTAGTCAGTCAATATTATGTGCTTTCTTGAAAAAAAAAAAAACTGACCTGATTTAGAAAAATAGAAATGGAAAACTGGGAGAAATTCAGAATATTGTGGGGGGATGGGTAAACAAAGACCTTGTGCTTTCATTCAAACAGGAGAATTTAGCACCCTTTCTTTTGTTAAGGTTTAAAGGTTAACACAGTAAAGGCTTTGGGGGCTCCTAATCACTACAGATTATAAAAATTAGTATCTTTGCTATCAGACTAAACTGGTCACATTACTACTACTACTACTACTAAGTCGCTTCAGTCGTGTCCAACTCTGTGCGACCCCATGGACTGCAGCCCACCAGGCTTCTCCGTCCCCGGGATTCTCCAGGCAAGAACACTGGAGTGGGTTGCCATTTCCTTCTCCAATGCATGAAAGTGGAAAGTGAAAGTGAAGTCACTCAGTCGTGTCCGACTCTTAGAGACCCCATGGACTGCAGCCCACCAGGCTCCTCCATCCATGGGATTCTCCTGGCAACAGTACTGGAGTAAGGTGCCATTGCCTTCTCCAAACTGTTCACATTGCCCCGATTTTAAAGTTGGAAAACTTTATTGTTATTTTGCAGAAGATAGCAGAATTTCCTTTAGGATTAGCAATTGAGAAAATGAGTTTACTAAGAAATTATTTAATCAGGCTCTGAAATTTTGAATTAAAAAAAATGATTTTCTTACTTATTTGAAGAATACTTGAATCTGTTTCCTGTTTGTTTACAGAAGGTTTAATTGTCCTAAGTGGAAAATAAAACTGCTACCATTTCTTAATGTCTTTAATTTTGTCAGCTTTGCTTGAAATACTAGAACTGATTACCTGGGTAAACTTGTGAGCAATCAAATTATCAGTGTTTTATTATGGTTTTTCATGAAGTTATAAAAATTTTTGATGCAATCAAAGTCATTTACCAGAATTGAAATCTTGGCAATGTGGATAGTAATCTTTGCTGCAGTGTTGTTTTATGGGTGATAATTTTGGAGATCTGGTTTGCTTGTCTTGAGATTTGTCTTGGTTTGCTTGTCTTTTGATTTGCTTGCAAATATTTGCTCTGTGTTTGCTTTTCAGATGCAAGTACTGTGACAGGTCCTTCAGCATATCTTCTAACCTGCAGCGGCATGTTCGCAACATCCACAATAAAGAGAAGCCCTTTAAGTGTCACTTATGTGATAGGTGTTTTGGTCAACAAACCAACTTAGACAGACACCTCAAGAAGCACGAGAATGGGAACATGTCTGGTAGGTCATTGACTGTCTTCTGAGGAGGAGATGCTTGGCTTATTCTTATTTTAAAAGACAGTTGGGATCGCTCATCTCTCATTCCCCTTTGACACGAGAATCAGATCCTATTGTGAAAATTTGTCGCACTTTTCCCTTGAGATTTTTGAATGAAGTGAATTGTTGAATAATACACAACTCAGAGCTTCATTTGGACCGTTTTATTTTCTGGATGCATCTCAGTGGGCAGTCTCGAGCACAGAGAACCACAGTTGGAACTCAAAGGAGACTGATGAATCATGATTTTCTAAATCGCAGGGAACAATCTTTGACCCTGTTGGCACAGAACATGGCCACTGGCCTGGCCAGGATGACCAGAGTGGAGCCCATGCTTTCAGCATTAACCTAGAAACCACAGCTGCTTTTGCAAACAGCCTACAGTTCAGAAAACTTCTCTAGGGGACCTGTTTTAGATATGAGAGATAAAAGACTGTCAACCTTATCAGAGTAGCCTGTAGCAAATGCTAGTGGTGTGTGATTTTTGGTCACAAATTCTGATGCAAAATTAAAGTTTAAAATGGCAAAAAAAACCCCTAGCCTTCCTTTAACCCAGGACTACTAATGCATAGTTAGCAGAAGACATGGTGGTTTTCTTGCCTTTGACTTCTAATGTGTGTGTGTGTATACTCAGTGGCTCATCTGTGTCCAGCTATTTGCAACCCCATGGACTGTAGCCAAGTCTCCTCTGTCCATGAAATTTTCTAAGCAAGAATACTGGAGCAGGTTCCCATTTCCTACTCCAGGAGATCTTCCTGATTCAGAGATTGAACTTGCATCTGTGGCATCTCCTGCATTGGCAGGCAGATTCTTTACCACTGTGCCACCTGGGAAGTTGGCTTCTAATACTTAGATAACATTGCCCAGCTGGCATATGTGTGTGATGCCAATCTATGTAGCTGTAATTGTTTCTAGAGAATTAAGGGCATGACTTGGCAGTGGGGGGAGGGGGCATGCATGGAATCTCTGAAAAGAGATTTTAAGAACAGAGAAAAGTTGGATTGATACAAAGTAGTCTTTCCTTATGGAGAAGGCGATGGCACCCCATTCCCGTACTCTTGCCTGGAAAATCCCATGGACGGAAGAGCCTGGTGGGCTGCAGTCCATGGGGCTGCTACGAGTCGGACACGACTGAGTGACTTCCCTTTCACTTTTCACTTTCATGCATTGGAGAAGGAAATGGCAACCCACTCCAGTGTTCTTGCCTGGAGAATCCCAGAGACAGGGGAGCCTGGTGGGCTGCCATCTATGGGGTCACACAGAGTTGGACACGACTGAAGTGACTTAGCAGCAGCAGCAGTCTTTCCTTAAGGAAATTATTTTATTATTTATCCTTCCTCTAGTGTAAAGGGACATTGCTTATGATTTTTGAATGAACTATGTACTGTTGGTTTTCCTTAAAGCCAAAACTCTAATGATCATGGTTTAAAAATATTGGATTTTAGAGATAAGGGTCTAATCTAGTACTCAAAAGTGACAACACTTTCTGCATACACTCTTATGTATGCAGAAAATTATCGCTATAATTTTTCTGTCAAAATTATTTCAGAAAATAAATAAGTAATTTAAAAAGTATAATGTGTCAAAATTGAATACTTATTTGTTGGCCCAGATTATAACTTCATGAAGCTGAAGGGTATTCTAACCACTTGTGTTTGGCATCTAGACTATTGTGATGAACTATCAAGCCACAGATATTTTGTGGGCAAGATAAACAAAGGAAGCAAATGTTAGTATAAAGTTTGACCACATATTACAAAGAGTTTATAATTTGTAAATGTATGGAAATTTTAGACAATCTTTTGATACAGCTATTTTGATTCTAATTTTATAGGTAAGGAAACTGAAGAACCTTCTATAATCCATAGACCCAATAATGTCTTCTTAATACTATCTCAAGACTGGTGTGTTCTGGGTTTGCCCAGAGCTTAGCTCAACAAAGCAATATGCCATATTTCCAGCATGTGTTCAGGCTTTATTTGATAACATACATTAGCACAGGGGCAATAAATACATATTAACTGCCACCAGGACTGGGTATACAGTTTTTTCTGGCAGAACGTTCATAAGACCTTTCTACAATTTGCCTTACTCTGCACTCTCATTCTACGAATAAAAACGTTCCTATATCACAATGGGAGTAGGAGGAAGCTGGTGGGAGAAAGAGCATCTTTGGGAGATTGTACCTCATGATTTCAGTGGTTCACAGTAGTCCCCATTATTCATTGGCACAGATACTGTGGTAAAATTGGGAAGACCTTGACCTCCTAAAGTTTTCATTATTAATACTTGAAAATACTTGAATACTTTAGGAAACAACACTGATCGAATGAAGAAGGTGTGAGATTTCAAATAAATAATAGTCTAAATGATAGTCTTTTTCACAAAAGGCTTTCTGTCCCCTCAGGTACGGCAACATCATCGCCTCATTCTGAACTGGAAAGCACAGGTGCAATCCTCGATGACAAGGAAGACGCTTACTTCACAGAAATTCGAAATTTCATCGGGAATAGCAACCACGGCAGCCAGTCCCCCAGGAACACTGAAGAGAGGTAAAGCTGGGCTTCCCCTTTTTAAAGTCAGTGATTTCAGAAGTGAACGTTTTGAAATACATTTCAGTGCTCATTTTTGTGACACTGCTTTACTCCTGCCACCAACGGTTGGTGTTTGTTTAGTACAGATTAAATACCAAATGTTCTTCTAAGCACTTTATGTGTATCAATGAACTTAATTACCCTAATAACCCTATGAGATAGGAACTGTAATTATGTAATTTTATCACTGAAGGAATGGCGACATGGAAGGTTAAATAACTTGCTAAATGTCACATAAGTAATAAACGAGATTTAACCTAGGCTGTTTGGTTCTGTAGCCCACGATTTTAGCACCATTCTATTCCGCCTCTCTTTATAGCTAATTAGAATATTTTGTCAAAACTTGGCAATTAGAAGGGAAAGCCACACAGGGGTTCAGTTGAATCATTGACTAATGCTGGTTACTATTATGTTTCATATTATGTATAATGTACACATACAGGGACAGTGTGAGCTGTTCAGTCGTGTCCACTTCTTTGCAACTGTGCCCATGGACTGTAGCCTGCCAAGCTCCTTTGTCCATGGATGGGATTCTTCAGGCAAGAATACTGGAGTGGGTTGTCATTTCCTTCTCTAGGGGATCTTCCCAACCCAGGGATTAAACCTGGATCTCCTGCACTGCAGGCAGATTCTTTACTCTCTGAGCCACCAGGGAAGCTCCATACATATAATATATGACTGTATATATTATATGACTATATGTATCTATATATGTTAACATTATATGACTGTATATATAATATATATAACATATATGACTGTATGTATCTGTAGATATTTATACATAAAATATTTATTGTCATCCAAATATCTTTTTTGAAACCATTTGTGACTTAATAAGAGTCTATCACTTCTTTATATGCTTTCAAATGCATCCTTATTTCATTCCAGCATGTTTGTTTCCGTGGGTATAATTACACTTGTTTTTAGTGACCTGGTGTGCTGGATTCCTCTTGTCATTCTCAACATCAAGCACATATGGCTTAATTGATATAGAAATAGGGCTTCTTTGGTGGCTCAGCAGTAAAGAATCTGCCTGCAGTGCAGGAGATGTGGATTCCATCCCTGGGTCGGGAAGATCCCCTGGAGAAGAAAATGGCTACCCACTCCCATATTCTTGCCTGGGAAATCCTGTGGACAGAGGAGCTTGGCAGGCTGCAGTCCATGGGTCCCACAGAGTTGGACACTACTGAGAAACTAACAACAACAGAACAATCTAGCATTTTATGTTTTATGTGATATAAAGGAAACATTATTTTACTCAAACTACTGGGTTTAATTTTTCTTACCTATAAGTTATAAATATCTGGCATTGAGAACTGTGTTATTCTAAATATAACTATCCAATGGCCTATTAAATTAGGATGCTGCACCGTAAATTTTAATGTAACATGAAATTAGTTAATGAAAGTTCCATTACTTTTTATCACGCAACTGTTGTTATTGTCCTCCGTTTTTGATGCTATTAAAAGTCAGAGTTAATTGTTTCAGGTAGTTTTCCATTAAGGCAGTATTAAATAAGCATTATTTTCCAAGATTATATAAAAATATATGATCACTTCTGTTGTTTAGCTTGTATAAAAGTGTCTCTAAGGGAAAGAGGAGAAGGCAGTGGCACCCCACTCCAGTATTCTTGCCTGGAAAATCCCATGGACGGAGGAGCCTGGTAGGCTGCAGTCCATGGGGTTGCTAGGATTCGGACACGACTGAGCGACTTCACTTTCACTTTTCACTTTCATGCATTGAAGAAGGAAATGGCAACCCACTCCAGTGTTCTTGCGTGGAGAGTCCCAGGGACAGGGGAGACTAGTGGGCTGCCGTCTCTGGGGTCGCACAGAGTCAGACACGACTGAAGTGACTTAGCAGCAGCAAGGGAAAAAGGAGAGAATATCTGCTATGGCATGACTCTTCCAGCTTCTGAGAAGCCTGACAAAACTAAACTTTGTGCTGTTGGGCGTATCTCTCCCTCTGCTTGCCCGTGTGTGTGTGTGTGTGTGTGTGTGTGTGTGTGTGTGTGAGAGAGAGAGAGAGAGAGAGAAAGAGGGAGAGACAGAAAGGCAGAGGTGAGGCAGATACTCAGAAGTACAAAGTACTAAGGACAAGTACGAAAGACAGTAATGATCTTATATTTTAATAATGATAGTTACATGATACAAATAAGAAATATCGAACAAAAAGCACCATTTGTGTTCTGAGACACCTATTCAGATTTCAAACCCTTAGTTGGAAATTTGTGAACCATAAAGCTTCAACATCTGGCTTCAACATGTCTAAACAGCATAGAAGTAAGAAGACTGAGTCATCTAACTTTTCTCCCCTCAACTCCTATCAGACTACTTTTGATGAATAATTTATCTTCTATAAATTGCCACATTTGAAGGCAAAATTAACAAATAGGTTTTCTTAATCACGTTGGCTTTGTTACGTTTGGTTTTCATCCATGCACTCTTTTGTTCTTTTACTTTTTCTTTCATTTATTTTAAAAAAACAATTTCGATCCATTCAGGCCAGCAAGTTGGCAGTGTAACTGGAAACTAATAATTTATGTCTGTGCAAAACATGTTTTCATCATTCTTTGATAAAAGAGGTTAAGTGATGGATTGTATAAAAAAACTTAATGATGATATGACTTTTTCTGGTCAAATGAATTTTTACTATGTGCCTCTGTCACACCCAGGATTGTTTAATTTACGGTTGTTTTTTTTTTTTTTTTGTCCTGGGAAATCTAAATATAAAATTATACTCATTTTTAAAAAACTGTGGGAAATTGATGGGGGTCTATTGCTGGTATCTGATTTTCCATAACCTGAAAAATAGTTACATTGTGAAAATTGTACATGACTGTAACAATAATTTTGCAGCCTCAGCAAGTTTTCTGAGTTAGTAAATAGGTAGGACTACCAGATGCCAGCGTATATGCTAAGTCACCTCAGTCATGTCTGACTCTTTGCAACCCCATGGACTGTATGTAGCCTGTCAGGCTCCTGTGTCTCAGCATGGAATTCTCCAGGCAAGAATACTGGAGTGGGTTGCCATTTCCTTTTCCAGGGGATCTTCCTGGTTCAGGGATCGAACCCGCATCTCTTGAGTCTCCTGCATTGGCAGGTGGGTTCTTTACCTCTAGTGCCACATGGGAAACCCACCTAGACACTTACGATTGTTTAATTTCTAACAAGCTTTCTGTACTTGGGCAAGTGCCTTAACCTCTCTGATCGTATATCTTTGAAAGGAGGAAGTTAGGAGAGATTCAAAACATTTATAATTATTTTCTAACAGTTTCATCTTAATCTTGCAGTGAAAGAAATTCAGCTTATACATATTTTAATGTTTCCTTTAAAGCCTGAAAAGCTTATCCGCATTTCATAAACATTGTCAAATGTATTAAATGGGGACTTCTATGTTATTAAACATTTTTTATAATGAAACGTTCGAATTACATATTACAATCCTTACCACCACTAAAATATTACAAATGATGTTTTAAATATAATAGGCTTCTTTTGCATCATTATATTATACATATAAACTTCAAAAGATATTTGTACAATGACATTTTTATATCATTTCCCAACCCAGTGTTATCCTGGGAAACAAGGAATATTTTTACATTCAGACTATCACAGATAATTTGAACAAAGTACAAATAAATGAGTTCTCAGTGACTTCCAAGTCTCAGGGGAGTGTTTAAGTGCCATATACCACCAGTGTCACCTAGAAAGAGCAAATACTGGTTGGTCCTTGGCAGCTACTCTAACACTTTCTTTGAACTCTTAGATTCTCTTGAAGCATGCATGTTGAAGCTTTGGCAGTGTTGCTTATGGGTATGAGTTTTCCAGAAATCTGTTCTCTTAAATGGTACATACTTACATGGTAATTAGGTAACCTTATGTAGAGAAAAACCTGTGTGTGCTTTTTATATCGTATATACCAATATCATTTATCAAGCAAAGGCCTGATAAGAAATAGGAGACTAAGATTGTTTTTCCAGTTCTGCCAGAGGTTCCATTTATAATCTGAATAATCACACAATTATTTTTTTCATTTTTCCATTTGTGAGGTTACATTATTTTCCCATGGTTGCCATAGAGCATAAATGATAAAAATTTACTCTAGAAATGTGGAAAACCTAAATTATTGCTAGAAAGACATAATGTTAATAATAGAGCTAACTGCATGTTTTGAAACGACACCAGTAATTGAACCTGCTTCTTTTTTATGCTTTTGAAAGAATGAATGGCAGTCACTTTAAAGATGAAAAGGCTTTGGTGACCAATCAAAATTCAGACTTACTGGATGATGAAGAAGTAGAAGATGAGGTGTTGTTAGATGAGGAGGATGAAGACAATGATATTACTGGGAAAATGGGAAAGGAACCAGGGACGAGTAATTTACATGAAGGAAACCCCGAGGATGACTATGAAGACACCAGCACCCTGGAAATGAGCTGTAAAGCATCCCCAATGAGGTGAGAAGCAAGGGTGGACCCACATAGGGTTACGATTCCTGCTGCTCTGCTCTTCCATAAGCACACTATTCCAGGGGATAAGCAATTTGTAAGCAATGAATCGTAAAAACTGTTTGAATTAGCAAGGCATATGCAGTGGATTAATTTTAAAAAGATGGAAACAAAGTGGTCATGAACATAATCCTCAGCATATAAATACATCGATAGATGTGGAACTCTGATTAATCTGAGGAAGGAAGGGTAAATGAAAGGTTAAACAAGTACACAATCACTTATTTAGACTCTACCTATAAAACTCAAAGGAAAATAGAGCTTTTGGCATTATCTAATTTATTCAATTTATCATGTGTTATTCAAATATTATTGAGAGAAATATCACTTTATTTGCTGTATATGGAATCTATATAGATGATAAATGTTTAAAAGGAAAACATTAGCCCAATAATTAAATTGACAGGAATGTTATATTTTCATATGGATAATTGGTGCAAACTGAATATCATCATAACTGGCTTTATTTTAAATGGAAATTATAAATGTATGAATTCTATCTCCACTGCATTGCTGACTTCACATGTCATTGACTTTAATTCTTTATCTCAAATATGTTCTTGCTTTAGTCATGAAAAATCTTAAAAGAAATATATGTATAAGGTAGAATATTTGTAAGTTTTTTGAAGCATCCAAGAATCGATGGAGGCTACTTTCTACTGCAAATATAATATGCCGTTTGACAAGTGTATGGAGTCAAATGAAAAGTGATTTGGTTGGATATCAAGCTGAAAAAGAAAAAAAAAAACCCTCTGTGCTTTCCCATTGGTTCATTTTAGGTATAAAGAGGAAGAATATAAAATGGGACTTTCTGCTCTAGATCATATAAGGCACTTCACAGATAGCCTCAAAATGAGGAAAATGGAAGATAATCAATATACAGAAGCTGAGGTGTCTTCCTTCAGTGCTTCCCATGTGCCAGAGGAACTTAAACAACCGTTACACAGAAAGTCCAAGTCACAGGTACATACTTTCCTGCAGTATAGCATCCTGGTGACATTGTGCCTTTGACCCCAAAGGCAGATACTCTTTGCAATGTTCTAGAATCTGAGCAGGTTCAGATGCTTTACTCAAAAGGTTCCTATCTCTGCCTATGACTGAATCCAAAATAGTCAACCACTACAGCAATTAATATGACTGGATTCTGCCCAGAAATTTCTGTGACAAACGCTGATCTCCAAGAATCCAACCTTTCCTTTGCAATCACCTTGCTTTTGTATAGATGGTCCATAAACTTTTGATTGCACCTATTTGGAGTAGGAAATGGCAACCCACTCCAGTATTCTTGCCTGGAGAATTCCATGGACAGTACATGGGGTTGCAAAGAGTTGGACACATCCTAGCGACTAACAATTTCACTTCATTTGTATATTACTTCAGAATTATTTTCTAATTGCTTTATGTTTATAATTTTTGTCAACCTAATTATATTTTGATATTTTTGGCAAGTGAATTCTATCCCCTGTTCTTTTTTCTTACTGTACATAGTTAGTAGCTTCCCTTGTAGCTCAGTTGGTAAAGAATCTGCCTGCAATGCAGGAGACCCGAGTTTGATTCCTGGCTTAGGTGGATACCCTGGAGAAGGAAATGGCAACCCACTCCAGTATTCTTGCCTGGAGAATCCCATGGACAGAGGAGCCTGGCAGGCTATAGTCCATGGCTTTGCAAGAGTTGGACATGACTTAGTGACTAAACCACCATACATAGTTAATATACAAATTAACTAATGACAGAATTTAGAAATAAACTAAATTTAGGAGGGTCAGAGTTGAAATGAATCACCAAAAGTCTATAGCAACTTAATGGCAAATCTGGAAATTAACCCTATCAGTTTTAAATGAATGAATGAATGGTACCCAAGTTCGATGGGGTTTACAGCGATCTATCAGCGCTATGGTAACCAAAATAAATCCATCTAAAGATCTATAAATATCATTGAAAAGAGCCTCAGTTCTTCCACAAAAAAGAGAATCAGTCCTTTCTGCTTGACATCTGCACTCAACCAGTTTGTTTGTTCAGGTCCTTTTTAAAAAAAAAAGAAAAAAAAAACTTTCTGTCGTAACCATATTTGTTGGTCACTTTGGTCTAATTGTTTGATCCTGAGTTCATTTTGGAGGTGCCCTACATACCAAATCATGTGACTGTATTCATTGCTACATTTGGAAATTTTCTATTTGGCTGAGATGTTTTGGGCCATCTTAATAGCAAATGTGGTCATATCTCAACTAAAGTGGGAAAAACATTATCCCACTGGGATAGTACCAATTTTAAAATATTAGTAAATTCAATAAAACGTCTTAAGATGTCATGTATGGTAACAGACAAAACAAATGTTTTTTTTCTGAATTGAAGTGAAAGCAGCCAGCCTCATCTCTGACTAGCTGCACTTCTGTGGGTTTGAGAACATCACTTCACAACTATGGGTACCAACCATTTCTTTAATGCACAGTGGGGTGAGTGGAGAAGATGTCTAAGATCCCTTCCTGCTGTATCATTTAATGGTGATAAAAATGAATTTTTCAATTTCTAACATTAGGAGTAACCCAGCCAGTTTAGACATCTCATTTTCACTCGGAGACAGTCATAAGAAGTGGCTAATGTTTTTTGTTTATTTAACTCTTAGTTTCCCATTTTTCCTTCCTTATTGATCAGAGAAACTGGGGAGCCAACTTTTCTCTTTTTTTTTGAAAAAAATTATTTTCATTATTCCACCCCAAATTATAAGACATTACAAGGCACAATACGGAAAATTCCTGAAACTGTCACAAGTGATAGAAAGCAAAGGGTCCTGGGAACCTAGAGGTATTGGAAGTGATATATTTCAGTACCAGCATTTTGATATATAAAGTCCCTGCCTAATTGGGCTAACAATTACCCTTACGAGAAATACTAGAATTTTGCAATTTTTAACTTGTATTTTTATTGTTACTTTATAATGTCATATATATATGTATATATATTTATATCAGTTTGAAAATGGTCTCAGGTCTTTTTGCAAAGTGACTTTGTTTCATGAGACTTTATTCTTTCATTCCATTGTCGCTGTCAGTTTTGTGCTGAGCACTGATCCTTGTGCATGAAAATGTTTATTTCCTTTGATTACCAAAAGACAGATATTCCATATTTACCACTTTCTAGAATCTGAATGCCCACTCCAGTGTTCTTGCCTGGAGAATCCCAGGGACGGCGGAGCCTGGTGGGCGGCCGTCTATGGGGTCGCACAGAGTCGGACACAACTGAAGCGACTTAGCAGCAGCAGCAGCAGCAGCAGCAGAATCTGAATAGGTTCAGAGGCTTTACTCAAAACTCATACATTTACTCTGTGATTTTTATAGTGATTGAATGCAAGATAGTTGACTAATACAACAGTGGCTGCCCTCTGCATGGAATTTTCTCTGAAAAACCTATCCTACAAAAAGGTGTTTCAGCAGGCATGTACGCACGCGCACTAAGTTGCTTCAGTCATGTCCAACTCTTTGCGACCCTATGGACTATAGCCCACCAGGCTCTTCTGCCCACGGGATTCTCCAGGCAAGAATACTGGAGAATTGTCATTCCCTTCTCCAGGGGATCTTCCCGACCCAGGGATCAAACCTGTGTCTCTTATGTCTCTTGCAATGGCAGGTGGGTTCTTTACCACTAGTGCCGCCTGTGATACCTGTGGTTTCAGGATGCGTGCCTGTGTGCTGTGTCTCTTCAGTCATGTCCGACTCTGTGTGACCTTATGGACTGTAGTCTCCCAGGCTCCTCTGTCCATGGAATTATCCAGGCAAGGATACTGGAGTGGGTTGCCATGCCCTTCGCCACAGGTAGTTTCAGGATAACAGGTATTATTTACATCATCAGACACGCTAAGCTAAACACTTTATGTAAGTTAGTGCTTGTGGTTCCTCCACAACCATTGGAAGTAAGTTATTATTATCCACATTTTACATGAAGGAAGTAACCTTGAAAGATTAAACAACTTGCCCAAGGTCACACAGCTAGTTGAATAGAGGCAGGATAGAAGCCAGGATTAAAACAGGATTTCAAAATTTTCTCTCTGCTCCCTTTTCTTTTTCTAAATACCAGAATGAGTTTGGTTAAAACCATGTCAGACTAATCTTTTATCTTGATCTGTAAATGTGAGTACATAATGAAATAAAGTTAAGTACTCACTTCAGCCATACTTGAAACCTGAAAAGGAGAAGGACTCTGTATTATTTATCCTTAACATCCTAGGACCTAGCACAGTGCCTGGCATAGAGTAGATGCTTAAGAAATATTTTTTAAACGTCTGCTGAGACTTTGTAGAGGTCTGAAAGGCAAATTGCATGCAGAAAAGTCAAATGTGTACATTTAGAGCAGTGACCCAGCAAATCAAAATCAGCCTGAGAGGGCAGATTTTCTAACTGTATGCCATGATTACGGAAGAAACCACAGACCAGCCACATGTCTCAGCATGACTCCCAGAGATGAAATTCTGCTTCACAACAGAGGCATTTTGTCTTTGTTTACCGACAGTGGAATGTCTTTGGCAGGACTTTAATGATTCCACTTCAGCAGCATTTTGACAAGCAAGTTAGCAATGGATGAGACCAACAATAGCAAATCAACAGTGAAAAGTTCACTCCCAAGTCAAGACCAAACATTTCATTTGAATATTTTACTTGGCAGCAAATGGGGAGATTCTCTGAACAGTTATTTAGAATTTGACATGATAATAGGTAAGAGAGTACTTCCTCACAGAGCACCCCTGTACATCTTCTCTTTGGCAGACCTTGGAGCCCAGGGGTGAGAACTTTGTTGGGTCTTGTGATCTGTTTGAGTTTTTGGTAGAACCTACTTGATCTACCTCGATTTTCAGGGTCTTTGAATGTTAGCATTGAATATTTCAAGCTTGGAGGGGAAGTGGAGAGAGGACACTGGATTTGGGCAGATAAGCTTTTATTGATGACTTTCCTGGTGGCTCAGATGGTTAAGCATCTGTCTATAATGTGGGTTGGGAAGATCCCCTGGAGAAGGAAATGGCAGTCCACTCCAGTACTATTGCCTGGAAAATCCCATGGACAGAGGAGCCTGGTAGGCTACAGTCCATGGGGTCACAAAGAGTCGGACACGACCGAGCGACTTCACTTTCTTTCAGTGTCTAGTTAAGTGACTTTGGGTGAGTCTTTTCACCTTCAGGGCTCTCAGTCATGCAGAGAAGTAGTCTGTGGCATGCTTCCTCTAGATGCTTCCACAGTGCTGTCAAGGCAGAGTTGTCTCTTATATGTATTTTCTGTTTCAGTTGTAAGCATTCAGTAATATTTTGGGTGAGTCAAACATGTACATTGACGGTGGAAGGATGGTTATTATATTTATGGCTGGGGAGGGGGATGACTCCTGTTTCTTAATGGAGGCATGATTGTCATTCTAGGTAGGATCATTAGTTTTTTGTTCTGCAGATTGTGTCACTTATGTGGCCCTGAGGCACTGAAGGCCAGCAGTAACTCCATGCCATTGTAACACACAAGAAATGTCCCTCACTTTTCCCAACACACCCATGAGGGATGCTCCTTCTCAGGGTCCCATCTCTTCCCAACATTCACCCAAGATAGCCTTCAAATGAAAAGCAATGTTTTTCAAATGCCGTTTACCAATTCTCTCCTTTCTACCCCAGGCATACGCTATGATGTTGTCATTGTCCGACAAGGAGTCCCTGCATTCTTCACCCCACAGTTCTTCCAACGTGTGGCATAGTATGGCCAGGGCTGCAGCAGAATCCAGTGCCATCCAGTCCATAAGCCACGTATGACACTCTCAAGGTTGACCAGAGTGGGACCAAGTCCAACAGTAGCATGGCTCTTTCACGTAGGACTATTTAAAAGACTGCTGAGCAGAATGCCTTAGAAACCTGAAGGGTCACTCATGTAAAGTCTGGGGACCTTAAACGGAATGATTAAAAAGAAAAGAAAGAAAGAAAAAGAAAGAAAAGGAAACTATTTATTCTCGATATTTTGTTTTGCACAGCCAAGGCAGCTGCTGACTTCTGGAGGATCAATGCGACTTAAAGTGATTCAGTAAAAATGAAAACCTTGCTGGGCAGAAGGCGTCTTCCCATTCACCTTGCCCTTGGGAGGGGGTGGGTGAGAGGAGCAGTTGAGATGGTGGCATGAACACTCCATAGAAACTGAATTCTTTTTTTGTACCTGACACATGATTGGGAACAGTTGCTTTTAATTACAGATTTAATTTTCTTGCTTTGTTAAAGTTTTTATGTAATTTAACCCTTTGAAGACAGAAGTAGTTGAATGAAATGCACACTTGATTATTATAGAAACTGATAACAGGGAGTTTCCCATTAACTTTTGCCTTCTTTAAGTACATTGTTTAAAACTAGGGAACAAGGGTATGTGTATATTGTAAACTATGGATGTTCAAATGCTCAGAGAGGTTAAGTCAATGAAGTAACCCGTTCAACACCAGTACCGCTGTACCACTACACTAATAGAAGGTTTGCCAAATCCTTGTAATAACATCTTAATTTTAGACAATCATGTCACTGTTTTTTAATGTTTAATTTTTTTCGTGTGTGTTGCGTGTATCATGTATTTATTTGTTGGCAAACTATTGTTTGTTGATTAAAATAGCACTGTTCCATTCAGCCACTACTTTCTGACGTCCGAGGCACACCCTGTTTTGAATTGCAAGGACCAAGGTGACTCGACCTGTGTATGGGAGTGCCAAATGGTGTTTGGCTTTTCTTAACATTCCTTTTTTTGTTGTTTTGTTTTCCTTCTTAATGAGCTAAATACGAATAGATGCAACTTAGTTTTTGTAATACTGAAATTGATTCAATTGTATAAACGATTATAATTTCTTTCATGAAAGCATGATTCTTCTGATTAAAAACTGTACCCCATATTTTATGCTGGTTGTCTGCAAGCTTGTGCGATGTTATGTTCATGTTAATCCTATTTGTAAAATGAAGTGTTCCAGACCTTATGTTAAAAGAGAGACGTAAATAACAGACTGTATTCAGTTATTTTGCCCTTTATTGAGGAACCAGATTTGTTTTCTTTTTGTTTGTAATCTCATTTTGAAATAATCGGCGAGTTGAGGTACTTTCTTCCAATGCTTTGTACAATATAAACTGTTATGCCTTTCAGTGCATTACTATGGGAGGAGCAACTAAAAAATAAAGACTTACAAAAATGGTTATTTTTCCCACAGTGTTGTATTTTCCCTTCTCATGCAATTTTCGTTTCCCTTTGGGATCCAGTGATTTAAAGATATGCCGTCTGGGACTCTGATGCCCTAACAGATACATGGAATGTAGAGCATGCGTGTATAGACATTTGAGATGACATGAAAGATAGCCTTGGGCCCATGGGGAATTGGACTCTCTCCCACTCATTGCTCTGGAATTTCTCCATGTGGTGCAAAGTCAGGACTCAGGTGCAATAGTACAGGGTCCTTAGGATCACCCCACATCTGCAGCACCCATTTTAGTTAGGACAGAGCAACCTAGGTTTTTTTTTTTCTTCTTTATTTTACATAGTACATGCCAAAAGGTGTTCTGTGCTTATTTTTGTTTTTAATAAACCAAATTCTGTTAACTGATTGACAGGAGGATGGGACCTTTTAAATTTTCGATGATCATTTTAAGTCTTTGTTCACATCAAAATATAATTTTTTTCATGATTAGAATCAGAAGGTAGACATGATTTTGAGTTTTCTTTCTTTACTCCCACCAAAAAATTCACTGCATATTGCTACAAATTCTTCAAAATAATCGCTTAGCAGTTTCTCCATTTTCCATGGGTTTGACCTCCTATGATTTCTTTAACCATTTCACTTCTCTTGAAAATTTATGTTTTCTGCTTTTCAGTAGTGTAAGCAATGCTATTTTAATTTTCATGGGGGTAATTTTTCTATGTGTTCATATATGTATGCACAGGTTTGAACCATGATGAGTGGTATTTCCATATTATAAATTCTCTAGTGGAGGAGCCATTATGAATATTTTTTGAACCTTAAATATTATGCCAGTTGTTTGAGAATGTGGCTTTTCAACCAGGCCAGCTGTAGAGGTTTCAACAAGGTCTGCAGATTAAACAAGTATGACACATAGAAGTAGATCCAGACTAATTTCCCTGTTTGTTTATTTATTCTTTCTTAGCCAAATTGCCAGATATGGAGAAACTTCCTACATCCTTTCTAAATGTCAGTAGTATAAGAATTAAATACGGGGGAGAGGGGATAAATATTGCTTTTTAAATAGAAAGTGGGCATGGGAAGTATTCAGAAAATATACTAAAACTCTAAATCTGGTCTACACAGAAAGAGAAGAAGAATCTAGTGTTTGAGACATAAGAACAACACATTCAAGAAAGTGGAGACTGGGAACGTGTTATATATTTCCCTTTGTTTTAAAGAAAAAACCTATAAATTCTGAAGTTGTTTGAATATTCTCAATGCTACTGAATTCTTGTTAGATTCTGAGCATGACATTTTCAGTTGTTTGCTAATGCTTAGCCCCTCCAAATTCCAAAGAGGTTTTCAAGCCTCACATTTCTGCTTTCTTTTACATTCATCTCGCCAGCTGTCCTGCACCACATGACCCTGTAGGGAGACCATGAGATGTGGTGGAGACAATGTTGGATTTGGAAGGTGAAGACCTGAGTTTGAGTTCTGGTTCTATTCCTTTGGTGGCTTTGAGGTCTTAGGCAAGTCATATACCTTTCAAAATCTCATCTGTAAAACCAAGGTAATAATACCCGCTTCTCTTGCTAATGTACTAGGTTTCTGTGGATGCTGAAAATCAAAACATATTTTTAGAAATATTTGGGAAAAGTTGAACACATGCAGGCACTTCATAATTTTTATGGTGGTGGTTAAGAGAATAAAATGTGAATCTGTGTGTGTGTTTGTACACATACACAAACACTATGTTAAGAAAAAGCTTTTAGAATATAACAGAAATGTAGAGTATACAAAAGTGGATATGAACCTTTTATGGAAAAACTATTGAAATATAGTTGATTTGCAATGTTGTGTTAGTTTCAAGTGTATAGCAAATTGATTGAGTTATACATATGTATGTGTGTGTATTGTTGTTTACACTCTAAGTCACATCCAACTCTTGTGACTGCATGGAGTATAACCTGCCAGACTTCTCTGTCCATGGGATTTCCCAGCAAAAATACTGGAGTGGGTTGCCATTTCCTTTTCCAGGGTATCTTCCTGACTCAGGGATGGAACCCACATCTCCTGCATTGGCAGGCATATTCTTTAACCACTGAACCACTAAGGAAGCCCATATATATTTCTATATAAATATATATATATATATATATTCCTTTCCAGATTCTTTCCCCTTTCAGATTATTACAAAATATTGAGTATACTATTCTGTGCTATACAATAGGTTCTTGTTGGTTAGCTATTTTATATATAGTAGTGTATATCTGTTAATCCCAAACTCTGTATCATGTTTCTTGAATAAATATGTAGCTTGAAAAAATAAAGAAAACTCAGCCCTTTGAGAACATGAGCCATCCAGTCTAATTGCTGTGTGCTCTCCAAAAATCCAAGGACAGTTAAGAAAACACATTCAAAGAATAAGCATGCACATACTTTTATTTTCAGATAATGACCATCAACCAATCATTATTTTTTATACAGAATAAATAAAAATGAGCTATTCATTTTTAACGCTGACTGTTATGCCAGTGTCATGCTAGGAATGTGTACATCCATTAGCTCCATTAATCATCGCAGCAGGCCTGCATGCAGGAAGTATTATTCCTGTTTCACAGACGAGGAAACTGGAGCTTAGAGAGTCTTAGAGCCTATTCCACTGCCACCCTGCTGGGAACTGGCTGGCTGGCTGAGAATCCACAGGTGCCAGGCTCCTTAGCCCACGCTTAGTCAGGCATCTCAGACCCCCTGGTTCAGGAGCAACTGAAGAAGTCCAAAAAGATCTGTTCCAAACCAAGGCTATGTGCCAAGAGAGGCACAGGTCTAACAAGGCTATGTCTCCAAACCAAGAGAGTAAGGTTGTTGGAGATTCAAATATGCCCCAGAGACATTTAAGCATCTGAGTCTTGACTGTGAAGAGTTTGAAAGGTAAGTGCCAAACAGTGGTTCCCGGGCTTTTTCTATTCAGATTATTTCAAGTCAGAACCATAACACTTGTCCTCTTAAAAGATCCTAAATACTTCCTTAATAGGAGGAAGGTCTGAGTCATTTTGTTTGCATATTTTTAACAGGTAGCTCTAATGTCTTCCTTATCCCTTTTCAAACAAAAATTTACTCCAAATATACATTTGAAATTATTAACATGACATGAGTTAAGCCCTTTCTAAAATAGTTAGCAGACTCATTGTGAGAAAAAGCAAAAGTGAAGGCAAGTAGAGTTGATAGTGTACTTATTTCACATTCTCCAGCTTCAGAGAATTATTAATGGAAGGATTATGGGGAGAAGTGGGATGATTGAAAAAAAAAAAACAACTAATAGTCCGGGTCCAGAAGACCCAAAGAGAGTTTAGAGAGCCAACCAGCTCTTCCCTCAGGAGACCTTGGTTAGTATCTGATTGTTCATTATAGTCTGCATAACTCATTTATGAATACAAGAGATTCTCCTTGATGTAACATTTAGAAAATGATTAAAATATTTATAAAAAGGAATGTGGCTGATCTGAGAATGGAAACCATCAAAAAATCCAGAAAATAAAAAGTGCTGGCAAGAGTGGAGAAACGGGAAACGTTGTGCCCTGTCGCTGGGAATGTGAAATGGTGCAGCTACTAGGGAAAATGGGATGGCAATTTTTTTTTAAATATTAGAAGGAGAACTAGCATATGATCTAGCAATTCCATTTCTGGGCATACATCCAAAAGGAAAACAGAATATCAAAGAGATTGTGTCCATTCATGTTCATAGCAGCATTATTCACAATAGCTGAGAAGTAGAAGAAACTCAGGTGTCCATCAATGAATGAGTTAGACAAATAAAACATGTAGTATACAGACCATGGATATGGAGGAAATGGCAACCCACTCCAGCGTTCTTGCATGTAAAATCCCATGGCCAGAGGAGCTTAGCAAACTACAGTCCATGGGGATGCAAAGAGTTGGACAGGACTGAGCAACTGACCATGCAGGCACAAACAATAGAATATTCGCCTTAAAAAGAAAGAACATTTTGATACATACTACAGCAATGGTTAAACTTTAAGGACATTATATTAAGTGAAATAAGCTAGTCACAAGAAGACTAAATCTGTGATTCCACTCATACGAGGTACCTGGAATTAGTAAAATTCATAGAGCTAAAACTAGAATAGTGGTTGCCAGTGGCTGGGAACTTGGAGGAGTGGGGATCTGTTGTTTAAGGAGTATAGAATTTCATTTTTGCAAGATGAAAAGAGTTCTGGAGGGGACTTTCCTGCGGTCCAGTGGTTAAGACTCTGCATTTCCAATTCAGGGGATGCAGGTTTGAACCCTGATGAGGAAACTAAGATACTAGCCACATGCTACATGGCCTAAAAAAAGAGAAGAAAAAAAGGGGGGGTTCTGGACATTTGTTGCACAACAGTGTGAATGCGCTCACCACTATTGAACTGTACACTTAATATGATTACAATGATAAATTTTGTGTTATATATGTTTTTACCTAAAGAAACTTGAGCACTGAAGAATTGATGCTTTTGAACTGCGGTGTTGGAGAAGACTCTTGAGAGTCCCTTGGACTGCAAGAAGATCCAACTAGTCCATCCTAAAGGAGATCAGTCCTGGGTGTTCATTAGAAGGACTGATGTTGAAGCTGAAACTCCAATACTTTGGCTGCCTGATGCAAAGAGCTGACTCATTTGAAAAGACCCTGATGCTGGGAAAGATTGAGGGCAAGAGGAGAAGGGGACGGCAGAGGATGAGATGGTTGGATGGCATCACCGACTCAATGGACATGGGTTTGGGTGGACTCCAGGACTTGGTGATGGACAGGGAGGCCTGGCATGCTGTGGTTCATGGGGTCGCAAAGAGTCAGACACAACTGAGCGACTGAACTGAACTGAAAGTAAAAGAAAGAAATAATGCAGTACCTCTCTATATGGCTCCTTAAGGTGAAAGAACTTAATTCTATTCAGCTCAAACAGAAATGAATTACCAGGTGCATATTAGAGAGCTCATAACAATTGAAGGGAAAGCTGGGGACCCAGGCGTAGGACATAATCCAGAACTAGTGGGTACCCAAGCTGCAAGCCACAGGCAGCCTCTTAGACTGCTGTCATCAAGGTGAATTATCAACTACCATTATGTTCAACTTTTTATTTTTTTGGTTAATTTGGGTCTAGATTAAAATTCTAGAGATAGAGCATGAAAATGGCTCTACTTAAAATCCTACTTGATTAAGATTACCATTAAACTCATCCAAAAGTATGGGGCAGAAAAGGCTAGTCCCCATATAGCCAGATTGATAGAATCCTCCCAAACAAGTGAGAATCAATTATGGATGTCAAAAACAACAATCCACACCATCTGAATGACAGGAGAACTAACAAACATGCAAAGGCTAATATTTTCAGTGTAGGACAGAGTTTGGAAATGTCAAGGGTAATCAGAGGTGTAACATGATAGCACATGCAAAACTAGAACTGTTCCAAAAAACAGAGGACTTATAGTCCTCAAAGGAATAACTGCTTCAGTGAATTCTTGAAGTAAGGATTGTTGTAATATTTTTTTAAGTGCTTCAACTGTGACTCCTACTGATGACTGTATTGCCAAAACTGGCAATAAAACTGTAGCCCAGGTAGTCATGTGTTACCCAGAATAAAACTGAATTGATTCCTAAAAGTATTTTGCTTACTTCTTTAGGGCACATGCAATAATCATGGTGAGTAAGCAACTAAAGCATTTGTCTGAATCAAAAGTATTCAGAAAGCCAATGTCCAGAAAGGAAAGCTGAAACCACTCTAAATATTTTAAGCAGAGAGGGACTGAATGCAAAGGGTTACACACAAAAAGCACTGGAGGGGCTGAAGAGAAAGATGTAAATCAGAGACCAGGAAGTGGCTGGTGACCCTCACTATGGAGTTGTGAAACCAGGGCTCTGCAGGTAGGATCACCCTTTCTTCTGTCTTCTCATCTCCCAACAGTGTCTTCCATTCACATCACTGGAAACCAACTGGGAAGAGAGTCTGGGGAGTGAGGTTTTCAAGCACTCATTCCCTTGTGATACAGATAAATAATGGGAAAGGTGCTGAGTATCAACAGACCGTGTTAGACATAAGACCACTGAAACTACACATACTAGTTTAAGTGGGAAAATCCTCCAATATTTCCCACTATTTTTAGAATGTATATCAAGACATCATCATGGCCTCCAGGACCTTCCATGACCAAGATTTTGCCTACCATTTTTCCAGTGGTCATGTATGGATGTGAGAGTTGGACTGTGAAGAAAGCTGAGCGCCGAAGAATTGATGCTTTTGAACTGTGGTGTTGGAGAAGACTCTTAACAGTCCCTTGGACTGCAAGGAGATTCAACCAGTCCATTCTGAAGGAGATCAGCCCTGGGATTTCTTTGGAAGGAATGATGCTAAAGCTAAAACTCCAGTACTTTGGCCACCTCAAGCGAAAAGTTGACTCATTGGAAAAGACTCTGATGCTGGGAGGGATTGGGGGCAGGAGGAGAAGGGGATGACAGAGGATGAGATGGCTGGATGGAATCACTGACTCGATGAACGTGAGTTTGAGTGAACTCCAGGAGATGGTGTTGGACAGGGAGGCTTGGCGTGCTGCAATTCATGGGGTCGCAAAGAGTCTGAGCGACTGAACTGAATTAGTCTGTTCCATTTGCCTATCTGTCTCACATGTATTCTCTCCTTTCAGTCATCAAATTCATCTCCACTTTCAAGGACTTCACACATTGTGTTCTGTGAACTGAAGACTTCCTTTTGCCTTCTTCTCAATTCAGTACCCCTCTCTCTCAACTTCCCCCTGTTGCCATGTTCTTGATTGGCTAAATTAATTTACTCTTCAGTTTTTAACTTATCTCTTGTTTCTTCAGAGAAACTTTCCTGATAACTCCTTACTCTTCTTCACAAGTAAATGTTGTAGTATGTTGTAGTCTCTCATCAAATCATTTACCTCGTGTTCAATGTGTCCATTACAATTTATAATTGTATATATGTTGGGATGTCCCTGGTGGTCCAGTGGTTAAGAATCTGCCTTCCAATTCAGGGAATATGCAGGTCCAACCCCTGGTCAGGAAACTAAGATCCCACACGCTATGGGGCATCTAAACCCCTGATCTCTAGAGCCCACAAGACACAACTAGAGAAGCCTGAGAGGAAATCAACTCTGAGTATTCATTGGAAGGACTGATGCTGAAGCTGAAGTTCCAATACGCTGGCCACCTGATGTGAAGAACTGACTCATTAGAAAAGACCCTGATGCTGGGAAAGATTGAGGGCAAGAGGAAAGGGGATGACAGAGGATGAGATGATTGGATGGCATCACTGACTCAGTGGACATGAGTCTGAGCAAACTCAGGGAGACATTGAAGGACAGGGAGGCCTGTCATGCTGCCATTCATGGGGTCCCAAAGAGCCGGACACAACTTAGTAATTGAACAACAATGAGCTAATTTGCTTCAGTTGTGTCTTACTCTTTGAGACCCTATGGACTGTAGCCCACCAGGCTCCCCTGTCCTTGGCATTTTCCAGGCAAGAAAACTGGAATGAGTTGCCATTTCCTTCTCTAGAGGTTCTTCCCAACCCAGGGATCGAACCTGTGTCTCTTAGGTCTCCCTCATTGGCAAGCAGGTTCTTTACCCCTAGTGCCACCTGGGAAGTCCAACTGTATATATATTTGTAGATAATTTAAGATCCCTATTCCTAAATTCTTAGGCTCCGTGAGTGCCCTAACTATGTCTGTCTTGATCAGTGTTTTGTCCCCAGTGACTAGTACAGAGTATGGCACATTGTGGTTTTTCTGTAAATGTTATTAAACCAGTGGAGAGACTCCAAACCATTCTCAGTGGTTACCTCCAAGAGAGGAGTGGAGAAAGTAACTTTTTACAATGTACACTTTTATTTTATTGCTTTCAGTTAGAATGAATTACTCTTGTGTTAAAAAAAGAAAAAACACATATATTTCTTTTTATGAGCATACCTCCTGAGCAAGAGACTCTCAATTCTAAGAATTCATCATAAGATGTTAATTAGCATTCAGATCAGATCAGATCACATCAGTCGCTCAGTCGTGTCCGACTCTTTGTGACCCTATGAATCGCAGCACGCCAGGCCTCCCTGTCCATCACCAACTCCCGGAGTTCACTGAGACCTCACTAACATTTGCATCCATGGACATTCACTAAACATTAATAATAGAAAATTTTAATCAACATTGAAGTCAAACAAAAGAGATCCAATGAAGTAAACTGTGCTATGTCTGCATGACCATGGTTAAATACATGGACAGATAATGCCAACATATTATTAAGTGAAAAGTCTTGTTACAAATGACTGGAGGTTATACAGTGTAACATTTTACTGGTTAGTGGGGTTATGGGTGAATTTGCTTTATTCTTTGTGCTTATCTACATTTTTACATTATCTAAAAATAAACATACATTACTTTTTAAATGAGAAAAATATTATAAAAACAAACAAAAAACTTCTCTCAAATTATTAAACAGAACAAAGGTGACTCAGACCATAAAGAATCTGCTTGCAATGCAGGAGACCTGGGTTTGATCCCTGGGTCAGTAAGTTTCCTTGGAGAAGGGAATGGCAACCCACTCCAGTGTTCTCGCCTGGGGAATTCCAAGGACACAGGAGCCTGGCGGGATACAGTCCATAGGGTTGCAAAGAGTCAGACACGACTGAGTGACTAACATAACAAAGAGAAAAAAAGAAGACTTTTTGTCTGAGGGAGTGATGTGTGTGCTTTCATATCATCAACTGTGAGAGTTGGATGAGACTGAACTGTTCACTATGTAAGTGACAAGAGTAACAGAGACCTATGATGGTTTTGTCCAAGGTCCAAGGTCACAGAGATGATGTAGTGTTGAAACCCAAGTTTCCACTTTCTGGGCCACTTTCCTGCGAACCAGTCTCAGGATGAGTGGGTAGAGTTTGTGGGTGTCTGTTCAATCGTGCCCAACTCTTTGTGACCCTGTAGACTGTAGCCCACCTTCTCCTCTGTCCATGTGATTTTCCCCACAAGAATACCGAAGTGGGGAGCCATTTCCTCCTCCAGGGGATCTTCCCAATCCAAAGATCAAACCCATGTCTCTCAAGTCTCTTGCATTGGCAGGCAGATTCTTTACCACTGAGCCACGTGGAAAGTCCTGGAATGTGAGACGAGGGTGGAGTCCAATTCTAGTGTTCCCTAAGGGAGCTGAGGTCAAGGGTTTCTATACTGAATTCACAGGTTAGAGTACCTCTGAATGTCCCCAAGTCAACACTAATGCCATAAGTGTTAGACCATATTTAAGCTTGTTTTTATGTTCAACACAAAGAAAAGGAAACATGTCTTTAAGGCAACACACTTATTGGACATATTATAAAAATAGTTATGGTAGCCATTTCCCTCATGTAGATTTATGTTGAGTTTATTTCAGTTTGGAGTTCTAACTACTCATCAGGAATGGGGCTCCTTTACTAACTAGCTGAATGGTATTGAGCTCATATAAGCAAGAAATGATGAAAGGCATTTTGTGTAAACCATCTCAGAAGGAAAAACTGTCTTTTAATACTTTCTCTACATTATTTCTGCAGGATAAAATTGTGGCTTCTTCCAATCATCTCTGTAGGCAGCAGCATCTCTAAAACTGGATAAATAAATCAGGAGAACGAAGAATCAGAGATTCCCCCAAAGAAGCAGTGTTAACAAATCTCATAGGAGGCCAGCTAGTGTTGTGACTTTGTCAAAAAGTAACAACTCACCACCAGCATTGAAGTCATCCCTGTCTGTTACAGTCATATTCTCCTCACTTAAAATAATAATGCATTATTCTAAGAGGAGTAACATATTAGTGAAATATTATATGGTTTCAGTCAGCATTATTTTGAAATTGTGAATCTGATCTTTTCCTCTGTGGTCACACCGGGAGGCCATATTTTTTGAAGAGGTCAGAGTAGGATGACATGGTCAGTAAGGGGACAGATTTGAAGCACTCTCTGAATGAGTGATATGAGAGTTGAACCATAAAGAAGGCTGAGTGCCAAAGCATCGATGCTTTCAAATTGTGGTGCTGGAGAAATCTTTTAAGAGTCCCTTGGACAGCATGGAGATCAAAGCAGTCAATTCGAAAGGAAATCAACCTTGAATATTCATTGGAAGGACTGTTACTGAAGCTCCAATACTTTGGCCAACTGATGTGAAGGGCCAGCTCATTGGAAAAGACCCTGATTCTGGGAAAGACTGAGGGCAGGAGGAAAAGGGGGGTGACAGAAGATGAGATGGTTGAATGGCATCGTTGACTCAATAGCCATGAGTCTGAACAAACTCCAGGGGATTGTGAAGGACAGGGAGGCCTGACATGCTGCAGCCCATGGGGTCACAAAGAGTTGGACGTGACTGAGTGACTGAACAACTGAAATGTATAAGACTAGGGCTTATAAAGCAGGAGATGGTGGCCACAATCTGGATCTGGCTCTGTTGACCTGGGACAAGAAAAAGTGTTTTAAGATGGAGAAATAAGTGCAAATTTTGTCTACTGGTTTGTTTTGATTTACTTTGCTTTGTTTCTGTCGAGGACTACTTCTTTCATCAAAATTCATTTGCTGACAAAAGTAAAGATAAAGGTCTACAGGTGTAAAAAATAATAGAAGGATAAGTTGGAAATCTCAGTGAAGAATTTTTGATAAGCAAATCTCTGTGACAGTGTAAATTGGAAAATTCAATTAGCTCTGTGGCTTTGTAAACCGCTTTTGAACAAAATACATGGTCTAAAAGAGAAATTTAAATTGTTAAGCTCTGAATTTCCTCAATATGGTCTTTACAGAGAAGCATCCCCATTTTAGCTCTACTAATTTAGTGTCTACTGTTATTTAAACTAATAAATGAGTGATATTTTCTTTACTGTTCTCTCATGTACTTAAAAATCATTAATTTCTTCTCTACATTTTTCCATTAAGTCCAAAAAATTTTTAAATTGTTAAGAAAGTAGTTGCCAGGCCATTTCACTTAAAAAAAAAAAAAAAAAAAAAGGCCAAAATAATTAAAGAAAGTGGAATATCTCTCTGTAATATATTCACATTTGAAAGAGATTTGGAAGATCTCCTGGAGAAAGGAATGGCTATCCACTCCAGTATTCTTGCCTGGAGAATTCCATGGATAGAGGGCCTGGCAGGCTATAGTCCATGGGGTCGAAAAGAATCCGACTGAGAGACTAATATACTCTTACGATTAACATGTAAGCTTGGTTGGCTACCACAGTTCTTGGAAAAGCAACAACAAGATGGGGAGGGCATGAAGATGCAGTCAGAGACCTGGAATTTTATCATTTTTGTCACAAATTAGTTGTGTGACCTCATGAAAAAATAGCTACTCTCAATTTTAACAATTTAGATATCACCAGAATTTTCACTGTATCTGTATACCACCTGAATCATTGGTTGCTTAACATTTCTTTTTATTGATTTATTTTTTACACATTGATAATTTTATCTGAAAAGTTTCCTTACATAGAAACTCACTTTCCATAAGTATCACTTAGTCTTAAAAATAAATATAATGAAAAACTACAGAGATATTAGATTTTACGGAGATTCTTGTGGACAACATAGCTACTCTCTGGGTGTATCAAAAAGCAGATGTTCTGGTTATGGAGGTCCACGTGATTAGTTTTGTCTAAGAGACTGGAAGGGGAAGTGACATAGCACTCTGATAATTTAATTGACACTACACAGTTCTCTTCATTTCCTTCCTTTGATGTGACAAGGAAGAAAGCTGCAGGTCCCAGATGATGCCTTTATAAGATGATCTAGCACAGCCCTGGTCTCCAAGTGGTGATGGCAGAGATTTACTTCTATCCCAAACACTAACCCACTGGGATATGAACTATGAATAAGAAATACACTTTTGTTCAGTTCAGGCACTGAGACTTTGAGTGTGTTTTCACTTGCAGCAAAACCTGGTTAATACAACACTAATTGCCCACTTAAGACTGTGGTCTCTTTGCCTATTTGTGCTTTATGGGAAAAGGGGAATATTTGGAAGTGTTAGAATGGTGTTAGAGAAATTTATCACTAATTTGAGACTTTCTTCTTGATTATGATGAAAAAGTTAAGAATCAAAAGAAAACAATGTTTTAAAATATACTGGGAAAAATATGAAAACTCTTTGATCCTTTGTTCCTCTATCAAGAAAATGATAGAAAATAATTAGCTCTATAATGATGAAAGAAAAACATGTGAAGATGGCAGTTGCTTGGCATACAATCAAAACATCTTAGTAGGTCTTATTTTAAAACTGTGCAATATTATACAATTAGCACAAGGGTATTTTGAAAGGCAATATTCCTTTAAAACTATTCTTGACTTTGGAGGCTATATGAAACAAAATGGTACTTGGTTAGGGTAAGCCTATTTGAACTTAAGTCATCTCTATGGAGAGCTGACTTTTGGAAAAAAGTGGAATCAAGGGAGATCAGCTAACTCAGTGAACCAGCAGCAGCAGCAGAAGAGGTGAATGAATGCCTCATTTGGGTCAGGATGTATCGGGAGAGCCAATAAGGATTTACTGATGGTTTGGCCTGTAGGGTATTCAAATAGTATCTAAACAATAATTATTATTTATTGAATCCTTAGTATGCATCCAACACTGAGGATAATGCTTTTATTTCTTTTAATTAACAACTCTATGCATGAGTTAATACTATTCCTATTTTATCACCTGGAAAACTGAAGCTAAAGAAATCAAGAAACTTATCCAAGATTGCAAAGCAGGTTAATCCAAGAACTGGGAACAAACCCAGCTGTATCTGTCTCCAAAGGCTATGAACTCAATCACTGTTTTGTCCTGGTGGCAAAAGACACTATTTACCTTCCCACTGATTAATAAGCAATTACACTTTTCTACAACCATTGTATCCTGCTTCTTGTCTTTTGAATATTTGGAATCTGATCATGAAGACAACCTGAGATATATCTATGTGCTTAGAATTTTGCCTGTGTTAACAGAACAGTTTGCAGGGGAATGCTGGTGTTAAGGGTTGCATGAACAGTCCAGCTATGCAGAGTAGGGTGGATGCCACTTAACTTTGACCAATTGCTCACATATGTCTTGAGCATGAAAACTATTCGTTGGTTTCCTACAATTATCCACGGAAGAGTGCAAGGTTCTGGGTCACTTCACGGTAGGTGGTTGCTTTCCAAACAGTCATTTCTGTATGTACATGGGTTCCTGTGAGTGTGAGGGGGTAGAAAGGGAATGCAGAGGGGCAAATGAAAAGATGGATGGATTAAAAATTGAAGATGGATGGATTAAAAGTTGACCAGTGGGATGTGGCACCATCAAGTTGGCTCTAAAGAGAATCTCAATAAAATACGTTGTAGCAAGAGAAAGCACAGTGCAAAAAGTTCATGAGTTGAACCAGAGGCACCCAGACAAATATTGCAACTTTGCCATTAACTAATTCAGAACCATGGAGGAACAGATAAAACTACCATATAGTGGGAAAGAAGGTTGCAAATACTGTTGCACATGAAACTTTTGCTGTATAATTCATGTGTTATTATAATCCTTTCTGTTTTTTAAATTTTTATTAAGTTATTTCATTCATCTTTTTGTACAAGTAATATCTGCTCTTGGTAAAATTTTAAAAATTGTAAAAGGAGGCACAGTAAAAATAAATTTTCTTTCTTCCTTGCATCCCAGCAACGTGGTTCCCCTTCACAAGTGCAAATCCTGTTGTATGATGCTTATATATCTTTCCAGAAGACATACATATTATTCCTTTATTTCTCCCACAGATGGTAGAATGATAGATGTATGGTTTTACTTTATTTTTCTTAGAAATAATTGCATCTAAATTCAAGGAAAATTGTCTTCTTATTTTTCTTCTTCTCCCCTCTTGCCTCTTCTTCTCCTTTTTCAAGTACATAGTATTCCACTGTACCATAATTTGACTGCCTGATCCCCTACCAATGAACATTTAGGACTATTTCCAGTATTTCATTACTGGAAACAATACTTTAATGAATATCCTGGTAAATAATTATAGAATTTCAAGTTAAAAAACATGGGCATTAGATTAATCCCTAAAAAGTTGTAACCAATTAATATTCTCATCATCACTGTTGTGAGTGTATATTTATGCATATCAAAGTAACAATCCAATATCTTGATTTTTGCCAGTCTAAAATAATAAAACATAGTGTATTTCTTTCATTATGAGTGAGGTTGTGTGAATTTTTCCACATGTTTAAAGACCATTAGTTTTTTATTTTTTATGTAAGATATTTTAGTAATCTGTTCTTATCCTCTGCCTGCATTTCTCTAGATTTATCAGTTTTTGTATTACAAGGAGCTCTTAAGTAAACAGCCTTTCATTTGTGATATTTAATTATAATTTTTGACTTTTGCAGAGATTGATTTTGCAGTGCAATTCATTAATCTTTTCTTTCTTTTTTGGTCTACTGTTATGTAGACAGAAGTTCCTCACTCTGATTATCTTTAAACTTTATTTTGTTTCAGCTAAAGTTTGTTTTGTTGTATCATATGAGGTAGAGATTATATTTAGTTTCCTAAACATCATTTAAAAAGCTGGCTTAAAACTCAACATTCAGAAAACTAAGATCATGGCTTCTGGTCCCATCACATCATGGCAAACAGATGGGGAAACAATGGAAACAGGGACACACTTTATTTTCTGGGCTCCAAAATCAGTACAGATTATGACTGCAGCCATGAAATTAAAAGACGCTTGATCCTTTGGAAGAAAATCTATGACCAACCTAGACAGCCAGACTTCAACAGTACATGAACTGCGAACTTCCAGATGTTCAAGCTGGATTTAGAAAAAGCAGAGGTAACAGAGATCAAATTGCCAACATCAGTTGGATCATCAAAAAGCAAGAGAGTTCCAGAAAAACATCTACTTCGGCTTTATTGACTATGCCAAAGCTTTTGACTGTATGGATCACGACAAACTGTGGAAAATTCTTAAAGAGATGGGAATATCAGACCACTTGACCTGCCTCCTGAGAAACTTGTATGCAGGTTAAGAAGCAACAGTTAGAACTGGACATGTAACAACAGACTGGTTTCAAATTGGGAAAGGAGTATGTCAAGGCTGTATATTGTCACCCTGCTTATTTAACTTATATTCAGAGTACATCATGAGAAATGCTGGGCTGAAAGAAGTACAAGCTGGAATCAAGATTGCTGGGAGAAATATCAATAACCTCAGATATGCAGATGATACCACCCTTATGGCAGAAAGTGAAGAGGAACTAAAAAGCCTCTTGATGAAAGTGAAAGAGGAGAGTGAAAAAGTTGGTTTAAAGCTCAACATTCAGAAAACTAAGATCATGGCATCTGGTCCCATCACTTCATGGGAAATAGATGGGGAAACAATGGAAATAGTGACAGACTTTATTTTGGGGGCTCCAAAATCACTGCAGATGGTGATTGCAGCTATGAAATTAAAAGATGCTTGCTCCTTGGAAGAAAAGTTATGATCAATCTAGATAGCATATTAAAAAGCAGAGACATTACTTTGCCGATAAAGGTCTATCTAGTCATAGCTATGATTTTTCCAGTAGTCATGTGTGGATGTGAGAATTGCACTATAAAAAAAGCTGAGCGCCAAAGAATTGATGCTTTTGAGCTGTGGTGTTGGAGAAGACTCTTGAGAGTCCCTTGGACTGCAAGGAGATCCAACTAGTCCATCCTAAGGAAATCAGTCCTGAATATTCCTTGGAAGGACTGATGTTGAAGCTGAAACTCCAATACTTTGGCCCCCTAATGCGAAGAACTGACTGACTGGAAAAGATTCTGATGCTGGGAGTGATTGAAGGCGGGTGGAGAAGAGGACAACAGAGGATGAGATGGTTGGATGGCATCACCGACTCAATGGACGTGAGTTTGAGTAAGCTCTGAGAGTTGGTGATGGACAGGGAAGCCTGGTGTGCTGCAGTCCATTGGGTCACAAATAGTCAGACACACATATGCGACAGAATTGAACTGAACTGAACTGAAACATCATTTAATGATAGTTGATTTTTTCATAACAGATTTGAAATGTCACCTTTTCATATACTAGATTTCTTTATGAATTCGGTTTTATTTGAGCAGATTTCACTTTTTCCTCTAATCACCCTACATATTGAGAAGCTAATAACACACTGTTTAATCAATATAACTTTTTAGAAGGTTTTATGGTAGGGTCAAGCTCTTCCGTATAATCATGTAGGTTGTTACTTCTTTTCAGGGCCATGTTTTGCATAAACTATAAATATAATGATGCCTACACTCCTCCCCCCACCATGTCAGAATTTTTCAGTATACAGCCTACACAGCTAATGGGTAAGTGTCATTCAATGGTTTAACTTTTTCATAATTTGCTGTCCATTGCTGCTGCTACTGCTGCTAAGTCACTTCAGTCGTGTCCGACTCTGTGTGACCCCATGGATGGCAGCCCACCAGGCTCCGTCGTCCCTGGGATTCTCCAGGCAAGAACACTGGAGTGGGTTGCCATTTCCTTCTCCAATGCAGGAAAGTGAAAAGTGAAAGTGAAGTCGCTCAGTCATGTCTGACTCTTAGTGACCCCATGGACTGCAGCCTACCAGGGTCCTCCATCCGTGGGATTTTCCAGGCAAGAGTACTGGAGTGGGGTGCCATTGCCTTCTCCCTGCTGTCCAGTACTGGCTATTTATCTTTTAAAGGAATTTTAGAACTAATTTATATAGCTTTAAAAAGTCCTATTGACTTGTCTTTTTCTTTTCAACTGGGACCCATTGAGTTCACAAATTAATTTAGGGAGAATGTCTAGTCAAGGCTATGGTTTTTCCAGTGGTCATGTATGGATGTGAGAGTTGGACTGTGAAGAAAGCTGAGTGCCGAATAATTGATGCTTTTGAACTGTGGTGTTGGAGAAGACTCTTGAGAGTCCCTTGGACTGCAAGGAGATCCAACCAGTCCATTCTAAAAGAGATCAGCCCTGGGTGTTCTTTGGAAGGAATGATGCTAAAGCTGAAACTCCAGTATTTTGGCCACCTGATGCGAAGAGTTGACTCATTGGAGAAGACTGTGCTGGGAGGGATTGGGGGCAGGAGGAGAAGGGGACGACACAGGATGAGATGGTTGGATGGCATCACTGACTCGATGGACATGAGTCTGAGTGAACTCTGGGAGTTGGTGATGGACAGGGAGGCCTGGCGTGCTGCGATTCACGGGGTTGCAAAGAGTCGGACAGGACTGAGCGACTGAACTGAACTGAACATTTACTCATGGCTCAGCCGGTAAAGAATCTGCCTGCAATGTGGGAAACCTGGGTTCAGTCACTGGGCTGGGAAGATCTGGAGGAGGGAATGGCTACCCACTCCAGTATTCTGGCCTGGAGAATTCCATGTAGTGTATAGTCCATGGGGTCACAAAGAGTCAGACATGACTGAGTGACTTTCACTTTCACACCATACCAAACAATAAAATTAATTCCAGCTAAATTGTGTGTGCTCAGATGTGTCCAGCTCTTTGTGACACCATGGACTATAGCCTTTCCGACTCCTCTGTCTATGCGATTTCCCAGGCAAGAAGACTGGAGTGGGTAGTCATTCCCTTCTCCAGGGGATCTTCCTAACCCAGGGATCAAACCTGGGTCTCCTAGGTTACAGGCAGATTCTTTACCAACTGAGCCACCAGGGATGTCTACTAAATCATATATCTAAAAGTAAAGCTAAACAAGAAAAAATTGACATAACATACAGTAAGAATATCTTTGTGAATTTGATGTAAAATTTCTTTCTTAAATGGGATGCAAAAATTCTAACCAAAAGGATAATTGGTTAAAACATTTTGTCTCCTGAATTTGTAATGAATTCATACTAATCAATACATAATGAACTCCTCCTAATCAATAAGAAAAAGATCATTAATCTCAGTAGAAAAATAGGCAAGACATTTGACACTTCACAAAAGGTGTTATCTAAATATTCAAGTTCATCAAAAAGCAAGGAGTACCGATTAAAGAAGGCCTTCATGAGACACGCCTTCCAACACTGTAGACTTACTAAATTTAAAAGACTGACTATCCCAAGTTTTGGTAAGACATAGAGAGCAACAGTAATTCTCATACATTGCTGGTGGGAGCATAAATTGGTAAAACCACTTTGGAAAATTGTTTAAACATTACATATGAAAACTGAATATATGCTATGCCAAAGAACCAGCTACTCAACAGAAATATGTACACATCTACACCATAATTCATGTACAAATGTGTTCACAGCAGCATCATTCATAATAGCCCCCAAACTGTAAATTATTCAAGTATAGCCCCCAAACTGTAAATTATTCAAGTATTCATCAGCAGTAGCATAGATAGATATACCAATGACTCTGGTATTGTATATAGGAAAATACTTGTTCAGTCACTAAGTCATGTTCGACTCCTTGTGACCCCAGGACTGCAGCGGCCCAGGCTTCCCTCTCCTTCACTATCTCCTAGAGTTTGCTCAAACTCAAGTCCACTGAGTTGATGACAGCATTAAAAAGGAAAGACTGCAGCTACATGAAGTAACATGGATGAATTTTGCTAAACATAATTTCAAGTAAAAGAAGTTAAAGGCAAAAGAATACATACTGTGTTACTTCATTTATATTAAAGTTAAAAAACCTAGGTAGTACTATTCTGTGAATTAAGTAGTCAGGATGAGTTAATGATGTGGTAAGTATAAAAAGGAACTTCTGGATGCTAATATATCCTGGCTCTTAACCTGGATGATGGTTTCATGGGAGTGTTCGTTTTATGATAATTGATTCTGGTAACACTTACAATCTTTGCCCCTTTCTAATTGTGCATTAAAATATATATACTTATATCTACATGAAGATGTACGCTTTTACCTTAGTTTATTATTTAATTATCATCAAATTTTAAAAATCAAATTGTAAATACCTCATAATAAATATTTTTAAAAGTCCTCTGGCTTACTGTCTGATTCCCTTTTCATGCTTTTACAAGCATGTAATTTCAAGCATTTTAGGTATTTAAATATTCATCTATAAATAACATTTTTATACTGCTCTAAGAATTGATTGGGTTCTGTGCTTATATATAAAATGCTTATATTTATAATTTACTATATTTGTATGCAATAAATTTTATTTATCCATTGATTTCAGTTTTAGATACTATCCTCAGATTCCTTCTATGGTTAATAAGAATTTAACTATCTTACATAATCTCTTCATACTCCTTCCTCTTATCTTCCCAGCATAGTTATATAAATAGCCCAAAATTATTTTACAAATTATGCTAATGAATATATTTTGTATTGATTATATAAATATCATTCATAGCTGACCCATGCATTACATTTTATTTTGTATTCACTCTTATTTTCCTGGAGGTAAGACTTTTCCTAAAAATCTCTAAATTACCTCTAAACTTTTGAAATCTGTTCTGAGCATTCTTACCATTAACATTTCTAACTTAATATATTCATTTTAAACATTTTCTCTAACTTGTTTTCCATAATTTATTAAACTCTGACTCATTCAACTATTTTCTGTATGCTGAAGACTCCTCAAACGGTTCTATTTGTGGCAACTCATTACTATCTTCTGCAGAACTTTCTTCTAAGACGTTTCCTCTGTGTTCTGGTTCACAGCGTCACCTAACAGAAACACCTGCTACCACCTGACTGGCCACATGGTTCTTTCACCAAGGTCTGTCAGTTCATCCTCACTAAATTCTCTTATATCTGTTGCAAGCCTTCTTACTTCTTTTTTCTATTGGCTATAATTATTATATTTTGTTTTGTTTTATTTTCATTAAAGTATAATTGCTTTACAATGTTTTGTTAGTTTCTACTGCTACTGCTAAGTCGCTTCAGTCGTGTCTGACTCTGTGCGACCCCATAGACGGCAGCCCACCAGGCTTCCCGTCCCTGGGATTCTCCAGGCAAGTTTCTACTGTTTAAGAAAGTCAAGCAGCCATGCATATATTCCTTCCCTCTTGGACCTCCCTCTCACCTCCCCTCCATCGCATCTTTCTGTTTCATCAAAGAGCACTGACCCTGAGCTTCCAGGGCATTATAGCAGGTTCCCACTAGCTATCTATTTTACCCCTGGCAGTGTATATGTGTCAATCCTAACCTCCCAATTCATCCTACTTTCCCCTTTCCCCACTATGTCCACATGTCTAGTCTCTACATCTGTGTCTCTATTCCTGCCCTGAAAATAGGTTCTTCTGTACCATTTTTCTAGATTTCACATATATGTATTAACATGCAATATTTGTTTTTCTTTCTGACCTATTTCACTCTGTTTGACAAACATTCATATCTCTACAAATGACCTAGCTTTGTTCCTTTTTTCAGCCGAATAATATTCCATTGGGGCTTCCCAAGTGGTGCTAGTGGTAAAGAACCTTCCTGCTAATGCAGGAGATGTAAGAGACATGGGTTTGACCCCTGGGTTGAGAACATCCCTGGAGGAGGGCACAGTAATCCACTCCAGTTTTCTAGCCTGGAGAATCTCATGGACAGAGGAGCCTGGGGGGCTACAGCCCATAGGGTCGCAAAAGAGCCAAACTTGACTGGAGCAATTTAACACAAACACATAACATTCCATTGTATTTTAGCTCACATCATCTCTTGTCTCTGGCCTGGCCGATCAAATAGACTTCTGCCTGATTTTCTGGTTCTAGTCTTTTCATATTCCTGTCAGCCCTACATACCATCACCAACTTTACTTTTTAAATCATGAACCTGATATTATATTTTAAAGATGTTTATGATGCCAAGCTTAAAAAGCAATGAGATAACATGGAAAAATTCTTATGATAACATGGTAACTGCTGCTGCTGCTGCTAAGTGGCTTCAGTCGTGTCCGACTCTGTGCGACCCCATAGACGGCAGCCCACCAGGCTCCCCCATCCCTGGGATTCTCCAGGCAAGAACACTGGAGTGGGTTGCCATTTCCTTCTCCAATGCATGAAAGTGAAAAGTGAAAGTGAAGTCGCTCAGTCGTGCCCGACTCTTAGCGACGCCATGGACTGGAGCCTACCAAGATCCTCCGTCCATGGGATTTTCCAGGCAAAAGTACTGGGGTGGGGTGCCAACATGGTAACGGAAAATGCCAAAACCAGAACAGTGTATGATGTAATAAAAATTTTGTAAAAGCATATATACTGAAAGGAAATACATCAAAATGTTCATTTGTGTGGCGGGCATGGTAGGATCTGTGGATCTTCCTGCCCTGAATTGAGGAAAAAATACAAAATTTTTTTTGACTACCATGAAGCCATCCACAGACATGAACACAGAATTCTACCCAAGGAAGTCTTAGGATATTCCATAGACTCCAAGAGCATGAAGCATACATGGTGAATAGTTTAGTGAGGCAGACAACAGAGGGAAACACATTCTGGATAAAAGAAACACATTCTGGATAAAAGTGTAAGAGCCCAGAGTCATGAGAAAGAGTGCTGGAGTTCAAGGAAGTGCAGAGGACTGTTTGGATTGGGACGCATATGGGGAGGAAGTAGCAGATGAGACTGGAGAATCCAGATGACTCAATCCCTAAAACTATGTTATGATTTTGAATTTACATTACAGGTGACCATGAGGCGCCATGGAAGAGTTCAGCCATAATATGAACAAATTTAGAACATAGAAAGCTCACCCTAGGAGAAAAGGCTGCAATAGGCAAGACTAGAAACTGAAAGAATAATTGGTTCAATAGTTCTCAAATGTTTGCAACTGCTATCCTAGTAAAATCATTTTTAATTTGCAATCTAAGTGTGGTATTGTGATTTATAATAAGAAATATATATTTGATCTTCATCTCTAATTCTGGCACAAAACTTTCAAAGCTCTTGGAGTTTCCCCAAGTGATGAGAGCCAATAAGTGTATGTTGTCATGCTCATGAGGAATCTAAGTTTGGACTGCACCTGAGGATGGAGGCTGGTTGCCAATGGAGTCAACCACATCATTAAAGGTTGGAAATTTTAGTCCCACCCCTGTCTTCTGAGGATGGGAGAAGGGCTGGACATTAAAACAATCAGTACTGGCCAATGATTTAATCGTTCATGCCTAAGGAATGAAGCTTCCATAAAACCCTGTAAGGACATGGTTTGGAAACTTCCAAGTTGGTGAACATGATACGTGGGGATTTGGGAAGAACAGCTAGCTGGAAGATGGCATAGGAACTCGATGCCCTCTCATCATACTTTGTCCTATACATCTCTTCCATTTGACTCTTACTGTTCTTTCCTTTCATAATAAACCAATGATCTAGTAAGCAAGATGTTTCTCTGAATCCTGAGAGCGGTTCTAGCAAATTGATGAAACCTGAGGAGGTAGCGATTGGAATCTCAAACCTATAGTCCGTTGGTGTGAAACCCAAGTAAACAACCAGAACTTGCAATTGGCCTCTGAAGTGGTGGTGGGGAGCTCTCTTGTGAGGTTAAGTTTTTAAACTGAAGCTTGACACTAACTCCAGGTCAGAATTAAGTTGAACTGTAGGATACCCAGTTGCTTTGGATTGATGTTGACTGCTTGAATTGTAGGGAAACCTTCCCCCAACCCCAAACACACACCTTGGAATTGCTGTCAGAATCCATATTAGGGTAATACATACAATTCATATATCGATAACATATTAATGTGTATATGCATAAATATAAATGAATCAAAAGTTTCAGTAAATAGTACTTGTTTTTAACTCTGATATTTTATATTCTATTTCATTTTTTAACAAAAATGTTGGTCATAATCCATTACAAGTATTTCATAACCACTAATGGGCCTCATCCTATAACATGATAAAGACTGAATCTAGGGAGTATTATAATTAATTTATGGAAGAAATGGAGGATGTGTATTAAAAACTGAACATGTCTTAAGAACTATCTGGAAGAATGAAGAGGAGGGACTGGCAGTCAACTGAGATTTAAGAAGATGTGTCAATAGCAGTTGGTGAAGGATTAGATATGAGACAGAAAAGAAATCATACTCAAAAACAAGTTCCAGGGAATTCCCTGGCAGTCCAATGGCTAGGACTCAGTGATTTAATTTCCCAGCCTGTGTTCAATCCATGATCAAGGAACTAACATCCTGCAAGCCGTGTGGCACTATCCCTCCCAAAAAAGAGTTTAAGATTTCTGTCTGCAGAACTGGATAGAGGTAGGGCCATTTGTAGAAATGAAGAATGCAATATGAAGGACATGTGTGAAAGGGAGTAGAGAGTGAGTAACTAGTTTAATTTTGGCTATTTTGAGCTTTAAGTGCATGTGAAACATTAAGATGGTATTGCTTAATGGAAAAAATTATCTGGATATAGGAAAATGGGTCTCAGCTGAGACCCACTGAAGTAAATTACAAATTTGGAAGTAAAAAAAAAAAAAAACCTATAAATGATAGAGGAAAATGTAGAATGAGAAGGAAATAAGCTCAAGGACAGAATTCTAGGAAATACTGCCATTTGGATGATTGATGATGGACAAATAATAAAGGACAGAGAGGAAGGAGGAGAACTGGGAGCCAGCTCTGGAGGCTGGGGGAGGACCGTCTGGAGAAGGATCAGCCAATATGTCACATGAAGAGAAGGGAAAAAGCATCATTGAAAACTGTAACAGTAAGTGTTGCTGAAGAAGTGAAAGTGGTAGTCGCTTGCTGCTACTGCTAAGTCGCTTCAGTCGTGTCCGACTCTGTGCTACCCCACAGATGGCAGCCCACCAGGCTCCCCTGTCCCTGGGATTCTCCAGGCAAGAACACTGGAGTGGGTTGCCATTTCCTTCTCCAATGCATGAAAGTGAAGTGAAAGGAAGTAGCTCAGTCGTGTCCTACTCTGCGCGACCCCATGGACTGCAGCCCACCAGGCTCCTCTGTCCATGGGATTTTCCAGGCAAGAGTACTAGAGTGGGGTGCCATTGCCTTCTCCGTCGCTTAGTAGTGTCCAACTCTTTGTGAAGCAGTGTACTGTAGATAATCCTGTTCGTGATGCCCATTGTCTTGCTGTTCACACTGCCCACACTGTTCACGGAACCTGTGATAGGCAAGGTGCAAGCTAAGAGGTTGGAAGAAAACTTGAGAAACTGTAGGAACTGCAAACACGTTTATCCTCTCCTGGCTGGGGCAGCAGCCATAGCAGCAGACACAGCATAACTGCACACTGTCCCCAGGGCTTTTCCAGATGAAGCTTATATAAACTTAAAGAACAAAAGTAGCTTGTGGCCAAGCCAGTACTTTGTGACACGCATGTGCACTGCCATAAGCTAGCTCAGCTGTTACATAACTGTGCAAAGTCATTGTTTACAGAACAGGAGGGTAGAGAGGGTGAGAACGTGGGGTGAGAGAGCCTGACGTGTACCGTGTTGTTAATGTCCCCACACCACAGAATTCTCCAGGCAAGAATACTGGCGTGGGTTGCCATCCCTTTCTCCAGGGGATCTTCCTGACCCAGGGACTGAACCTGGGCCTCCTGCACTACAGCTGGATTCCTTACCATTTGAGCCACCAGGGAAGCCCTATGTGTTGCTAGAGAATGATAAATACAGGAAGCCAGCTTATAGTAGCTCAAGACAGGACACTCTTTATATTAACAGGGTCCAGGAGAGAGTACCAATGGAGCCAAACATACTGTATGTCTAATATTTAAAAGCTGCAAACCAATAGCACGAACTGCTAAAGAAGTTCTACCCATTCTAACTTGACAAATGTACCTGTATAACCATCTGGAAAGCCAGGCTGGAATGTTGAGCTCTGATTCTTCAGAGTTCTGCCCTGGATTGTGGTAGTTTGGAGAGGTCAATGCCAGCCTACAGGAGCCCTTTTTTGCTCCCACCCCATAACCTCCATACAGTGAGGAACCCTGCACCCATAACATATGTATGTTCACCCAGCCCACAAGTCCAAATTCCATCCACACCTCTTTCCCTGCCAGTATTCCCCTTATATCTATCCCTTGGCCCTAGGAGTGTGCCCAGCAACAGGGTGGTCTGCCTCCTAGATACCTGACCAGAGAAGCATTTCCCAAAATAATGGGTGAGCAAAGGCATATTTACATGCCACGGGGAAGAAGCTAACCTTGGGGGGAGTAGTTGTGAGCCTGAAAAGAGTGAGTGACTGACAGCCAGGTCCCTATAGGACGTGATAGGGGTCAGGATGGTACACAGAGCAAGGACAAAGGAGGGCTCCAGCCTCCATGGGAAGAGAGGAAAATTATGGATCCAAGGTAATTTGTAGAGGGAGAAGGAGTTTGAAAGCACTCATGCTTTATGCTTTCATTTTCTTGGCCAACTGGGAACCCATCTCCATGGAAAGAAAGTGGTTGAGGTTGAGATGGGGAGGGAACCCTGAAGAATATGGTTGCTTTTCTTAGGGAAAAAAAAAGAAAATCTCCTTGCAGTAGCAGTGAGGGGGCACAGAGAGGAATGGAAGGCTACCAAGTGGCCGTCAAGACCAAGCTAAGTTTGGGGCAAAAAAAAATCCAGGTTGCTATAATACAAATTGCATGACTGTGGGATTTTTCTTGGCTGTGAAGGAACCAGAGACATAATGTTCACTGTGAGGTAAAGGCAGGATCTTGCTCAGAGGTGGTTTGGTGAACATTTAATGGGTTATTATATGATTATTTCTGAGATTTTTTTTTTTCTTAATATCAGGTCACAGAAAATGAAAACGGAAAGGATCTCCTTCCTCTCCCCAAAGCAAAATGGCTTGTTATAAGGGACTCCAAGAATGCATGCCTCATTTACAAAGTCCAGCTTTAAGGAAGAGGTCTCCACTTCCCTTAGGAATTATTTCATAGCCTTACAGTTATTGTAGCCAGGAAGCTGACTTTTTTTTCGTCCTCTTGATATTTAGTCCAAATTATATTCTTCTTGATTTCAACCTATTATTGTTAGTCATTTCCTCATGGTTAACTTAGGAATCTCTATCCCTTCCTGGTATTTGCACCTTCCAAATATTATGTCGACTTATCACCTGGCCTGGTGATAACTGTTTAAAAATATACATTTTTGGTTTATATATAGGATGATGGTTTTACATCCTATAAACACACTATATCTGGATGTCTAGGGACTCAAGAAAATACACTTTTGTGTGAGTGAAAATATGTAGGCCATATATCCCTGATATATGTAATTACAATCTTCATAATCATTCATTTTAGATTTGCCAACTTGCACATGTGGAAATGTTCAATTTGTAATGTGATTATAACACAAAAACAAAGCATGTTTGATACCTGTGGCTTGGTCGTTTCATGGTAAGTGCAGAAAATTCAAAAAACCGTGTTACATTTCATACTCCCAGCCAAGTCAAACTCTGAAAGTAGCTCTATAATTCTTGGGGAATCTCTTTAAGCAGACTTGTGTCAAGGCCAATTAGAATCCAAACAGCCTTTTTCTAATTGGGGTGAGGTATGCAGCTGAATAATTCTGTCATTAAGCAAACCCCTTATAAAGGTTACAACTCCAAGGCAAACCTCAGCCCCAGGGCTGAATAAACACAGGAGGGCGGGAGTGTAGCATTCCACGACTGGCACCTTCACCCCAGAAGGCCTGAAGAGGGGCGTCTGGGATTTCTTTTATGCTATTGCCATCCACTTCTCCCTCAACTCCTGGCTTTTCTCATATGGGGCAAAGATAGAACAGAATTAAGTGGGCAAATGTAGTTTCCATTAACTCTCGCCTTGTCAAGAAGCCATATCATTTTTTTTTGTTATGACCAACCTAGATAGCATATTAAAAAGCAGAGACATTACTTTGTCAACAAAGGCCCGTCTAGTCAAGGCTATAATTTTTCCAGTGGTCGTGTATGGATGTGAGAGTTGGACTATAAAGAAAGCTGAGCGCCAAAGAATTGATGCTTTTCAACTGTGGTATTGGAGCAGACTCTTGAGAGTCCCATGGACTGCAAAGAGATCCAAGCAGTCCATCCTAAAGGAAATCAGTCCTGGTTGTTCATTGGTAGGACTGATGTTCAAGCTGAAACTCCAATACTTTGGCCACCTGATACAAAGAGCTAACTCATTGGAAAAGACCCTTATGCTGGGAAAGATTGAGGACAGGAGAAGGGGACGACAGAGGATGAGATGGTTGGATTGCATCACCGACTCAATGGACATGGGTTTGGGTGGACTCCGGGAGTTGGTGATGGACAGGGAGGCCTGGCGTGCTGTGGTTCATGGGGTCACAAAGAGTCGGACACAACTGAGTGACTGAACTGTTTTGTTTTCTCCTTTGGGGAGATAAGAGCATTCATTTGAGAATTTCATAAAACTATTTCAATTACTGGGTAAGCCCATTTCTGCTCTGGCATTCTTGGCTTATTCATATTTGAGCTTTTTTGAACTTATTTCTTCCTACTGTTCCTCACGTCCCCAATCAGTGGCCACCATTCACTACTACCCTTAATAAAACACTCTATATTTCATCTTTATCTATCTAATTTATCATCTATCTATTTATCTCTATCTTCATTCACATGATTGCCCCTGACAGGAATACTCAACCATTCCTAATATTTTGCACAATCTTGAGAAGTTTGTTTATCAGGTTCAGACCTTGATTCCACCAGTTATAGATGGTGCAATATTGGGTAAGACATTCAACTTTTCTAAATCTCACTTTCCTCAACTGTAATGGGTTGACTTTATTATTTTTCAATTAATTATTTAATTAATTTTATTTTTTGGCTGCTCTGGGTCTTCGTTGCTGCACTTGGGCTTTCTCTAGTTGCTCTGAGCAGATGCAGCTCTCTAGTTGAGGTGCACAGGCTTCTCACTGAAGTGCAGTGGCTTCTCTTGTAGCAGAGCATGGGTTCTAGGGCATGTGGACTTGTAGCTGAGGCTCATTGGCTTAGCTGACTTGCAGTATGTGGAGTCTTCCTGGACCAGGGATCGAACTCACATTCCCTGGGTTTAATACAAACTTAAAGTTTAGTATAAACTTTGCAGGTTTTAGGGGGGCAGGAATAAAATTAAAGTATACTAGATCAGAGATCAGATCAGTCGCTCAGTCATGTCCGACTCTTCGCGACCCCATGAACTGCTGCACACCAGGCCTCCCTGTCCATCACCAGCTCCCGGAGGTCACTCAGACTCACATCCATCGAGTCAGTGATGCATCCAGCCATCTCATCCTCTGTCGTCCCCTTCTCCTCCTGCCCTCAATCCCTCCCAGCATCAGAGTCTTCTCCAATGAGTCAACTCTTCGCATGAGGTGGCCAAAATACTGGAGTTTCAGCTTGAGCATCATTCCTTCCCAAGAAATCCCAGGGCTGATCTCCTTCAGAATGGACTGGTTGTATCTTCTTGCAGTCCAAGGGACTCTCAAGAGTCTTCTCCAACACCGCAGTTCAAAAGTATACTAAGCACCTAATAATAATAAGTAATACCTTATCCTGTGGTGTAGATTGGGATCTTTAATAAAGACTTTGAACTGGAGATCTATTTGTAGGAAATTTATTAGGGAGTGTTCTTGGAGACAATACCTTTTGTAGTGAAGGAGGTATGACTGGGAGAGGGAGAGAGAGGTGGCACTATGATGCAGTTACAATGAAGATCTCAATCCACTTTGTGGAATTCTTTGAAGCTGAGATGGCCTTTAGAGTTATCCCAAATTGTGTCAAGGTGCTGGTCCTTTGTGTTGAGCATCAACCAGTCATTGGAGGAGGAGGGCTGATCCTGGAAAGGGAACATGGTCTTGGATAAGGTGACTCCTTTCATCTGATGACAATTTCCAGTAGGTGACAGACTGAATGATTGATACTGAAGCAAGAAAATATGTATAGCATACCCCAGCATTCATAGAGATAGGATGGCTTAGCTCCACTCTTGGCATAGCTCAGATCCACTTTCTAGGAGAAGCTCCTTCGTGATCCTGATGGACATATTTACCTGGAGAAATTTAAAAGAAAAATGTTAGCAAGACAGCTAACAAGATAGCAGTTAACCATAGCTGCTACTGCTGTAGCTGCTATTGAGGCTGCAACAGATATTCATTGACTCCCATCTCTATCACAGATTTTAAATTTCCCTTGGTTAGTTCATATGCTGGTGACTTACCTTCTGGGGATAACCCAGACTCTCATCTCTCAGAGGTCTGATCTCAAGGTCACCATGCCTTTCTCGGTCTGTGCTGCTTCACTTCTCCATTTACATTCAGTATTGGTGTGGAAGTATCAAGAAACACTGAGGTAAATCACATGAGTACCAAACACACTCTTCCTTGCCTCCTTTGTGTAATGGCAAATCTCCCTTCCTTGATAATCAAGGCTAATCATCCCTGCTAGCATAGTCATCTCTTTCCTTGTTGTAGGTCTCTTAACAACGTGACTAGAAAACAGCCATGGCTTAAAGTTTAATATAATGTTCCCCACTGAAAGCATTTCCTTCTGGGAATCAGCATCTCTAAACAGTCAAGTACAAATTCCTCAAGTCAATGGGAATTATGGTAGTGGCACCACTCATTTATACTTCTTGGTATAAAGTACCAAGTACCAGTCCAGAGTACCTGGACTCAGGTACTCTGTGGATTGAATGTATAATTTCTTAGCTGGCCCCTTCACTATAGGCTTCCATTATTCTGTCAGGCCAGTTAAGTGGTGCAGCATGAGATACACCCAATGGATTCAATGGTCTTGTGCCCAGCCCCACACTTCCTTTGCTGTCGAGGATTCCTTAGTCTTATGCAGTGTTGTATTGTTAGTATTCCTGTGTTAGTAGTGAAAATCTGCACACCCTCCACTAATGGTGTTAGTTGAAGCCCTCAAGCAAAAAAAGGCAAATCTATACTAAGAATACATGTGGAATATAGGTAGAAGTGGTCCAATATTATCATCAGCTTCTCCAAAATGGTTCTACTTGAAGAAGTACCATATAGAGGACTCAGTGATGACTGTTTCAGGCATTTGGCAGTGGTGGTATCTAGATGCTTCAGTGAAGGAAAGCTAGCTTGTGCTTTAGATCCAGTGCAGAATTTCCATTCCTCCGATGAGGTTATTCTATTCCTGCATGTATTGTGCAAGAATGGGGGCTTCCAATGACAGGAAGGGTGATGTCAACTATTGAGTCATTTTTTCTATTTTGTTATTTAAGGCCTCTTCTCTGGAAACTGCTGTCATGTGAGAGACATTATGTGATACAAAGATCTTCATATTTCATGACCCCTCATATTAAGCCATCCATATGGATCAGGAAGATCCCCTAGAGAAGGAAATGACAATTCACTCCAGTATTCTTGCCAGGATAATCCTATGGACAGAGGAGCCTGATGGGTTACAGTGCATGGGGTCACAATGGCTGAGCAATTGAGCACACACACATTCCTTTTTCCTAAACTTCGCTACCCCTCACCTGCCAATCTTTTCTCTATTAGGATTCAGAATAACCAATCCAATTAATTACAAGGCTGTATATATTCTAAACTGAACTAATCATTTTATCCAAAGTAGGTGGCCTGGGGAACAAAATAACTGAATTTAAAGCCAAAAGCTCTTCTTGTTAAGAAAATTTCCTATCACTGATTTTTTTCAGTACTACCCATGTGTAAGCAGTAGTGTGGATGTCATTCATTATTGGCCTGTATAAAGTTTGAGTTAATCCATCCAAGAATCCACCTGACGGGAAGCACCGACAAGTCCAAGACCACTGCAAATCAAATATCTTCAGTGACTGGCTCATCTCTGAATCTTCTTTGGGTTTATTTCTAACCTGAAATTCATGTGTCTCACCAAGATCTTCAATATACTTGCCACTTCTGGATCATTCTGTCTAATTAATATCATCAAGATATTGGACCAACCTGATTTTCTGCAGAATATTTATGTGGTGTAGGTTTTTGGATGATCCTTTGACAGAGTGAAAGAACCCCAAGGACAAGATAAGACATATATGCTATTGTCTGTCTCAAGTGACTGTGAACTGTTCCTGATCTTCCATTCTGCTACAATTAGAAAAGAATGCACTTAACCCAATCAGTGATCATATTCAGTCACCTGAGTCTTTATTAATCTGCTCTAACAAAGTACTATACCAAGCACAGCAGCTACAAGAGGGGCTAGTATTTGGTTGAGATTTTTAGTTCAGTTCAGTCACTCAGTCGTGTCCGACTTTTTGTGACCCCATGAATCGCAGCACTCCAGGCCTCCCTGTCCATCACCAACTCCCAGAGTTCAGTCAAACTCACATCCATTGAGTCGGTGATGCCATTCAGCCATCTCATCCTCTATCATCCCCTTCTCCTCCTGCCCCCAATCCCTCCCAGCACCAGAGTCTTCTCCAATGAGTCAACTCTTCACATGAGGTGGCCAAAATACTGGAGTTTCAGCTTTAGCATCATTCCCTCCAAAGAAATCCCAGGGCTGATCTCCTTCAGAATGGACTGGTTGGATCTCCTTTGCAATCCAAGGGACTCTCAAGAGTCTTCTCCAACACCACAGTTCAAAAGCATCAATTCTTCAGCACTCAACTTTCTTTATAGTCTAACTCTCATCCATACATGACTACTGGAAAAACCATAGCCTTGACTAGATGGACCTTTGTTGGCGAAGTAATGGCTCTGCTTTTGAATATGCTGTCTAGGTTGGTCATAACTTTCCTTCCAAGGAGTAAGCGTCTTTTAATTTCATGGCTGCAATCACCATCTGCAGTGCTTTTGGAGCCCCCCAAAATAAAGTCTGACACTGTTTCCACTGTTGCCCCATCTATTTCCCATGAAGTGATGGGACCAGATGCCAGGATCTTAGTGTTCTGAATGTTGAGTTTTAAGCCAACTTTTTCACTCCCCTCTTTCACTTTCATCAAGAGGCTCTTTAGTTCCTCTTCACTTTCTGCCATAAGGGTGGTGTCATCTGCATATCTGAGGTTATTGATATTTCTCGTGGCAATCTTGATTCCAACTTGTGCTTCCTCCAGCCCAGCGTTTCTCATGATGTACTCTGCATAGAAGTTAAATAAACAGGGTGACAATATACAGCCTTGATGTACTCCTTTTCCTATTTGGAACCAGTCTGTTGTTCATATCCAGTTCTAACTATTGCTTCTTGACCTGCATATAGGTTTCTTAAGAGGCAGGTCAGGTGATCTGGTATTCTCATTCTTTCAGAATTTTCCACAGTTTATTGTGATCCACACAGTCAAAGGCTTTGGCATAGTCAATAAAGCAGAAATAGATGTTTTTCTGGAACTCTCTTGCTTTTTTGATGATCCAGGGGATGTTGGCAATTTGGTCTTTGGTTTCTCTGTCTTTTCTAAAACCAGCTTGAACATCTAGTTCAGTTCATGTACTGCTGTAGCCTGGCTTGGAGAATTTTGAGCATTACTTTACTAGAGTGTGAGATGAGTGCAATTGTGCGGTAGTTTGAGCATTCTTTGACATTGCCTTTCTTTGGGATTGGAATGAAAACTGACCTTTTCCAGTCCTGTGGCCACTGCTGAGTTTTCCAAATTTGCTGTCATATTGAGTGTAGCACTTTCACAGCATCATCTTTCAGGACTGATATTTTAATAGATTTTCAGTTTCAGATTTTAATAGTCCATTATTATCCTCCAGGATCCATGCTTTGCTTTTTCCAGACCTGAGGTTCCACCATTCACTTGCAAAAGGTCTAAAGCAAGTATGTCAATAAATATTAGATGCTCTTACATGCCTCACCAACATTGGTACTTACTATAATAACTATTCCTACCTTGCTTTTATTATTATTTTGGCTCCTATTACCCATGTTGTTATCAGGAAGCACAGTTCAATGGTCAGAGAGCATTCGATGATACCAGAGAGCATTTTAACAATTGCACCAGTACTACAAGTATCACTGATGCTCTCTTTATCATCTTTGATGAAATCTTCAATGTTTACTGGTGATCTAGCACCAAAATTCTATTTGTAAGCCTGAGTAGGTAGATAATATCTCCTCTCTTTCTCCTGAATTTGACTATTTTTACCACCTCCTATTACTCTTCTCCAAGCCACCACTATATCCTATTATGGTCCTTAGTGGCCCAGCTCCCTCTCTACAGTCCTTTTGGCTCTGCTTCTCCTGGTTCACTCCTCTGTAGCATAAATGTCACCTTAACAGAGAAGTCGTATGTGTCCATCTCATCTTAAAGACCACTTCCAAGTATTCACTATCACCTTATATTGTTACATTTACTTTTAGCACTATCACTATCTGACATTATGTTAGACATGTATCTATTTATTTTCTATATGTTTATCTTCTAGATTGTACTCTGTGTAAGGACAGAGTTTGTTTTATTTCATTCTTTATCTTTAGCAGCTAAAATTGTACCTAATATACAGTAGGTGTGAATACATATTTCTAAAATGAATGAATGACTTCTTAGTGTTATCAGATATTGCATTGATGATCTCTGCTGGACATATATGTGAGTTCTAAGTGAACCAATGACAGAAGCCACAGACCTCTATTAAGTTCAGAATTGTCTTCTCTGAGTTAAATTTGGCTTGGATTTTTAAGATGAAAAGCAACATTCTGTTTTCTAAGTGGCCCAATTTCCTTTTGCCATTGACATCCATTTTGGAGCCTCTATTGTGCTGTGAATTTTGCTCTTACAGAGTCTATTGTTTGCCTTGCACCAACATAGAATCCCTTGGAATTAAAACAAAAGGGATTAAAAGAGATAACATATCAATTTTTTTCCCTAAGTTTTCTTTTCTACTCCAGCATCTAGATTCTCACGTGTCCCCATGAGCAGTCTGATCCGGGAAATATTAGGAATCTTGATCTCTCCATAATCTCTCTGCTATCTTGCTGGGTGTTAGAGGGAGCAAAGAGGGGCAGGGTCACTAAAATTAACTTATTCTTTGTAAATCTTTTGGATAGAATTTTTAGTATGTGATACATAAGAATCTTAGCCTTTTGTTACTTTGAAATATTTAAGTTATCTAAGCTTAACTAATATTTACATAATTTGCTGCTGCTGCTGCTAAGTCGCTTCAGTTGTGTCTGACTCTGTGTGACCCCATAGAGGCAGCCCACCAGGCTACTTGTCCCTGGGATTCTCCAAGCAAGAACACTGAAGTGGGTTGCCATTTTCTTCTCCAATGCATGAAAGTGAAAAGTGAAAGTGAAGTTGCTCAGTCGTGTCTGACTCTTAGCAGACCCCATGGACTGCAACCTTCCAGGCTCCTCTGTCCATGGGATTTTCCAGGCAAGAGTACTGGAGTGGGTTACCATTGCCTTCTCCTTTCATAATTTATTTAGACATAAATCTCTAAATTGCAGATCTACCAAAGAAGTTACATCTATCTGTGTTTCAATATTTATTTAAAGTTTTTTCCTTATATCTCTATGCAACATCTAGAGGATTCCCTAGGAGATTAATGGATAGGAGAGAAAACACTAATGTTTTATAGGTCAACTTCAGAAATATTTAAGTTTTAAAATATCAACCAAGTCTGGGTGAACACCTCACTATTTTAATTTTTTTTAATATTTTTGTGTATCTTATTAACAGTGCTATTCTACTAGAATATAAACTCCCCAAGGGCATGGATTACTTTTTTTTTTTTTTTTTTTGCCCTGCTTCTGAAATATCTGGAATACTTCCTAGAGTATGTTAGGTACTTGAAATAAGAATTTCTTGAAAGAATTAAAATTTTGTATTTTTCCTGCTTGTCTGAAATTTCTTTATTCCAAAGCTTATTTACACCAAACAATAACCCACATAAAATTTGTATTGCTTTCCTTCTGCATGGAGAAATAACACCATCTTTTAAAGTATAATTTTGATTTCATAAGTCTTCACAAAGTGTCTTGCTTTTTCTAATTATGTTTATAGGTTTTTAAGATGTGTCAAATTTTCATCATCTCTGGAAATGTGAGGAAATAATAATTTCACATCTTCAGAATACCTGGTATTAGACGTAGATCTCTCCAATGATTCATTTTCTCCACAATATTTATTGAGTTATATTTTATGTAAACCATGGATCTCACTGGACATTAGGAGGTGTCCCCATTGAGTTTATACTCTGGTGGGAAAGATACACATTGAACTAAAGAATTCAACTGGGTTGAAATTTACAAGAATGACAACTGTGTGCCATGGGAGCAAACATTCACGGGGGTGACCTCTCTGAAGACATGATACTTAATTTGAGATGTAAAGGCTCAATCGAAGTTAGCTAACCTAAAGATAGAACCAAGTGTTCCTGGTACAGGATGTCGCAAGTTTAAAAGTATTGAGGTGATAGGAAACTTGGTAAATTTTCATTTTTGAAAGTGAAATGTATAGTTCAAGCACTGAGAGCAAAGTATATGATGAGGTCAGAGAGGTTGGAAAGATCCAGACTATGTGGATTCTTAAAGGATATTTGATTTTGAACTTAGAGTCTGATAAGTCTTGTTTTAAACATGATGACATGGTAGAATTGGTTGGAAAAGTTGCTCTAGCTGCAATGTGGAAATAAGTTGAGAATCATCTTGGAATGCAAATTGGATATTTGAAATATTTCAAATGAGAGACAATGGTGACTTTGACTAAGGTGATGTTAATAGTGGACATAATAGTGGACTAAGGTAAAGAACCTGCCTGCAGTGCAGGAGACCCAGGTTTGATCCTTGGGTCAGGAAGATACCCTGGAGAAGGCAATGGCAACCCACTCCAGTATTCTTGCCTGGGAAATCCCATTGACAGAGGAGCCTGGCAGTTTACAGTACAGTCCATGGGGTCCCAAAGAGTCGGACAAGACTGAGCAACTAACACTTACACTTTCACTTTCAAAATGATTTTAATGCCAAGGATGATTGTTTAGTCTCTGCTCCCCTTCCTGAAGGAGAGAACTCACTATCATGTTCTAGATGACTAGAACTGTTCTAGTGACTGTCTCTCCCTTATATTCTTCTAAAAGAATCTGCCCCTTGTCCCAGCACTGAATCATGTGTGGGAAACTGGACTCAAAAGTAACCAACAAAACCCTGCTGGAAGAATTTGAACCATAAAACCTAGAAATGGAACAAAGATGTTGTTGGGTTCTAGACAGCTAAAGAATTGTTGCTATGGCAAATCAGAGCCACATGCACGTTGAAACTGTGGAGGCACAGAAACCAGGAATTTCTGAGGATCAATTCATTCTGCAGAGAGAAGAATGTAGCAGATTTAAGAGAAAAAGAAAACGATGAGTCTGTGTGATTCCCAAGACAAAGAGACAGGGAGAGGAGATTTCTAGGAAGCTTGACCTCACTGCCTGAAGTTGCATTCTGTAAGTGTCTCCTAACTTTTTTTTTTCCCTCTCAATAATCTATTTAAAAATTATTCTAGAGTAATATTTTGTTAGGAGTTTCCCAAGTGGCTCAGTAGTAAAGAATCTGCCCGCCAATGCAGGAGACAGGAAATGCAGGTTTGATCTCTGGGTCAGGAAGATGCCCTGGAGGAGGAAATGGCAAATACACTCTGGCGTTCTTGCCTGAAAAATCCCATGGACAGAGGAGCCTCGTGGGTTACAGTCCACAAGGTTGAAAATAGTCAAACACAACTGAGTGACTGAGAACAAGATTTTGTTAATTGCGGTCATTTGATACTTGTCTCAGATATTTTCATAAAGAAGATTCTCATTTTTAACAGATCCATGGGATAGTTTTCTTCTATAGAGCAGCATCTTTCTTCCTGTAACATGGAATTCTTGGGAATCATGCTGAATAAGTCTAATTCCTCCTGCTAACCCTGTCCATTGAAGATCCTGAGGGTGTCTCATCTGAAAGATTTCTCAACATAAAACGTCCATAGTTACTTTCATTGTTCTTAATGTGATTTGATTTTCAGACCTCTTTCCTATTCTGCTTATTTAACTAATATGCAGAGTACATCATGAGAAACACTGGGCTGGATAAAGCACAAGCTGGAATCAAGATTGCTGGGAGAAATATCAATAACCTCAGGCAGATGACACCACCCTTATGGCAGAAAGTGAAGAACTAAAGAGCCTCTTGATGAAAGTGAAAGAGTGAAAAAGTTGGCTTAAACCTCAACATTCAGCAAACAAAGATCATGGCATCCGATCCCATCACTTCATGGCAAATAGATGGAGAAACAGTGGAAACAGTGGCAGACTTTACTTTTGGGGCTCAAAATCAATGCAGATGGTGACTGCAGCCACGAAATTAATAGACACATGCTCCTTGGAAGAAAAGCTATGACCAACCTAGACAGCATGTTAAATAGCAGAGACACTACTTTGTCAACAAAGGTCCATCTAGTCAAGGCTGTGGTTTTTCCAGTGGTCATGTATGGATGTGAGAGTTGGACTATAAAGAAAGCAAAGCACCCAAGAATTGATGCTTTTGAACTGTGGTGTTGGAGAAGACTCTTGAGAGTCCCTCGGACTGCAAGGAGATCCAATCAGTCCATCCTAAAGGAGATCAGTCCTGAATGTTCATTGGAAGGACTGATGCTGAAGCTGAAACTCCGATACTTTGGCCACCTGATATGAAGAGCTGACTCATTTGAAAAGACCTTGATGCTGGGAAAGAATGAAGGTGGAAGGTGAAAGGGACAACAGAGGATGAGATGGTTGCATGGTATCACTGACTCAATGGATATGAGTTTGAGTAAGCTCCGCGAGTTGGTGATGGACAGGGAGGCCTGGCATGCTGCAGTCCATGGGGTCACAAAGAGTCGGACATGACTGAGTGACTGAACTGAACTGAACTCCTATTCTGTCATGCTTATCTGAATACCTTATGATTTGTCCATCATTTTAGAATAAGGAGTCCAGAATTAAATGAAAGGTTTTGTGTATCATTTATTTGACAAGCTTAGAATAGCATGACTATCACAATCCACTGTAACTTTGTAGTTAACTAAAAGCTCCTGTCAGAAAATGTCCGTATCTAAGATTTTTTTAAAACATAAATAAACATCTAGAAAAAATACTGAAAAAAACAATTCCTTTGGATTAAGGCACTGTCAACTGATCACCTGAAAAAGCTTTCTACAACATTAAATTGTCACCAGCTACTCAAGCCTTAGCTTATATTCTTTCCAATGTGTCAGTTGATAGTTCCCTATTGAAATGAATTGTAAAACATACAGATTGAGAGAGAAAAGGGGAGTTCTGAGCCAGAATCCGGCAACATTTCATGGAAGTTGGGTGGGGACTAAGCTTCTAAGTCAATGAGAACACCAGATGGATTGGGTGCATATGAAAGAGGGATCAACCTAAGTGAGGACAACAAATGAGAGGTGGAAAGATTTACAAGCATTTCAGTTCTAGGTAGCAGTTCTCTGCTAACAAGGCACTCTCCAAGGCTTTCTTGAGATAGCTGCTTTTTTAAAAGTCTGGAGACAGGTGAGTAAAGGGTATGCAATTTCTGTACTTCGGTCATGGGGATTGCCCATAACCAATGAGGATGATAAATGTAACAAAACCGTTTACAGTGCCAGTGACTGGATGTAGCTGTATTGGTCTCTACAGCCAGGCCTCACAAACTGGTATACGACCCTCAGTGTATCAGATTAGATGATAGGTTAATATCTAACTCCACAGATCCTTATGGAGGAGAGTCAGTGACCCATTGTTAAATTTCATTTTCTTTGTATGTGTGTATGTGGGGAGGGGGTGGGAGGAAAACAGGCCAGGTTCGTGAGAAGGCTTTTTCCATAGTTATAGATGACTGACTCTAGGGGCAACGCCAGGAATAGACACCGTTTCTCATACATACTTCAATTTCCAGCCATGCCGAGCCCTCCCAATTGCAAACTGATTGGCTGTGCGCTGGCAGTCTGTCCGTGTGCACTAAGGGAACTGCAGGCATGCCGCGGTTTCTGCAACGACGTGTTATAGTGTCTGCATCTGACAAAGGTTGTCTCAGCAGTAGTAGGGCTGCCAGTCTGTGGCTGAAGCTAAAGAAGGCAGGGTTTCTCACCATCTTTCTGGGTTAGATATACTTATGTGGAGAAGTGCTTTGTCAGAATAAGTGATGAAAGTAAAATTTCTTATACCTTCTCAGATCTGTCTTGGAGACACTCTCTGTAGCTGAAGGTTTCATTTAGCTTTCATAAGGTTACAATGCTTAATCTCAGTAGGGTTATCAGTTCTGTCATGTATTATAAACCCTCCAATCAAGGCAGTGGGAAACAGTGTCTCTATTTAATACCCGGAGAAATGGTGGAAGTCAGCGATTGATACCAACACAATGATGGGAAAAAGTGTCCAGAGGTGCTACTCACATAATCTCATTTTACAACATCTTGAAAATTCAATAGAAAGGACTCCACTAACAATACCATTACACACCACTGATTATTGTTCTCAAATGTTCCTAAAGCTCTGAAAGCATAACCTAACAATAAAAATGTGCTATAAATACATCCCAACAATGTACTTAACTCTATTTTCCCTTTTAAAAACAAAAGCACACAGTGTTAGTCACAAGTCATATAATTTCACTTAAGTAATTTCTTGACTAAAAGTGCATTATCATTTCTTAAACATTGTATAAATATAAATAAATAAGCTATTCCTTGACACTGGAAAGTGTTTCCTAATAATTTAGGAAAACGCGGGGAATGTTGCACCTTGGGTTAGCTACTTAACATGTGATCTTTTTTGCAAGACACATCTTGTTTATCATGAGCTCTATGTTATTTGCAAAGGCATTTGGGAAAAAAAAAAAAAATTTCCTTGCAGAGAAAATACAAAACTTAAGTTTTCAAATTTCCTGCTATAAATGTGTCAGTGATTCTTGTTTTTATCTTTTGCCATTAAGACTTTTTGAATAAGTGTGTTTTTCAAAAGGGTTAAAATTGTAGGAAGTTACTGGTATATCCTGTCTAAAAAATAAACAAACAGCTGAGAAACATACATCCAAAGTGTGCTCTAGTTCTTGAAAAAAGATTTTAAACTAGTTTAGAAAAATATATTTCTTGTTTCCTGTTTGTGCTAACACCATGGAATGAGGGAACACAAATCTACATTATTGAGAAAAAAAGGTCATTGTTTCCCTAAGAATATTATATTATTTTATTTTGTACTAGAAGGAACTAATAAATAAACATTTCTTTTACAAATAAATATTTTTGAATTGATAACTTACTAATGTAACAATGTTAATTTTTTACTTTAACAAGTTTCAATTTAAATTATTTTAATACTATTGACAACACAGTACAGTAAAGTTAAAACTATACTTAAGATGATTTTCAAAACCATTGGAGTAGTCTATATGCTTTAAAAAATTCATATTTATATCCACACTCATTTGTAAAGTAACATGGAATTCCTTAAAATTTGTTGACTTTAAAGTGCAATGCAAATTAAAATTTATCAGTAATTTAAAAATGAAATCTACATATATTATTTTAATAATTCCTGAGATATTTAATAGTATTATGTTGTATTAATTTGTCAGGAATTATTAAATATGGTGTATTATTAAAGTGCCTGGCGTGCTGCGGTTCATGGGGTCGCAAAGAGTCGGACACGACTGAGCGACTGATCTGATCTGATCTGATTATTAAAGTATTACTGGAACATTAAAATTTTAAAGGTATTACTAGAATATCTTTTTCATACTTTGACTATCAAGACAAACTTCCAAAACCTGTTTTTTACTAAAAATCTGCAATATTGCTACCTTAAAATTCTTTTGAAAATGATTATTTTAGGCTATATTCTTAAATGGCCATTTTATGTATTCAATCAGATTTGTTTACCATTTTTATAAACAACATTTATTGGGGAATACAAGAAGCACCAGAAGAGAAAGTTTTCACTCCCTCAAACATAGTAAAATGATCAAACGTTTGGAATAGAGGCAAATTATAAAAATGTGTCTTAACTGAGACGCTTTGCCCTAAGGAACCAAGCGTTTGCGTTTGATGATTCTTCCATAAACCTGAGTTTATTTTAAAAAATTGATCCTTTTAATGTAAGAAAGTTGATGGAGAAAGAATTCCACTTACGAGTTTTTCCACTAGACACTATAAAACGCCATCATAGCACCTTGCATTTTTGGCATCTGCAGTTGAACTGTGGAGTTCAACTGCAGATGCCAGATCTTATTTTGAAAAATAGTGTTGTGTTTATAGGATGCAAATGATCTGGATGAAAATTCACATCAAATAGAAAAGGCTACTTGGTCCTAGATGCTCTATTTGAGTTGAGCAGTGAGACACCAAAACTTCAGTAGAACACAAGGAAAAGAGAGGGAAGAAGGGAAAAGGCAAGAGTAAAAGGAGAAAACAAACAAAGCTAGATTTGAAGACAGATTCCATTACAGACTTCTTAGTGCTGTTGCATCCATATGACGTTGCCATTCCTCCAAATACAAGGATGGTTGGTCTTTGTATGGAAAGGTACCCTGTACGTGATCACCCTCATGGCAATAATCTGACAGTCGATTAATTAAAAATTTTTCCTTTACATAGCAAGTGTTTAATCCTTTTTCTTTGCTGATGAAATTGACTGCCATATATCAAAAAGAATACTTTTCTGAACTGTTTGGATTTTTTTAAAAGATACTAGAATAAAATGTTTTTAACTTGAAAACTATGGCTAGGAAAGCTTTTGAGGGCTAGTCATCCTTGATGACTCATAATTTGATAAATGCTAGAGACTTTTCTGTTTCCAGATACAATTGTCATAATGCAAAATTATTCTGTATTGTTTTCCATTATGTTTGTAGTTTCTGTACCTACATAAACTTTCATTTTACATTGGTTTATAGTAAAACTCTAATGAACGATGTGTTCATTTTGTTAACAAAGTCAATCTGAAAGTAAAAGCACCTATGGAGAACCTTTTTACATAAATAGGGGGCTCGTGTGGAACTCAGTCTTACAGATTTTTCATCTTTCTAAGGACAATGGTTCAAAACCAGAGTGAAAATCAGCAGAAAAAGAAAGTTGCAAAGTCAGAAATTCTAAATAATTCATGGATATGCATGGAAATAATGTTTCAAAACTGGAGTCAGGAGCAGCCGCTGGGGGAAATTTTTTTTTGAGTCATAGTCAACAACAGTCATATTATTTCAGGTTAGCTCACACCATTGTGTGCATTTACAATGCAACGTTTGTATGCTTCCATTGGTTTGGGAAAGAAAATTTAGAAGTCTTAAAACACACAAACAACAAATATAAAGAATCCTTTCTAGTTCTTGCACACAGTATGCCTCAGTAGTAAGAAACACCGTTCTACTTGTAGAATATACATGAAAACATGATTCAATACTTTTAAAAGTAAATCCAAACTGTGAGTCTGAAGCCGGAGAGTCCCTCATTCATAAAATAGTGCAAGATTAAGACAAGTTATTGTTTTCTGTTATTTCTCTTTGCTTATTTCACAAATGCCCCTCAATACTTACATAGATTTAGAATACAGTTCACTGGAGATGCTTGACAAATGAATAATCACTCATTATCCAGGTAGGTAATTTATCATTCTAAAACTGAACAATGGCATAGAAGCAAATTATTTATTTTTCCTAATCTCTAGATTAGAAATTTGAATGCAGTAACAGAAAAAGGAAAGTAATCCAAATTGTTTGAGAATAAATATTCAAGTAAAATAGGATATTCTTCAAAATCTCATTTGGGAAAGTGGTAACTGATAATTATTTAAATGGGACCATTCCTCCTCAATTCATTTAAATTGATTTTTACTCCAGCTCCCTTTTAATGATAAGAACTATTGTTGCAGCTCCCTGGGCTGACATAAAGATAATACTTACTAATATATTTATGGGATTTGGATATTAGATGAATCTAAATTACCCTGATGTCTCAAATATAAAAATGAACTGTATTATTCATTATTTAGGAAATAACTCAGTAATATCATAACCATATATTCTGAAAATTAACTTTTACATTAATATTTTTAAGTTGCTTATCCTAAATGTTTTTCTTGGGTAATGGTGATGTTGACCCTGTAATTATTTCGGAAAAAGCATATTGTTCACCTTTAGTATGCAGGAAATAACTAGCTTCTTATTTCATATAGCTCAGAGAAAATTTCAAAATTTGTAAGTCAATTTTTCTTCCTACCAGAGTGTATGTTTAACCTTGTTAAGCCTGAGGCTTTAAACAGTATATTTTGAGTGTTTTTAAAGATACTGAACAGACTAAAATAATTTATATTATAGAATGCTAAATGAAATCTTTATAAATACTAGTTATCTCTAAGCAAGGTTTAGATTTCTTAACTCACATCATTAGTTAACAATCAAATATTGGCTTTATTTTGTTCTGGATCTATGATCATGCAGAATTTGAGTCAGAAGTAACTCTTTAAATGCACACCTAAAGCCGCAGTTTTCTTTCTTTTCCTTTTAATTACTAAAGGTATTGTTTCCTGTTTTTTCTTGTTATTAGTTCTGATACCCAAAAGGAACCTCTGTGCAGTGCATTCAAGTCAAAAGCTGAATATCTGATCTGCTCTGTGACTCCCCTTAATCAGCTGTCCCGTAACAGTACAATTTAAAACAAGGCCAACCCCCGCTGCCCCATGCAAGGTGTAGTTCACTTTAAAGCCATCATACACCATGTGGCTTGGCAGTCGGAACGTGGTGAGCTGGGGGATATGGAATTTGATTCTGATTTCACTGAGTGCTTTGCTTTTCCATCTTGACCATTTTGTTATTGACTGTATCTGTTAGCCTATTTGGATAAAAGGAATGTGACACAAAAGTACTACCTTTACATCTCTCTCCTTTTTTAAAAAAAAAAACCACCAAGTCCAGATTGTCTGAAGTCCTAGCGATTTTCCCTCAGCTCTCTCTTTGGCAGTTTATTAAGAAAGTGTGACATGAATGGGCTCTGGAGATGCAGGTTCTCATATGTTTACGAGAAAACTCACTTCCACTTGCACAGAGCTCAGGAAGAGCAAGGAGGTTTCATCCTCTCAACTAGCTTTCATATCTCTGCAGCTGCTACTCAGCGCTCTCTGTGGTGAGGCCTCAGGTAGGCTCAGAGAGAAAGTATGCTGTGATCACAATGGAGATGGCAACTCTTGGTTTTGCAAAAGTAAAAAGTCCACCATCCAGATGAAGCTGCAAAGATGACAAATGACCAGCCATGCTTTGCCAAAAATCAGGAAGTGATCTTGAGTTATTTATATGCTAACTACAACTTAAGCTCTGCCTTGGTCTGAGAAAAAGAAATATGTAAAAATAGGCAACGTAAAAATACGTATATAAATTTTAAAAATGAATGTTAATTTTTCTATTAGGACTTCAAAAAAAAAAAAAAAAAGGTTGTCATCTGGTGATGACCTTAGCTTGGACTCAGTTCTGCAGTGAGCATGTTTTGAGGCTACAGGTGTCTATAGACAGAAGAGTGAGGGTAGGGTGGCATACTACAAAAATGGTTACTCCATCAAAACTTAGGTTTCAAAAAGAACATCTATTTGTCTAAAACAAATGTGAAAGCTTTTCAAGGAAGCATCTAAATATGCTAAAGCTAGTTAGGATTGGCCACTTTATTCTGTGATACTGAAGACTTTCTTGACTTAATTTTTTTTCTAGTTAGGATTCAAATGGGGCAACAATCGATTGTCTTGGTCTCAGAACTTTGGTCTCTTACTTTTCTTCCCTAAGGTAAGGAATAAATAATTCAAATATTCTGATTATATTTAATGATTAGATAGCTTTCCATTCCAGGTCTGATTAGCCTTAAACTGTTGTATTTCTTTTTCCTTAAGGCGTAGCTAATGAATAGTCATTTTAAGTTTTAAAAATTATTATATCTGTTTTCCACTTGTGTTCTGAAGCAAAAAAAAAAAAAAAGAAAGGCCATTCTTTCCCACTAGGGAAGATGTAAATTTTGAAGTGTATTTTTATAATGTCTCTCACAAGTCTATGGCCACTATTTCTCATCAATAGTGTATGTACAGATACAACAACCCACAAATGTGTCTGATTATTGGGCCATCAATTTCACTCTTACCAACTAAAGTAGTTTGACTTTATTATTTACATGAGTCTTAAAATATGCAGGCCACTGACCACACAAATAAACATATGCTTTTGGATCGGTAGAAAGCCTGGTGTTTATGAACAGGGTTCTTTGTATTTTTTAACAATATCTGGCACTTTTAAGCAAAACTCTGTGCTGAAACATGGAGCCTGGATAATTGTGTACCTCATGATCTGTGCTGGGCAGGGGCCCCAACCTCTGCTCTTTAAGCAGACAGGAGTACAAAAATCTGTTATTGCAGTTTGACGTTTTCTTTGCATGATTAGGTCAGTTGGTAAATCTCCACTTTGCAGTTCTTAGAAGCCCAGATTTCCTGTTACAAAGCAATGTGGTTCTGATTACAGCCTTATTGAAGTCCAGACATAGTACCTATGCTCGGCTAGCAGCTCTACTTCTCATTTTCCATGTTAGCACCAACAGCTTATTGACCCTACCTTCCTCTTCTTAGCTTGCAATGGTTGGGGAGATTGGAAATCCAAGGGGTCATCTTTAGGGAGGTGAACACAGAGTGAGTATTAGCTATATTATCAATTCTGGTAAAAATGCTCTTTTAAGTTTGAGGAGAAAATCAAAATGAATCAAACACAGAGAGAAACTGATTTTCTAGTGCAGAGCTCTGGTTTCATCTGCTTTAATTCTGTCACCACCAAGTTCATTTGGTGAGACTATTATTATTATATTTCAAAGGAACATTGTCAAAGACTTCTAGGTGTACCATAAAAAGTCCTAGTCCTACCTAATATTACATGGCAAATCTGGTCCATGGCACCATCTTTTTATTATAAGGACGAATTATACAGCTTCTTACATAAATCAATGTAAGCTTCTTTATATGCCTGTATAAACCTGAAAGCTAACTGATAAAGCTTCCTAACTTGTCTCCTTCTTTTCATTCGTGTTTTCCTATAATCCACTCCTCATAGAGGAGTCTGAATTTTCTTTAAAAAATGAATACAGGTAAGATGTTTTCTTTCTCCTGTTAAAATCTTCCAGTGACTTTTTGTTATATGATGATCAACATCCAAACTCCTTTTTGTGACATCAAAAAGTTGCCATAATCTAGGCTATATAATTTTCCTGACTTCGGTTACTACTACTTTCTCTTTGCACACTGTATTTTATTCACAATGACTTTATTCCTGCTTCTAACTTGAAGACTTCAACTGGTTGTTCCCTATTTTTGAAATACTCTTTTTCTGTCTCATCACAGTACTGATTTCTCAGCCATCCTTTGGATCTCAACTTACTCATCATGTCACCAACTCAAACAACTCTTCTCAGAGCCACCTTATCTAAAGAACAGCTACTATGGAGAATAGCTTGGAGATTTCTTTAAAAACTAAAAATTAAACTAGCAATCCCATTATTTGGCATATACCCTGAGAAAACCATAATTCAAAGAGACACATATACCACATTGTTCATTGCAGCACTATTTACAGTAGCTAGAATATGGAAGCAACCTAGATGTCTATTGACAGATGAATGGATAAAGGAGCTGCAGTACCTTTATACAATGGAATATTACTTAACCATTAAAAAGAATGAGTGTGAGTCAGTTTTAATGAGATGGATGAACTTACAGCCTGTTCTACAGAATAAAGTGAGTCAGAAAAAGAATAGAAAATGACATAAATTACTGCATATGTATGAAGTCTAGAAAATGGTACTAATGAACCTATTTTCAGGGCAAGAATACAGAGGCAGATGTAGAGAATGGGCTTGTGGACACGTCAAAGGAAGGAGAGGATAGGACGAATTGAGAGAGTAGCATTGACATTTAACAAACTACCATGAGTTCAATGGATAGCAAGTGGGAAGTGGCTGTGTAACACAGGGAGCCCAGATTGGCATCCTGTGATGACCCAGAGGGGTGGGGATATATACACACATAGGCACTTACAGCTGTTGCACAGTAAAAACCAACACAACATGGTAACATAATCATCCTCCAATTAAAAAAAAAAAAAAAAAAAAAAAAAAGAACCCTCCTAGGGTTTCTCCTTTAACTACCTTATTTCTTTCAGGATACTCATTATTCTCTAGTATTTTCTAATTATTTCATTGGCTTATGTGTTTATTTTTGGTCTCCCTATACAGTAATATGTGCTTCCTGAAAAGGGGGAGTTTGTCTTACTTTTGGTGGGTCATTGCCTGGTCTGGAATAGTCACTGGATGTTCTTTGTTGTTGGGTGGATGGTTGAATGACCAAATCATTGAATTTATTAATAGTTAAGCCCACTAGCCAGAAAAAGCCCAGGACTGGTCTTAATCTACTACAGCTACGTGAGGGTCCATTAATTTTCATTCCCTAGATTCTACAGTTACCTTAATTCTCGCCAGAGCCCTACATTCATTTAGTTTCTATTAGTACCTAGAGAGAGAATCCAACACAGCCTAGGTACTTCATGAATGTTAGTGCAATTGGAATCTGATATTTTATTTTAATTAAGTTGAGCAACCTCATACTTGCTGTATAACATATTGCTGCTGCTAAGTCACCTCAGGTGTGTCCGACTCTGTGTGACCCCATAGACGGCAGCCCACGAGGCTCCCCCGTCCCTGGGATTCTCCAGGCAGGAACACTGGCGTGGGTTGCCATTTCCTTCTCCAATGCACGAAAGTGAAAAGTGAAAATGAAGACGCTCAGTCGTATCCGACTCTTAGTGACCCCATGGACTGCAGCCCACCAGGCTCCTCCGTCCATGGGATTTTCCAGGCAAGAGTACTGGAGTGGATTGCCATTGCCTTCTCCGGTATAACATATTAACTCTACTAAAAAAGCCAAGTTTCAAAAAAATTGAGTGATAACATTCCCCCTGTTTTAATGTCAGTGAAGTACCTTGTCATGATCTCCAACATGTAAAGGCTAAGCAAGCTGAGAGATAAAAAGACTAGTTGGAGTTTTTATGGGAACATTTTTCAAAGAGGTTTTGTATTGCTATATTACTGTATCTGCTCACATAGAGTTTGTTTAAGGAAGTAGCCTTACATCCCCTTTTCCAGAAAAGAGTAATGTTAGGTGACTCACCCTAACTTGGTGAGCTGATAGGAAAGGAAGTACCCGTGTTTCTAATCCCCGACCCCACCCACAGCCCTTCCCTTCATCTCCTATGTCTCTGCCTTGCTGCCCATTCACTGTTTGAATGTCTTTGCTCTGTTTGGTTCCCTTCAGATTTGTTTTAAAGTTCAAACTTATTTTCTTGTTTTTAACATATTGTTTAAAAGCATGCATAAACAAAAAGCCTGGGCGTGGAAAGAGAACAGTGATCAGGGAATAGGAAAGAAAAGGGGTAGGGAGGGGTAGGGAGACACTGGTAAGAATCAGCAGGTCTTCTGAAGTTCAAAAATCCTCTTTATCCAAGACGGTAATGGTCAGGGCATGGTGAAGTAATTCCTTTTCAAAGGTAGCCAGAAGGGAGACTGGAAATGACTAGTGCATTTACTCATCATTGATGGCAAAGCTGTCTGCATTGTGTAGCCCAGACTTCAATGCCCCTGCTGCTAAGTCATCCCATGAACCACAGAGTGGAGGGTATTTAAAAGCACTGGCTATTGACACACTTTGATTGGCAGCTAGAGAAATTTTCAGATGTGATGGATAAAACAGAGGCACTTACTTTCTTTTCTGATTTTACATCACCATGATACATTCTTTAGATTTTTCTAAGAAGGATAAAATACATTTTTAAGAGGGGTGAAGTTGTAACTGACCAAGGAGGGTGACAACAAAACCTGTTCTGATTTTGTAAACGGAAACCATAAAATAGAACAAGTGAGCAGTTATCTCAGGGTGATTCAGACCACTGGTGCTAAGTTGAGGAGGGGGACTCTGAACAGGCCCACTGGGCTTTGCCTTGTACCCACCCTCACAGCCCAATTCTCAATTTCTGCAAATAAAGGCAGGGAGAAAATTATAAAACTTTGAAAGGCATCTCAGACTTTCTTGTGTTTCTTTCTTTTTTTTTTTAATCTGGAAGGGTTCAGGGCAGAGGTAGAAGGAAAATGAGCTTCAAATGGTTAAGGAAACATGCTGAAGAACAAAGTGAGCAATAAGGGAAAAAGGCCTACTTCATGTTAAAAAAAAAAATTTGCAAAGTTGTGGTTCCTCAAGAGTGTAGGGGTGAGCCTCCTTCTTCCACTTCACCATTCAGCCTCACAGGCGATATACTGAGCCTCTTCAAGCCTGTGTGCCCTCTTAAATTGAGGCTCATACTTATCTTGCAGCTTGTCATGAGGTCTAATCTAGTACTAGGTTCATAGGAGATAGTCAGTAGTTGATAATTTTAGAAATCAAAAGATAATTTGAACTGGGAGGAAAATGAAGAATTTCCAGTGGTTTATAGTAGGAAAGCTAGCCTTCCTTTCCAAATCTGCAGTAAGTGGAAAGTTTTCCTTTTATCACGGATCTTCAGCTACATAGAAGCCAAATTCAATAAAATCCCTTTCAAAAGATATTCCATTATCTTAATTGTAGGTTGAATGTGGATTTCAGAATCAATGACGTGATCATTTAGAAAATCCAGAAAAAAATGAAATAGGTTGCATGTCAGGTCACTGACACAGGGTAAGGAAGGTTGTGTGTTTACAAATTTTATAAGTAACATATAATTGATTAAAAATAAGCACAAATGCAGACTCTATAAGAATGTCTATAGAAAAAAGACAGAAATCTGAGCCCATTACCCACAGATAATTGTTATTTGGTGTATATCATCCAGACATTCTTCTAGGTAGTCATTCACAATTACTACTTATGTGAAATCATACCCTGCTGTTTTCAATCTTATTTTAATTTAAAATATAACAATGGTTTTCAATGGTGCAGTATTTTTAATGATTTGCATAATAGTCTCTTTGTGTGGCTATACCTTAATTTATTTAATCAATTCTCCTTCTGAGACAATTTAAGTTTTTATTTTCCCAATTCTTTTTGCTATTACACCCTGTGCTTGTATTTGCTTGAATGTTTCTATAGACTCAATTCCTTTCAGCCAAATTGCTAGGTTAGAAAAAAATTTGATTTTTTTTTTTTTTAGTTTTTGATATATATTTCCAAACTGCCCTCAGGAAAGTTGTTCCAACAAATGCCCCAGTGTTTATTAGTGGTTGTTCTCTCTTGCTATCACTGGACATTACAGTTCTTTTAAACCTATGCTTATCTAATAATAAAAAGGTACCCCATTTAAATTTACATTCCTTTTGTTTACTGTTACGCATGGATCATTGTTTACTGACTAGCTGAGAGTCTGCTTTTTGTGAATTGCCCATTCCTGTCCTTTGTCTATTCTTCTATTGGCTCTTAATCTTTTTCGGAGACTGATTCTTAACAACGTATTGTATATTGGGGTTATTGTTGGTCATTTTGCAAATTCTTAATTTTTAAATTTATTTTGTGAATTCACAGTATTCAAAATTCCAAGTAAAAAATGGCAAAGTTGTATGTGCAGAAAAGGACAGGGCACATACAGAAAAAGGGACAGGTCTTGTGCAAACATCCACCGTCTCCCTAGATATTATTAAAGTAGTAGCTAAATTACAACATGAGGAAACAGGATTACACATAAAAATACAGTTCCTCATAGCTAACATTTTAAAGGGATGGCCATGTTCTAGAACAGGATTCTGGTATCTCCTTCTGAGGGACTTTGTAAATGAGTTACATACCTTTCTGTCAGGCTTGAATAATCCGAAGGGATGGGCTGGATGACTGCTCAAGAGGTCCCTTTGCCCAGAGTGATTACTGTCTTCTATTTCCACTCTTGAACTTGAGGTTCAGAAAAGCCCTAGTTCAAGGTTCTTTTCAATAAATTTCAGCAGATGCTATTTATATTGTCCTTCTTAAAGGGTTTTAAAAAATTAAGAAATTTTAAACTGTATTTCTAAGCTTAAGAACAAATAGAAATAGGTCTGTCTTTCGATTCTTCCTAATAGCAGAGCGCACACACAGAAAGTGTGACCGTGAGTCATCTTCGTAAGCTTTAATTTCTTACTGCTCTCTTGTGGCCATTCAAATGAACTGTCCAGATGTCTTTTTTGAAAAACAGATCTTATAATATTAACAGGAAAACTTTTTTCAACCAGAGTCATCACATTTAGTTTGTGTAGTAAATTTAGTGTCTCTGACATTTGAACATCAAGGCTAAAAAAATAATTTTTTTATTTTTTTATGAGATACTTACAGCAATGGGGTTGAATAGGAAAAAGATTGTTTCTTCTGATGTTTTTAGTAAAACCAACCACATTGTTATTCATCTATGAAGTCATCAAAAGGCTGAAGTTTGAAATAGTTCTGGCCATTCTGATGGTAAAATAATGCTGTTTCCAGCTTCTTCCCTTATTGGAATTTTGGGAATATCAGTAGGGTCTAAGATTAGTCATCATAATATAAAACAGTTTCTTTTTAGGGAAAACCAATTCAAATACTGCCAATGCATTATAGCACAAATAAGATAAAACTCAGAAATAAAATCATTCTGGTACATTTGTGTCATGTTACACTGCCCATGAGTAGATGGGACCTAGGAACTGGAATCTCAGCAGTCTTAGAAGTCAGAATAGATTGAAATGCTTTATTCTCCCAAGCCTGAGTGTCAATCATGCAAACTATAATGTTCTCTAACAAACCTCTTATTCGTTTGACTTCAATTCCTATAAACGCAGCTATTCAAAGTGTGAAATGAAAATGTTAGGTTCTCAGTCGTGTTCAATTCTTTGCAACCCCATAGACTATAACCCACCAGGCTCCTCGGTCCATGGGATTCTTCAGGCAAGAATACTGGAGAGGATTGCCATTCCCTTCTCCAGAGGATCTTCCCTATCCAGGGATCAAACCGGGGTCTCCTTGATGACAGGCTGATTCTTTTCTGTCTGAGCTACAGGGAAATACTTTAATTAGCATATATATGGGTGTTTTGTTTTTTTTTTTCCCCCGTTCATGGAGCTAATTCTTCCATAAAATGAGGTCAATGCATTCCAGGCATTAAACTGTAGAGACAGAACTGAGCTCAGATTGTCCAGGGTTAAGTTACTCTATAAGATCTATATTGGAGCACCATTTCTATGCAGTCCTGGGGGTACAATCAGTTCAATTCAGTTCAGTTAAATTGCTCTGCTACTGCTAAGTCACTTCAGTTGTGTCCGACTCTGTGCGACCCCATAGATGGCAGCCCACGAGGCTCCACCGTCTCTGGGATTCTCCAGGCAAGAACACTGGAGTGGGTTGCCATTTCCTTCTCCAATGCATGAAAGTGAAAAGTGAAAGTGAAGTCACTCAGTCGTGTCCGACTCTCAGCGACCCCATGGACTGGAGCCTACCAGGATCCTCTGTCCATGGGATTCTCCAGGCAAAAGTACTGGGGTGGGGTGCCATTGCCTTCCCTGAGTTAAATTGCTCAGTTGTGTCCAACTCTTTGTGATCCCATGAATCGCAGCACTCCAGGCCTCCCTGTTCATCACCAACTCCCAAAGTTCACCCAAACTCATGTGCGTGGAGTCGGTGATGCCATCCAGCCATCTCATGCTCTGTCATGCCCTTCTCCTCCTGCCTTCAATCCCTCCCAGCATCAGAGTCTTTTCCAATGACTCAATTCTTCGCATGAGGTGGCCAAAGTATTGGAGTTTCAGCCTCAGCATCAGTCCTTCCATGGACTGGTCTCCTTTACAATGGACTGGTTGGATCTCCTTGCAGTCCAAGGGACTCTCAAGAGTCTTCTCCAACTCCACAGTTTAAAAGCATCAATTCTTCGGCACTCAGCTTTCTTCACAGTCCAACTCTCATATCCATATATGATCACTGGAAAACCCATAGCTTTGACTATATGGACATTTGTTGGCAAAGTAATATCTCTGCTTTTTAATATGCTATCTAGGTTGGTCATAACTTTCCTTCCAGGAAGTAAGCGTCTTTTAATTTCACAGCTAAAGTCACCATCTGCAGTGCTTTTGGAGCCCCAAAAAATAAAGTCTGTCACTGTTTCCCCATCTATTTCCCATGAAGTGATGGGATCAGAAGCCATGATCTTCGTTTTCTGAATGTTGAGCTTTAAGCCAACTTTTTCACTCTCCACTTTCACTTTCATCAAGAGGCTTTTTAGTTCCTCTTCACTTTCTGCCATAAGGGTGGTATCATCTGCATATCTGAGGTTACTGATATTTCTCCTGGCAATCTTGATTCCAGCTTGTGCTTCTTCCAGCCCAGCATTTCTCATGATGTACTCTGCATATAAGTTAAATAAGCAGTGTGACAATATACAGCCTTGACATACTCCTTTCCTATTTGGAACCAGTCTGTTGGTCCATGTCCAGTTCTAACTGTTGCTTCCTGACCAGCATATAAGTTTCTCAAGAGGCAGCTCAGGTGGTCTGGTATTCCCATCTCTTTCAGAATTTTCCACAGTTTATTGTGATCCACACAGTCAAAGGCTTTGGCACAGTCAATAAAGCAGAAAGAGATGTTTTTCTGGAACTCTCTTGCTTTTTGATGATCCAGCGGATGTTGGCAATTGGATCCCTGGTTTCTCTGCCTTTTTCTAAAACCAGCTTGAACATCAGGAAGTTCACGGTTCACATAAGCCTGGCTTGGAGAATTTTGAGCATTACTTTACTAGCCTGTGAGATGAGTGCAGTTGTGTGGTAGTTGGAGCATTTTTTGGCATTGCCTTTATTTGGGATTGGAATGAAAATTGACCTTTTCCAGTCCTGTGGCCACTGCTGAGTTTTCCAAATTTGCTGGCATATTGAGTGCAGCACTTTCACAGCATCATCTTTCAGGACTTGAAATAGCTCAACTGGAATTCCATCACCTCCACTAGCTTTGTCATAGTGATGCTTTCTAAGGCCCACTTGACTTCACATTCCAGGATGTCTGGCTCTAGGTCAGTGATCACACCATCGTGATTATCTGGGTTGTGAAGCTCTTTTTTGTACAGTTCTTCTGTGTATTCTTGCCACCTCTTCTTAATATCTTCTGCTTCTGTTAGGTCCATACCATTTCTGTCCTTTATCAAGCCCATCTTTGCATGAAATGTTCCTTTGGTATCTCTGATTTTCTTGAAGAGATCCCTAGTCTTTCCCATTCTGTTATTTTCCTCTATTTCTTTGCACAATTGGTACAATAGTAATCACCATTACCTAAGGCATGGCTTCCAGTAGTTTGCAGTCTAATCTTTGAGATAGACAGAAGCCCTGAAGGAATGTGGAACTGCAACTATGATAAATACTAGGAAGAAAAGGAATATGAGGAGCTTATCTGGCCAGGAAGGCTGGATGAAGCTTTTCTGATGCTGTAATGATACTGCCAAGATGTCAAGATGCACAGGAGCTAATGAGGCAAAAGAGGAGAGAAAGACTAGAAGGATCAGGGTGCAAAGGTCCTACTGTGAAAGGGAGCAAGGAACTTTTAATGAAATAAAACTGTGGTCAGTGAGTTGGTAATAATAGAGCAAGAGGAAGTATGAGAAGGTTTAAAGCTGTGGAGATGTGATTTTGCAGGCTCAGTCAAGGAGTCAGTTTATCTCTATTATGAAAGTATAAGAAAGACATAAGCGTTCTTGAAGCAGATAAGAATAAGATCTCCTTGTGTGAAAAGATCATTCTTCTTGATGTGTGGGGTCAGAGTGATGAGAAGAGGGCACTTTGAGACCTATTGCACTACTCCAGGTAAAAGATAACAGTAGTAAAAAGATATGGGAGATATACTCTACAGAGCTTAGTAAGTACATTGGATACTGGAATTGAAGATGACAGAAGTATTCTGAATTATCCCTTGATTTCTAGCTTCCATAACACATTGATTGCTGGTTGTATTTACTAAGAGGAATACCAGAAGGTGACAAGTTTGGGGGAGAACGATTGGGTTTAAGTTGTATGTGAGATATATAAATGAAGATATTAAAAGGGAAGGTTGATATGTCAGATAAGAATTCAAGGGAAGAGTCTGTCATGAAACACTATATTTGCATGAACTTGGTATTTAATGTGTGACTTTTATGAGTTTTTGAGGGCTTGAAAAAGGATACAAATAATCTACCTTGTAAAAAATAATAGGAAAATTTAAACAAAAAAGGGAGAGAGAGAGAGAGAGTGAGAGGGAAAGAGTCTGCAAAGGAGAGTGAGAAAAATTATTGGAGAGGATGTGAGAAAATGGTGCCACAGAGGTCAATGGAAGGTTGGGATTAAAGAAGATAAAAATGATTACCACACTGAGCAGCTTAGGCAGTAATAACAGCCGACAGCTGAAGCATTTACTGCATGGCAGACATTTCTCAGGGCTTTGCATATATTAACTCCTTGAATCCTCCTACCTGTGCTAGGTTGCAGATACTATCATCATCCTCATTTTGTGAGTGAAGAAAGTGAACCATGGGGAGGTTAAGGTCAAGTAACTTGCCTGAGATGACACAACGAGTAAATAAAGGTGTTAGGGTTCAAAACAAGGCAGTCTGACTGTAGAGTTCTGTTTCGTTCACCACTGCCATTGTTCTGCCTCTTAAAGAGAGAGAAAAATGTGTTTGACTGGAGGGACATGAAGGTCCATCATGACCGTATCACAGACTTTGAGTGGAAGGACAGGGCCAGGCCACCAGCCTCACTCAAGTGAATTCTAGAGTGAGAGGTCTTGGGGAGAGGAAGTGAATGCTGCATTTAGACACAGCTAGAAGAGCAGCCATCCAGAATTACGGTGCTGAGAAATCTAGTATTAATCGTCTTAAGACAGTGTCATGCAGTTGGACTTTTTTGAGGTCAGGCAACTATGGAAGAGTCCAGAGATTTGGATCATCTCTAGTTGGATATCAGGAAGGGATTCTGAAATGCATCAAGCTCTTAAGTTCTGTTTTCAAGTGAGGCAAAATCATTGGGTTGACTCTGATATTAAATCTCCAAGTTTAAAAACTATCTTATTCATCTGATTACCAGTCCTATTCCCAAACTCACACTATTTCCAGTTTTTTACAGGGAGTGGGGAGCGATAGGATTCTGTGGAAATTCACTCTGAAGTTAGAGGACATGAGTGTGTACCCTGCTCTCTACTGGCTGTGACTTTAGACAAATCCAAATTTCCTGGTTATTCTGCTGCAAAAGAGGAAAAAAACAGTCTCCTCTCAGTATTTCTGGTAGGGTTAAGAACCAAAATACTTTGTTAACTACACAATTCTATACAAACTTTAGGAGCTAATAAGCTGTTGTTGGAAAAAAGGGAAGGAAGGAGAGGAGTGAATGACCCTGGTCTGAGAGTTTCATTAGGCAAGAAGAAACAAAAATCTATTAAAAATGTGGCCACATAGTAGATGTTTAATGACTTTTTTGGTGGATTAATTGATTTTTTTTTTCTTTTTCCGTTTGGGAAGGGCTAGAAACTGCAGCATACATCTAGTGAGGTCAGATAAGGATCACCCTGACCTTTGCCCCTGACCATGATTTACATGAGCATATTGGAACAGAGGGGGAGTTTCAAATAAGCGGTAGTGATAGAACAGGCATTTCACATAAATATTTGTTGATTGATTGATTGAATTGGGCATATCATCAACACTGCAGTGCAAAACATTTGGACAAGTGATCTTGAGAGATTTGAGAGGAATAGGCTTGCCAGCACTTGGGTAGGCAGACATTTCCTGAATAGTCAAACTGCAATGCCCCTGATGAATTGCCCACCAGTGCCAATTAAGTGTAGTTGTAGTTAAACCTTCAGGGTGGTAGAAAATGATCTTTAGGACAGCTTCAGATTCACTGGGGAGTAGCCAGTTCTACAATGCTATAGTTTCACTCATAATTTGAGCAAGAGGTGGTGGAAGATGAAAGACAGCTGATTGATATCTGCACGAACTATAGATTCTTCCTCGGGGGCAAGTCTGAGAATGTTTAAATTTTTAGAAAGAATGAGACTCTTGGCTCTTTGAGACGTTACACAATGTCCTCTGAGACTTTTTCTTCAAGTTTTCAAAAATATCACTTTTTTAAAGTATTAACTTTTCCAATGAACAAAACAAATGCACAGGCGCAGCAAAAACAGTGAACACAGCAAATGAACCAAAGAGAAGAATAATGTAGTTAAGAAAGAATGCCTTTCTGTGTTAGGATTTGTAGGACCTGAGAGTGTTAATGTGAAATTTATAAAACTATCTTGGATTTTCTTCATTACATCTCTGGAGTAGTCATCATTTCATGGACTCTTCATTCTAGACCATACCCAGCTTTCTCTGACCTTGCTCCAATATGTCCAAGTGCAAAACCACGGGGATGCTTAGTAGAATCCGGCAGTAGGACGGTGAAGGTAAAACGTGGGTTTCCTATGCAGTTGTTGACAAAAATAGCTCAGAAGATGGCTGCCGCTTTTTTCTTTCTCTTAGATATGCGTATGCTGTGATAGCAAGGGCCCTTGAGAGAGTCACTTTTTGGAGCTTGGTGTCTTACTCCATGCAAATTCCAATTGGCAACTTGGACATAGATTGTCCACTAAGTTAATTTAAGTCTGAAAGTCTGAAATTAATAGCAGGATGCTGCAATATAGCACCAGGTGAATACAGGGCTAGATGTTATATTTGAAATAGAACAATGTGATCAGTTTTAGAAATAACATTTTAAAAGATTAGTATCTTACTAGTCTATGAGCAGTCAGGCCCCTAAATGTCCTTCCAAAAAATTCATAATTGCACCTTGTTAGGTCCAAGAGGACAGCATCTGTACTTCTTGTAAATAAGTAACAGATGCTTAGTGGTCCAGATTCTGGTGGCTCTGACAGTAAAGAATCCGCCTGCAATGCAGGAGACCCAGATTCGATCCGTGGATCGGGAAGATCTCCTAGAGAAGGAAATGGGTGCCCACTTGAGTATTCTTGCCTGGAGAATTCTGAGGAGAGAGGAGCCTGGTGGGCTATAGACCATGGGGTCACAAAGAGTCGGAGACAACTGAACGACTAACAGTTTACTTTCACCTGGAACTTACATTTGTTTAAACCCACTGGCGAAATTGCTACTTCTCCCTAGCTGCAGGAGTTAAATGCAGATCCTTCAAACCCACAGGCTTTCAGAAGACAGCTCCATCCTCCTCTTTTAGCAACAACACCCTGCCTTTCCCTAGCCTACAGAATTTTCCTTCTGCCCAGTCCTAGTGTGGCAGTATTTAATTTAGCTTGCTACTGTTTGACTCATTCCTGATGATTCTGCATACTCAGTATAAAATCTGTGTACATTTATGTGAAAGAGAAAGCCACACTTCAATTTTTAAAGCCAGACAAATAAGTGATGTACCATATGCTTATCCAACTGTCATGGTCAGTTTTACATAGTCAGTGTCAGTTCTTTCCCACTTCTGAAAATATCAGAATGAAAAAAGGTAAGACAGTGGTAAGAATGATGTTATAATAGAGATGACAGTGAATCTGCTTCAATTTAAAAAGAAGACAACTTGTAAGCATTGGTATTTTGATACTAATAATCACTAGTGACACACTTTATAACTGATTGTCACCATGGTAATATTGTTTCCTAAGACAAGTGCCCTGAAGAGAGTCCAGACTTCCCTAGTGGTCCATTGGTTAAGAAATTGCCTGTCAATGCATGGGATGTGGGTTTGATCCTTGGTCTTGGAAAAGTCTACATGCCACAGAGCAACTAAGCCCGTGAGTTACAACTACAGAGCCTGAGCTCTAGAGACTAGAATCCTCAACCACTGAAACTGAAGTACCCTAGAGTCCATGACTGGTAACAAGAGAAGCCACCAAAATGAAAAGCCCACGCACCGCAACTAGAGGGTAGCCCCCTCTCGCTGCAACTAGAGAAAGCCCGTGCAGCATCTAATTAAAACCCAGCACAAAAATTAAATATATAAATAATTTTTAAAAAAGAATAAAGAGCTAGACCAGTTAATGGGTTCATGTCTCTGTGCTTACATCCTCCTCATACTGTTCATCTAGAAAGCCTCAAAGAACTGGATTGAGGGGCTAAGGCTAGAGCTCTGAGCATGTGGACTCTACAAGAAGTCAGACAAGGTAAGGAGACCAAAGTCAGGCATACTTTCACATTTCTGTATCTGTCCTGTCATCATTCATTCTACTCTCAACATGCTACTAGATTATTTTTCTAAATAAAAATGTGTTTCAGTAGATTAATCTGTTCATTCTAAGTGTAATTGTGTCAAGAACATTTACTTTCCACTAATAATTTTTGTGGTACTTTTATTCTCATTCCAAACTATTCATATATCCAAATATGAAGTGAATATTTAATAAATATTTATTGAGCATTTATTACATTCTAAACTCTAATCTGCAGATACAACAATGAGCAGAATAACTTTTGTTATCACAGACTTTACATTCTTATTGGGGAGATAGGTAATCAGTCAAACTCAATTATAACAAAGGTTTATAACTGCTATAGAGGACAAGCACCAGAGGCAAATGCCAGAAGGTACCTAATCCCACCTGCAAGAGAGAGTCCCTGGACTTGCTGGAAGGCATGAGAACTCAGTTGCTGTCTCAGGGATGAGTAGGAGTTAGACAGGGAAAAGGATCAAGTTTAAGGAAGTGAGTTCCAGTCAAATGGAATGTCATGTGCAAAGGCTTCAAGACAAGGGAGAGATGGTGCATGTGAGGAAGCAATTACCTATGTCTGGGGTTAAGAGTTCAGGATGAGAAGGGGCAAGAATAGGTAGAAATTAGAAAATGTAAGATCTCTAAGCCATATTAAGAATTTGGGCTTCAAAAGTGAATGGAAGCATTAAAAAGTTGCATATATGGTGAGATTAGACCTGCAGTTTAGAAAGAGCACTTGGATATTAATGTAAAGGATACAGGAATCCCTTGCTACCCACATGGTCTTTAGTGCAGCTTTCTGTGTCTTAGTTCAGGAGTGAGAAGAGTCACATTAATTTTTACATAAATCCCTCAGTCTCCAAATTTTGTTAATCACTATGGCAAGTAGAGTTAGAATTTAATGTCCTTCTTTTTCCAAATTCTTGCTATCCACACTGAGGAATCAAATAGATGAAGGAAATGAAGAATATTTGTAAATTTAAGTGGGCTAAAATAGAGAATGGAGACTTAATCGAAGCCATAAATTGACAGTGACCTGAAGATTTAAGAGATAATTAGAATAGGCCATCAATAGGCCATTGTAATAGATTTGCTATTCGTACCTAGAGTATATTCGGAGAAGGCAATGGCACCCCACTCCAGTAGTCTTGCCTAGAAAATCCCATGGATGGAGGAGCCTGTTAGGCTGCAGTCCATGAGGTCGCTAAGAGTCGGACATGACTGAGCGACTTCGCTTTCACTTTTCACTTTCATGCATTGGAGAAGGAAATGGCAACCCACTCCAGTGTTCTTGCCTGGAGAATCCCAGGGACAGGGGAGCCTGTTGGCTGCCGTCTATGGGGTCACACAGAGTCGGACATGACTGAAGTGATTTAGCATAGCATAGCATAGACTATATTAGATATACAGCGGAAAAGTACATGGAATAAGAACAAAATGATTGGACCTTAAATCAACCCTGAATATTTATTGGAAGGATTGATGCTGAAGCTGAAGCTCCAGTATTTTGGCCACCTGATGTGAAGAGCCAACTCATTGGTGAAGACCCTGATGCTGGAAAGATTGAAAGTAAAAGGAGAAGGGGGTGGCAGAGAATGAAATGGTTAGATAGCATCACTGACTCAGTGGATATGAATTTGAGCACACTCCGGGACTTAGTGAATGGCAGGGAAGCCTGGTGTGCTGCAGTATATGGAGTCGCAAAGAGTCAGACATGAATGAGCAACTAAACAGTAACATTACAGAATGTCAACATTGAAAAAGTAGGCAAATGAGAATCTTGAAAAAGGAGATGAGAAGGTGTAATCTGAAATACAGGAGGAAATCAAGAGATGTGCTTCTTCATATAAGTTTGGGGAAGATTGTTTCAAAAAGAGAATGGTCACCAGTGCCAAATGATGCTAATAGATCAACAAAATAAGAACCAGGGGAAAAAAGGATAGGGAATTAAGTGTCAAGGAGGCCATTGGTGGCTCCATAAGAACAGGTGTGGAAGAGTGGTGGTGTGAAGAGATCTAGAGAGGTAAAAAAATGGAGTTTACCCATATTGCATTTTAAAGAAACTTGGTGTAGCAGAAAGAAGAGAGATGAAACCAGAATTATGGATGGAAATAGGATCAGCAACTAATAGTTAATATTTTCTGAGTACTCATGAGGGGCCAGATCATGTTTCAAACACTTTATATATGTTTTCTCATTCAGTCCTTACAACAACACTTAATAGGGTTCTACTGTGTTCATTTTATAGAAAACCAAGGTGCACAAAGATGCCAAATAACTAAATTTTGAACTACCCTAAATCACCTTGTGCTATAGTACCTGGTCAGATAGCTTAGGGAGGTTACAAATACTTGTTTTCTCTATATGCATAAATAATGTGGAAACTTCCTACTTTGTTTTTGCTGAACATAAGCTGAAAGTTATGATGAGACCCAACAAAATATTTAACATCAAGGCGAAGCAAATCAGTTGCTCCACCCCAAGCAAGGCCCAGAACCTTTCCTATTTGCCTCAGTCTCTGAGCCTAATTAGTTAAAGAAGGATGCTTCCAGATGTTCTACTCTGATAATAAGCACCATCATCTCTTACCACAACATGGATGATAGAGTTGATTTGTCGGTCCACTTGAAACTGTTTGCCCTGGATCATAGCATTATTCAGCCTGTTGTTTATTTGAAATAAGTACCTGGGGATCTAGAAATACAGTTAAGAAAACACAGAGGAAAGGATTTCTCAGGAGGGGTGAGGGCTCCGTTGCTGTTGTGGAGACTATAAATTTATCATGGTGTTAGTCTGCACAGTTACACTATTTCCTCCAAATGATATTCAGCCACTGAGATAAATATGATGAGAAGGGAGGTGGCTGGAGTTCTCTAGGTTTGGACCTCTGCCAGTAGAGGATGGAAAAATAATGAATAAAGTGGAAATGATGACAAAATGATGGACCATGAGAGGTAAGCTGTGTAGAGAAGGAAGTTGCGATAGAGTTAATCGAGAGACGAAAGCAAGATCAATGGTTTTGAAAGGAGGTCCATGAGAGTAGGTAGCTCTGACTTCCTGGTTCACTCTAGGACATCCAGTGTCTTGAATAACATAAGGTATCAAGAGGGCTCTCAATACTATTTGTTAAATGGTATAATATTTAGATGAAAGACAGAAGTATTGGAGATAATTAAGCAGCAAAGAGTAAGTTTTTGGCTCAAATCCCTATAGAGTCTGAATTTGCAATTTAAGAGCTAGACCAGTTTCAGGTAAAGATTAAGGTCCCAAGTTTTCAACTTGGTGATGGATGCCTGATGGCCACTGTGTAGGAAAGTAAGTCACTGGAAATGAGGTCAACATCCTGAGAGCTAAGGGTTTATTTGAGTTGAATACATGTCTTTCCAGGCACTCAGAATGATAACAGAGCCTGTGGAAGGGAGGAGAATTGTAAACCCAGGTGCCAAGGTAATCAGTAAGTGAAAGGGAGTGATTAGATCTGAAGACAGCACACTGTGAAGTACAGAAGATGGTATACATGTCAAAGACAAAAACTCCAGCTAGCGTCACTCAGTAATAATGGTTAATGTGTTCCATTCACCTGGCTAAAGTGGCTGACAATGGGTACTTTATAGCTCGATTTACTTGTTTTCATGGTCTAAAATGAAATATTGATTGCTTGTCTGGAAAATTATTTCATTCTGTGCCATATGACTTGAATCTTCCTTCTATTTAGTTTTTTTTTGCATGCCAAAATTGGATGAATCTATAATGGTAAGTTTATTTGACAGTAATGATCAATCAATCAAAAAAAAGTTCAAGCCAGTTTCTGAAAATGTATATTGTCTAGTCTTTGAGCTTCTGGTATTTGTCAAATAATGTGCTCACAAATTATTGTTATTCACTATTCTTCCTAGATATTTTTCTACTTGTTTTTTTATTTTCTTTGAAATGGCATGTGTAATTTGGAGCTGTAATGTCAGATATCCTGAGTCAGCCAGTCTTTTATTTTTTACTATTGTGTATTGTTTACTGCTTGATAGAGTTTAAAGTAAACTTTATCCAAATTTGACAATTCAAATATTTAAATGATCAGTTTTTATTGTGATCGTATTATTTACAGTGTTAAATATTTGGTTGCATGTCTTGCAACTGAAATTTAGCTCTTTTATGATGTCTAGAAACAAAGATCATAGGTTCTTTCATTTGCACACTTGAAAGAGAACATGGAAAACTGAGGTAATTGTACTAATAACTTAAGTACATAAATGACTTGGCTATTTCTTTCAAAAGTGTTTCTTCACCTGTGTTATCTGGATATTTGTTTGTTGTTGTTCAATCGCTTAACGTGTCCGACTCTTTGCAACCCCATGGACTGCAGCAAGCCAAGCTTCCCTGTCTTTTGCTATCTCCCAGAGTTTGCTCAAACTCATGTCTACTGAGTTGATGATGCCATTGCCTCATTCCTCTCTTACCATAGAGAGAGAGTGTCTGAATCAGAAACCAAAGAAGTTTCTAATACTTTGGTTAAAGAATGAGTGAGGGACTTCCCTGGTTAAAGAATGAGTGAGGGACTTCCCTTCTTAATCACTTCCCAGTGGTTAAGAATCTGCCTTCCAATTCAGGAGATGCAAGTTTGATCCCTGGCTGGGAAACTAAGATCCCACATGCCACGGGGCATCAAAGTCTATGTGCCGCAATGAAGAGCTAACACAGCCAATAAATAAATATTTTTTAAATGGGTGGAAATGTTCTGATATCTGTGCTGTAATGTGTAGAACCTTTCACAGTCAGAAAATATTAATAAAGGATCCTTTACCTTGATTCTCGTTAGCTAAAATTTAAGGAACACAATGAATAGACCATTTCAGAAAGAGTGTTTGCATGCTGAATTCTTGATTCCCTTGTCTTTATGGGGCTAAAAGTCACCAGACACTGATAGTCTGTTCCACTAGTCTCTAGTATTCTTTGCTTTTCACTATTTTAACTATGCTAGTCAAATGAGTTTCCATAGCCCAGTCCTCAAAAAGTTGTGCAGGGCATGATGGCTTGTTTTGCTTGGCAAAATTCTCTAGAATGTGATTCATTGTCTGCAGGTGATTCATGGTTAGGAAATTAATTCTGAACCTGCCAGTGATTGCGGTTGATTAAAGTCCAGAAGTCCCTGCCGTCTATTCACTAGCACTCTTTGTCAACTGAAATATTTCTATAATAAAAAAGAGCCAAAAGTAGATGTGCTCGATGCATGTAATTTACATGCATGTTTGCATCTTTTGAAAGAGCTACTCAAGACTAGAGAATTTTAACACTTGGCATGAAAATCACTCTTAAAGTGTCTGACTGAATGAATCACATTTTACAAATAAATATCTGTCAAAGGTGCAATTACTTCAGATCCAGTCATTAAGCAGTAAAATAAAGCAGTAAATAGGATACATCTGCTGCAAAGTGCTATAGAAATGCGAGTTTCCTTCTCAAGTTACTTGTCTTTTAATATTTTGTCCTAATTGGTGGAATGATTCACTAGAAACATCAACCATTCAATCTAATCATTGTACCCAAAATAGAGGGAAAAAAAGGTTTCTTATACTAGTCAATAGGACAAGGGGAAAAAAAATACCCACTTACCCAAGAAAACAACGTGAAAAACAGGAATGGGACATAAAGCATTGCTTTTATGTGCCAGGAAAAGGAATGTTTTGAGATGAAGGATCATACATCCTTTGAAAAGCAGTAACAGCATCTCAAGGTGTCATCTAGTTTCTGACAATTACAAAATGCCTAGTTGTGCCCATGCTCATAAAAGTAAGTTTAAATTTCAGTTTGTGAAGCAACTGAAATTCTTTGTGTGTGTTTTTTCTTAAATAAAGTAAATAAACAAAGACGATATTAGTGTCACAATTTCTCTATCACTTTAAGTTGATCAGTTGTAGAGTATACATTAATAGGAAGGCCAGGCAACACATTATGTAATTCTCATCCACAAATATATAGATCAGTTCAGTTGCTCAGTCATGTCTGACTCTTTCTGATCCCATGGACTGCAGCACACCAGGCTTCCCAGTCCACCACCAACTCCTGGAGCTTACTCAAACTCATGTCTTTTGAGTCGATGATGCCATCCAACCATCTCATCCTCTGTCATTCCCTTCTCCGCCTGCCTTCAATCTTTCCCAGAATCACAGTCTTTCCAAATAAGTCAGTTCTTTATATCAGGTAGCCAAAGTATTGGAATTTCAGCTTTAGCATCAGTCCTTCCAATGAATATTCAGGACTGATTTCCTTTAGGATGGACTGGTTGGATCTTCTTGCAGTCCAAGGGATTTGCAAGAGTCTTCTCCAGCACCACAGTTCAAAAGCATCAATTCTTCAGTGCTCAGCTTTCTTTATAGTCCAACTCTCACATCCATACATGACCACTGGAAAAACCATAGCTTAGACTAGACGGACCTTTGTTGGCCAAATAATGTCTCTGCTTTTTAATATGCTGTCTAGGTTGGTCATAACTTTTCTTTCAAGGAGCAAGTGTCTTTCAGTTTCATGGCTGCTGTCACCATCTGCAGTGATTTTGGAACCCAGAAAAATAAAGTCTCGCATTGTTTCCACTGTTTCCCCATCTGTTTGCCATGAAGTGACGGGACCAGATGCCATGATCTTAGTTTTTTGAATGTTGAGTTTTAAGCCAACTTTTTCACTCTTCTCTTTCACTTTCATCACGAAGCTCTTTAGTTCTTCTTCATTTTCTGCCATAAGGGTGATGTTATCTGCATATCTGAAGTTATTGATATTTCTCCCAGCAACCTTGATTCCAGCTTGTGCTTATTCCAGTCCAGCATTTCTCATGATGTACTCTGCATATAAGTTAAATAATCTGGGTGACAATATACAGCCTTGAAGTACTCTTTTCCTGATTTGGAACCAGTCTATTGTTCCATGTCTGATTCTAACTGTTGCTTCTTGATCTGCATACAGATTTCTCAAGAGGCAGGTCAGGTGGTCTGGTATTTCCATCTCTTTCAGAATTTCCCACTGTTTGTTGTGATCCACACAGTCAACGGCTTTGGCATAGTCAATAAAGCAGAAATAGATGTTTTTCTGGAACTCTTTTGCTTTTTTGATGATCCAGTGGATGTTGGCAGTTTGATCTCTGGTTCCTCTGCCTTTTCTAAATCCAGCTTGAACATCTGGAAGTTCACAGTTCACATACTGTTGCCTGTTCATATCATGGCATATGGATAGACATCACAAAATACTAAGTCTTCTTTTTCCAGTTGGCTTCCCTTCTATATGAGTAACTATAAAAAGGACTATAAGAAGTAGGAAATCTGTGAAAATTCAGTCTGGTAAAATATTTAAAATAAGTTTTTGTTAGGATTTGATTATAAAAAGTATATTTTGTTGTTGAAACTTTAGAAAAAATAAAACAGAAGAAATTAAAAATCACATAATCCTTTCTTTCTGGTAACCTATTGTTGGTGCGAAGATATTTTGTGATTTTTCTACATTTCTCATTGCATATTCTTAAGCCTGGACTTAAAGAGGCTTCCTTTGTTTCTGTTTTCTTCCTTTACCTCTGTCGCACCATAAAGAGAGCGTGCTCAGGCTAGTACATTGTTCCAAGGAGGATGAAAAACGTGGAACAGAGCTGTTTGAGTCAATCCACACACAAATTGTGATGTTTAAATGCATGAGTGATAATATATGATGGTTGTTTGGGTGATTTGTTATTCAGCAATAGCTAAGAGAGGCAATGTGCATATATATGTGTATATGAGTACATACATGTATGTATATGTATGCATAGTAGTGTTGTCGCTCAGTTGTGTCTCTTTGCGACCCCCACGGACTGTACCTTGCCAGGCTCCTCTGTCTATGGAATTCTCCAGGCAAGAATACTGGAGTGGGTAGCCATTCCCTTCTCTGGGGGACCTTCCTGACCCAGGAATCAAACCCACATCTCCCACATTGCAGGTAGATTCTTTACCATCTGAGCCACCAGGGAAGTAATAAGTACACATATGTACATATATTTAATAAAGTTAAAGGCATAATGTCTTCTATATTTTTATTAAAATATATTCATTGAATGAATATAGAATAACCACAATTATCTCAAATATAAATTAATAATTATTTTCATTACTGTTAAGCATATGAGGTCTTTGAAAGCAGATACCTCTGGATGCCAGATACCAGGATCTGGCATCCAGTGATCTGTCAGCAGTAAGAACTAAACAAGTATGTACAGACTAAGTTAAAAATTTCAAGGACTCTGTTTTAATGACTGCAGTTTTTCCATTGTATGTTGTTGTTGATCTGTCACAGTCATGTCTGACTATTTGTGACTCCATGGACTGCAGCACACCAGGCTTCCCTGTCCTTCACCATCTCCTGGAGCTTGTTCAAACTCATGGCCATTGAGTTAGTGATGCTATCCAACCAGTTCATCCTGAATCATCCCCTTCTCCTCCTGCCTTCAATCTTTCCCAGCTTCAGGGTCTTTCCCAATGAGTGGGCTCTTGGCATCAGATGGCCAAAGTACTGGAGATTCAGCTTCAGCATCAGTCCCTCCAGTGAATATTCAGGACTGATTTCCTTTAGAATTGACTGGTTTGATATCCTTGTAGTCCAAGGGGCTCTCAACAGTCTTCCCCAACACCACAATTCAAAAGCATCAATTCTTTGGTGCTCAGCCTTCTTTAGGAAATGGCAACCACTCCAGTGTTCTTGCCTGGAGAATCCCAGGGACGGGAGAGCCTGGTGGGCTGCCGTCTATGGGGTTGCACAGAGTTGGACATGACTGAAGCGCCTTAGCAGCAGCAGCAGCAGCCTTCTTTATTAGCCTTTCCATTGTATATATGCATATATTGTGATATTTCTAACCAGTCCCCTATTTCTGTTTTCATTGAAATTCTCTTCTGGGCACATTTATAATCATTTCAGTAGGAAAAAATCTTAGAGGTAAAGTTTGGGGGCCAAAGTATATAGAAAGGACAGCTATTTAGATAAAATTCTTTTTTATCACTATCTTAACAATTACAATTTGGCAAAAGGCTTTGTTTTGTTTCTTTTTCTTCTAAGTTATGTGATTCATAATGGGCCTTTTCAGATTAAGGTGAAGAAAAATAGTGGTCTCAGATTGTGCCTGGTGCAAGGGAAGGTTAGAAGTGGGTATTTTTCCCCCTTAGAAAAGGTAACATAACCACTCCCTTTTCTCTTTTTGGCTACCATATTCTTTTCTTCTTTTTAGGCTTCCTTTCATGTCTGGTCAATAAAGGATTATTGAGGTTCTACTATGTGTGGGGTTCACCTTTCATCAATCTCTTCTCTAAAGGCACTGCTCCTCCTCTTTCATTTCATACCCAAGAGAATGACTATGTGGAATAAGAGTTCAGAGATGTTTAAAACCAGGTTGAAAATTCCAAAGGTAGGACTAATCAAAGCAAGGAGAGTAGCAATCTTAGCTGCTTTGGGCACACTTGTATTGTCTAGCTTGAGGGGATTTTTGTTGCCTTTCAGTTTGGACAGGGTTTAGAGCAGAGACCTGGAAGCTGACCAGAGAGGCAGAGACCTTAATGGCAATAAGTGACGGTGAGCACAGTACTGCAGAGGGGTTTACAACCACATCATTATACTGCGTGTAGCCTTTCAAACGAGCTCTAATTGTGTCTGAGCCTTTTCCTTCCTCATCTCTAGAGATCGTTGTACAATGCAGACTTAGTGGTGAATAGACAGTTTCTCATGGTACCTGTTTAAAGTATAATAGACTTGTCAATCCATGGTAACATTATTCCCACATTCTGTTCAGCACTATAGTTATTACAAAACCTAAAAGATGGTAGGCTGACCCTTTTTTCCCCCAGTACAGATACTAGATTTTAAGCATGCCTAGTCTATTTTAATTGTACGTTTCTATAGCTAAAAAAAAAACCTTTTTGTTTTCTAAACTACACCAATTTCTATTTTAATGCTGATATTATGTTCACTTCAGGGCTGTAGCTAAGGAAATATAATCAGAGAATTTAGTTCTACCTTGAAATGGGTATATGGTTAGTAAATGTCATAAAAAAGAAGAGGGAGTGGGTTTCTTTTGGTTTCAAATAACTGTAATTTTGGCCCACTTCTGATATCAGGATTGTCTTAGACTAATTTGGATATTACTTCTTTTAATAGAGTTGAAACATTTTCTCCAGGATCAGAATTTGATTCAGTACTTCGAATAAAAGCTGAAAGCATTTTGAACTCTGCCCCACCCCCAATACACACCCACAAAGGCCATGGCTTGTCATTCTTGCGTGAAGTTGTACTTGTAAGCAGCCTATTTCAAACCAAAATTACAGTTGGAAGTACCATATTTCAGTAAAGGTTTTCCCATTTATCCACAAACTTCAATTTAACAACAACAACAAAAAAGCCACTGGATTTTGAAACAAATTAGAAGGGGAAAATGAAAACTAATACTTTTTATTTATATTGGAAAGATCAGAGACATGATTCAGAGCCTACTCTCCTCCCCTCCCCCACCCAAAAGATCAGATTTATACACATATTCAAAATGATATGAATAATTGGGCAATTATTCAGATATTTGGCCTGAAATATTCAGACATACTACATAAAATTATTTGGGTACTTTTGAGCATGAATTATTGAGGTAATTGGACCAATTCACTATTTCACTTTGCCTCTGTTAGTGGTACCTTAATTACAGTCTAATTTACAGAATTTCTGTTCCTCCACAGACACTTTAAGAATACTAAATTTCAAATAAGGAGACCTGAACTTGATTCCCTTTCATTCTTCTTAGCCCTGTAACCTTGGACAAGCCACTCTTCTTTGGGGGGTCTGTTTCTTGAACTAGAACAAGACTATGATGTGTACCCTACACATTTCATGAAATTGAGTAAAGTTAAACAGCATAACAGGAAGAGTTACCTTTTATTGGTCATACATGAGTTCATTTAATTTTCACAATAATCACAACCATGTAGAAGAGTTGATGTTTAGAAAAAGTAAGACCATTGCCAAAATCAAATAGCTAGAATTGCCCTGAGAGCCCAGACTCAAAACCCCCAGACTTGGATTCTAATGTACATGTTATATGGTCCCTTTAGTGAGACAAACTCCTGCACATACATAAAAGATTATTTTTCATATGATTCCAGTAAGTGCAGTGAACCAGGTAAACTGCAATGAGTCGAACAAACTTCCATATTGGTGGGTATTTAATAAAAATATATGAATTTTTCACTTTTTTTCAGTCAGAATTCTAGGACACTTGAACAAATGGCTCTTAGCAGTGTCACTACTGGGGCTGTAGCCATATGTTCATGAAGGACATGTGAAACCTGTTAGCTTTGGCATCATCATCAATAATAACTTTGCCATTTCCCTCAGCTTGGGAACCAATCCCTGGGGTTGGATTTGCTAACACCAGCATGAGGTCCCTTATCTAATCAGAGCTAGACCTATCCATATTTCAGGGCATTTGACAAGGAATGATGTAATGGTCTTAGTTGAAAATGAGATATACATTTGACATTTGAATATCACACAGCAACATGATTGTCAACTGAATTGCTTTAGTTTAAAATAGGGTAATGGTTTTACTCTAGAGCTTTATTCCCTGGTCCCATATTACTTACCTATGCACATGTATATATGTGTTGATGTACTTATATGCTCACATATCTATGAAATAATAATAATAATATGCCTTTGAAAACAACCAGATTGTGTCTGCTTTAAACATGGAGATGTCACTATTTTTCCACACTCAAAAATTTCCCACATACTGATGAAAAAGTAAGATATCTTCCTGCTTAGATTCCAGTGGTGAGAAATTCCCCATATGTTCACCATCTCTTTACCCTTTAGATATTTTGAAGGTAACTAAACAGTACGTTCCATCCTCAGTAAATTTCCATCAAACTTTCTTATCACAGATAAGGATTTTAGGTTAATTAACCAGAATCTTACACCAAATGTTTGCAGAGTAGGCTAATTACCATTTGCATAGCTTAAAAAGAAGGAGTATTTTAAATGAATAAAGGGAATATTTACCTTTCTAGAAATAATAGATAAGGTATAATATATAGCATAACTCCATGAGACATAGAAATGCTACATGTAGGCTAATTTTACATTAAACTATCGCTAGAAAAACTGCAAACAGAGGTCAGTCTTTGACATATCTAAAAATACAACCATGTGGATCAAATTTTCCAGTCACAGCTTCATCTCTGTTGATTTTCTTTCGTTTGCAAAGGTTTAGCTGTTTCTGCAGAGGAACTGATTAGACTGTCCACTTTAGTGCTGAGCAATGTATTTCTGAAAATGAGCTTCAGCCTACAACAATGCAGTCTATTTGCTGTGTGTTTTTTTTAATCTGTCCAAGACCAGCTTTTAGCCCTTACATTTCAGATTTGACAATTTGCCTTCGGCATAAACTCTTTCTTCGTGGCAGCTCCTTGAATTTTCACATTAACGGTTTTCAGTTGAGAACTGTATCTATATAGCCATGTCATTGGAACATACACTTTTAAACTTCTCCTAATGATTAACATACATTTCCATGTACTGCTCTCACCTAGTTTTGACTTCGATCTTAGTATAAGAGAATAATATCCACATTCACCTCAACTTATAAACTAATGCTTCAGAACAATTGAACTAGAAGAGGAAACAACCCTTGGAATATTTTTACAAAATTGTCATTTTAACAAGGACTCTGTTTTTCCCTAGGACCTCAATCACATCTGAAAGGATTTTGTTTTCTAGGCCACCTGATTGGTTTAGCAACTTAATGTTGTTATTGCTAAGACATTATTGTCAAAAGGCTTTGACTAAAAGATGTTTTGTTCTATTCATTAAACAGTGAAATGTCCCAAGTAACTATATTTTCTAGATAATTGAAGTTTATTCCATCAAGTATTGTTGTTTGCTAAGACTATTTTGTGATCTGATGGACTATAACTTGCCAGGCTCCTCACTCCATGGGATTTTTCCTGGCAAGAATCCTGAAGTGGGTTACCATTTTCTTCTCCAAGGGTTCTGCCTGACCCAGAGATGTAACCTGCGTCTCCCGCATTGGCAAGTGAATTCCTTACCACTGAGCCACCAGGGAAGCCCCATTTTATTAAGAATCTAACATTTTATGTTTAAAATTTGTTCATGATTTAGTAGAATTTTCCTTAAAAGTATTTAATTAGCCTGAAGGTCAAATATAAGTGAAAAGTGAAGTTGCTCAGTTCTGTCCAGCTCTTTGTGATCCCATGGACTGTATAGCCTACCAGGCTCTTCTGTCCATGGGATTTTCCAGGCAATAGTACTGGAGTGGATTGCCATTTCCTTCTCCAGCGGATCTTCCTGACACAGGGATCGAACCCAGGTCTCCCGCATTGTAGACAGGCGCTTTACCGTCTGAGCCACCAATAGATGCTAACTATGGTGTCTCCCATTTGACTGTGTGGATCACAATAAACTGTGGAAAATTCTGAAAGAGATGGGAATACCAGATCACCTGACCTGCCTCTTGAGAAACCTGTATGCAGGTCAGGAAGCTACAGTTAGAACTGGACATGGAACAACAGACTGGTTCCAAATAGGAAAAGGAGTACGTCAAGGCTGTATATTGTCACCCTGCTTATTTAACTTATATGCAGAGTACATCATGAGACACACTGGGCTGGAAGAAGCACAAGCTGGAATCAAGATTGCCGGGAGAAATATCAATAACCTCAGATATGCAAATGACACCACCCTTATGGCAGGAAGTGAAGAGGAACTTGATGAAAGTGAAAGAGGAAAGTGTAAAAGTTGGCTTAAAGCTCAACATTCAGAAAAAGAAGATCATGGCATCCGGTCCCATCACTTCTGGGGAAATAGATGGGAAACAGTGGAAACAGTGTCAGACTTTATTTTGGGGGGCTCCAAAATCACTGCAGATGGTGACTCCAGCCATAAAATTAAAAGATGCTTACTCCTTAGAAGGAAAGTTATGACCAACCTAGATAGCATATTGAAAAGCAGAGACATTACTTTGCCAACAAAGGTCTGACTAGTCAAGGTTATGGTTTTTCCAGTGGTCATGTATGGATGTGAGAGTTGGACTGTGAAGAAGGCTGAGCGCTGAAGAATTGATGCTTTTGAACTGTGGTGTTGGATAAGACACCACAGAGAGTCCCTTGGACTGCAAGGAGATCCAACCAGTCCATTGTAAAGGAGATCAGCCCTGGGATTTCTTTGGAAGGAATGATGCTAAAGCTGAAACTCTAGTACTTTGGCCATCTCATGCAAAGAATTGATTCATTGGAAAACACTCTGATGCTGGGAAGGATTGGGGGCAGGAAGAGAAGGGGATGACAGAGGATAAGATGGTTGGATGGCATCAGTGACACAATGGACGTGAGTTTCAGTGAACTCTGGGAGTTGGGGGTGGACAGGGAGGCCTGGCGTGCTGCAGTTTGTGGGGTCACAAAGAGTTGGATACGACTGAGCGACTGAATTGAATTGAACTGATGGTGTCTCCCTGGCTTATGATTTCTTTGCCTATAGGGCCAATTCTCTGGTAACTTAGCTGGTAAAGAATCCGCAATGCAGGAGACTCCAGTTCAATTCTTGGGTCAGGAAGATCCACTGGAGAAGGGATAGGCTACCCACTGCAGTATTCTTGGGCTTCCCTGGTGGCTCAGCTAGTGAAGAATCCACCTGCAATATGGGAGACCTGGGTTTGATCCCTGGGTTGGGACAATCCCCTGGAGAAGGGAATGGCTACCCACTCCAGTGTTCTGGTCTGGAGAATTCAAGTCCACAGGGTCTCAAAGTGTCAGACAGGACTGAGTGCCTTTCCCTCTCACTTTTAGGACTAATGACCCTAATATTGAGGTTAGTCCACAAGGACCATTTTGATTTACTTAAACTCTTTCTCATCGACAGAACTGATTGACTCATTGTTAGATACCTGACCTAAACAGAGTAATAGGGTGTTTATCCATGATTTTCAAAGGAAGCTAAGTGATATTCCCTGGAATTTAAGTGATGGGAGCTCCAGGAAGTAATGCTGAAGTTCTACAAGAAGCCATTGTCCACAACATGGAGAAGACATCTACAGTAAGAGGATGACACTGGGGAGACCGAAGTGAATAGAAAGACAAATGATGTAAAGAGGGGCTCCCGGGGAAGACTGATTGCTTGGTTCACTTATCTCTGAAGCATAGTTGTACCTCTGTTCTTCCTGCTGCTGCTACTGCTGCTAAGTCACTTCAGTCGTGTCCGACTCTGCATGACCCCATAGACGTCAGCCCACCAGGCTCTCCTGCCCCTGGGATTCTCCAGGCAAGAAAACTGGAGTGGGTTGCCATTTCCTTCTCCAATGCATGAAAGTGGAAAAGTGAAAGTGAAATCGCTGTCATGTCCGACTCTTAGCGACCCCATGGACTGCAGCCCACCAGGCTCCTCCATCCATGGGATTTTCCAGGCTAAAGTACTGGAGTGTGGTGCCATTGCCTTCTCCGTGTTCTTCCTGAGGTGAGAAAATTAGCCTTCCAATAAATTTTCCTTCTTGTGTAATCTGGTTTCATTTGAATTTCTGGCACTTGAAACCAAACAATCCTGATCACCCCATCACATATTTGTGTTGTCTTCAGCTGATTTAGGCAAACTTCTGAACTTGATCATAGAATAGATGAGGTGATTTTTATGCAAACCTCAGTCAATGCAGTTTTATGAAGCCAAGGAACATTTTACAGAAAATGTTTCTTTAAAAGTAGCAATGGCATTGATCTTCCTAAACATAGCATACAGAACACACCCTCAAGTTTTCTTGATGATATGGAGCTTGTATACGAAAATAAATTTAAATTGTTGCATTCAAATAATTCAGTAACACACTGAAGAGCTTTCTGAAATAGGAGAAGCTGTTGGTACCCACGTTAATGGCTCCAGACAGCTGTGGTTTGTAAGATATTGGGTCTGATTTATGAGAAATCTCTGTCATTCCTTCACTGACAATGTTGACTCTCATCTCCTGACACTAGAAAGAAATGATTTGAGAAATAGCATGGCCGTTAGAAGGAGAGAGATCTGGGTTAGTCAAGATGTGTATGCTTGTTTACTAACTGTTTGATTTTGGGTAGATTATGTCAATGCCTGACCTTATCACTCTTATGACAAAATTGGCTTAATGGTAGTTTTTTTTCTAAAGAATAAATTAGATAATACATGTAAAACACAAATTAGGAGTTTGATTAATGTTAAGTCACTTCTGGTAACCACTTCCTCTCAATTTACTACTTCTAAATTGTCCTAGACTAGAAAAATGAATCTGAAAATATGATAGCTCAAGTTTTGATAGTAATTAAAGGTGACCCAGTTTAAAAAATAACTTTAAAGATTATTTAAAAGCTTACTCAATTAAAAACTGCTTGACCAAATTAAGTCTCTCAACAAAGGTCCCAACATATGCTTAGACAAATGCTTTCCCACCCTCCACTGAAGGAAGGGTATATGTTTATTCCTCCCTTAGGCTTCCCCTGGTAGCTTAGCTGGTAAAGAATCTGCCTGCAATGTAGGAGACCCTGGTTCGATTCCTGGGTCAGGAGGATCTGCTGGAAAAGGGATAGGCTACCCACTCCAGCATTCTTGGGCTTCCCTGGTGGCTCAGCTGGTAAAGAATCCTTCCACAATATGGGAGACATGAGTTCAGTACCTTGGTTGGGAAGATCCCCTGGAGAAGGGAATAGTTACCCACTGCAGTATTCTGGCCTGGAGAATTTCATGGACTGTATAGTCCATGGAGTTGCAAAGAATCAGGTATGAATGACTTTCACTCACTCACTCACCCTTGGCCAACTATGGTCATTATGAAGTTCTAGTCACATTGAGCTCATTGCACACTGGAATTAGTTCCACCCATCATTGCCGTGTAGGTGGGAGAATGTGTGTTTCTGAGTAATGACCATTCAAATATTTGAAAGATACTGTCTTGTCCCTGGGCTTCCTATGTGACGCTAGTGTTAAAGAACCCGCTTGCCAGTGCAGGAGATGGAAGAGAGAGATGCAGTTTTGACCTTGGGTTGGGCAGATCCCCTGGAGAAGGAAATGGCAACCCACTCCAGTGTTCTTGCCTGGGATATTCTATGGATGGATGAGCCTGGCAGGCTACAGTCCATAGGGTCACAAAGAGTCAGATACAACTGATACGACATAGCAGGCATATGCGTCTTGTCCCTAAACATTTTTTATTCATGTTAAAGATGGCTACCCATTTTACTTCATTTTCTTTTGTCAACTTTTCAGTATTACCCAATTTGTCTTTTTGAATTATTGTGCAGAGGTGTTAACTGAGTCATTTGGAATAGAATCAGATTTCTTTCAGAGTAGCCCTAGACTTCAAACAGAGAGATGTTTGTATTCTGAATTACATTATCATTAGAGAACTGAAAGGGCCTTCCCTGGTGGCTCAGTGGTAAAGAATTTGCCTGCCAGTGCAGGAGACTGGAGTTTGATCTCTAAGTTTGGAAGATCCCTTGGAGAAGGCAATGGCAACCCACTCTAGTATTCTTCACTGGGAAATCTCATAGAAGAGGAGCTTGGAGGGCTACAGGCAATGGGGTCACAAAAGAGTCAGACATAGCTTGGTGACTAAACAACAAAGTAAACCTAAACTATAGCCTAGTTCTTCTCAAGAATCAGGAAATTTTGTTTACTATCGATCAAAACTAAATCTGGTCTTTTTTTACTTTCAGTTCATTTCAGTTCAGTTCAGACGCTCAGTCGTGTCCGACTCTTTGTGAATCCATGAATCACAGCACGCCAGGCCTCCCTGTCCATCACCAACTCCGGGAGTTCACTCAGACTCACGTCCATCGAGTCAGTGATGCATTCCAGCCATCTCATCCTCTGTTGTCCCCTTCTCCTCCTGCCCCCAATCCCTCCCAGCATCAGAGTCTTTTCCAATGAGTCAACTCTTCACATGAGGTGGCCAAAGTATTGGACTTTAAGCTTTAGCATCATTCCTTCCAAAGAAATCCCAGGGCTGATCTCCCTCAGAATGGACTGGTTGGATCTCCTTGCAGTCCAAGGGACTCTCAAGAGTCTTCTCCCACACCACAGTTCAAAAGCATCAATTCTTTGGCGCTCAGCCTTCTTCACAGTCCAGCTCTCACATCCATACATGACCACAGGAAAAACCATAGCCTTGATTAAACAGACTTTTGTTTGCAAAGTGATGTCTCTGCTTATCTAGGTTGTTCATAACTTTCCTTCCAAGGAGTAAGCGTCTTTTAATTTCATGGCAGAAGTCAACATCTGCAGTGATTCTGGAGCCCCCCAAAATGAAGTCTGACACTGTTTCCACTGTTTCCCCAACTATTTCCCATGAAGTGATGGGACCAGATACCATGATCTCGTTTTCTGAATGTTGAGCTTTCAGCCAACTTTTTCACTCTCCACTTTTACTTTCATCAAGAGGCTTTTTAGTTCCTCTTCACTTTCAGCTATAAAGGTGGTGTTATCTGCATATCTGAGGTTATTGACCATGACGACTACTCCATTTCTTCTAAGGGATTCATGCCCACAGTAGTAGATATAATGGTCATCTGAGTTAAATTCACCCATTCCAGTCCACTTCAGTTCACTGATTCCTAGAAAGTTGATGTTCACTCTTGCCATCTCCTGTTTGACCACTTCCAATTTGCCTTGATTCATGGACCTGACATTCCAGATTCCTATGCAATATTGCTCTTTACAGCATCAGACCTTGCTTCTATTACCAGTCACATCCACAGCTGGGTATTGTTTTTGCTTTGGCTCCATCCCTTTATTCTTTCTGGAGTTATTTCTCCACTGATCTCCAGTAGCATATTGGGCAAGAATACTGAAGTGGTTTGCCATTCCCTTCTCCATATTGGGCAAGAATATTGGGCAAGCATTTTGGGCAAGAATACTGAAGTGGTTTGCCATTCCCTTCTCCAGTGGACCACATTCTGTCAGACCTCTCCACCATGACCTGCCCATCTTGGGTGGCCCCACAGAGCATGGCTTAGTTTCATTGAATTAGACAAGGCTGTGGTCTGTGTGATTAGATTGACTAGTTTTCTGTGAGTATGATTTCAGTGTGTCTGCCCTCTGATGCCCTCTTGCAACACCTACCATCTTACTTGGGTTTCTCTTATCTTGGACATGGGCTATCTCTTCACTGCTACCCCTCCTGATCTTGAACGTGGAATAGCTCGTTTTTACTTTACCATATATGCAGAATTATAAAATTGTTTCTCTTACCCATTTTTGAAACTAGATATTTGCATCTTTTTATAATTTTTCAAGATTATCACGTGGTTCTGTCACCTCAGTCGTAAGTCATTTTAATACAATGAACTGGACTTATTTAGGAAATGTAGAATACTTTATACTCTTATGATCATGATTGTCATTTTGATGTAACCATAATCAATTCAATTCAATTTTATATTTTTCAGCTTGGAAAAATTTCTACCTTCAGAGAATTGCTTTCTCTATGTTCTTTATAAACATTGCTTCAAATAAAGATCCAATATTTTCCTAATGGCTTTTCTCTCAATGTCCTTGAAAACTGGAAAACTCTATTTGATACCTCTGTGTTTGTGTGTGTGCGTGTGAAGAGGTAAAGGGTCAAGTTATTTAGAACTTTAACCCAAATGACCTGTGTGAAAGTTTAAGCCAGCTGCAAAATTTAAAGGAAACCATCTGCAAAATAGACTACCCTCAAATTTGATAATTTGCAAGAAGGTTCTCAAAATTTACTTAAAGTGATTGTACTCATGCTTACCGGGGAAGGCAATGGCACCCCACCCCAGTACTTTTGCCTGGAAAATCCCATGGATGGAGGAGCCTGGTAGGCTCCAGTCCATGGGGTCGCTAAGAGTCGGACACAACTGAGCGACTTCACTTTCACTTTTCACTTTCATGCATTGGAGAAGGAAATGGCAACCCACTCCAGTGTTCTTGCCTGGAGAATCCCAGGGACAGGGGAGCCTGGTGAGCTTCCGTCTCTGGGGTCTCACAGAGTCGGACACGACTGAAGCGACTTAGCAGTAGCACTCATGCTTACAGTTTATTACTGGAAAAGGATACAAATTTAAACCAACCAAGGGAAGGAAAGCATGAAGTAGAGTCCAGGAAAAGTACCAAATGTGGAACTTCCATTGTCTTCTTCTTATGGTGTCATGGATGTGTTACTTCCCAGGCATCGATGTTTGACAATACACAGTAGATTGATAACACACGAAGTATTGCCAACCAGGAAAGCTCACTAGATTCCAAAGCTGTTGGTGTCTTATTTTTGGACTTTCCTGACTCCAGGACCATGAGAAATATATGTTTGTCCAGTGTATAACCATCTAATGTGTGATATTGTTATATCAACTCAAGCTAATATAGTTATCATTTTTCTCCACAAAAGATGACACTAATGAAATAATGATAATGTTGTTGTTTAGTCATTAAGCTGACTCTTTTGTGACCTCAGTGACTATAGCCTGCCAGGCTCATCTGCCCATGGGATATCCCAGGCAAGAATCCTGGAGTGGGTTGCCATTTCCTTCTCTAGAGGACCTTCCTGACCTGAGGATTGAACTCTCGGTCTCCTGCATTGACAGGTGTTTTTCTACCAGGGAGCCACTGGGAAGCCCATTACACATAATAGGTGTTCAAATAAACCTTTTGAAGTAAGTAAATACACAACTTCTCATTTTTTACTAGAATTTTGCTACTTTCTTATGTTTAACTTTCCTCATGTGTGCTTTTATCATTTTTCATGTGTCCTTAGAAACTCTGAACTTACTTTGCTGCTGCTACGTCACTTCAGTCATGTCCGACTCTGTGCGACCCCATAGATGGCAGCTCACCAGGCTCCACCATCCCCGGGATTCTCCAGGCAAGAACACTGGAGTGGGTTGCCATTTCCTCCTCCAATGCATGAAAGTGAAAAGGGAAAGTGAAGTCACTCAGTCGTGTCCAACTCTTGGTGACCCCATGGACTGCAGTCTCCCAGGCTCCTCCGTCCATGGGATTTTCCAGGCAAGAGTACTTGCCATTGCCTTCTCCGTGAACTTACTTAACATAAAACCAAATTTCTGTCTTCTCTTGTGAAATCAGAACCTAAAACAGAGTTCTGAATAACATTCGTTGAAGTTCATGAATGTCCATCCCCTCTAGACTGAACAACACCCCAAGTTCATCTGCTTTCTATTTCCTTTATGGTAGTCATCTCTTCCTGATAAGATTGGTTTAGTGAACCTGCTTATATGACAAGATTTCTGGCCTACCTTATTGGGGTCATTACCAATACTAGAATAGTAAAATGAATAATTTAGAATCATAAAATGATAAAATGCATTTTAAAAAGACATAAAATTATACATAAGAATAAATTCAATTATATTGGGAGTGTCTGAGTGTATTAGGTTTGATCATATTGAGACATATGTCATGTTCTTGAATGCAAGTATTATAAAAATGTAAGTTTCCCCAAATAAATGTACTAATTTAAAGCAATTCCAATAAAATAGATTCTAAAGTACCTAAGAAAGAATAAAGAAGTGAAAATAAGCAAAGCAAAAAACAATGAAAGAATAACTAATGTGGAGAGCTTTCAGAATTAGATATCATGTTATCAAAGGTATAATAATAGCTAGTGTGGTATAGTCTAAGGACAGACAAATTAATGGAAGGGAATAGAAAACTGAGAAAGTGACTCAAGACACATTCATCACTTTACTCAACCAAGTTGTTGGTACTTAGAGAATATCATGTGATGAAAATTTGAAATTCATGCCATCAGATCAGATCAGATCAGATCAGTCGCTCAGTCGTGTCCCAATCTTTGTGACCCCATGAATCGCAGCACTCCAGGCCTCCCTGTCCATCACCAACTCCTGGAGGTCACTGAGACTCACACCCATCGAGTCAGTGATGCCATCCAGCCATCTCATCCTCTGTCGTCCCCTTCTCCTCTTGCCCTCAATCCCTCCCAGCATCGGGGTCTTCTCCAATGAGTCAATTCTTCGCATGAGGTGGCCAAAGTACTGGACTTTCAGCCTTAGCATCATTCCTTCCAGAGAAATCCCAGGGCTGATCTCCTTCAGAATGGACTGGTTGGATCTTCTTGCAGTCCAAGGGACTCTCAAGAGTCTTCTCCAACACCACAGTTCAAAAGCATCAATTCTTTGGCACTCAGTCATGCCATATTTGAACACAAATGCATTACTTTGAGGGAGAAGGCAGTGACACCCCACTCCAGTACTCTTGCCTGGAAAATCCCATGGACGGAGGAGCCTGGTAGGCTGCGGTCCATGGGGTTGCTAGGAGTCGGACACGGCTGAACGACTTCACTTTCACTTTTCACTTTTATGCATTGGAGAAGGAAATGGCAACCCACTCCAGTGTTCTTGCCTGGAGAACCCCAGGGACAGGGGAGCCTGGTGGGCTGCTGTCCCTGGGGTCACACAGGACACGACTGAAGCGACTTAGCAGCAGCAGCAGCAGCATTACTTTGAATATACAAGTCAAGTAAGAAGAATATATAAATAGCCCTGGATAACAAAACCTAACCAAATCCCATGTGACTACTGTCATAAAGAATTGATTTTAATTAGTTTGAGAAAGAATGGCTTAATGGGGAAAAGGATGGCATAATTTGTTGATTAATTGGAAAATTTTACCTCATAATATTTTTAAAAACTGCAGATGGATTAAAATGTTAAAGAGTACATAAAAAGTTTTAAGTTATAAAATAATAATATATAGATGAAAATAAATATGATTTGGGGACTTCCCTGGTGGACTAGTGGTTAAGAATTCGCCTGCCAATTCAGGGGACATGGGTTTGATCCCTAGCCTGGGAAGATTTCTCGTGCCTCTGGGCAACTAAGTCTGTGTGCTGCAGCTTCTGAGCCTGCAGGCTCCAGAGCCTGTGCTCTGAAACAAGAGAAGCCACTGCAATGAGAAGCCCCAACACTGCAACTAGGGAGTAGTCCCTGCTTGCTGCAACTAGGGGAAGCCCACAGGCAGCAACTAAGACCCAGAGCAAGCAAAAATAAGTAATAATAAATAAAAATTTAAAAATCTGATTCTTGGTAGATATACAAAGTAAGTAATAAAAATATAAATGTTAATGTATTCAAATACATAAAAATTTAAAAATGTTTTCATAAATATCATAAATAAATGGTAAAGTAGTAAAAATTTAAAAATAATTAAAAATAAAGAACTGTTCTTATTTATGAAGAAATTTATTTAAAGAATTGATTGAAGAAAATAGCTGGTTATTCACCACACAAGTTATGAACAATATGAGAAAATGTCTGCATCACAAAAATCAAAGAAATGCATATTAAAATAATAAATAATTTTTCACATGTAACACTGGCAAAGGTGAAAAAAATGCTCATATTCAGAAGTGAAGTGAAAGTCGCTCAGTTGTGTCTGACTCTGTGACATGGACTATACAGTCAATCCATGGAATTCTCCAGTCTAGAATACTGGAGTAGGTAGCTTTTCCCTTCTCCAGGGGATCTTCCCAACCCAGGTATCAAGCCCAGGTCTCCCATATTGCAGGCAGATTCTTTACCAGCTGAGCCACAAGGGAAGCAAAGGTGGTGGAAAACAAGGATAGTACAGATTAATTTTACTAATGTCAAATAATAGCTTTTTAGAAAGCAATATAGGGTCTTCCGAGGTGGTGCTCGTGGTAAAAGAATCCTGTTGCAATGCAAGAGACCTGGGTTCGAAACCCAAATCAGGAAGATCCCCTGGAGAAGGAAATGGCAACCTACTCTAGTACTCTTGCCTGAAAAATTCCATGGATAAGAGGAGTCTGGTGGTCTACAGTCAATGGGGTCGAAAACAATCACACACAACTGAGTAACTGAGCACATGGATATGAATAACAAAAACCTTAAAAATATTCACACATTTGAGCCTACAAGTTCACTTGTAGGAATGTACTCTGAGAAAACAATTTGATGTATCAAAAAAGATTTATGCTCATTTTTGTTCTTTGTAAAGTTGCTTAATGCTGCCATAAAATTTTAGGAATAGAAGTATGGTTAAATAAATTATGATCAGGGAATGAATTTGGTATAACCATAAGAAAGTGAATTGAAATACTATAACCAAAGTCATATATATATATATATACACGCACACATATATATATACATAAAATATTAACAGCAAGATGTAGAATTTATTTTTTCTACTTTACCATATTTTCACATTTTAAATTTCCTTTTTATTCATATATTTTAATATATTCACGGTCCAGATAATCACGATGGTGTGATCACTGACCTAGAGCCAGACATCCTGGAATGTGAAGTCAAGTGGGCCTTAGAAAGCATCACTACGAACAAAGCTAGTGGAGGTGATGGAATTCCAGTGGAGCTATTCCAAATCCTGAAAGATGATGCTGTGAAAGTGTTGACCTCAATATGCCAGCAAATTTGGAAAACTCAGCAGTGGCCACAGGACTGGAAAAGGTCAGTTTTCATTCCCATCCCAAAGAAAGGCAATGCCAAAGAATGCTCAAACTACTGCACAATTGCACTCATCTCACACACTAGTAAAGTAATGCTCCAAATTCTCCAAGCCAGGCTTCAGCCATATGTGAACCGTGAACTTCCTGATGTTCAAGCTGGTTTTAGAAAAGGCAGAGGAAGCAGAGATCAAATTGCCAACATCCGCTGGATCATGGAAAAAGCAAGAGAGTTCCAGAAAAACATCTATTTCTGCTTTATTGACTATGCCAAAGCCTTTGACTGTGTAGATCCCAATAAACTGTGAAAAATTCTGAAAGAGATGGAAATACCAGACCACCTGATCTGCTTCTTGAGAAATTTGTATGCAGGTCAGGAAGCAACAGTTTGAACTGGACATGGAACAACAGACTGGTTCCAAATAGGAAAAGGAGTACGTCAAATCTGTATATTTTCACCCTGCTTATTTAACTTATATGCAGAGTACATCATGAGAAATGCTGGACTGGAAAAAACACAAGTTGGAATCAAGATTGCTGGAAGAAATATCAATAACCTCAGATATGCAGATGACACCACCCTTATGGCAGAAAGTGAAGAGGAACTCAAAAGCCTCTTGATGAAAGTGAAAGTAGAGAGTGAAAAAGTTGGCTGAAAGCTCAACATTCAGAAAACGAAGATCATGGCATCCGGTCCCATCACTTCATGGGAAATAGATGAGAAAACAGTGGAAACAGTGTCAGACTTTATTTTTCTGGGCTCCAAAATCACTGCAGATGGTGACTGCAGCCATGAAAGTAAAAGACGCTTACTCCTTGGAAGGAAAGTTATGACCAACCTAGATAACATATTCAAAAGCAGAGATTACTTTGCCAACAAAGGTTCACCTAGTCAAGGCTATGGTTTTTCCTGTGGTCATGTATGGATGTGAGAGCTGGACTGTGAAGAAGGCTGAGCACCAAAGAAATGATGCTTTTGAACTGTGGTGTTGGAGAAGACTCTTGAGAGTCCCTGGGACTGCAAGGAGATACAACCAGTCCATTCTGAAGGAGATCAGCCCTGGGATTTCTTTGGAAAGAATGATGCTAAAGCTGAAAGTCCAGTACTTTGGCCATCTCATGCAAAGAGTTGATTCATTGGAGAAGACTCTGGTGCTGGGAGGGATTGAGGGCAAGAGGAGAAGGGGACGATGGAGGATGAGATGGCTGGATGGCATCACTGACTTGATGGATATGGGTCTCAGTGACCTCCGGGGTTTGGTGATGGACAGACAGGAGGCCTGGCATGCTGCAATTCATGGGGTCACAAAGAGTCGAACACGACTGAGCGACTGATCTGATCTGATCTGATACAAAAGATAGAACAAAATATAACAAATAAATAAAATTACCCTATAGCCTCATCTAATTTCATTCATTTCTCTGGAAGAAATTATGTAGTCCTGTGCATGTATCTTTATGAACTTTTTGAATATTAGAAATGTATTGTTATTGTGATCAGAAGTAAAGGCTATTTTAATGAGTGTTGATCCAGACAGGAGAGTAATATTTCTGTTATATCCATCAGATCAGATCAGATCAGTCTCTCAGTTGTGTCTGACTCTTTGCGACCCCATGAACTGCAGCACGCCAGGCCTCCCTATCCATAGGTCTAAATATTAAAAGCAGTAACTATGACAAACCATATATAAGGAAACCATATAATTGACTATTAGAGAAGTCAATTAGAGAAGATATTAGAGAAGTATTAGAGAAGATATCTTGTACTATATGCAGATAGATGTCTAGCCTCGACTATTCCTACCTCACCACTCTTTAACATACATCTTGGTTGTCATTAAACACTCTTAGAACCTAAGAAAACCTTCTGGCAGAGGAAGAGAGCACAAACATTTCGAACAATGACAATACACTTTATCAGGAAGAAATATATTCCCAATCTTTGGGCTTTTGCCTTAAAATCAACAACTTTTTACATAAATTAGTGCTCATTTTCCTCCCAGTTTTACTAAGATATAATTGACATATCAGATCAGATCAGTCGCTCAGTCATGTCCGACTCTTTGCGACCCCATGAACCACAGCACGCCAGGCCTCCCTGTCCATCACCAGCTCCCGGAGGTCACTCAGACTCGCATCCATCGAGTCAGTGATGCCATCCAGCCATCTCATCCTCTGTCGTCCCCTTCTCCTCCTGCCCTCAATCCCTCCCAGCATCAGAGTCTTCTCCAATGAGTCAACTCTTCGCATGAGGTGGCCAAAATACTGGAGTTTCAGCTTTAGCATCATTCCTTCTAAAGAAATTCCAGGATTGAGCTCCTTCAGAATGGACTGGTTGGATCTCCTTGCAGTCCCAGGGACTCTCAAGAGTCTTCTCCAACACCACAGTTCAAAAGCATCAATTCTTCGGTGCTCAGCCTTCTTCACAGTCCAGCTCTCACATCCATACATGACCACAGGAAAGACCATAGCCTTAACTAGGCGAACCTTTGTTGGTAAAGTAATGTCTCTGCTTTTGAATATGCTATCTAGGTTGGTCATAACTTTCCTTCCAAGGAGCAAGCGTCTTTTAATTTCATGACTGCAGTCACCATCTGCAGTGATTTTGGAGCCCAGAAAAACAAAGTCTGACACTGTTTCCACTGTTTCCCCATCTATTTCCCATGCAGTGATGGGACCAGATGCCATGATCTTCGTTTTCTGAATGTTGAGCTTTAAGCCAACCTTTTCACTCTCCACTTTCACTTTCATCAAGAGGCTTTTTAGCCCCTCTTCACTTTCTGCCAAAAGAGTGGTGTCATCTGCATATCTGAGGTTATTGATATTTCTCCCGGCAATCTTGATTCCAACTTGTGTTTCTTCCAGTCCAGCATTTCTCATGATGTACTCTGCATATAAGTTAAATAAACATGGTGACAATATGCAGCCTTGACGTACTCGTTTTCCTATTTGGAACCAGTCTGTTGTTCCATGACCAGTTCTAACTGTTGCTTCCTGACCTGCATACAGATTTCTTAAGAGGCAGATCAGGTGGTCTGGTATTCCCATCTCTTTCAGAATTTTCCATAGTTTATTGTGATTCACACAGTCAAAGGCTTTGGCATAGTCAATAAAGCAGAAATAGATGTTTTTCTGGTACTCTCTTGCTTTTTCCATGATCCAGCGGATGTTGGCAATTTGATCTCTGCTTCCTCTGCCTTTTCTAAAACCAGCTTGAACATCAGGAAGTTCACGGTTCACATATTGCTGAAGCCTGGCTTGGAGAATTTTGAGCATTACTTTACTAGCGTGTGAGATGAGTGCAATTGTTCGGTAGTTTGAGCACTCCTTGGCATTGCCTTTCTTTGGGATTGGGATGAAAACTGACCTTTTCCAATCTTGTGGCCACTGCTGAGTTTTCCAAATTTGCTGGCATATTGAGTGTAGCACTTTCACAGCATCATCATTCAGGACTTGGAATAGCTCCACTGGAATTCCATCACCTCCACTAGCTTTGTTCGTAGTGATGCTTTCTAAGGCCCATTTGACTTCACATTCCAAGATGTTTGGCTCTAGGAAGAAAGTAGGGAAAACTACTAGACCATTCAGGTATGACCTAAATTGACATATAGCATTGTATAAATTTAAGGTATACAGCATAACAGTTTGATTTACATACATCATGAAGTGATTATCACAATAAGTGTAGTAAACATCCATCATCTCATATAGATAGAAAAATAAAAAATGGGAAAACATTTTTTTCTTGTGATGAGAACTCTCAACGGTTTGTTCTCTGAACGACTTTCATGTATAACAAAGTCTTAATTGTATTTGTGATGTTGTACATTACATTCTTATTTATCTTATAACTTGAAGTTTGTACCCTTTGACTGCCTCTACCCAATTCACCCCACCCAACCTCTACCTCTACTAACCATAAATCTGATTTCTTTGTGAGTTTGCTTTTGAAGTATAATTGACCTACAACACCATGTTAGTTTCTATTATACAATAGAGTGATCAGATAACCTCTATACATTTCAAAATGATCACACAATAAGTCTAGTTACAATATGTCACCATATGAAGATATCACCCAATTATTGGCTATATTTCGCACACTGTACATTCCATACCCATGACTCATTTATTCTGCAACTGCAAGTTTGTACCTCTTAATCTCCCTCCTCCAAAACCCCTCCCCTCTGATAACTACGTTTGTTCTCTGAATCTATTATTCTGTTTTCTCTTTTGTTATGTTGCTTCATTGGTTTTGGTTTTCAGGTCCCCATTTAAGGGAAATCATATAGAATTTGTCTTTCTTTGGCTTATTTCACTCAGAATAATACCCTTTAGGTCCATCCATGTGGTTGTAAATCATAAGATTTCACACTTTTTATGGCTGAGTAATATTTCATTGTATATATATATATATCTCACACATGTTTATTTTCCTTGAGATTCTTTATACTTCTTATATTGGTAGGCAGATTACTTGGATCGAATTTTTTTTAATAACATTGTTTCTTCAAACACTTTTTTTCTATTCCTTTCTCTTATATCTCCTGAAATCTAATTACACATGTACTAGATTGCTTGATAGTCTCATAGGTCACTGATGTTTTTTTCTATGTTGAATAGTGAAAGCACTATTTCAGTATGCTTTTCTGGTAATTCCCTTATCTCTTTCATTTCTAGGATTGTTTTTGCTGATTGATTTTCTTCTAGTGAGAAATTGTATTTTCCTGCTTACTTGCATGTCTGGTAATTTTTTTTTTTTTTAATGTATGCTGGATGTTGTAAATTCTCCCTTGTTGGTAGTTGGGCCATATTGTATTCCTTTAAATAGTGTTAAATTTTGTTTTGGTGTACAGTTAGGTTACTTAAAATTTATTAGCTCATGTTGAGACTTGCTTTTAAACTTTTCTAGAATGGAAGCCAGGACTTCACTGGTGGTCTAGTGGCTAAGACCCTAGGCAGGGGGCCTGGGTTCCATCTCTGGTCAGGGAACTAGAGGATCCTTTGGTATAGGGCTGATTCAGTCCACCACCAGTGCATGACCCTCCCAAGGATTCTAACCTATTACTGTAATCTAATTTTTTTCCACTCTGGCTGATAGGAACTCAAAACTACTCTCAGACTGATGTAAGCATCAGGAATTGTTCTACCTACTCCTTTATGGTGGCTGTTTCTCTGAACTTGGACCATTTTCTTTCAGCTGGCACCAATTAGTACACAGCCAAAAATGGAAGCTTTCCTCTGCAGATCTTTGGACTTTTTCTCTGTGCAGGAAGGAGTCTTTCCCTGGAAAACCTTCTTTTCTGATACTCTACTTTTAAATTGTGGCTTTCCCAGTGGCTCAGATCATAAAGAATCTACCTGCAATGCAAGAGATGCAGGAGCTGCGGGTTTGATCCCTAGGTTGGAAAGATCCCCTGGAGAAGGGAATGGCTACCCACTCCAGTGTTCTTGCCTGGAAAATTCCATGGACAGAGGAGCCTGGCGGGCTGCAGTCATGGACTCACAAAGAGTCAGACACGACTGAGTGACTAACACTTTCACTTTAGTTTCAGTGGTCTCCCTGAATTGTTTTCTGAACTTAGAGAGACTGTAAGTCATTTTTGAATTGTTTTTCCCTGATTTGCAGCCTGAAAACTCTGCCCCTGGACATCTGGCTGGTATGACTATATGCTTCACCTTGTTTTTCTTCTCCCAGAGATTATAGTCCTGTGGTTGTGTTGTGCAGTCTGAAAATTGTTGAAACTATATATGTGTAGTTGATTCTTGAACAACATGGATTTGAACTGCAAGGGTCTACTTATGTGTGTGTGTGCTCAGTGGTTCAGTTATGTCCAACTCTGTGACTCCATGGAATGAATGTATCCTACCAGGCTGCTCTGCCCATCGGATTTTCCAGGCAAGAACCCTGGAATGGGTTTCCATTTCCTACTCCGGGGATCTTCCTGACCCAGGGATCAAACCTTCATTTCTTGCTTCTCCTGCACTGTCAGGCAGATTCTTTACCACTGTGCCAACTGGGAAGCCCCTTACACATGAATTTTTTTTTTTTTTTCAATAAATACTACTGTACTACACAACCGCGGATAGTTGAATCTGCAGATACAATCATGTATACGGAGTGGTAGTGGTGGTTTAGTCACTAAGTTGTGGCCGACTCTATGGATATGGAAGGCTGTAAATTTATATGTGGATTTTGGACCAGGCATGGAGTTGAGACCAGTATCTCTTAGGCTGTTCAAGCGTCAACTGTGTATAGTCCTCCCAACACCCTGGTTTTCTAGTTGTTTAACACAAGAGGGTAAATCTAGGTCTGTTGCTTCATCTTGTATACAAGACTAAGTCAATATATATTTTTATGATGGAAAATTAAGCTTTTAAAAAGAGATATTCATCTACTAAAATGAACTAAGCTAAGAAAATTACTTAACTTGATCTAAGCCTTAGTTTTCTTGCACATAAAGTATTAATGCTTCCCTACTTGACGATTGGATTGCAATTAGGTTCCAATGTGACAGAAGAAATTCTTTGTAAACTGTAAAGCCCTATGCAAATAACAATGTTGAGAATGGTGGTTTGGATGGGGTGATGGAAATGTTGGTGATTGCTTAATTTCCATAACTATTCAAAGACTAAGACTATGTTTTAGAAATATTTACTTACAAAAAAAATCATGTGAATAATAACAACACATACTCTGGGTCTTATACAGGCACAAACAGCATCTTTATCCAAACTGGTTTTAAACAAAGAGAGAGTGTATTTACTTCTTACTTGGGAAGGCCAAGAGGGCCAAGTGTAGCCAAATTTTGCATTTCAGTGTTCGCAGTCTCTCTTTATGTCTCCAGCTCTCTTGCCTCTGCTCTGCTTCCTTCTCAGACTTTGTCCAGGTGGCAGCAAGATGGTCGTTGGCAAGTCGATCTCATAGTCTAACAGCTTGGCAAAATGAGTAGACCGAATGAATCTTTCAACAATTGTTTCGGCAGAAAATTTCTGAATCTTATTTGGGTAATTTTCCCTTTTTCTGAACCAATCACCATGACCAGGAGAAAGTAATGTTCTAATTGACAGGGTCTCTTAAATCAGGGACTTTTATTAGATCCTGAAGATTCAAAACTCAACAGAATATGATCTTTCAGATTTAGTATTTCTAAGGTACAATAAGTCACAAAGGAGAGGAGTTTTACTCAATTAGTGATCAGGGAGAAGGCCACAATATGTTTTACGTGTTTAATGTTTTCTTTAGCATCCTTGCTTGCTACTATAATACCCTGTGCCACTTTTGCAATGTAAGTAAATAGGAAAATAGGCAATAAGAAACAAGCAAGCTTTGACCAAAGAATCTACATAGCAATGGAAAAATGCTAAATCAGAACACTACAAAAATTACATGAATACAAGGTAAAAACAATACTAGCATTGTCTTCTCTCCTGTTCTTCAGTTCAGTTCAGTCGCTCAGTCGTGTCGACTCTTTGTGACCCCATGAATCGCAGCACGCCAGGCCTCCCTGTCCATCACCAACTCCCAGAGTTCACTCAGACTCACAAACATGGTAATATAATTAAGTATTTTTTAAATACTATCTACATTGTTGCTTTTTTCATTTGTGTCTTATCTCCAATACTAGACAGTTAACTACTTGAAGGCATGAAAGATCCTGCATTTTCACAAGTCCCAGGACAATTGTTGTTGTTGAGTTACTGAGTCATGTCTGACTCTTTTGCGACCCCATGGAAAGTGTAGCCTGCCAGCCTCCTCCACCTGTGGGGTTTCCCAGGCAAGAATACTGAAGTAGGTTTCCATTGGCTTCTCCAAGGGATCTTCCTGACCCAGGAATCACACCTGCATCTCCTACCTTGGCAGGCGGATTCTTTACCACTGAGCCACCTGGGAAGTCCCCCAGGACAATACCTTACCCATATTAGGATGCCAATGAGTTATTTGTTGAATGAATGAATAGCTAATAATTTATGGCATGTGAGGTATTATTCTAAGTACTTTACATATATTTACTCATGATATCTGATAAGATAGATTGCACTTATTCCTTATTTTATTAATTGAGGAAATTAATGCACAGAGAGATTGTTACCTTGATTCCAGACTGCTCTATCTGTTGCCTAAAAAAAGATACTGAAATAATACTTTATTAAAGAATAGAAGACAAAAAAGAAAAATGCATATTGTACGCTGTAATAGTCAACAGCCATTGGCCACATATGAAGGAAAGAGAAAACATAGCTTAGAAACTGTCAAAGCATAAGGGTTTTACCCATTAGTTAGATGAGTCAAATGATGATGAAAGTAAAATCTTCAATGGTGCACTAAGGCAATCACCTGAGTGATTGTTAGTATTATATGAAGCCTGAGAAATGATTCTTTCTTTGTTCTTAGGTAGCCATGTAGAAATAAAAAAAAAATGGTAACAGATTGCTTCAACTCTTTGTGAAGCAAAGGAACCACATTCTGAATTCATTAGACAACAATTATTTGATTCATACAATAAAGCTATTCCTCATCTATTGAAGGGGAAATTGAAGATTTTAAAAATAGCAAGAATAATGGCGGTAGCAGCTGGCAAGTACAGGACCACCAATAGAGCAACCTACGACTCTTGCTTGCAACTACCTCTGAAGTTTTACTTATCTATGTATTTATTTTTGGCTGTGTTGAGTCTTTGTTTCTACTCGAGTTGAGGCCAGTGGGGATTACTTTCTAGCTGCTGTGCGGTGCAGGCTTATCATTGGCTTCTCTCGTTTGGGAGCACCAGCTCTAGGGTGTGTGAGCTTCAGTAGTTGCAGCACAGGGCTCAGTAGTGGCTCCCAGGGTCTAGAACACAGGCTGAATAGTTGTGGCTTATGGGCTTCATTGCTCTGTGGCATGTGGGATCTTCCTGGACCAGGGATCAGACTCATGTCTCCTGCACTGATAGATGGATTGATAGGTGGCTCCCACTGAGCCACCAGAGAGGCCCCTGGAGTTATTTTTATTACTTGTCTCTTTGGCCTATGATTATTGTTTTTATGTTTTAACTCTTATGTTGGAATAACTTGGGTTAAATCTAGCTGATAACCATGGAAAAATTATAATTTGAGTAGTTTCTCTGTGTTACCCTTTTTGTCTCTTTTTCTTTGAGTATTGTCTTAGTTAATACTTGTCTCTAAGTCACTGAAACATAAACTTAAGCTGAAATATTAATAAAATTATTTTACTTGTGTTAAAGGACTTCCCTGGTGGCTCAGTGGTGAAGAATCTGCCTGCCAATGCAGGATCACAGGTTTGATCCCTGGGTAGGGAAGATCCCCTGGAGAAGCAAGTGGCAAGAATACTGGAGTGGACTGGCGGGCTACAGTCCATGAAGTTGTGAAAGAGTCAGATATTACTTAGCAACTAAACAACAATAATTTATGTTAAAGGGAGTTTAGAGGTAGGACAATAATCTTTTTGCTCGTATGCCATAGTATTAGCTTTTCAGACTGATTCTTCTCTTGGTCACAGGCTGGCTGCCAGGAGCAAATGCCATCCTTATTCATGGAAAATGGGTAAAGAGTCTGGCTACCTGTGAGAATATCTTGAGAGATGGAAAGAACATATTACACAGAAATAAATTACTACAGGCCATGAAGTCTTTGATTCAATAATGAATACAACCACAGTTACATTCATGAACCATAAATTGCAAAGCTACCTAATTACAAAATTTAATGAAAAACCTGCTGACGTAAGATTTTAGAAAATCTGAAGCACTGGATTAAGTATTAGACTTTTGCTGGGGGGTGGAGAGAGATAATCTTAGAGGAAAAAAATGCACGTATCTATGAAGTGAAGTGAAGTGAAGTCGCTCAGTCATGTCCGACTCTTTGCGACCCCATGGACTGTAGCCTACCAGGCTCCTCCGTCCCTGGGATTCTCCAGGCAGGAATACTGGAGTGGGTTGCCATTTCTTCTCCAGGAGATCTTCCCAACCCAGGGATCAAACCTGGGTCTCCCACATTGCAGGCAGACACTTTATCATCTGAGCCACAAGGGAAGTCTGTACATATCTATAGTTAATCCTTTTATAGTAATCATAAAAGAGTTTCAGCCTATTTTGAGTGAAAAAGCAGAGTTTTCCTATGAAACTCAAGTTTGCTTTAAAACTTACCTTTTAATGAGTGACTTGAATTATTGAGACATTATTGAGACAAATTGATTAGTTCAATTTGTTGTAGAGAATTGTGTTTGTTCTGTCAGCATTGTAAACACTTTGTTCTTCAAGGTTAATTTTGCTTACCAACCTTGTGACGCATACATGGTGACCACACTCTTCCTAACGATAAATCAGAAGGTAAGAGTTGAATATTTTCTTATTGAGTCAGAAACATATTTTGAAAGCATTTCTTTTCATGTAATGGAATGCTCAACTAAGAATTAAAATAAGTGACTAACAGATTTATTTAAAAACACAATGAAAAATCTTATTTTCTTGTAGCTAGAAGTCTTCAGCAGGCCACTTATATTTTATTAGTTGCACATACATACATCACAGAATTTTATTAGCATGAGGTTAAAAAATTGTTTTTTATTAATCTGCTGTACTCTGGTTTGTGAAATCTTGGATAAATGAGATTGCCTTCAACTCTTAGAGTTGGGTTAAATGCTATCAAGAATGTAAGTTATACAATATTCAGGGATCTTATCATCTATTTTAGAAAAAAATATCCATCCATGAGCAATAGATAATTTAAAACTGTTAGTAGTTAATCCCAAATTCTGTGCTGGAGATTTCAGTGTACAGGATATGTTCAAACAAACCATTAGGCTCAGTATAAGCGAGGGTCTCCTTGTCTCTGAAACCCCCTCCATTCTACCAGTTTTGATGAAGGCTCTAAATGGAAATAACTAGTCATGTGTATATGGCATTAGCATGTAGGTTCATAAACAAAGGAAAGGACTTTGAGAGTTGTATGTTTAACCAGAGTTAATATAAAATAGCAAAGATTAGATTAAAATCTAAAAAATCAAAGGAGAGATTCTGTCAACTCATTCTAAAGACACTCACTGAGTAAAGGACTGTGAACTTTATAAAATAAATACTATAAAATGTAAATATGAAATAAATAGTTTATTTCTAGATTCCTGATAATTTTTATCTTATATCAGTTTATGTCTATGATGTCATTTTTTTAAAGAAAAATAAGAAATTTTCATACTTCCAAGAGGGAAAAATCCTTTAGCTTAAAGTCAAATACTTCAAAAAAAAAAAAAAAAGTCAAATACTTCAGACCGTCAATCAACAGTGTCAGAAGCCATGGGAAATCAATAATAAATAAAACATATAATCCTTGTTCTCAAAAAGTTTGTCATCTAGTCAGGGAGAAAATAATGAGGTATTTAAATTCACAGAAAAGTAGTATTAATAAAAAAGTAAGTCGTCTTACAAAAATGTTTACTAATTCCAATGTCATTTAAAAAATCTAAAGTAATTCTTCTGAGATGTGTTTTACTTGCTTAATTTTAGACATGGGCTACACCAGAGTATTCTTGAAACTGGGAAGTATTTTACTAGATCAGTCAGTCAGTTCAGTTGCTCAGTCGTGTCCAACTCCCATGGACTGCAGCACGTCAGGTCTCCCTGTCCATCACCAACTCCTGGAGTTTGCTCAAACTCATGTCCATTAAGTCAGTGATGCCATCCAACCATCTCAGCCTCTGTCGTCCCCTTCTCCTCATATTAGTAGATAGTTATTTTTAATATTTATTTCCTCTCTTGAGTCTAAGAATCTTACACCCAGGAGTTAGGACAACCTTAAAACATTTTCTGTAGAGATTCTATAGGAAATTCTTCGGAAACTTTTACATATATTTGGCTCTCAAGATCCTATTCACTTAACACTGTTTCTATTCTAAGTGAAAGTGAAGTCCCTCAGTTGTGTCTGATTCTTTGAGACCCCATGGACTATAGCCTACCAGGCTCCTCCATCCATGGGATTTTCCAGGCAAGAGTACTGGAGTGGGGTGCCATTTCCTTCTCCAAGAGATCTTCCCAACCTTGGAATTGAACCGGGGTCTCCCGCATTGTAGGAAGACGCTTTACCATCTGAGCCATCAGGGAAGTCTAATTCTAAGTGAAGGTCAAATATAATTTGAACTTTTCATTAGGGTTTGCCCTGTCTTTGACATTTTCTTTTAAATGTAAAGTGGTCTTAAAAGACCTGCAAAGAGTATCTATCCTTCTTATACCCTGTCACAGTCCCCCTAGACATTTAAGTTGGCTTACAAACCAAAGAAATGGAGAAAAAGAAAAATGAGAGGCGAGCAAGCAAGAATAGAGTAAGTGCTTTGAAGAGGATGAAAAAGTCTGTTTTTGCTTTACTTTGTTTTTCTGATGAGAGAAAGAGAAGAAAAACCATTTACTCTTCTGCCCAGATCACATTAAGTTGTGAGTTTGTGGTGGAGGAGGTGAAAATAAAATAAAGAATTCCTGAATCTCCATCCTGTGCTCTAACTGCTAGACTGCTGCTCCCTGCTTAGTTTTCAGAAATGTATTTCATCCATCCTAAACTTGTTTGATATGTAAAATGAGTTTAATAAACTTAAAAGTCATATAAAAATAAAATATGATTTATCAGTCAAAAGAATTTCCTGGCTAAGGGTGCACTGCCTTACCTTAGGAACATGCCCCAAACCACAGCGTTTCTCTAACGGTGCCTTTTAAAAATTCCTGACCTCCCACCACCTCTGTTCTCACAGATTTCCCCTGTTTTAGCAGTACTCCATTCCATCAAATAGCTTTCAGTGGCATTATTTATTTGGGTAAAAACAACAGGAGCGTCGATGAGGGACTCATCAATTACAACTCAGACAGAAAAATGACTAGAATTATCTGGTTCTGGAGTTACTTTCTTTTTCACTTCATAAAACATCCCCAACATTCATCACACGTCAACTTCCTGATTGCATTTCAACCTGACCGTGGTGTTTGTCAGTTCGAATAACTTTTACGGCCCTGTCTCTGTCTGAAGCTGCTGATGGTGCCTTGGGTTTTACCCCTTCATCTTCTGGCTTCAGCATGAGAAGCCGGCTGCATTGGAAGGTTCCCCTGCTCTCCCTGGCTGCCATGTCACCCTGTGCCCCAAAGTCAGAGCCCTGGAAGAAGAATGGAAAAGTTGGGGCCCAACTGAGGGGGAAAAGTTGGGGCCCAAGGGCTAAGTGGTAGGTGTGGGGTGAGTTGGAAACGTGCTTCTAGACTGGTCAGAGCACCTTGATTGGGGGAATCTGACAAAAGTAGACAACAGCACTTATCTGTGAGTGACTTCAGTAATCTGAGTGGTAACTTAGTGCCTCTGACCTCAATCCTCTCCTCTCTTTAAAAACAGCAGCAATAACAGAAAAGATAATGTCCACCTCATGTCCCTCACTGAGTTTGCCCCAGTACGGTGGCTTGGGGTTAGTGGCCTTGAGTTCAGTTACATAGGCCCAATTCTCCCTACCCTACTCTACACCAGCCCCCGCAAAGGTAGCTGGTATCTATGGACAGCTATGACAGGAAGGCTCTTGTCTACTGCCCCATACCACATTTCCTGTTTAAAACAAAAACTCACTTTTTACCATTTTCCTCTTTCTTTGATCTGTGAATGTTTTTGTGATAGTTTGGATCCTGGTGGTGTAGAAAGAGTTATCCCAAGGTGTTTCTCTTGCAGGAAAAGATTTAAGACATCTGTGGATGACGCGCTAAGGCAGTCCTTGGCAACCTCTCTTCCATTTCCGGGTTGGCTCATTGTTTACCTAATTGCCAGTAATAATATTTCATTGTGTAAAGAATGTTGGCACCAGGGGCCCAGGTTCCAGTTTATTGATGGCTCAGAGTTTATGAATTGATGCCCTCAGCAGGTTGCTGCCCTGATGAATGGCAATTACTGTGACTCCCACAGAGGCAATTGTAGCCAGAGCATTTACTCCTTTCAAATAATTGCCCCCAAGAAGCTGAACAGGTAATTGTAACATCTGAAAACCATGCTTTTGGCTCAGAATCAAAGAGTATTAGTCTCCATAACAGAGGTGTTTTGGAATGACCCAAAAGAGTTGTTAAAGAACGGTCTCCAGAGTGTTTAATTTTAAGATGAATTGAAGGAACCTTAGCAAGAACCCCAGTCCCCTCACCCATGAAAATTAACATGTTGTAAAGACACCCAAGTAACAGTTATGGGTGCCCACCTTTTTAAAGTTGTAATACCTTATGGTGATTGGTTGATTTTAGGCTTTACCTAAATTACTTTTCCTTAAAATGCTTTAAGCACTCTGTTCCAGCCAAACTAATCTGCTTATTAACCCCCAAAATGTTACGTGTTCATTCTAGCCACTGAATATTTGTTCAGACCATTATTTAATACCATTTGATAAATATTTGTAATGAAAAAATGACAAAAAGAGTAAGTTATTTGAAATACAATTAAATTTTGCCCGGTGATTGAGGTGAGTTTAGTAAATTACTAAAAGCTCTTTTGTTCAGTTAGTGCTTGGGGCATCCATATGTCTTCTATAGTATCAAAAGGCTATCAAGGTTACACCTTCTACTCTATTTATTTTGGTGCCATAGGAGAAATGGTAAATACATAGTGTAGCTTCTTGGCTTAAACTTAACTTTGACAAAAATATTGCACCCAATGGGAAAGATATATAAAGAGAATAACCTATGATGGTTTTTGGAGGACAAAAAGAAAGAGTAACAAAAAAAGAAGGTAAGTACACACCTACAACTTTGAGGTCTTTTGTGTGGAGGGAGAGCCAGAAATAATTACAAGATGACACTGAGGAAAGGAAGGAAATTATAAAAAAGAAGAAAAAGATATTTCAAAATAAATAAATAAAGATGTAGAAAGATCATGAACTAGTTTTAAGTCTGAAATACTTGATGCTTAAACATTTCTTATCAAATTGTTGGCACTAAGTCCAGTGTGTTGAAGAGAGAACAGCCAGGTATGCTCTCCTTAAAGACCATCCGAGCATTATCATTCAAAGTGGCAGAGGGTTAAAAAGTGTGTTCATATCACCATATTCCAGACTGATTAATAATGCCAAGAGGAATGATTAGAAGACTTTAAACTGAAATTATAAGTCAGTTCAGAAACACTTGATGATTAGAATGAACATATAAAAAACTGATTGTGAGAATAAATATAGGATAAAATTATGAACATGGATAAAATTAAATGTGAAGTAATTCTATGAACACATATACATGTATGCACAACTGGAAGGACCCAAAGATACCCAAATAAAGTTATAGTCATCCATGAGCAGGGAAGATCCCCTGGAGAAGTAAATGGCAACCCACTCCAGTATTCTTGCCTGGTAAATTCCATGGACAGAGGAGTTTGGCAGGCTACAGTCCATGGGGTTGTAAAGGGTCAGCCACAACTGAGCTACCAGACACACACACACAGGCATGCAATCCTAGACATAAATTAAGGAACTTAATTTACCGTAAGGCTTCAACACTTCCCTTCTTATATAATCATGATTTTGTTCTGCCAATATAATCATGATCTTGTTCTGCCAATTAGATGATTGGAACTGAGAGTTTTGTAGGTTCAGAACTAGGCATGAATTTTAGAGAGCATGTGTTCCAGACACCTGTCTTAAGGCAGGTAAATATCTGAACCAAGGATAACAAATGAGTTTTAACTTAGAGGCTAATTCCAGTCCATTTGTAGTTGATTGGCTAGAGCAATGTGTTAAGGTGGATTCTGAGATCCAACAGGAAGGAGTACTAAGTCTGATGAGTACATTAGGGTCTGATTTGTTCAGGATCAGGAGTAAGAATCAGGCATGTATAAGGGTAGAGGCTGACTGGAAAGTCATGCATTAGTCCTTCTCAGTCTAAACCATTTAGGTCTGAGGAAGGTAGCATACAATATGTGCGTGCACACTAAGTCACTTCAGTCGTATGCAGTCTTTGTGACCCTATGGATTGTAGCCCACTGGGCTTCTCTGTCCATGGGATTCTCCAAGCAAGAATACTGGAGTGGGTTGCCTTGCCCTTCTCCATATTCCCATCCTCTTCCTCTTCCCACCCCTCCTCTTCCCATCTCAGAGATCGAACCCGCATCTCTTATGTCTCATGCATTTGCAGGCGGTTTTTTGCCACTGAGCCACCTGGGAAGCCCCAACATACATTACAGATTCTCAGTCAATAGGTATTCTAGGGTATAATTACATGGTGCAGATATATTTAACTTGCATTTTCTTTGACCAAAATTGTCTTTTATGTCTTGAGAAAATCTAAAAGGTTTTTTGCCACAAAATCTTTGCCCTTCATTCCATTAAGATTAAGGAGTTTTAGGGAAAAGGGGGGAAGGTACAGAAGCAAGAGACATGTACTTTTAAAATTTTTTTTAAATTAATTTTCTTCAAGTATAGTTTTGGGCTTCCCTGGTGGCTCAGACAGTAAAGAATCTGCCAGTAACGCAGGAGACCTGGTTCCATCTCTGGGTTAGGATGATCCCCTAGAGGAGGAAATGACAACCCACTTCAGTATTCTTGCCTGGAAAATCCCATGGATAGAGGACCCTAGGGAGCGACAGTCCATGGGTTTGCAAAGAATCGGATATGACTGAGAGATGAACACTTTCACATTTTCTTTCATAGTTAATTTACAATGTTTTGCTAATTTCTTCTGTATAGTTAAGAGATTCAGTTATATACATTCTTTTCACATTCCTTTCCATTATGGTTTACCACTGGCATAGTGGATATAGTTCTTTGTGCTAAACAGTAGGACCTTGTTGTTTATCCATTCCCTGTATAATAGTTTGCATCTGCTAATCCCAAATTCCCAACCCATCCCTCCTCTACCTGCTCTCTCCCTTGGCAACCACAAGTCTGTTCTTTAAGAGATACATGTTCTTTAAGTGAACGACAAGTCATGTCAATGGCTATTCTTTATCCCATGCTCTTGTTATTCAGAAGACTACATAGCCTAAGACCTCAGTCTGGTTCATCATTTTTCCTTAACTAATTCTACAAAGTGCTCCGTAAAGCCATGCAACCATAAATGATAATTATAATCAATTATATTAATTATATACTCTTTATACCTTATACCAACTATTTATACATAATGAACGAACAAGAATTATTCATACTAAAGATGTGTCTGATCCATTTTGTGGTATTCTTTGTATAATCAAAACAAGGAACTCTGTTGGTTCTAACTCATTTTTCATAAAGGCTTACCTTTTTGACGTGGTCTTCTGCCATCATTCAAAAGAATTAGAGGACACTGAAATCCTCCATAGATCCTCTTGACTCTGAATTATTCTCGCTCTCTTCCAATGGCTTGCTCACTCCTTCTGTCCTTTTTTTGTTCTTTCCCTTCTGCCTCCACCTTAATGTATTTGTTTATAAATTCAGAAAACATTCACTGATAATTACCTTTAGCTGCTGCTAAGTCGCTTCAGTCGTGTCCGACTCTGTGTGACCCCATAGACGGAAGCTCACCAGGCTCCCCTGTCCCTGGGATTCTCCAGGCAAGAACACTGGAGTGGGTTGCCATTTCCTTCTCCAATTAATTACCTTTAACCAATTGACTAATAAGTGCTCAGACACTACACAGTAGGCACTTTTGTATGCTTTCTTTACCTCTTCATAGCAGTCAAAAGAGCTCAACATTACTACCTCCATTGCATGGTTGTATAACTTTAACTTTAGGATCAGAGATGTCAAGTTACTTATTCAACATCACACAGCTAGGAATCCAGATTAGGATTAGAGTTTAGCCATCCTCTTTCCAGTGATCCTCTTTCACTTGCAATCAGTGCTTAATTGTGGCATCTAACATGGGACATAAGACATTGTCCAAACATTTATGGAACTTAAAAATTGGAAACATACTTAAATCATTATCTACCTATTATATGCTCTATATCTACCAAATCAGGTGGTTTTATCCTATCCCCTGAAGTACTGCCAATAGCCTGGTCCTGCACTTGTGGGAAGTCTGTGACTTCACAGTTGAGGCCAAATCCTTTTTACTATCACCTTAGACTGTGTTGTTTTCTTTCTTGTATGTAATCTGCAAGCAGATCTTTTTTCTACTCAAAAACCTATATGCTACTTCACCTCGTTTATTGATATCATTTGGCACCCCACTCCAGTACTCTTGCCTGGAAAATCCCATGGACAGAGGAGCCTGGTAGGCTGTAGTCCATGGGGTCGCTAAGAGTCGGACATGACTGAGCAACTTCATTTTCACTTTTCACTTTCATGCATTGGAGAAGGAAATGGCAACCCACTCCAGTGTTCTTGCCTGGAGAATCCCAGGGACAGCGGGGCCTGGTGGGCTGCCATCTATGGGGTCGCACAGAGTCGGACACGACTGAAGCGACTTAGCAGCAGTAGCAAGCGGGTATAAAGGCAAATATGTAATTTATAGTTGATTCCACATTTGTTGGGCTTCTCCAATGGCTCAGTAGATAGAGAATCCATCTGCAATGCAGGAGGCACAGGAGGTGCAGGTTCAGTCCCTGAGTTGAGAAGATCCCCTGGAGGAGGAAATGACAATCTAATCCAGTACTCTAACCTGGAGAATCCGCATGGACAGAGCCTGGCGGCTTATAGTCCATGGAGTTGAAAGAGTCAGACATGTCTGAGCAAGAGCACCAGTTCTTCACAGTCTTTTCCACACTCTCAAAATTTTGATTCTATTTGGTCTAGTCAAGGTTGCTATCATTTCTGTGTGCTAGCTGTCTTCCCAATTGGATTATCATCTCTTCATGGCCAAGGATGCATTTTTTACTTTTCAAATCTCACATAAAAACAGACGTGAACTGAGCACCCAGCATGCATTCAATAAATACCAGATAATTTATTTGGTTATGAATGAATGAAACTGTCCACAGAGAATGTGGTTCAAAACTGTTAAATGAATATTTCAAATTTATCCCAAGTTGGATAAAATTAACCAATCCCAAGTTGGATAAAATTATCCCAAGATGGAAAAAATTAACCATCAGCTTAAGCAAGACACAACCAAAATATTCTTCGTACACTCTATTTCTGTTAAAGATATTTCTTCAATCAAAAACACTAATGTTGAATGTGTGGTATGCATCTAACTTTGAAGATCTACTGTAGGAAAATGAGAAAAAAAACTTTTCAATTTTAAAGCTACATTCTCAAACTTCTGTTGAAATGATTCATACTTCATTACTTACTAAGATTGGGTCATATGTTTTTTTATTACAATTATTTCCACAAATATGAAGAAATATATTTCATGTTTCCCCACTGAAATTCAACTTCACTTATTAATGTAGAATTATCACCAGATTAAAACTCAGAATCTAAAACTGCTGGGTAATTTATACAAATTCTGTTATTAAAATCTGCCTATGGAATCACTTTGGGAGAAGTTAACTCAACCAGTTGAAACAGTAACTTATGGGAGAACTGTCAGGAAAGATTAGAACCCAAATTACATACACGCACCATAAGTATACAGTATGTAAGCTGACACTGGAACTGGTAAGTTTCATGAGTCTATTATCTAAGAAAATTAAAGGAAGAGCACTGCATTCTTTCTCTGACTTATACTTGGTCTGACAGTGATTGTTGCTGCTGATAGACTAAGAATATGTGCTATTTCCCCAGAGAATGAGAACCTCTTCCTTTCCATCCTAGTAATCTGCTAAATCTCTTCTGATGTTAGAGAAAGATTCACAAACTACATATTTAGCTTTTGGCATTTCCTATCGTTATTTATAGTTTCATGCATACTTTCTGTCTTCCCAATTCAACTGAAACTTTTCTTACAGTGAAAGCTAGCATTTTTCTTTGTCTTCTCATCCACTCTGTCCCAATGTTTTGAACAAGGCTTATGAGTTTTTGAAGAAAACTAATGAAGGATGAGACATAGCAAGTGAACTCATCTTTAAAAATGTATTTTTAATGAAAATAATAACTGCTTTTTAAAAAACTATTAGTTAAATATGCCAAACTGTTGTCTATCTAGAAATGTGACTCAGGATAAGATTAAATCATAGTATAATGGCACAAATTCTAGATCATACTAGCAGTACATCCTACAGAACATACACTGCTTGGCTATTCTTACACATCCAACTGTTGTACGTGCATGTATGCTCAGTTGCTCAGTCGTGTCCAACTCTTTGTGACGCCATGGACTGTAGCCTGCCAGGCTCCTCTGTCCATGAGATCTCCCAGGGAAGAATACTGGAGTGGTTGCCGTTTCCTTCTTTAACTGTTGTTTGTATGTTTGGATTAAAAATGTTCAGTGAGTTAGGATTTTTCTGTCATTGAAGAATATGTCTTTTGTTGATTAAGTTGGGCTTCAAGACCTGAGAACTCTACATATATGCTCAAAATTTTTGGTGAAATACTGTTCCCATGGCAATACCACCTTGTCAATCAAATTTGAGTTCCTCCCAAAACAGTTACCTTTAGCCAAAGCCATCTTGCTGAACCACTGACTGGGGTTCTTGACACTATTCTTACACTTTCTCCCTTTGACTTTGCAATTTTGCAGCAACTGCCTTTGCCCTCAAACCCTTTGTTCTAGAAGATGCATATTGCTGCTGCTGCTGCTGCTAAGTCACTTCATTTGTTTCCGACTCTGTGAGACCCCATAGACGGCAGCTCACCAGACTTCCCCATCCCTGGAATTCTCCAGGCAAGAACACTGGAGTGGGTTGCCATTTCCTTCTCCAATGAATGCAAGTGAAAAGTGAAAGTGAAGTAGCTCAGTCGTGTCCGACTCTTAGCGACCCCATGGACTATAGCCTACCAGGCTCCTCCATCCATGGGGTTTTTCAGGCAAGAGTACTGGAGTGGGTTGCTATTGCCTTCTCCAAAGATGCATGTTAGTGGGAATATATTCTTTCTACATAATATGGTGGCAACATACAGTCAAATTAATTAAGCATGCAAAAGAATTATAGGTAGTTAATGGTGCTTTAAAACATGTTTCAACGTTACCACAGCAAACATTTCCTAAAGAAAAAATAATAAAATAAACTGTTTCAAGATGATATGTGTATGCTAAGTCGCTTCAGTTGTGTCCAACTCTTTTTGATCCCATGGACCATAGCCTGCCAGGCTTCTTGATCCATGGGATTCTCCAGACAAGAATACTGGAATGGGTTGCCATGCCCTCCTCCAGGGGATCTTCCCGACTCAGGGATCGAACCCATGTCTCTTATGTCTACCTGCACTGGCAGGTGAATTCTTTACCATTAGTGCCATCTGGGAAGACCTGATAATAAGCATATACATACAATTCAACTTTCACATCACAAACTTAGTACCAAACAATTTCTTTGTGAGAAATACGTTTTAGACATTCTCATAAAAGAGTATATTATATATATAAAAATTATGAACATGGCTGTATATCATGATGGGGGAGAATTCATTAAGGAAATTACACAATATCAGAGAATAAGTAGATTTTTTTCGAGGGAGAAAAGGAATAGCTTTTAGGCATAGGGATCTGCATGAGCAAAATGAACATTCAGAGAAAATTCAAAAGTATTAATTCTATTTTTAATTTGCAGTTGATTCTCTTTTTAATAATTAATTCTATTAATTACATTGTATAAATTAGGGACAAAGAATTGACAGAAAGCAAGGTAGTCCCTACTATTGACATCTAGCAGAAAAAATAACTTAAATAACTCAATTATTAAAAATGTAAACAGGATGAGTGAGTCGTCATCTAGGAAAGGTGAAGATTATTGTGGGGCTGAAGAGAAGTGAGTGGTGGTGGTGGTTTAGTCATTAAGTTGTGTCTGATTCTTTCCAAACCCATGGACTGTAGCCTGTCAGGCTCCTCTGTCCATGGGATTTTCCAGGCAAGAATAGTGGAGTAGGTTGCCAGTATTTCCATTTCCTTTTCCAGGGGATCATCCCTACCCAGGGATAGAACATGTGTCTCTTGCTTGGCAGGTAGAATCTGAACAGAGAAACTGATACGGGAAATTTTCCAGATCAAATGGAATTTGAGCTAGTCTTTAAAAGATGAGGAAGAATGTGAGAGATGGATCCAGGAGGACAGGGCCTTTCTGGGAGAGGAGCAAGGATGAGAGTAAATAGAAGCAGGCAAAGAATGCTTGTAGACTCATTCAGATAACAAGAAAGTGGGGCTTTTTGGTTACCAGCTGGGGAAAGAAGGCATAGTAACAGTAAAAGCTGAGATGGTCATTTGGAGAGGAGTGGCAGAGTAGTTTGAATCATGGATCGAGGACCTTCAACAATGAGGAGTGTCGTGATTTGATCTGTGTCTTGAATTCAATGGAGAAGCCACGCTTAGCAGTGTCAGCAAAGTGAAAGTGAAGTCGCTCAGTTGTTTCGGACTCTTTTCAATCCCGTGGACTGTAGCCCGCCAGGCTCCTCCATCCATGGGATTCTCCAGGCAAGAATACTGGAGTGGGTTGCCATTTCCTTCTCCAGGGGATCTTCCCGACCCAGGAATCGAACCCATGTGTCCGGCATTGCAGGCAGACGCTTTAACCTCTGAGCCACCAGGGAAGCCCAGCAGTGTCCGGAAGTGATCCATAAAGAAGAGTTAATTGGGATTGTGCTTAATATGAGAAGACCAGACTGAGGATGAAACTTAGAAAAGTCTTTCATACATGGAGGGGGAAGAAATAGAGAAACTGGAAAAGATTCAGGAAAAGATTGCAAGGAGATTAGAAATGTATCTTTTGCATAAAATGTTCATTCTCTGAAAACACATTCAGACACAGTAAACTTGTGGCCCTCAGCAAAGACTTGACATGTATAGCAAGCAATTCTTTGAAGGGTAGGGGTAATGTAGGATTCTCACTTCCCGGCCATTATCTCTCCTTCACCATTCATCCAACCCAAAGTTCATATATTCTATGACTCTGTGTTGTTACCCTCTAAAACATCCCCGTATGTAATATTATAATTAAAACCACAAGAGGTAATTCTGTACTATAGCTCCTAAATAGAATCTGGACTTCCCTGGTGGCTCAGTGCTAAAGAATCCACCTGCAATGCAGGAATCACAGGAGACACAGATTTGATCCCTGGGTGGGGAAGATCCCCCAGAAGAGGGCATGGCAACCCACTCCAGGATTCTTGCCTGGAAAATCCTGTGGACAGAGAGGAATCTGATGGGCTATAGTCCATAGTGTTGCAAAGAGATGGACATGACTGAATTAACTTAGCACACACAGGTCTTAAAGAATGTCCTAATGCACTGTGGTGGTCAAAATGAGGGGCAGGAAATGACTAAAATGGAATAGTTCTACAAGAGATTATTTTAGACCCACACAGAATATTAATCTAAAACACATTCTTCAGGGTAGTTTAATACCAAGCTAATTAGTTTAGCACACTGTCATGCAAAATCGTTTCTAAACATGTGCCCATTTATTGGCATAGAATTGTTGACAATATCTTTTTTTTTTTAAATTGCTGTGGGCTTTTCCATTTTAATTTCTGATACTGGTAATTAATGCTTCCTTTTGCTCTCTCAGTGTTTCTTTATTATTATTAATTAATTGTTAATCCTATCAGTTTTTTGAAAAGAATTAAACTGTGTTTTTATTGAATTTTTCCCTGCATGTTTGCTTTCTATTTCATTAATTCTGCTGTCACATTATGATTTCTTTTCTTCTACCTTCTCTGGGTTTCATATTTTGCTGCAATCATTTCAAGATGATATTTAGACAGTTTATTTTTAATCTTTCTTTTTTTTCTAGTATATACACTTGAGATTATATATTTCTAAGCATAACTTTAGCTGATGTGTTTAATAAGTATTGATATATGTGTTTATTAACATTCAGTTAATATTTTTTCTAATTTTCATTGTGATTTCTTTGACTCATAGATTATATAGAAGTGTGTTACTAATTTTCAAACATTTGGGGACTTGAAAATATTTTTAATGATTGGTTAGTGGCTTCAGTCTATGGTGGTCAGATGACATATTTTTAATAATTTCATTCTTCACATTGACTAATATTTGCTTTATGGTTCAGCATATGTCCAATGTTTCAAGGGCTTTTGTAAAGAATATACATTCTGCTGATGTTCAGTGTGGCATTTTATGGATAGCATTTAAGTTAAATTTGTTAATCAATCAAGTCAATTTTTCTCTATCTTTACTGATTTCTATTTGTTTGTATCAGTTTTCAAGTGAAGTATATTAAAGTAATTGTGTACTTTTAAAATATTTCCTTCTACTTCTACCAATTTTGCTTTTGCTAAGTAGAAATTCAGAATTTTGAACATTAAGAAAATCTTATTTTAGATCTATTAATGATTTCTGCATTAAAATCTACTTTGTCTGATACTAGTATAGCTATACCAAATTTCTTCAGTTCATGGTTTGCAAGATGGAACTTTCCCATAATTTAACTTTTCAAGTATTTTATATTTAAAGTGTGCCTCATAAATAGCATATGATTTTGTTGTTGCTTTTCTTAAAAAACCAACTTGATAGTATTTATATTTTACTATAATATTTACTCCACTGAACTTTAATGTTATTTCTTATATATTGGTTTTAAATCCACCATCTGAGTACTGTTTTCTATTTGCTTTTACATTTTTACTTTCCTTTTCCTTTTTTTCTGGCATTGATTCCTGTTTTATTAGCTTGTTAATTATGGATTTTTCTATTTTGTTGGTTACCCTAGACATTAAAAATTGTTCTTGATTTTATAATTTAATTAAAATTTTCACATTTCTCAAGCAATGCAAGGACATGCAAATGCTTTTACTTCATTTCTCACTATCAGGCCTTTTGTGTATTGTTAGTGTTGTCAAATATTTTAATTCTACATATGTGTTCAGTTTGATAGGGCATAATCCTTATTGTTTTAACCACTGGATATTTATTTAGATTGAGCCTCATATTTACTCTTTCCAAGGCTTATTCCTTCTTTCCATATTTTCATGCTTTCCTCTAGGATCATTTTCCCTTTGCTGAAGTAACTCCCTCTAATATTCCCATAAGTGTGTATCTGTTGAGGATATACTATCTTAGGTTTTGGTTATCATAAAATGCCATTATTTTACATTTAAAAAAAAATATATTCACAGGTTATAGAATTCTCAGTGGTGAGTTATTGTTTTTCTCACTTTTAAAAAAAAATTTTATTTTGCTTAACTTCACAATATTGTATTGCTTTTGCCATTCATCAAAATGAATCTGCCACAAGTATACATGTGTTCCCCATCCTGAACCCTCCCCCCTCCTCCATCCCCATACAATCCCTCTGGGTCATCCCAGTGCACCAGCCCCAGGCATCCGTTATCAGGCATCATACCTGGACTGGCGACTCGTTTCAGATATGATATTATACATATTTCAATGCCATTCTCCCAAATCATCCCACCCTCTCCCTCTCCCAGAGTCCAAAAGACTGTTCTATACATTAGTGTCTCTTTTGCTGTCTCGTAAACAGGGTTATTGTTACCATCTTTCTAAATTCCATATATATGCATTAGTATACTGTATTTGTGTTTTTCTTTCTGGCTTACTTCACTCTGTATAATAGGCTCCAGTTCCATCCACCTCCTTAGAACTGATTCAAATGTATTCTTTTTAATGGCTGAGTAATACTCCATTGTGTATATGTACCTATCATTCCTTTGGTTTCTTACCTTCATCATTGGATATCATTCTTATTGTTGCTAATTTGTAGGAACTATGTCTATTTTCTTTGGATCATTTTAAGATATTCTCTTTATTTTGGTTTGAAGTTTCACTGGAATGGCCTAAGTGGTGCTTTCTCTATATGTATTCCATTTGGAGTTCACAATACTTTGACTCTGCTTAATGACATTTTTCTCAGATTTTTATAATTCTCTTTTTTTTTTTCTTTCTTTCAACTATGGTCTGCTCCCACCAGCACTTACATGAAATCCTTGACCCAATATCTTATATGTTATTTTTGGGTTTTGGTTTTTTTGTGATTTTTTGTGTGTGTGTGTCTTTTTTTCTCTTCAATCTTCAGTGTAGATATAATTTTTTTTTCTTATGTGTCTTCCAGTTCTTCATCCCCTCCTTAGCTATATCCAGGTTAATACTAACCACATCTGTTATGTTTCTAATTTCAGTTATTATATTTTATTTCTATAATTTACATTTTATTATTTTTGACTTTCAATGCTATGTTAAAATCTTATTCCTTTTTTTCTTAAATATATTAAGTATGGTTATTTTATAAGTTTGTGTCTATTAACTACTGCATCTGGATTTCTCTGAAGTTTTTTCCCTCTGTTTTTCATGGGATTTTGTTTTCTTTTGTTTTGTTTGTTTGCTTTGGGGTCATATAACTTTTTCTTTTCTGGTTGTGCTGGATGGCTTGCAGGATCTTAGTTCCCTAGCCAGGGACTGAACTCATGCTCTCAGCAGTGAAAGTCTGAAGTCTTAGGCATTGGACCTCTCAAGAATTCCCTGGGATCATATAATCTTATAGGTATTTAACATAGGGATATATAATTTTAAACTATGAAGTGAACTTTGCCATGCCATGATAAGTTGCTTCAGTTGCATCCAACTCCTTGCAACCCTATGGATGTAGCCCACCAGGCTCCTCTGTCTACGGGATTCTCCAGGCAAAAATGCTGGAGTGGGTTGCCATGCCCTCCTCCAGGGGATTGTCCCAACCCAGGAATTGAACCTGCATCTCTTTTTGTCTCCTGCATTCACAGGTGGGTTCTTTACCACAAGCACCACCTGGGAAGCTCAAGGTAACTTTAGTTTTAGCTAAATTCAGTCTAATTTCAGTTTTGCCCCTACACTTAGAATGTGACTCTTTGGGGTTTCTCCACTGAAAGCTTGGGGTCTTTGGGAGGACTCCTTGTGGTGAGATCAAAACTTCATTTTTTTGCTACCCAGCTCTTTCAAAAGATTTGTTCACCTTCTCAACCTTTTAGCTTTTGCTTGTGCATCACTATATAGTGGGAAAAAATGGTCCAGGACATTGGGCTCAACTTTCTACCTCTGTGAACATCTTTTATTTTGGAAATTTTGACTTTTGTTATTCTTATTGCCTTAATAGTTCCCAATTCCTAAGCACAAAAATTATCTATCTATCCAGAGAGAAAGGGAGATAGAGGCAATTATGTCTGTATATGTGTCTGTGCATTGTCCATTTCTTCTTGTTTTTGGTAGGGCAGTTTATCTTCAAAAAGCTAGTTCACCATTACCAGAAGATGAAACTGCTTGATATTAACTCTTAAACATATACCATTTGTTTAGTTGAAAAAATGATCTAAATGTAGTTTATAAGAAATCCTGATATATAACTCTGAACTTGAAATTGTGTTCACAGAATTGGCTGCTAAAAACAGAAATCAGAAAAGAAAGCAAAAGGTTGAGGGAGAAGACAAAGTGTTTTGCCAGAGAAATTGCAGGCAAAGAAAGAGAGGGGGATAAAAAAAAATAAGGAGATACCGAGGCAAAATTGGGAAAACAGATCATTATGGATCTCCAGTTAGGTTTCATTCTGTGGCACCTTTTCTGTGTTACTGATTTTTTACATTGTGTATCTTTCTTGTGTCTGTCACCTCTTGTCACCTCAATCAACCTGTCTGGGAAGTTTATGGCCAAACCAGTCTGGATGCAACCCACTGTCCTTTATTCAAACTCTTTGTTGGACTGCAGATCTAAGGCATATTCTGCCAACACTTCTTGTATGTACTCCAGCTGGGAATGAGGCTGACTGAGCTCTCCTTTATTCCCTCCTCCACCTCTGACCCTCTTTAAGGCCTTTCTTGGTGTTCCTGGCCATCTGCCTGACATCCAGAGTTGCCTGCATTCTGACAAGACAGAGTGGCTCACCTAGCTTCGGAACAAAATCAGAGGTGCCAGCACAAAGTAGACCAGATACACCATCCAAAATACCCCTCCATCATTATTCCAAACCCTAGACTAAGCCAAGAGTTGTTCCAAAAATACATCACTAAATTTTGGCCTGAGTGTCACTTCCCCACTTGGCAAGCTTGGGCTAGAGAAATTGGAACAGAGATTCCTTGTTAGCCTCCCCTATATTTTCTCCTTTGGGATATACCTCTTTTACTTTTTCTATCTCTAATATGACACCGTTGCCCCAGCTTTTACAGTTATTCATAACATATCAGAACGAAGTGAAAACTTTACATTTTGTCTCCCATCTTCTCCAAAAATAATTTCAGCCAAATTTTTCTTTTCCTGTAAACAAATACTTTTGAGTGAATAAATGATCAACTAAGTGGATATTTGTTGTGTATTTGTAATTTCATATTGTGGTTTTCCGAATTCCCCAACTACATCTGTTTTCTCTTTTAATTGGCCAAGTGCAACTCTACCCCTCTATTGAGGTCATCTCAAATCTTGAAGCCTTTACTCACCATCCTAGTCCTCTTGATGTCTTTTGTGGATTTAATAATTAAAGCAGTAATTTTTTAAACCACTCATTGTGATTAATCAAATACTTCTTTTATAAGTACCAAAACCATTTGTTGTAAAGATAGCTTGCCTCCAGAAATGGGTGGAAAGTGTCTTTGGAACAGGAAAAAGTCCTCTCATTATAGTACTGACATTGGCCTCATATTTACAGTTTATATCATCCTTCTAATATTTTCTTCCTTAATCTTCAAATACCAGAGTAGAGCCAAGTAGAGGCCTTATTTCAATTTTTAAAATGATGAAACTGAAATACAAAGAGAATAAGTGATTTCTTCAAGGTCCTGTCCTTGCTAAATGAAGAAGCCAGGATAGAATTAAACATTGCTATTCCAAATTGGTGGCTTTTCTACTGTCGCATACTGTTTTCCACTTTAAAAATTCCTTTTAGCCTCCGACAAAGCCTTTCACAAGTTACAAAGGCTCAACAAAGAATGAATGGATACATGAATAGTCATATTCTTTTTTCAACTTAGTGTTTATATACCTATTTAGGCATAGATCTAGCTAATATTTGCTTCAAGGAAAACAAGAATTCTACTAATAGAATAGAAAACATGTGCAAAGATATGAGTATTACTCTATGTAAGAGGTGACTAACAACAACTAAAAATCTCAATGCAAAAGATGAATTCCATGGCATTATATCACTATTTCTGTTATAAATCAAGCTGTTCCTAGACTTGGGTAAATGGGTTCATTTAAAAACATGCCACCTTCTGATTTTGTGCTTCAACTTACTCTTATCTTATACCTTCCACTAACAGGCCCTGCCTTGTGCCCGAGCATACATATAGACATTCAGAAAATATGTGGATAACACAGTCAAACTGATAGCATCATCATCTTTCCTGACCCAGCTCTCTTGGAGAGGCTGTGAGGAATTTTGACTAAATTCATATTGCAGGGGGAAAAAAAAGTTGTTTTTGCAAACTGAGATCAGATCTTCCAGGAACTGGCTTCTCCAGTTCCTGGAAGGTTTTGAAAATGTTAGACTATCTGTACACTGCCTTTCTGACATGTTGGTAGAGATTGCAAAGTATTATCACCACCACTAATTTACTTTTCTGACCGAGAAAAGAAAATGTCCTTTAAAAAAAAAAAGAGAGAGAGAAATTGTAATGATAGGTTCTTGAACATTATCAGTGTTACTATATATCAGCTTTTGTGTTAGAACAGCCTATTTGGAGCCAGGAATGATTCAAAAGCTTTATAATACAAAACGGTGAGGTTTTAACACAATGTAGTCTAGACAGAAATTGTGTGACAATACAGTCAAATCATTGTTGTGAATTTAAAAAACAAAATAATATAAAGGATGCAAGATTACTTTTAATTTCTTCTTGGTGCCAGACCCTTCCCCCTCAAACTAAGCTAATTTTAACTGTGATTTCTTCTGTCCCAGATTTTTTTTTTTTTTCAAGTAACTACCCTGGCCATAGGCAGTGATTAAAATACTAGGATTGAAGTTGCAGTTTTACTTGTGCCCAAATTCAGATTGGCCATCAAGTCTTTAGCTTGGCTGTGCACTGCCAGTTCTTCAGTATACCTGTGTTGGGGAATTCAGGGCCACCACTCTGCCAAGACCAGAGCCAATTGTTTCCCAAGTTGGCAGACCCAAGTACTGCTGTGAGTCAAGACAGTGTCCTAGCAACCAAGTGACTCACCTCTTAAATTATCTCGTTATTCTTTTACCCTAAATTGGGAGAAAGCTCATAATTTCCTTCCAATATATTTTCCTGCCACAATTTGGTTTCTCTTTTAATTATACACAGAGAACGAGGTTTTCATTGTGGTCACGGCTTTCTTTTCTTACCATCACAAGTCTTTTAAATTAGAATACATTCTTCATGAATATATACATATGCACGCACACACATATAAATTAAAACTTCATCTGTTTCTTCCTTTAATCTCTATATTTTAAAAATATACATTTTTTTTTCTGTTAGTTTAGGACCAGTTCCAACTTCCAATCCCTAATTTAGATTACATGCTCTGAAACTAACTCCAAACATTTACTGAGTTTGAAGGTCACAGTGCTATTGATTGATTTCTAGTTATAATGTATGTTGTCCTAACATGAGTTGTGCTTTTTTTTTTTTTTCTATAACTTTGGGCTGAATCCAAAAATGCAAGGATCAAAGCATCTGGACTTGCTGCTTTCATGTTTGGCATATAAAGGGGCTGGCAGTCACCAATGTGGTCTTGGCTGGGCCCTACTTGTTTTCATTCTCTGATGTGAAACAGTTGGGAATCACAGACCCTCCAACAGCTAGAGTGGACTCAATAAAAATTGGCTTAATAATCTGCCAAGCATTTGGAAGTGCCAGTCTCCACAGTTTTTCAGCAGTTATTGGCCATGACATGTTGCTTTCTTTTCTTTTTTTAAGGAAAGAATTTGCTGTGAAATTAGTTTTGTGATCAAAATTTGCAATAGGTAAACTATTCATCTTAGTAAACTGACTTTATCATCTGATCTTATTGAATTCATTATTTTACATATTTTTTTCTTACATGATGGTTCCTTTTAGCTACTTGTTTATCTTGAAAATCAAATGTGAAATATAACACATAATGAAGAGAGCTTATATATATGATATAAAGTTCACTAATTTTAAAAAGTTATTGAGTCATCTTAAGGTTTTCAGTTACTTAGATGTAAAGCATTCCATATGAAATAATTGCAATTTGATTCCAGTAAAAAGTATTGAATACATTTACAAAGCTCCATCATATATGTGAACATCCATTTTGCCAGATGTCCTGGAGTGTGAAGTCAAGTGAGCTTTAGAAAGAATTACTGCCAACAAAGATAGTTGAGGTGATGGAATTCCAGCTGAGCTATTTCAAATCCTAAAAGATGATGATGTTAAAGTGCTGCACTCAGTATATCAGCAAATTTGGAAAACTCAGCAATGGCCATGGAACTAGGAAAGTTCAGTTTTCACTCCAAACTCAAAGAAGGGTAATGCCAAAGAATGTTCTAACTACCATACAATTGCACTCATCTCACGTGCTAGCAAGGTAAAGCTCAAATCGTTCAAGCTAGGCTTCAACAGTATATGATCCAAGAAATTCCAGATGTACAAGATAGATTTAGAAAAAGCAGAGGAACCAGAGATCAAATTGCCAACATTTGTTGGGTCATAGAGAAAGCAAGGGAATTCCAGAAAAATATCTACTTCTGCTTCATTGACTATGCAGAAGTCTTTGACTGTGGATAACAGCAAACTGTGGAGAATTCTTAAAGAGATAAGAATACCAGACCACCTTATCTGTCTTCTGTGAAACCTGTATGAGGTCAAGAAGCAATAGTTAGAACTGGATATGGAACAACAGACTGGTTCCATATTGGTAAAGGGCTTCAGGGCTGTATATTGTCATCCTGCTTATTTAACTTATATGCAGAGTGCATCATTCAAAATGCTGGGCTGGATGAATCACAAGCTGGAATCAAGATTGCCAGGAGAAATATCAACAACCTCAGATATGCAGATGATACCACTCTAATGGTAGAATGTGAAGAGGAACTAAAAAGCCTCTTGGTGAGGGTGAAAGAGGATAGTGAAAAAGCTGGGTTAAGACTCAACATTTTAAGTTGAGTGATCTCGAAAAACTAAGATCATGGCATCTGGTCCTATCATTTCATGCCAAATAGAAGGGGAAAATGTGGAAGCAGTACAAATTTTATTTTCTTGGGCTCAAAAATCACTGCAGATGGTGACTGCAGCAATGAAATTAAAGGTTGTTTGCTGCTTGGAAGGAAAGTTAGGACAAACCTAGCTAGCATTTTAAAAAGCAGAAATATCACTCTGCTGACAAATGTCCATATAGTCAAAGATACGGTTTTTCCAGTAGTCATATATGGATGTGAGAATTGGACCATAATGAAGGTTGAGTGCTGAAGAATTGATGCTTTCAAATTGTAGTGCTGAAGAAGACTCTTGAGAGTCCCTTCAACAGCAAGGAGATCACATCAGTCAATACAAAAGGAAATCAACCCTAAATTCAACCCTAAATATTCATTGGAAGGACTGATGCTGAAGCTCCAATACTTGGGCCACTTGATGTGAAGAGTTTACTCAGTGAAAAGACCATGATGTTGGGAAAGATTGAAGGCAAAAGGAGAAGGGGGTGGCAGAGGATGTGATGGTTAAGATAGCATCACCAACTCAATGGATATGAGTTTGAGCAAACTCCAGGAGATAAGGAAGGACAGGAAACCTGGTGTGCTGCAATCCATAGGGTCACAAAGAGCTGGACCCAACTCAGCAACTGAACAACAAACATTTTGTTTAAGGTGAGGAATTTTTCGAATAGATTTTTTTTTTTTTTTTTGCACTAAAATCCAGGGAAACATTGTTCTTTATATTGAATTTTATTGGTGCAATTATTATTTAAGATGGAATTGTTAGCTAAGGCTTGTAAATATTTTCATTATTTAGAAATTCCATTGGCTTTCAATATAATTTTTAACTAAATCAACATTTTTACATTTCTCTACAGCCTTGTTTTCTACCAAAACATAGTTGTAGCTAACATACATTTTCTATGGATTGTTAAGGTCTTCCAGGAGAGGCTATAACAGAATAAATTTAACAGCATTGTGGATGTGGTAGGGAGCCAAGTTGGGAGAGTATATTAATATTTTTGTAGTTAAAATGAGCTCTAATTTGAATTTGAACTTCTATTTAGTCTTTACGATTGGACAAAAGGAAGCAATAGTAAGCTTAAAAATTGGAAAGGAAAAAAATTACCACTATTTACCTAGAAAATTCAAGGAAATGAATTTAAAAGCTGCACAAGCAAGAAATGCATTAGATAGGTTTTTAAGGGAAATGTTAGGCTTCTGAAATCAAATATAAAACAATGGCAAACTAAGGGATAAATGGACACCACTTTGACAGCAATAATAACAACAAAAAGTGAAAAATAGAATAAATAAATAGAAAATGGATATGATCTATAAGAAGGAAATCATAAGATGTTACTGAGGAAATAAAATAAGATTAAAATAAATTGAAATGTGCATAACATTTTTGGACAGCAAGATGCAACATCGCGGAGATTTTTGCTTAATTTATATATTTAATGCTCAATTCATAAGAAGAGAATCTTTTTCAGAAGCAGACATATTATTTTTAAAGTTCCTGTGGAAAAATAGACAAGCAAGAAGAGCAAGAACAATATTGAAACATGAAAATAATGAGGAGCTAAGCCCCATGTAGAACCATATTAAAAAGCTATAGTAATTAAAGCTGTGTGATATTGACATAGGACTAGACAGATTGATTAATGAAATAGATCAAAATGGCCATAAATACACTCAGATATGGATAGGCATCTAGTACATGATAAAAGTGGCACTACCAATTAGTAAGGAGAAAGTTACAATAGTTACATTGGAACAACTGAGTAAACATCTGGAAGAAACTGATGTTGAACTCTACCTCATAAGCTAAACCAAAATGAATTCTAAAATGGATCAAATAGTCAAATTCATAGAAGGATAATTTTATTATCTGAATGGAGAAGGCCTTTTCAGTTATGTAAATTGAATTCAATTGCCTTAATAAATTCAATGAAGTATAAAAGAATCTGCATGGATAAAAAACGTAAAACATTAAATACAAATGAAAAGCTAGGAATGTATAAATTATATAAGAATAAAGAAATTAATTTCTTAGTATTTGAAAATTTCCTTTGAAGAGTTCGGTAAAAAATGAACACAGGGAAATTGGAATGAGGAATCACAAAGTCTGTGGAAAAGGGAAATAAATGAAAATATATAAAGCTTTTCACCCTTATTTATAATAATAGAAATTTAAATTAAAACTACATATGGATTTTTTTTTACTTTTCAATTTGGAACACAAAATCTAAAATTTTACATTACATTAATAAGAATGTGGAGAAACCTGCTTTTTCATAAACTCATGTCAATTAATTGCAATGATTTCTATGACAAGCAATTTGACAGCACCTAAACTTCCTAAACATGCACATCTTTGACCAAGCAACTCTGCTGCTAGAGTTTATTGCACAGATACGTGCGCTCATGCACAGAATGGAATGAATTTGGATAGTCATTGCAAAATTGTCTTCAACAGGAGCATGAAAACAACCTGATTGGAACTTAATAGTGGATGAGAAATTACATTACATCCACAAAGTAGAATATTATACTGTTGTTAAAAGGATGAAGCATAAATTAGAAATTCAATTTTCTAACAAAGAAAAGCAGTCTGGTGCTACCACGATGACACCATTGTACCAACAAAGATCTAGGCTTCTGCTTTCTTTCTCTCACTAATTCTCACCGTGTGGCTTACCACCTACTTATTACAAGATGGTTGTTCCCTTTCCAACATCTTACTGATATTTCAGGCAGAGAGAAGTGAAACTGTACATTCTGCAGCCTTCCAAAGAAAATTCCTCAAAGCCCCAACTATGGATTTCTGTTTTCCTCTCTTTGGCCAGAACCATATTGAATAACTGTTCAAATGGTAAGGTATCTTGGAAATATGGTATTTTAGCAAGGCACATTTTTCCCCAGAACAGAATGAGCTTCCATTATAAGGAAGGAAAGATTAGGGGTTGGGTAAGGAAGAAGTGTGTGTGTGTGTGTGTGTGTGTGTGTGTGCGTGCATGCACAAGCTTCCCTACATGCCCATGCTTATATATGTGATGGGTATCTCTATGAGGAGGAATAAGAAATAGGTGGCTTTAGTTTCCTCTTAGGAGGAAAACTGAGGATTATAAATTGGAATAAAGATATGCTTTTTACTATATAGTCTTTTCTAGCTGGCATTTTATACCTCATGCATATATTGTTTATTACAAAAATATTAAATAAAAATTATATTTCTCTTCAAAATGTTTTTTAGTGAAACTCTTAAACTTTTCCAATTTACATAATATTCTTAATCAAATGCTCTAGTTTTAAAAGGGTAATTTCTACCATACATTGGTACCATTACAAAAATTTTTTAACCTTTTCACAGGGAAAGATTTGGGCTAAATTTCAGCTTTGTCACTTCTGGGTAGTATAACTTAGACAAAGTTATTTGTAATTTCTTTAAGCTTCTTTTTTTTTTTTGGTGTACCACATGGGGATAAGATTATTATTGGAGCATTAAACTAGATAATGTATGTGGTGCATATAACATAGTACCAGACACAGAGGAGATGTTTCATCAATGGCACCTACTATTTCTATTACCATTAAAATAATTACTATTCCTGAGAACATTTGTATAAGACTCTGTACATTCTCTCTAAATAGCATTACAATGGATAATAATATAAAGATTAGCCTGTTTAGAAATAATACAGTGACAGGAGATCTCTAATAGAAAACAATAGCTAGGTCTTACACCACAGTCTGAAAGCATCCTAATTTCTACAAGCTTCATATCATGTGATATGAACAGTTAAACCACTAAACTCAATTCTGAAGAACAGGTATGTATTCTTTAGGTTCAGATCAGATCAGATCAGTCGCTCAGTCGTGTCCGACTCTTTGTGACCCCATGAATTGCAGCACGCCAGGCCTCCCTGTCCATCACCAACGCCCAGAGTTCACTGAGACTCACATCCATCGAGTCAGTGATGCCATCCAGCCATCTCATCCTCTGTCGTCCCCTTCTCCTCCTGCCCAATTCCTCCCAGCATCAGAGTCTTTTCCAATGAGTCAACTCTTCGCATGAGGTGGCCAAAGTACTGGAGTTTCAGCTTTAGCATCATTCCTTCCAAAGAAATCCCAGGGCTGATCTCCTTCAGAATGGACTGGTTGGATCTCCTTGCAGTCCAAGGGACTCTCAAGAGTCTTCTCCAACACCACAGTTCAAAAGCATCAATTCTTCAGCGCTTAGCCTTCTTCACAGTCCAACTCTCACATCCATACATGACCACAGGAAAAACCATGGCCTTGACAAGACGAAACTTCGTTGGCAAAGTAATGTCTCTGCTTTTGAATATGCTGTCTAGGTTCGGAGAAGGCAATGGCACCCCACTCCAGTACTCTTGCCTGGAAATTCCCATGGACGGAGGAGCCTGGTAGGCTGCAGTCCATGGGGTCGTGAAGAGTCGGACGCGACTGAGCAACTTTACTTTCTTTTCACTTTCATGCATTGGAGAAGGAAATGGCAACCCACTCCAGTGTTCTTGCCTGGAGAATCCCAAGGACGGGGAAGCCTGGTGGGCTGCCGTCAAAGGGGTCACACAGAGTCGGACACTACTGAAGTGACTTAGCATTAGCATAGCATCTAGGTTGGTCATAACTTTCCTTCCAAGGAGTAAGCGTCTTTTAATTTCATGGCTGAAGTCAACATCTGTAGTGATTTTGGAGCCCAGAAAAATAGTCTGACACTGTTTCCACTGTTTCCCCATCTATTTCCCATGAAGTGATGGCACCGGATGCCATGATCTTCATTTTCTGAATGTTGAGCGTTAAGCCAACTTTTTCACTCTCTACTTTCACTTTCATCAAGAGGCTTTTTAGTTCCTCTTCACTTTCTGCCATAAAGGTGGTGTCATCTGCATATCTGAGGTTATCGATATTTCTCCCAGCAATCTTGATTCCAGCTTGTGTTTCTTCCAGTCCAGCATTTCTCATGATGTACTCTGCATATAAATTAAATAAGCAGGGTGACAATATACAGATTTGACGTACTCCTTTTCTTATTTGGAACCAGTCTGTTGTTCCATGTCCAGTTCTAACTTCTTTAGGTTAAATTCTATTAATGTTCGGTCTGGACATTGTAAGTGAGCCATCAGTCTTGAATACATTTCTGCCAAATTTAAAGGAAGTTGAAATTTCTGACTCTACTATAAATTTGTAACACTCACTCTCCTTAAGATCTTCCCTGGTAGTTCAGGGGTAAAGAACCCGGCTGCCAATGCTGGAGATGCGGGTTGGATCCCTACATCAGGAAGAATCCCTCAAGGAGGAAATGGCAACCCACACCAATATTCTTTCCTAGGAAAGAGCCTGGTGGGCTACAGTTCAAGGGGTAGCAAAAGAGTTGGACACGACTTTGAGGCTAAACCACAAACAACAACAACTTTGTCTGGCTATTGGTTGCTAAAACTGACTTCCCCAAAAAGTCCAAATAAGTCAAAATATAGAAAGGAAGTAGTTAATATAAGTGAGAGACATATTTGAAAAGTGAACTTAAAGGCAGAACAAGGTATTTGCACTTCAGCATTCATAATATGCCCAAATTCTACATAACGCAATTGGTATATGTTCCACAGCTCAAGTGCAATATATTATAACTGAAAAAAAGTATCTCTCTACATATCTCCTTTGGATTGTTAATGATTTTTTATAGATAAAAGACTAAAACCATTTGGAAAGCAGTTGGCTTTCTTCTGTGATCTATTAACACTTCCCACAATTTTGCCCACAGGGGTAGGAGAAGAAAATCAGCTGGACAGGTAGATGTTGGCTGGTCTGTGAAGCTCGAACACCTTTCATCATATCACCTACATGGGACATCCATCAGATTTCTTCCTCAAGAGAAAAGAGACAAAATATTCCATGTCCTAGTTCTCAAGGATTGCCTACAAATAGCTTTTTAAGTAAATCTTTGAAAGCAGAGTTCTTTTCTATTGTTATAGCATGCTTAGCACAAATTTAACAACGTGAACTATTTTAAGGTCTTAGTGTTTTATTTTCTAATCAAATATATATACAATGTGAAGAGTGTCTAATATTAACACTATGTGTATATGAAGTTTCAAAAATCTTTGTAAATCAACAATATATTCAAAATTCCCACTTTCTTTGTAATTTGGATATGACATTTTCAATATACAAGCAAGATAACTGAAATAGCTTGGATTTACCCCAAGGCTCTTAAAATTCTAGAGTAACACACCTAAAAAATAACCAAGTTTTAGTTGTTTAGAAAGGGTTGTCTTTAACTCTTGACCAAAATATGCAAGTTTTGCAGTTTTCCAAACCATTAACTGTGTCAGTAACACAGATATAGGGCAGAATGCTGAAAGTAAAAGGAGCTGAATGTGTTTCTTTGTGCTCCCTTATCCCGTGTCCTTCACCAGCACGGCTGGCTCTTACACATTTCACTCTTTAAGATGTTCACTTAACTTCCCCCCTTCCTTCCTTCCAAAGCTGCGGGGGAGGGTTCTAAAGAGGAAAGGGACTATGAGGACTCTAGCATGGCACCAGGCCATGAGAAGGAAGCAACTAAAAAATCATTGTAAACTTGCTATATTTGCATACTAATGCTGCTGTTTCTATAGCAAACATTTTGGTATTCATTAAATTTTTTTTTCCTTTTTTAGGTAAAAATTTTAGGGCTAGAAGCATTCCTTTCATCGTCTCTTCAAAGCACCAGGAAACTTTCAGATTTTCACAATTTGCACATATAATCTTTAAAACTATGAGAGGTACCTCTATAAGGGAGCATATGTGAAAAACGCAGAGGGGGCTGGGAGCAAAAAGGAAAGAAAACAATGTTAGGTTATACAAGTCTTGTATCCTTAAAGACAGCTTGGAGACATGGAAACCATATGTGAACTTTTAGCTAATAAAATAAAATGCCAAAATGTGGTGGCTAAAGCTATTGCACCCAAAATGTAATTGGACATATGCTCATTTACTTGCTTATAATCAAAACATTAAAAAAAAAAAAAAAAAAAAAAAACTAAAACTGTTTTGAACTCAAGCTAGGTGTAAGTATTGGACTGACTTAATTCATATAATTATCTCACATGGAAAGAATGCATTTGTGCCATGGTGTTATTATTACATTAGGAAAAGTAAACAATGTATAAGCTGGAATAGATAATACTTAAGGAAAACCAAAAAGTTGCTATTGCCCACACTGAATAAAAGGAAAGAACATATTAGTTTTACTCTAAGCTGAAGCTATTTTCCAATGAATGTGCTAGTTGGCTAGTATGCTTGCTGTATATTGATCATGTTCTCTCAAATGAATGTCAGTCTGTGTAGGTAATCAATGCAAATTTCATTCTTCAGTCAAAAATAACAACTTTTACGAGTCTGGTGAAATGGCCAGTATGTCAGACTTGGTTGCTAAACTCAGTTTATGTACCACAGGGATCTAGATTTCTCGTGAGAATTCATTCAAGAATATCAAAGTAGTATTGGACTTTCCCTACCTGAAGGCCCTTTTTAATTTGTTGATCTGGTCTATTTATTTTTATTTACTTATTTGTTGGTTGGTTGGTTTATTAAACATTTAGAATAAAGCAAAGTTATTTAAAAAATTAAGAGTCCTGAAATGGATCACATACACAGACATTAGTTAAGAAATATAGAAGAATAAATCAGAATTTTTAAAAGTTTAAGCAATCATGAGAGATGTTAAGAAATCTGAATGAATTAGGAGAAAAGAACTATTGACACGCTTTTATTGTCTCAGAAAACAGTCGAGTAGGAACTCTGCAGGAGACCAAATGACAGAATTAAGTGGGAAAAGTTAAAAAAAAAATCAAGTTTTCTTCCTCAAAACAATGTACTACAAGATGCTAAACAGGCACATACAAAACGTGTAGGGTAAACTTGTCAAGCAGCTTTTCAACCCATGTAAGATTGTGATACAAACTGAGTAACAGTGACAGTGTTGTAGCCACGCGTTCCAGGAAACAAACTCCCTCAGAAGGACAATGCAGATAGTGGAGTGCAGTTTATTACACCGCCGGGCCCAAGGCAGAGTCTCCTCTTAGCCAAGGACCCCAATCAGTTTTTGTGAAAACCTTATATACCCTAAATGGAGTTGCTCAAATCCACCTCCCCGAATTCCTTGAAACTAGTCTGGACAAGGTAAAAGAGAGATATGATCAAAGTTAACCCATGATTCGTGTGTCACAAGACTAGAAAAACAGTAGACATTTATCAGTAGGACTGTGGTCATATCCCGATAAACATAATGGAATTTACGACTTTGTTCTGTTACAGAGATAATTAGCATATTCTTTTAGGCAACGGAGAGTCCAAGTCCAAGTCCTGAGGCTCTTTTATTGGGGGGTCTGGTTTGCCACTGGTATGCCTCTTCTATAGACCCGGCACAAAGTTCAGAGTCCACTGGGAGGGTGACCATGCGTGTAGCCTGATGTTCACAGTCTGGCCTAGGATGGAGTCCAGCTCTGACTGTTTCCTCCTTCAGTGGGATCTGTCGCCAGACAAATGTCTCACCTCATGTGGTATGTATCTACATATATGCTTAGCAAAGAATTCATAAGCCATCTATCTTTATATAATCAGTAATTTACTAAAAATTTGTTTCACACTTAGGGTACAAAGAATTATCACAGGGTGAAGTTTGTCAGCAAAAATATTTGTATATAACATAAATTTGCTGGTGGATTGATGAAGGACTATCCGTGGGGAGGACACATACAAGACGTGGAAGCAGAATCCGAGTGGCTGGGAAAATTAGGTAAAAACTAGAAAGAAGGACATTAGTGGAGCTGGATAAAAGTGTTCATGGTAGGAGATAATGTGGGAAATCTAGAACACTTTAAGGAGTTCAAAAGAAAAAAAAATTACATTAACTTGAATGGAAATCTGAAAATTAGGCTGGTTGATTCAATACTTTAAATTCTATAAATTTAAAGGTTTAAATTAGCTTGGATTTTTGGGTTTTCGGGTTTTTTTTTTGCATGCTGGGAGTTATGAAAAATAATCTGGATGGGACTTCTGGAAGGTATGAAGTAAGCCTTGTGGTTAATTCTGTGGTTTTATCTTCAAGATGGACTAGGGCTGGGGCATAAAGCATTAAGGCACAGTGTGTCAGAAGCAACGGAAGATGGAACTCTACCTTCCAGTGTGTAGCCATTGAGTTAGAATGTTGTCTTCATGGCAGCTGTTGCTGTTCAGTTGCTAAGTCGCGTCTGACTCTTTGCAGTCCCATGGACTGCAGCATGCCAGGCTTCCCTGTCTTTCACAATCTCTTAGAGTTTGCTCAAACTCATATCCATTGAGTCAGTGATGTCATCCAACCATCTCATCTTTTGTCTCTCCTTTCTCCTCTCCCATCCTCTATCTTTCCCAGCATCAGTGTCTTTTCCGATGAGATGGTGTCTACAGCACAGAAACTCAACTGATGAAATGACAATCAATGGATCAGCTGAGAAAATAAGAATAAAAAAAACTAGGGAAAAGAATCATAAGATCATATCAATTAATAGAAAGCTAAAAATGACAGAATAAAAATGAAAAATGGTTTCATTTAATTCTCTCTTTCTAAGGAAATAAATTAATATATTAATAAATGTATTAATTTATAAATAAATTAACAATGAAGGAGAAAGAGATCCCTCTCCAAAGTTGAAACTGACTCTGCTGCTGCTGCTGCTGCTAAGTCGCTTCAGTCGTGTCCCACTCTGTGCGACCCCATAGACGGAAGCCCAACAGGCTCCCCTGTCCCTGGGATTCTCCAGGCAAGAACACTGGAGTGGGTTGCCATTTCCTTCTCCAATGCATGAAAGTGAAAAGTGAAAGGGTAGTCACTCAGTCATGTCTGACTCTTAGCGACCCCTCTAATCACCCCTGAGTGGTGAGGAGGTCCTAGAACTTCCTAAATCAGTAACCAGTGTAGCTGCCAATTCTAAAGCTTCAGCAGCAATTCTCAACACTTATTTTAAAAATCTTAAGCACAGTTTACTAATTCTTGTTAAAAGTTCCAAAAACAAATCTTGAATACGTATGACATATACTGAAATATCTGGAGAAAGTAACAGCAACCTATTCCAGTATTCTTGCCTAGGGAATCCCATGGACAGAGGAGCCTGTTGGGATACAGTCCATAGGGTTGCAAAGAGTTGGACATGACTGAGCAACTGAGTACACACACACATATTGAAATATACTGCTACTGCTACTGCTAAGTCGCTTCAGTCGTGTCCGACTCTGTGCGACCCCATAGACGGAAGCTCACCAGGCTCCCCTGTCCCTGGGATTCTCCAGGCAAGAACACTGGAGTGGGTTGCCATTTCCTTCTCCAGTGCATGAAAGTGAAAAGTGAAAGTGAAGTCGCTCAGTCGTGTCCGACTCTTAGCGACCCCATGGACTGGAGCCTACCAGGATCTTCCGTCCATGGGATTTTCCAGGCAAAAGTACTGGGGTGGGGTATAAAGATAATCTATAAGTATATATTGGATTCTCCATGTATTAAATGCTAATTATATGCCAGGCAGTATGTAAAATGACTTAGTTATACCATAGTGGTTAAAAATATAGGCTTTGGCATCCAATTCAGATCAGATCTGATAAGTTGCTCAGTCGTGTCTGTCTCTTTGCGACCCCATGAACTGCAGCACGCCAGGCCTCCCTGTCCATCACCAACTCCAGGAGTTCACTCAGACTCACATCCATCGAGTCAGTGATGCCATCCAGCCATCTCATCCTCTGTTGTCCCCTTCTCCTCCTGCCCCCAATCCCTCCCAGCATCAGAGTCTTCTCCAATGAGTTAACTCTTCGCATGAGGTGGCCAAAATACTGGAGTTTCAGCTTTAGCATCATTCCTTCCAAAGAACACCCAGGGCTGATCTCCTTCAGAATGGACTGGTTAGATCTCCTTGCAGTCCAAGGGACTCTCAAGAGTCTTCTCCAACACCACAGTTCAAAAGCATCAATTCTTCGGTGCTCAGCCTTCTTCACAGTCCACCTCTCACATCCATACGTGACCAATTACATAGATTAAAATTCTTTGTTGTTACCAACTTTGTTAGCTTCAGCTAAGAGTGCTTTCTCTTAGTTTTCTTATCCTTATAATTCAAATAGTAATATTTGTTTTATAACTTATAGGATTATTATAAAAATTATTAAATAGAATGCTATAAACAAAATGCTTAGAATAGTGTCCAGCATATAATAAGCATTCAATATGTATTAATACTCACAGTTCCACAAAGGATATAAAATTTGAAGCTAATGAATTTTAAGAGTTTTGTCTAAGGTCATCTATCTAGTTAGTAGTGGAGCTGGGATTTTAACCTGGGTATGTCTGGCTAGTCTGTCTTCATTACTTAGTACTCACAGCTTAGCCATCTGTCTTATCTTTCATTTAACTGGCCCACCAGGCCTCAGTTCACAGCAAGGGCCAGCCTCATAGAGCTCCATTTCCCTCCTGCCCAGACTGTCAAACGTTCCTTAGTCTCCCCTGACCTCTGCAGAATTCAGTGAACCTAATCTATAGATCCAAAAACTTAACTCATTTAAAAAAGAGTTCCAATGTCTCTAGAAGAACCAGAATGGCTCTTCACTTTGTTTGTTTGCTTAGGATCATGTAACCTTCCAAGGAAAACATTTACAGTTTTGGAGAGGGGTTGATTTTCAGTGTTTTTTTTTTTTTTTAAATGACATGATAACTGGACAGAGTTGGCTCCAGAGGGGGCAACAGCACATAAAATCATGAGACACTTCAACCATCCTGTTAAAGTTAGAAAAATCCATTACCAAGTTGTAGAAAGAAAACAACTTGCGGAAATATCATCGAGGGCCGACCGTTTCCAATCACTGGTACTCCATTCATTATATGCTCGAGTGGTTCCAGGAACAACAGAAGACCGTGCACTGTTACAATGCCAAGGACAAGAAAGGCAACTCAGCCTGTCGGGCTCACTTCCCCTCATAGCAATCCCAAACATTTCAGGCTTCGCTTCCCTTGCCCAGATGACTTAGTCACTGGGAAAGAGAAACCCCGGCCAAGGACTCCTTTCTGGGAGAAGACTCACTGCTCTCTCTTGGACCACTGGTGGATCCCCACAGACCTAGGCTGAGCACGCACCAGCTCTATTTGGAGGGGACAGGGATGGCTTTTCATTCATTTTTATTCTAGCTTCCTTAGTTCCTTATTTTACCTCTACTCACTACTTTGTAATGATCTATAGGAGAAAAGAATCTAAAAAAATAGTAGATGTATACATGTAAATGTATAACTGATTCACTTTGTTGTACACCTGAAACTAACACAGCATAGTAAGTAAACTATGTGTCAATAAAAAAAATTTTTTTAAAGAGCTTCCAAAAGTTCAACATTATCATTGCACAGTATCTCTAATTCTTAAGCTGCTAAGTCACTTCAGTCGTGTCCGACTCTGTGCGACCCCATAGACGGCAGCCCACTAGGCTCCTCTGTCCCTGAGATTCTCCAGGCAAGAATACTGGAGTGGGTTGCCATTTCCTTCTCCAGTGCATGAAAGTGAAAAGTGAAAGTGAAGTTGCTCAGTCGTGCGGGACTCTTCGCAACCCCGTGGACTGTAGCCTACCAGGCTCCTCCATCCATGGTATTTTCCAGGCAAGAGTACTGGAGTGTGTTGCCATTGCCTTCTCCTTAATTCTTATATTAATCTACAAAACTGTTTCATTGTCTAGAGGAGGAAAATGATGCTCATAATATTAAGTTTAAAAGGATACATATTAGTAAGAGATAGAAATGGTGCTTGGACCCAGGTCTGCTGAATTCCAAGGTCCATGACTTTTCATATGGCAGAGTTGAGGGTGGTTTGGAGGAATGAAAAATCCAGGCAACAGTATAGAACCCTCAGTAGAATATAGTGAAATGGTCTTTTGTTTGAGCAAATTAAAAAAATGATGCCAGTGAAAGAAATGAAAAATTTCTGTGAAGAGAGAATCTGGATAAGATAGGGCAGAAAAAAGCTTGTGTAGTAAATATTTTCTCACAAAACAATGGGTGGGTCAAGGGAAGATAGAATTCTAGCTTACCTGGAGGTCCCACATATCAGCTTTAAGCAGACATGTCAATGGTGAAAATGAATAAAGTACACACCCATACTGAAGCATTACTTTTAATTTCCATTTGACAAGCTATTCTTTATGTTTTACTCAAATTTTTATACTGGAATAATTACATTTTTGCTGAGCTTAAACACACACATCCAAAACCTGCTCTGTGAATTTATTTAGCCATATGTTTATGAGTTAAATCTTGCTAATGAGATCTTGAACTTGGCAAAGAATCTCTAAATATTAAGTCTAGATACTGTTTTGATATGAACACTCTGATATTATTATTAATAAGACTATATTAAGGCTATATGTTAAAGACACAATTCTCCAAAAATAAAAGTTTCTGAATTTTGAGAGGGTGTTATTTGATACATGAATTTGAGCAAACTCTGGGAGACTGTGGAGGTCAGAGGAACCAAGTGTGCTGCAGTCCATGGGGTTGCAAAAAATTGGACACAACTTGGTGACTGAAAACAACAACCACATTACTTGGTTCACCTATCTGGTAAGAATTGCTTAAATATGTTAAACACTTTTATGAAAAGAATTAGTAACTGGTGTTTATCATTCAGAGATGCCTTGAAGTTTCTCCCACTACAGTAGAGCTCAGAGCTATTATTAGAAACCTACACTTATCACAGGTTCTGAATTGAACTGTGATTAATTTGTCCCTTAGTTTTTCTTTTTATCTCTAAAAATTTTTCATTTAGAATGATAAAATTGGTTTCACTGATTCACTCTCCATTTTCCATTCTCTTTAGGGTTTTGTTCTAGTATGTCTCGCCCAAGAAAGAATTTATGCAGGACTTGAGTTAGGAAACAGCTGGTATTGAACACATTTCTCTTCTTTAAGCCCTCTCCCTTCCTTATCCAAACAGAGAAAAGACAGATCTGTTTTCTCCTACTCAAAAGGAGGAGAGTGAAATCCAAATCCTCCAAAAAAGAGACAGAATGCTGTTCTACCTCACTATTCACTCCTACTTCAAACTAACTTTTGGACTCACATCATTTTTAGAATGTTAAACCATTTTTCAGAGACATTATCCTCCCAAGAGGTAGGTGAGGATTAGTTCCAGTTGAAGCAACATTCAAACACACAACTTTTGGAAAAACAAAGCCAAACAAACAGGCTGGACATCATTTTTCTCTTTCTTTTTAGACAATGAAGATTATAACATTGAATACCATCCAGTCTGAGGCATCTCAGGCTGTACTCCCTGGACCCTCCTATGGGCTGAAGAGAAGTTTGGGAAGACAAGAGCAGTTGAGAAGTTGCCAGTTAAGAAGTCAGTTTGGAAGCCACTTTAAACCAAAGTTGTGTAATCAGAATTGTTGGTCTTAAGTACATGTTTGAGTAATATATTAAATAGCATTAACATGGACAGTAAAACTCCTGCATTATTTTCTTCCCTGGGGGCTTATAATGCAAAACTTCATTGACTAGAGCCAGTTTGGTAAATGGAGCAGAAAATGCCTGTAGAACTGATGTAATGTTATGAAGAACGTGGAGCATAAGATGGCATATAAACTCTTAATGGCATTGTTTCCTAGATTCTCCATGCACAGCAAAGTGGAGATTGTAGCTGTTTTAAAGGAATGGCTGATTACAATTAAAGCACCAGCATGTACATTTCCTGGCACACGTATGACTATGGGGCACCGATTAGACTTCATTTCATCAAGCTTTAATTTCATGTTCAGCCCCTTAAAAGTTCCATATCTCTTAAATATGCTGCCAGCAACCTGTTATCTGGTATAATGAAAAGCAGTGTAACCACTCACCAAATAAAATCCCATATAAAACCTAAACCTCAGTTTCACTTTTCAGGCGCTGGTTTCATTGCTTCTTCTACCCACTCTCTCTCTCTGCCAGAGCCTCTAATGAGCAGCAACTCAAGTCAAACCCTGCCAAGCGTGAGCAGGTGGGGTTGATGGGATGTGAAAAATAGTTTGCCTGTAACCAGACTACCATTCGCTGGCAGGACCACATGGGCATTAAGGAAAGAGCAAAAAAATTCAAGCAGAATGTTTATAAATAAGATTGAAAATAAATAATCCTGCTTAATAATACTACATTATTCATTTGCACAATACTCAATGTATTTAAATTAATATTTAAAGACATACTTCCTGAAAGAGTTTCTTTGTACTTTGTTAAGTGTAAAATAAGTAAATTTCTAGAAGGAGGAGCATGTTTCTGGCTCTCTTCACAAAGACCAGAAAAGCAGAAGCTGTTTGGATGATATGACCATTCATTCATTCATTCTTCCGTTCATGCACTTATTTTAAAACAAAAACCAAGAAATTCTGAACTAATTAATCTTAGCTCTTTCTCAGACAAATGAGTAAATATAGCTGTGGTTTATGAAACAAAAGCAAGATTATTTTACTGTTACTTTGATTTGATTATCTAATAAATTTTTTAACAGAAAGATATTATATTTTCATGGCTAATACTACGTTTGGTTTCAATTATGCTCTATGTATTTTATGAGAAGGAAGAAATATGCTAAAGAAACTCAAGGGTGAATGTGAGAATCAAAACAGATGACGTGACGTGGAAGGCATTTTCAAAGTGGTGCAACATTTCACAGACTTACAAGCTTATTATTATCTTTTCAGGTAAAATGGTGTAAGGGAGAGAATAGACAAAAAGTGAAGAGTCAAATATAATCTATGCAACTAGCTAATGTGTGGACCTGTGTAGGTAATTTACCATCTTAAAGACTTAGTTTTTGCTTATTTAAATAGTCCTTCTAATAACTGCCTTATCTATCTGACACCCAAGCTTTCTGTAAGAGTCAAATGTATTTAAAAGCAATTTTTTGAATTGTAAATCAGAATAAATAATTTTGAAATGTATAAAGTGTGTTCTTCTTGATTATAGTCACTATTTGGGAGGACTAAAACATCAGCTAAATTTTCAGAAATAGGGAAATTTCAGAAGCCTCTTTCATACAAATGCAGGAATTCAAGCACATCTAAAATTTGATTTTTAAATGTGATTACTATAAATAAAAACCTCTGTTCAATTAGATATCTTTGAACTAGAAGTAAATCACAAATACAATTTACAAATTTTTTATTGACTTACTGTGTTGATATAAAATTTTTTTAAATTTACATTTTCCTGTTAATACATGTAAAAGAATAGCAAAATATATGCATTATACAATGTAATAACAAATATGTTATGAGATATAACACATATACCCAATAACCATGAGCCTAAGAACTAGAACATAAGTAAGAATGTGTATACTAGACAGTCTTGGCAGGAAACAGATGAGATACAATGGTTTAACTGAAAAGAACTAATACTGGACCAGCAATGACTAGGAGTTCCCATATCTTCTCCAATATTTGTGCTGTCAAATTCTAAGTTTCTGCCAATTGAGTGGGTAAAATGGTAGTTATCTCATTGTATCTTAATTTTTATTCCCCTTACTATAAATAAGATTGGACTTTTTTCCATAATTTTGCTTGATGAAATGTTTCCTCTTTTGTGAAACTCGTTTTCATATCTTTTGCTGTTTTTTTGTAGAACAATTGTAAATATGATTGACTTATGAGTTTTTTAAAAATATTTGATACAATAGTCTTTTGGTGGTTGTATGTATATTGCAAATATCTTCTCAGAACATGTGGCTTTATTTTCACTTTCCTTTAAGATCCAGAAGTTGTTAATTTAATGTAATCATAGTCATTAAACTTTTGTGGTTAATGCTTTTTTGCATCATTTAGGAAAGTTTCCTTTATTCTAATTTCAGAGGAACCTCTTTTATTTTTTTTTTTAACTTTTTACTTTATACTGAAGGATACCCAGTGAACAATGTTGTAATAGTTGCAAGTGGACAGCAAAGGGATTCAGCCATATTTGTACACGGCAATCATTCTCCCGTAAAACCCCTTCCATCCACGCTGCCACACAGTATGAGCAGAGTTCCTATGCTGTACAGTAGGATCTTATTAGTTATCCATTTTAAATATAACAGTATGTACATGTCAATCTCAAATTTCCTTTAATTTTACCTTCATATAGACGTCTTTAAGTCCTTTAGCAATTATTTTTAATATGGTGAGAGGAAGGGGCCAATTTATTTTTTTAATATGAATTTTCTTCATAAAACCAGAATTATTGAACAGTCTTTCAGCTTCCCAGCTATCTGAGATGCCATCCCTGTATTTTTCAAGGTCTATTCTGTGCATGGGGCTTCCCAGGTAACTTAGTGGCAAAGAATCCACCTGTCAATGCAGGAGACTCAGGAAATGTGGGTTTGATCCCTGGGTTAGAAATATCCCCTGCAGGAGGCAATGACAATCCATTCCAGTATTCCTGCCTGGAAAATCTCAGGGACAGAGGAGCCTGGCGTGCTACATGGGGTCACAAATAGTTGGACACGACTGAGCAACAATACTCTGTGCCTTCGCCTGTATTCTGTACCTGCACCTCCATTCTGTCCCATGTGCCAATCCCACACTTTCTTATTTACTCTGACTTTATCTTAATTCTTAATGTCTGGTAGAAAAAAATCATCCCTCTTTATTTTTCTCCTTCATGAATGTCTTAACAAATCTTGGCTCTTTTCTCTTCTGTAAATATTAGAATCTGATTTTAAAATCAATATAAAACTCTGTTAGAATTTTAATTAGAATGGCATTAAAGCTACAGATTAATTTGGAGACTTTTGATATCTCTATAAAAATGACTATATCTACATATAAAACAACTCTTCATAATAATATTTTAATACTTTATCCAAATAATTTTATCGAGATTTTATAATTTTAGGTCTCGGTAAAATTATTTGGATAAAGTATTAAAATATTATTAAGTCCTGCACACCTTTTGTTTGATTTCCCCTGATAGATTATATGTTTTATTACTATTACAAATTATATTTATGGAAATACTTATTTTCTGATCTGTGTTACTGCTTCATAATGATGCAAGTGATTATTGCATTTTAATTTAGTATTCTAACTTGCACTATATACTCATATTATCCTCAACAACTCAGGTCCTTTTAGTGTTATTCCTTTTTGATGTTTTTAATTTCTTTTTATTTTCTTACTGAGGACCAATTAGGGTGGTTGAGGATTGCCTAAGAGTCTAATATAAATGCAATCAATTTTGTAACTATTTAAAGTGTGCTTGAGAAGAATGTATATGTTATAATTTAGGAAGTATTATAATAAATATTTTTACTACATTAAACTTTCTAAAACTCCTTTATGTCTATATTAATTCATTTCAGCTTTGACCTATCAATAATTAAAATTAAAATTCCAATTATGGAAATAGATTTATCAATTTTACCTGGAAGCTTAGTCATTTTTTTCTCTATATATTTTGAAGTCATTTTATTAGGTTCATTCAGTTGGTTTCTTTCTAATATGAACTGAATAACTAGTATTAGCTAAGGATCCTCTCTATAAGTGGTAGAGCTATTAAAAATCTTTTAATACATTTACTTGGAAAAACCATTTAAATCACTTTAAATGTACAATTCAATGGCATTAGACATTCACAATGTTTTGATACCATCACAACTATCCATTCCAGATTTTTTTTTTATCAATCCAAGCAAACTGTGTACTCACCAAGCAGTAACTTCCAACCCCTCATCCAGAAAAACATCTACTTCTGCTTCATTGACTACACCAAAGTCTTTGACTGTGTGGACCACAACAAGCTATGGAAAATTCTTAAAGAGATGGGAATAGGCCACTTTACCTGCCTCCTGAGAAACCTTATGCAGGTCAAGAAGCAACAGTTAGAACCAGACAAGGAACAATGGACTGATTCAAAACTGGAAAAGGAGTATGTCAAGGCTGTATATTGTCACCCTGCTTATTTAACTTTTATGCAGAGTGTGTGTGTGTGTGTGTGTGTGTGTGTGTAGTCATTCAGTGCAACCTGACCTCATGGACTGTATCCTGCAAGGCTTCTCTGTCCATGGGATACTTCAGGCAAGAATACCAGAATGCATTGCCATTCCCTTCTCCAGGGGATCTTCCCAACCCAGGGATTGAACTTGGGTCTCCTGCACTGCAGACAGATTCTTTACCCTCTGAGCCATCAGGGAAGCCCTCTATACAGAGTACATGAGGCAAAATGCCAGGCTGGATGAAGCACAAGCTGGAATCAGATTATGGGGATCAGATCAGATCAGATCAGTCGCTCAGTCGTGTCCGACTCTTTGCGACCCCATGAACCGCAGCACGCTAGGCCTCCGTGTCCATCACCAGCTCCCGGAGGTCACTCAGACTCGCATCCATCGAGTCAGTGATGCCATCCAGCCATCTCATCCTCTGTCGTCCCCTTCTCCTCCTGCCCCCAATCCCTCCCAGCATCAGAGTCTTCTCCAATGAGTCAACTCTTCGCATGAGGTGGCCAAAATACTGGAGTTTCAGCTTTAGCATCATTCCTTCTAAAGAAATTCCAGGATTGATCTCCTTCAGAATGGACTGATTGGATCTCCTTGCAGTCCAAGGGACTCTCAAGAGTCTTCTCCAACACCACAGTTCAAAAGCATCAATTCTTCGGCACTCAGCCTTCTTCACAGTCCAGCTCTCACATCCATACATGACCACAGGAAAGACCATAGCCTTGACTAGGCGAACCTTTGTTGGTAAAGTAATGTCTCTGCTTTTGAATATGCTATCTAGGTTGGTCATAACTTTCCTTCCAAGGAGCAAGCGTCTTTTAATTTCATGGCTGCAGTCACCATCTGCAGTGATTTTGGAGCCCAGAAAAACAAAGTCTGACACTGTTTCCACTGTTTCCCCATCTATTTCCCATGCAGTGATGGGACCAGATGCCATGATCTTCATTTTCTGAATGTTGAGCTTTAAGCCAACCTTTTCACTCTCCACTTTCACTTTCATCAAGAGGCTTTTTAGCCCCTCTTCATTTTCTGCCATAAGAGTGGTGTCATCTGCATATCTGAGGTTATTGATATTTCTCCCAGCAATCTTGATTCCAACTTGTGTTTCTTCCAGTCCAGCATTTCTCATGATGTACTCTGCATATAAGTTAAATAAACATGGTGACAATATGCAGCCTTGACGTACTCCTTAACACAAAGTTTTGAAAAATTTTATTAAAATATCTGAGACAAATTCTCATAAGAAATTGGCATGCAATAATAGGCTGTTTTAATGATATTGCATATGAAATGTATGGAATGTAGTAAACACAATAAATGATGGGAGTAATATTATGAATAATAACTTCCAATAATTTTAGAGTGATTATTTATAATAAATAAACAATAAGTGAACACTATGCTATATAATGAAATAGTTATATTGTTAAAGGCATTACATTTTTCTTAATGGTGTCAAAATGTTTGGTTTGTAATTTTCAAAAGTAGAACTCAGTGCATCATGAAATAGGTTAAAAATACTTTTACCGATATCCAATATCTTTTTTATTAGTTTCATCTCTTTGTAGAATTCCATTCATATGACATTCATCCTGTGTTTTCCAAGGGAGCAGTTCAATATCTCAACTTTATTCACAAATTTTCATAATTTCTTACATTAAAAAAAATTCAGCATTATCATTTGCTAATTCAATCATTCAGTAAATTATTATTACTGAACATTTACTATGCACCACATATGTGCTGTACCAGGGATCATGTCATGACATTTTGCAGTAGAATTTGAGAAGTGGGCAGTTGGGAGTCAGAGTAGCCCAGAAATAAGAATGTGAGATATTTGACACAGTTTACTAGATTTTGAGTCATAACACTTTGTTTTATAAAGACAGAATAGAAATCAATTAATTTTTTATTCACTATACATTTGTCACTGCGACTCGTGCTTCCCTAGTGGCTCAGACATAAAGAATCTGCCTGCAACGAGGGAGACCTGGGTTAGATTCCAGGGTTGGGAAGATCCCCTGGAGGAGGTGATAGCAACTCACTCCAGTATTCTTGCCTGGGGAATCCCCATGGACAGAGGAGCCTAGCGGGCTACAGTCTATGGGGTAGCAAAGAGTTGGACATGACTAAATGACTAGGCACTGCACAGTAGCACACATTTATCAATTGTCCACTATGTGTTAGGCCATTGTCCAAGATTCTGGGAATGCAACAATTAACCTTCTCTCCCTGCTCTGAAATTAGTAACAGTTAATTAGGAATTATGAATGAGTATAATCCAATGTGATACTAGGAAGATCAATATAACAGAAATAGAGCATAATATTTAGAATACATTAGTACAAGGATTCTAAAATAATTCTTAGACCAGGAGAAGCAAATCTTATCAGATTCCACACTGCATTATAATAACTGTTTTTGTCTGCTTTAAAAAACATTACTCTAAAATGTTCTCTTAAAAAAATATCAAGATAAAACTGTTGAAACCATGTCATAGAAATCTGTTTTTGCAAGAGATTTGAGAAATAATATTTATGCTTATGATCTGAGGAGAGAAACAAAGGGTATCTGGAAAATTGACATTTCTTGGTACATTCAATATTTATATCCAACTCAACCAGTGTAATTTTAAATTTATCTATGATTTCAGTTCACCTACTTTTTAAAAAAGTGATAAATCAACAATTTTGTAGGCCAAGGGAAAGAATTTTTTGTGAATGGCAAATATAAAAAGAAAAACACACAAAAACTTTAAAGTATTAGGCACTAAGTCTAGTTTAGCTATGATTGTATTTTTCAGGAATTAAAATCCTCTAGAATATTTGACACTTGGAATTTATCAAATTCATCCTTAAAATGGTAATGATTGGCTGATCAAATAATAATTGGATGAGTCCAATAATACAAATAATTACTGAGAAAATGGAATAATCTAGCTGCAAAGAGTAGATATTTGTCAGTGAAAAAAAAAAAAGAAAGTATTAGTCTCTCAATTGTGTCCAACTCTTTGCGACCCCATGGACTGTAGCCCACCAGGCTCCTCTGTCCGTGAAATTCTAAAGGTAAGAATACGGGAGTGGGTAGCCAACTGATAATTATTTCTTCATATGTGGCAGAACTTTTTGCTACACTGGATTTGCTTTGGGTGTATTCATATATAAACTGTGTTATTTTTTGAATTATTAGAAAAGATTGACATAATAGCACAAAATGTTTTTAAATTGGGAAGAAATGGCAAGATGATACAATGGCTATAAAATATTTTCACCTTTTTATTTCTGTCTTCACTGAATCTGCCTATATTTTCATCTTGTTTATTATAATCTTCACTAAAAATAGGGGATTTTATGAAGTCACAGAAAGCTAAACCTTTTATAGCAGTTTTACTTTTCTCTAAGTGAAATACTTAGAGATTATCATCAATGGAATTGATAGCTATGTAAATCTTACCAAAGCAAGGTATATTTTTACCTAATATCAGGTAAAAATAGAATGCTTTCTGTTCAGTTTTCTTCAAATGTTATTTGAAAACTCCAGTGTAGTCAGAATCTCGGGACTGAGAATAATACAATATAGTTTTATTTTAATGGGATTATGGGATAAATGGGATAAATGATAAATGATATGACAAATGGGATAAATGATAAATCAGATCAGATCAGATCAGATCAGTCGCTCAGTCGTGTCCGACTCTTTGCGACCCCATGAACCGCAGCACGCCAGGCCTCCCTGTCCATCACCAGCTCCCGGAGGTCACTCAGACTCGCATCCATCGAGTCAGTGATGCCATCCAGCCATCTCATCCTCTGTCGTCCCCTTCTCCTCCTGCCCTCAATCCCTCCCAGCATCAGAGTCTTCTCCAATGAGTCAACTCTTCGCATGAGGTGGCCAAAATACTGGAGTTTCAGCTTTAGCATCATTCCTTCTAAAGAAATTCCAGGATTGATCTCCTTCAGAATGGACTGGTTGGATCTTCTTGCAGTCCAAGGGACTCTCAAGAGTCTTCTCCAACACCACAGTTCAAAAGCATCAATTCTTCGGTGCTCAGCCTTCTTCACAGTCCAGCTCTCATATCCATACATGACCACAGGAAAGACCATAGCCTTGACTAGGCGAACCTTTGTTGGCAAAGTAATGTCTCTGCTTTTGAATATGCTATCTAGGTTGGTCATAACTTTCCTTCCAAGGAGTAAGCGTCTTTTAATTTCATGGCTGCAGTCACCATCTGCAGTGATTTTGGAGCCCAGAAAAACAAAGTCTGACACTGTTTCCACTGTTTCCCCATCTATTTCCCATGCAGTGATGGGACCAGATGCCATGATCTTCGTTTTCTGAATGTTGAGCTTTAAGCCAACCTTTTCACTCTCCACTTTCACTTTCATCAAGAGGCTTTTTAGCCTCTCTTCACTTTCTGCCATAAGGGTGGTGTCATCTGCATATCTGAGGTTATTGATATTTCTCCCAGCAATCTTGATTCCAACTTATGTTTCTTCCAGTCCAGCATTTCTCATGATGGGAATAGCAAAAAATAATTCCAATGGTGCTCCAAATAATTTTCTTTTAATGCGAGGAACATCTTTCCTCATACCAAAAGAGCAATAACAACAACAAAGAATTTAATAGAACATTTTAATTAAAGTGTTCATAGCTGTACAGGAAGAAGTGTAAACATTACAGATTCTTAAGCCTGGGGTGAGGGAAATATAAGAATATAGATGTGAACTTTGGGACTTTCTAGGTGAGTGTGAGTGATCACGCCATTGTGATTATCTGTGTTGTGAAGATCTTTTTTGTACAGTTCACCTAGAGCCAGACATCCTGGAATGTGAAGTCAAGTGGGCCTTAGGAAGCATCACTGTGACCAAAGCTAGTGGAAGTGATGGAATTCCCGTTGAACTATTTCAAATCCTAAAAGATGATGCTGTGAAAGTGCTGCACTCAATATGCCAGCAAATTTGGAAAACTCAGCAGTGGCCACAGGACTAGAAAAGGTCAGTTTTCATTCCCATCCCAAAGAAAGGCAATGCCAAAGAATGCTCAAACTACCACACAATTGAACTCATCTCACATGCTAGTAAAAAAATGCTCAAAATTCTCCAAGCCAGTCCTCAACAACACATGAACCATTAACTTCCAGATGTTCAAGCTGTTTTTAGAAAAGGCAGAGGAACCAGAGATCAAATTGCCAACATATTCTGGCTCATCAAAAAAGCAAGAGAGTTACAGAAAAAATCTACTTCTGCTTTGTTGACTATGCCAAAGACTTTGACTGTGTGGATCACACTAAACTGTGGAAAATTCTGAAAGAGATGAGAATATCAGACCACCTGACCTGCCTCTTGAGAAACTTATATGCAGGTCAGGAAGCAACAGTTAGAACTGGACATGGAACAACAGACTGGTTCCAAATAGGAAAAGGAATACTTCAAGGCTGTATATTGTCACCCAGCTTATTTAACTTATATGCAGAGTACCTCATGAGAAACGCTGGCCTGGAGGAAGCACAAGCTGGAACCAAGATTGCCGGGAGAAATATCAATAACCTCAGATATACAGATGACACCACACTTATGGCAGAAAGTGAAGAGGAGCTAAAAGCCTCTTGATGAAAGTGAAAGAGGAGAGTGAAAAAGTTGGCTTAAAGCTCAACATTCAGAAAACGAAGATCATGGCATCTGGTCCCATCACTTCATGAGAAATAGATGGAGAAACAGTGGAAACAGTGTCAGACTTAATTTTGGGGGATTCCAAAGGCACTGCAGATGGTGACTGCAGCCATGAAATTAAAAGACGCTTACTCCTTGGAAGGAAAGCTATGACCAACCTAGATAGTATATTTAAAAGCAGAGATATTGCTTTGCCAACAAAGGTCCGACTAGTCAAGGCTATGGTTTTTCCATTGGTCATGTATGGATGTGAGATTTGGACTGTGAAGAAGGCTGAGCGCCGAAGAATTGATGCTTTTGAACTGGTGTTGGAGAAGACTCTTGAGAGTGCCTTGGACTGCAAGGAGATCCAACCAGTCCATACCAAAGGAGATCAGTCCTGGGTGTTCATTAGAAGGACTGATACTGAAGCTGAAACTCCAATACTTTGTCCACCTCATGAAGAGTTGACTCATTGGAAAAGACTCTGATGCTGGGAGGGATTGGGGGCAGGAGGAGAAGGGGACAACAGAGGATGAGATGGCTGGATGGCATCACGGACTCGATGGACATCAATTTGAGTGAACTCCGGGAGTTGGTGATGGACAGGGAGGCCTGACGTGCTGTGATTCATGGTGTCTCAAAGAGTCAGACATGACTGAGTGACTGAACTGAACTGAATCTGACAAAGGAGCCACTGTTCTCTTTGCATCTGTTTCTTGCCATCTGTAGGGTGAATCTGAAGGACCCTAAGCACCCGGAGAAGGGCAAATTCATGAGAAAAGGAGTTTCTCCTTGGAAAAAGGACAGCTGGAAGAGTCAATCAACCCAACACACTGCATTAGGTATTGTATGCCTGAGAATAAACTTTTATTTTCTCAGCCTATCATGACTAATTCAAAAAGATTCCAAGAATGAGAAGTAGATGGCTTACTATCAACATTCTAGAATCTGCCTTATTTGTGTGCGCATGAAGCATGAGCTGGAGGGGTATCAAAATGGCTACCTGCTCTTGGTGAGTGTCAGAATTCTATCACACAGTAGAAATTCTTCTAGGATTTTTTTTTTTTTCATGAAAATATTCAGGGAGAGGAAATGTACTTTCACGAGGCTGTTTTCCTATATAACAGGAACAATGGGAGCAACCTGAGTTAAATAAGAATGCTAAGGAAACAGGAAAAGAGTAGGAAAACCCAGGTAATAGCAAACACTGACTTCACTTATTCCTTCTCAAAGGTAATAGAAAACATAAGATCTTTCTTGTAATCCTTAGTTCCAAGAATAGCAGGAGATGGGCTTAAAGTGATGCCATCATTTCTAATAAAGCAGATTATATCACTTGATTACTCAAAATCTTTCGTATCTCTCTTGTAGTATTTTTCACATTCTGACTTGTTTTGCATTCATATAGTGAGGTATTGTGTAGGGACATTAAGATATAAAAATGAAAATCAAACAGTATCTAACTTCATGGAACTTACATTGACACACGTAATAAGATAGATGTATAAGTACCTAGCTATAGCTGCATAATTAAGGTGCTCTGAGCTCTATGCTGGAAGTAACTGTGTCACATGAGATGGAAATAGAAGATCGCAGGATAAAGCAAAATTTTACCTGAAAGTTTAGTGAAGTAGGCTGGTAAGAGGAGAGAAAAAGAGAAGACTCTAGGTGAGTAAAGAAAGGATATGGAAAATATTCAGCATATTTATAAGTATGCAAAAATTCTGAGATGGGAAAGAAAGTGGTAAAGAGAAAGCCAAAGATAAGATAGAGTAAATTAGCAAGGTAAGGGCAAGACATGAAGATAGAAAAGAGTTGGATCACACAAAGCTTTGTGGGCCATTTCAAGAATTTTAAGATTTATCCTAAGAGCAATGGGAGATCACTGAAGACGTCTAGGGAGGGGAGCTGTGTGAACATTCGGGCTTTTGAAAGACCACTTATATGCCAAGAAAAATGCATTTGAGGGGAAAGAGTGTGTTCAGAAAGACCTGTTTGGAAGTCACATCTTCCAAGGAATTCCAGGCAAGAGATGATGGTGGTTTTGTACTAGGATGGTAGACAGGGAGACAGAATTTTGAAAAGTTAAAATATATTTAGGGGGTGAAATCAAGAGGAATGATTGAATGTGAAACTTAAAGGAAAAGAGTGAACAAGACTGACAGTCACAATTCAGGCTTAAGCCACAAGTGGTTATTTTTTCTGTAATTCTTACATTTTTCCTGCTTCCAAGTGAGATTCAAGACGAGAAAAAATGATTTTGGGGGTCAACTTTTTAGCATCTAATCTAGTAAGAAAAATATTATAGATGATTAGGGCGTTGAAGGAATGAGTGAATGTACAAATGCATAAATAAATGAAAGCATAGCATCTGGAATACTAAATTAGTTTATAATCTACTCAACTGAAGTTTCTAAAGCTGGTAACAATCTTTGAGACATTAATTTATATCTTATCTATGCATTATTCTCATTTTTGTCTTCATTCAAGGCTCAGGATTGTATTACTCAATACACATTTGTACCGGTCATTTTATTGAGGAAATTCTAAGTAAGCACAAAGGCATTGAAACTGCTGAGACAAAACCTGAAGGGACCATATATGTGGGGGCAAAGAGTCGGACACGACTGAGCGACTGATCTGACCTGATCTGATCTGATCTGGGCTTCTTAGCTGAAACCTGTGAATTGCCATCTCTTTGACCATACTTCCCAAACAACATCTTAGCAGCACTGACATAACTCTAGGGGTAGAAGAACTGACCAGAATCCCGTGGATAAATACCATTCCACCTGGTTTAAGGGAGGGTATACACTTGGATTTGTTGCTTGACTTTCATACCTATAGTATATACTTTGTGACAGAGAATGTAATGGTTAATTTTATGTGTCAACTTGACTCAAATATGGTGCCCTGATGTGTGACCAAATAATATTTTTGATGCTTCTGTGAGGTTGTTTTTGGATGAAATTAGATATCAAATTGGTGGAAAGCAATTGCTTTTCTTAATGTGGATAGGTCATATTCAGATGAAGGCCTGAATGGAACAGAAAACCCTGGCCTCCCATGAGCAAGGGGGACTGTGACAGTTGGCCCTAGAACTTAACTACAACATTGGCTCCTTTCTAGGTCTCCAAGCTGATCGACTTTGTACTTGATTTGTAGTATTGCTTCCATTCTGCATCTCCAACCTGCTGGCGCATCATACAGATTTTGCACTTGCTAGCCTCCATAATGATGTGAATCAATTTCTTAAAATAAATTTTTTGTATGTCTATATCTATGTATCTTATTGGTTCTGTTTCACTGGAGAACTTTGACTAGTGCAGAAACTAATACTCATCGAATGCTTTTGAAAAAAGAGTTTGTGTTGTCTCAAGTATCTGACTGTATTTTAAAATATTATTACCAATTATCCACAGTCTGGCTACAACTCATAGATTTATTTAGACTAATGGTTCAGTGTACACAAAGATAGTAAACTAGACATAACTAACAGAAAAAATATATGGATAAAGTACAAATATTTATCAAATTAAAAAAAATTCTACACATCACATGAGTTAAAAATAAGCCATAATTGAAACTGGAAAGCATTTTTAACTAAGTAAAAATGAAAAAAAATCAAAATTTGTAGAATGCAGCTAAACCTGCCATTAGAGGAAAAACTATAGTTTAAAATTTACTATAAAGAGAAGAGAAAACTTCAAAATCAATTGTTTAAGTGCCTACTTTGAAAATATAATAAGAAGAAGCAAATTAAATTCAAATTTAACAGAATTAAGTAATCATTATAGGTAAGAGTAGAAATAAATGAAATACAGTTAGATCAAAGTCTGGATTTTTTGAAAACTTGATAAATATTTTATAGAACTGATAAATCTTTAACTAGAATGATCAAAAGAAAAGGAAAAGGATACCCAAATTACTAACATAATAATTGAAACTGGTGACATCATTAACAGAATAAAAAAGGATAAATGGATAATGAATATTATGAAGCAACTTTGGGGTCATGAATTTGACAACTTCAATGAAATGGACAAATCCTTTTAAAACAAATTGCCAAAACTGATTCAAAAAGAAATGAAATATATAAATAGTTCCATATCTGTGAAAGAAATAGAATTTGTTATTAAAAACATCTATGCTCAAAAAATAAATAAAATTCCACACCCAGATAGCTTCACTAGTAAATTCATGCCCCAAATAAGACTTTTTAATAAAATTGTTAAACAATAACCTTTATAAACACAAACACAAAGATGTGCAACAAAATTTTAGGAAATAAAATTTAATAATTTTTAAATCGCTAATATATCATGTTAAGGTTTATTGCAGTAACGCGTTTGGTTTACCATTTGAGCAGCTATCAGTGCAATTCATTATATCAACAGAATAAAAGACAAAAATCATATGATCATCAAAATAGGTGCAGAAAAAAGCCTTTGATAAAATCCCACAAGCATTCATGATTAAAATGACCCAAATTAGGAATAGATAAAAATTTCCTCAACCTGATAAAGAAATCTAAAAAAAATCTACATCAACATCATACATCTTGCAGATAGGTTGAAATCTTTTCACCTAAGATTCAGAACAATCTCTATGGAACATTGTACTAAAAGTTCCAGGCAGTTAAGTTAGGCAAAAAAGAGAAAGAGAGAGAGAAAGACAGAAATTTGAAAGAAAAATCCAAAATGCCTTTTGACATATTCATAAACTTAGAAATGCATAAGGAATCCACAAAATTGCTACTTGAGCTAGTAAGAAAGGTTAGCAATGCTATTGGGTGTAAGTTCAGTTCAGTCCCTCAGTCATGTCTGACTCTCTGTGACACGATGGACTGCAGCAGGCCAGGCTTCCCTGTCCATCACCAACTCCCGGAGACTACTCAAACTCATGTCCATCGTGTCAGTAACGCTACCCAACCATCTCATCCTCTGTCATCCCCTTCTCCTCCTGCCCTCAATCTTTCCCAGCATCGGGGTCTTTTCCAATGAGTCACTTCTTTGCATCAGGTGGCCAAAGTATTGGAGCTTCAGCTTCAGCATCAGTCCTTCCAATCAATATTCAGGACTGATCTCCTTTAGGATGGACTGCTTGGATCTCCTTGCAGTCCAAGAGACTCTCAAGAGTCTTCAACACCACAATTCAAAAGCATCAATTCTTCAGCACTCAGCTTTCTTTATAGTGCAACTCTCACATCCATACATGACTACTAGAAAAACCATAGCTTTGACCAGACAGACCTTTGTTGGTAAAGTAATGTCTCTGCTTTTTAATATGCTTACCAAACAAAAATTAAATTATATTTCTATATACATACTAAAAAACAAATAAAAATGGAAATTAAATGATATTTGCAATAGTATCAAAGATGTAACTTCTTAGTAAACTTAATAACATGTAGGTAAAATATAGTCTGTATTCTAAAAACTATAAAATATTTCTGATACAATGGAGTATTACTGAACCATAAAAAGAACAAAATAATGCCATTTACAGCAATGTGGATGGACTTGGCGATTGTCATACTGAGTGAAGTCAGACACAGAGAGACAAATATATGATATCACTTATATGTGGAATCTAAAAAAAGAGTACAAACAAACTTATTTACAAAACAAAAGTAGAGTCACAGATGTAGAAAACACCTAAAACTAACACAACATTGTAAATCAAGTATACTTCAATAAAAACTTAAAAATTCAAAAAATGGGCCAAAGAACTAAATAGACATTTCTCCAAGAAGACATACAGATGGCTAACAAACACATGAAAAGATGCTCTACATCACTCATTATCAGAGAAATGCAAATCAACACCACTATGAGGTACCATTACACGCCAGTCAGAATGGCTGCGATCCAAAAGTCCACAAGCAATAAATGCTGGAGAGGGTGTGGAGAAAAGGGAACCCTCTTACACTGTTGGTGGGAATGCAAACTAGTACAGCCACTATGGAGAACAATATGGAGATTCCTCAAAAAACTGGGAATAGAACTGCCTTATGATCCAGCAATCCCACTGCTGGGCATACACACTGAGAAAACCAGAATTGAAAGAGACACGTGTACCCCAATGTTCATAGCAGCACTGTTTACAATAGCCAGGACTTGGAAGCAACCTAGATGTTCATCTGCAGATGAATGGATAAGAAAGCTGTGGTACATATACACAATGGAGTATTACTCAGCCATTAAAGAGAATACATTTGAATCAGTTCTAATGAGGTGGATGGAACTGGAGCCTATTATACAGAGTGAAGTAAGCCAGAAAGAAAAACACAAATACAGTATACTAACGCATATATATGGAATTTAGAAAGATGGTAACAATAACCCTGTTTACAAGACAGCAAAAGAAACACTGATGTATAGAACAGTCTTTTGGACTCTGGGAGAGGGAGAGGGTGGGATGATTTGGGAGAATAGCATTGAAATATGTATAATATCATATCTGAAATGAGTCGCCAGTCCAGGTACGATGCCTGATAACGGATGCCTGGGGCTGGTGCACTGGGATGACCCAGGGGGATGGTATGGGGAAGGAGGAGGGAGGAGGGTTCAGGATGGGGAACACATGTATACTTGTGGTGGATTCATTTTGATGAATGGCAAAAGCAATACAATATTGTAAAGTTAAGCAAAATAAAATTTAAAAAAATTAAAAATTCATTTCAGCAATATTCATAATAGCCAAGTTATAAAAACAAATGTCCATTGATTGATAACTTGATTAAAAAAGTGTCATATACATAGAATAGAATATTATTTAGTCTTTAAAAAGTAGGAAATTCTGCCATTTGCAAAAACATGGAGGATATTATGCTAAGTGCAATAAGCCAGACACAGAAAAACAAATAGTGTATAATTTCATTTCTGTATAGAATGTAAAATAGTCAAGACCACAGAAGCAGAGAGTAGAATGTTGTCACCAGGGGCTGTGGGAAGGGATATGAGGAAAGAATTGTCAAAGGGTATGAAGTCTCAGCTATATAAGATAAACAAGTTCTGAAGACTGATTATACAGTGCCCAAAGCTACTGCAAATACTGATCTTAGTCTGTTTGTACTGTTATAACAAAATACTACAGATTCAATAACAAATAAAAATGTACATTTCCCTGTTTTGGATGCTTTGGAAAGTCCAACATCAAGTCTTCAGTCTGGTTGCATTCTTTTGAGGACACTCTTCCTGGTCTATAAATAGTGCCTTTTGCCATGTCCTCACATAGTAGAAGTGGCTAAGGAGCTCAGTGGGGCCTCTTCTAGAAGAGCACTAATCTTAACAATGAAGGCTTTACCCTCAAGACCTAACTATCTTCCAAAGGCCCCATCTCCTAATACTATCTCATTGAGCATTAAGATTTTAACATGAATTTTGGGGAGACACAAACATTGTCAGACTATAGCCTTATTTAAAATTGTCTAAGAAGATGGACTATGACTATGTCAAAGCCTTTGACTGTGTGGATCACAATAAACTGTGGAAAATTCTGAAAGAGATGGGAATACCAGACCACCTGACCTGCCTCTTGAGAAATTTATATGTAGGTCAGGAAGCAACAGTTAGAACTGGACATGGAAAAACAGACTGGTTCCAAATAGGAAAAGGAGTACGTCAAGGCTGTATATTGTCACCATGTTTATTTAACTTATATGCAGAGTACATCATGAGAAATGCTGGACTGGAAGAAACACAAGTTGGAATCAAGATTGCCGGGAGAAATATCAATAACCTCAGATATGCAGATCTACCCTTATGGCAGAAAATGAAGAGGAACTAAAAAGCCTCTTGATGAATGTGAAAGTGGAGAATGAAAAAGTTGGCTTAAAGCTCAACATTCAGAAAACAAAGATCATGGCATCTGGTCCCATCACTTCATGGGAAATAGATGGGGAAACAGTGGAAACAGTGTCAGACTTTATTTTTCTGGGCTCCAAAATCACTGCAGATGCTGACTGCAGCCATGAAATTAAAAGACGCTTACTCCTTGGAAGGAAAGTTATGACCAACCTAGATAGCATATTCAAAAGCAGAGACATTACTTTGCCAACAAAGGTTCATCTAGTCAAGGCTATGGTTTTTCCAGGGGTCATGTATGGATGTGAGAGTTGGACTGTGAAGAAGGCTGAGCACCGAAGAATTGATGATTTTGAACTGTGGTGTTGGAGAAGACTCTTGAGAGTCCCCTGGACTGCAAGGAGATCCGACCAGTCCGTTCTGAAAGAGATCAGCCCTGGGATTTCTTTGGAAGGAATGATGCTAAAGCTGAAACTCCAGTCCTTTGGTCACCTCATGCGAAGAGTTGACTCATTGGAGAAGACTCTGAGGCTGGGAGGGATTGGGGACAGGAGGAGAAGGGAACGACAGAGGATGAGATGGCTGGTTGGCATCACTGACTCAATGGACATGAGTCTGAGTGAACTCCTGGAGTTGGTGATGGACAGGGAGGCCTGGCGTGCCTCAGTTCATGGGGTTGCAAAGAGTCAGACACGACTGAGCAACTGACCTGACCTGAATTGAACTGACTCTTAACTTAATCCAATCAAATGAGTCCTTTATTCTTCCTGGTTTTGATCCCAGATCCACAGGCAAGGATGTCTGGCTGTAGGTGAGTGATCACACCATCATGAATATCTGGGTCTTGAAGATCTTTTTTGTACAGTTCTTCTGTGTGTTCTTGCCTCCTCTTCTTAATATCTTCGGCTTCTGTAAGGTCCATACCAATTCTGTCCTTTATTGAGCCCATCTTTCCATCAAATGTTCCCTTGATACCTCTAATTATCTTGAAGAGATCTCTAGTCTTTCCCATTCTATTATTTTCCTCTATTTCTTTACACTAATCACTGAGGAAGGCTTTTTATCTCTCATTGCCATTCTTTGTAACTCTGCTCTCAAATGGGTATATCTTACCTTTCCTCCTTTGCTTTACTCTTCTCTTCTTTTACAGAATTTGTAAGGCCTCTCCAGACAGCCATTTTGCTTTTTTGCATTTCTTTTTCTTGTGGATCATCTTGATCCCTGTCTCCTGTACAATGTCATGAACCTCTGTCCATAGTTCATCAGGCAGTCTATCAGATCAGATCAGATCAGTTGCTCAGTCGTGTCCGACTCTTTGCGACCCCATGAATCGCAGCACGCCAGGCCTCCCTGTCCATCACCAACTCCCGGAGGTCACTCAGACTCACATCCATCGAGTCAGTGATGCCATCCAGCCATCTCATCCTCTGTTGTCCCCTTCTCCTCCTGCCCCCAATCCCTCCCAGCATCAGAGTCTTCTCCAATGAGTCAACTCTTCACATGAGGTGGCCAAAATACTGGAGTTTCAGCTTTAGTATCATTACTTCCAAAGAAATCCCAGGGCTGAACTCCTTCAGAATGGACTGGTTGGATCTCCTTGCAGTCCAAGGGATTCTCAAGAGTCTTCTCCAACACCACAGTTCAAGAGCATCAATTCTTCAGCGCTCAGCCTTCTTCACAGTCCAGGTCTCACATCCATACATGACCACAGGAAAGACCATAGCCTTGACTAGGCGAACCTTTGTTGGCAAAGTAATGTCTCTGTTTTTGAATATGCCATCTAGGTTGGTCATAACTTTCCTTCCAAGGAGTAAGCGTCTCTTAATTTCACCATCTGCAATTAAGATGGGCTGCAATCACCATCTGCAGTGATTTTGGAGCCCAGAAAAATAAAGTCTGACACTGTTTCCACTGTTTCTCCATCTATTTCCCATGTAGTGATGGGACTAGATGCCATGATCTTCATTTTCTGAATGTTGAGCTTCAAGCCAACCTTTTCACTCTCCACTTTCACTTTCATCAAGAGGCTTTTTAGCCCCTCTTCACTTTCTGCCATAAGGGTGGTGTCATCTGCATATCTGAGGTTATTGTTATTTTCCCAGCAATCTTGATTCCAACTTGTGTTTCTTCTAGTCCAGCATTTCTCATGATGTACTCTGCATATAAGTTAAAAAAACATGGTGCCAATATACAGCCTTGATGTACTCCTTTTCCTATTTGGAACCAGTCTGTTGTTCCATGTCCAGTTCTAACTGTTGCTTCCTGACCTGCATACAGATTTCTCAAGAGGCAGATCAGGTGGTCTGGTATTCCCATCTCTTTCAGAATTTTCCACAGTTTATTGTGATCCACACAGTCAAAGGCTTTGGCATAGTCAATAAAGCAGAAATAGATATTTTTCTGGAACTCTCTTGCTTTTTCCATGATCCAGCAGATGTTGGCAATTTGATCTCTGGTTCCTCTGCCTTTGCGAAAACCAGCTTGAACATCAGGAAGTTCACGGTTCACATATTGCTGAAGCCTGGCTTGGAGAATTTTGAGCATTCCCTTATGATTATACAGTGGAAGTGAGAAATAGATTTAAGGGCCTAGATCTGATAGATAGAGCGCCTGATGAACTATGGAATGAGGTTCGTGACATTGTACAGGATACAGGGATCAAGACCATCCCCATGGAAAAGAAATGCAAAAAAGCAAAATGGCTATCTGGGGAGGCCTTGCAAATAGCTATGAAAAGAAGAGAAGTGAAAAGCAAAGGAGAAAAAGAAAGATTCTTCAGCGATCAATGCAAAGAAGTAGAGGAAAACAACAGAATGGGAAAGACTAGGGATCTCTTCAAGAAAATCAGAGCTATCAAAGGAACATTTCATGCAAAGATGGGCTCGATAAAAGACAGAAATGGTATGGACCTAACGGAAGCAAAAGATATTAAGAAGTGGCAAGAATACACAGAAGAACTGTACAAAAAAGAGCTTCATGACCCAGATAATCATGATGATGTGATCACTGACCTAGAGCCAGACATCCTGGAATGTGAAGTCAAGTGGGCCTTAGAAAGTATCACTACAAACAAAGCTAGTGGAGGTGATGGAATTCCAGTGGAGCTATTCCAAATCCTGAAAGATGATGCTGTGATAGTGCTGCACTCAATATGCCAGCAAATCTGGAAAACTCAGCAGTGGCCACAAGATTGGAAAAGGTCAGTTTTCATCCCAATCCCAAAGAAAGGCAATGCCAAAGAATGCTCAAACTACTGCACAATTGCACTCTTATCAGATATAGCCCCTTAAATTTATTTCTCACTTCCACTGTATAATCATAAGGGATTTGATTTAGGTCATTCCTGAATGGTCTAGTGGTTTTCCCTACTTTCTTCAATTTAAGTCTGAATTTGGCAATGAGGAGTTCATGATCAGACCCAGTCAACTCCCACTTTTGTTGTGTTGACTGTATAAAGCTTCTAAATCTTAGGTTGCAAAGAATATAATCAATTTGATTTTGGTGTTGGTCATCTCGTGATGTCCATGTGTAGAGTCTTCTCTTGTGTTGTTGGAAGAGGGTGTTTGCTATGACCAGTGCGTTCTTTGGCAAAACTCTATTAGCCTTTGCCCTGCTTCATTCTGTACTCCAAGGCCAAATTTGCCTGTTACTCCAGGTGTTTCTTGACTTCCTACTTTTGCATTCCAGTCCCCTATAACGACGGAGAAGGCAATGGCACCTCACTCCAGTACTCTTGCCTGAAAAATCCCATGGACAGAGGGGCCTGGTGGGCTGCAGTCCATGGGGTCGCTAGGAGTCAGACACGACTGAGTGACTTCACTTTCACTTTTCACTTTCATGCATTGGAGAAGGAAATGTCAGCCCACTCCAGTGTTCTTGCCTGGAGAATCCCAGGGACGGGGGAGCCTGGTGGGCTGCCATCTATGGGGTTGCACAGAGTCGGACATGACTGAAGCGACTTAGCAGCGGGAGAAGTCCCTATAATGAAAAGGGCATCTTTTTGGGGTATTAGTTCTAGAAGGTCTTGTAGGTCTTCATAGAACCGTTCAACTTCAGCTTCTTCAGCGTTACTGGTCGGAGCATAGACTTGGATTACTGTGATATTGAATGGTTTGCCTTGGAAACAAACAGATATCATTCTGTTGTTTTTGAGATTGCATCCAAGTACTGCATTTTGAACTCTTTTGTTGACCATGATGGCTACTCCATTTCTTCTAAGGGATTCCTGCCCGCAGTAGTAGATATAATGGTCATCTGAGTTAAATTCACCCATTCCAGTCCATTTCAGTTCGCTGATTCCTAAAATGTTGATGTTCACTCTTGCCATCTCCTGTTTGACCACTTCCTATTTGCCCTGATTCATGGACCTAACATTCCAGGTTCCTATGCAATATTGCTCTTTTCAGCATCAGATCTTGCTTCTATCACCCATCACTGGAATGTGAATTCAAGTGGGCCTTAGGAAGCATCACTATGAACAAAGCTAGTGGAGGTGATGGAATTCCAGTTGAGCTATTTCCAATTCTAAAACATGATGCTGTGAAAGTGCTGCACTCAATATGTCAGCAAATTTGGAAAAGTTAGCAGTGGCCACAAGACTGTAAGAGGTCAGCTTTCATTCCCATCCCAAGAAAGGCAATGCCAAAGAATGCTCAAACTACCACACAAGTGCACTCATCTCACATGCTAGTAAAGTAATGCTCAAAATTCTCCAAGCCAGGCTTCAGCAATATGTGAACTGTGAACTTCCTGATGTTCAAGCTGGTTTTAGAAAAGGCAGAGGAACCAGAGATCAAATTGCCAACATCTGCTGGCTCATCGAAAAAGCAAGACAGTTCCAGAAAAACATCTATTTCTGTTTTGTTGACTATGCCAAAGCCTTTGACTGTGTGGATCACAATAAACTGGAAATTTCTTAAATAGATGGGAATACCAGACCACCTGACCTGCCTCTTGAGAAATCTGTATGCAGATCAGGAAGCAACAGTTAGAACTTGACATGAAACAACAGACTGGTTCTAAACTGGGAAAGGAGTACGTCAAGGCTGTATACTGTCACCCTGCTTATTTAACTTATATGCAGAGTATACCATGTGAAATGCTGAGCTGGAGCAAGCACAAGCTGTAATCAAGATTGCCAGGAGAAATATCAATAACCTCAGATATGCAGATGACACCAACCTTATGGCAGAAAGTGAAGAGAAACTAAAGAGCCTCTTGATGAAAGTTAAAGAGGAGAGTGAAAAAGTTGGCTTAACGCTCAACATTCAGAAAACTAAGATCATGGCTTCCGGTCCCATCACTTCTTAGCAAATAGATGGGGAAAGAGTGGCTGACTTTATTTTGGGGTCTCCAAAAGCACTGCAGATGGTAACTTCAGCCATGAAATTAAAAGATGAATACTCCTTGAATGGAAAGTTTTGACCAACATAGACAACATATTAAAAAGCAGAGACATTGCTTTTCCAACAAGGCCCATCTAGTCAAAGCTATGGTTTTTCCAGTAGTTATGTATGGATGTGAGATTTGGACTCTAAAGAAAGCTGAACACTGAAGAGTTGATGCTTTTGAACTGTTGTGTTGGAGAAGACTCTTGAGAGTCCCTTGGAATGCAAGGAGGTCCAACCAGTCCATCCTAAAGGAGATCAGTCCTGAGTGTTCATTGGAAGGACTATGTTGAAGCAGAAACTCCGATACTTTGGTCACCTGATGTGAAGAGCTGACTCATTTGAAAAGACCGTGATGCTGTGAAAGATTGAAGGCAGAAGGAAAAGGGAATGGCAGAGGATGAGATGGTTGGATAGCATCACCGACTCAATGGATATGAGTTTTGGTAAACTCCAGCAGTTGGTGATGGACAGGGATGCCTGGCATGCTGTGGTCCATGGGGCCTCAAAGAGTCGGACACGACTGAGTGACTGAACTGAACTGAACTGAACCACAGGCAATTGTTGAAAGGTTTGCTTCACAGAGAACACCTCTGCCCCTATTTGAGTGGAAGAAGTGCAGCATCTCATCTTCTCTAGCAATGCAAAGAGCACAGCTTCGGAGGAAGCAGGAAGTCTTCCATAAAGTGCTTTTGCCATTCCTTTTGTTCCTTTAACATAAAATGATTTTAAAATTTTTGATTAATTCAGATGGGAAAATTTAGATCAGAAGGCAAGGCATCTTTAAAGTAAAGATGACTGTATTTTTAACAGAGCAATATGTCTAAGAAAGTAAGAAAAAATCCTAATGTGTATGTGCATGCATGTGTGTGTATTTTTAACCATTTCATCGAAGTATAGTTGAGATGCAAAAAGATGAACATATTTAATGCACATAACTTAATGAGTACAAGAATTAGTATAAATCATCATCACCATCAAGGCTATAGGCATATTCATCACTCCTGAAGTTCCATCTTGGCCCTGAATTATTATTATTCTGTATGGTGTGCTAAAAACACAACATAAAATCCATCTTCTCAGTTCAGTTCAGTTCAGTTGCTCAGTCGTGTCCGACTCTTTGTGACCCCATGAATCGCAGCATGCCAGGCCTCCCTGTCCATCACCAACTCCAGGAGTTCACTCAGACTCACATCCATTGAGTCAGGGATGCCATCCAGCCATCTCATCCTCTGTCATCCCCTTCTCATCCTGCCCCCAATTCCTCCCAGCATCAGAGTCTTTTCCAATGAGTCAGCTCTTCGCATGAGGTGGCCAAAGTACTGGAGTTTCAGCTTTAGCATCATTCCTTCCAAAGAAATCCCAGGGCTGATCTCCTTCAGAATGGACTGGTTGGATCTCCTTGCAGTCCAGGGGACTCTCAAGAGTCATCTCCAACACCACAGTTCAAAAGCATCAATTCTTCGGCGCTCAGCTTTCTTCACAGTCCAACTCTCACATCCATACATGACCCCTGGAAAAACCATAGCCTTGACTAGACAGACCTTTGTTGGCAAAATAATGTCTCTACTTTTGAATATGCTATCTAGGTTGGTCATAACTTTCCTCCCAAGGAGTAAGCGTCTTTTAATTTCATGGCTGCAGTCAGCATCTGCAGTGATTTTGGAGCCCAGAAAAATAAAGTCTGACACTGTTTCCGCTGTTTCCCCAACTATTTCCCATGAAGTGATGGGACCAGATGCCATGATCTTTGTTTTCTGAATGTTGAGCTTTAAGCCAACTTTTCACTCTCCACTTTCACCTTCATCAAGAGGCTTTTAGTTCCTCTTCACTTTCTGCCATGAGGGTGGTGTCATCTGCATATCTGAGGTTACCAATATTTCTCCCGGCAATCTTGATTCCAGCTTGTGTTTCTTCCAGTCCAGCGTTTCTTGTACTCTGCATATAAGTTAAATAAACAGGGTTCATGACATTGTACAGGAGACAGGGATGAAGATCATCCCCATGGAGAAGAAATGCAAAAAAGCAAAATGACTGTCTGGGGAGGCCTTACAAATAGCTGTGAAAAGAAGAGAAGCGAAAAGCAAAGGAGAAAAGGAAAGAAGTAACCATCTGAATGCAGAGTTCTAAAGAATAGTAAGAAGAGATAAGAAAGCCTTCTTCAGTGATCAATGCAAAGAAGTAGAGGAAAACAACAGAATGGGAAAGACTAGAGATTTCTTCAAGAAAATCAGAGAGAGATACCAAAGGAACGTTTCATGCAAAGATGGGCTCGATAAAGGACAGAAATGGTATGGACCTAACAGAAGCAGAAGATATTAAGAAGAGGTGGCAAGAATACACAGAAGAACTGTACAAAAAAGAGCTTCACGACCCAGATAATCACCATGGTGTGATCACTGACCTAGAGCCAGACATCCTGGAATGTGAAGTCAAGTGGGCCTTAGAGGGCATCGCTATGAACAAAGCTAGTGGAGGTGATGGAATTCCAGTGGAGCTATTTCAAGTCCTGAAAGATGATGCTACTCAATATGCCAGCAAATTTGGAAAACTCAGCAGTGGCCTTTTCCAGTGGACTGGAAAAGGTCAGTTTTCATTCCAACCCCAAAGAAAGGCAATGCCAAAGAATGCTCAAACTACTGCACAATTGCACTCATCTCACATGCTAGTAAAGTAATGTTCAAAATTCTCCAAGCCAGGCTTCAGCAATACGTGAACTGTGAACTTCCTGATGTTCAAGCTGGTTTTAGAAAAGGCAGAGGAACCAGAGATCAAATTGCCAACATCCGCTGGATCATGGAAAAAGCAAGACAGTTCCATAAAAACATCTATTTCTGCTTTATTGACTATGCCAAAGCCTTTGACTGTGTAGATCACAATAAACTGTGGAAAATTCTGAAAGAGATGGGAATACCAGACCACCTGATCTGCCTCTTGAGAAATTTGTATGCAGGTCAGGAAGCAACAGTTAGAACTGGACATGGAACAAAAATCTCTACTTACCCAGGAATCATATGCCAATTGACTCCTCCTCCAAACTGGGTCTTGTGGCCTTATTTATCTCTTCTCAAAATGTGGGTGGTATCGCCAGACTCTTGTCTTGGTTAGTAAAATGCACTATCAGCTCTAATTTTCCTCATCATATTTATAAGAATTCAGGGAAATAAAAAATACATATTAATCAGAGAAAGTCATCAATGTTACTTCTGATGTTACAGTCCATGCATTAGCTAGCCGACCAGAAGTATGTGGGGTGGGGGGACTCCAGGTCACACTGCCCACTCCAGCATTTGGTGAATTAGGCAGACTTAGGTTTGCCCTCTGGTCTGAAATCTGCTCCTTTGTATTTCAGACGAGATTTCTAACATCTTCATTACAGTGTCTTGTGAGAATTCAGAGAGAGAAAGAATGTAAAGCACTCACTGCAATTCCTGGTACTCTGTTCAATATATAGTAACTTTGATTATCATTATAGACTGATTAAGAATGAGGACTATTGACTTCTAATGCCCATGGAATACTCCAGCAAGGGCCAATTCTTAACATTTGTGCCTGTTTCCTTCTCTCTAAACTGAAGAATAATACCGTCCTCGTCTATTTGATGAGATCATTAAAAGGATCCAACATGAAGAAACTCTGGCAATTGCAATTCTGGGGAACCAAATGCTTGAGTCAGAAGTAGCCAAGTACACATTTCATTTTTATTTCATTGCAATGGGTTGATCAAGTATGTGCTTAATTACCTTGTGTTTGTGGTAGGATGAAGAGCGAGAGTCAGGAAAAAGAAAAATCTAGAATAAACTTGCTTTTCAATTGGGTGAGAAGAAACATTTTGGAGAAGAAAAATTTATAGTTACATAATTGGTTGAAAATTGGGTGGGTTCAATAAGGTGACAAGCATGCTTCTAATAAAATGAGAATTGAAAATCATGGATTATCACGAAAGAGTAAACAACGGAGAATATTGGACTCCAGGAAATTATTGCTTAAGACTGTTAAGAAGTGAAACTCTGCTTAGTTTCTTTTTTGGCCTTCAAACACACACCCACCCACACCACACACACTTGATTCCTTGTGATTAAGCAGCTTTGTTCCTGTCATTTTCAACATGCCACTGCTTCCCAGAACTTGGGGAACTTTTGTGGAATAGGGCTCCCTGGTTCTCAAGCGTCCCTCCAGAGTTATAACTCTGGTTTTTGAAGAGGTGCACCAGAGGCAGAGTGCATACTGTGTCACTTCCAGTATTTATAGGGAACCAAATGCTTGAGTCAAAAGTTGCCAAGGATACATTTCATTTTGATTTAAAGGACAGTTGATGCCTAAAATTGAAGAGAACACAAGTGGTTATTAATAAAATAGGTACTAGGAATTAACCACTGAGAAACACAACTCTTTTACATTCAGTCAGTGATGCTGATTTGTAATTAGGTACCAAAGTGAAAGTTGCTCAGTCATGTCCGATTCTTTGCGACCCCATGGACTATACAGTCCATGGAATTCTCCAGGCCAGAATACTGGAGTGGGTAGCCTTTCCCTTCTCCAGGGGATCTTCCCAATCCGGGGATCGAACCCAGGTCTCCGCGTTGCAAGCAAATTCTTTACCAACTGAGTCACAAGGGAAGCCCTAGGTACCAAAAGCAGGTTCCTAATATCAATAAAATGAGAATTAGTTTTCTGAATGATGGTATTCTGTGACTGAGCCTTGGATCTTCACTTATGATGAAAAGGCAAATGGGGGCATTTTGATATGTTGCTGGAAAGATCATTTTCTCTAGCTGTTCTGTAAAGCTCTGTTCATTCCCCTGACTTCAATGCCACAATAACTTGGCAAGAGGGTACAATGGCTCACAAACGGATGCTTACAGAGGCATTTAAATTATCCAGACTTCACTGCAGCTTGAAGAAAATGAAGGGGCACATGGTTACTGTAAATGTGGACCTTTCCATTGAATGGTGATATATAAGACTGATGACTAATAAACATACCCTACATGGGAAACAGTTGAGTGATGACATCTTTCTTCTTTCACCCTTTTAACAAGCCACCATGGCTGGGATTTTACTTAAGGAATATATGGGAAACAGACTAAGCCCCAAGGCAGATCACCCTGGCAGCTGTAGAAAGAGAAGGCTTTACTTTCCCATGTATGTTATCTGCATTTTTCTATCATTTTAACATCTGCCAGTGAGATCAGCATGGTCCCTTGCATGCTGCACATTGAATGCCCAAGTTTGGTGAACAACTGTGGCTTCCGGCCTTAAGAGACAAAAGAGGCTATTAGGCCACAGCCTTTGAGGCCCTGCCGCCAGCCCTAGCCATATGCTTAGCTTTTTGGACAAATAAATTCACCAAGGTTCCCTGCAATCTTGGGCACAATTTTTTGTTCAGCCATCCTTTTTCCTATGTCTCCAACAAGGAAGATGCTTGTAGTTCCTTGATCCTCATGAGATTCATCATGATCAAGTGAGAGGTTGATTGCAATTTTGCAAAACATGAAGTGAAAGGCAAAATATCATATTATTGGCTAATACCACTTTAAAACAAATATATTTATTTTATCTTCTCCATGAGATTTATTATGTCCAGTTACTTAATTTTTGGCTGCAGAAATATATTTCTGAGTGTACAACTAGCTTAGTTTGTCATTAGACTCTATCACTGAGCATGCTCCTACCCTTTTGTAATATCTACTCTATTTTCTCCTGTGTTGCTGAAATTTTCCAAAAATATCCTTAGACCTGCCTCATTCTTTATTAAGATATAATTATATGAAAAGATGGGGAAGGCAATGGCACCCCACCCCAGTACTCTTGCCTGGAAAATCCCATGGATGGAGGAGCCTGGTAGGCTCCAGTCCATGGGGTCGCTAAGAGTCGGACACGACTGAGTGACTTCACTTTCACTTTTCACTTTCATGCATTGGAGAAGGAAATGGCAACCCACTCCAGTGTTCTTGCCTGGAGAATCCCAGGGACAGAAGAGCCTAGTGGGCTGCTGTCTGTGGGATCACACAGAGTCGGACACAACTGAAGTGACTTAGCAGCAGCAGCAGCATATGAAAAAAACCTACTGTAGCACACGGGGAACTCTATTCAATACTCTGTAATGGCCTATGGGGTGTAACTGATTCCTTTGTTGCACAATTGATACTAACTCAACATTGTAAATCAACTATACACCCATAAAATTTTTTTTAAACATATATTAATCCCTCATTGGTTCAATTATTTTCAAATATTTTCTCCCACCTCATAGGTTCCCTTTTTATTCTACTGATGGTTTCTCTTGATATACAAAAGCTTTTTAGTTTGATATAGTCCAACATCTTTATTTTTGGTTTTGTTGTCTTTGCACGACTGAGCGATTTCACCTTCACTTTTCACTTTCATGCATTGGAGAAGGAAATGGCAACCCACTCCAGTGTTCTTGCTTGGAGAATCCCAGGGATGGGGGAGCCTGGTGGGCTGCCGTCTATGGGGTCGCATAGGTTTGGACACGACTGAAGTGAGTTAGCTGCAGCAGCAGCCTTTGCTTTTGGTGCCAAATAAAAAAACAGTCTTTCTCGTCTATAAATTTTATGGCTTCAGGTTTTTAATCCACTTTGAGTTGATTTCTGTCTATGGGGGTAAGATAGGGGTCCAGTTTCATTCTTCTTCATGTCTGTCCAGTGTTCCCAACCCATTTATTGAAGAGCCCATTGTTTCCTTTTTGTATATTCTTAGCTGCTTTGTTATTGACCATAAATATGAAGGATTATTTCTGGGCTCACTATTCTATTCCACTGATATATATGTCTAATTTTATGCCAATACCATATTGTTTAATCATTATAGTTTTGTGCTGCTGCTGCTGCTAAGTCGCTTCAGTCGTGTCCGACTCTGTGCAACCCCATAGACAGCAGCCCACCAGGCTCCCTCATCCCTGTGATTCTCCAGGCAAGAATACTTGAGTGAGTTGCCATTTCCTTCTCCAATGCATGAAAGTGAAAAGTGAAAGTGAAGTCGCTCAGTTGTCCCCGACTCTTAGCGACCCCATGGACTGCAGCCTACCAGGCTCCTCCACCCATGGGATTTTCCAGGCAAGAGTACTGGAGTGGGGTGCCATTGCCTTCTCTGTTATAGTTTTGTAATACGCTTGAAATCAATAAGTGTGGTGCTTCCTGCTTTGTTTTTCTTTCTCTAGATTGTTTTGACAATTCATTATTTTTGTGTTTCCATACACATTTTAGAATTGTTTGTTCTCTTACTGTGAGTGTCACTGGAATTTTAAAAGAGCTTTAACTGACTCTGGATTATTTTGGGTAGAATGGACATTTGAACAATATTAATTCTTCCAGTCTATGAGCACAGAATATATTTTAATTTATTTATGTCTTCTTCCATTTATTTTATCAATGTCTTGTAGTTTTCACTGTACATATCATTTTATACTCTTAGTTGAATTTATTCTTAGGTGTTTTTTTTTCTTTGATGTAATTATAAAAGAATCACAACTTATTTTTTATATATTGATTTTATATTTTGAAACATTACAAATTCATTTATTAGTTCTAACATTTTCGTGGTCATTTTTCTATAAAAATTAATTAACTTGCTTAATCCTATTTCTATTCTTGAACCATAGTTAGGTGGATTTAAGCACACAGGTCAGTTACTCCAATTTTCCAGATTCTTACCACATCTTATTCTTATGCTACTGGAATTAGTTTTTTTAGAATGAAGAATAGCATATACGTGCCTAAGGATCTGGTCATTCTAAAACCACATTATTTTTAGGGGAAGGAAGGGGAACAGGTCCTTGCTTAGATATACAGATATACAGTTATTCTGTTATTTCAACATGAATATAAACTATAAACGTCCTGGATATCTAGAGTATCTCAAACTCTATGAGCCTTCCTATTTGACTTTTTATTATGTACTACTTAAAGCAGTTTCCGGGGTCCAGCCTCCTGAGAATTGAATAGAAGATGTTGAGGTCAGCATGATTTGACATGACTACCACCAGGTCAATGTGACCATTTTCAGGACTAAATGCTAATCCTGTGGTCAGTTCAAATAATAATGCTGTTCCATTGGTCCTTCTTTTATTATATTTGTTGCTAAAACAAATGTGCATTTAGAATCAAGATTGCATGCCTAAGATGATGTGGAAGAGGAAGTTATAAAGTTAAAAGTTCTTGCTCCCTACTCTCCACTTCTCACCCCATCCTGCCCAACTACATAAACATTAAAATACTATCTAGACATACTTCACTGTGAGCCTTAGGAATGTATGTTTCTATTGGCAACCAAGTTCCTAAACATCACTGCACACCAACTAGGAAAGAATCGGGACTGATGAAAACACAAAGGTAAGATTTGTTCTAGATGATTTATTCTTCTGTAATTTCTTCCAAGAACCCTCCATCCCCAACACACACTCCCCTATTTCTCTTAAATAAATAATAAACTTTCGAAGTCCTTTAACTTTTTTTTCTTATAGACATCATTCTAAAGGAAAATAGAGCCCCATGTATTTTGGACGTTTATGTAAGTTCCAAAAAAGGAATCACTCTGGTGCAGTTTCAACCCTCACTACAGCAGGTTTCTTTATGGTGAATATGACAAAGGGCAGGCTGTGCTGCAAAAATGCCAGCCATCTCTGTGTTCGCAAACCTTCTATCACTCTTCTTGATTTGACATGAAATATTAAACACCAGTTACCAGCAAAAGGTTATTGAACACAGATGTCCACTATCACTTTCAAATTGCTAAAGTCATTTCAGGTTTATATATTTTCTTTGCTTAAGCATTCGCATGCAACGCAAATGTTCTGTGACAGTAATGATTTCACAATATACCCTTTCAATTAGGAAAGCACATCGTATATGTGTTTTCATTTTTAAAATGCCTATTTGTTTTATTCAAAAGTTCTGTGTCCCTCGCTAAAAAATGGGACCTGGGATTGAGAAATAAATAGAAAGAAAGAGCTCCACCTACTGATTCATTTTAAAAACTTTTTTTTTCCTCCCTGAATTGAAAATACTCAGCATGACAGCGATCTGGTGAGCAATCAATTCAAACTGTTTGGTTTACAAAAAAAAAAAAAAAAGATACAAGAGTTGCCCCCATGAAGAGAAGCAGATTAGAATGGAGCTCTGTCTCAGTAACTGAAAAAGCTCCCCCGACCCCTGCCTTTGCTGTGCCCCTCAGAAGCCCTAATTAATAAGTCTGCTTCAGGGTTAGTACTCCCCAGAGATATGGGTTAACTGTAGCATTCACTTTTGCTGGATTTAACAGAATCCTCACGAGTCACACATTTTGCTGCTTTACAATGATCACATTCATGTCCCTGGCTGCCTCTTCTTTCTGAAGGACGTGGTGGGCCCTCTTTGAAAGGATTTACAGGGCCATTTCTCCCGCCGGTGAAACCAGGATTGTTCAGCACCTACCATGCTACTCCCTTCCCCACTACTGCCAGACTCTAGTGACTTCATAGGGATGGTGAAGAAAAACATCCACTGAGAACCTGGGGGTATTTCAAGGAAGCCAAGAGTAATTACTTGAGGAGAAACTGCTGTGCCAGCCTCCTGGGAGCAAGGATTGAGAGCAGCAGCTGGAATGATGACTCTCTGTGACTTCCACCAGCTCCACCCTGCTACCTCTGTGGTTGAGAAGCTTCCAGGATCATATCTAACCTCTTCTTTAGAGCTTCTTTTGAGAAGGGCATCTTTTCATGTCTTCCATTCTGTGCCAACCCAGGCAGCTTCCTTGGGATACAGACAGAGGTGACTTACTGGGGAAATTTCCTGGCTGCCTGGGAGTGTGACAATGTTCTTGATTTTAGGTACCCATTGCTTCCAGCTTAGGCCCTGCTTCCTGTATTACAGAATTTCTCTTAAGATAAACAAACACCAGACTGTATTCATCTCATACATTCAAGCAGTGGATATAGAAAATATTACCAATGGGCGACAAGATGATATCTGGGAACACACAATGGAGTCATTTAGATTAAAGTCTCCTTCCTTTGAATCTGTCTGCTCAGTCATGCATTCCTATAAACATGATTAACTAACCATAAGACCCAGGAATTCAAAGTCTGAATAGAAAATGTCTATTCTTCCCCAAATGAATCACACATCACCTATCACTGCAGAGTTGCCAAACTCTATGGTTTTCTCGTCAAACATAAATTCAAGAGCTGACCACAGCCAGGGAAAGGAATTTCTTATAAATCAAATAACTACACACATTAGAGGGAGATGCAGAGAACCCACTGCCACATTTCAGTCAATCAAAAATATATGTAATGAGAATCTCCCATGTTCAAGGTGCTGTGCTTGGTGTCGTGGGGGGTTGTGTTTAGTGAAATATGACCTGGTTCTAACTCTCAAGTAAGGAAATGCCTACTTCACGTTGCTGCTGTGAGGATTATACGCAATTACCAAGCACAATGCCTGGCACATTGTCAGTGACAGGTAATGACCACTATTATCATTACTAGCATTGTAATATAATATTCAGGTAATATTTAAAACCTAACTGGAAGAGACGTCACATGATGGACGAGTTACCGAATTATTGACCTAGACACTAATCGTTCTGAGTTCAGAAGAAAAGGGAATTCCTGGAGTCTAAAGTAGGTGAGATGGTTTTATGCAGATGATTTTAGCCCTAATTACAATTTACTATTTTGGGAAGCTCATGAAGGTCTAGGCATCAGGTTGCTGCTGCTGCTGCTGCTGCTGCTAAGTCGCTTCAGTCGTGTCCAACTCTGTGCGACCCCATAGACGGAAGCTCACCAGGCTCCCCTGTCCCTGGGATTCTCCAGGCAAGTATACTGGAGTGGGTTGCCATTTCCTTCCCCAATGCATGAAAGTGAAAAGTGAAAGTGAAGTCACTCAGTCGTGTCCGACTCTTAGCGACCCCATGGACTGGAGCCTACCAGGATCCTCCGTCCATGGGATTTTCCAGACAAAAATACTGGGGTGGGGTGCCATTGCCTTCCCCGGGCATCAGGTTGAGTAACTAACAATTTCATCTGTTTTTAACTTTGATAATCAAATGATGTAGACATAAACACCCCCATTTACAGATGAGAAAATGAGGCTCAGAAAGGCTAAGCAAGACAGTTTGTGTCACAAAGCCCTGACACCAAAGCTTGCAGTTTTAGGACTTAATCAAATGGTCTGCATCATAGAATTATAGACTATTAGAGCTGGAAGCAGAGACCATGTTGTCTTAACTGCTCACTTGACAGAGGTAAAGAAGCAGAGGTCCAGTGAAGGAAATTAATTTGTTCATACACATAACTAGTGACATAACTGAAATTAGAAACCAAGGAGCTGGTTTCAAGTTGGTACTATTTCCAGTATCTTTCCAAAGTATTTTCCAATATTTATCTTAAGTCAATAACACTTTTAAAATACAAATGTAAAAGATTATACTAAGAGAAATCTTTGTGCTTCAAGTTAATTTTATATAAACTCTTCTCTCTGCTGAGAAGATATTTAATGATTTCCTATTAGAAGTATTCTCTACCTCACATCCCACCCAATTCCATTCCTTATGTGTACAAACACACACACAAACTGAAAATACATACAATCTATTTTTATTTAGATGGTAAAATGTAGGCTAAATTTATATCACAGTATTTGGAACTTCTATTTAATCTCAGGTTTAACTGGATCTTTAGGTCCTCAAATTTATCTTTTAGTAGGATTTGGAGCTAATTTGTTTCTTTGCTGCTCCTGCTAAGTCATCTCAGTCGTGTCCGACTCTGTGTGACCCCATAAACAGCTCCCCCATCCCTGGGATTCTCCAGGCAATTTGTTTCTTTAGAATTGTATAATTTAGGAAAATATGGCAAAAATCTACCATAGTAGATGCTACAGTCCAAAAATTTAACCAATGTTAAAATCCAAAAGCTCAAAGTAATGGTTTTAGGAGGTGAGGTATTTGGAAGGTAAATAGGTCGTGAGTGTAGAGCCCCCATGAATGGAAGTAGTACCCCACAGAGCTCTCTAGCTCCTTTCACCACATGAGGACCTAGGGAGAAGGCGATGGTTATGAACCAGGAAGAGTGTTCTCATCAGAAGGCGATCATGCTGATTCCTTGATTTGGACTTCAAATTTCCAAAACTCTGAAAAATAAATTTCTGTTGTTATCAGCCACCAGTGCTTTGTGATAGCAGCCTGTATGGACTAAGAGAGTAGATATTAATAATCGATTACAAAACTTTATTATTTGGCTCATGAGTATTCCAAGATCAGTCAGAGTACCCATCAATCAGATTGTCAAGTGTGAAAAGTTTTGCTCTCCCTGATCACAAACTCTTCTTCTTGGTCTGATATGATCATGCTGCTCTGTGTCCCTTTTTGTTTTCTTTTACAGTGCCCTACCAAATGCTAGAGCTGACGCAGGCACAAAATTAAAAGAAGCATACAACACAGCACTACACTAGGCAGGATTTTTTTTTTTTTTTAACAAAAGAGCTATAACAGAAATTTGTAATTTATCTTTTAGTTTCCTAATTCAATCAGGTACTGTGAACTTCCACATGTTCAAGCTGGATTTAGAAAAGGCAGAGGAAACAGAGATCAAATTCCCAACATCCACTGGATCATCAAAAAAGCAAGAGAGTTCCAGAAAAACATCTATTTCTGCTTTATTGACTATGCCAAACCCCTTGACGGTGTGGATCACAAAAAACTGTGGAAAATTCTGAAAGAGATAAGAATACCAGACCACCTCTCCTGCCTCCTGAGAAATCTGTATGCAGGTATAGAAAAAACAGAACAGGACATGGAACAACAGACTGTCCAAACTGGGAAAGGAGTACTTCAAGGCTGTATACTGTTACCCTGCTTATTTAACTTATATGCAGAGTACATCATGAGATATGCTGGGCTGGATGAAGCACAAGCTGGAATCAAGATTGCCAGGAGAAATATCAATAACCTCAGATATACAGATGACACCACACTTACGGCAGAAAACAAAGAACGAAAGAGCCTCTTGATGAAAGTGAAAGAGGAGAGTGAAAAAGTTGGCTTAAAACACAACATTCAGAAAACTAAGATCATGGCATCTGGTCCCGTCACTTCATGGCAAATAGATGGGGAAACAATGGAAACAGTGACAGTCTTTATTTTGCGGGGGCTCCAAAATCACTGCAGATGGTGACTGCAGCCATGAAATTAAAAGATGCTTGCTCCTTGGAAGGAAAGTTATGACCAACCTAAACAGCCTATTAAAAAGCAGAGACATTACTTTGTCAACAAAAGTCCATCTAGTCAAAGCTATGGTTTTTCCAGTAGTCATTTATGGTTGTGAGAGTTGGACTATAAAGAAAGTTGAGTGTTGAATTGATGCTTCTGAACTGTGGTGTTGGAGAAGACTCTTGAGAGTCCCTTGGCCTGCAAGGAGATCCAACCAGTTAATTCTAAAGGAATTCAGTCCTGATTATTCATTGGAAGGACTAGTGCTGAAGCTGAAACTCCAATAGCTTGGCCACCTGATGTGAAGAACTGGCTCATTGGAAAAGACCCTGATGCTGGCAAAGATTGAAGGCAGGAAGAGAAGGGGATGACAGAAGATGAGATGGTTGGATGGCATCACCGACTCAATGGATATGAGTTTGAATAAGCTCCAGGAGTTGTTCATGGACATGGAAGCCTGGTATGCTGCAGTCCATGGGGTTGCAAAGAGTCGGACATGACTGAGCAACTGAACTGAACTGAATTCAATCATATTTTTCTTTCTGAGAGTGCAATCATCATCACAAAGCAAATAGCCATGTAATTATCATCATGACATGAAATAAATTATTGTCAGTTCCGAGGAGGCCTCTTTGTGCCCACTGTCTCCCTCTCCCTCAAAATTACCAATGCTTTGAATGCTAGCCTAATGATTTCCTTGCTTTTCTTAATACTATCAAAGTCTGCCTTGTTAAACACTTCAGGTTTTCCTGTTTTTAAAGTGTATTTAAGTTGGTTTATATATATATATGTACTATGTGCATTAATATTTATTTGTTAAAGGACATTTTTCCAGTTTTGTCTATTTTAAATGATGCTATTATGAATAATTTTGTGCATATTTGGTGTTATCTTGAGAGTACATTAAACAGTTAAATTATGGGGTCATGAAATATGGTTGGTCTTCCCTGGTGGTTCAGACAGTAAAGAATCTTCCTGCTTTGTGGGAAACCCGGGTTGAATCCCTGGGTGGGGAAGATCCCCTGTAGAAGGGAATGGCAACCCACTTCAATATTCTTGCCTGGAGAATTCCATGGACAGTAGAGCCTGGTAAGCTACAGTCCATGGGGTCACAAAGAGTTCAGACACAACTGAGTGACTAACACTTTCACTTTCAAAATATGATCAGCTTTAGAAGATGCATTTTTCCAAAGTAGTTGTAGTACTCTATCCCAAAGTACTAGTGTGTGAGAATTTCCATTGTGCCCATAATATTTTTTATTATCAACATTTTAAAATTTGGACATTCTTTAGGTGCTCTTAATGTGCATTTTCATGGTTTCTAATGAGTTTGAATATCTTTTCATATATTCCATATGTTTACTAGATATTTGCTACCACAGTGTGTGTGTGTATAGTGCCCTTTCAGCTCTCTTGTTTTTTTTTTTTTTAATTGGGTTTTCTGCTTGCCTCTTACTCCTAGGTAAGAGTCCTTTATATAATCTTGGAAAAAAGGTCTATATCAGTAGTACATGTTGAGAGCATATTTCTTCTCTTGGTGATTTGTTTTTAACTATCTTGTATATTTTGATGAACAGAAATATTCGGTTTTAATATATATCCTCATTTATCTATCCTTTCTTTATGGTTAGTGCTTTTGTTTCTCATTTCAGTTTTTACTTAAAACAAGATTATGAATATATTACACAAATTGTCTTTTAGATGCTTTATTGTTTTACCTTTAATATTTAAGCCAATAATACATATGGATTTGATGCTTGTGTATGATATGCAATAAGGTCAAGTTTTTTTTTAATTTTTCTATGCATAGTCAGTTTTCCCAGTATCATTTATTGAAAAGACCATATATCCCAACTATTATAGTACCAATGTAGTTATAAATCACATGTCCATATACATATCTGTCTGTTGATGGGAATCTTGATTCTGTTCATTATATCTTTATAAGCCAATACCATGATCTCTTAATTACTGTAACTTTTTGATGCACAGTAGAGCAATGCCAACCACTAGTGGTTACTTACAAAAGAGATTCATCTGCAGAAAATATACAAGAGGAACATCAGAGGAAGAATGAAAATTAATATATGCTGGCACATCCAGGGCTGAGTCTTTGGACCACTTCTCTTTTCTTCCTACACTAATTGCTTAGGTCATCTCATCCATTCTCATGGTTTGAAATACCATCTATATACTAATGGCTCAAAACACTATGTACCCAACCTAACTTTCCCCATGAATTTTGGACTCAAGTCTGGAAGAGCCTACATGATATTTCCCCCTAAAAATCTAATAGCTATCTCAAACTTAACTAACTCCTGATGCCTGCCCCTCCCCGATAAAATTCTAGCTCTTTCTTGTTGTCCTTATCATCTCAAAGAGCAATTTGATTCTTTCATAAATTTTTTTTTTTTGCTCTTCTCTTTCTTACCCATCCATTGTCCACATCCATTGCATCATTCATTCTCTTTCTCCACATCTATCGCATCAGAAAATTTTCTTTGTTCTGCATGAAATTATATCAAAAATTAACACCTACCAGCTGTACTCTTGGCTTGCCTGGTGGTGCTAGTGGTAAAGAACCTCCTGCCAATGCAGGAGACATTAAGAGACATGCATTTGATCCTTGAGTTGGGAAGATCCTAAAGGAGAATGGCAACCCATTCCAGTATTCTTACCTGGAGAATCTCACGGAGAGAGGAGCTTGTCAGGCCACAGTGCATAGGGTCACAAAGAGTCAGACATGACTGAAGCAATTAAGCATGCACTCTCCTCTTGACATGCTGGACACCATCTTCTCATGCCAGGATTAAGGTAATAGCTCCTCACTAGTCTCTCTTCTCTTCTACTCCTATTTCTCCATAAATTATATCTATGCAAGAAAACATAATTATTTTCCTGTTAGTCCCCTTTTCAAAAATGAATTTCCACATTACTCAGAGTAAAAACAAAAATACTACGTTGAACAAATTCCTAAATGATCTGGTTCCTTGGCAACTCTTTGGTTTCATTTCTTAATATTCTTCCCTTCTCTCTGTTCCAGCTACCTTGTCCTCGAACATGCCAGGCAAGCTACCTGCTTAGTGTTTTCACATTAGCTATTCCTTCTTCCTGGAGCATTATTGGTTGTCTCCCTGCAGATAGCAACATGTCTAAATTTCTCATTTCTTTTAGTTCTTAACTCTGTCTTCATCATTTCAATAAGACTATCCCTGGACACCTTATCTAGGAATTTCAAAGTATAACATTTCATATAGCCTTTCCATGCTCTGTTTTTCTCCTTAACAATTATTACTATCTAATATACTACTTTGGAGAAGGCAATGGCACCCTACTCCAGTACTCTTGCCTGGAAAATCCCATGGACGGAGGAGCCTGGTAGGCTGCAATCCATGGGGTCGCTAAGAGTCAGGCACCACTGAGCAACTTCACTTTCACTTTTCCCTTTCATGCATTGGAGAAGGAAATGGCAACTCACTCCAGTGTTCTTGCCTGGAGAATCCCAGGGACGGGGGAGCCTGGTGGGCTGTCGTCTATGGGGTCGCACAGAGTCGGACACGACTGAAGTGACTTAGCAGCAGCAGCAACATACTACCTAAAATACATACTTTCCTTGTTTATATTATTTATATTGTGGATCTTTGAAGTGATGTGACTTGAGGCTTAAGTGGAGATATTAGTCTTAAAAGAAGTAAGAGGAGTATATCGACTGCAACAGGTCATAAGTAGAATTGGATAAATGCCCACATAAGTGGGTTTATAAGTCTGGTTGGTTGAGGAGTCTATACATAATTAACTCCATTGACAACATTCCTGACTACCTACATATTATCTTCAAAAGGTTTGACTGGGCTGAGCAGATTTCTTGAAACTATGTTTTGAAAAAAATCTTTGATTGCTCAGTTTCTGTGCTTTGTAATCATATTTGAACACTTCAACTACTGAACATGGTTGAAAGTTGGGAAGATGGAAAATGGCATGGTGACAAGAAGAGAGAAATATGCACATCCAAGTTCAATATTTTCACACTCATTTGAGTTTCAAAATTCTTATCAATTTAAGAAGTAACTAAAAGTTACATCTCTAGATTTAGCTGATTGTATTAACCCAAATGTAGGAAACTCTGAATCTGATTGGCCCTATAAAAGAGTCAGTAGATAGATAATTCCGGATCACATTCAGTAAGTAGAAGGTACAGGCTTACAAGAAAACTTTAGCACCATTCTTACCCTACTCTCATGTGGTCATCCAGGGGTAAGGTGACTTCCTGGATGAACAAACACTTAGAGTTCAAAGACTGTGTTTGTTGTGGGTTGAACTATATTCCTGGAACTGTATTCCAATGTATTACTAGAGGTAATTGTGAATTTGACTTAATTTGAGAATGGACCCTGGACAGACATCTATTAACCAGAATGTAGATAGATGGTAAAGAGTCTGCCTATAGTGTGGTAGACCCAGGTTCGATCCCTGGGTGGGGAAGATCCCGTGGAGAAGGAAATGGCAACCCACTCCAGTATCCTTGCCTGGAAAATCCCATGGATGAAGGAGCCTGGCAGGCTACAGTCCATGGGGTTGCAAAGAGTCAGACATGACTGACTGATTTCCCTTTAATTTGAGAATATGGTCTTTGGAGATGATTAAGTTAAGATGAAGTCATTAGGGTAGACCCTAATCCAATAAGTGCTAAGTTGCTTCAGTTGGGTCTGGCTCTTTGAATACTACGGACTGTAGTCCACCAAGGTCCTCTGTCCATGGGGATTCTCCAGGCAAGAATACTGGAGTGGACTGTCATGCCTTACTCCAGGGGATCTTCTTGAACCAGGGATCTAACTCATGTCTTTTATGTCTTCTGCATTGGCAGGTGGGGTCTTTACCACTAGCACCACCTTGGAAGCCAATCCAATATGACTAGTATACTTATAAACCAAAAATTTGGACAGGAGAAGACATGCACAAGGAGAATGCTATGTGGATATGGTAACAGATATCTAGAAGATGCATCTACAAGGTAAGGATGCTGAAGATGGTCAGTAAATCATCAGAAGCCAGACAGGAGGTATGGAACGGATTCTTCTTCACAGTCCTCAGAAAGAACCAAACCTGCTGACATCTTGATCTCAGATTTCTATCTACCAGAAGTATGAGACAATTTTATTGTTTATGCCACATAGTTTGTGGTACTTTCTTATAGCAGCCCTAGGAAACTAATGTGGTCCCTATTCTTCTTAGAACAACTATTGTAAATAGAGCTCAACTTGTGACCACATAAATTTTAATCTAGTAAAATTTTAAGGTTTGAAAAGTCACTATTTTAAATAAAATAAACTTTCTAGGGGACTCCTTTGGTGGTCCAGTGGTTAAGACTCCCACTTCCAAGGAAGTGGGCATGGATTTGATCCCTGGTCAAGGCTTCCTTTGTGGCTCAGCTGATAAAGAATTTGCCTGCAATGCAGGAGATCTGGGTTCAATGTCTGAGTCGGGGAGATCCCCTGGAGAAGGGATTGTCACTCCAGTATTCTTGCCTGGACAATTCCTTGGATAAAGGAGCCTTACAGGCTATAGTCCATGGGGTCAAAAAAAAAAAAATTGGAAATGACTGAGTGACTAATATTTTCACTTTCTTTCAGGGAACTAAGATCCCACATGTTGCAAGGTGAGGCCAAAAAATATTTCTAATTTAAAACATACCTGAATGGTCTAGTGGTTTTCCCTACTTTCTTCAATTTAAGTCTGAATTTGATAATAAGGAGTTCATGATCTGAGTCAACACTTTTGTTGAGCCTGATGGCTACTCCATTTCTTCTGAGGGATTCCTGCCCGCAGTAGTAGATATAATGATCATCTGAGTTAAATTCACCCATTCCAGTCCATTTCAGTTCGCTGATTCCTAAAATACTGGAGTGGGTAGCTGTTCCCCTTCTCCAGGGGATCTTCCCACCCAGGGGTCAAACCCACGTCTTCTGCATTACAGGCAGATTCTTTATCAGCCAAGCCATCAGGGAAGCCAACTTGTGACAAGTGAGCCCTACTAATATAAACATCAACAGAGGAAACTGTGTGGAGAAAGTCTCTGCAGTATGTTTGCAATTTTCCTCTAAATCTAAAATTGTTTTAAATTCAGTTCAGTTCAGTTGCTCAGTCATGTCCGACTCTTTGTGACCCCATGAATCACAGCATGCCAGGCTTCCCTGTCCATCACCACCTCCCGGAGTTCACTTCGGCACTCAGCCTTCTTCACAGTTCAACTCTGACATCCATACATGACCACAGCAAAAACCATAGCCTTGACTAGCCGGACCTTTGTTGGCAAAGTAATGTCTCTGCTTTTGAATATGCTATCTAGGTTGGTCATAACTTTCCTTCTAAAGAGTAAGCGTCTTGAGAGTCCATAATGCAGTACTTGGATGCAATCTCAAAAACGACAGAATGATCTCTGTTCCTTTCCAAGGCAAACCATTCAGTGTCACAGTAATCCAAGTCTATGCCCCAACCAGTAACTCTGAAGAAGCTGAAGTTGAACGGTTCTATGAAGACCTACAAGACCTTTTAGAACTAACACCCAAAAAAGATGTCCTTTTCATTATAGGGGACTGGAATGCAAAAGTAGGAAGTCAAGAAACATCTGGAGTAACAGGCAAATTTGGCCTTGGAATACGGAATGAAGCAGGGCAAAGGCTAATAGAGTTTTGCCAAGAAAATGCACTAGTCATAACAAACACCCTCTTCCAACAACACAAGAGAAGACTCTACACATGGACATCACCAGATGGTCAACACTGAAATCAGATCGATTATATTTTTTGCAGCCAAAGATGGAGAAGCTCTGTACAGTCAGCAAAAACAAGACCAGGAGCTGACTATGGCTCAGACCATGAACTCCTTATTGCCAAATTCAGACTGAAATTGAAGAAAGTAGGGAAAACCACTAGACCATTCAGGTATGACCTAAATCAAATTCCTTATGATTATACAATGGAAGTGAGAAATAGATTTAAGGGCCTAGATCTGATAGATAGAGTGCCTGATGAACTATGGAATGAGGTTCGTGACATTGTCCAGGAGACAGGGATCAAGACCATCCCCATGGAAAAGAAATGCAAAAAAGCAAAATGGCTGTCTGGGGAGGCCTTACAAATAGCTGTGAAAAGAAGAGAAGCGAAAAGCAAAGGAGAAAAGGAAAGATATAAACATCTGAATGCAGAGTTTCAAAGAATAGCAAGAAGAGATAAGAAAGCCTTCTTCAGTGATCAATGCAAAGAAATAGAGGAAAACAACAGAATGGGAAAGACTAGGGATCTCTTCAAGAAAATCAGAGATACCAAAGGAACATTTCATGCAAAGATGGGCTCGATAAAGGACAGAGATGGTATGGACCTAACAGAAGCAGAAGATATTAAGAAGAGATGGCAAGAATACATAGAAGACCTATACAAAAAAGATCTTCACAACCCAGATAATCATGATGGTGTGATCACTGACCTAGAGCCAGACATCCTGGAATGTGAAGTCAAGTGGGCCTTAGAAGCATCACTACAAACAAAGCTAGTGGAGGTGATGGAATTCCAGTTGGGCTATTCCAAATCCTGAAAGATGATGCTGTGAAAGTGCTGCACTCAATATGCCAGCAAATTTGGAAAACTCAGCAGTGGCCACAGGACTGGAAAAGGTCAGTTTTCATCCCAATCCCAAAGAAAGGCAATGCCAAAGAATGCTCAAACTACTGCACAATTGCACTCATCTCACATACTAGTAAAGTAATGCTCAAAATTCTCCAAGCCAGGTTTAACAATATGTGAACCGTGAACTTCCTGATGTTCAAGCTGGTTTTAGAAAAGGCAGAGGAACAAGAGATCAAATTGCCAACATCTGCTGGATCATCGAGAAAGCAAGAGAGTTCCAGAAAAACATCTATTTCTGCTTTACTGACTATGCCAAAGCCTTTGACTGTGTGGATCACAATAAACTGTGGAAAATTCTGAGAGAGATGGGAATACCAGACCACCTGATCTACCTCTTGAGAAATTTGTATGCAGGTCAGAAAGCAACAGTTAGAACTGGACATGGAACAACAGACTGGTTCCAAATAGGAAAAGGAGTACATCAAGGCTGTATATTGTCACCATGTTTATTTAACTTGTATGCAGAGTACATCATGAGAAACGCTGGACTGGAAGAAGCACAAGCTGGAATCAAGATTGCTGGGAGAAATATCAATAACCTCAGATATGCAGATGACACCACCCTTATGGCAGAAAGTCAAGAGGAACTCAAAAGCCTCTTGATGAAAGTGAAAGTGAAAAAGTTGGCTTAAAGCTCAATATTCAGAAAACGAAGATCGTGGCATCCAGTCCCATCACTTCATGGGGAATAGATGGGGAAACAGTGGAAACAGTGTCCGACTATTTTTCTGGGCTCCAAAATCACTGCAAATGGTGACTGCAGCCATGAAATTAAAAGACGCTTACTCCGTGGAAGAAAAGTTATGACCAACCTAGATAGCATATTCAAAAGCAGAGACGTTACTTTGCCAACAAAGATTCGTCTAGTCAAGGCTATGGTCTTTCCTGTGGTCATGTATGGATGTGAGAACTGGACTGTGAAGAAGGCTGAGCGCCGAAGAATTGATGCTTTTGAACTGTGGTGTTGGAGAAGACTCTTGAGAGTCCCTTGGACTGCAAGGAGATCCAACCAGTCCATTCTGAAGGAGATCAGCCCTGGGATTTCTTGGGAAGGAATGATGCTAAAGCTGAAACTCCAGTACTTTGGCCACCTCATGTGAAGAGTTGACTCATTGGAGAAGACTCTGATGCTGGGAGGGATTGGGGGCAAGAGGAGAAGGGGACGACAGAGGATAAGATGGCTGGATGGCATCACTGACTGGATGGACTTGAGTCTCAGTGAAATCTGGGAGTTGATGATGGACAGGGAGGCCTGGCGTGCTGCGATTCATGGGGTCACAAAGAGTCGGACACGACTGAGCGACTGATGTGATCTGATCTGATCTGATTTTGTGTACACTCACTGTTGTTTTTATCCTGGTTAGGCTGTGATGTTGACTTTTCGGGAGAAAGACCACAGAAGTAAGGTGTCATTTTCATCACAAACATCAAGGATACAGACTACCAATGTCACATATCCCTGTTGATATTCACCTACCTCAGGGAATATTGATCAGATTTCTCCATTGTTAATTTAACTCCTGCCCCCTGCCTTTTGCATTATATTCTTCTGGAAGAAGTCACTATTAAAAGTCCATACCTAAGTAATGGCAAGTTATACTCCACTTCCTTTGGGGTAGAGTATCTACATAATTTTTTTGAAACTTCTGCACAAGATATTTGCCTCTTCTCCTCAGATTGGATTGTAGTTAACTGGAATACTATTTCAGTACTGTGAAAATCAAGAGACTCTACAGAGAAGATAATTAAAAATGTTTACTATATAATATAACTTCTCTTTAAAACAAATAAAACAAAACAGTGTTAGTATTTGATATATAATAAAGCAAAAATTCTGATCCAGATAATTAGAAATAATAATAATACACACTTTTTAAAGGTTTCATTTGATCATACAGTCTCAATTTCTCTCTACTAGAGCATGTATTCTCAATTATCAAGAGTTTGAAAGTTCTTTCTCAATTACAAAGAAAATTTATTATTAATAGTAGAATACAAGATGCCTTTGTCTCTTTTATCACCACATCGAGGGTTTCATATCTTTGTTCATGACCCAACACTGCCCTTTCATTATGTTTATCCTCCTCCTGAAGCAGACTAGAGAATAGAGTGGGGGGGTGGGGGTGGCGGGGAAATGTATTTCCTCCAAAATGGCAAACTCTGTCACTAACCATGAGCATGCCTCAATTCAGATTACTAGACTACTCATGTGGTATTATGGAAAAGCTCTTGCTTCAAAAATTCTGAGTAGAATGAAGTAAGTAAGAAAAACAAATATCATATGTTATATATGGATGCTAGAAATGTGGTACTGGTGAATCTATTTGCAGTGCAGCAATAAAGACTCAGACATAGAGAATAGACTTGTGGAGACAATGGGGAAAGGAGAGGGTGGGACAGTTGAGAGAGTAGCACTGAAACATGTACATTATGATATGTAGAATCGATAGCTGGTGAGAAGTTGCTGTATAACACAGCCCAGCTTGGTGCCCTGTGATGACCTACAGCGGTGGGACAGAGGGAGGGGAGAGAAGCTCAAGAGCAGGGTGATACATGTATAATTATGACTGATTTGCATTGTTGTACCAACACAGAAACCAACTCAATGTGGTAAACCAATTTTCCTCCAATTAAAAAATTAATTAATAAAACTCTTAAAAAAAAAAAACAAAAAACTGAGCATATTTAATGCCTTAATTTTGTTCATTCAACAAATACTGATGAAGGGCCAGCCATGTACAAGGCATGTTTGGTTCTAAGAAAGCAACACTGAGAAAGCATAGATAAGGTCTGTGTTTTGGTGTAGGTTTAAATTTGGTGGAGAAAACAGGCACTGAGTAAGGATTAAAAGTGTACTAAGTTACATGAAGAAATGTAGGGTACTATGAGGGTGCAAACTGTGATCAGGGAATCAGGTGGTGGATTGATTAATTCAGTGCAGTGAAACAGAAGTTTTCTTTGAGAAAACCATGTTAAATGCATGCAATTCAGGTTAACATGAAAAGTCATGTTGGGGAGGATTATCATATTAACTAATATAGTCCTGTTGAATGAAAGTTAAGTTTCTCCTTGCTTTATAAGATAGAAATTTTGGAGATCTCAAAGAAGGCTACACTAGTGTTTATAATATTTTTGAGAAGCCAGTTGAAAATTCCTAACTCTAGAAATTTACCATAAATAATTAGAGGTGACTCAGACTGGTAATTCTTTGAAAACCCTCATAGAAATAGCAATGCTACAGTACTTCCATAATCAATATAGTGGTTTGTAATAGGCAACTTCTCAGGCAAATGATAGAACTGTGTGGTTTTCAGGATGTGTGTTACAAAAGGAGAAAATATAACTGAGGAAGCAATTTCCCTAAATGTGGTGACAAGCCTAGTCAATAAAGAACATTTTACTTCATTGTTATGAATATGTGACTCATTCCAATGGTTTACTGGGAATATATATGTATATATATACCATTTGGACTTCCCTGGTGGCTCAGATGGTAAAGCATCTGTCTACAACGCGGGAGACCCGGATTCCAGCCCTGGGTTGGGAAGATCCCCTGGAGAAGGAAATGGCAATCTATTCCAGTACTATTGCCTGGAAAATCTCATGGACAGAGGAGGCTGACAGGGTGCAGTCTATGGGGTCGCAAAGAGTCGGACACGACTGAGCGAATTCACTTCACTTCACTTCACTTCATACCATTTGCAAGAAAACATCTGCTACAACGGGATAATTAGCTGCGAAGTATATAGCAATTTTGTTTTTTAAAGATTTCTTTCCAAAGTGCCCCCATCTACCCTTCATTTAATTCAGGTGCATGCCTAATGACATCAGTAGTGACTTCCAGAATTTTCCTGGTTGGCAGGAGCAGATTCTTGAAGGGGTCATAAGATAAAGCTTTTGCTTCTCTTAGAATTTCAGCATTTCTTTGAGATTGCTCCATTCCCTTTTCAAGAAGTTCTATGCCCCATCTCTGGCCCTCCCAGGACATATCTTCAAGGTTAATGTTTAAGTGTTAATTAAGCTTAGCCATCCTTTAAGAGATAAGTAAGTAAACAAGCTGGCCATGATAACAAGGTTTCTAAGACTGGACAAAAAGGAATGTTAATGCATCTTTCATAATGGAAACAATACATTTATAATCTTAGACTTAAAGTAACTATGGTTACAAAGCCTTGTGCTGCTTACCTTCACCTGATTCCTTTCACTGGGAATCCACCTCTGTCATCAGGAGAGAGTCTCCTTGGCTAATGGCCCTCTGTGTGTCATCATGAAAATACAGAGATTAAACACCTTGTGAATAGAGAGTGTAAATTTCCTTATCTGCTTCAGAAGTGTCTTTTCAATAAGGAAGACTTGGTCAACAAAAGAGAGAGAAGTGTTCTCAGTTTAAACCAACTTTCTAAATTTAAAAAAAAAAGCACTGGTTTTCTGTTATACCTGAAGTGTTTTGTTGTCAATGATTACCTGCCAAGTGCTTCAAGTCTTTATAGCCATAGTCTTGATGTTGACTAAGTGCTTCAAAAAGAATTTCTGCAGATACTTAGGGTGAAGGGGTCAAGAAGAAGATATTATCAGGATAGAATTTAGAATACTAGATTTAAGATGAATTACTGCAGGCATCTTCACAAAGATTGTTAAGAAGGTAGGAAGGTGTTCAAACATAACATTAGAAATAAAGCAGGGCTCAAAGTTATGTCTATAATGCATTCTACAGAAATGATATAAAATATATCAAGATGATAAAAAGCATATGATAATGTAAGCTGTAGTTATCTTAGGGGTGAGATTATAGGTGATTTGACACAATAAACATTATTAATTAAATAGTCAGAAATAAACTGTAAGTTTTACATAGTAATCTATAATCTATTTTAAACATCAGCTACAGCTTTGGCAATTATAGAAATGACTCACTGTTAATCTGGGGCACATTCAGAGGAGGTTAGTAAAGGATATCCGGAGCAGTTAAAGCTTTTTCCCTTGGAGAAAAAAAAAAAAGAATAAAGTAACATTAAAGCTGGTTTCAACTCTTCGAAAAACTGTCAAGTAGAGGAGTAACAAGACATTTTTCAAAGACTAGAAGTTCTGTGGAGTTTAGCGCCTGTCTTAATTCAAGAAAACACATTTCTAATAACAAGGGAACAGATTGATATCAAAGAATTACTGAAGGCATTTAAGAAGAGACAGGGTGAATATCAGAGACATTACTTTGATTATAAAAATGATTGCTTCAGATCAGATCAGATCAGATCAGTCGCTCAGTCGTGTCCGACTCTTTGCGACCCCATGAACCGCAGCACGCCAGGCCTCCCTGTCCATCACCAGCTCCCGGAGGTCACTCAGACTCGCATCCATCGAGTCAGTGATGCCATCCAGCCATCTCATCCTCTGTCGTCCCCTTCTCCTCCTGCCCTCAATCCCTCCCAGCATCAGAGTCTTCTCCAATGAGTCAACTCTTCGCATGAGGTGGCCAAAATACTGGAGTTTCAGCTTTAGCATCATTCCTTCCAAAGAAATTCCAGGATTGATTTCCTTCAGAATGGACTGGTTGGATCTTCTTGCAGTCCAAGGGACTCTCAAGAGTCTTCTCCAACACCACAGTTCAAAAGCATCAATTCTTCGGCGCTCAGCCTTCTTCACAGTCCAGCTCTCACATCCATACATGACCACAGGAAAGACCATAGCCTTGACTAGGCGAACCTTTGTTGGCAAAGTAATGTCTCTGCTTTTGAATATGCTATCTAGGTTGGTCATAACTTTCCTTCCAAGGAGTAAGCGTCTTTTAATTTCATGGCTGCAGTCACCATCTGCAGTGATCTTGGAGCCCAGAAAAACAAAGTCTGACACTGTTTCCACTGTTTCCCCATCTATTTCCCATGCAGTGATGGGACCAGATGCCATGATCTTCGTTTTCTGAATGTTGAGCTTTAAGCCAACCTTTTCACTCTCCACTTTCACTTTCATCAAGAGGCTTTTTAGCCCCTCTTCACTTTCTGCCATAAGGGTGGTGTCATCTGCATATCTGAGGTTATTGATATTTCTCCCGGCAATCTTGATTCCAACTTGTGTTTCTTCCAGTCCAGCATTTCTCATGATGTACTCTGCATATAAGTTAAATAAACATGGTGACAATATACAGCCTTGACGTACTCCTTTTCCTATTTGGAACCAGTCTGTTGTTCCATGACCAGTTCTAACTGTTGCTTCCTGACCTGCATACAAACATCTATTTCTGCTTTATTGACTATGCCAAAGCCTTTGACTGTGTGGATCACAAAATGATTGCTTCACTGAGTGAGAACTCAGACTGTGGAGTTTTTAAGATATTTTCAACTCTTGGATTCTATGATTTTAAACATGGCTAACATGTTTGCCCAATACTCTAGACCTCAGATCTTGATTTTTCTTTCCCTCACTTTTCCCCGATCCATTCCCACTTCACTCCCATATTGACAGAAAATGCTGACTTGTGCTAGGAGTCACAGGGGCATATTGCCCTTGAGAACAATGATCAGATCAGATCAGTCGCTCAGTCGTGTCCGACTCTTTGCGACCCCATGAACTGCAGCACGCCAGGCCTCCCCGTCCATCACCAACTCCCGGAGGTCACTCAGACTCACATCCATCGAGTCAGTGATGCCATCCAGCCATCTCATGCTCTGTCCTCCCCTTCTCCTCCTGCCCCCAATCCCTCCCAGCATCAGAGTCTTCTCCAATGAGTCAACTCTTCGCATGAGGTGGCCAAAGTACTGGAGTTTCAGCTTTAGCATCAGTCCTTCCAAAGAAATCCCAGGGCTGATCTCCTTCAGAATGGACTGGTTGGATCTCCTTGCAGTCCAAGGGACTCTCAAGAGTCTTCTCCAACACCACAGTTCAAAAGCATCAATTCTTCAGTGCTCAGCCTTCTTCACAGTCCAGTTCTCACATCCATACATGACCACAGGAAAGACCATAGCCTTGACTAGACGAATCTTTGTTGGCAAAGTAACGTCTCTGCTTTTGAATATGCTATCTAGGTTGGTCATAACTTTTCTTCCATGGAGTAAGCGTCTTTTAATTTCATGGCTGCAGTCACCATTTGCAGTGATTTTGGAGCCCAGAAAAATAAAGTCTGACACTGTTTCCACTGTTTCCCCATCTATTTCCCATGTAGTGATGGGACCAGATGCCATGATCTTCGTAGTCTGAATGTTGAGCTTTAAGCCAACCTTTTCACTCTCCACTTTCACTTTCATCAAGAAGCTTTTTAGTTCCTCTTCACTTTCTGCCATAAGAGTGGTGTCATCTGCATATCTGAGGTTATTGATATTTCTCCCGGCAATCTTGATTCCAGCTTGTGTTTCTTCCAGTCCAGCATTTCTCATGATGTACTCTGCATATAAGTTAAATAAACATGGTGACAATATGCAGCCTTGACGTACTCCTTTTCCTATTTGGAACCAGTCTGTTGTTCCATGACCAGTTCTAACTATTGCTTCCTGACCTGCATACAGATTTCTCAAGAGGCAGATCAGGTTCCTTGTTATAAAGCCTCCATTTTAAAGAATAGAAGTGGCAGAATATAGTGACTTGTCTAATTCACCATAATGTGTTTTGCACCATAATGTTAGGGCAGGGTTCCCTTGGCTTGTGGTTTACAGGGGCTTAAGACAGATCAGAAAGAATAAGATTGGGCTCCAATTTCTATCACTCATCTGATCACACATTTGGACATGACCCATTTTATCCATCCCTTTCTCTATGTCATCAACTTCCACACCATCTTACTCAAAAATGGCACAAGACATTCTTTGGCCAAACTTCCCAACATCCCAGCCCCTGAGCTCCCAGGATACATCCCAGCCCCTGAGCTCCCAGGATGCCCATTGTGTGATCCCCACTGAGTGTGATATCTTCACTTCTTGTCGGCCCCAAATAGGAAGAAAATACAAATACTCTTGTAACACTATTCACTTAGGAAAGAGCCAAATAGTATTAGGAATTCCAAACCAGTAACTAGCTATCTTCCAGTAACACTATTCATTTAGGAACCAGTCAGATAGTATTAGAAATTCTAAACCAGTAACCAGTTATCTTCTAATAAACATAGTAGAACACATATATACATATATATTTACAATTCTGGGCTATTTTGATGTTTATCTTCACTTGATTCCTAAGATTCAAAGTGAAGTTTCTGCAGAATTCTCCATGCATGAAGTATTAAGGAGAAGAATGCACCTCAAAAGCGACAAGCCTTAAAAACTCCTGATCATTTACAATGTCTTGCTTTACACAATATACATTACAAAGAATTTTTATCAATGTAGTTAATGTTTACTTTTTAAAATTGATTTCATCGAAGTATAGCTGATTTACAATGTTGCATTAATTTCGACTGCACAGCAAAGTGATTCAGTTGTGCATACACATATCAATGTTTGTTTGTTTTTGTTTAATCACTCCGTCATGTCTGACTCTGCGAACCCATGGACTGTATCCCACCAGGCTCCTCTGTCCTTGGGATTTTTAGGCAAGAATAATGGAGTGGGTTGCCACTTCCTCCTCCAGGGTATTTTCCTGACCCAGGAATCAAACCCATGTCTTCTGCAAGTCTCTTGCATTGCAGGCAGATTCTTTACTGCTGAGTCACTGGGGAAACCCCACATGTATGTATACACATCCTTTTTCATATTCTTTTCCATTATGGTTTATCACAAGATAGTGAATATAGCTTTATGTTGCTATGCAGTAGTACCTTATTGTTAAAGATTCTTTCTTTGTTAATCATTAAAATCCATGGAATGAGTTATATTTCAAATGAATCTATTAGTAGGAAAAAAAAACATTCATCAAAACAGAAGTCTGAAAATGGAGACAGACAACGTTGGCCAAGAAAGAAGAAAGAACAGGTGTTTTATCTTATCCCACACTCATTCAGAGTGGAATATGGAAGACCAACACTCTTGTTTTTGTGGATATATGCTAAAGAAAACAGAGAACTCCAGCCAAGTTGCCCAGTGAGTTTCATGAATATATGGAGAAATGTTTACTTGCCTTGAATTGAGGATGGAATTCTAGTCCCCTTAGATAGTGAGCCAGATTTTAGAAAGCCAACATAAGCCCACTTGTATTGTCTAATCATTCTCTCTTCTGGGAAAATTCTAATTTAGCTAAAACCAGGATTTGGATTTGGCCTAGCTATAAATTAAAAGAATACTACATGGCTATGCAGCTCTGCTCAAGAGTTTATTTGCTCTTACATTAAAAAATAACTCAAGTTACCCTCAAAGGATTCATTAAAAACCTGATTTCTCCACTTTATAGCTATTTTGCCTGGCAGATGGAATCTGGTTTTTTCCTTATGTTGCATTTTTCGAACTAAGTCTTTATGGTGAGATAGCAGTATTCTCTCCCGCCAACAAAAAAGCCACATGAATATTTCAATAAAATTGCATTATTTGGCATCTACTGTCCACATATGTTCATTTGGCTATTGCTTGTCCAAGCCAATTATAGCCACAAGGGGAATGAGTGTTTGAAATTTAAACAAGGAGCTCTAAATTTTGTAAAAGAGAAGAGGCCCCCTGACAGGTAGATCAGTCTCTAATTCATTTTTAATGCAGTTGACAATTCCATAAATCATTGTTTCCCTCCTAGTACATGCCAGCTTCTGTGCTGTAGAAGCCTGAAAAGAAAACTTCTTTATACTTTTGAGTGGGTGAGGGGTGGATTGGACTAAGTTAGACTCTTTGAATGAGCCTTTAAGGAGGAATAACTTCACCATGCAGAGAATGAAGAGTATTTCAAGCAGAGAGAAAGGCATGAAGGTGTGATGAGTTCAAGGGTAGAGCTAGGATACAGATACATAAGTTGGAAGGGGATGGTAGAGGTGATGGATTTCTTGGTACAAAAAGCCATCATCAAAAGTTTGAAAATAAGGAATGTTAAGTTCTATCCCTATCAGTCCTAAGAAATGGAGTATTACATTCCCACAATTGTGAAAAGAAAACCTTTTTCCTCTTTCCAGCAAAGAATGCCTGTAAGGTCTGAACTTAAGTGGACAGATAAACAGGGCCAAGAGATATTTGGAAATACTATTGTCACTTAAGAGCCAAGTGGTAAAGAATCTTCCTGCTAAGGCAGGAGACTTGGGTTTGATCCCTGGTTTGGGAAGATCCCCTGGACAAGGAAATGGCAACCCACTCCAGTATTCTTGCCTGGCAGACCCCATGGACAAAAGAGCCTGGGGACTACAGTTTATGGGGTCACAATGAGTCAGACACAACTTAACAACTAAACAGCAACAAGAAACAAAATATGCAGTGCCTAAGTTAAATCATCCTAGGGATTTTTATTTTTTCATTCTATTTTTAAGAATCTGGTTGGGAATTGGGAGAGAACAAGGTACAGTTAAATTAGTGTGATTGTTCTTTGTTGAAAGTTAAGGTCACTCAGAGATACCATTTGCTTAATCATTGCCTATACACATGTCAAAAAAAAAAAAAATTATACCCACACACATACATACATCTTTTTACACACCAAAAATGATAGTGATTGAAAATGTGACTATATCACGTGTCTTGATTGAAATCTGGAGTATGAACCTACTCTCATAGATTTTATTACTTTATCAAATTTTCAGCTATAGATTTCATCCTATATGGTAGTGCTTTAGAATCACACGCATAATATAGACAGGAGTTTGGCCCCCAGAATCAGGCAAACCTGAGCTCTGTCTACTTATGAGCCCTATGACCTCAACAGTGATTAGATTCCTTTAGTTCTCAACTTTCTGAACTGTTATTAATTAAAAGAAAAATCAGATGCAAAGTCATATCTACCAAATAACTATTGTGAAGATTAAGTAAAATGTTTGAAAATGCTTACTGTGGTGTCTGGTGTATATTAAGAACTTGATAAATGCCATTAACCAATTATATAATTATTATTATTATCCAAAGAAAAACACCCACAATCAGTTTGAGAAGAAACATCTGTAGAAACCATTTTATCTATACACTGAGCCAGTTGATTCACTGCATTTTTCTTGATTGAATAATAATAAAAGGGTAATAATAACATACATATAATACTTCAGTGTTTAAGAATATTCCCTCATGAACAAATAATTTGGCACTAACTCTGTGAGTTAGAAAAGATAAAATATTTTTATTGTTTACAAAGAAGAAAAAAAGATATCAGGATATAATATCCAAGAGAAAAAAAGTCTATAAAATTCACAACAAAACAAAGAGATTAAGGGGGAAGAAAAGCCTTTTAAAATGATTAATTTGTCATAACAAACACTTTCAGATAATCAGAGTGGAGAAAACACAGTGTCAGTCAATGGATTGACCCTGTGAAATTGACTGATGGGGATCTAACAAATGTCAGATTTATTTAACTTTTTTTTTATTGCTAGTTATTGATTTCTCAAGTTTAAATGACTCTTTCCAAAATTAATATTTCATTTGTGTTTATTACTCTTAACAAATACATTATTGCAGAGAAAATATATCATAAAAGCATTCATTTAAAATAAGCACCATTTTCATAATACACAAGTTTGTTTTTAAAAAACACATTACTGAGGAAAGTTTTATGTTCTCTATTTTTAAAAATCATATACTTATAGGTCAAAATACAGTCACCATCTTTATCCATCATTTAAATTATTGATCAACAAACCATAAGATAGACTTTGGAACGATGGCACCCAAATTATACAATAGTGGGCTGAAAATTGGAAAAACAGTTTCACTGGTTAATTGAATATAGTCAATCTTCCAGTTCACATCTGATTAAATTTTTTAACCTAGATTTTTTATTATATTCACCAATAAAAGTTTTCCTTTAAAAAACTGATACCTGATAATTGTTGATTCTGACAAAGTGAACGTCAAAGTATCATAAAATATGTATTAAAAGAAGTCCTTAGAAAGGTGACCGTGCCTTATTGAACAGTTAATAAATATGGTCATATATATTCATGTCTGTGGTTTTTGTATCACACTTCCCAGGTGGTGCTATTGGTAAAGAACCTGCCTGTCATTCAGGAGATGTAAGAGACGCAGGTTTGTTCCCTGGGTTGGGAAGATCCCCTGGAGGAGAGCATGGCAACCCACTCCAGTTTTCTTGCCTGGAGAATCCCATGGACAGAGGAACCTGGAGAGCTACAGTCTGTAGGATCGCAAAGAGCTGGATATGACTGAAGTAATTTAGCCCACACATATCTATAATAAAGTTATGGTTTCTCTAAGAAATACTGTTTCCAAGCCATGTAATATGATCCAATATCTTAATAATTTATATTCTGTCATGATCATCATGATATTCAGATGCTTCCTGATCAAATTTGATGACAATTGCTTTAGAAGTATACACATATTCATTTTTATTTAATTACTCTAAATTTCCTTGACTATATCTTTGTTGAGTAAGTATAATATAGGCGGTACAATTGGTTAGTTAAAAATATGTGGAGTGGATCCATTGTTATCGACAGGGTTTCCATTTCAAGTGCTCTCACGCTAATGGAAAGAAGATACTTTTCCTTATGGCTATAAATGGAGGTATTACTAATAATGGTTCTCAGAGTTTTCTTTGGTACTTACATAAACTTAAAAGAATTACATATTTAAACTTAAATAATGTCTGTGTGATTTGAATAAAGGAATTGGGCTTTTCATTACATAAATAGAAAGCTACGGGCTTCCCTGGTGGCTCAGACGGTAAAGCGTCTGCCTGCAATGCGGGAGATCCGGGTTTGATTCCTGGGTCAGGAAGATCCCCTGGAGAAGGACATGGCAATCCACTCCAGCACTCTTGCCTGGAAAACCCCATGGACGGAGGAGCCTGATAGGCTACAGTCAATGGGGTCGCAAAGAGTCGGACACGACTGAACGACTTCACATGGCAAATTATGCTTGTTATTTGTAGGTTAATTGTTTTTTGCATGAAATGTTCCCTTGGTATATAATTTTTTTGAAGAGATCGCTGGTCTTTCCCATTCTATTGTTTTCTCTATTTCTTTGCATTGATCACTGAGGAAGGTTTTCATTTCTCTCCTTGATATTCTTTGGAACTCTGCATTCAAATGGGTATATCTTTCCTTTTCTCCTTTGCCTTTTGCTTCCCATCTTTTCTCAGCTATTTGTAAGGATTCCTCAGACAACCATTTTGCCTTTTTGCTTTTCTTTTTCTTGGGGATGGTCTTGATCCCTGCCTCCTGTACAATGTCACAAACCTCCATCCATAGTTCTTCTGCACTCTTTCAGATCTAAGTCCTTGATTCTATTTGTCACTTCCACTGTATAATTGTAAGGGATTTGACTTGGGTCATACCCAAATGGTCTACTGGTTTTCCCTACATTTTTCAATTTAGGCCTGAATTTGGCAATAAGGAGTTCATGAGCTGAGCCACAGTCAGCTCCCGGTCTTGTTTTTGCTGACTGTGTAGAGCTTTTCCATCTTCAGCTGCAAAGAATATAATCAATCTGATACCAGTATTGACCATCTGGTGATGCCCATGTGTAGAATCATCTGTTGTGTTGTTGGAAGAGGGTATTTGCTATGACCAGTGCATTTTCTTGGCAAAACTCTGTTAGCTTTTGCCCTGCTTCATTTTGTACTCCAAGGCCAAACTTGCCTGTTACTCCAGGTATCTCTTGACTTCCTACTTTTGCATTCCAGTCCTCTATGATGAAAAGGACATCTTTTGGGCGTGTTAGTTCTAGAAGATCTTGTATGTCTTCATAGAATGGTTCCACTTCAGCTTCTTTCGCATTAGTGGCTGGGCATAGACTTGGATTACTGTCATACTGAATGGTTTGCCTTGGAAACAAACGAGATAATTTGGACTCTTTTGTTGACTATGAGGAATATTTTATTTCTTCTAAGGGATTCTTGCACACAGTAGTAGATATAATGGTCATCTGAATTAAATTCACCCATTCCAGTCCATTTTAGTGCAGTGATTCCTAAAATGTCAATGTTCACTCTTGCCATCATCTCCTGTTTGACCACTTCCAATTTACCTTGATTCATGGACCTAACATACCTTGATTCATGGACCTAACATTATGCAGTATTGTTCTTTACAGCATCAGACTTTACTTCCATCACCAGTCACATCCATAACTGGGCATTGTTTTCCCTTTGGCTTTGTCTCTTCATTCTTTCTGGAGTTATTTCTCCACTCTTCTCCAGTAGCATATTGGGCACTTACCAACCTGGGGAGTGCATCTTTCAGTGTCCTATCTTTTTGCCTTTTCATACTGTTCATGGGATTCTCAAGGCAAGAATACTGAAGTGATTTGCCATTCCCTTCTCCAGTGGACCATGTTCTGTCAGAACTCTCCACTATGACCCATTTGTCTTGGGTGGCCCTACAGGGCATGGCTCATGTTTCATTGAGTTAGACAAGGCTGTGGTCCATGTGATCACTTTGACTAGTTTTCTGTAATTGTGGTTTTCATTCTGTCTGCCCTCTGATGGATAAGGATAAGAGGCTTATGGAATCTTCCTGATGGGAGAGACTGATTGTGGAGGAAACTGGGTCTTGTTCTTATGGGTGGGGCCATGCTCAGTAAACCTTTAATCCAACTTTCTGTTGATTGGTGGGGCTGCATTCTCTCCCTGTTGTTTGACTTGAGACCAAACTATGGTAGGGGTAATGAAGATAATGGTAACTTCCTTCAGAAGGACATGTGTGTGCACTGTTGTATTCAGTGCCTCTGACCCTGCAGCAGGCCACTGTCCACCCTTGCCTCTACAGGAGACTCCTGGACACTCACAGGCATGTCTGGGTCAGTCTCTTGTGGGATCACTGCTCCTTTCTTCTGGGTCCTGGGGCACAGAAGGTTTTGTTGGTGCCCACCAAGAGTCTGTTTCCCCAGCCCTGTGTAGTTCTGTAATCAAATCCCACTGGCCTCCAGTGTCAAATTCCCTGGGGGTTCCCAATGAGAGATACCAAGGGAATATTTCATGCAAGATGGGCACAATAAAGGACAGAAATGGTATGAACCTAACAGAGCAGAAGATACTAAGAAGAGGTGGGAAGAATACACAGAAGAACTACACAAAAAAGAACTTTATGGCCCAGATAACCACGATGGTGTGATCACTCACCTAGAGCCAGACATCCTGGATGCAAAGTCAAGTGGGCTTTAGGAATCATCACTACAAACAAAGCTAGTGGAGGTGATGGAACTCCAGTTGAGCTATTTCAAATCCAAAAAGATGATGCTGTGAAAGTGCTACACTCAATATGTCAGCAAATTTGGAAAAGTCAGTAGTGGCCACAGGACTGGAAAAGTTCAGTTTTCATTCCAATCCCAAAAAGGCAATGCCAAAGAATGTTCAAACTACCACACAATTGCACTCATCTCACACACTTACAAAGTAATGCTCAAAATTCTCCAAGCCAGGCGTCAGCAATACATGAACCGAGAACTTTCAGTTGTTCACTCTGAATTAGAAAAGGCAGAGGAACCAGATATCAAATTGCCAACATCTGTTGGATCATCAAAAAAGCAAGAGAGTTCCAGGAAAACATCAACTTCTGCTTTATTGACTGCCCCAAAGCCTTTGACTCTGTGGATCACAACAAACTGGAAAATTCTGAAAGAGATGGGAATACTAGACCACCTGACCTGCCTCCTGAGAAACCTGTCTGCAGGTCAAGAAGCAAAAGTTAGAACTGAACATGGAACAACAGACTGTTTCCAATTTAGGAAAAGAGTATGTCAAGGCTGTATACTGTCACCCTGCTTATTCAACTTATATGCAGAGTACATCATGTGAAATGTCAGGCTGGATGAAGCACAAGCTGGAATCAAGATTGCCAGGAGAAATATCAATAACCTCAGATATGCAGGTGACACCACCCTTATAGCAAAAAGTGAAGAAGAACTAAAGAGCCTCTTGATGAAAGTGAAAGTGGAGAGTGAAAAAGTTGGCTTAAAACTCAACATTCAAAAAACTAACATCATGGCATCCAGTCCCATCACTTCACGGTAAATAGATGGGGAAACAGTAGAAACAGTGGCAGACTTTATTTTGGGGGCTCCAAAATCACTGCAGATGGTGACTGCAGCCATGAAATTAAAAGATGCTTGCGCCTTCGAAAAAAACTATGACCAACCTAGATAGCATATTAAAAAGCAGAGACATTACTTTGCCAACAAAGGTCCATCTAGTCAAAGCTATGTTTTTTCCAGTCATGTATGGATGTGAGAGTTGGACTATAAAGGGAGCTGAGCACCAAAGAATTGATGCTTTTGAACTGTGGTGTTGGAGAAGACTCTTGAGAGTCCCTTGGACTGCAAGGAAATCCAGCCAGTCCTAAAGGAAATCAGTCCTGAATATTCATTGGAAGGATTGATGCCAAAGCTGAAACTCCAATAGCTTGGCCACCTGATGTGAAGAACTGACTCATTTGAAAAGATCCTGATGCTGTGAAGGATTGAAGTCAGGAGGAGAAGGGGACAACAAAGGATGAGATGGTTGGATGGCATCATCGACTCTGTGGACATGAGTTTGAGTAAGCTCCAGGATTTGGTGACAGACAGGGAAGCCTGGCGTGCTGCAGTCCATGGAATATCAGAGTTGGACTTGATGGAGCAACTGAAGTGAACTGAACTGAAACTGTTTTTTTTTAACATAAAAGATATTTGAATAATATATGCCAAAGAAGATATAAAGATGTTTAAAATTCAGAAGACAATGAAATCACTATAGGGCCCTAGACCTCTCTTTGGCTTCAATTCTTTATATCTGTACAAAAGTACTGTTCCCAGATAAAGCAAGCATAACTACTAAATGGTGCCACTGAAAGTTTGGAAGGTCTACAACACAAAAGCTAGAATTCAAAGGGATTTCTGTAAAGCAAAGTTCAGTGACCCTCCTAAGTCAGAAGAATTTTTCATATGTTTTGGAAAACGCAGAATCAAAAGGCAAAAGATGAAAGACATAAGACAGGAGATAAGAGATGAAAAAGTCTTCATTCTGTGATTCTTGGTTTCATTTCCCTCCCCACCCAAAAAAAAGACTAGAGGAGCCTCTTTAAGATCTTTTCTAATTCTGTTCTTCTATGATTCCAAGTATATAGAATTCTCTATTCTATAAGCCTCCCTCCCTTGTTTTGTTTGGTTACTTAACACATAATATAGCTAGATTCAGTTCAGTTCAGTCGCTCAGTCGTATCTGACCCTTTGCGACCCCATGAATTGCAGCACGCCAGGCCTCCCTGTCCATCACCAACTCCCAGAGTTCATTCAAACTCATGTCCATCGAGTCAGTGATGCCATCCAGCCATCTCATCCTCTGTCATCCCCTTCTCCTCCTGCCCCCAATCCCTCTCAGCATGAGTCTTTTCCAATGAGTCAACTCTTCGCATGAGGTGGCCAAAGTATTGGAGTTTCAGCTTTAGCATCACTCCTTCCAAAGAACACCCAGGACTGATCTCTTTTAGAATGGACTGGTTGGATCTCCTTGCAGTCCAAGGGGATCTCAAAAGTCTTCTCCAACTCCACAGTTCAAAAGCATCAATTCTTTGGCACTTAGCCTTCTTCACAGTCCATGTTTACTGTATCTCAAATAACCAATGGAGAATGTAGTTTAGCCTGATATAATATGAATAATTACTCATAGGGGATTGCAATTTATTAATTTAAATATATATGTCACATAGAATTGGAAGTGTTTAAAAGTAAGAAAGATGATATTTCTGAATGCTACAGCTTATACATTTATTTTTAATAATTTGAAATTTTTAATGGAGTTTTAACAGAAAATGCCTAAAATGTATAATCCAAAAGGAAATTCTCCACAAACTTGAACCACGATCAACATAAATAGGGTGTGTGTGTGTGTGTGTGTGTGTGTGTGTGTAGAACTATGTTAAACATTTAATAAGTGATATAACCATCCTTAGTAAATAATAGATCATAATAACTCTAGTATCACCAGAATCCACATACTTCAATTATGACGTGACAACAACTTATGCAACCATTTAGCAATTCTCAAAAAGAAATTACATTCATTCCAGTGTTCTATTAAACATTCTTGCTTTGGAATTTTTAATGCATTTAAATAATCCCCATGGGTTGTTCAAAATATGGCATATAAAACTACTATAAAATGCCCAGATGTTAGCAAAACTTTAGTCTTTTATTTTTCTAACACACATTTCTGTATGCCTTTTATAATATTTCATTTAAAAAGAATATATTTGTATACCTATGGCTGATTCATGTTGAGGTTTGACAGAAAACAACAAAATTCTGTAAAGCAATTATCCTTCAGTAAAAAAAAAAGAAAACAACAAGAATATAATTTATTTCACAACTTTCTAATTGTTCTTAATATTTAAAAACAATTTACTCAATTTCTCACATTAAGACAAAAAGAAAAGCAGATCTCTTGAGAGTTTCAACATTTTACTTTGCATTTCAAAGTTCCATTTTGAGAAAAACTTACTGACTCAGGGCAAATTTGTGGGAAACTATAAATTAATATAGGTCCTGCTTAGAATCCTCTCAGGCAATTACTAGAAGCACCATAAAAAGGTGTGATCAGGATATCCAGACCAAGTATGTTTTTGAGGACTCAAGTATACACTTACTCCCATTTTCCACAAAAAATGTTTCTTGGGACACTTGTTTTTCAAAATTCTCCTCCAAGAAAAAAACTACCTAAACAATTTGGAATTTTTTGCATACCGTGTCTTCCTATTTGAAATTCACAAACCCATATTAGCACTTCAAACAAGTATTTCAGTGAAGTATATTATTTAATCCATGTTTAACCCTGAGTTTTCAAGTCGTTCGTGTTGTTCCCACTGTAACACTCCCACAAGTCTCCTCTCCGTCTCCCTTCTCTTATTAAACACTATACTTTTCTAATTTCATGGAATACGTATTGTTTGAGACAACAAGGCTTTGAGAGCTTTTGTACTATGCCTTGATACTGTGACTGACTCAAGGCCAGAGTGGAGTCATGGGTGGAGATACTGAAGAAAAGAGTACAGACAGGAAACTCACGAGGGTTGTTGTAAAGAGAATTACAAGTTGGATTAATATTTCATAGAGCAATGAGTGTGCTTACTTTTGGATTTTTCTTCAGTACGTTTAGAAACATGAAAAAATGGATAAGCTACAACTGTGATACATGTAGTAAACAATGGCTGCTTTTCTTATTGCATGATCCTTAAGAAAAGCATGATTATTTAAACAAGAAAAATGTCTTTGTTTTCAGAAACATCTAGCAAATAGGAAGAAACTACTATAGAAAGCATATTTTCAAATAATCAAAGTATTCACAAGCATATGAAAAACTTCAAAAGTGCAGGCAATATATGATTAAGCATTCAAGTAGACTAATAATTTATACTGAGGACTCGACATATTATTCAACTGGAATCAAGAAGTTCTTCCTATAAAAAAAGAAATAATCCTTGGTGATTGCAGCATAACAATGTGAATGTTCTTAATACCACTGAATTAGATACTTAAAAATTGGTAAAATGGTAAATTTTACATTATATGTCTTTTACGACAATTGAAAAAAATATATAATCTTATTTTCAGACATCATTAAAATAGCAAGATTTTTTTTAATACTTGAGAGAATTACATCTTATTATAAAATCAGATTCTTAAAAATGTCTGCAAACTCTCCTCTCTCACTGGAAAACACTTATCTTGACCAAAAGAGAAGGCAGTAGTGGATGGTGAAAGAACATGTTGGTTTCAGAACAAGAGAAATATTTTTGTTCTCTACTTCCACTACCTAAATCTCCATGCCACTAGAACTACAAGAATAGATTTTAAAGTGGACTTCCTTTTTACATTACAAAAAAATAATAGAGTTTTCTATAAATGTAAAATGGTATTTCACAAGTTTTTTAAAAATATTTCATTTCCTGTAGTGGCATTAAGAGTAAAATCTTGTGTGGATTTTTTAAAGTTGGTAAGATACATTTGATTTATCAAAGTGTGTGTTAATATAGGAGCATTAACAAATTTGTGAGAAATAGACTTAGGAAACTCTAAAACTCACTGCAAAGCTAAGAATGTTTAAAAACATTGTTCTCCTTGGCTAATATCTTATACTAGACTGTAAATTTATGAGGGCAGGGAATACATCCATCTTGTTCACCAGTATTTTTTCATGCTTTCAATAGTACCTAGTGTTGTAAACAATAAATGTTAATATCTCTCAATGTATTAATAAATTCAGACAAAAGTTAAAAATTCAGAAAATTGCTTTTTGGGTAATAGTTAAAAAGTAACACTAATGAAGGCCATTTCTCAGTCAATAAATGATTTCAAATATTACCAATGAATTATATATCTAATCAGTTACAGGTTCCATGATTCATCAAATATAAGTTAAATTTAGCTACCAAATTCATCCAAGTCTTACGAATGGAATTTTATTTACAAACCAACGTTCTCCATTTCAAGGGACCAATATTGTCAACACTTAAGCACTTAACATCCAATTCTTCACGTGAATCTTTTTGTCTGATGGACCACTGTTGAGCTTTTCTCATGAGGTCTGAGCAATAAAGTTGTATTTCGTAGATATTCTTACAGTCTTTTCAAGTAGAGGCATTATGAAACTTTATGTATTTTTAAGATATTCAGTGGCTGCTGCTGCTAAGTCGCTTCAGTCATGTCCGACTCTGTGCGACCCCATAGACAGAAGCTCACCAGGCTCCCCCATCCCTGGGATTCTCCAGGCAAGAATACTGGAGTGGGTTGCCCTTTCCTTCTCCAATGCATGAAAAGTGAAAAGTGAAAGTGAAGTCGCTCAGTCGTGTCCGACTCTTAGCGACCCCATGGACTGGAGCCTACCAGGCTCCTCCATCCATGGGATTTTCCAGGCAAAAGTACTGGGGTGGGGTGCCATCGCTTTCCCCGAAAAATGTTAATATTTGCCATTCAAATTAATTTTCTTCAAAATTTAAGCTATTTGCACATAAATATCAAAATAAGAATTATTAAATAGTGTTTCCTATAATCCTGACAAAACTTTTAGAGATGAAAGAGTGTGGTCAGTATTTGTAAAAGTACAGAAAATAGATATCTACTGCTTTTAAACAGATTTCCTAGACCTTAATTATTGTTTTTTGTGTTTTTGATTTAGGAAAACTAAAACATAAGCAGAGAAAGTAGGACATAGTTTCCTCATGATTAGAAAAAGAGTCAAAACTTTGGAATCACTTTGAAATCTAATTTAAAAACTCAGCTACTTTGATTTTTTTTTTTCTGTTATAGAACCATGAAAAGTTATTTCAACTGAATTGAATACATAACTCCTAGAGTGTAGACAGTTGCTATTATTTGTTCACTTCATCAAAATGCTTTTTTAAATTCTTGCTACATCTGTATTACCAGGTCTTGGAGAAACCAAGGTGAAAGAGGCCCAGGAGAAGCCAAACTCTCTTTGCTATTTCTAACAAAGGAAATGCCATTCTTGCCACTAACTCTTGGAATGATTTCCAAGTTCTCTAAAAATAATTGAACCTGTGTCAAATAGCTGTCTCATCTGGAAAACTCAATAAATGAATGTAGAAGTTAGAAAGAGCAAGAGGAAAGTTAGGTGTTAAACTGAAATGGTATATCCCAGCTTTTTAGATTAAAACTCCAAATTAGCCAGCACACTTCCATACATCTGCTCACTTTTCTTTAAACTTGAGCTATATTATTGCAGAAAAGCATAGTAATCCCCACTCTGCTCTTGTATTTCAAATGGGAGACTGAAACATAACAACATAGGCACCTTTGAAAGGGGTATTATGGGTGGACGAATTTCTTTTGGGGTCAGCATTTCCAAATTCAAAGAGCAGATTCTATAGGGAGACGTAGAAGGAATAATAAAAAATGTTTCTACCCAATGACAATAATTCTAATTTGACATTGAACTTTAGTTTTAAAAAGACATGTCTATTGTATCGTGCTTCACTTTAAACAATAGTTGAATTTAAAACTTTTGTGCAAATTATTTCTTTGTAGCCAAATTATACTTTACTATACCTCAGTAGCTATTGACAAGTAGAAAGCTCAGGTAAACCCTTACAGAAGTAAAAAGTATGCTATATTTATCCAGAAGTGTGGGTCATTGTATACTATCTTCTTGATTGAAAGCATTTTAACATGCCAGTGATTTAAAAATGAGTTTTTTAATTCTGTTACATGATTTTATAAGGAAATTCTATCTTATACTTTTCCATCTGTTAAATTAAGATTAACGTTTATTATATGCTGGTCCATGAATGAAATGTCATTGCCTAAATGATTTTTAGACATCTGTTAGTGTCCTCAAAGAGAAAAAACTGGAATATTTTTAGAACAGATGATTTACCACATGACTATTAACTTTTGTAAGGTCCCACTTAAGATTTTTCAAGGTGGCTAAAAGTAAAATGGAAACCTTCTGGGTTTTAAATATTTTTCTATTTTCCTTTTTGATATGAAAGGGAAATCTATAAAAATTTTGTAAAGAAAAGGGGCTATGGTAACTTGCATTGATTCCTATTGAATGGTAGAGCTATGAAAGTCAAACTCAGTTTGTCTAAAGGGTCACATGACTGTGTGACTAGTGATTCATGCAATGACTCTGCTTTCCTACTCTCATAATTCGTTTTAGAGCTAATTTAGAGGGGTGGAAAAGGAGACAAAAGAGATCATATATGGACTATCTGCCATTTGCCAAGAATTGTGCTTGACATTTTATATATGGCTTCTCATTTATAAAGACTTAAGCAATAATTCCCTGGTGGGTCAGACGGTAAAGCGTCTGTCTAAGATGCAGGAGACCTGGGTTCGATCCCTGGGTTGGGAAGATCCCTTGGAGAAGGAAATGGCAATCCACTCCAGTACTATTGCCTGGAAAATCCCATGGACAGAGGAGCCTGGTAGGCTACAGTCCGTGGGGTCGCAAAGAGTCGGACACGACTGAGCGACTTCACGTTCACGTTCACGTTCACGTTCAAGCAATAGAGAAGGTTTCCCTTGTGACTCAGCTGGTAAAGAATCTGGACCTGAGTTCAGTCCCTGAGTTGGGAAGATCCCCTGGAAAAGGGAAAGGCTACCCATTCCAGTATTCTGGCCTGGAAAATTCCACGGACTGTATAGTCCATGGGGTCGCAAAGGATCGGACTGAGAGACTTTTACTTTCTCTTTCAAGTAATACATAAGAAAAAACTCAACCTAAAGAAATCTCTTATTTTTCTTTTTTCCTGCCAAATTATTTTGTGTCTTCAGATCAGATCAGTCGCTCAGTCGTGTCCGACTCTTTGCGACCCCATGAACTGCAGCACGCCAGGCCTCCCTATCCATTTGTGTCTTACTAAGTGATAAAATCTCTAGTAAGGAAGAGAAATCTGGTATCTTGCTTTTCTCCCGTTTGCAGTCACTGTTTTTGTAAGTCTTGAAATGAAGGGAGTTCAGTGGTAGATGGCAGTGTGAGAAAGAAGGCTGCTTATACTCTTTGCAGGTAAGATGAGGAAAGATGAGAGAAGTTTTAAAAATAAAAGGTAAGGAAAATGGTCAAATATTCAGAATAAGGCATAGTTTTTAATTGACTGGATAAAAATAGTTAAAATGACTTTAATTGTAAACATAAAACTTTAATTTCAAATACTATACGGTGAAGATCGCTCAGTCGTGTCCGACTCTTTGCGACCCCACGGACTGTAGCCTACCAGGCTCCTCTGTCCATGGGATTTTCCAGGCAATAGTACTGGAGTGGATTGCCATTTCCTTCTCCAGGGAACTTCCTGACCCAGGGATTGGACCCGGGTCTTCCACATTGTAGACAGACGCTTAACCATCTGAGCCACAAGGGAAGTCCCATATACTATAGATGGAGACTAAAAAAGGATAAGTTGATTGTAACTCTTTTAAGACCAAAGCAAATTTAGACGCAATCCTTGAGGATGTTATCTAATCATATCTTTCATATTATTTAATAACAGTAAATTTGACATGGCTGTCTATTGTAGATACGATATATCTCTGTCAAGTGTGTTGAGATATAGGAAGATAAATGTTAAGTAACGATCAGAAACTAGTGAATTGATAACGCCAAACATTTTTCATAAATCCCTGTCAAATCTTTCTTCAGATTTTATTTAAAAGTTTTAAATATTTTATTTAAAATTTTATTTAAGAGCTTTAAATATTATATTGTGTACATATTGTTTTAAGTCAAATATATAGTCATGTAATTTCAGTATTCTGTTTATCTTATTAGATAACATGAGTAACAACATTTCTAATCAAGAAAATTATTGTTATTTAAAGTGAATTAAGCAGTCATCTGAAATTTTAAATACTTATAAACCAGTTGAGAGCAAGAATATAATCATATTTATTGATATATCTCTCTGGGGCTCTTCACATGGTTCATGCTTACACATGTTATAGAACCGACCTAAATGATAAACAGCTTGGGTCAAGATTACAGTGTGGATTAAAAGCTTACTTCCAATCAGGTCCTACTCCATGGGAAATCTGTGGAGCAGGCTAAGCACTTGCCTTGATCAGTTGGACTCACTTTTTCTTCCTGTCTGCTGACCAGTGATGAGGAGAACACCATTAAACATTTTGATGATTCATTGTAAGTCTGCACGTCATACTTTTACCCTGATCTTTATGTGGCTAAAGTCTTAATAGCCTCCCACACCAAAAGTCATGTTTGAAATACAATACATTAACAATCTGAAGCTGACTTAGCTGTGAAGCAGGATACCGAGAATAAATAGATGAAATTCTAGACATTTCTAAAGAGGATCCAGCTACTTAATGGTCACTGAGGTCTTCAGTGAATAGGTGTGAATATTTCAGTGCAGTCCAACCTGAACTGAAAAGCAGTTCTTACTTCCAAATTTAAATACCTCCTGTGCATATAAAAAAAAGAGTTTCATTTATTAGTCCAAAATGTTACTACAATTTGGGACCTTGAAAAAACATTCTCTTTTTCTTGGGCATGTTCTTCAGTGAAAGGAAGTTGGGAAGGGTAGGCTAGAGAGTGGAACTTGTGCTTGGAGGCCATAAAGTTGAGACGTCCTGTCTTTCACCTCACAACAGGCGAGGTTGGGCCGAAGATGGTTGAGTTAAGTACATTTCTCTGCCAAAGTTAAGATGATGAACCATGGGTGAACCTCAGCAGAATTCTATTAATCCGCTGAAAAGCTGTTAGCATTTGGTTACTGAGGATCGTCCAAACCATTTTCCTCACAAGTTGGACCCATTCTCTTTGGGGGGCAATTGCAGTGCCCAGTAAGAGGGTCACAGTGAGCTGTGTGGACACACTGGCACTTCAGAGAGCAGTTGGGTCCGTACTGGCCTGACCTGCATTCTGTGAGGGGGAAAATAAAAATAAAACCAATTCAAATATGCATTTCAGTCAGTGTTTTTACTACTATTTCTTGGAATTCAATAAGATAATGATAGGCTTGTAAAGAATTCTGGTTAACCATTGGTATCTTTTTCCCATGCTTAGAATGTTATGTAAGAAAAGTAAGGACTTTAATGGGAAACAGGAGGAGGCTGAAGTGTGTTAAGAAAGTGAGTGACAAAATCAAACAGATGAGAAGACAGGACAGCAACTGATATTTTCAAAATGCCTTCTCAAAATTAGATTATTTGATACAGCTTATAGTAGCGCTTTGTGAGGGACATGAGGAAAATGGATTAGTTGTCTTGAGGTCAGAAAAAGGCAACACTTACCCAGAAAACACAACATATGAAATTTGCCTTCAGGTTAAAAACACAATTACTTGTGCTTATGTTGCTGAAAATGAAATGACTTTAAATTCAACTCTTTCATCTCTTAACATATGTTGAAAGGATTATAGATCTCATGGAGGATCCTGCTTTATGTACTAAAGGGTTATAACTATGTTTATCTTGAATTGCATTGTGATCACAATCAGTAGAGAAATGAAGAAAAGGAATTAAAAAGTGTTAGCTTTATGAAAATAACAAAACATGTACTAAAAAAAATGTCTCCCTTCTAAAATCACACCCCAACCTGCATATTTTGTCTTAGTCGGATATCCAGCAGAGACTTAGCAGAGAATTAACAGGTTCTGTTTCTGAAGGATTGTGAGCTTGGGAAGAAAGCCAAGCCCAGCCCATGGAAACAGAAGATGGTTTCACATTTCTTAGGCAGTCAGGCAAGACTGGGAAATAACTCAATTTACCAACGTTTAAGGACCAGAGAAACTCAACTTTGCAATAATAACATTCATCTAGCTCTATGCCATTTTTCAAAATGGTTCCTAATATATCTTAATTGGCTCTAACAAACACCTGTGAGGTAGAAAAGGTGGTGAGGTAAGCTTTCTTATTCTGAAAAGAGATGAACTAAGGTTTGAATGTCTTAAGGGAACTTCTCAAATGTTAGACCCCTGGAAAATGACAGAGGTGAATTTCTAAGTTCTTAAGTGTTCATTCCTTATTATGCACTACCGTGTAGAAAGACATCAGGTATTAAGCATATGGAAAAGGAAGCCCAAATCAGAAAGTGGAAAGCTAGAAAAAATTAGACATAGCGATATAAATATAAAGATACAGACACCTAGAGCAGATTCTAAGTCTGTGAGCAAAATTTTGTTAAACATTTCTTTCTGGTCTCAAAGTTATTTTTGCTGGGTTAGAGATTCATCCTAAATATTCCACAAGCAGTGCATGTTTATTTTAATTTTCTTTCTTGGATAATGAAGATAGATTTAGGCATGGTCTAGCTCTCATCTTAATTAACTAGTTGCATTTAAAATACGAGATAAAGGAAAACATATGTCAATTTTACAATTAATTCTTTTGACAGAGTTTCAGCATGAGCAAACAGAAATTCAATTCCTTCCTAAATCAAGGAACAACAGGTAGGCAGAAGGAACTTGGGAGGTGATGCAAATATTACTCTGAAATGAATTTTTTTTTTTTTAATCGTCAAACTTTATGAACAAACAAAACAAAACAAAACTCTGTGTCCTTTTGAATTTAACCTAACACACCCACTGCTGCCTAGTGTGTGGAAGGATTACTTAGTTTGGTCTTAAGACCTAGTTTTCTTGTTTGAAAAAGAGTTATGAGTCAGGATCTCTCCTGAGCAGTTCAGAATCTGATTTTAATTTACAAAAATACCACATTTTCATGTTAATAACGATGTGTATTTAAGACATCTGTTTGAATGTCTGCAAATGTTAATTTACCAACGGGGTGGGGAAGTAATCCAATAAAAAGCTGCTACATTCTTTTATGAATTAATATTATGGCTGTTTAATAGGTTCTTTACCAGAGTTCAAATTAAAATGAGGTCTTTTATCTTTATAGTGCCTGCATAGACACAGCTGTTCACAGTTAATATCGCAGATGAACTGTGCCTAATTGAAAATAAAAATGCAAATAAAAGAGCCCACAGTACGTCTGTGTAGGCCATGGGTACCCCAAAGAGCTCACAACAAGAGAGGCCTTGGGGTGCCCACCTAGAATTAACAAGTTAATACAAAGCATCCACTGTCACGTGGCAATTTACTTGTGGATGAAAGAGACTATGTGATAGCGAATTTAGTCCATGGAAACTCTATACAGTAAGGTTTTAATTTTCAGCTTGTCCATCAGCCCTCCTGGTTTAGTGGCTAGTTTTAAGTCATTGCTAAATGTTGTCAGATAGAACTTTCTGAAATGATGAAAATGTTCTATACCAAGCTATTCAATACTGTAGCCACTAGTCATGTGGCCACTGAGCACTTAAAATGTCATGTGTGACTGTGGAGGTGAATTTTAAATTAAACAGCACTCACTCTGGTTAGTGGATGAGGCAGATAGACAACTGAAAGCAGTTCCTATCTCTCTTTTCCTTGAGAGGCAGTATCTAGTGGCGATGTTAAAAGTCTAACTCTGGATCCAGACAGCTTGTTTCAAATCCCTAAGCACCCATTTACCAGCTATACCCCAGGTCCAAGGTAAGAGAAACCCAAGTAAGATAGTAGGTGTTGCGAGAGGGCATCAGAGGGCAGACACATGGAAACCATAATCACAGAAAACTAGCCAATCTGATCACATGGACCACAGCCTTGTCTAACTCAATGAAACTAAGCCATGCCATGTGGGGCCAACAGAAGACGGGAAGGCCATGATGGAGAGGTCTGACAGAATGTGGTCCACTGGAGAAGGGAATGGCAAACCACTTCAGTATTCTTGCCTTGAGAACCCCATGAACAGTATGAAAAGGCAAAAAGATAGGACACTGAAAGATGAACTCCCCAGGTCAGTAAGTGCCCAATATGCTACTGGAGATCAGTGGAGAATTAACTCCAGAAAAAATGAAGTGATGGAGCCAAAGCAAAAACAATACCCAGTTGTGGATGTGACTGGTGAGAGAAGCAAGATCTGATGCCATAAAGAGCAATATTGCCTAGGAACCTGGAATGTCAGGTCCATGAATCAAGGCAAATTGGAAGTGATCAAACAAGAGATGACAAGAATGAATGTCGACATTCTAGGAATCAGCGAACTAAAATGGACTGGAATGGATGAATTGAACTCAGATGACCATTATATCTACTACTGCGGGCAGGAATCCCTTAGAAGAAATGGAGTAGCCATCATGGTCAATAAAAGAGTCCTAAATGCAGTACTTGGATGCATCTCAAAAATGACAGAATGATCTCTGTTCGTTTCCAAGGCAAAGCATTCAATATCGTGGTAATCCAAGCCTATGCCCCAACCAGTAACACTGAAGAAGCTGAAGTTGAATGGTTCAATGAAGACCTACAAGACCTTTTAGAACTAACACCCAAAAAAGATGTCCTTCTCATTATAGGAGACTGGAATGCAAAAGTAGGAAGTCAAGAAACACCTGGAGTAATAGGCAAATTTGGCCTTGGAATACGGAATGAAGCAGGGCAAAGGTTAATAGAGTTTTGCCAAGAGAACACACTGGCAAAGAGAACACATAGCAAACAGCCTCTTCCAACAACACGAGAAGACTGTACACATGGACATCACCAGATGGTCAATACTGAATTCAGAATGATTATATTCTTTGCAGCCAAAGATGGAGAAGCTCTATACAGCCAGCAAAAACAAGACCAGGAGCTGACTGTGGCTCAGATCATGAACTCCTTATTGCCAAATTCAGACTGAAATTGAAGAAAGTAGGGAAAACCACTAGAGCATTCAGGTATGACCTAAATCAAATCCCTTATGATTATACAGTGGAAGTGAGAAATAGATTAATGAGCGAGATCTGATAAACAGAGTGCCTGATGAACTATGGACGGAGGGTCTTGACATTGTACAGGAGACAGAGATCAAGACCATCACCATGGAAAAGAAATGCAAAAAAGCAAAATGGCTGTCTGGAGAGGCCTTACAAATAGCTGTGAAAGAAGAGAAGTGAAAAGCAAAGGAGAAGAGGAAAGATATAAACATCTGAATGCAGAGCTCCAAAGAAGAGCAAGAAGAGATACGAAAGCCTTCCTCAGTAACCAATGCAAAGAAATAGAGGAAAACAAAAGAATGGGAAAGACTAGAGATCTCTTCAAGAAAATTAGAGATACCAAGGGAACATTTCATGCAAAGATGGGCTCGATAAAGGACAGAAATGGTATGGACCTAACAGAAGCAGAAGATATTAAGAAGAGGTGGCAAGAATACACAGAAGAACTGTACAAAAAAGATCTTCACAACCCAGATAATCACGATGGTGTGATCACTCACCTAGAGCCAGACATCCTGGAATGTGAAGTCAAGTGGGCCTTAGAAGCATCACTACCAACAAAGCTAGTGGAGGTGATGGAATTCCAGTTGAGCTAATTCAAATCCTGAAAGATGATGCTATGAAAGTGCTGCACTCAATATGCCAGCAAATTTGGAAAACTCAGCAGTGGCCACAGGACTGGAAAAGGTCAGTTTTCATTCCAATCCCAAAGAAAGACAATGCCAAAGAATGCTCAAACTCCCGCACAATTGCACTCATCTCACACGCTAGTAAAGTAATGCTCAAAATTCTCCAAGCCAGGCTTCAGCAGTATGTGAACTGTGAACGTCCAGATATTCAAGCTGGTTTTAGAAAAGGCAGAGGAACCAGAGGTCAAATTGCCAACATCTGCTGGATCAAGGAAAAAGCAAGAGAGTTTCAGAAAAACATCTATTTCTGCTTTATTGACTATGCCAAAGCCTTTGACTCTGTGGATCATAATAAACTGTGGAAAATTCTGAAAGAGATGGGAATACCAGACCACCTGACCTGCCTCTTGAGAAACCTATATGCAGGTCAGGAAGCAACAGTTAGAACTGGACATGGAACCACAGACTGGTTCCAAATTGGAAGAGGAGTACGTCTAGGATGTATATTGTCACCTTGATTATTTAACTTATATGCAAAGTACCACATGAGAAATGCTGGGCTAGAAGCACAAGCTATAATAAAGATTTCCAGGAGAAATATCAATAACCTCAGATATGCAGATGACACCACCCGTATGGCAGAAAGTGAAGAGGAACTAAAAAGCCTCTTGATGAAAGTGAAAGAGGAGAGTGAAAAAGTTGGCTTAAAGTTCAACTTTCAGAAAACTAAGATCATGGAATCTGGTCTCATCACTTCATGGGAAATAGTTGGGGAAACAGTGTCAGACTTTATTTTGGGGACCTCCAAAATCACTGCAGATGGTGACTGCAGCCATTAAATTAAAAGACACTTACTCCTTGGAAGGAAAGTTATGACCAACCTAGATAGTATATTGAAAAGCAGAGACATTACTTTGCCAACAAAGGTCCATCTCGTCAAGGCTATGGTTTTCCCACGGTTGTGTATGGATGTGAGAGTTGGACTGTGAAGAAAGTTGAGCGCCAAAGAATTGATGCTTTTGAAACTGTGGTGTTGGAGAAGACTCTTGAGAGTCCCTTGGACTGCAAGGAGATCCAACCAGTCCATTCTAAAGGAGGTCAGTCCTGGGTATTCATTGGAAGGTGATGCTAAAGCTGAAACTCCAATACTTTGGCCACGTCATGTGAAGAGTTGACTCATTGGAAAATGCTGGGAGGCATTGGGAGTGGGAGGAGAAGGGGATGACAGAGGATGAGATGGCTGGATGGCATCACTGACTCAATGGACATGAGTTTGAGTGAACTCCTGGAGTTGGTGATGGATAGGGAGGCCTGGCATGCTGTGATTCATTGGGTTGCAAAGAGTCAGACTCGACTGAGCGACTGAACTGAACTGAACTGAACCTTGGGCAACTTACTTAACCTTCAGCTCCCAGCTTCCTCACCTAGAAAATGGGCATGGTGATAATATTAAAGGCATCTAGTATAAATGAAAATGCCTGGCTGATAATATGCATTCAATATACATTAATGGTTTTCTTGAGGATTTAGATGAAACCACAAATGCAAAAAGCACTGCCTTTAGTGAGCATTTCATTGGAGACTGTGGTCTGTGGCTTCATCATGATGTCATGTGGATGTTTATTCTGATGAATTTAGTTTAGATGTGACCAAGTTAGAACTGGTCATGGAACAACAGACTGGTTTCAAATAGGAAAAGGAATACGTCAAGGCTGCATATTGTCACCATGTTTATTTAACTTATATGCAGAGTACATCATGAGAAATGCTGGACTGGAAGAAACACAAGTTGGAATCAAGATTGCTGGGAGAAATATCAATAACCTCAGATATGCAGATGACACCACCCTTATGGCAGAAAGTGAAGAGGAACTCAAAAGCCTCTTGATGAAAGTGAAAGTGGAGAGTGAAAAGGTTGGCTTAAAGCTCAACATTCAGAAAACGAAGATCATGGCATCTGGTCCCATCACTACATGGGAAATAGATGGAGAAACAGTGGAAACAGTGTCAGACTTTATTTTTCTGGGCTCCAAAATCACTGCAGATGGTGACTGCAGCCAGGAAATTAAAAGACGCTTACTCCTTGGAAGGAAAGTTATGACCAACCTAGATAGCATATTCAAAAGCAGAGACATCACTTTGCCAACAAAGGTTCACCTAGTCAGGGCTATGGTTCTTTCCTGTGGTCATGTATGGATGTGAGAGCTGGACTGTGAAGAAAGCTGAGTGCCGAAGAATTGATGCTTTTGAACTGTGGTGTTGGAGAAGACTCTTGAGAGTCCCTTGGACTGCAAGGAGATCCAACCAGTCCATTCTGAAGGAGATCAGCCCTGGGATTTCTTTGGAAGGACTGATGCTAAAGCTGAAACTCCAGTATTTTGGCCACCTCATGCGAAGAGTTGACTCATTGGAGAAGACTCTGATGCTGGGAGGGATTGGGGGCAGGAGGAGAAGGGGACGACAGAGGATGAGATGGCTGGATGGCATCACTGACTCGATGGATGTGAGTCTGAGTGACCTCCGGGAGTTGGTGATGGACAGGGAGGCCTGGCGTGCTGCGATTCATGGGGTCGCAAAGAGTCGGACACGATTGAGCGACTGATTGATCTGAAGTTCAGGTACTTCTATCATGACTCCATTTAGAAAATGGAGAATGGAAGCAAGAATGAATTCAAAAAAATTTTGCTGAGGCTATCATGTACTAGACCAAATTCTAAATGTTTTTGATAAAAGATAAGTAAACATGGCTTTGACTCTCAAGAAACTTGTAGTTAAGTTTGTAGAAATAAATTTGTAGAAAGACAAGGATTAAAGATACAAATGAAGCAGATTTTCAGGGAAGGAATGTCAATATCAGTAAGCTCCTGAGTTTGAAGATCCAAAGGATTCCTAGTTAATACTCAAAACCTCTTGGCCTTATCCTGTAAGTCTGCACAGAATGGAAGAAGGAGGGGTTGGAAGGAATGCAATACTCTTAATGAGCCACTGGAGGTTCCTTATTCTGGATTAGATACAGATGTTACATATACAGTATCGTAGCATCACCCAAGGTCTGAAGCCAGACTACCTGCATTCAAATGTTGGCTCTGCCACTTTTTCCTTTCTGTGCCTCCACTTCCTCATCTGTCAAATGGGAATAAGAACAGAAATGATTTCATGGGGTTGTGATACAGATGAAATAAATATAAGCAAAGTTTAGGGCAGGGCAGGGCATGGCATTCAAAGCAACTCATTTTTCTTGCTATTTCTCAGCAGCAAGGTGGGGTGGGGGAGATGGATGTTAGGTGACTAGCACTATCCTGTAGCATAGAAGATCGTTGTTGTATTATTTTTTCAGTTACTAAGTCATGTCTGACTCTGTGATCCCATGAATTATAGCCCACCAGTCTCCTCTGTTGATGGGGCTTTCCAGGTGAGAACCCTAGAGTAGGTTGCCATTTCCTCATTCAGGGGATCTTCCTGACCCAGGGATTAAACCTGCATCTCCTACATTAGCAGATGAATTCTTTACCAGTGAGCCACCAGCCTGACCTGGAAGGTTACTGAGGCTTTTTCAGCATGATTGAAATTCTAGGTTACAGAATCACAGATTAATGCTGGAAATGATGTTAGAAATACATAGCCTCAAACCTTCTTTTTCTTGCATTTATTTTTCTTGGGGATGGTCTTGATCCAGCCTCCTGTACAATGTCATGAACCTCCATCTATAGTTCTTCAGATACTCTATCAGATCTAATCCCTTGAATCTATTTGTCACTTGCACTATATAATCATAAGGGATTTGATTTAGGTCATACATGAATGGTCTAATGGTTTTCCCTACTTGCTTCAATTTAAGTCTGAAGTTGGCAATAAGGAGTCCATGATCCAAGCCACAGCAGTTCCTGGTCTTGTTTTTGCTGACTGTATAGAGGTTCTAAATCTTTGACCGAAAAGAATATAATCAATCTGATTTCAGTATTGACCATCTAGTGATGTCCATCTGTAGAATCTTCTCTTGTGTTGTTGGAAGAGGGTGTTCACTAGGACCAGTGCGTTCTCTTGGCAAAACGCTATTAGCCATTGCCCTGCTTCATTCTGTACTCCAAGGCCAAATTTGCCTGCTACTGCAGGTATTTCTTGACTCCCCACTTTTGCATTCCAGTCCCCTATAATAAAAAGGACATCTTTTTGAGGTATTAGTTCTAGAAGGTCTTGTACGTCTTCATAGAACTGTTCAACTTCAGCTTCTTCAGCTTTACTGGTCAAGACATAGACTAGGATTACTGTGATATTGAATGGTTTGCCTTGGAAATGAACAGAGATCATTCTTTCATTTTTGAGATTTCATCAAAGTACTGCATTTCGGACTCTCTTGTTGACCATGATGGCTACTCCATTTTTTCTTAGGGATTCATGTCCACAGTAGTAGATATAATGATCATGTGAGTTAAAGTCACCCATTCCAGTCCATTTTAGTTTGCTGATTCCTAAAATGCCTTACAAATAGCTGTGTAAACAGAGAAGTGAGAGGCAAAGGAGAAAAGGAAAGATATACCCATTTGAATGCAGAATTCCAAAGAATAGCAAGGAGAGAAATGAAAGCCTTCCTCAGTGATCAATGCAGAGAAATAGAGGAAAACAACAGAATGGGAAAAACTGGAGATCTCTTCAGGACTTCCCTGGTGGCTCAGATGGTAAAGCATCCGCCTACAATGTGGGAGACCCAGGTTCATTCCCTGGGTGGGGAAGATCCTCTGGAGAAGGAAATGGCAACCCACTCCAGTACTCTTGCCTGGAAAATCCCATGGACAGAGAAGCCTGGTAGGCTATACAGTCCATGGGGTCGCAAAAGTCGGACACGACTGAGCGACTTCACTATGGCTAGAGATCTTTTCAAGAAAATTAGAGATACCAAGGGAACATTTCATGCAAAGGTGGGCACAATAAAGGGCACAGAAATTGTATGGACTTAACAGAAGCAGAAGACACTAAGAGGTGGCAAGAATACACAGAATTACTATACAAAAAAGATCGTCATGACCCAGATAATCATGATGGTGTGATTATTCATCTAGAACCAGACATCCTGGAATGTGAAGTCAAATTAACCTTAGGAAGCATCACTATGAACAAAGCTAGGAGGTGATGGAATTCCAGCTGAGCTATTTCAAATCCTAAAAGATGATGCTGTGAAACTGCTGCACTCAATATGCCAGCAAATTTGGAAAACTCAGCAGTGGTCACAGGACTGGAAAAGGTCAGTTTTCCTTCCAATCCCCCAAAAAGGCAGTGCCAAAGAATGCTCGAACTACTACATAATTGCACTCATCTCACATGCTAGCAAAGTAATGCTCAAAATTTTCAAAGCCAGGCTTCAAGAGTATGTGAACCATGAACGTTCAGATATTCAAGCTGGTTTTAGAAAAGGCAGAGGAACCAGAGATCAAATTGCCAGCATCCATTGGATCATTGAAAACGCAAGAGAGTTCCAGAAAAACATCTACTTCTGCTTTATTGACTATGCCAAAGTCTTTGACTGTGTGGATCACGACAAACTGGAAATTTCTGAAAGAGACTACCTTATCTGCCTCTTGAGAAACCTGTATGTAGGTCCGGAAACAACAGTTAGAACTGGACATAGAACAACAGACTGGTTCCAAATAGGAAAAGGTTACGTCAAGGCTGTATATTGTCACCCTGCTTATTTAACTTATATGCAGAGTACATCATGAGAAACGCTGGGCTGGAAGAAGCACAAGCCGGAATCAAGATTGCAGGGAGAAATAGCAATAACCTCAGATATGCAGAAGACACCACCCTTATGGCAGAAAATGAAGAAGAACTAAAAAGCCTCTTGATGAAAGTGAAAGTGGAGAGTGAAAAAGTTGGCTTAAAGCTCAACATTCAGAAAACGAAGATCATGGCATTTGGTCCCACCACTTCATGGGAAATAGAGAAACAGTGGAAACAGTGTCGGACTTTACTTTTGGGGGCTCCAAAATCACTGCAGATGATGACTTCAGCCATAAAATTAAAAGATGCTTGCTCCTTAGAAGAAAAGTTATGACCAACCTAGATAGCATATTAAAAAGCAGGGACATTACTTTGCCAAAAAAGGTCCATATAATCAAAGATATGGTTTTTCCAGTTGTCATGTATGGATGTGAGAGTTGGACTATAAAGAAAGCTGAGTGCCAAAGAATTGATGCTTTTGAATTGTGATGTTGGAGCAGACTCTTGAGAGTCCATTGGACATCCTGAATGAAATCAGTCCTGAATATTCATTGGAAGGACTGCTGTTGAAGCTGAAACTCCAATACTTTGGCCACCTGATGCAAAGTGACTCATTTGAAAAGACCCTGATGTTATGAAAGATTGAAGGCAGGAGGTGAAGGAGTCAACGGAGGATGAGATGGTTGGATGGTATCACCAACTCTATGGACATGAGTTTGAGTAAGCTCTGGGTATTGATAATGGATAGGGAAGCCTGGTGTGCTGCAGTTCATGGGGTCACAAACAGTTGGACATGACCCAGCGACTGAACTGAATTGAACTCAACCTTCCTTTTAGCCAGATGAAGAAGGTAAATTCTGAGATTAAATACTCTAATTTGGGTCACATCTGTGGCACAGTCAGTCCTTCAGGACTATTGTGAATTTAATATAAAACCTATCCATCTAGCATGCATCCGTTAAGTTTAACAGCATGCGAGAAGTCAATGGTTCATTGAATCTATTTTCTCTCTTTTTTAAAGATAGTCCCTGAATATTACAATTTTATTTAAGGCTGTTCTTCCTGTAAGTAAAACAAAACAAAAAGTATAAGTTTCAATTCCCAAAGAGTATTTGAGAACTTTGTTTTTAGAATACTATCTGGACCTTACCTTAATTGCCTTATAAATCTAGTATTCTCTTGAATCACTTTGTGATCACAGTGTTTAACTGCATCATTTTGAGGTACTTACAATGTATGCTCTGTCTGTTGTCGTGCTGGTTTTGGGTGTCTATAATGTAACAACTACATACCCTGATTAATCATAGTAAGGTAGGGTAACAAGCAGTGGTGAGGCAATGTTCTCTGAGTAGTGCTCTTAGTATGAAAGTGTCTATATATTTCCACATATCCATGAGTCAGACAGACATCCAGAGGTGCTTTGGTTCGTACCAGCATCACACCTCCCTCCAGTTTTCCCAGGTGGGCAGAAGCATTTTCCAGTTACTGGGTGGCAGGAGCCTTCTCTTTCACAATCACAAAGTTGATGGCAATTGTCTCCAAACATTCCAGCTGAACATTCTATCCAGGAAAGAGAAATGCTGAAACATTAACTCCTTGAGCTCTCATTGATGCACCTAAGTTGAGATTTAAGATACAGTTTCTTTTGTTGTTGTTGTTCTGCAAAAGCATAGTGGGAAGATAAAATGAGATTGGTTGGAAGAAGGGAGCAAAGTTCTGGAATGAAGCTTCATCTTATACACAGGTTCATACTTGCACCTTAAAATTGACTTACTTCAACACTGGTTTGCACCTGTTAGAATGTATGTAAGCTTTTGGAAGACAGAAATTTAAGGAATGAGACTGAGTCATCCAGCCAAGTACATTACTTTAAGTGTTGTTTTGTTGCTAAGTTGTGTCTGACTCTTTTGTGACCCCATGGACTGTAGCCTGCCAGGCTCCTCTGTCCATAGGATTTCCCAGCAAGAATACTGAGTGTGTTGCCATTTGCTTCTCCTGGGGATCTTCCCGACACAGGGATGGAACCTGTGTCTTCTGCATTTGCAGGCAGATTCTTTACCACTGAGCCACCAGGGAGGCATTGATTTAGTTTTCCTTATAATGCTATTTATTTATTTACTATTTCTTCAGAAAATATTCCCAGACTTTAAATAGCAAGCAGGTAATATGTGTACATTTTTTCAAATTGTTACATAATAAATGAATAAGTGAATAAAGCATGGACAAGAGATACTATATGTAAAGTTCTAGTGACCTATGAGAATAGGATATGGAGCTAATATATAGTTCCTTTTTTAAGATAAGTACTTTGATTCACATAAAGTCAAATGACCACTATCATTATATTATCTTTATAATTATTGGGGTTGCTGTAACCATATGCACAAGAGCAAACATAGTATAAACTAAAATGAAACTTGGAATTATTTATTGAAACCTATGATTGCTGGGAGAAATATCAATAACCTCAGATATGCAGATGACACCACCCTTATGGCAGAAAGTGAAGAGGAACTACAAAGCCTCTTGATGAAAGTGAAACTAGAGAGTGAAAAGGTTGGCTTAAAGCTCAACATTCAGAAAACGAAGATCGTGGCATCTGGTCCCATCACTGCATGGGAAATAGATGGGGAAACAGTGGAAACAGTGTCAGACTTTATTTTTCTGGGCTCCAAAATCACTGCAGATGGTGACTGCAGCCATGAAATTAAAAGACGCTTACTCCTTGGAAGGAAAGCTATGACCAACCTAGATAGCATATTCAAAAGCAGAGACATTACTTTGCCAGCAAAGGTTCGCCTAGTCAAGGCTATGGTCTTTCCTGTGGTCATGTATGGATGTGAGAGCTGGACTGTGAAGAAGGCTGAGCACCGAAGAATTGATGCTTTTGAACTGTGGTGTTGGAGAAGACTCTTGAGAGTCCCTTGGACTGCAAGGAGATCCAACCAGTCCATTCTGAAGGAGATCAGCCCTGGGATTTCTTTGGAAGGACTGATGCTAAAGCTGAAACTCCAGTATTTTGGCCACCTCATGCGAAGAGTTGACTCATTGGAGAAGACTCTGATGCTGGGAGGGATTGGGGGCAGGAGGAGAAGGGGACGACAGAGGATGAGATGGCTGGATGGCATCACTGGCTCGATGGATATGAGTCTGAGTGACCTCCGGGAGTTGGTAATGGACAGGGAGGCCTGGAGTGCTGCAATTCATGGGGTCGCAAAGAGTCGGACACAACTGAGCGACTGATCTGATCTGATGTGGTTCTGTATTGTTTTGAATGGATCAGGGCTTAATAATATTTTATTTCAAACTGAGTAGCCCACTTTCTCACCTATATATCTTCATTCACATTCATGGCTGCTATTACTTCTGCTGATGAATGCCTAGTTCACATCTTTAATATTTTCATAAAGCCCTTGAATCTGTTTCAGTACCACTGAACCCAATGCATGTCATCCTTTTCAAAGTATTTAATGAAATATTTCTCATTCAAAGCAGAATTCTTTTCCATTGAAGACTAACTGTTTTAGTGGTGTTTTGAGATCCTAAATAGTTTCATTTAGGGCAGAATAAAAATTTTAACCTATCAGTAATAAAATCAGGACTCATTTTACTGCTTTGTAAGAGTGAATTCTTGTCACTTTAATGTCCACATCAGAAGCTCAGGTGATTATATGTTTGAGATTCAGGTTTACATGTTTCCCATCAGATGGAAAGATCTCACAGTCACACAGAATTCCCACATTCAATGCTTAAAAACACCCTGGCTATACCTTTTTCACACTGGTTGCCATGGAAACCTGCTGGGCAAATGCACTGTCCACTGGCTGCATCACAATTGGCTCCATTTTTGCAGTCACAGATGTGAGCACAATTCAAACCATAAAATCCAGGAAGGCATGCTAGAAAATGGAAATGTCAAAACACTATTTTGGCTTTAAGAATAAATAAGGGAAAAATTAAAGGATATACTCTAGGTAATCTCTTTCCCAGGACCAAAGAAAGAGAAATGAGGCACAAGAACTGGAAAGCAAGGAAAAATTACATGGAGAAGCATAGTGACAGTACTTTAGTCATGCAGATATGTAAATATATAAGTGCCATTCTCAACCAGTAGTCTAGAAAATTCCACAAGAAAATGTAAGATATCTTCAAGAAGATAAAGTTGATTTGCTATAATGTGTTATAGTCTGACAAAGACTTCATCAAAACCCTCTAATAACTTAAACACCTAAAATAGCAATGTTTTCTAACTTCAGATCCAGGCTAAATTTAGTGAGAATTTAAAATTCTTTAAATAAATAAGAGACTATTTCTGGAAGGTGATTCATATAGCTCTTGGTATTTGAAGTCCTGGGGATAGATAATCAGATCAGATCAGTCGCTCAGTCGTGTCCGACTCTTTGCAACCCCATGAACCGCAGCACGCCAGGCCTCCCTGTCCATCACCAGCTCCCGGAGGTCACTCAGACTCGCATCCATTGAGTCAGTGATGCCATTCAGCCATCTCATCCTCTGTCGTCCCCTTCTCCTCCTGCCCTCAATCCCTCCCAGCATCAGAGTCTTCTCCAATGAGTCAACTCTTCGCATGAGGTGGCCAAAATACTGGAGTTTCAGCTTTAGCATCATTCCTTCCAAAGAAATTCCAGGATTGATCTCCTTCAGAATGGACTGGTTGGATCTTCTTGCAGTCCAAGGGACTCTCAAGAGTCTTCTCCAACACCACAGTTCAAAAGTATCAATTCTAGGGGATAAAAAGAAAACAAGGGAGGAAAAAGAGGAAGAAAGTAAATAAAAGAGAATATGATGTATATGTATGGAGTAAGTTAACATCTTATGAAGAAGTCATATTTTAAAGTCAGTGAAATTAAATCTTTAAAAAATTTATTTAGATAGCCCATAGAAGTATAATGTAGAACAGTTTCTTAGCAAGTCCAATGCAATCTGTTTTTCCTCCATAGTTGGAGATATTTTTGTGGCTGAACATCAGAAGTAATTGGTTTAGATACCATGCGGTCCAAGCAAATGCATTCCTTGGAATGCTAAAATTGTCCTCTGCCCAGGGAGATGCTCAGCCTGGGGGAGGTATGTGAGAGTTAATTTTGACAGCAGGCAAAGGATTCTCATTTATTACTTGGGTTTTGTCTATGGCTATATTCACTACTCACCAGTGGGAACAGAAGGGGTATGCAATTTCCTTTTCCTTCAATTATCCGCTTTCTCTTTCGCTCCCTCTCACTCTTGCTCTTCACAATTTCTTCCTCTCTCTGTGTCCCCCAACCCTCCTTCCCAGGCACCTAGAGCTGGATTTGCCTAGGCTTCAAGTGTGTGACACTTCAGCATAAATGGAGTTACTCAGGACATATTCAACATCAGGAAAAACTGACATCAGAGAGCAGAAAAAGAAGGTAAAACCAAAAAGAGATGAGGAATGAATTATTTTGTATGATATACAGTCTTCCATTTTCTAATCTCATTTTAACTCTTAAAAAATGAATACTAAAGGAAGATATAGTGCAAGGTTTCTTTTGTTTGATCTTATATAATTGCTGTTGACAATACATTAAAAAAATCACATCTTCTCTGTCCATGGGTATTCTCCAGGTAAGAATACTGGAGTGGGTTGCCACTCCAGTGGCCACTCGAGGTGGCCACTCGAGGGGATCTTCCCAACCCAGAGATCCCCAGGTCTCCTGCATTGCAGGCAGATTCTTTAATTCTTTACCGACTAAGCCACCAGAGAAGCCCAGGAATATTGGAGTGGGTAGCCTATCTCTTCTCCAGGGGATATTCCTGACCCAGGAATCAAACTGGGGTTTCCTGCATTGCAGGCAGATTTTATTTTTTACCAGCTGAGCTACCAGGGAAGCCTCCTTTATCTCCCCTATTTTAATTATATTAAAAAAATTGAGCTCATAAATGTTGGTTTGCTCAACTTTTCCTTTTGTCTAAATGATATTATCATTCTTCCAGGTCCATCGGCTTAGAACTTTAGAGTTATCTTTGATTCCTACATCTTCCTCATCTGTATGTCCAAATCAACTGCCAAAATATAGCCAATTGCTCTTCCAACATACTTTTCTATTCATCCATTTACATTTTGATCCCATAATAGATTTTTGAAATCCTAGATCATCACTATAGCTTCCTGTGTGGACACAATCAATGGCTACTTTTCCTAATAATTAATAATGTATTTACTTTACAGATTTCTTTCACCAGAGGGACGTCCCTTGTCTGCTCAAAATCTTCCTATGCTACCCTACTGTAAACAGGATGAAATTTGTGAGCCTTGAATAGATACTTTTTTCCCCTCTTCTGTATCTCTTATTCCAATATTGAAAACAAAACAAACAAAAACTACATGATGTTTACTTTCATACACCCTAACCCAAGAAACATCAGAGTGCTGGCAATAATTCTAAACCTAGAAAGGGTTAGTAGAATTTGTTTCTGTGAAATATGTTTTATAGAACCTAAAGACAGGTTGAAACAAGTGGAAACAATTTTAAATATTGTTAATATCACTGTGCTGTGTTTAGTCGCTGAGCTGTGTCTGAGTCTTTGTGATCCCACAGACTGTAGTCTGCCAGCCTCCTCTGTCTATGAGGATTCTCCAGGCAAGAATATTGGAATGGGTTGCCATTTCCTTCTCCAGGGGATCTTCCCAACCCAGGGATCCAATCCAGGTCTCCTGCATTGAAGGTGGATTCTTTACCATCTGAGCCACCAACTACAGAGGCTTTAAAAAAAGACTTGATTTGTAAGTAATTAATGTTCATCAGCTTTTACAATGTGCACACATGTGTGCATGCTAAGTAGCTTCAGCAGGTCCAACTCTTTGTAACCCTATGGACTGTAGCCCACTAGTCTCCTCTGTCTATGGGATTCTCCAGGCAAGAATACTGAAGTGGGTTGCCATGCCCTCCTCCAGGGGATCATCCCGACCCAGGGATCAAACGCACATCTCTTATGTCTCCTGCATTGGCAGGCGGGTAATTGCCCACTAGTGCCACCTGTGAAGCCTTTTACATCATGCCTCAGTGCCGAATGCTACCAAGTATTTAATCCTAATGATGACCTTTTAAGGTGAGTTTATTATTATCTTCATTTTATACACTATAAAAAACTGAAACTTATAAAAATTTTGTTTATACATATTTTATATGGCAGAGGCAGGCCATATACAACTAATTCTAGAGACTAAGCTCTCACATCTTAATCTGTTAGCCGTATTGTCCCTCAGGGTTCTCTGATGTCAAAGACAAATTATGACAGAATTCTCCCTTTTCCTAGTTTAGTTGAAAATATAGAGCCCAAATGAAGAAATGATATAAAGAAATATCAGTGTATTCAAAAAGACCAACAGCTGACTCCACTGCATGTGTCTGCCTGTGTCTACTGTAGATAATCATAGAACCACAGACATTTTTTTAAGCATCTATTCTGAAACAAATAAAGAAGTTCAATTACTTCATCATCATGATAATTCTCAACACCTAGAACTTAAATTGGAGCTATAAAATACATTGCAAGAATAAACATTAAAATATTAACAGCTTATCTAGTTTGATATAATGTGAATGTATTATTTTATGATTTAAAAATATTTTTTTAAACTTAACATCATAACCTGCCCACTCATTTTCTCTGTTTACCATGTTCACCGTCTCTTCCATAGTAACCAGGGAGGCATTCACATCTTCCAGAAAACCTACGGCAAACTCCATTGTTCTGACACGTGCAATTAAAATGGCAGCCTGGACCATAATAACCAGGAAGACATTCTGAAACAGAAACCACACGAGCAATAACTGTAGTTAAGACAATTGAACCTGTAATGGATTTGAAGACAGAAATAAACAGTACAATTAATGAAAAAGACAGACAAATCATTAGCCAATGTGATCAAGATAAAAGAGGAAAAATACAAATACACACATGTTTTTTTAAAATGTGCAATGATCATCAAAAGGAATCAATATAAAAAGTATAATACAAATAAATACAAAAACCTAAATGAAATGGAAAAGTTACAGAAGACAACTTACAAACATTTTCCTAATTTGAAGCAGAAAACCTAGATAAGCTAGTTATAACAGAAAAACAATAGAGAAAATAGAAAACAGCTCCAATTAAAAAAAAAAATTGTGACTCCTGAGCTTCACAGGTAAATCCTATAAACTTTTACAGTTCAGATCATCATCTTATTACTTATATATATTCTAGAGCATTGAAAAGGAAGGAAAATTCCAAATAGATTTTATTATGTGAGTATAACATTAATTCCAAAACCTCCCAAAAAATGCATAAAAAACTATACTTCAATTTTACTTATTGATGCCAAATTCATAAAAAGTACGCAGAAGCCAATAGCATATTATAAAGTAATATATCACAACTAATATTTATTCTAAGAATATAAGGTTATGCAATATTAAAATTATTTGATAAATCCATCATACTTATAAGCCTAAAGAAAAGAATCATATTACTAATTTAATAACATTTGAATGAAATGAAAGTCGCTCAGTCGTGTCCGACTCTTTGCAACCCCATGGACTGTAGCCTACCAGGCTCTTCCCTCCATGGGATTTTTCAGGCAAGAGTACTGGAGTGGGTTGCCTTTTCCTTCTCCAGGGGATCTTCCCAACCCAGGGATTGAAGCCGGGTCTCCCGCATTCCAGGCAGACGCTTTAACCTCTGAGCCACCAGGGAAGCCCAACATTTGAATAGTAGTCATTTAAAATTCAGTAAAATGATGACTAAATTAAAAAATTAATAGCTATGTCACAATATGAATATTAAAATCCAGTGTTTTACTTTATTGGGGAACAAAAAGCTTCCACAAATGGAAAGATAGACCATGTTTGTTCTTGGATAAGATGAGTTAATATCAGAAATATGCTAATTCTCCCTAAAACAATAATTCTCCCAGAGGACAATAAAACAGTGGGAAAAAAACTGATTTTTTTTTTCTTGCATCTGGATGATTTGGTTATAAATTTCAAAGGACAAATTAACAAGAATAGCACCAGGAAATCCCCCAAAAAGGAAAGTAATGAAGGGTGGCTAGCTCTGTCAATATCAAATACATATAATAAAGACTTCCTAATAAAAACACTATTGCATTTTCTCATAAACATATCAATAGAATGGAACATCAGGAACTATATCTAACTGCATATTAATGTTTAGTTGTCAATGAAGCCTATATCTCAAATCAGTGGGAGAGATAGACTTGGTGATAACTGAACAGCCACATAAGCGGGAAATGAATCTATTCCTCACACCATACACCAAGAAAAATATTTTTAATTGATCAGAGAATTGAATGTCAAAAATGGTGTCATACGAGTTCTAAAAGAAAACATGGCTGAATTCTTTTAAAACCTGAGAATGGGGAGTCCATCCTTAACTAAGACTCAACATTTTACAAAATAGAGAAAAGATGGTTTTATAACAAAAAAAGAAAACAAAATCTTTCTGAATCATGCAGAATCTATAATTCAAAGATGCTCTTAATACAGCACGTCACCTGGGATTCATACTCTTGCATCGTCAGTCCTCTTGTGGAATGTGGGCTGAATCCATAACTGGCTGTACCCAAGAGAATGTGTTGGAAATGATGATAGATCACGTCTATGTCTTAGGAAGACCTGATAACTTCTGTTTTAAGATGTTAGCTGTTATGTAAGAAGCCCAGTAATCTTGGAGAAAAGCCTTGCAGTGATGAGAGTGGCCAAGACTGTGCACCACATAGACCCTGAGCTCTCCTCCTGCCCTGGGCACATTGAAATGACAACTATTTACAGTATATGTAGACAATTTATAGAAAAAGAAATGCAAAAGTTCCTTAGCCATTAGAGAGGATGCTAAACATTATTCATATTAATAAAAATGAAAATGAAAACTCCACTAATATAATAGTTCTCACCAAATTGCATATTATACTCTTTTGATAACAATGTATTGCTTATGAGGATGAAATATAGTATAATCTCACATGAAAGAGAATTTGTCCATATGTTGCAAGTTTACATTTGTGTTTACCCCATGACTCATATGTTTGAAATGTTCCATAATAAAAGGTTTAAATGATAGAATCAGAAGCAAAAATATCCCACATCCCCAAATGCTTGAGGGTTATCTAACTTAAAACCAAAAATACAATCAAAAGCACATCTATTCTACACAAAATGCTATTATTCTGCTTTAGGAGTCCTGAGTATCACAATGTTGATAGGAGCTATCGCCCATGAATTAAGAGAGGAGATCCATGGTTTTAAAAAGTCCATGAAAATTGGTCTTCCTTGAATGCTGGTTTTAGATGGGCTGTCATTTCAGTGTCATCATCCTCACTTCAGATGGGAAACTACTGGGCAGATGTTGTGAATGTCCTTATGGCCCAGAGCACGGTATCAGCAGAGCAGGAATTAGCATAAGGGCCTATGCAATCCCACTGCAAGGTACTTTCACTTGCGCTGCGCTGCCAAGTTTCATGACAGTCAAATGAGTGGTGAAAGATGGTGGGTAATTACCCCCATTATGAGAGCACATCATAGTCCCAGGTCTAAGGACCCAGAGATCCCATAGCTGGAACCACCTCAGTATAAGTTCACTGTGGATTATTTTTCACTCAGGGGGCCCCAAGGTTAGGCCCCAAGAACAGTGTTCTCATCCATGCTGTGTCTTACTAGCCTTTCTCAAAGTTCTGAAAAACACAACACTATCTTCTTAAAAGAGTGTGCTCTAATTAGGTGCGTGCTCTCCAGTGCTATACAAAATAATTATCTGTGGTTTGAAAACCAAACACTAGAACAATTATCGATATTTATTTTTATCCACTCATTATCAATTTTTCTAATGTGGAGCAGCACATGAATATCACTTCTAAATAAAAGTACATTTATGGTGGTACATGATTAAACTTCTCCTGATGATGTACAGTTTCAAGACCGCTGGTCCAGAGTCCTCTTCACCCTTTGAAGCTGGACCCACTCCTGATGTGAGCTGGGTCTGCCCAGGGCCCCACATCCTGTGCCCTGCCCACCTCAAGAATTGGATAGGGGGGAGTGGTATTTATGTCTCACAGGAGCTCTTTCACATTAATACTATTTCAATTACTTAAGAATTTTAAGAGTTTTCATGTGGTATTCTGGTAACAAGGTAACAAAATCAATCAGTATTAACATAACACTATTTTTATTAGAAATGTAATGATAAACTATAAACAACTTGCGTAAATGTATTGGAAAATAGCTCCTTCACAGGTTTCTACTATATTTTATCAATGAATGGCAGTATGATGTAGATTTTATTGAATAAAAGAAGGTAGTAATCAACTTACCTTTTTCACAATAATCTCCTGTCCATCCACGGGCACAGGTACAGCTTCCATCTACAGGATTGCAAAGGCCACCATTTTTACAGGTGCATTTTAGCTCACAATTTGGGCCATATTTTGTGGGAGGACACACTGTAGTAAAAATTAAAAAAATCAAACTAAGTAAAAATGTCATGCAAGTAAATATTTTTCTCTGCTTCAGATAGACTAATCAAGTCCATATAGCAAAATCATTTTTTAAAATACTCAAAGCAAACAACTACTCAGATGTATCCTTCAGGTAGTAAGCACATCAATGTCATTCATTCATATTTTCATTCACTCCATAAATATTTATTGAGCTTATAACTATGTGCCTGATATACTTTGGGAACTGGAGATGTTCTATGAAAAACAGAGATCAATCTTAGATTAGTGATGGGAGATTTTATGTATTTAATCCCATAGTTGAAAAAGATGCATTAGTCATTTGCTCCTTAATGTCTCTGTGCTGAAATGTGAAAAGCACTTCAATACAAAGTTGTAGGTGACACAAACAAAAATGTACTGGCAAGAGGAGTTAAGATACACATGAGTGAAGCTAACCAGACATAAGGGAAATTGAGCCTTCATTGTCAGAGTGAAAATAATTGAATGATGGGAAGTGCCACCAGTGGGAGAGTAACCATTACTCACATTTATTTCATTTTGCCATGAAGAATATGGGCCCAACACAGCCAATGAATATGCTTTTTTTTTTTTTTTTCAGGAAAACTCAAAATCCATATTTTATATGAAATCATCTAATATTTGAAAGTTGGCAACTAATTAAAATTGTTTTATAGCACTGTGGAAGCCAAAACTATGTCAGCCAATTCAAACACATTTGTGGCTAGATTTGGCCAAAGGCCTACCATTTATACCCTCTAGTTTATAGTAGCTTTACATAATGATATTTTCCACATGAATTATCTCATTTAATGCTTATACATATTTCTCTGATGTGGGTAACAGTATTCTTATTTTACACTTGAGAAAGCTGCAGCTGAGAAACTTAAGTCTTGCTCACGCTTAAGCAGCCAAAAGATAAGACCCAATATTCAAATCTAGAACTTCTGACTCTCTTGCTATTTTAGCGAGCAGAAGAGACGTTAGAGGGATAAAAAAGTTTTAACTTGCTCTAAGTGCATGCATGCTCAGTCGTATCTGACTCTTTGTGACCCATGGACGGTAGCCTGCCAGGTTCCTCTGTCCATGGAATTTTCTAGGCAAGAATAATGGAGCAGGTTCCCATTTACTACTCCAGGAGACTGACTTGACCCAGGGATCAAACCCATGTCTCTTGTGTCACCTACATTGGCAGGCAGATTTTTTTTTTTTTTTTTTTACCACTGTGCCACCTGCTCCTGTATTTGGCTAATAAACAACAGAACACATACTTTGATTTGTATGACACTTTCTCTCTTGCCTTTATACTGAATGCACCTATATACCTACTGAATAGGTGCACTTAACTTCAGTATCAAATGCTGCTGCTGCTGCTAAGTTGCTTCAGTCGTGTCCGACTCTGTGCAACTCCACAGATGGCAACTCACGAGGCTCTGCCATCCCTGGGATTCTCCAGGCAAGCACACTGGAGTGGGTTGCCATTTCCTTCTCCAGTGCATGGAAGTGAAAAGTGAAAGTGAAGTCTCTCAGTCATGTCCGACTCCTAGAGACCCCAAGGACTGCAGCCTACCAGGCTCCTCCGTCCATGGGATTTCCAGGCAAGAGTATTGGAGTGGGGTGCCATTGCCTTCTCCACAGTATCAAACGAGAGAAGCATTTTAATTTTATTAAAAAAAAAGATATGGTTGTACAATTAATGTGTTAAACATCATCCTATGTATTTTTGGGTTTTGCTTTTAAGGCAATTAAGCAGAATCAAGACACCATGTCTTATACTATTGAGATTAACTTTGTGTTCCTTTCACCCTTCCAAAACAACTTTATCACCCAGGAGGTTTATTCATCTTCCAATCTGAAAGCTGAAATGTACTCCTGAAACTTGTGAATGTAGTTCTAATGAGGTGGATGGAACTGGAGCCTATTATACAGAGTGAAGTAAGCCAGAAAGAAAAACACAAATATAGTATCCTAACGCATATATATGGAATTTAGAAAGATGATAACAATAACCCTATTTTCGAGACAGCAAAAGAGACACTGATGTATAGAACAGACTTTTGGACTCTGGGAACGGGAGAGGGCGGGATGATTTGGGAGTATAGCATTGAAATGTGTATAATATCATATCTGAAACGAGTCACCAGACCAGGTACGATGCCTGATAATGGATGCCTGGGGCTGGTGCACTGGGACAACCAAGAGGGATGGTATGGGGAGGGAGGGGGGAGGTGGGTTCAGGATGGGGAGCATGTGTATACTCGTGGCGGATCCATCTCGATGTATGGCAAAAGCAATACAATATTGTAAAGTTAAGCAAAATAAAATTTAATAAAAAAAAAAAGGGACTTTAAGATAGGAGTTTGGACAAAAAGCAATCAGAAAAGTGAGGAGTGTTTAGAAATGTTTCTTTTCATTGTTCTAAGTCCTAAACAATATTCACACAGATTGTGTGAATAATTTTAGAAAAATTATTGTAATTACACAATAAATATTTCAAGCAGTATATCAAGGTATATTATGGAGAAAACTATTCCATCCCTCAGCTCTTTCAGTCTTCCTTCTAAAAAACATCATTGGTACCTGCTTTTTCCCTTATAGGCTTCACTTCAAAGAGAGTTACCCTGACCACTTGACTCAAAATTTCAATCCACCTAATACTTTCAAGTCTAGTCAAGGCTATGGTTTTTCCAGTGGTCATGTATGGATGTGAGAGTTGGACTGTGAAGAGAGCTGAGCACCGAACAATTGATGCTTTTTCAACTGTGGTGCTGGAGAAGACTTTTGAGAGTCCCTTGGATTGCAAGGAGATCCAACCAGTCCATTCTGAAGGAGATCAGCCCTGGGATTTCTTTGGAAGGAATGATGCTAAAGCTGAAACTCCAGTACTTTGGCCACCTCATGCAAAGAGTTGACTCATTGGAAAAGGCTCTGATGCTGGGAGGGATTGAGGGCAAGAGGAGAAGGGGACGACAGAGGATGAGATGGCTGGATGGCATCACTGACTCGATGGACGTGAGTCTCAGTGAACTCTGGGAGTTGGTGATGGACAGGGAGGCCTGGCGTGCTGCGATTCATGGGGTCTCAAACAGTCGGACACGACTGAGCGACTGACCTGAACTGAATACTTTCAAGGGGCTTCTCTGGTGGCTCAGTGGTAAAGAATCTGCCTGCAATGATCCCAGGGTTGGGAAGATCCCCTAGAGGAGGAAATGGCAACTCACTCCAGTGTTCTTGCCTGCAAAATCCCATGGACAGAGGAGCCTGGTGGGCTACAGTTCATGGGGTTGCAAAAGAGCCAGTCAGATACTACTTAGTGAGTAAACAATACTCTCAAGACGTACATCGTGTACTTTTTTCTCTTATCATAGATCTTACTCCCTGTTAGCATACATAAAAATCACTTGTTAACTATAAAAGTTAACATTGATATTGATGTCATTGTTAATCCAAGTTCATGTGATCAACACACGGTAAGGTCAAACAAACTGAAGCATCAGAGCTTGGATCAAAGAAAGGTTTATTGCAGGGCCTGCAAGGCGGCTCATGCTCTAGAAAGCCCCAGCTCCTCACAGGGTTTCAGCAAAGCATTTTTAAAAGCCAGGTGAGGAGAGGGGTTCCTGGGTCTGTGATCAGCTGGTGCACAGCTTTATGACTGGCTGATTGTGAGGCAGCAGGGTGGTGTCAAAGGGATTAACATTACCAGTTCTTAGACTCCAGGAGGCCTGAAGCTGAGTGCTCAAGGTCGTCAGGTAGTTTGTTGTCTCCATTTGTAGGAGAGGGGGAGTTTTTCTTTTTCATTTTTTAACATCTGCAAAACAGCTCAGGAAATGAGCATCAAATACTGTTGTCTAGGTATTTCAGAGAGGAGCTAACGCAGAGAATATGGGGGAAGGCCTGCCCTGGGAGGGCCCCTTGGGGTCCTGCTCAGTTATATCATAACTACTGCTTTACTTTTGCTCAAAAGTGCTTGCTGTGTCTGTACCTATTTATTTGCCTTGATTTTATTCTAGTCTTTTTTTTTTAAAGGTAAGGTAGGTGTTATTTTTCTCTTGCTATTTTCAAAATTTGTTCTTTTTCAGTTTTCAGAACTTTGACGTTATGTCTTTTGTGGATTTCTTTTCGTTTATCCTGTTTGGCATTAAAACAGATTTTTTAATTTTGTAGGTTTAAACTTTTTTTCATGTTTAGGACATCTTTAGTCATTGTTCCTTTGACTCCTTCAGTCCTGCTTGCTTTCTTCTCTCCTCTAGGACTCTGATGACATAAAAGTCTGAGTTTTATTTATTTATTTATTTTTTTCCCTCCCACAGATTCCCCAAGGCTCTGTTGTTATTATTCGGTTGTTGTCATTTCCTTATCTGCTGTCTGCTACTGCTGCTGCTAAGTCACTTCAGTCGTGTCCGACTCTGTGTGACCCCATTGATGGCAGCCCACCAGGCTCCTCCGTCCCTGGGATTCTCCAGGCAAGAACACTGGAGCGGGTTGCCATTTCCTTCTCCAATGCATGAAAGTGAAAAGTGAAAGGGAAGTAGCTCAGTCGTGCCCGACTCCCAGCGACCCCATGGACTGGAGCCTACCAGGCTCCTCCGTCCATGGGAATTTCCAGGCAAGAGTACTGGAGTGGGGTGCCATTGCCTTCTCCTGTCTAAATTGGGTCATTTCTATCATCTATCTCTGAGTTCACTAATGTGTTCCTCTGTCCTTTCCAAACTCAGATTTTTACAGTTTTGGTTTTTGTATTTTCCAGTTCTAAAATTTCTACTTGGTTCTTCTTTATGTCTCGTATTCTTTGTTGAACGTTTCTATTAAAAAAAAATTTTTTTTTGGTTGTTCAGTGAATCATTTTTTATGATGACTTCTTTTAAAATTCTTATCAAATAATTTTGATGTCAGTGTCATCCAAGTGTTGGTGTCTTTCGATTATTTTTTCTTATTCAAGTTGAAATTTTCCTGGTTGTTGGTATAATGAATAATTTTTTAATGAACCTGACATTTTGAGACTCTGGATCTCCTTTAAATCATCTGTTTGAGCAAGTCTCCTATGATACTCCACTGGCAAGGAAAGAGGTTCATCCGTTTAGAGGCTGAAGCCCAAGTTCCCCACACAGCCGCCAAGGGGAGGAAGGGTAAATGTGCCTCATCCCTCCTGGGCCACAGCAAGAGTTTAGGCCTCCACTAGGCTGACATCCTACCTGAAAGAGGGGTAGAAGTGTCTCTATGACTTCCTACTCGCTCTTCACTGACTTGCCTGGAGTGGCCTTATTGCTGCTTGGTGTTTGTGAAAGTCCTGACTGCCCACTAGACCCCCTTGACTCCATCTTAGCTTGGAAGGGTGTAGTTTCCTCATCACCTGGTGGGTAGAAGCTAGTGCTTTCCACACAGTTTCCACCATCACTGCCAAGGTGGCCAGTTCTTTATCCTTTCTGGCAGGAATAAAAACATCTGCCCCACTAGGATTTCTCTTACCCCATCCTGGTGCAGAGTGAGGGGTGCCTTATATACCCCAGTGGAGCTTAAAAGCTAGAGCTTATGCTCTTTATGTTACAATCTCAGCACTTTTTATCATGTAAAATATCTATATATTTATCATATTCCATGTCACCATAATTTCCACATTTGTTTTAAACGTAGCCTTAATTAAAATGGATTTAACACCCATTAAACATCCTTTTTGGACAAGGCAATGGCAATCCGCTCCAGTACTCTTCCCTGGAAAATCCCATAGATGGAGGAGCCTGGTAGGCTGCAGTCCATGGGGTCACAAAGAGTTGGACATGACTGAGCGATTTCAGTTTCACTTTTCACTTTCATGCACTGAAGCAGGAAATGGCAACCCACTCCAATATTTTTGCCTGGAGAATCCCAAGGATGGTAACCTGGTGGGCTGCCATCTATAGGGTTGCACAGAGTTGGACACGACTGACGTGACTTAGCAGCAGCAGTAAACGTCCTTTTTACCAGAGATTTTCTATGTATTACTTGGTTGCTCAAATTTATCTTCTAGTATTAAAAATACTAGAAGTATAAAATCTTCAAAATATTTTATGGTTACTATATTGCCAGCAATTTTTTATGATTAAAAATTATTGTTTATTTCCCATCATGTTATTCTCGAATAAAAGTTTGTGTATAAAATACTTGAATCCCATATTTTCCTTAGAACTTTGTAGATTTTTGATAGCCATAAACTAGCAATAAATATTACTGTGAGGTATCAGGCCCACATTTTTTCCCTATCTCTTCATATGAGATCTCATATTTTTTTCTTATATCCTCAATAGAATTTCCTCTCACATATGATCAAGCCTAACTAGTATTTCTAGGGATAGAATGTATTCATTCAATCTGTAGCAACAGATCTTCCTTCATTTCAGATGAGAAAAAATCTTGATTATATTTGAATATTTTCTTTTCTATTTATGTATCTATTTTTTTTCTATTTCATTGTTTTCACTTTCCTCAGGTATATTCTCCTTACATGGCTATTGCATCAGCAGATTCCATTCTCTCATTACCTGAGTTCAATGTGGTCTACATTTATATGATGTGAGGTTTAATTTTCATTTCCACTTCTTTCTGAGCTCTGCCAGCTTACTTTTTCATTTCCCTTTGTTGTCTTTTCATTTATTCCATGAACCCATGTATCTCTGCACTGCACTCACAATTTATAGGGGACACTTTTTCCCTATGTCCTTTGGATGCTTGGAATAAATTCAGTTAATATTTTCATGGGCTCCATAACAAAACTCTTCTGCTCCATGTTCATCTTGCTTTTTGTTTTCCTATTCCTTTTCTCCTTCTTATAAAAATTTCACTAAAAAAATCTTTGAACGGTTTCATATTTTGGTTCTAAGATGAAGGAAGGCTTTCACGTGCACCAGTTTTTTTAAAAAATCAGATTAGTTTTTGTGCACCTGTAATTTTTATGGGGGTGATGGGTAGAGTATGGATTGGGGCTTCCCAGGTGGCACTCGTGGAAAAGAACCCACTTCAAATTTCAGGAGATGTGGGTTGTTTCCCTGAGTTGGGAAAATCCCCTGGAGAAGGAAATGGCAACCCACTCCAGTATTCTTGCCTGGAGAATCCCACGGACAGAGGAGCCTGGTGGACTACAGTCCATGGAGTGGCACAGAGTCGAACACAACCATGGCAACTTAGCATGCATGCGGTGTGGATCAGAGGCTATAAAAATGATTCTGGTTATTAGGATGCCTCCTTAGCCCAGAATATGACCCAAAGTCATATGACAGACACAAAGTCATGGGATGTGGGTCATGTACTTGTGTGGGTGAGTTTAGCCTCCCTTTAGCTGCAAGGCTGCCTACAGTTCCCTCTTCTGTAGTGAAGACTTGAAATGATAATATATCTGTGCACTTCCTCATTTTATCCACTTCCTGCATCTTTGTGATGTCTACTGGGGTTCAAGAAAACTCCTACAGCCTGCCCACACACTCAACTTTTGTATTTCTTTTTTTTTTTTAGGTTTTTAAAAAAATTGATCATATTTTTCTTTTTTTTCCTTTTAAAAAATTTTATCCAACTTTTGGATTTCAACAAAGGATCTTTAGACTTGCTCCTCTGTGTGTGTCATTGAGAAACAGCTCTTCTGTTGGCCCCAACTCAGAGCTGTAGGGGCCCAGCATCATCTATATGTCTTTTCCTTGAACAGTTTGCTATTATGATAATAATAAATAATATTATTTAGGACAAAGAAAGTTTGATAGTTTTAAACCAAGGTCATGTATTTTTTCCTTCTCTCATTTTTCCTATAGCTTTCAATGGCCTTCTTGAAAACTGATGAGGACATAAAACTCTTCAGTTGTTGTAATCAGACACCACCAACGCACAATTTGAGGTAGTTTTACAAAAGTTAGTTATTTAAAAATTTGCTCCTAGTTAAGAATACGCATAAATTATTCTGTGTTTGTGTTCATTTTTTTGTTTGCTGCTGCTGCTGCTAAGTCGCTTCAGTCGTGTCCGACTCTGTGCGACCCCATAGATGGCAGCCCACCAGGCTCCCCCGTCCCTGGCATTCTCCAGGCAAGAACACTGGAGTGGGTTGCCATTTCCTTCTCCAATACATGAAAGTGAAAAAATAAAGTGAAGTCGCTCAATCGTGTCCAACTCCTAGCGACTCCATGGACTGCAGCCCACCAGGCCCCTCCGTCCATGGGATTTTCCAGGCAAGAGTACTGGAGTGGGGTTCCATTGCCTTCTCCGCATTTTTTTGTTTACTCCCCCAGTAAACTATTTCCTTTATGATTCTACAGGAGCGTGTACTTGCATATGATTAAAGCCACATTTTAAAGTGTCGTAAACAATTCCCACTTAATTATAAGCCCTGGCACTGCATCTGCCTTTAGAATTTAGCTTAATTAGTGCCTGGACGAACAAGGTGACCCTGCAGGCATTGTTACCTTGCTGACACCTGGCCCCCATTTGGCCAGGTGGACACTGGCACCTTCCAGTCACTGGGTCACACTGTCCTGAGACACAAGAACACCGCTGGACACAGTCCTGCCCATAGTAATCTTCAGGACAAGCTGTAGAAAGGAGAAAAACAAAGCAGAGCAAAAGGAAACCAGATTTTCCTTAATAAAGCATTTCACCAGTCAAGATTTGTAAGAACATGTAGATACATAACCTTTTCTTTTAATCAAATAGGTTTCCCTGACTTGCCCTCGGTTTTCGATTTAAAAGGTTACTATGGGGAAAAAAAAAAAAAAAAAGACCTGTTCAAATTGTTGCTTAGTTAGTGCAATTTTATTGATATCAGGAATTCCATCCAAATATCTAGTGCCAGACATTTATGTATGCATGTGATATGAATGACACTTAACAGGCTCAGTCTTGTTTTGCTGTGTGGCTGTCTCAGGCTACATGTGTATGTATTAATCTTGAGTACAAAAGTGAAAGTGAAGTTCACTCAGTTATTTCTGACTCTTTGCAACCCCATGGACTATACAGTCCATGGAATTCTCCAGACCAGAATACTGGAGTGGGTAGATTGTCCCAACCCAGGGATTGAACCCAGGTCTCCTGTATAGAAGACAGATTCTTTACCACCTGAGTCCCACGGGAAGCCCAAGAATACTGCAGTGGGTAGCCTATCCTTTCTCCAGCGGATCTTTCCGACTGTGGAATAGGACTGGGGTCTCCTGCATTGCAGGCGATTCTTTACCAACTGAGCTATGAGGGATGCTTCCTCTTAAAGTGCACTCGGAAAATTTAGCTTACACTTCTGTGCCTTATGCTCACATCTCCAAATATTTATTTATGTATTTATTAATTAATTTCTAAATTTATTGTGCATTTATCAAAACAAATATGCTAAATTACTGTCAATAGATTATATCTATTAAATTAATTGCATTAATTAACAAAATTTAAAATTAATTTATTCATAAATTAACACATTAATTTTCTTGCTTGTTTGTTTTGCTGCAATCTCATTCTACCAGGTCAGTGAGATGCTTACCAAAATAGAGATAAAACAAAGATAAAATAAATATCTGTGAGGTTTAATCAAAGGGAAAATATATAACAGTGTATACATTGTGTGCTTAGTGGCTCAGTCATGACCAACTCTTTGTGACTCCATGGACTGTATTTTGGCAGGCTCCTCTGTCCATGGGGATTCTTCAGGCAAGTAAACTGCAGTAAGTTGGCATGCCCTCCTCCAGGGGATCTTCCCAACCCAGGGATCGAACCCAGGTGTCTCACATTGCAGGGGTTCTTTCCCGTCTTAGCCACCAGGGAAGTGTGCATACATAAACAAATATAATTCTTTGAACTTGTAAAAGGTGACAGAAAACTTGGCTCTGATCTCCATAGCTGTCAAAACCGAGAAGGAAAATTGCTCAAGTGCAAGATCATGGCTTTCTGCAGACAAAACTCCTCCGGACATTCAAGGAAACCATGACTTTTGAAGATTCTCTGGCCTAAGGAAATTTCTCCAACGATTTTCTTTGAATAACAAACACAAAGGAGCCAGTTAGAACCTTCATTGGGAGATGTTTATGGGCTGGCTTTCACTCAAAGATAACTTGGCCATTGAGGCCTCAGAGGCAGTATCCATTAGGTTTCAATTTTCTGGCACTTGGAACCAGGACTTTGTCTTATTCATCTTTTATTCTCAGAATAGCAGGATACTGAAGCAGAGTAAGATTACCCTCATAGGAAGAAAACAAGCAACTACCTGCCTGAAGAAGATAAGCATTCTGGATATCTTTACCACATAACCATAACTTTGCCTGATCACAAACTTCATTATCATTCTTCCAAATAAAAGAATCTCAAGTTCACAATCACAGTCCTTCAGCCTTTGAGATCTTTACTTTCATGTGGCAGCCTGGATGGGAGGGAGTTTGGGGGAGAAGGGATGCCTGTATATATATGGCTGAATCCCTTTGCTGTCCACCTGAAATTATCACAACACTGCTAATAGGCTATACTCCAATATAAAATGTAAAGTTGAAAACAAAAATCTTTACTCTTTTGTGAAGTACAAGATAAAGAACGCATGTGCAGTTGTTTCAGTCATGTCTGACTCTTTGTGACCCTATGGACTATAGCCCATAGGCTACCAGGCTTTTCTGTCCATGGGATTCTCCTGGCAAGAATACTGGATTGGGTTGCCATTCCCTCCTCCAGGGCTTTTTCCTGATCCGGGGATCAAACCCAGGTCTCCTGCATTGCAGGCAGATTCTTTACCACTGAGCCACTTGGGACATCCACCAGGGAAGATACAGAATAGTGCACAAAATATATAATAATAGTGAACAGATCCATAAAGGATCACCAAGCAAACATCCTCATCAACAGCACTAGGATAAAGAATACAACATTGCCAGGATCACCTCCCCACCATGCCCTTTCCAACTCATTGCCTCCTCCATCCTCCCTAAAGACCATCATCATCTTGTGAATTGTCTAAATAGTTGGAAGCTGATGGATTTGATAAAAGCAAAATGTGTTTGTAAGGATATTCCCACAATGTCTAAGCCAGTGCATTTGTATGGCATCTTTAATTTATATCTGGTCCCTTAAATTTTATGTCAGTAGTTACTTGTATGATGTTGCTGTTCAGTTGCTCAGTCATGTCTGACTCTTTGTAACCTTACAGACTGCAGCATGCCAGGCTTCCCTGTCCTTTACCATCTCCAAGAGTTTGTATGATAGGTAGTTATTTAAGGTCTTTGGATTTTCAGAAAATGGTTACTTTTAGGTAAGGGGAAACTACTTAATTTTGAGCTGGAAAATTGCTGAGGATAAATGAAATTGTGGAAATTTGGACAATGAATTTGACATTGTGTACATAGGAATCTCCAGTCTGCTCTGATCTTGCCAAACACAATTTCTTAACTTGACTTGAGTCCAGCATTACTGGGGCAAGAGAGGTTGTGACCAGAGGGCTTCCTGGCTACCTTCACTGACTTCAGCTCTCAATCAAATTCCTGCCAGAAGTACTCCTCAACCTAGAATTTACTCCTGTTACTGCAGTAAATCATTTTGTAAAATAAATGCAAAAACATGTACTCTCTAAGTGCAGTTCTTTAAAACTCTGATTTAGCATATCAAATTCATAGTAGATAGAGTGACTTACTTTGACTGCAGTCAGCCCTGATGAAGCCAGGAAGGCAGTCATAGGTTCCAATCATGGTGTCACAGCTGCTGCCATTCAGGCACTTACACTTCCTTTGGCAATAAGGGCCATAAGTGCCTTTTGGGCATCCTGATGAAAGAGAACAAAAACCATATGTGGTATTATAACTTGAAGCTATCAGTGCTTAACTTCATGCCCATAGTCATGTGGTTAACTCAACCTTCCAATTACTGTTTTTGGTATTCTTATCACCTTCAAGATACTGATTCAAGGGATGGGCTTATCTGAAGATACAAATGTATAGGGATAGATGCCTTAGAAATGGAGAAGGCAATGGCACCCCACTCCAGTACTCTTGCCTGGAAAATTCCATGGACGGAGGAGCCTGGTAGGCTGCAGTCCATGGGGTCGCTGAGAGTTGGACATGATTGAGTGACTTCACTTTCACTTTCATGTATTAGAGAAGGAAATGGCAACCCACTCCAGTGTTCTTGCCTGGAGAATCCCAGGGATGGTGGAGCCTGGTGGGAGGCCATCCATGGGTCGCACAGAGTCGGACACGACTGGAGCGACTTAGCAGCAGCAGCAGCAGCCTTAGATATACAGATGGGGACATAGAGTTCCTGAAGCTGTTCATTAATAATATATAAGAAACTTAACCTTGAACTTCCTTGAAAATCTACCCACTTTTAGAGTATGCTGAGAAAAAAAGACAATTCACCAAAGAAGGTTGTTTTATTCCTGCCTAGAAAAAGTCATTCTTTCAGTTAATGTCTAAGTATAGTTTGTCTGATCTGGAATGATCTGGGTTTAATACACATAAGAATTCAAAATGGCAACAAGCATGGAGGAAGCATCTTAATTTTCTATTAGTGTCTCAGTTTTCTACTCTTATCCATGGATCTTGGCTGACCATGATGATACTTGTGTAAGAAGTAGATAAACGGCCAGACTTCAAGGCAAAAGGAGACTGAGCAGGGCAAAGAGTGACCTGAAAACCATATTATCTGTGCAATGATCGAAAGACTGGGGGTATTTAGCCAGGAGAAAATAGACCTAAGAAGATAGAACTGTCTTCACACATGAAAAGGAAGTCTTATGGAAAAGGAAGAAGGGAGATATTATCTCAATAAGGAAATACTCTTTGAAAGAGCTGTCCAGGATTGGAATAAGCTTTCACCATGAGGCAGTGAGCTACCCATCTTTGTAGGAGTTTAAGTAGAAATAGGATAAGTAACTAGAAGAGAAAATGTAGCAGGGATTCAAGCACTTAACTGACTTTGAAGCACTTCCAAATATGATGTTGTCCAGCTCTATGAAACGTCTGGCACTTTAAAATCTTAAAATCACAGAAGTTTTAGTTTCAAGAGACCTCAGGTCCATCTGGCTCAACAATTATTTGAAGATGAGGAATATAGTTACTTAAAAATGTTATTGCACAAAATTATGTTACCTGGTAAAGACAAGTTTCCTTTTTCCTGTCATATTTCTAAAATAAAAAGATGTAGAACATTTTGAAAAGACTGAGGTTTGAACCCTGTATCTTCCACTTGCTAATGTTATTGAGAATTCCTTCCTTTGAACTCCTAGTTCTTTGCTCCCAAAGAGGATGATAACAGATCACAGGCTTGTGTGAACAAGTAAGGCACATAGCATATCACCAATCTCAGATAGCCCCCAAGTTAATGGTAGCCATGATTTTCTTTCCCAATGGCAAGATCATTGGTGGGCCTATGGCAAAACCCTTTCCCTATCTGCTTAACGTGAGTGCAAAGGTTTCATTTTTGCCTGAGGTCCTTCCTTTTGCACAACGTTTTCACTTGGAAGCACAGTTCTAAAAATGACTAAACTAGAGACTGAAGTGGCTGTGACGGTGCTCAAGCGTGGGCAGCTGCGATGGCGCAGCACAAGCGCACGGCGGAGAGGAGCTACCTCACGTCGTAGTTCAGGGCCAGAAGCCAGGAGTGCCAGGCTGCAACGGCGCAGGAACAGCCAAGAGGAGCTACCCCACGTCCGAGGTCAGAGGCGGCAGTCGAGAGGAGCTACCTCGTCTGAGGTCAGGGGCAGTGGCCAAGGGTGCCAGGCTGCCACAGTGCAGGAGCAGCCAAGAGGAGCTACCCTACGTCCCAGGAGCAGTGGCTGCATGGGCCAGGAGGGCCTAGAGGAGGTATTCCACATTCAAGGTCAGAAGGGGCAGCGGTGAGGAGATACCCCTTGTCCAAGGTAAGGAACAGCGGCTGCACATTGCTGGAACAGCCATGAAGAGATAGCCCACGTCCAAGGTAAGAGAAACCCAAGTAAGATGGTAGGTGTTGCAAGAGGGCATCAGAGGACAGACACACTGAAACCATACTCACAGAAAACTAGTCAATCTAATCACACAGACCACAGCCTTGTCTAATTCAATGAAACTAAGTCATGCCCTGTGGGGCCACCCAAGATGGGCGGGTCATGGTGGAGAGGTCTGACAGAATGTGGTCCACTGGAGAAGGGAATGGCAAACCACTTCAGTATTCTTGCCAAATATGCTACTGGAGATCAGTGGAGAAATAACTCCAGAAAGAATGAAGGGATGGAGCCAAAGCAAAAACAATACCCAGTTGTGGATGTGACTGGTGATAGAAGCAAGGTCTGATGCTGTAAAGAGCAATATTGCCTAGGAACCTGGAATGTTAGGTCCATGAATCAAGGCAAATTGGAAGTGGTCAAACAAGAGATGGCAAGAGTGAACGTCGACATTCTAGGAATCAGCAAACTCAAATGGACTGGAATGGGTGAATTTAACTCAGATGACCATTATATCTACTACTGTGGGCAGGAATCCCTTAGAAGAAATGGAGTAGCCATCATGGTCAACAAAAGAGTCCAAAATGCAGTACTTAGATGCTATCTCAAAAACGACAGAATGATCTCTCTTCGTTTCCAAGGCAAACTATTCAATATCACAGTAATCCAAGTCTTTGCCCCAACCAGTAATGCTGAAGAAGCTAAAGTTGAATGGTTCAATTAAGACCTACAAGACCTTTTAGAACTAACACCCCAAAAAAAGATGTCCTTTTCATTATAGGGGACTGGAATGCAAAAGTAGGAAGTCAAGAAACATCTGGAGTAATAGGCAAATTTGGCCTTAGGTTATGGAATGAAGCAGGGCAAAGGCTAATAGAGTTTTGCCAAGAGAACTCACTGGTCATAGCAAACACCATCTTCCAACAACAGAAGACAAGACTCTACACATGGACATCACCAGATGGTCAACACCAAAATCAGATTGATTATATTCTTTGCAGCCAAAGATGGAGAAGCTCTATACAGTCAAAAAAAACAAGACCAGGAGCTGACTGTGGCTCAGATCATGAACTCCTTATTGCCAAATTCAGACTGAAATTGAAGAAAGTAGGGAAAACCACTAGACCATTCAGGTATGACCTAAATCAAATCCCTTATGAGTATACAGTGGAAATGAGAAATAGATTTAAGGAACTAGATCTGATAGATAGCGTGCCTGATGAACTATGGAATGAGGTTCATGACACTGTACAGGAGACAGTGATCAAGACCATCCTCATGGAAAAGAAATGCAAAAAAGCAAAATGGCTGTCTGAGGAGGCCTTACAAATAGCTGTGAAAAGAAGAGAAGCAAAAAGCAAAGGAGAAAAGGAAAGATATAAGCATCTGAATGCAGAGTTCAAAGGAATAGCAAGGAGAGATAAGAAAGCCTTCCTCAGCGATCAATGAAAAGAAATAGAGGAAAACAATAGAATGGGAAAAACTAGAGATATCTTCCAGAGAAGGCAATGGCATCCCACTCCAGTACTCTTGCCTGGAAAATCCCATGGACGGAGGAGCCTGGTAGGCTGCAGTCCATGGAGTTGCGAAGAGTCGGACACGACTGAAGCGACTTAGCAGCAGCAGAGATCTCTTCAAGAAAATTAGAGATACCAAGGGAACATTTCATGCAAAGATGGGCTTAATAAAGGACAGAAATGGTATGGACCTAACAGAAGCAGAAGATATTAAGAAGAGGTGGCAAGAATACACAGAAGAACTGTACAAAAAGATCTTCACAACCCAGATAATCACGATGGTGTGATCACTGACCTAGAGCCAGACATCCTGGAATGTGAGGTCAAGTGGGCCTTAGAAAGCATCACTACGAACAAAGCTAGTGGAGATTATGGAATTCCAGTTGAGCTATTCCAGGTCCTGAAAGATGATGCTGTGAAAGTGCTGCACTCAATATGCCAGCAAATTTGGAAGACTCAGCAGTGGCCACAGGTCTGGAAAAGGTCAGTTTTCATTTCAATCCCAAAGAAAGGCAATGCCAAAGAATGCTCAAACTCCCACATAATTGCACTCATCTCACATGCTAGTAAAGTAATGCTCAAAATTCTCCAAGCCAGTCTTCAACAATACATGAACCATGAACTTCCAGATGTTCAAGCTGGTTTTAGAAAAGGCAGAGGAACCAGAGATCAAATTGCCAACATCCACTGGATCATGGAAAAAGCAAGAGAGTTCCAGCAAAACATCTATTTCTGCTTTACTGACCATGCCAAAGCCTTTGACTGTGTGGATCACAATAAACTGTGGAAAATTCTGAAAGAGATGAGAATACCAGACCACCTGACCTGCCTCTTGAGAAACCTATATGAAAGTCAAGAAGCAACAGTTAGAACTGGACATGGAACAACAGACTGGTTCCAAGTAGGAAAAGGAGTACGCCAAGGCTGTATATTGTCAACCTGCTTATTTAACTTGTATGCAGAGTACATCATGAGAAATGCTGGGCTGGAAGAAGAACAAGCTGGAATCAAGATTGCCAGGAGAAATATCAATAACCTCAGATATTCAGATGACACCACCCTTATGGCAAAAAGTGAAGAGGAACTAAAAAGGCCTCTTGATGAAAGTGAAAGTGGAGAGTGAAAATGTTGGCTTAAAGCTCAACATTCAGAAAACAAAGATCATGGCATCTGGTCTCATCTCTTCATGGGAAATAGATGGGGAAACAGTGGAAACAGTGTCAGACTTTATTTTGGGGGCCTCCAAAATCACTGCAGATGGTGACTGCAGCCATAAAATTAAAAGACGCTTACTCCTTGGAAAGAAAATTATGACCAACCTAGTAGCATGTTGAAAAGCAGAGACATTACTTTGCCAACAAAGGTCATCTAGTCAAGGCTATGGTTTTTCCTGTGGTCATGTATGGATGTGAGAGCTGGACTGTGAAGAAGGCTGAGCACTGAAGAATTGATGCTTTTGAACTGTGGTGTTGGAGAAGACTCTTGAGAGTCCCTTGGACTGCAAGGAGATCCAATCAGTCCATTCTGAAGGAGATCAGCCCTGGGATTTCTTTGGAAGGAATAATGCTAAAGCTGAAACTCTAGTACTTTGGCCACCTCATGCGAAGAATTGACTCATTGGAAAAGACTCTGATGCTAGGAGGGATTGAGGGCAAGAGGAGAAGGGGATGACAGAGGATGAGATGGCTGGATGGCACCATCGACTTGATGGACATGAGTCTCAGTCAACTCTGGGAGTCGGTGATGGACAGGGAGGCCTGGCATGCTGCGATTCATTGGGTTTAAAGAGTCGGACATGACTGAGTGACTGAACTGAACTGAACTGAGAGACTGAGAGACTGAATGACACTGGCTTCCTTCCATTTTATCCTCTATTTCTATGTAAGAATTGATGGTAAACAATATTTTTGAGTGTTGCACATGTAGCAGGTTTTAGACACCAAAAAATGGTTTTTATTGAAACTCAGATTGCTTATAAACCCTATGTATATCCCATCCTAGAATCCACTGTCTCATCTTGAGGCTCATACTCAAATGTCTTCTCCTTCCCTCTTTTAGTGCCCTTCTCCCCTTCTCTTTCAGCTTTATCCTTCAAGATGGAGAATGAACGAAAAAGAGCTAAGATCATTCTTATCAAAGGTTACTTCTCTGTTACAGCTGTTGTATTACTTTTTTCCTTTCTATGAAAAATGACAAATGCACTTCACATTCTCACCTATTGTTTTGTCCTTCCAAGGGATGCCAGTTCTCATAGTTAATGGATACTTCTTTGGTGTACAGCATTCTTTAGTCCTCCTAAGAAGTTATTTTTCTCCCCTACTAAAATTCAATAGAGTGTATCTAAAAACAGAACTAGTAGTTTAAAGGGTCTCTATCTTCTCTTATTCACCAAAATATAAAATGCTTTCATGTCTATCTGGGTCAGTCTTTCAGAATGTAATTTTTAATAGCTTTTATCATTATTATATGATGCTTAAAACAAATGTTTGGTTGCTTGATAGTGGAGGCAAAAAACACAAAGAAAGAAAAAGGTATAGTTGGAAACAATGAAGTGTGGTGTGTACTGCTGGCATGTTGCTTCTAAAAAGGAGGTTAAGTGAAAAGTGACATGGGTTTTTGTTCAAATAGGGAAATTAAAACACCCCATAAAGTGAAATTTGCATATTCATTAATTAAGAAAATGTTGAACTGTAGATATAATGATGGGTATAAAAGAATGAGCATCAGTTAAAAGGAAAGAAGAGTTAGATGCTGTTATCTGATGAATTTATATAACTGATATATGTAAAGATCTATATTTTAAGATCACTTTCATTTTAATTGAAGTGATTTGGAAAACATAATTTCTCTCTGACATATACTCATTTCAGACTGTCTGAATGGTGGTTTTGCATTTGAAAATATCATCTTTTGCTGTTTCTTCTTGGTATACAGAAAGAAAATAAGCCTTCAACTTAATTATCCTTTTAAAATCGGGACACTAAATATGATGAAATTAACCTTCTAATGAGCATAACATCTGTTGAAAGACAGTACATGCACTAACCTCTTAATCCCGCAACTCATTAAATTTATATTGAGTATGATATCTGTTTATAAAAGTACCCATAACTTTTTTTCCCAAGAATAAGTTATTTTACTGACAGCTCTACTTTCTCATATAATTCTGTGACTATGTGAAAGTCTAACTTCTAGAATCACGCACACATCTCTTGCTCAGATGTTCACTAAATTTAACAAGTAAACATACGCCCAGGAGATAATGATTTCATTTGGCTTGTTGCGTTGTTTGGTCTCCCCTTTCTCATTTCCTAAAATTCCACTTTGATCAGTTCTTGGCCTTTTTTCTATTCTTTACAATTTTTTTCCCAGGGAATTTTGTTTCTTGAACAAGGGATATTTGGTTATTTTCCACTGTGTGTGTGTGTGTGTGTGTGGGTGTGTGTGTGTGTGTGTGGGTGGGGGGGGGGGGGGGGTGGGTGGGGGGGGGTGTGTGTGTGGGGGGGGGGGGGGGGTGGGTGGGTGTGTGTGCTGTCATGTCCGACTCTCTGAGATCCCATGGACTGTAGTCCTCTAGGCTCCTCTGTCCATGGGATTCTGCAGGCAAGACCATTGTAACGGATTGCCATTTCTTCTTCCAGGGGATCTTCCCAGGGATCTGGCGTCTCCTGCCCTGGCAGGAGATTTCTTTACCCCTGTGCCACGTAGGAAGCGATTATTTTCCATTAGAAGATGATTATTAGTATTTTCCCTTATCCTTGCACCACCCCCTCTACATGAAGGAGATTAACTAAGAAGAAGCTTGGAAATGAATTCACCATTCTGATTTGTTTAAATATTAAAGGTTACTGTATACTATGATGAGTGAGTGACATTTGGGAAGTTTAATTAGGAAGTTAGAACAAGCAAGGTTGTGATTGTATCTTGAGACACTTAGCTCCAAACCAAATGAAAAGCATGAATCTGTTTTTCAGTCTGTTTTCCTAGTAGTATTTGACCAGTTTATTCACATATGCACCAGCCATTGTTATACAGTTTTATTTTATTCTTAAAAACAGATACTAAGATTTGGTCTGTCTGAATAGTCATCGCTATGAGCAAGACCATTCAAGCCAAGCTTCCACTCATGTCTTGACATCTTCCTCTTGGCACAGGTGAGCTATCCTGTGGCCCATATTTCTCAAAGTGTCTTAAACCAAGTGTTATGGGTCTTTTTATAGATACTGTCAAAAGAATGGTCTATGGTTCTAGAGGATTCCAATGCCTTCAGTTCACTCAGAGAGACTTCTAATAAATCATACTGCAGGTTAGAGAAATGAAAGATTTCCAGGATCTGTAATCACTTAACAATTTCATGTTGCTCATAAAATACATAGCAAGATGAGTTTACATCTACCAAGTTTGTTTGTTTTCCTCCCTGCTTGCTATCCATAGACTGGGACTAAACTACCCAGTATAAATTAAGGAAAAGTGGTGAGATTCCTACTTCGTTTGTCTGCTTCCTCTGACCTCTACTGAGAGAAAATGTTGATTCTTCACTCCAAACCTGGGAAGATGAAAGCCCAGTTGTTTTTGGCTGCTGGAATGTTTGCTTTTGAGCCAGCTACACCTTTTATGGATATTTTCTTGAACCCCTCTTTTGTCGTCCTGTAATTACAGTGCATCTTGCCAAGGAACCTTTGCAGCAACTTCCAACCACGTGTTGCCTGGAACTGAGCCCATTGGACTAGTCAGGGAGCGGCTCCCGGCCTCAACCTGGCTTTTTCAAGGCAAAGCTCTCCTCCTTCAACCCAAGGTAGCTGGCTTTCTGAAATGTAAGCTTTCAGTTTACATTTACATTTCAGCTTTATGTAACTTAATTTTGATTTATTTAGATGAAATATCCTTGATATCAAGAAGAAATTTTTCCTGAGAAATGTGACAGCATCAAATGTGAGAAAATCACTCCTTTCTTCCATTGCTTGAGATTTGCCATGACTGAAAAAATAGTTAAAATTTTATTAATTTAATGCTTTAGTTCTTCATTGTAAGTTTGAATAATGCAGTGGTTGTGGGTTCTATGGGTGTATGAAACCATTTTTGTACATGCTTAACTGTGTTTTTAGTTGGTAAAGTTTAAAATTAGGGCAAATGTGAGAATTGATATTCAAAATATATATTCTATGGCTTGTGGAAAATGGGAACCAATAGCTTGACCATGAGTCTATGTTTTATGGCTGGTGTTTTTTGGGCGAGATCCAAAACTCATCCATATACTTGCAGAATTAGGAAAGGAAAGTGGGGGAAAAAAAAAAACTGTTATAGGAACGACTGGGGAGAAAAGAGAGTAGCAAGGGCCAAGTTGGGGGAAAAATGAAACTAAAGCAAATCATTTTATCCTTAAACCTATAAAAAGTACATTATAAATAATTACGAGCTTAAAAATTAAGTAGCTGACTGAACATTTTAACATGTTCCTTGGGAGTTTTTATCATGTGTTCTCCTATAACCATTTCTATGTTAAAATGTCCTAACAAATGAATATAAGGTGTTTGGTCAAGGGACTATTCTTTTTTACTATACAACAATGAGCCAACTGGCATTTTGTCATTTAAGCAAGTCACTATTTTCATTCCAGAATAACAATTTATTTAACTTGATTGTTCCTAAAAGCAGATCGTGGAACTAACTCACTTTATGAATCACTCTGAATATATTGCCATTTGCTATATATTGATTTATAATAATTGGTTCATATTTCCTTCCTTCTTTCTCTTTAATTCTTATCTTTTTCTTGGGGATATTTTGAATAGGAAAGGCAAATGGGAGAATGAGTTACACAGGAAAGTATGTTTTCAACCATTCTAATAAAAACTCCCATAGGATTTACAAATGAATTAGAACCTTGAATTAACATTTGCCCTTTAGCATTCCGAGTGATGACCCAGTCCAGCAGTGTCTCTTCAATAAATTACAACTAAAGCACAGAACACACTTATGGAGATGACAGCGGTTTCCATGGTAGCCAGGCAGACAGGTACATCTCCCTGTGACTGGCTGACATTCCTCATTCTCCGCTGAACACTGACATACCTGTTCACAGTCCTTCCCGTATGTGCCTGGTGGACTGACTAAGGGAAAGAGGAAATGTAAACCCAATGAATTAAATTTGTCTGTGTATATATAGCTCTAAAAGTGAAAGCAGGGGAAAATTTATTAAATAAGACCATTGCCTACAGAAGTGTGCTACCCATTGGGATTTAGGTTTCATTAAATTTACTTGGGGATTACTTCAGTGTTTGATTTTGTTTTGTTCAGTCAATTTGTGACCGACTGTCAAGGGCCGGCTGCAATTTTCTTGTCACTAAAGAAACTCATAGGGTGATGTCAGGTAAAATCAACTAAAATAATAGTATAATTCACGAGGGACCACATATCTGGATAAAGATTTTGTGTGTGTGTGTGCAGCCGGTTTAAATTCTCAAGGTTGTTTCTCTCTGTGCATTAGTATGTACTGTATTTGTGTCACTTGTCAGCTACTCTGCTGGTTTTGAGATTGTTTTTTCTTACAGCCCAAGTAGTAAAAGGTTTCCTTCCCAACTTCTAAATAATACCATACCATTTTGTTAGGAGAAGAGAAAGGCTTTCTAGATATTTCTCAATTTCTCAGCTTACAAGTTGGAGTCAAGGAGACATTTTGAGTTTCATGGTTGTATTTGTTGACAATTCAAACACATTGAGTTGAAAAAAAAAATCAGATAGTTTAGGTTGCTGCACCTAAAGTTGCATAACAATTTCTGGATCAACCTTTTATCACCTCGGGGGTGATTAGCATCATGAAAGAACAAATCTTTTAGAAAACCCTCACACTGGAGAGTTTATTAGCTGCCTTGTCCACGGTAGACCTCTGTTTCATTGGCTGTGGGGTTATTCATTTTCTCAGCATCAACAATCCTTAAGATCATTTCATCTTCCAGTTTTCTTTTTAAATAGAAATGACAGCAATGGTAGACAAACTAGATATTCTAACTTTAAAGGCCCTTGGTTGCTCGCTTAGTATTAAAAACAAAGACTGATGAAATATGGGTGATTTTAAAAAGAGAATTTTTTTTTCCTCTCTTCTTGCCTGGGATATGTACAAGTAAGAGAATTAGGTGGAATCTGACTCAGCATATGAAAAACTATTTATATAGTCTGCTGTTGATCTAAGCATCCTTTTTCTCTAAGAATCACTGATTATTCACGTATATATCAGTAAAGCACCTATCCTGAACTTGCTAGGTATGCCAAAGAGCACATCTGGTTTTACTGCTTGAGAAGTTGATTAACTTTACTTGTTAATGAGTGGTGAAGCAAGAAGAACTGGTCATGGCATTTCAGAGGTGACTGGAAGTGGATGTTTGTGATATTCTTACTTCCTTCACATTGTTGTCAGTAAATACATAAGAGCATCAGCCCCATTTCACTGTGATGTGATGAAAGGTACTCCCTAATGAAAGGCTCACAATCAGAAAAATCAAATGTGTGTCTTTAAAGCCTTCTGATAAATTCAAAAGCCATGAGCTGCGATCTACAAATTCTTGCCATTGGCAAGAATTCCAATGGCAAATTCCCATCACTGGGAAGACCTGTTTTTGCCATGGCATTACTGAGCATAAAGCTTGACAGGGCCACAGCAAATACGGCCACAAAATTCTGTGCTCTGAGGACAATAACAACATTAGTTATTGTCAAAGTGGCCATGCTGAACACAGAAGTGTTTGTGTAATAAGTTCCAATTTCCCCATCTATTTAGCCATTTCCCATCTTGAGGTATGGGGCCCACTGGCTTGGGGCTTTGAGGGAAGCAATATTCTGTATGATTTGCTTTGATAGAGAGGGGCCTCATGATTACTGTGCTGGTCTGCAAGATCCACTGAAGGTTGTGTGGTCTAGAGGAAATGGCATGAACTTTGGGTCAGGAAGGCTCAGCGCCAATATGGATGTTCAGTTCAGTTCAGTTCAGTCACTCAGTTGTGTCCGACTCTATGCGACCCCATGAATCTCAGCACACCATATATCTCTGGCTTTAAACAATTGTTTAAGACCACAGTTCACTTCAGTTCAGTTGCTCAGTTGTGTCCGACTCTGCGACCCCATGGACTACAGCACACCAGGCTTCCCTGTCCATCACTAACACCTGGAGCTTACTCAAACTCATGTCCATTGAGTTAGTGATATCATCCAAACATCTCATCCTTTGTCGTCCCCTTCTCCTCCTGCCTTCCATCTTTCCCAGCATCAGGGTCTTTTCCAATGAGTCAGTTCTTTGCATCAGGTGGCCAAGCTATTGGAGTTTCAGCTTCAGGATCAGTCCTTCCAATGGATATTCAGGACTGATGTCCTTTAGGATGGACGGGTTGGATCTCCTTGCAGTCCAAGGGACTCTCAAGAGTCTTCTCTAACACCACAGTTCAAAAGCATCAATTCTTCGGCTTTCTTTGTAGTCCAACTTTAACATCCATAAATGACTACTGGAAAAACTATAGCTTTGACTAGATGGACCTTTGTTGGCAAAGTAATGCCTCTGCTTTTTAATATGCTGTTTAGGTTGGTCATAGCTTTTCTTCCAAGAAGCAAGTGTCCATTAATTTCATGACTGCAGTCACTATCTGCAGTGATTGTGGAGCTCCCCAAAGCAAAGTCTCTCACTGTTTCCATTGTTTCCTCATCTATTTGCCATGGAGTGATGGGACCGGATGCCATGATCTTCATTTTTTGAATGTTGAGTTTTAAGCCAACTTCTTCACTCTCCTCTTTCACTTTCATCAAGAGACTCTTTGGTTTTTCTTCGCTTCTGCCATAAGGGTGGTGTCATCTGCATATCTGAGGTTATTGATATTTCTTCCAGCAATCTTGATTCCAGCTTGTGCTTCATTGAGCCTGGCATTTCACTTGATGTATTCTGCATATAAGTTAAATAAGCAGGGTGATAATATGCAGCCTTGACATTCTCCTTTCATGATTTGGAACCAGTCTGTTGTTCCATCTCCAGTTCTAACTGTTTCTTCTTGACCTGCATACAGATTTCTCAGCCAGGCAGGTAAGATGGTCTGGTATTCCCATCTCTTGAAGAATTTTCCAAAGTTTGTTGTGATCCACACAGTCAAAGGCTTTGGCATAGTCAATAAGATCCTCAATTTCCTCTTCAGTACAGTGGGATCAATGAGAGCTATCTCACAGATTATTATGAGGAATAACTGAGTAGACATTGTAACATAGGGGAATTGCATTGTATTTCAGTAAAATCTGTTTCCTTTCCATTGAAACCCTTATACTTAAAATCAGAATAAACTATTTAACAGAGATGGTATATATGGGCAAAACCCACAGACACATTCAGAATAATATGGGAAAATTATCTAATATTTAAAGACCAATATTCTTCTAAACAAATGTTCTATATTAATGCATATATATGGTATTGATGAACCTATTTTCAGGGATGAAATAGAAATGTGGACACAGTTGGAGAAGGAGAGAGTGGGATGAATGAAGAAAGTAGCACCTACATACACCCACTACCACAGGTTAAAGAGATAGCTGGTAAGAAGTTACTGTGTAATGCAGAGAGCCCAGCCTGATGCTCTGTGATAATGACCTAGAGGAGTGGGATGAAGGGAGGGGAGGGAGGCTCAAGAAGGACGTGATATATATCACCAGGAGGTGATACTGGTTCTCATAAACCAGTATAATTATGACTGGTTTGTATTGTTGTATGGCAGAAACCAACACAATATTGTAAAGCAATTTTCTTCCAATTAAAAAAACTAAAAAGAAGATTGATATTTTTTCTAAAATACATGAAATGGCATGAAGTCTCTGAAATACATATAAATAAAATGTATCCACATCCTCCTTAATTGTTCTGCATTTTGAAGCTTCACAAAATGTTCACAAATGTTAATCACTTCTCCATCCCAAGAAAAGTTCAAGCAAATCCTTAGCTTTGATTCTTGAACTCCAGTGGAATCAAAACTGCAGAAAATATAAATAATTACTCAGGAAAAATTGATCTCTTGAAGTTCTCAAAGTTAATTCTTAAATGGATGTTTAAGTGTCTTTGAAGGAATTTACAATTTGGGATCGAACTCACATCTCTCATATCTCCTGCATTGGCAGGCAGGTTCTTTACCACTAGTACCACCTGGGAAACCCCATATTGAAAACCAATAAAGTGCAAATGGAAATAAAAGCAGAAAAAGCATTTTGAATGTTGTTAAAGAGAATTTTTGAGAAATACTATAGTATTTCCTAGATTATATATGCATCATGAAAAACATCTATCAATTGTCATCTGGCTGAATGACTTTGACTAGGACTTCTGAGGAAATCAAATTTAAAGCAAAACCTGCTCCTTGTCCTCTGAAGGAGAAGGTGATGTATCAGTTTGTTGCCTCATGATCCCTGATAGACTGCATTATGAGGCATGCTTTCACCCCATCTTACAAAACTGAACTCTCAGAATTCTGAAACATTCTCATTCAGCCAAGAGATATTTCCTGGATACTTACTATGTGCTAGGTTCACAACAGTGAGAAAAATCAAACATAGTACTTGTACCCTTTAAACTTGCAATAGAAGAAAGAGGAAAACAATGAAATAATCACTCAAATAAATATCTAATTTTAAAATGTTGTAAGGGGGTAGGGTGCTATAGGAGAGAATGACATCAGGGACCCTAATTTAGACTGGCAGGGGATGGGATGTGTTTTGTTTCCAATGTTCTCTGTGAGGAGATTACCTTTTAACAGATCTGAAACACTAGAAAGAGTATATGTAGTGGGAAAGGAAAGGTGAGGCAAAAGAACAGGGAGGAGAAAAAATTTCCAAAGGGAAAGATCCAAGTATGTATGAGTTACTGATGTGTGAAAGCAACTCAGTTGTGTCACAGTCCATTGAATTCTCCTGGCCAGAATACTGCAGTGGGTACCCTTTCCCTTTTCCAGGGGATCTTCCCAACCCAGGGATCTAACCCAGATTTCCTGTATTACAGGCAGATCCTTTACCAGCTGAGAAACAAGGAAAGCCTATGAGTTACTGATATAATTCTAAAATAGTGTGTGGGCAATGGTACCTGTGTATGTATGTTAGACAATGGTAAGGCGTCTAGTCAGATCAGTCAGATCAGATCAGTCGCTCAGTCGTGTCCGACTCTTTGCGACCCCATGAACCGCAGCACGCCAGGCCTCCCTGTCCATCACCAGCTCCCGGAGGTCACCCAGACTCGCATCCATCGAGTCAGTGATGCCATCCAGCCATCTCATCCTCTGTCCTCCCCTTCTCCTCCTGCCCTCAATCCCTCCCAGCATCAGAGTCTTCTCCAATGAGTCAACTCTTTGCATGAGGTGGCCAAAATACTGGAGTTTCAGCTTCAGCATCATTCCTTCCAAAGAAATTCCAGGATTGATCTCCTTCAGAATGGACTGGTTGGATCTTCTTGCAGTCCAAGGGACTCTCAAGAGTCTTCTCCAACACCACAGTTCAAAAGCATCAATTCTTCGGCGTTCAGCCTTCCTCACAGTCCAGCTCTCACATCCATACATGACCACAGGAACAACCATAGCCTTGACTAGGCGAACCTTTGTTGGTAAAGTAATGTCTCTGCTTTTGAATATGCTATCTATGTTGGTCATAGCTTTCCTTCCAAGGAGTAAGCGTCTTTTAATTTCCTGGCTGCAGTCACCATCTGCAGTGATTTTGGAGCCCAGAAAAACAAAGTCTGACACTGTTTCCACTGTTTCCCCATCTATTTCCCATGCAGTGATGGGACCAGATGCCATGATCTTCGTTTTCTGAATGTTGAGCTTTAAGCCAACCTTTTCACTCTCCACTTTCACTTTCATCAAGAGGCTTTTTAGCCCCTCTTCACTTTCTGCCATAAGAGTGGTGTCATCTGCATATCTGAGGTTATTGATATTTCTCCCGGCAATCTTGATTCCAACTTGTGTTTCTTCCAGTCCAGCATTTCTCATGATGTACTCTGCATATAAGTTAAATAAACATGGTGACAATATGCAGCCTTGACGTACTCCTTTTCCTATTTGGAACCAGTCTGTTGTTCCATGACCAGTTCTAACTGTTGCTTCCTGACCTGCATACAGATTTCTTAAGAGGCAGATCAGGTGGTCTGGTATTCCCATCTCTTTCAGAATTTTCCATAGTTTATTGTGATCCACACAGTCAAAGGCTTTGGCATAGTCAATAAAGCAGAAATAGATGTTTTTCTGGAACTCTCTTGCTTTTTCCATGATCCAGCGGATGTTGGCAATTTGATCTCTGGTTCCTCTGCCTTTTCTAAAACCAGCTTGAACATCAGGAAGTTCACGGTTCACATATTGCTGAAGCCTGGCTTGGAAAATTTTGAGCATTACTTTACTAGCGTGTGAGATGAGTGCAATTGTGCGGTAGTTTGAGCACTCCTTGGCATTGCCTTTCTTTGGGATTGGGATGAAAACTGACCTTTTCCAGTCCTGTGGCCACTGCTGAGTTTTCCAAATTTGCTGGCATATTGAGTGCAGCACTTTCACAGCATCATCTTTCAGGACTTGGAATAGTTCCACTGGAATTCCATCACCTCCACTAGCTTTGTTCATAGTGATGCTTTCTAAGGCCCATTTGACTTCACATTCCAAGATGTCTGGCTCTAGGTCAGTGATCACATCATCATGATTGTCTAGGTCTTGAAGCTCTTTTTTGTACAGTTCTTCTGTGTATTCTTGCCACCTCTTCTTAATATCTTCTGCTTCCGTTAGGTCCACACCATCTCTGTCCTTTATCGTGCCCATCTTTGCATGAAATGTTCCTTTGGTATCTCTGATTTTCTTGAAGAGATCCCTAGTCTTTCCCATTCTGTTGTTTTCCTCTATTTCTTTGCATTGATCACTGAAGAAGGCTTTCTTATCTCTTCTTGCTATTCTTTGGAACTCTGCATTTAGATGTTTATATCTTTCCTTTTCTCCTTTGCTTTTCGCGTCTCTTCTTTTCACAGCTATTTGTAAGGCCTCCCCAGACAGCCATTTTGCTTTTTTGCATTTCTTTTCCATGGGGATGGTCTTGATCCCTGTCTCCTGGACAATGTCACGAACCTCATTCCATAGTTCATCAGGCACTCTATCTATCAGATCTAGGCCCTTAAATCTATTTCTCACTTCCACTGTATAATCATAAGGGATTTGATTTAGGTCATACCTGAATGGTCTAGTAGTTTTCCCTACTTTCTTCAATTTCAGTCTGAATTTGGCAATAAGGAGTTCATGGTCCGAGCCACAGTCAGCTCCTGGTCTTGTTTTTGCTGATTGTATAGAGCTTCTCCATCTTTGGCTGCAAAGAATATAATCGATCTGATTTCGGTGTTGACCATCTGGTGATGTCCATGTATAGAGTCTTCTCTTGTGTTGTTGGAAGAGGGTATTTGCTATGACCAGTGCATTTTCTTGGCAAAACTCTATTAGTCTTTGCCCTGCTTCATTCCGTATTCCAAGGCCAAATTTGCCTGTTACTCCGGGTGTTTCTTGACTTCCTACTTTTGCATTCCAGTCCCCTATAATGAAAAGGACATCTTTTTTGGGTGTTAGTTCTAAAAGGTCTTGGTACCTGTGTATATATGTTAGACAATGGTAAGGCGTCTAGTCAAGGCTATGGTTTTTCCAGTGGTCATGTATGGATGTAAGAGTTGGACTATAAAGAAAGCTGAACGCAGAAGAATTGATGTTTTTGAACTGTGGTGTTGGAGAAGACTCTTGAGAGTTCCTTGAACTGCAAGGAGATCCAACCAGTCCATCCTAAAGGAGATCAGTCCTGGGTGTTCATTGGAAGGACTGATGTTGAAGCTGAAACTCCAATACTTTGGCCACCTCATGCAAAGAGCTGACTCACTGGAAAAGACCCTGATGCTGAGAAAGATTGAGGGCAGGAGGAGAAGGGGAAGACAGAGGATAACATGGTTGGATGGCATCATCGACTCAATGGACATGGGTTTGGGTGGACTCTGGGAGTTGGTGATGGACAGAGAGGCCTGGTGTGCTGTGGTTCATGGGGTCACAAAGAGTTGGACACGACTGAGCGACTGAACTGAACTGAACTGATATTTTTATGTTTCTCTATTGGTTTCCTATGGCTGTTGTGACAAACTGTCACAAATTTAGTGGCTTTTAAAAATAAACTTATTCTCTCACAGTTCTGCGGGTTAGAAGTCTAAAATCAGGATGTTGGCAGGGCTGCATTTTTTCTGAAGACTTAAAGATAGGATCTATTTCTTTCCCTCTTCCAGTTCCTAGAACCCACTTATATTCCTTGGCTTATGGCCACTTTCTCAAATCTGCAAAGCCAGCAGCTTAGCTTCTCTTTATTCTGTTTCCCTCTTTTTTTAAAATTATTTGTATTTATTTGGTTCTGCTGGGTCTTAGTTGTGGCATGCCAGATCTTTAGTTGCAGCATGTGGGATCTAGTTCCCTGACCAGGGATTGAACCCAGTCCCCCTGCATTGGGAGCACAGTCTTAGCTGCTATACCCTCAGGGAAGTCCTGTTTCCCTCTTATAAGAAACTTTTTGATTATATTAGGTCTATCAGGTAATCCAGAAAAATCTCCCCATCTCCAATCCTTAACTTAATCACTTCTGCAAAGTCCCATTTGGCATGTAAGATAACATTAGCAGACTGCAGAAACTGGGACATCTTTGAGAGCCTAGCATTCAGTCTATCACAATCTCTATATTCCCATTTTAAGTAGCTTCTGATTTATCCTTAGAGATCATGTTATTAAACAGTTATGTTACTAATAATAGCTTGATGCACAAGTCGTTATAGAAATCAACACAAAAATACAATTTTTCAAAGAACTATATAATATAAAAATATGGAAAAACTATCAGCTTAAAGCTCAACATTCAGAAAACGAAGATCATGGCATCTGGTCCCATCACTACATGGGAAATAGATGGAGAAACAGTGGAAACAGTGTCAGACTTTATTTTTCTGGGCTCCAAAATCACTGCAGATGGTGACTGCAGCCAGGAAATTAAAAGACGCTTACTCCTTGGAAGGAAAGTTATGACCAACATAGATAGTATATTCAAAAGCAGAGACATCACTTTGCCAACAAAGGTTCGCCTAGTCAAGGCTATGGTCTTTCCTGTGGTCATGTATGGATGTGAGAGCTGGACTGTGAAGAAGGCTGAGCGCCGAAGAATTGATGCTTTTGAACTGTGGTGTTGGAGAAGACTCTTGAGAGTCCCTTGGACTGCAAGAAGATCCAACCAGTCCATTCTGAAGGAGATCAGCCCTGGGATTTCTTTGGAAGAAATGATGCTAAAGCTGAAACTCCAGTATTTTGGCCACCTCATGCGAAGAGTTGACTCATTGGAGAAGACTCTGATGCTGGGAGGGATTGAGGGCAGGAGGAGAAGGGGAGGACAGAGGATGAGATGGCTGGATGGCATCACTGACTCGATGAATGTGAGTCTGAGTGACCTCCGAGAGCTGGTGATGGATAGGGAGGCCTGGCGTGCTGCAGTTCATGGGGTCACAAAGAGTTGGACACGACTAAGCGACTGATCTGATCTGATCTGATCATCAGTTATTTAAAAAAAATTTTTACTTACTGGAACCAAAGGACATGTTGTTGTATTGAATGTCACTTTGAAAATGACTTGAGATTCTTAAGAGGTCAGAGCCCAGCAAGAACCTGGGAAGCAGCTTGAGGGCCCAGATACACCTACAGTAAGATTCAAGAAGAAGAGACTTTTCAAGGGCTAAAACTGTGAGAAGTAAAAGACTAAATGCACATCACAGTGGATTTTTCCACATCATGAACTGCTTGTTGTTCTTAGTGCTTCATGTATAATATTATTTTTCTGTTTTAAGAAAGTAATTTGGGGGTTTCCTATCTATAGAACAGTGTTTGGTTTTATTAATATATGTAAGGTCTCCTTTAAGCAGGTGCTACTGTATGAACAGTATGAGAAGGCTACTGTACACATAATAAGATAAGCAGGTATTAACCACTTGCACAACTGGTAAGGTTACTAAGTGGAAAAATCAGAACAAAACTAAGATGGCCTTAGGATGAGCTCTGAGCTTTTTTCCATTCTCTCAGGGATTTTTCTTAAGAAGTGAGAAGGGTGCTAATTTTATATAACACTGAAGAGATTACAAAGTTGGATAACAGACCAAGTTGTGCCTTAACTTAGTAGGTATGAAAATCAGCCTGTAGAGTTTTATATTGACAATTCCTTATTCACCTTGTTTACTAGTTAGCCATCCAGGGCCCTTGAAGAACTGGTCAAACCAGCTTCAAGTAGTATAATCCATGCCTCTTTCTAGTTTAAATCATTCTGAACCACAAAACCTCTGTGGGTGGCTTCTCTAGATTTAAGTTGTTTTTGTATATTAAAGCTGAAGTTCCAATAATTTGTCCACCTGTTGCAAAGGGCCAACTCATTGGAAAAGACCTTGATGCTGGGAAAGATTGAAGGGACAAGGAGAAGGGAGTGACAGAGGGTGAGATGGTTGGATGGCATTACTGACTCAATGGACATGAGTTTGAGCAAACTCCGGGGGATAGTGAAGGACAGGGAAGCCTGGAGTACTGCAGTCCATGGGTCGCAAAGAGGCAGACACAACTTAGTGACTGAACAACACAATTAAAGTCAGATTTCACCCTTTGAATTAATCAGTGAATGTACTCCAAAATAAGACTGAATTGACAGTTACTATCTTTTGATTTATGTAGAATTTATATCACCTTTACCATGGAGATATGACTTGAATAGAGATAAATACTCAAAAGATTTTGGAAGGGGGAATATTGCATTTTTGATTTATTGCATTCTTGGGCATTTGAATGATTTTTATTAAAAACTGAGGAGTCATTTTGTTAAATTCGAGTTGAAACAAAGTCAGTTAGACAAGTTGATTAACCCTGAAAACCTCATGAACACTGCTTCTCACCTAATTTTACGATGGGTAAACTTTCTAATAGTGTTTTTTGCTTCTAAGAAATAAGGGTTATCTTCTTCAAAGTGACTCCTGAGAGGTCATTCATATCTTTACTTTTTCCACTAAAATTTAAAGATGAATGAGATCTCTACTAGAGAATGTAATGAATTTGTCTTTATTTAATTGTCTTGTCTACTGCCTTATATATTCATAACTATTTTCCAGGAGCAATATATCTGGCTGGCAAATGTTTTCTGAGATGGCACACAGAATTCAAACCATACATAGAAGAAAATGCAATGAATTGACTTTTTGTCTGGAAATTTATGACTGTCTTAGCATTTGTCACGGCACAAAGTAATTTCTTATGGGAAGACCCTGTCCGGCCTAGCAAGGAGATACATTGTGTAGTCCCAAGATCACTGTGACAGTTACAAACTCCAAGGCCATCTATACCAGCACAGTGTTCCTGACAAACTAAATAAACATAAGCAGAAAGATGCTTTAGACTGTCAAAACAAGTACCTACCCTCTCACTGGTTAAGAAAAAAAAAAAAAAAAAAGAAGTGTATAGCTTTCATGATGGTCAGAGAGGTATATGCAAATTTCATCTAATACTTTGCCTCTTACAATTTGGGATTGACTTTAGGTGGTTTATGACAGCATATTTTGCTCAAGTCCTTATCAAAGGCCTTGTGATAGATCAGCTGTCATCCACCCGTTTCTCAGAATGTCTTTGTATTAAACTAATGGTCCAGCAGAACAGCCAGGCTGACAGGCAGGTTATTTATTTGCAATCTAGTAAAAGAACTGACAACTTCATTGTTTTAATTGTTCATTTTTCATGGCTTGAGGCATTAGCTCACTCAGATCTTTGTGCCTCAGTCAGAGGATAAATATATGGGGATGAGGGCATCAGAATGGCTGAGTCCATGGTAAAGTTCAAGAAGCTGCGAGAGACCCACGGTACCGGTTGTGATTACTAGCATCCCACAAGTATCTGGGGATTTTTTTTTTTTTTTTTGTCTTATCTATGTTCTGCATCTCTTTCCTCTCTTTCAGGAAGACCTATGATGTCAGCTACTGATCTGATTGTTTCTTGGAACAATGTTCCTGGTTCTCACAGCCTATTAAGGGAGAAAGACCGGAGTGGCCTAGAGTCTCTATGTCTCAGTCAGGGTGGGGACCTGCCAGACAGAGGCCCAGACACCTCAGATATAAAGATATTATCAAGAGCAGATATAGCTCAGTCAGAGCCTCTCCAAATTACCCTCAAGTTTTTTTTTTTTTTTTTTTGCTAAATATACCCAGCCTGGCCTTAACTTGGGAGATTTAATTCTAATTCATGATTGTTTGGTATGGACTGAAGAGATATATTTTTAAAATCCCATGATGAACTCCTGGTTGAGAGCTATTAATCTAGAGTATAGAACAACACACTCAATTTACAGACAAGATATCCAAATAGAGTGACTCATTTGCCCAAGGTCATAGCCAATTAATGACAGAGCTAAAACTAGAACCCAGGGATCCTGACCCTTGGATCAATGATCTTGTCATTCTCTGCATCAGATAACCATTCTCTGAGCTACTGAGACACTTCAAGAAGGTTCTCCCAAGACCTTCTGCACATCCTAAGGTGTCAGGGGATAAGATGGAGGTGACCATGTACAACTTAAGGCTTATCTCAAATGCTGGCTGGCCCTCAGGGAGAAGAAATGTCCGAGGTCTAGTAATAAACATAGAGGGGGTGACTTAAGAAAATGGTACCCAAATCATATTACTAATTTATTGCTTTTCCTTCATATTAAAATTGAAAGCATCTCCAGGGAAGAGGCAATGTTTTATTATTTTTAATATGCCTGATGCCTCTCATATAACCTAGAACACAAAAGTTACTCAATAAATATTTGTTGAAGGAAACAAAAAAGAAGGAAGGGATACTTCTCTAGTCCAATATGCACAGATGTGTGCAAGGCTGATCCTACACAAAAACAGAACACTGGCTCCCTGGCTGGTATGTGTATACAATCATTTGCTTATTAAATATTTATTCTACATTTACATTATTCACAAGGTCCTGTGTTTGGCACTGATGATATAAAATTGAATAAGCCTGGTATCTGTTTTGGAGAATCCAAGAGAACTGATTCAGGAAGACATGTGAAAAATTGATACAGAACATTCTAACAAGTGCTACATACAGACATGTAAGAAAGGCTAAGGAATCTAAAAGAAATGAATAGTTAATCCTATCAGGTGGGAATCAAGGTATCCTCAGAGAGATAGCATTAGAACTGGGTCTAGAAGAGTAGAAATTCATCTGTCAGAAGGAAGAGAATGAATGAATAAAGTCTTCTTTTGAAAGTAACAGACACATTACTTCATGGTTACAGGACAGGGTTTAGGAAGAAGAATGATGTTGAAGAGTTGTGCTGGTCCTTAAAAGTGAGGCATTTTTAATATCACACTGAAGCCTTGATCTGGTGCTTGCAAGGTGCCATAGAAACATCATGGTCAAACTGATGACAGTGTGCATATTGGATTGGAGGATGGGAGCCCATAGTGGGAGCCATTGTAGGCATCTTCTGCTCTGCTAAGTCGCTTCAGTCGTGTCTGACTCTGTGCGACCCCAGAGACGGCAGCTCACCAGGCTCCCCCGTCCCTGGAATTCTCCAGGCAAGAACACTGGAGTGGGTTGCCATTTCCTTCTCCAATGCCTGAAAGTGAAAAGTGAAAGTGAAGTCGCTCAGTCAGGTCTGACTCTTAGGGACCCCATGGACTGCAGCCTACCAGCCTCCTCTTTCCATGGGATTTTCCAGGCAAGGGTACTGGAGTGGGGTGCCATTGCCTTCTCTGTAGGCATCTTAGAGAGAGACAAAAATCTGAACTGGAGATCTGGAAAAGGATGGAGATAAGGGGTTGTTTCAAGAGTCTTTCTTTGAGGTGGAATAAATCGGACCAGATGACAGATTGTATAAGAGATCAGAAGAAATGCTCTTGGTTGCTAAGTATTTCTCTCATTGTTTGTTGTTATATGCTTGCTTGTTTTTGCCATATGACATCTCTCTTCCAAAATGGCCCAATGCACTTATATTTGAGTAGCAAACAGGCTACAAATTTTAAGACATTGATTGCGGAAGTTCATAGCAAATAAGCAAATCTGAATCAGCATGCAGTCATCCTTACATTTTTTTTGATAACAGGCCTTTTCATTTTACTTGGCAATTAAAGCACTAGTTGGAGAGGGCAGGCTGAGAGGGCAAGGTCATTGTAAGAGCTGTGGAGTGTGGATAATCCAGTGGCCCAGAATTGGAAAATAGCATGTGGAACAGAAAAGGGAAATGAGGCGAAGACCTGGGGCTCACATAGGTGATGATAGCAAGTTCCACCTGGCTCATTTTAAGGCTTGTTTTCTGAGTATATGCTCATACATGACGTAATTATTAAGGAAATGTTCAGAGTATTTTAGCCAAAGTGACAATGTTCCTTTTTGCAATGGAACCTTCTATGCCGTGGTCAGCATGCTGTCTCACTGGGGCCTTCATGATGGCTGTCGCCTTTTTGTGGAACCTGGTGATTGCCATCCTCCACATGTGTGGCCAGTACTAACAAATATCTGTTAACAACATTTCCTTCTTGTCAGTGCTCCAGATAAAAGTTAAACAATACATAAAATTTTGAGAACTTTACCATTTCAATTTACTGTGGATGGATTATATTAATACCCACAGGAGAAATGGGCATCTGTATGTACATGCTATGTCGCTTCAGTCATGTCTTTGCAACCCTCTGGACTGTAGCCCATCAGGGTCCTCTGTCCATGGGATTGTCTAGACAAGAATACTGGAGTGGGTTGGCATATCCTTCTCTAGGGGATCTTCTCAACTCAGGGATGGAACCAAGTCTCTTGCATTGGCAGGTGGTTCTTTATGACCAGCACCATCAGAGAAGGCCCAGGAGAAATATATCCATTTTGAAAACCAAGGGTTAATTTATGCAGGCCTATTTTTCAATCTTATGTTTTATTCAGCTACTAAAAGGTGAATTAAGTAGCATGGTTAAAATTGTGGTTAGGAGACTTTTACCCCCAGCAGATGTTCAGAATATAAGAATTCAAGCAGAGAGAGGGGAACAGTTAATAGAAATAAAAGAAGGTAAGAATGACCAGAGAGTAGGTTATGGGAAATTAGTGAATTGGAGAACTGAAGAAAGGCTCCTGACTAAAGAGCTGACATTCTCTGAGTACCTACAGTGCATCAGATCTGTTCTAAACTCTCTCCTTGTATTATTTCATTTTATAACCTGAACAACTCTGCAAGGGAATGGCTATTATCATTTTTATTTTACAGCAAAAACTAAGGAAACTAATGTGAAGTCATTTGTTCAAAGTATGCACAGTCTGAGTCAGCACTGGTAACTCAGTATCACTTTCTTAGGCATGACTTTATACTTCTTCTCAGGAGTTATTACACTAATGGTGGGGTGGGGGTAGGAACATACCCTATTGGTTTATGGGCCCTTAAGAAAGGACCGGAGGGCTTCCCTGATAACTCAGTTGGTAAAGAATCTGCCTGCAATGTAGGAGACCTGGGTTCAATTCCTGGGTGGGGAAGATCCACTGAATAAGGGATAGGCTACCCATTCCAGTATTCCTGGACTTTACTTGCAGCTCAGCTACACTAAAAAATCTGCCTGCAATGTGGGAGACCTGGGTTTGATCCCTGGGTTGGGAAGATCCCCTGGAGAAGCAAAAGGCTACCCACTCCAGTATTCTGGCCTAGAGAATTCCATGAACTGTATAGCCCATAGTGTCACAAAGAGTCCTACATGACTGAGTGACTTTCACTTTCACTTTTCAAGAAAGGACTTGAATCCATGTTCTCACTTCATTTCACAGAACCAGGGTAATATATATAGAGAAGACCTGGATGGAGATTTGTGAGTTATCAATTCTTACCCATATTACCCTGGGAAAGTCACCTCTCTGAGGATCATGTTGTTTTTTTGTCATTTCCATAACTCTAGTTTTATTTTTCAGAAAACTTTTAGTATGAAAATGTTCAGAAAAACATCTACAATGATGGAAATCTGATACATTCTACTTTAGTATGAGTGTACAATAAGTTAGCTATGGTATATTCACAACCATAGAAACTGATAAATAAGATTAGATTCCAGAATTTTCTGCTTCTCTATGAAATAATTACGTATTAAGCTTGAGAGGCTATGTCACCAATGACTGCTTTCCCCAAGATCCATAAAACTTAAGGGATAGGAGTAGAATCTAGAAAGAAGGACACCCAGGTCCAATCTTCTGTTTTGGTGGATAGCACCAATCATACTAGATGCAAGAATTCTACCTTGAAGAGGGAAACATTCAGTATTATCTGCTTAGAATTCACAGATTGGATCATGTGCAGTATGGAGGTTAGACAAAGGGGGCAGACCAGGTATAGGAGATGCTTACATATATTTGGCAAGGAACCCTGGAATTCCCAAAACCCAAGTGTTTCTGCTTCTACTCAAGTGTGTTAATACTCCCTTCAGTGCATACCCAAGATAAGTTTATAGAACCCAGGAATAGCACAGTTAATAGTAATTATTTTCTTTTTGCAGATTTGCTACCAGAAGAGAGCCAATTGTTTTTTGACTATTATCGTAGAGTGTTAATTTTTGGTATTTGTGTAAAATGAATCCTTAATGAAAATTTTCTTCATATCAATGTTAAGGTCAATGAAAGTCAACAAGTGATATTCACATATACTAATGAAATTCTGTATTAGAGATCAGCTCAAATTCTCACCTGGCAAACATGTCTATCTTGAATATTATCCCCTCTTTATCAGTACAGAGGAATAAAGCATCAAAAACAGAAACACAAACAAACCTGTTAGTGTTATTTTGCACAATGCAATAAGATCAAATAACTGTAGCAGTGTTAAGTAGATTCTTGTCAGTTCAAATCATAAAAATCATTGCTTTTATGCGATGGCTTTTGAAAACAAATGCCTTTTCTTAATGTTGATATTTTAAAGACATATAAATATTCACTCATAAACCACCACTAAAGCTACATTCATTTCACTGGCAAATATTAATTCAATGCTTACTATGTAGCAGGCATTGAATTTATTTACAAAAAACTCAAAATTGACTAGATCTCAGAGTTTTATTCATAGCAAAGTCATCACCTTGTGTAAATTCCTTAAGAACAAGATACTTGAAAGAAATTGGCCCCTAACTTTTACAAATTATTCCTCTCAACTTCAGCTGCTTTACCTGCCAACTTTCTAAAACAAACTCCAATTCAGTTAGTAATAAAATATTGCAACTCTTATTAAGCTCTTTCCCTTTCTAAAGGCAGTTTACTTTGTCCAAAGGAAGGGACTGAAATGAACTACTTCATATTATCCCCCTTGTCTTACACATTGTCCTGAATAAGTCACATTCTTGCTTAATAATTTGAAAGCATTTTCATTTGTGCCCTGGGAATGGCTAGAAGAGCTTTTAATATTATTAAGTCTAGATCAAATCAATCCAGGCCAAATAGGGCATAGAACTAATGCTTCTTTAACCACTCCTACTTCTTACCAATTATTCACAACTATATTGGTGGCCTCATTATGAAATCCTTGACATCAATGATCAGAGGTTCCAGATGCAGGCCACTTTCATACATTTTGCTGACAACCTTTGAACCAAGCTGCCAAGTCAAATCTTACCATAGTCTTAAAACCCAAATGGTGATTCATTGTTTGCTTACAGAGACAGATTACCATTGTTAACTTGACCTCAGCCTCTAACTCCAAGTCAAAAATGCTGGAAGACATGGGCATCTTAACTAGAGCAAGACATAAATCAAATTACCTTCAATACCACAAAGAAATGAATGGCTGGCATCTCATGAACTGTAAAGTGCAGTGGGTTTTCCATGGAAGATGAAGTTGATGACAAAAGATCCCATTACTTAATTGAGTTTAATAAAATATGGAGGAACAAACTTTGCTATGATTTCAAATAGTTTGATGAATAAGTAGGGTCATGCTGAGAGCTTGCTAACTGCACAGTTCTTGTGACTGAAGTTTTTCTAAGAGTCAGATCAGATCAGTTGCTCAGTCGTGTCCGACTCTTTGCGACCCCATGAACTGCAGCACGCCAGGCCTCCCTATCCATCACCAGCTCTCGGAGGTCACTCAGACTCGCATCCATCGAGTCAGTGATGCCATCCAGCCATCTCATCCTCTGTCGTCCCCTTCTCCTCCTGCCCTCAATCCCTCCCAGCATCAGAGTCTTCTCCAATGAGTCAACTCTTCGCATGAGGTGGCCAAAATACTGGAGTTTCAGCTTGAGCATCATTCCTTCCAAAGAAATCCCAGGTCTGATCTCCTTCAGAATGGACCGGTTGGATCTAGAGTAGGAGTGAGAAAAGAGACAAACTATCCAGAGATGTGTATAGTGCCTTCATTATTATTATTATTATTTTTGCTACAACCAAATCAAACTATATTGTCTTAATCAGCATATTTGCAGGATTTTTAGATATGGATAGAGAAGAGGGAATGAAAAGGCTGCTACGAGGAGATAGGGGAAAATATATTTGTTCCAGAGAAGACAAATTTTGGTAAGTGAAAGAGGTGTAGTGAGGTTATGGGAGAGCTAAGGCCAGGCCAAACACGATCGTCAAGGAAGAATTTTATGAGCATGTTAAATCTCATCATGTCATGAGTTAAACTGCAATTTTATACAATGTTGGTTGAACTGAATTGAGGCAATGGATCCATAATTGAGGAAAAGAAAGACTTGGAAGTTTAATAATAACAAATCATTATTGTTTTTGGTATATGACTCCAGTTCTACTTTTTCCAGTGAGTTTTAACTAAGTAAAAACTAAAATGTGTCTATGATTTTAAAAAATACTTACAAAATCCAACCTTCAAGGTTAGCTTGAAACCAAAATAAATGAAATTAAATGTTGAAAAATATTGAATATTGGCAAGAGATAATATTGGGCCTAATATTTTAGAAAGTTATAGTTCTTATTTGTCTTCCCTGGTAGCTCAGATAGTAAAGAATCTGCATGCAGTGCAGAAGACCTGAGTTTGATTCCTGGCTTGGGAAGATCCCTGGAAAAGGGAAATGCTACCCAGTCCAGTATTCTTGCCTGGAGAATTCCATAGACAGAGGAGTCTGGTGGGCTACAGTCGGTGGGGTCACAAAGAGTTGGACACAACTGAGTGACTAACACTCACTCACTCATAGTTCTTATATACTTTCTGCTTCAGATCTGGGAGGAGACAGAGCTCTACCAGTACAGAAATGTGTGACAATCAGTATTATTATTAGTCTTGATATCTCCATAAAAGTACTGATTTTTTCCAAACAAAATCTTTTTGAAAATTGCTCTAGAAAAACTGCACTTTTCCATATAAACAGCAAATAAGAGCTTCAGAGGTTCATCCCAAAATGCTCTGTAAATTCAGCATTTCCAACAAAAGGTGATCTATCCCAGAAACATGAGAGATATTTCTCATTTTGATAGTCTGCCAGTATGTAAGCTCTTGTGACATCTGAAGGTTTTAAACATCAGCAGAAGCCAGTTACTTAGAAACATATGAGCATTTTTGCTTTTTTTTTTTTTTTTGGTCTCTGGGGAATGCAACTTAATAGAGACACACATGTGCACCTAAGGATACCAGAAAGACACATGCACACCTAAGGATACGAATGCCTTCATGTACTTCTTACTGTGTGACCTCATCAACCTACTGTCCGAACTCCTGGTTGAAGACGAGTTAAATTTTTCTGGTTATTTGGCCTATACTCATCATTCTTTTTTTCCCTCTCCTTTCTGAATTAATTGAGCTGATGACTTATGCTCATACAATGGAGTTGAGCTTATGTCATCATTGATTGGAAATAATACAATGTCTTTCCCAAAATATGAATAGCAATTTAAGGATAATGTTTCTAAAGTAGTTACAAGTCAACACTAGAATGGAGTGTAAGAAATGGTCACATTTGGGTGTATGCTCATTAACCAGAATTTGAATTATTTTAAACTGTGGGAATCTGTTGGACAAAAAAAAGGTGCACGCATACTGGCCCCATGTGCAAGGTGTGGGACTGAACGGCTCAGTCCACTTCCATTGTGGCCTTTCGCTCCAAACCGGCCAGGGATAGAGAAGAATATCCCGGAGATGGACTGACAGCATGACACACCCAGTGACAGCGACAGTTCAACCCCCAAAAGTCCGACTGGACGAGTTGAAAATGGAAAAATACAAATCAACCTTTTCTCCCTTCTTCCTTCTTTACTTCCCTTCTTTTTAAAAATATACGTCCGGTTTTCATGCACTATTCCAGTGCTGGTCAAATGAAGCAACTATGTTTCTAGACTTCTGGACATAAACTTTTCAACTACTGGAAAACTTTCTAATAGAAATAGATTCTCCAATCATACTAAAAAGCATTTGACCCTCTGTCAAATTATTCATTACTTGTCTAACACAGAGCATGGAGAATTTTATGCACATTATCTGTTATAGAGAATATACAACAATTTAAAAATATTCAGTCCAAAGGTTATTTTACACAGTTGATAAGAAATTACTGCTTAGCTGGAGCTTTATAGTCTAAAATCACATTTTCAACACAGAAAGTTACAGCACAAGGCAGAAATAAATTCAAGTTTATCTACACAAATCTCTTTCTTTTCTGGTTTGTATCAATGAATTTTTATTAAATTATATTTTTTACAATAACATTCACACTCAGGAATTCACCCCATATACATAACTCATTTCTCACAAACAAAAACCATATCTATGTATGTAGCTAACTCGTTTTTCCTTATTCATATGTATTTTTCTTTTCTAGCAAAGCCATATTTTTCAAGTTCATAAATTGGCAGCCAATAATTCTTCTGCCTCATTTCATCTCCCTTATTTAAAATATATTAATTACTAAAAATGGAACTGACAGAGAACAACCTAAAAATCCAAAGACCTCAAAATAAGAAATTATTGAGATAAATCGCACAGATTGCTATCTGGTTAGAGAAGGGGGCAGGAAGGAGAGGGTTATTTCCTCAGTTAGCACTGACCAGAGTCCAACAAAATTCCCATACCCAGGAAGGCTGGAATGTGGTTTAAAGCCTTCCATTATAAAGGCTGAGGTTATGGGTACCCAAAACCAAACTGAACACACACACACACACGTACCCATACAAAAGAGTGAAAGACATAATGATGCCCCGGTACATCTATTGGTTCTTTGCCATTATATTTTTCTACATCTGGAATTTCACGTTTACACAGACCTAGAGAAGCTCCATAGAAGCTGGCATAGAAACCACATAGGACATTCTCTATGCTTGAAAACACATCTCCTGCTCTCTATCCACTATCCTTTTAAGAAAAGCTCTCCTTTGAGTCTCTGACTGTTCTTCATTTATATATACTCTCCACACACTAGAAGACATGCTAATGCTAAGTCGCTTCAGTCGTGTCCGACTCTGTGCGACCCCGTCCCTGGGATTCTCCAGGCAAGAATACTGGAGTGGGTTGCCATTTCCTTCTCCAATGCAAGAAGACATAGTCAACTAATACCAAAGTTCAGATATCTCCCTTCCAGTGTAGATTACTTAGCTAAAGCTAAACACAGCTAGGTGGAGGGTGGAAGGAGGAAATAGGTACAGTGTAGGAGAAGGCAACGGCACCCCACTCCAGTACTTTTGCCTAGAAAATCCATGGACAGAGGAGCCTGGTAGGCTGCAGTCCATGGGGTCGCTAAGAGTCGGACACAACTGAGCGACTTCACTTTCACTTTTCACTTTCATGCATTGGAGAAGGAAATGGCAACCCACTCCAGTGTTCTTGCCTGGAGAATCCCAGGGAAGGGGGAGCCTGGTGGGCTGCCATCTATGGGGTGGCACAGAGTCGGACACGACTGAAGTGACTTGGCGGCAGCAGCAGCAGGGGCAATATGGCGGGTTTGAAGGAGGAGGAGGGATGTGAACAAGCCTTGCCTGCTTTGCAGTTTTCCAAGGTGGGCTTGTCCCTTCATGGGATATTTTTTGGCTCCGGTAGGATATATATAGCTACCATGAAAGGAACTGGCTTCTGTCAGAGCAAAATGAACAAAACTTGTACAACAAACTAGCCAACTTCTTTTGTAATTATTTTTAACCTACTACTTGGGTGTATATTTAACCTAGTAACAAAAATATTTGTTAGGGAAAAACTATTTGGCATTTCACTTCTTGGCATTTTGTTCTTTGCTAAAAACCAAGAGGAAAGGGTGGGTGCTATAATTTAGAACGGAGAGAAAAGAATGGATAAATTGTGATAGGCGGTCTCTAAGGAGAAAGGGAGAAACAGGCTTAGCAGGTGAAGTAAGATTCACTTTAAGAGTCAAGATTCATTACTACAGTTCTTTATGCTGGAAATCATAAGAGTGATGAAGTAAAAAGAACACTGTTAAAGTTTCATTCTCATCTTAATGTTAAAAATAATAATATCCACCCACCTTCCTTTTATCATTTAAAAAATTTGTAACTTTTAAGTATGTGGAAAATTTTAAATATTTATTTAAATATAAATAAATTTATACTGGTTTTATTACCATTGGTTTATGGAAGTCAGGTCAGTTTGTCCAATGATTTTTTTTTCTGGAACCATTAACAACTGGGCATCCTACTTCCATCTTCTGATCTTTTCAATTTTAAATTTAATTTATTCATTGAAGTTAGTTATCATGGACCTAGACCAAGATGTCATTTTTCCTTTAATAAATTGGCAAAGATTATAAAGTTTGACATACCCAGTGTTTGCTAGGGTTAGGGCTAAAAGGTACTTACACATAGTATGAGTTTAAATCACTGAAGCACATCTTTTTTTTTTTCTTTTCGGAGCTTGACATGTGCTTGTGCTAAGTCGCTTCAGTCATCTGTGACTCTTCGAGACTCCATGGTCTGTAGTCCACCAGGCTCCTCTGATCATGGGATTCTCCAGGCAAGAACACTGGAGTGGGTTACCATGCCCTCCTCCAAGGAATCTTACACACCCAGGGATCAAACTTAGGTCTCTTATGTCTCCTGCATTGGCAGACAGGTTCTTTACCACCAGTGCCATCTGGGAAGCCTGGAGATTGACATATTTCACAATAATTATTAAAGTTTTAAATAAATAGCCTTGCTATTTATTATGTAGCTAGGAAATTTAACTCGCAGAGAAACTCTCACATCCATGCAAAGAAATAAATGAAAGAATGTTCACTACAGCATTTTTAAATACCAAAATCCTGAAAACAATCTAAATTTCCTTCTATCAGATCAGATCAGTCACTCAGTCATGTCTGACTCTTTGCGACCTCATGAATCACAGCACGCCAGGCCTCCCTGTCCATCACCAACTCCCGGAGTTCACTAAGACTCACGTCCATTGAATCAGTGATGCCATCTAGCCATCTCATCCTCTGTTGTCCCCTTCTCCTTTTGCCCTCAATCCCTCCCAGCATCAGAGTCTTTTCCAATGAGTCAACTCTTCACATGAGGTGGCCAAAGTACTGGAGTTTCAGCTTTAGCATCATTCCTTCCAAAGAAATCCCAGGGCTGATCTCCTTCAGAATGGACTGGTTGCATCTCCTTGCAGTCCAAGGGACTCTCAAGAGTCTTCTCCAACACCACAGTTCAAAAGCATCAATTCTTCGGCGCTCAGCCTTCTTCACAGTCCAGCTCTCACATCCATACATGACCACAGGAAAACCATAGCCTTGACTAGCCGGACCTTTGTTGGCAAAGTAACGTCTCTGCTTTTGAATATGCTATCTAGGTTGGTCATAACTTTCCTTCCAAGGAGTAAGCGCCTTTTAATTTCATGGCTGCAGAGGATTTATTAAACAAATCATTTCAGGGGCATATCATAGAGTATTCTGAAATCATATGGAAGAAAAGGTGTATCTGTGTGAGCTGACCAGAAAAGATGCATACAATACATGGTTTAGCAAATAAAACAGACAAGCAAGAATAAAATTAATATTTGGTGCAATATCATTTATGTTTTAAAAAAATTGCACAGTGGGTTGGGAGGGGAGAATTTTAAATTGGCAGGGAGCTTTCATTATACATACTTCTGTGCCATTATTTTTTTAAATATTTTTACTTATCATATATTTAAATACATTCTTATGTTATTTTCCCCTCAAGCTCATTATTTTCCCCTCAAGCTCACTGTTTTATATATGTATGTATATAATACACATAAAGCTCATTGTTTTATGTACATATAACATAAATCTAATGTATAATATATATATATATACACACATATATAAAAAACAATGAGCTTGAGGGGAAAAGAATAATATAAAAATATTTACTTTTGTTTTTTTGAGCCCCATCCCAGATACACAAGGAAGGAGGGAGCTATGGCCCTCTAGTGGAGAATTTTAGCTAAGAACTTCTGTTCACTTAATTCCACATTCTAAAGAAAAGGCAACATCTGAATTTATTTATGGGTAGACTCAACCAGAATTTTATATCGGGTAATATCAAATATATATATATATATATATAATACAATGGACTTGAATTTAATGCTTGCTTTAAAAGTCTTAGAAACATCCTAATATTTGAATTGATGATGCATTTTCAATGTGCGACACAGCAGTATCCACACAGTTGCATTTCATTGGAAAGGTCTGAGCGCTTCTGTTTATTGTGAAAGCATATTTGTTAGTGTAGATATTTCAATTACAGGAAAAGGTTGACTTCTAATACTTACAAAGAGCTTATTGCTAATTAAAAACCAGTCATTGCTTATGCCAGTCTCTGAACCAGGATCTATGGGAGTAGCTGTTCCCTCCAAACTGAATCACTGTATGTGAATGATGAAGGCGCTTGTTTTCACGGACTAATCTAAAACATTTCTAACAAGAGAAAGTATTTCAAGCTATGTATGGCTACGTCAACTGCCAAATTCCTTCGGTCCAGTTGAAGGCATGCATAGTTTCCTGTCAACTTGTGCTCTGAAGCGGAACAGTCTCTCCAACCCCACCACTGGGCTTGCTCCACATTAAGTACTGGCTACCTTGGAAAGGTACCGTCTCTGAGTGTAAAACTCCCCAAAGGGCAATTCAAATCACATTTAGAATTTCCTATTTACATTGCAGCAGCCATGGCAGAAGCTTGAATGTCACAGTTCAAGTCGGGCACCAAATGCTGAGTGTGTTCAGCAGCGGATTTGGTTTCAGAACTCAGTTCACATGAGTATGCTTTCATCAAGCGAAAGCGGGAGGGAGTGTCAGGGGATAAGTTCATGGTAGGAACTCTGGTCTTAATTCTATCATTTTGAACAAGTAAACTAGTGTTTTTGCCCTTGCAAAGAAAGTCTTTATCAGACTACTTTGCATAGGAACCTTGCCTTTTAAATGAAATGCTTATGTAGAAATGTTATCAAGCAAGAACAGGCCACAGATATTTCCAGTTAAACTTCCCATGTGTAAAAGGAAAATTTGGTTAGAACAGCCTAGCAAATAGAAGCAACTTTCCTGAAGAGACATATTTTTCTCCATAAGTAATGAAGGTTGCTAATTGTTCTTCTTTCTTAAGCTGTGGCTTTCCTGAGGGGAAAATACATTGAGATATCATTCTGAACTTCTGATTTCCTTTTTTTTTTTTTACTATATGAATTTATAGGGGTAGATTTTCCAGCATAGATAATCTGATGCAATTTTAAACAAACTTTGTTTTGTGTGGTCTTTTTTTATTATTGTAAAAAATGAGCTGCAAGAAGAAAATGTTATTCCAACTGGACACAGTCACACACATGCATACCATCTCAATCTTCAGATTCCAAGTCCACCCAACTGAGGTGAACTTGAAAGAACTCTTCCAGACAAAGCTGGAAGGTAAACCTGGCAGAGAGCAGTACTGTTTCATGTCACTATTTAATGACTGGCTAGTTGACTTCACATCTATCCAAGGTTCCCTACTTCAGACATGAGCATTTATTTGCAGTAAAAGAGGATATGCCTAGCAATTTATTACCATCTAACTTCAAAATTATTTATTCTGACCTGTCTCTTCTGAAGTTTGTTTAAAAATAAAACAAACCTAAAGGCAATATGTATTACCATAGATTTCTAGGCTCAAAAAAAGAGTACTCATACTTGGCCTTTGCATGGCTATGGAAAAAATAACATAAGCATCCTTGGCTAAGGCTGCCTTTGAACAATCCTGAATTGCAGACATAAATGTCTGCCTTCATTTGAAATGGATGCAACCCATTTGGGGGCTGGGATGATGGGTGTTCCATCACGTGAAGCACACAAACTCACAAATACATTTGAGGAGAACAGACTTGCCAGCCTATACTCAGGTAGAAGAAAATAAAACATTGTTTGTTGTTCACAATCCACTGGGGCAGAGACTGTTTTTCTTTCAAAAATTTAAATCCATTTGAACACTTTGAACTAGTCACTTATGCTGGGTTTTGATAATACATTAGCATATTAGATTGAAACATCTACTTTCCTGAAGCACTAGGATAAACTGTCCTGGAGATCTAAAATTCATTCCATAAATGCATTTCATTTTGCATATCAAAACAAACAGGAAAAGAGAAAACTAGCCCTTGTGTGTGTGTGTGTGTGTTTAATGTATCAGCTTCAAAGAAGATAGAAACTGAATACTTCAGAAGTCATATATGTTAAAATGATTATTTCTTTAAAAACCCTTACTGTTGCCTTATGTATTATTCAATGCCATTTTGTTTCAATACCTGTTGCCATATAGCTAAGAGAGATCCTATAACTTCCCTGCCACACACCGGAGGGCAGCAAAAAAATAAGGGACTTGGGGCTGAATAGATCTGACCTCTAGTCTAGCTCTGCGGAGATGACAGTGAAGATGACAATACGTTGTCTGCCAGGTATCAGAGATAATGCTTAACAACAGCCGCCCCAGGGTCTGGCATAGGATTGTTAACAATAGCAATAAGTAACTTTACCCCTGAGTGACCAATGCATAAGCTATAAAGCATCCAGGTCAAAGGCAACAGCCCAGAGCTTCCAGAAGGAAAAGTGTAAAGCCACAGTTAGCACTCAGCTGCTGCTTATCCAAGTCCTAAACCTTAGTTGTTCATCCAAGCGCAAGGAGTAATCCATTTCAACCTTTCCCAGTCTTAGTTGATCTTTAATTGAATTGTTCCCATAGGAAGAAAGATTTAGCCAAGTTCCTCATTATGTAGAAACTGTTGCATGTAAGCATTTGAAAATTTAATGTGAGTGTTCCTTTTATAACAAGCCAGGTCACATCACTCTTCTGTTCAAAGCCTTTCAGTGGATCCCTCATTTATTCAACTAAAAGCCAAAGTCTTTCAATGGCCCACAAGGTCTGATAGAACAATCCTTTCCTTCTGATTTCATCTCTACAGTTTTTTTTTTTCTTATTTGTCTCTCCATTCTTGATACACTGGTGTGTTACTGTTTCTTAACTCTCTCAATGAACTCAAATCTTGCCTCCTCTTGACCACTCTTTTCCACTCTGAACTGTCTTGCCTACCCAGCACCCTAATCTGCTTTACTTGTTTTGTTTTGTCTTTTTCCAGTAACAATTTCACCTTATCCTGCAACAAAATGCTCTTAAAATAAGTGCATTTGTTTATTGTTTATTGTCTGTTTCTCCCTGCTAGGATGTAAGGTCTAAGGGGGCAATGCTCTTTTTTTTTTGTTCTGGTTATATCTCAGGAGGCTAGATCAGTGCTTGGCCCATAGAAACACGGACATAGGACATTACCGACAATTCACAAGACACTTGAAGAGACAATGTATCAAAAGATGCCAAACCTCACCAGCAATCAGAGAAATGCAAATAAAAATAATATCTCCTTTAAAAGTCTGACACAAGTTAGACTTTAAAGTAACACAGCTGCAGCTCTAACATAACTAGTACCCTACACTGGAGAGCAGTTTGATATTATTAAACAAAGTGGCATATAGAATATTCTGTGACCCAACAAATCCACACTTAGTACAAACCCTAAAGAAACATCAATATATGTCACAAGGAGACATTCACTGAGGTGTTCTTGAAACATTGATGGTAATGGCAAACAATCGGAAACAACCTCTATGTCCTCTTCAGGAAAATGAAGAATGAAGCTGTAGCATGTTCACCCAACAGTATCCTTTTAAGTACTTAAAAGAAATGGACTCAGTCAACATACATCAAATACAAATTAACTTCCAAAAGAATGTTGAGTGGCAAAAAAAGTTGCAGGTGGAGAAACTCAGTATAATGGTCTTTGTTAATCAAGACATTAGAAACTTACAGAATAATATTACATGTTGTTAACTGAATACATTATTAACTCCTTAACTCTGTATAAGGAGTGTAATATAACTCTGTATAATCCTTTCTGCATATCCTACCATACTCTTTCCCTCACCTGTCTTTGACTCTGCTCCAAGTTTGGATGAAGTTCAGTGATTCTGCTCCAGGTACATAGAATAGTAAGTTGTGGCTCTGAAATATTTTCGTGTTGGTTTTACATAAGCTGAATTGTTTTAGTTGACTAGAGGGAGGGCTACCCTAAATCTCCAAAATTGCACACAATGTTTGCATTAAATAATCTAGGTCATTAGAGTTCAGCCATGACTTTTCTAAAAGGCTGCTTTCATAGCCTTTATCTTGTTCCATGTGACATATCTCCATCAATAGACCATTTTAGTTGGTCTATTGTGGATATCTGCAGATATCTCTCTCAATTTTGGAGGAAATAGAAACGCACTATGGTTCCCAAATGCTAGATTATCAGAAAGAGACCAAGATTTTTAGATACAATCTAAATATGTGAGGCTTTAAGTATATAAACAGTTAGCTCATGTACTTTCTAGAATGCCAACAACTTTATTTGCTATTTGAAACAGGGCAAAACAACATATCAGTTTTTAAATGCCCAATAAATACTATTTTTCCCTCTTTGAAACATTCCAATTTTTCATCAAATGCTTTACTTGGGATGGAAATGACCAAGAAGCTTCCTGGCTCCCAGCATAAATTCTTCTCCTTTTAAATGTGAATATATCTCTTTTATAGTCAACATGGTCAGAAAGAAATCAGGTTAGTCTTAGACAAAATTTTTAAGAAGTGATTTGTCGGTATTCTTCAACTGCATCTAAAATTACCTTCTCTCATTAGTAACAGTGATTCTCATCTGACTTTCTCTAAATTAGCTGTTAGCCAGCTTGGTTTCAGGGGTTATTAACTTGAACCCATGAGTTAATCTCAGGGGTTTCATAATCTCTATAAAATTGTTAGTAAAAATGAATGTGCATATATATTTTTCAGAGGAGAGTTTCTACAGCTTTTGACAGATTCTCTTAAGATGGTGAACAACCAAAAAAGTTGAAAAATAATGTTTTAAGAATTGTACTTTGTTTCTAGCAGTAGCTTTCAGAGTGCAAAAGGTTTCTTGGCTCAACCTCCAAGAGATGTGATTCAGTTGATCTAAGAGCCAGGAATCTGCATTACTATAAAAAGCACTTCAACAGATCATGATGCAAATGGATCTTGACAGAAAAAAATGATACTAAAAACCTACAGAGTAAAATTTAGCTTCCTCAGTGATGCCTTCATGGTATCTGTCTCTAACCAATCTTTAGTCTTATTTCTCCATTACTCACGCTGTCCTACAAACATAATAATCATTCTTCCATTCATTTATTCCTGCATGAAAAAATAACTGTTGGATTCATTATAGGGACCCTGTGCTATATTTCAAAGATCCGATGGCTGAAAAACACTCTAGTCACAAAAAATGACCAGCATTTCTTCACATTGTATCTCTTCCTCCTTCACCAGGTATGTGCCTATTCATCTTGTGAAACCCAGTGTAAATATTAACTACTTGTGCAATCATTCTAGATCCTTTGGGACAGTTTTTGTTTGTTTTCTCAGTGAGTCCTAAACTTTTTTTTTTTTAAACACCTTAAGTATATTGTGGTGCGATTATTTGTTTTGCTTTCTGGTCTATGTGCCTCTCCTGGTCAGGAACCACGTAGAACCTCTAACACACCCATGTTTCCCTCCAGTTCCAGTGAAACATTCCCAAACATCATGTTTTCCTCCCTCCCAAGATGTACATTTTAGTGAGGTACTCTTGAAACCCAAAATTCCTTTAAAGAAGAAAAGGAGTCCCGTGGTCAGAATCCTAAGGACTACTGGGCCAGAGACTTCAGTGAGGAAATCATTAAATTCAGCAGCACACCCAAAGAACTAGCTCTCCGAGAGAGTTTGTTGTTACCCAGAATGGTAGGGATATATCCAGGCACTGGTCTCCACCAACAGGAATGAGCTTCAACTCAGAGTGAGTATTGTAACCTACTCCAGAATGAGCTCTCCTATCAGACAATCTAAAAGATACTGTCAGTGGTGGAGTCACTGGAATTTTACTATTTTTGGAAAGAAACTAGAGAGAAAACCAGTCTATCTAAAGTTGGTTTTATTCTTAAAGTCATTCAAAAAAATCTGTCAGTAGTAGTGAAATAAATAAGACAGCATTATCTAAATCTTGGATCTAGTGACCACAGTGAGGATCAGGCCAGGAGAGAGCATTCCTGATAAAGCAAATTCACTTGATAATACCTGAACCAATGCCTAAACTTCTATTAATTCAGCAGCTATCCATAAGGGATTTCTTTCAGAGCTAGGAATAACATATGTGTGTACACACACACACACACATATGGTGGTAGTTGGTGGTTTAGTACTTTAGTCATGTGCGAGTCTCTTGTGACTCCATGGACTGAATGAAACCCACCAGGCTCCTCTGTCCATGGGAGTCTCCATGCAAGAAGACTGGAGTGGGTTGCCATTTCCCTCTCCAGAGAATCTTCCTGACCCAAGGTGAAGCCTGGTCTCCTGCATTGCAGGCAGATTCTTTACTGTTGAACCATAAGACCTGACTTTTTTTCTCCAAATGAGTACCTGAATTTATTGATGAGCTTTATATTTTTGAAGTACTTTATATATCTCTAAGAGTAAGTCACCCTCCAAGTAATTTGTATACCCTCATTACTTTTATTCTATGTATGCTGTAAAATTTATAACATTTTAAAATGTTGTAAAAGCATACTTCAAATTAGTAGAAATACCATTTATTTATATTTTCTTCCAAAGCATGTAATTTTTAAATTTAGGCATCTTTCAGATTATTCATCTTTTTTCACATTGAAGCTACTTCCTTGCTGCATAGAATATTTCCCTCTTGTGTTGAGACACTGGATTTCCAGGCTTCATATGTATGCATTTACACTTATAAAGATGAAAAGACATGAACACAGATCACTTAAGTATGAGGGTGGTCTCAAATGTGTGTTGAAATTGACATCCACAGTTTTCCTTACCTGTGCAAAGATCACAATCTGGAAGGTCAGTAGACTGAATCAAAAAGCTAAATATGGTTCCACTTTTTAAACTAGACATGCACTCAAAGTGGAACACTCTTAAAAAATGGAATATTCCACATAAAAATTCTGATTTTTGGTCCTTCTTGAAACTGTGAGAAATCCTGGCAGCCCAGGGCCAACCTTCTTACACGGCCACAGTCCGTGGAGTTGAGAAGCTGCTATGACTGCTCAGGGAATCTTCATGCCATCCCAATATCCCTTAGTATTTCTTAGAGCCTGGGGTGCTTTCATGTTTTTAATTCCCCTTCTTAAAACTGTATTTTTCATGTCTGAAAAAGTGGATATTTACAATATTCACTCAAACTGCTGCTCCAGTATCTCCAGTAATCCCCAAAGACTAAAAGATTTGTGCCTGATTGACTACAGCAGCTTCATCAGCTAAAGAGTTGATACACCAGCTGTACAGCATCTTCATCGGGTAAAGAGTTGACATACCAGCTGATGAGAATGGGGACCTCACAGAAATGCTCTGCACCTCCCTTTCCAGGGGAGCCTCGGGGTGCTGGGCAAACATATTCATAGGAAGTCCTGGGGCCCTTCTCTTCCATTTTCCTTCAGAATTTTTCAGATGACCAGGGGCAGGTTCTCCTAAAGTTAGCTCTATCTAGGGAAACATGTGTTAATCTACTGCAGGACAGGTACTATTCTCTATGGCAGTGGTTCTCAAACCTTAGCAAGCTTCAGAATCACCTGGGGAAGTTGTTAAAAATGCAGAGTTCTGGGCTCCTGATTTGGTACAGGATGGAACTGAAGGATCTGAATTTCCACCAAGTTTTCTAGGGACACTGATGCTACTGTTTGGGGGATCTCAGTCTAAGATGCATTTGCCTACAGATATCTACAGAGAATTTTTCAGATGGTTTCTGGATGCTGTAAATGCCAGATTTGTGCAGAAAATGTCAATAAACAGCATTTTTGGATATATTTTAACAAACTTCTTGATGGCATTCACTGGGGAGAAGCTGAATCCTTGGCAAATTTTGAAGAATTATTAGAATCATACCCATACTGCCATCTCTATGTTATTATCCCCCTATTTTCTACTACCCATGGTCATCTATGGACTGTATGATATTATGACAGAGAACAAACAAATAAGAGACAGTACTTGGATTATTATAATTTTCCTTTTGTAAGTAAGAGACCATTTCTTTGGATGTTTTTTAAAATTGAAAGGAATCTTTGAAACCACACGATGGCAGTGTAATCACATGAGTGACTGTCTCAAGGTGCCTGAATTGGGCTTTTGAACCCAAGTCTACATTAATAAATAATTCTGAAAGCTAAGCATCTGCAATTTTGGCTTAACAGCTATTGGCCTATAAAGTGTAAATGACAAGTTGTAGTTGGATACCTCTACAAAAACCCTCAGTCGGAGCTTTCAATATTTTTACAATGCCTCAGACAGAATACAGTTTCTTCCCCCTCTGCTGTTTCAGTGTGGCAACAGCTTCACAAGAACAAGCAACAGATCATTTCATGCATGAGCTATGTAACAAATTCAATCCAAAATAACTCCTGCTTCAGTTTAGCAAATTACTGTGTGATAGCAAATTCGTTTCTAGACTTTAATCATCTTTGAAAAGTGAATTTATTTTTTCTTTAGCATTGCTTAATTTTAGATATTTGCATGCCTATAAACTTCTTCCAAGCAAGTAAAATGGAACTTTTTCTAGATTTGTTTACTAAAGCATCTACTCAGAGCTTTGCTTTCTATGGTGATATTTTAAGATGGCATTAAGTCTTTGGTGCATTTTAATTTGGCTGGTTGGGTAGTAATCTGTACTTTATAATCTATACCCCATTATCATATCAGATGTACAGAAGTTTTAGAACAGGATCTTGTTGAAGTGAAAGACATAATCCACTGTTCAATCCCTGTCCTGTCACAAAATATTCTGTACTGTCAGTAGAAATGGTAGGTCTCTAGTACGGAGAGGTGGGAAGAGGAAAGGCTGATTTAATATTAAATATAAAAAAATGCTCCTTTATTTGCCTCTTGATATGGTGCTTAGGTCAGCTGAGCAATTAAAATATTTAAATAAGACCATTGCAAATGTCAGTAGATATGGGTGTCAGCAGATGGGCAAAAAGACCCTAAAAACTTCCCAAGCACACAGGGTTCAGTTCTAGTTTGATGACAGAAGTCTATCTTTGCCAAAGATGATAGGATTCAAAAAACAGCAGCAACCAGACAGAAGTGGGAAAGAAGGAAATGATATCTTTTCACAAACTGTCCTTATCCATCCTCCTGAACACATGCAGACTTGCCCGACCAACCACAGACACCCTGATTCTGGTTTTGGATGCCGCCCTTACATTGTGGATCAAAGGTTCCCTCAGGGCATTACAAGTTAGATAAAATACTCTCTGGGAAATACACTGTGAAAGAGATTTCCCCAAATGAGGAGATGTGAAGGGGAAGGTGTATTAACCTACAAAAAGAGAAAACCCAGTGTCTAAAATCATCTCCCCAAATGCAGACAGAAGTCATTAAAATATTATTTTGAGGATGTAGCTATTGCTCTGATGTGGGTACCGTGTGCTGCACTTTACTACCACGTGTGTCAGGTGGAATGGGAGCTCAGAGAGCCCACCAGTGCTGTTGTGCTTCACAGTACAGCAACAGCAGCCACAGTTTCAGAGCTTACAACTCCCCAGGGCCTCACTGCAACTAATGGGCTGCACAGTGTTCAGAATTCCTTATTTGCCCCATGTCATCTGGGTTTTCAACCTGCTCTCCTAGTTGAGCTATTCCATATTCAGCTAGCTTGTTTTGCATTGGTGTCCAATTTATTCTCTTCCAGAATCTCAAATCAAGATCATCCACTTTAAAGTAAGATAGATATTAAGATTTGAAAAATAATACTCTGCAAAACAATTGGCCTCGTGCATACATTCAGCCATACAGAGCCAAGCTTGTATGTAGTAGGTATTATTATTCCCATTCTGGTTATAAAGAAATTGAGGCTTAAGAAAAGTAACTTGTCTATGGATTACACAGTTACTAACTGGCAGTGCTGGGATTCTTACGCAGGCTGGTTCCATAACTTTAAAGTCTGTGTTCTTAATCATTAACAGAAGTGCAAAGACTTATTAGTCATTACACTTCCTACTTTCAAAACAGCTATTCCTTTTCCCCACTTCACTCCTCCACTGTGATGACTAAAGAGGAACAAATTATCTATTTTTTGGTTCAAGCATTTATTATAGGCGGTTTATAAAAAGCAAACTCCACGTAAATGCTATGTATTTTTAATTCTGACACATATGTTAACATTTAAAGAACATTCCATGTAATATTTATATGCATAATACATATTGGCAATATGATGTTGGACAGTTATAATTTTATCAAAGTGAAATTATTAGGAGTACTATATGAGCTATCATTCTTTTTGACAATTCAATCAGGCTTCAAAATTCAAAAGAAGTTTAACTTGCCTCATTGATTGACTTATTCTATTTATACCCTATTTCAAAAAAAGGATTTAAAATAACTTGCACAAAAATGAAAGACCCATAAAATAGAATCATTAAAGTAAGGATGAAAGAAAAAGGATCATGCAATAAAAAGGACAAAATTTTTAGATTAAAGAAAATTATTATAATCAGACATACTTTATCCATGAGTTTTTACATAGTAAAAACAAATAAGCAAATAAAAATATAGTTCTCTGATTAAAAAAATTTTATTTTTTAAATAAAAGACATATCTTTTTAATATTAAAATTATGTTTTGGCTTGTGTGTGTGGTGTGAGGTAAGAGTGAAGATTCTTTTTTAAAAAACTTCCTATATGAATATTCAAGGGCTTCTCTGGTGGTTCAGACAGTAAAGAATCTGCCTGCAATGCAGGAGACTCAGGTTTGATCCCTGGGTCAGGAATATCCCCTGGAGAAGGGAATGTTTACCCACTCCGGTACAAATATTTAAGGGATCCAGTGCTGTTTACTGAAAAGGCCAGGGCATGCCAACTGACTGTGGGGTGATTTTTAGCATAATCAATTAATTCTGTATGAAAGGGACATTTTTCTGGACTTTTATTATGTTCCATTGGTGTACCAATTCAGTTCAGTTCAGTTGCTCAGTCGTGTCCAAGGCTTTGCGACCCCATGGACTGCAGCATGCCAGGCTTCTGTCCATCACCAACTCCTGGTGTTTACCCAAACCAATGTCCATTGAGTCAGTGATGCCATCCAACCATCTCGTCCTCTGTCATCCACTTCTCCTCCTGCCTTCAATCTTTCCCAGCATCAGGGTCTTTTCCAATGAGTCAGTTCTTTGCATCAGGTGGCCAAAATATTGGAGTTTCAGCTTCAGCATCAGTCCTTCCAATGAATATTCAAGACTTATTTCCTTTAGGATGGACTGGTTGGATCTCCTTGCAGTCCAAGGGACTCTTAAGAATCTTCTCTAATACCACAGTTCAAAAGAATCAATTCTTTGGTGCTCACCTTTCTTTAGAGTCCAACTCTCACATCCATACATGACTACCTGAAAAACCTAGCCTTGACAAGATGGATCTTTGTTGGCAGAGTAATGTTTCTACTTTTTAATATGCTGTCTAGATTGGTTATAACTTTTCTTCCATGGAGCAAGCGTCTTTTAATTTCATGGCTGCAGTCACCATCTCCAGTGATTTTGGAGTCGCCCAAAATAAAGTCTGACATTGTTTCCACTGTTTTCCCATCTATTTGCTCTGAAGTGATGGGACTGGATGCCTTGATCTTAGTTGTCTGAATGTTGAGTTTTAAGCCAACATTTTCACTCTCCTCTTTAACTTTCATCAAGAAGCTCTTTAGTTCTTCTTCACTATCTGCCATTAGGGTGGTGTCATCTACATATCTGAGGTTATTGATATTTCTCTCGGCAATCTTGATTCTAGCTTGTGCTTCATTTATTGATCTATTCATCTATATCTAAACCAATACTATTTTATCTAATTACTATACCTATACCTAGTAATGAAAATTCTGTAATTCTGTTCATATTCTTCAAGATTGTCTTAGTTCTTCTTAGATCTTTACTTTCCCAAATAAATTTTAGATCCAGCTTCTCAATTCAAAAATAACTGGAGGGATTTTGATTCTGATTGAGTTAACAATATCAATCACTTTGGGTTGAATCTTCCAGTCCATGGCCAGAGTATATGCCTCCATTACTTCAGTTCAGTTCAGTTCAGTCGCTCAGTCGTGTCTGACTCTTTGTGACCCCATGAATCGCAGCACGCCATGCCTCCCTGTCCATCACCAACTCCCGGAGGTCACTAAGACTCACGTCCATTGAGTCAGTGATGCCATCCAGCCATCTCATCCTCTGTCGTCCCCTTTTCCTCCTGCCCCCAATCCCTCCCAGCATCAGAGCCTTTTCCAATGAGTCAACTCTTTGCATGAGGTGGCCAACAGCTTCAGCATCATTCCCTCCAAAGAAATCCCAGGGCTGATCTTCAGAATGGACTGGTTGGATCTCCTTGCAGTCCAAGGGACTCTCAAGAGTCTTCTCCAACACCACAGTTCAAAAGCATCACTTCTTCGGCGCTCAGCCTTCTTCACAGTCCAATTCTCACATCCATACATGACCACTGGAAAAATCATAGCCTTGACTAGACGGACCTTTGGGCAAAGTAATGTCTCTGCTTTTCAATATGCTATCTAGGTTGGTCATAAATCTCCTTCCAAGGAGTAAGCGTCTTTTAATTTCATGGCTGCAGTCACCATCTACAGTGATTTTGGAGCCCCCCAAAATAAAGTCTGACACTGTTTCCACTGTTTCCCCATCTATTTCCCATGAAGTGATGGGACCGGATGGCATGATCTTAGTTTTCTGAATGTTGAGCTTTAAGCCAACTTTTTACTCACCACTTTCACTTTCACCAAGAGGCTTTTTAGTTCCTCTTCACTTTCTGCCATAAAGGTGATGTCTATCTGAGGTTATTGATATTTCTCCCAGCAATCTTGATTCCAGCTTGTGCTTCCTCAAGTCCAGCGTTTCTCATGATGTACTCTGCATAGAAGTTAAATAAACAGGGTGACAATATACAGCCTTGACGTACTCCTTTTCCTATTTGGAACCAGTCTGTTATTTCATGTCCAGTTCTAACTGTTGCTTCCTGACCTGCATACAGGTTTCTCAAGAGGCAGGTCAGGTGGTCTGGCATTCCCATCTCTGGAAGAATTTTCCAGTTTATTGTGATCTACACAGTCAAAGGCTCTGGCATAGTCAATAAAGCAGAAATAGATGTTTTTCTGGAACTCTCTTGCTTTTTCCGTGATCCAGCAGATGCTGGCAATTTGATCTCTGGTTCCTCTGTCTTTTCTAAAACCAGCTTGAACATCTGGAGGTTCACAGTTCACATATTGCTGAAGCCTGGCTTGGAGAATTTTGAGCATTACTTTACTAGTGTGTGAGGTGAGTGCAATTGTGTGGTAGTTTGAGCATTCTTTGGCTTGCCTTTCTTTGGGATTGGCATGAGAACTGACCTTTTCCAGTCCTGTGGCCACTGCTGAGTTTTTCAAATTTGCTGGCATATTGAGTGCAACACTTTCACAGCATCATCTTTCAGGATTTGGAATAGCTCCACTGGAATTCCATCACCTCCACTAGCTTTGTTCATAGTGATGCTTTCTAAGGCCCACTTGACTTCACATTCCAGGATGTCTGGCTCTAGGTCAGTGATCACACCATCATGATTATCTGGGTTGTGAAGATCTTTTTTGTACACTTCTTCTGTGTATTCTTGCCACCTCTTCTCAATATCTTCTGTTTCTGTTAGGTCCATACCATTTCTGTCCTTTATCGAGCCCATCTTTGCATGAAATGTTCCCTTGGTATCTCTAATTTTCTTGAAGAAAAAAAAATTTTTTTTTCTCTAGTTTTTCCCATTCTGTTGTTTTCCTCTATTTCTTTGCATTGATCGCTGAGGAAGGCTTTCTTATCTCTTCTTGCTATTCTTTGGAACTCTGCATTCAGATGCTTATATCTTTCCTTTTCTCCTTTGCTTTTTGCTTCTCTTCTTTTCACAGCTATTTGTAAGGCCTCCCCAGACAGCCATTTTGCTTTTTTGCATTTCTTCTCCATGGGTTGGTCTTGATCCCTGTCTCCTGTACAATGTCACGAACCTCCATCCATAATTCATCAGGCACTCTATCTATCAGATCTAGGCCCTTAAATCTATTTCTCACCTCCACTGTATACTCATAAGGGATTTGATTTAGGTCATACCTGAATGGTCTAGTGGTTTTCCCTACTTTCTTCAATTTAAGTCTGAATTTGGTAATAAGGAGTTTATGATCTGAGCCACAGTCAGCTCCTGGTCTTGTTTTTGTTGATTGTATAGAGCTTCTCCATCTTTGGCTGCAAAGAATATAATCAATCTGATTTTGGTGTTGACCATCTGGTGATGTCCATGTGTAGAGTCTTCTCTTGTGTTGTTGGAAGAGGGTGTTTGCTATGACCAGTACATTTTCTTGGCAAAACTCTATTAGTCTTTGCCCTGCTTCATTCCTTAAGAACTCCATTACTTAGTTCTTTTAAAATTTATTTCAATGATATTTTGTAGTTTTAAGTTAGAGGCATTATATAGCTTGCATATAATTTGTTTTTACATTTGATATTCTCTAATGCAATTATAAACTGATTCTTTTAAAATATTCATTTTTTATTTGTTTTTTTGTATACAGAAATACAATTAGTCTCTTCATTGATATAATATCCAGGTGACCTTCATAAAGTTACTTATTAGTTTCAACAGTATGCAGTTTCTTTCATGAGGTGTCCTAAGCACATAATCATATCATGCAGGAATAATGGCAGTTTAAGTCTTTCTTTCCAGTACATCTTTTTCTTGCCTTATTACAATGGATGAGACCTCATGTGTGATACTGTAAAGAAGTGCTGACAGCAGCATCTTTGTCTTGTATTTCTAATCTTAAGAGGATGGTTTTAGCCTTTACCACAAAGTATGTTTGCTGTTTTTATTTTTATAGATTTTTTTAAAAATCAGACTTAAGAAGTTCTTTTTCTCATTTTCTAAGACTATGTCTGTGAATATATGTATGAATATGTGTATATGTTTCATTATGAGTGATGAATTTTTCACATGCTTTTCTGAATCTATTAACATATATAATTGTGTCTTATTTTTCCCTAATACAATGGTGCACCAGAGAGATGATTATCAATTGTAAAACTACCTTTGAATGCTCGTTACAAACCCTCTTGGGCAAGAAATATTATGTTTTATATATTGCTAGATGGATTGTAGATTTAAATTTGAAAGATAAGACAACAAAGCTTTTATGAAAAATATAAGCAAATATATGCAAGAGCTTGAGTAGGCAAAGATTTATTAAACAAGTCTCCAAAAGTTAAACACAAAGAAAAAAGAAAAAAAGTGATGAAAATTTCAACCATATTAAAATTAAGAACCTCTGCTCATTGAAGGAAATAAGTATTAACAGAGTGAAACTGTATGCAGCGTGGGAGAAGATATTTGTAATATGTGTGATTTATGAAGGACTGTACAGAATATTAAAAGGACTTCTACTGACCAACAATAAAATGTAGGTAACCGACTTAAAAACCAGCCATAACAGAGAATAGGGATTCACAAAAGAAAAACTCCAAATCACAATATATATATGAAAAAAGAATAAATATCATTAACTATCAAAGGAGTTTAAATTAAAATCATAATTAGATACCATTAAACACAGCCCTAGAATTGCTAAAATGAAAAATATGCACAATATCAAGTGTTATCAAGGGTGGAGGGGTATTTTATACTAGCTATAGACTGATAAAACATATGTAAAGGAATGTTCAAAGCAGTACTATTCCTTTTAGCCAAAAATGGAAAAGTATTCCAGTAACTACCGCAGTAGCCAGCCTCTGAGATGGTATGCAATGTTCCTGCCTCCTGGTGTCCACATTCTTTTGCAGTCCACTCTTACACTGAAACCATCTGTGTAACCATAGAATACAGCAGAAATGATGGTGTCACTTCTGAGATTCAGTTACCAAAAACTGAAGATTCTCTCCTGGATTTTCTTGTCCCCTCCTCCTCCCTTATCATTCTCTTGGGAAAGCCAGCCACCATATCAGAAGAAATGCTATGAAGAGATCTATATGATGAGAAACTGAAGCCTTTTGCCAGTGGACACGTAAGTGAACTTGGGAGCAGTTTGCCTTAGTCAGTTCTTCAAAGACTGAACTTGGTTGGCAGCTTAAACAAAATCTCCTAAGAGACTCTGAGTCAAAATCCCCCAGTGGCATCAATCCCAGGCTCCTGATTCTCAGAAGCAATGTAAGATAATGTTTGCTTCTTTTAAGGTGCAAGTTTGTTGCCAATTAGGAATAATCTTTATGCAGAAATATATAACTAATATATCCATCATCAATAATAAAACTGAAAATTATGGATCACTTATCAAATGAAACACTGAACAGCAATAAGAATGAACAAACTACAACTATATCCAACATTACAGATGAATCTCACAAATATGTTTATAAAAGAAACCAGATACTCAAAAGAGTATATACATCATTATTTAATTTGCATAAAGATCAAAAGCCAGCTGGCAAAATGAATCTAGAGTAATAGAAGTCAGTATACTTACTCTTCTATGAGGCATAAGGGGGGTTCTATGAATTTTGACAATGTTATATTTCATAATCTGAATATTGGTGACATGGATGTATTCATTTTGAAAAATGTACCACCCTGAAAGCTTATGATTCATTCACTTTTCTATATGTATGTTATAATTACACAGGTTAGTTGGGTTAAAGGAGGATGTATCATGTGAATTTCTGGATGAGGGTCTTTGAACAACAGACTGAACAATTGTCTGATGATAGTTTCTTAAAAGTACAGAATCACTTCATGTGTTGTCATTTCTTGTACTGATTCTTGATAAAAAAAATCAAGCACAAAATAGTGAATCATTGTAACATGAAGAAATTCTCTATGGAATTGAATTAATGAGGTCCCAGTATATACTTTTCTAATAATTAAATTTAATTCTGGGATAAGGTTAGCAGTGTTTCTCAAACTTTAATATGCATAAGAAATATCTAAGGGATTGACTTAGAAATGGAGATACTTTGTTTTTATTCCCAGAGAGTCTGATTCAGCAGGACTGAGAAAGAGCCATTAATTTGTATTTTTAACAGATGTTCCAGTGAAACACTTTGTAAAATCCGAAGTAAAACTGTACAGGTGTTTTTGCAAACCTTGGTACATATATTTCTAAATTCCAAATAAAAACCATGGTTTTAACCACACACACAGTATTTGATACTTTTTTCTAACTTCTCTCAAAATGAGGTCAGACAAAATTAAAGCTTGAATATAAAAGCTTGTATTTTAAATTTCTTTGGAGAATAAAGATGATATGAACTAAAAAGAATCACATATACTTTGCTGATTCTAACATATAACTTCTTTTGCAGAGAGGTGACATGTATAACATACACATATGTGATGTACAATAAAATGTCACTCTCATATGAACACCACCTCTCATATTACACACTTACACTGTAGCCCAAATCACAACTGAATCCTCAGATAAAAACGCCTACAAAAATGTTTATAAAGCAAACAAAACAATTTCCAACAAGATCACAGGGTTTCTTAGAAGTTTCTCTCTTCCTAGTTTGTGTCCCTCACTACAGTTCACAAATCTGCACTTGATTGTGGATGTGACTGTAGCTGAGAGAACATGTGATTCTGACTTGGAGGCAAGAAAAAAACAATAGCTCTCAGAGGACAGATATCCAAATAACCTGTTTTTATGCAAATACACTCATAACAAACAAAGCAAGGCAAGAGGTATCCTGAATATATAAGATATGTAGGCAGAATTATTTATAAACTGTATTATTGTGAAACTGCCCAAGAGGCATCAGCAAGTCTTTAAAGGTCCCTTATGATCACTGTTATAAGTATTGCTGGAAATAACATACAGCAGTAATAAACGATGGGTAGCTACAGAAGCAGGCATACCGTTTACTTTGCCAAGCGGGGTTTATTTTTCCTCTGTAGTCTCCTCTTAATAATATGATCCCCAAAGTGAGGTCTGTGTCTAGATTTATGAAGTAAGTGAAAACAGGGAGGTCCCGGGTCCTCATGCACACCAGTAACTCTGTAATCAAGCAACAGCTTACTGGGAAGGGGATATGGCTACCTCTGTGCTTTGTACATTAGCTAGGCCTGTTGGTGCTCATTAAATTCTTGATGGGGATGATGACACTACAGCTGAAAGAAGATTATAAATGCAGCTACCCTAGGTGCAAAATTATGGGCCAGATTTCAAGCCCCCATTGCTGAGCCCTATGGATTTTTTATTAGAACTATCATATGAAGGGATGTATAAACAGGATTATTAACATCTTCCCTCTCTACAGAGTAACTATTTGCCCTGTTGAAGCAGGTAACATCTCCCCTTCTGGACAGTGAACTTTAGGGTAATCAGTAGTCAAGGTAGTGTCTCAAAGGGCCAAAGACTAGCAAGGATGTTAGCAAGCTGGCATAAGTAGAATAGGAAATGTGTGTGTGTGTGTATACTTAGAGATATATATATATATATAAACACATATATGTGCAAATATACATATATATAAGGCCATTAATGCACACACACACACATATATATAAACACACACATATATATACATATATGAAAGAAAGAAGATGAAACACTTTCAGAACAAAATGAAAATTCAATTAGAGAAGTTATATCTGTATTAAACTAAACATAACAGAAATGTATTAACCAGTGCAAAACAGCAATCTGGAGTTACCTAGTTATTTTTCTCACATACTAACTTCACTGAAGGCTAGAGAGAATTCAACACCTCACATCTCACTTTTGACTGATGGAGATTATCATGCGTAAAAGAGTGGGTGAAATGCAGTACACACAAGGGGTTCTCAACACTGCCCCTCATAATCTGAGAAAGGAATGGTGGCCAACCAATCATACCAATCATCCCGAATTCTCCTCCCATCCCTGAACCCCTGCCCTTGGCAATGTGACTTGTAGTTTCTCCCTTCTAGAGGTGAAGCTTTCTTCCCTATCCCTTGGACCTTGGCTGGCCTTGTTATTTGCTTTGGCCAGTGGACTACAGCAGAAGTGATGGTGTGCCGGTTGTGAGATTAGACCTAAGAGGCCAGCTTGCACCAGCCAGAAATGGCTGCCCTGCCAGCTACCCACCGACACATGAGAGAGTCCAGCTGAGTCTTGCATTGTCTGAGAGCATGACTGCCCAGTCTATCCTTGGAGTCTAAATAAATAATGAATAGTTATTGTTTTCTGTCATTAAATTATAAGGCAATGTGTCATACAGCAGTAAGTACATAATCTTGCTCAGCATTATCATGAAGAAATTCCCTCTCTAAAGAAAAGCTATTTTTTGCATCCCTTTTTTGATCCTAGATTATAGCCACTATTATCATTTTTGCTGTCTCATGTGAGGTACAGTTCAAAGTAACTCATACAATGACTACAATTAATGGCTTTAAAAATTCTGATTTCTGGTAAAGTGCTTTACCTAAATGGGAGGTCTGGCTCTAACCACAGAGACACTATTCTCTTGTCATTGACCCTTTGCATTAGAAATGGTAGTTCAAAGGAGCTGCAGCCAGTAGAGAAAAGCGGTGGGAAGATTAAAAGTGATCCTGGCATGGGGTAACTGGGGACCCAGATGAAAAGGGAGTTGCATCATGAATAGGCAAACTCTCTAGTAACCTTTTCATCCTCAATTGGCACTTTGAACTGACATCAACCTCAAAAGGAGCTCAGGATGAAATGCATTCAGAAAATGACTAGTATCTTTAAATCATCATGAACAGGTGCCAAGTGGGACGTTGGTCCCAGAGTGCTTCTCTGTAAGTGAACAGAGACAAACATCCTAATATTCTTTCTTCCTAAAAACCAAACTCTAATTACTGAGCAGATTGTTCCCAGGCAAAGACATCTGAAACTAACCCAGTATCCAATCTATTACATATTTGAATTCAAATGATAAAAGAAACCATAAAATTTTAAACATGGGCTCTCTAAAAACACTGGTGATCACAACATATTGAAAAATCTACAACTTGGAAGAGGTTGTAAAATATCATCAAGGCAAAAAAAAATAAATAAATAAACATTTCTATTCCCTTGACTCTTGCAGATTTCCTGCTTTGGCCCAAGGATAGCTGCCACATAAAACCCTCTTCATGAAGACAGAAGCAAGAAGGGAGAGGTCACAGTTATTACTACTTTTAACCACCATCACATGTGTTTCATGGCCAAGTCTGCAAATACCAGCATCACTAGCTGCAAAGAAACACAAAATTTAAATGAGAGTGAATTTCACACTTGAGGCAACAGGCAGCTTTACATTTGGATATGACATTCAGAGCTATGTAAAAATACTACTTTGCATACAGATTATTGAATGCTTTGGCTTGGAAACCAGTTCATGGTCTGTATGCCAAGAACAAGGGAAAACTGGTGGTGCTGCCTGGCAGAGTCTTTCATTTAAGTTATAGAAGTCCAAGAAAGAATATAATTCTCCCAAAGTGTTTTTTTTTTTTTTATGAAGAAAGGAAACCAGGAAGCTTTGGGAATGGACTTAAAGGCATATACAATGAGAGAAATGCACTCTTTGAAAGTCGGAGAAACTATCATTTCCCCAAAATTGGTAGTGAAAATGACTACAGAAATTTATACATTCATGCTAAATAACATAGCACAGTTCATCAGATTATCTTTTTTTAAAAATTTAAAGTTCTTGGAAAGCAGTATCTGGATACTTCAAAAATTAACTATCACAATAAGAGTTACTCATTATTGAAGATCTAAATGTGAAGGCCGTGTAGCTTATTTTTTATAATAACCTTGGTTCACTCACCATCCCACATCAAAGGTATTATTGTTATTCCAATTTGAAAAATAGGGGAAACAAACAAAAAAAAAACCTGATTCATCAGGAGTCATATTCTAAATGCATGAATGATTTAAATAAATATTTTTGATTAGAACAATTTTAATGCTTTTTTTTTTTGCTCTTTCACTTTTTTCATTTTTTGCTGGCTCTACGAAGACATCAAAGTTGCAACGATACAGATTCCTCTAAGAACTTTCTTCTCTTCTCCATTTCCCCTTTCTATTCATGTCTCAGAATTCCTCTATTCTCCACTTAGATATCTATTTTTCATTGATCATCTTATTCTCAAACTCTTGCTCCATTAAATTCTATGGTTCCACTCCATGAAAACAAGAAGCAGATTTTTGATCATGAGGAAGACTTCATTATAACTAGCATATCTGTGACCAGTCCTCCAGTTAGCATTGTAAGTCCCCCAAGTTTCCAAAGGTAACCAGTCTTTGAAGACATCCCTCTGTACCAAACTTCTAGACTAGTATGCACATGGCCATCATTTTCTCATTTAATTGTTGTCAAAGACCCTTGTTTAACGTCTGTGTGTACATGTTTTAACAAATAAGAACTTTAGATTGGTGAAGAAGGCAGAGTCTTACACTACGTGTCCTTTTCAGAGCAGATGCGTTTTAATTCAGATAACTAAAAACCACTCCAACTCTTTGACCTCAAAGCTGACACATAATTAATCTTTAATGAGTTATTAATATTCTTTGCAAAGTTTTAAAAGGCCGTGCTAGAGACTAATAAAATTATTAAAATTTAAAAAATTAGTCCTAAACAGATGAGTAGGATATTTTACTATCTTGTCAGGTGGATAATGTATTTGAATACTAAGTATGTGGAATGTGCTACTTTACACAGGCTGGCCTTTGCAAACATTTGCACTCTTAAAACTATTTGTCCTCTAGTCTTTTCATATATTTTCAACCAGAACAGTCTTATTGTTCATTTTCAAAAAGCTAAAATAATAGAGAAAAGAGAACATAAGATTCAAGACAGTTGAATCTTAAGACTTCGTACTAGATACCATAAAGAACACATTATTTCAGGATTGATAGCAATAATAATTTAAGAGGCTAAATATAACTAGAATTGGCATCTTCACCATTTCAACAGAACTATAGTACTAAGGTAGAAACCACTGTTTCTCCTTAGATAATTTTCCAATTTTGAACAAGATCATAGAGATGAAAATCCTTTGTAAAACATAAATTGCTAAACAACTTTTTGATGATATGATTATTAAAATATATCAGACTGCTGGACCACATAGTTTAAATTATAGACATTCTCTGCAAAATGCACACTTCTGTGTATACTATATATAGGTATGGCTAGCACTATCACTTTGCATTCTCTTAAGTTTAAATGTAAATTTAGCAACACACAGTCGAAATATACAATGGAGATATTTCATGATTCTATAATATAAGGAAACATAATTTGCTAGTAATAGCCAACACACTTTATCCTCGTGGGAATACATAGGCAATTTCAGTGATACTACAGAACTTCCGCCTCAAGATTTACAAAGTTTCAGACTGAGCTTGCAAAACACTAGTTATGTGGAGCCTCTCACAAAGGTAGGCTTGTCCAGGAAGTCTGAGCTCCTTGCTGCTGTGCTTAAGTGAGACACATTTCGTTGTCTGCCAAGCTTCCTTCCCTTTCTTCTCTACACTCAGACTATTGATTAATGATGACAGAAGAACACAGCGAGATCAACAGTATCTTAAAATAGGACAATTTTTTTCCCTAGTTTCTTGGGCCTATCATTTTTAATACAGAAAAAAAAAATTCAGACATCTCCCAGCCTGTGCATCACTATTGTTTCTGAAGTCAATAGGCAGCTTTTTATTCCAACTTGAAAAGAGCTATTATGACCCATCAGGCATTTACAACTGAGTCACTTCAAACTGCTTGAAAATTAATACACAGATTTCATTAGATTTTTCCCTCTATGTTCTATCTCCTTTTGGGCCCAGAAGATGGAAATTATTCATAATATAGTAAAAGACACTTGCCTTCAACATGTACTTAGAGAATAGACTATGTTAGAAAGTTACAATATAATTATATATTGTTGTGCTATCAGTTTATAAATACTACCTAATTTTAGAGATGTTAAAATGTGAAAAAACTGTGAGTATATATGATATAAATTGTGTGTGTGTGTGTGTGTGTGTGTGTGTGTAAGGAAGGAAGAGGGAGAAGTTAAAACTCAACAATAGAAAAACTCAATGAGTTTTAAAAGTTACATATTTTTCCAAATACATATCAGCAGAATCATTTAAATATACTCTTTGCATGCTTCACATGAGAGCAAATATCCAGGTATTTTATTCATTTCAATATTAATAATTCTCAGGGATTCTGAATCTTTTCCATCATGACTACTGGACCTAACCTTCAGGAGGAGAGGGACCAAGAATGAATCAGATCCATCAACAAAAAATGATGTATGTTGATGGTCAGAAGGGATAATGTATCCTTAAAGAGGCAAGACAATTTTAAATATTTTGTTGATAGAGAACAAAATGAGCTAAACATTTTGTTTCCTTCATTGTCAAGCTTCCTGGGATGCTATTTTAATTTACTTGTTTACCATTCAGCTTTAATCCTAAATTAAATTGATATTTCATGGGTTTTTTTTTTTTAATTACCAAGTCCTAAATCACAAATCCTGAAGTTGCCTTCTATTTTTTTTTTCCTTTTCTTTTTTGAACGTATATGTCAGTGATTATCCTTTTCTTCTTGAAAGTCATCTTTCTCTGGAATTATATCTGGGTCATTCTATTTTTTTTTCCACCTATTTCCATCTTTTTAAAGCAGGAGTCACAAACACAGGTCCTACCCCCAGAAGAAAGTGGGTAGAATCCCTGTGGGTTAATTCCCATAGAGCTGTGGGCCCAGAACCAATAGGAGAGGGCTTGCCCTCCAATAAAGAGGTGTTAACTGATCAAATGTAACTGTTAGTTCCCATACAGGAAGATGTGTCCAGAGTTCCTACATCTGATTTTTTAAAATATTGAATCACATATTTTAAATGGAATTTGCCTGCCATTCAAAATATATCTGCAAATCAAATTCAGCTTTAAGGCTGCCAGTTTGTAACATCTGCTCTAAGTAAATCTTTATCTCACTTGTCAGTTTCCCTTTCTCTGCTGCTGCTGCTGCTGCTAAGTCGCTTCAGTCGTGTCCGACTCTGTGTGACCCCAGAGACGGCAGGCAGCCCACCAGGCTCCCTCATCCCTGGGATTCTCCAGGCAAGAACACTGGAGTGGGTTGCCATTTCCTTCTCCAATGCAGGAAAGTGAAAAGTGAAAGTGAAGTCGCTCAGTCGTGTCCAACTCTTAGCGACCCCATGGACTGCAGCCCACCAGGCTCTCCTGTCCATGGGATTTTCCAGGCAAGAGTACTGGAGTGGGGTGCCATTGCCTTCCCCTGAATGTGGGGAATTGAGCAAATTTCTCTCATAGTCTTCTTGGCTTTCCCCTTTAGTGTCTTCTCCTTAGTTATCTCACCCAAATCAACTATGCTGATGGTTTGCACCTCTACCTACTAGTTCTGATTTTTTTCTTTAGGTTTTTAGGATCTGACTTTCCAACAGTTGTTCACATATGTGTCATTCAGTATATTTCAAACTATATACATCAAATAATTTTCAAACTTCAAATTTTCATTTTCCATATCTATTCCTTAAAATTTGCTACTTGAGTTCCAGTCTTAACACCCTCACTAACTAATCCTGTTCAGTTCAGTTCAGTTAAGACGCTCAGTCGTGTCCGACTCTTTGTGAACCCGTGAACTGCAGCACATCAGGCCTCCCTGTCCGTCACCAACTCGTGGAGTCCACCCAAACCAATGTCCATTGAGTCAGTGATGCCATCCAACCATCCCGTCCTCTGTTGTCCCCTTCTCCTTCTGCCCTCAATCGTTCCCAGCATCAGAATCTTTTCCAATGAGTCAGCTCTTCGCATCAGGTGGCCAAAGTATTGGAGTTTCAGCTTCAACATCAGTCCTTCCAATGAACACCCAGGACTGATCTCCTTTAGGATGGACTGGTTGGATCTCCTTGCAGTCCAAGCGACTCTCAAGAGTTGTCTCCAACACCACAGTTCAACAGCATCAATTCTTCAGCATTCAGCTTTCTTTATAGTCCAACTCTCACATCCATACATGACCACTGAAAAAACCATAGCCTTGACTAGACGGACCTTTGTTGGCAAAATAATGTCTCTGCTTTTGAATATTTTGTTTAGGTTGGTCATAACTTTCTTTCCAAGGAGCAAACGTCTTTTAATTTCATGGCTGCAGTCACCATATGCAGTGATTTTGGAGCCCAGAAAAATAAAGTCAGCCACTGTTTCAACTGTTTCCCCATCTATTTGCCATGAAGTGATGGGACCAGATGCCATGATTTTAGTTTTCTGACTGTTGAGCTTTAAGCCAACTTTTCACTCTCTTCTTTTACTTTCATCAAGAGGCTCTTTAGTTCTTCTTCATTTTTTGCCATAAGGGTGGTGTCATCTGAATATCTGAGGTTATTGATATTTCTCCCAGCAAGCTTGATTCCAGCTTGTGCTTGCTCCAGCTCAGTGGTTCTCATGATGTACTCTGCATATAAGTTAAATAAGTAGGGTGACAATATACAGCCTAGACGTACTTCTTTTCCTATTTGGAACCAGTCTGTTGTTCCATGTCCAGTTCTAACTGTTGCTTCCTGACCTGCATACAGATTTCTCAAGCGGCAGATCAGGTGGTCTGGTATTCCCATCTCTTTCAGAATTTTCCACAGTTTATTGTGATCCACACAGTCAAAGGCTTTGGCATAGTCAATAAAGCAGAAATAGATGTTTTTCTGGAACTCTCTAGCTTTTTCGATGATCCAGTGGATGTTGGCAATTTGATCTCTGGTTCCTCTGCCTTTTCTAAAACCAGCTTGAACATCTGGAATTTCACGGTTCACGTACTGCTGAAGCCTGGCTTGGAGAATTTTGAGCATTACTTTACTAGCGTGTGAAATGAGTGCAATTGTGCGGTAGTTTGAGCATTCTTTGGCATTGCCTTTCTTTGGGATTGGAATGAAAACTGACCTTTTCCAGTCCTGTGGCCACTGCTGAGTTTTCCAAATTTGCTGGCATATTGAGTGCAGCAGTTTCACAGCATCATCTTTTAGGATTTGAAGTAGCTGAACTGGATTCCATCACCTCCACTAGCTTTGTTCACAGTGATGCTTCCTAAGGCCCACTTGACTTCACATTTCAGGATGTCTGGCTCTAGGTCAGTGATCACACCATTGTGATTATTTTAGCTCTGTGCTAAATGGCCTTCTAAAGGTATGATATGTATTAACCTATTTAATCCTTAAGAATCTAGTGAGTTGGGTCTTTTGTTAGTCTCTTTATGGATGAGAAAACTAAGGCAAAATAAGTACGTATCTATTGCAAGTAGCAGAGAAGGCAATGGCACCCCACTCCAGTACTTCTGCCTGGAAAATCCCATGGGTGGAGGAGCCTGGAAGGCTGCAGTCCATGGGGTCGCTGAGGGTCGGACACGACTGAGCGACTTCACTTTCACTTTTCACTTTCATGCATTGGAGAAAGAAATGGCAACCCACTCCAGTGTTCTTGCCTGGAGAATCCCAGGGATGGGGGAGCCTGGTGGGCTGCCGTCTATGGGGTCACACAGAGTCGGACATGACTGAAGTGACTTAGCAGCAGCAGCATTGCAAGTAGAGAAGATATAAGGTCCGGACTCACAAAATTTTTGCTTATGAAGGAAATAATGGCATCTGGACACTTTCATACTTCAAACCAAATTAGAACATAAATGTTCTTCATGTCATGCTGCTGCTGCTGCTGCTAAGGCACTTCAGTTGTGTCTGACTCTACGACACCATAGATGGCAGCCCACCAGGCTCCCCCGTCCCTGGGATTCTCCAGGCAAGAACACTGGAGTGGGTTGCCATTTCCTTCTCCAATGCATGAAAGTGAAGTCACTCAGTCATGTCCGACTCCTAATGACCCCATGGACTGCAGCCTACCTGGTTTCTCCATCCAGGGGATTTGCCAGGCAAAAGTACTGGAGTTGGGTGCCATTGCCTTCTTCACTTCATGTCATACTAGTCCTTATATTTAAACACTAAAAAATTATAGTACTAGAATGAGTACATTTCAACAAGTAAAACTAAATATTCAGTCATAGTAGATAAAAAATTCCAAAACACAGTGGACAACAAACAAAACTAATAACACTCAAAGGGTCTATGTATCTATATATATGAAAGGTGTGTGTACTGGAAAGTAGAACTTTTTGATGACTCACTGTGTAGAAATAAGAATTTATTTTGTGCTCTGCCAGATATTCAATTTAGGGCTCTGGAAGCAAGCAGCAAGTGTAATCATGGATTATGGTAGGCAACTAGCTAGCTATATTTACCAACACACAAAGAGAATTTTAAACACTGTTTAGAGTGGGCAGATCTATAAAAACAAAAAAATAGTGAGACCACTCAGCAAGTGCAAAATGCAAAGAAAATTCTTTGGGTCATTATTTATGTTAGATGATGAACAGGACTTATAATCTGCTTCTGATTTACAGCTTCTGTCAGCAGGCTCAGTCCAGTTGGACAGGCAGATACACCGGCCGGTATCAAGGTCCTGCTGAGAACTATCATTACTGATGTGGTACTGCAGGCAGCTTAGGTTGTGGAAATAAGTTGGACATGCTGCATACAGACAAACAAAAACATCCTCCCTCTGTTGTTAAATTGAGCATAGGCTCCTATGGCACTTGATATTTCAACAATGTTCTTGGCTATGTCTGTCAACCTACAAATATGAGGCCAAAAAATAAAAAAGGGAAGGACAACCTTAATGAAACTTCCTGACTTCTTAGGTTTTTCATAATTTTTCTCTATTTTCTTTAAATTTTTACAAGCAGGCAGCTATGCTATTTAATATCAATAACTATAGTCTCACCTTATATCTAGCATTTGCATGAACTTTATTGTTTATCTAGTCCTCCGTTACTAATTACATAACTCCTGACAAGTTACTTAATTCTTCCTAGAGTTAGCTTCCTCATTCATAAAATGGGGATATTGCTTCCCAGGTAGATCAGTGGTAAAGCATCTCCCTGCTAATGTAGAAGAAACAGGAGATGCAGGTTTGATCCCTGCTTTGGGAATATTCCCTGGAGTAGGAAATGGCAACTGGCTCCAGTATTCTTTCCTGGAAAATGTTATAGCCAGAGGAGACTGGCAGGCTACAGTCCATGGGTCACAAAGAATCAGACATGTCTGAGCATACACACATACACACACACACACGCACATTGACAAAAAAGACACATACAGTGAACACATAAATGGCACTCAACTAGCATGAGCTTTGAGCAATTTATTATCATTGTACAGCATATACCTATAGTTACTGTACAGTGTTACTACATATTGGATTATATATTGTTACATAGATATTATATATTGTATATTATCTAGTTAAATCCCTTCTGTTTATAAAAACTAAAAGCCACAGACATTTATTTGCTATTCTAATGTGGCTCTGTTATATTCAGAAGAAATGATTGCATACATTGGAGGTGAGTACAGAAAAGCATAAATCTAAAGTCTTGAGAAGAAGCAAAGAACCACAAAAATCTTCATTGGTGTTTGGTGTTGCTGCTGCTGCTGCTGCTGCTGCTGTAGCTTTAGTCGTGTCCGACTCTGTGTGACCCCAGAGACGGCAGCCCACCAGGCTCCCCCGTCCCTGGGATTCTCCAGGCAAGAACACTGGAGTGGGTTGCCATTTCCTTCTCCAATGCATGAAAGTGAGAAGTGAAAGTGAAGTCGCTCAGTCGTGTCCAACTCTTGGCGATCCCATGGACTGCAGCCTACCAGGCTCCTCCGTCCATGGGATTTTCCAGGCAAGGGTACTGGAGTGTGGTGCCATTGCCTTCTCCGGTGTTTGGTGTTATTAGTCATTAAAACCTTTGAAAAAATCTTCTGAAAAGTTCTTTCAGAAATGGAGCACCAACAAAGCTATGGTGCTGGGCAAAAGCTTTCCCTCTCCTTGCACCCCTGCTGTTATCTTAAAAGTTCTAGCAATTCAATCTGGTTTATTTAGGCTAGTGAATATTGTTTTCAGTTCCATAAACTGTTTCTCATGTCTATTTTTGACTTGATGGATTATTCTATGAAACTTTAATTCCAAACTGCTCTACTGAGTTTCAAGAATGTTCTTTAATTGAATCTAGAAAATTTTTAATGAGCATCCCTTGTAAACCAAGACCTGGGGAATACAAAAAATGAATGATCATTTTAATCATGTATAAACAGACAATTATATACTATGATGGGCAATGCTACAGAAGGAAATGAAAGGATTTAGTGGTTTTGTTTGTTTGTTTACACATACTGAAAAATAAAAATCCCTGAATTATTTTAACAGGCAATAAAAATGAAGGAAGAAAAAAATTATTTAGGGGAAAAACAATGAATAACAGCACTATATATTAAAAGCACATGTGCTTGGGAGAATGACAAAGGTATGTGGGATACAGGTGAGAATAGGCAAATTATGATGGGCTTAAAACTCTTTAAGGAATTCTGTAAGGCATCAGTAATTTGTTGAAGGTTATAAATTTACAAGAGTTTGAATGTTTTTAAAAAGATCTAACTGAGACATTATGGAAGTTGATAAAAGCAGGAGAAAGAGCAGCCCTGGGACCCACCGCTCTTCAACGTAAACCTCTTCTATCACTGCACTGTGACTCTCTTCCGTTCCCATAGACGATGGGGAGATGAACGCATTGGTAATGACATACCCATCAGCCCTCAGCCACATCCCTATTTTAAAACTGAATTTGCACAATAGCTTTTTGAAAGGCCTGTCACTGCTTCAGTGTCGCCTCTTGTCGCACCTCTCTGTGGGAGCTGACATTTTGCTGATACTTCATCAGACTGGACCGCCTGCTGAGAAGTAGATTGGTAAAGGATATGCATCTCACTGCTGGGAAGGATGGGAAATGTATTATTTAAATACAATTTATTTTATAGCAACTTTAAAAATCAAATTGAGGATTGCTTCAGAGAGGTTGGAAGTATATTATTGCACCTCACTTCTTTGTGCCTGGTGATGCTTAACACTCAAAATTGTTCTAATAGTTTTTTGTTTGTTTTATATTATTTCACTTTACAAGTGTTCTTTTTCCTACCTTAGATAACTGTCTTTTTTAGGAGATGCTAGCCCTACTTTAGGGTAGGTATGTTACAGGAAGATGGAAAACAGCTTAGTGGTTGTTGGAGGGACCACTTGTTTCCTCATGATCTGAGTTAATATTCCAGTTACATGAACTGAGAGAAAAAGGATAAGGGGTATGAATCTACACATAAAGCAATGCAATGATTTTTAGTCTATTTTTTGAATCTCAAATCAATTAAGCTAAATAATTAATTTTTGTCCCCCCCCCCAAAAAAAAACAGAGTAGCTTGATAACAAATTTTTGGTTGGTTGAAGCTATTTGTTGGTTAATTTAATTCAACCCAAATTTCAACTTAGTCACCTGCTTAGAAACAGGAAAAATCAACACCTGAAAAGTTACAAATTCTTAATATCAAAAGAGAAAGTAAAGATTAAGAAATCATTTAGATTTCTAGAGTTTCCCTGTTAGCGCAGTTGGTAAAGAATCCGCTTGCAAGGCAGGAGACCCCAGTTCGATTCCTGGGTCAGGAAGATCCACTGAAGAAGATCCACTGGAGAAGAGATAGGCTACCTACTCCAGTGTTCTTGGGCTTCCCTTGTAGCTCAGTTGGTAAAGAATCTGCCTGCAATGAAGGAAACTTGGGTTCAATCCCTGGTTTAGGAAGATTTCCCTGGAGAAGGGAAAGGCTACCTACCCACTCCAGTATTCTGGCCTGGAGAATTCCATGGAGGCACAATGAATCGGACACCACTGAGTGACTTTCACTTTCAGATTTTTAAGTTTTCAAGCTACAATTATTTGCCAGCCACTGGTATACTGGAGTTGTTAATACCAGCTTGGAAAGCCAATGGTTAAGTTGCAACCTGTTAAATTTGGGGGAATTTTCTGAGACAGTTGACATCACATTGGTTGCTTGAAACTGCCTTGGTGGGAATATTACACAGGAAATTGTCAAATGAACCCAAACAGGGTTTTTATATTTCAGAGAATCAGTAGTTAAACATTTATCAATTTGTTTACCGAAGGTTCACACCTGTGTTTATTAGGGTTTTCGTGGCACTTAATGATTTTGACCATCATCACCTCGTGATGAATCATCATTTCATGATAGTTGATCATATAATGTTTAAAACTTGTTTGATCATATGTTTAAAAGTTGTATTTGGAATTGCTATCTCCCTACCTGGGGCTTTCCAGGTGGCGCAGTGGTGCCAGTGCAGGAGACGACACAGAGGCAGGTTGATCCCTGGTTTGGGAAGATCCCTTGGAGTAGGAAATGGCAACCCACAAAAGTATTCTTGCCTAAAAAATTCCACGGACAGAGGAATCTGGTGGTCTACAGTCCATGGAGTTGCAAAGAGGTGGACACGACCAAGACCAAGCACACACACACACACACACACACATACACATCTCCCTTTCAGTATCTTCTCCCTTATTCTCTTCTAATTTTCTCTTCTTCATAGTGAAGGGGTCTATTTTGTAAACACTCATAAGAAATCATGGCAGAATTTAGAGAAGTAATAACAATGACTAAGGGACAGGAATATGGGATTTCTGAAAAAAGGAAGTGAAGTGTCCAGAGGAAACATTTACTACTTTCTTAAAGCATTTTAGTGGTATTGTCAAGTTATGCTCAATATCCAGCTCATCTGAAACAGGAGAAAACAATCTTAAAGAGCAACAAGATTAATTGGACTGAAGAACACACATTTTCACTATATGGGAACAGTTAAGACCACCAGATGATACTTTTAGAATAGACAACTATCTTACATGTTTAGTGTGTGATTGGTCTGAAGATGATATATTTTCTCCCTTGTAAAGGGGAAAAATAGTTAAGAAGTACATATGGGGAAGGCAGAAACGTAAAAAGGAGAAAAATATTCACTAATAGTCCTTAGAGATGGCCATTGTTAACAACTGTTTTCCTTTCTACTACAATTTCCCACACACATACATGTGTACAGGTTTTTTACAGATTTGGAGCATTCTCTATATACAACGTTTAATGTACATTTAATGTCAATTCTCCTGATGTTACACTTTCATCTAAAACATGAATCTTAATGGCCTCAGAATAGCCCATTGATGTGTTGTAGGATTTGTTTGCTCATTCTTGTTCTGGGTGGCTATTTAGGTTACTTTTATTTTGTAGTTTAGCTAGTAGAAATAATAATGGGATAAACAAAAAGCTGGGATCACTTTTGAGATTATTTGGTAACAGGCCTGATATATGAGACTAAACCTTCATAGAGATGGTACATTCTCATCAAGGGTGTGAGTGTCTATTCAACCAAAACTGTCACCAACCCTGATACTGTCTATCAAGAAGAAAGAAAATGTATAGTCTACCATAATCCGGAGAGTTTTCTCACACAGTGAAAGCAACACTTTTAAAAAGGAATTATTTTGCCCAAGTATTTGTATTTATAATTTCTAATGATTAGAATTTATATAAAGCAAATATCTTTAGAAATGCTTTTTGGTCCCTACTACCTGTAAAACATATTACCTTGTATAGTCTACAAGTATTTTTACAGTTCATTATGCAGAATAACTAAGTTTTAAAGTTTTATAAGCACCATTTTCATAGTATTTATAAAAATATATATGTGTTTCTTCAAACATAAACCTCTTTTTTAATGCCACACACATTTCTTTTGGAGTACATGAAGCATTTTTAATGAGTCCTATGCTTTGGTTTCCTTCATTTTCCTAAATATCCTATTAGGATTATTATATAATTTGTGTTTCTATCTATGTGTGTAAAGTCAGATAATAGCATATAACATTAAAATTGAACTGGTCTAGAAGTTGGGGAATATTTTTGCCTATCCAAATCAATTTATTATCTTATGCATCAGATTGCCAATAAAGTTAGAACTGTCACCTAAAAATCTCTTGGGACTTTCATAATATATTCTTCTTGGTTTTGAAATCTTCGAATGGAAGATAGTTGTAACATAACTATTAAAATTAATATTTTAAAGAACGAACAGTTTATCTTTCTCTCTCCTTGTTTCTAAATAGTCTATTTATGTCACCTGACAATTCAAATAGATATATCACTATCTGCTTAATAATTATTTCATTAAAATTGAGTTAGGCAAGAGAAAATGTCACTTCACTTTGGAAATAGCAAGTTACTACCTTTTGAATATGTAAATTATTACCTTTAAGCTTTTTTTTAAAGGAAGCAAGTAGGCTAGGGATAGCCAACTGCTGCACTAGCAAAATTTATACCTTTTGAAAGGCTGTCAACAGTGCCAGAATGACAGTCCTAAAGTACGAATGATCTAGTTGTATCCAGAAAAATCATCAGGCAACAACCTTGTTCTATCACTCTTGCTTGAGGGTTATCCTTGGGGCAGTCATGCATTTTCCCAAATGATCAGATGATTAGCTAAGTGCTAAATACTACCCTGATGTTATGCCTTATATTTACATTTAAGTTTCTGCTTTTACTTGCTTGCTGGTTTATAGAAAATTCTAAGCACTAGCAGCCAATTCAGATCAATGTTCACATCTCATAATATCATATACAGTCCAAACATGAGACTTCTGCTAACCTTGATCAGAAACATTTGAAATAGTAACGTAAAAATACCATCGTTACCATATAGCCCACAGCTTTTCTCAAGTTTTAAAGTAACTGTTTCATGGTGGATGGAGTAGAGGAGGCAATACAGGCAGGGTTAACAGAGGTTATGCAAGAATTACAAGCAGAAAAGGAGATAGCAAAGTAGTAGTTCTACACACTCTTTGAAGCAGATTCAGTTTGAATAATCACTTTTTATCAGTCTCTAATCTGTTCCCACTCTGACAAGAATGAGAAATACAGTCTAGCAGATTTTTAAAGTGCCTTTCAGTACAACTTTAAATAGTATGCTATGATAAATGGGTTCCAAATATCGCCTAGCTTGCAGGTCTTTTGCAATGAGATTTTGCTACCCTCTCATCAGGAAGTAGAATCTCTTTCTCCTCCCCTTGAATCTGGCTGTCCTTATGCCTCACTTTAACCAACAGAAAGTGGCAGAAGTAACAATATATGGCTTCCAAAGGTAGGCTTTTGGAGACATTGTAGTTTCTGCTTTTCCACCTTTGGATGCTCTTTCTTAGATTGCTGTCTTAAGGCTGTGATGCTTTGAGGAAGCCCAAGCTAACCTCCAGGAGTCATGTACGGATATGAAAGTTGGACCACAAAGAAGACTGAGGGCTAAAGAATAGATGCCTTTGAACTGTGCTGTTGGAGAAGACTCTTGAGAGTCACTTGGACAGCAAGGAGATCAAACCAATCAATCTTAAAGGGAATCAACCTTGAATCCTCAATGGACTGATGCTGCTGAAGCTCCAATACTTCGGCCACCTGATGCAAAGAGGTTACTCATTGGAAAAGACCCTAATGCTGGGAAGATTGAGGGCAGGAGAAGGGGGCAACGGAGGATGAGATAGTTGAATGGCATCACTGACTCAATGGACATGAACTTGGGTAAACTCCAGGAGATAGTGAGGGAGAAGAAGGCCTGGCAGGCTGTAGCCCATGGGCTTGCAAAGAGTCAGACATGATTTAGCAACCAAACAACAACAAAGGTAACCTTGTGGAAATGCTATGTACAGAAAAGGCTGGATATCCCTGCTTCCAGCTGATCTACTAGCTAAAAGCAGCCACTAGTGACTGCAGGTGAGACAAGAGGGAGAATCATCTTAACAATCCAAAGAATCAAATTAAAAGTTGTTTTTGGCAGGATTTGTTACCAAATATTGAGGGTTTTTTTATACAACAGATAATTAAAACATACAACTTACACTGCAGTTCACGGAGCAGTTTTGAAAAAGCATTTATAAAGCTAGCAACTTTAATAACTTTGTTGGTCATCGAGTCTAGGTTAATAACTTACATAGGGTACAGGCTTTTCCCATGTAACCAGGAAGACAGTCACAGTTTCCAGTTTTTTTGTTGCACTGACCTCCATTCTCACAGGGTCCACAGAAGAATTGGCATGCTGATCCCCAGAGGCCATCAGGGCAGGCTTGTAAAATAAAACGAGAAAGAAAGAAAGGAGCTATTTATTACCACCTTGTAATAAATCTCAATGTGGTCCCGGATTTCTGCTGTTGCCTAAGTGAGTAGGAAAGTGTGTGTGTGTGTGTGTGTGTGTGTGTGTGTGTGTGTGTGTGTGTGTGTGTGTGACTGAGCTGCAAAGAAAGAAACACTCAGAGTAGCCCCTAAGGATTTATCACACTTCCAAAATATTCCACAAAGAAATCAACATGAGGCCATATCTTGTCACTTTGGAAACACACATACAGAGGTTGGCTTTTTGCTAAAAACGTGGTTTTTCAGACAGTAACAATGGAAGCAATTTTGATGTATATTTTTGGAGGCGGTTGCACAGAACAAAATCTGAAATGAGATGTAATTTATAAAGGAAGCTTGGAAGGTGCGGTGCTTGGGATTTGTTCCACCTGAACCCTCTTTTCCCAGTCTTTGCTTATTTTCTAAGCCAGAATAATCATTCCAGAGGTTTGTAATTTCTGTATTTTATAAGAGTGTGCAATGTATAAGGGGGAGACAGAGAGACTTGTGCTGCTTTGTTGAATGTTCTTGAACTAGAAAAGGATGGCTGATACTGCAGGGACAGGGACTCAGAGGTTTCAGTCTCCACTGAGACCACTGGAATTTGAAACCTGGTAGAAAGCATGCTTTTAACACAGGGAAAACAGTGAGACTTTCTTAAACATGTGATAATTATAGAAAGCTGCATAAAACCAAATTTGGCTGTGAAGTATCTTCGAATCTTGGGAAGAGCTTCTGAATAACAGAATTATTAATTATTTTCGGATGTTCATACCATTCTTAGCTATTATCTATTGATCACTTCTTCTGTGCCAAGCATTTTACATAAATTAGCTGACATTTTCATAAAAATCCCTATATGACATAGCAACTTTATTTCCACTTACATAAGAAACTAAGACTTGGAGAGGTTAAGTGACTTTTTCTGGGTCATGGTTCATAAGTAGCAAAGTCAGTATTGGGATCCAGAACTAGTTTGTGAAACTGGTGCTCTCAGTCACTACACCCAACTTCTGTGATGATACTACTAGTACTCAGCACTTTTCATGTCAGTTAACCGGCTCTTAGGGTTCATCAATATGGAACTAGTCCAAGAAAAATCGGTCCTTTTAATGGTGACACAAAGGCTGAACAGGCCTCTTTAGAGAGACTCAACAGACTTGCTGGGCCAGAGTCCTCCATAGTCAAGTCTGTCTGCACCTGGGGTCCAAAATTCCCCAGGCTACAAACTAATCAATGCAAGGCAAAGACGCTACTTTCCCTCCCCCCCCCCCCCCTCTCTTTTTTGCTGTTTCACAGATTAGTGTAGAAACCAGCTCTACTGCTCTTAAAAGTCATCACTGATGGGCTAAATAAGGCCTGGTGCTGATTATGGAGAGCACTGTTCATTAGCGCCATTGAAACAATTTGCAGTCTTTAATTAAGTATTCATCTGCAATCTAGACACAGGTCTGGAGTCAAGATTTTTAAAGATATGCTTGGCTCTAGGAGCACTTGGGCTACTTCACTCTTTGAAAAAAGAGAAAGAAGAACAACAGGCCTGATTTTCATCATGAACAACACTTGGAGAGCTTTTCTTGCCTTGATTTTAGCTGCCAATCATGGTGATCCTGTTCACCCGCTCCAGTCTGAGTCATAATTTCATTTTGTGGTTAGACAAAAATATCAGAATTGGACAAAGTTATCTGATTAAAAAATAATATGTTTTCCTGAGACTATGGTGACCTCTCTATTTTGCTGATTTACATATACTTTCAACTCATTTTCCTTCACAGTGGGAATCTCAAAGGCATTTTCCAATATAGTATATTCAGCACTTGCTTTGAGAAAATGTTATCAGAATAAATTAAATTTACCCAGGTGTGTATATATGATATTGTCTGCCATGTGTTGACTTCTAGGGCACAACTTCTCTAGTAGGGAAATGAATGAGAGGCTGACTCTAGGCTTAAAATCAGTTGAAGCAGAAGGAGGTTTAGATATTGGAATGGGACCCACTCTCATACCATGTTCAATGCATTTGTATAATGTCAGCCTTCTGTTCCCTCAAGTTCTCTTCCTCATTACCTAGAAAGTCAAAATCCAGCTACATAAAAGCCCTCATCTCTACAAAATCCTGATGAACATTGCTGTTTACATACTCTAGTTCCACAACTGGGTCCACAGCCACAGGTCAACCTGGAAGACCCCAATTCCCTTTCAGTCAGCTTGGACAAACCCTGCAGACCCTGTGAAGATGATAATGTAAGGGCAACATGTAATATACAAGAGCCAAGGACAGCCTTCTACCCCAGGCCCAGCCTCTGTAAGTGGACCCAGTAGTATGATGGTTTCCATTCAAACCTATTATCTCCTTCTGATTTTAAACGAGATTGCTTTGGATCACTTCACAGGCAAAAAATTCACTTGCCATTAGTTGTGATAACTGTACTTATATGTTCAGACCTGATATGCATGAAAAAAATAAACACTGTGATAATTTCCCCTGGATAAAAGAGTAAGAACTGCTTAATTCATAATGTAAAATAACAAGAGAAAAAGAATAAAAATTATTGAATCACACATACATTTATTTAAGAAAATATAGTAATTATTGAGCAACCTCTATATGTCCTGATTGTTTTAATAGTCTGGGGATACTTTGGTAAAAAATAAATAAATAACTACCCTTCACTTGTTGGGACTCAGCTTCTAGCAGCAACTGTGCAGGCAATAAACATTAGACATAATAATAATTAGAAAATATGGTAGATGATGGTAAGCACTTTGGAAAAATATAGATGTTCAAGGAGACTTGTAGGTTGCAATTTTGAGTAGCATGGTAATGACAAGATTCACTAAAAAGGTAACACAATCCATTTTGAGAAAATGAGAGAGCCATGCAGATGCCTTAGGAGAAGCATTCTGTGAGTCCACAATCCAGAGAAAGCTGTTACTAACATCTTGGAATACCTTTTCCCAAATTTTATATACACTTACACATATGTATCTATACACGTTACTTATCATTGGAATTATGCTGCACACAAACTTTTGTATTTATAGAATTATAAATAAATTATTTACAGAGATTTCAGAGAGGAGCACACTAATAATCATGTTTAAAGTTTTCAAAATGTTTCTATGGTTTCCATTGCATTTGTTTGAACAGTCCAGCTTTAGATGTAAAGAAAATTATTTTTTCACTCTCAAAGCTAGCAGCCCTTACTTGATTAATTCAGCTCTAAGAAGTGATTGGCCAGCTCTCATCTTCTTAGGATAAGATTCTCTGCAATGTGATCTTTCTTCCTTTGCTCAAGCCAGCAAGGGGACAGCTAACATCACAGGCTAAGAAGACAAGGTTAAATGGCTTTATTGCCCCCCGGTCTCAGATTCCTCACCTGCAAATAGGGGATTGATAAAGTTTACTGATTTCCCAAGGATCTGTGTGGGATGGAGTAACTAATTAATGATCAGCTGGTGCTAAACCAAAGCTGAGCATTGTTATTAGAGAAGAAAGAAAATTTATCATCAGATTGTACCTCTCTGGCATCTGTTGCCTTGGTAACCAGATTTGCAGGTGCAACTGCCATTTCTGGCACTGCATTCCAGGGTGTTCTCCTCCACACACTGACATTCTGAAGAGCAGCCAGCTCCGTAGGCCCCCCTGGGACAGTCTGCAAGCAGATTGAGGCAAAGCGGTCACCTGAAAACCATGCTTTGTTTCTTTTACATTGTGAGTGCACAGGCATGTACTTCTGTGGGGCCTGATTATGGGAAAAACAAGGGGATCATCCTGGCTGCCAAAAAAATAGGGAAACAAATGTCTTTCAAATCAAGCAATTCATTTGCTTTTTGGCAACTGGATGTGAACAGTGAAGCCTGAACTACTTAAAAGGCTTTGGTGCTTCTGGGAGAGAAATTGCTTCTCAATGTGCTCCATTGGTGCCTGTAGCTTATATTCTCCAAAGGCTGCTGACGCCTGCCAGGCCCCATATCCATCCTGTTGCAGTTTGGCAATGATAGACAAGCATTGATGGGAAGGCTCGCCATTGTTTTCATTCCCTTTCATTATATGGTAATCTGCAATAATTCTACATCATGTAGATGACCCAAAACCTTCATCCTGACAGCAGCATTATCTTGGCCACATCTTTGGCAAATGGTGCTCGCCTTTCCTTCATCATTTTCCCCATGCTGTTGAGTTTTAGGAATGCTAGTCAGCACAGGAATTCTAATTTGAGAAAGTCCCACCTTTGCATTCAGGAAAACATACCGTTATCTTAGTTATATTTTTTGAGGAGTTACAGTGCTTCAATTTCCTTTCCAAAATATAACTGACAATTTTTTTCTCCCACATTACAGGAGTCTAAGGGACTCAAACAAAAGATCTTCCAAGTGCCCTCCAGGCTCAAATTGTATTATATACCTGTATAGGTTTTGCTGTGGAAAACTGCTTGGTGAGAACAAAATAAACCACTTGACTTTCTGATAGATGGGAATTATAAGCATCTGCTAATGTGTGCTATTATTAGCAGAGGTAATCTGAAGTGGTGGTTACAATCCACCATGCAGGATGGTCTTTGTCTCAGTTACCAGGGACAGACAGAATTACCCCTTAAAGCAGAACAAAATTGTCAACAGGGCCCCTTTTCACTGTTCATAGTATCCTATTTGGACGATACCTCCTCATCCTTCTTGCATCTTCTAAGTGTTGGGTTTTTTCCTAGACCCACAAATCCCCAGCAGCTTTCAGAGCTATTGTCTTCCTTGATGTGGGCTTCTTGCTCATTCTCCAGTGCTCATTTTCCTAGATTAGTTTCCAGGCCCTACTCTTTCTGGTTCAGCTTGTAGAACAGGGGTTCAGTGGACAACTTATACCACAGTTAAGAATACTTAACTGTGACAATTGAGTATACTAAGAACATAGCACTGGGGAGGGAAAAGAAAACGTGAAAGAAGAAATCTTTTGCTGGTAATCTAGCATTTTCTCAGGGTTTGCCATGCATTGAAACATGTCCTCCAAAAATACACATGTTTAAGTACTTCCCTCTAGTACCTCAGAATGTGACCTCATTTGGAAATTATGTCTTTGCTGATGTAATTAGTTAAGGTGAGGTCGTATTTGAAATTGTGCTGCTGCTGACATAATTCATTAACATGAGGTCATACTGATGTGGGCTGGACTTACAGTCTTATATGACTATTGTCCTTATAAATAGGAGAAATTTGGACAAGAGGCGAAAATGCCATGCGAATACTGGAGTTCTTCTGTCACAAGTCAAGGAAGTACAGGAAGCTAGGGGAGAGCGGCCTTGGTGCTGTTCCTCCCCTGGTGCCTGCAGAGGAATATGGCCTGCCAGTGCTTTGATCCTAGACTTCCAGCCTCCAGAACTATGAGGCAATTAATTTTTGTTGTTTAAACCATTCAATTTGTGGTACTTCACTGTGACAGGACTAGAAAACTAATATAGGGTTGCAAATTCAAGCCTCTTAGAGCCAAGCAAATGGCATTAATAAATGAAGCCTCAAGTGTGAGCAATGAGTCCTGAAGACCTGGAATGTGTATGTTTTTTCTAAAGAGGATCACATTCCAATTGCTAACCACCATTGCCACCACCACCATCTGCTTTTAAAATTTTTGAGCAGATGAGTTATGATTTGAATGTTTTTCACCAAAGTATCTGATATTAGCTTATGAAAAATTCAAGAATTATTACTTTAAAATGTGGTGTATCCTCTAACCTTGGGACAATAACAGAAATGATGCTATCTTTGTTTCTAGGTTTATTCTAGGAGGAATCCAATCCTTTGTGATACATTGTCAGCACTGCATTGTTCTCATTTACCCATGTCTTCTCTCCTGTTCTCCGTCCCTCGTCCATACCTTTTCTCATGTTGTTGCTATTCACCGCTATCATGTCCCACTTTTTGTGACCTCATGGACTATAGCATACCAGGCTCCTCTGTCCTCCACTATCTCCCAGAGTTTGCTAAAATTCATATCCATTGAGTCAGTGATGCTATTTAACCATCTCATCCTCTGCTGCCCTCTTCTCCTCCTGCTCTCAATCTTTCCCAGCATCAGGGTCTTTTTCAATAAGTCGGCTCTTCCCGTTGGGTGGCCAAAGTATTGGAGCTTCAGACCCAGGCTTGTTTTTCTATGAAGACTTCACTGGCTCTCTTATTGGAGAATTCACTGCTTATTCTGTTTTTAAGGGGCATGCCTTTTCTAAGATAGATAAGGTCAATGGACATTCAACTAAAAATACAATGTAAGACTCTAAAAGGTCTCTGATATTTTAAATAGGTCACGGTATTACTGAGGTTCACTCAGGAAGGATTTTCAAAGGTGGGACTATGGAATAGGTGGGAGAGTGAGGTGCAGACTGTTTCAGGTTCACAGGGATTTGCATAGTTTCAAGGTGGAATGTTAAGGTGGGCACTCAGAGCTGTCCCAGTAGGAGATAGCTTCGAAGTTACTGATGAGCTGAAACACGTATTGGTGATTGTGTTTTCTTCCATCTTTGACAGTATGTGATTGCTGGTCACAAATGCAAAATTAATAGCATGATTTAGACATTTTAGGGATTTTTTTTTTGCACTAGAATTCAGTGTATTGGACTTTTGATGTTTAATTTCCACAAAATGTGGAATGTCCACTTAAATGAACTATTAACATCTCCCTCTCAATAATTGAAGTAAACACTAGGAAAAAGACTTCAGAATATTTTTTTTCACTCATCAAAATATAGGTTCTATAATGTAAGGAGGCTAAATAAAGACAAAAATTGTGATATGTATATACTATGATTGTATAAAATACGCTATGTTTTTTACTTTCTTCATTTGTCTAATGTAAAAAAAGAACAGAGATGTGCTGCTTATCATTTTGTTCCACAAGTGTTAAGTCCTAACCCATTGAAGTTGCTTATGAACAGTAAACTCTGAGAAATTCAGGATGAAAAACAGGATGAGGCACTCTGTGCTTTGGATAAACATGCCCTTAAATGGTTAGATGCATATCTCAGGAAGAATTTCAAAGATCCAGATTCTTTTATCAAAATGTGTTTTATATATATATATATATGTATATGTGCGGGGGACTGACCTGATAAAGGCTACGTCCTGGGGGCTGGCTATGTGATTTCAGTGTGAGGCCCTCTTCCTCGCTATGTGATTTCAGCTTGAGGCCCCCCTGTAGCTCTCTGTCCCGCCTTCCTCAAGAATGTTTTTTACAACCTTAAGACTCCAGCGAGTCTGGCTTGTGGCTACACTTCAAGGAGCAGAAACCTTTTGTATTGCTAATGTAAAACCAGGCCTAGAGATAAGCAAGAGTCTTGTATGTCGAATGTCACGTACTACATGGTATAAATATGAACATCAATAAAGACTGGTATCGGTCCAGTGTTGTCCGATCCTCTCAACCCCATCTTGCTTTCATTCTTTTCTTCTAAGCTCCTCGACAGCAGGGTTCCTGGGGGTTTCGCCTTACAAGCGCTGGCCGCGGCATATATGTATATATACAGTCAGACATGACTTAGCAACTGAGCAACAACATACATGTTTTAGTAGAGTCTTATTTTTTTTTAATTACCTTAAAATATTTACAGAGAGATGGATTTACATAACTTGGTGATAACACTAAAAATGTCAGGGTATTTCATATTATTGCACTTCCTCTTTAATAATATATAAGGCATTTTACTTTACATAAATGAATAATAATGTAAAATATCACACAACAGGTGTGGTGCCAATTAAGTCAACTCTAAAATTAGATGAGATGAGTATGGGCAGGTAGTATGTGCATGCGCACTCAGCACTTGTCATGTCTGATTCTTTGTAACCCAATGGACTGTAGTCCACCAGGTTCCTTTGTCCATGGGATTCTCCAGGCAAGAATACTGGAGTGGATTGCCATGCCCTCCTCCAGGGAACCTTCCCAACTCGGGAATGGAACTCGTGTCTCCTGCATCTCCTGCATTGCAGGTAGATTCTTTACCCACCAAACCACCTGGCAAGCTCAAGGGAGGATACAAATATATATAAATAAATTGGCTTCTCTCTTACCTCCTTGGAGCAGTTTCCTCAGAACTAACTGAGTGGCTGCCTCCTGGGCTCTAATCTTCAGCAAGACCTTGATTAAAACTTAAGCTCACAACTCTGATGTTGGATGTTTCTTTAAGTTGACACTAAATATTTTCAGTAATTTTCTGAGCTTTCTGGCTTCACACACAGAGAAAATTTAGTGCCTTAGACTTACTCAAATGACAAAACCTCCCATAGCGCCCTGGCTCACACAAACAGGCTCCATATACCCTGTGGCAATGGCCATTGTTGGCACAGTTACATTTCCTTTTGCAATTCTTCCCAAAGAATCCTTTTGGGCATCCTGGAGGGTAGAAAGACAAACAAAGTGAATATTTACCCACACGCAAACCTCACTAGAGCTATTGTTATGTAAGACAAGGAGACTACAAAAGGTAAAATGTTTCTAATCTGATTAATCAAGAGACTAGAGATTTTTTTAAAAAACTACCCCTATGATTTTACATCATTTGCCCCAAATTCTGCAATGACTTGCCATTCAGATCAGATCAGATCAGATGAGTCGCTCAGTCGTGTCTGACTCTTTGCGACCCCATGAATCGCAGCACACCAGGCCTCCCTGTCCATCACCAACTCCCGGAGGTTGCTGTCAGGTTAAAAACTCCAAGCCCAACAAGAAGTGAGTCCCTGTGCTGGCTGACCTTACGTTGTGCTAGTATCTCCCTGACTTTGGCTCTATCAGCAGATCCCTCTCTCCTGCTGCTGCTAAATCACTTCAGTCGTGTCTGACTCTGTGCGACCCCATAGACGGCAGCCCAGTAGGCTCCTGCATTCCTGGGATTCTCCAGGCAAGAACATTGGAGTGGATTGCCATTTCCTTCTCCAATGCATGAAAGTGAAAAGTGAAAGTGAAGTCGCTCAGTCATGTCTGACTTCAGGCACCCCTAAATCACCTTATTCTTTCTCACTTCAGAGTCAGGTCCACGTGGCCCCCTGAGTCTGCCGTGCTCTTCCTTCTCTCTTGCCTTTCTTCATGTTTTCTCATTTTGCACACTTCTGCTTAAGGGTCACTTCTCTACAAGTCATTCCCTGGCTCACACAGTCTACATGGCCCTCATGGTTCAACCCCTAAGCACACATTAAGATTTAACTTGAAATACCTACCAACATGTGTAACCTATGTCTACTTTGAATAAGACTGTGAGTTCCATGAGGAAGGACCAGGGTCTGTTTCATTTTTGTTTTCTTAACATATCATAAAGCCTGGCACAGTGTCTTGCAACACTTAATACATATATTTTGAATAAATGAATAAAAATTAGGGGATAAATAACTAGGGTGTGAGCATAAGCCTTCCTGCACCTCTCAGAGAGCAAACTAAACTTGGTTTTTCTATCTCCCCAGTTCTACAATCTGTGAGAATCTAATAAACTCTCCATGATTTCTGGCAATCCCTGAAGACTTACATTTTCATGACTCTCTGCCTTCAGCACCTGGGATTGTACAAGCAGTTTCTTTTTTTGTGTTTTATCAGCCCATGTAGAAAATGTGGTCTCTTGATTGGTTTCTATGAAAAATCCACACACAGCACTCATTGGATGGGTATTTCATAAGTTTTTCATGCATCATTTCTTCTCTCTCTCTCCTCTCCTTTCCTTTCCTTTTATCTCACATCCTCCCTGATTTGTCCAAAGAGCTTCATTTTCTTCTTTCTTTTAGTATGCAGAGCAAATCAATTCACCCAAGCCCCTGTGTGCAAACCTGTACACACAAACTCAACATTTTGCTCAGTGGATGAGAAAGGTTTTATCTGTATCAGGATTCATCCTGCCTGGATCACAGTTGGAGATTTAAGTACCACTTATTTTGTTCTGTTACGCTTTTATCAGTCAAAGCAATTGTGTGCTTGTATGTGTGTACATGCATACATACATACACAGCCCTTTATGTCTTTAGAAAAGTCCACCTTGAAAAATACAGACTCAGCTTTTATTCTATTTCTTAGAAACCTCAAGAACTTAAAGAGTTGTCTCACAGGACCAGACATTCCTACCATCTCCACAGGTTTTCCCATGAACCCCTAGGGGGGACTTGCATCGTCCAGTCAGAGGGTCACAGGTGCCTCCATTCTGACAGTCACAGATGTCATCATACGCTCTCACACTGGTCTCTGGGGAACGAGCTATGAAGAAAACAGTGAAGGGGAATATGCAGTGTAACACACTCATTGTGACACAAATAGAGAGAGAAAAATGATTGCCTATTAGAATTGATTCTCAGTAATTAAAGTCTCTGTAACTTGCAGACCCAGAAAGTCTCTGGCCTGTTCATTATTCCTGGGGGAATTACTGGTACAGGTAGTTAAAATGATGCTGATTAAAGAACTGCTAACAAGGTTTACAATGCAAAATTTACCTTGCTCCTTAAACTCTTACCCTCACATTTTCGGAACTACATAAACATTTTTGTTGTATAGATGTCACTAACCCTAATGAGAAACAAAGCGCACCTTCCATTTTGAAAAATAGGAAGAAAAGGCAGGAAAAAAAGAGCCATGTGTTTTTAACCAGAAATGAATGTAACTAAGACTATCTTGAGGATTCCAAGGTATTTTGCACTGTCAAAGAGTGACAAAGACAAGCAATTGTTTTCTTTGGTTTGCTGTTTTGGGGGGAAGTGGTTAGTATTCCATTAAAAATAAATACAGTGTGGAAAATGTCTATGATTTTAAGCTTGAGTAAATACAGCTGTTGAGATCATTTCAGTAGCCATTTAAATTGACATTTATCATCATTGGCTAAATACTAAAAAACTACATTTTTATTGCCTCTTCTATCTACCCCCCCGCCTCCGCACCATTCCAGATGCTAATATGGAAACTTGATTTCTAACTCACTTTTTTCTTTGCTTTCAAGCCTGTGGTTACTATGCCAAGAAAAGAAACAGGAAAGGGAAAAAAAGGAGCAATAAAGAAGTAAACTGGCAACAAACATGGTTGAGACCTGCATTACTAATTTACATGTAGTAACTCTTTGAATTTTTATAGCAACTATAGACTGGAGAAAATTCCATGGACAGAGGAGCCTGGTAGGCTTCAGTCCATGGGATCGCTAAGAGTCGGACACGACTGAGCGACTTCACTTCACTTCACTAAGTCACTTAAGTCGTGTCCGACTCTGTGCGACCCCAGAGACGGCAGCCAGCCAGGCTCCCCCATCCCTGCGATTCTCCAGGCAAGAACACTGGAGTGGGTTGCCATTTCCTTCTCCAATGCAGAAAAGTGAAAAATGAAAGTGAAGTCGCTCAGTCGTGTCCAACTCTTAGCGACACCATGGACTGCAGCCTACCAGGCTCCTCCGTCCATGGGATTTTCTAGGCAAGAGTACTGGAGTGGGGTACCATTGCCTTCTCTGAACTATAGACTACACATTTTAAATATATATATATATATATGCTGCTAAGTCACGTCAGTCATGTCTGACTCTGTGCGACCCCAGAGACGGCAGCCCACTAGGCTCCTCTGTCCTTGGGATTCTCCAGGCAAGAACACTGGACTGGGTTGCCATTTCCTTCTCCAGTGCATGAAAGTGAAAAGTGAAAGTGAAGTCGCTCAGTCGTGCCGACTCTTAGCGACACCATGGACTGTAGCCTACCAGGCTTCTCCGTCCATGGGATTTTCCAGGCAAGAGTACTGGAGTGGGTTGCCATTGCCCTCCCCATATATATATACCTGGAAAATGAAGGTAAGGAGGTTTAAGTAGCTTGAATAGTATCTGGGTTACAGCAAGGCATGTACATCAGCACACCAATAATATCACCTACTACTGTCCCACAAAAAGAATATGGTATCACAGAGTATGTGCATGCATGTGAGTTCTCAGTCATGTCTAACTCTTTGCGAACCCAGGGCTAGGCTCCTCTCTCCATGGAATTGTTCAGGCAAGAATACTGGAGTGGGTTGCCCTTTCCTAATCCAGGGGATCATGGATTTGCTAAATACTTCATTAACATCAAAGAGAGCATTTATCTAGAGAAGAAAATTCGAAACCAAACATGTCCCAAACCATAGCTGGATGATTTGGAAAAAGATATGAATCTTCCCTTCCATATAATACATAGTCCATTCATTTGTAAATACTTTAGTCTTCTCTTTCTACTGGAAAGACCCCTCACAATAACAAATGAGATAGTCAATATGAAATCTCTTTAAAAGAAATGGAGTCCTAAAGTGTGCTGTTAAAATTAATATGTAGTAATTTTTTAGTTGTTTCCTTTGTAACTACTTGCCGAAATTCCTAAAACATCCAAGTAGCTGTTTTCATTATAGACCAATAAAGATACTGGGTTAGAAGATCTAACCAATGGGAAAACTAACTTTCCAGATCTCTGAAGAATTTTTTTATTTTTTTATGTTTCTTGCTGTAAGAAGAGCTGGTGCTCATAGAAACACTAGTGATGAATGATTGGTCATTTCCATTTTTACAGTTTATAGGGATTTTAAAGAAAATATCCTCACTCTCCCTTTTTGTTAAAGATTTAGTGATCATAATTTTTTCTTTCCAATTTGGATTGCTTTTTTAAAATTTTTATAGGAAAAAAAATGAAAGAGACAGAGAGGAAATGCAAAGAAGATATAAATTTCTGCTTTCAGGGCCAGACTGCCCTTTACAGGACCATGTGAACACTTAAAGAATCTTTAAGTTTTTCCAAAACCAAAGAAGGGGTTGTTTTATTTTCATTTTATCAAGAAGTTCATTTTCAACATTTGTATATTAATTTTGTGTCAGACATGTTTTATTCTCATGGATTTGAAATAGATTTCTACTTTTATTTCTCATGCTAACATGTTATGGATCAAGGGTTTGGAAGACACATATTTACCAACAAAATTTACAATAAAGGGTATAAACATTTACTTCCTAATAGCCAAACAACAAGATTGATTTGTGCGTGTCCTTAGTCCCTCAGTGGTGTTCGACTCTTTTCAATCTTATAAACTGTATGTAGCCTGCCAGTCTCTGTCCATGGGATTTCCCAGGCAAGAATATTGGAGTGGGTTGCCATTCCTTTCTCCACGGGATCTTCCCAACTCAGGGATCAAATCCGTGTCTCCTAAAGTGGCAGGCAGATTCTTCACCCCTGAGCCACCTGGGAAGCCCAAAATTTATTTGATCCATTTTATATAGTTGACTATATCAAGTGGCCAATCAACATAGGTGGATGTCTCAATACAAAGCTTCATTCATTCATGCACTGGAGCCTCCAATTTGGAAACACATAAATAAGCTCCCAGGCTAGCAAGGGAAATAGAACAGGAACATAGCTAACTTGAATCTGATGGAGATAGACAAACAGATAGACAAAGAGAAGGAGAGAGAGAAGCTTTAAATCCACTGGAAATATAAATGGCTGTTAGACTAGGGCCATCAAATAAAGCCTCACGCCATAAATGGCAATAGACAAAGATGGCAGTTTAGCAAAAGGCACAAAGCTGAAAAGTACAAGCATTAAGTAGTGAGTAGTTTAGTTTGCTGGAAATAATAAGCTGGTCAGAGCTGTGGATAAAAAGAGAGAAGGATTTATGAGGGCCTGATAATAGATGGTTGTCAGTGACTAGATTAGAAGTGTAAGCTTTATGTATCAGGAAATGGGACACTTCTGAAGCTGTTTGGGCAGCAGGGAGACAAGATCAGAGTGATGCTTGAGGAAAGTCCTCAGCAGTCTAACTGAAACCACTTCAGTATGTTATAATCCAGGTTTTGCTTCTTTTATATTTCATAATAGAAACAATATTTGTGCTCTTTCTTCCCATATTCAGGGGCTTCAAAAGAAAAATCTGTTCATACCATCTTCCAAGCCATTCACAAATAAAACTCTTTTATTAAAAAAATTTATAAGAGAAATTTAAAAAGGAAAAGGAAATAAAGGTAGTCAATATATTTGAGTTTTATTACTTGGCAGTTTTAGTACCTGCAAATATACCTCCATTTAAAATATAAAGGAAAACATTTATTGGAGGTATTATTGTACAAATCATTGACATTTTCTCATGGGAGGCTTATATAAAAATCTTTAAATTGTCATTACCTGTACTTACATAAGTTTTAAAGAAAAAGATAAGAAAACACAAACAAAAAAATGCAACAGTCAAGCAGTTCCATTAATTATACTTCATAACACAAATCATTTTACTTTTTTTTCTTCCCAGGGAGTAGCTTGCCAGGGCCTAATGATTTATTTAAATGGAGGGATTTTTATAGGCCGAGTATATTAGGATCCTTTATTAACTTTCATGTTCAACTGATAAACAAAAGACAGCACATCAAGTTTCCCAGGGAACACAAAATTTCCCATTTTAATCACATGTTCAGTTTGAAACCTCAGTGCTTCACAGACATCCTTTGTGCACAACAGATAAATTGGTTTCCCATCCCTATCAACCATTAATCTTGTTAAAACATTTTGGGGAGAACACATGGAAAGACTCATCACCAGTAGTTCACCAGCAGTAAAAGGAGAATTCATCCCCCCCCCAATGCTCCAGAGTATTACTTACTTTCATTACAAAGAATGCCTCCCCAGCCATCTGGACAGGAACACCCACTCTTTCCTTCCTGGCATCGGCCTCCATTCATGCAGTCCTCACAGCTCAAGCTGCATTCGTGTCCGAAGGTGTTATCTAAACAAACTGGAACGCAATACAGTTTTAGTGAACCCTACATGTACTATCTACATCACTTAAAATGAAGATGAAACCCTTTACTTCCCCCAACAAATAAACATGCTCCTTGAGCACATTTTCTAAAGAGTCCAGAAGAAGATAATAGCAAAGAGATACCTTTTAAAACAGAGCTTGGAATGTAATCCCTAAAAAATATTTAGGATCTTTAAGAAAGTAAAAAAAAAAAAAAGAAAAGAAAAGAAATTACCATTGATTTCTGAACACAGAAATAATGTTCCCAGCACTTGTGTGTGTGTGTGTGTGTGTGTGTGTGTGTGTTTTAGGCTTTTTTATACATTTTTTTTCCAAGTAAGCCTTTTTACTGAGATTTAATATACAGGTAAAGAAATGCACAAAACTCAAATGTACTCTTCAGAATTTTTCCTCACATTGTCAACAACTTCATATAAAAGCCCCCAGATGAAGATAAAGATTATTACCAGCATCACAAAAAATCAAAGGTGATTTGATGACTCTTAATCATTAGCCTTACAAATTAAGCACCATTCTGATTTATACTGCCATGGAATATTTACCCTTATTTTTGAACTTTATATGAATAGAATCGTAAAGTATGTCCTCTTTGGTCTCAAGCTTCTTTCATTCAATATAATGTTTATGAAATTCAGCCATGTTGTGGGTTCGCTAGTTTTTAAGTTTTGCCCATTTCATGATGGGGTCTTTCAGATGTCCCAGTTGAAAGCCTATCATGTTTAGTGAGGCTTCTCCACCTTGGCAGTTTCTGACTTTCAGTCTGCCTCCTAGCACTGCAAAACTGCTGGTAACTGTGCAAAGCTCCTTACCCTCTCAGCAGCTATCTATAGATTTCCTGGCTTCTCTGTCTGCACTGCCCATCCATTAGCAGATGGCTCAAGGAGAAATGTAGCACAGAATGTCCATCTTAATTGTCTGAATGTCTCTTCTCTCTAGACCTTGGCCTTTCAAGCCCTAACTGCCCAGATAGACTTGAACTATTTCAGTTGTGACTTTCATTAGTCAAAGAAGCTTGATTAAGAAACATTAAAGAATTTATATCTTTATGTAGATGCAATTACTAATGTTATGTTTGAACATCACATATATACAAATCTTCATTTTACCGATAGCATTCTAAGGCAATCATTAAGTTTGATGCTCTTAAAATACGAGGCATACAGGAAGAACAAAAAGAGCAGCTCTGTCTTACAAAGAAAAGAAAAAGCAGCAGCAGACTGGCTGCAAACTGTTACTTTTGAAAGAAGTTATGCTAATTTATTTTGATCAGAAGTGATTTGATGCTTGAGTTCTGTTGAGTGGATATATAAGAAAAACTATGCACATTTGTAAAGATATTTTTTCTTGGTCCATTTGAGCATATTGAACCATTGGTTCTCTGCATTTTAAAATTTAAAAAGGATCTAGATTTTCAGGCTATTTAAAGTAAATTTTAACTATACAAAAATGACTTCTAGTTGAGTTTAAACTATTAGAACTAAAAGACCCCAATCCTTGTCTCCACGATGCTAATTTAAATATATTTTTCAACTCCATTTCACTGTATCAAATTTCCATCACCCTGCACCCCCTTATCAATGCATACACACATGGCAACCCTTTTATTGGCAAAAGGAAGAAAGATAACAGATGATGAAATTGATAGGGAGCTGTGAAGAAGTAATTTTGGTCCCATGTCTCTTGTCAATATCATGTTAAAACACTTTTATTTGGCATTAAATATTGATAACAAAATTATCTATAAAAGAAATTCTGTGAATTATCTAAAAATAGAGGGAAGAGGTGATTATAATGAAACACGTTCTTTTACCCACCAACACTGTGCAAATCAGTCAGTTCTCCTGGAATAACTTGTCCCTCTTCCTCATGGTCTTCATCTTCATGGGAGAGAGGCAGAGAGGTGGCCACATAATGAAGCAGTTGAGGTGGGCTCTTGAATAGGAGACCTGGAAACTTCACAATGTCTAATTCTTCTTCTTCCTCTAGCTCATCTAAAGCTAAGACCACACAGAGAAATGCCTGGACTCCACATGCTGGTTAAAAGAAGGAAAAACTGAGCGAGGGTTGATGAGAGAAATGAGAAGTGTTTGAACTAGATAGCCAAGGCAGGGGGCAGCTGAAAGGTAAAAGTCTTTGAGAAGACCATTTCAAACAGTCTATTGTAAATGAAGGTGAGACACAGCATGCACAGAGTGGAAACTGCCATGGGGAGAACAAAAAGGGAAAAGAAAAGATCTCAGTCTGTGAAGAGAGAAAGGGGAGGACAGGTTGAGTTAAAGAATATATGGTCTCTGCGCTCCTGAAGAACAAGACAAGGGCTGAAGTCATTTAGAAGAGATTTGATAGGATTCTTCACAGAGACTTACAGATGCAAGTTTTCCCATCACTTCCAATTCTGTAGCCTTCCTCACAAGAACACTCTTAGGTTCCAACAGAATTGATACACAGTTGGTCACAGATGATACTGACATCCAGACACTCATCCACATCTAGGAAAATGGAAACAAGGTCTGCTCTTCGGTGTTGAGATAAAATAGACATTATGAACTCATGGGCATATTTTTCACCTTTATTAACCAATGACAATGTACTGCTATACAGAAAGTGTGTGTGTCTATGTGTGCTGTGTGCTCAGACGTGTCTGACTCTTTGCGACCCCATGAACTGTGGTCCTCCAGGCTCCTCTGTCTGTGGGATTTCCCAGGCAAGAATACTGGAGTGGGTTGCCATTTCCTACTTCAGGGGATCTCCCCGACCCCAAATTCTTCCTCAAGAATATCCTGCCAATTATTTTCCTTTTATTCATTTCCAAGTTTACCATCATTTATCTATATGCATAGACAATGTCTTTCTGAGATCTCGTTCATAAGATTTTGGTGAAGAATTTAAAACGTACATAGTCCTAGGCCGTGTATCATTTAGCAGAATGTTCATTCACTCTTGAATTATTCAACATCTATGGCAAAGCATTTATTCAATGCATAATTTTGTACATGATTTGTGGATAATTTTAGAGATAGAAGAATCCTAGGTCTTGATCTCAAACCATTTACTGGTGTTAAATTCACATCCTAGCCCAGGCTTTGGTCAGTGTGTTCATGCTTCTAAAAGGTCATTTACGAAACTGAGTTTCTAGGCTGGCCTCAGATTGTGGATACCTTTTCCATTTGGATGTGTGCACCCAAGTATGTATATTCTCGCCATATAATCATCTCTTGGCTCACTCTGTTTAACAGCAGATGGTACATGAAATTCAATTTTTTTTTGGCCCTGTTAATTGGATGGGAGGTGTAAGTAGTAATATGTTCTACTGTATTTAGAATATATAGATATCATAGTTGTATGTTCTTTGTTGTTATTGACACTGCAAGGCTGGGGAATTTGGCATCTAAGTGAAGAAATACACCTAGCATCCTCAACAGAATTTAAGAATTTGCTTCTTTAATCCAAGAAACACCATTTCCTCTGAGGCATTAAAGTCTTCTTATGTAATTTGAATGTTATTGAAATAGATAACAATATTTTCATCTTTGATTTCAAGAAAAATACGGTTCAAAATAATGGTAATAATGACTACAAATAAAAATTTAAAGATTATATATTTAGGGTAAACTTGGTAAAGTAATTTTTAGCAATGACTTATAGGAACCCTTCACAAAAATGTGAATTTACTAAGTTCAAACTCCACTATGATAGGGACCTCCTTAGTGGCTCAGACAGTAAAAAATTTGCCTGCAATGCTGGAGACTTGGGTTCAACGCCAGGGTCACAAAGATTCCCTGGAGAAGGGAGTGGCAACCTACTCCAGTATTCCTGCCTGGAGAATTCCATGGACAGAGGAGCCTGGTGCGTTATATACATGGGGTTGCAAAGAGTCAGGTAGGACTGAGTGACTAACACTTTCACTTCACTTTCACTTTCATGATATTATAAAAATATATGTCAGCTAGAAATCCTCTGAAGGGTAAGCAACAAATCAGTTAGAAAATCATAGAATGACTCATCTTGAAGCTTGCATTAGCTAGATTAACATCAGATATATAAAGGAATCTGATACTATGGCTCAAGAAATGGCAATCCTTTTGCTGCTGCTGTCTAATTAAAATAACTTTCAATAGTCAACTCAGTTTCCAGTCATGATTACCATAAGTGACTCCTGTAGCATTATGCTATGGCTTGCTGGAATCTCTCACTTGCCTATGTGTATTAAGTTAGGTAAAAGGGATTATGGACCAATGAATATAATAATAATAATAGCTACTTTTAGTTGAGTAATTTCTTGATGTCAATCACAGTAGCAGGCCCTTTACATTGATTACATTTCTTAATTTATCCAGTAATCCCATAATTATCTTCACTTTACTGATGAGGATTTGAGGCTCAGAGCACTTGGTGTCATCCAAGTTCATACAATAGTAAGTGGCTGGATCACAGAGAGATCCAAGTTTCTTTAAGGTGAAAGCCTTCTCTTTCTCACCCTAACTCTCTGCCTCAGATATTCCTTATTCCTCCTCCATTGATTCCCCCATCACATCAGGGATTTCATGTTAGAGCTCAGGAATTTACCATCACATCCACAACCATCAGAACTGATCTGAAAGCCTTCCTGACAACTGCATTCATAGCCTCCTGAATAGTTGATGCAGAACTGGGCACAGCAGGCTTCTCCACTGTCACACTCATCAAGGTCTAAAGGGACAAAAGGACATTTTTGTTATTTAAGAGATAGGAATTTAATCCACCTATAGAGACGCTGATAAGCCCCACTTCTAAATTAAAACCATTTTACTAATTATTTTCTATTTCTCAGGCTACAGAGTACAGACACTGAATAAACAATAACATGAATGAGGCTTGTATTTGGGTTAATGTTTCTGACATGCTTCTCCTATGCCTAGTATTTATTTGAAAAGCATGTAAATAATCTCCAAATGCATTTACAAGCACAGGGAAAGAGCTCTCTGCTATTTTTTCTGTTTAAACAGCAATCTGGCTGAATAAACAGAGAACCTGAAGAACAACAATTAAAAAAAAAAAAAAAAACAGCTTGAGAAGCAGAGCTAAAATATTCCATTGAGTGAACATTTAACAGCTACAAAAAGGAGGCAGTCTTAGGCCCCTGTGTGTGTGTTCTAAGAGCTTTGGATGAAAGAATGCTCCCAAGGAAAAGAATTCACAGGACTGGGAAGACAAGTGGTTAAAGGCAATTCAGAGAGAGCACAGACAAGCATCTTAAACATTATGTATTAAATTGCAGGATATTTCAGGGCATTTGCTTAAACTTTTTGATGCTACATTGATGGGGATGAGTTTTTACTATAACTGGTGACACTATTACCCTGGAATGTCCTATCAGACAGTTTTCTAAATTATGATCTTTAAGTCTCCTTCAGCACTGTCATTCTAGAATTCTACAATCTGCTATGTATCTTCCTTTATTTGCCCTAGGGAAAATAAAAATTAATCAGAATAAATCAAACTGAAACCTTTCAGCAAAGGGTAAGAACTATTTATTCTAAGTTTTGAGATAATCATTTGTACATATTTGGCTAAGGGGTAGAAGAGACTCATAACCCACTTCTAGACATCTGGAAATTGTGTGGTCAGGGTTTTTGGCTATAGGCCTTCAATTCTACCCATTTGTTGAGCTGTTAAGTTGGGTGGCCTGTCAGTGCTGAGCTTACAAAAATCCCTTTGCTCCATAACTACGTGAACAGCCACATATATAAAAGATCAGTGTCTCAGTTAACCTTGGAAAGGGAACCAATGTAAGAAAAGGCATACAAGAGAAAGGAAAGAAAATGCAATCAATTAACCATCATTAGGGGTCACCATAAAATATCTAAATGAAGGTCATTTGGACACAAAACATTCTTTCTCCTGCAAAATGTCACAAGCAGTGCTACTCATAAAATTCTAGCTGATATTTTTTTCCCTTTCTTACATTAAAACTTCCTTTGTCTTTTGGATTACATAGCATGGATATAGAAGGCAAAAAACTTAAAACTTCAGTTTTTTATCTAAAACATTGCTTTTAAAATCTTTTTTATTTTTTTAATTAGAGGATAATTACTTTACAGTATTGGATGTTTTTTGCCATACATCAACCTGAATTCGCATTAGGTATACATATGTCCCCTCCTTCTTGAACACTTCTCCCACCTCCCTCCCCACCCTATCCCTCTAGCTTATCAAAGATCATGGGTTTTGGGTTCCCTGTTTCATAAACTGGGAATTCATAAACTGAATTCCCACTGGTTATCTATTTTACATATGGTAATGTATGTTTCAATGCTATTCTCTCTAATATTCCCAGCTTCTTCTTCCTCCACTGTGTTCATAAGTCTGTTCTTTATCTCTGTGTCTCCTTTGCTGTAATGCATGTAGGAACATCATACCATCTTTCTAGATTCCATATATATGCACTAATATACAATATTTGTCTTTCTCTTTCTAACTTACTTCACTCTGTATTATAGGCTCTAGGTTCATCACCTCAATAGAACTGACTCAAATAAACTCCCTTTTTATAGCTGAGTAATATTCCATTGTGTTATATGTACCACAACTTCCTTATCCATTCCTCTGTTGATGGGCATCTAGGTTGCTTCCAGGTCCTGCTGCTGCTGCTAAGTCACTTCAGTCGTGTCTGACTCTGTGCGATCCCATAGACGGCAGCTCACTAGGCTCCGTCCCTGGGATTCTCCAGGCAAGAACACTGGAGTGGGTTGTCATTTCCTTCTCCAATGCATGAAAGTGAAAAGTGAAAGTGAAGTCGCTCAGTCATGTCCGACTCTTAGCGACCCCATGGACTGGAGCCTACCAGGCTCCTCCGTCCATGGGATTTTCCAGGCAAGAGTACTGGGGTGGGGTGCCATTGCCTTCCCCTGCTTCCAGGTCCTAGCTATTGTAAATAGTTGCTGCAATGAACACTGGGGTTAAAATATTACATTTTAAGTTTTTTTTGGGGGGAGGGTGGTTTCTTATTTCAAGATTTTTTAAAAAGTCTTCTCATATACCACCAGAGCCTCTAAAACATACATCTCATGATTCCTTATTCTATCTAGTAAGAAGCACAATCACATCATATTAATTGGAAAAATGAGTTATTCAATCTATCATTTTATGATCCATTTTGGATTCTTCTTCTATTATCATTCCTCTGGGGCTATTTCTTGTCTCATGTATAGAATTCATTAGAAATCCCATGCATCCTTTCTTAAAATACCTTGTCCCTTCAAGCCTTATATCGTGTTTTCTTAAATTTCTTTATTCCCTCTCAGATTTTTTTTTTTGGTAAGATCTTATTTTTAATTCCTCTGCCTCTCTGATGATCATATTTTTCCTACATTGGCCAATATACCAAATATCACAACACGGCAGAGAAATTCACGTGTAAATTTAGCTCTAATCAAAAATACAGAATCAATTATAGCAAGTAAAACAATTTAACATTTCAACTATGACTTCAGAAAAGCATCAAAAGTAAACCTTGAAAGGACTTGATCTTCTGTATCTGTCTCCCACACATAGTCACTGAATAAAGCACCAAAGACTAGAATAATTTTTTTTCTGATAACTACCAATTGTTAAATTTAGTGAACTTACTGCTGGTGAGACACTTGTATTTTGTATAGCTGTCTTTCAAACTGTGTTAACACATCACTAGGTTTTATCCCGAATAAATGCTTGCATTTGGGCAAGACTGGCCATTTGCAGACTAGATGACTTATCTTCACATTTATTTGTATGTTCTCATGTAAGAAGAAGTAAATTATAAAATAAGCTAGAAAGAAAATTATTTCTCTCATGCATAAATGTTTTTACAAAGCATTCATGCCTTTAATCTGTTCTCAGGCAAGTAGGCAGACTATGTATATGCACACTCCAAACAAATCATTGCCTTTACTCTAGAGAATATTTGGTTTTTAGGAATGAGTGTTATTTATTGTTGGAAAATGAAATAAACTTGAGCCATCAACAAAATAATGTCATCATGTTGACTGCTGAAATCTCATAAATGTGTAATTTTCTATATTTTGACCCTGGCAGATGCGATTTTTGCTGGCTGTAAATATGAACTTTACCAAATTGTACTTTTCAAAGAATCAGGAAAGATATCAAATTATAAGCTGCAAACAAAAGCCTTAACAAAATTCCAGTTTCCCTTACTGAACAGTGAAAAGGAGAGAATAAGAAGGAAAGAAGGGAGGGAGGGAAGAAGGGAGGAGGGAAAAAAAAAAAAAAGTTCTTTATTTTTTCCAGAGATCCAAATGCTAGCAAGGTAGAAATCTATAAGCATATTTTTCATTACATAAGAAGATGCAAGGCAAGCAAATGGCTTCATTAAGCTAACCACTGTAGACTGAGAAAAATGCAGAAGGTGATGTTGCATTAAGAAATAACAAGCAAAGACATTGTTTTGGTTTAAAAATTTATGAAACCCAAACACTTTAAAATCCCTTAAAGTTCACTCTGTCACATTAGTGACAAACTAAAAAAATCCCAACAACTTAGGCTTTTGAAATTCACCTCTTCACTTATGGTACTTCAATTTATTTTGAACTACACTGAGTAACATTAGATGGTCAAAGTTTTTTTGTTTTTTTTTTTAGTACTCATATCATAATTTTTAAGAAATATTTTTGTGATAAAATATCACAAAAGAAAACATGCAAATAGGGTATCTTAATTTTCAAATGATGACAAATTGTTTTAGAGGCTTGTAGGTGCTCTCAGACCCAGTGCACATACTAATTTAGTTTGATGTTCATGTTCAGTAGTTCAGTCATGTCTGATTCTTTGCAACCCCATGGACTATAGCCCGCCAGGCTCCTCTATCCATGGAATTTTCTTGGCCAGAATAGTGAAATGAGTTGACATTTTTTTTTTCCAGGGGATCTTTCTAACTCAGGGATCAAACCCGAGTCTCCTGCACCTCCGGCATTGGCAGGTGGATTCTTTACCACTGTATGACCTGGGAAGCCCCAACGTATGGCTGAATGACTACGATGTGCTGGTACCTGGCCACACTGAGGTCTGAGGTCTGTAAGGTTTGTAGGAAACTTCACCTTGGGAAGTCTGTTATGTAAATAAAGGAAAAAATGCTCTTTAATTCAAGAGCTTTTTAAAAAATGCAACAGTATACCAGGAAAGTCTGAGGCAAAATAGCTGCTTCTAACAATAGAGAGGCTAAGGAAGAGGGATAGAGTGATGTCAGGGAAATTTCTTGCAGGCGTAGGAAAACTAGAGATGCTCACTCTCCCAATTTTTGGTAGATATTCCTTTTTCTCAGAAGTTCTAGATTAAACATTTCACTATGGAGCAAGCTGGGGTGGAATTTATTCTTCTCATTGTCTCCAGTGATATGTTTTATTAATATGTTGAAAAAGTGATCCTTTCCTATGTTGAAAAAGTGATCCTTTCCTATATCTTCCAATGTTTGCTTTTGGAATGTAGCTACCTGCCATGTCAAAGTTGAGCATGTATCCGAATTATCACCAAGTTGAAAACCAGAGAACATGATCTGCTTCTGCTTGAGGTGGAAAGAATTAGGATGGCAGCATTTGTTGTTCGAATTACAAATTAGATGGCTGGATAAGCCTTGGAATATTTTCCAGAAATAAAACTGTTAAGTCACATATATTGCTAATAAGTTTTAAATCGTCTTTAACTTCAAAGTAAGTATCTGAAACACTATGATATCTTCTGTCAATAAATATTTCTTTTACATTATCCAGTAGCCAAAGACACTGTTCATTTTACTTGTAGTTTGAGAGTTGTAGCTACATTACGGCACCAAGTATTAGAGAAGAAAGGGCTAAATGAATTGAGGGCAACTTCTGAAGGAAGATAGCATTCACCATACATTACCTATGCATGTTTTCTCATCTGAATCAAGCCGGTGTCCATGGTTACAGGAGCATCAGGGCCCACCAACTGCATGTTCACAGTGATGGGAACAACCACCATTGTTCTTTTCACAGCTATTGACAATTTCCAATTCAATCCCTTTCCAAAACAAGCAAAGGGAGGATTATTAGCATAACAACAGATAAATATGAATACAGGGCAATAATGGGTACACTCTCTCTCTGTTGGGAGGAGGACAAACTTTATTGGAAATTTGTCAACACTCTGAGCATATAAAAGTTTGAGAACTATTAAGCATTGTACATATCTGACACTGAAGTGAAGTGTTAGTTGTTCAATCATGTCCTACTCTTTGTGACCTCATGGACTGAGCCCTCTAAAGCTCCTCTGTCCATGGCATTCTCCAGGCAAGAATGCTGGGTAGCCATTCCCTTCTTCAGGGGATCCTCCCCACCCAGGGGCTGAACCTGGTCTCCTGGATTGCAAGTGGATTCTTTACCATCTGAGCCACCAGGGAAGCCCTGTACATATTTATATCATATCAAAATAATGATAAACCTATAAATAATATTAAAATGACAGGGTGATACAGAAAGGTAATGAGTCCACCAGTGGTTATTAAACACATCTTAAAGGATACTTACCTATGGCAATTTTTGGTATTTTCAGAGTGTAAATATATATGTGTGTGTGTGTGTGTATTGAATCAATGATCAGAAAGCAAATAGTTTGACAGTTGACATATCTGTTCTCAAACTAATGGTATGTTAATATGTGCCCCTTTCCTAGGCTGTGAGCACTGTTAAAACTGTATGGAACAAAAGTATGAATACAAAACCAAGGAGTTAGCTGATTATATGTAACTAGCATCATCTTTATAGCTATGATGTATACAAGAGTCATTTTGTATATAAACATCCTATTAATTCAAACACCAATTTGCTGATTGTGGTGCATGCCACTAATTTGGGGCATTTGAGGGGATATCCACCTCAATATACAGATGTCAATTTTCCTGAGCCCACAGGTATTATAATCAATCATTTTCTAAGTGAGAAAATGAAAAATAAAAGAATGCTTTGAATCATTGTGAAAAATATGGAATTAGATATTCTGCTATTTTCACCATTGGTCTCTGTTGTTCTTCATTTGTGTTGCTTGGACACACCTCTAATGAGAGTGACTACGTTAGTTCATTTCCTTCCATTTTTACCGCCTGAATCCTTTGAAAGAAGAAAGATGGGAAAGAACAGAACAAAGGCACTCAGGATTGTGGCATTCTTTGAGAGCCTACATTACCATTCAAACTGCTGAGGTATCTGCTATTTTTCTTGTATGGTTACAGTACAGAAATCATACTCCGGATCTCAGCCTCCTGTCTATGGTCGGCAGCAGCCTTATGTATCCCAGAACAGCCAGGACACATCCCTGTCTTTGTGCTCATCCCTCTGTGCCTTCATCATCTTGTATTACCCAGCTCATAACAGATGTTCAAAAATAGGTTTTGAATGATTGACTAAACAAAAGAAGGATTATGCTAATCAATTTATTGTTGAAAATAAGAATGCCTTTGGGCTTAGAAACAGCTAGTTTAGGACTGAGCTAAATGAGAAAGCTAAAGGAAAGATTGAAATAATTAAGGGAACTGTTATTTTTCACAATATGTTAACATATACTCTTTAGGGAGACATATTTCAAATTTTGGCTCTGGTTCTTGTTTTTCTCCTGTGATCAATCCAGCTCTAAGATTGCTGGAGGTAATTTACTTTAAATATAAATGGTATTATTGGAACCTCACAAAAACTATACGAGGCTAAAACAAGTGCATACTCACCTATAACTTACCACCAGAAGTAAATGTTTTTGATATGGATGATACAATTAAACTATCATACTTAAAAACATGCTTTAAAAAGTTTAAAGACTGACCCCTGTGTTTTCTCATAGCAAATAATCATTATTTGCCCAATATATTAAATATGCATTAAATGTGTATGGAGTTTAAGTTCACTATATATTGCCTGGTAGTTGTAGAAAGTTTTATTTAACCATGCTGGATCTGGAATTTTTAAATTTCTAACCACAAGATAGTGATAGTTCATTCATAGAACACATTGAGGATTCAACATTTATGCTATACAGTATTTTGAGAACTTCTGAAAAGAAATGACATAGGTATAAAATATCATTGTCTTAGGAAAAAGTTAAAACAATATTTGCCTAAAATAGGCTGCTATATGAAGAGCACATAATTTATTGTTAAATATGACCATGTTCTGAAAACATTTACTCCACCTACAAGTTGTGAAACATTCATTTTCACCAAGAAAGTTTTGTATGTCAGTTAGTAAATATTGAGGTCTGGTGAGAGCTACACAAAGAACTTAGCCAAATATTCACATAAGGGAAATAAATGTAAAAATACACTTCAACCAAATGTATTCAACTCTAGGGCAAATTGCTTTCCCAAGTAAATTCTACGAAAGCTTGAACCTCACGACTCATTAGCGATAATGGCCCCCTCTTTCATGATAACTGAGAATGCACTAGTCTGATTGCAGGAGTTTTTATCTCAGGCATCTGTAAAATGTCCTCATCTCCTAAACCTCTGACCACATTAAAAAGCCAAAATATTAATAGTACTGAAAAATCCATCGACATTTCTCTCTGCCTGAAAGAACTCCTTGGGGCACCAAGAGAAAGACTCACTTTGGAAAAAGTTATATCCTAATTAGTAGTTAATTCTTCCCTCCCATCTTATTTAGTTTGCTCTTTAAAAGATAAATATCACCGCAGCAAAACTGCCTGTCTTTAAGCAGTAGAAATAAACCAACAGAGCTTACGGCTACACTGGCAACCCAGGCATTAAATAAATGTAGAGCTTTATGCAGTGGAGGAGAATGAAGAAGTTAGTGACCTTAAGACTGTCTCTTCATGAGAGAGCTTAGATAAGAACACTAGCTGATTTATTCTGTCACTATCTTTATTCTTCTTCATGATCAAAGCTGATCAAGAGATGTATGATGTATACAAACACATAACAAAGTTAAAAGGATAATATATCTGGAGCTTAGAGACACTAGTTCAAATCCTAGTTCAGTCACTGACTAATTTTGTATCATTGAACTTTGGGCTTTGGCCCTGATGGGAGAGAACTGGGAAGGGCATCTTTGGAGCTGAGATCAGAAATCAGATGTGGTACTACCATCTAGGGCTGCCCCTCACCCTGCTGGTTCTTTCTTTCTTGCTGGCTCCTTTCCCCTGAGTGTTACACTGGAGTTATTAGTGTCCAATAAATATTGCAGGACAGAGGTGGTGATGGATGACAGACTCCTCACAAAGAACCATGGGTCCAAGACAGCCCCAATCCAGAAGGCCTGAGACATAGTCCTTGTGATCTACAAAGAGGACCATGATGCTGACCACATTCTGTGGACTCTGGGCTCCTATTTCATCAAATTAAAATGAGAGGGTTGGCCTTCCAAGCTCCCACTCCCACACTACGCCAGTGGAAAACATCCTAAGGAGCTCTTACTTTGGCAAGATATTCAGCACAATCCTTTTATTACTCTTGCTTAATACTTGTAAAATGCCACACATTCCTGGGCTGCGATCATTGTCACTTACTGTAACACTGTTTTCCATCAGCTCCCAGCTCAAAACCAGGTTGGCAGGCACAAGTGAAAGATCCCACTGTGTTCACACAGCGATGGCTGCAGGGAGCAAGCCTTTCAGCGCATTCGTTTATGTCTGCAGAAAGAGATATACAGGAGCTGTGTCTTTGGAGCTGGAATTCAGACTTATTTGCAACTATAAACATGAACGAAAGCATCCCCTCCCCTTCAACCCCTGACAACAATGCCAACAAATATAACAGTAAAATATCACATAGGCTCCGTATTTGCAAATAAACCAATGTAAAATGACAAGAACTCTGCGGCAGGTCTCATTCATATTCTTAAACACTTTTTTCTATTAGAACCTACTTCTTATTGTCTTTTAGTTTCTCAGTTGTGTCCAACTCTTTGTGATCTCATGGACTATAGTCTGCCAGGCTCCTCTGTCCACGGGATTTGCCTGGCAAGAATACTGGAGTAGGTTGCCATTTCCTTCTCTAAGGGATCTTCTCAACCCAGGGACTGAACCCACATTGCTTGCATTGGCACGTGGAATCTGTACCACTGAGCCACCTGGGAAGCCCCATGAGAAACTACTGCTATCTATTAATTTGAAGAAAGAGAAAACAAACAAAAATAGACCTTTTCTATCCCCTAACAATACAGATAGAACACTTTAGTTTGTCACTGTGAATATATATCAAATTCTTAACCAAAATTGGTATCTCTCTGACTTAAGACAGTACAAGTGGCCCCACACAATGCAGATTTGGAGTCTTCTTAAGTAGCAATCCATAGTATATGTTCCACATATGATTGTCACAGTGCCATTTAAAACCTGGTGCCCTCTCTTTCTCGACACCAATAGACAAGTCTATTCAGTATAACATTTTGAGGCCCAGGAAGTTTATGCTCCCCTTACTCCACTCCTGCCTTAAATGGATAGGTTTCATCATCGTTTTCCCAAATAGAACTTCCTCCTTATATTGTCCTGCATGTCACTCCCACCAGGACTCTTAATTTAAGAGAAATGCTTATCTTTCTAAAGTATTTACAAAACTCTTAGTAGGCAGTAACTTTGGGGACAGTCTTTTTAGGAATATCACTCCAGATATCAAAATAAAAATTTGAAAAAGATATTCTATAAATTATGGCTATATATATATTTCTCAATTTTCCACAGGTATTTAATAAGATCCTGTTTTGTGCCAGATACAGAGCAAGGTAGGGTCTATGTAAACAGAGGACCAAAGCATAAATGTTCTCTGTCAGAAAAGTATGTTTAACAATCCACAGAAGGTTTTATCTTATTTTTGGCTTAAAGAAAAAAAAAAAAAACTAACTTAACACTAATTTTTATGTCTAATTCTTTTTCAATTTCTCAAAGCATTTATCAGTCACATTAGTCAGGAAACATTTTGCATTTTCTTAATTAACCCCAATAAACTGTTTTTCATTTCATGGAAATGTCGTGATAAAAATGAAGGATTCTGTGATTTCTCAGAAGTTCTTAAAACAAAGACAGTCCCACAGGAATGACTTCATTTATTAGTTCTGGTCATGAAGTAATTTATCACTTTCATCTTTGAATTGAAGTATGTCTGTTTTGCTATTTCTAGGAAATGGAAATATGTAACCTTGTATTTCTAGAGTTTCTTTCTCTTTGGTTTTAATTATTCCTAACTTCTGGGAACACTCATTTGCACATACTTGATTTTCAAAGGTTAGCCCCACCTTCTGCAGCCTATAATAAAACACTGCCTGTGCAATTATGGAAGGTTTTGAAATATTAATTTTGGAATTCATTTCAGAATGAAAAACAGAAAACAAAAAGAATTAATTCTGAAACTACACAGATTATTTTTTGTAACTAAAAATTTCACTGAGCTTTTGTTTTAAATAGTATCATAAAAAATACCTTTCAGAATAATCAAATAAGAATATAAATGTTTCTTTTTAAGCATAACTGAAAACACCTTTCTCCTAGCTGTTCTGACTATTCAAAACTGAATTACCACAAAATTGCAAACAATTACCCAATTAATCCATCAGCTTCAATTTCTTACCGGCACAGCCCTTTTTGTCTTCAGATAGTTGGTACCCTGGGTGACAGGCACACCTGGCCACGCCATTCTCACTCTGACAGATGTGGGCACATCCATTCCCACCCGTGCAGGGGTCCATCTCTAAAAGCAATTAAGCAGTGAGAGTTTGCAATTCAATAACTGTAGAAAAATGTGCAGAGCAGAAGCGTAGATAAAGATACAAGAGAACTGGGACCAGAAGGCTCCTCATGTTAGGATGATAAGGCCTTTGGAAAATCTTTCCCACTTTCAGATGACACTCATCTAACAAAAGGTTCCCCATTTTCTGATCTGAATTCCAAAATCTGAACAAATCTAAACATGAATCAAGGTCAAAGAACTGGCTAATTTTACTCTTTTTAAAAGTCTATCTGCTGTGCTTTTGTACCCAAAGTTAAATAGAGCCAGCAGGAAATCCTCCATACACCTTTGCATTTTTTTCTCTTTCACTCCCCATTTACTCTACTCATTTGCACAGCAGTTATCCTCATATAAACCTTTCACCTCCTCTCGATTTCCTCTGCCTTGGAATAAGCAACCACAGTGTGAAGAAAAGGCCAACTGGAGTAAAATGGAAGAGTCTTAGCTACAGCTACCATGGAGATAGAATAAAGAAGTTCACATCCGACTGAAATTAGTCAGTGACCTCCTTCTGACCTCCTCCCCTTATTTGCTCTTTTCTTAGTCTCAGTCATATTCTTTGGAAGTCCAAAGTAATATAAAGCCACACGTCCTATCCAGAGTACCTCCACACAGAGCTTATTTGTTGAATTCATGAGTTAAGTGATCTTGGTCTAAGTATGAGAAACAGCCTTGTCTACATTATAAGTTGCTGGGGTGGGAATTTCTACTCTTGCATGCTCCCCTTTCCTTTTTTAAAACAATGCACAGAATACAAAAAAAAAGCAAAACAATGAATAAAGCTACCTTGTCCCCACATTTACCCAGTTTCATGCAACCACTATCATACATAAATGCTTACATGCTTTCATTGGTTCCTTGCAAACCATTTCAGACTTTATGAAAATATAAGTGGTACAAACATCTTCTATTTATCTATCACAGATACAATACACATTGTTCTGCTTCTTGCTTTTATGTAGGGAGAGATTGTAGATCAATTTGGGGGAGTATTATCATTTGAACAATATTAGGTTATCTCATCCATGAACACGAGATGTCTTTCCATTTACTTTAGGGTTTAACTTATTTTAACAATGCTTTATAGTTTTCATTACATAATTTTTGCACTTCTTTTGTTAAATATGTTCCTATGTATTTTATCATATTCAATGCAATGGTAACTAGAATCATTTCTAGTAAAAAAATGATTAAAAATCATTTGATTAAAAGTCAAGTAATGATGATTGAAATGATTTTAATAATGATTAAAATCATTATGATTTACTATGAATCATAGTAAAATCATTAATTTTACTTCCAGATTTTTTAGTTGCAAGTGTATAGAAATCCAAATGATATTTTCCATTTTGATCTTTCATCATGTAACTTAGCTGAATTTCCTTATTATTCTAAGAGCTTTTACTTTTTAAGGTGTATTTCTTAAAATTTTCTGTTACAAGATCCTGTCATCTGCAAAGAAAGATATTTTACTTCTTCTTTTCTAATCTGGATGCCTTTAATTTTCTTGCCTTTTTGCTTTGGCTAGAATGCCCAGTACAATGCTGAATAGAAGTGGTATGAACAGATATCTTTGCCTCATTTCTGATTAGAGGGGGAAGCTTTCAGCATTTCATTATTAAGTAAATATTAGCTGTGTGTTTCTCATAGATTCCATTTACTGGTTGAGGAAGTTCTCTTCTATTTCTAGTTTGGTGAATTCTTTTATCATGAAAGGGAATTAAATTTTGTCAAGTTTTTTTTTTTTTTTTTTTTTTTTTAACCTGCATCTATTGAGATGATAAGGTTGGTTTTAATATGGTATATTTTTAAATACATAATATTTAGATGTTGAACCCATCTTGATTTCCTGAGATAAATCTGATTTGATCATAGTGTATAGTTCCTTTTATGTGTTGTTGGATTTGGTTTACTAGTATTTTGCTGAGAATTTTTACATCTACAACCATAGAAGATTTTGGTCTGTAGTCTTCTTTTTTTAATGAAATACTCATCTGATTTTGGTATCAGGGTAATACTGGACTCATGGAATGAGCTTGGGATTATTCTCTTCTCTTATATATTTTGGGAACACATTTTCAACTGATGAAAAGAAAACAACTCAGAATCCTATACCCAACAAAATTACCCTGCAGGAATAAAGGAGAAACCAAGACATTCCCACATGATGGAAAACTAAGAGAATTTATCTCCAGCAGACTATTCTGAAATTACGTCATTTTTTTCTAAATAGAAAGGAAATGATTTTTAAAGAAAGGAATGGTGGAGCACCGAGAAAAAAAGAAAGAACAACAGCATAAGAAAGAAAAAGAATAAGAAAAGTATGAATATATACACATATATACAAAATATTATATATAGAAAACATTATATAGGCATATATATACAATATATAGAGAAATATATAAATACAACAAACTTTACTTCCCCTCATGAATCTTCTAAATTATACTTAAAACATAACATTGTCTAATATGGTTCTAAATGTACATAGAATGGTTAAACAATTATATAGGAATGGAAAAGAGTAGGGAGAAAGTAGTTAAGGTATCATACTCTACTTGAACTGGTAAAAATGATACTACTGGTAAATAGATATACACAATATAATACCTGACAATCAGGAAAAAGCTAGGTAAAGATATACATTCAAAACCCTTATGAATAAAGGGAAATGGAACTCTAGAAAAATGTTATAGTAGTGTATAGGAAAACATGAAAAGATTCAGAAAAATTTAATAAAACAGAAATAATAAACAGAAAAAAAGAAATGTCAAACAAGTGTGTCATTACATGACTACATTCATGTAAATGACTTACTATGCCAATTAAAAGGTCCAGTTTTGAAGAATGACTTAGAAAACATGACCTAATTATATGCAGGCTACATGAAACTCACTCTAAATATAATGATATAGGCTGGTAAAAAGTAAAAGGATGGAAAAAATACAAATCATACAAACACTGATTAAAAGAAAGCAGGAATGGCACCATTAATATCAGATAAAGTAGATGGCAGCACAAAGAAAATTACCAGAGACAGAGACATATAATAATAAAGAAAAGAATAATAAAAAGGGCCAATTCATCAAGAAGACATAACAATGCTAAATGTAGGGATTCCCAGATGGCACAGTGGTAAAGAATCTGCCTGCCAATGCAGGAGATGCAAGAGACAGGTTTGATCCCTGAGTCGGGAAGATCTCCTGGAGGAAGAAATGCCAAACCATTCCAGTATTCTTGCCTTGAAGTTTCCATGGACAGAGGGGCCTGGTTAGGTACAGTCCATGGGGTCCCAAAATGTTAGACATGACTGTGAATGCATGCATAAACATGCATATGCACCAAACAATAGTACTGCAAAATGTGGAAAAGAAAAGCCACTATCAACCCATAAGATCTAATTGATACTTACAAAACACTACATTCAACAACAGCAGGATATATATTCTTGTCAAGTGCTTCCAGAACACTAAACACATTTTCTATGTGATACATAGGCCATAAAAAATCTCAATGGAAAATAAAAATCACCAAGTTGAATAAAAATAAAAATTCAATACCAAAAATTTGAGGACACAGTTAAAGCAGTGCTGAGAGGAAGAAAAAAAGGGAGAGAGATTTGTGGTACTAAATCCATTGGAAATGATCTCAAATCAATAATCTAAGCTTCCACTTCAAGAACACAGAATAAGAAGAGCAAAATAAATCCAAATCAAGTAGAATAAAGAAATAGTAAAAATGAGGGCAGAAATCAATAAAATTAAAAACAAAATAAATAGATAATACTATTGAAGCAGAGTTGGTTCTTAGATCAATAAAATTTGCAATGGTGACTGACAAAGAAAGTAAAAAATACAAATTACCACTGTTCAGAATGAAACAGGATATTACTATAAACCCTGATGTCATCAAAAGTATAGTAAGACAATACAAACAACTCTGCTGAATTTGGCAACTTGGATGAAATGGGCTAATTCCTTAAAAGAAATGCAAACAATCACAACTCAATCACATGAAACAGAGTATATGTATATAGCTCTATAAATCTGAAAAAAATTAATTCATAATTTAAACATTCCCCAAAGAGAAATTTTCTGGCCTAGATAATTTCATTGAATAATCCTACCAAACCTTTAAGGAAGAATTAACATCAATTCTAAAATTTCTTCTAGAAAATAGAAGAAATACTTTTTAACTTATAAACAAAGATCATGGCATCTGGTCCCATCACTACATGGGAAATAGATGGAGAAACAGTGGAAACAGTGCCAGACTTTATTTTTCTGGGCTCCAAAATCACTGCAGATGGTGACTGCAGCCATGAAATTAAAAGACGCTTACTCCTTGGAAGGAAAGTTATGACCAACCTAGATAGCATATTGAAAAGCAGAGACATCACTTTGCCAACAAAGGTTCGCCTAGTCAAGGCTATGGTCTTTCCTGTGGTCATGTATGGATGTGAGAGCTGGACTGTGAAGAAGGCTGAGTGCCAAAGAATTGATGCTTTTGAACTGTGGTGTTGGAGAAGACTCTTGAGAGTCCCTTGGACTGCAAGGAGATCCAGCCAGTCCATTCTGAAGGAGATCAGCCTTGGGATTTCTTTGGAAGGAATGATGCTAAAGCTGAAACTCCAGTATTTTGGCCACCTCATGCGAAGAGTTGACTCATTGGAGAAGACTCTGATGCTGGGAGGGATTGGGGGCAGGAGGAGAAGGGGACGACAGAGGATGAGATGGCTGGATGGCATCACTGACTCGATGGATGTGAGTCTGAGTGACCTCCGGGAGTTGGTGATGGACAGGGAGGCCTGGCGTGCTGCAGTTCATGGGGTCACAAAGAGTCGGACACGACCTAGTGACTGATTTGATCTGATCTGATTTTATAAAGCTAGTATTCTGATACCAAAGCCCAGCAAAGACTTTCTATTTCTAAAAAAGAAAAAGACAAAAAAAATACTATAGACCAATATCACTCATCAATACAGATGCAAAAAATCCTTCATAAATTTTTAGCAAATAGAATCAGTAATATATACACACAAACTATACAGCTTGACCAAGGAGGGTTTATTGCAGCATACACAGCTGGTGAAATATTCAAAATCAATGTAATTCTTCATATGTACAGAATAAAGAAATTCACACGATCATATTAATTAATGTAAAATATTTGACATAATTCAATACAATATTCATGACAAAAAGAAAATGGGAGCAGTGAGAACTTTCTCACCTAATAAAAAGCATATATAACAAACCTATAACTAATATTATGCTTAATGATACTGAATTATTCCCCCCTGGGATTAGGAACAACACAAAAACGCTTACTCTCATTGCCCTATGCAACATAATGCTGCCATAGCTCACACAATCAGGCAAGAAGAGGAAATAAAAGAATCATAGGTAAGATAGAAAGAAATAAAACTATTCTCATTTGCATATTACATGATTTGAAAATTATGTTTGAAAATCCTAAGGAATCTACAAGCTCTCAGAACTAAAAAGTGAGTTCAGCAAGGTAGCAGGATACAAGGTACACATACAATGATAAATTGCATTTAGATACATTATTAATGAACACATGGACAGTGAAATTAAAAAGGCAAAACATCTGCAATTATCCAATTACAGGACACATTCTATATCTTTTAATAGATTATATACAATTCTTTGAAGGCAGGAACCTGACTTATATACCTTGGTATCCTAATACATTTAGAATATATATCAGTTCAGTTCAGTTCAGTCACTCAGTCATGTCTGACTCTTCCAGACCCCATGAATTGCAGCACACCAGGCCTCCCTGTCCATCACCAACTCCCGGAGTTCACTCAAACTCACGTCCATCGAGTCAGTGATGCCATCCAACCATCTCATCCTCTGTCGTCCCCTTCTCCTCCTGGCCCCAATCCTTCCCAGTGTCAGAGTCTTTTCCAATGAGTCAACTATTTGCATGAGGTGGCCAAAGTACTGGAGTTTCAGCTTTAGCATCATTCTTTCCAAAGAACACCCAGGGCTGATCTCCTTTAGAATGGACTGGTTGGATCTCCTTGCAGTCCAAGGGACTCTCAAGAGTCTTCTCCAACACTACAGTTCAAAAACATCAATTCTTCAGCACTCAGCTTTCTTCACAGTCCAACTCTCACATCCATACATGACCACTGGAAAAACCATAGCCTTGACTAGACGGACCTTTGTTGGCAAAGTAATGTCTCTGCTTTTCAATATGCTATCTAGGTTGGTCATAACTTTCCTTCCAAGGAGTAAGCATCTTTTAATTTCATGGCTGCAATCACCATCTATATAGAAGACATTTTATAAACTGTAGTTTGTTGGAAAGAGGATACAGTTATCAGAGATTTGGTTTCAAGTATAAGTCTGTCAGTTGCTGAAAAATTGAAGGACACAATAGACACACGATGATAGACTCTAGATGCATTCAAGGGAATAGGACCATGCTCTCACCCTCCTGGACTCTTCATTCTGCTGGATGAGGTAGACAGTGTATGAGTAAATCGGTAAGAAAAATCATCACAGGTTATTGTGAGTGCTGTGAAGGAAATAAATAGGATGCTGTGAGAGATAGTAGCTTAAGAGAAAAGCCTTGACTGGGAAAGAGAATTTGGGGCAGAGGTCTCAAGACACTGAGGTAGAAAAGGCATAGCATGTTATTGTCATCGTTCAGTCCCTAAGTAGTGTTCAACTCCTTGTGACCCCATGGACTGCAGTGCACCAGGCTTCCCTGTCCTTCACTATGTCCTGGAGTTTGCTCAAACTCATGTCCAATGAGTAGGTGATGCTATTCAACCATTTCATCCTCTGTCACCCCCTTTTCCTCCTGCCCTCAGTCTTTCCCAGCATCAGGATCTTTTCCAATGAGTTGGCTCTTCACATCAGGTGACCAAAGTATTGGAGTTTCAGCTTCCGCATCAGTCCTTCCAGTGAATACTCAGGGTTGATTTCCTTTAGGACTGACTGGTTTGATGATCTCCTTGCACTTCAAGGGACTTTTGAGAGTCTTCTCCAGAACCACAGTTCAGAAGCATCAATTCTTCAGTGCTCAGCCATCTTTATAGTCCAAGTCGCACATTCATACATAACTACTAGAAAACCAAAGCTTTGACTATACAGACCTTTGTCGTCAAAGTTATGTCTCTGTTTTTAATACACTGTTTAGGTTTGTCACAGCTACCATAAGGAAGCCTGTGGCTGCACATGCAGTCCACAGTAAAGATTCGGGAATTAACTTTAAGTTCAGTAGTAAGGCACTGAAGAGTTTAAATGGATAAGTGGCAGGGTCAATAGTAAAATTTCCAGGTCTCCTGAATCTTGCTTCAATAATCATTTTCTCTTTATTGAGTTGGTTAAAATATGTGTATTTTATTAAGAAAATACTTCATTACAAAATGGTAGCCCTGAAGCCACATAGGATAAAATCTTTCACTGACTTTGCAATCTTAAAGTCTCTCAGTATCTTGCATTCTTATGCACAGTTAAGGCATTTTAAATTCCAAAGAAATCGCTGTTTCTTTTTTACTTTCTGTGTAACTTGAAGAACATAAATAAGAAGGTAATTTGGATGTATGAGTTGGCATGGATTTCACTAAATATGTTAGTTTAAGAGCAGTTTAAAATAATACGTTGCAATTTATCCTAAACAGCTCAAATTTTGGTCGGAAATCATTTTAAGGGTTTGATTATTAGTCACAATTTTGGAAAGTGTTTAAGTAAAAAAAAGCATTTATCTTATTTTATGTATTCCAGTACAGTTTAAAACCTTATTTAGATTTTTAACAAATATGATATTAAAATATGATTTAAAAATTGGTTGTGATTATAATATTGATTTCAAATGAATCTTTGTCATATACCTCTACATTCCAAAGACTATATGGGATAAACAGCCACAGAGAAATTCCTGACTTATTTGTATAAATTAAATTCATACTTATCTTGCACAATACATGAGCTAAATTACACCTCAAACTTTTTAAGAAAAGATTCTTACAGAAAATGTACAAATGTACAAGCTAAATGTTACTTAATTATAATCAGTGAGGCAGATTTCAAGCTCAATACCAGAAATTTTTCTCTCTTAAAGATGTTCTATTACACTTCCACAAATTTTCAGTCACCAGTTTTTCAACAATTAAGTATAGAAGAATTAAAGATGCCAAGGAAAAGATCTGGCTACTTTCGTTCTTATTTTTAAGATCTCTCAATACTCTCAGGTAACACTTTCTCCAAATGACATTCTCAAAAGCACATGTTAGTAACCTTCATGTTAGTAACCTCCCCATAAGCCACAAGGCATTTGCTAAAGGTATTCAGTAGTCAGAGTCTTTTGATTTCCTCTCTCTAGATTCTCATTTCTCGAGTTTCAAAGGTGCCTGAAAACCATTGATTCTATTTGTAAGGTTAAGATGTCTGTGTTTAACAAAGTACCCATGTGGTTAAACAATACACATTTTCATATATGCAGGTATATTAGCATTGTACCAGGGAATATGTTCTGGTCCAAGAAGTATATTCCTAATGAAAATTAATTGGATATATGTTCATAAAATCTCAACTCTATAATCCCAATAGCATCCCTAATTGTTGGTGTTTTATTTTTTTTTTTATCAAGAATCTCTTTTATTGATTATCAGAAACATTACAAACATCTAATATGAACAAATTGTAACATGACAGTGTTTAGTTTGAATGATTAATACATTTCAGATATAATATTATACATATTTCAATGTTATTCTCCCCAATCATCACACCCTCTCCTGGTCCCAGAGTCCAAAAGTCTGGTCTATACATCAGTGTCTCCTTTGCTGTCTCGTAAACAGGGTTATTTTTACCATCTTTCTAAATTCCATATATATGCCTTAGTATACTGTATTTGTGTTGGTGTTTTAAATATGTGATTCTCTATATGTGAAGTAATTCTGTGTGGAAAATTTCTGTGACCTTGACACTGTTCTCTGGAGTAATTCCTACTCTTCTTTCCAAATTGAAGTTAGATATCATCTCCTCTTAAAAGCTTTTTTTTTTTTTTTTTTTTTAGCCCTTTAGTCTGGTTTACATCTGTTTACTGGGGTTCCTATGCTGTTTTGCACAGCTGTGCACTCTTCAAGCATTTGTCTCCGCTACCAGACCATGATATTCTTGATGGCAGGGACCTTTGGTTTTTGTATCAAAGAACTCTTCAGTTCCAACTCCAGTTCCTGGTCTATAATGGCAAGTTGGAAATGTCCCTTGCAGGAAGGAAACGCATGGCATAGCAACATGTGAGAGAATGGTGAAGATAAGCAGATTTTTTATCTGGTGAAATACCACATTATTATCCCAAGCCTGAAAGAAAAAATACTCAAAGCAAAAATGAGATAAAACAATCATTGGGTCCACGCTCTTCGAAAAGAGAAAGAAAACCCCCAAACCTTTAGATTTTCTTTTTAAGTCTTGTTCATTACTAATATTATTGAATTCCTACACTCACTCTATCTGTTAAAGTCCCTCAGAGAGTCAAGATTTATTTCTAGCACAGCATTACACATCCCTTTCATCTAGTCCTAGATAAAATGCAAGAAATCTATTTAGTTCATGGCGAGAAGTGCGGCTGCTGTTGGAGCTTCTACATGCTTAATGAACTGCATGTTCACTTGAAAGGCTAATCCCATCCAACTAGAGTTCAGGCCATTATGAGGCTTACAAGGGCGCTGACACATGAAATGCTGGCTAAGACTCTAACTGAGCTTCATAATAGAGAGCATCCTGGTTTATGGGACAGGGATATTGTATTCATCAAAGGGCAATATAAGACTTTGTATTGACTGACCGGAGAAACTAGTCACATCTTCCTAGGCTGCTATAGTTTAGTCTAGCTGTCAATTTGGCAGTTCCTGGGTTGCAAATTGTGGACACTATTGCTTAACATTCATGTCTGCTTCACATCCCAGCAGTGGCAGCTCACCATTGACGATTGTGTTTCCTAACTGCAGTCCAGCCCAGCTGGAGAGCCAATTTCTAACACAATTGCAGCCTGCTCTGACAAGAGCTCTGGTAGTCAAATGCCACATTCTCTGAGGTACTTTGGAGACTATCACTTTATGGAACACTGGTTGATGCAATGAGAAAACCAATGGGCAGAAAACAACCACTTTTTAAAGTTCATTATATTATTAAAAATTCTGTTCTTCCACAGAATTACTATAATAATTATTGTCTATAATATTCATGTCAACATCTAACAAGTTAAACTTTCTAAATGGCATATGAAAAAGATCTAAGAGGCATGAATTTGTAACCTGACTCTGCCAGGGCCACTAGCACTGTGACCTTGGGACAGTCATTTGACTTCTAGGAGCTTTAAGCCCCGTATCTGTAAACACAAGAATAATAATGACTATTTCATGATATTGTTGCTAAATATGAAGTGAAATAAGGCATGTAAAACAACTAATACAGTATCTGGAGTAATGCTCAAAGGTTAGGCATTATAAGTGATAATACAGTAAGAACAGGGAGTGAAATGGACAAAGGAATAATAAGCTACCATCAGAAAGAGAGTTTGGAATTTGATATATTTTAAGTAAAACAACTGTGAGTGATGTGAAATCCAGAGTGTGTTCAGGCTTGTGAATAGCTACAACTGACTGGAGTAGAGGGAAAAAAAAATCTGTATGTAGGGAGTTCTTGAGAAATTTGTATGCAGGTCAGGAAGCAACAGTTAGAACTGGACATGGAACAACAGACTGGTTCCAAATAGGAAAAGGAGTACGTCAAGGCTGTATGTTGTCACCCTGTTTATTTAACTTCTATGCAGAGTACATCATGAGAAATGCTGGACTGGAAGAAACACAAGCTGGAATCAAGATTGCCAGGAGAAATATCAATAACCTTAGATATGCAGATGACACCACCCTTATGGCAGAAAGTGAAGAGGAACTAAAAAGCCTCTTGATGAAAGTGAAAGTGGAGAGTGAAAAGGTTGGCTTAAAGCTCAACATTCAGAAAACGAAGATCATGGCATCCGGTCTCATCACTTCATGGGAAATAGATGGGGAAACAGTGGAAACAGTGTCAGACTTTGTTTTTCTGGGCTCCAAAATCACTGCAGATGGTGACTGCAGCCATGAAATTAAAAGACGCTTACTCCTTGGAAGGAAAGTTATGACCAACCTAGATAGCATATTCAAAAGCAGAGACATTACTTTGCCAACAAAGGTCCATCTAGTCAAGGCTATGGTTTTTCCTGTGGTCATGTATGGATGTGAGAGTTGAACTGTGAAGAAGGCTGAGTGCCGAAGAATTGATGCTTTTGAACTGTGGTGTTGGAGAAGACTCTTGAGAGTCCCTTGGACTGCAAGGAGATCCAACCAGTCCATTCTGAAGGAGATCAGCCCTGGGATTTCTTTGGAAGGAATGATGCTAAAGCTGAAACTCCAATACTTTGGCCACCTCATGTGAAGAGTTGACTCATTGGAGAAGACTCTGATGCTGGGAGGGATTGGGGGCAAGAGGAGAAGGGGACGACAGAGGATGAGATGGCTGGATGGCATCACTGACTCAATGGATGTGAGTCTGAGTGACCTCTGGGAGTTGGTGATGGACAGGGAGGCCTGGCGTGCTGCGACTCATGGGGTCGCAAAGAGTCGGACAGGACTGAGTGACTGATTTGATCTGATCTGATCTGATGTAGGGAGTTAAAAGAATCAAGGCAAATAATAAAATCATGAATGATTTACCAAATTCCTACTAGGTAAAAGATCTTACAAGAGAAAGATAAATAAGGACTTCTACTATGTGGGGAGATGAACAATTATGTACAAATGGGGAAGAACGTAGAAAGACAAGATCAATTATTAGCAAAATAATCAGACCAGGTAAGAATAGGGTCTCAAAAGCTAAGGAAAGAGACTTTCAAAAAGGAAGTCAAGTGTAAGCTGGGTCAGCTGCTGAAGGGTGACAGTCAAAAGAAAGTTATGATTGCTTCACTTGTACTAAGTACTGTTTCAGGCACTTCACTCATATTCATTCAATACATCATGAATGTAAGTACAATAACTTGAAAGTCAGATAAGGAAAAGTCTTTACTGAATGGTATCAGGGAACAAGGAGATGACCTGAAGGGATAATAACTCTGAACTATGCAACATTTGGAAACATTCAACAAATAATAATGATTATAATTGTGGATTAATAATTGTTAAAATTAAGATAATATATGCTTAATATATTCCAGGAACTATTATAAGTGCTTTATGTGCATTCATTCCTTTAATCTTCATAAGAACTCAAAGAAGTAAGTACAGTTTAAATATCCATTTTATAGACAAAGAAACTGAGGCAGAAATTGTATTCAAGATTGCAAAGCTAAAAAGTTACAGAAGTGGGATTTGAAGGGGAAAGGAGGGCTTCAAACTCAGGAGGCTGGATTCAGAAATTTGTTTCTTAACACCTACACTAAACTGCAGGAGAAGAGGTCTGGAGTATCTTGTGGTAGCTATAGAGATGAGATGCTTACAAAGACAAGGTCATAAAGGGTGGTCTACCAGAAGATAAGTGATGAGATGACAGAATTAAAGGTGGATAATAATGATAAATACAGAGGACAGCCACAGGGGGAATGGAACTTTTGTTCCTGGGAGATGGGAGAAATGGCATTAAAGAAAATTTTGAGAATCTACAGAAATTGATTCTTAAAATTCAGTAAGCAAGGACTGGGAGCTGGAAAAGTGAGACCTGGGAAGACTGCACTCGATAGAGTACATGAGGTTTGAGAGCAAGACTTGGTGTCATCAAAAACTGAATTTTAGTCTTGACTCTATCAAGAAACCTTTATGTCATCCTGCAGCTGAAAATGTACTCCTCTTTGCATTAGGGTTCTAGCAATAACTTCTGTAAGCCAGGAAACTTAATAAGCCTTACACACATTACTTATTTAACCTTTATTCATAACCTTATGACATATATATGATTATTATGCCCAGATCACAGATGAGGAAATACTAATGAGTTTAAATTAACAGCTCATCTTCACAGTCAATGAGACAGCTGGGATTTTCAGCCAGATCTAGCTGATCCCCATAGTCTTTTAAACCACTGGGTCATACTGATTCTTTCCAGATGTTCTCGAAGAGAAAAAATAGGTTTGAGAACCTAATCCACAACGATGGTGTATAAATATAGGAAGGCAGGAAGTTGAGAGCAAAGACAACTGTGGAAATTGAGAATCAGTTATTTGAAATCGAATATGTGTGTAGCACCCACCCCAAGGACACAGTTGGAGTGCTGGCTAGGAAGAACTTCACCCCAGAGTTGTGAGCAATTTTTTAAGTGGGGGCACTTGTTGGGTGGGTGGTTGAGGTATGAGATGTATATGAGTGGTTTGAAGAGAATTCAATTAAATTGGATCATTTTAAAAGTGAGAAGACAATGAAAATAGATCTTCATCAACTTGCTTTTCCTAAGTGTAGACATTATTTCACAAGAATTTTCCTCTTAATGATGCAGGAAGGATTTGGGGTTACTGATTTACAAATTGGGATACACATTTTTCAAGGAAAGTAAAATGTTCAAATATATATACAGATGCCATCCTTTTCATTTAATTTTTGGCTTGGAAAATGCTAAAATACAAAAAGCTCAAATTGTTTCCAAAGTGCTGCTGTAACTTAATATCTGCCATCAATAATTTCCATGTATAAAGGCATTTCCAGACATACTAATATTGCAAGCAGGCACAGTTGGAAATTCTATTAAAGCAATGGTAGATATAATTCCTTGATGTATTTGTAAAACGTACAATAGGTCAACTAAGACCATTTAAACTCAATGCTCCAATAATCATTTATTCAGCTTCTAGATGATCTCTGTAATTCAAAGGATTTAGGCAAACATTTCTTTAGAGCAAATATCACAAAAATAGGAAGCAGAGGACACTTTCCAGATCTGGACTAATCAATCATCAAACCCTTACTGAAAGCCTATAATATATGCATGGTACTTGTGTCTTGAAGATTTTGCCAGATTTGAATTCATATGAATTATCTTTTAGACTTCAACATATTTTATAACTCTAAGATCAGAACAGAATTATTAGGCTTGTTTCCCCACAAGATACACAGTGGTGATGTGTTTTGCTAGAAAAGAAAAAAGGATTTGAATTTAGTACTTTATTGCTTCCAGTTTTCAGTCTATGTGTGTCAGGCTGAGCTGCCTTAAGATTTAAGTTTGCATGAAAATTTGATGCCATGAGTGTGCAAATAACATCTGAACTCTAACAATTTTAATCAGTGGAATTTATCTTAAGGAAATAATCATTTTGGGAGCAAAGATTTATCTGTAAGAATATTTTTTGGTTATTTTCTTTAAAATAAAAGGTATAAATCTATTTATTCCACATCAGGATTATTGGAGTGCAATTATAAAAACAAGGGTAGGCTATGCATAATACAGTCAGCTGGAAAAATCTTGGGTTCCAGAGTGCCAGTTCCTGGGTTGAAATGCTGTTTCTGCCACTTTCATGCTATGAAATCTTGGGCCAAATACCCAACCTCTACTGTGCTCCATTGTATTTTTTGTAAAGTGCCTACTGTATACAGTTGTTGTAAAGTTAAATGAGACAATCCATATAAATGTTCTTTGCAGTGGTGTCTGACTCAAAGGTAATTCTAAGTATAAACTATTATTATAATGTAATCATTAAATATTATATGTAAAAATTAAACTTTAAATGTTTGTAATTAAATATATTACATAAAATAGTGTATTACATATTTTAATAAGGCAAAATATATAATGGAAGACACTGTACAATCTTATGTCATTTATTTATGCAAATAAAATGCTTGAAAAGATATATACCAATACATAAAAACTGTTACTTTTGTATGCTGGTATGGATGGTTTCTACTATTTTTTTTGTGTGTTATTTTATTACCCATTTTTCCAGATTTCCTTCAATGAACATGTATTGTTTTTATAATAGAAAGTATAAAGCAATAAAAATAAAATAAATTGCATGGCATATATTGATCCATTACAAAGTTAAGAGGACTTCAGGAGAAGTTGCTGCTTTTAGTATGTCAATAGATCCTGAGGCAAGAGACGTTAATGACACCAAAAAGACCACAGGGAGAGGAGAGGTGTGAAGGGGACTTCGTGTATTCAATATAAAGTAATAGAATTTGAGGTTGATGACAGTAGGACCAAAAAGTCAATGTCTGCTGAAAACAAAAAATGTGCAATTTCAACCTCAAGATCACTATCCCTGAAGTAGAAAATAATTGTTTCTAATGATCTGGAAATAGACTGGTCTTACCTTGAGTTAAATATGTAAGGCCTTGATTAAATTCATTAACCTCTTTATGTTTTCTTTGGGGTTATTTTTATTTTCAGCTCATTTTTAGGTGTTATTTCAGCATCTGAGACTATCCACCCCCATGGTAAGACACAAAACTGGAAGGACCTTTGATCATTCCAAATGGTGTTTCTACACCTTCAGTGTTGGTTTCCCTAATGTACCTTCTAACTTTGATTTTTTTTTTTTTTTTGGTACTCTTTTTATGATGCCAAATTGTTTGGTAAAATCACTGCTGGTTGCTGGTCTCTAAGATTTCATTATATATATATATGTGCATGTGTGTATATATATATACACACATGCACATATATATATACACACATATATGAATATGTATATATACATAATATCTCCCCAGTGGCTCAGCAGTAAAGAATCCACCTGCAAGAGCCATAGGAGATGTGGTTTTGATCACTGGGTCAGGAAGATCCCCTGGAGGAGGGCATGCAACCCACTCCAGTATTCTTGCCTGAGGAATGCATGGGCAGAGGAGTCTGATGGGCTATAGTCCATAGGGTCTCAAAGAGTCAGACGGGAATGAAGTGACTTAGCGTGCACGCACACATAATATCACATTCTTGTTGCCTTCTCTTTATTGCCTTCGACAGTGACGTGTTATCAGCAAAATCACAGTCTTGTGTCCATGAGCACTGCAAATGTCCTTCTGACTGACATATGATTATTTGTGGGTTCTTTATAAAAATTTAGCTGAACTGTGAATCATCCCATAGGCTTTAACATTTTCTAAAGTCAACTCCTTTGGCATAATTACATGATTTTGAGCTTTTATTAAAAATGGTACAGTGTGATTAAATCCATGAAATTTCAACCACATGACTTCATAACTGGAAAGAGAAGAATGTTTAAATAATCCCAATAGTTTTTTGTGACAGCAAAGTCCCAAACATTAACTTGAAATAAAATAATTAAACTATGCTGAGACAGTCTAAGTCAGTGCTTGGGAAAAGGCCTCATTTCCCTGTCCCCTATTATTGGGTATTCCATGAGTTCAAGGAAAAGAGGTGCTGTTTTCAGTTTATTGCCGAACTAGCTTTTCAATCAAATTAATAATCACCTTCCTAGGGACGGAAATATCACTCTCATGCTCACTGCCAAACAACAAAAAAAGAAGAGATTCATAAATGTTTGTTGAACAAATAAAGAAGAGCCTTCCCATCTTTTGCTGGATTAGGATTAGATGACTGTAGGCAGAGAGTCTGCTTCTGTCAACAAAGAACTTAATTATTCACAGTGATTGCTAATGTCAGCTGTTGGAAGGCAGCATTTTCGGAGGACTAGTGGAATTTCCTACTAAGTGTGCCAGAAGAAAATGACTCTGCATCCTGATTTTATCCCAAGTACAACAAAACAACTGGCCTGGGAAGTTTGTCTACACATATATCAAGCTTTAGTTCACCCACATAATTTTAAAAGCAAGAAACCTTAATATGTTCGTTTTCTTCTTTCCATTTTTATCCAAAATCACCGGTTGTTACTTATTCATTGCTGGCAAACTGTTGACTTTATAGATGCTGAACATTAGCCAGCATAAGACCATGAACTTGGCACTTGTAAATTCAGACCTCTCTCTGTTGGTGCCCAGCAAAATGGCCTCTGTCGCTTTCCTTTGAATACACTGAATGACTCAGCAGAATCATTCACAACTTAAAATGTGCACAGTTGCTGAAATAAAACATGCATAATTTCAACTATAAAGATCACTTTTTGTAAATGGTGTTAAAATAGGATAGGGAACTTCGCTGGTGGTCCAGTGGCTAGGACTCTGTGCTCCCAATGCAGGGGGCCTGGGTTTCATCCCTAGTCAGGGAACTAGATCCCACATACTGCACTTAAGAGTTCACACACCGCAAATAAAGATGCCATGTGCCACAACGAAGATCAAAGATCTCATGTCCTACAACTAAGACCTGTCATAGCCAAATAAATAATTAAATGTGTATATACATACATATATATAATACATATATATATGCACATACATATATAAGTTTCCGACTCTGTGTGACCCCATAGACAGCAGCCCACCAGGCTCCCCAGTCCCTGGGATTCTCCAGGCAAGAACACTGGAGTGGGTTGCCATTGCCTTCTCCATATATATATATTTGTATGTATATAAAAATAATTAAATGTATATATAAATACATATATATGTATTTGTAATTGGTAGGGTATCTTTTCTTTCAATGTATAATGGATATCTTTGCCTTACCCTACCCACCTTGTAGTATTTTAAACTTGATCCCAATTGCCCTCTAGTCTTAAGAAAATAAAATCTAGGTAGGGTTCATTAAAAGCTGTCATTCTTTTCTATAATTTAAAGTGGCCTAAGAAAGATTTCTAAAGAATCCCTAGAGTATATAGACTGAAGGGAGCTCATGTCTTTGATAGTAAGATGCCTGTGACAGAGAAGTAGTGATACAGCACTAAATCCAGTTAGGTTAATAAGGAAAGCTTGGTTTTCAGGTTGGAGATATGTTGACTAGTAGACTTACTGTTGTTTAGTGAGTCAGTCAGTCACGTCCACCTCTTTTTGCAACCCCATGGACTGTAGCCAGACAGGCTCCTCTGTCTATGGCAAGAATACTGGAGCTGGTTGCCATTTCCTTCTCCAGGGGATTTTCTCAACCCAGGGATCAAACTCAAGTCTCCTGCTTGCCAGGCAGATTCTTCGCCACTGAGCTACCTGGGAAGCCCACCCACAAATTCATACACGTGGTAAGACTGCATGGAACTAAATACACAAAATGAAAAAAAGTTCAAGCAGCTGAGCACAAATGTTTTAATTCTATAAAGTGAAATTTCCTTTAAGAGTTATCTACAGTTCAAAGCTCACTTCTATGAAGTATCAAATCCATCAGCCTTTTAAGAGACATAAAATTATGAAAAGGTATCACCAGAACCTACCTAAACATTTCAGCTAAGGGTCAAGAGAAAGTTAAGTGTGTTGTCACACAGAAATCCAAAGAGAATATCAGAAGGAAACAAGTTCAATATAGTCATACTAATGTTGCTAAAAGAACTGGAGTGGAAGCCCAGGATAGTGAGCAAGTGGGAGAAGGAAAGAAAACATGGTTCAAACAGATCCTGGGAGAAAACCCAGGACAAATTCTGCCTTTGGCATTATCTACTACTACTAAGTCGCTTCAGTCGTGTCCGACTCTGTGGGACCCCATGGACTGCAGCCTACCAGGCTTCTCCATCCATGGGATTCTCCAGGCAAGAACACTGGAGTGGGTTGCCATTTCCTTCTCCATTGGCATTATCTAGGGAACCCTTATCTTTTTTTTTTTTTTTTTTTGGTATAGGGAATAATAGTAATAGACTCTAATAATAGTCTTCTTGTTGCGAAACCAGTCCAAATCCTACCAAGTTAAAAAGAAGTCCATCTTTGACTTATTGGGTTTAGGTGGTAACCCATATCCTTCCACACCGAAGAGATAAGTTCTGGCAAGAACCAGATCTAGGAGACCAGAAGGGGAGAAAACATTGAGATGTTAAGAAAAAAACAAACAAAAAATACACTTAATTTGAAGAAAAAAAAAAAAAAAAGCTAGAACCATTTAGAGAATAGGCAGTGATTCCAGAATTTCAACAGAAGGATCTTCAGAAAAAAACACCCAGTTTGAAAGAGAAGGGCTTCCCTAGTGGTTCAGCTGGTAAAGAATCTGCCTGCAATGTAGGAGACCTGGATTTGATCCTTGGGTTGGGAAGATTCCCTGGAGAAGAGAAAGGCTACCCATTCCAGTATTCTGGCCTGGAGAATTCCATGGACTGTATAGTCCATGAAGTCGCAAAGAGTTGGACAGGACTGAGTAACTTTCACTTCTCACTTTTGGAAGAGAATGAAGTCTTCAAGCTGCATTTTCATAAAAGGAAATATGCCATTTATATTTAGATGTTATGCTAGAGGTTAATAAAAATATGAAAAGTTGAAAGGATGGTTTATTTGCATTTTCCTTAGGACTGAGAAAACATATATTGCTCATATTAAAAATATTTATCATTTTTGGGTACAATTGGAAAATGGATAAAAATTTGGGGAGGAGGGCTAAAGCTTCCCCTTGACCCTCGCTGCCTCCTGAACTGAAAGAATTGAAGCTAGCATGCAGAGTCTCTTCAGGAAATTTTAATCAAATAAATATATTAATAGAAGTGAGATGTGTTTTTTATCAAAAACATTACCATGGATACATATAGCTTTTTCTATTGAATCTGCAGACCATTTCTTCTTGATGTATAAGTAACAAAATATGCAGTGGAGAATAAAAGCCCTCACCCATCTTGCTTAGTTTGTGCATCTCCACATTTTCTAGATATCTTTGTTTGTGATTCTTCTAAACTCAGTGGGATTCTTAACATCACTTTAAATTCTTGAATTCTGTCACATTTCATTACTGTGAATCATAATACTACCTATGGCTGCCCCACCTTAAACGTGAGTGAATGTGAACCTAAGGACACAAAGGGTTTCAGAGACAAAAAAGGCAACAGCTGTTTATGAAAAGCAACGTGTGAAGTAGATTGTAGGGGGAAAAAATGATTGTTTCAAACACACAATCTTGCAAAATGGTACAGAAGGCTGGAAAAAGTTTTACTGCTTTCAACACGTTGCTCTTTTGCAGCAGGTAATATGTGTTCACTGTGACTTCCTCTCATAGTATCTGCCATCTCATTTTAGCTGGTGGTGTGAAAGGCTCCAGGGCTGGTAGTGTTCATCAGTGATCTGAATACACCACTGCTCATAGCCCCCATTGTTAACAGAGCAAGAGCTGACAGCTTGAATGCTGGAAGAAGCAGGAAACAAAGTAAAACAGATGTCAAAATATCCTGTGCTTGTCTGGGCATAACTAGCATGCTGAGGAATCAATTGCTAAAGAAAATCTATTTCTATCTATTTCCTACCTACTCCTGAGGTTCTTTGGCTAAAATATTTTAATATCATCCCCCTTCTCCAAAGAAAACCATCACATATATATTAGTCCCAAACTCATGAGAAACCATACAATCATTATCTACAACATTCTCATTCTAATAAGATGTATTTCTTCCTTAGTGACAGAGTTTCTCGCATTTGGAGGACAATATCCTTTCAGGGAGTCAGAGTAATAAGAAAATTTCCAGCTGCTGCTACCATTCATAGTACATACATGTCCACTGGAAATACGAAAAAATGTTCTATAAAGGGCTTTTATACTGCCTTACTGGAAATGATTTTTTTTTTAATGATAAAAATAAGTTTCTAATTTTCTTTTATTTTCACCTAGGTCATAGTAGGGTGTCTTGCACACAGTGGTCACTTAACAAATCCTGCAAAATTATATCCAAGGACCTGGCAGTTGAAAAACTATGTTGGGGACTGGGAAGGAGTGTAAAGTCATCAGTTTTCTAAAAGTGATTATGAATTAAAGAAGATACTAGAGAACTACTCAAGGAAATCAATCAACATTCTTCTGCTTTCAACTTCATTGCATCTGTGAGTTCCTGAGGGCAGTAACCACCATGTAAGTTTCTTCCCAACACTAATGCCACTGCTTAGAACAACGTATGGCTTATGTTCAGCTCTGTTGAATGTTAAAAGCCTGTGTGGCTTCAAAAGGGCCTCATACTTGGCTGAATGCTTTGCCATCGTCATCTTGAAATTCTTAATACTTTTTGAACAAGGTATCCCACTTTTCAGCTTTGCACTCACCCTTGCCTATTATGTAGGCAGTCCTTCACTCAGTACATATGTGAAATGAGTAAAAATAAATGAACAAGAACAATGACTACATAGCTTTTCCATCCTATGAGTTCCAAAATTTTCAATTAAGTTTGGAGGCCCTCAAATTTAGTCTCTCGAACTTCCCTGAAAGTAAATGCAGCTTTAATATTCAAAGTTTCATGAATGGCATCCCTTTAAAAAAAAATAAAAAGGAATTATAGCACACATCTAGTGTTATTTCAGTGTATTTCAACATAACACTGTTAAAAAATTTCTGCCCGAAAGTAAAGCGAAAGCGTTAGTCACTCAGTCATGTCTGACTCTTTGCGATCCCATGGACTGTAGCCTGCCAGGCTCCTCTGTCCATGGAATTCTCCAGACAAGGATACTGGAGTGGGTTGCAATTCCTTTCTCCAGGGGATCTTCCCGACCCAAGGACCAAACCCTTGTCTCCTGCATTGCAGGCAGATTCTTGACTGTCTGAGCCACCAGGGAAGTCCCAAAATATCTGCTTACCACATTGTAAAGCATTCTAGACGTGAGAGCCAAGGAGTTGACACAGAAAGGAAATGATGATCTTATTCATCTGCTGCTGCTGCTGCTGCTGCTAAGTCGCTTCAGTCGTGTCCGACTCTGTGCGACCCCATAGACGGAAGCTCACCAGGCTCCCCCGTCCCTGGGATTCTCCAGGCAAGAATACTGGAGTGGGTTGCCATTTCCTTCTCCAATGCATAAAAGTGAAAAGTCAAAGTGAAGTCGCTCAGTCGTGTCCGACTCTTAGCGACCCCATGGACTGGAGCCTACCAGGCTCCTCCATCCATGGGATTTTCCAGGCAAAAGTACTGGGGTGGGGTGCCATTGCCTTCCCTGCTTATTCATCTAACATGTGATAAATATTTAAGTTGTATCACGTGTAACAGAAAACAGAAAAATACAAGGAATTGAAATGAAACATGCAGCTAAATGATTGTTCAAAAATTGACTGTAAAGGAAAAGCACAGGGGAAAAATAGGAGAAGACAAGAGTGTGACATTTTCTTAATGTATTTAATATTTGTCAAATGGTAAAATGCATAGACCAAAGCTCAGAAGTGAAGAAATACAGATATGTTCATAGAAGCTGAAAAAAGTAGACATTTCAGCATTTAAGATAATCATAATCATCTACTCTTGTGTCAATAACTTGTTCCCTCTGATATGTTGGTTCAACTAAGTAGTAAGCCATACTAAAAAACTATAATAATTTAGGCAATATGTTTCTGATACTAGTATAACTAGTTAATTGATTCAAAATCATATCTGATGGACAAAACTTGGTACATAAAAGAACTTAATGTACTTAATATTTCACAAAGATAGCCTAAAATCATTAAAGAAGAGAAAAGTCATTCAAAAATGATGCTGGGATAATATTGAACTATCTGGAAAACACATATAATTTAAGTCCTTGCTTTACATCATACACCAAAGTAAATTCCAGATAGATTAAACATTCAAATCTAACAAAATAAAACTACAAAATCACTAGATAAAATTATCTATATTTATTTATAAGCTAGATAGAAGACTCTTAAAACTCAAATGGAAGAAACAAATGCCAAAACAAAACATAAATACTTTGTGCTATATAAAATTTAAACATGAATATACTGAAAAACAAAATATTTACAACATATGTGACCAAAAAAACCAAATCAATGATATAGTGACAGAAAAGTGGAAGAAAGAAATATGCAAACAATTTTTTAAAATGTACATTAATACACAGAAAATTATATATTAATAAATTACAATAATAATGAGATGCCATTTTAAATTACTATAATGGATACCATAGTGTGTTGCCCAGATTCCATTTGGGGACTGAAATTCTCATTACTTCAGCTCCTAGGGGTAATGGCAACAGACAGATTTTAGCTGTGTCCCTTTCCAGAAGGGTCATTAAATGAAGAGAGACATCCTACATCCTGCCCGAGGTCACATGCCCTGCTCTAGCAGCCTTCACCTAATGACTAGCCCAATGTAAGAGCACAAAGTCCTGCTGCCTTGTGCAAAGCTGGGGCCAATCTGAAAAGCTACTCTAGCTCTGACATTTCCAGAAAATTGCCTGAGGCTCTTGCCATTGCATTTCAATTCATTCATCCACTTACACAATTCTGCTTCCCTCATCTCTTACCTGTGTTGCCCCCAAGAGCTCTCTTCAATAAATATCCTATATGGACATCTCAGAGTCTGTTTCCCAGAATTCTCTACCTATGATATTGGTAAAAGAAGGAGGGTGAGAAAAATCTAGACCTGCAATGAGAAAGATGTTAAGCATCCATTTCAACCTCAAAACCAGCTTCAGTGCAGGGACTATAGCTCATTTCACTAACTTTACTCTTGCCAATTTTCCTGAAAAAGACAGCAACCATAAGCCTAGAGGACTAGTCATTATACAAAGCTAGTATATCTGAGTGGCACAAGGCATAGTGTGCAGTAGCAGCTTCAGCAACATCACTCAGTTGAACCACACTCATTCCTCAACTGCTGGACATGGCAGCACACAGCTCACAACCAAGTTCTTCTCCGGAAGAGTAGCCCTCAGCTGAAGGGAAACTCCTCATTTAAGGTCATGCCCCTCCCAGATCGGGCTGCATGTTGTTATAGGCCATTGAGACCCAGTTGCTTTGCCTCAAGACTGGACAGTTTTGAAGGGACACCCCAGCTCTCAAATTCTCTTGAAAGGTCAGTAAAACCCTTGTTGAAGTTGCATTGTACTTCAATTTCTCCCTCTGTCTTATCTTGCTAACCTTACCCCTCACTTGTATTGTGCCTAGTAAATCTTTTGCACAAAAATCTTGGAGTCTGTTTTTAGGGAACCCAAGCAATGACACCCATCACACTGGGAAATGATGAAAAAAAATATATTGTATAGGTCTTATTTGGGCATAATGAAGAAGAGCAGGTTTTCCTAAAATATGGCTGATAGAAACTTGTTATTTTCTGGAGGACAAGTTGACATAAAATATAATTTCTGAGGTCATCATATTTTGTATCTTGATTCATACTAAAGAAATAATTATGGAAATATTCAAAGATTTGGCATAAATGTGCTTAGCAGTTACTGTGTTCACTATAGTAGCAGAGAGAGAAAACACACACAAAAATCTACAAACAGGTAAATCATTAAAGAAATTATTTAACAGAAAAAGGAGTATCAGTCATTAAAACGATTTTATCAAATATATAATAATATGGAAGGGGCTACATATTAAATTTTAAAAGAGTTGCTGAAAGTTATATAAAGTATGATTGCATTTCTGTTGGGAAAGAAAAAGAAGTGTATATTAACTCACATTCAAGAATCTTGCACTTTGTCATTTTTCTGCATTGTAGGAAAAGATTGAATTTAGTAAACTGAGGACAACTGTCTCCTCAAGGCTTACATGGCTCTCTTAAGAAATTGGTTTCCAAATCTATAGCCAAAAATTGGGAATTCTATATCATCTTAATAGTTCCTTTGGAAGATTGATGATTATGCTTGTCTAATGGTTCTCTTCAAAATCTCCTCTTTAAGATCAATACTTTTAGGCTCTTAAAATTATGCATTTTTGCATAATATCATGGAAATGATTATTCACTAATGTCCCAAACTTTAAATATATATTGAATTAATGTGGTCACAGACCCTTCCTGAATAAAACCATATGAAAGGTCAGAAGTTTTTCTCTGAACAGTTGCTTGGTTATACAGGCTAGAAAACCTCAGTGTTCAGCATATCCTCTGCAAAGAATTTCTTCCGCACTAGCTCTGAGGCCCTGAGAAGACTCTCACTGTCATGTAGCAGGTATGTCAGTCCCGATGAAGCATGGTATTGATAGAATTAGGGAATACAGAGAGCTGGAGCCCTCTGATGAATCATTCCCTTGGAGTTCTGGCTTTCCCTTATGTTACACTTATTAAGACAGAATCTAACCTGCTGAGAAAGGACAGGCAGTACTAGTTCAAAAACTCTTAAGATTACCTAGATAATTGATTGATACTAGAGAAATAGATGATAGATACAGGTGATAGATTATAGGTAGGTAGATAGACAGCAGAAGTGCTGAAATACATGGAATCTCTGTTAGATTTGTTTCTAGTCTATTCCAACTAGCTTTCTAGGACTCAATACCCAAATTTCCAGCAGTATAAGAAAAATGTTGACAATGGTAAATTCTGAATAATGATTTTTTAGTCTTTTCCATTTTCTTCGTATACATATGTATTCTAAGTTGTGATACACATATATATTGCTTTTATGCTCAGAAACATTATGACAACATATTTGTAATAAGTATAACAGATGATTATACTTGCTCTATAAAGCGCTATATATACATACATATATATATAGGACAAAGTTCACAAAAAATTAAAATTAGAAAAAGTACCATTAAAAAAAACTGATAAAAGACATAAATTACACATATACTTTTAGAATCTGAACTAAATGAAGGAAGTAAAAAAACACACATGGTTTACTTATCAAATTAGTGAACACTAAAAAGGACAATAAAATGTGATGCTAGTAAGAATAAGACAGAAACTATCATAGTGGTAATGGATCAAGAAATCATATTAAAAATTTGAAAACATTTTGGCAAGAGATTTCAAGAATTTTTAAAAATATGCTTTCTTTTAACTTCTTTTACTTTAATCCTCCTGCTTGAAATCTTGCCTAGAAAAGAGTAATAATTAAAAATATGCAGATAATATATGCAAATATACACTGTCAGTATTACTTAGCAAAGAAAAACATTCCATGATATGTATATTTATGTAAATATCAAAAGGTATTTGCCTTAAAGTCAGTTACAAATAGTTTTAGCTTTTATACATTAAGGTTGTATGCGTGTATGTGTGTATACGTGTGTACTGTGTGTGCTGTTATAGGAGTAGATAGCAAAAGGTGACATGGTCTCAATAAAGAAGAGAAAAACTGAAATGCAAAAAGTCCAAATAACAAGAACTGTTTCCGAGTGAGAGGGTTTGTGATTCCCTTTATTCTCTCCCTATTTATATTTTTTCATTTCCCAAAATTTTTTACCCAAGGTATGTAATCCTTGGGAGATCGGAAAAGAAAAATAAAGCAATAAATCTGAGGTTCCCACAAAATCTTTCATTAAATGTATATTATTCAACTAAAGATGATATTATATGGTATTGAGCTCAACAGAATATTATTCAAAATATCTGGATTTAAGTCCTTGCTCTAACCGTTTCTAGCAATGTGACTTAAGTCTTGTCTGTTTACTGATTGCTTGATAATAGGAGATTTATTTAATTCCTCCAAGCTTCAGTTTTCACATCTTTAAAATTATTATAATGTGGATTCCACAGCATCGTTGGGGGGATTAAATAACTCTAAAAGGGATGCCTCGAGCCATGTGCCTGACACCCTTTAGGGGTTCCATCAATGTTTGTTGAAGGTAAAACAGTTGGGTGGTTCCATCATTGAAAATCACATGTTTTAAAGTGTAGAAACAACCTCACTTCACAGTTCTGGGTCACAATGTCCTACCCAGACAAAAGAATATCCTAAAAATAATCTAAGCCTCTGGATACTAACCAATTATCAGAGCAATAACAGTGTGACTATTAGTTCTGGCTTCAAATCATTTTTCTCCTTTTTACTTAGTCTTTATTTTCTTTTAACCTTTCTGTTTGTTTGCTTGCTTGATTTATGGAGTTAGCCAACTTAAATTATAGTCCCAAGATTTGTCCAATTCTTTATGTTTTAATTAATGGTAAACTTTCATCATTCCACATTTAAAGCAGTATCACTCTATGCATTAAATTCATAAGAGAAAAATTTTTCCTAAAAAGGAGAAATAAGGAAATAAAAAAGGATGGATATCTGTATTCATTTTAGACATTTTAGACATGGTAGTTCCAAAGGACTGCGAAACAGAAATTAATCCCACTGCCTGTGGAGTTCTGAGGATGTGCAGGGCAGCAGATCTCATTTAGAATCCTCCTTTGCCATCTATTAAGAAGTGAGCATGGCAGAGTTGGCCATGGGGAGGCTTTTTGATTCTCAATTCCTCTGAACATTGTCAGTGTTTAATCAATAGCTAGTCCAGGCATCATTAAACATGTGCTCTCAGTTCAAGGTCCTCTGATCGGGATGGTTGAGGGAATTGCTCAGTTTTGCTGTAAAGTGCAGAAAAGGGGGCCTACATTCAGGTTAGCCTACTTGAAAGAGACACAGTTTTAAACAGTATTGCATTAAATGAGACCTGTTTTAATGGGTCACGTGGAAGATCAATTATTCTTCTTCTCCTAATTCTTGCTTCCAAAGTAGGATGTATCCTACTGAATTTGAGATTCAGCACTTATTAATTTATGCTTTCTACAAGGAGAGGGGTTAGCAAATATGTCAGTCATTGGAATGAAGGAAGCCTATTCTTCCACATCTTATATTTTCTATTTCGATGATTCCATACAAATTTAAATTCCTTGTACTGTGAGTTTAATCAACTGTTTGAAAAACCAAGACAGTCTATTTTGACATAATTCAGAGTGCGGCTTCAAGGACTAATACACAATTTTTTCTTTCTGGTTTTAATTCATTGTTCTGATACTTTTGTGATATGGCACTTAGTAAAACCATCACCAGCCTCATGGAAATACCAAGAGATGAAATAGTGTAGTTCCTATACCACGGGGCCTCTCATAAAAGTTATAATGAGAAATACATAATATTGTTAAATTATTTTCTTTTGGAAATAAGGCCAGGTTGAAACTAAACTTTTTTCAAACTTAAGAAATTTTAAAAATGTGAGTTGTAGGAATCAGAGCATTCCCTCTAGACAAAGAGGACTAATTAGTCAGTTTGATAAAGTAGTAAAATTTGCATTCTTTTCCCTTGAATTCAGGAGAAAATTGAAATTGTAAACATTTTTCCAACATATGACAGAGAAAAATATTAGTGGCAGAAAAATCAATCCAACCATTCTACTGCAATTACTACAAGTTTGAGCCATATACTATGTTCACTTTTCAAATAAATGAATGTGAGCACTGAGATTATGGCAAAGTAACAGGCAAAGTTATTTTGCCTGTTATAACAAATAACAGTCACTGTTATTGCTATTGGTTCATAATCTGTGAATTTCATTTAGTAGGGATCAACATAATAAAGGCTTCTAGTAATGGCACCCCACTCCAGTACTCTTGCCTGGAAAATACCATGGATGGAGGGCCTGCAGTCCATGGGGTCGCTAAGAGTCAGACACGACTGAGCAACTTCACTTTCACTTTTCACTTTCATGCATTGGAGAAGGAAATGGCAACCCACTCCAGTGTTATTGCCTGGAGAATCCCAGGGACAGCGGAGCCTGGTAGGCTGCCGTCTATGGGGTTGCACAGAGTCGGACACGACTGAAGTGACTTAGCAGCAGCAGCAGCAGTACATGTGAAACCATACAATATAAAACCTTCAAATCAAACTTTAAACAATGTCAGACAATAACAAACCTTGGAAACCCTTTCTTTTTACTTTGTTACAAGTCATTAGGTTTGTTATTAAATAATACAGCAAAACTTTATAATTTGATGCAAATCTTATGTTCTTAGAATGAATACACAAATGGTTAAACTGATTTTGATAAAACTAATTTTAAAACTCTGAAAAATCACACTACAAATTTGTATATGGTTTATATGACTTTTTTGGTAAAATAAAATTGATATAGCTAATACCCTGTGTTAACCTATATTATTAGGGAAAAGAATTTGAAAAAGAATAGATATATGTATATGTAATAACTAAATACCTTTGCTGTACACCTGAAATTAACACAACATTGTAAATCAACTGTGTGTGTGTGTGTGTGTTAGTTGCTCAGTCGTGTCTGACTCTCACAACTCCATGGACTGTGGCCCTCCAGGGTCCTCTGTCCATGAGATTTCCAAGGCAAGAATACTGGAGTGGGTTGCCATTTCCTCCTCCAGGGGATCTTCCCAACCCAGGGATTGAACCCAGGTCTCCTGCATTGTAGGCAGATTATTTACTGTATGAGCCACCAAGGAAACCCCCAAAATAAAGACTCCATATAAAATAAAAGTGGAAAAATAAAAACTTTAAAAAGTCTGTAGAAAAGAGAGTTATCAGAATAATTTTTTTGTCTTGATAGATTTCTTTAAAAAATTCATACGGTTGAATATACATAAGTACAAATCCTGTAGCTTCAGAGATCTTAACTGTGACAGTCCAAAGTGCCAGGATCGCTCACCAACCATAAGGCAATGAGCTTGACTTGTTCTGCTTGATTTATAACTCATTTTCCACATAGCACTCCATTATGAACCCTTTAAATTTTAATTGGTGTCTTTTCTTTCCTTAAAATGCTTTAACAATAAGTCCGGTCATCCAAACACCTTCCTTTGAACAGATGTTTGTTTTCAGAACTGGATTCAATTGATCAGCTCTGTCTAAAAGGCATATCCCATATCTACCCCTTACAAGCTGAGTGTCCTTCCTCAAGTTGCTTAAATGTTCTAAACCTCATTATTTACATTGCTAGAAGAGTAATAACAGGAGTACCCACCCCACAGTGTTTTAGGAAGCATAAATGAAACAGTGAATATAAACATAACACTGTGCCCCAATAGATAACATACACTCTATGAATATTAGTCATTGTTATCATGTAAAAACAGGCCCCACATTCACACAGCTTGTTAGGTGCAAAGCTGGGATTCTAACTTAGAGCTGTTTGGTGCCAAGGCTTATGATCTTCCCACTATGCACTCTGTATATCAGATGTCTTAAGGGAGATTTGGATGAATGTTGGCTCCCATTCAGTTCACAGTCAAAATCCTCTAACACGGGCCTGTAGAGCAGCATCTTTACATTTTCAATTGAAGTGAGACCCATAAGATTTGGACACCAGACACAGGAGGCAAGGTTGACATTCTGTTGTGCACGCTTAAGAGTTTGACTTGTATTCTTGCCCAGACAGAAGGCCAGCCCACCACAGCCCAGACCAACCAGTGTGGGAGTCTACAGAAGGAGCCAATTTTTATTTTCAAGAGGGAACACAGAGAATCTTCTTAAATTCCCAAACTTGGGATGAAATAGGACTAAATTATCATATCACATAGCCCAGAAGAGAGAAGCTTAGTAAAGGTTACATGGCAGATGTATTCAACTTCTTTTCCCCTTCAAAAAGTATAAAGCACACTGCAGCCTACTTCCTCATGGTGCTTATTGATTTCAGAGCAGTCCTCTATAGGGCTGTAAACCAAAGCCTGTGATTCCAAGGCTGTATTAAACCTTGTGAACCTGGGTTTCATTATCTTTAAAATGAGAGTAATAATATCTGCCTCTTAAGGTTGTTGTGAGATTTAGAGATAAAATTTTAAAAATTATGGTCGTTAGTATTACTAATGGACACAACCAAAATTACTTCCAAACTGTAATTACTTAGATTCTATAATTTGATGTCTCAATGAATTAATATGTCTGAACAAAGACTAGGCTTGCTCAGCCTCCAGATGAATGTCAACCCAGAGGACCAAGCTTGAGGAGACTTGCCTTTCCCTGGGCATGCTCCACATCCCAGTAGCCTTAATCCACCCAACCAGCAAGCCTGCAGGGGCAGGAGTCATGGGATCTTGATTGTTAGGTCAATGGTTATATTCTTGTCTTATGACTACTAAACAGATAATCCTTGAAAAGTTTTCTGTGTCAGAGTTTGATTCCTTTCCTGCCTATCTCCTTCTTTGGCTCAAACTTGAACTCTATTCTGTGCCTATGCTTATAGACAACACCTCCACTTGCCTTCAGAACTCAAATTCTCAGAATATGTATGTATCTCCTGAAGATTCCGTACACAGCCTGACTTCCAAATAGTGTCCCAGGCCTTTCCCTCAGGTTTTGTGTCTTATTCCTTGTCCTGTGAAAAGGAAATGATTGGACATGACACCCTTGATTCTTACCAGAGCTGTGCCCTCGACTCCCATGTATAAACATATGTATATTCTGTCTTTATGAACTGGCTGCTCTGTATCAAGGTCTAGGTCTACAAAGCCCTAGGTGCTCTGCCCACTCTTGTGTGAAGGCCAGTCTGATGTCCTCACATGCTCTGACATTGACAGCAAGACCTGGGATTTCAGAGAACCAATAGGCAGACCATCACACGGAATGGCAGGTTCATATCTTTGCTAAATCTGGGATTTAAAATTCTGTCCATGATGCTTTTACATGAAGCTTGGTGATAAATCTAGGCTTGGATTTGGTTAACTTTTTACATTCCATTTACTTCCACAGATAATTTGTGGCTGTGTATGGTCTAACCAAAGCTGTAGTTTAAAAGGAAGGGGAAAGGTACAAAAAATAACCACTGCAGCAAACTAAGAACCATGTTATGAAATGGAGTAGAGAACGCTACATTAGGAATATAGGCTAAAAAGTCTCTGCAATTAACCCTTCAAGTTAATGCTGGGTTTTCTAGGAGCCAAAATCATGCACTGTATAATTCTTCTTATCTAATAAAGAAAAACGGGTCATAAGAGGCAAAATGCTCATACTTCTAAACGAAGTATAATTTATTACAAGGATCTTCATATTTTAACACTGAATAAAAAGAGTCATTTAATAAAAGTAAACATTTTCAGTTACATGCTAGCAGGAGAGATAGACAATAAGACTTTCTACTCCACTGTGAGAGGCTCTATTAGAGAGTTGTCCTTGACTCTATGTGGTGTATGATGTAATATTTCACAAATGCTGGTTTGAAGTTATGGCTCAAAACCCTCTTCCCCTTCACAGACTAAGCCCCCACCCCAACTACTTCCCTTATCAGACATTCCAGAGTCAACTGCTAGAGGTCCCTAGACTCACAGTCTTCCTGGGGGCTAGTGGAGTTATTCAAAATACCTAAACCCCAAGAGGACTGTGAGTTTAGCCTGACCACCTGCACCATTTGCCACATATAGGGCTTACCTGGTGGCTCAGATGGTGAAAAATTTGCCGGCGATGCAGGACATGATGATGGAGTGAAGTTGCTCAGTCGTGTATGACTCTTTGCAATCCCATTGATGGTAGCCTATCAGGCACCTCCATCCATGGAATTTTCCAGGCAACAGTACTGGAATGAGTTGCCATTTCCTTCTCCAGGGGATCATCCTAACCCACGGATCGAACCCAGGACTCCCGTACTGCAGGCAGACACTTTACCATCTGAGCCACCAGGGAGATTTTATTTGGAGCTGTAAATAACAAGGTTCTTCTTGTCATCTATCTAAGTGTCTTTATATTGTGTCCCACCATTGAAAGCATCTATAAATCTTATAAGACAGGTGACAAATGTGGATTCTAAGTATGAGAAGAGATCTGGAAAGTCTCCTCAGAGAAGGTGATTCTAACCTTTGCCTTGAAAGACAGAAGTCAGGTGAGGGGAGTTAGAGACAAAATAAATGAGAAAGGGGAAAGTGTGGACTTGCAACAAGTACGGGGCGGAAACAGGGAGTGTCTGACAGATGGAACACTAAGACCAAGGTGTAGGAATGTGGAAACTTCTGGCACACTTTGCTACAAATTTTCAGTGTGTCTGAGCCTGGAGTATGAAATGCAGAGTCACAATACAGCAAGTAAGACAGAAGTAACTAAGAGTCAGACCCTGAAGAACGTTGTAAACCATAGTAAAAATTTTGGGTTAATTCTAAAAGCTATAGAGAGACAAAGGTTTTAAGGATGGTAAAATAAGTTTTAAGTTATAGTTTTAAAAGATATCTCTGGCATTAGTTTAGATAATTGATTGAAGGGGTCAGTTATGAAGAATGATATCAGGAAAGAAGCAATTACAGTAAACCTTTCTGTAAGACATAATGAGAAAAAAAAAAAAAAGAAATAATGAGGACATGAATGAAAGTGGTCACAGTGAAGCCAGCTCTTTGGGGGATGTTGAGGAGAAACTGCCCATTGGTTTTACTGGAGAGCTTGATGTGAGGAGGAAGAGAGAGGAGGAGTCATTCATGAGTAACTTCAGATATACTAGACTGCCCTGGAAAAAGGTGACCTGAGCTGTCCTTACTACTTAGAGAAGAAGAAATTTGGGAAGTGGAGAGAAAGAAAGAAGATATATTTAATTTTAGATCCACTAAGCTTCCAATGCTGGAGACTCCCTCAATGAGAGCCTCTGATCCTCAATAAGGGCTTCAGGCAGTATCTGGATCTCTGAGTTCAGAGAACAAGGAGAGTGATCTGATTTAGTAATATTGATGTGGACCTCATCCATATATACCTAATTAGAGTGGGTAACGTTTTGCCAGTGGATATGATCACAGAGGAGGGAGTAAAGAAATGGCCAAAACCAGAACTCTGAAGATCTAGAAAAATTTTAGAGTTCGACAGAGGGGAAAGACTATGAGAAAGATTAGGGAGTCATCACAGAGATGGAAGAGAACCAAGAGAAAGCTGTTTCCTACAATACAAGATGGAGAGAAAGTCAGGAAGAAAGGAAGGAGCAGCCACTATTTTCAGGATGTTCAACAGAATGTTTGAAAAGTATTCCTTGAAATTATCAGTGGACAGTGTATGAACGAGCCTGGCAAAAGTAGTTTTTTTAAGATAGAGAACCTTACTCCTAATATGCCCTTTCTCTTCTATCATCATCTTTCTCTCTATCTTAAAACTCCCCTCTAAATCTAGTTTTGCCGGGGTTATTCATACATTATCCATTGAGCATTTCAAGGAACACTTTTCAGGTATTTTACTTAAATCTTGAATCTCCTCCAAGGTCAGGAAGGGCGACGGTGAGGAGAGACCCCTCATCCAAGGTAAGGTGCCATGGCTGTGCTTTGCTGGAGCAGCCGGGAAGAGATACCCCACGTCCAAGGTAAGAGAAACCCAAGTAAGACAGTAGGTGTTGCAAAAGGGCATCAGAGGGCAAATACACTGAAACCATACTCACAGAAAACTAGTCAATCTAATCACACTAGGACCACAGCTTTGTCTAACTCAATGAAACTAAGCCATGCCCCTGGGGCAACCCAGGATGGGCGGGTCATGGTGGAGAGATCTGACAGGATGTGGTCCACTGGAGAAGGGAATGGCAAACCATTTCAGTATTCTTGCCTTGAGAATCCCATGAATAGTTCAAAAAGGCAAATGATAGATTACTGAAAGAGAAACTTCCCAGGTCAGTAGGTGCCCAGTATGCTACTGGAGATCAGTGGAGAAATAACTCCAGAAAGAATGAAGGGATGGAGCCAAAGCAAAAAGAATACCCAGCTGTGGATGTGTCTGGTGATAGAAGCAAAGTCCGATGCTGTAAAGAACAATATTGCCTAGGAACCTGGAATGTTAGGTCCATGAATCAAGGCAAATTGGAAGTGGTCAAACAAGAGATGGCAAGAATGAATGTCGACATTCTAGGAATCAGTGAACTCAAATGGACTGGAATGGGTGAATTTAACTCAGAGGACCATTATATCTACTACTGCGGGCAGGAATCCCTCAGAAGAAATGGAGTGGCCATCATGGTCAACAAAAGAGTCTAAAATGCAGTACTTGGATGCAATCTCAAAAATGACAGAATGATCTCTGTTCCTTTCCAAGGCAAGCCATTCAATGTCACAGTAATCCAAGTCTATGCCCTAACCAGTAATGCTGAAGAAGCTGAAGTTGAACGGTTCTATGAAGACCTACAAGACCTTTTAGAACTAACACCCCAAAAAGATGTCCTTTTCATTATAGGGGACTGGAATGCAAAAGTAGGAAGCCAAGAAACACCTGGAGTAACAGGCAAATTTGGCCTTGGAATACGGAATGAAGCAGGGAAAAGACTAACCGAGTTTTGCCAAGAAAATGCACTGGTCATAGCAAATACCCTCTTCCAACAACACAAGAGAAGACTCTACACATGGAAATCACCAGATGGTCAACACCGAAATCAGATTGATTATATGCTTTGCAGCCAAAGATGGAGAAGCTCTATACAATCAGCAAAACAAGACCAGGAGCTGACTGTGGCTCAGACCATGAACTCCTTATTGTCAAATTCAGACTTAAATTGAAGAATGTAGGGAAAACCACTAGACCATTCAGGTATGACCTAAATCAAATCCCTTATGATTATACAGTGGAAGTGAGAAATAGATTTAAGGGCCTAGATCTGATAGATAGAATGCCTGATGAACTATGGAATGAGGTTCGTGACATTGTACAGGAGACAGGGATCAAGACCATCCCCATGGAAAAGAAATGCAAAAAAGCAAAATGGCTGTCTGGGGAGGCCTTACAAATAGCTGTGAAAAGAAGAGAAGCGAAAAGCAAAGGAGAAAAGGAAAGATATAAACATCTGAATGCAGAGTTTCAAAGAATAGCAAGAAGAGATAAGGAAAGCCCTCTTCAGCAATCAATGCAAAGAAATAAAGGAAAACAATAGAATGGGAAAGACTAGGGATGCGGGGGACTGACCCGGGAAGCGTTAAGTCCTGGGAGCTGCCTCGCTGTGCAATCGAGGCTTGAGGCCTGTCTTCTTCAGCTCTGTCCCGCCTTCCTCAAGAATGATTTTTACAACCTTATGTCTCCCGCGAGTCTGGCTTGTGGCTACACTTCAAGGAGCAAAAACCTTTTGTATTATTAATATAAAACCAGGCCTGGAGATAAGCAAGAGTCTTGTATGTCGAATGTCACGTCCTACATGGTATAAATATGAGCATTAATAAAGACTGGGATTGGTCCTTTGTTGTCCGATCCTCTCAACCCCATCTTGCTTTCGCTCTTTCTTTCTAAGTTTCTCGGCAGCAGGGTTCCTGGGGGTTTCGCCTGATAAGCGCTGGCTGCGGCATAGGGATCTCTTCAAGAAAATCAGAGATACCAAAGGAACATTTCATGCAAAGATGGGCTCGATAAAGGACAGAAATGGTATGGACCTAACAGAAGCAGAAGACGTTAAGAAGAGGTGGCAAGAATACACAGAAGAACTGTACAAAAAAGAGCTTCATGACCCAGATAATCACAATGGTGTGATCACTGACCTAGAGCCAGACATCCTGGAATGTGAAGTCAAGTGGGCCTTAGAAAGCATCACTAGGAACAAAGCTAGTGGAGGTGAGGGAATTCCAGTTGCGCTATTCCAAATCCTGAAAGATGATGCTGTGAAAGTGCTGCCCTCAAATTGCCAGCAAATTTGGAAAACTCAGAAGTAGCCACAGGATTGGAAAAGGTCAGTTTTCATTCAAATCCCAAAGAAAGGCAATGCCAAAGAGTGCTCAAGCTACCACACAATTGCACTCATCTCACACGCTAGTAAAGTAATGCTCAAAATTCTCCAAGCCAGGCTTCAGCAATATGTGAACCGTGAACTTCCTGATGTTCAAGCTGGTTTTAGAAAAGGCAGAGGAACCAGAGATCAAATTGCCAACATCCGCTGGATCATCAAAAAAGCAAGAGAGTTCCAGAAAAAACATCTATTTCTGCTTTGTTGACTATGCCAAAGCCTTTGACTGTGTGGATCACAATAAACTGGAAAATTCTTCCAGAGATGGGAATACCAGACCACCTGATCTGCCTCTTGAGAAATCTGTATGCAGGACAGGAAGGAACGGTTACAAATGGACATGAAACAACAGACTGGTTCCAAATAGGAAAAGGAGTACTTCAAGGCTGTATATTGTCACCATGTTTATTTAACTTCTATGCAGAGTACATCATGAGAAACGCTGGACTGGAAGAAACACAAGCTGGAATAAAGATTGCTGGGAGAATTATCAATAACCTCAGATATGCAGATGACACCACCCTTACGGCAGAAAGTGAAGAGGAACTCAAAAGCCTCTTGATGAAAGTGAAAGTAGAGGGTTGAAAAGTTGGCTTAAAGCTCAGCATTCAGAAAACGAAGATCATGGCATCTGGTCCCATCACTTCATGGGAAATAGATGGGGAAACAGTGTCAGACTTTATTTTTCTGGGCTCCAAAATCACTGCAGATGGTGACTGCAGCTATGAAATTAAAAGACGCTTACTCCTTGAAAGGAAAGTTATGACCAACCTAGATAGCATATTCAAAAGCAGAGACATTACTTTGCCAACAAAGGTTCGCCTAGTCAAGGCTATGGTCTTTCCTATGGTCATGTATGGATGTCAGAGCTGGACTGTGAAGAAGGCTGAGCGCCGAAGAATTGATGCTTTTGAACTGTGGTGTTGGAGAAGACTCTTGAGAGTCCTTTGGACTGCAAGAAGATCCAACCAGTCCATTCTGAAGGAGATCAGCCCTGGGATTTCTTTGGAAGGACTGATGCTAAAGCTGAAACTCCAGTATTTTGGCCACCTCATGCGAAGAGTTGACTCATTGAAGACTCTGATGCTGGGAGGGATTGGGGGCAGGAGGAGAAGGGGACGACAGAGGATGAGATGGCTGGATGGCATCACTGATTCGATGGATGTGAGTCTGAGTGACCTCCGGGAGTTGGTGATGGACAGGGAGGCCTGGCGTGCTGCGATTCATGGGGTCGCAGAGTCGGACACGACTGAGCGACTGATCTGATCTGATCTGATCTGAATATAACAACCTCTCCTTCCTTCCAGACATTCTCTTCTCTGTGGATTACAAGACACAACTCTCTTCCAGCTCCCTTCCATTTCTGTGATGATTCAATAAGCTCTTTCATATAAAGAAGGCTGAGTGCTAAGAACGGATGCTCTCGAACTGTGGTTCTGGAAGACTCTTTGACCTTTAGACAGCAAGATCAAACCAGTCAATCCTAAAGGAAATCAACCCTGAATATTCATTGGAGGTACTGATAGTGAAATTGAAGCGCCAGTATTTTACCCACCTGATGTGAAGAGCTGACTCATTGGAAAAGACTGATGATGGGAAAGATTGAGGGTAAGAAGAGAAGGAGGCAATAGGATGAGATGATTGGATGGCATCATTGACTCAATAGACAAGTTTGAGCAAACTCCAAGAGACAGTGAAGGAGAGGGAAGCCTGGCATGCTGCTGTTCATGGGGTCACAAAGAGTTGGACACAACTTAGTGACTGAACAACAATAGTCTTTTCCTTCCGTTCACCTCCAAAATTTTGAGGAAGGTTCTAAGGTGGAGCAGGATGGGATTAGCTTGAAATAACATCAGAGTGTTTTCCTTCTCAGTGAAGAGCAAAGCAGACAGTATTGAGAGTTACTAATAATACCAAAAGTTCTAGATGGGAGTAAAAGCTGGGTGGGCTCTTAGCTGAAATTTTCTGTTTTCTCTGCAAAATGAAAGGAATGCATACATTAAGAGATTTTGAAATCACTGAATTTTCTACAAAACGCCTCTATGATTATTGTTGTAAGAAAACGCAAACCTGGTTTAAACCATGTGGCTCTTGTCAGTCACTAGAACGGTATACCAGGTTACTAGATTTGGATTTAAATGTTACGCTCATATCTGGTATTTGCAAGCACCTAATCCTTTCGCTTCTTTTAGATGGAGGCAGTCCTATTTTCTGTTTCATGTCATTTTGCACTTTGGACCCTGTGAAAATGCATAAGCTGCCTAAAGCTTGCTGCCTCCAGTGCTTTTGGAAACAGGGAGATAGAAATCTTCAACCCAGTGATAAATGAGAATATTTTACCATACAATGAAAATATAGTTTTGAATATTGCTTTAAAACTCCAAAATGCAAAAAAAGAAAGAAAAGTGAAACAGGGAGTTGTTGAAAGAATGGGGGTGGGGTGGAAGTGTGGTCCAAGAGGTAGAGGATATATGTATGTACATGGTTGCCTTACTTCACTGTATAGCAGACACTAACACAACATTGTAAAGCAATCATATTCCAGTAAAAAAGAAAAAAAAAAGAATCAATGTATGTTTGCTAAAAAGCTAGCAACCAAGATGCCCAAAGGAAACCACCTAATCAGCAAAGTAAGCTTATAATAATAACTATCTATAGTGTCTGACTCTTCATAATTTTATTTAGTCTGATGGCTCACCTGGTAAAGAATCCACCTGCAGTGTGGGAGACCTGGGTTTGATCCCTGGGTTGGAAAGATGCTCCGAAGAAGGGAACAACTACTCACTCCAGTATCTGGCCTAGATAGCTCCATGGACTGTATAGTCCATGGGATTGTAAAAAGTCAGACATGACTGAATGACTTTCACACAGCCAACTGCAAGTATAGAACTAATATCAACATCATGATTGAATTTTTACTTATTACTTGCTCTGTGTCAGGCACTGCACTAAGGATTTTACCTGTGCGGTAATTTTTCCTCACCAATCCCTACACGTGGAGAAATGGAATAACTGAAGAGTTAAATGAAAGTCCAAAGTCACACATGTCTTCCTAAGTCTGAAGACTATAGAAAAACTGTAGAAAAGGAAAGATTTCTAAATGCATTCCTAAAATCCATTGAATTTGGGAAAAGGTTTTGAATTGGGTTAATCATCAACAAAATGGATAAAACCTTGGAAAGTTCATGGTATTTTTTCAAGGCCACAGATGGGGACAAGGAGGGCAGAAGAGATGAGTTCCCTAAATTCAACTTTGGAGAATTAAATTTATCACCTAGCACACAAAAGTGATTAATATTGCGAGGGCGATGAATTTGATAATGACTGAGAGATGCCATCCACCTGACAAACTAAACAATTTTTTTAACCTGACATAGCCCTATTTAAGACATGAGCTGTCATATGAAATGAATTCTGTTTCTAATTTGTCTTCATAAATAATGCAATTAATTGAAAGGTAGTTACAATGAAAGTCTTTAACTTCTTTTATCTCCAATTTGAGAGCAATCTCTTTGCCTTCCCTAGAAAGAATCTTCCACTCCTTTTATCAAATAAAACCTAGACATCATGGATCAGAACACTGAGATCAAAAACAAAAGAATCTATTTTGTGAAGACCACCACATCTAATTGTGTTCTCAATCCTTTTCTAAGGTTGCTGCTGCTTCTGTGAAGTCGCTTCAGTCGTGCCCAACTCTGAGACCCCATAGATTGCAGCCCACCGGGCCCCTCTGTCCATGGGATTCTCTAGGCAAGAATACTAAGGTTAGTATTATCTTAAAATGTGAAACATAAAAATCCAATGAAAGAAAATTTATTCAAGCTCAAAATTTTACTAAGAATATCTGTTTAATCAAGCTTCCAGGCTGTACATCTACCCTCTTCGTGACACCTAAGTTCTGTTTATTTAGAATTAAAATATGACCTCTGATTCTACTATGTTTCACATTTCAACACACAGAAATACCTTTGGTTTACAGCCTCCAGGTAACCTTGCTTCTTCCTTTCCCCCAGCTCATTTTGTGAGAACAAAAAGGAACCATTGAAGAAAAACAGTTCCTGACCATTTCCAGCAAGTGGAAATAAAGAATTTTGTATTGAAGACTAAAATAATTAAAATGTTGTTTATCTGAGCTTTCTCTGTGCAGACACCAGTGATTCCATTTGCTTATGTGTGAGTACACATGTTAATAAACCCATGTGCTGAAGGCATGAAAGAGAGGTAAGAGAACTATGCAAGCATTAAAACTTTCAATCATTTAATTATTTCACCCCTCTGAGAAGGCTAATTTCAACAAATATAGCAGAAGAAGGACATGATTATGAATGGAGACTTGAGCTGAGCATTTTTAACAAGGTTGTTACAAAAAATAGAAAGACAAAAACTTTGTGAGGTACAACAAAGTATAGACAAAATCTTACAAGTTACTTTAAATGCAAATTACACAGCTAAATACAGAAATTTTGGGTAATTAAATTATTTTGGTATCTAGTCCCTGGCTCCTAAAAAATATCCACTGGCGATAAAAGGAGTTTAGTCTACATTATCCTTACTTATTTTTAGTCATATCTACTAAAGTCTGCCTGTCAACAATGAGAAAATCTGCAAAGCTATCAAATATAATGTATTTTTTTGTCCAGGGTCCAAAAGCTAGAAATACTGCAAGTTTGAATTTTTTCCCCAACAAGCAAATCCATCTGAGTAAAGTCCTTATATTTTTTTACATTTTGTTATGATAATAGCCTGGAGAAGGAAATGGCAACCCACTCCAGTATTTTTGCTTGCAGAACCTGTGGACAGAGGAGTCTGGTGGGCTGCCAACTATGAGGTTGCACAGAGTTGGACATGATTGAAGCAACTTACCATGCATGCACTGGAGAAGGAAATGGCAGCCCACTCCAGTATTCTTGCCTGGAGAATCCCAGGGACAGAGGAGCCTGGTGGGCTCTCTGGGTGTATGTCTATGGGGTTACACAGAATCGGACACGACTGAAGCGACTTAGCAGCAGCAGCATGATAATAGCTAACATTTAGACTTTTGTCTAAAGGTAGAATTAAACAGAGATAGACTAGAGAAGGGGGAATAAAGGAGAAAAAAGAAGTACATTAGTCTGCTTGGGCTTCTGTAACAAAATACCCCAGCCTGGGTGGCCTAATTAACTTTCTCACAGTTTTGGAGGCTGGAAAGTTCAAGTGCAAGGTTCTAGTATGGTTTGGTTTCTGGGAAGTGCTCTCTTCCTGGCTTCAGATGGCTGCCATTCAGCCAGATCCTGGTATGGTAGGGAGCCCAATCTCTCTGGTATCTCTTCTTATTAAAGCACCAATCCCATCATGAGATCTTCCACATGCATGAGCTCATCTAAACCTAATTATTTCCCAAAGGCTCTACCTCCAAACACCATCATGCTCAAACTTGGGGCTTTAAAACATGCATTTGAGGGACATAGTTCAGTCTATAGTGATGAAAGAAGATAATAAAAAGTCAGAATGAGGTAATAAGAATTTAAGTAGAGAGAAGCAGCAGTCAAAGGTGAAAATTGTGCTGTCAAGAAGTCAAGAGGAAGATTTAGAAAAATGAGTGGTTAACAGTGTCAGAGGCCATTGAAAAAGGCATGGAAAAGACTCCTGTGAAAGCTGATAATTAGAAGGTCATTAGTGTCTTTCATTTGGTCTGAAGCCCAACTGCACACATATAAAACTATATGGTATAATGTGTCATTCAGGCAACATTAAATTATATGGTATTAGAAGAAAAAGAAGGAATGCTTTTGGCTGGGGTCGCCTAAGAAGGCTTAACAGGCCAATTGACATTGAACATGGAACTTGGGAAGTAGAGTTCTGACAGGTGGAGACTTGGGGGTTAGAGTCTAGGTTGAATAAAGTAAGGTGTGGAAGCGGAAAAGGGCATAACTTACTTGCAGAACTGAGCGTAGTTAGGTTTATTGCAGCATATGATAGAAATATAAGAGAGAAGTGATAAATTTGTACTTACAGAGTGATAATATAAGGTGGATTTCTTTCATCAATAGCTGTCATGAAAATACATTATTTTAACCCTGAGCTCCACTAAAATAGAATGTAAAAATTTCATTTCATAGTACTTTTATGGTTTTTCTTAGTCTTTTAAAATATTTATCAGAAATTATTTTAAAGCATTTGATAAAAAGTGAAGTTAGCCAGATTTTTCTGAAAATTAACTTCCTTTATTTTCAAAGTAAAATTTATTTGATTTCTTTGGATCTCTGATCTTTTATCTCTAAGGTAAACTAGGCTGGATTAGTCCTTGAATTCCTCCAAAATAAGATTCTATGATATAGAAAACAATGTTTTCCAAAAAGGATGAGAATATAATTATTGTTTTTTTTTTTTAAAAGAACATTTAAGTTAAACTGGGTATAAAATTCTCATTTTATATTTTTATTAAACTGGATATAAAATTCTCACACACTGTTTGTATGTGGGACTTCCTAAAGTCTAAGTTCTTTAAAAACTTTTCAAATAAAATACAAGCTCTATAAAATAATTATTCCACAGAATCCAGTGGATTTTAACAAATACAGGTTAACAGATGATTTGTAATAAGTTAGTAATTTGGGGAACTCCATAATATTAAAATACTTTGGAGATGCAGTAACTTTGTCATTTTGTCCAATTTCTACACTTACCACATGAGGAATAGAGGCTGAAGAGAGATTAAGTGACTTGCTAAAGGACACACGGCGACTTGGGGTCCACTGTGCTGCTGTTTCTAGTCCACAGGTGAGAGTTAATGGTGGACTAATATGAATATTTCTGTTTTTCATGTAGTTGCTAAATCTAGTTTCTATTTTTTAAGCTGTTGGTTTCCAAGTAAAGGGAAATTTAAAAGTATATGAATTATTTGGTAATATCTGTGTTAATGGAGAATACTGATAGCAAAGCAAATCTGAATGCAAATACTGATAGCAAAGCCAAAATTTTATTTTGACTACTTTCCCATGCTGTGTCTGGACCCTTCATCAACCAAGTGTAACTGTGCTGCCCAAGGTCACGGACCTAGACTTCTGGTCCAGAATCCCATTATAAAGGAAGTTATAAGGAGAAGCGGTCATTGACAAGCTTTGCCTCACATTGACAGAGTTGTGTGACTATCATTATACAACAGTATCATGGAATCCTCCTACATATACACCTTTTAAAGAAGCATCATCTTAAGGCAAAAGTATACGGGAGATGTTCTGAAGCATTATAGATGTCTTTAAAAATCTGATAAAAATAATAAGCCCTTGCCACCAGAAAAATGACATGCACTCCAAAAATTTGCAAACAAATTCAGGTACACAAACTGAGGGTCACTGAGTCTAAGATTCCAGTTTTACTGGGATCATATTTTATCAGCAGTCCAGGTAGTACCACATGGGGAGCCAAGTGGCCTATACACTGTAGCTGGATATTATGGACCCCCTCCTTTAACACCACTTTGTATAACTTTATCTGGCAGAGGCTGACCAGTAACTGCTGGCCATATGTTATCACAAGTGCACAGTCCTTAGAGACAGCATGTTTTCTTGAAATGAAGTCATCTTAAACTCTGTAAGGGTTTGGAGTACAAGAAGTTTGCTCTAGCTGTAATTAAGAGAAAGTGCAAGAAACACCAGAGCCTCAAAAATTCACACTAACCTAAGCCTCTGACTGATGGGCAGAACGGCGCAAATGAAGAGAAAGAAGGTAGGGAGGAGGGAAGAAATGAAGACACCTAATTTCAAGTACTCTAAGTAGTGGATTCATCACATTCTATAATTTCACCTTCTCCTCTGTGACTGTACTTCAGGTCATGATTAATTTCTGTCTACTACAATATCCTGGTAAGCATCAGCTATCATTCTCAGTTTCATGCCAGGTAAAAAAATCCCAAAGGGGATGTGAGCTAATTTGATTTTCTTGTGTTTTAAAATATTTGACCCTTCCTACAATATTACTCAAAATAGGAACCAATGTAAGACTCAGTTCTCTATAGAACATTCTTTCTTTCAAAACAAATAAGCAAACAAACAGTTCTTATCCCCTAGATCACATTATGAGTATTTAATTACAAAGTGCTTAAAATCTTTTTGAGTTCATTTTAACAAGACTGCTGTAGTTGTGTCAACTGAGATTTTTAGGACCATTCTTTGAAACCAAAATTTCAATATACTCATAGGAGAAAAACATGAAAATTTCCATAAAGGTCACTTCCTGGGCTCTCAATCCAGTCCTTCTGTAGAATGATAGCCAATGGGTGAAAAGCTTTAAAATGATGCAATCATGAAATCCATACTTCTTGTTATCTTAGTTTTTAATTTGTACACTGCGTTGAAATTCTGCATAAAAGAGGATCAGTCTGTGGAGCTACAAATACCCTATTGCTAGCGCTCTGTCACTTCAGTCACGTCCAACTCTGTGCGGCCCCAGGGACTGAAGCTCACCAGCTCCTCTGTCCATGGGATTCTCCAGGCAAGAATACTGGAGTGGGTTGCCATGCCTTCCTCCAGAGATGAGGACTACCCTCTTGCCATAGTATCCATGTATTTGTACAATAGAAATTGGCTTTTAAGGAATAGAAATAGAAAAGATAAACCATAATATTCTTATCCAAGTCTACTTTTGATCTGATTTCACTGAAACAAAAATTGAAAACTTCCAAAGCAATGATGGTGAGGAACAAGGAAAGAGCTTAATAATTTTACTAGGAAAAAGGTAATAACTACCCACTCCAGTGTTCTTGCCTGAAGAACCCTAAGGACGGGGGAGCCTGGTGGGCTGCCATCTATGGGGTCACACAGAGTCAGACATGACTAAAGCGACTTAGCAGCAGCAGCAGCAGATAATAACTGCTAGAGTTCAGAAAATTAATTACACCTGAAAAAGTACTTTAGTTGGGTACTAGAGTGTTCATTTTGCTTTATTGCAAAAATCAGATATCATAGATTTATATAATGCATTACTTTGCAAAGTATTTTTATATGACACAAAAATTCACCAAGTCAACCTTTACCAATAAATGCCACATCTGCATGTATTGGTAATCCTGTTCCGAAACATTTTGTGCCTGAGAGAAGTTAGAGCGGCAGTTTAAGGATGCAATAGCTGACGTCCTTACAGGTTGGGGTTGGAGATGGAGATGGGAAACGGATTCCTATTGCATCAAGCAGTCAAGTTGCAAAAAAGAAGGGAGTAGTTCAGGGACTAAATAAATATACATGAGCTGCTGTCCCACTAGGGTGCTTGCTGTAGACACAGTTACCACGATACTGAGTTCCCTGGCTACTATGATATGGCTTCTATCTGCACGTTCACTCAACTTTGGAAAAGTCTTTTTTTGCTCCTCAAACCTCTATTCTCTCATATCAAAATCATCTATGACTAGGATATCTTTACCTGTTTCTTCTGGCTTTCTCTCATTTCCTATAAGATATGTTACAAAAAAAGAGAGTATATACTATGAAGTTAAGCAAAATTGGCTGTTTTCTCTTTGAAACGTCATAATTATAGAATATCCATAAAATGCTAATAATTTTGAGTAAATGGGCAAGCTAATAAGCCCTATACCAATTAAACTAGCAATTAAAGGTTGTATAACATGCTACTCTTTCAATGTAATAGATAGTTTTTAAAGGGACCTGGAGATGAAATCAAAATGTGCTTGCTCATCATTCAATGAAAAAACACTTCAATTAAAAAACATTTATAAATCATACAGGAAGCACTGTGTTTTAAAAGTTATTCTATTTTTCCCTGTGTACAAAGTCATTTTAGCAAATTTATAAAATTCAGAAACATACCAAGACTTAATAATTCTACCACCTCAAACTGATATCTAAGAACATCCTGATACACAATAAGTATATAGTAACCTCAGATTTAATGTGTGTAGTTTTAACTATTCTTGAGCAACTATAAGCTCCTTGGTGTATAATCTGTTATAATTTTTGCTATTATAATCATAATTCCACTTCTGAATCTGGTTTGAAATGAGTGAGCATTGCAGATAGTGACTGTTATAACCTCCTCTCTTCATTGAGAGTCTGTGCTGAACTGGTATACAAACAACAACAAATTTATACTTTACTACATGTGGCAGAAAAGATGCCCTATAGAAATAGCCACACATTTGGAAATCCGAGTTTTGCTTATGAATGTTAATTTCTCTATTTCCTTCCCCATCTTTTTAGTCTTTTAATAGCAAGATATCTTTTTTTATTCTACGAGAGAGAATTGTACTTGAACACTGTCAGCTTCTATAGGTATTTTTACAATAGAAAAACCTTTTCTTTCTGCCCCTACAAGAGCAGGTCGATTTTCATTGAAAACGACTTCAAGCTGGTTCTAATATTTACTCACTTATGCAGGTGCGTTCATCAGCATGGAGTCTGTATCCCGTATCACATTCACAGTGGAAGGTGCCCAGAGTGTTAATACAGCGCTGTTGGCAGCCTCCATTCACCACCGCACATTCATCGACATCTAGAGGAGGAAGACAGATGGCCAGGATTACAATGTCATTCCAATGTCAGCTTCATAGAAGTGGTACAATATTTGTTTGATACACAGTATGTGTTTTATTGCGCAAAGGCACCATCTCTGTTGCCACAAATCTTTGCCTGTTTGATCCATTTTACTCCACAGTATAAACAAGAAAATGTAGACAGAAACTTTATTGAGCTTTTTAAAGCCTAGCATAGGGACTGTTTCACAATTTTCTATTCTTCACATCCTGATTAATTAGACAGATCCGAGATACAGATATGTCCTTAGGGAAGGAAACCTGGAGGGGAGAATTACAATGAGCTACTTACTCTATCTGGAGCAGCACAGGCGAGTAGATAAACACATGTTATTGGTCTGATGCTGCTGAAAAAAGTCAGTAATAAAGTTAAGACCTTGACTCTCCTTATGTGCTACAGTGGACATTAGGGCAGAGTGAGATAAATTCCAATAAAACCATGGTTTGGAGTTCTTAAAAACACATCAATACATTTGCTCCATTGACTCAGCTTCTTCCTTATCACTCAAGGTTTCATTTTCTGATATACTTAGTATGCTTATGCATGAAGTGATATTAATTTAGAATAAATAGAAAGAGGTCAAGACTCATGGTCACCGATGTATTTGGATCAATCAAATTCATGATAAATGAAGATAGTGTTTGTCTTCCTTTGAAAAGGAACATCAATTTCTCTCTCAGAACCTATATTTTCTTGTATCCTATACAGTCAGTACTTACATATCTAAAATCACAAGAAGACAACCACAAACATAGGTCAAGTTTTTCAGATAATCAGTGAAATAAGATCTAAATTTTCTTGTTTGGAGAATCTATTTTGTGACGAGTCAAAGTAAAAATCAGGCAACGGTCAAGATTGAGTATGCGCGTGTCTCATGCAGATAATGTCCCTGAGTCCTCTGCCCTCAGTTTCATTCCAGCAAAGAATGTGGAGTATGAATACTCTTCACTAAGATATGTAATCATAATAGATAATTAGCTTTACCTTGAGTGAGACTTAATTCCACAGGACAAGACCTTTATTCAAGACATCAATATTGGGAAGGAATACTATTGCAGTGTCTTATCATCAGATCAGATCAGATCAGATCAGTCGCTCAGTCGTGTCCGACTCTTTGCAACCCCATGAACTGCAGCACGCCAGGCCTCCCTATTCATCACCAGCTCTCGGAGGTCACTCAGACTCACATTCATCAAGTCAGTGATGCCATCCAGCCATCTCATCCTCTGTTCTCCCCTTCTCCTCCTGCCCTCAATCCCTCCCAGCATCAGAGTCTTCTCCAGTGAGTCAGCTCTTCGCATGAGGTGGCCAAAATACTGGAGTTTCAGCTTTAGCATCAGTCCTTCCAAAGAAATCCCAGGGCTGATCTCCTTCAGAATGGACTGGTTGGATCTCCTTGCAGTCCAAGGGACTCTCAAGAGTCTTCTCCAACACCACAGTTCAAAAGCATCAATTCTTCAGCGCTCAGCCTTCTTCACAGTCCAGCTCTCACATCCATACATGACCACAGGAAAGACCATAGCCTTGACTAGGCGAACCTTTGTTGGCAAAGTGATGTCTCTGCTTTTGAATATGCTATCTAGGTTGGTCATAACTTTCCTTCCAAGGAGTAAGCGTCTTTTAATTTCATGGCTGCAGTCACCATCTGCAGTGATTTTGGAGCCCAGAAAAATAAAGTCTGACACTGTTTCCACTGTTTCTCCATCTATTTCCCATGTAGTGATGGGACCAGATGCCATGATTTTCGTTTTCTGAATGTTGAGCTTTAAGCCAACCTTTTCACTCTCCATTTTCACTTTCATCAAGAGGCTTTTTAGTTCCTCTTCACTTTCTGCCATAAGGGTGGTATCATCTGCATATCTGAGGTTATTGATATTTCTCCCAGCAATCTTGATTCCAGCTTGTGTTTCTTCCAGTCCAGCATTTCTCATGATGTACTCTGCATATAAGTTAAATAAACATGGTGACAATATACAGCCTTGACGTACTCCTTTTCCTATTTGGAACCAGTCTGTACTATGGTAAAAATTAGGGCTTTTGTCCTGAGGGAAGAAAGAGAATTTCCTTCTACTTGGCACTTTTTTTTTTTAAAAAAAGAGGAAAAATATAAATCACAAAAGGCGTCCCACATTTTAAAATTACTAGTTTACTATATTTTCCTTCTAAAATTAGATATTCTGGATTAATTTCTGATTTTTTTAAAGGAATCTTATTTTAGACATAAGAACTATGGACTTTTCATAGTATTAGAATTTTTATTAAATTTTGAGTCTGTGATCATCAAAACACTAAGTTTTTCCATATAAACCAACATCAAATCAGAATTCTCCATTTGTTATTCATACGTTGTGCAGGGCTTTAATATTTATGCTAGCTAAATTTTTATTTTTTCTAGATTCAGGGTATTATTCCACAAGGTTGAGATATAATTTTGAATCTTAGTTCTGTCAGCCACTGAATTAGATCTCCTTCCTAGGTCTTTGATTTTAAACATACAAATAAAACTCTTAATTCTCAAGAGTCATATGTTTTTCCAATATAATGATCAACACTTCAGCACTTGCAATCATCAAAATTTTTCATAATATAGATAGATAGATAGATTTATGTACATATAGATATAGATATACCCACTCCAGTGTTCTTGCCTGGAGAATCCCAGGGACGGGGAAGCCTGGTGGGCTGCCATCTATGGGGTCGCATAGAGTCGGACACAACTGAAGCGACTTAGCAGCAGCAGCAGCAGATATAGATATAGAGTGTGTGTGTGTGTGTGTGTGTGTGTGTGTGTGCTCAGTAGTATCCAGCTGTTTGAGATTTCATGGGTTGTAGCCTGCCAGGCTCCTCTATCCATGGGATTCTCCAGGCAAGAAAACTCAAGCCAGTTGCTATTTCCTTCTCCACATACATAAGTATTACAAATCAAAATGTCTTAAAAAGTGTGCACAGATAAAATGATGATTGCTGAGGTAAGGAAAGCATACAGATTGGGTGGGGTACAAGATCGGTGTGTTGGACAAGAAAGTTTATCCACATCTATAATGTTCCGTTTTTTTTTTTTTTTTTTCACAAGAAAGGTTTTAAGGTGTTACGTGCATATTAAAAAGGAATTTTAAAGAAAGAAGCATAATAAGACCACCTCCCTTCCTGCTCAAGCTTTAATAATTTTCTGACAAAAGAAACCAAGTAAGTGTACAATAAAAAAAAAAATCACTGGGCTCACATCAAAGATTAGAGTGGACACTGATTTTAAGGATGAGTCCTCTTTTTACTATGTTTTAGCGTGTTCATATTCTGAGTCTGCCCCCAGAACTATAATTAAAGTGCCATAATATATTAAAATATACATAACACTCAAAGAAAAGCAAATCAAACTTCCTCTGGATATTGGGTCAGAGAGCCTTGGGAAAAATATCTTAGTGCCAAAGCTTATTAGCCTGTCAACCTTGCCTCTTTGAGACTCAGGTTTCTCATCTGTAAGATGGAAGAGCAATGACTACCATAAGTTTGAATAGGAAAGAGGAGTCCAGAATGGTGGTGGCTAAAAGACAAGGAAGGGCAAAGCCGGTGAAAATAGAACAAAGGAAGGTCCAAGCACTGGAGTGAGGACCTCAGGTAGAATAAAGAGCATTCCTGGCTAGCCGGATTTCCATAGGGCAGGCCTGGGGGAGGAAAAGACACATAAAAAGAGGAGCCAACGGGCCAGGGGCCACGCTCGCTCTCCCGCGCATGCTCATTCTCTCTCTCTCCTCTTTGCATCTTTTGGGTCGACATGTCCTCACACCTCAAGGATGTATTTTCCTTTATTTTCTAAATAAAACTGATCTGTCCGAGAACTATAACACAGACTGTCTGAGGGCTGTGACGCATCGAGGGGCTTTAACGTCCGTCACTTCAAATTTTTGTTGTGACGAGACAGAACTGAAGAGATTACACTCCCCTGACACTATGGTTTATGGTTTTCTTTCTTATTCATATATATGATTTTGGAATAGATTGCTCATACTTGAGACTGTATGTAGGAGCCAGTCAATTGTATTCCACTAACTTGAACCAACAAGACAAAACCATAAAGGGAAGGACTTCCCTGATGGTCCAGCGGCTAAGACTCATGTTCTCAATGCAGGAGCCCAGAGAACTGGATCCCACATGCCACAAATACAAGTTCACATGCCACAACTAAAGATTCCACTTGCTCCAATGAAGATTGAAGATCCCTTGTGCCACAACTAAGATCTGGCACAGATAAATAAAATATTTTTAAAAATCCATAACATGAGAGCACATGATAGATGTCCTAAGCAACATGGGAATTCAGGGAAGGGGAAAATGCATTTGGGTGGCAGTGATAATGGGATGGTTGAGATATAAACTGAGAATTGAGTTCATGGAGAAAAGGATGATTAATACCTGAAGAAATCCATGGACAGAGGAGCCTTGCAGGCTATAGTCCACGGAATTGCAAAGAGTTGGACATGACTGACATACTGAGCATGCACACACAATCCAAAGGTGTAGCTGTTTAAATATGCAGTGTCTGAGATTTAGTATTCAGACTTGTCAGGCTGGAGAAGAAGGTTGGCAAAAGAAAGTAAAGTTGATCAACAAATCTAAAATCTTTTAATTAATTGAGATAGCAACATGTTCCTTTTCTTGATTTGCAATACAATACACTTGTGGGCAGGTGGAGACATAATAGGCTGTGTTCACACAGTAGCTAAGCAAACTTATTAAAAGTTAAAAAAAATCAATCATTTATAAAGCAGTACCAAATGCAGAGTAATTGACTTTCTTCCTTTTGTCCCTTCAGAATACACTGAATTTACAGATTGCTTGGGCATTGTGTGACCTACAGGTTGCAAATCTGGCAGGGCATTAGAATAATTTGGTGAGTATTTAGAATTATCCATGCCTTGGTCTTGACTTTAAAAAATCTAATTTAACTGGTCCGGGGTAAGACTGGAGAGTCAAACATTTTGGATAAAATCACCTATAAGGATATATTGTATAGCACAGGGAATATAACCTATATTTCATAGTAATTATAAATGGAGTATTATCTTTGAAAATTGGGAATATTAAATATCTGTAACTTATGTAATATTGTATATCAACTAAACTTGAGTATAAAGATTATAAAAAATCAGATCAGATCAGTCGCTCAGTCGTGTCCAACTCTTTGCGGCCGCATGAATCGCGGCACACTAGGCCTCCCTGTCCATCACCAACTCCTGAAGTTCACTCAGACTCATGTCCATCGAGTCAGTGATGCCATCCAGCCATCTTCTCCTCTTCCATACCCTCCAGCATCAGAGTCTTTTCCAATGAGTCAACTCTTCCCATGAGGTGGCCAAACTACTGGAGTTTCAACTTAGCATCATTCCTTCCAAAGAAATCCCAGGGCTGATCTCCTTCAGAATGGACTGGTTGGATCTCCTTGCAGTCCAAGGGACTCTCAAGAGTCTTCTCCAACACCACAGTTCAAAAGCATCAATTCTTCGGCACTCAGCCTTCTTCACAGTCCAACTCTCACATCCATACATGACCACTGGAAAAACCATAGCCTTGACTAGGCGAACCTTTGTTGGCAAAGTGATGTCTCTGCTTTTGAATATGCTATCTAGGTTGGTCATAACTTTCCTTCCAAGGAGTAAGCATCTTTTAATTTCATGGCTGCAGTCACCATCTGCAATGAATTGGAGCCCAGAAAAATAAAGTCTGACACTGTTTCCAATGTTTCCCCATTTCCCATGAAGTGATGGGACCGGATGCCATGATCTTCCTTTTCTGAATGTTGAGCTTTAAGCCAACTTTTTCACTCTCCACTTTCACTTTCATCAAGAGGCTTTTTACTTGCTCTTCACTTTCTGCCATAGGGTGGTGTCATCTGCATATCTGAGGTTATTGATATTTTTCCTGGCAATCTTGATTCCAACTTGTGTTTCTTCCAGTCCAGCGTTTATCATGATGTACTCTGCATAGAAGTTAAATAAACAGGGTGACAATATACAGCCTTGATGTACTCCTTTTCCTATTTGGAACCAGTCTGTTGTTCCATGTCCAGTTCTAACTGTTGCTTCCTGATCTGCATACACATTTCTCAAGAGGCAGGTCAGGTGGTCTGGTATTCCCATCTCTTTCAGAAGTTTCCACAGTTTATTGGGATCCACACAGTCAAAGGCTTTGGCATAGTCAATAAAGCAGAAATAGATGTTTTTCTGGAACTCTCTTGCTTTTTCCATGATCCAGCGGATGTTGGCAATTTGGTCTCTGGTTCCTCTGCCTTTTCTAAAACCAGCTTGAACATTAGGAAGTTCACGGTTCACATATTGCTGAAGCCTGGCTTGGACAATTTTGAGCATTACTTTACTAGCATGTGAGATGAGTGCAATTGTGTGGTAGTTTGAACATTCTTTGGCATTGCCTTTCTTTGGGATTTGAATGAGAACTGACCTTTTCCAGTCCTGTGGCCACTGCTGAGTTTTCCAAATTTGCTGGCATATTGAGGGCAGCACTTTCACAGCGTCATCTTTCAGGATTTGGAATAGCTGAACTGGAATTCTATCACCTCTACTAGCTTTGTTCATAGTGATGCTTTCTAAGGCCCACTTGACTTCACATTCCAGGATGTCTGGCTCTAGGTCAGTGATCACACCATCATGATTATCTGGGTCATGAAGATCTTTTTTGTACAGTTCTTCTGGGTATTCTTGCCATCTCTTCTTAATATCTTCTGCTTCTGTTAGGTCCATACCATTTGTGTCCTTTATTGAGCCCATCTTTGCATGAAATGTTCCTAATAGACTACAGCAAATGTTTAATAAAGGTTACTTATCATTAAAAAAAAAAAAAAACAACTTTAGTGATTCTTATGTAGAGCCAGAGTTGAGATCCCCTGATGTTGTGGTCCACTGGATGTGGTCCACTGGAGAAGGGAATGGCAAACCACTTCAGTATTCTTGCCTTGAGAACCCCATGAACAGTATCAAAAGGCAATATGATAGGATACTGAAAGAGAAACTTCCCAGGTCAGTAGGTGTCCAATATGCTACTGGAGATCAGTGGAGAAATAACTCCAGAAAGAATGAAGGGATGGAGCCAAAGCAAAAAGAATATCGAACTGTGGATGTGACTGGTGATAAAAGCAAAGTCTGATGCTGTCAAGAGCAATATTGCATAGGAACCTGGAATGTCAGGTCCATGAATCCAGGCAAATTGGAAGCGGTCAAACAAGAAATGGCAAGAGTGAATAGCGACATTCTAAGAATCAGTGAACTGAAATGGACTGGAATGGGTGAATTTAACTCAGATGATCATTATATCTACTACTGTGGGCAGGAATCCCTCAGAAGAAATAGAGTAGCCATCAGGATCAATAAAAGAGTCTGAAATGCAGTACTTGGATGCAATCTCAAAAATGACAGAATGATCTCTGTTCGTTTCCAAGGCAAACCATTCAATATCACAGTAATCCAAGTCTATGCCCCAACCAGTAATGCTGAAGAAGCTGAAGTTAAACCGTTCTATGAAGACCTAGAAGACCTTTTAGAACTAACACCCAAAAAAGATGTCCTTTTCATTATAGGGGACTGGATGCAAAAGTAGGAAGTTAAGAAACACCTGGAGTAACAGGCAAATTTGGCCTTGGAATACAGAATGAAGTAGGGCAAAGACTAATAGAGTTTTGCCAAGAAAAAGCACTGGTTATAACAAGTACCCTCTTCCAACAACACAAGAGAAGACTCTACACATGGACATCACTAGATGGTCAAAACCGAAATCAGATTGATTATATTCTTTGCAGCCAAAGATGGAGAAGCTCTATACAGTCAGCAAAAACAAGACCAGGAGCTGACTGTGGCTCAGACCATGAACTCCTTATTGCCAAATACAGACTTAAATTGAAGAAAGTAGGGAAAACCACTAGACCATTCAGGTATGACTTAAATCAAATCCCTTATGATTATACAGTGGGAGTGAGAAATAGATTTAAGGGCCTAGATCTGACAGATAGAGTGCCTGATGAACTATGGAATGAGGTTCGTGACATTGTCCAGGAGACAGGGATCAAAACCATCCCCATGGAAAAGAAATGCAAAAAAGCAAAATGGCTGTCTGGGGAGCCCTTACAAATAGCTGTGAAAAGAAGAGAAGCGAAAAGCAAAGGAGAAGACGGAAGATATAAGCATCTGAATGCAGAGTTCCAAAGAATAGCAAGAAGAGATAAGAAAGCCTTCCTGAATGACCAATGCAAAGAAATAGAGGAAAACAACAGAATGGGAAAGACTAGAGATCTCTTCAAGAAAATCAGAGATATTAAGGGAACATTTCATGCAAAGATGGGCTCAATAAAGGACACAAATGGTATGGACCTAACAGAAACAAAAGATATTAAGAAGAGATGGCAAGAATACCCAGAAGAACTGTACAAAAAAGATCTTCATGACCCAGATAATCATGATGGTGTGATCACTGACCTAGAGCCAGACATCCTGGAATGTGAAGTCAAGTGGGCCTTAGAAAGCATCACTATGAACAAAGCTAGTAGAGGTGATAGAATTCCAGTTCAGCTATTCCAAATCCTGAAAGATGATGCTGTGAAAGTGCTGCACTCAGTATGCCAGCAAATTTGGAAAACTCAGCAGTGGCCACAGGACTGGAAAAGGTCAGTTCTCATTCAAATCCCAAAGAAAGGCAATGCCAAAGAATGTTCAAACTACCACACAATTGCACTCATCTCACAAGCTAGTAAAGTAATGCTCAAAATTGTTCAAGCCAGGCTTCAGCAATATGTGAACCGTGAACTTCCTGATGTACAAGCTGGTTTTAGAAAAGGCAGAGGAACCAGAGATCAAATTGCCAACATCCGCTGGATCATGGAAAAAGCAAGAGAGTTCCAGAAAAACATCTATTTCTGCTTTATTGACTATGCCAAAGCCTTTGACTGTGTGGATCCCAATAAACTGTGGAAACTTCTGAAAGAGATGGGAATACCAGACCACCTGACCTGCCTCTTGAGAAATGTGTATGCAGATCAGGAAGCAACAGTTAGAACTGGACATGGAACAACAGACTGGTTCCAAGTAGGAAAAGGAGTACGTCAAGGCTGTATATTGTCACCCTGTTTATTTAACTTCTATGCAGAGTACATCATGAGAAACGCTGGACTGGAAGAAACACAAGTTGGAATCAAGATTGCCAGGAAAAATATCAATAATCTCAGATATGCAGATGACACCACCCTTATGGCAGAAAGTGAAGAGCAAGTAAAAAGCCTCTTGATGAAAGTGAAAGTGGAGAGTGAAAAAGTTGGCTTAAAGCTCAACATTCAGAAAAGGAAGATCATGGCATCCGGTCCCATCACTTCATGGGAAATAGATGGGGAAACATTGGAAACAGTGTCAGACTTTATTTTTCTGGGCTCAAAAATCACTGCAGATGGTGACTGCAGCCATGAAATTAAAAGACGCTTACTCCTTGGAAGGAAAGTTATGACCAACCTAGATAGCATATTCAAAAGCAGAGACGTTACTTTGCCAACAAAGGTTTGTCTAGTCAAGGCTATGGTTTTTCCAGTGGTCATGTATGGATGTGAGAGCTGGACTGTGAAGAAGGCTGAGTGCCGAAGAATTGATGCTTTTGAACTGTGGTGTTGGAAAAGACTCTTGAGAGTCCCTTGGATTGCAAGGAGATCTAACCAGTCCATTCTGAAGGAGATCAGCCCTGGGATTTCTTTGGAAGGAATGATGCTAAAGCTGAAACTCCAGTATTTTGGCCACCTCATGCGAAGAGTTGACTCATTGGAAAAGACTGATGCTGGGAGGGATTGGGGCAAGAGGAGAAGGGATGTGAGTCTGAGTGAACTTCGGGTGTTGGTTATGGATAGGAAGGCCTGGTGTGCTGTGATTGATGGGGTTGCAAAGAATCAGACAGAACTGAACAACTGAATTGGACTGAACTGACACCTATACAAATGTATACATATATATATTGTTGCTGTTTAGTTGCTAAGTCGTGTCTGACTTTTTGTGACCCCATAAACTGTAGCCCACCAAGCTCCTCTGTCCATGGGATTCTCCAGGCAAGAATATTAAGTAGGTTGCCATTTCTTCCTCCAGGGGATCTTCCTGACTGTCTCTTGCATCTCCTGCACTGCACACAGATTCTTGACCACTGAGCCACCAGGGAAGCCTATATACATACACATATACATTAAATTATATGCTAAAATCATCTGAAAATAAACCTCTAATATTTTCCACAATATTCTCTCAGTAACAGTTAATAGCTTTAAGACAACTTTAGCATTATCTGTTATGAGGAATGACTTTCTTCTGTAAAACATGAGGGATATTTTAGTTCTTTTCTGATGAAGTACCTCTGATATAGGATAAAACTGGGCTAAATTGCCAAGATATTAGACACTCATGCTGAAGCTGTCACAAGTGATTTTCTTTTCTATCAGGATTCTGCCCAACGGAGTTAAAAACTAGAAATGTCAATATTACATTAAAATGTTATTATCAAGTATACTTCATGTGAAGAAACCATTTCTCCAAAATTTCTCTCAGTTATATCTTCATGTTAGATGCTTACAGAAAGCTCTGCCCTTAGAACTGGAGCTGCAGGACACTGCTGGGAATAATGATAAAATGATTAGAATTTTTTCAGCATTATCACTGAGATATGGACCAAGGATGATGATTTTTATACTGTAAAAAATGTCAAAAAGAATCAACTATGTCTGCTATTTTTCCTTTTTAGTGTCCTTTCTCTTAATACTTCTGCTGTATTTATCCCCCAAATTATTTCCCCAGATGGTCACAGAATATAATAGCTTAAAATAATTCACATCATTATCCAATGTATTTTGCACATAAAACCCCCCTGAAACAACAATGATCCATTTTTTTCCCTAAACAATTCAGGATTATTTCATATTGGTTTTTTTAGAGTGTGCAGCCAAAGTAAAATAAATTATTCTTCCATTTGCTTTTTAATGTACTGTTCTCAGGAATCTTTTGATTGGAAATAAGTGTTCCTGGGTTCCTTTATATTAAAGATTGCATTATAGAAGTGTTAGGTGTGTTGGGAATATTAAAGGATGTGTTGAAGACTCCACTATATTTTACATGTGGCTCTATTTTCACTCTGTTTTACTATTTTACTTTTGCTCTGATATGCAATACTGCTGACTTTTCATTTGTATTTTAATTCTATAGTTCCTGATCGAATGAACTCCTTAAGGTCAAAGATCCTGTTATATTAAGTATATTCTGGCATACAGTTTATATTTCATAAATGAAAAGTGAATGAATGAATGTGTGGTTTGAGAGCCCTCCGCATCATTTAGTCTTCGTGTTCACTCATATTCATTTATGGATCTTCTTAAGAATGGGCTCTGTTTCACTTGCCTTCTCTTTACCCTTGTAATAGACTATTGGTTTGTTTTTGACCCTTCACAAGTTTCTTTAAAAAAAATCCAGGGCACAGAATAATTTTTGTTTGCTAATGAACAAATTTAAACCGTGTCTATAGTGAATATTCACTGCTTGACTGCTTAGGATTCATCCATTTTTCTTCTTCACTAATACTCAATAGCTGCGAGGTTTTCCTTTGGGGAAATTTATCCCTGTGATTTTAGAGAAACCATGTAGATTACATGGGGCTGATGAATACCATTTCTCTCTCAAATCTGAGGTAGATTTTTCTTGGCATAAATTTACCTCCATCTGTCACAGTGATTGGACCAGGTACTGTCTTCATTAGCATATGACTGTCTAAGGAATGAATGAATTCCTTCAGATGTGATCCAGTCACCATGAAGCTCAACATATAGGTCCGGAACCTGAAACATAGACACCTTGTTGTTCTGGAAATTGTAATGTGTGTATATGAGCCATTTTACAATAGCCAGTTTGCTCCCATGAATGAAGCTACACTAAAGATAAAGCCAACAAACAGAATAGAACTGAAGGATAAGGAGTATAGGAGTTGGAGTCCTGATTGAACTATACCTGAAGCCTTCCCACCTCTGGCCTTCTCAGTTAAGTGATTCAATACCCTCCCTTTTATTGTTTAGGCATTTTAAATCACATGATCCTATTGCTTGTAAAATAAGTCATCCTAACTGATGCATGCATACTGTAAAGTGGGTTTGCAGGAGGAAGTCACCAAATACAACCCAAACTAAGCACACACTTTCCAAAAAAGTGTATTGTCCTCCAATCAGTGAAATGTTTTAATCTATGTTTCGTCAAAGATTGGGAAAAGTGATGTAGTCCTTCCTCTTAACATTACTGGAGCAATTATACTCCGTTAAGATTCTAATGAATTTGGGGATTTATCACAATTTTGGTTCAGTTTTATTCAACTATTAAGAGTTTATCAAACTGCCTGTACAAAGCTGTGTTAGATCTGATAGTGCCTCCAAGGTTGACGATGCCATCTTGCATGATTTCCTCACAATTGCTCTGAGAGATTTTTCTGATTTGGTCTGTTGAGAATAAGGATTAATGCAAAAAGAATAAGGATTAATGCAAAAAAAAAAAAGAGAAAAGAGAGATTATGCTAAAGATGTGTCTAGGGCCTGATTATTAAGGATCTTTTTGGCCATACTAAGAAATCAGGGGTCTACTTTATAGACCAGGGGCACCAGCAGGGCAAAGGATAGGTAAGTGGGAGACTGAAGGCAGGGAGATCAAGTAACAACAATTGCCAAAATCCAGCTGAATGATGATGAAGACTTGATCTAAGCTAATAGCAGTGGAAATGCCATAGACGGAGGAGCCTGGTAGGGTGCAGTCCATGGGGTCGCTAAGAGTCAGACAGGACTGAGCATCTTCACTTTCACTTTTCACTTATGCACTGGAGAAGGAAATGGCAACCGACTCCAGTGTTCTTGCCTGGAGAATCCCAGGGACGAGGGACCCTGGTGGGCTGCCGTCCATGGGGTCGCACAGAGTTGGACATGACTGAAGAGACTTAGCAGCAGCAGCAGCAGTAGCAGCGGAAATAGAGAAATATGGGCAGATATACAAGAGAAGAGAAAATCAAAATGATTTGTTTATTAGCGTGGCAACCCACTCCAGTATTGTTGCCTGGAGAATCCTGTGGACAGACGAACCTGGAGGGCTACGGTGCATGGTGTTGCAAAGAGTTAAACACAACTGAAGCGACTTAGCATGCATGCATGATGAAGAACAAAGACTCAAGGTGAAGTGACTTGAACAACTGGATGGATATTTGTGGTATTCACCACATTCATTAAAATAGCACAGAGGAGGAACATTTGATACTAAAAGAATATAGCTGCTGAATCATATGTGTGATTATTTGTTTTATATCTGTGTTCCCTGTTCAAGAATAATTCAATGAGAGTAGGAATTCTGCTGGTTTTACTCACAATGCCTATTCCAGTGTTTGGCACATAGAAGATGTTATAAAAATACCTGTTAAAAAAGTAAATGAAAAGGTACAGAATATCGAGCATCTCCATATAGATAGTAACTCAGAGCACAAGAGTAGGGATAATATCAATAAGCAAAAGTATATAGATAAAGAAGATAAAGGAGGTTAATAGAGAACTCTGAGAAGTATCAACATTTAGGACAGAACACACAAATCTGACCAAGACGGCCATCCAGAGAAGTAGGAGGAAAACTGAGAAACTCTGGCATCATGGAAGCCGAGGGAGGGTGAATTTCAAGAAGGAAATGTGGACAACACAGGGATTTCCAATAGGAACTGGGAAGTGCCCACTGGATTTAGGTTATTTTCTTTCATCACTTTAAGTATGTCTTGCCATTCCCTCCTGGCTTGGAGAGTTTCTATTGAAAGATCAGCTGTTATCCTTATGGGAATTCCTTTGTGTGTTATTTGTTGTTTTTCCCTTGCTGCTTTTAATATTTGTTCTTTATGTTTGATCTTTGTTAGTTTGATCCACTGGATTTAACAACAAGAATTTCACTGATGAAACTGATGAGGATGAGGATACCAATAAAAATAACCCACCTGACAATTACCGAACACGAACAATGGACCAAACACTGCTCTAAACCGTCCACATTAACACATTTAGTACTCAAGACAGCCCTAAGAAATAAATACTAATATTACTCCTACCTACAGAGGGGGAAGCTGAGACTTAGAAGGCTGTTTTAATATGGAGTACTAGATCAATCCCAGGTTGCAGTGTGTTGGGTTGAAGAAAAAGTGGGAGACAAAGAAAGGGAGACAGAAAATTAAGACACATATTGCAATAATTTTGATTATTAAGAAAAGGAGATTATATTTGGACTGGAGAGCGTAGTAGAGGGAGAGAGTTTTTAAGGTGGACCAGATTTGCAGTAGTTTAAATATTGATGAGAAGGGACCAATAGAGAGGGCTGACTTGAAGATACGAGAGGGATTTCTCAAATCATTGAGAATCTCAAATCATATTAGTGCAGTCCATCAGAAAGTATATCCTGGGAGAAGTAATCCACCCTGGGCACTGAACATCCTTACATATTTTATGTCAGATCACTCTTTACCCAAGCCATTTTTCAAGGCTCTGTTTACACAGAGAGACAAGCTAACATATCCCCCGAGAAAACAAAGTGGCTTGTTTCTGCTAACTCTAAAAGTGGTGGATTCCCCAAGCTCAGTGTTTCCCTTGTTTAATGCAGCCAGTTGATGTGTGGGCATCCATAATGAGCCCTTTGTGTCACTGCTACGGGATTTGGGGGACACGGGGAATTGACATAGACATATAAAGCTCTGGCTACTGGCTATGACAGGAGTAATAAAGCCCTTTGTTTCTGACCCTGGAGCCTCATGTCTTGTGTCACCATCTATGAAACAATTATAGCCTAACTGGTTAGTATATAGTAGGGTATTCTAGAATATGAGACCCTGCACACTTTGTAATAGTACACAGAAATGAAATCACACACGCACAATCACCTGTTACTCTGGGTTACAGTGAGCATGTCCATCTGAGCAGCTACAGATGTTACTGTTTTCTCCTCGTTTCTTCTTATGCTTTTTGATTGCTTGTAGTCTTGAAATGATTAGTAAAGCACAGTACAGGAAAGATCCCTTATCTTCCTGGGCCTGATTTGATAAGCTGATCCTTTGTGTTAGCTCAGGAAGGAAGAAGGAAAAGATGTCATGCATGTGGGCCCACATGAGATTTTATTGAGCAGTGAGAGCACAAATACATAATCCAGGGAACCAACAATTTTACTATATTGTTAGCTCCTTGAATACAGAGATGGTATATGTTTTATTTATTGCTGTATTTCTAGTACTTAAGGAAGTGTTTGTCATATAGTATGCACAATAAATATTTGCTGAAAAGGAAGGAAAAAACCAGGCTTCCCTTGTGGTCCAGTGGTTAAGATTCTATGTTTCCACTACAGGGGGCATTGGTTCAATCCCTGGTCAGGAAACTAAGATTCCACAGATAAAAGTGAATAAATGAACAGATAAGTGATGGGTAGATAAAACTGCAGAGGGAGAAGGCTCAGCAAAGTGACTGAGAAAGGGGAATCTAGAAGGTGGAAAGGAGCAGACAGTGTGGAATCCTGGTACCCAAGGAGGAATGTCTTTTTAAAAGGGAATGAACAACAAAATAAATGCTGCTGAAAATCAAATGAAATGAGGACTGAAAACAATCTGGTAGATTGGTAAATTATAAAGTCTTTCTGCCACATAGTAGAATGTGGATAGCAAGTTAGCCTTTGGGGATGACTATTTTTTACAAAACGTTTTTCACAGTCCAAAATAATCTATTCTTTCTTCTTATTGAAAACAGAGCTTCCAAGGCCAGGCTTTCTTGGATCTATTGTGTTGCTGCTTCATCTATAACACAACCAATAGCATCCCTGAAGACCACAGTCTGACAAGGCTCTGGTATATACTGCTCCAATATTGTTATCATAGTTTCTCTGTGAGGGGCTGCAAACATTGAAAATAAAGCATATACACAGAGCCTACTGAAAACATGAACTTGACATACACTTAATGATATGCAAAATCATTTCCATACTTTATAATGTCAAGCACAAATGGCAAAAAAAGGTGAGTGAGCCAGTAAAACTGAGCTAAACAAAAAGTCATCTATCAATAGCTCATTTTGCTTAGTTACTTTTCTCTATAACCATTTCAACCCACAGTCCAAATACATTGATTCTCTTCCAGTTTTCAAGAAAGAACCAAACTCACTATAGCCTGAGAGCTAAGGATATTATTTCCAGAAATGGATAAGGCATTCACCTTGGGCACTCAGTTAGAAAAAAAACAGAAACATTAAGCCAAACTCCAGATTTACTCTCTATAATGAAAGGTATCATCCTCTGAGAGATTTTCATCTTTTGGACAGTGACTGGTTCAGCTTTACTTTTTTCCTTGGAGGTCTAACATAACTCTAGCATTTAGATATTACTTCAGTTCAGTTCAGTCGCTCAGTCGTGTCCAACTCTTTGCGACCCCATGAATTGCAGCATGCCAGGCCTCCCTGTCCATCACCAACTCCTGGAGTTCACCCAAACTCTTGTGCATCGAGTCGGTGATGCCATCCAGGCATCTCATCCTCTGTCGTCCCCTTCTCCTTCTGCCCCCAATCCCTTCCAGCATCAGGATCTTTTCCAATGAGTCAACTCTTCGCATCAGTAGGCCAAACTATTGGAGTTTCAGCCTCAGTTCAGTTCTTCCAATGAGCACCCAGGAATGATCTCCTTTAGGATGAACTGGTTGGATCTCCTTGCAGTCCAAGGGACTCTCAAGAGTCTTCTCTAACACCACAGTTCAAAAGTATCAATTCTTTGGCGTTCAGCTTTCTTCACAGTCCAACTCTCTCATCCATACATGACCACTGGAAACATCATAGCCTTGACTAGACGGACCTTTATTGGCAAAGTAATATCTCTGCTTTTAGAACTAACACCCAAACAAGATGTCTTTTTCATTATAGGGGGTTGGAATGCAAAAGTAGGAAGTCAAGAAACACCTGGAGTAACAGGCAAATTTGGCCTTGGAATACGGAATGAAGCAGGGCAAAGGCTAATAGAGTTCTGCCAAGAGACTGCACTGGTCAGAGCAAACACCCTCTTCCAACAACACAAGAGAAGACTCTACACATGGACATCACCAGATGGTCAACACCGAAATCAGATTGATTATATTCTTTGCAGCCAAAGATGGATAAGCTCTATACAGTCAGCAAAAACAAGACTGGGAGCTGACTGTGGCTCAGATCATGAACTCCTTATTGCCAAATGCAGACTTAAATTGAAGAAAGTAGGGAAAACCACTAAATCATTCAGGTATGACCTAAATCAAATCCCTTATGACTATACAGTGGATGTGAGAAATAGATATAAGGGACTAGATCTGATAGACAGAGTGCCTGATGAACTATGGACAGAGGTTTGTGACGTTGTACAGGAGACGGATCAAAACCATCCCCATGGAAAAGAAATGCAAAAAAGCAAAATGGCTGTCTGGAGAGGCCTTACAAATAGCTGTGAAAAGAAAAGCAAAAAGCAAAGGAGAAAAGGAAAGATATAAACATCTGAATGCAGAGTTCCAAAGAATAGCAAGGAGAGATAAGAAAGCCTTCCTCAGCGATCAATGCAAAGTAATAGAGGAAAACAACAGAATGGGAAAGACTAGAGATCTCCTAAAGAAAATTAGAGGTACCAAAGGAACATTTCATGCAAAGATGGGCTCAATAAAGGACAGAAATGTTATGGACCTAACAGAAGCAGAAGTTATTAAGAAGGTGCTACTTAATGTTTCCTAAATTAATGGTGAATGGAGACACATCTAGAGAGTTAGAAGAGGGGCCATGGGAGAAGGGAGGACTCATGCAGGGTTTGGAAATCAAAGGTGGGTAATGAAAATGGTTGGCTAACTGCCTGCTTGATTAAGATAACTGGGTTGGTCTAGAAATTGTTCAAAGACCTTGGAATATCTAACACTAAGGGTCGCAAATGGATAGTGGGGGGCACCTGGCTCTGGATACTTTAGAAATCACTGCTTGAGAAGTGCATCTTTGCATAAGTGTTGGGATACAGGACAGAATACACACTGGGGTTCCATTAATGGAGTATTGATTAACTGAATGATCAACTGATAGAGGTACAGAGAAATGATAGATGGGGAGCCTTTTCTCTCCCAGTAACTATATGAGTGAATGGGAAAACTTTTATGGGAAAGTGAATGTGAGGCTGGATTCTCCTCCTAGAGTGAATTTTGATTAGTTTTATCTTCACATATCAGATTCAAGGAAAGAGTAAGATCTCTTAATGGTAGTGAGTGAAGGAGACAAAAGTTGAGACAGCCGGCAGGGAAACTAGAAGAGTGGCTGCCGTGGGGCCTTAAAAACCTCTAGATCCCAGGACAGCTGGTAGAGTGGAAAGAGGATACAGAACCTGGGAATTGAGACTCAGAAAATGAGCTCACCTCTGTCCCTTCCATACATCTGATTAACTCTATTCCTTTTTAGTCAACTTCATCTCCAAACCCCAACCCCAAAGGTCAAACTAGCTAAAGGGAACTGGCTATGTTATAATATACAGAAATGGGAGTCTGATAGAAATTGTGCCAAGTTGATATTATGACTTCGGAGGGTTCTAGTCATGATTTTAGTCAACAAGAGTCCAAAATGCAATCTCAAAAATGACAGAATGATCCCTCTTCGTTTACCAGGCAAACCATTCAATATCATAGTAATCCAAGTCTACGCCCCAACCAGTAACGCTGAAGAAGCTGAAGTTGACGATTTCTATGAAGACCTACAAGACCTTCTAGAACTAACACCCCAATACAATGTGCTTTTCATTATAGGGGACTGGAATGCAGAAGTCAAGAAACACCTGGAGTAACAGGCAAATTTGGCCTTGGAGTACAGAATGAAGCAGGGCAAAGGCTAATAGAGTTCTGCCAAGAGACTGCACTGGTCATAGCAAACACCCTCTTCCAACAACATAAGAGAAGACTCTATACATGGACATCACCAGATGGTCAACATCGAAATCAGATTGATTATATTCTTTGCAGCCAAAGATGGAGAAGTTCTATACAGTCAACAAAAACAAGACCAGGAACTGACTGTGGCTCAGATCATTAACTCCTAATTGCCAAATGCAGACTTAAATGGAAGGAAGTGGAGAAAACCACTAGACCATTCAGGTATGACCTAAATCAAATCCCTTATGAGTATACAGTGGACATGAGAAATAGATTTAAGGGCCTAGATCTGATAGACAGGGTGCCTGATGAACTATGGATGGAGGTTCGTGACATTGTACAGGAGACAGGGATCAAGACCATCCCCATGGAAAAGAAATGCAAAAAAGCAAAATGGCTGTCTGGGGAGGCCTTACAAATAGCTGTGAAAAGAAGGAAAGTGAAAAGTAAAGGCGAAAAGGAAAGATATCCCCATCTGAATGCAGAGTTCCAAAGAAGAGCAAGAAGAGATAAGAAAGCCTTCCTCAGCGATCAATGCAAAGAAATAGAGGAAAACAATAGAATGGGAAAGACTAGAGATCTCTTCAAGAAAATCAGAGATCCCAAAGGAACATTTCTTGCAAAGATGGGCTCAATAAAGGACATAAATGTTATGGACCTAACAGAAGCAGAAGATATTAAGAAGAGATGGCAAGAATACACAGAAGAACTGTACAAAAAAGATCTTCACGACCCAGATTATCACGATGGTGTGATCACTAACCTAGAGCCAGACATCTTGGAATGTGAAGTCAAGTGGGCCTTAGAAACCATCACTATGAACAAAGCTAGTGGAGGTGATGGAATTCCAGTTGAGCTATTTCAAATCCTGGAAGATGATGCTGTGAAAGCTCTGCACTCAATATGCCAGCAAATTTGGAAAACTCAGCAGTGGCCACAGGACTGGAAAAGGTCAGTTTTCATTCCCATCCCAAAGAAAGGCAATGCCAAAGAATGATCAAACTACCCACAGTTGCACTCATCTCACATACAAGTAAAGCAATGCTCAAAATTCTCCAAGCCAGGCTTCAGCAATACATGAACCATGAACTTCCTGATGTTCAGCCTGGTTTTAGAAAAGGCAGAGGAACCAGAAATCAAATTGCCAACATCCGCTGGATCATGGAAAAAGCAAGAGAGTTCCAGAAAAACATCTATTTCTGCTTTATTGACTATGCCAAAGCCTTTGACTCTGTGGATCACAATAAACTGTGGAAAATTCTGAAAGAGATGGGAATACCAGACCACCTGACCTGCCTCTTGAGAAACTTATATGCAGGTCAGGAAACAACAGTTAGAAATGGACATGGAACAACAGACTGGTTCCAAATAGGAAAAGGAGTTCATCAAGGCTGTATATTGTCACCCTGCTTATTTAACTTATATGCAGAGTATATCATGAGAAATGCTGGGCTGGAAGAAGCACAAGCTGGAATCAAGATTGCAGGGAGAAATATCAATAACCTCAGATATGCATATGACATTGTCCTTATGGCAGAAAGTGAAGAGGAACTAAAGAGCCTCTTAATGAAAGTGAAAGAGGAGAGTGAAAAAATTGGCTTAAAGCTCAACCTTCAAAAAGCTAAGATCATTGCATCTGGTCCCATTACTTCATGGCAAATAGATGGGGAAACATTGGAAACAGTGGCTGACTTTATTTTTCTGGGCTCCAAAATCACTGCAGATGGTGATTGCAGCCATGAAATGAAAAGATGCTTACTCCTTTGAAGGAAAGTTATGACCAACCTAGATAGCATATTAAAAACCAGAGACATCACTTTGCCAACAAAGGTCTGTCTAGTCAAGGCTAACATTTTTCCAGTGGTCATGTATGGATGTGAGAGTTGGACTGTGAAGAAGGCTGAGCGCCTAAGAATTGATGCTTTTGAACTGTGGTGTTGGAGAAGACTCTTGAGAGTCCCTTGGACTGCAAGGAGATCCAACCAGTCCATCCTAAAGGAGATCAGTCCTGGGTGTTCATTGGTAGGACTGATGTTGAAGCTGAAACTCCAATATTTTTGCCACCTGATGAGAAGTGTTGACTCATTGGAAAAAACCCTGATGCTGGGAAAGATTGAGGCTAGGAGAAAAAGGAGACGACAGAGGATGACATTGTTGGATGGCATCACCAACTCAATGGACATGGGTTTGGGTGGACTCCAGGAGCTGGTGATGGATAGGGAGGCCTGTGTGCTGCAGTTCACGGGTCGCAGAGTCAGATACGCCTGAGCGACAGAACTGAACTGAACTGAGTCATGATTTTATCTAAATGCAATTTTTTTCTCTTTTGTTTCCCCTGATTACAGAGCTTCTTTCTTGTGAACTTGGGTAACATGAAGGCTGTTGGCACCCATCTGTCCCATGACCACCATCAAACTACAGGACTGGTACAGGAACCCAGCTGAGATAACCTGAGAATTCCATCTTCTAAGCCACATGGTTGGGCTTCCCATTGGCTCAGTAGTAAAGAATCTGCCTCCCAAGCTGGAGAACCTGCCTCCCAAGCCAGAGATGCAGGTTTAGTCCCTAGGTTGGGAAGATCCCCTCCAGAAGGGAATGGCAGCCCACTCCAGTATTTTTGCCTGGGAAATCCTGTGGACAGAGGAGCCTGGCAGGCTACAGGCCATGGGTTCACAAAGAGTCACAAATGATGTAAGGACTAATTAACAGCAGCAGCAACTACATGGTTAGATTAAGGAAGGGCATGTGACCCAGATGAAATAGTCACCAGTGACTTTTACACAGGCAACATAGGAAAGAAGCACTATTTTTTCTATATGATGCGTGAGTTTCTCTTTATATTACAAAATCTTGAATTAGCATTAATTTTCATGAATGTAAATTGTGCGCCACTTCTATTACCTTTAATTCTTTTCCAGGAAAATTTTTGAATTAAAATGCTAGAAATAACTTATTTACCTAATTGTAGAATTCAAAAGAACCTTAAAAGATAAACAAGTCCCAGCTCTTACACCATAGGAGTCCCTTCAACATTTTTAACAAATGGCCGTTCATACTCCGATTACAAAGTTTCAACTGCAGAGAACACACTGTTTTGTCTTTTTTATTACTTCCTACTCTTCCTTTCTTCTCCTCTCTTTTGTCCTCTTTTATTTATGTAATGTTTGTCTGTGTGTGTTAGTTGCTCAGTTGTGTCTCACTCTTTGCTACTTCATGGACTGTAACTCTTCAGGCTCCTGCTGCTGCTGCTGCTAAGTTGCTTTAGTCATGTTCAACTCTGTGGACCCCATATACGGCAGCCCACCAGGCTCCACCACCCCTGGGATTCTCCAGGCAAGAAAACTGGAGTGGGTTGCCATTTCCTTCTCCAATGCATGAAAGTGAAAAGTGCTCTTCCATCCATGGGATTTTCCAGGCAAGAGTACTGGAGTGGAGTGCCGTTGCCTTCCTCGCTACAGGCTCCTGTGTTTATAGAATTCTCCAGGCCAGAAACTGGAGTAGGCCGCCATTCTCTTTCCCAGGGGATTTTCCCAACTTGAACCCATGTCTCCTGCATAGCAGGCAATTTCTTTACCATTTAAGCCACCAGGGAAACCCTTGTGTAACATTACCATATACAAAATATTTGGAAGATAAAAATCAATAATTATGTATTTTTTCCATCAAAGTTATTTTAAAACAAAAACTTATAAACACAATTGTACAAATAAAATAATGTGACATTTTGCTACTTTACTTTTAGTAAAATTGGTCCCCTTCCTTAATTTGCACTGTATTGAGAATAAACATTTTATGTTTGTTTATAGGTTATTATTCTTTTGGAAAAATATGTCTTTACATTTTACACCCATTATTAAATTACATTCTCTGGTTCTTTCTCTGTACCTTTTCTTTTCTGATGTTTACCTAAACACATACCATTTATCATAAAGTGTTACACACTAAAAATAGAATCTTTTTTTTTTCAGTTTTTTTCTCCTTTGCCAACAGCTTTCAACCAAATTTCCAAGAAAGACCAATTTAATTTAAAGTGCACCTCTAGACTATTCAGGATTTAAGCATTTAATTAGAAATCCATTAAAATAATTGTATTCCCTTTTAATGTAGTCACTTAACCTGTAGTTAAAAGTGATTTCTATTATTATAAAATAGCTCATATATAATTTGATGTTATATTGCTTAAATTTATCTCAGAAGCATTTGCACGTGTAAATTAAGTAGAAATGTGCTGAATTCAAAGCCTGAAGTTCCTATTCACAAAAATTGGTGATGATATTTAAAAGTCCCAACTGGAACAAAACAATATTCCCTTCTCTCAATCCTTTCTTTCAGTTCAGTTCAGTTGCTCAGTCATGTCCGACTCTTTGCGACCCCATGAATCTCAGCATGCCAGGCCTCCCTGTCCATCACCAACTCCCAGAGTTTACTCAAACTCATGTCCATCGAGTCGGTGATGCCATCCAGCCATCTCATCTTCTGTCGACCCCTTCTCTTCCTGCCCCCAATCCCTCCCAGCATCAGGGTCTTTTCCAATGAGTCAATTCTTCGCATGAGGCGGCCAAAGTATTGGAGTTTCAGCTTTAGCATCAGTCTTTCCAAAGAACGCCCAGGACTGATCTCCTTTAGAATGGACTGGTTGGATCTCCTTGCAGTCCAAGGGACTCTCAAGAGTCTTCTCCAACATCACAGTTCAAAAGCATCAATTCTTCGGCGTTCAGCTTTCTTCACAGTCCAACTCTCACATCCACACATGACCACTGGAAAAACCATAGCCTTGACTAGACGGACCTTTGTTGGCAAAGTAATGTCTCTGCTTTTGAATATGCTATCTAGGTTGGAAATAACTTTCTTTCCAAGGAGTAAGTGTCTTTTAATTTCATGGCTGAAGTCACCATTTCTTTCTTTAATCAAAGCCAAATAAACAGGAACTGGAACAGTATAGTGATTTTCCTTCTTAAAATTAAAAACACCTGAAAAGATTTCTTTCCCACAGAATTTATTTCTTAGGGAATACTTACTGATAACTTAAAAAAATATTATTTATTTTTGGTTGTTCTGGGTCTTCCTTTTTATGTGCAAGCTTTCTCTAGTAGCAAGGAAGGGCTACTCTTTGCTATGGTGATCGGGTTTCTCATTGTGTTGGCTTCTCTAGTTTTGTAGCACAGGCTCTAGAGTGAAGGATCAGTAGTTGTGATACATGGAATTAGCTGCCCAGCAGCATGTGGAATCTTCCTGGACCAGGGACCAAACCTGTGTCCCCTACATTGGCAGGTGGATTCTTAACCACTGAACGACCAGGAATGTCCTACTGATGACTTAATACACTGTGAGCAAATTTAAATGAGTAAAATTAAACATAAAGAGAAACTCAACATTCAGAAAACTAAGATCATGACATCTGGCCCCATCACTTCATGGCAAATAGATGAGAAAACAATGGAAACAGTGACAGACTTTATTTTGGGGGACTCCAAAATCACTGCAGATGGTGATTGCAGCCATGAGATTAAAAGGTGCTTGCTCCTTGGAAGAAAAGTTATGACCAACCTAGACCTCATATTAAAAAGCAGAGACATTACTCTGCCAACAAAGGTCTGTATAGCCAAAGCTATGGTTTTTCCAGTACTCATGTATGGTTGTGAGAGTTGGACTATGAAGAAAGCTGAGCGCCGAAGAATTGATGCTTTTGAACTGTGGTATTGAAGAAGACTCTTGAGAGTCCTTTGGACTGCAAGGAGATCCAATCAGTCCATCCTAAAGGAAATCAGTCCTGAATATTCATTGGCAGGACTGATGTTGAAGCTGAAACTCCAATACTTTTGCCACCTGATGCGAAGAACTGACTCATTGGAAAAGACTCTGATGCTGGGGAAGATGGAAAATGGGAGGCGAAGGGGATGTCAGAAGATGGGATGGTTGGATGGCATCATTGACTCAATAGACATGAATTTGAGTAAGCTCTGGGAGTTGGTGATGGAAAAGGAAGTCTGGTGTGCTGCATTCCATGGGGTCGCAGAGTTGGACACGTGCGACTGAATTGAAACTGCAAACATAAAAACAAAACATTTTGTGGCCCATAACTGGTCTTTGTCTAGATCAAAGCTTTGAATCTTTATACTTTGTGAATGTTTCAACACTCTAGGACCTAGATTATTTCCCACTCTGACTCCAAACTTTCATTTACTTTTTGATATATTCCTAGTGACTCTTTCCCTCTCCTTTCTCTGTGACTCCAGGCCCTCATCTAGCAGTTCCTCATTCCCTAGAGAGTTCCCACATTCCTCTCCACCCAGCCAGGATCTCACGCTGTCCCCAGTGGCTCTCCAGAATCCTTTCCCAGATCTCATCCCATACCTACTATGCCATTCTGAATGACAACCACCATCCTGGAGGGACCAACTTATCCATTAGGCACAGTGCCTAGAACCCATAATACTTTCCGATGACAACATACATTTTTTTACTAGTGTAAACTTTTAGGTTGAAAAAATATTTTAATGTAGAATATTTATATCATTGCAATCATAAAATATATATTTTTCTAAGACTGAAAGGGTCCATTAAGGGAAACATGCCTTAGGTCCACAAAAATCATAACATGGCTCTATCATCTATTTACTCTGCTTTTCCTCCAAAGAAAACAACCAAGCACAGCATTGATGAAGGAACTCTCACAAACAATTCGGCTTATGCTTCATTGAATTTGACGGTGAGAATTCTAAGCTTTTAATATGGCACACACAAAGGCACTTGTGCACGCACACGCAAAGGCACTTGTGCATGCACACGCAAAGGCACTTGTGCACGCACACACACAGGCATGTGACAACTGTAATGGCAAAGGGTGTTGGGCTCAGAAGAGTCCAGTATTTAGGGTTTAATGTTCCGTGTTCACCATCTGGAAATATCTAATATTATTAATGTTGATGTTTGTGTTTTGTAAGTGAAGGCATGTGGGACAATAAGGCAAGACCCAGGAAACCTGGAAACTCAACTCGTCTTTTCATCTTCTATGAACTTGCTTTCTCTTTGGAATGCTTCTACCAGGCTGCCCTTACCCCTAACCCCCTGCCCTGTACCCAGTGACCAGTGCTACTCTCTGCTCCCCTCCCTACTCAGTAAAGGCCTGACCATGCATTGGGAGAGGGTTTGGTGAACAGTTTCCATGACACTTTGGCGAGTTTTATCGGCAGCTGGCCACAGTTCAGGCTGACAGCCACAGAGCACACCTGCAGGGTTGAGCCTCCCACTTAGCTCTGATCCAATACTGAACACGTCCAAGCATAGACGTGGGGTTTGCCCATCCACATTGGGTAGGGCTGTAAACAAGTAGGAAGGGGAGATTGGCTTTCTGGCCCCCAGCCAGAGCACTGTGTGAATTCCCAGGTGCACACACGCTGAGCTACACAGGACGACAATAGGCCTGTGTGAGTATCTGCATTTCCCTGAGTATCCCATGCCCAGAAGCACAACAGTAAATAAAAAAATCCTAATAAGATGAGACATTATTTTTTTTTAAATAAAAGCCTTATATTTCAGTACCTATATATTTTTTTCTTACTTTATGAACAAAAACTACACATTCTCATTTTTGCTCTGGACACTGGGACTTATGTAGGTCACCCTGCACACATTTCTCAGGTTCCAAGAGCTGCACCTTTTTGATCTTATTGTGAAACCTGAGCTAGCTGATGAGCATCCCTTTGACTTTTGTCTTTCTGTCACAAAATGCCTCCTGTTTCCACTTCTCTTTCCCTTATTTTTATGGGTTCTAAAATCCGTTTCTCTACATGATGCCTTCCGTTGGATTCCATTTCCATCCTTCAGGCTTCATAACATCAAGTTTTCTGTTGAGCTTCTCTTCCTCTCTCCCTTGTCATCAGTTTTCCCCTGTGTCTTCAATTTTCTAACCTCTCTCTTAACCATTCTGCTGCTCCTCTAACTCTAAAAGCCAGTTGGAGTTGGCTTCAATTACTATCTCTGCTTCACTGACATCCTCTGGCAGTTTAGCCATCACTCATCATGTTGCTAAAACTGCCTAATCAAAGGTTACCTGAGATAGCTTTACAACCATGGACCTAGTAATGTGTTGCCTTTCTTTTGTATTTTAGGTAGATTTTAAAATACGATGTAGAGCTATATATTCTGACATGCAAAGAATTCTATCATATATGAAAAAACAAGAATTGTACATAAAAGAAAATTCCATTTTTGTTTTTTCTTTTTCTAAATGAACGTGAAGATACCCAGGAGGCTATACATCAAACAAGCAGTGTTAACAATTAATCATTATATGTTAATATTAGTCAATATCAACTTTGTCAAAGGAAAGAAATCCTTCAAGGAAAAGCACTGTGTTGATGCTAGAATAAGCAGCTTCAGGGTGTCCCAGGCGTGTCTTGTGGCAACCTATAGATGTGGCAACCTATGTCAGATGGCTAGTGCCTGGAATGGGCTCTCTAGGCACTCCCATGGAGCCCTCCAGGCCTGGGCTTCAGCTTTGCAAGCTCAAAATGGCTATTTGGGTTTCCACACCCAGAAGATATTTGTCTGTGGGGAAATGATTAAATTCAGAATGCAGAAATGGGTAAATTAGAATTCAAATATTCTGAATTAGACTGATAACACCTGCCTCACAGTATGCCTGAAAATGAGGACCTAGTACTCTGGACCTTTCTATATATGTCAATAGTACTGACCACCTCCAGGCTTGGTTCTCACTCCCACCTTGGATTTGTTGTCCTGGCACTTCAGTGCTTCTCTCTCATTTTCCTGAAGACTTCTTCCTATTTCTGGGTATTTTCTATTCTCCATTCTATTGTTCACCAAAAGGAAGTTTAACAGAATGTCCAGTAAAGATCTGAACATATCTGAAGTTGGAATATGGCATTTTCTGGCCTACATGTAATGCATGCTTTTCAGAGTAGAGACTGTAATTCTCCATTGGGATTAATATTGCTTTCTTCCTAAAAGAGATTTTTTCACTGTCTGTACTCTTTTATTTAAAAAGTCCTTCAGGAATCTCAAAATCAATGAGGTAATTCAAATGCAGATACTTTTGACTGAGACATGAAACGTTCAGTTTAGCCATGTAAATTAGATGCATGGGCAGAACTGTACTTCTGCTATCACATCAAAAAATTGTAGGTTAACTACTTTGGCCAAAATCTGACAGCATTGATATTTAAATATCAAAGCCAGGATTCAGAAACCCACAGTTTCTGATGCTGAATCCAGTGCTCTTTCTCCTTCATACTATGCTGCCTACAACTATTCTTATGTGGTCTAAAATAAATGATCCTTAGAAGGCAATGGCACCCCACTCCAGTACGCTTGCCTGGAAAATCCCATGGATGGAGGAGCCTGGTAGGCTGCTGTCCATGGGGTCATGAAGAGTCGGACACGACTGAACGATTTCACTTTCACTTTTCACTTTCATGCATTGGAGAAGGAAATGGCGGCCCACTCCAGTGTTCTTGCCTGGAGAATCCCAGGGATGGATAGGGGAGCCTGGTGGGCTGCCGTCTATGGGGTCGCACAGAGTCGGACACGACTGGAGCGACTTAGCAGCAGCAGCAGCCCTTAATATAAGATTTTGGGCATAATAGATAGCCTCAGAGAGGTTTATTAATAAATGAATGATAATATACATGAATATAAACAAATATACTTACATTGAAAAAGGATACCTTGCTTAACATAAAAGAGATCTAATAAGACAACTTGTTTATCAAGAGACAAGTCACCAATGCCAATAATACAGTTGATAATGTTAGGAATATTCCAACAAATGTCACAGTATGGACGTAGATTTAAGTCATTCATTTTAGAGAGTGGATCTGATTTCAAAAGGGAGAAGTCTATTAGCACCTGGTGTGACAGTACAAGAAAATACATTTTCAGGTTTATCATTTAAGACTTTCTGACTGCAGGCAAAAGACATAGATGAGGTTCTCACTGAGAATTGAACAAGGAAGAGAAACCTGTAGGGGCTGAAGTACATTAGTAAAGAAAACATGTGTTCTGGCCCCTACACTCTTTCTTCCCCCAGTGTAGTGAACATGATTTTGTGGATTCACAAAGGCAGCACAAATGAAAGAGATGGAAAAGTACAGGCTAGTTACATTCAAAGGGAAGCAAAAGCTGTCTGGATGCAGGCTGATAAGGCTGAATTTGTCTAGAGATGGATTCTCTTGAAATTCGCACTTGATGCTCAAGAGGCTGTACCAAGAATTATCAGTGGTAAGAAGGCACTCTAATTTAGCTTATAAAGCAGTTATTGCTCTGGTTGAATGGACATTGATTAGAAATTGGAAGAATGTGCTCCAGTAGGTCAGGTTTTCATAATGCACGTCTCAAAACTCGGAAGTTTAACCCCAAATACAAACTTTATTTAAAGCTAGGCTTTAATTTTTAAGATTGCACCTATTTTTGAAAAACTTGGCATTTATTATTACACATTACACAATGTCAGAGAGGAACTTACAGTCTCAGAAAAAAAGAAAAGTACAGAAGAGGCTACTTCAGAGAAAATAAATATATAAAAAAGAATTTTAAAGCATTTCTAAAATATAATAGGTCTATTTTATAATTAGTATGAATATCTAAATAAAAATGCAATATTTGAAGTTTTGCAAAATTTAACCATCAAAAATGGAGAAAAGTATATTGCTCTGATCTTAGAAGGAAATAAAATTATTCACCTATTTAATAAACTAATTGTAATAAAACAAATAAAAATAGCATCAACAAATGGTTATCTCCATGCTTTAAAGTGGAGATAATTAAACCTGCTAAAGCAACCCTATGGAATACTATGCAACAATTTTTTAAAAATCAAAAGTTATATTTAAATGGGAATAGAGATACAGTCACAGAGAACAGATTTTGTGGCCACTTAAGGGGTAAGAAGAGGGTGGGGAAAACTGAGGGAGTAGCATTGACGTACAGCAATACCACGTGTGAAACAGATAGCTGGTGGAAAGTTGCTGTGTAACACTGGGAGCCCAGCCATGTGCTCTGTGATGACCAAGATGGGTGGGATGGGCAGGGTGGGAGAGAGGCTCAAGAGAGAGGAGATTTATATATACTTACTTGTAGCTGATTCACATTGTTGTACAGAAGAAACCAACAAAATATTGTAAAGCAATTATCCTCCAATTAAAAATAAATTAAAAAAATAAGTGGGCTGTCATGAAAATATGTTGATGTCATAAAGTTAAGTAAGAGAAAGAGGAGAGAGATAAAGTTCCTGAACAATATGTATGGCATGATATGAAGGTGTTACATATGCATATACATTTATGCAAATGTTTATAATCTATGAATATACATAGATGTTTTCATGCAGATACATATATATGTATGTTTTTGAAATGCTTAGAAGAAGACCACTAAGGATGCACATAGCACTGATTCCAGTGATAAACTGGTGTCATCTAAAGAGAGAAGTAAGCACACAGAGTTACCAAACAGAACTGTACTTTCTCTTTTTTATTTATACATATTATAATCAGAATGAATCACTCCCATATGTTAAAAATTACATGCATTTTTATCTCGAAAACTGATAACTGAAATCACCAGTGGCACCTGGCTACTAATCTCTATTTATCAGAGAGTGAATGCATTACATATTCTATATTTAATATCATCACTACCACTAAACCTCGCCTAGGGTTTCTTTAAACTTCCTCAGTAACTTAAGATGGCTCACTTAACAAGCCTATATCACACTTTTCAAAGTCTGAACTTACAGAAAGAGCATCAATATTTATGCCACGTTTAAGATTTTTCAAACTTTTGATATAATTTTAGAACAAATGCTCTTCTTTCAAGGTGTAATGTATTCACACATAACTGCTACAAATGCATGACAGAAATAAATCACAGCTGATCACTATAAGGGACATGAGATTTTAGGGGGTGTCTATGTACTATTGTATGAAGGTTTTACCTACAAATTCTATAGAAAATATAAAGACCAGAAAAGAACCATTACATGTAATTCAAAACCGATTACTATTCTTTCCGTTTGTCTTTTACATCTGAATCACATTTGATAGTTGGCGTGGAACATTTTTCTAGCTATTCCACAGATAATAATTACCCTTCTATTCTTAATCTTTTATGCAAACCATATGGCACATTTAGAAATTTTGCCAGCTCTAATTAAAAGTGTCCATTCAAATTAAACAAGGTCAAAAGAGACACTATATTAAGATCTACTGAATACGGAACTACATGTAGAGAACAATAAAACAGACTCATTGTCAGTTAAATCTATCTGCAGTCTTCATGCTGATTTTTAATACACAAAAGCTGAGAAAACAAAGCACATCACTGGTTGGTCTTCTAAATATCCAAAGAAAGCTAAAATGTCAGGGAAGCAAAGAGGTAGGAAAAGAAAGTGGCATCTCCTCAGTGATTTCTTATGCCAGGGTTGTGAGAGTTCAGTTCAGTCTCTCAGTTGTATCTGACTCCTTGCAACCCCATAGACTGCAGCACACCAGGCCTCCCTGCCCATCACCAACTCCCAGAGTTTATTCAAACTCATGTCCATTGAGTCGGTGATGCCTTCCAACCATCCCATCTTCTGTCGTCCCCTTCGCCTCCCACTTTCCATCTTCCCCAGCATCAGGGTCTTTTCCAATGAGTCAGCTCTTCGCATGAGGTGGCCAAAGTATTGGAGTTTCAGCTTCAACATCAGTCCTTCCAATAATACCCAGACTGATCTCCTTTAGGATGGACTGGTTGGATCTCCTTGGAGTCCAAGGGACTCTCAAGAGTATTCTCCAACACCACCATTCAAAAGCATCAATTCTTTAGCACTCATCTTTCTTTATAGTCCAATTCTCACAACCATACATGACCACTGGAAAAACCATACCTTTGACTAGACAGATTTTTGTTGGCAGAGTAATGTCTCTGCTTTTAAATATGCTATCTAGGTTGGTCATAACTTTTCTGCCAGGGAGCAAGCATCTTTTAATTTCATGGCTACAATCACCACTTGCAGCAATTTTGGAGCCTCCCAAAATAAAGTCAGCCATTGTTTCCCCACCTATTTGCCATGGAGTGATAGGATCAGATGCCATGATCTTAGTTTTCCGAATGTTGAGTTTTAAGCCAACTTTTTCACTCTCCTTCTTAACTTTCATCAAGAGGTTTTTTAGTTCTTCACTTTCTGCCGTAAGGGTGGTGTCATCTGCATATCTGTGGTTATTGATATTTCTCCCAGCAATCGTGATTCCAGCTTGTGCTTCATCCAGTCCAGCATTTCTCATGATGTCCCGCGACCGGCGCACAATTAAGAGCGACCTCCCGCGACACACAACGCCTTCCCGCGTTGCGCACTAAGAGCGCCCCGCCGGCTGCGTCATGCACTAAGAGCGCGGCGGAGAGGAACTACCCCACGACCGAGGAAGGACGGCGGTGAGGGCCACCACACTAAGCACAGCCGAGAAGAGCTACCCCACGACCGAGGTCAGGCGGGGTGGCGGTGAGGAGAGACCCCTCGTCCAAGGTAAGGTGTGATGGCTGTGCTTCGCTGGCCGGGAGCAGCCGGGAGCAGCCGGGACAAGATACCCCACGCCCAAGGTAAGAGAAACCCAAGTAAGACAGTAGGTCTTGAAAGAGGGCATCAGAAGGCAAATACACTAAAACCATTCTCACAGAAAACTAGTCAATCTAATCACACAAGGACCACACCCTTGTCTAACACAATGAAATTAAGCCATGCCCGAGGGGCAACTTGGGATGGGTGGGTCATGGTGGAGAGAGATGACAGGGTGTGGTCCGCTGGAGAAGGGAATGGCAAACCACTTCAGTATTCTTGCCTTGAGAACCCCATGAACAGTATGAAAAGATAAAATGATAGGATACTGAAAGAGAAACTCCCCAGGTCAGTAGAGGCCCAATATGCTACTGGAGATCAGTGGAGAAATAGCTCCAGAAAGAATGAAGGGATGGAGCCAAAACAAAAAGAATACCCAGCTGTGGATGTGTCTGGTGATAGAAGCAAAGTCCGATGCTGTAAAGAGCAATACTGCATAGGAACCTGGAATGTCAGGTCCATGAATCAAGGCAAATTGGAAGTGGTCAAACAAGAGATGGCAAGAGTGAATGTCGACATTCTAGGAATTAGCGAACTAAAATGGACTGGAATGGGTGAATTTAACTCAGATGACCATTATATCTACTACTGTGGGCAGGAATCCCTCAGAAGAAATGGAGTGGCCATCATGGTCAACAAAAGAGTCCGAAGTGCAGTACTTGGATGCAATCTCAAAAATGACAGAATGATCTCTGTTGTTTCCAAGGCAAACCATTCAATGTCACAGTAATCCAAATCTATGCCGCAACCAGTAACGCCGAAGAAGCTGAAGTTGAACAGTTCTATGAAGACCTACAAGACCTTTTAGAACTAACATCCAAAAAAGATGTCCTTTTCATTATAGGGGACTGGAATGCAAAAGTAGGAAGTCAAGAAACACCTGGAGTAACAGGCAAATTTGGCCTTGGAATACAGAATGAAGCAGGGCAAAGACTAACAGAGTTTTGCCAAGAAAATGCACTGGTCATAGCAAATACCCTCTTCCAACAACACAAGAGAAGACTCTATACATGGACATCACCAGATGGTCAACACCGAAATCAGATCGATTATATTCTTTGCAGCCAAAGATGGAGAAGCTCTATACAATCAGCAAAAACAAGACCAGGAGCTGACTGTGGTTCAGACCATGAACTCCTTATTGCCAAATTCAGACTGAAATTGAAGAAAGTAGAGAAAACTACTAGACCATTCAGGTATGACCTAAATCAAATCCCTTATGATTATACAGTGGAAGTGAGAAATAGATTTAAGGGCCTAGATCTGATAGATAGAGTGCCTGATGAACTATGGAATGAGGTTCATGACATTGTACAGGAGACAAGGATCAAGACCATCCCCATGGAAAAGAAATGCAAAAAAGCAAAATGGCTGTCTGGGGAGGCCTTACAAATAGCTGTGAAAAGAAGAGAAGCGAAAAGCAAAGGAGAAAGGGAAAGATATAAACATCTAAATGCAGAGTTCCAAAGAATAGCAAGAAGAGATAAGAAAGCCTTCTTCAGTGATCAATGCAAAGAAATAGAGGAAAACAACAGAATGGGAAAGACTAGGGCTCTCTTCAAGAAAATCAGAGATACCAAAGGAACATTTCATGCAAAGATGGGCACGATAAAGGACAGAGATGGTGTGGACCTAACAGAAGCAGAAGATACTAAGAAGAGGTGGCAAGAATACACAGAAGAACTGTACAAAAAAGAGCTTCAAGACCCAGATAATCATGATGATGTGATCACTGACCTAGAGCCAGACATCCTGGAATGTGAAGTCAAATGGGCCTTAGAAAGCATCACTACGAACAAAGATAGTGGAGGTGATAGAATTCCAGTGGACCTATTCCAAGTCCTGAAAGATGATGCTGTGAAAGTGCTACACTCAATATGCCAGCAAATTTGGAAAACTCAGCAGTGGCCACAAGATTGGAAAAGGTCAGTTTTCATCCCAATCCCAAAGAAAGGCAATGCCAAAGAGTGCTCAAACTACCACACAATTGCACTCATCTCACATGCTAGTGAAGTAATGCTCAAAATTCTCCAAGCCAGGCTTCAGCAATATGTGAACCATGAACTTCCTGATGTTCAAGCTGGTTTTAGAAAAGGCAGAGGAACCAGAGATCAAATTGCCAACATCCGCTGGATCATGGAAAAAGCAAGAGAGTTCCAGAAAAACATCTATTTCTGCTTTATTGACTATGCCAAAGCCTTTGACTGTGTAGATCACAATAAACTGTGGAAAATTCTGAAAGAGATGGGAATACCAGACCACCTGATCTGCCTCTTAAGAAATCTGTATGCAGGTCAGGAAGCAACAGTTAGAACTGGTCATGGAACAACACACTGGTTCCAAATAGGAAAAGGAGTACGTCAAGGCTGCATATTGTCACCATGTTTATTTAACTTATATGCAGAGTACATCATGAGAAATGCTGGACTGGAAGAAACACAAGCTGGAATCAAGATTGCTGGGAGAAATATCAATAACCTCAGATATGCAGATGACACGACTCTTATGGCAGAAAGTGAAGAGGGGCTAAAAAGCCTCTTGATGAAAGTGAAAGTGGAGAGTGAAAAGGTTGGCTTAAAGCTCAACATTCAGAAAACGAAGATCATGGCATCTGGTCCCATCACTACATGGGAAATAGATGGGGAAACAGTGGAAACAGTGTCAGACTTTGTTTTTCTGGGCTCCAAAATCACTGCAGATGATGACTGCAGCCATGAAATTAAAAGACGCTTACTCCTTGGAAGGAAAGTTATGACCAACCTAGATAGCATATTCAAAAGCAGAGACATTACTTTACCAACAAAGGTTCGCCTAGTCAAGGCTATGGTCTTTCCTGTGGTCATGTATGGATGTGAGAGCTGGACTGTGAAGAAGGCTGAGCACCGAAGAATTGATGCTTTTGAACTGTGGTGTTGGAGAAGACTCTTGAGAGTCCCTTGGACTGCAAGGAGATCCAACCAGTCCATTCTGAAGGAGATCAATCCTGGAATTTCTTTAGAAGGAATGATGCTAAAGCTGAAACTCCAGTATTTTGGCCACCTCATGCGAAGAGTTGACTCATTGGAGAAGACTCTGATGCTGGGAGGGATTGAGGTCAGGAGGAGAAGGGGACGACAGAGGATGAGATGGCTGGATGGCATCACTGACTTGATGGGTGTGAGTCTGGGTGACCTCCAGGAGCTGGTGATGGACAGGGAGGCCTGGCGTGCTGCGGTTCATGGGGTCGCGAAGAGTCGGACACGACTGAGCGACTGATCTGATCTGATCTGATTCTGCATATAAGTTAAATAAGCAGGGTGACAATGTACACCCTTAATGTACTCCTTTCCTGATTTGGAACCTGTCTGTTGTCCCATGTCCATTTCTAACTGTTACTTCCTGACCTACGTACCGATTTCTCAAGAGGCAGGTCAGGTGGTCTGATTTCTTGTGCTGGGGCTGTGAGAGTGCTTCAGTTGAAAACAGATTGATGGAGATACAGTGAATGTGTGCAGCTCTGCTCATGGTGGTGACTAATGTATTGGATGCTAGGATATGCCACCCAGATCACCCTTTATGAGTAAAGGACTTACAAATTAGTGGCCAGGAGTGTGGCCAATATCTCGCCTTCAGCTGCCACCCCTCTTCAGGAATTTGCTCTAATGAAGACAGCCTCTTTATCCAAGAGTATATAAATTTGTGAGGGCAGCCTAAATCCAATGACTGGTACTTGCAGAGTAGAAAACCCAGGCCTTGAAGTCAGCACAATTCTGAAGGGTCATCCTAGTTTCAGAACTTCCCATGAGTTTCATTAAAATTCTTGTGTGACTGCATCATGCAACACACCATTTTCTTCTTTCTGCCCCTTTCAGTTGCCCTTCCTTGCTTTCCACATTTGTTGATCTTTAGGGTAGCTTCTAATAAAATTCATGAACATTAATCTCCATCTCAGAGTCTGCTTCCTAGGGACCTATCTCGAAACAGTTTAGTTAAAAATCAGGCAAGAAATCAAATTTGGAACAAAATAATTCATTAGAATAAACATTTGAAAAATATGGTAAAAGGTGAATGTTGGAAACATTTTTATCCTATTTCTGAACATTTAACATTTTATCATTAATTTTTGAGAAGGAACCTTTGGGGGAAAATTATTGAATTTCCTCTGTGAGTATGGCTCTCACAAGGTGAAAGCAAAATATGTTTATAATGAGAGATAAAAGTGCAATAAGGACTAGATGTTTATTGCTATTAAATGCAAATAAAATTCAGAGAAGGCAATGGCACCCCACTCCAGTACTCTTGCCTGGAAAATCCCATGGATGGAGGAGCTTGGTAGACTGCAGTCCACAGGGTCGCTAAGAGTCAGACATGACTGAGCGACTTTACTTTCACTTTTCACTTTCATGCACTGGAGAAGAAAATGGCAACCCACTCCAGTGTTCTTTCCTGGAGAATCCCAGGGACGGGGGAGCCTGGTGGGCTGCCGTCTATGGGGTTGCACAGAGTCGGACACAACTGAAGTGACTTAGCAGCAGCAGCAAATAAAATTATTGGTACTTGAAAATAAGTTCCATAGTCACCATTAGTGGAATTCTGTGTTTAAGATCCTGGACAACTGTCGGTATTATAACTGAAAATGATAAAACACAGCCAAAGAAGGACAAATTTTTAACGAAAAAATACATAAAACACCATTTAGAAAAAAAGTATTTTCAATACATTGTTAAAAAACACTCCAAACTGTAGATTTTATTTTGAAATACATTTTTGGAAATAATAATGGCAGATAAATTTCTGGTTAAATGAACCAATAAAAAGATAATTGATAGTAATCATACTGTATGAAATTTTGTGGAAGATACAAAATATAAACACTTATTCCTCACTATCATGAAACTTAAAAAGTAGTTTATCAAAACTTCCCTAAGAAAAAACTTTTTTGAAGAAGAATAAATCCAAAAAATTTTGAGCTGTAAATTCACTTTTAACTAAAGACATAAATTTCAAACTGATTTTAAAGCCATATAAGGGAAAGATATGTTTTCTTCATTTTTAGTTATTAATTAACATTCCAAGAAGAAAGAATTATACTTTCTTGCTTATTGGAACTGCCACTATTTTGACTTACTAAAAAATATCTAAGTGCTTTATATGAATCATCCACTATAACTTTATGTGAATCATCCACTATAAAAGTTTAACTATAATTGTAATCAACTCTGAACATAATAATTCAAGATCCCCTCAAAAAATTCTTGAAATAAAAGTAATAACATTTGGTAAAAGTATAAAAATTATATAATAAAGATATTAAAGATTTATTTTAAAATATATTATTTGAAAGTAAATTTTAATATTTAGTGTCATTTTCTTTCCTTTATTAAAAATCTAATAATAGGGCTTGACAAATATAATTATTCAGTAATATATTTTGAGCCCAGAAAAATACCTTAGATTACTTTTAAATATTATTACATCAAAATGTATGTCTAATATTCTCATGAATATCTTCACAAAAAGTGAATGAACATCTTTCTAATTTAAATCACATATTATCAGAATGTCATCTCAAAAGTAATATGCTGAATCTTTCTATTATCAATTTTTGAAAGCTTTTCTTTTGATTAGAAGCAACTTGAATATTAAAAAGCTATCTGTTTACTCTTTCATCCCAAACTTACAATGTTCAATAACATAAATATAATTATTTTTTAATTAACATGGGCAAATACAAGAGTAAGGTAGCAAATGGTCTTAAAAACATTTCTAAACACAGGAAGGGAGAAGAAAATTAGTTTGCAATACAGTGAATAGAGTTTATTTTAGCATGCTCATTAGCATCTTATACAAACCTCTTAGAATACTTTATTAAAAACCCTGACAACATCCTTAAGGGATGGAGATAATGAATCATTTTCTATATTCATTTTCTGAAATGGTAAAGAACAGCAAAGGGGGTTAATTCACTTTCCTCCTCCTCTACTATTCCCTCACCCATAATATGAAAGACACAGACAACTCCAGTTGATAAATTCTTGGATGGTTCTCTTTCAGATGTTGTTGGTAGTATTCATTCTAAAATTTACTTACTCTTAAATTCAGCTTAGTTCAGTCGCTCAGTTGTGTTTGACTCTTTGAGACCCCATGAACAGCAGCACGCCAGGCCTCCCTATCCAACACCAACTCCCAGAGTCAACCCAAACCCATGTCCATTGAGTCGATGATGCCATCCAACCATCTCACCCTTTGTCGTCCCCTTCTCCTGCCCTCAATCTTTCCCAGCATCAGGGTCTTTTCCAATGAGTCAGTTCTTTGCATCAGGTGGCCAAACTATTAGACTTTCAGCTTCAGCATCAGTCTTTCCAATGAATATTCAGGACTGATTTCCTTTGGGATGGACTGGTTGGATCTCTTTGCAGTCCAAGGGACTCTCAAGAGTCTTCTCCAACACCACAGTTCAAAACCATCAATTATTCAGTGCTCAGCTTTCTTTATTAGTCCAACTCTCACATCCATACATGATCACTGGAAAAACCATAGCCTTGACTAGACAGTCCTTTGTTGACAAAGTAATGTCATTGCTTTTCAATATGCTGTTTGGGTTGGTCATAACTTTCCTTCCAAGGAATAAGTGTCTTTTAATTTCATGGCTGCAGTCACCATCTGCAGTGACTTTGGAGCCCAGAAAAATAAGGTCAGCTATTGTTTCCACTGTTTCCCATCTATTTGCCATGAAGTGATGGGACCAGAGGCCATGATCTTCATTCTCTGAATGTTGAGTTTTAAGCCAACTTTTTCACTCTCCTCTTTCACTTTCATCAAGAGGCTCTTTAGTTCTTCTTGATTTTCTGCCATACAGGTGGTGTCTTCTGCATATCTGAGGTTATTGATATTTCTCCCTGCAATATTGATTGTGGCTTGTGATTCTTCCAGCCCAGCATTTATCATGATGTACTCTGCATATAAGTTAAATAAGCAGGGTGACAATATACAGCCTTGACATACTCCTTTTCCTATTTGGAACCAGTCTGTTGTCCCATATCCAGTTCTAACTATTGCTTCCTGACCTGCATACAGGTTTCTCAAGAAGCAGGTCAGGTGGTCTAGCATTCCCATCTCTTTCAGAATTTTCCACAGTTTATTGTGGGCTGGAAGAAGCACAAGCTGGAATCAAGATTGCCAGGAGAAATATCAATAACCTCAGATATGCAGATGACACCATCCTTATGGCAGAAAGTGAAGAGGAACTAAAAAGCCTCTTGATGAAAGTGAAAGAGAGGAAAAAATTGGCTTAAAGCTCAACATTCAGAAAACTAAAATCATGGCATCTGGTCCCATCACTTCATGGGAAATAGATGGGGAAACAGTGGAAACAGTGTCAGACTTTGTTTTTCTGGGCTCCAAAATCACTGCAGATGGTGACTGCAGCCATGAAATTAAAAGACGCTTACTCCTTGGAAGGAAATTTATGACCAACCTAGACAGCATATTCAAAAGCAGAGACATTACTTTGCCAACAAAGGTCTGTCTAGTCAAGGTTATGTTTTTTCCAGTAGTCATGTATGGATGTGAGAGTTGGACTGTAAAGAAAGCTGAACACCAAAGAATTGATGATTTTGAACTGTGGTGTTGGAGAAGACTCTTGAGAGTCCCTTGGACTGCAAGGAGATCCAACCAGTCCATTCTAAAGGAGATCAGTCCTGGGATTTCTTTGGAAGGAATGATGCTAAAGCTGAAATTCCAATACTTTGGCCACCTCATGCAAAGAGTTGACTTATTGGAAAAGACTCTGATGCTGGGAGAGATTGGGGGCAGGAGGAGAAGGGGATGACAGAGGATGGTATGGCTGGATGGCATCACCAACTTGATGGACGTGAGTTTGAGTGAACTCCAGGAGTTGGTGATGGATATGGAGGCCTGGCGTGCTGCAATTCATGGGGTCCCAAAGAGTCAGACACAACTGAGCGACTGAACTAACTAATTAACTAACTATTGTGATCCACACACTCAAAGGCTTTGGCATAGTCAATAAAGCAGAAATAGATTTTTTGGGAACTCTCTTGCTTTTTCCATGATCCAGCGTATTTTGGCAATTTGATCTCTGGTTCCTTCTGCCTTTTCTAAAATCAGCTTGAACATCTGGAAGTTCACAGTTCACATATTGCTGAAGCCTGGCTTGGAGGATTTTGAGCATTGCTTTACTAGCGTGTGAGACGAGTGCAATTGTGCGGTAGTTTGAGCATTCTTTGGCATTGCCTTTCTTTGGGATTGGAATGAAAACTGACCTTTTCCAGTCCTGTGTCCACTGCTGAGTTTTCCAAATTTGCTGGCATATTGAGTGCAGAACTTTCACAGCGTCATCTTTCAGGATTTGAAATAACTGTAATTCCATCACCTCCACTATCTTTGTTTGTAGTGATGCTTCCTAAGGCCCATTTGACTTCAGATTCCAGGATGTCTGGCTCTAGATGACACCATTGTGATTATCTGGGTCGTGAAGATCTTTTCTATACAGTTCTTCTGTGTATTCTTCCTACCTCTTCTAACTCTTTTAAACTGACAACTTAAAAAAATGCACAGCACAAGTCTTGTGAATTAATTTTTACTGGGACCAAAATGAGAACCCTAGCCCAGAAGACAGCATTTCAGATAGCTCCGAAAACTGTCCCAAAGAGGTAGGGGAGAAGGTCAGTATTTATGTAATTTTGGTGAAAGAGGAAGAGTACATGCAATAGAGCTCATATATATATATATATATATATATATATATATATATATATTTTTTTTTTTTTTTTTGCAGAAGGTTTCTGCTCATCTCATTAGCATTACTACTAGTCACAGGAACAGTTGTTACTGTGAATGATTTTAGTGCTTTTCTAGATATGAGGAGATGCACGAATTGGGCTCATAAAATTGGCTCCTAAAGATACTTAACTTTCTGAAGACCTGCTATGCCAATTTTTCCCAGAGCACAGAGTGCCCCATTTCTACTCTCAACCCTGAACTCCTTTCAGGGGATGTTAAAAGTTAGCAGCTGCAGCAGCACATAATTTAATCCTTTGTAGAGGTAGATGGCAAGTGTTGATGGCAAGTGCCAATTTGTAGCTGACAAAACTATGTCAGTCAGTGAGAGAATAAGGTGAAGAAAACCAACATTAATGGCTGAATTCCAAGATAAAAATCTAAAGAAACTATGCATGAGAAGTTGTCTAGAGGTTATTTACTATCTTGTACCTTTAAATGGTCTCTATGAAAAGTGAAAGTGTTAGTCACTGGGTCCTGTCTAACTCTTTGAGACCCCATAGGCTGTAGCCAACCAGGCTCCTCTGTCCAAGGGATACTCCAGGCAAAAATACTGGAGTGGGTTGCCATTCCTTTCTCCAGAGGATCTTCCTTGGATAGAAACTGTGTCTCCTGCATTGCTGGCAGCTTCTTTATTGCCTGAGCCACCAGGGAAGCTCTGTACATATGTGCATTTTGATAATAAAAGAAGACATGAATAACGTAGGGTTTTGGTAAGCCCAAAAGTTCTATAGCCTGAAATTCTTCTAATATATATGTCATTGTGAATTAGCCAGCGCTAATAGAAATGCTGGGCTGGACGAAGCACAAGCTGGAATCAAGACTGCAGGGAGAAATATCAATAACCTCAGATATGCAGATGACACCATCCCTACGGCAGAAAGTGAAGAGGAATTAAAAAGCCTCTTGATGAAATTGAAAGAGGAGAGTGAAAAAGTTGGCTTAAAGCTCAACATTCAGAAAATGAAGATCATGCCATCTGGTCTCATCACTTCATGGGAAATAGATGGGGAAACAGTGGAAACAGTGGCAGACTTTATTTTGGGGGCTTCAAAAATCACTGCAGATGGTAACTGCAGCCATGAAATTAAAAGATACTTACTCCTTGGAAGGAAAGTTATGACCAACCTAGATAGCATATTGAAAAGCAGGGACATAACTTTGCCAACAAAGGTTCACCTAGTCAGGCTATGGTCTTTCCTATGGTCATGTATGGATGTGAGAGTTGGACTGTGAAGAAAGTTGAACACTGAAGAATTGATGCTTTTGAACTGTGGTGTTGGAGAAGACTCTTGAGAGTCCCTTGGACTACAAGGAGATCCAACCAGTCCATTCTGAAGGAGATCAGCCCTGGGTGTTCTTTGGAAGGAATGATGCTAAAGCTGAAACTCCAGTACTTTGGCCACCTCATGCGAATAGTTGACTCATTGGGAAAGACCCTAATGCTGGGAGGGATTGGGGGCAGGAGGAAAAGGGGATGACAGAGGATGAGATGGCTGGATGTCATCACTGACTCGATCACGTGAGTTTGAGTGAACTCCGGGAGTTGGTGATGGACAGGGAGGCCTGGCGTGCTGTGATTGATGTGGTCGCAAAGAGTCAGACATGACTCAGCAACTGAACTGAACTGAACTGAATATTCCTGTGAGCTTCCCTGGTAGCTCAGTTGGTAAAGAATCTACCTGCAATGCAGGAGACACTGGCTTGATTCCTGGGTTGGGAAGATCCCCTGGAGAATGGGTAGGCTAATAACTCCAGTATCCATTGGCTTCCCTAGTGGCTCAGCTGGTAAAGAATCCACCTGCAATGCAGGAGACCTTGGTTTAATTCCTGGGTCAGGAAGATCCCCTGGAGGAGGGCACGGCAATCCATTCTAGTTATTCTTGCCTGGAGAATCCCATGGACAGAGGAGCCTGGTGGGGTACAGTCCATAGGATCACAAAGAGTCAGAAAGATGGAAGCAACTTAAATCCTAAAAGAATTTAAATAAACGGCCTGTTCCAGGAAAAGTGCCATCACCAGAGATATCTACAAAAAAAAAAAAAAAATACAGGCTTGGGTGGTTGGGACAAGTCAGCAGAGCCTGGAGATCAAAGTGCATTCTGTATCCTATTGTCTCTGCATGGTCCAGCCAACATTTTTAAGCAAATACTTGCTTTTCCATCTCTATATCTATTGCCTTCATCCTCTCTGAAGTCTCCAACCCCTTCCTCCTTTTCCCTTTCTCAGATGGCATAGAGCCTTAATTGCCTAATTTGTCCTTGGGCTTCATATTCTTATGGAACTCCTCGTATGTAAATGATTAAATTTTATTTTTTCTTTTTAATTTGTCTCACATCAATTTAATTCTTAGACCAGCCAGAAGAACCTAAAAGGGAAAAGAAAGACATTTTTTATTCCCCTATACTTATTCATGCATAAATTTTTAAAAATATGTTTAGTAGTAGTGGTGTTAGTTGCTCACTTGTATCTGACTCTTTGTGACTGCATGGACTGTAGCCTGCCAAGGTCCTCGGTCCATGGGATTTTCAAGGCAAGAATACTGGAGTGGGTTGTCATTCCCTTCTCCAGAGGATAATCCTGACATAAGGATTCAACCCAGGTCTCCCATGTTACAGGCAGATTCTTTACTGTCTGAGTTACAGGAAAGTCCAAAAATATGTTTATGATTCTAAAAGTAACAATGATCATTGTTGACAAGGTGGGTATTACAGAAAAGAATTTTTTAAAATATTAGGTGGTTAGAATAGGAAAAAAGAGTCCAAAATGGCAGTGGCTAAAAGACAAAGAGAAAAGCCCGTGAAAATGGAACAAAAGAAAATCCATGGACCAGAGTGAGAACTTTAGGTGAAACAAACACATCCCCTTCTTGGCCAGCCCAATTTGCATAGGGCAGGCTCAAGGTGAGGGAGGAGACAAATGTATAAAAGTAGGTAGGAAGAGGATTGAGGTTGAGGCCTCTCCTTTGGGGTTGGCTCATCCTTATGCCTTGAGGGTGTATTATCCTTTTTTTTTTTTTTTTGCCAAATAAAACTGAGCTGTAACAAAGCTGTAACACTGGTCCACCATATCAAGTCTTTGCTGTGGTGAGACAGAACTGAGGAAATTACACACTCCCCTGACAAAAAGGAAATTAAATATCCCATAAAGCCACTATTAAGATAGCATATGTTATTTTTTTAGTGTATTTATTTCTAGCCTCACATATCTGATCTGTATCTATATTTATATCTATATGAATTTCTTTGTCAGTTCCCATATATCTATCTTTTTGTCTTTTCATACTGTTCATAGTGTTCTCGAGGCAAGAATGCTGAAGTAGTTTACCATTCCCTTCTCCAGTGAACCATGTTTTGTCAGAAATCTCCACCATGACCCATCTGTCTTGGGTAGCCCTACACAGCATGGCTCATAGTTACATTGAGTTAGACAAGGCTGTGATCCATATGATCAGTTTGGTTGCTGCTGCTGCTGCTAAGTCGCTTCAGTCGTGTCCGACTCTGTGCAACCCCATAGACGGAAGCTCACCAGGCTCCCCCGTCCCTGGGATTCTCCAGGCAAGAATACCAGAGTGGGTTGCCATCTCCTTCTCCAATGCATGAAAGTGAAAAGTGAAAGTGAAGTCGCTCAGTCATGTCCAACTCTTAGCGACCCCATGGACTGGAGCCTACCACGATCCTCCATCCATGGGATTTTCCAGGCAAAAGTACTGGGGTGGGGTGCCATTGCCTTCCCCGTCAGTTTGGTTAGTTTTATGTAATTGTGGTTTTCATTCTGTCTGCTCTCTGATGTATAAGGATAAGAGGCTTGTGCAAACTTCCTGATGGGAGGGACTGGCTGTGGGGGAGTCTGGGTGTTGCTCTAGGGCAGGACCAGGCTCAGTAAATCTTTAGTTCAATTTTTTGCTGATGAGAAGGGCTGTTCCCTCTCTGTAGTTTGTCCTGATGGTAGGGGTTATGATGGTAATGGAGACATCCTTCACAAGGACTTATGGCAGCATGCCATGACTCCCAGGACTGTTGAATTCAGTGTCCCTGACTGTCAACCCACGGCTCCACCAGAGACTCCTGGACACTCACAGGCAAGTCTGGTTCAATCTCTTATTGGGTCACTGCTCCTTTCTCCTGGGTCCTGGTGTACACAAGGTTTTGTTTGTACCCTCCAAGAGTCTGTTTACCCTGTGGAAGTTCTGTAATTAAATCCCACTGGCCTTCAAAGTAAAATTCTCTGGGGTTCTCAGCCCTTTTGCCAGGTCCCCAGGTTGGGAAATCTGGTGTGGGCCCTAGAACTTTTGCAACAGTGTGAGATGGGGAAACAGTGGAAACAGTGTCAGACTTTGTTTTTCTGGGCTCCAAAATCACTGCAGATGGTGACTGCAGCCATGAAATTAAAAGACGCTTACTCCTTGGATGGAAAGTTATGACCAAACTAGATAGCATATTCAAAAGCAGAGCCATTACTTTACCAACAAAGGTTCGCCTAGTCAAGGCTATAGTCTTTCCTGTGGTCATGTATGAATGTGAGAGCTGGACTGTGAAGAAGGCTGAGCGCCGAAGAATTGATGCTTTTGAACTGTGGTGTTGGAGAAGACTCTTGAGAGTCCCTTGGACTGCAAGAAGATCCAACCAGTCCATTCTGAAGGAGATCAATCCTGGAATTTCTTTAGAAGGAATGATGCTAAAGCTGAAACTCCAGTATTTTGGCCACCTCATGCGAAGAGTTGACTCATTGGAGAAGACTCTGATGCTGGGAGGGATTGAGGGCAGGAGGAGAAGGGGACGACAGAGGATGAGATGGCTGGATGGCATCACTGACTCGATGGATGCGAGTCTGAGTGACCTGCGGGAGCTGGTGATGGACAGGGAGGCCTGGCGTGCTGCGGTTCATGGGGTCGCAAAGAGTCGGACACGACTGAGCGACTGATCTGATCTGATTTGATCTGATCTGAGAACTTCTTTGGTATAATTGTTCTCCAGTTTGCGGGCCTGCTAAGCGGCTATATGGTGGAGCTAATGGCAACCTCCTCCAAGAGAACTTATGCCATGTGTTGTGCCTCCCAGGTCTGCTGCAGCCAGAGCCCCTGTCCCCATGGCAGGCCACTGCTGACCTGTGCATATGGAGGAGACAGTCACTCACAGGTACCTTACCTACCTCCTGAGAAACCTGTATGCAGGTCAAGAAGCAACAGTTAGAATCAGACATGGAACAACTGACTGGTTCAAAATTGGAAAAGGAGTACACCAAGGCTGTATATTGTCACCCTGTTTATTTAACTTATATGCAGAGTATATCATGCAAAATGCCAGACTGGATGAAGCACAAGTCAGAATCAAGATTGCCAGGAAAAATAACAATAACCTCAGATATGCAGATGATACCACCCTTATGGCAGAAAGTGAAGAGGAACTAAAGAGCCTCTTGATGAAAGTAAAAGAAAAGAGTGAAATACCTGGCTTAAAACTCAACTTTCAAAAATCCAAGATCATGGTATCTGGTCCCATCACTTCATGACAAAAAAATAGATGGGGACACAATGGAAACAGTGACAGACTTTATTTTCTTGGGATCTAAAATGACTGTAGATAGTGACTACAGCCATGAAATTAAAAGACACTTGCTCCTTGGAAGAAAAGTTATGACCAATCTAGGCAGAGTATTAAAAAGTAGAGATATTACTTTGCCAAAAAAGGTCCATATAGTCAAAGCTATGGTTTTTCCAGTAGTCAGGTATGGATGTGAGAGTTGGACCAGAAAATGGCTGAGCACTAAAGAACTGATGCTTTTGAAATGTCAAGGATGTTGAGAATTCCTTGGACCACAAGGAGATTCAACCAGTCTATTCTAAAGGAAATAAATCCTGAATATTCATTGGAAGGACTGATGCTAAAGCTGAAACTCCAATGCTTTGGCCACCTGATGTGAAGAACTGACTCATTTGAAAAAACCCTGATGCTGGGAAAGATTGAAGTTGGGAGGAGATGGGGATGACAGAGGATGAGATGGTTGGATGGCATGATCGACTCAATGGACATGAGTTTGAGCAAGCTCCAGGAGATGGTGAAGGTGTGCTGCAGTTCATGGAGTCCAAAAGAGTTGGACATTGCTGAGCGACTAAACAACAACAACAATATATCTATCTACAAAACAGGAGGGGAGGGGACAGGGCACAACATTTAAAAGAACTTCATAGCCATTAAAAAAAAAAAAAAAAAACTGGTTAGAACCATCTAGGTCCAAAATAGAGGGAAATTCCACTTCCACTAGACCTTGAGCATTACTATAGCCCATTGTAATACAGCCCTGACAGATTTGAGGCCAACCATAAAGGTGGTGTTGGAGAAGACTGAGAGTCCTGACGGAAGATCCCAGTCCACGAAGGAGAAATCCTGGAAAGAAGGAATGATGCAAGCTGAAACCAGTATTGGCCACCGCGAAGAGTTGACATTGGAGAAGACCGATGCTGGGAGGGATGAGGGAGGAGGAGAAGGGGACGACAGAGGATGAGATGGCTGGAGGATGACCGAGGAGCAGGAGGAGGGGAGGGTGATGGACAGGGAGGCGGCGTGTGGGGGGGGCAAGAGGGACACGACTGAGCGCGATCTGTCGATTGATCTGATAAAAGGTCAAAAAGTGCACTGTGGCCCGATTCCTAGAAATCTCTGCCCCTTCCCTAAAATAATTGGAGTAATCCTCCTACTCATTAGCCTGTGAAATAACCCAGCCCATAAAAGCTAACCACGCATTTCAGAGCTCTTTCACCTTCTGACATGGCCCATACTCTGTCTGTGGAGTGTGTTTCTCTTTAAATAAATCCACTTCTTACCTATCACTTCATCTCCAGATTTTTTCACAATGAGGCAAGAACCTCAAATTCACTGAGAACATATACATCCATGTCTACTTTAATTTCTGCTTTATTTTTCAACCTCTGTGAACATGTATCTATCAGACAGTGAATCTTAGGGTGAACCCCAAGTCATGCTTCCATTTCTTTGCATCTTCAAGGCTTTCTTTCAGGAAATTTTCTCTCTACCACCTTCTCCCTCTTTTTCTTCTAAGCAAAGTTCTCCCATCTCATGCCAATTAACTGGACTTCAACCTGGCAAAACCCCATCACTAGCTAATCAGAGTTTCTCAAGTCCATTTCAGTCTTGCTTGAGGTTCTAGTTATATCTGCTCTATTTTCTTTCCAATATATACTTCAAATCATTCTGCATAAATCTGTATTCTGCTTTTTTTCACTGAACACTCATAATCATTTTCTCAATGTTGTAAGTATATTTTCAAAACTACTCTTTAATATTCCAATGTTATTTATATTTATAATGAAGTTTATTGTCTAAAAGGAAGTCCAGAGCTAAATAAGAGGAACTGATCAGAAATGAGGAAACATTTACTAAAAATGAAAAAGAGGTGAAATAACTACAAAAAGCTAATCCAAGACTTCTAAAAAATAGTGTCATGTTACACTGTTTTGTAAAGGTGAATATATGTGCATATAAGTAAGGTTCATGGATAGGCAAAGGTAAATCATTTCATGCACTGCGAAGAAGCCAAGGAGGGGTGTTTTCTGTTCAAGTTAGATACTCACTACATAAAGAGAAAGTGAAGTTGCTCAGTTGTGTCTGACTCTTTGAGACCCCATGGACTATAGCCTTCTACAGGCTTCTCCGTCCGTGGGATTTTCCAGGCAAGAGTACCAGAGTGGGTTGCCATTTCCTTCTCCAGGGGATCTTCCCGACCCAGGGGTCAAAGCCAGGTCTCACACATTGCAGGCAGACGCTTTACCCTCTGAGCCACCAGGGAAGCCATTCACTATATATCCACATCACAAAAGATAATGCATGTCAGCTTTACTTTCTTTGCTAAACCAAATACAACCTGTACTGATCGCCATCAGGCAGGAAATTCTTTCTGGGTCCTTTGGTTGGGGAAAAGTCTCCTCTTCCTTAGACTTACACAACTGCCATCAAATGGTCCTGCTCTTTGGTCCAGAACCGTCATCCCCAAGCAGGGTTCTCAAAGGCCTTTTGCAGGCAGCATTTATCTATTACCCCCGTGCCAGGTGTGGGAATAGGATGGGCCCTTTTGCTGAGACTTGGGGTCTCCACAGTAAGAGACCACTTTCTGGTGGCACTGTCAAGTGCTTGGCATTCTGCAGCCATGGGGCACGATGCTGTCTCCCATGGGAGACATCAATGTGCCCATGTCCTCCCCAAGTACTTTGCAATTTCTTCCCTCTTCTTCCTCAGGCTGCCTCTGCCTCGTCTTCCTTTTTATACTGCCCTGTATTCTCTCCACATTCTAGAGTCCAGTAACATTGCCTTCAGGTGTCTAGTCTTTCAAAAGGCAGAGCGTGGCAACCACTTTATGAGGTGAATGGGTCCAAACTCTGGGATCAGGATATCTTCCTGATTCCCCATGAAGCCAGGGGAAAGCAGACAAGGTAAAGGAATGGATGGAGAAGTCCTTTCTTACTTTCTTGACTTCTGAGGCCATGGAAACAAGAAATGCAGTCCTGGAATTACTGTTGCAGTGTATTATTTTCACTTCCTCTAATTTTAATTTAGAAAAGTTTCCATAAAATTAATAAGATTTTGTGCATAAACATAAAAATACCTCTAGAAAGCTGGGTTATTCAAAATGACTAACTCTTGGAGACATTATCTTCGTATCACTGTAGAATTTGTATAAACAGTGGTATAACAATTGATTTTTTTAATCTAAAGATATGTCCCAATCACTCAGAATAGAATTCAAAGATCATAAATAGTTCATTTGACTAATAGCCCTTAAGTCATTCAGCACACTCCCATTTGCATGTTGTCTAAGATTCAATGAAAAATTCATAGAAGAATTGATTGCACTGATGATTTTGGTTATGTTGGGCCCTCATAAACCTAGACATAATAATGATAATAAAAATAGCCCACTTGTATTATGTGCTTTACAATATTTTAAAATACAGCCTGTTTAGGCACAAGTGTTCTTAGAAGAAGAATTAGCTGATAAGATATTGATATATAAGGGAACTGGGTCAATTTAATGTGATTGGTTCAGAAATTTTATAGCATATTAGTGCTTTGTTCCCCCAAGTTCCAGGAGCTAAATATATACTGCTGCTGCTGCTGCTAAGTCGCTTCAGTTGTGTCTGACTCTGTGCGACCCCGTAGACGGCAACCCACCAGGCTCCCCCGTCCCTGGGATTCTCCAGGGAAGAACACTGGAATGGGTTGACATTTCCTTCTCCAATGCATGAAAGTGAAGTCGTTCAGTCGTATCCAACTCTTAGCGACCCCATGGACTGCAGCCTACCAGGCTCCTTCATCCACGGGATTTTCCAGGCAAGAGTACTGGAGTGGGGTGCCATTGCCTTCTCCAAAATATATACTACACAACTGAAATACAGAAAGTATGGTGGTGGGCTGTGGTACAATAAGCAATGCCCATTCAGTCTATATTTTTCCTCTTAACTTCCTCTTAAATCCACGTAGGATTATCCACCTACTTGCTCTTGGAATCATGTACCCATGCATATGGTATACTTTGATCTGTTCTCATAATTCAAAGGCTCCAGCACCTTCATATTCCTTTTTCATCAAACTACAGTTTCTCTCTGTTTTTTAAGGTAACTTCCTATACTTATTGCAGGATTTTGTTTTTTTGGAATTTAATTGGTCTTTTAAACTACAGTAGTATTTTTATGAGTTTGGTTGCTTTAGACAGAGCTCAAGTTATAAAATTGCATTTGTTTTAGTACTGTACCCTTCTTACCTTTAAAGTTGTATTATTTTTATGGCTATGAATGCTTTTAGGAACATATGCTACAGTGGAAAGACCTAGGCACTATGCTTTTTGATTTTCTGAATAAAATTATGAGGTAAGTAGGGCATTTTACACCCACTCCAGTATTTTTGCCTGGAGAATACCTGGGACAGAGGGGCCTAGTGGGCTACAGTCCATAGGGTTGCAGAGAGTTGGACATGACAAGTGACTCAACACAGGGTATTTTATGGGCTTTCCAAGTGGTGTTAGTGGTAAAGAACCACCTGCCCATGCAGGAGACCTCTAAGAGATGTGGGTTCAATCCCTGAGTTGGGAAGATCCCCTGAAGAAGGGCATGGCAACCCACTCCAGTATTCTTGCCTAGAGAATCCCATGGACAGAGGAACCTGGCAGGCTGCAGTCCATGGGGTCACAAAGAATCAGACACGACTGAAGTGACTTAGCACACAGGCCATTTTACAGATGAAATGAGGTGCGGGGAGTCTGAATGACTCATCCATTAGCATGTGGTGAGCACGTGGTAAACAGCCACCCTTGTATGTTGATTCATATTTGAGTGCTCTAGACACAATATCAGAGTATACATTTCCAGTGACTATCTGCATAAATTACCGTATTAATTATGATCTGCTTTATAATATGGCTTCTCTTACTGCTTTAAATTAGTATTTCAAGCTTTAATGATTATTTGCTTTGTGTGTTCACAACTCGTCTCCCTGGCTGCTCTTATTTGTGACTCCCTGGATAACTAGAGTACAGGAGAAGCCTCTCCCCTACCCTCCTGATCCCCACTCTGTCCAAACACAAACACAGTGAATTACATGCACTGCACTGCTCAGGCCTTGAGGTCTTAAGGAAAATGCTCCAATTCACAAGTGAAAACCCCATCACTGCACACTGACTCTGATGTCTCAGTAGTAGTCCTGATGTTTGTTTGAAAGGAATTACAAATTTTTCTACCTGTGAGAAGAGAAAATACATCTGGATAAAGTGGGCTTGTGAATTAGCGAATCATCTCGTCCCCCCTTAGAACTACCTAGGATGGATCATTACAGATCAATCTGCAACTATAAAGGGAGTATTGATTGAACACCTCTCATGACTCACACACATTTTTAGGCACTAGAACACAGATACAAACACAGCACAGCCCCTGCTACATCAGCACAAGTGAAAATACCCTCATGAGTTTCACTGGAAAGGCACCATTTAGAGCAGTGGTTCTCCAACTTTAGAATATCTGATGTACCTGGAGGATCACATCAGGTGCTAAAATAGTTGCTGTTTTAACTCCCCAGCTTCTGTTTTTTTAGGTCTGGGTGGAGCCTGAGAATATGCATTTCTAACAACATTCCAAGTGATGCTGAGGCTGTTGGTAATTCAAGGCCACTAAGCTTTTATCAGGCTTCCTTGGTGGCTCAGACAGTAAAGAAATCTCCCTGTCATACGGGAGACTGAGGTTTGATCCCTGGGTTGGAAAGATCCCGTGGAGAAGGCAATGGCAACCCACTCCAGTATTCTTGTCTGGAGAATCACATGGACAGAGGAGCCTAGTAGGCTACAGTCCATGAGGTTGCAAAGAGTCAGAAGCAACAGAGCATGCACACAAGCTTTTATTGTCTGTAAAAATGGATCTTTGTAATAGTGCCTAACCTGTGGGTATGTCTTGAGGATAAAAGTAGTCAATAGCACAGTGCCTGCTACCTAGTGACAAGTCAACAAATGTTAGCTTCTATTATTATTTTCATTATTATTAAGGGGTTTCAAGAGGATTTATCCAAATTCTCTCTCTCCTAGATCAGAATGTCTGAAATCCCTTTAGCCAAAGACAAACTGATAAAAATTAAATAAAATTCTCTGGGAGAGTTTACTTCCAGTAATACTAGGAATTAAATCAGAGGAATCGTAGCCTTAACTTATTCTGCCTTTGATAAGGTAGAGATCACTGAGGCTCTAGCAGGTGTTGCTAAAGGTGAAAGTATTTTCCTGCAGAAAACCAGAAGCAACAAAAACAAAAAAGGCTTAAAGTAACAAAGGGAACTTAGAAAATTTTCTGAAATCTGTTCTATTCCCACTTAACACAAAAATGTTGGACTCCTTTTTTCAGTTGAAGGTCTGTAGCTTCAAAACTCAAGCTGTGTCCAGTTTTATTACATGACAGGCCCCCTGAACGTCCCCTCAGCAGGACATGACACATTGAAAATAAGGTTATTAAATACGAAATACAGAAAATAATGATTGACCTCCCATGGAAAACAGTTGCTTCTTGTTAACAACTAACCAAGGGCTCTCTCTCTGGGTTTTGCAGAAATCTTAATACCGTTGGAAGTTGAAAAATGCCAACAGAGGCATATACAGTTCAAAAGGAATACATGAAGTGCTTTTTAAAGGTGATTTGTTTTAAATTTAAAGTATATTAAAATCTTTTAATGACAATTAAACCCCATACAGATGATGTCTATCCTAAGTTAATGTAAAAAGGAGATGTTCTTACAGTGGGCTCTTTGCTACATATATGACAATGTGAGAAGTAAATCTAAATCCTAAATTATTTAAACATTAGGTGATACAATCAAATATATAGAATGTCCATGTGCAAAGTGACTATTTTTTAGTTTCTTGCTAAGAATGTGATGCCCTGTTCAAGTGTATGAAGAATATACTTGATTCTTTGGATTTTAATTCCTGGGGGAGATTTAATTATATTTGCAAAGGGGAATATTAGGTTAGCTTTCTGCAAGCCTCTGGTCACAACATTTTCACCAACCAATCAATACATAAAACTGTTTTTTATATGTGTTTCTGTTTTAAGACATCATATTCAATATGTATTTTTGGACTATTTTGAACACCAAACCATCAGCTAAAATCACCAATACATGAAAAAAATGTGGCATTAAACAGACTACCAAAACACACACACACACACACACACACACACACACACACATTTTACAAGTTTACAGTTTGAAAGCTAAAGCAAGGCAGAGTGTTATTTTGTTTGACTTCAGGTGGGAACATGTGCATTGGGTGACTCAATTTTTAGCTGCTCTGCGTATGTCCTTGAATGACTGGGAAGGCACTAGGAGTATTGATTTGGGGGGTTACAAATAAATTTTAGTTAGTTGGTGAACTCACAAACAATGAAGATTGACTATATATTCTCCACTATTTTGAAGATCTTGCTCCATCTTTTTTTCTAGATTCTTCTGTGACAAATCATCTGTCATTTTAGGCTAGTTGTCTTTTCTATCTTGCTGTTTTTTAAAATTTTCTCTTTATTCATGATGTTTTGAAGTTTCACCAAAACATAGAGAGGTATGAGTTTAAATTATTTCCACATTACTTAGTGTTCGTCTCCAATCTGGAGATAACTATATATGTGTATATGTTGAGTTCTGGAAAAAACACCTTTCAACCATTATCTCCTTAAAAATTACTTCTCTGCCATTTTCCCCTTACTTCTTATTTATGGAACTTCCCTGGTGGCTCAGACGGTAAAGCGTCTGCCTACAATGTGGGAGACCCGAGTTCAGTCCCTGGTTTGGGAAGATCTCCTGGAGAAGGAAATGGCAACCCACTCTAGTATTCTTGCCTGGAAAATCCCATGGATGGAGGTACCTAGTAGGCTATAGTCCATGGGATTGCAAAGAGTCGGACACAACTGAGTGACTTCACTTCACTTCTTATTTATGAGACCCCTAATATACAGATATTATAACTCCTCAGTATAAATCTATACATCTTAACTCTTCTTCCATGTTTTTATCTCTTCACATTATTTGACTATGTGTTAAGTGAAATCTCCAGAACTAATTCAATTCTTAAGACACACAAATACCACACACACACATTCACAATTTTTATGAGTTTAGTTTATGACCCTTTTTTCAGATTCACATCTGCCATTTTTTGTTGCCCTGTTCCTTTTAAGTATTCCCTTTTTTCTTTTTGATGATCTTGAACATACTTACTTAAAACCCACTTATGTCTGGTTTGTTGTTTTTTGTTGATTAAACTAAAGGGGATCTTCCTGACCCAGGAACTGAACCCAGGTTTCCTGCATTGCAGGCAGATTCTTTACCAACTGAGCAATGAGAGAAGCCCAATGAAACTAAATTCATTGACGAATTGTTGAGCTTTCTTAGCGCTTTTCCTTAACATTGTTTTTTTTTCCTATGGGATTTAGAATTTTGGTTGACAATTTTAATTTGTGTGAAAGCATTTTACTTCCTTTGCTGAAAGGAAAGGAAAATGGCAGATGTGAATCTGGAAAAGGGGTCATAAACTAAAGTTCATAAAAATTGTGGAGATTCTTCTATTGGATTTGGGGTTACCTGCACCTAGACTCTGGAGAACAGGTGTTACATTAGGGCACATACATCCCTGGGGCTCAGTTTGAAAGAACTGGCCTGCCAACGCAGGAGATGCAGGAGACTTAGGTTCAATCCCTGGGTCAAGAAGATCCCCTAGAGAAGGAAACAGTAACCCATTCCAGTGTCCTTGCCTGGGAAACCCTATGGACAGAGGAGCCTGGTGGACTAAAGTCTATGGGATCTCAAAGAGTCAGGCATGACTTAGCAACTAAACAACATTTCTGGAATGGAGCTACCATAGACACAGTCTCTCAACAATCAGATGGTCTAGTTTTGATTACTCCATATCTGAGGTATGCAAATTAGAACAAGGAGCTAGAGTCAGCCTCCTTTCAAAGGTAAGGAAATCCTTTCCTGGCTCCTGGTTTCCTGCCAGGAGAGTGACCTTGGTATCCTATTGTTGTAGGCTGAGTTGTATTTCTCCCTAACGCTCCAGCACCCTAGAATGTGATCTTACTTGGCAATAACGTTGCTGCAGATGTGATTAGCTAAGATGAGATCATACTGGAGAAGCACTGGCCTCTAGGCTGATACTTGCAAACTTTCCAAAAGAAATGCCATGTGAAAAGAATATAGAGTGTCATGTGATGATGATGGCAGAGATGAGCATGATGCTTCTTTTCTACAAGCTGACACACACTGTATATTGCCAACAAAGTATGAAAATTAGGAGAGAGGCCTCCTCTAATGCCTGTAGCATGGCCCTGCTGGTATTTTAAATCTCAGAGTGCTACTATCAGAACTTAACACAATAAATTTGTTGTTTAAACCACTCAGCTGGTGGTAATTTGTTAAGGTATCCCTAACAAACTAATAAAATCACTATTTGTTTTTTTTTTTTCAGTCTCTAAGTCCAGTTCCTCTTATCTTGCCTGTTTCCAGACTTGGAACTTCCAAAGTCTAAGTTAGCCAACTCCATCCACACCCATTTACACATGTGTGACCTGGTGTCTTTTGTCTTTAATATGGAAAAGTTTGTCTTCTTTTCTTTGTCTATTCTTATTTAATTTTAAAAAATATAGTCTACTTACCAATACTAAGTCTCTGGAGAAGATGATGTTTAATATGAAAATTCACCATAAAATCTTTTCTGTAAATGTCTATTTTCTAAGTATTCTGTGAGAAACATACATCCTTTGTATAATAGGAAAGCTACTTTAAGAAAAAGAGATATAACAAAGTATATCCTTATCCACATATTTAAGAATATTTCACAAAGGAAAAGTAAATATTAGGAAGGAAAGAAATGAGAGGGAGCTTGAAGAAATAAAGAAAAAAAGGTACTATTCCTCCTCAGAGCATAAGTCAAGATGCCTCTCTATAGAGTCAAAGGAGCAGGTAAGGTAAAAAATGTCAATAATCAAAATCTATTCTTATTTCTGTCTGTCTTTAACTAACAGTAAAATTTGTCTAATCTGCTAATTTAGGTCCAATGGTTCCCTTACCTGCTCTCACTGGCAAGCTTTCACCCACATGTCTGGAGAAAGAAATATACAACATTAAATCAGGCTCCCTAAGAGATGGTATGGGTGGCACCAAACTTCTCAGGGCTTTTGGGACGCTAGGAATTATGACATGCTTTGCAACCCAGAGACAAACATCCATATGCATTTGTGCTATTTTCACTGATGAACAGCTTGAGAAGGATTCATTAATAAAATCTTTCAATGATCCCAGATTCAGAATGTCTGTAAACAGCAGTCATGACCCAGAAACAAATCAAAGCAGCCTAGAAAATTTTAAATAGATTTGAACTTAGTTTGGAACCTGCATTTAAAAATGTTCATAAACCTGGGATCTAGGTCATACTCATAAAAAATAGACTATAATTCCATCAAGTAAAGCAATAGAATATCTTCTCACTAAATTCTTATTTTTTATTGTATTTATTAAAAGGAAGCATTTGTTGGATATTAGCTTTCACATTTTCAACTTAGATTTTTCATTAGAGGGATTATAAATATCTTTGCACAGTAAGTACAGAGATGCAGGTGGCCCTGTGGAAAGAGAGGCAGACTTAGAGAAACAAAAAAGACTGACTCTACCATTTACTGATCACAAGCAAATCTTTTAATCTTTCTAAGCCCCATTTTCCTCCCAACTGGTAATAGCAATAATAATGCCTTCTACCTAGGTAGCAGATTATATGAATTACAAAGTGTTATTCAACAATGTGTTTATCTACACTATTATAAATATTTAGGCCAAAAAAAAATCTGAAAACCTGAAAACAAAAGTGAAATTTGGCATAGACTAATGATCCTTTTGAAGAGAAAGCACATAGCGGCACTGTTATTTCCACTTGAGAAAGGGTGTACATGTGCCCAGTAAGAATATCCTGGAGATTGGGGTGAGTAGACTGGGCTCAGAGAGCCTGGCCCTGATCTTTCTGCTTCATGTTCTGACCTGAGCATGGCCCACTCAGAGTCTGAATGCGTTGGTTCACGTGGAGAGGCTGGGAGAGCAAGGACATAGAGGTTCAAATAAATTCCTATTTATGGCTATATTAGCAGCTGAAAAACCAGGACTGTTCTTCACAGTGAATTGGGTGCCTGGAGAGTAGATGTACTCAGGAAACCAAATTTTAGATGAGAAGCTGCCAGTGTCCATCTGAACAAAGAAAGTCATCTGCCTTTAACACTCAGTGCCCTCAAGCTCAAAAACCCAGTGAATTGCCATCCTCTACTATATATTATTTCTCCTTTTTAAAGTGGGATGGTTAGAAAAGTAGGCTCTCCTTTGAGGAGCATCAGAAACATCAATTAGCCAACATTTATTTTCTGTGATCCAACAATGTGCTGGGCCCTGGGTAGATAAAAGGATGTGTGAGAAAAGACCTGTATTCAAGGATCTTTGAGTCTAGAAAGACAAACATGTGAACCACTAGCTATAATAAAGATGAGGTGAAGTGAATTTGTATAAATGTCATGAGTGTTTGGTGAGTGGTTAGAAAAGAAGGAAAAAGATGCTGACATTTTGGGGGCACTAAGATTGGACAGACAATAGGCATTTTCCACATATTATCCCATTCAATTTAATACTTCCAACAAATTCCAGGATTTAGAGGTGTAACCCACATATCAACTACATCACACTGTTTTCTAAAATCTATAGAAGATTGACTCCAATAGTCTTTTTGCTCTAGCAGGCCCTCAGTTGACAGAGTCAGTGGAAAATCTGGGAAATTATAGGCTCGTTCATGGGAGGCTGAAAAGTCCTGCCGCAGAGCTTAGAGAGAGTAGTATGAATGTCCTTGCTACTCTTGTGTTTTTTATATGCTATAAATCACATATATTTACCTTATGGCATGTAATGATTTTTTTGTGTTTCAATACTTATAAAATTTTAATTATTTAGGTATTCCTCCCTTTATTCTACAAGTTTTCCTAGTTTTGGCAATAAATGTAATGATTATCTTACTATAACCCCAACACTCCCCTGGCCCATTGTCTAAGGCAGCTACCTACAGGGCCACTCCTGGAATGATTGCAACTATCCTTGAAGTCCCCTCCAGTCATTAGCCATAGGATTCTCTCTATTGATATTTAAGTGGAGTACACAATTTCCAACCAGTGCACCAAAACTCAGCCAGGATGAGAGGAGATTTTGATCCTCAAGAAACTCCCAGTGGCTCCGTGTGGAATCTTAACCCACCGTCTCATGGTGTATGTGTGTTAGTCACCCAGTCATGCCCAACTCTTTTCAACCCACAGACTGTAGCCCACCAGGCTCTTCTGTCCATGGAATTCTCCAGGCAAGAATATTGGAATGGGTTGCCATTCCCTCATTAAAAGAGAGTAAAAAGAGAGGCCTTTAATGCCATTAAATGTCCAAAATTAATTTATTATAATCATATTTCATATTGTCTATCTTCCAGAGAGGAGGAAAATATGGATTATATTTCCTGAACCAAGATTTGGTACACATTAACTAAAAATATATTTTACATATAAAATTTATTTAAATAATAAATGTTATAAATAAATAAATATTTAGTAATGCCCTTAATGCTGAAGCTGAAGCTCCAATACTTTGCCCACCTGATGTGAAGAGTTAATTCATTGGAAAAGACCATGATGATGGGAAAGATTGAGGGCAAGAGGAGAAGGGGACGACAGAGGATGATGACATCACCAACTCAGCAGACATGAGTTTGAGTAAACTCTGGAAGACAGTGAAGGACAGGGAAGCCTGGTTTGCTGCTGTCATTAGGTCACAAAGAGCTGGTTACAACTTAGTAACTGAACAACAAATGCCCTTAATAAATTGCTTTCATTAAAGTGAATAAGCTCATTAAATCAACATACTCATAGAAAATTTGGGTAATGTCTTCATTTATGTTAAAAAAAAAAAAAAGAATGCTTGAAGTAGTTCCAAATTACAAATCATCTGATGGATATTCCAAAATGATCCTAAATTATTTTCCTCTAGCTTTAGAAAAAGAGTAATGATCTTGATATAAAAATAAATCCCCAAATCATCCTGAAAGGGTGTCATTAACCTGAAAGAGAGTGTTTCTAACTCCCTTCATATTGAAAATACCAAATTAAAATTAGCGCTAACTGAGCAACAAAATTTTAAAAAGGGATATTGCAGATTTGGTCATAGAGAACGGCATGAGCATAAGTGGGAGTGAGTCATATACAGTCTAATTTGAAAAGTCCAGGTGCTGCTTGGCATATAGAGACATTGTATAAGCTAGTGTTTGAAATTTTAAGTTACAGTAATAACCCAGAAGCAACATCCTAAAAAAAGCAAACAGATACAGCAAAGTGAAAAACAAGTTAGGTAATTATTACCTTTCATAGTAAGGCAGGGTAGCACTTTCTAAAGTAAAAAAAGTAATACTTCCAAGGAAACTAGATTGTCTCTGCAGGGCAGCTAAAACTGTCATTGACAGAATTGTACCCAAGAGCCCAGGATGTTAATTTATCTCATTTCATCCTCTTGTCTCATCCAGGTTAAGGTAGTCATTAGGGATGAAACAATGAGGACAGCCAATGAAAGCCGGAGGAGAAATGATTTCAAATATGATATGTTTGTAACTTTGCCCTACATCTGGTCTAATAATTATTTGGGAATTTAAAATTATTTTGGATAAATGATCAGAACTCTAAAACAAATAGATTCAAGAGTTAGACATCTGTGACTTAAAAACTAAGAATTACAAACAAGAGTAAATTATTAATGTTCATTCTAATTTTGTAATTCCAGATCTTAATACCTGATCCAAAATTACTTCAATGGCTCAACCGACATACTAATAGCTGAATATGTTGCTGAGCTTAATGCCAAAAGTATACAAAAACAGTGTCTAATGTCTAAGTTGTACAATAAGGAATGAATATTGGCTCAAATTCCACTAATATGTGTAGCAGAGAAGGATATCTGGTTGTAGGTGTATTAAGTCCCTTTCTGTATTTTTGTTGGTAAATCCTCTATGAGTCCTAATCATCTAGTAATTATGATTTGGATTTCCTTTCATTGTAATTAATAATAAAAATTTGCTTCTGTGTTTTGAATGTAATAGTGTATATTTTATCAATTTTTCTTTGAATATTTTTACTGGATGTAAAACAGTGAAATTTAAGGAAACTTAATAGTGCCATTTTGAAAAGGCTTTCTTTTTATTAAAAATATTATAAACTCAAGGTAAAAAATAAATAGTATAGAGGAGAAACAATTGAAAATAAAACTTCTTCCTTTTCTACTGTCCTTGCCTCCCTTCTCAGATCATGAAGCCATATTCCTAATAATTTGCTGCAAATTAATTCACATGTTTCCAATACCTAAACACACACACACACTTGCACACATACACACAAGGATTAATACAAGACAGAATACATTTCACTGAAACAAAGATAACTGTTATTCTTTTTGATGATTATCTCATTTTTTAATCTGCTAATATCTTTTACTAAGGTAGGAAAGTCTTGGTAAGTGAATATTTGGTAAACAGGTCTGAGACCCAGATAGAGTACTCAATAAAAAGACAATTGCATGTGTTGAATTTGCTCATTGTTGTTCCTCTGTGGATGTTAGGTGGGGCAAAAACTCTGGTCTTTTTATTTTGTAACATATAGTTAACTGGGTAAACATTGAGTGAGCATGGTGTCATTTGTAATACATTTATGTTTTAACAAGCCACAGGATCTTTTTCTTTTAATCAACTGTTTCTTTTCATGCAGAATCACTTAGTTGGCATTTTCAATGAACTACATATTTGAGGAGATGAATATACATCTGTACTTTGAAAATAAGAACAAAATTCAATTTTGTTTGTCAAATTACTCTAAATAGCAGTTTAACTGGATTTTTTAAAAATAATTGAGCCTCCTGTCCCTTCAGCTAGTCTTTTAATATTTAACAACCCCACTAACATCATTTGGCAGATAATCATGCCTAAAGTAGAGCTTCAAATTGGGCTGTTAATGAGAGTGCTGGTAGATTTGAGCTTTTTGCAAAATCTATTATGGATTGTTTTAAAACTTTATTAAGGGTCTATCAGATGGGTCCATAAAATACAGGGATGTTTCAATACAGAATGTGACTTTTATTAGTCCTCTCAGGATAAATGACATCAGTTTGATTCGAGATGGCAATAAAAAATATATAGCCTGTTCTAGGGAACTCCATTTCCCAGATCTGGAGATTTGTGATTAGTAGGCAAAGAATTTAAATCACATAGCAGACAACGTAAGTCAATGCAAGATTTACCTTACCAAACATTTCCTTAGAAAGTCAAATCTCTCCAGCCTGGCAGATATGATATTCCTCCAAATATTTCTTGCGATCACATCCAAGGATTACACCTACTCTTTCATCATGCTTAAGATTAAGAATGAGATGACCATTTATGGACTTCCCAGGTGGTGGTAAAGAATCCATTTGCAAATGCAGGAGACACAGGAGACAGAGGTTCAATCCCTGAGTCAGGAAGATCCTCTGGAGGAGGGCATGGCAACCCACTCCAGTACTCTTGCCTGGAGAATCTCATGGACATAAGATCCTGGAGGGCTACAGTCCATAGTGTTGCAAACTATTGGACATGACTGAAATGAATGACATTACTTTGCCAACAAAGGTCCATCTAGTCAAGGCTGTGGTTTTTCCTGTGGTCATGTATGGACGTGACAGTTGGACTGTGAAGAAGGCTGAGCGCCAAACAATTGATGCTTTTGAACTGTGGTGTTGGAGAAGACTCTTGAGAGTCCCTTGGACTGCAAGGAGATCCAACCAGTCCATTCTGAAGGAGATCAGCCCTGGGATTTCTTTGGAAGGAATGATGCTAAAGCTCAAACTGTAGTACTTTCGCCACCTCGTGCGAAGAGTTGACTCATTGGAAAAGACTGATGCTGGTAGGGATTGGGGGCAGGAGGAGAAGGGGACGACAGAGGATGAGATGGCTGGATGGCATCACCAACTCGATGGACGGGAGTCTGAGTGAACTCCAGGAGCTGGTGATGGACAGGGAGGCCTGGCATGCTGAGATTCATGGGGTCACAAAGAGTCGGGCACGACTGAGTGACTGAACTGAACTTAACTGAAGTGACTGAGTATGTACACAAACCCATTTATAGATAATTAACAGGCAAGCTTGCTCAAATATAAAAACACCATGACCAAGTGGGCTTTATCCCAGGAACGCAAGGATTCTTCAATATTCGCAAATCAATCAACGTAATACACCACATTAATAAATTGAAAAATAAAAACCATATGATTATATCAATAGATGCAGAGAAAGCCTTTGACAAAGTTCAACATCCATTTATGATAAAAACTCTCCAGAAAGCAGGAATAGAAGGAACATACCTCAACATAATAAAAGCTGTATATGACAAACCCACAGCAAACATTATCCTCAATGGTGAAAAACTGAAAGCATTTCCTCGAAAGTCAGGAACAAGACAAGGATGCCCACTTTCACCATTACTATTCAACATAGTTTTGGAAGTTTTGGCCACAGCAGTCAGAACAGAAAAAGAAATAAAAGGAATCCAAATTGAAAAAGAAGAAGTAAAACTCTCACTGTTTGCAGATGACATGATCCTCTACATAGAAAACCCTAAAGATTCCACCAGAAAATTATTAGAACTAATCAATGAATATAGTAAAGTTGCAGGATATAAAATCAACACACAGAAATCCCTTGCATTCCTGTACACTAATAATGAGAAAATAGAAAGAGAAATTAAGGAAACAATTCCATTCACCATTGCAATGAAAAGAGCGAAGAGTTGACTCATTGGAGAAGACTCTGATGCTGGGAGGGATTGGGGGCAGGAGGAGAAGGGGACGACAGAGGATGAGATGGCTGGATGGCATCACTGATTCGATGGATGTGAGTCTGAGTGACCTCCGGGAGTTGGTGATGGACAGGGAGGCCTGGCGTGCTGCAGTTCATGGGGTTGCAAAGAGTCGGACACGACTGAGCGACTGATCTGATCTGAAAGAAACTAAAGACCTATATATAGAAAACTATAAAACACTGGTGAAAGAAATCAAAGAGGACACTAATAGATGGAGAAATATACCATGTTCATGGATTGGTAGAATCAATATAGTGAAAATGAGTATACTACCCAAAGCAATTTATAGATTCAATGCAATCCCCATCAAGCTACCAATGGTATTCTTCACAGAGCTAGAACAAATAATTTCTCAATTTGTATGGAAATACAAAAAAACCTCGAATAGCCAAAGCTATCTTGAGAAAGAAGAATGGAACTGCAGGAATCAACCTGCCTGACTTCAGGCTCTACTACAAAGCCACAGTCATTAAGACAGTATGGTACTGGCACAAAGACAGAAATATAGATCAATGGAACAAAATAGAAAGCCCAGAGATAAATCCACGCACATATGGACACCTTATCTTTGACAAAGGAGGCAAGAATATACAATGGATTAAAGACAATCTCTTTAACAAGTGGTGCTGGGAAAACTGGTCACTTGTAAAAGAATGAAACTAGAGCACTTTCTAACACCATACACAAAAATAAACTCAAAATGGATTAAAGATCTAAATGTAAGACCAGAAACCATAAAACTCATAGAGGAAAACATAGGCAAAACACTCTCTGACATACATCACAACAGGATCCTCTATGACCCACCTCCCAGAATATTGGAAATAAAATCAAAAATAAACAAATGGGTCCTAATTAAACTTAAAAGCTTCTGCACAACAAAGGAAACTATAAGCAAGGTGAAAAGACAGCCTTCAGAATGGGAGAAAATAATAGCAAATGAAGCAACAGACAAACAACTAATCTCAAAAATATACAAGCAACTCCTACAGCTCAATTCCAGAAAAATAAATGATCCAATCAAAAAAATGGGCCAAAGAACTAAAAAGACATTTCTCCAAAGAAGACATACAGATGGCTAACAAACACATGAAAAGATGCTCAACATCACTCATTATCAGATCAGATCAGATCAGATCAGTCGCTCAGTCGTGTCCGACTCTTTGCGACCCCATGAACCGCAGCACGCCAGGCCTCCCTGTCCATCACCAGCTCCCAGAGGTCACTCAGACTCGCATCCATCGAGTCAGTGATGCCATCCAGCCATCTCATCCTCTGTCGTCCCCTTCTCCTCCTGCCCTCAATCCCTCCCAGCATCAGAGTCTTCTCCAATGAGTCAACTCTTCACATGAGGTGGCCAAAATATTGGAGTTTCAGCTTTAGCATCATTCCTTCTAAAGAATCATTATCAGAGAAATGCAAATCAAAACCACTATGAGGTACCATTACACGCCAGTCAGAATGGCTGTGATCCAAAAGTCCACAAGCAATAAATGCTGGAGAGGGTGTGGAGAAAAGGGAACTCTCTTACACTGTTGGTGGGAATGCAAATTAGTACAGCCACTATGGAGAACAGTATGGATATTCCTCAAAAAACTGGGAATAGAACTGCCTTATGATCCAGCAATCCCACTGCTGGGCATACACACTGAGAAAACCAGAATTGAGACACATGAATCCCAATGTTCATAGCAGCACTGTTTACAATAGGTAGGACTTGGAAGCAACCTAGATGTCCATTCGCAGATGAATGGATAAGAAAGCAGTGGTACATGTACACAATGGAGTATTACTCAGCCATTAAAAAGAATACATTTGAATCAGTTCTTATGAGGTGGATGGAACTGGAACCTATTATACAGAGTGAAGTAAGCCAGAAAGAAAAACACAAATACAGTATACTAACGCATATATATGGAATTTAGAAAGATGGTAACAATAACCCTGTTTACAAGACAGCAAAAGAGACAATGATGTATAGAACAGTCTTTTGGACTCTGGGAGAGGGAGAGGGTGGGATGATTTGGGAAAATACACTGAAATATGTACAATATCATATTTGAAACGAGTCGCCAGTCCAGGTACGATGCCTGATAACGGATGCCTGGGGCTGGGGCACTGGGACAACCCAGAGGGATGGTATGGGGAGGGAGGAGGGAGGAGGGTTCAGGATGGGCAACACATGTATACTTGTGCCGGATTCATTTTGATGTATAGCAAAAGCAATACAATATTGTAAAGTTAAGCAAAATAAAATTAAAAAAAAAAAAAGATGCTTCACTTTATAAAAAAAAATTAAAAAGTAAAAATACTAGAAAATATTTGAGAGTTTCATATCGTCTTTAAGACATCTGAGAAAAATGAAACTTAATGCCCTACTATAATTTAGAATATGTTCAAGCCAATTTTAAAGCTTACTCTTCTTTTACAAAATAATTACAGTATTCTGTACATTTGACAAAAATTCCTAAGCTTCTGAGTTTATATGGTGGGCATACCTCTCTAAGTTTATAACAGCTCCTCCTCCATCTTATTCTAACTAAGAAATATATTCCTTTTTTCAAAAAAAAATTGTTAACTTCTGAATAGGTTATCATAGTTGTTTTAAGTCTATTTTTAAGAAATTCATTAACATAAACATAGGAACTCAGATGATGAGTTGGATGAGATGGTTGGATGGCATCACTGACTCGATGGACATGAGCTTGAGCAAGCTCTGGGAGTTGGTGATGGACAGGGAAGACTGGCATGCTGAAGTCCATGGGGTCACAAAGAGTGGAACATGACTGACCAAAGTGAAACATAGGAACTAAGACATTAGAAATTAATCGTATTTTCCAGGAGTCTTACCTCTAAATTTCTGCAAATTGATGGACTCATTTTCTACTCAGTTTTAATATAAAATATGTATTGGACTATGTCATGAAAAAAGTTCCTCAATATTTAAGAAGTGTGATGCTTTTTTAAAACTTTACTAAATCCTGTTAATTTATTCTGACCTATTTTCTACCTATTCATCCCTCCATCTAACATTCATTGAATATCTACTATATGCCAGGCACTTTGCAAGGCATCGGTCAGGTCTACTAGAGAATTAAGAGAGGATTCTCAACTTCAAGGCATTTATGGTCTGATGGGTGAGACAAACAATTTAGCAAACAAATACAGTATACCACGTGACATTCTAATAGAGGGTTTGCCCAATGGACTAGCAGATTGCAAGAAACAAAGCGAGGAAGTGTTCACTAGATTCTTGGGGAAATGGAGCCCAGGAAAGTTCAGAGAGAAGGTCACCACGGGCTTCAAGTTTTCATTTATTCCCTTCCCTCCCCCAATACCAATCTGCCACTAAGTCTCTTTCTAATGAAGATCCCTATGAAGATTCTCTCTCTTCCCATTTGAGTAATAATATTATATAACTTGGGCTTCCCTTGTGGCTCAGCTGGTAAAGAATCTGCTTGCAATGTGGGAGACCTGAATTTGATCCCTGGGTTGGAAAGATCCCCTGGAGAAGGCAAAGGCCATCCACTCCAGTATCCTGGAGTGGCTCAGCAGGTAAAGAATCTGCCAGCAATGCAGGAGACCTGGGTTCAATCCCTGGGTTGGAAAGATCTCCTGGAGAAGGGAACAGCTACCCATTCCAGTATTCTGGCCTGGAGAATTCCACAGACAGAGGAACCTGGTGGGCTATAATCCTTGGGATCGCAAAGAGTTGGACACAACTGAGTGACTTTCACTATATGATTATTAGGGAGCTTACTGGCAGTGAATTTCTCTACTGCTTGACCACATCTTTACAAAATGGGACTTTGACAAATATGATACTTCCCTATAGTCAAAATTATAATTAGGTTATTGATGACTTCAGAAAAAGGAGAAATTACATTGTTACCTATACTTACCTTTAAGGCCTATTCCAATATCTTGTCTTTTTTGCTCTAAGAGGATATATTTTGAAAATTACTCTTCTGATTGACTGTTATCTCCTGTCTAGGCTCCAAGCTGAATGGGATTTAGAAAGATACCAACCCATCATCAATCATTTCATAGTATCAAAAATTTCACATTTTCAAACATCTTGATAATTTATATATCCTTTTCACTGACACATTTTCATTTGATTCTTAAAAAACAAATCTCATCATATTATTCCCATTTTAGAGATGAGAAAACAGATTCTGCAGCCCAGGGGCAAAGACCAGACAAGACTCTGTGACTTTTTCTACTTCCTCATGATTCCATTCATTCACTTGTCCAATTAAATTAATTCTAGAACTGATCATTAGCACAGAAACAGGGTCAGAAAACCATAGCCAATATTTTTTTAATATCCATGGGACTATCCCCCACACTCAAAGAAAAGTATTAGAACTATTTAATTTTTTTTGAATTATACATTTGTTGCTGTTCAGTCACTAAGTTGTGTCCAATTTTTTGTAACCCCACACACTGTAGTACTCCAGGCTCCTTTGTCCTCCACTGTCTCCCAGGGTTTGCTCAGATATATGTCCACTGAGTTAGTGATGCTATCTAACCATCTCATTCTCTGCCATCCCCTTCTCCTTTTGCCTTCAGTCGTTCCGTGCATCACGCTCTTTGCATCAGGTGGCCAACGTATGGAAACTTCAGCTTCAGTCTTTCCAATGAATATTCAGGATTGATTTCCTTTAGGATTGACTGAATTGATCTTGCAGTCCAAATGACTCTGAAGAGTCTTCCAGAATCACTATTCAAAAGTATCAATTCTTTGGCCCTCAGTCTTCCTTATGGTCAAACTCTCACATCTGTACATGACTACTGGAAAAATGATAGCTTTGAATATATGGGCCTTTGTCAGCAAAGTGATATCAGGTCATCACCAAAGTGGTGAGTCATACATATATGTTAGCATTTGGCCCATACTTTTAAACAGTCAATGATTAAAATCAGAGCCTGTGAATGCTTATTTCTGATTTTAATTTTTAAAATTATTGAGTAGAGGTATGATTTATCAGTTATATGAAGCCTGAAATATCTATTATTAAATGGCTGCTTGTGTGTGTGTGTATGTGTGTGAGAGAGTATATATGTGTGCATGTGTGCTTGTGTGTGTGTGGTTGGGGGTGCTTTGAGATTACCAAATATAGTAATAATTGCAATGTAGTAAGGGGTCAACTATAGTTATAATGGTTAGTAGAACAGTGAGGTAGAATATAATTTATTTTCCTAATAGACCAATGAGAAAAGAGAAAGTCCATGTGAAGATGAAGTTGTCAGATTTAGCGACAGCTGAAGAACAATTCAGTCTCTGTGGGGTCTCTGGGTCCTCATGGGCATAAGGTATGTTTGAGCCCTCCGAGCACCTCTGGTGGGGAGGGTGTTTGATTCTAAATGTGATTTCACCCCTCCTACCATCTTGCTGGGGCTTCTCCTTTGCCCTTGGACATGGGGTATCTCTTCAAAGTTGCTTCAGCACCGCACAGCTGCTGCTCCAGCACTGTCTAGTCAAAGGTCAGTCAAAGCTCCACAAAGGTCGGTCTAGTCAAAGCTATGGTTTTTCCAGTAGTCATGTATGGATGTGAGAGTTGAACTATAAAGAAAGCTGAGCACTGAAGAATTGATGCTTTTGAACTGTGGTTCAAAAGTCTTCTTAGAGAAGACTCTTGAGAGTCCCTTGGACTGCAAGGAGATCCAACCAGTCCATCCTAAAGGAGATCCATTCTGAATATTCATTGGAAGGACTGATGCTAAAGCTGAAACTCCAGTACTTTGGCCACCTGATGCAAAGAACTGACTCATTGAAAAGACCCTGATTCTGGAAAAGATTGAAAGCGGGAGGAGAAGGGGACGACAGAGGATGAGATGGTTGGATGGCATCACAGACTCAATGGACATGAGTTTGAGTAAACTCCAGGAGTTGGTGATGGACAGGGAGGCCTGGCGTGCTACAGTCCATGGGGTTGCAAAGAGTTGGACACGACTGAGCGACTGAACTGAAGAATAAGTTTTACAACATCGTTTGTCAAAAAACCACTTCCTTCACAAAAAGTTGTTTGGAAGTTTATCAAGTCTAGTTAAGAACAACAAGTTATCCAAAGATAAACCACAAGCCAGTATCCCAATTGATTTGCAGACATTTGATTAAGATAAGGTAAAATGAAGTAAATGATAATCTTAACAGCGGATCAACAACACTGGCAAAAAGACAGTGTGATAGCAGTGCAGAGGAATCTTTTTTATTAAAGCAACAGTTAACTGTAACCTTTCCACCTCTACTCTTCCACCAGGGAGTTACACCCAAGAAAGTGTCATCTGGGCAAATACCAGCTAGCAAGCCTCTGGAGATTTCTCTCAGGTGACACTGCTGAGATTAATTTCTTTCAATCCAAGGACAGGTCTTGTCTGTTCATGCTATTTTCTTAAGGCAGGTAAATAGGTAAAATCAGAAAATAACATAATGGTCTGAACTATAGTTTATGCAGCATGATAATATTTAGCCAAGCCAAAATCAGAGTTGTTTGTTAAGCAACGAGACTGTATTAGTCACCTTTTTGGGGGGTAATAAAAACAAGCAAAATCTCAGGCATGTATCCAGACCTTTTCTTCTTTTAGTGGTCTATAGGTTGGCCGTGGTTCCACTCAGCTCTGGGACCTTACACTGGGACCCAGATGAAAGAGTAGCCTCATCTATACCATTTTTCTAGATTTTATTTACATGCTGGGAGGAATTGGGAGATTGGGATAGATACATATACACTATTGATACTATGTACAAAATGTGAAGAGCTGACTCATTGGAAAAGACCCTGATGCTTCGAAAGATGGAGGGAAAGAGGAGAAGAGGGTGGCAGAGGATGAAATGGTTGGATGACATCACGGACTGAATGGACATGAGTTTGAGCAAACTCCAAGAGATTGTGAAGGACAAGAAAGCCTGGTGTGCTGCCATTCATGGGGTCACAAAGAGTCAGACACAACTTAGTGACTGAACAACAACAGCAACAAACAGACAACTAATGAGAACATACTGTATAGCTCAGGGAGCCCTATACTCCAGGGACCTGGGAAGGAAGTCCAAAAGGGAGGGAAGATATGTATGTGTATGATAAGCAACTATATGAAATAAAATTAATTAAAAAATAAGAGTAATGATGCTAAAGCTGAAACTCCAGTATTTTGGCCACCTCATGTGAAGAGTTGAGTCATTGGAGAAGACTCTGATGCTGGGAGGGATTGGGGGCAGGAGGAGAAGGGGACGACAGAGGATGAGATGGCTGGATGGCATCACCGACTCGATGGATGTGAGTCTGAGTGACCTCCGGGAGTTGGTGATGGACAGGGAGGCCTGGCGTGCTGCAGTTCATGGGGTCGCAAAGAGTTGGACACGACTGAGCGACTGATCTGATCTGATCCTCTGTCTGGGACTCAGTTTCTATAGGGCAGAGAACAATGATGCAAGAGGCCTTGCTGAATTGCACATTCACATTAAAACCCTGCTCAGAACTGGCATTGTATCATTTCCACTCAAACACAATTGGCACCAGCAAGTCACATGATCAAGCTGTCAATGAGCAGGGGAAGTCTTTTTGCCTTCAGGGGAGTACCCAAGTCTACACAGTGAAGGACATTTATTTATAGCACCTGTATGGTGTGGAATAAGCATAGATGGGAACTGTGCTGATTGTTGATTTATTACTCCCCAGCTCCAAATGTACTTTTTGTCCTCTCTGTGAAAATGGATCTGGGCCTTTTAAATGATTTTCTTTCCTGAGCAGACATGATGCTAAGCTTTGCCAGTAGAGGGCACTGGAGAGACACTGTAAAGAAGGGTTTTTTTCTTTCTTGTGGCAGCTTCTCCACTGCCTGGCTCCCTTAGCACAGAAGTCTTCACCAGCATCTGGCTTTTGCAAGGTGCAGGCTCTCATATTGCTCACTTTTGTACTGCAGGCTGTTTGTCCAGCATCACACTTCTGCAGCACAGGCAACTTCTCTAGCACTAGGATGCTGCATTCGCGCACAGCTCTGTCAATGCAGGCAGCGTCTTCAGCTCCAGCTCCTGCACTGACTGGTGGTCAGCAGTCCCCAACACCCAGCACTTCCCCTGACACACACTTTGGGTGACAGTGTAGAGAAGAGACACCTCTTCATGAACAGTTTTCTCTAGCACCCTAGAGAGCACACTTCAGGCAAGTTCCAAAGGTCATATTTCCAGCAAGTTCTACAGCAGTGGCCTCTTTGCCATCCAGTGAGCCAGGAACACACCCTTTCCAACAATATCTGGATCTCAGTCTTGGGGAGTCACTTCCACAGTTATTCTACTTTTTAGCTCTGGGGTAGTAGTTGTAATCCTTTATTCTTTAAAGTTCTGTATTATTTCTCAGTGACCAAATTCTTTGTACTCCAACCTTCTGTTAATAATTTTTTTGTATTAACATTCTCATGTTAAATTACTGTGTGGTGTCTTTCTCTCCTAATTAGACCCCTTCTTACTGACCAGGTCCTCTTCACTCTAACCTCCTGTTATGGTTAATAATTCTTTGTATTAAACTTCTCATGTTCAGATTTCTGTTTTCTGTCTTTTATAATTGGACCCAGGCTGATATAGGAACCATATTATAATCTATCACAGAAACCTAACAAACGGGATTGAAGTGACATAAAACTGTTTTACAGATGAGGAAATGGAAGCCCATAGAAGGGAAGGTATATATTCTGAGTTCCCAGGAGGGGGATATGAAGTGATCACTAAAGTGGTTTCCTAATGTCCACATTAGCGATCTTCAATTACTCATGTGGGCAACAAGGGAAAATCTCTACTGATACTGGAGAGCACCACTTGTGAAAATGAATGGAAACTTACATAGCTATAGCTGAAGAAAAAAGTGCTGGCTGGAGGGCTGTTTGCAATGCTGTGTATGTTACACTGACAAGGTGTAGCCATTCTAGAGATCCATTTTTCTGCTAATTTAAGAAGTGTGGCCCATATTTGTTATATGTTTCCTGTTATAAATGAGATGATATAATTTACACTCATATTATGCCCGTGTTTTTGTTTTTTAAGAACTTTTTTTTTTTAAATTTGAGCTAACGTTCTTTTTTGTTTGTTTGCTAACTTGTTTGTATATAAAGAGTCTTTAAAAAAGTGTTGTTGCTCAGTCTTTGCAAACCATCTGGCAATTCCAATTTCAATGACAAACGAAAACAGTGTCTAAACTAAAAGGAACAAAAGTAAAGGCAGGTCAGCTCTTCAAAGAGAGAACTTATTTACAACCAGATTTGAGCAGTGCTAAACAGTGTGCCCCAACAGCATAATAAATGATGACATTCAGAGGTAGTTTTCATCTTTAATCTTATTTCTCATTAATTTGAAATTGGCTTAACTTAGGATTTAATGAAGAAAATTAGGAATCAGCATAGAGAAATACTAGGTCCATAATGAAGATGATAAGCAGGCTCTGCCAGATGGCAATATTAAAACCCATGGCAGTTCATACACAGAAATCAAGCACTGATTTTCAAATAAGAAATGAAGGGGGGGAAAGGACTGAAGTTTTCTTGCTATAGTATACATTTTTATACAGATATGCTAATAAATGTGGTTTACATGTGATATCCCTGTTCAGTATTTTTCCTATTACATTACATTGCAAGTGGCATTTCTGCTATCACTAATTTACTCCACATTACTTAACACCTTATTTACAAAGAGTATGGTAGGCAATGGCACCCCACTCCGGTACTCTTGCCTGGAAAATCCCATGGACAGAGGAGCCTGGTGGGCTGCAGTCCATGGGGTCGCTTAGAGTTGGACACGACTGAGCGACTTCACTTTCACTTTTCACATGCATTGGAGGAGGAAATGGCAACCCACTCCAGTGTTCTTGCCTGGAGAATCCCAGGGAAGGGGGAGCCTGGTGGGCTGCCATCTATGGGGTCGCACAGAGTCGGACACGACTGAAGCGACTTAGCAGCAGCAGCATGGTACTCCATTTCAGTGATCACCCTATCATTTCCATATACACTTGTCTTTCCATTTCATCCTATATACTTTTGCCAGAATAACTTTCAGAAATCACAGTTTCATACCATTATTGTTTTATTCAAATATCTCCTATTGAAAAACATACTTCTTCCTATGTACCTATAGAATGTAGTTCTTGAATTGAAGCCATTTGCTCTTTAGCCAAAGAAGTCATTCTTGAGTTCCCTGAATGTACTCTCTGCCACATCCAACAGTTCTTCTATACCTGGAAGAACAATTAATCTATGTCATGAAAGTGAAAGGGTTAGTCACTCAGTCGTGACCCACTCTTTGCCACCCATGGACTGTAGCCTACCAGACTCCTCCGTCCATGGAATTCTCCAGACAAGAACACTGGAGTGGGTTGCTGTTCCTTTCTTCAGGGAACCTTCCCAACCTATGTATCAAACCTAGGTCTTCTGCATTGCAGGCAGGTTCATTACCGTCTGAGCCACCAGGGAAACATAATCTATATCACAGAATTAAGCAATTTCTCAAAATGCATTCTATAACATACTACATCCTTGAGATATAAATATTTCACTTTTAAAGACTTCCAAACATGTTTTCCCAACATATTTGGGAAACCTCAGTTAAACAAAGTTAAATGATTTCCCTTTTGCCTGATTTTCCTTAAGGGAGTATTGGTATCAGTGTTCCTCAAAATTATTTGACCATGGACCTCTTTTCATGAAGCCAATTATTTGATGTGTATCTGTCCATATGCATATCCATATAAATATATATATTTCTAAATCTTATCTAAAAGAAAAATAAATACATTAAAAGCTTCAGAAAAATTACACACAGACTTACCTGTAGTCCCATTCCTATGTATATATCCAAGAGAAATGAAAATAAGTACATGAAAAAGCTTGCACATCAATATTGATAGTAGTATTATTCATAATAGCCCGAAGGTGGAGACAATTCATGTGTCCATCAATTGACAAATGGATTTTAAAAATGTGGTAAAAATGAATGGAATATTATTCCATAAAATAGAATATCACTTAGCCTCAAAGAGGACATTCTGACACATATTATAATTTGTATGAAAGAAGTCAGTCACAAAAAGCCACACATTATATGATTACATTCACATAAAAGTCCAGAATTGAGAAATCTATAGAGACAGAGAGTAGGTTTGTGGGTGCTTAGGTTTAGAGGGGAATAAAGGAGAGATAGGACCATGATACTAAATGCTACAGGTTTTCTTTTTAAGGTGATAGGAATGTTCTAATATCAACTGTGGTAATAACTGTATATATTTTTCCATGTATTAGACACTATGAATGGTACATTTGCAGAAGGTTAATTGGAAGGTATGTGAATTACATTTCAATAAAACTGGCTTTTAAGAAAATTTGTTAAACTGTATAAAGTGCTACACAAATGTAATATATCACTATTATCACCTTTTATCTTTCTATGTGAAACAAATGTCATCATTGTTAACAATAATAAGAAAAAAGAAAAGTTTTAAAATATTGAGAAGAGCAGGTATCACACCATTTTGTAACCCTTCCTATGGCCTATTTTAATTAGCGAGGGCTTAACAATGATTAAACAAGTGAACTGAAGGAAAAGCTAACAAAAGGCTTTCTTCTCAGGGTAGTCTATGATGACAGAATCACTTGCCTTGAGAGTCTGTTAGAAATGCAGATTATGAGGCTGATCTCACACCTGCTGAAACAGAATCTGCATTTTAGCCAGATCTAAAGTGATTCCTGGTGGCTCAGATGGTAAAGAATTTGCCTGCTATGAAGGAGACCTGGGTTCAATCCCTGGGTCAGAAAGATCTACTGGAGAAGGGAATGGCTACCCACTCCAGTATTCTTGCCTGGAGAATCCCATGAACAGAGGAGCCTGGGAGGCCATAGTCCATGGAGTTGCAAAGAGCTGGACGTGACTGAGTGACCAAGCACACAGAGGGATTCCTATATGCATTTCAGGTCTTGCTGAACTGTAGTATCTTCTCTTTGTTGAGAACACTAGACTTTTACATAGCTATTTGCTTTCTCGTGCCTTAAGGCTTTTAATAGGGATTAAATCAGCTCACTTTTAATAAGAACAATGTCTAATGAATTATAATTAACCTAATTTTCTCAGCCATGGTTTTAATATATTTCCAGTACTCAGTCAAGCCTCCAAAATGTGATGATTATTTAAAACAGTAGAAATCATATAAAAATAAATAGATGACTTGTTCAGGTCTTATGGTCCCTTCAATTTTACAGTCGTGCCATCTTTTATGATCACTGACTTAAATGCAAAAGATTATAGTTACCTTGTTCAAAGATACATAACAAATTGTTTTTAACCAGCTTATTTTCTCGTGAGTGAAAAGCAATTTATAATCACCTTTTTTTCTTAGTTTGTCAACATTTTTTGATTAATTAGCATGGGTCATTTTGGTTATGCTCAAAATATATTAAGTATACATGAAGCAGAGAAAATATATATATATATATATATTTTAGAACTATACTGAACAGTTTGTGCTAATGCTGGAAATGCTGTTAAGACTTGAGGTGCCCCATATCTATAAGCTTGATAGAATTTAGAGAAATTTATAACTAAGAAGCATGTACTTAATTACAGCATGATGGTGGTGGATGTTTAGTCACTCAGTCATGTCTGACTCTTTGTGACTTTTTGGACTGTAGCCCACCAGACTCTTCTGTCCATGAGATTTCCCAGGCAGGAATAGTGGAGTGGGTTTCCATTTCCTTCTCCAGGAGATCTTCCTGACCCAGGGATCGATTTTGTATTGCATATGTTTGCCTGCATTGCAAATGGATGCTTCACTGCTGAGCCACCAGGGAAGCCCTAATTACAGAATACATATACATATAAAATGCACTCCTTTCAAGGATTATTCTCATTTCTCCTCCTTCCTGCTCCTGACCTTTTATACCCACACAGATAGGGAAGACTTAGGAAGCTGGATTCTGTGGGTCTCCATCCCAACCCAGAAATGGGAGTCAGTAGGACCCAGTGACAAATTTGAACCAACTAAGGCTAATTCCTTTCCCCATCACAAGTGTGTGCTAGGGAAGTGAAGGTCTCCTATGACAAGCAAGACCACTCAGCATTGTCAGATTGTCTATTACTGGAGAGTTAATAATAGGTTTTAGCAAAATCTAGCTGCCTTTCTCAGTCTGCAAGACAGACTGCAAATAACAATTTATGATCAATTATCCTGAGTATTCAGAAAAACAATCACAGAACCATAAGCTTTCATAATGCCAGAGGTCCATGAAACCCCTTTTAACAAAGATAATACTGAGAATTAGAAAAATTTTCAGATATGATTCTTTTAAATATATCTTTACTACCTGTGGTAAAGATAAAATAAAGATAAAATACATGAATGTTAATGTTTGTAATAGTATGGCACGCTCTATATATTTATAGTATTTCCTATTCTTAGGCATATACTGTTACCAGTGAAACATATGTATAGAAGATATAAAGTAAAAATACAAATAAATATGCATCTTTCATGTGCTTGGTTTTTACTGGTGATGCATGTGGAATTATCCATCAAGTGTATCCACAATAAATAAAATGAGTGATGTCTTTTTATACTGATATTACCTGTATTCAAGGAAGTGAAGACTAGGTCTCAATTCTCTCTATGAGGTCCTATAGTGAGGGAATTCTGCTGATCTTTAGAAGGTCACTGAAAATACACACATGAAAGCCACTAGCAAAATAGCAAGTCAATTTTAACTGGCTTATTTCCTGATTAAAAATTAAAAACATATATATTCAGGATTCCCCTTAATGAGTCCTTCCATTATTTAGAAATTGATGCGTCTATGTCTTAAAAATTGATGACAAATTTCTTATAGCAAATAAATCTTAAAAATTAGTTATCCATTACTATTTATGACAGTAACAGAAAATAATATGGGTCTTGACAGGTAGGAACCAAACCTTCACATTTCACAGGTCTAAAAAGACCACTCTTTAGAATACAGGATCATATCGATCTCTTGGAGGGTGTGATTCCATATTGCTAAATACATATATATATATATATATATATATATGGAAAACAAAAATCTGAATTCAGGCAGGGAGCTTCAGTTGGGGATTTTTTCTTAGAAAAAAAAATGTTAACTGTATTTTTTCAGAAAGATCAGCTCATTTTTAAGAGGATAAAATAGAGAAACTCAAAATAATTGTGAATGAAACTAAAAGCATTTATTCTTAAGAATGATAAATTTATATTATGCTTCCTGATAAACAGTATAGTATAAATTTATCATTCTTAAGATAAACAGTAAAATTTAAGGAACATGAGCCAAACTTGGGAAGGAAGGTCCCTTGCTGCCCAACATTCCCAGACACTCCCATACAGACGTATGTCCTGACTGGCTGTTCTGTTTCATCATTTTTGCAAGTGGTAGGAGCTATTGAGGCAGTAGGTTTGTCTTAGGATTTTTGTCCTGGTATATTACCCACAAGAAGCCCCTATAAGCAATGTCTTGCTTATCTGCCTTATACTCTGGGGACTTTGTGTCCCTCCTTTGGCATCACCTATAGGAAAGAAAATGCTAGTTGTTCAATCCCGTCCGACTCTTTGTGACACCATGGACTGTAGCTTACCAGGCTCTTCCATGCATGTGATTTTCCAGGCAGGAATATTGGAGTGGATTGCCATTTCCTTCTCTAGGGGATCTTCCTGACCCGGGGATCAAACCCAGGTCTCCCACATTGCAGGCAGACTCTTCACCATCTGAGCCACCAGGGAAGCCCCACCTATAGGACCTATGCCATAGATCTGTGCCTCTAATGAAAGTTGGGTAGTGGGCCAGCTCATCTTGGAAAATCTATATCAGTTATGGTTTCTTCCAGCTTGTTTCACTTCCAAATACACTTTTGACTGTAATATGTATTAGCTGAAAGCTGAGGTGTTGAAATGATTACTCTGAATTACTAGGGGAGAAATGATGGGCTTTAGTTAAAAGATTAACTTCAAAAGAGATAAAGTGGATTTTCATTTTCATAGTAGAGTTTCAGATTTGAATTATATGTGCTTTCTCTCTAGATGAAGAGACACAGATACTTAAGAAAACATCCAGAGCTTCTAGAAAGAATGATTGTGGTGTGGCAGTGGCAGGTTTGCTGTTCAAATCTCAGATGCCTTCCAGTGTCAACCACGAAGAAAGGGAGACAGCAGGACAAGTTGTATGAAGTAGTACTTTGATAGGAATTTTTTTAAAGGAAATTAAAGAAGTGGAAGGAATGTGGTTCAGTCCCAGGACTGAATGATTAGTGCCTGTCCCTGTTCCCTGATCCACTGGAGAAGGGATAGGCTACCCACTCCAGTATTCTCGGGCTTCCCTTGTAACTCTGCTGGTAAAGAATTGGCCTGCAATGTGGGAGACCTGGGTTCAATCCCTGGGTTGGAAACATCCCCTGGAGAAGGGAAACGGTGTCCACTCTAGTATTCTGGCCTGGAGAATCCCATGGACTAAGTCCATGGGGTTGCAAAGAATCAGACATGACTGAGCAACTTTCAGTTTCACTGTTCGCTGTAGCCCCTTTTGATTCAACAGTGGGTTATCTCATTCTCTGGTTAATTCCCATAGCATTTTCCTTGTGCCTGCACATAGTTACTGGAGAAGGCAATGGCACCCCACTCCATTACTCTTGCCTGGAAAATCCTATGGACAGAGGAGCCTGGTAGGCTGCAATCCATGGGGTCTTAAGAGTCGGACACAACTGAGTGACTTCACTTTCACTTTTCGCTCATACATTGAAGAAGGAAATGGCAACCCACTCCAGTGTTCTTGCCTGGAGAATCCCAGGGACGGGGGAGCCTGGTGGGCTGCCGTCCATGGAGTCGCACAGAGCGGACACGACTGAGTGACAGCAGCAGCAGCAGCAGCAAGGTCAGATTATTTAAACAACAGCAATGCAATCTATTCTGCAATCCATGGGGTCTCAAAGAGTCGGACACGATTGAGCAACTTCACTTTCACTTTTCACTTTCACTTTTCACTTTACTGGAGAAGGAAATGACATCCCACTCCACTGTTCTTGCCTGGAGAATCCCAGGGATGGGAGAGCCTGGCGGGCTGCTGACTATGAGGTCGCACAGAGTTGGACATGACTGAAGTGACTTAGCAGCAGCAGCAGCACATAGTTACTCCTGTTATACTATCTTATACTCATCTCCTTTATTGAGCTGGAAGCTCCTTGGAGAGAGAAAGATAACGGACTCATACATATTTTTATATTCAGCAACATATAGCATAGGAGGAAATTTTTTTAATGAAAAATGAAAAAAAAATTGAGCACATATTATGTATTAGGCTGATGCAAGGTGTTAGTATATAAAAAGATATGTTAACAAATGTGTATTCCCTGCTTGATTTTTGAATTAGTTGAGATTTAATACAAAATAAGTGGGGGTAGACAAAATAGCAACTTGATTTTTGTTAAAGTGGAACCTGGAGAAAAGGATTTAGAAGTTTCCTAAAGAGGTATGCAGAATTAGGCAAATGCTCAGAGCTGGTTACAAGTGTAACAGGAAAACCTATGTCTTCCTGATCTGAGGTCCTGATCTACTTAAACATGCATCAGAACAGACCAGCTTGGCCATTTCCTGAAGCCCTTTTGCAGATCCTAAAGAGAAGACAGGAAGGTGAACTGAATTCTGTATTCCTTTCCCCAAACTCCCCAGAGAGGAAAGTAACTCCTTTCCTGGGAAGAAGGGAATGAGTGATCTCGGGATTGAGAATATCCTTCTTCTTGTGGTCATAAAGTAGGGGAAGGGAGCCTTATCACCACCAAGTTATTTGCCTACAACATCTCATTTAATCTCCCAGTTCACATCAGGTTACATATTGTTATTCTGGTTTTATAAAGAAGGGACAGCCTGTGGATATTAAGTTCAGTTCAGTTGCTCTTTGCGACCCCATGAATCGCAGCACGCCAAGCCATCCTGTCCATTACCAACTCCCAGAGTTCACTCAGACTCATGTCCATCGAGTCAGTGATGCCATCCAGCCATCTCATCCTTTGTCGTTCCCTTCTCCTCCTGCCCCCAATCCCTCCCAGCAACTTCCCTTAAATCTCACAGTTAGTGAATGTCAGATTAAATATTCAAATCCAAGGTGGGTGTTTTGTTCAACATGGTCCACAGTGTATGGGCCAGACACATAATTTGTTAGATGGATGAATGGATGAAAAGAAAGATATTTGTATAGCTTTATGTTTCAAATATGATAAATCCTAAGAATTTTAAGTGATTCATAGTTTTTTTTCAACATAATGAATTCCATATTATAAATGTGTTGATAAATTCAAAACAGAAAAATTTTTAATATTTGAGGATACACTGTATGGGAATTTTCTCAAATTGTTCTTCATTTTATATTGCTCCCCATCCCCCCACCAGACTGTCAGCTCAAGGAGGTCAGGGAGCTAGTACTACTATCTTTGTGCTGTGCTGTGCTTAGTCGCTCAGTCATGTCTGACTTTGCAAACCCATGGACTGTAGCCCACCAGGCTCCTCTGTTCATGGGGATTTTCCAGGCCAGAATACTGGAGTGGCTTGCCATGCCCTCCTCCAGAGGATCTTCCCAACCCAGGGATCAAATCCAGGTCTCCCTCATTGCAGGTGGGTTCTTTACAATCTGTGTATCTGTATATCCTCCCTAATACCAGCAGAAGTTCAAGAGGCCCTTTATAAATGACTATTAAAAGAAGCAACACAGAAAAGTAGATAAATCCTTAATAATGATTTCTTCAAGTGGAGTTTTATGAACTCAAAAACTAAGATGTGTGTATTATGTATATAGATAGATGGATAGATACATACAGGGACGGAAAGATAGATAGGCAGTATTTTTTCAAGTGCCAACAGCTTCCAGTATTTGCTACAATGTTTTTAGTAAGTTGAGGAGGGCACAGAAATGCTCCATAAATGTGTAAGGAATTAATATAAAGACTTGTTAAGTCTTTGTGAGCTAAGAAGAACATAAAATTTTGGCTTAAACTTTAGCAGGAGGAATATAGATTACATATAAGAAAAGCTTTCTTGATAGACAGGCTTATCAAAACTGTGAAAAGGACGTGCAGAACCTCCCTGATCGGAGATGTCTAATATCAGGATAAACAAGCAGATCGTTTAGATTTGGTGCTGCTTGGAGGCAAGGAGCAGACCTGGGTGAGCTCTCAAAGCATACAGTATAATTACTCGTGTATGTGTCCTTAGTCACTCAGTCGTGTCCAACTCTTTATGACCCTATAAACTATAGCCCACCAGGCTGCTCTCCAGGCAAGAATACTGTAGTAGGTTGCCATTTCCTTCTCCAGGGGATTTTCCCAACCCAGGGATCAAACCTGGATTTGCTGCATTTCCAGTGTCTCTTGCATTGCAGGCAGATTCTTTACCTGCTGAGTCAGCAGGGGCCATATCTCAATGCTTAATAATACTGAAACACTATGATGAAAGAAACCAAATTTTTCATTAATTTAGTTACTCTTAGGGCTTCCCTGGTGGCTCAGACCGTAAAGAGTCTGCCTGCAGTGCAGGAGACCTGGGTTCCATCCCTGGGTTGGGAAGATCCCCTGGAGAAGGAAATGGCAACCCACTCCAGTACTGTTGCTTGGAAAATTCCATGGACTGAGGAGCCTGGTTGGCTACAGTCCATGGGATCGTAAAGAGTCAGATACAACTCAGTGACTTCACTTTCAGGTACTTTTTTTAAAAAATTTATTTATTTTAATTGGAGGCCAATTACTTTACAGTATTGTATTGGTTTTGCCATGCATTGACATGAATCCTCCATGGGTGTACATGTGTTCCCCATCCTGAATCCTTCTCCCATCTCCCTCCCCATATTACCCCCAACACAATGCTGAACAGTTACTGCTGCTGTTGCTAAGTCACTTCAGTCGTGTCTGACTCTGTGCAACCCCATAGATGGCAGCCCACCAGGCTCCCCGTCCCTGGGATTCTCCAGGCAAGATAACTGGAGTGGGTTGCCATTTCCTTCTCCAATGCATGAAAGTGAAAAGTGAAAGTGAAGTTGCTCAGTCGTGTCCGACTCTTTGAGACCCCATGGACTACAGCCTACCAGGCTCCTCCATCCATGAGATTTTCCAGGCAAGAGTACTAGAGTGGGGTGCCATTGCCTTCTCCGAAACAGTTACTAGTTACCCAATAAATGCTTATTGACCATAATTGGAAGAATGGCAGTTGGAAAAAGGAGAGCTTTATTTTGTTCTTAGCTCTATAAGTAAACCATCTGGGAATTGGAAGAAATCAATCAGTTTCTTCAGGTTTTAATTTCTCTCCTCTGTAGATTGTAGTCTCTATGAGCTGAGGGTTTCTGGGCCTCTGTAGCAATTAGACTCCATGGTTCTGATTAATCTGCTCTGTATGCAGTTCATACTGCCTATCAATCTCACAGAGGGGAAATACAAAAGCTTGGTTTCCAATATCACTTCGTCTATCAATTAGCATTTTGAGACTGTTCAAATTATTTAATTTCCTTGGGATTCCACATATAAAACCTTTTGTTTTAGTCAAAAATTCTATAGTTCCATATATAACAACAGATTGCTGAGATACATTGCTTATTCACATTATTTCTAATGTGTTTCAGAAAAATGTTGGCTAAAATACTATCAAATTATTTTAAAATATTTTGACTGTCAATTCATTAAACAATATACCTTTAGGTTCATTTATTTCTTCCAAATGGAAAACTATATCCCAACAGTCCACTCAGTATTTATTACCTTTGTCAGTTCACTGATTATAATGTACAGCAATGTTAATTACCATTAATTTAGAAAAAGTCCTTGACTCCATGATACTATCATTCTCAGTCACACTAGTTATGTTGCCATGCCAATAATTTAGATATTGCACATGGAGAAATGTCAGAATTTTCAAACTAAGATTTTGATTTGCCCTCTAAAAGTAAAAATGTGATTTGCCCTTTCAAATGAAACAGATCTGTTATCAGCAAATATTTACACAGGCCTACTAATAACCAAATGGTTTAACTAGTCAGACTTTAAATGACAAATCCAGCATGATTAAAAGTTGTACATAAGGAAATGAATAAGAGGTGTACTGACTATGTCTGTATGCATTTCTGACTGGTTGGACATGTACTCTTTCATCTATTTATTTATTCAGTAAGCATTTATGGAATTCTGCTAGACACTAGACACCTGTGATGTGGTTATGAAAAAATGATAAGACATGGCTCTTACCTAGGAGATAGTCCCGATCTTGTAAGTAATTCTAGATAGTCTAAATGTTTAAACAAATGCAGTGCTCTGGGAGAAGTTTTATATGAGAAGCATATGCAACATGAAAGAAAAGAGAATCTAACTTGTAGTCTGGAAATAAGAAGCAATAGGTTTAGACTCCCACACAAGGACCATAGAAGTTGGCATCTAACTTGTAGTCTGGAAATAAGCAATAGGTTTAGACTCCCACACAAGGACCATAGAAGTTGGCATCAGACACAGAATATAGAATGCTGCTGCTGCTGCTAAGTCACTTCAGTCGTGTCTGACTCTGTGCAACCCCATAGACGGAAGCCCACCAGGCTCCCCTGTCCCTGCGATTCTCCAGGCAAGAACACTGGAGTGGGTTGCCATTTCCTTCTCCAATGCATGAAAATGAAAAGTGAAAGGGAAGTCACTCAGTCATGTCCGACTCGTAGCAACCCCATGGACTACAGCCTACCAGGCTCCTCCATCCATGGGATTTTCCAGGCAAAAGTACTGGAGTGAGGTGCCATTGCCTTCTCCGAGAATATAGACTAGCTATGTGCAAAATATCAAAAGAAAAGGATACAAGTATAAAAACTGAACATACAACATAAAGGAACTTACTGATTTGAGAAAAATGAGCCTTCTAAAGATACAAAGTTAAATTGTTGATATTTGAAACTCAATAAGACTGAGCATATGTAGTAAAGAGAGAAAAGAAAATAGAATATATGAAAGCAGCATGTGAGATAGAACAAGGTCCAGCATATGTACAATCAGAGTAACAGAAGAAGACATTTAGCAGTATCCTGGCCTCAACCCAATAGATGCCAATAGTACTCCCTCCCCTCAGTTGTGAAAATCAATGACTTCAGACATTGCCAAATGTCTCTGGGGGACAAAATTCCTCCATCTGAGAACCACAGCCATAAAAAGCAAATGAGAAACACAAACTACTGGCCTATTTCACTCATGATTATAGATGCAAATATGGTAAAATTAGAGCAAATTGGATTTAATAGCAAATAAAGTGACAAAATCCAGTTCTATTTTTTTCCTCAAATGCAAAGATGGTCACATTTTTGAAAAGCCTTAAATATTTCACCTGATACTAACAAATTAAAGAAGAAAAATTTATGTCCTTCATATATATAAAAATTATATATATATATATTCTGTGTTCAGTGGCATGTAGTTATTTGTACATTTAATTTACACATTATAATAATCTATCTGCAGAGTGAGTTAGAAACTGTGTTTTAGGTTCATTGCTATGCTTGAAAGAAGGGAATACTCATGTACCTGAGCTAATCAGAAGCCTTTTCCACAAGTTTATAGCTCTTTAGAGAAAAGGTTAAGGAATAAGATTAGCCATTTATAAGTGCTTCAATTCCATTGAAAGGGTAGACTCTAGATGTATTTTGATGGTACAATAAATGTCTGCTAAAATTCTGATCTGTATTTTAAAAAGCAATTAAAGTAGTTAAATACAATTTATATAAATGCAAAGAAAAAGTCTCTTTGAAAGAGTGTTTAATTCTATATCTTCAGCATTCAACACAATAGTCTTTGAAACCAACCAACCTTTACTGTTAGCATCAAGTAAATACATATGAATGACTCACTAGTGCCCTCAGATGAATTGAAATGCCCATTTGCAATGGCTTTAGGATAGATTTAATTTCAAAACAAGCTCTATTATTTTTATTAAATTATGATCTGAGATCATTGCATGTTCAGCAATCCACCAAAATGAATCATTAACATCACTGTATCAATCAAATGGTCATTCAAAGAAATGAATAAGAAAAGATGCTAGGAAGTAGGGGACTGAGAGAGGTAGTTCTTTATTGGTGAGTTGCTCCATCCCACACCTTCAATCCCAGTTCTACATCTCAGTAAATAGGAAATCAGTGTTAATTCAGTGTCAAACTCTTAATTCTCACAAATAACCCAAGTTACTCTTATATATTGTGCAGAAATGAACATCAGTTATATGAAAGCATGGAAATCACTTTTCTAAATATGTTATTTATATGAAGAGTGACTAATTTCAATTAAAATATGAGATAATTGCATATAAATAAATCAGTGGATATAAAGTTTAACATGCCTTACCAGACTAATAGTTGCTATAAAAATAACAATAATAATTGTCAAACGTAACACAGCTAATTGCTCTACTGTCATTTCAAATGTATCATAATAATGATTATGTTGATAATAATAATACTCGGCCAAAAAGAAACAAAGAGTTCACTGCTTGTCAGGCAGTGGAGAGGGTTGTGAAAATAATATTCTCATCAGGCAGATCATGCTAACTTCAGTGGGCATTAGCCTACCTATCATTTGGACACCATGAGGTGGTGATCCCTCTGGTTCTCTGATATTGAATCCATACTGAAAACATCATTTCAGTCTCAACAGAAATAAAGATGATCTCACTTGAATGAAAAAGGACCTGGTTGGATTTAGGACTTGCCTTTATACATGCACACCCTTACAGACAGAGGACCATGCCTGGAATGAAACTTGTCTCAGAAGGTTCCAGATGTAGTCACCCTCAAACATATGGTTGTCTACTTGCAGCCCGTCCTGTTGCTATGTGCCAGAGATGGTCCAGAAGAGAATGAGCTGTACCGCTTCCTGAGAATCTGAGAAATTCTCCAGCCTACTCACATCCACAACTTGCATTGTCTTGGCAGTCGCAACAAACCCACAGCCCCAGCCCCAGACACCTTCAGTGGGATGACTTTTGTTTCTCTTGTTTTCTCCCATTAACTTACTCATACACGTCCCATTAGGCATTGACATTGTCAGGGGGAAAATTGAGTTTGATTTTGTAAGGTCAGTGGGGAAACCAAATGAATGCATTTCTATGTGATCTAAAGAAAAAGGCTGAATACATTAAATGCTCAAGCATTTAAATGGTAAAAATAGATACGGAAAAAGTCAGAAAGGACAGTTAAAAGCGTGGTACATGAGATTATTATATTTTGGGTATCTCTTCTTGTTTAGAAGAAGACAAGGAAGGGGTCTCTGGTCCCGATTACTCTCCCAATCTGGGAAACACTGTGGTCATAAATTAGAGTACAATTCATAGTTATCATTTGAATACCTACTATAGCCACTCACTATGCTAAGTGCTTTAGATGCATTATCTTATTTAATTTCCACAGCAACTTTTGTGGTTTTTGGAGCTACCATTTTCCTAAATTTTACAGACAAGGAAAGAGTCTTAGCAAGATTAAATAACATGCCCAAGGTTACAGAAATTGTAAGTGACAGAGTTGAGACGAAAATCCAGGTCTCTTCAAATTCAATGCACTTAACCTCATTCTATAAGGTCTTAAAACACCATTCTGTAAAGTTTTTGGCTTATGTTTCAATCTTTGCCTCTAATCAGTGAGCTCCTTCAGGGCAGAACTTATTTCCCATTAATTTTTATATCCCTAGAGCATAGAATAATGCCTGATAAAGAGTAGCAACTCAATGACTGTCAAATGAACACAATGATGAATTAATAAATAAAGGAAGGAGGGAATTAATTTTATAAAAGGAGTCACAAAATGGAAGTTTGTGGGGAAAAAGCTAATTCTATATCAAAAATACTGTTCCTATGGTTGCTTTTGCATCTCTTTATTTCTATTGTAACAAGACACGAGTATTTTATGATAAGCACCACTTTCACTTTAGAATTAAACAAAATGCTTTCACAAATATGTACTTTACCCAGGGATTTAAATGAACGATTGAAATTCCATAATCAGAACATGACACAGCCAAACCAGTGTATAATCATATGTTTCTTATAATAAGCTACTTGAAGTGTTCTTAGGGTTACAATTTTGTAATCTAGACATAAGAGGAAGATCTGTGCTCTTGACAACATTCGGCACAGGCATTTCAACTGGCTCTGGATCAAAGACATCCCCCTCTTTTGCATTACATAGATGTTCTCTCTTATCAGGAAGCAGACAGTCCCAACTGTTACCTCTACATCCTCTGCCATCTTCCTCCAGCTTCTGGCCAGCTTGACACTTGCAGTAATAACTGCCAATTGTATTACAGCATTGGTCCTGACAGCCACCATTGTCAGCACTGCATTCATTTATATCTGCGATTGAATATATAAACAGAAATTAGCTTCCTATAACTAGACACACAAAAAGACTTCAGTGGCTCTCCTAAAAGTATGCCATCACAGCATGACATCACCATTTGACCTCAGATGAAATGAGATAAAATTATAATACCTTATTTTAATTAACACACTCCAGTTTTAGCTAACACACTCCAGTTTGGGTATAAAGAAAAAGACAGACTGGATGCTTGGGGCTGGTGCACTGGGACGACCCAGAGGGATGGTATGGGGAGGGAGGAGGGAGGAGGGTTCAGGATGGGGAACACATGTATACCTGTGGCACATTCATTTTGATATATGGCAAAACCAATACAATATTGTAAAGTTAAATAAAATAAAATTAAATTTAAAAAAAGAAAAAGACAGGTCATAATCTTTGGTATTTGATATATTTTTGAACAGTGTCCTAAGGGCTTGTCTAAGTTTAGGGAATTTGGAAGCTTATGGTGCAGATCAAGAAATTTCACATCCAAGTCATCATTTCAGGATGAGATTGAGAAGAGGAACTAGCAAGTTAGAACACAAGGTCACTTATTTATCCATTAAATGTTTGGTTGCAGGCTTCTCAGATAAATAATTATTGAAGTACAAGCTGGAATCAAGATTGCTGGGAGAAATATCAATAATCTCAGATATGCAGATGACACCACCTTTATGGCAGAAAGTGAAGAAGAACTAAAGAGCCTCTTGATGAAAGTGAAAGAGGAGAGTGAAAAAGTTGGCTTAAAGCTCAACATTCAGAAAACTAAGATCATGGCATCCAGTCCCATCACTTCATGGGGAATAGATGGGGAAACAATGGAAACAGTGGCTGACTATCTTGGGGGGCTCCAAAATCACTGCAGATGGTGACTGCAGCCATGAAATTAAAAGATGCTTATTCTTTGGAAGGAAAGTTATGACCAACCTAGACAGCATATTAAAAAGCAGGGACATTACTTTGCCAACAAAGGTCCATCTAGTCAAGGCTACCATTTTTCCAATGGTCATGTATGGATGTGAGAGTTGGACTATAAAGAAAGCTGAGTGCCGAAGAATTGATGCTTTTGAACTATGGTGTTGGTGAAGACTCTTGAGAGTCCCTTGGACTGCAAGGAGATCCAACCAGTCCATCCTAAAGGATATCAGTCCTGAGTGTTCATTAGAGGGACTGATGAAGCTGAAACTCCAATACTTTGGCCACCTGATGCAAAGAGCTGACACATTTGAAAAGACCCTGATGCTGGGAAAGATTGAGGGCAGAAGGAGAAGGGGACAACAGAGGATGAGATGATTGGATAGCATTACCGACTCAATGGACATGGGTTTGGGTAGGCTCCAGGAGTTGGTGACGGACAGGGAGATCTGGAGTGCTGCAGTTCATGGGGTCGCAAAGAGTCAGACACGATTGAACGACTGAACTGAACTGAATTGAATTGAACTGAACCACTATATCTTTAGGTCTTCCCCATAGCTCAAAGGGTTAAGAGTTCTCCTGCAATGCAGGAGACCACAGGTCGATTCCTGGGTCAGGAAGATCCTCTGGAGAAGGGAATGGCAATCCACTCCAGTATTCTTGCCTGGAAAATCCCATGGACAGAGGAGACTGGCGGGCTACAGTCCGTGGGGTGGCAAAGAGTTGGACATGACTGAGCAACTAACACTATTACTATATCTTTGGCATTGCACTAGACAGTGTAGGGGAAGGTAAAAGGGTAATTTCATGATTTCCAGCGGTTCAAATTCAGCTGGGGTGGAGGACTAAAAGGAAGTGTGATGTGGTTGTGTCCATGTGCTGGATATGTTCACAGCCCACTTCTTAACTTGTGTTCAGAAAGCATCCTTACAGATAGGGCTTGATTTTATGTACACCCAACCAGCTTCCAGTTGTTAAGTATTCCAAATTATCTGTAGGTTTGATGGTGAGTGGCCTGTTCTGCTCAAAGTAGCCACTTCTGTACGCTGACTTGCTGACAATGGTATTTGTTTTATGAGGTAATTGTGGTTGGAAGAGAGAGAGGGTGGAGAGGACAGAAAGGAAGTGGGGGGTAGCAAGTAAAGATGGGAGAGTGAAGAAGAAAGAGACGGGGGTGGGCAATGAGTTAAGTCAGGACCAACCAAAGAAGCTGACAATGTAGAAGCATTGCCAAAGGGGAGATGAGTCTCCATAATGGTAGAATCAAGGCTGCAGAGCACTGATAACTAAAAAAAAAAAAAATGATGCAGCGTGGGGTTTGGTGCACCTCAACTGGATAAAACTGATTTTGCCTGAGGCCTGGCTCTGCAGCTGTAGAAATAAATTTTATTAGTTTTTAGGTAAATTTTTGGAGAAAGCAATGGCACCCCACTCCAGTAGTCTTGCCTGGAAAATCCCATGGACAGAGGAGCCTGATGGGCTGCAGTGCATGGGGTCTTGAAGAGTCAGAAACGACTGGGCGACTTCACTTTCACTTTTCACTTTCATGCATTGGAGAAGGAAATGGCAACCCACTCCAGTGTTCTTGCCTGGAGAATCCCAGGGATGGGGGAGCCTGGTGGGCTTCCATCTATGGGGTCATACAGAGTCTGATAAGACTGAAGTGACAGCAGCAGCAGCAGCAGGTAAATTTTCATTGAAGTGTGCCATACACATACAAAAGTAAACATGTCTTAAGTTTTGTTAGGGGAAGCACACTGACTGAAGCCGCCCACCCTGGCCAGGCCCCTACTAACCATTTGCATGAGTTGTTTTACAACAGGAGGTCCTGGTAAGGAACATGGAACTAATAAGCCACCACCAATCGGAAGAGTTCAGGAAAGGTCAAAAGGAGACACCACGTGTCCAATCAACTCCCAGAATCTTTGCTGGTATCCATCTTGGCTGAGTGATGTGTACACCACCAGGAAAGACTCTGAGTCAGAATGATTGGCTAAAGACAACCGGGAAACTAATCCCATCACCATAAAACCCAAACTGCAAGCCACATGGCAGAGCAGTTCTCCTGGGTTCCCTTACCCTACTGCTCCCCACCCCAGTGCCCTTTCCCAATAAATTCTCTTGCTTTGTCAGCACATGTGTCTCCTCAGACAATTCATTTCTGAGTGTAAGACAAGAGACCACTTTTGGGCCCTGGAAGGGGTTCCCCTTCCTGCAACAGTTTGATAAGTTTTAAAACATAAAATATAGCAATGCAACCCCAAGAAACAGACCATTGCTAACACCCAGAGTGTTCTGCCTAGCCGAAGGTAAGAATCATCCAAATTTTTAACACTATAGGTTAGTTTTGTCTTTCTGAGTTCTACATAACTGATCATACTGTGCATATTTTGGTGTCTGTCTTCTCTTGTCCAGTATTTTGTTTGAGATTATGAGACTGTACCTGTAGTCTGTTCATTTTTATTCCTGTATATCATTCACATATAGGAATATACCATATTTTTTATTTACCCATTTCATAGTTAATGGGAATTTACCTATTTTCTTATTTTTGGTTATTGTAAAGAGTGTCTCAATGAACATCCTCACACATGTCTTTGATAGACCTACATATACATTTCTGTTGGGTAATATAGGATTGGAATTTCTGGGTCAAAAGCTATGTTAGATTCTGCTTTAGTAGTACAGCCAAATAGTCCTCTGAAGAGGCGATTCTAATTTGCACTCCCATCAGTGGTATGTTAGAGACCAGATGCTACTTGTCCTTTGTAGTACTTGGGATATTCTATTTTGTTTTGTTTTTCATTTTAGCTCTTCTGGAGAGTATACAGTAGCATCATATTGTGATTTTAATTTCCATTTTCCAGATGATTAATTAGGTTAAGCACCTTTTTCGTGTTATTGGCCATTTGGATAAAATCTTGTTTAAGTGCTTATTCAAATATTTTGTCCATTTGTTCAATCAATTCTTAAAATACTGGTTCTTTAACTAGTGGATCACATAGAATGCTAGAGAAATTGTTGCAGTGTTTATCCTTGTCTGGCTTCTGAAATTATAAAGATACATTTTAACATTTCACTGTAAGGAATACTGTGTACTGTAGGGTGTTTTTTTTAAATAGATTACTTTGATCAGATTAGGAAAGTTCCTGTCTATTTTAGTTCTTAAGTATTTGTATCACAAGGAGGCCATTTTTCTACTTTTTTATATTATCTGAAAAATTTTGTTTAAGGTTTTTTTCTTACTTAAATGTTTGGAAGAATTCAGTTATAATACTGTCTGGGCCTGGGATTGTGTTTGTGTATGTGTGCACTGACTTTTAATTATTGATTCCACTTTTAAAATAAATAAGAATAAGAATATTCATATTTTCATTTAAACATGTTAGACAAATTATATTTGAAGGAATTTGTCCATTTCATATAAATGTTCAAATTTATTACTGTTAATTTATTCATAACTTTCTCATACCATCTTTTTAATGCCTGTTCAATTTGTAGCAAGGTTCTTTTCCTATTCTTGAAATAAATAATGTGCATCTTCTCTTTTCATCTCCATCATATTTTTGTCTATCTATTTATCTAGTTGGAAAAACCTGAACGAATAATTTGGCCATCCCAATATCTTCATATTTTCCAAGGACAAACTTTTGGCTGTATTGATTTCTTTCAGTGCTCTGCTCTTGATTTTGAAATTTAGTTAACTGAGTTTTGGCTTTTCTTCTTTAAAAATATTTCTGATTACCTGTAAGTATAAAACAAACCATCTTTAAACTAAGTGACTTATAGAGGCAATTTACTATTATCTTTCACATTTCTAGAATTGGAGAGTCACCTAGGTGGTCCTTATTTGGGTTTTCACATATGCTAGCAGTCGGGGGAGCCTGGTGGGCTGCCGTCTGTGGGGTCGCACAGAGTTGGACACGACTGAAGCAACTTGGCAGCAGCAGCAGTCAGGTGACAGCTTGGGTTGGATTTGCACACAGGTTTATTCATTCAGGTATTGGGATTTGGGCTGAGAGGAACATGGGCTTGCCAGGGGCTCTAGTGGTAAAGAACTCCCTGCAATGCAGGAGATGCTGGTTTGATTCTCCCTGGGTCAGGAGGGTCCCTTGGAGGAGAGCATGGCAACCCATTTCAGTACTCTTTCCTGGAGAATCCCATGGACAGAGGAGCCTGGCAGGCTACAGTCCACAGAATCAAAAAGAGTTGGACACATCTGAAGCAACTGAGCATGCACACAGTTGGAACATATGAGAGACTGATTGGGCATCTCTCTTTATTTCCATATGCCTAACTTTAAATTTCTCATTGCCTGGTGGTCTCAGGATAGAGACATTTTACCAATACTTGGTGGTTATCATTACCCAGAGAGACAATTCTAAGAGATCCAAACAGAGGCTGTAAGGATTCTAATGACCTAGCTTTGAAAGTCACATAGCATCCCTTCTTAGACATCTATTGGATAAAGCAGGCACAGGTGAGCTGAGATTCCAGGAGATGGAAGAATTTCTTCTCACAATATGGGCTTTGTAGGTGTGTCCAGTGAAGCAAGAAATTGATGGTAGCCTTCTTGGAGAGAGTGTATCACCCTGATATGTTCATTTAAGGCTATAGATTTTCCTAAAAATAAGGATTATCTGCATCCCACAGGCTTTGCTGGGTTATGACTTAATCATCATTCAACTCAAAATACCTCCTTATCAACATTTTTTGTTTGGGTCATTTTAGGTATATTTGGGGGCGTTTTCAAACATTTGAGGAACTTCAAATCATCTTGTTATTATGAAATGATAGATTAATTCTCCTGTGTACAGAGAATATATTCTTCATGACTTCAGTTCTTCAAGATTTGTTAAGTCTTGATTTATACTCCAGCATATGGTCAATTTTGGTTTAAAAAAATCCATATTTACTTGAAAGTAAAGTATATCTTACAGTTTCCAGGTGCCATGTTTTCTGTACGTATATATGAACATATAATTATGTGTGTGTGTTAGCTGCTCAGTCGTGTCTGACTCTTTGCGACCCCATAGACTATACCTCACTGCGCTCCTTTGTTTATTTTCCAAGCAAGAATACTAGAGTGGGTTGCCATTCCCTTCTCCAGGGGGTCTTCCCAAACCAGGGATCAAACCCAGGTCTCCCACATTGCAGGCAGATTCAGATATTTCAAATATGTATGATACTTATACATTTAGGAAAAATGTATAATCAGGTCAAGTTTATTAATCATGCTTCTCATATCGTTGTATCCTTATGAATTTTTAATGTTTGTCAATATATCAGTTAGTGAGAGGCATAGTAAATTCTCTCTGATTTTACATTTGTTCTTTTATAACTGTAATTTTTGCTTTATTTATTTTGAAGCCCTATTACGAGTGGAAAACAAGTTTAGAACTGCCACATCTTCCAACAGATTAAACCTTTGCTATTATAAAATGTTTCTCTTTAGCTCCACAAATTTTAAAATAAAAAATTTTAATTTTTTATTAAAATTTAGGTATTAGAAAATATGGTCCTGTCTAAGACATACCTAAGACACTTTGTCCATGTCAAAAAATTCTTGATATTTGGTCCTGTACAAAAACTCCATTAGACATCTTGTCCATAAGACATCTGGTTCACACCAAAAGGTCCCAGATACTTGGTCTTGTCCAAAAACATTTTATTTTCTAAATTTTACTTTTAAATTTTTGTGTATTTGCTAAATTGAGAAATTATATTCATGTATCTTTGTATGTGTTATTTTAAATAACTAATATCTTTAAACTATAGTACTATATCATTGACTTTTAATGTAATTACTAACATATTTGGATTAAATTTACCATTTATTTTCTTATTTTTCTAAATTTCCATATATTTCACATAAAGTAATGTGAAATTACTTTATTTCACACAGGAGAGTAAAAGTATACTCTCTATTCTATATCATTTTAAACTTATTATTTTTAGTGTTTTATATATACTCTTTATTAGGTTGTCAGTTAAATATTACTTTATTATCCTTTTAGTGGTTACTGTAGATATTACAATATCTATTATTAAAGTCTAATATAAATGAGTATTTTAATCACTTCCCTGACAATCCTAGAAACTTATACTTTAACATCTTTATGCTTTTCCTGCTTTTTATATTATTTTTATTATGTTTTTTAAATTACAGATATTTAGAAGACGTAAGGATTTATTGTTGCTATTTTACATAGTCAATAGTATTTCAGCTTTATCCATGTATTTGCCTTTTCTGATATTTATCATTGCTTCTTTTTGGAATAATTTTCCCACTGTCTGAAAACTGCTTTTAGTGTTTCTCTTCCTATGGATTTTCTGGCAACGCTTTTTTGTCAGATTTTGTTAGGAAATGACATTTTTTACTTAATTTTTAAATAAACTTAAAAAATTTAGAACATTTTCAGATTTACAGAAAAATTGCAAAGATAGAGTCCCCATATAGCCTATTTATTTCATATTCAAATAGTATACATATCTACATTAGTATGGTACACTTGTTTTAATTAATGAGCCAATATTGGTACATTATTAAATAAAATCCATACTTCATTTAGTCTTTCTTAGTTTTTAACCTAACTTCCTTTTTCAGTCCCAGGATCCCTTCCAGGGTAACATATTACATGTAATTTTCATGTTCCCTTAGGCTCTTGTTGGTTTTAACAGTTTCTCAGCTTTTCCTTGCCTTTGATGACCTTGACAGTTCTGAGGAGTACTGCCAGGTAGCTTACAGAATGTCTCTCAATTTGGATTTTTATGATGTTTATCTTATTGTTTGACTGGGATGATGTGTTTTGAGGAGGAAGACCACAGCAGTCAAGTGCCATTTTCATGATTGTATCAAGAGTACACACTGTCAACACCTGACTTAGCCCTGTTGATGTCAGCCTTGATACCCAGGCTGACAGTGTCTGTCAGATTTCTCCACGTCTACACCAGTATTCGTTGGAATGAGGTCATTAACCACAGCCAACATTTAAGAAGTGCAGATATCCTTCTGAAGTCCTCCTTCAGGGTGAGGTATCAGATCAGATCAGTCTCTCAGTCATGTCCGACTCTTTGCGACCCCATGAATCGCAGCACGCCAGGCCTCCCTGTCCATCACCAACTCCCGGAGGTCACTGAGACTCACATCCATTGAGTCAGTGATGCCATCCAGCCATCTCATCCTCTGTCGTCCCCTTCTCCTCCTGCCCTCAATCCCTCCCAGCATCAGAGTCTTCTCCAATGAGTCAACTCTTCACATGAGGTGGCCAAAGTACTGGAGTTTCAGTTTTAGCATCATTCCTTCCAAAGAAATCCCAGGGCTGATCTCCTTCAGAATGGACTGGTTGGATCTTCTTGCAGTTCAAGGGACTCTCAAGAGTCTTCTCCAACACCACAGTTCAAAAGCATCAATTCTTCGGCGCTCAGCCTTCTTCACAGTCCAGCTCTCACATCCATACATGACCACTGGAAAAACCTTAGCCTTGACTAGACGAACCTTTGTTGGCAAAGTAATGTCTCTGCTTTTGAATATGCTATCTAGGTTGGTCATAACTTTCCTTCCAAGGAGTAAGCGTCTTTTAATTTCCTGGCTGCAGTCACCATCTGCAGTGATTTTGGAGCCCCCCCAAATAAAGTCTGACACTGTTTCTACTGTTTCCCCATCTATTTCCCATGAAGTGATGGGACCGGATGCCATGATCTTCATTTTCTGAATGTTGAGCTTTAAGCCAACTTTTTTACTCTCCACTTTCACTTTCATCAAGAGGCTTTTGAGTTCCTCTTCACTTTCTGCCATAAGGGTGGTGTCTGAGGTTATTGATATTTCTCCCGGCAATCTTGATTCCAGCTTGTGTTTCTTCCAGTTCAGCATTTCTCATGATGTACTTTGCATAGAAGTTAAATAAACAGGGTGAGAATATACAGCCTTGACGTACTCCTCTTCCTATTTGGAACCAGTCTGTAGTTCCATGTCCAGTTCTAACTGTTGCTTCCTGACCTGCATATAGGTTTCTCAAGAGGCAGGTCAGGTGGTCTGGTATTCCCATCTCTTTCAGAATTTTCCACAGTTTTTTGTGATCCACACAGTCAAAGGCTTTGGCATAGTCAGTCAAGCAGAAATAGATGTTTGTCTGAACTCTCTTGTTTTTTCCATGATCCAGCGGATGTTGGCAATTTGATCTCTGGTTCCTCTGCCTTTTCTAAAACCAGCTTCAACATCAGGAAGTTCACAGTTCACATATTGCTGAAGCCTGGCTTGGAGAATTTTGAGCATTACTTTACTAGCGTGTGAGATGAGTGCAATTGTGAGGTAGTTTGAGCATTCTTTGGCATTGCCTTTCTTTGGGATTGGAATGAAAACTGACCTTTTCCAGTCCTGTGGCCACTGCTGAGTTTTCCAAATTTGCTGGCATACTGAGTGCAGCATTTTCACAGCATCATCTTTCAGCACTTGGAATAGCTCAACTGGAATTCCATCACCTCCACTAGCTTTGTTCGTAGTGATGCTTTCTAAGGCCCACTTGACTTCACATTCCAGGATGTCTGGCTCTAGGTCAGTGGTCACACCATCGTGATTATCTGGGTCGTGAAGATCTTTTTTGTACACTTCTTCTGTGTATTCTTGCCACCTCTTCTTAATATCTTCTGCTTCTGTCAGGTCCATACCATTTCTGTCCTTTATCGAGCCCATTTTTGCATGAAATGTTCCTTTGGTATCTCAAATTTTCTTGAAGAGATCTCTAGTCTTTCCCTTTCTGTTGTTTTCCTCTATTTCTCTGCATTGATCACTGAAGAAGGTGACGTATATATGTAAGTTATTTGAAACTCTTCTGCACAGATTTGCCTATTCTTCCCATTTATCACACTATAATTTTTGAAAAGTATCTTCAGTGGAATAGAATCATAGATTGACAGCCATTATCTTTAAGCATCTTGAAAGTGACATTTCATTATCACTTAAATTTCCTTTTGCATGTAATGTGACTGTTTTTCTCTGTCTACTTTTAAGATTTTCTTTTTGTTCTGTTTCTGATGTTTTACTATGATATGCTTTAATGTGTGGTGGTTCTTTTTTTTATATATAACTTTCCTCCTTGGAATTTAAGGTACATCATAATTCTATGGTTTGATGTCTTTAAGTTTTACAGAAATTGTTCTCACAGTTTGGCCCATTTTATCTCTCTTCTTTTATTACTGCATAACACTTATTTGTGAGACTTTGATTTTTATGCCACTTTTCTTATGATATTTTGTGTTTTGTTCTACTGTTTTTCTTTTCTTTATTTGCTTCCATCTAGATATGGTCTACTGATCTGTCATTTAGTCATTAACTCTATAAACAACTGTTCATAATATACCTTTAGTTCCATCTACTGCATTTTCCATTAAAGTTGTTATATTTTTCATTTCTAAAATATATGGTTGATAATTTTACAAATTTACTTCTTAGGTGAAATTTCTCATTTCATCAACAATTTGCTCATTTTTACAAATCCACTCTTTTTTGACTTGCTTTATAATATTGAAGCTGGACCTGTAAGTATCTTTACTTTACCAGGTGGTACAATGATAAGCCTTAGTGAAGGATACTGTAGGAATGTTGTAAGAGGAAGAGACATTAGTTTGGCTCCAGTGTTTCCTGTTTCAAAGGCATGTACACTGCAGCTGTCAGCAGGCTACTTCCCTCTCGTTTTGGGCAGCTTACCTATCTGCAAGCAGCTCTTTTTCCAGTGGTCCATATCCTTAAGGAAGTCTCACCAGTGATCCATCAGCTTTCCATTGAATCTCACTACCACCCTAGTGGGCAAGTTTCTGCCCACCATCCCTGGCCAGCAGCACCTCACTGAACTTTCATACCACCCATTGGGCAACAACTAAACCTCTCCAATTAGATGTAAATTTCAACCTGGTGTGAAAACTGGGAGACTGTTTCTAAATTTGTTCCTTTCTTGATCATTCTCCTTCAGTCCTGGACATAGTGATTTTCCCCTACATCTGCTAGTCCTATATTTTTTAACATTCTTTTAACAATTCTTAATACTTTATCTCCAATTTCCAATTAATAAGTTGTATAGTATGTTTCCTTTTTTCCTGATTACTTCTATGCTGTGGTTTCACAGTCTTACTCAACTCTGGGATACCTTATCTCCAGAATTTTGAGCTCTCAAACTTTGGATTCCATGATAGGTCTGAATTTGAATTTACATCTTCCCAACCTAGTGAGGCTGATGACTCTTCTTTCTGCCCTTTCTTCCGATTAGCAGCAATTTTCTTCTCATCTTTAGGAATTTCCTACTATGTCACTAATGAATCAGTCCCTCAAGGGGAAACCTTGTCTCACTGATATTCCTGGCTACGATAATATTCTCCAATTTCTTCAGATGAGTGATTTTTTTTAATATTACATACCACTTTTCTATTTGTTCTCAGCTAGAGAATTGGCCTGTTACCATATAGACCATTGTAGCCAGTAAAAGAATACCTATTTACACTATTTCTTGATCCTCCTTACTTTTCCTTGCATCAAATCAAAGAAAACTCCATTAACGGAGGCATTATGTGCTTGTTTATTTTTCTTACAACATGAATCAGTCAATAAGCCAGGAATTCATGATTAACAAAGAATACAAGACTCTAAAAATAGGTCCAGAGCCTTGCAAAATATCATAGAAAGAACAGTGAAAGCTGATTTCCTCAGAAATATCTGGCTACAAGTTAACATATTATTCTCTAAACTTAGTTTGCTGAAAAAAAAAAAAAAGAGATATGTTGGTATAGGTCAAGTATCAAGAGTCCTGTGATTTCACATTTAAGAATTTGCTCAAAAATATATTCCAATGGAATTCAACTCTGTTAGCACGTTTCCATACTTAACATCACACAGACCTCATAATGAACTGATGAAATCATTAAAATTGTGCTTATTCAAAAAAGCTATGGTCGTTAAAAAGAAAACTGAAAGTCATATATATGTTAAACGAAGCATTTATTACAACTGAAATGTTTATCAATATGGAAATAAGTAAATTAAATGTATCACTTCAGTGCAGTCATTACAAGTCATAATTGTGATGGCTATAAATCTACATGGAGAACTATTATGTTGAAAAAGATTACAAATTGTTTCTCTGCTTTAGTTACAACTATAAAAGCTACATATTCTTATGAAGAAAGCTTGGAAAGATTAAAAATTAAATAATTTGACATAATAATAGTAGAGTTATATCTTTTAAATTTTAGTTTTGGGTGTAATATAATTTGTGCCATCATTACTTTAAAAAATAGGTGTAAACAGGGTTATTGTTACCACCTTTCTAAATTCCATATATATGGGTTAGTATACTGTATTTGTGTTTTTCTTTCTGGCTTACTTCACTCTGTATAATAGGCTCCAGTTCCATCCACCTCATTAGAACTGATTCAAATGTATTCTTTTTAACGGCTGAGTAATACTCCATTGTGTATATGTACCACGGCTTGCTTATCCATTCATCTGCAGATGGACATCTAGGTTGCTTCCAAGTCCTGGCTATTGTAAACAGTGCTGCTATGAACACTGGGGTACACGTGTCTCTTTCAATTCTGGTTTTCTCAGTGTGTATGTCCAGGAGTGGGATTGCTGGATCACAAGGCAGTTCTATTCCCAGTTTTTTGAGGAATCTCCATATTGTTCTCCATAGTGGCTGTACTAGTTTGCATTCCCACCAACAGTGTAAGAGGGTTCCCTTTTCTCCACACCCGCTGCAGCATTTATTGCTTGTGGACTTTTGGATCGCAGCCATTCTGAGAATAGTCTTATGGACTCTGGGAGAGGGAGAGGGTGGGATGATTTGGGAGAATAGCATTGAAATATGTATAATATCATTTCTGAAATGAGTCGCCAGTCCAGGTATGATGCCTGATAACGGATGCCTGGGGCTGGTGCACCCAGAGGGATGGTATGGGGAGGGAGGAGGGAGGAGGGTTCAGGATGAGGAACACATGTATACTTGTGGTGGATTCATTTTGATGAATGGCAAAAGCAATACAATATTGTAAAGTTAAGCAAAATAAAATTTAAAAAAAAAAAAAAAAGAAAAAAAATAGGTGTAAGATGTATGGCAAAAGCAATACAAGATTGTAAAGTAATTAGCCTCCAATTAAAATAAATTTATATTTTTCAAAAATAGAATAAAATAATCAGATCAGATCAGAGATCAGATCAGTCACTCAGTCGTGTCCAACTCTTTGTGACCCCATGAACCGCAGCACGCCAGGCCTCCCTGTCCATCACCAGCTCCCGGAGGTCACTCAGACTCGCATCCATCGAGTCAGTGATGCCATCCAGCCATCTCATCCTCTGTCATCCCCTTCTCCTCCTGCCCTCAATCCCTCCCAGCATCAGACTCTTCTCCAATGAGTCAACTCTTCGCATGAGGTGGCCAAAATACTGGAGTTTCAGCTTTAGCATCATTCCTTCTAAAGAAATTCCAGGATTGATCTCCTTCAGAATGGACTGGTTGGATCTTCTTGCAGTCCAAGGGACTCTCAAGAGTCTTCTCCAACACCACAGTTCAAAAGCATCAATTCTTCGGCACTCAGCCTTCTTCACAGTCCAGCTCTCACATCCATACATGACCACAGGAAAGACCATAGCCTTGACTAGGCGAAACTTTGTTGGTAAAGTAATGTCTCTGCTTTTGAATATGCTATCTAGGTTGGTCATAACTTTCCTTCCAAGGAGTAAGCGTCTTTTAATTTCATGGCTGCAGTCACCATCTGCAGTGATTTTGGAGCCCAGAAAAACAAAGTCTGACACTGTTTCCACTGTTTCCCCATCTATTTCCCATGTAGTAATGGGACCAGATGCCATGATCTTCGTTTTCTGAATGTTGAGCTTTAAGCCAACCTTTTCACTCTCCTCTTTCACTTTCATCAGGAGGCTTTTTAGCCCCTCTTCACTTTCTGCCTTAAGAGTCGTGTCATCAGCATATCTGAGGTTATTGATATTTCTCCCGGCAATCTTGATTCCAGCTTGTGTTTCTTCCAGTCCAGCATTTCTCATGATGTACTCTGCATAGAAGTTAAATAAACATGGTGACAATATGCAGCCTTGACGTACTCCTTTTCCTATTTGGAACCAGTCTGTTGTTCCATGACCAGTTCTAACTGTTGCTTCCTGACCTGCATACAGATTTTTTAAGAGGCAGATCAGGTGGTCTGGTATTCCCATCTCTTTCAGAATTTTCCATAGTTTATTGTGATCCACACAGTCAAAGGCTTTGGCATAGTCAATAAAGCAGAAATAGATGTTTTTCTGGAACTCTCTTGCTTTTTCGATGATCCAGCGGATGTTGGCAATTTGATCTCTGGTTCCTCTGCCTTTTCTAAAACCAGCTTGAACATCAGGAAGTTCATGGTTCACATATTGCTGAAGCCTGGCTTGGAGAATTTTGAGCATTACTTTACTAGCGTGTGAGATGAGTACAATTGTTCGGTAGTTTGAGCACTCCTTGGCATTGCCTTTCTTTGGGATTGGGATGAAAACTGACCTTTTCCAATCTTGTGGCCACTGCTAAGTTTTCCAAATTTGCTGGCATATTGAGTGCAGCACTTTCACAGCATCATCATTCAGGACTTGGAACAGCTCCACTGGGATTCGATCACCTCCACTAGCTTTGTTCGTAGTGATGCTTTCTAAGGCCCATTTGACTTCACATTCCAAGATGTCTGGCTCTAGGTCAGTGATCACATCATCATGATTATCTAGGTCTTGAAGCTCTTTTTTGTACAGTTCTTCTGTGTATTCTTGCCACCTCTTCTTAATATCTTCTGCTTCTGTTAGGTCCACACCATCTCTGTCCTTTATCGTGCCCATCTTTGCATGAAATGTTCCTTTGGTATCTCTGATTTTCTTGAAGAGAGCCCTAGTCTTTCCCATTCTGTTGTTTTCCTCTATTTCTTTGCATTGATCACTGAAGAAGGCTTTCTTATCTCTTCTTGCTATTCTTTGGAACTCTGCATTTAGATGTTTATATCTTTCCTTTTCTCCTTTGCTTTTCGCTTCTCTTCTTTTCACAGCTATTTGTAAGGTGACCATTCAAAGGGAAATGATTTCTTTTTTTTTTTTTTTTTGGAGGGATAGATTTTTGCTGTCATTAAATTCTTATGGAAATCTGTTTGAACATAAGGACCAAATAATAAGACAATGAACATTTTCAAGAGTGGCTTTTCCAAAATGTTAACATTTTCTGGGCTTCCCTGATAGTTCAGTTGGTGAAGAATCCACCTGCAATGCAGGAGACCCCAATTTGATTCCTGGGTCAGGAAGATCCCCTAGAGAAGGGATAGGCTACCCACTCTAGTATTTTTGGGCTTCGCTTGTGGATCAGCTGGTAAAGAATCTGACTGCATGGCAGGAGACCTGGGTTTGATCCCTGGGTTGGGAAGATCCCCTGGAGAAGGGAAAGGCTACCCACTCCAATATTCTAGCCTTGAGAATTCCATGGACTGTATAGTCCATGGGGTTGCAAAGAGTCAGACACGACTGAGCAACATTTTCTACAACAATTTTTGACTAATATTGACCTGTACTAAGAGATGAGGCCTAACCTGTAAGTGAGTGTTAGTTATTCAGTCGCCTCCAACTCTTTGCAACCCCATGGACTGTAGCCTACCAGGCTCCTCTGTCTATGGAATTCTTCAGGCAAGAATACTGGAGTGGGGTGCCATTCCCTTCTCTAGGGGATCTTCCTAAACCAGGGATTGAGTCAGGGTCTCCTGCATTGCAGGCAGATTCTTTACCATCTGAGCCACCAGGGAAGCCCAAGACCTAACCTAGAACAGCATATTATGACAAAATTACTTCAATTAAAAGCTGAATCAATATGGTCCAAATTTCCTCTGCCAGATTTTTACCTGAAATAAATGTAGAATTTTTAAAAAGAAAAGTAATGCTGGTTTGCATACCGCAAAGAGGGCTTTGAAAAATAATCTATGCTTTTGGACCACATTTATACTTTCTATGTGTTTTCCAGTTCATCACAGTCTTTCCCACAACCTATCCCTTCTCACTCATTTATTTCATCTCATTCATTTATTTTGTTTAACTGGCTCTAAAGGCATCTGACTTGACCCTTCCTGGTCTGAAGACCTGGCTTCAAATCCTTGAAGATATACATATGTCTGTGAGGGAAGGCCTGGATAGGATAGGAGAGGAGGACAAGGAGAAGGAACACTGTAGCATAACTTCTCTAATTCAATAAGTGGGTTGACTTGCATGTACTGCTTTTACATTGGGTAGCTCTCAACTTAAAATCTGTTTAAATAAGTTGGTTGCTTTTGCTACTAAAAAATTTGAAAATCCTTTTCCTAGATTGTGACATCTGATCACAGGAGAGTTGAAGACAAGGCTTTTTACTCCTAAAGAATGTAAATAAATGTATCTCTAGAAAGTAGGGAAAACCACTAGACCATTCAGGTATGACCTAAATCAAATCCCTTATGATAATACAGTGGAAGTGAGAAATAGATTTAAGGGCCTAGATCTGATAGATAGAGTGCCTGATGAACTATGGAATGAGGTTTATGACATTGTACAGGAGACAGATATCAAGACCATCCCCATGGAAAAGAAATGCAAAAAAGCAAAATGGCTGTCTGGGGAGGCCTTGCAAATAGCTGTGAAAAAGAAGAGAAGTGAAAAGCAAAGGAGAAAAGGAAAGATATAAGCATCTGAATGCAGAGTTCCAAAGAATAGCAAAAAGAGATAAGAAAGCCTTCCTTAGTGACCAGTGCAAAGAAATAGAGGAAAACAACAGAATGGGAAAGACTAGGGATCTCTCCAAGAAAATTTGAGATACCAAAGGAACATTTCAAGCAAAGATGGGCTCGATAAAGGACAGAGATGGTATGGACCTAACAGAAGCAGAAGATATTAAGAAGAGGTGGCAAGAATACACAGAAGAACTGTACAAAAAGATCTTCACGACCCAGATAATCACGATGGTGTGACCACTGACCTAGAGCCAGACATCCTGGAATGTGAAGTCAAGTGGGCCTTAGAAAGCACCACTACGAACAAAGCTAGTGGAGGTGATGGAATTTCAGTTGAGCTCTTTCAAATCCTGAAAGATGATGCTGTGAAAATGCTGCACTCAGTATGCCAGCAAATTTGGAAAACTCAGCAGTGGCCACAGGACTGGAAAAGGTCAGTTTTCATTTCAATCCCAAAGAAAGGCAATGCCAAAGAATGCTCAAATTATCGCACAATTGCGTTCATCTCACACGCTAGTAAAGTAATGCTCAAAATTCTCCAAGCCAGGCTTCAGCAATATGTGAACCGTGAACTTCCTGATGTTGAAGCTGGTTTTAGAAAAGGCAGAGGAACCAGAGATCAAATTGCCAACATCCGCTGGATCATGGAAAAAGCAAGAGAGTTCCAGAAAAACATCTATTTCTGTTTGACTGACTATGCCAAAGCCTTTGACTGTGTGGATCACAAAAAACTGTGGAAAATTCTGAAAGAGATGGGAATACCAGACCACCTGACCTGCCTCTTGAGAAACCTATATGCAGGTCAGGAAGCAACAGTTAGAACTGGTCATGGAACAACAGACTGGTTCCAAATAGGAAGAGGAGTACATCAAGGCTGTATATTCTCACCCTGCTTATTTAACTTCTATGCAGAGTATATCATGAGAAACACTGGACTGGAAGAAACACAAGCTGGAATCAAGATTGCCGGGAGAAATATCAATAACCTCAGATATGCAGATGACACCACCCTTATGGCAGAAAGTGAAGAGGAACTAAAAAGCGTCTTGATGAAAGTGAAAGTGGAGAGTGAAAAGGTTGGCTTAAAGCTCAACATTCAGAAAATGAAGATCATGGCATCCGGTCCCATCACTTCATGGGAAATAGATGGGGAAACAGTGGAAACAGTGTCAGACTTTATTTTTGGGGGCTCCAAAATCACTGCAGATTGTGACTGCAGCCATGAAATTAAAAGACGCTTACTCCTTGGAAGGAAAGTTATGACCAACCTAGATAACATATTGAAAAGCAGAGACATTACTTTGCCAACAAAGGTCCGTCTAGTCAAGGCTATGGTTTTTCCAGTGGTCATGTATGTATGTGAGTGTTGGACTGTGAAGAAGGCTGAGCACTGAAGAATTGATGCTTTTGAACTGTGGTGTTGGAGAAGACTCTTGAGAGTCCCTTGGACTGCAAGGAGATCCAATCAGTCCATTCTGAAGGAGATCAGCCCTGGGATTTCTTTGGAAGGAATGATGCTAAAGCTGAAACTCCAGTACTTTGGCCACCTCATAGAAAGAGTTGACTCAGTGGAAAAGACTCTGATGCTTGAGGGATTGGGGGCAAGAGGAGAAGGGGACGACAGAGGATGAGATGGCGGGATGGCATCACTGGCTCGATGATCGTGGGTCTGAGTGAACTCCGGGAGTTTGTGATGGACAAGGAGGCCTGGCGTGCTGCGATTCATGGGGTTGCAAAGAGTCGGACACGACTGAGCGACTGAACTGAACTGAACTGAGGAAATAATATGAGAGAAAACTGTCAGTAAAGATACCCATTCTTGATCCTGAAATATTAAAATAATAAATATCATGTGGAAGAATCCCTTACCACATATGTCTATTTACAAATGTCAAACTGAATTTACCATTCAGAAAACTCACAATCAGATTGATAAGATAGAGTTTACACATGAGCAAGAGTTACAGAAATAAAAGACAAAATAATTAGTATGTAAAAATAATTAGTATGTAAAATAATTTGTCAAAATAGTATGTAAAAACAACATTAAAAGGGCTTAAAATACTTTCTGCTTAGGAAAAATTTTAGTAGCACAAAAAACAGCTAATGATATTTTACAAATTTTTTTTTTTGAAACTAAAATAACAGCAGTAGTAAAAAAAAAAAAAAAAAGTAAAGAAGCTGATAGATAGCCCTACATAAACTTTAAAGTCTATCATTCTGAGACCAAAATTAAAAGACAAACAAGAAATGAAGACATCATTGACACATAAAAGGCAAAAAGGCAGAAATCATTAATATATTAAAAAGCTAGTATAAATCAAAAGGAAAAGATGAACTATTCCAAACAGAAAAATGGTACAATGAAATAAACTGAAAAAAAGAAATCAAAAATAGAGATGTCTAATAAATGTCAAATGTTTTTGAACCCTATTAATAATCAAATTAAAATGAAAATAAAGTTAATACTATTCCTTCTTTATTAGATTTACAAAGATTAAAATCAACTAAAATCAATGTTAATGTGTAAAATTATAAGGGTGTTATAAAGGAATACATTCTTTGCTAGTAAGAGCACAAACTGAGAAATAGTTTCTGAGATTCAAAGGTCCACAAAAATCTGTATATGCATGCATATATTTTTCCACCCAGCAATTCTTTCCAGAATATATCTTAAGGAGACAGTCAAAAGTGTCCATAATGAGTCCTTATTTTTCAATGCCAGAGTAGGAAAAATAGAAATTGAATCTGAACAGTAGTAAGTATGTTATGACACATATGAATCAAGGACCACTACACAACAATCATGTTCCAGGAGAATATATATCTCCGCAAATGTTATGAAACACAAAGAGTGTGTATATTTACATCAGATCAGATCAGTCACTCAGTTGTGTCTGACTCTTTGCGACCCCATGAATCGCAGCATGCCAGGCCTCCCTGAACATCACCAGCTCCCGGAGGTCACTCAGACTCATGTCCATTGAGTCAGTGATGCCATCCAGCCATCTCATCCTCTATCGTCCCCTTCTCCTCTTGCCCCCAATCCCTCCCAGCATCTGAGTCTTTTCCAATGAGTCAACTCTTCGCATGAGGTGGCCAAAGTACTGGAGTTTCAGCTTTAGCATCAGTCCTTCCAAAGAAATCCCAGGGCTGATCTCCTTCAGAATGGACCTGTTGTATCTCCTTGCAGTCCAAGGGACTCTCAAGAGCCTTCTCCAACACCACAGTTCAAAAGCATCAATTCTTTGGCGCTCAGCCTTCTTCACAGTCCAGCTCTCACATCCATACATGATATAATGGCCATCCCACATATCTACTTATCTGTCAATACTTTCTGTAAAATGCAAGGACATACTCAAATATGCTAAAGTGCTTGTCTTTGATTGAAGTGATTGAAGATGGCTTTTGCTTTGTTTTATTGCTATACATTTTAGTGTTTCCCAACTTTTTTTACAATGAACATATTTTCAGAAAAACATCACAATAAATGCAATATATATACATATTATATATATATATATATTTTTTTTTTTCTTTTTCTAAGTTAAGGCTAAAAGGTTTCTACCACCTTCCTTTCCTTTTTTATATACTCTCTGCCATGGTGCACAATTATATCATTTTTAGTGTTTTTACTTGAATTTTAGAATATGTAGTGTGCTATTAAAAAGTAGATGAATGAGCCTTATAATTTTGCTTGTTAAGCGGCTTTGTAATGTGCTTAAAGTGCTCAATGATATAGAATGTTGGCATTCTATTCAGTCCATTTCCTGTGGCCAAGGCTGTAGCAAGCAATGAATTGGATGGTCCCTACTTGAGAAGGCAACAATGCATGTGAATGCTTCTGATTTCTGGAGTAATCTTCACGTTCAAATGATAAAGATAGCATTTTAGAATATGCTCTGTGGAAGTTAAACAAGAGATCACTATCCTCCTGAAAACTAGACCCATGTTTATATACTGAAGAGTTGATAAAAGCAGAGGGTGCCACACTGTTTATAGCAAGAACCTCCTACCAGGGCTAAAGAAGAAACCCTTTAAGAACAAACAAATATAACAAGCAGGTGAGTTCTCTGGGCAGGCCACACTTTCAAAAGCAATGGCTCTTATTATCAAGCTTAAGTCTGGATCTGCAAGGGCCCAGATAAGAACAAAATAAACTCCTTTATGAGATATTTGAGGCTAACCTTACAGTTCTTGGGCTCTGATGGCTCAGATGGTAAAGAATCTGCCAGCAATACAATAGACCTGGGTTCAATTTCTGGGTGAGGAAAAGAGCCCCTGGAGAAGGAAATGGCAACCCACTCCATTGTTCTTGCTTGGAGAATTCCATGGACAGAGGACCCTGGAGGGCTACAGTCCATAGGGTTCAAAGAATCACGACTGAGGGACTAACACTTTTCACTTTCTATTCATAGTTCTTAATTTTGTTATCTGTACAATAAGCAGGAAAGGTATTTTATTAAGATAAGACTATTTCAAGGATCAACTGATATGAAACATTTAAAATAATACAGTTTCTAGCTTAAAATAAGCTCTTTAAATAGTAGCTTTTATTATTAACTAAACATTAGCTATTATTATTTATTTATACTTGAAAAGTCAAGTGTGATTCATAGAAAGCACTCAATTGTTCTTGTTTAATTTGTATTGAACATGAATTCAGTCTTAATGTGGATGGAATTATAAATTTATAGTAACATATATCATATTTCTTGCTCTACAGATAGAAATCTTAAAAACAATTTTGCTCGTCTTCCTGTAACACTACTTTCATATAATCCTGTTGTATTTATTTAAAATTAGAGGGTTTTTTTTTTTAATTGCCTAAATAATCCAACCAAAAGATAAGCTTCATTACTAGTATCTGTTCACTGGTCAGTTACATATTGACATTAGTAAATAAAAAAAATATAAACATGCATTTCCAACTGTATTATTTTTTCACCTTTCTTTAAAAAGTAAAAGAAAGCAGGTGTACATTTGGTGACCTCAAATACTCAGAAAAAATACATATGAAATTATAAAATTTTTACCCACTGAAAAAATCAGTGTTCATAAGTAAAAACTTGAAAGTCATTGGATTTGAAGATGGTTCTGAAAACCAAGTCAATACTTAAGGACTTAAAATTGCAGTTTTATAAAATACTCACTGCATGATAGATTTCAGGCTGTTTCATGTGTCCAATGTCATTCAAGGTTGCAAATAAATTTGGCCTTTCAAAAGCAAGATGAATGACAAAAATTCTCTGACATATAGCATGTCTTCCAGGTTAGGCATGACAAAAGTTCAATGATATCATCAAGGCTATCCATCTGTAATGACATACTGCAGTCTCTTCAAGAATTAAATATGATGTTTGCAAGAGCCGTATTGCATTTCTGGTTGTAGGAAAAAATAGAATTGCAAACACAAAAAAAGATTTGTTAAATTACATACACAAATAAGCTATTAATTTCTATATTTAAACAAATTAGTGAATCTGGGATTTTTATATTTGACTGTTCTCCTAAAACATGCTTCTGTTTTGAAAATCACATGATCTATTTAGTCTATACTAATTGAGTTTTAGTGATTGTTTATGCTGCCTTCAAGAATTAGCAAGTGCTGAACAGAGTTGGCCACAAAACAAAGTAAAGAGGCAGAATCAGAAGTGTTTCAATTTTTACTCACATCTTTCTCTAAACCAAATATATTTGGTCCAATTTGTCATGCATATTTTTGTTCTTACAGGACTGTTTTATGAAAATTACCCCAAAAGTCAGACATATCTTACATATCATAGTCATTTTCAAATCAATAGACTTGCTGGAGTGGAGACCTAAGCTCCTTACTGCAATTAGCTTTTCCAGCAAATTAGTCAATTTCTCTTTAGGTCCCAGACTTAATGTAATTCTGTATAGGTTAAGATACGACAGTAATCAACATTTCTGGAAAATTCATACATGCCCAGATATAATTGGGAAATATATTTAAACAATGTACTGGGTCTTTATGATCTCATTTTGAGATTACATAATTATGAATGAATTATATTAACAATGCGTGTGTTCTGAATAATTTTGACAATGCGAATGGAATAACTAGTATGTATGATCTTAATTCTAGGACTTTCCTTAAAATAGTGCATCTGTGGCTCCAGTTCAAGACTTCAGCACCTTGTTCGACTCTTAGACACTAAGGAACAAACTGAGAACCTCAAACAAAAGTCTTGACCTTCATGAGTCTCCTAAGCCCCAGCCAAGCTTCATCTTCTACTATTCATTATTGGCAGTGGAAAGAAAGGAGGAATGTGGAAATGTGTTAGATCACCACAGAGGAGGTCCTTATAGTCCAGTGACTTCACTCCTTATGTGACCCCTAGACAAAAAGGAAGAAACAATCACAGCTATAAGGCAACATGCACTGGACTTCATTCAGCCTCTGAGGCTCGAAGTTTGAATCCAAGTTCTAACTCTTCTGTGAGAAACCGTGCAATTCACTTCACATTTGTGAGCTGTCTCTTATTCATTTGAAAAAGAATATGATGACAATTCATAAAAATGTTGACAAATATAACTATGATAACATCTACATAAATGCTTTGCAAATTTTGAAGCCCAATATAAATGCACTCATGTCTTATACACAATTGCTTTGTTTTTCTTTCATATTTCTACTAAAAATCTTCTTTAAAAGATGAGTCAGAAATTCGTATAGCAAGAGGAATTGTGAAAAAATTAATTAGATTTTTTTAATTGAAATATAGTTGATTTATTTTGTTGTTGTTATTTATTTGCTAAGTCCTGTCCAACTCTTTTGCAACTCTGTGGACTACAGTGTGCTAGGCTCCTCTGTCCATGGGATTTCCCAGGCAAGAAAACTGGAGTGGGTTGCATTTCCTGCTCCAAGGACTCTTTTCAACTGCACGGACTGTAGCCTTCCCGGCTCCTCTGTCCAGGGGATTTCCCAGGTAAGAATGCTACAGATCAGATCAGATCAGTCGCTCAGTCGTGTCCGACTCTTCGCGACCCCATGAACTGCAGCACGCCAGGCCTCCCTGTCCATCACCAGCTCCCGGAGGTCACTCAGACTCGCATCCATCGAGTCAGTGATGCCATCCAGCCATCTCATCCTCTGTCGTCCCCTTCTCCTCCTGCCCTCAATCCCTCCCAGCATCAGAGTCTTCTCCAATGAGTCAACTCTTCCCATGAGGTGGCCAAAATACTGGAGCTTCAGCTTTAGCATCATTCCTTCTAAAGAAATTCCAGGATTGATCTCCTTCAGAATGGACTGGTTGGATCTTCTTGCAGTCCAAGGGACTCTCAAGAGTCTTCTCCAACACCACAGTTCAAAAGCATCAATTCTTCAGCGCTCAGCTTTCTTCACAGTCCAGCTCTCACATCCATACATGACCACAGGAAAGACCATAGCCTTGACTAGGTGAACCTTTGTTGGCAAAGCAATGTCTCTGCTTTTGAATATGCTATCTAGGTTGGTCATAACTTTCCTTCCAAGGAGTAAGCGTCTTCTAATTTCATGGCTGCAGTCACCATCTGCAGTGATTTTGGAGCCCAGAAAAACAAAGTCTGACACTGTTTCCCCATCTATTTCCCATGCAGTGATGGGACCAGATGCCATGATCTTCGTTTTCTGAATGTTGAGCTTTAAGCCAACCTTTTCACTCTCCATTTTCACTTTCATCAAGAGGCTCCTTAGCCCCTCTTCACTTTCTGCCATAAGAGTGGTGTCATCTGCATATCTGAGGTTATTGATATTTCTCCCGGCAATCTTGATTCCAGCTTGTGTTTCTTCCAGTCCCGCATTTCTCATGATGTACTCTGCATATAAGTTAAATAAACATGGTGACAATATGCAGCCTTGACGTACTCCTTTTCCTATTTGGAACCAGTCTGTTGTTCCATGACCAGTTCTAACTGTTGCTTCCTGACCTGCATACAGATTTCTTAAGAGGCAGATCAGGTGGTCTGGTATTCCCATCTTTCAGAATTTTCCATAGTTTATTGTGATCCACACAGTCAAAGGCTTTGGCATAGTCAATAAAGCAGAAATAGATGTTTTTCTGGAACTCTCTTGCTTTTTCCATGATCCAGCGGATGTTGGCAATTTGATCTCTGGTTCCTCTGCCTTTTCTAAAACCAGCTTGAACATCAGGAAGTTCATGGTTCACATATTGCTGAAGCCTGGCTTGGAGAATTTTGAGCATTACTTTACTAGCGTGTGAGATGAGTGCAATTGTTCGGTAGTTTGAGCACTCCTTGGCATTGCCTTTCTTTGGGATTGGGATGAAAACTGACCTTTTCCAATCTTGTGGCCACTGCTAAGTTTTCCAAATTTGCTGGCATATTGAGTGTAGCACTTTCACAGCATCATCATTCAGGACTTGGAATAGCTCCACTGGAATTCCATCACCTCCACTAGCTTTGTTCGTAGTGATGCTTTCTAAGGCCCATTTGACTTCACATTCCAAGATGTCTGGCTCTAGGTCAGTGATCACATCATCATGATTATCTAGGTCTTGAAGCTCTTTTTTGTACAGTTCTTCTGTGTATTCTTGCCACCTCCTCTTAATATCCTCTGCCTCTGTTAGGTCCACACCATCTCTGTCCTTTATCGTGCCCATCTTTGCATGAAATGTTCCTTTGGTATCTCTGATTTTCTTGAAGAGATCCCTAGTCTTTCCCATTCTGTTGTTTTCCTCTATTTCTTTGCATTGATCACTGAAGAAGGCTTTCTTATTTCTTCTTGCTATTCTTTGGAACTCTGCATTTAGATGTTTATATCTTTCCTTTTCTCCTTTGCTTTTCGTTTCTCTTCTTTTCACAGCTATTTGTAAGGCCTCCCCAGACAGCCATTTTGCTTTTTTGCATTTCTTTTCCATGGGGATGGTCTTGATCCCTGTCTCCTGTACAATGTCACGAACCTCATTCCATAGTTCATCAGGCACTCTATCTATCAGATCTAGGTCCTTAAATCTATTTCTCACTTCCACTGTATAATCATAAGGGATTTGATTTAGGTCATACCTGAATGCTACAGTGGGTTGCTATTTCTTCTCCAGGGGAGCTTCCTGACCCAGGGATCAAACCTGCATCTCTTGCATCTCCTGCATTAGCAGGCGGATTCTGTTGCACTAGCGCCACATGGGAAGCCTTCTAATTTACAATATTATGTCATTTGCAGGTGTATAACATAGTGATTCTTCTTTTTGCAGATTATATTCCATTATAGGTTATTAAAAGATATTGGGCATAATCCTCGGTGCTCTCTAGTAAATCCCTGTTGCTTATCTAGTTTATGTATAGTAGTTTGTATTTGCTAATCTCAAACTTTTAATTTGTCCTCCTCTCTTCTGCTTCCCCATTTGGTCACCATAAGTTTGTGTTCTCTGTCTGTGAGTCTGTTTCTATTTTGTATATAAATTTGTTTGTATTATTTTTTAGATTCCACTTATAAAAGATATCATATAGTATTTTTCTTTCTTTGCCTGACTTATTTCACTAAGCTTAACATTCTCTAGGTGCATCCATGAGGCTATAAATGGAAAATTAGATTTTTATAGGAAAAACTTACATTAAACAATGGCTACTTTAAGTAAATGAAACCAGAGACATTGAAAAAAGGCCATTATATTATAGCACATCTTAAATTTCTAGAGATATATTTATTTTTCAAGAATTTTTCAAAATGTGAAAAAATGTTAAAATCAATGTTATGCTGACATTAAATAATAATTCTAAAATTACTACCTTCTTATTGCAGTCCTTGTGTGTGCTCAGTCGCTCAGTCATGTTCGACTCTTGATAACCCCATGCACTGTAGCCCGCCAGGCTCCTCTGTCCTTGGAATTTTCTAAGCAAGAATACTGGAGCAGGTTGCTGTTTCCTTCTCCAGTGGCTCTTCCTGACCCAGGGATTGAACCCACATCTCCTGTGTCTTCTGCATTACAGGTGGATTCTTTACCTGCTAAGCCATCAGGGAAGCCCAATTATAGTCCTATCTGTTAATAACTAGATATGTTTGAAACATTTGGGTGTATTTACAAAGCAATTTTAACTGAAAATTTTCTATTGAAACTAACAATCACATTGCTTCCCGGCAGGCTGAGACAGGTGAAGAAAATGTCTACAATGTGGGAGACCAAAGTTCAATCCCTGGTTGGGAAGATCCCTGGAGAAGGAAATGGCAACCCACTCCAGTATTCTTGCCTGGAACATCCCATGGACAGAGAAGTCTGGTGGGCTACAGCCCGTGGGGTCATAAAAGAGTTGGACACGATTTAGTGACTAAACCACCACACCTCCAAGTGTAATTGCCTTTAATTCAAATTCCCTATGTAATTTATGTATAACTCTTACCAACTGGCTGCAAAAAAATAGCTTCACAGTATGAAATGTTGGAAAGCTGAAAGTCTGTATGAAACACAGTCTTCTTGAACTGTTAGCTCTTATCCAAGAAGACAAAAATTTATGACAAGTCTACAACACAGCTAAAAATATCAGATGAGGAACTAAAACCAATTTGCTCTTCTGGTCTATATTTCCCTTATATTATCAACAACACAAATTAGTCACAGTTAATAATTATAATTACCAATTATATATTGCTTCACATAAATAACATTTGTATATTTACATCATACTCTCATATTCTGGGTTACATCTAAACTTCACAAAACAGGGAAGTAGAGTAGGCCTTATTTTTAATGACAGTACAATACAACTTTCTAAATTAAGGTAGCCATAGTTGAGAAACTTCTATCCCAGTAGAGTATTAAGAAATCACATGAACCTCTGTCACCTAAAATAAAATGAGATAGTCTGAATCTTTTAGCCAGATTCTCAAATCCTCTTTCATTCAAGCATCATTATAGGGCAATGGGACAAACAGATGTCACATTAGTGCTAATAATGTTTGTTTCTCCATAACATTGATCCATCCTCCAATGTGTCAAGAAGACAAATTTTAAATGGAACTATTTATTTATTTATGAAGTACAAGTCCCTCTATGACCTAGAAAATTTCCCAGTCCAAGGTATGACAAGTGCTGATAATTTCTGCATTGCAAACAAAACTGCTGACTTATATTCTGGAAATAAGGCAACTGATAGTCTATGAGTTATAGTTACACCTTTTTCCTAATAATTTATTGAGATATCTTTTGCAAATACAAATTGTACATATTTAAGGTATACAATTTGATGTTTTGATGTATATACATACATTGTGCAAAGATCAGTCACCACAGTCAACATAAAAAAACATATTCATTACTTCTATATAATTGCATTATGTGTGTGTGTGTGTGTGTGTAAGATTTACTATATAAGGAACTCATACAACTCAATGGCAAAAAACCAAATATATAAATTAAAAAATGGACAAAGGAACTAAATAGAAATTTCTGAAAAGAAAGCATAGAAATTACAAACAAGTGTTGAAAATGTATTCAACATCACTAATCATCAGGTAAATGAAAAGAAAAATCTCAATGACATGTCACCTCACACTTGTTAGAATAGCAAATATCAAAAACAAAACAAGTAACAAGTGTTAGTGGAGATGTGGAGAGAAAGTCATCCTGGAGTACTACTCAGATCAGATCAGATCAGTCGCTCAGTCGTGTCCGAGTCTTTGCGACCCCATGAACTGTAGCACGCCAGGCCTCCCTATCCAACACCAGCTCTCGGAGGTCACTCAGACTCACATCCATCGAGTCAGTGATGCCATCCAGCCATCTCATCCTCTGTCGTCCCCTTCTCCTCCTGCCCCCAATCCCTCCCAGCATCAGAGTCTTCTCCAATGAGTCAACTCTTCGCATGAGGTGGCCAAAATACTGGAGTTTCAGCTTTAGCATAGGGGGAGTGTAAATAGGTCTAACCATCATGAAAAACAATACTGAGGTTCCTCAAAAAATTAAAAAAATAGAATTATCAGATGATCCAGTAACCCTACTTATGGATGTATATCTGAAGGTTGTGAAATATGAATCCTGAGATATCTGCACTTCTAAGTTCTTTGCAGCATTTTTCACAATAGCCAAAACATGAAAGCCACCTAAATATTCATCAGTGGTCTAATGTAGCAGTCCCCAAGCTTTTTGGCACCAGGAACAGGTTTCCTGGAAGACAATTTTTCCATGGCCCATGGGTTGGGGACCCCAGTCTAATAGATAAGGAAAATATGGTATATATGCAGAATGGAATACTATTTAGCCTTAAAAATAAGGAATCCTGCCATTTGCAACACATGGATGAATCTGGAGAACATCATGCTAAGTGAAATAAGCCAGGGACAGAAAGACAAACAGTACATAACCTTATTTTAATGTGAAATCGAAAATAATGAAACCATGGAAGCAGAGTAAAGTGGTGGTCACCTGGAGAAGAGAGGAGTGGGAAATGAGGTGATACTGGTCAAAGTAAAAAGTTTTAGTTATATAAGATGAATGGTTTTTGGAGATCTAATGTACAGCACAATGAGGATGACTAACGATACTCTATTGTACAGTCATTTACTCACTCAGTAAATATTTACTCAACAGCTTCTTCATGCTGGGCCTGGAGGATCCAAGGATAAAACCCATTAATTTTTTTTTTTTAAGATAAGCCTCATTTCCATACTAAGTAAGCTTACTCGCTAGTGTGGAAGATGTGATTCAAGTTGCTGTAAATAAACTAAAGGCAAGATTGAAATTTAAGCTCACTAAAATCTAAGTTTTTTGGCTCCAAAGCAGTTTCAGTCTTCTCTATTCCAAGCTGCCTATACAGAAATTATTGCCTCATTAAAAAAAAAAAAAAATCACTGTTTCTACTATAGTTAGAAATCATTACTTAGATGATGCAACATATATCTACCAATCATTGGACAGTCAGCTTTTACAATGATGACAGTTGATATGTTTATGATACCATTAAACATTTTCTTATTCTTCCATCATTTAATTTTCAGTCATAAAAGGAAAAGTTGACTATGCTAAAACATTTTTTGTTCTCAGAAATAATGATTTGTAAAGAGAGATTTTTGCAGCACATTCATGTAACATGAAGGCTTTACTTAAACCTGAGTGTGACTGTTGCACGCTCAGTCATGTCCAACTCTGCAACCCCACAGACTGTGTCCCCTCAGGCTCCTCAGTCCATGGAATTTTCCAGGCAATACTAGAGTGAGTTGCCATGCCCTCCTCCACGGGATCTTCCTGACCCAGGAATTGAACCCATGTCTCTTGCATCTTCTGCTCTGGGAGGCAGATTCTTTACCACTGTGCCACCTGGGAATCCCCTTAATCCTTAAGGAATGTGCATATATCTTCTTGAACTTCACTTTCTGGCTAAGGAGTAAAAGTGGCTCTGGAGTCAGAGTGGGTCCAGATTCCGGCTTTAATACTTGTCCACTGTATGATTGTTCCCAATAGCGTTGCTACATAACAAAAAATGTCAAAATCTGGTAGTTTAAAAACAACAGTTATTTTATTGTCTCAGTTTCAGTGGGTCATGGCTTTGGGACAGGCTTGGTGAGGTCATTCTGGCTCCACCCATGCAGTGGTAGTCAGATAGCAGCTGGAGGTAGAGGACAGTGGGGAATAGAGCTGTTGGGACTAGCCAAGCACACCTCACTCTCTCTTTGTAATCTCAACATTGCCCAGAAGGCCTCTCTCATTCAGGCTACTTTGGACTTCCTCAAAGCATACTGGTCTCAGGCAGGCAGACTGGCAGCATTTCAGCTCAGGGCTCCATTGCAAGTGTTCCAGTGATCAAGGTGGGTACTGTATCTACTCTCCAGACCTAGCCTTGGAAGTCACTCACTGTCACTTCTGCCACATTCTGTTAGTTTCATCAGAGTCCCAAACCCATCCAGATTCAAGCAGAGGAATTAGACCTCCTCTTTTCATATGGAGATGGCAAAATTCAACAAGAACATGTGGAAAAGGAGACACTGCTGGAAAATAAAATCTTTAGAAAATATAGCATTTGTGGAAAATAAAATCTGCCTCAGTGAGCTCGGTAAAGTTAGCTAACTTTTCTGTGCCTCAGTTTCCTTATCTATCAAATAAGTATAAATATATGGCCCTTCACAGTATTCTTGAGGTTTAAAGGAGTTAATTTTGTTTAGGTGCTCAGAACAGTGCAAGATGTCATTTTCATATATTTTATTTTTAATTTAATTTAAACTTTAGACTTTGTTATCATTAGTATCTTTAGGTCTCAATTCAAGTATCACTTCTTCTGTGGAGCTTTCCTACTCTTCACAGTGACTTTTCATTCTCTCTTCAAGCTTACTGTGACTTCAGATTGCTTCTTTTCTAATCTACTTTTTCAGATTGTATTGTAATTCTACGTGCACAGGCCAAGATCCTGCAGTGTACGCTGAACTTCCAGGAGCAGGAAACAAAATGGTTGCTCAGAAACACAGGTTTGTTTATCAGGGATTGACGTAGACCAAATTACGGGCTCAAACAGCAGGAATGAAAATGTAGATTTTAAAAGATGGTGAAAACAAGGTAGGATAACACAATATAAAGAAGGTAGGATGTACACAGGTAATGAGTGTCTGACTTCCACTTGGGTTTACCCTTCCATCAAAGCTTTAAAGGTTATAATTGCCTTAATAAGGGGCTGTAGGAGATGGTGGGATTTGCAGATGAGAAAACAGAGGAGTGAGTTGAAAGCTTTGGGCTCCAACATCTAGAAATTAGATGAAATTGGTTGTAATAGACTAGCTAAAATTCAGCTAGCTTTCTTATCGCTGTAATTTCACATTTAAAGTGTCCATAATTAAAAACATTTGCTGAAAGAAAACTTCATTTGAGAATGAACATAAGCTTTGAGCCTATAAATGATATAAATCTGCAGCATTCTATTCATTTTAGAAGAGAAATCAACATTAATGTCAAACGAATACAGCAAAAATGTCTGTCCTCAGGTACCATATAGAAATCTACAAGATCTTGAGTAATGAGGAAGACTGCCAGTGCCTTTACCAACAAGAATGCACTTGTAAGTCATAGAAGAGTCATGCAAAATCATGCAGGACTTGGTCTCCTGAACCAAGAGTAATCATTTAAATCCAATAAAATAAGAAACTCATAATACATTAAAATTTCAAAAAGCCATTTGTGAATAATACAGCTCTAGAATTTTCATTTTTTTTTCCTACAGAGCTCAGAAATGTTTAAAAATGAATCTTGCAGTTGAACCCTAGGAATGTCAGATCTCAGAAACAACAGACAAAGAAACTCTAATTAGCTGTGATGAATGTTGATTATAGAGCATGGATATAACAATGATTACAAAAGAAAAAAAAAGAGGTGATGCATCAGGCCCACATACTAAGTGTGGTTGTGTAATTAGTGAAATTTAATCACAGTAGGCAAATGTGATGTTTTAGTATCTGTACCATTTTGCGGACTTGCAGGCAGAATTGTTCTTGGAAAATACAAAAGGAATAAAACCACCTCTTTTTTATATACTGTATCTTTAAACCATTTAATACATGAAGGTCCTTTTTTCTTGTTGTTTTTCCACCTCCTCCCCAATCCCTACAGAAAACCTATTTCTTTTTCAGCAAACACTCAGTACTATTGCCTTATGAGGCTGTTCTTCACAGAATGTCTCTAGCTCATTAGAGTTAATAGGAGATACACATATGCTCATAGAGAAAAAACAGGCTCTGTTTTATCTGATATATTTGAATTTAAAGATATGGCACCTCATTTGAGTTTCAAAAGGAAACAGAATATAGTAGCCATGCCTAAAGACGAAGCCAGGAATAGAACTTACACTCTCAGGTTTTGTGACATCAGCCAAAGCTTTGCTGGTTCATGAAGTGAAGGTACCAGTCACTCAGTTGTGTCTGACTCTTTGCGACCCCATGGGCCATAGCCCACCACCTCCTCTGTGCACAAAATTCTCCAGGCAAGATTACTGGAGTGGGTTGCCATTTCCTCCTCCAAGGGATCTTCCTGATCCAGGGATCGAACGCAAGTTTCCTGTATTGCAGGCAGATTCTTTACTATCTGAGCCACCAGGAAGCCTGCGGGTTCATGAATAAATCCAAAAAATATAAAAAGTCCCTTGGCCAGCTGAACTCCCACAGAAGATTCAGTAACCTGTTAAGGGGTCACAGGGTTTATCTTGAATTAGGGTCTGTCTTGCAGCTTGCCGTCTTTTGATTTCCTGATTAAGTGATGGATGGGAAGAGGTCACCCAGGCAGTACCGAACAACAACAACAAAAATTTTAAAACCCTCACAGAAACCTCGGCTGGCCCACACTATTCCCAGCAAGAGATTTCTGCTTTGCACTGATTACTTATAAAACCTTTTCCCCAAGCAAATCTTTTTTTTTTTTTTTTAAACCTAATGTTGTTCTATAATTAGGTGTTTTGCTGGAATTAGGAGCAAACATGAAAAAAGCTGTTCTTGAAATACATTTGTAAAAGGTATCTGAGTTATCACTGGTGAAGTTGGACTAAACTCTATAATTTATCATTACAACAGTGTATCTGTGCTTGCCCTGGATATTCCACTTAACTATAATAAAATAGACAAATAACATGAGTCATTAGAAGGTTACACAGACGCACACACATCTTATACATTAGTACTTTGTGTAGTTTCTTTAACATGTATATATTATCATTTTTCTAGACTCAATCTGATACAATGCAAATTTATTCACCGATATGGTAATTTTGCTTAAGATATTCAGGAATCCATTATCCTGCAACTTTAACAGCAATGGCACCCCACTCCAGTACTCTTGCCTGCAAAATCCCATGGACAGAGGACCTGGTAGACTGTGGTCCATGGGGTCGCTGGGTCGGACACGACTGAGCAACTTCACTTTCACTTTTCACTTTCATGCATTGGAGAAGGAAATGGCAACCCACTCCAGTGTTCTTGCCTGGAGAATCCCAGGGACGGGGGAGCCTGGTGGGCTGCCGTCTATGGGGTCGCACAGAGTCGGACACGACGGAAGCAACTTAGCAGCTTAGCAGCAAAGTTTCTCTTTGATGACAAAACTGAACCAAGCAAAATAGAACCCTATTCCCAACAGCCTCATGGGGAAACCTGGTTGGAGTGGGAGGCAATTCAAACTAAGTAAGCCAAATCAGTCACTTGGAGATCACTGGATGGGCAAATGGTAGAGAGAGATTGGGGTGAGAGGAGAGTTATCAAGAAGGTACCAAGAAAAAGCTGGTGGTTATAGAAGACACTGGTCAGCTCAGGGACTCAGAGAAAACTGGTTTATCAGACGACAAGTTACAAGTACTATTCACAGAGGAGGAAACAATAAAGTTCCAGAAATAACATTAAGGATGAATGAACTCTTTATACATCAATTACACTAAAAAAAAAAAAAAGAATGAATTCTGACAACACTTACACCAAAGTGAAAAATCTTCAAGTCACCTGTTTTGACTTCTTAAAATCATAGGTACCAGGATGGGCCCTAGATAAAGGGCTTAATGGAACACAAACCTCTATGAAGAATTTAACTGTCATAGCAAATGCATGTTTTTGTTGGCTGATAAATCAACAGAGGGATAAAGAAGCTTTACAATTTAAGAGCTGACGTAAATTGCTGTGCTGTGATGGCAACTGAAATGTCTAAGAGTCTTTTCTAATAATCTGCAATTACCCACTTTACTGGTATCCTCTGGATGTTTAAATATGAGGGTGAAATGAAAGCTCTGTTTTATCATAAAGCCTTTCAGCATTCTCACCTTCAGCTACAGGAATATGGCATAAGATAAAAGAGAGATGGCACAAAACCTTCTACGCCACCTTTAGAACTATTAAATGTGAAGAACAGCTTTTCAGTAATTCGAGAGCTTTTCATGAACCATGGTTTCAGCGCCTTGACAGTGTGAGAGGGCTGAAGAGGACAGCTTGTTGGGGAAGAATGCTTCCAAGCAAGAAGAACATGAGGTCACCAGGAGGATGGATTGGACAGAGTTTCTGTACTCAACTTAGAAGACAACCAAGGGCAAAAATAACACCATGGCTATTTCCAAGGTAAGAGAAAATGAGACTCTGTTTTCTGAAAGAATCTCCTATTTAGAGTGAAGGATAAGCGAGTATTTGGATTGAAAAGCAAGGTCAAGCTAATAGAAGCAGTAAGTGGAAATTGTCACTCAGCTTAAAAAATAGCACCTAGATTTCAAGCCAAATTAAGGATAAATTCTAAATCTAGCCCTGCCAAAGCCAAACTCTAAAGAAAGAAAGAAAGAAAATCAGATTCCCTATGACCCTTCTCTAGCTAGCTTTAGTTCTCTTCCACAGTTACAGCATAATATGGCTTTAAGAATAAATGGTATTCAAAGCACTGTTTGCATAAGGATTCACACTGGCATTATCGTAATCCTGGCAAGCTGCTATGATCCAGACATTCCAAGAGGGAAAATGAAATCCACTGATGTTAAGTGCTTGTGGTCACCTAGCTGGTAAGCAGAGATGTTAGGATGGAAGCCCAATAGGTCTTCAAACAGTGTAATGACATTTTAAATGCAGTCAGATTTTTGTGCTCTGTAAGTATATATTCTTTCAATGTTATCCAAATTGATCATTATTTTTTTTTCATCTTTATCAACATCTGTCTGATTTCTCTGACCCTGTGATTCTTGGTTAATTGTCCCCCACTCAGTCTATCGCAAAATCCTTCTCTGATCCTGTTGTTTCAAGCCAAGGTTACAGTGAACTGCTAAGAGACTTTCTGCGTTTTTTGGCCAAAAGTAACAGTGCGGAGGTAAAGACAATAGGAACCACAGCAATGAAAACAAATCTTCCAAATGAGGAAAATAAAACATTAAACTGCCACAGGAACAGGACTACAGAGAAGTCAGGGGATTGGACTCAGGACAATCAGAGGTTAGAGCGTAGCTGAAGACCAGAAAAAAAAAAATTCTGGAATGTTCAAATTTGAAATAAAATAGTGAATTTCAAAGAAGAAAAGCATGCATATAGTAAGACCTAATTTCCATTTACCATAACCATATGTTCCTAAAAGAGCACCAGGGAGAAGCAGCAATTTGGCAAACATATCTTTTGTGTTTAAGCATCAATTTTGATTTGTGATAGATACATGTCTTTCAAATATTACATTTTTCATAAGTAGAATGATCAGGAAAATAAACTCTCTAAGCTGTTTATGAGCTAAGTTCTATTTTGACATCTGAAATAGAGAAGAATTTCAATAAAAGATCTTAGATAAAAGGAAAAAAAAATTAGACACTGGGCTTAGTTCATTTTATTTAAGGACCAGAATCTCTCAAAAACAGAATCAACTACAATTTGGCATATCATAGATCCCAATTTAAATTACTTTCATAAAAAGGAACAAACGACCTAGACTAAACACTTATACCAGCAGGCACACACACCACTAGTATAGCAGACCAAGGATGGGAGAAGAGACTTGCTTTTCTGAAGCTTGGGAAGTAAGAAGTGCCTTTCACCTTTCCCCTACAACCGCATCTCCCAAATCACAAACCTGCTATTGATTGTGACATACTGTCTGATGCCCAAAAGCTAAAATCCGAGTAATTACTGCTGGTGGTTGAAGAGTCCTGTGTGGGTGAAGGGAGGGAGCTAGATTGAGATCATTATCCAACAACTTGCAATTCTTTAAACTGCTGGTCAACCTGTATGTCTTTGAAATGAAGCATCTAAAGCATTTTAATTGCAGAGAAACTCTTGGTAAAAAAATCACCTCCTAATAGGTAGGCAAATTAGTTCACTTTCTCAGACACGCTGTAACTATCCTTCCCTTCCATCTCCTCCCTCCACTCTGCCCCCTCCCGATTCTATGAATCCCCTTCCTGCTGGGGACAGTGATAACCATAAAACTTGACTCATGAAAATATTAATGAACTTTCTATTTTCCTTTCATGCTTTTAGTTTGTTGATACAATAAATAACTGTCTCCCTCTTGCTTTTAGAAAGAGAAACTAAGGGATCTCCCAGTTTACGTCTTTTATGGTCTGTCTTGAAACATCTGTGCCTTGATAAGTAGACTCGTTCACAAAATTTATCATCAGGAAACTGAAACATGTGCTGCTGCTGCTGCTGCTGCTAAGTCGCTTCAGTCGTGTCCGACTCTGTGCGACCCCATAGACGGAAGCTCACCAGGCTCCCCTGTCCCTGGGATTCTCCAGGCAAGAACACTGGAGTGGGTTGCCATTTCCTTCTCCAATGCATGAAAGTGAAAAGTGAAAGTGAAGTCGCTCAGTTGTGTCCGACTCCCAGCGACCCCACGGACTGGAGCCTACCAGGCTCCTCCGTCCATGTGATTTTCCAGGCAAAAGTACTGGGGTGGGGTGCCATTGCCTTCCCCGGAAACATGTGCTGAACCCTCCAATACAAGATATGCCCAAACATATAATAGTCAATTCCCCAGCTTTGGGGACCACTTGGGTGAGGAATTGATTTTTTAGGATCTGTACTTTCTGCCACATGAATTCCTCCCCACCATCACCGATTTCACTATTGACACACTCATGTTCATTGTGCATCATTCTTGTAATAAATTGCTCATGGATTTAAAAAATTAGAAATAACAGTGCTTTCTCTGGTTACTTTTCATTTTTTTCTACTTCCTCTTTTAGCCCTCATTCTCTATACCCATTACATCTCTTTACATCTCCAGAAACTTCATCAAATTCTTTTCAAGCTGACAGCTGTTTCTGTAATTTTCTATAAAAATACATTCTTAAGTCACCAAGAGCCTTCTGATTGTGAGCCGAATGGCCTCCTTCACTGTAATTTGCCTTGAGCCAGACCAGGTAAAAGGGATTCTGAGATGATGCCAGGTTCTCCCTGTGATACAAACACTGTCTCTTTGTCTCCATCTTTTCAATCTGTCATTTCCATTTTACTCTTGATTTCCAAACTAATTGCCCTTAAAAGGCATTTGCATATTATCATTCTCTTGCTCTGGTACTATCAATAACTCACCCTTTATCACTACATCAGAAGTATACTCCTTTGTTGCCTCACATGATCCTCCATCAGTTTGTGGACAGAAGTTGAGGGCTCAATTTAAACAAGATTAACCTGGCACCTTATAGGCTGCAGTCATTCCCTGTGAAGAATGAGAATATATAGGATATGAGAAGAGATGTAATATTCTTTATTTGATTTCAGTTGTATTTATATTTAATGTCAAGTTTCAGGTTATAATGTATTAGAACTTTAGTCCTTACAAAAAATAAATAAATAAATTGCTTGAAGGGAAAAAAGTTTTGTAACAGTTGGAAGTATTCATAATCTCATTCTGATAAAAAATATTTCTTATGGTTTTCCCCAATCACCTTGCTTAGAAATGCATTGATGGCATTGCTCAGATGTAAAGCTCCACACTACTGGTACCTATGTCTATGGCTACCACGTATAACATAGGGAAATGGCTACCATTATGAACTCAGTTTATTTGTTAATACTTCATTAGTTTCATGTTAATATTTCTTTCTTAAAGCCTAACACACAGAGAATTTCATTACCACTACCATTCAGGTGTCAAATCCCTTTCTAAAGCACAACAAAGGAAAATCTTTTATAAAAGTGGATCTTTAGTTTCACAGACAAAAGAGACCATAAAAAAAGAAGATTAAATCTTCATCATCTTAACTCACAAAGCAAATGCATAGGGAAATAGCATTATTCACCATTTAAATTGCCTAATTAGTCTTGGGAGTTTTTTTAGTCGGTCCAAAGTAAGGGAATTCTACACCCAGTTATAATGCTAAATGCCCCAAAAGTAGATTTAAGTAAATCCTTCACTGAAAGAAATAAATCACTTCTGTGCTGAGGAAGCTCTATTAAGATACCATCTGAAAGATCTATTGAGCCCTGAAGTGAAATACATACATTTTTAAGAGGATAAACATAGGAAAAATGTCTGTCGTGCTCTACGGTAAATCAGTTCAGTTCAGTTCAGTTTAGTCGTTTAGTCATGTCTGACTCTTTGCTGCTGCTAAGTCGCTTCAGTCGTGTCCAACTCTGTGCGACCCCATAGACGGCAGCCCACCAGACCCAGCCGTCCTGGGATTCTCCAGGCAAGAGTACTGGAATGGGTTGCCATTTCCTCCTCCAATGCATGAAAGTGGAAAGTGAAAGTGAAGTCGCTCAGTCGTGTCCGACTCCTAGCGACCCCATGGACTGCAGCCTACCAGGCTCCTCCGTCCATGGGACTTTCCAGGCAAGAGTACTGGAGTGGGGTGCCATTGCCTGCAGGATGCCAGGCCTCCCTGTCCATCACCAACTCCCGGAGTTTACCCAAACTCATGTCTGTCGAGTCGGTGATGCCATCCAGCCAGCTCATCCTCTGTCATCCCATTCTCCTCTTGTCCCTAATCCCTCCCAGCACCAGGGTCTTTTCCAATGATCAACTCTTTGCATGAGGTGGCCAAAGTATCGGAGTTTCAGCTTCAGCATCAGTCCTTCCAATGAACATCCAGGACTGATCTCCTTTAGGATGGACTGGTTATATCCACCCACATGTTCAAGAGCTCCCTGATTTATTCTCAAGTAACAACCTTGAGTCTTTAAACATTGCTCATGATGGTCGAATGAGAACATGCACAGGGTTTCAATATAAGATATCTGCTTGTAGACTTCCTTTTGAGAGTCAAACATTCTTAAAGCCTCATTTACTTTCACAAACAGCATATGCTCACCACGTGGCACCATTCTTGTTAACACCGAAGTAGTAATTTGAGCTGAACAGCTTGGGAGCTCTGTTTATAATAATAATAGTATGTGATGTCAAGTCCTCAGGGTCTCAGATGTCAAAGGTGACCATGAACATAAATGCAAATTCCCAAAATTTGCTCTGCTGGGAAAATTATTCTTAGCAAGCCCAAAGAAGTCAATAGAAATACAAATGCTTGGTCTCCAGCTTCAAATAAGTTCAGGAATTGTCTTTCCAAATTTACTGCATCACCTTCATCTGGTTCTAATGTACACACATGTCTAGTGAATTAGTTCCCCTTGGGGGAAAATTTTGTTGTCTCAAGAGCTTGAGATTTTCAATGAAGTGCCAATGATTTTATACAAATTGTTGAAAGTTTTATATTACAACTGTTCTCTTTCTTTCATATGAGCCGACTGTTTACTTTTTGCGTACCTTCAAACCTTCTAGCATTTCAGGATAATGTTTAAAACATGGCATTATTAAGAAACTTTAAGATTGCAGCTGTGAAAACAGACCTATGTCATTATAATCAGTGAGAAAGTCCCTTAAGTGGGATTTCAGAATATAAAAGGAGCCCGTGCAGAGAATTGGCAGGGTAAGAGCCAAGGAGAGAAAAGAGGGGAAAAAAGGAGGGGGGAGGAATCCATCAAGCAAAGAGGGTGGGGGGGGGGGGTGTTTCTATTCTTGACAGCCCATTTTTAAAAAATGTAAGTAATTCAGTATTTGAGTAGAAGACTTCTTTCATGAGGGAGAATGTATAGTTACTCACTGCATCGGCTTGCATAATCATTTTATATATTACATCTATTAAAGCACTGATTTCTTTCTATTCTAGATGGCTATTTGCTTATCTGTTTTTCTTATAGACTGTGAGCTATTCAAGTGCCTTAACCATATTATATGTATCTTACAAACTGGGACCAAGTACATTGCAGATACTCAAAATTTGTGGTTAAATAAATGATAAAGACTAGATATAGTACAGAAAACACATTTTTGGTCAGATTATGATGCAGAAATGGGAAAATATTTAGGGAAGGAAAACTATTCCATATTAGCACTGTATTAATGGAAAGAAATATCCAATATACATTAACATGCTATAAAGTAAGATGACCACAAAAAATAAGCAAATTATGCAACACTCATTTGGGAATCCCTCGTCTCTCAGGATAGGCAATAGTCCCAAAGTGAGTGTTTTTCCTCCTGGCCCTGATCCCCCAGCTTTGCAGGTATAGAGAAGGTAGACAATTGTATATTATTCGTGTGATATTGTTTGGTAGCATGCTGTCCTGGTAAGTGAAGATAAAACACTCAGAGGTCCTCCTGCAAGAATAGCTCAGATAAACCCAAACTGGGTAAGAGGGACGAAATTCCAAAAAGGGGCTCAAATGGACTGATGGACTGGCGACAGTGGTATCCTATTTCAGCTTGGCCGCAGACAATGCCTCTCAAGTCTCTTACCCTGTCTTTTCTTGTAAAATTTGCCAGTTCTCTCCCTGTCTGTAAGGAATTTTCATCTCTCTCCTGAAGGTCTATAACCAGTATCTGCAACTCTTAACCTTCTTCCATCCTAAAACAAAATGCCTTCCCTTTAGTCTCTTTCTATTAAAACATTGTCCTTTTCTTTTTTATCCTTTTAATGTAAACTCCTTTATCTCCACTTCCACACCAACCTCTGGCTTCTCTATCCCCTGGATCCTAGCTTCCAGATCCATCCCTCTACAGAAGCTGCTATCCTGACTTCCAATGACTTTCCAATTGTCAGTCTATGAACACCTTTAGTCCTCATTGTATTGAAAGTTTGATATTGTTGATCCCTCCTTCAACCACTGTTAAAGAAAGCTGGCAATAATAAGCTGCTTCTGCTGCTGCTAACTTGCTTCAGTCGTGTCCAACTTTGTGTGACCCCCACAGACGGCAGATTACCAGGCTCCACCATCCCTGGGATTCTCCAGGCAAGAACACTGGAGTGGGTTGTCATTTCCTTCTCCAGTGCATGAAAGTGAAATGTGAAAGTGAAGTCTCTCAGTCATGTCCGACTCTTTGAGACCCCATGGACTGCAGCCTACCAGGCTCCTCCGTCCATGGGATTTTCCAGGCTAGTTACAGACTAATGTAAGTAAAGTGCTTATTACAGCTTTTTGCACATAGTATGGACTCCTTAAAATGTTTGCTAATGTTACTGGATTAATATTTTCCTCAGTTGCCTTTGTGAGTCCTTCTGTGTCTCCTTTTAAATGCAGGTGTCCCTTACCCAGTGTCCTGATCATCCACACACTGTTGCTGGGTAATCTTACCAGCCTTTTGATTTCAACAACTATCACATTATGACTTTCATATCTACATCTCCAGTCCAGTGCTCTTGCTGTTGTTCAGTCACTGAGTCATGTCTGACTCTGTGACCTCATGGACTGTAGCACACCAGGTTTCCCTGTTCTTCACGATCTCCTGGTGTTTGCTCAAACTCACGTCCATTGAGTCAATGATTCTATCCAACTATCTCACCCTCTGTCACTCCTTGTCTTCCAGCTCTCAATCCTTCTCAACAGCAGGGTCTTTTCCAATGAGTCAGCTCTACGCATAAGGTAGCCAAAGTATTGGAGTTTCAGCTTTAGCATCAGTCCTTCCAATGAATATTTAGGATTGATTTACATGTATACATCTAACTCCTGAGAGAAATCTCCATTTAAAATGGCAATATGTCATTGAAGGGTAAAATCACTCCCAACTGAGAAAAGGCTGCTAATTTCTCTATGGCTATTTGTGTCTTTCTTCAGGTGACTGTCAACTTCCTGTAAGGCAGCTCAATGTCTCATTCATTCTTGGGTCCCTCAGAAACAGTAGAGGGCCCCCAGACAAACTAAAGCCACAAATCAAATTCTACACTTCTCAACTTAGAAGGTTTAATTTCATGGAAAAATCATATTTATCCCCTCCATGGAACAACAGACTGATTCCAAATTGGGAAAGTAGTACAACAAGGCTGTATATTGTCACCCTGCTTATTTAACTTATATGCAGAGTACATCATGAGAAATGCTGGGCTGAATGAAGCACAAGCTGGAATCAAGATTGCTGGGAGAAATATCGATAACCTCAGATATGCAGATGACACCACCCTTATGGCAGAAAGTGAAGAACTAAAGAGCCTCTTGATGAAAGTGAAAGAGGAGAGTGAAAAAGTTGGCTTAAAACTCAACATTCAGAAAACTAAGATCATGGCATTTGGTCCCATCACTTCATGGCAAATAGATGGGGACACAGTGGAAACAGTGGTTGACTTTATTTTTGGGGGCTCCAAAATCACTGCAGATGGTGATTGCAGCCGTGAAATTAAAAGACTCTTGCTCCTTGGAGGAAAGGTATGACCAACCTAGACAGCATATTAAAAAGCAGAGACATTACTTTGCCAACAAAGGTCTGTCTAGTCAAGGCTATGGTTTTTCCAGTAGTCATGCATGGATGTGAGAGTTGGACTATAAAGAAAGCTGAGCGCTGAAGAATTGATGCTTTTGAACTGTGATGTTGGAGAAGACTCTTGAGTGTCCCTTGGACTGTAAGGAGATCCACTCAGTCCATCCTAAAGGAGATCAGTCCTGAATATTCATTGGAAGGACTGATGTGGAAGCTGAAACTTCAATACTTTGGCCACCTGATGCAAAGAACTGACACATTTGAAAAGACTGATGCTGGTAAAGATTGAAGGCAGGAGTAGAAGGGGACAACAGAGGATGAGATGGTTGGATGGCCTCACCGACTCAATGGACCTGAATTTGAGTAAACTGCAGAAGCTGGTGATGGACAGGGTGGCCTGGCGTGCTGCAGTCCATGGGGTCACAAGGAGTCAGACATGACTGAGCCACTGAACTGAACTGAACCGAACCCCACCTCACAAATGTCCCTATACAGACTGTTACATTTAGTCCTGATTTCTTTCACAAGGAAGTGTCTGGAATATTTCAATAATGAAAAAATACATGTTAATTGGATAGTCACTAAAATTTAGAGATAAGAGCATACTGTTAAATTTAGAAATCAGATGGAACTTTAGAAAAGGTTTGAATAATAATATACTCTATTAAAAGCATGATTTGCTGGTTATTTTTAAAATAACCCAGGGAAACAGGAACTTCTAAAAATTTCACAGAAGCCTAAGTCTAAGACTTGAAAAAAAAATAATAAAGTGCTGGGGTTGTTACATCTGAAGCCATCACATCCATGGCTCCATGTCAATTTATAATGGTAAATGTGCCACAGAAACAAATTTGTCATGGGAATTTTCACAGCAATAAATATCACAGTCTGGTGTCAGTAGATGGAGTTATGGATCACACTCTCAAAAGTCTTAGGCCTAGTTTGTGGAATGTGGCATGTGTAATGCACATTAGCTGAGACCTCAAATCTTTTCATGCTTTACAAACCAGACCAAATTGGCTGCATTGCAAAGTATATGTGCTGCAACACAATAAGTTGTCCTCGCAAATCACACCCCAGCTGATTGTGAAAGACAAATTAGCTGAAATCAGATCTTCAAGCCGATGTGATACAATGGGAATGGGGATCAATATTAAAGTCACTATGATCCACGAAACATAATGTTCTCCATTACTCAAAGGCATGAAACTACTTAAACTAAATACAACTTACTAAGAATATCATTATTAAAATATAAAGTATTAGAAACTCTAGGTTCCAAAAGTGGGATACTATTGGCCTCTAATGTACAAGTTTTATAATTATGGCTATTATCTAACATCTCTTGTGCTTCTTTCTCTTCTTCTCCCTTATCCTCCTCACCTGAGAAATATAACTCTTTATTTCACTCCATTAGGGATGATCTCAATGAAGCATCATTTTCTGGTTCAGTTCAGTTCAGTTCAGTTGCTCTGTCATGTCCGACTCTTTGCGATCCCATGAACTGCAGCATGCCAGGCCTTCCTGTCCAACACCAACTCCCGGAGTCCACCCAAACCCATGTCCATTGAGTCTGTGATGCCATCCAACCATCTCATCCTCTATCATCCCCTTCTCCTCCTGCGTTCAATCTTTCCCAGCATCAGGGTATCCCAGTACTATCATACCTCATTTTACCCTCATGATTCTGAGACACTGGTTTCATTGGCATGTCAATATTATGGATTGTAAATGTGAGGCTCAAGGAACCTAAGTAGCACAAACACATTTCAGGAGTAAGCAACAGAGTGAGAAAATAAAGGAGGAGGAGCAGTTAATCATGACTAGATAAATTCAGTCCAAGTTCAGTTCAGTTGCTTAGTTGTGTCCAACTCTTTGTGACCCCATGGACTGCAGCATACCAGCGTTCCCTGTCTGTCGCCAACTCCTGGAGCTTGTTCAAACTCATGTCCATTGAGACTTGTAGACGGAGAAGGCAATGGCACCCCACCCCAGTACTTTTGCCTGAAAGTCCCATGGACCGAGGAGCCTGGTGGGCTCCAGTCCATGGGGTAAGTCGGACGCGACTGAGCGACTTCACTTTCGCTTTCCACTTTCATGCGTTGGAGAAGAAATGGCACCCAGTCCAGTATTCTTCCTGGAGAAGCCCAGGGACGGGGGAGCCTGGTGGGCTTCTGTCTGTGGGGTCGCACAGAGTCGGACACGACTGGAAGCAACTAGCAGCATCCAGAACTCAGCCCCTTCCCTTCCTCCTTGCTCACCATCAACCTACTTTACTATGATCTCAATCCCTGGAGTGGGAAATGGCAACCCACCCCAGTATTCTTGTCCATTGAGTCAGTTATGCCATCTGCCATCCAGCCATCTCATCTTCTGTTGTCCCTTCTCCTCCACCTCAATCTCCAGAACAGGGTTTTCAATAGTCGTCTACGCAGGTGGCAACAGTATTGGAGTTTCAGCTTCAGCAACAGTCCTTCCAATGAATATTCAGATACTATCAATCAAAGAACTTATTCTTTTTCCCTTTAGGAATCCCCAGTATTCTTGCCTGGAAAATCTCTTGGACAGAGGAGCCTGGTGGGCTATAGTCCATGGAGTCACAAAGACTCAGACACAACTGAACACCACCACCACTACCACCACCTGCATCTAATGGGCTTAAAAGCTTGGTTCTGAATTCTTGACATGGCTTTACTTTCCTGGACTTTGACATATGGTGTTTATGATTCTCTTCTGGTATCTATATCTCAGTTTCTGCCTTCTGCAAGACTGACCCCCTTGGACCAAGATTTCAGCTGATACATCTGGTAGGAAATGCTTGCTCCAGTCTAGAGCAAGTGGTCTTAGGCAGATGGTCCAGACCTCACTTTCTCAAGTGGCACTGGTCATCGTGAGATGAGTGTATTCTTGTCCAGACGAAGTCCTTGGTCTTAAATTACAGGTTTCTCTTCCTCAGGGCCAGGCCCACCACTGTGGATGCATCTTGGTCATGGCCATGGCCGTCACTTTTCTATAGCTTCATATGCAAGATTAATGCCATCCATCCCAAGCAGTCAGGTCAGTTGTTCAGCCAACCAGTAGATGTGCAGCAGAAAGAATGCTGGTACCTGGGTGAGAAGAACTGGATTCAAAGCCTGCCTCTGGCACTTACAAAGCATGGGATTTTGAGCAATTCTCCTTTCCTCTCTGGGCCTGTTTGCTTCTTAAGTACCAGGACCTAGGCAGGAGAATTGGGGAGATGGTGGTAACTCCACATAGACCACTTGAAATTTCTGAAACTTCCTAAACAAGAACCCAAGTTTCATTTCAATCATTTGATTGGTGCTCAGCTGAGCTACCCAAAAAGAGAAGGTACATCTGAGTCATTGCACAGAGATGAAATTTTCCATATAAAAGTCAAGATTTCCAATTTTCTCTTTGATCTTTAGCCTCTTATGTGACTCACTGACAGAGGCTCCTTTTCTTTACTGTCTATGTGCTGGGTATTTGTCACGGGATTTGAAAATAACTCTGGTAACCTCAAGTAAAACAAAGTTTTCATTCGCTCATTCATTCACTTGTCAAAAAGTAATAAATGCCTCATATGTGCTAAGCACTGTACTAGGAACCAGAAGATAAACAGATAAACAAAATATACCCTTGCCCTCTAAAAACTCAACCACTGAGGGCTATAAAGCAATGATTTTTTTTTTTAACTTTTCAAGCACATTCCAGTGCTAGAGTAATAGTAGAGTACACCAGTATGTTCTTCTAGCACCCCAGTATCCCCTCTGCCAAGGAAGAAACAACTACAAATAAGACAAAAATAGGGTAATCCACGGGGTCGCTGAGTCGGACACGACTGAGAGACTTCACTTTCACTTTTCACTTTCATGCATTGGAGAAGGAAATGGCAACCCACTCCAGTATTCTTGCCTGGAGAATCCCAGGGACGGGGGGAGCCTGGTGAGCTTCCATCTATGGGGTCGCACAGAGTCGGACACGACTGAAGTGACTTAGCAGCAGCAGCAGCAGCAGGGTAATAAATATACAGTAGATGTCAATATGGATACAGATAAATAGCTTCCCTTGTGGCTCAGCTGGTAAAGAATCTGCCTGCAACGCAAGAGACCTGGGTTCGATCCCTGGGTTGGGAAGATCCCCTGGAGAAGGGGAAAGGCTACCCACTCCAGTATTCTGGCCTGGAGAATTCCATGGACTGTATAGTCCATGGGGTAGCAAAGAGTCAGACACAAATGAGTAACTTTTACTTCACTTCACTCATACATAAAGGATATATATATACAGCGTGTAAGTGTGTTGCCTTGGGTTGTTGTACATTTTGGGATAAGCCAACAAAAGATTTTAGAAAGAAATTTCTGTTTCAATTCATCATAGCAAGAAAATTATAATGACAAAAAAAATATCAACACCGAAACAGACAAACAAAAATATGCTCTGTAACCATGTCTGTGGAAAGTTTTGGAGAATGGACTCTAATATGGAAGAAAACCCCGAAAGGGTCATATTTATCTTGCACAATGCTCTTATGCCTCTTTTGCCAATAGGTAACTTTTAACCCCTACACAATTACTTATTGTTATGTACTTATATAACAACATAAACCCCAGATTTTCAGAATTTCATTTAAAAATTATCTCCAAGTAATGAAGCTGTGCTATGCCACTCTGTCCTTTGGTATATACAAAGAACTGGTAGGTCACTTTGAAAAATATATGTACATATAATATGGAGGTACATTTTCAAAATTTACCAAGGTCATTAATGCACCCAATGTAAATGGTCTTTCATTTATCAAATGCCCTGGAGAAATCAGGAGATAAGTGAAATGATAGATGAAGAGATGAAACCCTACGCTAATGGGCTGTATATAAATGAATCAATGTCACATTTATGAAAGGTTTTAGAAAATGATTCCTATTCTTTGCTTATTTTAAGAGTTTTAAATTTCAGGAAGGTACTTGTAGGAGAACTAAAAACTGAATTTAAAAGACGCCTATCAGAAGCATTTCTCCTATGATTTTTCTTATAATAATTTGCATTTCCCTATACTAATTTCAGGAGAATTTATCACTGTCTCCTCTTTTGTATTTGTATTTTCTTTTTGTGAAATCATCAGTTCATAAATTATCTCAACCAGGGATTGTTTCTCTTACTTCTTTCTCCTAGAAAACTTGTAGGGACTTAATATAAGATTAGCATGCTAAAAAAGATTTAAAAACAGAAGAATCTTTCCATTTAGTTAATTAAAATAATTTTTTAACTATAAAAAGTCATCAAAATGATGTTGGGTGATTCAGATTTAAATTTTACAAAGAGAAAACTTATTTTTTAGAGCAAGTTATTTAAGATTAAATCAGACAAAGGTCCACGGGAAACAACAGATACTCGGAAGCAAATTTTCTCTTCTCCCAAAAGTGATAAAGAATTGAGATGGCAATCCAAATTCTGAATAAGAGGAGATATGTTAAAACACAAATGTAAAGTTAAACCATTAATGGGTTTCAGGAATGACAAATGTGTCTTCACTGGGCCAGTGGGTTTTTTTTCGGTCTACTGGACAAATGTGTGTTTTGACACCTCCAAACGATAATTTAGAAAGATGCCTGTGATGAGTCGTGTTTCTTCCAAGTCAGGCTAGATGCTGCGGCTCAGTGCGGCTATCAGTGCTGCTGAGTGAATGAAAGAGAAGCGCTGAGAGGTGACCGCGGGTACAAGGGACCAGCCGCAGAGAGGGTTCAGGGGAAGAGATCGCCTCCAATCCTAGGACAAGGTCAGTGCCTTGACAGTTGTTTCCATCAAAAGCCATACAGGAAATGATCTTGCTGATGGCTTTACCAGACCAGTAATAATTGACCCTCTTAGGACTTGAGCTGGGAAGCATGACCAACCAAGGTCAGCCATAAAAAAAAAAAAAAAAAAAGAAGAAACAAACCAGGATTCTGCGACTCAAAGGGAAGAGATAGCAAAAAATGCTTAGAAGAAATCTCTTAGAATCAAAAATGTTACACTTTCAAGCTGAGAATAATACTTCAGAATCTGAAATCCTGGACAAACTCCCCAAGTAAAACACCATGAAAGAATTCAGTCACTGATATGCACACTGACTGTTAAAATACTGATCTATTTCCACACTAGCTGGAAAACACTCTCTGTCCTGAAATCACTGAGTGACCCCACCCACTGGATGGCCTTCCCAGTCCCTGGGACCTCTCAGACTTCTCTCAGTTCAGATAATAAATTATTAAAGCAGAGATCCTTGAGAACCCTGGTGGCTCTGGCATCTGCTCTGAATTTGTAAATTTCCTGTGTCATACAGGTTACTAAATAACTTTTACTTCCACCTTTACATAAATCCAACACTTAAATGAATTGTACGGGTTTTCCCATTCCCTCTTCACTGCAACCACCCTTCCTTTCATACTGTTCTTCCATATACTTGTATCTATAATGTTAACCAAAGGGAATATTAATCTCACCATTTGTTACTGAATGCAAAGCTCCAATTACTGTTTCCAATACCAGCGGCCCTTTCTGAGACTGGCACAGCATGGAATAAAGGAAATACAAGATGTGGCTATAACGTGATTGAAACTGATTTTCCCATGTGGCTTGTGGGATTTCCATGATTACTTCTTAGTCATGCCTTGTATTAGCCAGTAGGTAAAAGCAGTCTTCTAAGCAGGAAGATTTCTTACATGGCCCAAATAAAATATGCATTCTTCTCCTCATGCTCACAAGGATCTCTGCTGCTGCTGCTGCTAAGTCACTTCAGTTGTGTCCCGACTCTGTGTGACCACATAGACGGCAGCTCACCAGGCTCCCCTGTCCCTGTGATTCTCCAGGCAAGAACACTGGAGTGGGTTGCCATTTCCTTCTCCAATGCATGAAAGTGAAAAGTGAAAGTGAAGTCGCTTAGTTGTATCTGACTCTTAGAGACCCCATGGACTGTAGCCTACCAGGCTCCTCCGTCCATGGGATTTTTCCAGGCAAGGATCTCTACCTAGGAAAATTTAGTGCTATAAAGAACTCCAAAGTCTAATTAGTTTTTTTTTTTTTTTTTGTACTGTTAATCTACTCTTTTAAAATATTTTGCTTTGCTAGCATTACACAGAATTTTGTCTGGCATAATAGAATACTATCAGTGTCCCTCTTAGTCAGCAAACCAATTAAGGACCAAAATAGCAAAATCATTCTCAGAATGTTTTGCTGAGGATAGAATTTTCAAAGGAGGACAAACCAATTATATTACGTGGTTTGGTCTTGTCACCACCAGTCATTCATATAACTCCTCAGACAGTGGCCACAATGTACGTAAGAAGGCAAAAGTAGCAACAAAAGAATGTTGCATGGATCCTTCAATTTACCCTGGAGTTTTATTTATTGGGGACGAACCTCTCCATTCTCTTCTGCTGAGTTTAAAAATTAATGGCATGATGTTTTGGGGTGTGTTTGAAAGGATGCTGAGTGCTTCCTGAAAATTTATTACTGAACTTTGATAATAGTACAACCAAAGAAAGATAAGATAGTAGCATTTGTTTCCAGGGTTTCATTTTCCTATCTGATCAAAAACCTAGTATCCTAAAAAAGTGAAATGTGCCATTTTTATTTTTATGTTGTGGAGGCAACCTCCTTAGAATAATTTCATCTAAAACCAATTATCTATTTATAGTAAAAATCAGAGAAAATCAAAGAAAGAACCCATGCAGACAGCTGCTTAATCCTTGTGTGTTTATATAGATATATGACATATCCACCTGGAGATAACTAGGTAATCTTCACTAACATCATGTTGGATATCTTTCTACTATTTCCTCTCTGTAGAGCAAAGAAAATAATATATTGCATGTTGTTTTACCAATATGTGATCACATTCCACATTCTCTTTTATGAACTACTTAATTTTATTAATATAATTATTTCCATGAATATCTTCCAGGTTATGACCATTCTATAATGTTTTAATAATTGTAAGGCAGTTTCACGATTTACACAGAAAGCTTGCTATTAATGGAGTTTAGTCTATTACTATTTTTCACTATTTAGAATACTCCTAGTAATATCCTCCTAGTTAAATATTTCTGCCTATTCATGCTTATGATAAGACTCGGTTTAGTGCTGCTGAGAACAATCAGACACAACTGAGACTAACTTGTCATTTGTATGCTGGTCTGAAAGTTCTGTCTGCAAAGGAAATACTGCAAGCATACGCTGCACTGGCTACTATAATAATGATTTCAGTGTTCTCTCATCAGAGAGCTATTTCAAAGTGTCTGCCATGTGTACCCTGCATTAGAAATGAATATCACAATATTTTGCATTTTTTAAAAAAGTGTTTGACTTAAAAATTTTAAACTTAAAATAATTCTTTAGACCAGAGATAGTTGTATTCTGAGTAAAATGTGAATCATAGAGCATCGCAAATCACCAGGGAATGGTAAATTATTCAATAATTTGTGTTTGAATAAATGATAAGCAATCTTGGGGAAAATCCATTTATAGCCTCACCTCACACCATTTACCAAAATAGATTCGGGTGGATTAGAGTTAAATATTTTCTAAAACAAACTATTAAAAAACTGGAATTGGATATTCACTGAATCTCTGAAGAGGGAAAGAGTTTTACAATCAGCAGTTAGGAAAATCACGAAGAAATTAATCAATGACTTTCTACTCAGGAAATTGTGTTTTAAACTTTTGCATACTATAAACGCATAGATTGAATAAGAGAAAATAGTGTTTAAAAACAGACAAAATAACAGATTACCATCCTGACTAATAAGAACATAATTGTTGATAAGAAAAATCACTAAGTAGATTTTTAAAAAATTCTATAGAGGCAACTCATAAAAGCTGGCAATTCTCAACATTAAAAAAAAAAAATCATCACTAGAAACCAAACAAAGGAAATTAATACAATGATGAAACATTATGTCTTAACTTACAAAATATGACTATTTAAAAAAGAAGATGAGGTATAATAAAGCAGTGTTTGCTTTTCCAGGTATTAGTACAATGGTTACCCAAACTCCTGTAAAGATATACATTAATATTAATCAGATGCTATTAGAAATGCATATGCCTTCATTTGTTGAAAAAATAATATAAATAGCTAATAATATTGTGTAAATTTGAATACATTCATATTGAAATGAATATCAAATGATGAAGCTGCGTATCAGATCAGATCAGTCGCTCAGTCGTGTCCGACTCTTTGCGACCCCATGAACCGCAGCACGCCAGGCCTCCCTGTCCATCACCAACTCCCGGAGGTCACTGAGACTCACATCCATCGAGTCAGTGATGCCATCCAGCCATCTCCTCCTCTGTCGTCCCCTTCTCCTCCTGCCCTCAATCCCTCCCAGAATCAGAGTCTTCTCCAATGAGTCAACTCTTCACATGAGGTGGCCAAAATACTGGAGTTTCAGCTTTAGCATCATTCCTTCCAAAGAAATCCCAGGGCTGATCTCCTTCAGAATGGACTGGTTGGATCTCCTTGCAGTCCAAGGGACTCTCAAGAGTCTTCTCCAACACCACAATTCAAAAGCATCAATTCTAAGGTGCTCAGCCTTCTTCACAGTCCAGCTCTCACATCCATACATGACCACAGGAAAGACCATAGCCTTGACTAGTCGAACCTTTATTGGCAAAGTAATGTCTCTGTTTTTGAATATGCTATCTAGGTTGGTCATAACTTTCCTTCCAAGGAGTAAGCGTCTTTTAATTTCATGGCTGCAGTCACCATCTGCAGTGATTTTGGAGCCCAGAAAAAGAAAGTCTGACACTGTTTCCACTGTTTCTCCATCTATTTCCCAAGTAGTGATGGGACCAGATGCCATGATCTTCGTTTTCTGAATGTTGAGCTTTAAGCCAACCTTTTCACTCTCCACTTTCACTTTCATCAAGAGGCTTTTGAGTTCCTCTTCACTTTCTGCCATAAGGGTGGTGTTATCTGCATATCTGAGGTTATTGATATTTCTCCCAGCAATCTTGATTCCAACTTCTGTTTCTTCCAGTCCAGCATTTCTCATGGTGTACTCTGCATATAAGTTAAATAAACATGGTGACAATATACAGCCTTGACGTACTCCTTTTCCTATTTGGAACCAGTCTGTTGTTCCATGACCAGTTCTAACTGTTGCTTCCTGACCTGCATACAGATTTCTTAAGAGGCAGATCAGGTGGTCTGGTATTCCCATCTCTCTCAGAATTTTCCACAGTTTATTGTGATCTACACAGTCAAAGGCTTTGGCATAGTCAATAAAGCAGAAATAGATGTTTTTCTGGAACTCTCTTGCTTTCTCCATGATCCAGCGGATGTTGGCAATTTGATCTCTGGTTCCTCTGCCTTTTCTAAAACCAGCTTGAACATCAGGAAGTTCACGGTGTATATTGCTGTGTATATACAAGTATAAAAACATAAAACCTCATTAAGTGAAAACAAGTAACTGTTCCCACAGTTGGCTAGCAGAGTGTACTTGGCTTGAGGATTCATGAATGAAATACAAATATATTTTAGCAATTCTAAATATAATAGTATTCCACGAATATTTTCCAGGTTATGACCAGTCTATCTTTTAATAATTGCTTTACAATGCTTTAAAAAAAAAAAGTTTGGAAAGAAATATACCAAAATGCCAAAGATATGTATTATGTGGTGGTATCATGGGTGATTATTTTTCATGTCCCTATAGCACTTTTTATTTTTAATTAAATTAACTTTAAAAGCAAAATTATGATTCAACAAACAATATTTTAGATTTCCTGTGTGTGTGTGTGTGTGTGCTAAATCACTTCAGTCGTGTCTGACTCTTTGTGTCCCTATGGACTATAGCTCACTCGGCTTCTCTGTCCATGGGATTCTCCAAGGCAAGAATACTTGAACTTGAGTGGGTTGCCGTGTCCTTCTCCAGGACTTCTTAGCCCAGGGATCGAACCTATGTCTCTTATGTCTCCTACATTCGTAGGTGGGTTCTTTACCACTAGTGCCACCTGAGAAGGCCTTTAGACTATCCTATAACAGTTTAAATACTTCCAAGTTGTTCTATTTAACAGTGGTTTCTCCTAATCCTGAGAATGTTCCTTGTAGAAGCATGGAAAAGTTGCTTTACAATCTATTTTTTTATACATCTTCAGTAAATGAATCTCTTGTCTTATTTGGGACGTAAAAAAAAAAAAAAAATAAGAATGGATTTCTGGAAAAAACTCTTGGAAGAGTTAATGTTTGAGACATGGCTAGCATTTCCAAATTTCTACAATATATATCATTAGTTTTACTTATCTATAAGCAGCTGGGCTACTTAAACAGGTAGCCTTAAGAACAGTTACACCAAAGCCCAGAGAAGCAAATAGGTCATTTTTCTGGGATTACTGACAGGTTTGCTAGAGTGTATGGTTTAGAGCATTTGTTGGAAATCCAGACTGAATAACAAGTATATGAGAACCCACTGGGAATGTTTGAGGAAGGGACCTGTGTGACCTCAAACCAACACATTGGACAGTGCCCTCACCACCTCTCTGAGGTTTCTTCCCACTGCCTTTAAAACACAATTGATGTGTACTTTTGCTCCCTTAGTACTCCTCTTTCTGCCATGTAAACTGCTGGTTAAACTGAACCGATGTGTCAGTAAGTCTCCTCTTTCACATAAACAGCAATATTTTAGCAAAGGTCTTCTGAGATAATACCTAACTAAAGAAGGACAAAAGAATTTTATCTGTCAGCCCCAGTGGGTTGAATGTGACTTCCTACATATTGTGATGAGACAGGATCTGGTACCATTTCTTGTCTCAGCAGTAAAAATTACCATGAAGAGTAAGTTTATCATGGGCATAGACTAGGGAGAGTGATGACACACAGATAGTGTTTGCCATTCCAGACTTCTCCTGAAAACCAGACAGCTACTTTAGACAATGGAAGGAGAATAATTTGCCACACACAACAATTCACACCAAGCATGTGACTGACAGTGAGCCAGTAAAACACAACAGCTACCAAAAAATTATGAATTGCATATATGCATGTAGAAGATGCAAAAACAAACGTGTATCAAGGATGTCAAATGCTTCAAAATATGTCAGTAGTCCCTAAACACCCTTCTGTGGGCTGGTGCTGGTCTGTAACCAAGTTTTATGCTCATTTGGACTAAAATGAGAGAAAAAATGAAAAGCATGATTTTTAAAAAATAAAGTTTAACTTTTTCTACATTTAAATATGACTTAATTCTTAGACTGTGTCATTCCTTTCTGAAGTACTATAATGATCTTCTGTATAAATGATGCTAATCATTTAAATAGATTTTTCCCCTAATATCTTTGATAGGTTAATTTCCTCATTTTTTTTTAAGTAGAGACTCATGAAATCTGGAGAAGGCAATGGCACCCCACTCCAGTGCTCTTGCCTGGAAAGTCCCATGGATGAAGGAGCCTGGTGATCTGCCGTCCATGGGGTCGCTAAGGGTCGGACACGACTGAGCGACTTCCCTTTCACTTTTCACTTTCAAGCATTGGAGAAGGAAATGGCAACCCACTCCAGTGTTCTTGCCTGGAGAATCCCAGGGACGGGGGAGCCTGGTGGGCTGCCGTCTATGGGGTCGCACAGAGTCGGACACGACTGAAGCGACTTAGCAGCAGCAGCAACATGAAATCTAACTCTTAGAAACCATTTACTAGTTAACAAAGTATTTTAGATAGCCTATCAGAGTTTGGTCCTTTACTGAACATTAGATTTTCAACTATGAACACATAGACGATAAACCTCTCTGCCCTCTCTTCCTTATTAGAAAAAAATACTCAATATAATATCGCTCTTTTTGAGAACTCAGAGGCCATCTTTATGCTCATTATTTACTGTTCTCTACTATAACAAGAATGAACTTAAGTCTATCTTAAATGAATCTAGGCTATCTCATTACTTGAATATTTCTACAGAATTTTAGAAAGACAGTAGGAGGGGTGAATTCCCACTTAGAATCAAACCCTATTCCCGCCAGAGATGCTCAGAGGACTCAAACAAACCTGGTGTGCACCAGGACCCAGAGACCCCACAGAGACTGAGACAGAACAGTGTTGGAGTGTCTCCTGTACAGGTACAGATCAGCAGTGGACTGCTGCAGGGGTTCTGGATGCAGCAGACTTGGGTATGGCATAAGCCCTTTTGGAGGAGATCTCCATTAACCCCACCATAGTGCTGCCAGAACTTACGCAGGACTGGGAAATAGATTCTTAACCTTGTGCACACCAGACCCAGGAATAAGGAGCACTGACTCCACAAGAGATTGACCCAGCCTTGCCCAGGAGTGTCCAGGAGTCTCCAGTGGAGGCATGGGTCTGCTGTAGGGGTGGGGACACTGAGTGTAGCAGTACATGCATGGGACCTTTTCAAGGAGGTCACCATTATCTTCATTACCTCCACCATAGTTTGGCCCCAGGTAAATCAATTCAGTTCAGTTCAGTCACTCAATTGTGTCTGACTCTTTGCAACCCCATGGACCGTAGCATCCCAGGCCTCTCTGTCCATCACCGACTCCTAGAGTTTATCCAAACTCATGTCCATTCAGGCGGTGATGCCATTCAACTATCTCATTCTTTGTCATCCCTTTCTACTCCTGCCTTCAATTTTTACCAGCATCAGAGTCTTTTCAAATGAGTTAGCTCTTCGCATCAGGTAGCCAAAGTATTGGAGTTTCAGCTTCCACATCAGTCCTTCCAATGAACACCCAGGACTGATCTACTTTAGGATGGACTGGGTGGATCTTCTTCCAGTCCAAGGGACTCTCAAGAGTCTTCTCCAACACCACAGTTCAAAAGCATCAGTTCTTTGGTGCTCAGCTTTCTTTATAGTCCAACTCTCTCATCCATACATGACTACTGGAAAAACCATAGCCTTGACTAGACAGACCTTTGTTGGCAAAGTAATGTCTCTGCTTTTGAATATGCTATCCAGGTTGGTCGTAACTTTTCTTCCAAGGAGCAAGAGTCTTTTAATTTCATGGCTGCAATCACCACCTGCAGTGATTTTGGAGGCCCCCAAAATAAAGTCAGCCACTGTTTCCCCATCTATTTGCCATGAAGTGATAGGACCAGATGCCATGATTTTGTTTTCTGAATATTGAGTTTTAAGTCAACTTTTTCACTCTCCTCTTTCACTTTCATCAAGAGGCTCTTTAGTTCTTCACTTTCTGCCATAAGGGTAGTGTCATCTGCATATCTGAGGTTATTGATATTTCTCCCGGCAATCTTGATTCCAGCTTGTGCTTCTTCCAGCCCAGCGTTTCTCATGATGTACTTACTCTGCATATAAGTTAAATAAGCAGGGTGACAATATACAGCCTTGACATACTCCTTTTCCTATTTGGAACCAGTCTGTTGCTCCAAGTCCAGTTCTAACTGTTGCTTCCTGACCTGCATACAGATTTCTCAAGAGGCAGGTCAGGTGGTCTAGTATTCCCACCTCTTTCAGAATTTTCCACAGTTTATTGTGATCCACAGAGTCAAAGGCTTTGGCACAGTCGATAAAGCAAAAATAACAGGGGCCAAATAAACAGGGGTAAATAACTGCAGAGGGTCACTGCAGCCATAAAATTAAAAGGCGCTTACTCCTTGGAAGAAAAGTCATGACCAATCTAGATAGCATATTGAAAAGCAGGAACATTGCTTTTGCCAACAAAGGTCCATCTAGTCAAGGCTATGGTTTTTCCAGTACTCATGTATGGATGTGAGAGTTGGACTATAAAGAGAGCTGAGAGCCGAAAAATTGATGCTTTTGAATTGTGGTGTTGGAGAAGACTCTTGAGAGTCCCTTGAGTTGCAGAGAGATCCAACCAGTCCATCCTAAAGGGAATCAGTCCTGAATATTCATTGGAAAGACATACTGAAGCTGAAATTCCAATACTTTGGCCACCTGATGTGAAGAACTGACTCATTTGAAAGGACCCTGATGCTGGTAAAGATTGAAGGTGAGAGAAGGGAACGACATAGAATGAGATGGTTGGATGGCATCCCCAACTCAATGGACATGAGTTTGAGCAAACTCTGGGAGTTGGTAATGGACAGGGAGGCCTGGCATGCTGCAGTCCATGGGGTCACAAAGAGTCGGACATGACTGAGAGATTGAACTGAACTCAATATTTCTTTATCCTTTACTACTGGTTTACTCACTATTAGTGAACCCTGTTAGAGCTGGCTGCAGTTCATTTATTCTGGTTGCCTCCTCACATGGTAATGATTCCAGTAAGAACTTGGCAACATACTTGATGCATGGAAGCAAAGTTCATAACTTTTAGTGTTTGACCTTTGAAACATCTAATATTGCTTGGGGAAAAAAATGTTTGTGATAATTTTGTGGTTCTAAGGAATGTTCTAGAGAGATGTGTGGACAATTAAATTTCTGGAGACAAGATGATTCAACATCTATTCCCCACCATGTTGCTTTTGTCTTCTGTTCGCTAAGTTGTATTCAACTCTTTTGTAACCCCATGACTCCTCTGTCCATGGGATTTGTTTTCTACAGATGCCCAAAAGCTTTAATGATTCTGGTGTGACCATGTGACACAGTGGCAGCTTATGGGATGTAAATAGAAGTCTGTACAGGATTTCTAGGGGCATTTCCTCATATAAGCAGTGACCCACCCTACTTTATGCACAATCTTTGGGAATAGAATGTAGATGAGATGCCTAGAGATGCAAAAGCCATCTTGAAATCATGAATGAAACAGATGAAATATAAGTGAGCATTCTATAGATGCTGAAGTGGGAAAGTTAAAAGAGCCTGGGTACTTGGAGGCATTCTTAAGCCATTTTACCAGTGTTGTGTGCCTTCCCCTAAACCACTTGCAATGGCAGACAAACTGCTAACTGTATAAACATCTCTCAGTCCTTTAAAGTTGAACATATTCTACACCATACCTGAGTATCTTACAAATGATTTCTCTAGAGGTAGATTCCATTGAATTTGTTTTATCCTTGAAGTATTCCCCAAGGAGATTTCAGATTTACAAAATACAGTCAAGGTCACTGAAAAATGAACTCTTTCATCAAGTTTCATGTGCACAAAGTGAAGACATATATTTAAAGTACCTTAACAAATCATACCTTAATTTTCATTTGAAAAATGATAGGCCTTATAAGCAAGGGGCTTCCCTGGTAACTCAGCTGGTAAAGAATCTGCCTGCAATGCAGGAGACCTGGGTTCGACCCCTGGGTTGGGAAGATTCCTGGGGGCAGGGAGAGGCTACCCACTCCAGCATTCTGTCCTAGAGAATTCCATGGACTGTATAGTCCATGGGGTCACAAAGAGTCAGACAGGACTGAGCAGCATTTTCTACAATTTTTGACTAATATTGACCTAAGGATTTTCATATTGTAGTTTTATAATCATTGTTTTCATGATTATACCATTCACATTTAATCCAGTATAATTTTTTAATTTATCTTGGGTATTTAAGTTGTTCTCTGCTTTAGATTTCTACTTTTGGATATATTTTCCAATGTGGGTCTTATGACTGGGTCAAGGATATGAACACTTTAATGGTTTTCAGTAGGTACTGTCAAATTCTTTCTAAAATGGTTTTAACAAAGACACTCCATCAGAAATAGGTGGGGGATATTTATTAAGAATTTCTGCTGCCAAGGCAATATGACATTTGGTACCCAAGCAGGTGGGAACCTTTCAAATATCATTTTCTACAATTGTATTTCTTTTCCATAGAGCATTCCTAGAAACACTCCTCTCCATTGCTGCTTCCTGAAGAAGTCTGAGGGTCAAATATTAGGAAAGTACATTCTCACTAACCTCTTAGAGATTTGCTTTACACAATAGCATATTCAAAGTTCTGTAATACCCATGAGAAAGACAATTGTTTAACTTTGTTAAACCATGTATTTCTCAAATACACTTCTCACTGAATAACCCTATCTTTTTATAGCACCTGATCTCATTCTGACTTATAAGCATGCTCTAAAAAACATGTCTTAAGAAAAGATGATGCACACAGCCCATGCAGTTGACTAACAGACACACAAGAATCTCCTTAAGAGCTCAACTTGTTGCTCTGTGATGATCTAGAGGGGTGGGATCGGGGACAGGAGCGAAGCTCAAGTAAGAGAGGATACATGTATACTTATAGCTGACTGACATTGCTGGACTGCAGAAACCAACACACCATTGTAAAGCAATCATCCTCCAATTAAAAATAAAAATGAAACAAAATAACCTCCCTCAAATCTGAATCTATTTTAGAAAATGATGGCAGGACCAGTTGAAGGCAACTTTCAAAACCCTGGGCCTCCCTTGTGGTTCAGCTGGTAAAGAATCTGCCTGCAATATGGGAGACCCTGATTCAATTCCTGGGTCAGGAAGATCCCCTGGAGAAAGTCATGATAATCCGCTCCATATTCTTGCCTAGAGAATCCCATAGACAGAAGAGCCTGGTGGTACAGTCCATAGGGTCACAAAGAGTCAGACATTACTGAAGTGACTTAGCATGCAGGCATGTCCCATCCTAATAAGTGATTTAATTGATAAAGAAATAAGGAACACAGTCCAAATAATGTTAATAGCATCCTTTGTAATCTTTAAAAATGTGAAGCTTGAAGCCAAAAAAATCTGGATTCTCACTTCATAAACTTTCAGACTTTGAGGAAGATGGCTATTTTCTCTAATTTTTTCTTCAGTTACAGAATATGATTTACCTCAAAAGGTTGTGAGGATTAACTGAGTTAATGCATACGAAGTACTTAACACAGTGCCTAGCACATAATAAATACTTAGTAAATATTAATATTATTACAGAATTGTGAAAATTATTTGGAAACACAAATGACAAAATACAAGACTAATTTTGAGTTGAGACCTCAACTGAAGTAGTAGTAATGGAAAGAGCTGTTCTTTCTTTATCTCTCTGGTTTATTCAAAACCAGAGTTTGGGGCTGAGGTCCGGGAGGACTGAGTGGTTTTCTAAACTGGTAGAAACCAAGAATTTCAATTCTTAATTTGGAGTCTTCTGGCATGACTCTCCCGGCAATCTTGATTCCAGCTTGTGCTTCTTCCAGCCCAGCATTTCTCATGATGTACTCTGCATATAAGTTAAATAAGTGGGGTGACAATATTCAGCCTTGACGTACTCCTTTTCCTATTTGGAACCAGTCTGTTGTTCCATGTCCAGTTCTGTTGCTTCCTGACCTCCATACAAATTTCTCAAGAGGCAGGTCAGGTGGTCTGGTATTCCCATCTCTTTCAGAATTTTCCATAGTTTATTGTGATCCACACAGTCCAAGGCTTTGGCATAGTCAATAAAGCAGAAATAGATGTTTTTCTGGAACTCTCTTGCTTTTTCCATGATCCAGCGGATGTTGGCAATTTGATCTCTGGTTCCTCTGCCTTTTCTAAAACCAGCTTGAACATCTGGAAGTTCACAGTTCACGTATTGCTGAAGCCTGGCTTGGAGAATTTTGAGCATTACTTTACTAGCGTGTGAGATGAGTACAATTGTGCGGTACTTTGAGTATTCTTTGTCATTGCCTTTCTTTGGGATTGGAATGAAAACTGACCTTTTCCAGTCCTGTGGCCACTGCTGAGTTTTCCAAATTTGCTGGCATATTGAGTGCAGCACTTTCACAGCATCATCTTTCAGGATTTGAAATAGCTCAACTGGAATTCCATCACCTCCACTAGCTTTGTTCATAGTGATGGTTTCTAAGGCTCACTTGACTTCACATTCTAGGATGTCTGGCTCTAGGCCAGTGATCACACCATTGTTATTATCTTGGTCGTGAAGATCAACTTGATGGACATGAGTTAGGTGAACTCTGGGAGTTGGTGATGGACAGGGAGGCCTGGCATGCTGCAATTCATGGGGTCACGGAGTTGGACACGACTGAGAGACTGAACTGAACAGAACTGAACTGAACTAAACTGACATGACTCTGCACTTTTGTGCCTCTGGCAGTTACATTAGGCCTGACTTTTAATGACAGGAGCAGTTTCACAATGTCATCTCTGAGCTATATTTAAGAGGGCAAGGTTGGATCACCAACATGTAATAAGATCTTTAATGAAATTGGCCCTCCTGGATTAAAAGGTTGTTTCCCAATTTTCTTAAACCAGCCTTAAATTGAGAAGGGACTACCACACAATATCAAAGGAAAAGTTGCTATAATGAATTAATATAGGAAGTACCCAGAGAAATGGCAGTGTCTTGTTGAAAAGACTTCTTAAATTTTTCTTTTATTACTGAAACTTGATAGTTAGAATACAAAAGTTGAAGAAGTTTCAGTCTGTATTTGAAACTTTTCCTCGTGGATATTTCCCCTCATGTTTAAAAAATAAAGTTACGAACTGAGGCTGTATTTTTCAAGACCTGAATCATTAAACATAACTTTGCAAATAAGACTCAGTATCAGCTATCCTTTGCTCCCATGAATGTTGGGATAAAGGAAGTAAATAAAGGATAAAACAACTTTTTCAAGGGTAATAATAATAGGGGAGAGGGGCTGGGGAAATGTTGACTTTACGCAGAACCAAAGAAGTCCTTGGATGAGAATTATACAGAGTCTGTGTCCTGTTTTAAGAGAAGCTTCCATTAATATAATGATGGCTCTTTACCGACTGCTTGTCTGATCTTTCTCTTAGAGACATAAAAAATGAGTGAAAGAGCCAACCAGTGATATAAGTGGATCTATGTGCATCATAATCAACCACACTCATCCAATGTACTCAGATATGTGAGAGGAGACGTGGGGCCAACAGTGCAGGAATAGAGAATTAATGAATGGAAACTTCTCCATCTTATCCTTTCTGCCTATAAATATAATAAATAAACATCTTTTTAAAAAAATCTGTTATTAAAGCATATTTAATGGACTTAAATTATATACATGTAGGCTGGGAAAACTGTAATAGACTACTCTTGAAATTATCCACATACACATAAGTCATTCTGCATCATGTGTTCTTAATGAGAATTCCCAAGAACTCATTAAAAATTAGTTTCATATGAGACTCAAAGGTGAAGTGTCATAAATTAGATATACAGTGCCCAAAGAAGGACTGGCGTTCTTGGGCAACAGTAAAAGGGAATGAAATAAAGAGAATTTCTAAAGTTAAAAAGACTATGATCAGTAAACTTGGCTTCCAACTATTGAATTTGTGACAAGTTGAGAGATTTTTCCTGATACCCTGGAACTGGTGACTAGCCCCCAAACCAAGACCAAATAGCTATTGAACATCTTTTGTTTTGAGAAGAACTACCAACAACTGGGGCTTCTTAAAAGGTTCTCACATTCTCTTTGCTACTCATTTGTTCTCAATCTTTATAAGCAGAAGGCTGATGGTGGGTGGAGTAGCCAGTCTTCCTGCCACTTGGCTCAGCAATGTTATGACTGCTGAGAGAACTCGAAAAAAACAGCATCCTTGCTGCACAGTCAATGCCTTTCCAAGTCTGTGGCCTACCTGCTGAGGAAACCCCAGCTATAGGGTTCACCAGTTAAGAGGAAATAGGGCAAGCAAGAGTGAAACAGTCAAAGATGTGAACAGAAGCTATAATCTCCATCAAGGAACCAGGCTTTGGGGTATTCCCCTTGCAACCTCCCCCAAGAACACTTGCATGTCCCTTGAGAAAGTCAGGTGAAGGGCTCTTGCCATACAGTCCCTGCTTTTCCCACCACTACCTACTGTGTTAATCCCCTGTATGTGGTGGGAACCCCAAGTCTGGCTTTCTCATGGGAATTCTTCTTGCCTTCATCCCAAGAATTCTGTCTCAATACCAGAAGAGTTAAAACCTAAAGGAATAAAGAGATCTTGCCTTGTTTTTTAAAGTAGTTTCCTGAAATCTAGGGTCAAACCTAGAAGAGAAGAGATGGGATTAGAATTTTTAAAAATCTTAGATGAGTTTTCGATACCCCAACATGATTAGGAAAGATGGGCTTTCACTGAGATAATACTATAGCTAATACTTTCTGAATATTCATTGAAAGGACTGATCCTGAAGCTGAAACTCCAGTATTTTGGCCACCTGATGTGAAGAACTGACTCATTTGAAAAGATCACGAAGCTGGGGAAGATTGAAGGCAGGAGGAGAAGGGGATGACAGAGGATGAGATGGTTGGATGGCATCACTGACTGAATGGCCATGAGTTTGAGTGAACTCCGGGAGTTGGTGATGGACAGGGAGGCCTGTCGTGCTGCAGTCCATGGGGTTGCAAAGAGTTAGACACGACTGAGTGACTGAACTGAACTGAATACTTCTCAAAGTTTAATGTATTAGGCACTGTGATTTAAATAGGGTAATCCAATGAATCCTCACAACAATCTCTTAAATCATTATTTTAATTGTAAAGAAACTCAATTTGCCACCTCAAAATATGTCTCTTCCACATGAGGATTATTTTACGCTGGTTGCTTTTGAAAAACAAAAATCTCAGTAAGAGCTTTTACTGCCTTCCCCTTAATAGCTTTGTAGGATATAGATAGGGGCTTATCCCAGGAAAAGACCCTGGTGCTGGGAAATATTGAAGGCAATAGGAGAAGCGGGCAGCAGAGGATGAGATGGTTAGATAGCATCACTGACTCAATGGACATGAGTTTGAGCAAACTCTGGGAGATAGTGAGGACAGGGGAGCCTGGCATGCTGCTGCAGTCCATGGGGTCGTAAAGAGTAAGACATGACTTAGCGATGCAACAACAATAACAACTTATCACAGGAAGGGAGCCATCTCCAGAGCCAACCATAACTATAAGGAGTATACAGGTTCTCAGCAAGGCCTGTTTGATCAGTTATCTCTACATCCCATTATCTCTGCATCATAATAAACATTTGTTGACCAAACATTTGTTTTTTCCCACTTTCCTATAAATTTCTTTCTTCCCCTTTGAGGTCTAAAACCCCTACCCCTTCACCTTTTAGATAAGCTGTAAGCCTCAATTGCCTGACTTATCCTGGGGTGTCATTTTTTTTATGGGACCCCCATATGTGCATAATTAAAATATCGATTTTCTCCTGTTAACATGTCTCATGTCAATTTAATTCTTAAACCAGTCAGAACGTAGAAGGGTAAGAGGAAAATATTTTTCAATACAATTATTACTCCCATTTTATAGATGTGGAAACAGATGCATTAAAAGTTAAGCAACTTTTCTGTAGTCACACAACTAGCATATGTCAGAACTAGGCAGTTCTGTTCTTCCCTATTAATCACCACAGTCTTCTACCTCTACAAAATAAGAGTTACAAAAGGAGATACAAATGAGTGTTTAAAGAAGACTGGAAAAACAAAACCATTTCATATTACTGTCCTACTGAGATCAGCTGTTCAATAAACTGATTACATGTCAACAGAATAGGCTTAATCAATTTTTAATAAAATAATGTTAATTATGAAGGGACTAGGGACCACCTACTCATCATTTTTACATATTCTCATATTTCTAGATATGAAACATTGTTATTTACTTTATCCTTTGTATTGTATTAACTGAAAATAATATAAAGTTAAATACAGCCACATTTCTTATTTAATGCTCAGTACATTCATTGGAGAAGGAAATGTCAACTCACTCCATTGTTATTGCCTGGAGAATCCCAGGGATGCGGGAGCTTGGTGGGCTGCCGTCTCTGGGGCTGCACAGAGTCGGACTCGAAGGAAGCAATTTAGCAGCAGCAGCAGATGCTCAGTAATTTTCTTTAACAATATTTAGTTAGTTCATCTAAGTTTCTAATGAAAACCCTAAATTTATTACTAATTAAGACATGAACACTTGACTTGGGAATAAATGGTCCAGTTTCTTTCAAAGAATGGAAAGAAATTTGGTTAAAAGGTACATATTCCCAACATCTCCTACATTTAAAGTCAGTTACAATGGTTTTTATCTCTAGCTCGTTGATGATAATGGGTGAGTTTTCCCAAAAGGTCTCTCAAACCTCTGATTTGCAGAATTCTGTCTGAGCTTAAACGACTCAGTTAAAAATGTACTCTTCAGAAAGAATACTCTCATCCATCTCACTGATTATCATAGATAATCTACTGCATTTAGCTAAAAGGAGAAAAATTTCAATTGCTTGATCATTCCTGTAATGCCTACCTGTGAGCCTCTATTTGTGGGCTATGTTAAGTCTCTTAGTGTAGATGTTTATTTTTTTGCTCATAATCTAAAAATAAATAGATATAAAATGTAAAGCTTCTCGTGTGTTGTTTCCTCTCCTTATTAACTGGTGAGCCAGTACTTCCTTCGGCCTTGCTATTGTTTCAAGTGTGTTATGAAAAGCAGGCAGGTTCCTTCTTCTCCTCACTGACCTGCTCTAATTGGAACTCATTTTGTGTCCCGGCCTCTCTGACCACCCCCCAGGCTTCTGCTGTTTCCTTCCTCTTGTCCTTGCTGATCTGCCCTTGTTCTATCCAGCTGATAATTGTTTTTGCATTAGATCTTAAAAACAGTCCAGTGCTCTACAGGCGACCTCCTACTGTTTTCTTATCTTTCTTCTCTTCAGCATGGGTATCTCTATGCTTTGCCTTTAATACTGTCGTTTTTTGTTGTTGTTGTTTAACTTTTAAAGAAATTCCCAGAACTAGTTTTCACCACTTTTCCTCTGAGTGTCAGTGTCCAGTGGAGAGTCCCCTCAAACACGCTAAGCTCAGCCATGACTGTTTTAATCCCTCTCTGAACTGTGATCCTTGGTATCTCCCTCTTCTTTAGTATCTGTCATCAGCTCCACCCCCAACTACAAGTGTCTGAACAGCTAACCCAGAACTGTAATTACTCTACTTGCCATGTACTGAATTACTGATGTGCTTGTAGCCCCTTCCATGGAAAGTCATTTGTGTAACTTCAACCAAATATTATTCCATTGTGATGAGTCCAAGAAAGTACAACTAAAGCTATATAATACAGAACATTTTCTCCCAATGGCTGTATTTTATAAAATCTGGTTATTTTTTCTAATAAATGTCCTTTTATAAAGGTCCCTTTTCTTTATCCCAGTTCAGCTAATCATTTTGTTTTTATTTGCATACTTATAAGCAGCTTTAGACATACACAGCACTGTCAGAGCAGTAAAGAGAACTGAAATCAAAACATGATATGGTATTTGTCCCAAGAGCTTACAATCTATTTTTGAATTTTCAGTATTTTTCAAAACTGCCCTAAATGAGCCTCTAGGCAAAAGCCTGAATATACGATAGTATTAAAATTGCCATAACTGCAGAACCCGGACAACTCAGAAATAAATTTATTTTATCCCAGACAGAGCCATCAGGGTTGTGAATATGTAAATAGTTTCCGTCCTTTCATACCTGAATGAATGGACTATGTCTTGCAGAAAACTGCTTGGTTTGAGAGATTTAACTAAGACAGGAATGCAAGAATTTTCTTGGGACAAACAGGATTACACCATTTCAAAAATGTATGAATATATCCCAGTCACCGAACTTAACATTAGTTGGTTGGATTTTCTTGCTGTATTTCTGGGTGACTTTCGAATACAGCAGTGAGTAAAAATCATAATCATCAGGGAATTCTTTGGTGGAGGGGAATGGTGGTATGTAAACCCAGAAATCTTGGGACAAACAAGCAAGTGGAAACCTAGGATTACATACCCAGTGTTTTTTTATGAGAAACTTTGCTGAAGCCACTCAGGGCCAAAAATATCTCCAAAGATGACTGCCTATAAGCATATGCATTAAAAATTAAGAGAAATAAGAATTTTAAGCTCTCTGAGGGCAGGAAATACTTTCTATTTTGGTGGAGACTATGTTCTGGTCGCTGTTAGGTACATAATCATCCTGTCTTCCATGTGGCTCTCACCTAATCTGTGACTTACAGCTGCAGCACCTTCCTGCCCTGGGTGCTCTCAGCCCCCAGTCCTCCCCACTCTGGTCACCCGCTAGCAGAAATCCTATGTTACCCTCAGGTACTGCAACTACATCTCTGACTGCACCGCCAGACTATGAATTCTTGGATGGTGTCTTTGAGTCCTCAATCCCCAGGGCTTTGCACAGAGCCTGACACAAAATAGGTTTTTCAATAAATGCCGGTTGATTGAATAGATGAATTAAGGGATGGATAGATGGATGGAATTAATTGAACTGAACTAATCATAAATGGTAATTTTATGTTCTAAGCTTAATCACTGCTTGCTCTAACTCTCTCAGGAAATCTATTCATGTTCCTCATTTCTTTTCTCCCTAAACACACAGGCATCAATTGAATCATTTTAAAGGGTGCTGTGCTGATTAGAAATCCTTCTTTTGCTCCCAAAATAGAAATTGTACAAGTTCTGCATGTGCATCGCCGAATATTTTATTGTACACTGTTAGCTACTGTTGTGCCACTTCAGATTTAAAATATATAAATGGACAACTTTGCTATTTGGTTCTATTGTAATTATTCAGATAGCCTTAATGTCTTTTTTTTTTTTCCTCTTTGAACATGTCTCTATCAAAAGAGAATCATCTTTCAAAACACTCTGAAAGAATTTACAGTATTTCAGAGATTAAAAAAAGATTCATTTAATTCCACTTTGCATCTATAGAATGTTACTTCTGCTTGTATTAACAGTGAGCTTATTAATAGAATTTTTCTATGCCTCTAGGCCAGGTATACTGTTAGATGTATGAGCTATATGAGGATAAGAACAAAGGAAGGGTTAGTATCTAACCTCATGGATCCCACAGATCTAGTGATCCTGGATGGCTAGATAATGTTCTGGAAGCTTCCAAGTCAGGGGCACAAATGTAAAGGTATCCATCCCTCTCTCCCTGTGCCTTGCTCTTCACTGGTGTTTGGCGTATTATTTCACCAGCCCCAGGCATAGGCTACCATCTGCAAACTACTGCTATCCACCACACACCAAGTCTTACATAAAATGGAAAACTGAGCTCTCATTCAACAAAATAATTATTGAATAACTCTTAGGGCAAAATGCAGAGCACCAGAGGCATAAGGCAGTTTTACATCAGTCTTTTAATGTCTTCCTGTCAAGCTACAGGATGGGGAGGGGGGTGGCTGGGGGATCAGGAAATAGGTGCTTGTCAAGAAGAACACAATTGAAGTTAGAAACCAGAATCAACTATTAAAAACAATTAAATCAGAATTTTTTATGTTACATGGAAAATCATTCATGCTTTACCTTCTCGTAAAAGAAAAATCACAATGAATATAAATTTATGGTAACACAGATAGATGGTAAAAGAAAGACATGTTTTCCATTTTGTTTCCCTTGAAGCATACATATGAATTTAATTGTACAAAGTCAGTGGTGTCAAGAAAGTAGTAAGTGAGTTTTGTTTGCAAAATTTCCATTTGCAAATGGAGCCCATTATAGGAACATAGAGGGATTTATTGGATAATCTTCTAGATAACTAAATGATAGTTTAATTTCAAGTATATATATAGTCATTTTCTCACCAAGAATAACTTTCTTTTCCTTGAATATCTGGCACACTGTGCTTTTTGGTCATTAAATAAGTAGAACGTACAAATGTGTTCTTGATGTTTTACTAAAGGCAATTCACCAAAAGTCTTAAAGAAATAAAGCAGTGACCTGTAGTAAAGTGTCATATTTTAACACAAGACTTCGTTGCCATAATGGGGAAATTTATCTTGCTTTAAACCATAGATTATCATGGATTCATTCTCTTTGAATGACATGAAACATGATCCAGGACTCTCCTTGGCCCTCCTATGGGAAATTCAGTTGAAATGAAATCAGTTACTGTCTTCTTATTCAATTTCTAAAACTCAAGAAAAGGTTAGATTTGGGAGTGGTCTGCTCTCACTTGAAACACAGTGTATGTGAAATATGAAGGGAATAAAAAAGACCTTCGTTTGAAACTTTCATACTGGAAGATGAGTGCTCACACATATTTACTAATGGTAGAGCAGCTTTCATCGTAAGGTTCCTCTTTTGAATTCTGCCTAAATCAGCAGTGATCAGAATTGCTACCAAGCAGTGAATCCATGAAAAAATCTAAGAAAACTAATCATCTCTCACACTGCTGAATTGTTGGCACAATGGGCAACCCACATGGCAAGGACAGAGTAAACACAGGCCCAAAGAAGAAATTAACCTTTTAGCAATTTTGTTTTTCCTTCTACAACACTCAGAGATGGCAGGACAGTAATAGTGTCAGGATGCTACCCATCAATAAGGCTTGGTTAAATCTAGCATTTCTACATCTAGACCTAAATTTAACTATTGAAGTGCAATCATTTATCTAATTCTCATGTTGTGAAACACTGGGGGAAAGGTCATTCTTTGGGTCAGTTAAGCAGAAACTTTAGGATACATGCATGTATCCTAAAAGTATGGAAAGTAATCAGGCAATAAAATTAACAAAAAAAAAGATTAAAATTCAAACAATGGAAACAGTGACAGAATTTATTTTATTGGGCTCCAAAACTACTCCAGATGGTGACTGCAGCCAAGAAATTAAAGGATGCTTGCTTCTTGGAAGAAAAGCTATGACAAAACTAAACAGCATGTTAAAAAGCAGAGAAATTACTTTAACAACAAAGGTCCATCTAGTCAAAGCTATGGTTTTTCCAGTAGTCATGTATGGATGTGAGAGTTGGACCATAAAGAAAGCTGAGCGTCGAAAAACTGATGCTTTTCAACTGTGGTGTTGGAGAAGACTCTTCAGAGTTCCTTGGACAGCAAGGAGATCCAATCAGTCCATCCCAAAGGAAATCAGTCCTGAATATTCGTTGGAAGGACTAAAGTTGAAGCTGAAGCTCCAATACTTGAACTACCTGATGCTAAGAACTGAGTCATTGGAAAAGACCCTGGTTCTGGGAAAGATTGAAGTTAAGAAGAGAAGGGGATGACAGAGGATGAGATGGTTGGATGGCATCATCGACTTGATGGACATGAATTTGTGCAAGCTCCACGCATTGATGATGGACAGGGAAGCTTGGCATTCTGCAGTCCATGGGGTCCCAAAGAGTTGGACACCACCAAACGACTGAACTGAATTGAATAACATGTAAAAAGAAACCTCTAGAAAAGTTTATAGTAAGAAAAATTACTTCCACCTCTCATGCTTCAATAAATGCAACAGGGAGAAAAATCTAGGTTATGTCTTCAGTTCAGTTCAGTCGCTGAGTCATTTCCAACTCTTTGTGACTCCATGGACTGCAGCACAGCAGGCCTCCCTGGATCACCAACTCCCAGAGTTTACTCAAACTTGTGTCCATTGAATTGGTGATTCCATCCAACCATCTCATCCTCTGTTGTCCCCTTCTCCTCCCGCCTTCAATCTTTTCTAGCTTCAGGGTCTTTTCAAATGAATCAGTTCTTTGCATCAGATAGCCAAAGTATTGAAGTTTCAGCTTCATCATCAGTCCTTCCAGTGAATATTCAGGACTGATTTCCTGTAGGATGGACTGGTTGGATCTTCTTGCTGTCCAAGGGATTCTCAAGAGTCTTCTCCAACACCACAGTTCAAAAGCATCAGTTCTTTGGCACTCAATTTTCTTTATAGTCCAACTCTCACATCCCATCCATACATGATTACTGGAAAAAACATCGCTTTGACTAGATGGACCTTTGTTGGCAAAGTAATGTCTCTGCTTTTTAATACTCTGTATAGGTTGGTTAAAACTTTTCTTCCAAGGAACAAGAGCCTTTTAATTTCATGGCTGTGGTCACCATCTGCAGTAATTTTGGAGCCACCCCCCCCCGTCCCCCCAAAAAAGTCTGTCACTGTTTCGACTGTTTCCCCATCTATTTGCCATGAAGTAATGGGACTAGATGCCAAGATATTAGTTTTCTGAATGTTGAGTTTTAAGCCAGCTTTTTCACTCTCCTCTTTCATTTTCATCAAGAGGCTCTTTAGTTCCTCTTCACTTTCTGCCATAGGGTGGTGTCATCTGCATATCTGAGGCTATTGATATTTCTCCTGGCAATTTTTCATTCCAGCTTCTGCTTCATTTAGCCCAGCGTTGCTCATGATGTACTAAGTTAAATAAGTAGGGTGACAATATGCAGACCAGACCTACTCCTTTCCCTGTTTGGAATCTGATCACATGGACCATAGCCTTATCTAACTCAATAAAACTATGAGCCATGCCATGTAGGGCCACCCAAGACGGATGGGTCATGGTGGAGAGTGGACTAAACGTGGTCCACTGGAGATGGGAATGGCAAACCACTTAAGCATTCTTCCCTTGGGAACCCCATGACCAGTATGAAAAAGCAAAAAAGACAGGACTGAAGGATGGACTCCCCAGGTCAGTAGGTGCCCAGTATGCTACTGGAGATCAGTGGAGAAATAACTCCAGAAAGAATGAAGAGACAGAGCCAAAGCAAAAACAATACCAAGTTGTGGATGTGACTGGTAACAGAAGTAAAGTCTGAAGCTGAAAAGAGCAATATTGCATAGGTACCTGGAATGTTAGGTCCATGAATCAAAGTAAATTGTGAGTGGTCAAATAGGAGATGGCAAAAGTGAACATTGACATTCTAGGAATCAGAGAACTAAAATGGACTGGAATGGGTGAATTTACCTCCTAAGACCATTATATCTACTACTGTGGGCAAGAATCCCTAAGAAGAAATAGAGTAGCCATCATAGTCAACAAAAGAGTCTGAAATTCAGTACTTGGATGCAATCTCAAAAAAGACAGATTGAACTCTTCATTTCCAAGGCAAACCATTCAATATTACAGTAATCCAAGTCTATGCCATGAACAGTAACGCTGAAGAAGCTGAAGCTGAACGGTTCTATGAAGACCTACAAGACCTTTTAGAACTAACACCCAAAAAAGATTTCCTTTTAATATAGGGAACTGAAATGCAAAAGTAGAAAGTAAAGAGATACCTGGAGTAACAGGCAAATTTGGCCTGGAAATACAGAATGAAGCAGGGCAAAGGCTAATGCACTGGTCATAGCAAACACCATCTTCCAACAACACAAGGAAAGGCTCTACACATGGACATCACCAGATGGTCAATAGCAAAATCAGATGGATTATATTCTTTGCAGCCAAATATGGAGAAGCTCTATACAGTCAGCAAAAACAAGACTGGGAGCTGACTGTGGCTCAAATCATGAACTCCTTATTGCCAAATTCAGACTTAAATTGAAGAAAGTAGGGAAAACCACTAAACCATTCAGGTATGCTGCTGCTGCTAACCTAAATCAAATCCCTTAGGATTATACAGTAGAAGTGAGAAATAGATTCAAGGGATTAGATCTGATAGACAGAGTGCCTGAAGACCTATGGATGGAGGTTCATAACACTGTACAAGAGGCAAGGATCAAGACCATCCCCAAGAAAAAGAAATGCAAAAAAGCAAAATGGTTGTCTGAGGCGTCCTTACAAATAGCTGTGAAAAGAAGAGAAGCGAAAGGCAAAGGAGAAAAGGAAAGAGATACCCAATTGAATGTAGAGTTCCAGAGAATAGCAAGAGAGATAAGAAAGTCTTCCTAAGTGATCAATGCAAACAAATAGAAGAAAACAATAGAATGGGAAAGACTAGAGATCACTTTAAGAAAATTAGAGATACCAAGGGAACATTTCATGCAAAGATAGGCACAATAAAGGACAGAAATGGTATGAACCTAACAGAAGCAGAAGATATTAAGAAGAGGTGGCAAGAAGACACAGAACTATACAAAAAAGATCTTCACAACCCAGATAATCACGATGGTGTGATCACTCACCTAGCCAGACATCCTGGAACTCGAAATCAAGTGGGCCTTAGGAAGCATCACTACAAACAAAGCTAGTGGAGGTGATGAAATTCTAGTTGAGCTATTTCAAATCCTAAAAGATGATGCTGTGAAAGTGCTGCACTCAATATGCCAGCAAATTTGGAAAACTCAGCAGTGGCCACAGTACTGGAAAAGATCAGTTTTCATTCCAATCTCAAAGAAAGGCAAAACCAAAGAATGTTCATTCAGTTCAGTTCAGTTCAGTCGCTCAGGCGTGTCTGACTCTTTGCAATCCCACGAAGCGCAGCACGCCAGGCCTCCGTGTCCATCACCAAATCCCAGAGTTTACTCAAACTCATGTCCATCGAGTCGGTGATGCCATCCAGCCATCTCATCCTCTGCCATCCCCTTCTCCTCCTGCCCCCAATCTCTCCCAGCATCAGGGTCTTTTCCAGTGAGTCAACTCTTCGCATGAGGTGGCCAAAGTACTGGAGTTTCAGCTTTAGCATCAATCCTTCCTACCCTACAATTGCACTCCTCTCACACGCTAGCAAAATAATGCTCAAAATTCTCCAAGCCAGGCTTCAACAGTATGTGAACTATGAACTTCCAGATGTCCAAGCTGGATTTAGAAAAGGCAGAGGGTCTAGAGATCAAATTGCCAACATTCATTGGATCATCGATAAAGCAAGAGAGTTCCAGAAAACATCTGCTTCTGCTTTGTTGACTACACCAATGCCTTTGACTATGTGGATGACAACAAACTGTGGAAAATTCTTATAATATATGGGAATACCAGACCACCTGGGCTGCCTCCTGATAAAACTGTATGCAGGTCAAGAAGCAACAGTTAGAACTGGACATGGAACAACAGACTGGGTCTTCAGAGACTTAGAGAAATGCACTGTTTGTGGATGGAGGAAATGCAGGGTAAAATGGGGGTATTATGGTCAAGGTTACTATGTGGTTTCTATGGGTTTATTATGCAGGACAAAAACAACAAACATTTAAAATTTCTTCATCTCCTACTACTTGATTGTCTTTATCCCTATTCAGTTTCTCCCTGCTTCCTTCAGCCTCTAAGTAAGATTGCCCAAAGGAAATCGAACAGCAATGTCCGGGAACTTTAGGAGCAGGGAAGAACTTTCTCAGAAGCCTTAAAATGGGGGCAGAGCCCTATGAAAACTTTGAGTAAGAGGCATTTATTCCCCCAACAATCACAGGAGGTTTCGCTCTCTTCTACAGAGTATGATGCTGAGGTTCCAAGAAATGAGTAAGTAACCTTGTTAAGGTTGAAGGGAATCAGAATACATCACCCTAAAATACACCACTTCAGTGGAAGGATTATCTTGAGTTGAATGCAATTGAGAAGAAACAGACTTAAAAATAGCTTTCCACTCTGGCCTCCTCTTATTCACATACACTGGACTTTTCATCAGCCCAGAGATGGGCACCAAGGGGTATCATAACAAACCTTACAGACAATTCTTTTCCATTAGCGTTCTTGTATATTTACCTTCCCACAGTTGGCCATCCCAAAAGCCTACAACTCTTTTTTCTTGTCACTTTTTTCCAGTTTATTGTTCTTTGTTATAATGGTACATAAGCCCTAAATTCCAGCCACTTCTTTTGGCTGTGAAGAAAGCACAAATTCTGTGAAGCTTCCATATGTGTATTATGTAATAAACCATTTATCCTACTAATCTGCCTTTTGTCCGTTTAATTTGCATTGTCCCAGAGACTGAACATAAAAACCTAGAACAGAAAGTAAGAGAAAGTATGTTCCCTTCTGTAGAAGTTTGTGTGTCTGGTAGGTGCCCAGATTCGAGCACAGATTAAACTGATTCCAAGCCAATGACCTTCTCTACACTAAATGTCTTCCCTTTGCATGGGTAAGAAGGTATGTGGTGTGTACTGCAGCTGAAGCGCAGGGTAAAACAGGAACGGAAGTATTCCTAAGAAGGGATCAATAACAGAGAGTTAGAATATCTTAGTAGGAATAAAAGGAAGTGTTGTCAACTAGTCTTCCTCCAGCATCTTTAGAAAGGAAGAATATTAGATCCTAAAAGTTAGCAATGGGAAATGGAGTGCAAAGTGGTGATTTAAGTCACATGATGCAGAAGCCAAAGGAAATGTCTTGCAACTATGATGGCATAGAAACCTGTTGGAGTCAAGCTGCAAAGGTATGAATAAATGTCCCCCAGTTTGCCAACCTAGGCTCCACTGGTGCTGTTTCTCAGCTCATTCTCCACATGTCTGGGTACCACTTTGCTGCTTGCAGTGGTCCCAAGATGATCCATCTGGAGCCTGCTTTTTCAGTTGTACAACAGGGGGACAGCACCTCCCCAGTGTTGATGCAGCAAGTACAATAAACACACTAGTGCCTAAGTGAAGCCTGCTCTTTTCTCTCATGTAATCAGAATAATCAGGGGAGGAGGTAAAGGGGGAAGAAAGCACCGAAAAAGTGAAAACTCAGGAGACCCATTACTTCAACTATCTGAAGTACTTTGCAAAAGACATAAATACATCTAAAATATATTTCCTAATATTTATAGGCTTTTTAAAAACACATCTCTTAGGAATCAAGAGAGTAGCTTTACCTTTTCAGTAAAGCTGTCTCATTTCCATGTCAGCAATTATTGTCTAAGAATGAGAAAGAGAGAATACCACATTCAGGCATGTTTTGATTGCGTTTATTTCTTCTGTCTTCATCTGTCATCTTCAAGCTCACCTCTTGTGATTTAATGACTTAACTTTGCTTATGGCAAAGGTTCAATGTACATTTTATTTAAGCTGAGAATTCAGTGCTTAAAAAGAGACCTAAGCAAAACATTTTACAGACTATTCCTGAGAGAGCTCAGAATTAAACTGTTAAATGTTCTACTATAATGAAATTTTGTTAAAATCAGCAGGGAAGTTGATGTTCGCATTTTACCAGTTTTTCTAGGTGCATTTTTTTAAATGCATGGGAAGCATAATTAGAAGCCTCTACAGGTGGAAAATCTACAGTACATTTTATCAGAATGTGAGTGCTCAGTTGTGTCCAACTCTTTGTAACACCATGGGCTATAGCCCACCAGGCTCCTTTGTCCATGGAACCTTCCAGGTAAGGATATTAGAGTGGCTTGCCATGTCCCAACCCAGGGATTGAACCCTTGTCTCCTGCATTAGCCAGAGGATTCTTTACCACTGCACCACCTGGGAAGCCCTATTTAATCAGAATGGTGCACTTTACTTTGAAATTTTTAGAGCATTTTACAGAGATGTTCTATTAGCAATAATAACTAGCACAACTTTACATACTTTAACAAAGAACTGTGTGTAAAAGAGAGAAAGCACTTACAAAATTAACTAGAACTAGACTTAGGGAACACTGTCCCCATTATCTCAGTCACTGGAGCATACATGCATGCTAAGTCACTTCAGTCATGCCTGCCTCTTTGCTACCCTATGGACTGCAGCCCACCAGCCTCTTCCGTCCATGGGATTCTCCAGGCAGGAATACCAGAGTAGGTTGCCATGCCTTCCTCCAGGGTCTCTTACCAACCCAGGGATCAAACCTGAGTCTCTTATGTCTCCTGCATTGGCAGGTGGGTCCTTTACCACTAGCGCCACCTGGGAAGTGCCTCAATTACTGGTAAATAGGTGCAAGTAGGTCAACATTTCGGAGAAGGCAATGGCACCCCACTCTAGTACTCTTGCCTGGAAAATTCCATGGATGGCGGAGACTGGTAGGCTGCAGTCCATGGGGTCTCTAAGAGTCGGATACAACTAAGTGACTTCACTTTCACTTTTCACTTTCATGCATTGGAGAAGGAAATGGCAACCCACTCCAGTGTTCTTGCCTAGAGAATCCCAGGGATGGGGGAGCCTGGTGGGCTGCCGTCTATGGGGTCGCACAGAGTTGGACACGACTGAAGTGACTTAGCATCAGCAGGTCAACATTTATATCTTATATGTTAGAAGGTATACAAGGATGGAAAAATGTATACTGGGTAGAGAGACTGGAATTTACATTTTCAGAGTGCTTTTCAGTCTTACAGAGAAGTTTACAAGTAGTTCATCATTTAATTCCCATTACAGTTCTCGCCTTACATTAGAGATAAGGCAGCTCAGATTAGGAAGAACAGAGCTTTGCTTGAGATCCTCTACATGGTGACTGTCACCCACACCCTTTTGAGTCCAGGGACTCTCCTCTGTTCCTTGGCTACCTGCTGGGCTTCCCCATGAAACTTCCGTGTGATGGAGCCAGTCACCTCAGTTTTCTGAACTGCCTCTGTGAATTGAGGTAGTTTTTCCAGATAACTAATTCACTTTCTCCCAAAGCTATATGAACTTTACAAAGTGGTCTAAATTCTACTCTAATCAGGAGGAAAAGACTCTAAGTTGCAACCTAAGCAAAATGTGTGCTTTGTGAGAGAAAAGAATTATGACTTTTATAAACAGTCATACCACTTTATAGAATGCTGAGGTCCCTGAAGACAACTGGCTGAGGCTCTTTCCTCTTCCCTCCTCCCTTTTGATTGTTATGCATAAAACAGAGCAAAAAACTTCCCTCTAGAAAGTGCTTAGGGGTATCCTATTTGTACACTGGTACAGTAGTATTTAAACTAACTCATGAACTACTTATGGCAGATGAAAATAATTTAGGGAGATATATCATCTTTTAAAAATAAAATAGAACTTAATAAAAATATCAGAGTATATCCTATTAAGAAAAATTAGTCAAATTTAGAAGAAATGAGTAAAATATTTGGGCACTATGCTTTTGAACATTATATGAGGGTATCATTTGAGAGGTCTGAACAAGTATTACCTAAATGAATAAACTTTGACTCTGCTACTAATGTAAAGTCCCAGATTCGGTGAAAGTACACATTAACTTGTAGGTTTTGTACAGTAGCTACGCTAATAATTTCTGTCCTGTAGAAAAAATAACTATTTTTTTTTTCATGTATTCATTCACCAATTTTTTTTTACTTTACAATATTGTATTGGTTTTGCCATACATCAACATGAATCCACCATGGGTGTACACGTGCTCCCCATCCTGAACTCCCCCGTTCCTCCTCCCTCCCTGTACCATCCATCTGGGTCATCCCAGTGCACCAGCCCCAAGCATCCTGTATCATGCATTGAACCTGGACTGGCGATTCATTTCATATATGATATTACACATGTTTCAATGCCATTCTCCCAAATCATCCCACCCTCTCCCTCTCCCACAGAGTCCAAAAGACTGTTCTATACATCTGTGTCTCTTTTGCTGTCTCACATACAGGGTTATCATTACCATCTTTCTAAATTCCATATATATGTGTTAGTATACTGTATTGGTGTTTTTCTTTCTGGCTTACTTCACTCTGTATAATAGGCTCCAGTTTCATCCACCTCAGTAGAACTGATTCAAATGTATTCTTTTTAATGGCTGAGTAATACTCCATTGTGTATATGTACCGCAGCTTTCTTATCCATTCATCTGCTGATGGACATCTAGGTTGCTTCCATGTCCTGGCTATTATAAACAGTGCTGCGATCAACCCTGGGGTACATGTGTCTCTTTCAATTCTGGTTTCCTTGGTGTGTATGCCCAGTAGTGGGATTGCTGGGTCATAAGGCAGTTCTATTTCCAGTTTTTTAAGGAATCTCCACACTGTTCTCCATAGTGGCTGTACTCTTAGAGTTGATTGTACAATAGCACATTGGCTAGTTTTATATCTAACTTAGCTATTTTAATATCTTATTGTCTATAAATACTCAGCTTCTCAAATAATCTTTTAACTAATCTCAACATTGTATTGGTTTCCTCAATAAGTAATAAGCTGAATGAAATATATATATATATAAAATTAGGGATTAGGGTTTCATTTTATTTTTTGTAGAAAAATTATATCTTTTTTAAAATATTAAACTTTGACAATCCTATGAAATAAGGATAAGTACTGTTTTGTAAAACTTTGGTTTCAATTGTAGTGAAAGTGAAGTCGCTCAGTTGTGTCTGACTCTTTGCGACCCTGTGGACTGTAGCCCACCAGGCTCCTCCATCCACGGGGTTCTCCAGGCAAGAATACTGGAGTGGATTGCCATTTCCTTCTCCATACTCAATTGTAGTATAGATATGAATATAAGAGGTCACCCTGTAAATTGTATTTCTTTGTGGATCTTGTTCAAAAGAGTTTGAAAGCTTCTGAATTAGAAATTTTATCCCATGACTTCTTGAATCACCTCTATTTCTCCAATTCAAATGATTCTGTGTTATTGCTTCTCCTTATTTTTCATTTAAGTGTCAGTCAACCAATATTTTTTTCATGCTTCTCTAAGAATTATTTGCAAGAAGTCTAAATCCTGGGAGTAATTTTTAAAGTAACCAAAGTGTCAGACAACGGAGAACAAATCTCTTCCTGGGGTGGACAGTGCACTGCGGTATGAATTGGTGGTTAGGCCTGAAGCAGCAGCAGACTGTCAATTGCTCAAAGGAAGCGCTGCTCTATGGCCAGATGATTTGCAGGGAGAGGCTTGAAAAATGTCAGAAAAAGGGTGAGAGCACAGAGATTACAAACCCAAAGTAAATACAGTGGTGGCACAAGTCGTTTATTGACTTAGCACAAAATATCATGCGGCATTTTACAATAACAGCAAGATAACTACATGGGAATTCAATTCATAAATAACTGGAACACCAGTAATAAAGATGGGAAATCAGGACACAAGTAGGCTATATTAAAGCCACAGCAAGAGGCCTGGTTTGGGATTTTCTCATTCAGACTTGGGTTCCATCTGCCTGTTGGCAACATTTTAACTTTGGCTTCTACAAAAGGCTTCCTTGTGGCTTTTCTACTGGGAACAGTTTCTCTTCTGAGTTTCAACCAAAACAAGTGGGATGCAAAAGGTTGGTGAAATTTTGATTGAAAACTATGTGGCTTTTTCAGTTATTTGAGAATCTGCAATCAGAAATTACATTGTTCTAAGGAAGAAAAAAAATAATGCAGTGAATTGCAAGTGGTAATATGGCAGATGCTTTGGAATTTGCCCTGATTTGTCATAAAATAGCATTGTTTTGCATAGAGTCATCTTAACATTTCAGTTGAAATTTGTCGTTCTTGCTGTTGTTTAAGAAAAAGTTCTCATTCACATTTTCTTTTTTCATGAGGTAACCCAGAACACCTGTATCAGCAATAGGACAGATTCTAAATCTAAAATTTTGACAGTGGGTAAACTGGACAGATAGCATTATGTAAAGTTCTTCAGCATCATGATTCATTCCTGTTATCAGAAAACAGTAAATAGCCACAATTATTGAGATAGAAAGCTTGACATGTTATATAAAATACCTTTCTGATAACAGGAATTATGTATTACTTTCAGTATATTGTAGCAGAGATGCTATTTAACTACATCTGTGGTCTAGTTGTTTTTCTCTTGCCAATGACTAGTCATATGACCTTTCATTGATCAAATCAACCTTCTCGCTTCAATCTGCTCAATTCACAGATGAAACAAGGAGTTCAATTTCCATACTTAGACAAATAATAATAATAAATAAGTGAAATAATATAACTGAGTGTGTTTACAGGTTATAACATGCTGGAAAATATGTTTTAACACATATATTAAGAAATATTTTATGTTCATATTTGATGTTTCAGTTAATGTGTTTATGGTTTACAATGTTAAACTTCAAGATTACAATGGATGTCCATCAAAAAGTTATTAGCTTGGCAATATAAAGTTTAAGCAAAATTCCTGATTTCTTAGAATTCATTAAAATTTGAACAGCTATTTAGGAGTTAAAGGTCTCAAAAGCAGATTTAATAAAATGTACATCTAATCAAGTCAACAATGCTACACAGGATTCCCCAAAGTCAAACATTCTTAAAAGGAGAAAACAAATCTCGTGACAAACCTAGTGAGTTTCTCCTGAAAACTGAAGAGTTTTTGCAGTTTTCACAGGTTGGAAAAGGTAAGATTATATGAGGTTAAAAAATATTTGAGGGCACAGAATTTAACATAGTATCTTTCATTATACAAAAAAAAAAAAAAAAAAGCCAACCTGAAAAATTATATATGATATCCAATTTATTACCTAATGGCTTGGAGAAGAGACAGGGACAGTTAGCCCTCTGACAAGCCACTCTTTAACTATGGAAACAAGCAATAAAAGGAAATTAATGCTCTCAGGTGGCAAGCAATGGTTTGGAACTTTATAACCCACAGAAACAACCAATTTTCTACTTCTCTGAAGACAGAGCTTCCATTAGGTCAACAAAGCATGACTCCTACAGCTGCCCCACAACCACACGCTGACCAGATGGCATCTGCCATAGAAGGATTTACGTATACAGAAGGCTTTAGTATAGGAACAAAGATTTCACAGTGCCTGTAAAATACGGATTGTGGCAGAGTAGTTCAGAGTCTGCTCCCTAGATTTGCCATAGATTTATCAAAGTTTCTTGAATAGTGAATAAACCACATGCCGCCCAGCTTTAAAGCAAGCACCATTGATCCATTACTGCATTTTGAAAAACAAAAAAACATATGTATGAATATCTCTGCAGGTGATGGTTTGATCTAGACTAGGTTGAAGTGTTAAGAAAACGGTATTTACAACAAAATCTTTAAGAAATTAATGTTGTAAATATACCTGTGAAAATGCTTGTGGTGCATAAAAGAACAATTTTTGACTTGGCTCTGACTCCTTGAAAAAAAAACAGATTTTATTGGTTTATTAAGGCAGACAAGACAGACCTTCTCTCAGAATACATATATATATATGCATTAATTTTTTTTTCTTTGTACAGATACATGCCAAAACTATATCTCTTTAAAGGTACCTCATAATAATTAATAATATTTACAAGACTGTGCATAAGCCTCACAACACATAACTCTGTAAAATGAGTACTACAGCCTATTTTATATACCTCAAAACTCAAAATTTCAAAAAGTACAATAGTCTTCCTTATGATTGCTTAGCTTATGACTACTAGAACCAATATCAAATTTCATTCAAAAGCAAATGAGCTTTAATTTAGAAAATACTTTTGTATATATTAATCTGAATTACTAAAGTTGCACTATATTTATCTGGGTTGATATTTCAAGGATATATACTGAACTATAAACCTAGTAATTTTCAAATATTTTTACCCTTTGTCAAAGACAGACTATGCATGCTTCTCTAGAAGAAATATTTGAAAATAGCACACCAAGCCTAATTATTAACACCAGTGAGGCAAAGAGTTGCTACAATTTTTTAAGAATGTGTCAGTGGCCAGAGTATCCAAAAGAAAACCTTAATTTAATGACAATCAATTTCTTCCAGCTTCTTCCTCTCAGAAGGTATGAGAAAGGTCTTTCTTGTTTCATTGTTCCCTTCCTACAATAAGCAGAAAGGATATCAATTATTTTTGCCAGACAGGCTGTCACTGCCCCTGGTAAGTAAATACATTTTCAGAAGGCTTCATCTGAAAGGAAGTAAAATATATGTCACTTTCCTAATCAGCTGTCAGGAATCTTTTATTCTAACATGTTTTCAGAGAGGAAGATAGAATTGCCATTTTAGAAAAGTGATGGAAACTTTGGGTATTTTCTGAAAAAAAAAAAAAAAAAGTCAAAAAAAGATTGTCTTCAAACATGTGGCCACAGAGACAAAGTGCTTTTCCTTTTCCAGAGAAGAATAAAAGAAAATAAAAAGAGTTAGAGGGAGTGTCTAATTTTATTCTGAAGTGTGACAAAAATGGCAAGCAATAAATCATTAAGTATCCGATTTGGATAAATAAGAGAGGACCAAGAGATCTTGTTACTAACTGCATGGGTAATTATTATACATTTATGGTACTGGGTTTGGGGTGTTTCATTCACAAAAGGCAGGCTTGAGCCAAACTGTTGAGGGCTCTTCATGCTTGAATAACTTGAAGGACAAACAGACAAATAAAAGCAAACAGTCCACTCCGTGTCTCTTGTGCCCCTAAATTGTGCTCTATATTTACATGTTCAAGAATGAAATGTGAATGTGTTCCTCCTAAAAGAATACAGATAGTCAGAGACCACCCAAGAAAACAGAATAAACACAGAAGCTCAATGAATTGTTTCTTTTGATCAATCTTATTAACAGTAAGCAAAATGAGAGATAACAAGAAAAATATTGACAACTGTCATTCTGTATACCTAACACCCTTGGTGCTTCATCACACATTGAAGAGGGGAAAAAAGAGACAATTTGGAGCCCATTCTGGTCAATCTAACACACAAAACAAAAAGTAAGGGCAAAGACAAGAAGGAAAATAGTAAATACAAATTTATAAGCAGTGTTGCCAATATCTGGTTTCCCTTCATATTTTGTTTGCCTATAAAACAAAATTCAGTTTTACTGTGATTCTGTAACTTAAACCACTTTAATAGGAGAGTGAATTTTTGTGCTGCACTGTGACATGATGATGCTGTGAAACTGCAAAATATTGGCTCCTTCTCTGATCTGAATTCTTTCATGGCTTTAAAGTGGTGGATAACTTCTCAGGAAAGTGGGCTAAGGACAAATGAAATTATTTTAGCTTGACATATTTATTTCTAAAACTAGAAATAGAATTTTTCTCTTTGCTATGTCAGGTTGGTTTTCCTGCACCTATTCATTTAATCATTGATTCTGTTCTATTCCTGACAGTCACAGCTGTCAAAAATACTCTTAAAATTGTCAATCTTTGGTCAAGATGAAAATCTGAAGATTAACGAAGACAGCAAAACTATATTTTTCAATGGAAAGAGGAAATGATGAATGTTCTGGGTCATGCTGTCAATATATTTAAAGGACATTATATTGTTAGTGGAATCCAACAAGAAAAGCACAATGCCTAAATACCTGACACAAAGCTAAGAACTTTCTTAGAGAAACAAACCTTTTCTATACTCCAGAGAGTTCATATTTCACATATATATGTGCGTGCTCAGTCATTTCAGTCATGTCCGACTCTTTGCGACCCTATGGACTGTAGCTAAACAGGCTTTTCTGTCCGTGGGATCCTCCAGGCAAGGATACTGGAGTGGGTTACCATGTCTCATCCAGGGGATCTTTCCCATCCAGGGAGCAAATCGGCATCTCCTCCTGCATTCCAGGTGGATTCTTTACCACTTAGCCACTGGGGAAGCCCACTTCACATATTCATACACATAGTTCAGTTCAGTCACTCTGTCGTGTCCGACTCTTTGTGACCCCATGAATCGCAGCACGCCGGCCTCCCTGTCCATCACCAACTCCCGGAGGTCACTCAGACTCACGTCCATTGAGTCAGTTATGCCATCCAGCCATCTCATCCTCTGTCGTCCCCTTCTCCTCCTGCCCCCAATCCCTCCTGGTATCAGGGTCTTTTCTAATGAGTCAACCCTTCGCATGAGGTGGCCAAAGTACTGGAGTTTCAGCTTTAGCATCATTCCTTCCAAAGAAATCCCAGGGCTGATCTCCTTCAGAATGGACTGGTTGGATCTCCTTGCAGTCCAAGGGAGTCTGAAGAGTCTTCTCCAACATCACAGTTCAAAAGCATCAATTCTTCGGTGCTCAGCTTTCTTCACAGTCCAACTCTCACATCCATACATGACCACTGGAAAAACCATAGCCTTGACCAGATGGATCTTTGTTGACAAAGTAATGTCTCTGCTCTTTAATATGCTGTCTAGGTTGGTCATAACCTTCCTTCCGAGGAGTAAGCATCTTTTAATTTCATGTCTGCAATCACCATCTGCAGTGATTTTGGAGCCCAGAAAAATAAAGTCAGCCATTTTCCACTGTTTCCCCATCTATTTGCCATGAAGTGATGGGACCAGATGCCATGATCTTAGTTTTCTGAATGTTGAGCTGACCATTAGAAATCAAATAAAGACTAAAGGGAAAGGAACTGACAATCTGAGAACATATCTGAAAAACCATATTGCTGTTGTCCGGATGCTAGTGATAATTTTAACTGTCCAACTTAGCATACTGGCCTACGTTACAGCTCACAACTGGACATAAATAACCAGTGGTTTATGATGTCATGTCTCCAGTGATGTTAGGTGCTGAATTCCAACTGCATGGCTCTTCTGTGAAGACAACAGTGAACTTACTAGCTGATCACAATGCATGCTGCTAAGTCACTTCAGTCGTGTCTGACTCTGTGTGACCCCATAGACGGCAGCCCACCAGGCTCCCCTGTCCCTGGGATTCTCCAGGCAAGAACACTGGAGTGGGCTGCCATTTCCTTCTCCAATGCATGAAAGTGAAAAGTGAAAGTGAAGTCACTCAGTCGTGTCCGACTCCTAGCGACCCCATGGACTGCAGCCTACCAGGCTCCTCCGTCCATGGGATTTTCCAGGCAAGAGTACTGGAGTGGGGTGCCATTTCCTTCTCCAATCACAATGCATAATAAGCACTAAGGGAAAGTCACACCACAAGATTCTGCCACTAGCTTGTATATTCAGAATGAACAAATAAATACCTTTTTATTTTAATTAGCATTTTCAGTGGGAAAACTAGTTTTGAGTTTCATTCCCATTTTCAAAGCTTCTACCAAGTAGCACTAATGGCAAATTGATGATTCCATGTAATGTAGACTGCCTATAATTATTTTTTAATCAGTAAATAACATGTAACAGCAGTTTCTAACCTAATAAAAGAGCTTCAGTTGGTTGAGGAAGTCTTCACAGACAAGTTCACTGAAAGAGAGTACTTAGCAACAGCAAATCAAATGGAACCCTTCAATGAAGCTGTTAGACACACAACATCAGCAGCTGCTGCCATAGCGAGGGCTTGTTAAAAATCGATTCATTCTAGTGATCAAAGCTGAAAAATCGTTCCACAGCCTGCTTCATATCAATAGACAATTTTGTGCAGTACATCACACACACAAAAATAAAGTCTAGTAGCAGTGGAGAGTATCAGAAATCTGGCTTCCAAACAATATTTAAAATGGATTTTTGTCAGTTGATAAAGGATGAGCTTAAATAGAACACAATGTCAGACAGAAAGGGTGAGGCTTTTAACATAATAAAAGCAATCAATGAAGTTTCTTTGCTAGTTTCAGTATGCAATAAAAGGGGAAGGACTTATTTTTCAGATTGGGAATATCCCAGACCTTGATATGGCATTTAAAAAATATATATATATATATATATATATATATATATATATATATATATATATATATTTTTAATCAAGGAATACTTTGCTTCCAACCTCTGGACATATTTATATATGTGAATGTGTGTATGTATATGTGAGTATGTGCATGCACACACACATATAATATCAAATTAAGCACTGACATGAATAAACATATTCCTGATAGGTTTCATTCTTTTTTGTTTTAAATATAACAAAATTCAAATTGTTGGAGCTTCTAAGGTACAGCCACAGAATAAACAAATTACTTTCCACAATTCAGTAAAGAGAAATAATATATCAGGTACCCAAGTCTGTTATTTTAATTCTGTACAAAAAATTAAGTATCTTATACAGATATGTGGGAAAGATTCCCTGGTTATTATTGTAAACACCTCAACTAAAATTAAACTGCACCCTAGCTATTCCAGTAAGAATTGAGCAATCAGTCATAATTATAGCCAAAATAAATGAATTGGAAAATAGCTGATTTAAAGAGGTCATACATAGTCTGAGTTTTAATTTGAAATTATTAACAGCATGACTTGTGCTGGTAACAATTCTTTATTAAAAATGAATAAAGCCAGCGCCTGGGAGTAAATGTTTCCCATTTCATAGCCTCATTCTCCTGATCACTGGAAGGGGTTTGGAGAGAGCAGGATACATGGATTTGGCTTTCTGGGGCCCCTCTCCTGCTACAAGGTAAGGGCAATTGTTGGAGTAGATAATGGATTAGTAAGCCATAGAGAAATCCCAAGGTTAGTAAAAACAGTTTGCTTTATTTGGTTATCTCTACCTCTCAGGAGATCCCACCTACATTCTATAGTCCTCATTATTTCAAAGCCTGGATAGAAGTTGTTATGATCTCTGGGAACGCTTCAGGAACATCTACCCACTTTGGAGAACCACGGTCTCCTCTCTACCAAAGGAAACCTGAGCCAATCCCTCATAACCCTGCAAGGCATTATCTTTGCATTAAGGTGTATCTTTACAGAGCACTGTAAATGCCTTGAGCTGTTATGCCTGGTGCATAATGATGCAACATTGATGTTTGTTTTTTGTATTTTCCAAAATAAGGATGAATCCCAACTGTAATTAACTCTCCCTTCTAACACTCCACATTTCATATGCCTTATGATTAGATACTAAAAACATGACTCTCGGAATTATGTGTCACATATTAATCATAGATTGGATGTATCATAGAAACCACTCTCTAATAAATATTTTTCAACCCCCTGATTAGTTTATATACATATCATAGGAACCACTCTTTGATGAATATTGTTCAAACCCCTGATTAGTTTAAAAGTAATTAGCTTTCACTCTATAAAATATTAACCAGAATATGTGTTATGGAATTTTCCCTTTCAGTTTGAGCAATTAGTTACTTCTAAATTATGATATTTTCTCATTAATACTAACTGTGTTGCATTTCTGTTTTGTTTATCTAAGCCTCTGGCTCTACCTCCATTTCACAAGTAAATAGAAGACAGAAGCTGTACCTACTGGTCCTCATGGAATTAGCACCCTGGGTAGAGTTTACAAATAACAGGTCATCAGTAAATATCTGAGTTAATAAATGACTTTACCTTTCATTAAGCTCTTTCAGCAAAAGAAAAAGTCTATAATTTTCTTGCGATTCATCACACCTCCCCCTTTTCCTCTTGAGGCCTTTCTAGTCATCTATGGGTCACTTAGAGCTTCCTTGGTGGCTCAGAGGGTAAAGCATCTGCCCACAATGCGGGAGAGCCGGGTTCCATCCCTGGGTCGGGAAGATCTCGTGGAGAAGGAAATGGCAACCCACTTCAGTACTCTTGCCTGGAAAATTCCATGGACTGAGGAGCCTGATAGGTTACAGTCCACGGGGTCACAAAGAGTCAGACATGACTGAGCGACTTCACTTTCACTTTCTTTATGGGTCACTTATTCCTTGGAAGGAAAGTTATAACAAACCTAGACAGAGTATTAAAAAGCAGAGACATCACTTTGCCAACAAAGGTCCATATAGTCAAAGCTATGGTTTTACCAGTTGTCAGTTACAGATGTGAGAGTTGGACCACAAAGAAGGCTTAGCATGAAAGAACTGATGCTTTCAATTTGTGGTGCTGGAGAAGATTCTTGAGAGTCCCTTGGAAGGAAAGGAAATCAAATCTATCAATCCTAAACAAAATCAACTCTAAACTTTCATTGGAAGGACTGACACTAAAACTGAAGCTCCAATACTTGGCCACCTGATGTGAAGAGCTGATCATTGGAAAACACCCTGATGCTGGCAAAGATTTAAGGCTATAGGAGAAGGAGGTGGAAGAGGATGAGATGGTTAAATAGCATCACTGGACGTGAATGGACATGAATAAATTAATGTGAATTTCAGCAAATTCCAGGAGATAGAAGAGGACAGAGGAGCCTGGCATGCTGCAGTCTATGGTTTTGCCAAGAATCAGAAATAACTTAGTGACTGAACAACAACTTTGGTCCCTCAATTTCCTTTGGAACATTCTAGTGGCATCATTTGACTTTCACTCCAATTTATAAATAATCTCCACTCTCTACTTACTTTCTCAAGGCTATAATATAGTATATCCCTATATATACTAATCTCCTTTCTGTCTAGAAATGACACTGCAATAACTGAAAAGGTATAATGATAATAAAACTTAACACACACACACACAAAGAAAATGAGGAAGGGGACATCTCTTGATGAAAGCTCTCATTAAATTCTGGAAATTCTTTTGAGCAGAGAAAAAAATAGGAATGGAAGCAAAAAGTGGTCACTGAAAGGAGTGAGTTGCCAGACAAAAATCTAAAAAGATTTAGGACTTGTAGAATCACATAAGGGGGCTTTCCAGGTGGTGCTAGTGGTAAAGAACCCACCTGCCAATGCAGGAGACATAAGAGATGTGGGTTCCATCACCAGGTCAGGAAGATCTGCTGGAGGAGGGCATGGCAACCCACTCCAGTATTCTTGTCTGGAAAATTCCATGGACAAGGAGACTGGTGGGTTAGAGTCCATAGGGTCACAAAGAGTAGGACACAATTGAAGTGACTGAGTATGCTTGCAGACAATCAGGTAAGAGTGGATGATTGAAGTTACTAAACAGAGGATTCACTGAATGCTTGCCAACAGAAGTGTAGATCCCACACTCCCTTCTCAGACACAAAACAGCAAAGATATAAATAAAATGGATGCCCAAGGAGGGGTAGAAGACAAGTTGAACATCTTGGAGATCATCAGGTATAGATCCCTTACTTTTAGAGATGGTCTACTGCAAATTAGATAACTCACACACCAAGTCATTAGCAAGAGCAAGAGCATAGAACATTGATCTCAACTCTGGAGTGCCTTCCACTGCAGCACTAGGCTCATAGTTTAAGGAGCTATCTGTCCTCAAGGTCTGACATTTCCTCAAGAATGAGGACAATGATTTTCATGGTCTCCTTGTTACAGGAACAAATCACATGAGATCAGAAAGAAGTTACTTCCCTGAAGAGCTTTTTCAATAGCTGTGGTCCACAAAACTATTCTCAAAAAGGTCCTTCTAGAACTTTAAAGAAGGAGAAATACTGCTACTTACTTTTCAGTGAACACATTCATATTATTGACACTGGCATGATATACTAGAAAGGATACTAGATGCTGAATTTCCCTGAGTTTCAGTTAGAAGCATGATACCTACCTCAGAGCATAATTGAAAATAGTGAAAATCCACATGAAATATTTAAAGACATCCTTAATACATGGTGTGTTCTTAAAATGCTAGTTTTTGTGTTTCTGTGTATTATTTTGTAGCACTCTGGGGCTCTTTATAAAGTGAGCTTATTTGATAAATTAAGATTAACATTGTTAGACGGATTTTCTTTAAGAAACCACATATCTTTATCTCAATTCTGTTAATGTGAGATCCTGGATAGGAGCAAAATAATGTTAACTCTTAAACATTCCTATTATCTAGTGCAACTCCCTCCCCTAAATACACAGAAAAATCCCCCTAAAAAATAAAGTGCTTATCTAATGCCACACAGTCAATAAGGGGCAGTAACCGGTTGAATCCAATTTTTAAGCTCAAGTACAGAGCTGGATATTTTCCTTTGGTTAAATTGACAATGTCTCAGGCTTTTCCCCATTTAAAAAAAAAAAAAAATGTTTCTACATAAAAAGTACTGTCCAGTACAGAAATTCAACTGTTTGAGCAGACGTAAAGGAACATTTTCTGAGCATCCACCAAGTAACAGATACTTTGCTAGATGACTTGGAGGATAAACTTTCTCCTTTATATATCGAAATGATAATCAGGAGGGATGTTCCTGATTAAGGAACAATGATTAAGACTTTGCCTTCCAATACAGGGGATCTGTGTATAATACCTGATCAGGAAGCAAAGATGACACGTCTTGCAGCCAAAAAATACCAAAATATAAAACAGAAGTAATACTGTAACAAATTAAATAAAGACTTTACTTAAAAAATCTTTTAAAATGATAATCAGGAGGACAACATGGTAACATGAAAAAAAAAATGCTGAAAGTCCAACTTGAAGTGAAAAACTAGTCTATAAAATCACATGTTACAATTGTAGGTACTAGTCTCAGAATTTCTTTTGTGCAGAAGCAAGTCTTCCCCCTCATCTCTCTATGCCTGTGCCTGGTCCAAAAAGGTAATGAGAGATAAATCGCATAAGGTTAAAAAGCAAAAAAAAAAAAAATTATGAGGCTGTACCAAGTAAAAGCTTGAACTAATACACAAAATATGATAGCAGTTGCTGCTGAATTATCATAATAGATTATGATTTAATGTTCTCACTGTTTTTCAGTTCAGTTCAGTCACTCAGTCGTGTCCGACTCTTTGAGACCCCATGAATTGCAGCACGCCAGGCCTCCCTGTCCATCACAAACTCCCGGAATCCACCCAAACCCATGTTCATCGAGTCAGTGATGTCATCCAGCCATCTCATCCTCTGTTGTCCCCTTCTCCTCCTGCCCCCAATCCCTCCCAGCATCAGAGTCTTTTCCAATGAGTCAGCTCTTCGCATCAGGTGGTCAAAGTACTGGAGTTTCAGCTTCAGCATCATTCCCTCCAAAGAAATCCCAGGGCTGATCTCCTTCAGAATGGACTGGTTAGATCTCCTTGCAGTCCAAGGGACTCTCAAGAGTCTTCTCCAACACCACAGTTCAAAAGCATCAATTCTTTGGCGCTCAGCCTTCTACACAGTCCAACTCTCACATCCATACATGACCACAGGAAAAACCATAGCCTTGACTAGACAGACCTTTGTTGGCAAAGTAATGTTTCTGCTTTTGAATATGCTATCTAGGATCGTCATAACTTTCCTTCCAAGGAGTAAGCGTCTTTTAATTTCATGGCTGCAGTCACCATCTGCAGTGATTTTGGAGCCCAGAAAAATAAAGTTTGACACTGTTTCCACTGTTTCCCCATCTATTTACCATGAAGTGATGGGACCACTTTGCAAGAATAAAGAGAAAAGATGCTGAACTCCTGCCATGATCAGTGGATGTTGCAGACCTGCCCGCCCAACCAGCGAACCGAAGCACGCCGGAAGCCTGGATGAGAACACAGCGGTGAGATGAGTGATGCGTGAGCGTGCCGGGATGGGAGCGCCTCCCGGCAAGGAGTGCACCGCAAGGACGGAAAGCTCACTGGAAAAGAAGAGAACGAGGAAAACAGACTGCAAAAGGAAAGGAGACGCAAGGCGAATGTCACATGACAGAGAAGAGAAAGTGAGAGAAGTGGACAAGAGGGGAGAACAACCAGAAGAGAGACGACAGAGAGGAAGAGGGGCGAGAAGGAAGGGAGAGGAAAGGGGCAGCCAGCAGAGCCAGGGGAAAGATGGGGAAGTGGACAGGGCGGCCGAGGAGGGAGGCGGCGGGAGAGACCCAGAGCAAGCGAGGCGCGGGGCGGAGAGAGGAGAGGAGGAGGGAGCGGGAAGAGGAGGAGAAGAGAGAGGAGAAGAGGAAGGAGAAACGGGGAGGAAGAGCAGCGAACCAGAGCCGAGAGGACGGAAGAGAGGGGAGGGAGAGGGGGAGGAGAGGGGAGAAGAGGAGAGAGGGGAGACACGGAGGAGAGCGGGGACCGGGAGGGGAGGACAGGGAGGCGGCGGGCGGCGGGGCGCGAGCGGACACGACTGAGCGACTGATCTGATCTGATCTGATCTGATGGGACCGCATGCCATGATCTTCGTTTTCTGAATGTTGAGCTTTAAACCAACTTTTTAACTCTCCCCTTTCACTTTTATCAAGAGGCTTTTTAGTTCCTCTTCACTTTCTGCCATAAGGGTGGTGTTATCTGCATATCTGCGTTATTGATATTTCCTGGCAAACTTGATTCCAGCTTGTGCTTCTTCCAGTCCAGCATTTCTCATGATGTACTCTGCATATAAGTTAAACAAGCAGGGTGAGAATATACAGCCTTGACGTACTCCTTTTCCTATTTGGAACCAGTCTGTTGTTCCATGTCCAGTTCTAACTGTTGTTTCCTGACCTCCATACAGATTTCTCAAGAGGCAGATCAGGTGGTCTGGTATTCACATCTCTTTCAGAATTTTCCACAGCTTATTGTGATCCACAGAGTGAAAGGCTTTGGCATAGTCAATAAAGCAGAAATAGATGTTTTTCTGGAACTCTCTTGCTTTTTCCATGATCCAGCGGATGTTGGCAATTTGATCTCTGGTTCCTCTGCCTTTTCTAAAACCAGCTTGAACATCAGGAAGTTCACGGTTCACATATTGCTGAAGCCTGGCTTGGAGAATTTTGAGCATTACTGTGAGATGAGTGCAATTGTGCGGTAGTTTGAGCATTCATTGGTATTGCCTTTCTTGGGATTGGAATGAAAACTGATCTTTTCCAGTCCTGTGGCCACTGCTGAGTTTTCCAAATTTGCTGGCATATTGAGTGCAGCACTTTCACAGCATCATCTTTCAGGATTTGGAAGAGCTCCACTGGAATTCCATCACCTCCACTAGCTTTGTTCTTAGTGATGCTTTCTAAGGCTCACTTGACTTCACATTCCAGGATGTCTGGCTCTAGGTCAGTGATCACGCCATCATGATTATCTGGGTCGTGAAGATCTTTTTTATACAGTTCTTCTGTGTATTCTTGCCACCTCTTCTTAATATCTTCTGCTTCTGTTAGGTCCATACCATTTCTGTCCTTTATCGAGCCCATCTTTGCATGAAATGTTCCCTTGGTATCTGTAATTTTCTTGAAGAGATCCCTAGTCTTTCCCATTCTGTTGTTTTCCTCTATTTCTTTGCACTGATCACTGAAGAAGGCTTTCTTATCTCTTCTTGCTATTCTTTGGAACTCTGTATTCAGATGCTTATATTTTTCCTTCTCTCCTTTGCTTTTTTGCTTCTCTTCTTTTCACAGCTATTTATAAAGCCTCCCAAGATAGCCATTTTGCTCTTCTGCATTTCTTTTCCATGGGGATGGTCTTGATCCCTGTCTCCTGTACAATGTCACGAACCTCATTCCATAGTTGATCAGGCACTCTATCAGATCTAGGCCCTTAAATCTATTTCTCACTTCCACTGTATAATCATAAGGGATTTGATTTAAGTCATACCTGAATGGTCTACTCCACGTCTGAGGTCAGGGGCAGAAGCTGTGAGGACCCCATGCCCGAAGGGCGGCAGCCAAGAGGAGTTACCCCACATCTGAGGTCAGGGGCAGCGGCTGAGAGTGCCAGGCTGCAATGGCACAGGAACAGCAGAGAAGAGCTACCCAAGTCTGAGGTTAGGGGCGGCGGCTGGGAAGAGCTACTCCATGCCCGAGGCCAGGGGGTGTGGCTGGGAGGACCAACCCCACGCCTGAGGCCAGGGGCGGTGGCCATGAGGGCCAACCCCAGGTCCAAGGAGCGGTGGATGCGCGGGCGCAGAAGGGCCTAGAGGCGCTATCCCACGCTGAAGGTCAGGAAGGGCGGCAGTGAGGAGATACCCCTCGTCCAAGGTAAGGAACAGCAGCTGCGCTTTGCTGGAGCAGCTGTGAAGAAATATCCCACGTCCAAGGTAAGAGAAACCCAAGTAAGATGGTAGGTGTTGCAAGAGGGAATCAGAGGGCAGACACACTGAAACCATATTCACAGAAAACTAGTCAATCTAATCACACTAGGACCACAGCCTTGTCTAACTCAATGAAACTAAGCCATGCCCATGGGGCAAGCCAAGACGGGTGGGTCATGGTGGAGAGATCTCACAGAATGTGGTCCACTGGAGAAGGGAATGGCAAAGCACTTCAGTATTCTTGCCTTTAATCCCCATGAACACTACAAAAAGGCAAAATGATAGGATACTGAAAGAAGAACTCTCCAGGTCAGTAGGGGCCCAATATGCTACTGGAGATCAGTGGAGAAATAACTCCAGAAAGAATGAAGGGATGGAGCCAAAGCAAAAAGAATACCCGCTGTGGATGTGACTGGTGATAGAAGCAAGGTCCGATGCTGTAAAGAGCAATATTGCATAGGAACCTGGAGTGGTCAAACAAGAGATGGCAAGAGTGAATGTCGACATTCTAGTAATCAGTGAACTGAAATGGACTGCAATGGGTGAATTTAACTCAGATGACCATTATATCTACTACTGCGGGCAGGAATCCCTCAGAAGAAATGGAGTAGCCATCATGGTCAACAAAAGAGTCCAAAATGCAGTACTTGGATGCAATCTCAAAACAACAGAATGATCTCTGTTCGTTTCCAAGGCAAACCATTCAATATCACGGTAATCCAAGTCTATGCCCCAACCAGTAACACTGAAGAAGCTGAAGTTGAATGGTTCTAAGAAGACCTATAAGACCTTTTAGAACTAACACTCAAAAAAGATGTCCTTTTCATGATAGGGGACTGGAATGAAAAAGTAGGAAGTCAAGAAACACCTGGAGTAACAAGCAAATTTGGCTTTGGACTACGGAATGAAGCAGGGCAAAGACTAATAGAGTTTTGCCAAGAGAAGGCACTGGTCATAGCAAACACCCTCTTTCAACAACAAAAGAGAAGACTCTACACATGGACATCACCAGATGGTCAACACCGAAATCAGATTGATTATGTTCTTTGCATCCAAAGATGGAGAAGCTCTATACAGTCAACAAAAACAAGACCGGGAGCTGACTGTGGCTCAGATCATAAACTCCTTATTACCAGATTCAGACTTAAATTGAAGAAAGTAGGGAAAATCACTAGACCATTCAGGTATGACCTAAATCAAATCCCTCACTGTTTTAGCTTTTCACTAAATTGGATGTATTTTAGATGTTAGATGTAAGTTAGATGTTAGAAGACTACACTTGATTTCTGACTCTTGGTTCAATCCACTAACATATTAAAAAGATTAGGGTATGATGTCATCAATTCCGTATTTCCTTATAGAGAATGTGTCAGCTTTTCCTTAACTTCCCAACCAGAGAGGAAATTTAGTCAGAAGTGTGGGAAATCTCTGCTTGACTAATATCTCTTCTTTCCTATTATTGTGCATCAGCCTTTACTTCCTTTTCAAGAATCATAATTGTCAATCAGGAAAAGATACAGTCAGTTTTTCCTATATAAAATGGAATGAAGCCTTCATTAAAATGGTTATAGTGACAGATAATGTATATTTTAATATTTCTTCACCACTTATTTTCATATTAAAAAATTAAAATGGCAACCAGAGAATGAAAGAGAAAGACAATATAAAAAAGGAGACGTCGAGCTTAGCTCACAATGTCTAGGTGACATTGTCTTAGTTCACAATTCTCTAGGTGTGTTCAGAAAATATAAATCGTGTCCTTTAAAAACGCTTGTACTGCATGGAAAGTCTCTTTGCATTGTTGAGAAAAATTATCCAAAACTTGGAAAGAAGGCTAAAGGATGACTATGGGTTCTTTCAATGTCATACTGGAACAATAACAGGGCTAACAAAGGTTATTTAATTTCCTAGGGCAGAATTTCTCAACTGGAATACCACTGAGACTCTAGACTGGATGATCCTTCACTGGGGGCATGAGAGGGGCCAGGGAAGGCTTTTTGTGTGTTGTAGGATATTTAGCAGTATCCCTAGACTCAACTCATGGGATGCCACTAGCACCCTCCAGGTTGCCAAGAACAAAAACATCTCCAGACTTTGCCAAATATCCCCTGGAGGCAAAATCACTTCGATTCTCAACAACTACTGTACTTGAGAAAGGCACCTTGATTTGATTTACTATATATTATAGTGTATCAACTCAGTCAAATTCCTTGTAGTGGGCTTTCTGTTTGTTTTTTGTCTGATAGAGATACAAGTAATTTCTCTCTGGTAGAAAAGATATAATCAAAGTTTATGATTTTATTGCCCTATTGGTCTTTTCTCTAAGTTAGCAAACTTATTTTATCACATTTCCCAAGTAACTATATAATCTTCACTTCTTCAAAGGTTCCTTAAACCACTTCAGCCATCCCAAGGACACTCTCATGGATGAGTTAAACAAACTATAACGAATTCTTGGGGCTTTCCAGGTGGCATCAGTGGTTCAGTTCAGTTCACTTCAGTTGCTCAGTTGTGTCCAACTCTTTGCAACCCCATGAACCACAGCATGCCAGGCCTCCCTGTCCATCACCAACTCCTGGAGTCCACCCAAATCCATGTCCATTGAGTCTGTGATGCCTTCCAACCATCTTATCCTCTGTCATCCCCTTCTCTTCCTGCCCTCAATCTTTTCCAGCATCAGGGTCTTTTCCAATGAGTCAGCTCTTCACATCAGGTGGCCAAAGTATTGGAGTTTCAGCTTCAACATCAGTCCTTCCAATGAACACACAGGACTGAGCTCCTTTAGGATGGACTGGTTGGATCTCCTTGCAGTCCAAGGGACACTCAAGAGTCTTCTCCAACACCACAGTTCAAAAGCATTAATTCTTTGGTGCTGCTCAGCTTTCTTTATAGTCCAACTCTCACATCCCTACATGACCACTGGAAAAACCGTAGCCTTGACCAGACAGATCTTTGTTGACAAAGTAATGTCTCTGCTTTTTAATATGCTGTCTAGGTTGGTCATAACCTTCCTTCCAAGGAGTATGTGTCTTTTAATTTCATGTCTGCAATCACCATCTGCAGTGATTTTGGAGCCCAGAAAAATAAAGTCACTAGTGGTAAAGAACATAACTGGCAATGCAGGAGACACAAGAGACACAGGTTTGATCCCTGGATTGGGAAGATCCACTGGAGGAGGGCATGGCAACCCACTCCAGTATTATTGCCTGGGGAATCCCATGGACACAGGAGTCTGGTGAGCTGTGTGATCCATAGGGTCACACAGAGTTGGACAAAACTGTGAAGAAACATGCATGAGTTATCCTCACTTGATATGTGAATGAGCGCCATGTTTTCAAGATGTTTAAAACTATGTTTTGAAAGCCCTTTCCACCTTTTAAAGAAATCATGCATGTCACCTTTCTACCTAATAAACCATTTCCATAAATCACAGTTTCCTGTGATTCCTGACAGCTCCACCATCAACCATAAAAGTTGTTTACATTTAGTAAAAAAATAGGATTGTGTGATTGTAGATGGAGAGATAACTTATCTAAATTCCATTTTGGGGAAGGCAATGGCACCCCACCCCAGTACTTTTGCCTGGAAAATCCCATGGACGGAGGATCCTGGTAGGTTCCAGTCCATGGGGTCGCTAAGAGTCGAACACGACTGAGCGACTTCACTTTCACTTTTCACTTTCATGCATTGGAGAAGGAAATGGCAACCCCCTCCAGTGTTCTTGCCTGGAGAATTCCAGGGACAGGGGAGCCTGGTGAGCTTCCGTCTATGGGGTCGCACAGAGTCGGACACGACTAAAGCGACTTAGTAGCAGCAGCAGCAGTTAATATTTTTAAAAGATTAGTTTATTACACAATTATTACTTTCCCTGTAAAAAATAACAACACAAAGACATCTTCCAATAGATCAAACAATGTTCATTTCAATAAGGAAAATAATCAGGAAAGTTACACAATTATATAATTTGCAAGTATAAGCAAAATTAACCCCATATCACCTAACCAACACAGTTACACAAATTTATGTCAACATGTATATATGTGGTAGAGAACTGAGGATCCATGGCTCATTCCTTTGTAACATAGTCTTAAAGAGCCATGAGGCATTAGATTCAACAATGAGACCTTGTAAATTCCAGTTTTAAAACTGAAAGTGAAGAAAAGGATTGCTCTTTATAGTAATGGAAGACTACTGCTTCTAAGGCTTTCCAGCACTTTCTAATATTCTTAAGAAAACCGTCCTGTGGCTTAGATGAAGTGTCTGCCTAGGAATTTATATACCACAGCTTAGCTTTCATTTTTCCTGTATTTATTTTCCAGTTATCATTTATTTATGATAAATGATATTGGCTTTCCATTTTCCTTGTAATAAATTTTAAATTAAAATAAAAGAAGTATTTATAAACAATAGTACAGGTAGTAAAAGGGTATGGCAAAACTTATGAATGTGTTAAGTGAACCATTAAGTTTGGAAGACACTCTGCTAGAGGAACCTGGGTGTTGGAAATGGAATTTGTTTTTAGTTGCTTGACTTCAAACTTTCTTTTTAATGAACTGTTTAAAAACAATCTCCTCTAGGAGGCAGTCTTAAAGGCAATGTGGAAAGAATAATAGACTGAGGGACAAGAGAACCTTCACTCAAGTTCTGGGCACGTGTTTAACTGGTTGTGATATCTTGAACAAGTAAGCCCACTGGAATACAACTGCATCATGTCTGCAATTGAGAATACATGGTTTCTAAGGATCCTTTAAAGTGCAGAGATTGGCTGCTATGCTTACAGCAATCTCACTCTCTTCTTCACTCCTATTTTGCATAATTAAGTTTAGCACTGATTGATTTTTAATTATTTCGTGCCTGCCAGTTTTGTCTTTTTAGCAAGACTGTAAGATTGTTGAGGAGAGGAATCACATCAAATCATTTTTTGAAACTTATGGAGATTTTATGCAATACTGGCCAAAGACTAACACTCAATTACTGTGTGGTCACTGTTTGGTAACTGTCCAGCTTTTAGTTTTCAGTAGAAGTCTAATGAGTGTTTTTATTAAAAATAAAGTAGCATCAACAGAATTAGTTTAAAACTTGGAAAACTGCTTTATATCACTATTTCATGGACAGTTTTTTGTATAAGGACATGGTAATGAATTAAAACTATTCTAAAATAGAGCATATAAGGTTAAGTTATTAATCAAAACCTATGAAATTCATAAAATAACTGATAAATTGCATTTGGTGAATTTTTAACCTAGAAGAAATTGTCTAATTAATTAAAGTACTCTAGAACTCTGCCGCCCAATACAGGATCCACTAGCCATACGAAGCTATATAAAGAATTTAGTTCTTCAACAGCACTAGCCATATCTCCTGTATCCTTTGGCTACTGGTTATCATGCTGCTGCTGCTGCTAAGTCGCTTCAGTTGTGTCCGACTCTGTGCGACCCCATAGATGGCAGCCCACCAGGCTCCCCCGTGCCTGGGATTCTCCAGGCAAGAACACTAGAGTGGGTTGCCATTTCCTTCTCCAATGCATGAAAGTGAAAAGTGAAAGTGAATAGGGTCACTTCCATCACTGCAGAAAAATCCACTGGACAACACTTCTGTATACCATCCAAGAGAAGTTGTTTAGCTGAAATAACAACTTAAAAGAAACTGAGTTTCTCTTAATTCATTTCAGAACAAATGAAATGTCTAAGCAAAAAATTTACTTTAAGTATCAGAACTCAACAAAATGAGGATGTGTCCTTTATTAATTTTTCATATTTATAAATTAAACTATCCTAACTGGGATAGAGTAATACTGCTTATAAATAAAAATGTACAAATGTGAAATTAAATTAAGGAAATACAGAATAAGTCTTTATTGGAAACAAGTTTCATATTTCTCTAAGGAAGCCTACCAAAATCCATGGCCAGGAGGTATGTAATATATACTTGGCAGAACTTGCCTTTCCAGTTTAAATTTTTATGCCAAGGATTCAGGTCTTTAGAATTCTAACTGAGAAAATAAAAACTGTTCCCCTGGCCTAGGAGATGATAATACATATCCACACTACCAAGACTAGTCCACCTTTTCAGCAACATTAAAGAGTATAAGACAAACAAAAATTAACAGATACCAGCTCAACAGATACAGTCTACAAATAAATTGTCAGTCAAGATACAATGCATGCAACCAAGTATTTAACAATACATATTTTATTTACCTCAGTTTCTTTACTTCTCTTCATCCCACCAGATGGGTTATTTGAAATTACTCCAATCTCCTACATAGAAAAGTAGAATTCTGGCAGATCACTAACTAAAGATTTTTGGCCCTATAGGCAAGCAGCTGTGAGTGGGGCTGGGTGTGTGAAAAATATGCAGTTAGAGAAAGGGTGGGTAGATGCCAAAGTGTAAATGGGACCCCCGCGAAATGCTACTCTGTCCATGCAGCTCCAGCCATCTCTCCTAGCCCTGAAAGAGCTACCACAAAACCATGGACAACTAACAACCACAGCTGGACGGGTCAGGGAATAGGAGGTATGTACTAAGGAGTAAGGAGCTTCACACACACAACGCTTTAAAAATCATTAGCAGAACTTCTCAAAATTATGTCTCTTTCATGACCAAGGAAGGGAAGTACATGAAGGGGAGGGGAGGAAAGTTGATGTGAGAACACCATTCAGGTGCAGATTCTAAGGGTTATATTGTTTTGTTGTTGTTGTTTTGTCGCTCCTTCAGTAGGCGCTGGAGCAGTGGCTCTGTGGCACTGGAGCAACTTTGAGGAGATACCCCATGTCCAATGGCAAAGAAGAAGCCCCAGCAAGACGGTAGGAGGGGCAAAATTGTATTTAGAATCAAACCCCATACCCACCAGAGATGCTCAGACAAACCTTCTGTACACCAGGGCCCAGAGACCCCACAGAGACGGAGACAGAACTGTGTTTGCGTGTCTTCTGCAGAAGCACAGGTGAGCAGTGGACTGCCACAGGGGCAGAGGCTCTGAGTGCAGCAGACCCGGGTGCGGCATAAGCCCTCTTGGAGGAGGTCACTCCTTCATGTCCAACTCTTTTGTGACCCCCATGGACTACAGTCCTTCAGGATCCTCTGTCCATAGGATTTCTTAGGCAAGAATACTAGAGTGGGTTGCTATTTCCTTCTCCAGGGGATCTTCCCAACCCATGGATTGAACCTGCATCTCTTGGATTGGCAGGTGGATTCTTTACCATTGAGCCACCAGGGAAGCCCTGTATTTTCTTTAGATAATGTTTAAAAACAATAACATAAGCAACTCAAAGTGAGGTAGAGTTTTTCTTATTCTTGTGGTCAAGAATGACCACACTTACTCATGAGCAGAGAAGTTCCTCATGAGTCAAAGGAGGGAGGGGTCACCAGCCCATAATATGTCCTGCTAACTTCCCAGAAATCCATCCTGGCTGAAAGATGCACATGTATATCCATGTATATTGAGGAGTGCCCTGAGTCAGACCAAATATGGGCATGAGCAAGATAACTGGCCATAGACAGTGCAGATGACTGCCCCCATGTAAGTGACCTAAGTCACTTCCATTCCATGTAACTCACTCTGAGTTCACCCCTGTGTTCTTTCACACATTGTTTGCCTCTAATAAAGGCTTTATCTGCTTCACACATACAAAAATCATTATCAGTGGTGTCAAATCATTATCTGTCAACTTGGTTTCTGTCCTTTAGAAAGTTCTGAGAAATTCCATCGGAATGGAATTATAGAAAGGTTATGAATTACATCTGTGTTTTAGTTGTTTCTACCTGTAATAAGGCAAGATTAATTTGGAAGTCTTTGTTCTCTGAAAGACTTGCATTAACATAAAAGCTTTTCTCTCTAGACTGTAGGTATTCTCACAGCCTCTGAAACCAAGTATGGGTCGCCTTCCTGTTCTGCACCAGGTCTCACCCACGCTTGATTTCTTAGGCCAGGAGAGCTTCTCTGGCAGATCTTACAGAGGTCTGATGTCAGAAGAATCAGCAGAAGGAGGTAGAGTAATAAAGCAAGAGAAGATACCATAAAAATCACTGGATAAATAACATTTTACAGAATAGCTGCTAAAAATGGCCCAGAGGAATTTTCCATTAAGATTATCTGTACTGTCATCTTCAGTGACAGGTAGACATTCAACAACCTTGAAATTTATTTTGTATATATTTCTTTACTACCTATTTTCTATCATTTGGGAAATTCAACTGCATGGTCTTATCCATTGTACTTTACTCCAATCAATCTAGACTTAAATGTCTAACTTTCTCAATCATCACATTGTGTTTACAAAGTATGCACTTCTATATAGTTCCTCTAATGTTGAGTATATTTGTATGAGGTACCAAAAGAAGAAGATATATATTAAAAAAACCTAAGATATATTGCTAATACATAAATCCACTGAATTTTCTTCATAAATCTAGAACTTCATCTAAACAATTTAATTTAGAAAATGTAGAGCTTATAATTTTAAGAAATTCTAAAGATGAGTAATTTCTGTTAATTTAGGATGTTACAAATGTATCACAATCTTTCAAAATAAAAAGGGAAATAGAAATGAAGTAACAGAGAAAAAACCATGCTGATATGACATTTAGCTCTTAATTAGCAAAATGCAATTATGGGCCACATAAGATAATCAAATAAAAATAAATCAAGATTTGTCGCACAGAAAAGACCCTGATACTGGGAAAGATTGAGGGCTGGAGAAGGAGGTGATAGAGGATGAGATGGTTGGCTGGCATCACCAATTCAATGGACATGAACTTGGGCAAACTCTGGGAGATGGTGAGGGACAGGAAGGCCTGGCATGCCGCAGTTCATGGGGTGGCAAAGAGTTGGACATGACTTGGTGACTGAACAACAACAATAAAGTGCTGAAAAATACCTGAGAAATAAATCTATAGTTCAATTCCAAGTTCAATCATTTAGAGACCACAAAGCAGGAGTCGTTAGCCTTCATTATGAATTTAGAAATTGTGCAGGAGAGGTTTGCTCAAATCAGTGGCCTGTGCCTGTTCAAAGCACCCAAGAAGCAAAGTATGTGCTTCCATGTACCCTCCAAAAACAATGACAGTGAAACAATATTCCATGCCTGATCCTGACAGTGGCCTAGAAACCACCTTGTGCTTGCTATTCCCTCCCTCAGTTCCATTTCTACCTGACTCCCCATTCAACTCTATCTCATTGTGTCAACCCTTGCATCAACCTTTAAGCCTGATTATCAGCATTTTGTGTCTTAGTTTGATCTTTAGTGCTCCCTAAAGACTGTGTCTTACACTGTCTCTTTGGCTTTTACCTTTCTGGTTTCCTGAAAAGGAAGACCAGACCCATCCTGTCTGGTCTTTTCCTTCCCCTTTCACCATGAGCACCTCTCCACAACCCCAACACACACACATGAACCCAGCCCCGATGTAGACACCATGCCTTGCAAGTATACCAGGCTCAAGAGAGACAGCACCATTGCTAACAGTTTCTAGTTCTTTACAAGATTACTGGACTGTACTTCTCAAAGTACTATGCTTTAATTTGAAAGTGGCATTTTAACAACATTAACTTCTTTGTAGAAAGTTTCATGTCAAGGTAACACTTGCTCAAAGGGCACAGGTCACAATATAAATTGATGGGATCACCACTAATGCATTATATGAGGTAGAAAAGTGATGCTACAAAAGATGAAAAGGGGTTTACCAAGACTATGATTAAAATAGAAAGGGCCTTCCAGAAGGAGGAAGAAAGGTGTACAAAGCAAGAGACATGAATGACTCAGGAGCTCCAAGAAATTCATTGAAACCAGAGAACAAGTAGAGAGAGGCTTGCGGTGAATCGTACAAAATCAATGAAAGATTAGGCTTGCAAGGGCTATTCTATGAATGGCCCTAAATGCAATGCTAGAGAACCTGGATGTTTTTACCGGTAACTGGTTGGATGCTAGAGACAACTTAGACAGCCGTAACAACGTTCAGGTAAAAATGAGGAGGTTCTAAATTTAAACTTGTGGTAGAGAACGGGAAAAGAACATTGAACATCAATACAGCTTGAAGACTGGGTATACATGATGACACCTGGGGTTCCAGTCTACCTGAACATGTGGATTGTGATGCTGTTTACTGAGAGTAAGCAAGAAAACATAAAGAGATTTAAAGGAGGTAGATAAAGAATTTGATTTTAAATATGATAAATTTGAAATAAAAGGTTTGAGAATCCTAGACTTGAAAACCAAAAGAATGGTCAAAACAGCCCTAGGACAACATGCAGAGACAAAGTAATGACTGGAGAACAGAAAAACAGGTATTTCCAATTTTAGGAGACAGTAAAGGAAAAAAAAAAATTGAGAGAAAGGACATGCCCCCTAGAGGAGGGCATGGCAACCTACTCCAATATTCTTGCCTAGAGAATCCCCATGGACAAAGGATCCTGGCAGGCTACAGTCCATGGGGTCTCAAAGAGTCAGACGCGACTGAGCGACTAAGTGCAAAGGGAAAAAAAATCAAGAGAAAGAATATGCCAACATTTGTGTAGGCCATGGGAAGTTATATTATCTTATTAGACATATTTTAACACATAAAATTTTTTATATTATTTTATTAAGTCTCGGTTTTTAACTGAGGTTGGCATCACCATAGAAGATAATCATTTTTTTGTTATCTTGAAAGCTTAGTTTATAGCAAGATTGAAATCATTCTCAACCATACACACACAGATTCATAAGTAAAATAAATACTGTAATATAGTTTTATATTGATTTTCATGTTATATAATTACTTTGAGCACCTCTAGTAATCATTTACTTTACACTAGGGCTTGCTGTAAAAATTGCTTTCTCCATATTTATGCAATAAGATTCTTCCATGAAATCAATTAGAGAAATAAAGTAAATTTGTAAAGCTCATTTATGCATACACATTACAGAAAATGAAGGTTCTTCCTTGTTCTAGTTTATTCATCATCTTTACTTTAAGATATCACACTGTCCATAATCAGAATTGGGTTTCAGTATCAGATCAGATCAGATCAGATCAGTCGCTCAGTCAGTCTTTGCGACCCCATGAACCGCAGCACGCCAGGCCTCCCTGTCCATCCCCCCCGGGGCCCCCGGGCCACCACCCCCCCTCCCCCCCCCCCCCCCCCCCCCCCCCCCGCATGAGGTGGCCAAAATACTGGAGTTTCAGCTTTAGCATCATTCCTTCTAAAGAAATTCCAGGATTGATCTCCTTCAGAATGGACTGGTTGGATCTTCTTGCAGTCCAAGGGACTCTCAAGAGTCTTCTCCAACACCACAGTTCAAAAGCATCAATTCTTCGGCGCTCAGCCTTCTTCACAGTCCAGCTCTCACATCCATACATGACCACAGGAAAGACCATAGCCTTGACTAGGCGAACCTTTGTTGGTAAAGTAATGTCTCTGCTTTTGAATATGCTATCTAGGGTTTCAGTATAATCCTTGATAAATATAACAGCCAAGCAGGTATCTTCCTTTGCCTGGGCCTCCGTCCTCCCCACTTCATTGCTATTTACAATACTGCACAGTTCACATGGAGACCAGTTTCATCAGCCTGCATTAGGCTTTGGAGCCCAACATTATTTCCAAGAAAGTCTGATACAACCTTTTGTAAGAACAGGTGGCCACTATACAGAAAAATAGAGTTTTAATATAACCCCCCTAGACACACATAAAAGACACCACAGGGGGCTGTCAGTATGTGAAAAGTAATCAGTCACATAATCTTTATTAAACACTGCACACACCCCATCTCAAAGAACAGGGAATCCTTAAACACAAAAGGTCTTTTCTGCAGATTACTTTAGATTTAGCTTCAGGATCAAAGGGGTAATTTTATTGTATTTTATTTTTAATCCTCAGCCTTAATATTGAGTATTTTCCTTAGATGGAATTTTTCATCTCCATGCTGATTTTTCTATCATAAAGACTTGTGTTGAAGCAAATAGTCTCAATATACAAAGATGGGTTCATTGAATCATTTTTCTGGATTCTTCAGTATAAATCAACTTTTATAACTCTAACTCCAAAGATTTCATGTCATCTTAAATCTTTGAATGCCTGAATGTATTCTTTATTCCACCAGTAATTACTTTTGGAAAAAAAAATATTACCTACTTGATAGTTTCACCCAGTCTAAGTCATTAATCTTTCACTTCAGGTACAGTATTAGATTATAGTCCCCACTCACAATCAAGTCTTGATTTGGGATGACAGGGTTGAGCCATCCAGACACTGTTTTTAATTAGCCACTTTTAAAGGTCGACAAATGAATAGTCCGATTATTTCAGTCCATTGTGAATAGCTCAGAAACAAGCACTCTGTTCACTATGGAAATGTTAATGAGAAAGGAGCTTTGTTAGTAACAAGCAAAACTGCAGTGGCATCAATATAGGAGTACATTTCTATCCAACCTAGATTACTCTCAGTTCAGTTCAGTTCAGTTCAGTCGCTCAGTTGTGTACAACTCTTTACGACCCCATGAATCGCAGCTCGCCAGGCCTCCCTGTCCATCACCAACTCCAGGAGTTCACCCAGACTCACGTCCATTGAGTCAGTGATGCCATCCAGCCATCTCATTCTCTGTCGTCCCCTTCTCCTCCTGCCCCCAATCCCTCCCAGCATCAGAGTCTTTTCCAATGAGTCAACTCTTCGCATGAGGTGGCCAAAGTACTGGAGTTTCAGCTTCAGCATCATTCCTTCCAAAGAAATCCCAGGGCTGATCTCCTTCAGAATGGACTGGTTGGATCTCCTTGCAGTCCAAGGAACTCTCAAGAGTCTTCTCCAGCATCACAGTTCAAAAGCATCAATTCTTTGGCTCTCAGCTTTCTTCACAGTCCAACTCTCACATCCATACATGACTACTGGAAAAACCATAGCCTTGACTAGACAGACCTTTGTTGGCAAAGTAATGTCTCTGCTTTTGAATATGCTATCTAGGTTGGTCATAACCTTTCTTCCAATGAGTAAATGTCTTTTAATTTCATGGCTGCAGTTACCATCTGCAGTGATTTTGGAGCCCCAAAATAAAGCCTGACACTGTTTCCACTGTTTCCCCATCTATTTGCCATGAAGTGATGGGACTGGATGCCATGATCTTCATTTTCTGAATGTTGAGCTTTAAGCCAACTTTTTCACTCTCCTCTTTCATTTTCATCAAGAGGCTTTTTAGTTCCTCTTCACTTTCTACCATAAGGGTGGTGTCATCTGCATATCTGAGGTTATTGATATTTCTCCCGGCAATCTTGATTCCAGCTTGTGCTTCTTCCAGCCCAGCATTTCTCATGGTGTACTCTGCATAGAAGTTAAATAAACAGGGTGACAATATACAGCCTTGACGTACTCCTTTTCCTATTTGGAACCAATCTGTTGTTCCATGTCCAGTTCTAACTGTTGCTTCCTGACCTGCAAACAAATTTCTCAAGAGGCAGGTCAGGTGGTCTGGGATTCCCATCTCTTTCAGGATTTTCCACAATTTATTGTGATCCCCACAGTCAAATGCAGAAACAGATGTTTTTCTGGAACTTGCTTGCTTTTTCAATGATCCAGTGGATGTTGGCAATTTGGTCTCTGGTTCCTCTGCCTTTTCTAAAACCAGCTTGAACAACTGGAAGTTCACGGTTCACATATTGCTTGGAGAATTTTGAGCATTACTTTAGTAGCATGTGAGAATCTAGATTATTCTAGATTCTTATAAATTCCTCAACTGGCTAATAGTTCCCTCCCATATACTACAGTCTAACTGGGCAAATTATTTGCATACTATTTTCATATCTTTTTTTCCCATTTCCTGGGGGTAATATATTTAAGAATTATTAAAAGAAGAGCTAGCATTGTCCCTTGCTCCTCTGAAAAGCCTCAGACTTCTAAACTATTTTATACTTTTGATTCTAGTTATAAGTGAGTGAAGAATAATGTCATTGGGGAAAGAAGGTGCAAATTACAAATCTCTAGTTATGAGTTCTGTCCTTTTAAACAGAGAGCATAAAAATGCATTAGGTATATGAAAATTATTTCACCATTATTTTTATCTCTAGCCACTTCCACTATGAAGTTTCAATTACTTACATTAGCTCAAAATAATGTCCTGCCATTGATGTTATTTTGCCTTGTAAAAATATATTAAAAAATTAGGCATCCCATCAGAAAATTAGGACACTTTCTCTCCTATACAATCAAACAGGAAGGTTAATAATTTTTCCACCTTGAGGCACTGTCAATTTATCAGCTCTGGCTGTAAGCTCCTGTCCAAGTCCAGCCTTTCTATCCTATATCCTCAAACCTCATTATTTCAAACCACTCTTCCAAATCTCTAACCCTTATAGCAGTGAGTGGTCCTAAATCCTGGCTGCATGTCAGACTCTCCTAGGGAACTTCCACAGAATATGGATACCTGGAAATTCTGATGTAATTGAGTTGGGATAGGACTTAAGCACCAAAGTTTTTATAAACTACCCAGGTGATCTAAGGTGCAGCTGGGTTGAGAAGTGCTGCGCTACAGCAGTTTTCTGGTATTCCCATCATCTATTTTCACAGCCTACCTCCCCACACTGTAGATTTAACCACATTCCCTTCACAAACACACAGAACCAGCGATCAAAGGACTCTGATTTTCAATACATTTCTAACGAGTAATTTCAAAAACCTCACAATATTTTCTGTATACAAATATTAATAGAAGAGTGTTTCTATATTCAAAGAACATATCTGAACAAAAGTGGTGAAAAAAGGCAAGGGGAAAATGCCCATTATATATGCCCTCAAATATTCAATGAATTTGCTCTTCCCAACCAAATTACCACAGTCCTTTCTCCCATACCTACTATTTCTTACTATTACTCATTACTGATTAAGGGGGAAAAGACAAAAATAAGGACCCACCTTGTCTGGGTAAAAATAAAAAATGATTATGTGTTTTAGGATGTGTGGTAAATGATTACAGTAGTATTTCCTAATGAACCATACTATATTATATCCACATTCTTTGCAGAGTCACTTTACACTCTGTCCATTCAGAAGTGAACACTATATGGGGAGGGAGGAGGGAGGAGGGTTCAGGATAGGGAACACATGTATACTTGTGGCGGATTCATTTTGATGAGTGGCAAAAGCAATACAATATTGTAAAGTTAAGCAAAATAAAATTTTTTAAAAAAGAAATAAATAAAAAAATAAAATAAAATGTTAAAAAAAAAATAGAAGTGAACACTGTTTTTCTACCATTCGTGACTTGTTTTTACCAAGGGAATGTGATGGTACCACTGCGTGACTTCTCAGGTTAAGGCTTAAGAGAACTGCAGCTCCTGTTTTTGTCCTCTTGAAATATTTCCAGTGAAGTAATCTAGTGTAGCTTATCAGCTCATAGGAGGCCACATAGAGGAGAACCAGAGTGCCACAGGCAATGCGTGCGTGCATGCAAGCTCAGTCATTGGTGACTCTTCATGAACCATGGATTGTAGTCCGCCAGATTCCCCTGTCCATGGGATTTTCCAGGCAAGAATACTAGAATTGATTGCCATTTCCTTCTCCAGGGGATCTTCCTAACCCAGGGATCAAACCGTATCTCTTGTGTCTCCTGCACTGGCAGGCAGATTCTTTACCACTGTACCACCTGGGAAGCCCATGCCACAGCCAATAGCCAACATCAGCTGCCAGGTCTGTCATTGAGATTCTTCTGGTCTCCTCCATCTCAGCTGAGTTGTCAAGTTTCTCCAGTTGCAAGGGTGAGCACAGGCTCACCTGTGATTCTCCTCAGGATTAGCAAAAAACACCCACCAATTGAGTTATACCCAAACTGCGGAATCATGAGCAAAGAAATGGTTACAGTTTGGGGCTAGTAAGTTTGGGGGTGATTTGTTACATTACAAGAGATAACTGATATGGAAGTTTATGTAATATTCAAAAGAACTGATTACTGTGCTTGCTTTCATGTATGTATACTGCATGCAATTTATAAGTAACACATTTTCGAGGTTTCTTCTTCATAAAGTGTTTTGCAATTCAATCTCTCTCCATTACATTCCATAAAATCATACATTTGGTTCTCATTTTCTTCCATCATTACTTGTAAAGGAAAAAAAAAAAGCCCTGCTATAGTCATCTCTTAAAAAATTAGGCAACAAATTAGCCTGAAGTTCCTCTATAATTTCTAAATTATATAATTCACTTCACTTCTCCCTAGAGAACAGGTATAAAAAGGAAAATTCCAGAAGCGATTAAAACAAAATTGTTCTGCTGTGGAACCTAAGGATATGCCCAAGATTGGCTACCTCAGATGACTTTAATAAACCATTTCCCTAAATATTCCACCTAATGGAAAACCTCAGAAACCTTTCTACAAAAACAGTGGTAGTGGACCACTGGAAAAATAGATATCTAGGTTCTGACTGAAGGGAAATGTGACCTTGTGGCTTTTTTTTCTATTTTTGGTTTTATGTTGTTTGTAGTAATTTGGGGAGTAACAAGCTGTAGTAGTCTCCCAATCACTGCTGCAACAGATTGCTGCTGCTGCTACTAAGTCACTTAAAGTGAAGTGAAGTCGCTTAAGTAGTGTTCAACTCTGTGCAACCCCATAGACAGCAGCCCAGGAGGCTCCTCCATCCCTGGGATTCTCCAGGCAAGAACACTGGAGTGGGTTGCCATTTCCTTCTCCAATGCATGAAAGTGAAAAGTGAAAGTGAAGTCGCTCAGTCGTGTCCAACTCCAGCTTCAAGAGTAACACTCCTTCCTAGCTTATGGCCCTTTCCTCCATCTTCAAAGCAAGAGTACTGCAGTGGGGTCCCATTGCCTTCTCCGGCTGCAACAGATTACACTTAAATAATACAAAGTTATTATTTTGTAGTTCTATAGGGCAGCACTCTGAAATCAATTTCATGGTGCTAAAGTTAAGGCTTTGGAACTTGAGGAGCGAATCCTTAGCCTGGCCCTCTCCAGCTTCAAGAGTAGCACTCCTTCCTAGCTCATGGCCCTTTCCTCCATCTTCAAAGCCAGCAGCATAGCATCTTCACATGCCTTTGCTTTCATCATCATATCACCTTTTCCTCTTGTAGTCTCATCTTCATCATAACATCACCGTTCCCTCGTCTGTAGTCTCATCTTCCTGTCTGCTTCCACTGTGTAAAGACATTTGTGATTGCACCATTGAGCTCATCTCGATAATCCAGAATACATTTCCTATCTCCAGACCTCTAATTTAATAACACCTACAAAGTCCCTTCTATGATAAAAGGTAACATATGCACAGGGTCAAGGGATTAAGATGCAGATTTAGGAAATATTACTTAGTTTATCACACTGCCTTTGATTTTGTACTGTTTGGTCCTGAAGTCAGGATTCTTCAAGTAAGTTTTGTCTTGAACTAGCTCAATGAAGGTATAGCAATGAAAATCCTTAATTTATGCATCCTACACAGTATAGAACAAATATCCTGTTTAACTCAAACAACAATTAAATCATCAATTAAACTTAGCTAAAGCCAAAATCTGACTAGTTAAAAAGAATAGCAAAATTGGTCTTTGAGATGGAGCTGTTCTTTTTTCCGGCAATTTATTCTACATAAGAATATGACTGTCATCATTCGTTTGCCAAGTTCAATAAAAACTTCATCTGGAATGGTTGCTTCAGGGAATGCTGGGTAAATACTGTTTTTTGTTTCAATCTAAACATAAACACAATTCAGTGCCATCCTATTTAAATACCATTTTTAATGTATTCTTACCTAACCTAACATACTTTCATTTTATTAGCAGTATAAAACTTAACTTGTACCATAATTTTTCCACTGACAATGTGGCCTACTTAAAGGCATCATAAACTTATAAGCACAGATTCATAATTCATACATTATTTTAAAAAAGCACCCCTTAATACATTTTATCTTCAAAAGAAAGCAATATATTTCTATTGAAAATTATGTTAGCAGAGAGAATGATTCAAGCATGTATGCAGAAGTGTTTTGACCCTATAACTAAGTTCTAATATTTACATGTATGAAACCTTATTGACTCAGAAAATAAGTAATAATCTCTGTCAAAGGGAATATTTCATAAGGTAAATCAAATAAAGAAAACAAAGCATTAAATGCAAATACTTGTGAGAATGATAGGGAATCATATATGCATTAAAACATCTTATTATTAAATAAGATAAAATAAACTTAAGAATATAATCTAAATGAATATTCAAAAGAAACACTGCAAATTAACTGTTTTCACTTTATGGTAGCCCTTAGACTGCTTATTTTTCAAGTTATAAAAAGTTATAAAAATAAATGATAAATGGTTTTAGGAGTATATAATTTGGGAAAGTTAATAGCCAAAGTCAAAATACTATTAAACCATGGTCAGAACTGATAAATGAATTAACAGCAGTTACTATCAATATATAATGTATTTAGCATTTTAAAAGCAAATATTGAACAGTTTCTTCTTAGTAGTGAGAGAAAAAAAAAACTCCCAAAATCTTTATCCCATTCTTTCCCTGCTGCTGCTGCTAAGTCGCTTCAGTCGTGTCCGACTCTGTGCAACCCCAGAGACGGCAGCCCACCAGGCTCTGCTGTCCCTGGGATTCTCCAGGCAAGAACACTGGAGTGGGGTGCCATTTCCTTCTCCAATGCATGAAAGTGAAAAGTGAAAGTGAAGTCGTTCAGTCGTATCCAACTCTTTGCGACCCCATGGACTACAGCCTACCAGGCTCCTCCGCCCATGGGATTTTCCAGGCAAGAGTACTGGAGTGGGGTGTCATTGCCTTCTCCATAAACCTCACTAAAATGAAAATAAAGGAATCAAGTATAAATACAGAAGCACATAGACAACAGGAGATGGGACATCATCAGATAAGAGATTGCAGCAAATTTTGGAATAAAAAGAAACTGAGTAGAAGTCAGGTTACCCAGTGAGCCAAACAGACTTCCCTGCCTGGGAAGGGGAAGTAAATTTACCAACAGAATGAAACCAAGCTCAGATGAACAATCCCTGCTATGTTTAGGAATTAGTTATCAGGACCTTGGAAGTCCAGGTTTCAGGCAAGAACTGAAAGCAGGATTGTTTGCTTAAGTCCATAAAAGCATATGCAGAGCCTCAGATCCCATGGCCTACAGAGAAGACTAGTTAATTACTCTTTCTACACCCTCACAAAAGACAGGAAGTGTACTCAGGAAAGATTCTGAGAGTGAGAGTGAAATAGGATCTTCTCCACACAGGAAATCGAACCTGGGTATCCTGCATTGCGGCATCTTTACCTACAGAGCCTCCAGGGAAGCCCGTAACACTGAAAACCAAGATTAAAAATACTTGTCCATATTGAATGAAATTAAAGAATTTTTGTTTCCCCCCTGCAGAAACCAAGTGGTCCAATCAAAAGATCCTGAGATTCTAAGTGACATTTGAAGGTCCTCAAAAAAAAAAAAAAAAAAAAAAAAATCTGGTTCTTATCCATTTACCCATTTACATACACAGACACACAGATACACATACATGCACATTTGTCAATAGCCTTTTCTGTACTGTTTAGTACTGAAGTTTGGATTCAAAACAACGAAAAACCTTGTAAACAAAAAACACTGCAAGAAGAAGAAACTAAATAAATGTGTATTTGTGAGTGTGAATGTATTTGTGTATCTTTAGACATAAAAGAAAAAAAGATATTGCAGATACTGTGCTTATATAATTTGATTCGGTTCAGTTCAGTTCAGTCCCTCAGTCGTGTCCAATTCTTTGCCATCCCATGAATCGCAGCACACCAGGCCTCCCTGTCCATCACCAACTCCCAGAGTTCGCTCAAACTCACGTCCATTTAGTCAGTGATGCCATCCAGCCATCTCATCCTCTGCCGTCCCCTTCTCCTCCTGCCCCCAATCCCTCCCAGAATCAGGGTCTTTTCCAATGAGTCAACTCTTCCCACGAGGTGGCCAAAGTACTGGAGTTTCAGCTTCAGCATCAGTCCTTCCAATGAACACCCAGGACAGATCTCCTTTAGGATGGACTGGTTGGATCTCCTTGCAGTCCAAGGGACTCTCAAGAGTCTTCTCCAACACTACAGTTCAAAAGCATCAATTCTTTGGCACTCAGCTTTCTTACAGTCCTACTCTCACATCCATACATGACCAATGGAAAAACCATAGCCTTGACTAGACAGACCTTTGTTGGCAAAGTAATGTCTCTGCTTTTGAATATGCTATCTAGGTTGGTCATCACTTTCCTTCCAAGGAACAAGTGTCTTTTAATTTCATAGCTGCAATCACCATTTGCAGTGATTTTGGAGCCCCAAAACAAAAGTGTGACACTGTTTCCACTGTTTCCCCATCTATTTGCCATGAAGTGATGGGACCAGATGCCATGATCTTAGCTTTCTGAATGTTGAGCTTTAAGCCAACTTTTTCACTCTCCTCTTTTACTTTCATCAAGAGGTTCTTTAGTTCCTCTTCACTTTCCACCATAAGGGTGGTGTCATTTGCATATCTGAGGTTATTGATATTTCTCCTAGCAATCTTGATTCCAACTTGTGCTTCTTCTAGCCCAGCGTTTCTCATGATGTACTCTGCATAGAAGTTAAACAAGCAGGGTGACAATATACAGCTTTGGTGTACTCCTTTTTCTATTTGGAACCAGTCTGTTGATCCATGTCCAGTTCTAACTGTTGCTTCCTGACCTGCATATAGGCTTCTCAAGAGGCCGGTCAGGTGGTCTCGTATTCCCATCTCTTTAGGAAACTATAAACAAGAGCACTTAGAAAACAACAAAGAATGCTTACAAATTAAATGACTATCAAAAAAAAATCCATGAATAGTTGAAGAAATCACTCAGGAATGTAAAAACAAAACAAGTGGATGGAGTCCAAAACTTACGTTCATTAGAGAATCAGTCCAGGAGATCAGTATCTGATGAATTAGGGTTACGGAAAAAGAAAACACAGGATCAGAAATGACCCCCCTAAAAATAAGAGTGCAATTATCCTATACTGAAAGCATGCATTTCTGGTTTAAAGAATCAGCCAAATGCAGAGTACAAAGGAATGAAAAAGACTTATATCAAGTAAGAGATTGTGAGATTTCAGAACATCAGGTAAAAAGAAAACAGTTGGAAAAGCTTTTAAAAATAACCAGATACAAAAGAAGCTATAATGTTTATCAAACTGTAAGATAGAGAATAGAATGGGGCATTACTTTATAAAATTCTGAGGGGCAATTTTTTTTAAAACCTAGAATCCTATATGGCACCCCACCCCAGTACTTTTGCCTGGAAAATCCCATGGACAGAGGAGCCTGGTAGGCTCCAGTCCGTGGGGTCGCTAAGAGTCAGACATGACTGAGCGACTTCACTTTCACTTTTCACTTTCATGCATTGGAGAAGAAAATGGCAACCCACTCCAGTGTTCTTGCCTGGAGAATCCCAGGGACAGGGGAGCCTGGTGAGCTTCCGTCTCTGGGGTTGCACAGAGTCGGACACGACTGAAGCGACTTAGCAGCAGCAGCAGAATCCTATAACTGTTGATATCATCAATTGCTTGTGGGGGTACAGGAAGACTTTTTGAGACAATGAAAATTTCCAGGAATTCACCCTTCAATCAGTTTTTCTCAAGTAGGTACTGGAAAGTAGTCTCCATAAGAAATAACTAGCCAACCAGATTCAGAAAACAAGGGACCCAATACAAGAGAAAGGCAGAGGAAATTCCCAGAGCAACGACAAAGAAAGTGAAAGTGAGAGTGTTAGTCGCTCAGTCCTGTTCAACTCTTGAGACCCGATGGACTGCAGCCTGCCAGGCTCCACTGTTCATGGGATTTCCCAGGCACAAATGGAGTGGGTTGCTATTTTTTCTTCCAAATGACAGAGAAGTCCTAAGCAAAAACTGTCCTAAGCTACAACCTTATGGAAAACAAACTCCAGTGGGTAAAAGATCTGTTTCTTAAAAAAATAAAAGGGAAGAAGAAGAAGAAATGAAACAGGACTGTTAGATTCCTTTCTGTGTTTGACCTTATTGAAGGGTGTCTATGGCTCATGTGGTAAGGAATCATCCTGCAATGCAGGAAACCTATGTTTGATCCCTAGGTTGGGAAGATCCCCTGTAAAAGGAAATGGCAACCCGCTCCAATATTCTTGCCTGGAAAATCTGATGGAAAGAAGAGCTTGGCAAGTACAGTCCATGGGGTCACAAAGAGTCAGACATGACTGAGCAACATCACTTTCTTTTAACTTTTCTTAGAAAGTTTGCATTAAATTGGTGTTAGTTATGGAGAAAACAACACAGGAAAAAAAGCAACTGCTTGGACAGCAAGAAGATCAAACCAGCCAATCCTAAAGGAAATCAGTCCTGAATATTCATTGGAAGGACTGATGCTGAAGCTGAAGCATCAGCTTGGCCATTTGATGTGAAGAACTGACTCACTGGAAAAGACCCTGATGCTGGGAAAGATTGAAGGCAGGAAAAGAAGGGGATGACAGAGGACGACAGTTGGATGGCATCATCAACTCAATGGACATGAGTTCAAGCAAGCTCCAGGAGGTGGTAATGGAGACGGCAGTCTGGCATGCTGCAGTCCATGGGGTTGCAAAGAGTCAGACACAACTGAGTGACAGAACTAACAGAGAAAAATAAACAAATGAGAAAAATGAAGCAAAATCTGGCTCCACAAAAAAAACTCAGAAAAAAAAAAAAATGTAGTCATCACAGTACACTAAATAGTACACTAAATGGCTTATCTATGATGAATATTTATATAGTTATTTACATAACAGAATATTGATTGAAGAAAACACATGAGGTAAGTTTGGGGATAATGAAACAAAAAATAAATGTATATAGCAAGAAGTGGAGAAGTAAGAAAGCTCAATCCTCATTTTCTATAGTAAGGAGACAGACAATTAGAATAAAATGTCAGAAAATAGAAATATTGTCATATTATTTAGAGATACAGAATTACATATAAGGAGAGATAGTTATGAAAGAGTTGAAATTATGCCCAGTCTAGGGAATAGATATGGAGGAATGAGAGTAGTGGTTTAGTAGATAGCTTTAAAAAAAAAATCGGAGAGGAGCTAAGATGGCAGAGGAATAGGGCGGGCAAAATCCTTTCTCCTCCACAAATTCATCAAAAGAACATCTAAACGTCGAGTAAATTCCACAAAACAACTTCGGAATGCTGGCAGAGGACATCAGACACCCAGAAAAGCAACTCATTGCCTTCTAAAGGAGGTAGGAAAAAATATAAAAGACAAAAAAGAGACAGGGAGGGACGGACCTCTGTCCGGGGAAAGGAGTCTTAGAAAAAGAGAAGTTTCCAAACACCAGGAAACTCTCTCACTGCCGAGTCTGTGCTGAACCTGGGAAGCACAGAGGCCATCATAACAGGGAGTAAAATAAATAATCAATTAAAACCCACAGACTACGAGCCCCGTAATAACTTCCCCAGCAGAGAAACAGCGCAAACGCCCGCATCCGCCATTAGCAAGCAGGGGCTGGGCAGGGAGGCGCCGTGGGCCGCTTCTTCGCAGGCTGCATTGGCCTGAATATCTTGAGCGCTACCTGAGCGGAATAATTTGGGCTGGCAAACCATACTGTGGGATACCTACCACACGAAAAGCCAGCCCTAACCCAAGACAGCGCCAGGCCCTCACACAGAACAAAGGACCTTACAGAGATAGCCGGCTGCAGTCTGTCCCCCTCAGGTGACAGGCAGCCAGAGCCGGAGGGAGGCCATCGCAGCCCCAGAGAGACATTATCCACAAAACTGTAAGCAGGCTTCTTTGCTAACTAAGACTTCTTGGGGCTCTGGTCGGCTAACATCCGCCTGGGAAAGTGCGCCAGTGGTGCACTTGGAGGACCGGGTGGCGGGGAGGTGATAAGTCTCAGAAGCCGCGCTTGCTGAACACCTCATTACCTGCGCTGCTGGATTCTGCAAAGGGCACAAAACTCAGGCCCAACCGAGCCTGGGCCTCTGAGGACTACCCGAGTGCCTGAACTTGAGCGGCTTAGACCTGGGAGGGGCAAGCAGCCCAGGGCCGGTTGCGGATGGTTCTGGCGGGGAAACAGAAAACCTAAGCAGAGTGGGCAGGGAGACTACACGCACCGTGAGCAGGGGCAGACCCAGTGTGGCCGAGCCACTGCGAGCACGCGCCAGTGGTATCAGTGGTATTTATTTGCAGTGTCCCTCCCTCCCCGCAGCGCGACTGAACAAGTGAGCCTAAAAAAAAAAAAAAAAAAGGATGTCCACCACCACCCCCTTTGTATCAGGGCGAAAATCAGACACTGAAGAGACCAGCAAACAGAAGAAGCTATAACAGAGGGAAGGGCTGTGGAAGCGACAGGCAATAAACTAAAACCCCGTGGTTAGTACCAACTACAGAGAAAGGGGCCTATAGATCTTGAGAAATTTAAGCCGGAACAAGGAACTAGCCGAAAATGAACTGAACCCACAATACCCACAACAATAACAGAGAAAATCATATATATTGTTACTATTTTTACCATCATTCTTTCTTTCTTTTTATATATATATATATATATATATACATTTTTTATTAAAAATTTTTTTTTAATTTTTTTCTCCTCTAGTACTCCTGTAGAATATTTTTTATAACTCTTGTGACCCCCTTTTTTTTTCTTTCCTTTTTCCTTTTTCTTTTTTCTTTTTGTCTTTTCTTTTTTTCTTTCCTTTAACATTGTATTTTTGAAACTCCAAACTCTGCTCTAGATTCATAAGTTTAGCTTATTGGTAATTGCTATCAATTTTTTACCTATTCATTTTTTTTTATAACTTTTGTGACTTTTTCTTTTTTTTTCCCCTCCCTCTTTCTATCTCTTCATCTTTTCTTTGACATTGTATTCCTGAAACTCCAAACTCTAATCTAGATCTTTAATCTATGCTTTCTGGTATATGTAATCAATTTGTGCCTATTACTGACTGGATCTGTCTCTCTCCTTTTATTCCCTCCTTTTATCCTCCTAACCACCTATAGCACCTTCCTCCCTCTTTTCTTCTCTGTATAACTCCGTGAACATCTCTGAGCGGTCCAGTTGTGGAGTGCAGTATAGAAGGAGAAGTTTTTGAGACTACTATAAAAATAAGACCGATAACTGGAAGCAGGAGGCTTAAGTCCAAACCCTGATCCCATGGAAAATTAATTGACAGGAGCTCATCAAATGCCTCTAAACCTACATTGAAACCAAGCCAATATACAGGCTACCCAAAGTGACCCCAAAATCACAGACATCACATAACTCATTACTAGACACTCCAGTGCACTCCAGAGAGAAGAAATCCAGCTCCATTCACCAGAACACTGACACAAGCGTCTCTAACCAAGAAACCTTGACAAGCCACCTGTACAAACCCACATACAGTGAGGGAACGCAACAATAAAGAGAACTCCACAAACTGCCAGAATACAGTAAGAACACCCCAAACTCAGCAATTTAAACAAGATGAAGAGACAGAAGAATTCCCAGCAGGTAAGGAACAGGATAAATGCCCACCAAACCAAACAAAAGAGGAAGAAATAGCGAATCTACCAGATAAAGAATTCCGAATAATGATAGTGAAATTAATCCAAAATCTGGAAATCAAAATGGAATCACAGATAAATAGCCTGGAGAAAAGCATTGAGAAGATGCAAGAAAGGTTTAACAAGGACCTAGAAGAAATAAAAAAGAGTAAATATATAATGAATAATGCAATAAATTAGATCCAAAACATTCTGGAGGCAACAAAGAGTAGAATAACAGAGGCAGAAGATAGAATTAGTGAATTAGAAGATAGAATGGTAGAAATAAATGAAGCAGAGGAGAAAAAAGAAAAACGAATTAAAAGAAATGAGGACAATGTCACAGACCTCCAGGACAATATTAAACGTTACAACATTCGAAACATAGGAGTCCCAGAAGAAGAAGACAAAAAGAAAGACCATGAGAAGACACTAGAGGAGATAATAGTTGAAAACTTCCCTAAAATGGGGAAGGAAATAATCACTCAAGTCCAAGAAACCCAGAGAGTCCCAAACAGGATAAACTCAAGGCGAAACACCCCAAGACACATATTATTCAAATTAACAAAGATCAAACACAAAGAACAAATATTAAAAGCAGCAAGGGAAAAACAACAAATAACACACAAGGGAATTCCCATAAGGATAACAGCTGATCTTTCAATAGAGACTCTCCAAGCCAGGAGGGAATGGCAAGACATACTTAAAGTGATGAAAGAAAAGAACCTACAGCCCAGATTATTGTACCCAGCAAGGATCTCATTCAAATATGAAGGAGAAATCAAAACCTTTACAGACAAACAAAAGTTGAGAGAATTCAGCACCACCAAACCAGCTCTCCAACAAATACTAAAGGACATTCTCTAGACAGGAAACACAAAAAGGGTATATAAATTCGAACCCAAAACAATAAAGTAAATGGCAACGGGATCATACTTATCAATAATTACCTTAAATGTAAATGGGTTGAATGCCCCAACCAAAAGACAGAGACTGGCCGAATGGATACAAAAACAAGACCCCTACATATGTTGTCTACAAGAGACCCACCTCAAAACAGGGAACATACAGACTGAAAGTCAAGGGCTGGAAAAAGATTTTCCATGCAAATAGGGACCAGAAGAAAGCAGGAGTAGCAATACTCATATCAGATAAAATAGACTTTAAAACAAAGGCTGTGAAAAGAGACAAAGAAGGTCACTACATAATGATCAAAGGATCAATCCAAGAAGAAGATATAACAATTATAAATATATATGCACCCAACATAGGAGCACTGCAATATGTAAGACAAATACTAACAAGTATGAAAGGAGAAATCAACAATAACACAATAATAGTGGGAGACTTTAATACCCCACTCACACCAATGGATAGATCAACTAAACATAAAATTAACAAGGAAACACAAACTTTAAATGATACAATAGACCAGTTAGACCTAATATCTATAGGACATTTCATCCCAAAACAATGAATTTCACCTTTTTCTCAAGCGCACATGGAACCTTCTACAGGATAGACCACATCCTGAGCCATAAATCTAGCCTTGGTAAGTTCAGAAAAATTGAAATCATTCCAAGCATGTTTTCAGACCACAATGCAGTAAGAGTAAATCTCAATAACAGGAGAAAAACTATTAAAAATTCCAACATATGGAGGCTGAACAACACGCTCCTGAATAACCAACAAATCACAGAAGAAATCAAAAAAGAAATCAAAATCTGCATAGAAACGAATGAAAATGAAAACACAACAACCCAAAACCTGTGGGACACTGTAAAAGCAGTCCTAAGGAGAAAGTTCATAGCAATACAGGCATACCTAAAGAAACAAGAAAAAAGCCAAATAAATAACCTAACTCTACACCTAAAGCAATTGGAAAAGGAAGAAATGAAGCACCCCAAGGTTAGTAGAAGGAAAGAAATCCTAAAAATTAGGGCAGAAATAAATGCAAAAGAAACAAAAGAGACCATAGCAAAAATCAACAAAGCGAAAAGCTGGTTCTTTGAAAGGGTAAATAAAATTGACAAACCATTAGCCAGACTCATCAAGAAACAAAGGGAGAAAAATCAAAGCAATAAAATTAGAAATGAAAATGGAGAGATCACAACAGACAACACAGAAATACAAAGGATCATAAGAGACTACTATCAGCAATTATATGGCAATAAAATGGACAACGTGGAAGAAATGGACAAATTCTTAGAAAAGTACAACTTTCCAAAACTGGATCAGGAAGAAATAGAAAATCTTAACAGACCTATCACAAGCACGGAAATTGAAACTGTAATCAGAAATCTTCCAGCAAACAAAAGCCCAGGTCCAGACAGCTTCACAGCTGAATTCTACCAAAAAGTTTAGAGAAGAGCTAACACCTATCCTACTCAAACTGTTCCAGAAAATTGCAGAGGAAGGCAAACTTCCAAACTCATTCTATGAGGCCACCAACACCCTAATACCAAAACTGGACAAAGATGCCACAAAAAAAGAAAACTACAGGCCAATATCACTGATGAACATAAATGCAAAAATCCTCAACAAAATTCTAGCAATCAGAATCCAACAACACATTAAAAAGATCATACACCATGACCAAGTGGGCTTCATCCCAGGAATGCAAGGATTCTTCAATATCCACAAATCAATCAACGTAATACACCACATTAACAAACTGAAAAATAAAAACCATATGATTATCTCAATAGATGCAGAGAAAGCCTTTGACAAAGTTCAACATCCATTTATGATAAAAACTCTCCAGAAAGCAGGAATAGAAGGAACATACCTCAACATAATAAAAGCTATATATGACAAACCCACAGGAAACATTATCCTCAATGGTGAAAAATTGAAAGCATTTCCTCTAAAGTCAGGAATAAGACAAGGATGCCCACTTTCGCCATTACTATTCAACATAGTTTTGGAAGTTTTGGCGACAGCAATCAGAGCAGAAAAAGAAATAAAAGGAACCCAAATTGGAAAAGAAGAAGTAAAACTCTCACTGCAGATGACGTGATCCTCTACATAGAAAACCCTAAAGACTCCACCAGAAAATTACTAGAACTAATCAGTGAATATAGTAAAGTTGCAGGATATAAAATTAACACACAGAAATGCCTTGCATTCCTGTACACTAATAATGAGAAAATAGAAAGAGAAATTAAGGAAACAATTCCATTCACCATTGCAATGAAGAGAATAAAATACTTAAGAATATATCTTCCTAAAGAAACTAAAGACCTATATATAGAAAACTATAAAACACTGGTGAAAGAAATCAAAGAGGACACTAATAGATGGAGAAATATACCATGTTCATGGATTGGTAGAATCAATATAGTGAAAATGAGTATACTACCCAAAGCAATTTATAGATTCAATGCAATCCCCATCAAGCTACCAACGGTATTCTTCACAGAACTAGAACAAATAATTTCTCAATTTGTATGGAAATACAAAAAAACCTCGAATAGCCAAAGCTATCTTGAGAAAGAAGAATGGAACTGGAGGAATCAACCTGCCTGACTTCAGGCTCTACTACAAAGCCACAGTCATCAAGACAGTATGGTACTGGCACAAAGACAGAAATATAGATCAATGGAACAAAATAGAAAGCCCAGAGATAAATCCACGCACATATGGACACCTTATCTTTGACAAAGGAGGCAAGAATATACGATGGATTAAAGACAATCTCTTTAACAAGTGGTGCTGGGAAAACTGGTCAAACATTTGTAAAAGAATGAAACTAGAACACTTTCTAACACCATACACAAAAATAAACTCAAAATGGATTAAAGATCTAAATGTAAGACCAGAAACCATAAAACTCATAGAGGAAAACATAGGCAAAACACTCTCTGACATTCATCATAGCAAGATCCTCTATGACCCACCTCCCAGAATATTGGAAATAAAATCAAAAATAAATAAATGAGACCTAATTAAACTTAAAAGCTTCTGCACAACAAAGGAAACTATAAGCAAGGTGAAAAGACAGCCTTCAGAATGGGAGAAAAAAATAACCAATCAAGCAACAGACAAACAATTAAGCCCAAAAATATACAAGCAACTCCTACAGCTCAATTCCAGAAAAATAAATGACCCAATCAAAAAATGGGCCAAAGAACTAAATAGACATTTCTCCAAAGAAGACATACAGATGGCTAACAAACACATGAAAAGATGCTCAACATCACTCATTATCAGAGAAATGCAAATCAAAACCACTATGAGGTACCATTTCACGCCAGTCAGAATGGCTGCGATCCAAAAGTCCACAAGCAATAAATGCTGGAGAGGGTGTGGAGAAAAGGGAACCCTCTTACACTGTTGGTGAGAATGCAAACTAGTACAGCCACTTTGGAGAACAGTATGGAGATTCCTCAAAAAACTGGAATAGAACTGCCTTATGATCCAGCAATCCCACTGCTGGGCATACACACTGAGAAAACCAGAATTGAAAGAGACACATGTACCCCAATGTTCATAGCAGCACTGTTTACAATAGCCAGGACTTGGAAGCAACCTAGATGTCCATCCACAGATGAATGGATAAGCAAGCTGTGGTACATATACACAATGGAGTATTACTCAGCCATTAAAAAGAATGCATTTGAATCAGTTCTAATCAGGTGGATGGAACTGGAGCCTATTATACAGAGTGACGGGGAAGGCAATGGCACCCCACCCCAGTACTTTTGCCTGGAGAGTCCCATGGACGGAGGATCATGGTGGGCTCCAGTCCATGGGGTCACTAAGAGTCGGACACGACTGAGCGACTTCACTTTCACTTTTCACTTTCATACATTGGAGAAGGAAATGGCAACCCGCTCCAGTGTTCTTGCCTGGAGAATCCCAGGGACCGGGGAGCCTGGTGGGCTGCCGTCCATGGGGTCACACACAGTCGGACACGACTGAAGTGACTTAGCAGCAGCAGCAGCATACAGAGTGAAGTAAGCCAGAAAGAAAAACACAAATACAGTATACTAACGCATATATATGGAATTTAGAAAGATGGTAACAATAACCCTGTTTATGAGACAGCAAAAGAGACACTGATGCATAGAACACACTTTTGGACTCTGGGAACGGGAGAGGGTGGGGTGATTTGGGAGAATAGCATTGAAATATGTATAATATCATATCTGAAATGAGTCGCCAGTCCAGGTACGATGCCTGATAACGGATGCCTGGGACTGGTGCACTGGGATGACCCAGAGGGATGGTATGGGGAGGGAGGAGGGAGGAGGGTTCAGGATGGGGAACACATGTATACTTGTGGTGGATCCATCTTGATGTATGGTAAAAGCAATACAATATTTTAAAGTTACGCAAAATAAAATTTAATTAAAAAATCGGTCTTTCATTACTCTTTGACTTTTAAAACTATGAACGTGTACATCTTTCACAAAATACAAACACATTTTTATAGAAAGCTAACATCTAGTAAAATCCTATAATCCACTAATGACCAGCTCTTTCAATGCTTGTTTTCCAGGGAGGAATCTAAACATGTTTTGACATTGCATTCCAAATGTCACTTGATTCATTTGCTTTCTAGTATTTCTATGACTGCAATTGCAATTTGCAGTGGCTTCAAGATGGCTCTAAGATAATTCCAAAGCTTTCAGCATAAATTGACCCTCTTAAACAATTGCGCATAAATTTTCTCAGGCTCAAGCTGACCAAATGGCAATCAAAATGAAACTCAAACGGGATGTTAATATTGCCTTATTGCTCAGTGAGCGTGAGAGAAAACAAAACAAAATACAACCACCACTCACACCTGCGGAGGAAACAGTTTCCCATTGGGATGATTGTGTGTTGTCAAAATATATGAACTCAAATGAAGAAAGAAATGTGTATGTTTATTATATGCCAGTCACTGTTCGATATACAGGAAATAGGAAGATGCATAAGATGCAGACACTTCTTTTGAGGAGTTTGTAATCAAAGAAACTAAAACACTAGAAGCTTCTCTCAACTGAGCTCCATTTATGTGACTTTTCAGACTAACTCTCACTAGCTGTTTTCTCCTTGAGATATGACTGATCTCCATGGCATGCAGTACACTCAAGCTAGCAACTAACTACTCTTTCACCATTAGCTTCTTCAACTACCATTTGAACTGTTTGCCTATGGAGGGAAGGAACAAGTCTCCTCTAACTTCTTAATTAAGTAGTTGGGGCTGTAAAATAATCTGACAAAAGACAGACCGAAAAGAGAAAAACACACAGAACTTATTAATATGTACATTGCACATACACACGGGAGAATTCAGTGATGAGTAACTCAAAGAGGCGATTAGAACTTGGGCTTATATGGAATCTTAACAAAGAGCATCTGTCCCATCACTTCATGGGAAATAGATGGGGAAACAGTGGAAACAGTGTCAGACTTTATTTTGGGGGGCTCCAAAATCACTGCAGATGGGTATTGCAGCCATGAAATTAAAAGACGCTTGCTCCTTGGAATGAGGGTTATGACCAACCTAGATAGCATATTAAAAAGCAGAGACATCACTTTGCCAACAAAGGTCCATCTAGTCAAGGCTATGGGTTTTCCAGTAGTCATGTATGGATGTGAGAGTTGGACTGTGAAGAAAGCTGAGCACCAAAGAATTGATGCTTTTGAACTATGGTGTTGTAAGACTCTTGAGAGCCCCTTGGGCTGCTAAGAGATCCAATCAGTCTAAAGGAGATCAGTCTTGGGTGTTCTTTGGAAGGAATGATGCTAAAGCTGAAACTCCAGTACTTTGGCCACCTCATGCGAAGAGTTGACTCATTGGAAAAGATCCTGATGCTGGGAGGGATTGGGGGCAGGAGGAGAAGGGGACAACAGAGGATGAGATGGCTGGATGGCATCACTGACTCAATGGATGTGAATTTGAGTGAACTCCTGGAGTTGGTGATAGACAAGGAGGCCTGGTGTGCTGCAATTCATAGGGTCGCTAAGAGTCGGACACGACTGAGCGACTGAACTGAACTGAACTGAACTGAACAAAGAGCAAAATTTTTACAGGGAAGTGACAAAAAAAGAAAAAGGGATTTAGACTTTAAAGGTGGCCAATTTGTTGTTGTTTTGTTGTGAAGTTGTGTCTAACTCTTTTGGGACCCATGAATTGTAGCTCCTCTGTCCCATGGGATTTCCCAGGCAAGACTACTAGAGTGAGTTGCCATTTCCTTCTCTAGGGGATCTTCCCAACCTAAGGATTGAACCCTCATCTCCTGCATTGGCAGGCAGATTGTTTACCACTGAGCCACTAAAGAAGTCTGACCAATTGAAGGAAAGTAAATATATGGGGAAACTAATGGTGGATATGGGCTAGTTAGTAAGGTTTGTTTGTTTAAATTCTTTCTTGGTGCCATATTGCCTCCCGTGATAGGGCTGTTACCCCTTTTTTGGTATGGGAAATGGGAAGGGGACATCTTCAAAAGGAGCTTTTATGTTCTTCTTTTAGGATACATTTATAATTATGTACATTTGATTAAATATTATAAAAGTCAATTAAATCTGAGTGTTAAATTAGAACTAGCTGGAAGTTTTGAGAGGACTTGCTAAAGTTGAAAAAACTGTTGAACCAGGTATGGGAAAAAAAATCATAAAAACCTAGAAGGATTTTTCACAGATAACTTTTGCAAATATCTTTACATTCTTACTCCTTTTTCAAAAAAATGAAATTGGATATAGAGCAGATACAAAATGAACAAGGCTTATACTAACATATATGGCACAAAACAAACAAAAGAGAGCCATATTCAAAGAAAAGTCTTAGTTTTTCATGACTAAAAATACATTTCTATGTCTTAGATTAAAATAAATACAATAGGTTGTATATATCACTGACTTTCAATTCCATATCCTAGCCAATATGCCCACTACCCAGCCAACTACTGGTCCTTATCTTATTGAATGAGAGAGCTTCCTGGGCTTACAGAAGTCACTTGGGCCCCAGGGGATGTGTTTAGAATGGATTCCCTTAGAATGATGATAGATATGCAGTTCTAGTCACATTCTTTCCCCTAAAGGCCCCATCTGTGTTCAGGAAAACTAACTGATAATGTACATTTCCAAGGTGGCTGGTTATGTTCAACAAAACAAACAACCAAACAAACAAAAAAACTGGCCCCAAATTAAGGATTTTACATAAGAGCTCATCCTTTTGATAACTATTTTCTAAACCACTGAGAAGAGCTCATCCTTTTGATAACTATTTTCTAAACCACTGAGCTAACTGTTAACATAGAAAAAAGTAAATTCTAATACATAAAAAAAATAAAGATTGATGCAGACCCTCAAGAAAAGAAACATAGAATAGAATATAGGCACATGAGTTTGAAAAGGTCTTTAGATGTTTTCCCTGGTGGCTTAAATGGTAAAGAATCTTCTTGAAATGCGGGAGACCCAACCAGACTGGATTCCTGGGTAGGGATGATCCCCTGGAGAATGGATTGGCTACCCACTCCAGTATTATTGGAGTTTTCCTAGTGACTCAGACAGTAAAGAATCTGCCTGCAGTGCAGGCAACCCAGGTTTGAAACCTGGGTCAAGAAGATCCCCTGGAGAAAGAAATGGTTAACCACTCAGTATTCTTGCCTGGAAAAACCATGGACAGAGGAGCATGGCAGGCTACAGTTCAAGGGGTCACAAAGAGTCAGGCAGGACTGAGTGACTTAACACTTTCTCTCTCTTTTTTTTTTAGATGTCACATGACTTATAGAATTCATTAAGAATAGAGACATACCCAAAGCTGAAGAGTAAAAGCAGACAGTTCTAAGGACCCATGACAATGTGAAATATTTTCTAAAGGCAATGGAAAATGTGTCATTTCAGAACCTTACCTCGTAGGTCAAAGGCTTTGATTTCAGCCATTATAAGGAGGGCTTTTCAAACTATAGCATATTCCATTTGACAACTTGCTTTTCCTTGAAATTATTTGAAAATGAAAATTAAATGATGTATTATGGTAGACAGCTTATATTTTACTTTATTTGAACTTTATTTAATTAAATCAGACTATTTAGAAGGAATGATGCTAAAGCTGAAACTCCAGTATTTTGGCCACCTCATGCGAAGAGTTGACTCATTGGAGAAGACTCTGATGCTGGGAGGGATTGAGGGCAGGAGGAGAAGGGGACGACAGAGGATGAGATGGCTGGATGGCATCACTGACTTGATGGGTGTGAGTATGGGTGACCTCCAGGAGCTGGTGATGGACAGGGAGGCCTGGCGTGCTGCGGTTCATGGGGTCGCAAAGAGTTGGACACGACTGAGCGACTGATCTGATCTGATCTGATCTGATGTTGACTCAGGTAACTCATTAATTAGAATTAAGGGATGACAATTAAATCCTGCAACATGAAACAAAGATCCTCCAATTTTATAGACTATATCTCAGAAAACTTGGTTATAATTCAAATATTCTATTAATTTTTTATTATCGTACCACATGGTTAAATGCATAAATATTGTTTAGTCACCAAGTCGTGTTTGACTCTTTTGCAACCCAGTGGATTGTAGCCCGACAGGTTCGTCTGTCCATAGGATTTCTCAGGCAAAAATACTAGAGTGGGTTGCCATTTCCTTTTCCAGAGGATCTTTCTGACCCAGAGATCAAACCTGCGTCTCCTACATAAGCAGATTTTTTTTTTCTTTATTACTGAGCCACCAGGGAAGCAAATGCATAATACATTGGCTTAAAAGACTGGAAAAATATGTGTTGAACTTGAAAGGCTATGACAATTGTCATGTAAGTTTACATGTGGTCTGATGAGAGCTGGATTTTGACCTAACATAGGTTACTTCACTTTCTGCATATAGTTTTACCAGCATCTGAAAATTCACCTTCCTCCTTTGCTATTTCTCTAACCAGAGAGATCTAGTCCTCTTCTCACTCTACTCCATTGTTCCAGATTTTCCCTCCTTACTTTCGTCCTCCTAATAGAGCTAACTAGAAATATCACAATCCCCTAGTGCAGTGTCACATGAAATAATACTCTGAAAATTTGAGTACTGTGAAATGATGAGTTATATAAAACACAGGTTTCTTTTTAATGCTGTAAATATTAAATTCTGTGTATTGGAGTATTCTTTTCAAAATATTGAAATTTACATTTATATCCTGTGACCTAGGTTAACTAGTCAAGTGTTTTATTATACCCTTGTAAAAAATGTTTTAATACAGAAGAATTAACTAAATAATAAAAGCTCAGATTATAAGAACAGTTAATAATTGTCTAGTCCTATCACATATATTTGAACCCTCTTTACAGTTCTCTGACTAAAAAGTTGTTCATTGGTTTCAACATTGCCCAGAAATAAGGACTTCTACCTTCTGGTACAGTCCCATTCCATTGTTAGGAAAACTACTGCACAGTTATTATGAGAGAAGAAATCTGTCTACCATTCTTTAGATTCCTATTCAGAGGCCACATGTGTCTTAAGCCCAGGCACAGAAATTCAAAGCCAACTATTCATTTCCCAACTTGTCTTCTCTCTTCCTTTGTCCCTGCCATTTACTAAAAGACGCAAAGAGCAAGCCACACTCCCCAAATCTTCAGTCTCCTGCCTACATCTTTAAAATAACAATGTTTTCTTTGAGTTTTCATATATTATTATAAGAGGTAGTAGCCCCAATACCTAAATATGTATTTCAGCAAATCCTCCCTCCTAATGTTACCTATTTGACATGCATGTCATTATAATGAACCAGTTTTGTTATATGTACCATTGCATTTATGTCTCTCACTCAACAGAGAATCTCCAATTATTGCAATCTGTTTGTAGCATTGAGAAAAGGAAGCAAAATGTCACAGGGACAAGTTTTTGAGTCTTGAGCATTTCAGTAACAATTTAGCATTCTGTTTTTAACCAAGACATAAAAGAAACATAAAACATATATAAAGCTTTTTGCCTTGCAATCAATTCCGATGGTTACCAGAGTAAGTGATAACTCATAAATCTGGATCGCATAAATAGAAAACATTTCAACAAATTGAAATAGATGGTGGTAAAAAGAAGTATTAGGTTGTTTTTAATAGATAAAATTTCTCTTCATCAACATAACAGCTTTGCATTAAAAATTGTCCAATTTCTATATCAAAAATAAATATTATTATTATTATATAATCCAAAATTACATAACGATCCAAAACATTATGATACAATATTATCAAACATTCAGATCAGATCAGTCGCTCAGTCGTGTCCGACTCTTTGTGACCCCATGAACTGCAGCACGCCAGGCCTCCCTATCCATCACCAGCTCTCGGAGGTCACTCAGACTCACATCCATCGAGTCAGTGATGCCATTCAGCCATCTCATCCTCTGTCATCCCCTTCTCCTCCTGCCCTGAATCCCTCCCAGCATCAGAGTCTTCTCCAATGAGTCAACTCTTCGCATGAGGTGGCCAAAATACTGGAGCTTCAGCTTTAGCATCATTCCTTCCAAAGAAATCCCAGGGCTGATCTCCTTCAGAATGGACTGGTTGGATCTCCTTGCAGTCCAAGGGACTCTCAAGAGTCTTCTCCAACACCACAGTTCAAAAGCATCAATTCTTCGGCGCTCAGCTTTCTTCACAGTCCAGCTCTCACATCCATACATGACCACAGGAAAGACCATAGCCTTGACTAGGAGAACCTTTGTTGGCAAAGTGATGTCTCTGCTTTTGAATATGCTATTTAGGTTGGTCATAACTTTCCTTCCAAGGAGTAAGCGTCTTTTAATTTCATGGCTGCAGTCACCATCTGCAGTGATTTTGGAGCCCAGAAAAACAAAGTCTGACACTGTTTCCACTGTTTCTCCATCTATTTCCCATGTAGTGATGGGACCAGATGCCATGATCTTGGTTTTCTGAATGTTGAGCTTTAAGCCAACCTTTTCACTCTCCACTTTCACTTTCATCGAGAGGCTTTTTAGTTCCTCTTCACTTTCTGCTATAAGGGTGGTGTCATTTGCATATCTGAGGTTATTGATATTTCTCCCGGCAATCTTGATTCCAGCTTGTGTTTCTTCCAGTCCAGCATTTCTCATGATGTACTCTGCATATAAGTTAAATAAACATGGTGACAATATACAGCCTTGACGTACTCCTTTTCCTATTTGGAACCAGTCTGTTGTTCCATGACCAGTTCTAACTGTTGCGTGGGCACTGAGAGCCCCTCGCCAGCTGCGCAGTGCACTGAGAGGAGCTACCCAACCACCGAGGAAGGATGGCGGTGAGGACCGGCACACTAAGCACGGCCGAGAGGAGCTACCCCACGACCGAGGTCAGGAAGGGCGGCGGTGAGGAGATACCCCTCCTCCAAGGTCAGGAACCGCGGCGGTGAGGAGAGATCCCTCATCCAAGGTAAGGTGTGATGGCTGTGCTTTGCTGGAGCAGCCGGGAAGAGATACCTCGCGCCCAAGGTAAGAGAAACCCAAGTAAGACAGTAGGTGTTGCAAGAGGGCATCAGAGGGCAAATACACTAAAACCATTCTCACAGAAAACTAGTCAATCTAATCACACCAGGACCACACCCTTGTCTAACTCAATGAAATTAAGCCATGCCCGAGGGGCAACCTGGGATGGGCGGGTCATGGTGGAGAGATATGACAGGGTGTGGTCCGCTGGAGAAGGGAATGGCAAACCACTTCAGTATTCTTGCCTTTAGAACCCCATGAACAGTATGCAAAGGCAAAATGATAGGATACTGAAAGAGAAACTCCCCAGGTCAGTAGGGGCCCAATATGCTACCGGAGATCAGTGGACAAATAACTCCAGAAAGAATGAAGGGATAGAACCAAAGCAAAAAGAACACCCAGCTGTGGATGTGTCTGGTGATAGAAGCAAAGTCCGATGCTGTAAAGAGCAATATTGCATAGGAACCTGGAATGTCAGGTCCATGAATCAAGGCAAACTGGAAGTGGTCAAACAAGAGATGGCAAGAGTGAATGTCGACATTCTAGGAATTAGCGAACTAAAATGGACTGGAATGGGTGAATTTAACTCAGAGGACCATTATATCTACTACTGTGGGCAGGAATCCCTCAGAAGAAATGGAGTGGCCATCATGATCAACAAAAGAGTCCGAAATGCAGTACTTGGATGCAATCTCAAAAATGACAGAATGATCTCTGTTCATTTCCAAGGCAGACCATTCAATGTCACAGTAATCCAAATCTATGCCCCAACCAGTAACGCCGAAGAAGCTGAAGTTGAACGGTTCTATGAAGACCTACAAGACCTTTTAGAACTAACACCCAAAAAAGATGTCCTTTTCATTATAGGGGACTGGAATGCAAAAGTAGGAAGTCAAGAAACACCTGGAGTAACAGGCAAATTTGGCCTTGGAATACGGAATGAAGCAGGGCAAAGACTAACAGAGTTTTGCCAAGAATATCAAACATTAGTATTTACTTTAATGGAAGTATAGTCTCTTAAATATGGTTTTTCCAGTAGTTATGTCTGGATGTGAGAGTTGGACTGTGAAGAAAGCTGAGCGCCAAAGAATTGATGCTTTTGAACTGTGGTGTTGGAGAAGACTCTTGAGAGTCCCTTGGACTGCAAGGAGATCCAACCAGTCCATTCTGAAGGAGATCAGCCCTGGGATTTCTTTGTAAGGAATGATGCTAAAGCTCAAACTCCAGTACTTTGGCCACCTCATGCGAAGAGTTGATTCATTGGAAAAAATTCTGATGCTGGGAGGGATTGGGGGCAGGAGGAGAAGGGACAACAGAGGATGAGATGGCTGGATGGCATCACTGACTCAATGGACGTTGAGTTTGAGTGAACTCCTGGAGTTGGTGATAGACAGGGAGGCCTGGTGTGCTGCAATTCATGGGGTCACAAAGAGTCGGACATGACTAAACGACTGAACTGAACTGAAATAAGGTATAACAAAGTTGTTTTCTAAGAAAGAAAAAAAAATCTGTCACTTTTCTGGTCTTTACAATAACAATGTTTTACTAAATGTTCTCTTTTAATCTATAAAATAACACAATATTCAATTATTACTACCAGTTCAGTTCAGTTGCTCAGTCGTGTCTAACTCTTTGCAACCCCATGAACCGTAGCATGCCAGGCCTCCCTGTCCATCACCAACTTCCAAAGTCGGCCCAAACTCATGTACATCAAGTCGGTGATGCCATCCAACAATCTCATCCTCTGTCGTTTCCTCCTGCCCTCAATCTTTCCCAGCATCAGGGTCTTTTCCAATGAGTCAGCTCTTCACATTAGGTAACCAAAGTATTGGAGTTTCAGCTTCAACGTCAGTCCTTAAATGAACACCCAGGACTGATCTCATTTAGGATGGACTGGTTGGATCTCCTTGCAGTCCAAGGGACTCTCAAGATTTGTCTCCAACACCACAGTTCAAAATCATCAATTCTTTGGCACTCAGCTTTCTTTATAGTCCCAACACCCACATCCATACAAGACCACTGGAAAAACTATAGCCTTGAATAGATGGACTTAGTAGGCAAAGTAATGTCCCTGCTTTTTAATACGCTGTCTAGGTTGGTCATAACTTTCCTTCCAAGGAACAAACGCCTTTTAATTTCATGGCTGCAATCGCCATCTGTGGTGATTTTGGAGGCCAAAAAAATAAAGTCAGCCTCTGTGTCCATTGTTTGCCCATCTATTTGCCATGAAGTGATGGGACCAAATGCCATGATCTTCATTTTCTGAATGTTGAGCTTTAAGCCAATTTTTTCACTCTCCTCTTTCACTTTCATCAAGAGGCTCTTTAGTTCCTCTTCACTTTCTGCCATAAGGGTGGTGTCATCTGCATATCTGAGGTCATTTATATTTCTCCCTGCAATCTTGATTCCAGCTCGTGCTTCTTCCAGCCCAGTGTTTCTCATGATGTGCTCTGCACATAAGTTAAATAACAGCGTGACAATATACAGCCTTGACATACTCCTTTTCCTATTTGGAACCAATCCATGTCCAATTCTAATTGTTGCTTCCTGACCTGCATTCAGGTTTCTCAATAGGGAGGTCAGGTGGTCTAGTATTTCCATCTCTTTCAGAATTTTCCACAGTTTATTGGGATCCACATAGTCAAAGGCTTTGGCATAGTCAATAAAGCAGAAATAGATGTTTTTCTGGAACTCTCTTGCTTTTTCCATGATCCAGCGGATGTTGGCAATTTGATCTCTGGTTCCTCTGCCTTTTCTAAAACCAGCTTGAACATCTGGAAGTTCACAGTTCATATATTACTGAAGCCTGGCTTGGAGAATTTTGAACATTACTTTACTAGCGTGTGAGATGAGTGCAATTGTGTGGTAGTTTGAGCATTCTTTGTCATTGCCTTTCTTTGGGATTGGAATGAAAACTGACCTTTTCCAGTCCTGTGGCCCTGCTGAGTTTTCCAAATTTGCTGGCATACTGAGTGCAGCACTTTCACAGCATCATCTTTCAGGATTTGAAATAGCTCAACTGGATCACTGCAGATGGTTATTGCAGCCATGAAATTAAAAGACAGTTACTCCTTGGAAAGGAAGTTATGACTAACCTAGGCAGCTTATTAAAAAGCAGAGACATTACTTTGCCAACAAAGGTCCATCTAGTCAAGGCTATGGTTTTTCCAGTGGTCATGTATGGATGTGAGAGTTGGACTGTGAAGAAAGCTGAGTGCCAAAGAATTGATGCTTTTGAACTGTGGTGTTGGAGAAGACTCTTGAGAGTCCCTTGGACTGCAAGGAGATCCATCCAGTCCATTCTAAAGGAGTCAGCCTGGGTATTCATTTAAGGACTGATGTTGAAGCTGAAACTCCAATACTTTGATCACCTTATGAGAAGAGTTGACTCATTGGAAAAGACTCTGATGCTGGGAGTGATTGGGGGCAGGAGGAGAAGGGGACGACAGAGGATGAGATGGCTGGATGGCATCACCAACTCGATGGACATTAGTTTGAGTGAACTCAGGGACATGGTGATGGACAGGGAGGCCTGGCGTGCTGCAGTTCATGGGGTCGCAAAGAGTCGGATATGACTGAGTGACTGAATTGAACTTAACTAAAATTATTTTACAACTAGAATCAGTTTGCATTTAAATCTCCCATTCTAGTAAACTTCAAAATGATTTTGTTTATTGAAGGCTCAAGGTATAGCAATTTGTTCTCCAGATTTTATACAGGGTTTGTCATGATTAATTTGCCTCAGGCTTTTTGTTTTGCTTTGTTTAACTGATTTGGCTTCATTTTCCAATCCCTACCCCTCAGAATGCTCTTCTTCCTGTCTTTTGTGGATTGATCTACAGAAAGGTGCCACCTGGCAACTGCTCAGGTTTTCTACTTGCCATTATACAAGTCGTTGAAGCAATACATGTATAGGTTGGAAATTTGATAGGAAAAATTATTTTTACTTTTCCATCTCTCATCCATAAAATAAAAGAGGTATTCAGCCAGAAGTACTCCAAAATATTTGTGTCAAGGAGAGGCACAAATGCCTTCATTATAAGGAAAATAGAAGAAAAAAAAAAGCTTTTCAATGGAGTTATCTATCATCTGCTGTGTTGGTGGCCAAGAAAGCAAGAAGCAATGTGTATAATCATGGTCAGGAAGAGGACTTGGAGTTCTATCAAAACTAAATAAACTCATGTTAATTTATCAGGAAAGCCTTTGGTTATTCCTTAGTAACTCTATTTTTCAACTTGAAATTTTCATTCAATGAAATGAAATATTATACCGTGATAACATTTTCAACTGAACTTGAGCTTAAAAAAGCCAAATATCATATGAAATTTCACATTTTTAAGAGTTGCAGCAAATTGTTACTGCTTAAAAATGTTTCCATTTTTGAATTATTTAAGAAAATTATCCCCTTACCTGTGTAGATATGATATTTTCAACTTTACTGTGAAGAGCACAGTTCAACCACTCCTTTTATGAGGCTTTAAGAAAAATGAATATGCAGATACAGTTCTGCTCTCACAAAGAATGTAAGGAGAGAAATCTACTTCAAATTATATGCTTATTCTGGGTATATGTCTTTCTAGAGAAAAAGTAATACATTAGTCTATTAGCATACAAATTAAGCTAGGAGAAATAAGAGACAAAATTTGCTCTATGTAAGCAGACAGTGTAGTTTAGTGCCCAAAGATAGGCTTTGAATCCATATAGACCTGAATGAGAATTTTATCTCTGCCTCATACTAGTATGGTATTTACTAGTATGGTAAATTCAGACAAGTCACTGAACCTTAATAAGCCTCAGTTTTCCCATTAGAAATTGAGAATAACAATGTAAACTTCAACAAGTTATTATAAAAACTAAATTATATTATTTTGTCCATTCAAATTTCATTCATTTAATATAAATTATGACATACACCAGACAATATTCTAAGCACTAGGGACACTATAATGAATAAAAGACACAGACCACTGAGGAGGCAACACTTGTGCAGAGATAAGGAAGGATAAAAAGGTATTATCCAACAGAGAGCTTTCTAGGGTGAGAGACCAGCGTCTCAGGAGTTTGACAAGCTGGAGTTACCGAAAGGAGGCCAGAGAGGAGGACAAGTCTGAGAAGACAGGTAGAGCAAACACTACTAGGCCCCTTGCCTACTTACTAGGACCTGTAAGTTTACTGGCATGAAGTAAGTCTGATACTATCTGATATTTCATTTAGCACAATCATATTTTCTCTCTCTAGAGCTAAGACCACCTGACCCTTAGGCATCAATTCTACCTAAACCTGCAGGATCAATCTTGAAAACAAGAACTGTGAAAAGGCTACAGAACATAGAACATCATGGTGAGTGATGCTTGGCTGGACTACAGATTCCAATGATGGTATCAATATTCCACTCAAATGTCCAGATGGGACAAGTCATATCCCATTGGTGCCTGCCTCATGAGCAAACCAGACCAGCCACACTGTTACTGGTTTGCAGTAACACAAGCAGCAAAGCCACACATACCCAGTGGGAGAGAAGCAGGGTCAGGGTAGGAGGTATCTAAAAATTTAAACATCTTCTTAAAAGCTTCTCAGTCATTCAAAAGAGTTTATCAAAATTGAAAGCATCAGTGATGCTCTAAGTGGACAAATGTAAAGTTTGTTGCATAACTGTGAAGGGGTTCAGAGTATACCACCTCCAAATATACTGCTCTCGCAGAAGGATTGTTTTGAGGAGAAGGCAACTGAGAAAAAGCAGAGATAAGATAAGGTCTCTGCCCACCCATCCATCTGCCTGAAAGCAGAACATAAATATGTGAACTCCTTTTGTGAAGGTGTCCAGGTCCCCTACTTCCTGTACCAGAGATAACAACCTGACTCCTGCAGAAAAGATGGCACCAAGAATCTACACAAATAAGTCTTGCTAACTGCCTCTTATCTACAATTACTTTCCCCATATATTTTCATTTTAACAACTTGCCACACCTGGAAATCAAAGAGCTTTTCTGTTGTCACTTCTCTACAAATTTGCTATTCTGTTATTAAGATGCTACATAAGCCCAGGTTCTAACTGCCCTTTTGAGTTACTCACCACTGTGATCTGTGTCTACAAAGGATGCACACATTAATAAACTCTGTGGGTTTTTTTTGATAATCTGTCTTTTGTCAGTTCAATGTACAGGGCCTAGCCAATGAATCTAAGATGAATGGAGGAAAAAAAGTCAATATTTCCATCCCTGCACCCATCTATCCTATGTTCAGTAGGATGAGTGCTCATTAGTTCTTAAAAATAAAGTTAGAAACAGTTCCATTTATAAGTCTGTTAATAATTTCTAATACTTCAAGTCATTTTGATCTTTGTGTATATTATAAAACAAAATACAAATATCATGTGGTGTTTAAACAGGATTCTGTGCTGAGAATCCAGAAACAAAAAAGGCAGAGCATATTAACTGCAAGCAGATCATTTGCATTAAGACTTGTCAATTAAATTTTTATTTTGGTTGCTTATTTGTAATGAAATGCCTCAGAATCACTTGTGAGTGAGTGAGTGAGTGAGTGAGGGAAAGTCGTGCAGTCGTGCCCTATTCTTACAGTCCAGACCCCATGGACTGTAGTCCACCAGGCTCCTCTGCCCATGGAGATGCTCCAGGCAAGAATCCTGGAGTGGGTTGCCATGCTCTCCTCCGGGGTATCTTCTGAACCCAGTATCGAACCAGGGTCTCCTGCATTGCAGGTGGATTCTTTGCCTTCTGAGCCACCAGATTTAAAAACAACAAAAAGAATTGATGATTCAATTGTTAATGTTTCAGACATGTAAACTTAATATATAAAAATGGGGTAAAAGACTTCTTAAAGAATAAAATATTTATCTCAGTTTATTTCTCTTACCAATCTAATCCATCCTTTACTTTCTCATCTATAATGTTGATATTATAATTATTTCAGTTTTTATTTTTCATTTTCCTCTGAAATAACCCTTTTCTGGGAGAGAGACGATAACCTAATAGATTTTTCTATATTTAATTTCATGCATTCTGTGAATTTTTAATGCTAATGCTTTAAAGAATTCTTCTTATTTAAATAAGATATTTGATAAAAAGTATTCCAGATAATCTTTCTACTAAATCTTTAACAGCAAAGCTTAAAAAAAAGTTATTACCATATGCTCTTTAATGCCTAAAGCAAAGATCTAGTATGGAATTGAGCATCATAATGAGGTCAATCTCAATTCCATCAATGTTATGTTCTATTAAAATCAAATGCAATCACATTCCTCATTTCAACCCAGCATGGCTTGGCTTTGAGGTATGTTCAGAAATGCACTTAAATTAGAAGGAAACATTAACATTTTATCATATGAATGCCACTAATGGCTCAGAAGATTAGCAGTAACACTTTTTGGAGACTTCCTCTACTGAAATGTACTCTTAATAATATTCTTACATATCTAACTGTAACTGTTGGATATGTGTTTCCACCTAACAAAGTTCAGTAGCTCTTGGTTAAAAATAAATAATAGGGGCTTCCCTGGTGGTCCAGTGGTTCCCTGGTGGTCTGTGTTTCCTCTGCAGGGGGCATGAGTTCAACCCCTGGTTTGGGAAGTTCCACCTGCTGTGAGTGTGCAATTGCTCAGTCCTTTCTGACTCTTTGAGACCCCACGGACTATACACAGACTGTGGAGTTCTCCAGGCCAGAATACTGGAGTGGAAAGCCATTCCCTTCTCCAGGGGCTCTTCCCAACCCAGGGATTGAACCCAGGTCTCCCACATTGGCAGGCAGATTCCTTACCAGCCAAGGCACCAGGGAAGCCCCTACAAGATATGAGATGTGGCCAAAAATAAAATAAATTTTTAAAAAGAAAGAAAAACTACTGCCAATGAAAATCCCTGAACTAGAAATCTAGTCCCATTTGCCATTTTCAGAGCTGACTGTGGCTCAGATCATGAACTTCTTATTGCCAAATTCAAACTGAAATTGAAGAAAGTGGAGAAAACCAATAGACCATTCAGGTATGACCTAAAACAAATCCCTTATGACTATACAGTAGAAGTGAGAAATAGATTTAAGGGAATAGATCTGATAGACAGAGTGCCTGATGAACTATGGATGGGGGTTCATGACATTGTACAGTAGACAGGAATCAAGACCATCCCCAAGAAAAAGAAATGCAAAAAAGCAAAATGGCTGTCTGAGGAGGCCATACAAATAGCTGTGAAAAGAAGAGAAGTGAAAAGCAAAGAAGAAAAGGAAAGATATAAACATCTGAATGCAGAGTTTCAAAGAATAGCAAGGAGAGATAAGAAAGCCTTCCGCAGAGATCAATGCAAAGAAATAGAGGAAAACAACAGAATGGGAAAGACTAGAGATCTTATTCAAGAAAATTAGAGATACCAAGGGAACATATCTTGCAAAGATGGGCTCAATAAAGGACAGAAATAGTATGGAGCTAACAGAAGCAGAAGATATTAAGAAGAGGTGGCAAGAATACACAGAAGAACTGTACAAAAAAGAGCTTCATGACCCAGATAATCATGATGGTATGATCACTCACCTAGAGCCAGACATCCTGGAATGTGAAGTCAAGTGGGCCTTAGAAAGCATACTACGAACAAAGCTAGTGGAGGTGATCGAATACCAGTTGAGTTATTTCAAATCCTGAAAGATGATGCTGTGAAAGTGCTGCACTCAATATGCCAGCAAATTTGGAAAACTCAGCAGTGGCCACAGGACTGGAAAAGGTCAGTTTTCATTCCAATCACAAAGAAAGGCAATGCCAAAGAATGCTCAAACTACCGCACAATTGCAATCATCTCACACGCTAGCAAAGTAATGCTTAAAATTTTCCAAGCCAGGCTTCAGCAGTACGTGAACCGTGAACTTCCAGATGTTCAAGCTGGTTTCAGAAAAGGCAGAGGAACCAGAGATCAAATTGCCAACATCCGCTGGATCACTGAAAAAGCAAGAGAGTTCCAGAAAAACATCTATTTCTGCTTTATTGACTATGCCAAAGCCTTTGACTGTGTGGATCCCAATAAACTGTGGAAAATTCTGAAAGAGATGGGAATACCAGACCATCTGACCTGCCTCTTGAGAAATCTGTATGCAGGTCAGGAAGCAACAGTTAGTACTGGACATGAAACAACAGACTGTTTCCAAATAGGAAAAGGAGTACGTCAAGGCTATATATTGTCAGCCTGCTTATTTAACTTCTATGCAGAGTACATCATGAGAAATGCTGGGCTGGAGGAAGCACAAGCTGGAATCAAGATTGCCGGGAGAAATATCAATAACCTCAGATATGCAGATGACACCACATTTATGGCAGAAAGTGATGAAGAACTAAAGAGCCTCTTGATGAAAGTGAAAGAGGAGAGTGAAAAAGTTGGCTTAAAGCTCAACATTCAGAAAGCTAAGATCATGGCATCTGGTCCCATCACTTCATGGGAAATAGATGGGGAAACAGTGGACACAGTGGCTGACTTTATTTTTCTGGGCTCCAAAATCACCACAGATGGTGATTGCAGCCATGAAATTAAAAGACACTTGTTCCTTGGAAGGAAAGTGATGACCAACCTAGACAGCATTGCCAACAAATGTCCGTCTAGTCAAGGCAATGGTTTTTCCAGTGCTCGCGTATGGATATGAGAGTTGGACTATAAAGAAATCTGGGCACCAAAAAATTAATGCTTTTGAACTTGGTGTTGGAGAAGACTCATGAGAGTCCCTTAGACTGCAAGGAGATCCAAACAGTCTATCCTAAAGGAGTCAGTCCTGGGTGTTCATTTAAGGATTGATGTTGAAGCTGAAACTCCAATATTTTGGCCTCCTAATGAAAAGAACTGACTCACTGGAAAAGATCCTGATGCTAGGAGGGATTGGGGCTGGAGGAGAAGGGGACGACAGAGGATGAGATGATTGGATGGCATCACCAACTCAATGGGCATGGGTTGGGTGGACTCCGGGAATTGGTGACGGACAGGGAGGCCTGGCGTTCTGTGGTTCACAGGGTTGCAAAGAGTCAGACACGACTGAGCGACTGAACTGAACTGAACTGAACCCAAAAATGATGCTTCATTGAGATCATCTTTAATCGAGTGAAATAAAGAGATTTCTCAGGCGAGCAATGGATCATCCTCCATAGATTATCTATGAGTTATAATAAATTTGTTCAGGAGGGTTTTGGGTGGGAGTGTATGGGATGAGGGGTTTACATTTCTCTGCTGCCGAATAGGAAATAATACAAATTCATGGTGATCCACTACTCTCTCTATCCTTGATCTGTATAGACATATAGCTCACTAGCTCAAAACATGGAGAAGGCAATGGCAACCCACTCCAGTATTCTTGCCTGAAAAATCCCATGGACTGAGGAGCCTGGTAGGCTACAGTCCATTGGATGGCGAAGAGTCGGACGCAACTGAGCGACTTCACTTTCACTTTTCACTTTCATGCACTGGAGAAGGAAATGGCAACCCACTCCAGTGTTCTTGCCTGGAGTTCCCCAGGGACAGGGGAGCCTGGTGGGCTGCTGTCTATGGGGTCACACAGAGTCGGACATGACTGAAGTGACTTAGCAGCAGCAGCTCAAAACATCATTAGTACAATCTTTCATCTTGAGTCTAAAGAAGGCTGCTGCTGCTAAGTCGCTTCAGTCGTGTCCGACTCCGCGCGACCCCAGAGACGGAAGCCCACCAGGCTCCACCGTCCCTGGGATTCTCCAGGCAAGAACACTGGAGTGGGTTGCCATTTCCTTCTCCAATGCATGAAAGCGAAAAGTGAAAGTGAAGCCGCTGAGTTGTGTCCGACTCCTAGTGACCCCATGGACTGGAGCCTACCAGGCTCCTCCGTCTATGGGATTTTCCAGGCAAAAGTACTGGGGTGGGGTGCCATTCAAAAACAATTTCAGCGTCAACCCAATTCCATATACCAACAAACATATCACTGAGAACAAGGAAATATGATAGTCCTTAACTTACAATAGGAATGTATTCCTTAATACCTTATGTACTTTGAATGAATTCAATTTCTTGAATACCTAAATTATAACCAGCACTATTCTAGATATGTCAGATATAGAGCCATGACCTAATGGAGATTGTAAGATATACCTGAAGACCAGACGTGCAAGGAATTAAAGATCTTTAAACTGTAAATTCTCTTAAAGGTCATGAAGAAGGAGTCATTTTACATCTGTAGGAACTAAAGCCAGGAGAACTGAAGTGCCTTTGTACAAAAACTGCTGGGACTAGAGTTGAAAAGCCTGACTCTCAGTGTTGCTCATCTTGAATATGAACAAAAAGAAAATCTGCAGGCAGGGCTGGTGGGGGTAAGGGTGGGTGGTTGGGCGCCATGCTGTGACACAAAGTATGCAAATATCAACACTGTGAAAACTCCAATTTGGGCAAGACTCAGGGAAGGGTCAACATTTTTCTCCAAATTTAAATTACTGCTGATATCATCTGTTCCTGGAGCCTTAATCCCTAATAGCTTAAAACAGATCGGGTGTGCATTATTCCAAACCATTTTGAAATAGGGGCTCCATTCATGCACATGAAGGACACAAAAATATGTCACCCCAAAACATGCCTCTTTGACATAAAAATTATTTTGAGCTGAAGGCAATTAAGAGGCAGCAAAAGTAGGAACAGCTCTCTCTACCCTCCCCCAGCTCTGCCTAAAGGCAGGATATAAATTCTCCTTTTACTCAGCAGACTCCTATCCAATCTAGAGATGGCAGCAGAGGAATCAGTAAACAACCCAAATTCAGTTAAGTTCCCACCTATATATTTATGTTCCCACAGTTCACCACCATTGGGAGCCTAAAGTCACTTGCTTTTGTCCTGTTGTTTGTCCATAGATGTATTATCCTTTGTTGAAAATGGTATATGAACCAGAGTTTTAAATCACCACTTTGAGCTTCTCTTTATAATAAATTTTTTTCTCCTGTGTGTGCGCTGCTTGCATTAATAAACTCTTTTCCTTTGTTAATCTCTGTTTTTCTTTGAGTTGCAGCTGAAAATCTAAGATGGGGGGATGGGAGGAGATAAAGTTCAGCTCCCCTATGAATATAAATTCTTTAAAAGCTTGAAAAGACTTTCACCATCCGTGAGCTCTGTAGAACTATGAACCAAAAACCTAAGCACTGAACCAAACTCCTCTGGAATGCAGGATACCACAGTTTTAGATGAAGCTAGGGGCTTCACCAATTCTGGGACCCATTCAGGAATGTCTTCTCAAAGAAGTCATAGCATTTGGTGGGCACAAATTGGCCACAAAATTCCATGTTGTTTTATGAAAACAAGTGAAAGTGTGGCAAGGGAACACAGTAAGAAGAAGGGAAGCAAAAGAATCAGAAGTAGGGAACTCTAACAATGGGAACAATTTCAGGAAATTTTTTAAATTTCATAATTACTGACCAAATATTTAAGAGTATATTCACAATACAGTACTTCTTGAACTTAAAGAACTGGTTGACAACAGGTTTTGGTTTACCATTCCCTTTTGAACTATGGTGTCAGAAAAGACTCTTGAGAGCCCCTTGGACTGCAAGGATATCCAACCAGTCCATTCTAAAGGAGATCAGTCCTGGGTGTTCTTTGGAAGGAGTGATGTCAAAGCTGAAACTCCAATACTTTGGCCACCTCATGCGAAGAGTTGACTCATTGGAAAAGATTCTGATGCTGAGAGGGATTGGGGACAGGAGGAGAAGGGGATGACAGAGGATGAGATGGTTGGATGGCATCACCGACTTAATGGACATGAGCCTCAGTGAACTCTGGGAGTTGGTGATGGACAGGAGGCCTGGCGTACTGTAATTCATGGGGTCACAAAGAGTCAGACATGACTGAGAGACTGAACTGAACTGAACTGAACTGAACAACTCTGTTGTCAACCAGTTCTTTATTCTAAGTTCAAGTACTGTATTGTGAATACACTCTTAAACATTTGGCCAGTAATTATTAAAAAATAGTTCAAATATGCATAAATTTCCTGACTTAACAAGTGGGGATAATTAGGATGAGAGCTATGGATACTCATTTAAAAAAAAAGAAAATAAGGAAAATTAGAGTAAGAGGTTTACTTCTCTGACTCTCCACTTCCATGAAGTCTTAAAAATATACATATTTCCCAGAGAGAAAGAGACAGAGATGGAGAGACAGAGAGATAGAGAGGGAGAGAAAGAAGAAGAGAAGAGAGGAGAAGGGAGGGGAGGGGAGGGAAAGAAAGAACCATAGATCCTGGGACAAAGAGTTAACAATGCTCAGTGATTCAATCAGGACCCATTAAATGTTGAGAGGGTGCTTGGAGGAGCCATAACCTCATAACTGAAAAAGCATAGGATATTTACAAGCGGTTTCTTAAGACATAAGATATGAAAATATTTACTAGGTCACACAATGATGAAAGATTAATGTCATGGTCTTCAAAATGGAAAAAAAAAATTGAAAATACCCCAAATATAAAAATAATAATGAAATAGAATAAAATATTTACTATAGGAAAGGATGGGCTTCATCTGCCTGACAATGCAGCAGATGCAAGAGAAGAGGGTTCAGTCCCTGGGTGAGCAAGATCCCCTGGAGTAGATAATGGCAACCCACCACAGTATCTTGCCTGGGTAATCCCATGGACAGAGGAGCCTGGTGGGCTATAGTCCACAGGGCGGCACAGGGTTAGACACAACTGAATAACTGAGCACATGGGAAAGGAAATGGTAGATGGAAATTCTGAAATACAGTAAAAAACTTTACTAATTTTAAGGCCTATATATTGCATCGATATGGTGCATATTTAGTGTGCTGCCATAATTGCTCTACCTTAATGTACATAAAATATTTATATAAAAGCATTCGGTAGATTACTCCTTACCGTTTATCATCCAATCCTATTTTTTCTCATTAGATCTCAAATAACTCAAACTCTAGGCTGGCTACTTGAGAGACTTTCACAAACTTAAGCATTATGATAAATATACCTCACATATCTTCTGTTTTTTTGTAACTTATCATTATGGCCTTTTAAAAATTGTTTCTGAAATCCAACTGTCCTTTTAAGTGTTCCCCAATGTATTAGAAAATTATTTTTTTCTCACCCCAATTAAGAAAGTTCCATTTCCCTCCCTCCACTTGCCTTTACCTGAAAGACACTCAACTCTTTCACTCTTACCAAGTAAGACCTTTATAACTTGTGTTACTATTTCTGCAATTTCATATCTAGACCACATTTTTTTTTGAAAGCCACTATATTTTTGTTTTATTCAGGGTAGCCTTTGTTAACCTAAGCATAATGACAATGTTTAAGTTAACACTTCAAAGCACATTTTAATACCAATTACTACCTCAGATATGCAGATGACACCACCCTTGTGGCAGAAAGTGAAGAGGAACTAAAAAGCCTCTTGAAAGTGAAAGCAGAGGGTGAAAAAGTTGGCTTAAAGCTCAACATTCAGAAAACGAAGATCATGGCATCTGGCCCCATCACTTCATGGGAACTGGATGGGGAAACAGTGTCAGATTTTATTTTTTGGGCTCGAAAATCACTGCAGACTGTGATTGCAGCCATGAAATTAAAAGACACTTACTCCTTGGAAGTAAAGTTATGACCAACCTAGATAGCATATTGAAAAGCAGAGATACTACTTTGCCAACAAAGGTCCGTCTAGTCAAGGCTATGGTCTTTCCTGTGGTCATGTATGGATGTGAGAGTTGGACTGTGAAGAAAGCTGAGCGCCAAAGAATTGATGCTTTTGAACAGTGGTGTTGGAGAAGATTCTTGAGAGTCCCTTGGACTGCAAGGAGATCCAACCAGTCCATTCTGAAGGAGCACAGTCCTGGGTGTTCATTGGAAGGACTGATGCTGAAGCTGAAACTCCAGTACTTTGGCCACCTCATGTGAAGAGTTGACTCAATGGAAAAGACCCTGATGCTGGGAGGGATTGGGGGCAGGAGGAGAAGGGAATGACAGAGGATGAGATGGCTGGATGGCATCACCGACTCGATGGACATGAGTTTGAGTGAACTCCGGGAGATGGTGATGGACAGGGAGGCCTGGCGTGCTGCGATTCATGGGGTTGCAAAGAGTCAGACACAACTGAGCGGCTGAACTGAACTGAACTGAACTAGTTCTCTATCCATTAATGTGACAAGGCTACAAATTCAATGCTCTATATTATTTTCCTCATATTCTGGATGCTCACATATTTTAATGCTTCCAAAATTTCATACCTTCCCATTATCCATGACTTCAAACCTAGATTTTTACAATCTGAGAAAAATGTTTATAGGGCAAGATGAAGAATATAACCTTTAATGGTAAATTTTTATCAAACTATGCATAAGATGAATGAGGTAAGATTAATTTACAAATAAATATGCTTGTTTGCCAAAGAATGAAGATTTACTCAAGGACCTATTAGCAACTTATGGGAATAAAAGTACAAATGGAAGAAAAAGGAAAAGGAAGAGATGATAAAACCACTTGTTTTCTAAAACTCTAGGGCTTCCCTGGTGGCTCAGATGGTAAATCGTCTGCCTGCAATGCGGGAGACCTGGGTTCGATTCCTAGGTCGGGAAGATCCCCTGGAGAAGGAAATGGCAATCCACTCCAGCACTCTTGCCTGGAAAATCCCATGGACAGAGGAGCCTGATTGGCTACAGTCCATGGGGTCGCAAAGAGTCGGACACGACTAAGCGACTTGTTTGCCAAAGAATGAAGATTTACTCAAGGACCTATAAGCAACTTATGGGAATAAAAGTACAAATGAAAGAAAAAGTAAGAGGAAGAGATGAGAAAACCACTTGTTTTCTAAAACTCTAAAGGCATGTTCCACACACACACACAAAAGACATAGAAAGACACTTATACACACCTATCCACCTATCCTCACATCACACACTTCTATATCCTGTTCATATTAACTTAATGTCCTTTGAATCAATTTTATGACAGTGTGTTAGGGATGGGGAGACAGAATGGAATCCTTCAATACAGTAGGCAGCTCTCTGCTGGAATTGTAAGCAACCCCTAAGTCTTCAGAGAGCCACAAAGCTTGGCAAATTTCATTGATTTCTTTGATTGATGTAAATTGCAAGTGACTCTGTATTGTGTCAGGCAACTCTCAAATGGTTCCAGCTGACTCTGCAATGAACCTCTACATGGTCCAAAGCACTAGGAGGAACAAGTCACATCTTTAACCTCAAGCAATAGAGCTCAATCTGCCTTGTTTTAAATTAAACACCCCATAAGTAATTGTACTCAAGATTTGAAAAGTTTTTGCTTCCTTAAACAGCAAGAACATGCACTAATAGCATTGCCTTTTATAATTTTGAGAATAAAACCCATTTGGGAGACCTGAGAAAAAAGGCAGCCTTCAAGGTGGAGGCCTCAAAGCAAGAATGAAAGCATGAAAGCTGTTCTGGTCGGCTTTTGACATCTTAGAATACAGAATAATGGTCTCAGCTCCTGTCCTCATTCCTCCTGTGATCAGAGCTCCATTTGCAGTTAATGGCAACTCCTTCTATAGGAGGCCTTTCTGAACAGTGAATTCTGAACAGAACGATAGAACTGAAAAGCATCACTGAATATAGTCTCTGGGTTGTTCACCACTTGCATGTTCATGGACAAAGGGGAAAAGAGAAGCAATACAATCAGCAGGTATTCCAAGAAGCAAGCAGGCCTGAGAACGTATCCAAATGATCAGATCAGATCAGATCAGTCGCTCAGTCGTGTCCGACTCTGCGACCCCATGAACTGCAGCACGCCAGGCCTCCCTGTCCATCACCAACTCCCAGAGGTCACTCAGACTCACATCCATCGAGTCAGTGATGCCATCCAGCCATCTCATCCTCTGTCATCCCCTTCTCCTCTTGCCCCCAATCCCTCCCAGCATCAGACTCTTCTCCAATGAGTCAACTCTTCACATGAGGTGGCCAAAATACTGGAGTTTCAGCTTTAGCATCATTCCTTCCAAAGAAATCCCAGGGCTGATCTCCTTCAGAATGGACTGGTTGGATCTCCTTGCAGTCCAAGGGACTCTCAAGAGTCTTCTCCAACACCACAGTTCAAAAGCATCAATTCTTCGGCGCTCAGCCTTCTTCACAGTCCAGCTCTCACATCCATACATGACCACAGGATAGTGAGCAACAAAGATACAACCCTCACGCCATGAGGTTCAAATCCGGGCTACCTCGCTTACTAGCTACACAATCTTGGGAGTGTTTCTTAATCTCTCTGAATCTGGCTTCTGATTTTTTTTTTTTTTGGCCTGAATATGATGATAATTCCTACACTGCATGGCCATTATGATTATCATGTGAGATAAAGAGGTCTATAGGACACTTAGGACTGGACCATGAACTCAGAAAGTGTTCAATAAATGGTAACTGTATGATGGCAGTGGCAGTGAGGATGATGAAGAGAATGATGACATATGATGACCACTGTCATTAAGACTATTCACAGTCCAGGCTATTATGCTGCTTCTGACCCTGCACTTTTATACACCCTGTTTGCATCTTCCTATCAGTGAAAGCTGGACTATGAAGAAGGCTGAGCGCCGAAGAATTGATGCTTTTGAACTGTGGTGTTGGAGAAGACTCTTGAGAGTCCCTTGGACTGCAAGGAGATCCAACCAGTCCATTCTGAAGGAGATCAATCCTGGAATTTCTTTAGAAGGAATGATGCTAAAGCTGAAACTCCAGTATTTTGGCCACCTCATGCGAAGAGTTGACTCATTGGAGAAGACTCTGATGCTGGGAGGGATTGAGGGCAGGAGGAGAAGGGGACGACAGAGGATGAGATGGCTGGATGGCATCACTGACTCGATGGATGCGAGTCTGAGTGACCTCCGGGAGCTGGTGGTGGACAGGGAGGCCTGGCGTGCTGCGGTTCATGGGGTCGCAAAGAGTCGGACACGACTGAGCGACTGATCTGATCTGATCAGTTTCACAAAAAATCATACTTCATCATGAGAAAGTAGTCAAAACAGTAATGCCTTCAGGGAGACAGCACTAAACACAACTGATCTTGATACCCTGTTTCTATTCTTCACATTAACTAGAGCAAAGGGTAGATGACTTGGTGAAAGCCACCTGGAGAAGCTGAGTTCTAAAATGGGATTTAAAGATGCTTGGGTTTCCACATATTCCAGACACTGTGCAAAGGAATAAGGCTTGATTTAAGATATTGTTATGGGCCATAGAAATGTTCTCAGTCTAGACTTGAAGCTACACCAAAATTGTGGCAAGAGCTGTAAAAGCAATATGTACAAAATTCTGTGAGAACACAGGAGGGAGACATTAATTAAATTATGAAAAAACAGAAGGAGAAGTTACATGGAAAATTTCTGTTATAAAATAACATCTGAGTTGGACCTCAAAGGGTGAGTACAAAAAGTTCCCTGAGAGGATCTTCCCACAACAGCCTGTCATCATATTACCATTAGTAAACCATCTCCAAGGAGTACTCCCCAATATTCAGATGGCTCCCATTGAAATGGCAATAGATTATTATACTTACAAGCCAATAAAGGACAAAGAAGTAGAGGGGAGTAGCTTACATTTAGTGATTTATTTGTCCCAAGGGTGATTTTTAATCAAAGCTAGGCTGGACAAAAATCAATAGCAATAACCTCAGATATGCAGATGACACCACTCTTATGGCACAAAGTGAAGAAGAACTAAAGAGGCTCTTGATGAAAGTGAAAGAAGAGAGTGAAAAAGTTGGCTTAAAGCTCAACATTCAGAAAACAAAGATCATGGCATCCGGTCCCATCACTTCATGGGAAATAGATGGGGAAACAATGGAAACAGTGTCAGACTTTATTTTTCTGGGCTCCAAAATCACTACAGATGGTGACTGCAGCCATAAAATTAAAAGACGCTACTCCTTGGAAGAAAAGGTTTGACCAATCTATACAGTATATTAAAAAACAGAGACATTACTTTGGCAACAAAGGTCCTTCTAGTTAAAGCTATGTTTTTTCCAGTGGTCATGTATGGATGTGAGCTGCTGTTGCTGCTAAGTCGCTTCAGTCGTGTCTGACTCTGTGGGACCCCACAGATGGCAGCCCACCAGGCTCCGCCCTCCCTGGGATTCTCCAGGCAAGAACACTGGAGTGGGTTGCCATTTCCTTCTCCAATGCATGAAAGTGAAAAGTGAAAGTGAAGTTGCTCAGTTGTGTCCAACTCTTCACAACCCCCTGGACTGCAGCCTTCCAGGCTCCTCCGTCCATGGGATTTTCCAGGCAAGAATACTGGAATGGGTTGCCATTGCCTTCTCCGATGGATGTGAGAGTTGGACTATAAAGAAAGTTGAGCGCCGAAGAACTGTTGCTTTTGAACTGTGGTGTTGGAGAAGACTCTTCAGACTCCCTTGGACTGCAAGGATATCCAACCAGTCCATCCTAAAGGAGCTCAGTCCTGGGTGTTCATTGGAAGGACTGGTGTTGAAGCTGAAACTCCAATACTTTGGCCACCTGCTGCGAAGAGCTGACTCATTTGAAAAGACCCTGACGCTGGGAAAGATTGAAGGTGGGGAGGAGATGGGGACGGCAGAGGATGAGATGGTTGGATGGCATCACTGACTTGATGGACATGAGTTTTAGTAAACTCCAGGAGTTGGTGATGGACAGGGAGGCCTGGCGTGCTGTGGCCCATGGGGTCACAAAGAGTTGGACATGACTGAGTGACTAAACTGAACTGAACTGAGGCTGGATAATGTGAGCACAGAGGCAATTTGCAGTGCTAACACAAGCCCAGGTGGTGGTCAGACTACATTTGTTTCTCTGTGCTGGCATTGCTGGGTAGTTAAATTAATTGATGATTTCAAACTACTTTGAAAACACACAATACTGAATAAAGGCCATGAATTACTGTTGTTCAATTTACTCAGACAAACTTGTCTCCAGACAGAAGATCCCTGAATGACAGACTATGTTTAAAGACATTTAGGAGCTTTCTTTTCACAACAAAGATGATTATTTTAGCTAGATTTATTCTAAAACCATCATAAAGCCTAAGGATAATCTTTTTTAAATGCCATTATAACAGAATAAATCTGAAATTGCTCGTAAATGCCACTTACAGGGAACTTTAGGAAAAAAATGCATTAAACTAAAACAGTTTGCCATATCACTTAAAAATAAATTACAAGAAAAAGGAAGCCTCCCATGGGAATGGTAGCTGTGACAGCTGAGAGGAAATAAGAAGAAACAAGTTACAGGTATATAACCCATGTAAACATATAGAGAACATTCTCTGCAAAAGATGATGGAAAAACTGCTAAAAGAAACTCACATTTGATAATAATCATTGGCTTTCCTGGTGGCTCAGATGGTAAAGAATCCCCCTGCAATGTAGGAAACCAAGATCGAACCCCGAGTCAGGAAGCTCCCCTGAAGAAGAAAATGGCAACTTACTCCAGTATTCTTGCCTGGAGAATTCCATGGACAGAAGAGCCCAGCGAGCTTCTGTCTATGAGGTTGCCAAGAGCTGGACACGACTGAGCGATTTACACTTTCACTTTTTTCACTGTATTTCACATGGTTTTTAGAAATGTCCCTACATCTCCATCAACTGTATCCAACATTTACAAAAGGTTAAGTAGAATGTGATTAGCTATATAAAAATGTAATTATATTGATAATTACATTGTTATACTTTCTAGTTTACACAGTTGTTGCTGCTGCTACTGCTAAGTTGCGTCAGTCCTGTCCAACTCTGTGCGACCCCATAGTCGGCAGCCCACCAGGCTCCCCCGTCCCTGGGATTCTCCAGGCAAGAACACTGGAGTGGGTTGCCATTTCCTTCTCCAATGTATGAAAGTGAAAAGTGAAAGCGAAGTTGCTCAGTCGTGTCCGACTCTTTGAGACCCCCTGGACTGCAGCCTACCAGGCTCCTCTGTCCATGGGATTTTCCAGGCAAGAGTACTAGACTGGGTCGCCAGTGCCTTCTCTGAGTTTACACAGTAAATTTAACTAATTCAATATAAAATGTACTGTGATAGGACAGGTATAACATCTTTTTTAATTTTAAATTTTAAAAATTTAAATAAGCAATTGAGGTGACAAGAGTTATATGATTAGAAAGGTTGGAATCCCAGAGCAGATAAGTGTCATAATCTAGGCAACAAGTTATTCTGATTTCTAGGCTACTGACCTAATGGCATTATTTTCATACACTGAGAGGATTTTGTAAAAGTCTTTATTCAAATAGCAGACAAGCTGTAAAAGAAATAACAAAATAGATCACTTTTGATGTTATAATAGACTTAGTATTTTAGTATTTAACTTTTAAATATAACAAAAACTGTTTTAAGAAAAAATATATTTACATAATAAAATGGAGAGGTAACACCAGTCTTTCTCAAGCTGTGTTCTTTGGAACACTCATTCCATAAGATGCCAATAAGTGTATATGTAAAAGATTTTACAGTAAAACATGCTTCAGAAATACTGCTTAGTAAGTCTTTTCTTTCTGACTCTCAATCTATATTAATATGCAAAAAACGCTGGGAACATCTACAACCAGAAACCTATGGCCTCCAAAATTCACATATTCCATCGCAGTGCTTCTTAAAATGGAGTATAAATTTACCCGAGTTAAAGTTGGACTACCATGTGGCAGACATATCCTAAATTACAAAATAAGTATGGTACCCACCTCTAGTGTGACAATTTGGATTGTTATTTTGCTAAATAATAAGAGATGTAAACATAATTTTAAAATTAAAACAAAGAAAAGGCTATTACTTCAAAGTACTTTTGCTCTGGAAAAGTGCTCTACCCAACAACTAGAAGCCACTTCCCTCTGCCATGAAGATGACTTCCATGGAAATCTTTGAGAAGGAGTGCAATCTCCAATCTGGGGAGAACTAGAATGTCCAGCATTGAAAACAAGTTATATGCCTTCTTAGGTTTGGATTTATCAGTTGCAAATAAAAGGGAACAGAATTTGCCTAAAATAACACACTGTGTTAAAGAAAGCTTGTTTGCCCACTCTGCCTTCTGCAAGAAACCACGTATTTCACTGTTACTATGAATGCATACTGTAGGCCTAGTTATCCAGATTTAAATAAATTCAGGTATGAATCTTTCCCATTTGTTTTAGGGTAAGCACTCAATTCTGTCAACTAGCAATTTGCTTAGGGCAAGCTGGAAATAAATTAGCGACATTGAAAAGAAGTTTCGACCATTCCTAAGGAAGCTGCTTGGCAATCTAAATATTGAGAGAAATGGATCCCTTTGTTTCTTGAACACATACCTTGGTATTAGAAATTACAGGAAGAGTTTTAATGTATGTGAAGTTGTCCTGTATGTCTCCAGTTTGAAAATTTTGAGTCTGGGACTTCTCTGAACCAAAAACATGTAGAAAGAAAAGGAAATGCAATTATAATGCTGTACACTGAAGTCCAGAGATCTATAATTTGATTCCTGCTTTGCCTTAAACTAGCTGTCATTTAATTTACTCAGTTCCTTCAGCTAAAATGTGACAATATTTGTTGATATGATCATACAATTCATTGCTGATGCCCAGCAACACACACATACACCAAATCTAACATCAGAATGGAAAGCACAATAAAGAGGCTTACTTAGGACATGGATTTTTCCAAAATATGATTCAAATATTAAGTGGTGTCTCACATACAATAGGCATTCAACAACTAACCAGTAGCTGAACTGATATGGTAATAATGGAACAAATATTTTTAAAAAGAGGCACCAAATCAAAAAGGCTAAAGATATGGTAGCTAGCAGGCATAAAAGAAGGATGACAAAGAAGCAATGTAAATAGAGATTAGAAACAAAATGAAGTGGGGCCTGCTAATTACTGATAAGGAGACAGAAACAACACTGAGAAACTGTGAGTGAGTATGTGGCTTGAAATTTCACACACAATAATAGCTTCAGAACCTCAGTTGATCTGAAAGGGATACTTTAACATCAATACATACATAAATGGAAAAACTAAAAGGGGGAGAACCAATTCTTGTTTGAAGAAATTTTAAAGATTCCATCAGATGAAGAAGGCAGGAGATAAATTTCCCATAGACTGAAATTTTTGTACTGTCTGAGCTTTTACCTTACGTGTGAACTTCTTTTTTTCATTTCTTTCCTTTCCTTCTTTCTCTTTACCTTTTTAAAAAATTTTTCTGATAAGACAGTTTTTAGAAAGAAAAGTTTCAGTATCATAGCCTCAGTTGACTAGTTTCTCTAAATAAATGCATTTATCTTAATAAATGTGGAAAATAATTAATTTAGGAGTGAAGTCTGGCATAAATATGCCAAATTGAATCCATAATTAGTTTATTTTATAAAATAACTACATGATAGGATAGAATAGGAAAATGAGTATCTTCAGGATTTCAATACTATAGTGATTCAAAAATCCAACAGATCAGTACATGATTGGGAGAGTTTAGACCAATTTCCTGGGAGTTCAGGCAATTGTGAATTAGAGGGCACAGTCTCCAAATGTGCCCTCACTTCGACACTAACTGCAAGTTTGGGGTATTACGAAACCACCCACAGGCTCAATAAACCTCCAGAAGGGCTCTCAGAACTTCCTGAAAGAAGCTATACTCATAGTTTACAGCTTATTAGGTAAGGTAAGTCACTTCAGTAGTGTCCGACTCTGTGGGACCCACAGACGGCAGCCCACCAGGCTCCCCCGTCCCTGGGATTCTCCAGGCAAGAACACTGGAGTGGGTTGCCATTTCCTTCTCCAATGCATGAAAGTGAAAAGTAGAAGTGAAGTCGCTCAGTCGTGTCCGACTCTTGGTGACCCCACGGACTGCAGCCCACTAGGCTCCTCCATGCATGGGAGTTTCCAGGCAAGAGTACTGGAGTGGGGCGCCATACAGCTTATTACAGAGAAGGAAACAGGTGAACACCAGCCAAGGGAGGAAGCAGACAGGGTGGAGTACAGGCAAGTATCAAATATGGGGCTCCCATTATTTCCTTTCTGTGTTCCTCTCCGGGCAATGGTGGGTGACAATATGCATAGTGTTGTCAACAAAGGAAGTTCACCCAAGTCTCAGTGTTCAGAGATTTTATTGGGGCTCCATTATGTAGTAAAATTAATTGATTATTCACATGGTTGACTTCCATCTCCATGTTGACTGGTACCATGTGACTCAAAGTCCCCACTCTAAGTCACCTGTCATTCCCATATCACAGATATGACCAAAATATTAAGCAATACATATAAAAGTACTTCAAAATGTAATTACACTACAAATAAGAGCTAGTATCAGGTTTGTTTTTTTTTTTCTATAGACTTTCTTTTAAAAAATTAGACAAGTTCTACCATAAAGAAAAAAAAGGGCATCATGCTATAATTTAATCATGATTTAAAATACAGAATTTATTTTAATTATTAATGATAAATTGACAATTCTATAATAAAATATTCAATGTCAATAAACTACTAATTGCATTCATCATAATATGATGATACAACTTTTAAAAAGTGATTTTTTATATCTAATACAATATCTTGATTGTGCAAAGAAAAAAAATGTTACCATATAGGACATAATAATTTCAGAGTCTATGACATCTTCTCTTTAATGTTTACCAAGAGGCTACCTTTGACTATATATATTCTATATATTAGTGCTCTGTAGAAAATTTCTAACTTTTAAGAATGAGAAGGTTAATGTTATCTAGAAGTAATATGAAAAACATAGAAAAAATAATTTTTTAACAACTTCACATATTTTAAGAAATTCCATCTTAAAAATTTAGCTGGTAAGTATAATATGACAGCACATTACTTTGAACATATGACTAAAGGGAATGTATAATAAAATTGTTATAACTCAGAGTTTTCAAATCATGCATAAATTCCCCTTGTTAATAGAGTTCTATCAAAACTAGCAACTTTGCATTGTCATTTATTCCCTTAACTTGCATAGCAATCCAGTAGATGCCACAGAGATATAAAATCTTAAAACCTCTAAATGGAGAAAGCCATAGGATGATCTATAAGTAAATGCATGAAAGAGTAGTCAAGCTATATGCATGTTTGCTTGGGTAAGAAATGCAAAACAAAAGACAGTGAGATGGGTCCAAGAACGCTCAATGGATTGGTGATGCTGTCACTGTACCTTTAGCTGTGCGGAGTTTGAAGCAGCATAGAGGAAAGAGGAGGGCTTAGGGGCAGGGCTATTTGAAGTCTATTCAGTCACTGGTCCCAGTCAGGAAGGTAACCCTGATCCAGATGCTCACCTTCCCTTGTTCAAAAGTGAATACAAGACCTGAGTTCAGTTCTAGAACTTGAATCTTGAACCAAAGAACAAACACAAAGAACAAAGAATTTTCTTATTAACAACAATTATGTGTAATTGTGTAATTACACATAATGTGTAATTATGTGTAATTAATGTGTAATTATGTGTAATGTCAAGGCTGCTGTAGGCCCAACTGTTGCTAAGATTAGGTTTCCTGCTGTTCCTTCAATTTTCTGGGCAACCCTCATAACCTTTCAGTGTGTGTGTGTGTGTGTGTGTGTGTGCACGCACGCACGCTCAGTCATGTCTCTTTGCAGACCCATGGACTATAGCCTGTCAACATGGAATTTTCTAGGCCAGAATACTGGAGTGAGTTGCCATTTTCTACTCTAGGGGATCTTCCCAGCCCAGGGACTGAACCTGCGTCTCCTGGATCAGTGGGTGGATTCTATACTACTGTGCCAACCTAGGAAGCCCCCAGCAACATTCTCACTTTTACTTAAGTAAGAAGTGGTTTCTGATGTTTCCAATCAAAGAGCCCTGACTGAAACAGTTCCTTTAACAAAAAATGGTACTGATATCTTTGGTCAAGGACCTGTCAAGCTAAATAAGTAATGCAATTTTCTACATGCACTTGACATTCACCTCAGTTCTTTAAGACGTCTGAAAAGTGCATGAAGACATGGTTTCCAGTACCCAGTGTGGTTTAAATATGGCCAGGGAGACAGAAATCACACATGGGGAATGATTACAAAACTATGAATAACTGAACTACTAAAAATAAAAAATATCCACATTTCTGTGCAATAACAGTTTTGGAAAGGAAGAGAATGAAATACAATGGAATATCAGGGACTTTCTAGAAGATCAAGATTGAGGACTGTGAAAGGAAAATCAAAATGGAGTTGCTGTTGCTAAGAGCACTCTCTTAAATGGAGCCAGGAGGCCATTAAGCAAGTGTGACTTATGCAGTGTCTCAGCCTACAGACCTGATGAAATCATCCAGAACACCTGCCAGAAATTCAAGATACTTTTGACCCTTACCCTAAAATAACTCATGATTCCTTAAGGACAAATATTTTCTGACGAGCTTCGAGTTAATAAAAATTCTCGCCAGGCAACTTTTAATAACCTAGTGGCTTTCTGACTTTACAAGCCTCTGACTCTTTCCTTTCTTCAAAACAAACTTTCAGCTTACCGAAATCTGGGTCTCTCAAGCTTTAATTCTTAAAACCCCAAATAAACTATTCTCTCTATTGCACCTCTCACATTATTTTGGTTGACAGTACAAACTGGAATCTAAATCAATGACCCCTGTTATTAGGAGTATTACACAAGTTGTCTCTCAGTATCTGTGGGGGATTGGTTTCAAGTCCCCTACAGATGCCAAAATCTGTGGATGTCAAGTGCCTTATGTAAAATGGCATAGTTTCATTGTTATTAATGGCTGAGAATTTGCAGCGACATGGATGGACCTTGAGAGTGTCATACTGAGTGAAGTAAGTCAGACAGAGAAAGGAGAAATATTGTATTACATCCCTTATATGTGGAATCGAAAAAGAAATTATAGAAATGAACTTACAAAACAGAAAGAGATTCACAGAATTAGAAAACAAACTTATGGTTGCCGAGGAGAAGAATCAGTTAGGGACTTTGGTAAGGTCATGTAAATACTGCTATATTTAAAATGGACAATCAGCAAGGCCCTACTGTAAAACACACGGAAGTCTGCTCAATGTTATGGGCCAGCCTGGGTAGGAAGGGGTTTGGGGGAGAACGGATCCATATATATGTATGGCTGAGTCCCTTCACTGTTCCCATGAAACTACTACAACATTATTAACTGACTAATCCCCATACAAAATAAAAAGTTTAGAGTTTGGAAAAAATGGCATAGTATCTTCATATATTCTCTGTACATCCTTCAGTCTACTTTGAATCATCTAGATTACTTATAATACCTGATACAAATGTAAATATTTACGAGTGCAGCAAATTCAAGTTTTGCTTTTTGGAAATACATGGATTTTTTTTTTTTTTTGTAAATTTTTAAATTTGTGGTTGGTTGAACCCACAGATGCAGAAACAGTGGATACAGAAGGCTGACTGTAAATTAATTTCAATGAAGAAAAATATATAGTACATACATTTAAAGAAGGTGATAAAATCCATACTGTCAAGTCTGCATTGATAAAATGCACATTATGAACACAGTTTTGGAAAGAAGAGAATGGTTGGCAGTGCTTGGGCTCTCTTGAAAAGGTACACATAAACAATCTTACCTCTGCTCACCTCCAGACACACCTTGATCAAAAGCTCTGACCAGTCTTCAGAAAAGAAATGAGCCAGAAGTTAGCATGGAAAGATAACAGGAGAGACACCCGGAGATGAGAAGGTGAAAAGAGGACCTACGAGAGAAGAGTGAAAGGAATGGGCCTGTTAAGTGTAAAAGAAAACAGAGGCAGTAATTCAACAGCTTAGAAAGTTAATACATCAAGATGTCAGAAGTGACAGATTTGCCATTGATGCAAAATACAAAGTAAAAAATAATGACAACTGACAACAATGAATGTTGACGAACACCATTAAGTCTTGGTTTTCAAAGTACTTAATCCCTTTAATTTGCAGAGGAGAGTTGTTTTTTTGTTTTTTTTTGTTTTTAATTTAAGGGTTCTACCAGATATAAATTTTCATGCCCTTTGGATTTTATATAGGGCTTGATTGAGGGATGGGCCACTCCCTGGGGAATTTGTCTACAAAGGTTCAGAGCAGGACAGGACAATCTAGGGAGACAAAGAAAATTTCACTTATAAGATTTACTCTCAGGTTCAATGTTGTTTGTGGTTCAAAACACATACAATAATGAGCATGGTGACTATATAATCTACTATCTTATTCTAGACTCTTTTGAGAGTACAGGGGGTTGTTAACCCAGGTGGCACAGTGGTAAAGAAGCCACCTACCCATGCAGGAGATGTAAGAGATGCAAGTCAGGTAGATCTCCTGGAGTAGGAAATAGCAACCCACTCCAGTATTCTTGCCTGGGAAATCCCATGGACAGAGGAGCCTGGTGGGCTACAGTCCATGGGGCTGCAAAGAGTGGGATGCAACTGAGTGACTGAGCATGCATACGAATAATTTTGTTAAAACAAGGCGCAAACCATAACGATATATAGTCATGTTGCATGCTTCCAAGGAAGGGAGGAGAAGTAAGGCCACCAAAAAGGATTCCCCCAAGAGTAATAGTAGTTTGGGCAGGTACTTGATTCACCAAGTATTAATATTATGTAGGCTTGGGGTCAGTGTCCATTGCTCAGGACAGCTTCCAGAGGAGTAGATCCCTTCTCTGCAGCCCTTGTCCCTCAGCTTAACTTGTCAAATACACTGAACACATAGCTCAAGAGTGTCAACAGGGCATTACAATTTTTGTTGAATTTACAATATCAAAATAGATTCTGAAAAGTAAGTAGAGATTCTGGAAAGCAAGATACTTTCTCTAAATCTCCCATCTACATAACTAAGCTTCCCCTCTCTTCAGAAATATTTCCCCTGAAAACCCCCAACCTTTGTCCTCGCCAAGATTTTGTCAAAGTTGCCTTGCCCTCATTTCATTATGGCTCTTAAATCCTGAAGCTACTGAAGAAAGCCTCTTATGTATTCATAGTTGTACCAAGTCAGGTAGAGCCTCCTGGAGCCCATATTATATTAACCTAAGAAAGCATCTGAAACACATCTGGCTCCGTCAGTGAGCCTGGGCGATGCAGGGAATGGGGGCTGAATCGCCCAATTTGATTATAGTTAACTGCCGGTACCAGGCCACTTCCAAACCACGACTGGAGCTGTTCATTCTATATTTAGCCAGAGACAAAGAGATAGTTTGTATGCTATGCTATGCTAAGTCACTTCAGTCGTGTCCGACTCCGTGCGACCCCAGAGACGGCAGCCCACCAGGCTTCCCCGTCCCTGGGATTCTCCAGGCAAGAACACTGGAGTGGGTTGCCATTTCCTTCTCCAATGCATCAAAGTGAAAATTAAAAGTGAAGTCGCTCAGTCAAGTCCGACTCTTAGCGACCCCATGGACTGCAGCCCACCAGGCTCCTCCGTCCATGGGATTTTCCAGGCAAGGGATTTCCCACTGGAGTGGGATGCCACTGCCTTCTCCGAAAGAGATAGTGTGTGGAGACGTGTAATTTGCCACATGAACAGAGACTTGAAAGGTCAACATGACAGCAAAAGAAAACTCTGAGGAGGACGTTTAAAACTTCGCTTGTCTCTAAGGCAAGGAAGTGGTCACTTGCAGTAAGCGATCAGGAAGTGATGAAATTTAACTGTTCTCTTCTCTCACGGGTGAAGAGGGAGGCAAATGAGAAATCACAGGAGGGCTCCCGCTGATGGGGGGTAGTGATCACCTGAGCGATAAGCAAACAGACTTGCTCCTGAGCCCAAGGAAAGCTCAGGGCAAGGAGATCTCATAATACCAGGAGCCTGAGATTTCACTACCTAACAACTCTGTAGAAAATCCAAGGCAGGAATGGCAGAGGTCGGGTGGCTGGCTTGTGCCCTCCCTTGGTGACAGCTCCAGGCAATTTCACCATCCAGCTGTTCTGTTTTTCAAAACTAAAGTAATTGGAATTGAACTACAGAGCTTTGCTAAAACCCTAGCAATTAACAGTGCGATTTCCCAAATTGCACTGTAACGGGAAAGTGTCCATCAATCAACCCAGTGAAATAACACATTTTCTCACCAGATGTGATATTTAATATCTTCATAACTCTCCAGATTTACCACTTATGAATTGTCAGCCTTGCCTGGAGCTCTGAGAATTAATGGACTACATCTCTGCTATGCAAGGATAGTTTATAGTTGTAAAATATCCCCACCTTCTCTTTAGATATATTTACCAAAATGGTCTTCTTTAAGATGTAATCAGAAAACATGCTAGACGGGAAAATTTCATTTCTATTTGCAGCGTTATATATTATCATTGTCTAGATAAATACAGTTTACAGAGTCTCAGCGCCACATGCTCTTGTAACAGGAATAACCAGTTTATCACTGGCAGCGGACAATAAATTACAGTGCAAAGATGCAATGGCTTCAAGTTCGAAACTTTAGAGTATTTTTATAGCGTTTTTGGGAGAGAGACCCAAAATATTCTAAGTTTCTAACTTAGAATACATACAGGTCCTGCTGTTCCTCCTGGACTAAGAAGAGAGATTAAAGCGTCCGCATATGTTCATCCTGTCACTGTGGTTATCAGGTATTTCAGTTCTCATTTTAGCTTTCACTCCGATCTTGAACATCTGAGCCATAGCTGGGATGAAGCTGCCTCCTGAAAGCAACTCAGGCAGATTCCTGTGATGCCTGAACCTCAAACTTTTCAGGTCTGGAAAATTAGTCTTGCTTCCACCCACAGGGGAAAATATTATAACACTGAAGGTCACTCCACAGGCCTTGCATGGACTGAATTCATTTAAGAAATTATTTTTCTTCTACTGTGTTGTTCCAGGGCCTGTGCAGTAATACCTGCAGGGTACCAAGGGGGTATAGAGGGGGAGAGGCTGCAGGAAACTCGCGTATAGGGGTTGTGGTGGCAGTTAGGGATGGTTTCCTACAGGAGACAATGTCTCAGCTTGTCTTCCCATCACAAAGCCTATATGTTGTCAGACACTGGAGGTGTTGAAATGATTATAGCATTTTAGAAAAAAAGTCATAGGATTTCTAGCATTCTAAGGAACTCAGAGACCACAGATTTCATTTCCTAATTTCTTAGATACATAAAATGATTCAGTGAAAACTGTCAATCATACCATTGCATCAGCTGATAAAACTCACTTGGCATACTGTGTTATCCTAAATAATCTGTCATTCATTCCCAACTCATAACATTTAATTCTCCTTGACCATTTTAGTTGGTTTTAGAAGTTAATATAACGTTTTTCTTTTTCTTGGAAGAAGGAAACAGGAGATGTGGATGGATCATTTTTTCCAAAGAATAAAATAATTTAATACATCTCTGCATGTTTTACTCTATTAGAGATTAAAATCACAAAGCAATAATTATATATTAAAAAATAGTTCAAAAAACAGACTGATGGAATAGAAGCAAGATTGATAAAATTCAAGATTGATATAATTCAAACGATTATAATAATCTACAACAATAGAGAAAGAAATTACTGTTTAGTAAATAGCACTGGGCAAATGTGATATCGGTATAGAAAAAAATCTTAGAGTCATTTTTCATACTATACAGTGTATTAATTCCAGATGAGTCAGAGTTGAACATTTTATTGAAAACTAGGGGGAAAAAAAAAAACCAGTTCCTCTTCAGCTACCAAGAGATAAATTCCTAATACTGAAAAAATGGAGTCTATTAGAATCTCATCAGAGGCAAGATGGATGAGCACAGATATATAAAACTAAAGTATCTGATCTACAACACATAAAAGAATAAAGCAACATAATGAGATCATGTAATAAATATACTGATATCTGATTAAAACATATTGTCATACATACACACCCACACACTCACACACACACATTTGTGTGTGTATAAAGAATTGACCTGTTATACAAATCAGTACTCAGGGGCTTTCCAGTGGTTGGGACTCCACACTTTCACTACAGAGGGCCTGAGTTTGGTCCCTTATCAGGGAACTAAGATTCCACATGTCACGCTGTGTTCAAAAATAAAACAACAAAAAACAAATAATAAATACCAAATCAGTACCCAGGCAGTGCCTCACAAATAAAGGAGCTACACAAAGGTTCACAAGAATAGTGAAACTATCATAAGTGGGGTTAAAACGTAGCCATACAAACAATTAAAAATAATAACTAAAATAACACTAAGGTATCTTTGCATAATTCTGCTTTCCAGGTGGCTCAGTGGCAAAGAATCCACCTGCCAATGCAGGAGATGGGGACTCAATCCCTCGGTCAGGAAAATTCCCTAGAGAAGGAAATGGCAACCCACTCCAGTATTCTTAACAGAAAAATTTCATGGACAGAGGAGCCTGGTGGGCTACAGTCCACTGGGGTTGCAAAGAGTCAGACACAACTGAGTGCACAGGTACATTTTTTTGCATAACTACTGAGATGGCAAATAAAATTAAAAAACACTGAAGTTCAGTGGAGATGAAGGCAAAAAGAGAAAAGGGCAACAGAGGATGAAATAGGTAGCAGCACCAACTCAATGAACATGAATTTGAGCAAACTCCAGGAGATAGTGGAGGACAGAGGTACCCGGCATGCTATAAGTCCGTAGGTCGCACAGAGTCAGACACGACTTAGCAACTGACCAACAATAACAACAAAGTTCAAAGTGGGACTTTAAGAAATTTGAATGTATACTTCAGGGTCACCGAGACCAGTCTATGGCTGGATCAGACCAGCAACCTATTTTTCCTCACAGTTTTCAAAAAGATTTCCAATGTTTTGTCAATGCTGAAAAGTTATGAGATCTCCTCTAAAACCTGGATTTCTAGAGTCCCCATAAATTTTTGAAATTCTATACTGATACTAAGAAGACAGAGTGCTGAAGAATTGATACTTATGAACCGTGGTGCTGGAGAAGACTCTTGAAAGTCCCATGGACAACAAGGAGATCAAACCAGTCAACACTAAAGGACATCAGACCGGAATATTCATTGGAAAGACTGATGCTGAAGCTAAAGCTCCAATACTTTGGCCACCTGACGTGAGGAGCCAACTCACTGGAAAAGACCCTGATGCTGGGAAAGATTAAGGGCAGGAGAGAAGGGTGGGACACAGGATGAGATGGGTGGATGGCCACCACCAACTCAATGGACATGAGTTTATGCAAACTCCAAGAGATAGAGAAGGACAGGGAATTCTGCTGCATGGGGTCGCAAAGATTTGGGCACAACTTAGCAACTGTACAATAATAATAATAATTCCACTTTATTTCAAAGAAATGTACATGTATCTCTTTAAACTCTCCTTCCCTCCTCCACTTCAGCCAAAAGAAACAGTATGTACTCACTCAAAAATAGCAAAAAGCATAGAGAAAAATCTACCTCTCTCACAGTATATGAATAGCTAGATAAATGAAAGCAAGAAGAGACTTCCAGACTGTTACAACAAATGAAAGAAGATGGTGTGCCTAGTTTGATGAGAATATGAAAAAGTGATTAATGACAAAAATGATCATATTGGGGCATGCCAACTACTGAACGTTCTAGGGCTTTATACTGACAGAGGTGAGAAGTGAATGAGGAACGATGCTGATTGAGTTCAAAATGTATGAAATATATTTCACATAAAGGCGTTTACACTCATAACAAAAATCTCTAAAAGGAGATACTTGTGCAGTTCCTTATGTTCTGAAGACTGACCCACATAACTAGGAAAGTAGTTATGACCCCTTGCTTCTTGAATATCTTTCATTCAGATCCACAAGCCCCTTTTTAGTTTACTCACTGTTTTTATACCCTGAGGATTTAGACCTTCCTCCATGCATCAAATCAAAATTTCTCTCGAGTTCACTGAAAGCATGCTGTGCTGTGCTAAGTTACTTCATCGTGTCCAACTCTTTGCAATCCCATGGACTGTAGCCTTCCAGGCTCCTCTGTCCATCAGATTCTCCAGGCAATAATACTGGCATGGGTTGCCAAGCCCTCCTTCAGGGGACCTTCCTGACTCAGGATTGAACCCACATCTTATGTCTCCTGCATTGGCAGGCATGCTCTTTACCACTAGCACCGCCTGAGAAGCATACTTTCCCTTATAATTTGAAAGGATGGAACAACTAACTGAACTATACTTAAATAAAAATATTACTTAGGTTTAATGCCAGTAGTCAAATTCTACCATTCTATGCTCCTCTAAGTCAGTGGCTTCCCAGGTGGCAGAGTGGTAAAGAAATTGCCTGCCAATGCAGGAGACACAAGAGATGTGGGTTTGATCCCTAGGTCAGGAAGACCCCTTGGAGAAGGAAATGGCATCCTACTGCAGTGTTTTTGCTTGGAAAATTACATGGACAGAGGAGCCTGGCAGGCTACAGTCCATGGGGTCACAAAGAGTTGGACATCACTGATGTCCAGGGATGTATATTAAGCCAGGGATGTATATTGATTAGTCTCAGGCTTTGGAATAAAAATCTTAGGTCTAAATCCTTTCTGATTCTCAGTCATCCTTTTTGTTAACAAGTGGGATAATGATTTTTGTCATATTAGGAACACTGGGAGCATGAATGAGCTAGTAATTAGGAAGAGCTTAGTTTAATATTTAGCCCATGTAACAAGTTAGAGCAGTATCTTTTATCTTTACTAAAGTTACTGAAGCTTTAGCTTTGTTTCCCGTTGAACATTCTGATATGTTTTAGTTTCCTCTCTGGAATAGTTTTTTCTTCTTAGAACCTTCTCAAGATTTTTATGCCTCCTCTCAAAGTATGACTTTGGCCATGTGAGGGCAAGCATTCTGCAATATCAGCTTCCAACAGGGTTAGCGTCCTAAAAGATGAGGCAAAGACTCCCTAATAATAGTTGTTATGATCAAGGCAGGAAAGAATTTACTCTAACCTTCAGCAATCTGCCTTACAGTCACCATAAACTACCCTGAAGTCTACCCTCCAAAAGAAATCTAGATACTGTGAGCTCTGTAAGAATAAGAGCTTCTTAGTAGGGGCTCATTATCACCACGTTAAAAATCAAGTAAGCTATCATTTTGCCCACATATAGTTCATGCCTTCTAAATCTTTTGAAAGAGAATCTGATGCAAATGCTAAAGATAGAGGCATGAAATCGCCCATTAAATCCCCTTTTGTTTATTTACTTAGCATCTATCATTCAAAACCTATTTTTAAGGAAACTGATAGTATAACTTTAATGTTTGAAGAAGGAACATGTATTACTTTGTATCTGACCTTAAAAATAATCTAATGAATCAGTGTTTTTCCTGCTTTAAGGAAAACTGAATGGTTGCACAGACTCCAGTGAAGTTAACTTGAAGTGACAAGACTATAGTGGCAACTTTTCCCATCACTAAAAAGAGTAAGGAGACGCAAGGCGCTTTGGTGGTAAATATGTTTCTGACACATGTCCAGATGGAGGTATCAGAGATTTTCTTTCAAATGGAAAAGTATGTCCACTTAAAATTTAAAATGATAATGAAAACAAGAGGGGGTTAGGTTATTCTGATTCTTTTTATTCTTCAACAGTATTTTACTTTTTTATCCCACTTTTATTGAGAGATAACTGACATACAGCACTATATAAGCTTAAGATACATAGCATAATGATTTGACTTAGATACATCATGAAATGGTTATCAAATAAAATGAAATGATTATTACATTTAGTGATTGTTAGTCCAGTAACCATCCATCTTCTTATACAGGCACAAAACCAAATAGAAAAAAAAATTTCCTTGAGATGAAAACTTTTAGGATTCACTCTCTAAACAACTTTTACATATAACATTCACTAGTATTAATTATCGGAGAAGGCAATGGCACCCCACTCCAGTATTCTTGCCTGGAAAATTCCATGGACAGAGGAGCCTGGTAGGCTGCAGTCCATGGGGTCACAAAGAGTCGGGCACGACTGAGCGACTTCCCTTTCACTTTTCACTTTGATGCATTGGAGAAGGAAATGGCAACCCACTCCAGTGTTCTTGCCTGGAGAATCCCAGGGACGGGGGAGCCTGGTGGACTGCCGTCTATGGGGTCGCACAGAGTCAGACACGACTGAAGCGACGTAGCAGCAGTAGCAGCAGCAGTATTAATTATATTTATCACGTTGTACATTGCAACTCTAGTACTTATAACTTGGAAGTTTGTGCCTTTTGGCTTGTCAGTTGTATTTTTCATAGTTTATAGAGATTTTAGCAAAAAAAAATTAGGAGGTTAATATCAGTTTTGTTACATCTGAAAGTGGGAGTGGGGGTAAGTGTGTACTTCTAAGCATTAGTAGTGAGTGTATTCACATCGAAATAGAGCCTTGCTGTGCTGTGCTTAGTCACTTAAGTCATGTCCAACTCTTTTTGACCCCATGGACCCACCAGGCTCCTCTGTCCATGGGGATTCTCCAGGCAAGAATACTGGAGTGGGTTGCCATGCCCTCCTCCAGGGGATCTTCCCCACCCAGGGATCGAACCTGGGTTGGCCGCACTGCAGGCAGATTTTTTACTGACTGAGCCACCAGGGAAACCCAAATAGAGCCTTAAAGGAGGTAAAATTATACTTATTACTAAGAGTAAGAAACATGATAGGGTGTTTTTAAATTACTTGAAACCAGCTACAGTTGATACATAAACCAACAATATGTGTTCTGTGACAGTGGAAATTAAGTGACACATTTATTTTTGTCAATTGAAAAAAAAATAAAATAAAGAAGGGAGAATGAGTGCCACCTTGTGGAGAGACCGACAACAATCACATCCAAGTCAACCTGTTCCCGGCACCTCTTCTTCTTTCCATACAAAGCTGTCATCCAAGCTGCTATTTGCTTGGTAAATACTTTACCTTTCTAGCGGAAAGTATATAGTAGGTTGAAATGTTCTTGGATAAATCAATACTGTAGTCTGGACAAGAGTAAGAAAGAAGTACTGGCTGGGATGCTGGGGCATTCAAAGGAATGTACTGATATTTTACAACCTTGTATACAACTGCAGTACTCTTGCCTGGAAAATCCTATGGATGGAGGAGCCTGGTGGGCTGCAATCCATGGGGTCGCTGAGAGTCGGACACGACTGAGCGACTTCACTTTCACTTTTCACTTTCATGCATTGGAGAAGGAAATGGCAACCCACTCCACTGTTCTTGCCTGGAGAATCCCAGGGACGGGGGAGCCTGGTGGACTGCCGTCTATGGGGTCGCACAGAGTCGGACACGACTGAAGCGACTTAGCAGCAGCAGTAGCAGCAGTATACAATTGCCAAGGGGCTTCCCTGGTGGCTCAGTGGTAAAGAAACTGCCTGCCAATACAGGAGACTTGGGTTCAATCCCTGCGTCAGGAAAATCCCCTGGAAGAGGAAATGGCCACCCACTCCAGTACTCTTGTCTGAGAAATCCTATGGACAGAGAGAGGATCCTGGCAGGCTACCGTCTGTGGGGAGGCAAAAGAGTCAGACACAACCTAGTGACTAAACAACAAAAATACGATTGAGAGAGCAGCAATATTCACTTTAAAGAGGGCACGTCCTAGAGGTGACCAAACAACTCATGCGGTGAGAATCTGGGTCCCTCTAGAAATTTCATCCCTTCTGTCTTATTAGAGAAATTGAGACAGCTTACTAGATTCAGCATTTCATAATCATCCATTGACCACACCGATGTGTTCAAAGTCCATTTGTTTATTTTGTGTTGGATATATTTAACCTGATGCCTTCATTAGAAAGGAGTTTACTTTCAAGCAAAAGGCTCAACTGCTAAATAATATAGGAATAATAGCCACTTTGTGAATGATAATGGTAATAATACTAGTGATTAAAATAATAGCAACTAAGACTTATTGAATATAGCATGATAAGTACTTTAGATATGATTGTATATCACATTATTAAGCAAAATGATTAAGATTACTGATCCAATAGTAACAAAGTTGCAATTTGAATCAAAGCTCACAACTGTTCCTCAACACCAAATTTACTCTCAGGTCTGAAATTTTTGAGACTTCAGAAGTAAAGTACTCACAAACAACAACCTTGAAAAATAGAGGCTTTCCAAAATATGGCCTTAAATCCCATTTTAATTATTTTTGCTATGCACCATTTTCCCAACATCCTAGCCAGGACTAGAATTATGAAAATCACTGTATGCTTCACTGAAAAAGAGTTTCATTAGCATAGAATGCAATCCAGCTATTCCTCAATGGGGGACAAAAATTAGTCTTAATTGTAAAAGCTTATTAACTAGAGATCGCTTTCCAGTTAACTATCTCTATTCAACATTAGAAAAATGTTCATTAACTGTAAATCATGAAGTGATTCAATATTAACATCTACCTCAAAGCAAAATTTTCCAGCTTTCAAGTTATATATCTGACCATAAAATGTTTGTTTTAGAATGAAAATATTTCCTCTTCAAATAAAAAGACATACTAAAAATCCAATAATATAAATTAAAAAGGTACTCTATAATTTTAGTTCTTTCACATTTGCTGGAAGTGTATGTGAAAGCTTGGTTTTATTGATATTGTTACTGTCATTGTGTCTTTTTTTGTTTATTTTGGTACCAATTATCTGCATCAGCAATTTTTAATAATAAACCACATATTTAGGAAATCACATAGGAAATTATTAAAATTTCAAACACTATTCATAGCAGCAGTATAGAGAGATTTCATCTTAAAACATAAAATCTGTATATTCCAAGGAAGTATTTATCTAAAAATAAGCATTCAACTTTCCATCCTTTTGGGCTTTCCCTATTTGTATCTAAGGATATCAATAAAGGCAAATTATAAATAGATTTTTTATTCACTCTCTTTTTATTTTTATTGTTTTGTGTCTGACCATTTAAATGATTAACTCAGGGATTCCTTTGAGCTGCATTTGCCTCACCTGACTGATAGTAATATTTAAAATTTTAGAGCAATGGTTTTCAATGTGTGAGTTTCACACCACGTAGATAAGTAGAATGATTACAAAGAGTTTGGCAATTCTTATGGGGAAATTTTTTGTAGATTGAATACAAGATAGGTTACATATCCTCATACAAATACAAAGAAATCTACTCTTTGTCAAAAGTATTGCTGCTTCTGATTAATACAATAGAAGTTCATTTATAGTTTATTGGCATCATCATTGTCATTATTCTGTATATTCTGGTACACCAGACGAAATATACAACCATCATAGATGGGGTCAGGTTGGGAAACATTTTCCAGAAGTGACAGAGTTGCTTTTTCCTTGGTGGTCATCATCTCAGTGTCTCACAGAACAGAGAGATGCATGAGCTGCCCAGGTGTAGCTTGATAAAGACCACAGAAAATGAAAAGGAATGCCGTGTATCAACAAGAAGCAGTAGCCCTTGCCTGGTTCATTACTTTTCTATTTCTTCTTCTAAGATCATCTGAAGGTCCACCCAGATCAAATGCTACAATTCCAGCTAACTGGATGTAGCAGTCATTACAGGGGAAAATGCCCCAATATTTTTCTCTTCTCCTTTCACACAATGCCCAAAACCAACCTTTGGAAACTTTTCCTAAGGAAGAAAAGAAAAGCTTCCCCATTAGCCTCAACCTTCTCCTCTTTACCTCCCCTCACCACCTTTATTTGAAAGCGTAGACTTTTGGTTGTTTTTGCCCTCTAGCCAGGGAGCGATCAGTGGGAAAGTGCAAGAGAATCAAGAGAAGGTGCTGTTCATTGGTTCCGGAACAGAAAGGCAGGTACCCTTCACACAGAGATGCAGAGACCACTGAGCTTTCCTGCCACCATGTGCAAGTTCAAAAAGAATAATTTCAATGTAAAAGTTCAGTTGGCTGTTCTGTAGTGAAATAAATTATTTCAGCTGCTACATTTTTGAAGTTACTCTATCAGAATTTTAAATCCTTTTCCATACATCCCCTAAGGGCGTGTGAGCTGAACCAAGCCTCCCTTTCTGTTTTATGATTTCTGGGCTGACGGGAGTTTCACAGCAAAAATAACTTTCTAACATCAATCAGGCCCTGTCCGTCTGCTCTTTTATTCAACATGCTTCCTTTTCATTGTGATAATATACTCTGTTTTTACATTTAAAACATGACATTCAATACAAATCATTTGTTAAGATGAACTTCATATGAAATGCAAACCTTATCAAGTGCAGGAAAATTAATAGAAATCATAAAGGCAAAAATGAAAGAGCATAATATAGATTCAGTGGAATTATCTTTTATTGTACTTAAAAGGAATACAATCCAATTCTACAGTGCATTTGAGTGCTTTTGTTCTCTTATCTTAAATAAAGTACCTTTAACCAATGTGAAAGAGTGATCAGGCACAAAATGAAAAATACTTTAAAAGTTCATAAATATTTGTAACATTTTTCTGGGTGTTTCAAGCAATTCCTTGGTTTGATTCTGGAAGGGATTCAAAAGTGAAGTGGTTACATCTTATAACGAAATGTTTATCAAACTGCAGGTAACAACATTTTTAGTGGCTTGTGAAGCCAATTTAGTGATATTAGTTAATGAAATAGAATAGATTAAAAAACACAGAACATTGCACATGGCAAAGATAAACCTTTTTTTGTTGTTAAGAATGCATATGTGCTAGCTAGCAAAATAAAAAATGTATTAACTCACTGTGTGCCAGACTAGACCAAAATGCTTGAAAATTACACCAGTGTATTTTACATCACCCTAATGAAAGTGAAAGTTGCTCAGTCATGTCCGACTCTTTGCGACACCATGGACTATACAGTCCATTTAATTCTCTAGGCCAGAATACTGGCGTGGGTAGCCTTTCCCTTCTCCAGAGGATCTTCCCAACCCAGGGATCAAACCCAGAATCTCCTTCATTGCAGGTGGATTCTTTACCAGCTGAGCCACAAGGGAAGCCCAAGAATACTAGAGTGGGTAGCCTATCCCTTCTACAACAGATCTTCCCGACCCAGGAATCAAACCAGGTTCTCCTGCATTGCGGGTGGATTCTTTACCAACTGAGCTATTAGGGAAGCCCACATCACCCTAACAGTACATGGCAAGTCCGGTTCTAGTGACAAAACAATACCTACAGTGTTGTTCTATACGCTCAGAGTATCATGGTTTGCAAAGTGTTGTAGAGTTCTTCTACGGAAATATAAATTACAGATCCTCTAGTGTATATTACTTAATATAAAGACAGTATGTACAATTCAGCAGGGTATTTTTGGAAATGGATTAGCCAAGGATCATGACTCTTCACTTATATTTTAGCTCATATATCTCTGGTTATTAAGAATATGTTGGTGTTGCCAACAAATATACTTAATATCATGTTTGATAATAAAAGGACAAAATACCCTTTTTTTGACAGTCATAAGCACACTTCTAATATCTGCACATTCAGAATATTATGTTTCCATCACACCCAGGAGTCTCAAACTATATGTATAAGGAGCCACTTAGCAATCAACGGAACACCAGTGTTTTCTGTCACGTATAGATTTTTAAGCACTCTAATTTTTGCCAAAATTTTTGGGTTAAGAACATTAATGACAATATAATTTGCAAAAAATGAATAACAGTTACATTTATTGGGTAACCCACTCTATGACTAGACACTATAAATATATTTCATTTAATTTTCAGAATAATTCTATGAGGTAGATGTTATGGCTTCTATTTTATGAGGAAGAAAGTTCAGGAAGATTTAATAATTAGTGGAGTATCCTAGGATTTAAACTCAAAAGCCAATGTATCGTCTCATTGTCTCTCAGGATAATTAGAAATAACAAAAAAGTTGTCCTTTTTCTGTATATTTCAGATTTCTTAGGGCTGTTGATAGAAGGATGAAAGGAAGGAAGGAGGAAAAGGAGGGAGGAAGAAAGCAAGAATAAAGGGAACAAACATTCAAGATTAACTTTACAAAACTAAAATGAAGTATTACCTAACCCTGAGATTACATAATGTATTGTAATAACTCATGAAAACAATGAATGTATAATCTTTCATTGATGTAGCCCTATTTCAAATGTGAAGCATAAGATATTTGTACATAAAGCTAAGTAAATTACTCAGGGAAGTGCCAGGCTAAAAGTAGGTCCTCTAAATTCTAGCTATTTTATTATTTTTACCTGTACAGGCTTCTGGCAGATTCATTTAGATGTAATTGCTAAAAATACACACACACACACACATGCACATATTAGCTTTTGAAATAAAATACATTTTGGAAACATAATCAGGACCTATGACTCTCAGTGTATTTTCTACTGTGACATACCTAAGGGATAGATAGCAGATTACTATGGTAGTGATTTCTAAAGTCTCTAGGATACCTGTGTGTTTGTGCATGTGCACGTGTGCAATCCCCACATGACCCCAACTTCCCTGCTACTTGGTAAATGAGAGGTAACCACATACATGAATGAAATAATAAAATATTCATTCTAACTTCTCAGAAGAGACAACAGGAAGAGGAAAAAGAAAAGAGAGAATGGTGAAAGAGGAAGGGGAGAGCTGGTCAAATACCTATCTCAAGGGTGTTAAGAGATGACTGAGAACCTCACAGCTTACTCCTCGGCCTGGCCTCCCCTGCTCACGTGGCCTGACTACCACGAGCAGTGTGGCCAGTCCTGTGTCCTCCTAAGTGGTCAAAAGAAGCCTGACACAGAGGACATGGCAGAGGCTTAGAGGAAAGACAGAGACCTGGACTCACAAGCTTGCTTTGCTCTTTTCTGGCCATTTTGATGTCAGGGGAGTTAACTGAGTACAAATAAAAAGCAGTAATAATATATGAAAGTGAAAGTCTCTCAGTTGTGTCTGACTCTTTGAAACCCCATGGACTGTAGCCCCACCAGGCTCCTCTGTCCATAGAGTTCTCCAGGCAAGAATATGGAGTAGGTAGGCATTTGTTCCGCCAGGTGACCTTCCTGACCCAGGGATCAAACCTTGGTCTCCTGCATTGCAGGTGGATTCTTTATTATCTGAGCCACCAGGGAAACCCCAATAATATATGCAGAAGTGCCCTTATCACTGTTTCTGAGCACTCATTGAGTGCCAAACTGGTGGCTTTTAGTAATTAAACAGATTTAACAGCTCATTCCCCTTCTGCAATACATTAACTTTTAATATCTAAAGATAGTCAATTACAACCTACGAAAGAGTATTTTCCATACTTTTCTTAACCCTACCTTACTGTCATTATATTTGTCAACCTAAGTAACTTCCATATTTTGGTATTCTTAGTTTTTTTCTTTAAATTAATATTATTTTTACTGAAATAATTATGTTTTTACAATAAAGTTAGGCATAAAAATGAAACAATGTTTCATAGTTTATTTTTCCTAAAATAACTATGTAACCATTACAATTAAACAACTTAATTATCCACATTACTGTTTTAAATAATGAAGAGCCACACTTGGAGAAATGATATTTTAGCAGACACAGAGAGAAAAGCCTTGAAGGCACTAGAAAAGCATAATAGTAGAACAACTGAATTTCTACATGCAAAAAAATGAACCTGGACCTCTACTCCATGCCATATGTAAAAATTAATTCAAAATGAATTAAAGAACTAAATATAAGAGCTAAAACTATAAAACTCTTGGTGGAAAACATAGGTGTAACTCTTCATGACCTTAGACAAGGCAGTGGTTCTTTAGACCTGACACCAAAAGCATAAGCCACCAAATAAATAAACTGGAACTCAACATGGGTAAAAACTTTCATGCATCCACTCAGAAAGAAAGTGGAAAAGACAGCCTACAGAATAGGAGAAAATATTTGCAAATCATATAACCAATGAGGGTATAGTATCTGGAATATATAAAGACCATTTATAGCTCAACAGGAAAAAGACAAATAACTCAGTTTTTAAGATAGACAAATAATTTGAATAGACACTTCTCCAAATAAGAAATACAAATGGCCATTAAGTATATGAAAAGATGCTCAACATCCTTAGTCAGTAGAAAATGTAAATCAAAACTACAAGATATCACGTCATACCAACAATGATGGCTATAACTTTTTTTTTAAGTGGAGAAAACATTTGATATGAATGTGGAGATATGGCCACTTCATACATTGCTGATGAGAATGAAAAATGATGCAACTGGTGGGGAAAATCAGTTCCTTCAAAACTTAAACACAGTTATCATATGACCCAGCAATTCCACAACTAGGCATCTTCCCAAGAAAAATAAACATATGTTCTCAAGAAATTTTACACACATATTTTCATAGCAGCATTATTCAGAATAGCCAAAAAGCAGAAAACCCCAAATGACCATCACTGATGAATGGATAAAATGTCCGTTAACTAATAAATGAATAAACAAAATGTGGTGTACACTTACAATGGAATTATTCAGCCATAAAAAGGCATGAAGTACTGATAAAAACTAAAATATGGATAAAACTTGAAAACCGTACCCTAAATGAAAGAAGTCGGGGATGGGGACAGAGGAGAACACCCACATATTGTGTGATTTCATTTATATGAAGTGTCCTCAATGCTGATGCTGCTAAGTCATTTCAGTCCTGTCTGACTCTGTACAACTCCATAGATGGCAGCCCACCAGGCTTCCCCATCCCTGGGATTCTCCAGGCAAGAACACTGGAGTGGGTTGCCATTTCCGTCTCCAATGCATGAAGGTGAAAAGTGAAAGTGAAGTCGCTCAGTCGTGTTCGACTCTTCGAGACCCCATGGACTGCAGCACACTAGGCTCCTCCATCCATGGGATTTTCCAGGCAAGAGTACTGGAGTGGGGTGCCATTGCCTTCTCCAATAGGCAAATCCAAAAAGACAGAAACTAGATTAATGGTTGACAGGAGCTGGAGGGAGGGAAGAATGGGGAATGGCTATGAATGGGTAGGGGTTTCTTTTAGGGGGAGAAAAAAATATTCTTGAATTATATGGTGAAGATGGTTCCACAACTCTGTGAATTTACTAAAAACTGCTGAATTGCATACTTTAAAATGGTAAATTTTATGGAATGTAAATTATATCTAAGTTGGGGAAAAAAGCAGTTTGGAAGGCAGAGGAAAATAGGGAAAGAATCTTGGAAAAGAAAGTTTGAACAGGAGGCTATGGTTTCAGTCACTTAAAGAACATGCATGAGCACCTACTCTGTGCCAGGTATTTTGATAGTCACCAAAGACACTGAGAGGTGCTAAACTGGTGCTAATATCATGTAACTTTAATGTCTTTATAAATACTCTGAAATTTTAACAAGTCAAGTTCACTGGACAACAAAGATAATTTAAAGAACATGATAGGAAGTTTCCAAAGGTGAACAGTTCAGTTCAGTTCAGTTCAGTTGCTCAGTAGTATCTCTTTGCAACCCCATGAACCTCAGCATGCCAGGATTCCCTGCCCATCACCAACTCCCAGAGTTTACCCAAACTCATGTCCATTGAGTCAGTGATGTGATCTAACCATCTCATCCTCTGTCGTCCCCTTCTCCTCCTGCCTTCAATCTTTTCCAACATCAGGGTCTTTTCAAATGAGTCAGCCCTTTGCAAAATACTGGAGTTTGCAGTGGTGGCCAAAATACTGGAGTTTCAGCTTCAATATCAGTCCTTCCAATGAACACCCAGGACTCGTCTCCTTTAGGATGGATTGGTTGGATCTCCTTGCAGTCCAAGGGGCTCTCAAGAGTCTTTTCCAACACCACAGTTCAAAAACATCAATTCTTCAGTGCTCAGCTTTCTTTATAGTCCAACTCTCACATCCATACATGACCACTGGAAAAACCACAGCCTTGACTAGACAGACCTTTGTTGACAAAGTAATGTCTCTGTTTTTTAATATGCTGTCTAGGTTGGTCATAACTTTCCTTCCAAGGAGTAAGCGTCTTTTAATTTCATGGCTGCAGTCACCATCTGCAGTGATTTTGGAGCCCAGAAAAATAATGTCAGCCACTGTGTCCACTGTTTCCTGATCTATTTGCCATGAAGTGATGGGACCAGATGCCATGATCTTAGTTTTCTGAATGTTGAGTCTTAAGTCAACTTTTTCACTCTCCTCTTTCACTTTCATTAAGAGGCTCTTTAGTTCTTCTTCACTTTCTGCCATAAGGGTGGTGTCATCTGCATATCTGAGGTCATTGATATTTCTGCCGGCAATCTTGATTCCAGCTTGTGCTTCCTCCAGCCCAGCGTGTCTCATGATGTACTCTGCATAGAAGTTAAATAAGCAGGGTGACAATATACAGCCTTTACATACCCCTTTTCCTATTTGGAACCAATCTGTTTTTCCATGTCCAGTTCTAACTGTTGCTTCCTGACCTGCATGCAGGTTTCTCAAGAGGCAGGTCAGGTGATCTGATATTCCAATCTCTTGAAGAATTTTTCACAGTTTATTGTGATCTATACAATTGAAGGTTTTGGCATAATAAATAAAGCAGAAATAGAGGTTTTTCTGGAACTCTCTTCCTTTTTCCATGATCCAGCAGATGTTGGCAGTTTCATCTCATCTCTGGTTCCTCTGCCTTTTCTAAAACCAGCAAGTTTACCATTGGTTGGAGTTCACGGTTCACGTATTGCTCAAGCCTGGCTTGGAGAATTTTGAGCATTACTTTACTAGCATGTGAGATGAGTGCAATCATGTGGTAGTTTGAGCATTCTTTGGCACTGCCTTTCTTTGGGATTGGAATGAAAACTGACCTTTTCCAGTCTGGTGGCCACTGCTGAGTTTTCCAAATTTGCTGGCATATTGAGTGCAGCACTTTCACAGCATCATCTTTCAGGATTTGAAATAGCTCAACTGGAATTCCATCACCTCCACTAGTTCTGTTCATAGTGATACTTCCTAGGGCCCACGTGACTTCACATTCCAGGATGTCTTGCTCTAGCTGAATGATCACAGTATCTCTACACTAAATTTTGCTTATGGCCAGTGATCCAATAGATACAAATCAGGTAAAAAAAAATAATAAGTTAGAATTATGTCTTAAATTTTTTTAAAAAAATTCATTATCATATTCTTGTACCATTTGTACAACTTAAAAGATAAATGAATAAAACAAACCTGTATAATGTCCCTTCCTGACAGTGCATTCACTTCACTGTGGCTTGACTGGTTCTGTCATTCATGTTGAAAGCCAATGCTCAGAGAGGGAGGGAATCAAGTTCTGAGGGTCTCTGACCTTTCGGCTCCATTCCATACATTTTGTAGAATGGCTACTGGCTCTTAGGGCACTAAATAGGGTAACCTGAAGAAGGCTGCGGGGAATGTGTGTGTGTATGCTAACACTCAACTCATTTTTCTCAGCTGTTGATTATGAATTTTTGTTCCTGGATTCCTCACATTGATATTTTTGCTTTCCCTCTTAAAGGATATTTCTTAGAAAGTGAAGAAATGGACCATTTTCTCTGTCACAAGGAGACAAGAATACTCTATTAATATCATACTATCAGCATTTAGTTATGCACAATCAATGCAAAAGAATGTTTTAGCTGCTCATCAATTGCTCCTGATAATGAAGCCAAACACTGTTGTCCTACAGTTAAAAATGTGCTTCCCTCCAATCTATAAATTCTCCACAATAATGCATCTATAAAATAGCTGATAAAGGATTATTAGGCAAAAAAGGCTTTAATGTAGATTTCTTATCAGATGGTTCTTGTTCCCAAAGCCATGTCCAAAGACACTCTAATTATCATAATCAGTGTCACTTTCTGGAGGGAGCGTCTATCTGCCCATAGACACTCATTCAATGTTAGTAGTAGTATTGCCATGTGCTTAGTCATGTCCAACTTTTTGCAACCCCGTGGACTGTAGCCCCGCCAGGCCTCTCTGTCCATGGAATTTTCCAGGCAAGAATACTGGAGTGGGTTGCCATTTCCTCCTCCAGGGAATCTTCCAGACTCAGGGGCTGAACCCGCATTTCCTGTGTCTTCTGCATGGCAGGTGGATTCTTTACCTGCTGAGCCATCGGGTAAGCCACTGAGTGCTAACCAACAATAGAGGAGGCCATTGAGGCTACATACAAGGAATAGCTACATTATGCTAATAGTAAAACTAACAAGAGCAGGAAAAAAAAAAAAAAACACCTAAGTTGAAACCTAACTTAAATTGCCTGTGTAGTTACCAAAACATTCTTGTGGTGTCTGGACCACTAAAAAGTAAGAAAAAAAATTAAAAATAAATCCACCTCAAATATAAACTACTGCCAACTGTGTAGGACTGTTTGATTAATATAACTAATTTTGTTTTATTCCCCTTCTAAAATTCTTAGATTTCCCTACATCCATCAATTGGGATGGATATAATTGCACTTCTTGCACTTGTAGTGTGGCAAAGCAAGAAGAAAACAGATCTCTATTATTCTTTCTTTCTGGTAATGGCTGCTGCTGCTGTTGCTAAGTTGCTTCAGTCATGTCCAACTCTGCGCAACCCCATAGACGGCAGCCCACCAGGCTCCCCCGTCCCTGGGATTCTCCAGGCAAGAACGCTGGAGTGGGTTGCCATTTCCTTCTCCAGTGCATGAAAGTGAAAAGTGAAAGTAAAGTCGCTCAATCGTGTCCGACTCAGCGACCCCATGGACTGCAGCCCACCAGGCTCCTCTACTGTTAAATCATAGGAGACGAAATAATATTAAAATAAGAATTATAGAAGCAGCAGAAAGTGGAAGTCAATGTAAGTCACAAGAGTTGAAATCTCTGGTCAACTCTAATGCTAGCTTTGTTGTGAGAACGTAGGCTACTGCCAGGCTGGGCTTTTCTCACACAGAGAACAGATTAAATACAGGATGCTTTTACCAACTTACTAAGACTATTTAATTAGATTTAAATTATGAAGTTAAAGGATGTTATAAAACAGAAGAACAAATACATGCTAACTGGTCATAGTAATATGCAATATAAACAAGGAAAAAATCCATCTCCACGCTCTATTTCTTTGTGGAATTTGTTAGATGAGAGCAGGGGTTTCTGTTTGGTTTGTTATTAGTTATATCTCTAGCACCTAGAACAGTTCCTGGCACGGAGTAGGAACTCAGTAACAGTTCACTGATCTAATGAATGAATGAATATTTTATATATATATATATATATATATAAAACTTTCCCTTTTGCCTTTTCCTAAAATATACATATCTGATACAAAGTATTCTATATTTTTATTTCTGCTACATATACATCATAAAAATTTTATCATTTAATCTAGTCAATTACCTGAAAGCGAAAAAAGAGCATATTTTCAGTAAAGAAAAATTCAGTACTATGCATAAATCATAACTGACTGAAGACATGTTACACAACTACACTAACAAGAAAGGAGAACCTGAAATATTTCTAAAGCTTTCTCTTGATTTACGTATTGGAGTTACCTATGGACCTCAAATCAACAGGCAAGGAATGACAAGATTAGTAATATCTGGTATCGCTAACTCTATACTTCATCCCTCAAAAAATAGGCACTGCTTTTTTTTGACAGCTTATTGGAATTACATAAGAGAAGTATAACCCGGGTAACTAAACGTTTTAAAAATTATATTCTAGGAAAGGGAATTTCTGTGAAAATTTTATAACAGCAGACATCTTTCTTGATAAAGGGAAGTGCTTTATTTTAAAATAAGATTTGAAAATACATTAGATAGCCCCATGTATCAGTCATATTTCAAAAGAATTTTTTCACATTACCTCAGTTAAAAATTATATCTGATAGGCATTCTAGTTCCATTTTATACAGGAGATGACAGACCATCTAATCTGCCCAAGACCCCATAACTAGAAAGCAGTAGGGCCACACTTAAATCCAAGTCTCTGCTCTAGCTCCCATACTCCCTTCTCTGCTCCTCTCCTGCCTATATATACTTGAAGTAAAAGACCCAGAGCAAGTCACCAAGTAACCACCACTATGGAAATTCACCCATGCCTGGAAAAATAAAATTCTCCTATGAATTTTATTGGCCAGTGGGGATCCTGGCTGACTGTGAAGCCACCAGCAGCTAGACGGGGAAAATACAGTGTATAAACCTGCTCTCAGAACACAGATTGGTGGTCAGCAGCTACAAGTGATCTCGAGCACAGGTAAGATGCTTTTCAAATAGCCTCTGGTCCATTATGCACTCACTCAGTTTCTAGGATATGGAATGTCCAGATATCAGGGAAAAAGGAGTTATGAAAATAGGAGCAAGTAATTTTAAAATTAAGTGCTATAAGAAATTGAGAGCAGCAATAGACCCTTCATGTAAGTAGCTGAATAAAAGAGTTCATGAGTCAGGAATTGGAAGGGAAGTTAGGTGTGTATCCATGCTTCCCCGATGGCTCAGCAGGTAAAGGATCTGCCTGCAATGCAGGAAATGCAGGAGACATGGGTTCAGTCCCTGAGTTGAGAAGATCCCCTGGAGGAGGAAATGGCAACTCACCCAGTATTCTAGCTTGAAAAACCCCATGGACAGAGGAGCCTGTCCAAAGGGTCACAAAGAGTCAGACATGATTGAGTGACTGACGCAAACACAATGTATTAGCCTAAAGTTGATGCAGAGAGAGGAGAGGAGGGGCATGAAAAGTATTAAGGAAAAAATATAAAAGGAATCTATAGACAGAAGCAATGAAACCTAGCCAGGAAGCAAGGAACCCTCTGTGAGCAACAAAAGGGACACAGTGAATGAAGAGAAAAGGAGTGAGAAAGGCTTGCTGTGCTGTTGTTCCTGATGGTGAATTTAATCCTCATTGTTGGAGTTGGGAGAGTAAGAAGGATAAAAAAATATCTAACTTCAGCCTCCATATAATTTCTTTGAAATACAGAAACATTAATAGTCACCTCTATCCCATGAATTGATGCTTTTGAACTGTGGTATTGGAGAAGGCTCTTGAGAGTCCCTTGGACTACAAGGAGATCCAACCAGTCCATCCTAAAGGAGATCAGTCCTGGGTGTTCACTGGAAGGACTGATGTTGAAGCTGAAACTCCAAAACTTTGGCCACCTCATGCAAAGAGCTGACTCATTTGAAAAGATCCTGATGCTGAGAAAGATTGAGGGCAGGAGGAAAAGGAGGTGACAGAGGATGAGATGTTTGGATGGCATCACCGACTCAATGGACATGAGTTTGGGTGGACTCTGGGAGTTGGTGATGGACATGGAGGCCTGGCATGCTGCGGTTCATGGGGTTGCAAAGAGTCGGACACGACTGAGTGACTGAACTGAACTGAACTATCCCATGAATGTGCTGGGAAGTTCTGGACTTCCAAGAACTTCTTTGACAGGTGGGCAGTCCTTATAATTATCCCAACTGGTAGTCAGTTGGCTCCTTGGCTCAGTCTATGAGGTCTTAAGCTTTCTCTGACCCCTTCAAACACGCTATTGTCTAAGAAGGTAGAAATACAGAGCAATGAACAGAGCCAGAAAACTGGCCAGATTAGAGTTTGGATCCTGGCTCCTGCATTTAGATCTCATGTTTGCTGTATGACCCAAGACACTTCCTTGACTCTCAGAATCTTCCATGTTAGAATGCTGATGACACATATAACTCTGGGGAATCATGGATACTAAGAAGATAATGCCTGCCAGGTGTTTGATACTCTGCCTTCTCACACAAAGCAGATGTTCCATTGGTGATAACAAGATCATCTTTACCACCTTCATTATGAATTCTCAGTAGATTTCCATCTTGACTGCATATTAGAACTAAATGGAGGAGGGGGCTAAATAATACCAATGACTGAGCACCAACCCAGACTTTCTGGGTGGAAATCTGGAGCCCAGGCTGGTTTTATTTCAAAATCCCCCAGAGGACTCTAACGTTCTGCCCTGGCTGAGAACTGCTGATTGAACATGAGTTAATTCCTTGCCTGTTCCTACAGCAGCCCTTTCTCTCTCTGAAATGACTTGCCTTTTTTTAAAGCTGACAGGGGCACCATCTCTACACTCAAGAGACAAATTTAATATGCAGTTTCTCAAAGTTAAGCTTCAAGCTTCCTCATTTCCATTAACCCCTTCTAAGGACCTGAGTCTAATTTTGTATTTATGCTCAGTTGCTCAGTCCAACCTTTTGCGATCCCGTGTAGCCTGCCAGGCTTCGCTGTCCATGGAATTTCCCAGTCAAGAATACTGGAGCAGGTTGCTGTTTTCTACCCTAGAGAATCTTCCCAACCTAGGAATTGAACCCATGTCTCTTGTATCTCCTTCATTGGCAAGTAGATAATTTTACCACTATGCCATTTGGGAAGCCCTTTGTATTCATAATTTTGTATTATTTTTATTAAATACAGTTTCCATCATTGAATTAGTTTTGCACTCCAAGAAACCCAAATTCTGAAAACTTTGCTCAACTTCTCTTTGATGTAAATGAGCAGAGAGCCCCAAACGCTTAGCTTGTGCCTGGATTGAATCTGCTGTTCAGACTTGGCATTCTTTGAACTATTTATTGGCTCTTTCTGAATAACTGAAGATTTGACATTACCTTGAATTCCTATTAACTATCACTGAGTCCTTTGTCCCTTAAAACTGACTTCTCTGGCCTATTTTTAGCCTGCTAAACAGCCGACTCAGCTGCACAAACCACCTCAACCACCAGCCGAGACTGACCCTACTAGTTCATAGTTGTACACTACACACCCCACTGGGGCCCTGAGAAAATCTGGAAGACATTTATAGCAAGCTGACTATTATGTCTGGTCTTTTTTCTCAACTCTGAGTAAAAACTAACATTTCCTAAAAGTAATGCTCTCCATTAAACTCCAATCCAGTCTCTTATTTTGTTATGTAATAAAAATAACCATGTTTTTAAAATTTTTGTGAGAAATTACTTTCACTATTTATTCAGAATCAAAATAACTCTCTCTCTCTTAATCTTCTGTTTCCCCCAAAGCTTAATTATCTTGCTGTCCATTAGGGTTCTTGAGAGAAACTTTTACCTCAAATGTATGACAGGAACTATTCACTTTATTTATAAATGCTGTCTTGAAAGAAGCACTATTCTTACTCATCTATTAGAATTTTGGGTTTGTTTCTCTATATAAAGTAGTCTTTTCTTCAGTATGATCCTCCTAGGAGAAAAAAAATAAATAAAACCTCATCACCTAAATTATGCTGTTATTTCAAAGTGTGACAGTTCAATTCTCTGCAGAAAGATGTAGGGTCAAGCCACACAAGCAAAAGTAGCAGATTTCAACCCAGTGTAATTTGGTGAGGACAGAGGGGAGAAAGACCAGCAAATCATTTCACCAGCTCCTGTAGGGATCAACACATACACTGATACCTTGAACTGCATTTTTTTTTTTTTTTTTGTAAGCATACAAATGTTCACCGGAGAAGGGTTTCATTTTGCTACAGAAGCAAAAATTAGTAAGCAGAAAGTAGAGAATTTAAGAAATGGATCCCAAATTGGAAAGGTTGAATAGGGAGCCAAAGGTAGGAAAGGTTTGGAAGCAGGACTCAGGTACCCTGGGAGAAGACAGCATTAGGAAAGCCAGGGAGCAGATCACAGTAGATGGTGGTTTGGTACAGCATGACTGTAAACTATTTTCCTATTTATTCTCTTTGGAACAGAAATGAATTTTGAGGGGATTGTAAGAAATAGGCAGTAATTTCAAAAGTATACAATTTAAAAAGTAGATTTTCTTTAGGTGATTCCCAAAATGTCACTTTAAGCAAATGGCTAGGGGATTTTTGTTTATTTGTTTGGGCTTCCCTGGTGGCTCAGTTGGTAAAGAATCTGTCTGCAATGTGGCAGACCCAGGTTCAATCCCTGGGTTGGGAAGATCCCCTGGAGAAAAGCACTGCTACCCACTCCAGTATTCTTGCCTGGAAAATTCCATGGACAGAGGAGCCTGGTGGGCTATAGCCCACGGGGTCACAAAGAGTCAGACACAACTAAGTAATAACAAACTTTTGTTTTATTAAATCATCATCCTGGGTTTAAACTATTGACAACATACTAATTCAGACAACAAATATCCCTGTTACTTCATTGATAAGCTTTTTTTGTTTAGCAACAAAGAAATTGGAGTTAAACCTTGAAAACAGTTCTGGACTTCCTTGGTAGTCCAGTGATTGAAAATCTGCCTGCCAATGCAGACGGCATTCGTTCAATCCGTGGTCCTGAAGGATCCCATAAGTCTTGTGGGCCCACGAGCTGCAAGTACTCAAGCCCATGCCCTAAAGCCTGTGCCACAGCAAGAAAACGCACCATAATGAGAAGTCTGTGTACCACAACTGCAGAGTAGCCTGCTTCGTGCCACTGGAGAAAGCCACCTGCGGCAAAGAAGATCCAGCACAGCTAAAAATCACTTCATATTAAAAAGTATAAAACACTTGAAAAAGATCTACCCACTCCTATTAATCATCCCTCCCACCTTTTTTCTCAGTATATATCATTTTGAAAAATTATTTCCTATTTTTCATTATTTTCATTTCATGTGTTATCTTCTTTGACCATCTCTTCGCTAAAAGTATTGGTTTTCCTTGTCTTAAAAGCTTTTCAATACCTTGGGAGCCACTAAATATCACAGATAGTGTCTGTTCATCCATGCCCAATAGAAAGTGGCTGCATCTGTAGGAAGCAGCATTCTGAATTTTCCTGAGTCTTGATGAAATTTTCTAGGTTGTTTAATTTGCAAACAAACATTTTCATCTACCTTGAAAGGCCTAACTGACAAAGCTGCAGCATTAGGTCAGTGAAAATAGGACTATTTTTGCAAATTTTCCTTCTGTAGCTCTTCTCAGTTTATCAGCAGGTGACAAAATTATGCACTTACGTGGGGAAGTAGCTTAAATATGGTGCCAGCTGTGGCATATGACTGCCTCGGGCAGTTAGAAATATTTCTACTGATACCTCTGAGAGAGAAAATCATCACTCAATCGAACCGTAAAAGCTACAGAGAGACAAAAATCAATCATTCTAAAAGAGCAAAGAAAAATATCATGTATCATAAATAAACACTGGAAGCTATATATTAATGATAGGTACATATTTATTTCCTAGACTTACAGTGTAGCGTGTCTCCAAAGAGTGTGCATTTAACATGTGTACATACATATAATGAGTATGATGAGCAAGCGTTAAGCAATAACAAACATTCTAATACCCAGGCACAAAATAACTATTAAATAGAATTTTATATTTTAAATCCTTTTGCAGCTGAGAATAACAAACTTGGAGGCAAACAAAGTTGATGCTTAAATGCATATCATTACACCACACTGTGTGTGACTCCGCATTTTAATAAGATCACTGAAGACTCAGAAATGTTTTACAAATTGGCTTCAGCCTACAAATCTTTAAAATTTATGGTCATATTTGCTTTACTCTATGTATCCAGGTACTGTTTCAACCTTTTAGGTGTTCGCCTCTGTCATTATCCAGAGGTTACAGATTTCAGAGTTTTGCAAAATTAGACTTAAAACTAAACTTCCATTACTATCACCTTGTAAATCATAACCAAACTTTCAAAAAATAGTTTAGAATTTAAATTAAAAGTACTGAGGTATTCCAAATCTGTACTTCTACAATGTCTAATTTCAATGATACCCCATTCTCTGTTTTCGTCTTTGCATTGGATAAAATGATATATTAATTCTTCAAGTTATTTTCCTGTAATTTAACAATGTTAAAAATGCAAAAAAAAAAAAAAAAAAACAGAACAATCACCAACATCAAGGAACACGGGAAATATATACATGCAAACAACATATATACATACATACACAGATTTGTGGATGGTATGACGTTTTGGCAAGTTTTTTTTTCCCCTTTATCTCAAAACCCAGGTTTGGTTTCCTGTCTATCAGCTATTAATATTAAATAAACAAACAACATCAGTAAAAACAGAATAGAATAATATCCTCAGCTAGAATTGACTTTCCTTCCTACTTCTCAGAGTTATCCAGAAAGGTGCATCAACCATGCTCAAAATAACCATAACATTGGAATCGCCTGTTCTTACAATGACAGACTAGGTTCTATAATAGGAATTAATATCATACATGATAAAATCTGCTCTCAAAAGTACCTCTATGGGGACTTCCCTGGTAGTCTAGTGATTAAGAATCTGCCGTGCAGTGCAGGGGATGCGGGTTTGATCTCTGGTCAGGGAACTAAAATCCCCCAGGCTGTGGGGCCACTACTGAGCACATGCACCACAACAGAAGATCCTGCATGATGCAACAGAGATCCCAGTGGCACAACTAAGACCCGATGCAGCCAAATAAACAAATGAAAAAATAATAATACTAAAGCATTTCCGTGGGCAAGTTGCACCCTCCCTCCGACAATTGTGATCTTTACAAGAACCTAAAAAAGAAAAAGGACTTGAGGAAGCAGAGGTACAAGATCATTCTATGTGAATTTCACTGCTCTACAATATATACTTTATTAGTGACCTTTCACAGGCTCGGAAAAGAGTGCTCATTCCTTGTTTATGGAGAAGTATGTTGTTGTTTAGTTGCTAAGTCCAGTCTGTCTCTTTCAAGACTCCATAGACTGTAGCCTACCAGGCTCCTCTATGCATGGGATTTCCTCCCTAAAGAATATTCTCTTGGTTTCAATAAGGTTACAACAAAAGTAATAGTGAAATATTCCCACTACATTTAGAAACCTCTTAAAAGAAAGTCCTACTAAACTTAAGTGAATGTGGAGTTCCCTAGCGATCAAGTGATTAAGACTCTGCACTGCCAGTGCAGGTATCATGGGTTTGATCCCACCCCTGTTCAGGGAAGATCCCATGTGCCATCTTGCAGAAAAAAAAAAAAAAAAACTTAAGTGAATGTGTCCATAATTTTCAATAATTAGAAACAGTTACATCTCCTTAGGAGCAATGGAAATGCATCAGTCAAACTTGAGGGAACATCACTGCTATGGTTAGTATTGCTTACTCTTTATAATTAGTGTTAAGCAGTCTTACAGATTGCTATCACTCTGCATTTTCTATAAAATATGGTTAATTGGGGCTTCCTTCATAGCTCAGTCGGTAAAGAATCTGCCTGCAGTGCAGGAGACCCAGGTTGGATCCTTGGGTCAGGAAGGTCCCCTGGAGAAGGAAATGGCTACCCACTTCAGCACTCTTGCCTGGAAAATCCCATGGATAGAGGAGCCTGGTGGGCTACAGTCCATGGGGACACAAATAGTCGGGCACAACTGAGGGACTAACACTTCACTTCAGGGTTAATTGGTGACTATCTTTCTTCCAAAAGGTACACAAGATTTATCATCTGGGTATTCCTCTGATCTCCACTCCACTTACAACCTCTGCCGTCACTGTTGCCACTCTCAGAACCTCATAGTTCATGGGGGGAAAGCATGGATGCAACAGAACACTAACACATTCATCTTTTCATCACTAAACGTGTCAATCTCTCTGCATCTGTACCTGCATTCTTTCCATTCCTTCTCTGGAAGACACATCCTGGCCCTGCTCAGATGGAGGTCTGCTCTCTTCATTTGAGCCTTAGTTCTTCCACCCAACTTCCCTGGTGGCTTAGACGGTAAAGCATCTGCCTACAATCCGGGAGAGCCAGGTTCAATCCCTGGGTTGGGAAGATCCCCTGGAGAAGGAAATGGCAACCCATTCTGGTATTCTTGCCTAGAAAATCCCATGGATGGAGTAGCCTGGTGGGCTACAGTCCATGGGGTCACAAAGAGTCAGACATGACTGAGAAACTTCAATTTCTTTCACTTTCTCCACCCATTACAACTCTTGGGAACATTATTCTAGCAACTATCCCCCTCTCTTCTGCATCTTCATTTATTCTCTTTCAACTGGAATATTCCATAAGCACACAAATTGCGCTAAGGTTTCTTTCTTAGCAAACTCATTTCTAGTCTTCTCATTCCTTCCTTCTTGACCACTACCTTTCTCTGCTCCATTTTTTCAGTAAAATTCATCAAAAGAGTGGTCTACTGGTATTTGCATTTCATTGTCTCCCATTCACTCTTCTGCAATCAGGTTTCAGTTCCCTCTCCTCCACTGAACTGCTTATACCAAGCCCACCAGTGTCATCTCTTTAGCTGCCCATATCGTTTGGTAGGAGCCTATACCAATATCTTTGACTGTCTTCTCTTGATTGAATTTTTTTTAAATAGGTTTCTGTGACAGTGCACTCTTCTGGTTTTTCCACTGAGCTCATTACTTAATGAAATGTCACTCTGTGACACACCTACACCAAAGGGTCTTCCTGGACTCTTTTCTTCTGCCAGACCTCTGGAAGACAGGCTATCCCAGCCTTGGTCTTGAGCTGTGTTATTTCTTCCTTTATTCTCTCTCTGGAGATGATGCCAGTCAGTCCTGCAGTATTAATTAGTATTTATCCACTGAAGAGCCAGCTGATTGGAAAAGACCTTGATGCTGGCAAAGACTGGAGGTAAAAGGAGAGGAGGTGATGAGAATAAGATGGTTAGATAGCATCTTCAGCTTAATGGACATCAATCTGAGCAAATTCTGGGAGATAGTGAAGGACAGGGAAGCCTGGCGTGCTGCAGTCCACGGGATCGCAAAGAATTGGACATGATTTAGTGACTGAACAACAGCAACATCCATTGAAGACTGCTAGATTTATAACTTTTTCTCAAACTTCTTCCTTTCAACTCCAGACAAAGTCCAATAGCATCTCTAACATCACTACATAAGAACATCTGGCTTCTTTGCACAAAACTGTTCTTTTCACTGACCTCCATTTTCTATTATACTCTACAAGCTTCCTTGCTGATGAAGTTAAAAATTGAGGACTGACCTCTTCCCCTATCTCCAGATAAGGGAGCCGTATCTACTGGATTTGCTTCCCAAGTATGTTTCAAATTGTTCCTCTCTCCATCTCTACTACCACCACCTTATTCTAAGTCACATTCATGTTGCTTCCACCAACTGCTAAGTCCTTCTAAAGAGCTTCTTGCCACTCCACCTATTTCCCCTTTAAAATCTATTCTTCCATCAGCCTGTGATTTTTTAAAACAACCATCAGATCAGCTCACTGAGCTACTTAAACTTTTCAGTGCCTTTCCAGTGCTCTTTGAATGACAACATCCTTTCCATGGCTTCCCAAACACTTCCCAAATTACTTTTCTCACTTCAAGTCCTACTAGTCACCATGTCACTTACTGTGCTTGAGCCCAAACTGGTCTTCCTTCTGCTTCTCAACACACCCAGCTTGTTACTACATGGGGTAGCTGAATTTTCTCATCCCTTCACCCTAAACTATCTGCCAGATGTTCACATAATGCCCCCTTCTTCCTGTTCAGTTTTCAACTCTCCTGTCACTTTGTGAAAAAAGCTTTCTGTGTCTCTTCTCTTACATGCTGCACTCCCCACCCCCCATCACACTGAGCACTCACCACCAACCTGCCCTTTTTATTTTTATCTATTAATCACTAACTGAAATGATTTTATTTCGTTTGTTATCCAGTAGTTTATTATCCTTTTCCCTTGTTGAGATGGTAAGCTTCTTGAGAAGGCAGGGAGCTTTTCTACCATGTTCAGAACTATACTCCAGCACATTTGGAGAGTATCTGGCATACAGTAAGTACAAAAAAACAAAATACAATTGAATGAGTGACTGGATAAGTAACAATGTTTTGCATAATGGATATCTAAAGTGATATGCTCTGTGCCAAGACATCTGTATCGTGTATCCAGAACCAGCTGGAATTTTGCTGTTTTCATCATGTAACAACAGCATACAGGCATTTCTGAATTGATACAAACTCGACTTTGCCACGTTGCTTCTCTGGTAGTTCCCAATAATGACTCTACTGTTTTTTAGGAGCTATTTCAGTGGTGGGGAGAGCCATAGGGTTGTAGTGTCCCAAAAGAAGTGTGATTTATTTGTGTTTTGATTTATATGAACTTAATCAAATCACTCTTTTATAATAGGCTTCTGAAACCTGTTCCTTTTCCAATATTCTCCATCTTAGTAAATGACACCACCATTCACTTAGCCACTCAAGCAGGAAATGTGGCAAATATTCTTATTCCTTCCTCTTATTCCTCTTATTCACTCCACTACCACCCAATCCATCACCATGTTCTATTCGGTCCACTTTTAAATACAGTTTGAAAATATATGCTTTCTTCATATCTATTACCATCATATCTAAGTCATCATTTTACTTTCCTTGGACCATTAGCAATGCCCTAACTTTCATTCATATTCCTACAAAACCCATTCTCCATATAGCAATGGCAGTTGCCCCACTGACACTCTTAGTTACTTCAGTAACTGGAGCTTTTTCCCAATTAGAGGCCTTTGCCCATGATGCTTTATCTGTCTAGAAAGCACTTCTTCTCCATTTTATTTTGGCTTTCTCCTTCTTCGGGTATTAGTTATATTATAGTGGATGCTCTAGTGTGCTGCTTTGATTCCTCTTTAGAACTAAGGTGTTTGCCTGTTGTCGGTGGGAGAAAATGAGTTTCTAACCAGGCATTATTCTCATTTGAGAAGAGCAATCTTGCCTGAGATGATCTCTCTTGAGATCATCCCCATACCTAATGCCTGGGAAGGTATTTGGTGGTGGAGGATACTGTAGAAAGGCCAAGCCAGCCCCAATTGCTTCAAAGCAGGGACAACTCAGAGGAACCTCCTCAGCTCCAGAGCCCTCCATTGGGATGGCTAAGCCTCCACTGTAACTGCATAACAGGTCAACCTCTGCCCGTGGTTCTGCTTCCCTCATCCTTCATCATGTCATCTTCAAATCGACTCTTGACCTCAAACTCTTGGCCTCAAATCTCAAGAGTTTATTTCCCAGGACCCCAATCTATGGCAACATCTACTCAAAATGCTCTTCTCTAGGAACTTCCCTAGAGAGCTGGGACTTTCCTGATGGTCCAGTGGTTAAGAATCTGCCTTCCAAGTCAAGGGATGCAAGTTCAATCTCTGATTGAGGAACTAAGATATAACATGCCATTATTAGCAGTTAAGCCAAGGTGCCACAACTAGAGAAGCCCACACACCACAACGAAGAGCCAGTGCAGTCAAAAAAAAGTTCTTTTCTAACACTTGTAACCATTTCCCATTCCCTCTAGTAAAATACCCTATTTCCCTCTAGCTCCACCCTGTCATTATTTTCCCTCATAAACCCTAATTCACAAATTTGAAATTCTACCCATAGGGGCAAGAACCACCTCTGTTACAGTGCTTGCTATATGTGGTGAGAATCCCGTGGACAGAGGAGCCTGGTGGGCTGCTGTCCATGGGGTCACACAGAGTTGGACAGGACTGAAGTGACTGAGCATGCATGCATGAATTCACAAACCACACCTTTTTTCACGATAGACATCGGTAAACCACTCTGTGTTGGTTTCATATCCGATTTCCAGATTCTTTGAGAATGCCAAGGGACCACTGACACTCTTGAGCAAGAGGGTGATCACAGCTGTGACATTTCAAAGACAAGTAGTGGGTTGGCCAAAAAGTTCATTTGGGTTTTGGAAATGAAAAAATCTTGTGGAATAAACCTGGACAAAATTTTTGGCCAACCCAATAGAACATAACAAAGTTACAAAGTAGTCAGCTTAATAAAGATATTTTCTTCCCATATTCATAAGTTGTGCAAATATTTAAGACAATTAAAGACTAAAAGTTAGATTTGAAAGTGCCCCCAACAAAAAAAGAATATATTTCATTTTTCAAAATGCTTCATGGCTGTGGGCCATAAACACATAGGTTCTTTGTAATACATTTTAGATCCAGAGGTTCATGCTTCTCTGGATTAGAACATATATAGTAGTATCTACAGAGGAAAAAATCTGGAATCCAGCTTAGTCAAAACTCAAGCTCCCAAGACACAGGTGAATTTTGTCTTTTACATTTCTGAATTTAAACCATACAATCCTAAGTAGAGGGGAAAATATTTCCATTTCAGTTTATTAAAAAGATAGAAAAAAAAAGAATCTCCCACTCACCAGGGAAATGAAATAAAAATATGTAGTGTATGTCTTCTCAGATTTCAGTTACCAAGGTAATATTCTTGCTGAGCAGAGTGACTTTATTCCTGACCCTGATCTAAGCATTAAACATAGCCCACAGCTATTGGTGAATCATATTTAAAAAGTTTTCCAAGGTAATTATTATGAAAAGTCCATTTTAGGAGTCATCCTAAAGAACAAAAATATCATATTAAGATAATAAGTTGATTTTTTTTCCCTTCTTTAGAGAATTTCATAGAGTAAAGGTCTTTGGGTCCACTTTTTTATAATTATCATGTAATCACTGGAACTATGAATAGCATTGTCTATTTAAGTATCTCAAATGCCTTATCCTCATTAAGTTTAATCAATTGAAATTTTTAGGCCTTGACTTTGAAATTGAAATATGTTTCCAATATCTGTAAGTGAATAAATGTCTGTGTGTGCCCGTGTGTAAATGGTTTAAGTAGATTTTCTGTGAGTCACACATATTTTGGAAAATAAAATGGAAACTGGTGATTTTACTTGTGGCAATTTCTAAATAATGATGACAAGCAAGTAAACTTAAACTCTTAAAAAATTAGAAAGCACTACCATTTGAATAGACATAAGCTACTATCAAATAAAAAGAATGAAATTCAAAAATGAGAATCACAAAGGGCTGATAATTTCTTGCCTAACAAAACTCACTAGTAAGAAACCATTATTTTTTTTCCAACTTTCCCTTTAGAAACAATATAGTTCAAAGAATTCTAGAATTAATCCTAAAATTAGTGCTCTCAGTTTAGTAATGCTTTCCAGTTGCCAAGAAACAGAATTATTTAACAATTAGCTTTCACAAAATCCAATTAATCAATTGCTCATGAAAAAGAATAAATAAACTTCACACATGCCAGGAAAAGATATAGAGTTAAATGAAAATCTGAAGTGATCGCTTCATTTAACAATATATTAATTTGTAACATTTTACTGCTGAAAATATATGTTAAAAAACTATTTATAATGTTGACATACATGCAAAACACAAAAAGGAAAAAGTACATCCTTTGCCCCCACTTAAGTAAGGCTCATACATAGGATGAACCACTGGATCAAAATACTTCATGGCTGTGGGCCAGAAACACAGAGGTTCTTTGCAATACATTTTAGATCCAGTGGTTCATGCTCCTTTGGATTAGAACATATGTAGTAGTATCTACAAAGAAAGAAATCTGGAAGATTATACGCTGAAATTTTAATAGTGATTATTACCGCAGACCTGAACATTCTACTGTATCGTCAAAGAATTTATATTTTTATAATAAACATTTTTGAAAGCAGGAAAATAATAAAGAAATGTGTTTTTTTTTTTTAATTTTTTACCAAAATGGGTAATCAGAGCTGGGCAATCTGGGGAAAAGTATCTCTTAGTATGTAGTGTAAAGTGAAAATTTCTCTTCAGGATTTCTTTTTTTATATACAGAGAGTATGTGTGTGATTTTACAGTATCTGAATTAAGGTTTCATTAAGATCTCATTTTCATCAAAGATACATTCATCTGAAGAAAAACCTGCCAACCAAAAGGAAAATCCTGAAATCACAAGATATCACTGCCAAAGTCAAAGAGCATATGTGTAGTGTGTATTCTCTAGCCAAGCTGAAACTAATCCAAGTTGTGTTCTTTGTCATATTACGGGGGAAAAAAATCCAAAAAACTTGAAATGTAAAGATGTTCTCTAATTTTCCTATTTCTTCTGGCATAAAATCAGAAGTGCCCTGCCAATCCTCTCCCATATCAGTAGCAGTAGCTATAAACCTAGTTACAAAATTGGTAAATTAGGGGTGACTACTACCATCTTAAGAGTCAACACTTATAAAAAGAATATTCTGTAGGGTTCAAATCTTAGAAAGATGAGCATTTCCCTTAAAAGCATAATTCGTTTGACTAAGACTGTAATTAGCTACAACTATTTAGGGACATATACTTTATATGATGCAAAGTACACTTATATAACACATATTTAGAGTTGGAAAATATACTTCTACTGTTTTCTTTTGATATTAGATGTTACAAGAAAAGGTGGCTCAGTGGTAAGGAATCCACCTGCTCATTCAGGAGCCATAAGAGACGCAAGTTTGACCCATGGTTTGGGAAGATCTCCTGAAAGAGGAAATGGCAACCCATTCCAGTATTCTTACCTGGGAAATCCCATGGACAGAGGAGTCTGGTGAGCTACAGTCTATGGAGTCACAAAAGAATCGGACATGACCAAGAGACTGAGCATGCATGCATGTTACAAAGGAAACTGTAATAAAAGCCTCCATTATCAGTAGTAATGGTGAAGATAACTTGAAAATACGTGAAATAGTCATTCACTTATTCACTCATTCATTTAACAAATATTAATTTAATATTACCCTATATATTCTAGGCACTGCAGTGGACAACAAGCAGAAAAAAAACCTACAAGTACCTCAGATGTGCAGATGTAAGTCAAGCTTTATAGAAGGACTGGAATTACCATATGACCCAGCAATCTAATTCCTGGGCATATACTTGGAGGAAAACATATTCAAAAAGGTTTATTCACCCCATGTTCACTGCAGTGCTATTTACAATAGCCAGGTCATGGAAGCCATCTAAATGTCTATCAACAGAGGAATGAATAAAGAAGATGTGGTACACATACACAATGGAATATTAGAAAGGTATGAAGCTGTGCCATTTGCAGAGACATGGATGGACCTAGAGACTGTAATACAGACTGAAGCAAGTCACAACGAGAAAAACAAGTATCAAACAATATATGTGGAGCCTAGAAAAATGGTACAGATGAACTTATTTGCAAAGCAGAAATAGAGACACAGATGTAGAGAACAAACATATGGATATGAAGTGGGAGAAGAGAGGGGGTGAATTAGGGGATTGGGATCGACACATATACACTACTATGTATAAAATGGTGCTCAGTGGTAAAGAATTCACATGCAATGCAGGAGACCTCGGTATAAAACAGATAACTAATGAGAACCTACTGTACAGCAGAGGAGACTGTACTCAGTACTCTGTGGTGACCCAAATGGGAAGGAAATCCAAAAAAGAGGCGATATATGTATATATACTGCTACTGCTACTGTTAAGTCACTTCAGTCGTGTCCGACTCTGTGCGACCACAGAGACGGCAGCCCACCAGGCTCCTGCGTCCCTGGGATTCTCCAGGCAAGAGTACTGGAGTGGGGTGCCATTGCCTTCTCCGATGTATATATAACTGACTCATTTTGCTGTAGAGCATAAGTTAACACAATATTGTAAAGCAATTATACTCTAATAAAGATCAAAAATAAAAAAAGAATGAATGCTGATTCACCAAGGGGGAAAATGGGTATTGCATCAGTTGTTCAAGATGCCCAAAGGTGTGGAATCATGAAGTATCAACCCTTATACAAGGCACTGTACATAGGTTGAACCTAAATATGCTATGAATAGAATTTGTTATTTTGTAGCCCAAACATGATAGAATATCCATAACTTTAAAAGGACTCATCTTCCTAGTTGGAAATGACTCAAGTGGTGTGTGTACCATGAGGAAAAAGCAGAAGAAGGAGCTGGAGATATAGGTAGTAACTATTATGTTGAGCCTTGTCTTATGAATTTGGACTGAACTGTCAACATCGGTGCTTCTCAGACTTCGGTGTCAGTATTCGTTGTTCAGTAGTGTCCGACTCGTTGCAACCCGTGTACTGCAGCCCACCAGGCTCTCTGTCCATGGAATTCTCCAGGCAAGAATACTGGAGTGCGTTGCCATTTCCTTCTCCAGAGGATCTTCCCTGACCCAGGAATTGAAGCCTGGTCTCCTGCACTGCAGGCGGATTCTTTACTGACTGAGCCACCAGGGAAGCCCATGGATGGGACAACTCTATATTCCTAACAAGCTCGTCCTTGTGGAAGTATACAAGGAGGCCTTCAATTAGAATTTTTAAAAAATGCCCCAAATGACAGTAAGAGACTGATGTCTTTGAATGGCACCAGTAACTCTGACTGCCTGCAGCCCAATTTCATGATTCTCTGCTACAGTTAAATCTTGGCCCATAAAATCAATGTAGCAATTTATACTTTAAAACTGGCCTAGTGATCTATTCCAAGGAAGCTGCTACTAATTATAGCTCAATGTTCTTGGAAAGAAAATATGACATAAGCATAATTTACCTAGGATAAAAACAAATGCACAGATGTTTCTGTAGCCTGCATTTAGTGCTGCTGAGTGTGCTCTCAGCAAAGATGAATGCTCCTTAGAGTCACATAAAGTATCTTTATATTATGTGTACTGTACACTGAGTTTAAGTTACCTAGATGGGTTTAGGTTACTCAACAGATATTATAAATATGCTAAATGAGCAAACTTTATGTTACTGTTTTCTAATTTTGGTTGAACATTCATAACATTAAAACAATGCCACCATGCTTCTACAAACTGAACTTAAATGTCTTCTTCCATGAAGTTCCAGAACACGACCATGTCCAGGAAAGACCTAGAGCGAGGCAGGTATGGATGAACACCTGTTACCACATAAGCCTGGTGGTTGGGGTCAATCAAGTTGGACAAAGGATTAACAAGCCTCTTAATCGAAGTGGTAGAGGTACCGACAGGTAGTGCCAAGGTGAAGGTTGATAATTTTGGCTTTTCAGTATTCTGGATTTTTGAATACACAGGTATAAAATTGGAAATTTAGATTGATTGTCCAAGTCAGAGATTTTATACACTGCCATTTATGAACTAAAGCTGGGAAGAAAAATATAGTAGTATAGTAGTATAAAGGAATTTTGCTACCTATCATGTGTTTAATTTTTAAAAATTCAACAATGTGCTTTCACCATCACAAATATCTTTAAAAATGCATAGAATTTTTACAGACTTGGGAATCACTGGCTGATAACTCTTCAAGGAAGGCCTAGCTTATAAACTGAAAAAGAAATGGAGAACAAAGCACACCTTGGGCTAGTTCCTTGATGTTGTTAATATTGCAGTCCTGCCTAAAATGACTTTCAAGGGTGCATGACTTCTGGGCAGATTGAATGCCCAAAGATAGTGAAGTGAAAGCCACTCAATCATGTCCAACTCTTTGTGACACCATGGACTATACAGTCCATGGAATTCTCCAGGCCAGAATACTGGGGTATGTAGCCTATCCCTTCTCCAGTGGATGTTCCCGACCCAGGAATTCTACCAGGGTCTCCTGCATTGCAGGCAGATTCTTTACCAACTGAACTATCAGGGAAGCCCAAAGATAACTGCAGTGATAATCTTCATTCCACATGCTTGTCTCAAATGTGATCCTGACACTCCACCAATAAGAGACAGAGTCTAATCCCTCTACTCTAGTATCTGGGCTGGCCTTAGTGACTTGTTTAATGACTAGAATGTGACAGAAGTGATGCTTTGGGATTTCGGGGACTGGAGTAGAGAAAGCCTTAAATTTTCTACCTGGGTCTCCTAACATTTGCTCCTGGGAGACTCTTCCTCAGAACCCAGATGCTAGGCTGTGAGAAGGCCAAGCCCTACTGCTGTTGCTGCTGCGGCTAAGTCGTTTCAGTCGTGTCCGACTCTTTGCGACTCCATAGATGGCAGTCCACCAGGCTCCTCTGTCCCTAGGATTCTCCAAGCAAGAACACTGGAGTGGGTTGCCATTTCCTTCTCCAATGCATGGAAGTGAGAAGTGAAAGTGAAGTCGCTCAGTCGTGTCCGACTCTTTGTGACCCCATGGACTGCAGCCCACCAGGCTCCTCCATCCATGGGGTTTTCCAGGCAAGAGTACTGGAGTGGGATGCCATTGCCTTCTCCAAAGCCCTACTGAGGGCCTGATGAGGCTCTGGTTGACAGCCCCAATCCACAACCAGGATTAACCCTGACCACATTCTCCTTTCATTCTGCGAGCTTTTGAAATGCTCTAAGGAACGGCTCTCATCTCCTAGTCAATTAAATGAGAATCTTAGAGTGAAGGGCCCATGCATCAGTGTTTATAAAATGATATCCAGGTGATTGTAATCTGCAGCCAGGATGGAAAGCCATGGACTAATAGCATGGTACCACCCTCAAAGGAAAATAAGCAACCTCTTTCTAGTCTCTCTGGACCCTCAAACCAGAAAAGGGATATAATACTCAAGCATATATTAGGAAATTGTACACATAATTACCCTATTCCTGAATTAAATAATCTAGAAGATAGGAGGATTTAGGTATCATTTGTATCATGTATTTTTTGTTTGCTTTGCTTGTCTAATTAATAAACTTATTATATGCAATATTGCAACTATAAATACAATAGGAGAACTCCAAGAATGATACCATTTCTTCCACCAGACTGCTCATCAGTGAATAATCTAGTGGGGAGAAATGCTTGTGAATAAATATTTATAACATTAAACAAAAAATACAGTAATTGAAGTAAGTAGTTCACAGCAGAAGCGATTATCTTTCAGGGAAGGTTTCAAGGCTTTGCAACCAGTATAGTTTTGCCAATGGCTTTAGTGCTCTGTGATCACCATCCTGAAATTCTTTCTTTTAAAAACATTAATTTATTTAGCTGTGCCAGGTCTTAGTTGCAGCATGTGGGGTCCAGTTCCCTGACCAAGGATTGAACCCCGGCCCTGAGCATTAAGAGTATGGATTCTTAGCCACTGGACCACCAGGGAAGCTCCCTCATCCTAAAATTCTTACTCACTTTATTTTTGAGTTTGTGCTTTGTAAGTGAAATTCAATGGGCCAATGGAGCGGCACCAGAGTTTGGAACTTTAATTCACATAGTATCCTGCATCCCCTGAAAGGGTTCTCAGCCTCTTTGTCCCAGACCAGCCTCTGCTCCACTGTGGGCTGCTACTGCTCTCTCTCTGGGGTGAAGGGGTAATTGACCAGGTTGGCCCCCGGGTGAGTATTATTGCAAGGCGGCAGGTCAGGTGTACCCCAGTACTCAGGTAGCCTGCCAACTCCAAGATGTACTCAGCGGTCCACCTAGCAAGAATCTATTACCCACCTCCTGAGCCACCTCTTGTCCAACCCTAATCCAGTATCCAGTGCTAGAGGGTGCAATCCTTTGGAAGTCACCTGGCCACTAGACTGAGGGGAAAAGACTGACTTCCTCACTTCCAGATGGGACCAGCTGCCTTTTTGGGGGCCAGGGGGCACTTAGCTCCACAAATTATGTACCTAGACCTAGTTATCTTTGTTTCTGAAGAACTGATGCTTATAGCAATACTGTGTGAGAAATTACTGAAGTACAGAACCAGGCAAGTCTATCTGCAGCATTTTGTTTCAATAACGTATGTGTGATGTGTTAGATAGTAATATAAAATTGGACTAATCACTCAACCACATTTCTCAACAGAGGTGACAAACAAAGCTGATGTGCATTAATTGGATGGCAGACAAGGGAGGAGAAATTACAAGGCAGGTGGGAGAAAGATGAAAGAGAAATAACTTCTATTTGGAAACTCCCCAACTTATTTCAGGTGGGATTTTGACCTTTAACTTTTTGCAGGCTTAATAAAAAGAAATAATCTCTAGGCAAAGAATAAGTGAACAGGCTGGAATAATGGTTTTAGAAGGTCTAAAATAACCCACAAGTCATTAAAAAAAAAAGAATCTTGTGATTTAAAAAGCTGTTGTTAGAGTTGGAACTTGACATCTAATTCCTGGTTTTAAGAATTCCCATCTTATCACAAATGACATAAAGATCCCCAAGATAAGCATTTACCATGATCAAAGATCAATAAGAAATTTGATATAACAACTAAAGTGAGGTTGATCTTTGATGAGAGAATGTCTTAAATATTTGAAAGTCTTTATATGACTTATTACAGGATAAAATTTTATATTATAGAACTCTGATCATCTTTGGAAATGTTTCAAGACTTTCTGTGACTTGAAGATACTCATTACAAGACAGTTTCACTTACCAGGGCAGTGTTAAATTAAGGTTTCAGCATACCAAAATATTTCATTAACATTGTATCACAGAAGTTGGGGATTGGATGATTTTTTTTTTCAAATTCTCTTGACAAGTTCCCACTTTTTAAATGGTTGCCATTTGTGGTATTATTTTGGAAAGGAAAATACAGTAGGAAAAAAGTTAAGAAACATAAGTTACATGTTTCTCAGTATCACAGCCAATAAACTGTCTCTAAAACAGACTGGGAGAATTCTGAAGTGCTACTAAAACAGGAGGCAGAGGAACATGAGAAGCCATACAAAGAATGCTGAAACACTCAGAATGAAGAGACCATTTATTGTCTTTCTCACTCTCTCACTCTTCAATGTGAACAGCAAGTAAAGAAAGATAAATGCCTTCTGAGACACATTTCCTAATGTGTAACAGAAAACTATCAGTCCCTAAGCAAAGAGATGTTTGCCCTTGTCTTTGATTAATTGGCTGATGGACCCTGGGAGGATAACCTGTATATTCAAGGACTGCTCAGGACCACAGAAGAGAGGATGGAAAGGTTCAGAGAATACATGATTCAAAAAATTCAAAGAGACTCAAAGGTCTTCCCCTGAATCCTTCCCCTGAATCTGATAGCAAGTATCAGAATTGGAATTTAGAAAACTGAAAGAAGTTTCCAAGATTATTTTCTCTCTCCAGTGACACTAAGATAGCGTCCTTTAACCTGCCTAATTGCTTTCCCTAAAAACAAGAACCAGAATAATAAAAGTCTTTACAAATCCTTTATCAGTGTCAACTCTTGCCATGGAAAAAAATGTCACAACTTCATTAAGAACAGGCCACTTCTAATCAACTGGCACGCCTCCACCTCATTCCAAGTCTTCCTTTATTGGAAGTTGTAACACTTAAGAATATTGCATGGAGTTTCTGGTCTGCCTTAATGTGTATTAACTGGATAGCTTGGGACAAGGTGCCATGTTTTGTTAAACTAAAACCATTGGTGAATGTAAGTAAGATATACAAGTAGTTTATGTGCCACTCAGTAAAACAAAACAGAACTGCCACTTACCTTCATAAAATACATTAATAGTACGACAATCCAATTTGAGAGATGGGAAAATGTATGCTATGGTCTGAATGTTTGTGTCCCATCAAAATGCATACTCGAAAACTTAATGCACCTGGTGATGGTTTAAGGAGGTGGGACTTTGGGGAGGCTATGCCCTCGTAAATGGGGTTAGTGTCCTTATAAAAGGGAGCCTGACAGATCTCCATAACCCCTTCTGCCACAGGAGGACACAGAGGTCAGCAGTCTGCAGGGCAGAAGAGAGCCTTCACCATGACCTGACCATGCTAGACCCTCACATTGGACTTCCAGCCTCCAGAACTATGAGAAATAAATATTTATCTTTTACACAAGCCTAGCAACATGAATGGACTAAGATGACATATATCTCAAAATTGATGAAATTGGATGTTAATGTTTCTAATTCATAGCTTCCTCACCTGTAGTCTGTGGCTAGGAGGTAATTTAGTTTATTGACAATTTAACGAGATGAAGCAGGCTGCACAACAGCTGGCATTTCTTAACATCTCAATCAGGTCTAACTATTACTATTTTTGTTATTTTTATTGCATCTAATCAGGCTAAATCATTTAAAGGTAATGTAGAGTCAATATACACTATCTAATTGGTAATGTAGGATCAATACACATTGACCACAACAGATGAATAACAGTCTTGTGAAAATTTCTACTAGAAATTCAGTGAGGATACATAGCTTCTTGAGAAAAGCAGAGATGCAAGAGTGCCAGAATGCAGTGTCACAAACAGGACCATGAGAAGTACTTCCAACCACCGCATGGCTCTCCCACAGGGTCCTCTATTTAAAAGATGCAACCAGCTGGGCCCCTCTCAGATAAAAGATCTGAGATGATCATAGGCAAAGGTAGTATGACTGCAGGTCATGATTAATTTTGATCCTTTCTTTTTCCCATGGTACAATTGTTCTCTGTGTGCCTTACATGAAACCCTTCTCTTTTCACTTGCATATCAGGTGAAAAGGGAACATGGGGAGCGGTTGAAAGTGCATTTAGTTTTACAAAAGTTCTTGAAATTTTGGACTAGTGCTCAAATGAAATCAGCTAAGTGAATCTACACTGCAGGTACAAAGGAGAGATTCAGTGTTATTTTCCTGTGAGTGAAACACCAGAGGTTCAACGCCTTTGAAATGTACTTGTAAGAAGTGTGATTGGCATCAGCTGTAAGGACAGAGTGACCAATATTGAAATAATGAGAAGGAGAGGCCTGCAGGCAGAAACACCACGAGGAGTATGATGAGTATGTGCATGACTGAAGATCAATATGTTCAGAAGATGATGGAATGGGTTTCAATGAGGGGAAAAAAAATTGATTCAGATAGCTCGAGTGCATACAGGAAGACCCAGATGGACTGACAATCTAATACCTGCCCGCCCTGACATGCAGCAGAGACAAGGAAGGCTTCTGCCTTATACACCAGCTGCCTTCTAGTGCAGAGTAAAGGCAGGCTGTGGAGATGAATGAATAAATGGGTTCTTATCTTTAGAACCAAGGACTCTGCATCTTCAAAACTGTTGTCAAACACACGAGTCAACTCTGCTAAAATTAGTTAGTTCTTAGGGGATGGTAAATTAGTCCATGACCTATGACATGAGTCTATAAAGATCGAGTCCTGAAAATAAAGGTTAAGCTTACCACTTTTTTAATACCTTAAAAATCCAAAATACTCTATGCAAGATTCAAACTATGTCCATAGTCACACCACTGTTATACTTTCTCCTTACTATTAAAGGTCTTTAGCCTTAATGTGAAAAAGAGCTACAGGTCAATTTCTTATACTTTGAAATCATTTGAGGACTAAGAAATGAACATGAAGACCTGCTTGAAAGGGAGGGATTCTTGATCCCAAGCTTGCAAAAGCTGGATGTTACTCATACTGACCAGTAAAGTGCCCAACTATTTAAAAGGAGATAGCTGGTTATTTCCTTTTTTGATTTGTTTTTTTAATCACATTCCCTCTAACTACACATTCTATACCTTAACAGATTTTCTGCTAAAATAAATCATTAGGAGCCTTCTGCCTTTTCCTTTCCCTCTATATTAGTATTTAGAAGATCTAGACCCCTAAAAATCATCAAGTAATAACATCTTGAGATTTATTTATTACCATTAATTACTTTCAAAACAAATCAACTACTTTCAAAAAAAGCTCTAAGTAAATTAGTTTAAATACTTCATAATTGTAGTAACAAATTAACATATTTACCATCTTCAAGCAAGTTCTCATGATAGTGCATGATTCTACTCTAAATTTATACTCTAAACATTTTAGGGAAGATCTGTTTCAATTGTGCAAAATAGAAAAGTACTGGTCTCTACTGGGATGATATGAAATATTCTTAACAAATGTACATGGTCCCTGACACATGGAGCTTAAAGTCTGGAGGTTGAGTATAAACAAGTGCACCCACAACTATTGTTGTTCACTGACCAGGTCGTGTCCGACTCTTGGCGACCCCATGGACTGCAGCACACCAAGCTTCCCTGTCCCTCACCATCTCCCAGAGATTGCCCAGGTTAATGTCCATTGAATTGATGATGCCATTCAACCATCTCATCCTCTGTCACCCTTTTCTTCTGTCTTCAAACTTTGCCAGCATCAGTCTGTTTTCCAATGAGTTGGGTTTTTCCAGTGAGTCGGCTCTTTGCATCAGATGGTTGAAGGACTGGAGCTTCAGCTTCAGCATCGGTCCTTCCAAGAGTAAACCAACCTTCCAAGGTTGATTTCCTTTAAGACTGACTAGTTCAATCTTTTTGCTGTCCAAGGGACTTTCAAGAATCTTCTCCAGCACCACAGTTCAAAAGCATCAATTCTTTGGCACTCTGCCTTCTTTATTGTCCAGCTCGCACATCCATACATGACTACTGGAGAGACCATCGCCTTGACTCTACGGTACTTTGTCAGCAAAGTGGTATCTTTGCTTTTTAACACACAGTCTAGGTTTGTCATAGCTTTCCTGCCAATAAGCAATTGTCTTCTAACTTCATGGCTGCAGTCATTATCATCCACAGTGATTTAAGAGCCCAAGAAGAGGAAATATGTCACTGCTTCCACATTTCCCCTTCTACTTGCCATGAAGTGATGGGATCAGATGCAACTTAAGTACAGTATAAGAAATGCTGTGACAGGGAAATTCTTGTGGGCAATAATATATGGAAAGGGCACCTTAACTAGGATAGTGACTTAAGACTTCTCAGAAGTATTTTTAAAGTCAGGCTTGAACTAATTGTAGGGTAAAGAATGCAAGCTTCCAAAGTACCTTTTGTGGTTTTTTGGTTTCCCAGATCTTTCATTGTACCAACTCTCCACTTCGGTATCACTTGAGGAAGAACTATTCTCAAAATGTCAATGTTCTAGATTGTGACTTAGCAGCAGCAGCAGCAGCAGCAGTGTCTTATTCCTCACCATCTAAGTCAGTGTCTTATTCATGGCTTTTTTGGTTTAAAGTATCAGAATTCCCTCAACCTATTCTAAGCCTCATGCAAAGAGTTTTGGCCACCTCATGTGAAGAGTTGACTCATTGGAGAAGACTCTGATGCTGGGATGGACTGGGGGCAAGAGGAGAAGGGGACGACAGAGGATGAGATAGCTGGATGGCATCACTGACTCGATGGATGTGAGTCTGAGTGACCTCCGGGAGTTGGTGATGGACAGGGAGGCCTGGCGTGCTGCGATTCATGGGGTCGAGAAGAGTCAGACATGACTGAGTGACTGATCTGATCTGATCTGATACTAAGCCTATTCTAAGACTTGGGACATCCAAGTCTATGCCCCAAATAGTAATGCTGAAGAAGCTGAAGTTGAATGGTTCTATAAAGACATACAAGACCTTCTAGAACTAACACACAAAAGAGATGTCCTTTTCATTTTAGGGGACTGAAAGGCAAAGGCAGGAAGTCAAGAAATACCTGGAGTAACAGGCAAATTTGGCCTTGGAGGACAGAATGATGCAGGGCAAAGGCTAATAGAGTTTGGCCAAGAGAAGGCACTGGTCATAGCAAACACTCTCTTTCAACAACACAAGAGAAGACTCTACACATGGACATCGCCAGATAGTCAATACTGAAATCAGATTGATTATATTCTTTACAGCCAAAGATGGAGAAGCTCTATACAGTCAGCAAAAACAAGACCGGGAGCTGATTGTGGCTCAGATATGAACTCCATATTGCCAAATTAAGGTTTAAATTGAAGACAATAGGGAAAACCACTAGACCATTCAGGTGTGACCTAAATTAAATCCCTTATGAGTATACAGTGGAAGTGAGAAATAGATTCAAGGGATTAGATCTGATAGAGTGCCTGAAGAACTATGGACAGAAGTTTGTGACATTGTATAGGAGGCAAGGATCAAGACCATATCCAAGGGAAAGAAATGCAAAAAGGCAAAACGGTTGTCTGAGGATGCCTTACAAAGAGCTGAGAAAATAAGAGAAGTAAAAGGCAAAGGAGAAAGGAAAGATATACACAATTGAATGCAGAGTTCCAAAGAATGGCAAGGAGAGATAAGAAAGCCTTCCTCAGTGATCAGTGCAAAGAAATAGAGGAAAACAATAGAATGAAAAAGACTAGAGATATCTTCAAGAAAATTAGAGATACCAAGGGAACATTTCATGCAAAGAGCGGCACAATAAAGAACAGAAATGGTATAGACGTAACAGAAGCAGCAGATATTAAGTAGTGGTGGCAAGAATACCACTACACAGAAGATCTATACAGAAAAGATCTTCATGACCCAGATAATCACAATGGTGTGATCAATGACCTAGAGCCAGACATCCTGGAATGTGAAGTCAAGTGGGCCTTAGGAAGCATCACTACCAACAAAGCTCATGGAGGTGATGGAATTGCAGTCAAGCTATTTCCAATCCTAAAAGATGATGCTGTTAAAGTGTTGCACTCAATATGCCAGCAAATTTGGAAAACTTAGCAGTGGCCACAGGACTAGAAAAGGTCAGTTTTCATTCCAATCCCAAAGAAAGGCAATGCCAGAAAATGCTCAAACTACTGCATATTTGCAGTCATCTCACACGCTAGTAAAGTAATGCCAAAATTCTCCAAGCCAGGCTTCAGCAGTATGTGAACCGTGAACTTCCAGATGTTCAAACTGGATTTAGAAAAGGCAGAGGAACCAGAGATCAAACTGCCAACATCTGCTGGATCATCGAAAAAGCAAGAGAGTTCCAGAAAAACACCTACTTCTGCTTTATTGACTATGCCAAAGCCTTTGACTGTGTGGATCACAACAAACTGTGGAAAGTTCTTCAAGAGATGGGAATACCAGATAACCTGACCTGCCTCTTGAGAAACCTGTATGCAGGTCAGGAAGCAACAGTTAGAACTGGACATGGAACAACAGACTGGTTCCAAATAGGGAAAGGAGTACATCAAGGCTGTATATTATCACCCTCCTTATTTAACGTATGTGCAGAGTACGTCATAAGAAATGCTGAGCTGGATGAAGCAGAAGCTGGAATCAAGATTGCCAGGAGAATTATAAATAACCTCAGATATGCAGATGACAACATACTTATGGCAAAAAGTGAAGAAGAACTAAAGAGACTCAGTGAAAGTGAAAGTAGAGAGTGAAAAAGTTGGCTTAAAGCTCAACATTCAGAAAATAAGATCATGGCATCTGGTCCCATCATTTCACAGCAAATAGTTGGGGAAACAGTGAGAGACTTTATTTTGGTGGGGGGGGGGAGGGGCTCCTAAATCACTACAAATGGTGACTGCAGCCATGAATTTAAAAGATGCTTGCTCCTTTGAAGAAAAGTTATGAACAACCTAGACAGCATATTAAAAAGCAGAGACCTTACTTTGCCAACAAAGGTCTGTCTTCTCAAAGCTATGGGTTTTCCAGTAGTTGTATATGGATGTGAGAGTTGGACTATAAAGAAAGCTGAGCACCAAAGAACTGATGCTTTTGAACTGTGGTGTTCGAGAAGACTCTTGAGAGTCCCTTGGACTCCAAGGAGATCCAACCAATCTATCCTAAAGGAAATCAGTCTTGACTATTCATTGGAAGACTGAGGCTGAAGCTGAAACTCCAATACTTTGGCCACCTGATTCGAAGAACTGACCTATTGAAAAAGACCCTGTTGAAGGCAGGTGGAGAAGGGGATGACATAGGTTGAGATGGTTGGATGGCATCACAGACTCAATGGACATGAGTTTGAGTAAACACCAGGAGTTGGTGCTGAACAGGGAGGCCTGGCGTGCTTCAGTCCATGGGGTCGCAAAGAGTCAGAGATGACTGAGTGACAGATCTGAAATGATTCTAAGCCAAGAAGAGAATGTGTGGGAAAGGTAACAACTAAACACAGAAATCCAGAGGAAGAGGGAAAACTTCAGATGTTCAAAGTAGAGAAAAGAAAGCAACAGGAACATAGTGTTAGCATTTTTCTCCCTGACTCTGCTCCCCACCTCTTTCTCTCTTTCTCATCACTGGACTGATTTTCTCTGCTGTGGTGTACATACACATATTTAAATAAATAATACATTCAGAACCTATGTTTACGTGTCCACATTTCTGATCATCCACAGAAATAAATGACACATTTCTCTGGCTCCCTGAGGAATTTCGAGAAAAAGAGATTATGATTGACCTAGGTTGAGTCAGGTGCCCATTCCTTCTCTCTCAAAATATATTTCAGCCAATAGGTTGAGGTCACAGACCCGACAGGGTTTCCTGGGCTCACCCTAAAGGCAGTAGAGCATGTCTGAAAGATGTTGTCAAGTGGCACATACTTCAAAGGTGTCTATTGCATCTACCTCATCAGGAACATCACTCTCTGTTCTTCCGTGGCCTTTTTCTATCTTGTAACCATTTAAAGATGAACAAATCTAGGAACTTCTCTTCTCACCTTCAATGAGCATTCCATCTCTACATCAAATTCCATTGCCGACTCTTCTGAACAAGTTTTCTTTATCTTGCCCTCACCTTCTCTATCGAACAATTCTCATGTTGGAAAAACAAAACAACACTGTATTTGTTATCACAGAATACTTTTTTTTCCTCTTATCCTAAAACTACGCCCCTCCCTGATTGTCCAGGCACTGTATTATGATGGTTCTGCTTTTCTTCCTTCCTCTGCTCCCTCATCTTTTTCCTACTGCTCTAATATAGGCATGACTTAAAGTCTGGTTCTTGGCCCCAGGTTCTTTTCCCTTGGGGAAAAAAAAAGCCATCTAATGCAATGTCAGATCAGATCAGTCGCTCAGTCGTGTCCGACTCTTTGCGACCCCATGAACTGCAGACCAGGCCAGGTGATCTGATCTGATCTGATCTGATCTGAATGCAATGTTTTTAATTACCTAAATCTATGTATCTCAGCCCATGATTCCATCATCCTCCTGGTCCCTAGGCTTGAAATCTTATCATTACCTTTATCTCATTAGCTCCTCCAAGCCAGTCATTCACTAACCCTGCTGACCCTTTCTCTGAAATGGCTTTTAGGTGTTTTTCAATCCACATCAAGCACCTCAGTATAGATTTCTTATTATTGCACACCTGGATAACTGAAAGAGTCATCTTTCTGGTCTCTATGCTTTCATTTCTGTTATGATAACTCTCAAAATAACTCTCTTAGCCAGTGTTATAGCTACCTGTTTCTTTGGCCCAAGAATCCAAAACAACTTAATGTATATAAAAATAAAGCCAAACTCTAAAGAAAGCCTTGAAGCTGTGTATTACCTGTGTCACTATATCATTTGATCTGCCCCAAACTGATCCCCCTACCCCAGCAAGATAAGCTTCTAAGTGTGTCTATCAATACACACCCTGTTTTTTCCTATGCCTGCTGCTTAGAAGCTAACTCTGTCTAATCATAACATCTTTTAAATTTCCTTCATCAATACAGATCCTTATTTTTTCCCAAGAACTACCTTATTTTACCCTACACTGATCATCCCCTAAGCACCCCCTAACATAATGTTCCTCATACCGTGTTGTTCACATACTGTTGTGCAGACATGCTTAAATACTTTTGTGCTTACTTGCTAAGTTGTATTCAACTCTTGCGACCCCATGAACTGTAGCCTGCCACATTCCTCTGTTCGTGGGATTTTCCAGGCAACAATGCTGTAGTGGTTTAAATTTCCTTCTCCAGGAATCTTCCCAACCCAGGGATCAAACCTGCATCTCCCATCTCCCTCCCTGCATCGCAGGTAGATTCTTTAGCTGCTGAGCCATCTGCTTCCTCAGTTAGACTGAAAAACCATAAGTAAAAAAGGCATGATGCTTTGCATAGAGTCAGACATGAGATAGACAAGTGGTTGTAAATAGACAGACTGTAGACTTAAATGGTCCTACTGAGATCCCATACATGGTATAGTTTTAAAAAGCTGTAATTAGTTTCAAACATTTAAATATCCAGATATTTTACCTGAAACATCACTTTGAGGCTTATTTTAAAATGGAAATACATTCCATGTTGAACAGAAGGGCAGACACACTGAAACCATACTCACAGAAAACTAGTCATTCTAATCACACTAAGACCACGGCCTTGTCTAACTCATTGAAACTAAGCTATGCCTGTGGGGCAACCCAGGATGGGCGGGTCTTGGTGGAGAGATCGGACAGGGTGTGGTCCACTGGAGAAGGGAATGGCAAACCACTTCAGTATTCTTGCCTTGAGAACCCCATGAACAGTATGAAAAGGCAAAATGATAGGATACTGAAAGAGAAACTCCCCAGGTCAGTAGGGGCCCAATATGCTACTGGAGATGAGTGGACAAATAACTCCAGAAAGAATGAAGGGATAGAACCAAAGCAGAAAGAATAACCAGCTGTGGATGTGTCTGGTGATAGAAGCAAAGTCTGATGCTATAAGGAGCAATATTGCATAGGAACCTGGAATGTCAGGTCCATGAATCAAGGCAAATTGGAAATGGTCAAACAAGAGATGGCCAGAGTGAATGTCGACATTCTAGGAATTAGCGAACTAAAATGGACTGGAATGGGTGAATTTAACTCAGAGGACCATTATATCTACTACTGGGGGCAGGAATCCCTCAGAAGAAATGGAGTAGCCATCATGGTCAACAAAAGAGTCCGAAATGCAGTACTTGGATGCAATCTCAAAAACGACAGAATGATCTCTGTTCGTTTCCAAGGCAAACCATTCAATGTCACAGTAATCCAAGTCTATGCCCCAACCAGTAACGCTGAAGAAGCTGAAGTTGAACGTTTCTATGAAGACCTACAAGACCTTTTAGAACTAACACCCAAAAAAGATGTCCTTTTCATTATAGGGGACTGGAATGCAAAAGTAGGAAGTCAAGAAACACCTGGAGTAACAGGCAAATTTGGCCTTGGAATACGGAAAGAAGCAGGGCAAAGACTAACAGAGTTTTCCCAAGAAAATGCACTGGTCATAGCAAATACCCTCTTCCAACAACACAAGAGAAGACTCTATACATAGACATCACCAGATGGTCAACACCGAAATCAGATCGATTATATTCTTTGCAGCCAAAGATGGAGAAGCTCTATACAATCAGCAAAAACAAGACCAGGAGCTGACTGTGGCTCAGACCATGAACTCCTTATTGCCAAATTCAGACTGAAATTGAAGAAAGTAGGGAAAACCACTAGACCATTCAGGTATGACCTAAATCAAATCCCTTATGATTATACAGTGGAAGTGAGAAATAGATTTAAGGGCCTAGATCTAATAGATAGAGTGCCTGATGAACTATGGAATGAGGTTCGTGACATTGTACAGGAGACAGGGATCAAGACCATCCACATGGAAAAGAAATGCAAAAAAGCAAAATGGCTGTCTGGGGAGGCCTTACAAATAGCTGTGAAAAGAAGAGAAGCCAAAAGCAAAGGAGAAAAGGAAAGATATAAACATCTGAATGCAGAGTTCCAAAGAATAGCAAGAAGAGATAAGAAAGCCTTCTTCAGTGATCAATGCAAAGAAATAGAGGAAAACAACAGAATGGGAAAGACTAGGGATCTCTTCAAGAAAATCAGAGATACCAAAGGAACATTTCATGCAAAGACGGGCTCGATAAAGGACAGAAATGGTATGGACCTAACAGAAACAGAATATATTAAGAAGAGGTGACAAGAATACACAGAAGAACTGTACAAAAAAGAGCTTCAAGACCCAGATAATCATGATGATGTGATCACTGACCTAGAGCCAGACATCCTGGAATGTGAAGTCAAGTGGGCCTTAGAAAGCATCACTACGAACAAAGCTAGTGGAGGTGATGGAATTCCAGTGGAGCTCTTTCAAATCCTGAAAGATGATGCTTTGAAAGTGCTGCACTCAACATGCCAGCAAATTTGGAAAACTCAGCAGTGGCCACAAGATTGGAAAAGGTCAGTTTTCATCCCAATCCCAAAGAAAGGCAATGCCAAGGAGTGCTCAAACTACCGCACAATTGCACTCTTCTCACACGCTAGTAAAGTAATGCTCAAAATTCTCCAAGCCAGGCTTCAGCAATATGTGAACCGTGAACTTCCTGATGTTCAAGCTGGTTTTAGAAAAGGCAGAGGAACCAGAGATCAAATTGCCAACATCCGCTGGATCATGGAAAAAGCAAGAGAGTTCCAGAAAAACATCTATTTCTGCTTTATTGACTATGCCAAAGCCTTTGACTGTGTAGATCACAATAAACTGTGGAAAATTCTGAAAGAGATCAGATCAGATCAGATCAGAACACCTGATCTGCCTCTTGAGAAATCTGTATGCAGGTCAGGAAGCAACAGTTAGAATTGGACATGGAACAACAGACTGGTTCCAAATAGGAAAAGGAGTATGTCAAGGCTGTATATTGTCACTCTGCTTATTTAACTTCTATGCAGAGTACATCATGAGAAACGCTGGACTGGAAGAAGCACAAGCTGGAATCAAGATTGCCGGGAGAAATATCGATAACCTCAGATATGCAGATGACACCACCCTTATGGCAGAAAGTGAAGAGGAACTAAAAAACCTCTTGATGAAAGTGAAAGTGGAGAGTGAAAAAGTTGGCTTAAAGCTCAACATTCAGAAAACCAAGATCATGGCATCTGGTCCCATCACTACATGGGCAATAGATGGAGAAACAGTAGAAACAGTGTCAGAGTTTATTTTTCTGGGCTCCAAAATCACTGCAGATGGTGACTGCAGCCATGAAATTAAAAGACGCTTACTCCTTGGAACGAAAGTTATGACCAACCTAGATAGCATATTCAAAAGCAGAGACATTACTTTGCCAACAAAAGTTTGCCTAGTCAAGGCTATGGTCTTTCCTGTGGTCATGTATGGATGTGAGAGCTGGACTGTGAAGAAGGCTGAGCGCCGAAGAATTGATGCTTTTGAACTGTGGTGTTGGAGAAGACTCTTGAGAGTCCCTTGGATTGCAAGGAGATCCAACCAGTCCATTCTGAAGGAGATCAGCCCTGGGATTTCTTTGGAAGGAATGATGCTAAAGTTGAAATTCCAGGATTTTGGCCACCTCATGCAAAGAGTTGACTCATTGGAGAAGACTCTGATGCTGGGAGGGATTGAGGGCAGGAGGAGAAGGGGACGACAGAGGATAAGATGGCTGGATGGCATCACTGACTCGATGGATGTGAGTCTGAGTGACCTCCGGGAGTTGGTGATGGACAGGGAGGCCTGGCGTGCTGCAGTTCATGGGGTCGCAAAGAGTCGGACACGACTGAGCGACTGATCTGATCTGATCTGACCAATTTGCTATTGTTTAGTCACTCAGTAATGTCTGACTCTTTTGTGACCCCATGGACTATAGCCCGCCAGGCTTCTATATCTGTGGGATTTTTCCAGGCAAGAATGCTGGAATGGGTTGTCACTATCTCCTCCAGGGCATTTTCCAAGTCCAGTCTTCTGCAGTGACAGATTCTTCACCGGTAGCCACCAGGGAAGCCCTAACCCCACAAATATCCATACCCTGATCTCCAGTACCTGTGAATATATTATATAGAAAGCAGGAATCAAGGTTCCATATGGAATTAAGTTTAGTAATAAATGGATGTTAAAGTAGATTATCTTGGATTATCCAGGTGGACCCAACATAAGCAATATGTGTCCTTTAATTATCCGAAAGGAAAGAAAAAGAATCAGGGTCAGAGTGGTACAGGGTGGGAAAGACTTGACTGGCCACTGGTGACTTTGAGGATGGAAGACAGCCAGGAGCCAAGAAATGCAGGCAGCATACGTAAGATAGAAAAGACAAGGAAAAAACTCTCCCCTAGAGCCTCCATATCACTGCCAACACCTTGACTTTAGCTCAGTGAGACTCATTTCAGTCTTCTCATTTCTAGAACTGTCAGAAAGTAAATCTGAGTTCAAGTCACCAAGTTTGTGGCAATTTGTTACAGCAGCAATAGGGAACTGATACATATGCACACATGAGACCCCTGCTGCTACACTGGAACAGTTCCAATTCTCCATAATTATTGCTTCTTCCTACTGTTGATATCATCAGCATTTGATTTCATGACACCAAAACAGCCATTCAATGACTAGATGACCAAAAGAGATATTAATATTATTAGATCTAATATTAAAGGCAAAGGTTGTAATTTTTAAAAATAAAAGTAATGGGAAAATGTGTTCACAATTGAATAAAATTTGTAGAATATTATATCTTCAAAACATAGCCCATAAAATTTAAGTTTAAAGTATGGGTGTAGCTTTATGTGATAATATTATTGCTGAGTAGAAATATTTTGATGGACTACAGCAGGATTTCACTAGGGCTGGATAATTTTATTAAAGCACAATGTACAAGCATTATATGCTAGAGCAAATTTCAGAGAGAATTTCCAAGGCATCATAAACTGGAAACTGAAAGGAAAGTTGAGCATCACCACGGTTATTCACAGACAATTGAGCTAATTAAGCATGTGTTCCTCATCCTGTTATTTAAGAACATCTGATAGCAAGTGTTCTGCAAAATGAACAACTCCATATGTCGAATACTATCCATTTCTCTGTGCTTTACAAGTCTGAAAAGATATTACACAGTACTCTTTCCCAGACCCAATTCAGATGTTTAAAGCTTTTTATGATCATAGAATTGCTTTGTTTTATAGAGTAGTGTGAAAGTCTTAGAGAATATTTTGTGTTGTGATTGGTGAATGATTATTTCAGAATTACTGCAACTTGAAAACAGGTAAAAGAAATCTAGGCTGCAATGATTTTAAAACAAAATGTACTCAAAGATGTAAAATAGAAAACCAATAAGTCTCTGCTTTTACAAGCTGGATTTAACTGTGGTATCATTGTGACCCCAGAAAAAGCCTTCACCTCCATGTTTTAGCTGAATAGATTTTCCATCAGAGACTTCACTAGGTACAGATACTGCCCTACCACTGAATTTTTTAGATAAAGACTTGGATAACAGTCACCATTCAGACTCTTCTGAATAGTTTAAAGGCAAATTACGTGTCAGAGAGAGTGCTGTTTTATACAACACTTCAGAGGATGTAATTTCATAAAGCTGTTTTAGCATTTCCTTTACCCTACAAAAATTATTCTTTTGAAAAGTTAGACATGATTTTTTTTTTTCTCGATGTAAGAATTTTTGTTGTTGTTGTTGTTCAGTCAATAAGTCAAGTCCAGCTCTTTGCGACCCCAGGGACTGCAGCACTCCAGGCTTCCCTGTCCTTCACTATCTCCTAGAGTTTGCTCAGATTCATGTCTACTGAGTCTATCCAAACATTTCATCCTCTGCTGCCCCCGTTTCCTTTTGCCTTCGATCTTCCCAGCATCAGGGGATTTTCCAATGAGTCAGCTCTTAACATCAGGTGGCCAAAGGGACTCTCAAAGAGTCTTCTCCAGCACCATAATTTGAAAGTATCAATTTTTTGGAGTTCAGTCTTCTTTATGGTCCAATGCTCACATCTATACACAACTACTGGAAAAACCATAGCTTTGACTGTATGGAATTCGTTCAGCAAAGTGATATCTCTGCTTTTTAATACACCGTCTAGGTTTAGTACGTTGTAAGGATGATGGAAGTCAAATAGTTTTCACAATGATGAAATTCCAACCTAATTTCCTTACTCAACAGTTCGGTCTTTAATTGCCAGCACCTTGTTATTCTGCTTCTGATCTCTCCCTTAGAATGGCTGCCAATCAACCTGCTGGTTATGAAGTTTCTATGATGAAAATTCAACTTGTTCCCAAGCTGAAAGAATCTCTGCACTTGTGAACTTATCAAAGTCAAATATGAACCCAAACAAATGATAGACGTTTTAAAAATTGCTGTTCCATGGCCATTTGGTACTAAATTGAATAAATTAGCCCAAGACCTGTTCTTGGAGTTCTGTGAAAGAATAACTGCTTGAGTTTTTTCTCCCTGCTGTGAATTCACTCTCTAAAATGGCTACTTTTGAAGCCATTAGCCTTTTCAATAATTAAATTTGAATCACCAAGAGAGACTCCAAATTCAAGTACAGAGCTAATATTCATTGAATCACTGCTTTCTGGCAAGCATTTCCCTAGGCACCTTAAAAATGCTTTTTATTTAACAACTTTAATAGTTATTTATTATTATTTTCTCCAATTTTCAGATTAGAAGCTCAAGGTCCAAAGAAGTCACACAATCCGATGAAGTGAACAGAAAGCCATTCTGACTCCTTGTTCTTTCCATCACCTCCAGACCAACTCCCAGACTAACCATTTCTAAACTGTGGTGCTGTGAGTACCTCAGCCAATTCCCCCCGAGCTGAAGTTGTCTTTGCTTGCATGATATTGTTGGTTCATGAAATAATTTTTATTATAAATATTTTGTATTACAAATCTTTTAAAATAGTTTTGCACACAATAACATACTCTAACTTATCACCTCTAAAGAATTGCCATCTGATTTTGTTTTCAGGATATGAAGCAACTGTGGAATCAATTATTTTTTGACTTTACACATTGATACTGTTTCTACATTTCTTTCACAATTACATGTTCTTGGCCAATATATGTTTCTCCTTTAATATCATTTTATTTGCAAAGGGGCTTCTGGAAGGCTCAATTAATAGTAAAAGGGTAATAATACAGTTGGATAATTAATTAGAAATATACTATAATCAGCCTTTCCTGCTTTCTAATTTCTTTTTGCTTATAAGCATGATTTCTTTGATGTGTACATACTCTTTTAAAAAGTTATTTGTTTATAATTTTCTCATAATTTTATTATAAATTCTTATAATTCATACTTGTTGAAGGTAATGAGGAAAGCAAGGAAGGAAATGTCAAATCTCCTCACCCAAAATTTACTGTTACTATTATCTGCATATTCTAGTTGTCTCATTTCTTTTACATAAATATTTTTTTTAAAGGAACAAAAACTACTATATGGTCTTTTACTCTTTGTTTTCATGTAACTTGTCAGGGATGTAATAAAATACTACCTGAAATGACCATTTTAATGCTCTCTTGGTATCCCAGTGTTTGAATAGAGCATAGGCCAATTAACCTGCTATGGTTGAAGATAAAAGTTGTTACCAAGTTTTAGCCATTCATTATAAAATGGAATCGCTGGGGAAAAGTGTAACGCTTCCTATGAAGGCTTCGCCCCCAGCACAACTCAGGAGAAAACAATATCCCACAGCTCAACAAAGACTGGGAATTGTATTTACTTAAAATACCTGTCAATGTGATCCTCCAAACTAGTTTATTTAATTCACTGGTCCCCACACATTCTTCTCCCCTAATTCGTCTTGTCCACTCTGATCTACACCTCAGAGCAACAAAAGTGATTTGCAGTGAATAGCTACCAAAATACATTTTAGCAGCCCTTCCCCGACTTCAAAGTAGAGTGATAATGGGGCTAGCAGGCCTGCTGACTCAATGAGGTGGACGGATTAAAAGAAAAGCAGCACTTAGAAAAACAGATACTTTCGGGGAGAAGGAGGCACATATGACTAAGTGCACACCATGCAGTCAGCTCACTCTCCTTTCTTTCCCCGAGCAGTGCTTTTACTGAATTGACAAAGAGGGCACAAGGTTCATAAACAGACTCTCTAACAGCACTTTCCCAGCACTTCAGTTCAATTATCATGAATTAACTTTAAAAACAGCATTAACTTTTCAGCATATACAATGTGCCCAAGAAAAACAACATACTTATAAGTCCAATCTCTATTATTAAACTTTTTCCCCTTTTGTTAAAACCAGTAAGTAGTCTTCGAGAAAGGATTTCTCATTCCACTGATGGGATGTCATTTGTTTTTAAAACTATGCCTAAGACTATCTCTGGTTTGAGAAGGCTGGCCGATTGGACAGTGCAGATTTCAAGGGAAAAGTATAGCCCATTTCTGGGCAAAAAAAAGTAGTTTAAAATAAGTGAAAGAAAAAAATCAGTTCCCTGGCCACACCACCTTGATGCTCTGAGTCTTCGAGTCTACTGGCTTGAATCTTAATAGCTCACCTGAACAGGATGAGCGATTAATTCATAATCCACAATAATAATGTGACAATTACACTGTGTATATTTCTAGAGTCAGACAAATTGTGCAATTCATTCACAGGCCCTCTTCTTTGTCATCAATGTACTTCAGAAAAAAAATGTGTAATTATGCCAACTCTCCAATTAGAAAGAATCATAGCAGAATCAGTTGAGAGGCTTTTTTCAAATTACACATCTTCGTAGCTTTCACTATTTCACTCAGATATATTAGCATCATCCGGGAATGCTAGCATATGTCTCTGTTAGTAATATGATAGGAAGTGATACCTCTATGCTGTGGTGAAACAGACGAGGATGGCTCTCACAGTATCAAAACAAACAAACTGAATTGTTTCATGGGTCATTCCAGCCAGATTTTAGAAAGAGGTAATGCACATGACTGAGCGACTTCACTTTCACTTTTCACTTTCATGCATTGGAGAAGGAAATGGCAACCCGCTCCAGTATTCTTGCCTGGAGAATCCCAGGGACAGAGCCTAGTGGGCTGCCATCTATGGGATCGCACAGAGTCGGACACGACTGAAGCGACTTAGCAGCAGCAGCAATGCCAATAAATACTTAATGAATGCTTCTTATATGCTAGAAATGAAATCAGGTTGTATTTAATTTATCCCTAACTATCCTATGGTGGTATCACTGACTTCACTTCAAATATGAGGATAGAGGATACCGTTTCACAATATTCCTAAGGATAAATGGTTAACAAGTAGCAAGACAGCATCCAACAGATGCCTCCCAACTCCAAATCAAGTATCAAATCACTTTTATGCTACAGAGACTTTTCTATTTGCCACTTATATTCACTAGAGAGGATTCTCTTTCCAAATTGAAGGTAAATTATTTCATTTTCTTTATTACCAATCAACCAGAACACTTATTTTAACATTACCTCAAGAGGAAAGAAGGATCTTACATTGGCAATATTTTAGTTAAAAACTGAGGATATCATCATCTTTTCTCCTGGAGGTGTAGAAAATATCTATTTCCCCTAATTCCCTAAAGTCCATCAGCAACATATGTGCAAACTTCTCTTTTTTAGGTTACAATACACCTGCACATTCAAATCTCACATGTATTTAATCAATTCTTATTAACTATCTTTTTAACAGGTGACAATTTTTAACTGATTCTATTAAGTCTATAGCCATATCTTCAGTGCTCAAACATACTGAAATTTCCATGAAATCTGTTTGCAAAAATTTTTTATCTTTAATCTTGTATTCTTCTCTTTTGTATTAGAGAATGCAAAGTTTATTTAAAAAAAAAAAAAAAAAAAAACCTTTATCTAGAACTTGTATCCTGTCCAGTCAAGAAGAACATTGCAAAGTTAGGAAATGACAGTCTGAGAAATAGAAGTCAATCTCCATGCTGGACCAAAGTGCCTCCACAATATTAGCCAACAACTTAGAGACTACAGCAGCAGAGTTTTATAAAGAGGAAGAGTATGTACCTACAGTATGTATAATTTTATTTTACATAAATAAAATTTATTGATGTCATTAGTTTAGAAGGAGTCAAAATTGATTTCTTAACTACCTCTATTTTATTCATTTCGGTAATTTATTGCATGCCAGTTAAGGAAAGCGATCCCAAGTATTTGTGTTTAGGACACTCTAGCAGCAAGCATAAGATAATTTAGATTCTGGTGAATAGGACATGTTAGAACCTCTTTATCTTTTAAAATGAAAGACTTTCCCTCAGAAGCACACCTTAAAACAGCAGTGATTTTTTATTGTAATTTTTATTACTAAGAACATCTCTCAGTAGTCCTGGGGAATCATCTTTCCCTACTAATGAGTAGGACAGGACTCAACTATTATATTTGCTACTTTGTACGTCCCTGAGCTCAGTAAAGTGACTATAGGAAGCTTTCAAACTTTGTTACAAAAAAAAAAAAGAGTATGGTTAGAGTTTGCTATAATAAATTTTGATATTAATGTGCCAGCAAAAGCAAGATGAATAGGCATATATCCTAATAAAGCATACTAAAAACTACATAATTATTGACTTTTACTAAACTCTCTCAGGATGCATTCAAATTTCCCTCTCTTGTGAGAAGATACAAGGCTTATGGTCTTTAATTCCCCTAAATTCTTGCTCTATTATATTCATCAGGTTCACTGGCAGCCTCATCCACTGGTTTTCAGATATGCACTGGCAACCCAGTCCAGTATTCTTGCCCGGAAACTCCCATGGACGGAGGAGCCTGATGGGCTGCAGTCCGTGGGGTCGCTGAGAGTCGGACACAACTGAGTGCCTTGCTTTCACTTTAAACTTTCATGCATTGGAGAAGGAAATGGCAACCCACTCCAGTGTTTTTGCCTGGAGAATCCCAGGGATGGAGGAGCCTGATGGGCTGCCATCTATGGGGTCGCACAGAGTCGGACACGACTGAAGTGACTTAGCAGCATACTTGTAAGATCCCAGTTTGGGCACAGCATTCTTCTTTTTTTGTTTAAACTTAAATTTATTTATTTTAATTAGAGGCTAATTACTTTATTGTATTGTCTTGCCATACATCAACATGAATCCGCCACAGGTGTACACGTGTTCCCAATCCTGAACCCCCCTCTCTCCTCCCTCTCCATACCATCCCTCTGGGTCATCCCAGTGGGCACAGCATTCTTCAACCTGAGTTTCTGAGTTTCCCATTTTCCATTTTTTACCTTTAAAACATTTTTTTCATTCATTACATTTTTTCCTGCATCTTCAGAGTAGGTGTAGTATCTTGGGTCTAGAAATTCTCCACTTGGAGTACCTTTGCATCAAAATTTGTGTATATATATGAGGTACAGCATTACATACTCAACTACCCTCACAAAGGAAAAGTCTCTCCCCAATTGCAGTAGTTACACATGAGGAAAATCAGATATAATTGATAAAAGATCATTTTTTACCCAAAGATCCCTTTCGGGTGCAGTGAAGTCAAAATTTTAATATCATTAAAGGCTATCCTCTCTGATCCACCCAAGTTAACACTTCCACCAACATTCACCCGCACTTTAAAACTTACACAGAGCTCATAATATGTCAGACCTTGCTGATCTCAGTAGGTTAAATGGCCTCTGGTTGCAGCAAGTGTACTCTACTCATTTTAAGAATCATAGTTCTTAATAGCTGCCCTAAAATTATTGGTCTGAATCTAATTGGACGATTTTGCCAGATATTTTCTCATAAAAATTAACAGAAAAAAATGCATGACTTTCACCTAATGAGTGAGCTCATGGAAAGATGACATGTCAACAGCTTAATTATTTTTAGGAAAAGTTGGGAAAGGCTTTAAAAGGGCAAAAAGACTGCTGAATGCCCTGTTTGGTGCATCTTTCTTGGTAACTTCTGCTTTTCATTGTTCTGGAGCTATTTGACAACCCTGTAAATTACTGAAAATATGTCAGATCATTCCTCTCTATAGACATGCAACTGAAAAATGAGACATGTGAAATGCAATTCATTATTGCCTCATGGACAGAGCACTTTTGCATCTACTGTACATTCATTTTTACTTTCTTTATTGCTCAGATACATGTTTCTGTAAATTCTATTTGAATTAGTTGTAGCTTCTTATTGGTTTACTCATTGAGTCAAATAAAATCTCTGAAATATGTTCAGTTTATCTTTATATAAGAACTGTGCTTTTATCTTTTTTAAAAAGTTATACTTTAACAATACACTCTGAGTTTTTCTCTAGCCAGATCATTCAAGTATCTTCATAAACTTATGAGGTTATCTTGAGGCTTCCTCAGTGGCTAAGGGGTAAAGAATCCATCTGCAATGCAGGAGACCTGGGTTAGATTCCTGAGTCAGGAAAATCCCCAGGAGAAGGAAATGGCAACCCACTCTAGTATTTCTGCCAGGGAAATGCCGCGAACAAGGACGCCTGGTGTCTGCAGTCCATGGAGTCACAAAAAAAGAGTCAGACATGTCTTAGCAACTAAGCAACAACAACAGGTTATCTTAGAGACTTACTCACTTTTTCAGAGACATATTTTCTGACACTTAGCTCTTAACAGTACCAGGATATAATAACTTAATATATATTAAGAAAATAAATTTAGAAAATAATAAAAAAGTATCTTTAAAATGCATCCTTTAAGCTACAAATGAGAGCTTGGAAATCAGTATTTTAAAAATCAAAATCACAAATACAAGAGGAAAAGATTTACTGCTACTCACGCTTACTGGAGGGACATTTGCCAGCTACATCTCTCCTATTTAAACACCAAACAGATTTGGATATTATTTTATCCTTATTTCCTTTCTCTAAATCAAAAAGTATATTTCTAAGTTTTTCCTTTAGACATTGATCTTAGTGAGGAAAATCAGAATTCTTCAGCATCCAACACCAATGGTCTGTCTGTGAAAATTGTATATTGAGAAAATCTGCATAATAGGGAATGGATCTGCTTTTTTAGAAATCTTCTGTATGGCAGAAGAAAATGCTAATCATCAAACTCTTAACCCATTCCCCAAACAATTATGCTGACGATAATATCTGGCAAATTTCCAAAAGAAGAAATTAATACTTTATTCATCGCTGCTTGAAGTATTGTCTCCTTGGAGCAGTTAACGTGATCTAACAGAGGTGATGGAGCTGGTGTGTGTGTGTTTAAGGCATTCATGTAACTACTCCCTCAGGTCCAGTTTCACCCATGCTAGAAATAAATCCATCATTGAAACTTTATTTAAAATTGGAACATACTTTGCAACTTTATAAAGCACACAGAGCACAGCAAAGGTGCTGCACAAAACTTTTTCCAACTTGCTTCATTAAGCCAGTAAATCATAGTGGTCCTTCAGGAGATATAGAACTTTATTGGACACAGCCTATAAGACTGAAGACAAGAGGAGTTTATAAGTGTGCCGAAAGTGTTGGCATATTTTCACTCTGAAAATACCTATTAAAAGTTTTCAAATTCATGTAAAAACTTTAGCACAGACACATAAATATTAAACCACAGAACTGTTTCTATATTTTATTACTTATTTCATCAAAAGGAGTTTTTGAAGGTCTCTATCTAATCTCCAGACAATGAAATTACTACAATTAATCTTTAAATAAGAAATGGTTTTAACGTATACTTGTGAATGGCCTTGGAAACCATAATTTAAAACTAAGTTTGATGAATGATGAGGCTTTTCAGAAACCACTCATTAAAGCCAAACCCTAGTGCTACCCGATTCATTGTTTAACACGAGATATTAGACTAGAAACAGGAAAACCAGTAACTCTGAAGGAGAAATGGTTAGTCATAAAATGTTAGATATATAATTTCATTTCTGCATATCATTTCTAAGCAGAAGAAGAAAATGTTGTCTTTCACCAGGAGGTGGAAAAGGTGTCTCTATGCTTCATACTATCTGTTTTAGATGGACAGTCTCTCTGAACACTAAGTCATGAAGCATTTCAGAGGCAGTCGACCAACTTAGAGAAGGCAGTAATGATTCAAGACATGAATGCATCAGGCTTCATTTTCTGGGATTATAAACTTTAATTAACAGAAACTATCCAGCAGAAATGATAGCTACCTAACACATAAGAATGTACCTAGGAAAAAAAAAAATCCAAGACAACAAACTTACTCCTTTTGCTAACTCTCTATGCAGAGATAATCATAAATTGCAGGCAAGGATTATAGTTTTTGCACTAATCTATTTACTCTCTAAGAAGTGGAGTTGTCCTTGGCTAATTAACATAGGCAAATTCAATATTGAAATACAAAGATTATGTGAATTTCAATGGAAACAATTTCAATTTGACTTGTTTGCTATTTTGTTGATAGGAAAAAAAATGCAGTTAACATCTTTAAGTATAATTAAAGGAAAACTCAATTTGTATCTTAAAAGATGGCCTTTGTCTGTGTTCAGGAACCATGTTTACTGACCTGTACCCCCACACTTAAGGTAGTCTTTCTTTTCTGGCCTGTAAGGAGTGACATCAAAGAGCACAGAAGATTTAGAGAAAGAAGAAGACATGAAATTAACTATTCCTTCTTTGATCTCCTTTCCTGATAATTATCAAGTTACAGGGCACAGTTACTTTGTTCTTATTACAAAGAGAACCATTTATCAAGGTCAGTAAAAAGAATGAATAAGTTACACACGGAAAAAGAAAGTGAGAAAGTGAAATTAAGAAATGATTATAAAGCTGACATTTCAACTGATGGAAGGAGGTAAGAATCCAAGAGCAACAGTGCTACATACATTGTTTCACAATACCTCAAAAGAATCAGAAGATTGCACTGTTCCAGATGTGATTCTAACCACTGTATTTATAGCATTTATGAAAAAGCTATTTCACTGTAGCTAAAAGATACCCATTTGAATTGAATCTCAACATCCAAATCTATGTGGTTTATATACTTTTTCATAACATTTAGCAAAGAAACATCACATTAGTAAAAGAAATGAAAATTCAAATAAAGTATATCCAAGGAGTTTTATATGAGTCCAGAAAAAGTGATGATAAAGATTTTCTCATCAAATCTATATTAAGAAATTGTGCTTTCAAAAATATATAGTGTTTTTTGTAAGATCTAAGAAATCATAAAAATCCATAGTAATTTAAAGGATAAAGAGTTAATTCAACAATGCTTTAATCCTATAAAGTGAAAATTTATTACATTACTTGGAGATATGTTTTAACTCACAGAAATCCTCTAAAACTACTTAACTGACCTCCTGGCATTTTCAATCACAAGATTCCATTAATAAGCTCAATTTATTTAAGTATTTTTGCACTTAAAAGTGAATTAAAATTTCTTGCCACCTTTCACCACAATCAAAGGGATCTGGGTTTGAAATAAATTCAATTTGAATTCTGTTAGCATATATGATTAATTGGCCAAAAAGTTAGAGTTTAGATGATGACTTAAACTCAATACATAAAATGTTGTCACAAACAATAACATAATATAATAATCTCATTAATACTGGAAACTTGTGATGACCTCAGAGCCCATGCTATAGAATTATCCATGGGTTTGTACTTTAAAATAGTACATTTGACAGTTCAAGTAGTTAACTTCATTTGGATAAAGCTCTTCTCCATCATCAAAACAGAAATACACACAAAAATTAACAGAGTTAATTGTCTTCTAAGCTAATGGGGGGAGAGATCTTATCATGCTTGCTACTTTCTAGAATTTTTCAACTCTTTTTTTAACTGCTACAAATTCTGACTAAAATTCTTACAGATATAATCATAACTTTACAAACAGAAGCATGTGGTTTTCTTCAGAATTAGAAATTTTTATTAAAATTAAAACTATCAAATCATTAGTGTTCAAACCATTAATAAGTTAATCGGCCAAATAACTATTAAATATTTACAGCAGTGAAAGTACACTCCAACATAGACTTCTTAAAATTATTTTTTCATAATACATGTTCAACACAGGAGATTTTAAAAAGTATAATCACATTGTTGTTCAGTCACTAAGTCATGTCCAACTCTTTGTGACCCCATGGACAGCAGCATGCCAGGCTCCCTGGTCCTTCACCATCTTCCAGAGTTTTTTCAAATTCATGTCCATTGAGTCGGTGATGCTATTTAACCAACTCATTCTCTGTTCCTCCCTTCTAGTTTTCCCTTCAGTCTTTCCCAGCATCAGGCTCTTTTCCAATGAGTGAGCTCTTAGCATCAGGTGGCCAAAGTATAGGAGCTTCAGCTTCAGCATCAGTCCTTCCAATGAATATCCAGGGTTGATTTCCTTTAGGATTGACTGATTTGATTTCCTTGCTGTCCAAGAGACTCTCAAGAGTCTTCTCCAGCACTACAATGCGAAAGCATCAGTTGCTCAGCACTCAGTCTTCTTTATGGTCCTACTCTCATATCCATACATGACTACTGGAAAAACCATGGTTCACTGGCAAAGTGATGTTTCCACTTTCTTATATGCTGTCTAGTGTCTCAGACTGTAAAGAATCTGTCTGCAATGCAGGAGAGTTTAATCCCTGGATACAGGAATGGCTACCAACTTCAGCATTCTTGCCTGAAGAATCCCCATGGGCAGAGGAGTCTGGTGGGTTACAATCCATGGGGTTGCAAGAGTCAGACATGACTGAGAGACTAACACTTTCTACTTTCACTGGTTTGTCATCACTTTCTTTCCTAGGTATAATCACGAGTGACCAGACTGTAACTTATTTTATTTTGAATAATAAATCAGAAATTGTAGGCAATTCATGAATTCTAGGGTAGAAAAGAGATATTTCCCTTAAGGGAATTTTCATTTTGAAAGGGTCCATTTTGCAAGCCTTTTAGTTAATCAGGGATTTGGTTGGTGCCTTTCCACTGTCGTTGGGAAACCTGCATCAGATTGAGGGGATGGGGGTTCTTGGTAGAGTTAAAAGTTAATTTACTGGCAGGACTGTACCTTTGCAAAGTTAGAAAATACTTTGTCTCCTAAATCCACATTTGGTTTACCCTATGATCAAATTTATCTTTAGGACACAGTGTATTCTCAGGCAAACATGCAGTCACAAAGAAATTGGGAAAGTCAATTCTGGCAGGTAGGATATGTCTTCCTGATTGGCTCTCCATCACTTCATAGGTGTGGCATTGGAGAACACTCTTGAAAGTCTGATGGCTTAGCCTACATCTGGAGGCACTGTCCTATGGGGTGTTAGGAAGAGAAGAGCCCCACTCCAAGACTGGAGCCCCAGTCCTGGCCACAGTAGTCATGACATGGCAGCCAGCCCCTGCGGAGATCTCACAACATTCATTAAGCAGCAAGGTCAAGACACAAAGATATGAACAAGGCCAGAGAAGGACCTGTTACAGAGCATGAATAGATCTGATCACAAGAAGCTCTAAGTGTAAGGGCTTGCTTGCTGGCCAGTTGGTTGGTATATACAAATAATATACAATCATATTTTAGGCTGGTGAGGCTGATGGCGTATGGGAATGCATGTGCAAATGTGTCACTGTATCTACTTCCAGTTTTGTATTCTGCTTTTGCTTTAACATATGAGCATCTGTATATATCACTAAACTGTCTTTTTTTCTACTGGTTGTATAATATTCCTCTGTGTGAATACTACAAACTAACCATTTCTACATATTGAGGATTTAAGTTATTTTTATTTGCTATTAAATAATTGTGTTATGCATATCTTTGTATATGAATATTTTTCTGCAACTGTGAGTTTTCTTACCTGAATCAGAATTACTGATTCTGACTAAAGAGAGGAGGGATGTTATCCCAAGTCTACATCTAGGACAGGAAATATTGATATCTAAGGACATGAAACAGAAATTTGGCTGTCTATAACACTGTCTGCCCCTTCAAGGATCACTGCCTTGTTGTGGTAAAGGGGCTGGCATAACTCAATGAAATTATTAGCTATGCTATGCAGGGCCACCCAAGATGAATGGGTCATAGCAGAGAGTTCTGACAAAATGTGGTCCACTGGTGGAGGGAATGGCAAACCACACCAGTATAGTTGCCAATATACTTGTCCAAGCTGGGTTTAGAAAAGGAAGAGGAACTAGAGATCATATTTCCAACAATTGCTGGATTATAGGAAAAGCAAGAGAATTTCAGAAAAACAACTATCTCTATTTCATCGACTACTAAAACCTTTGACTGTGTAGATCATGACAAACTGTGGGAAGCGCTTAGACAGATGTGAATACCAAACCATCTTACCCATCTCCTGAGAAACCCGTATGTGGATAAAAAAGCAATAGTTGGAACACTGTATGGAACAAGTGATTGGTTCAAGATCAAGAAAGGAGTAAGACAAGGATGTCTGCTGTCACCCTGCTTGTTTAACTTATACACTGAGCACATCATAAGAAATGTCATGCTGGATGAGTTACAAGCTAGAATCAAGATATGCGGGAGAAATATCAACAACCTCAGATATGCAGATGATAACACTAATAGCAGAAAGTGAGAAGGAACTTGATCAGGGTGAAGGAAGAGAGTTAAAAGAGCCAGTTAAGACTAAATATTAAAAAAAAAAAACTAAGATCATGGCATCTGGCCCCATGTACTGCATGGCAAATAGAAGGGGAAAAGGTAGAAGTAGTGACAGATTTCCTCTTGTGCTCCAAAATCTATGCAGACGGTGACTACAGACATGAAATCAGAAGACAACTGCTTCTTGGAAGGAAAGCGATGACAAACCTACACAGGATGTTGCAAAGCAGAAACATTACTCTGCCAACAGAGGTCCCTACAGTCAAGACTATAGTCTTCCCAGTGGTCATGTACAGTTGTAAGAGCTGGACCATAAAGAAGGCAGAGTGCCAAAGAATTGATGCCTTCAAACTGTGGTGCTGGAGAAGATGCCTGAAAGTCCCTTGGACAGCAAGGAGATCAAACCAGTCAACCTTAAGGGAGATCAACCCTGAATATTCACTGGACAGACTGATGTTGAAGTTGAAGCTCCAGTATTTTGGTCATCTGATGTGAACAGATGATTCACTGCAAAAGTCCCTGGTGCTAGGAAAGACTGAGGGCTGAAGGAGTAAAGAGTGTCTGACAATGAGATGGCTGGACGGAATCACCAATGCAATGAGCATGAACTTGGGCAAACCCTGGGAGATGGTGAGGGACAGGAAGGCCTGGCATGCTGTAGTCCATGGGGTCACAAAGAGTCAGACACAACCAGGTGACTGAACAACAACAACACTGTCTGAAAGGGGAACTCAGCATGGAAGCAACGTCTTATCCCCTGATAGCACGGAGCATACCTTATTTCTGTTTCTGCTGCATTGTCCTGAGTTTCCCCTCAGAGCCATTTATTGGATTTCTTGTGACTCTTCTCCCCTCAGATTTGTTTTCCAGTGATTCTAGCCTTCTTGCATGAAACCAAGCCTCATATTAAGACCAACTTTCTTCTTCCATGTAACTGGAATAGTTTCTATTACTTAGAATCACACACTAAAGGTTGTAAAGAATCTGCCTGCAATGCAGGAGACCCAGGTTCGATCCCTGGGTCCGGAAGATATCCTGGAGAAGGGAATGGCTTCATGCCAAGTATTCTTGCCTGGAGAAGTCCAAGGACAAAAAGCCTGGTGGGCTACATTTCATGGGGTTGCAAAGAGTTAGACATGACTGAATGACTAACACTTTGACACTAAGCACATTATTGATTTATATGGGTCCATGACAAGTCCAGTATTCTTGCCTGGAGAATCCCAGGGACAGGGGAGCTTGGTGGGTTTCTGTCTATGGGGTCGCACAGAGTCAGACACGACTGAAGTGACTTAGCAGCAGCAGCATGACAAGTCCAATCATTTATGGGCAGAGAGGGATGAGGTCTTATATTTTATAAAGTACTGCTGCTAACTGCTAAGTCGCTTCAGTCGTGTCCGACTCTGTGCGACCCCATAGACAGAAGCTCACCAGGCTCCCCCGTCCCTGGGATTCTCCAGGCAAGAATACTGGAGTGGGTTGCCATTTTCTTCTCCAATTAACTGTACACCCCTGTACAAGTCTAAGATTTTATAAAGTAGTTCCTACCAATTGTTTTGCCTCATTCTGATTCTGCTAAAAGGCAAAATTGAGTATCAATTTAAGTTGGATAGAATGCTTATTACATTCTGTCTTTGGATATAAAGACATAGTATTTATCCATTTGTTTGAATCTATGAAAAAGAAATCTACAAATATTTGTTGAAAGATATGTGCCATATATTACATATAAGGTCAGTAACTGGATTTTTCATACAATTTAGAATAAACACTTTATTGTGGTTATTGATTATTAGTAGTATATTTAAAATATAATTATTTTTGTTTTACCATAGTCTTAAATTCCTTTATTCTACTTCTGTGAAATTCTGTTCGATTTTATAGGTAAAGAATTATGGTATCCTCATATGATGTTAATCACATAACTCCTTTTCAATAACTGTATCTCCATTCTTGGTCTCTTATTTGAGCTCCAGAACTGGATAACCAACTGATCACTTGAACCTCCACTAGAATATTTATTAAGCATACATTAAGTGCTCTTCCCATCCATGCTCCTCATAGTGCTTTCTCTCTCATTAATGATATCATCATCTATCTAATTGTTTAGGCCCAGCATACAAGAGTTAGCCTAGGTTTCTCTTTGATTCCTCATATCTTACTACCAAGCCATCATTCTGATCTGTTAGTTATCCTCCATAATACATCCCAATTGAACCACTCTCATCATTTCTAACTATCTTATCTCAAGTCACCATTATGTCTCACCAGAATTATAGTAATAAAACTTCTATCTGGCTTCCCTCTTTTCCCATCCTCTTTCCTCCACCCATCAAACAGAGCAGCCAAGGTGATTCTTCTCAGATCCTGCTTAACATCACCAAATATCACTTGTTAAAAATCATAATTTTCTACACTCTAACTAAAGAAAGACTTCTAAGATGACACAAGGAGTGACAAAACTATGAATTGTGAAGCACCAGACCCACCCCTTGTAGGAAATGTGTCTGGAGGAAAGAGATCACTCAGCCAAAAAAGAAAAAAAGGGAGATGGAGCGAATTTTGGTGTCACTTGGTTTCTCTGATCCTGATATTCCTGGAGTCAGATATGTGTGTGTTCTCCTTACCATCACTTGATTACGTAGGCTAATGCAATCTACACCTCTGCCTGAGTGATTCTGAATTGGGTTTTTCTCACTTGATGGAACCTCAACCATTCCAATCAATGTGTAATACTACAAGATGAACTTAAAAATCAAACACATAAGGCCTTTTCCTTCTCTTCTTGAGTCAATTCTAACAAGTAATAGTTTTTCTTTAAAACAATAGAATCTACTTTGGATAATACATATAAGCAAAACATCTAAATAGTGTATTCATTTCTGGTTCTGCTTCTTGTCCCAGGATCAGGTCCAGCACTATTCAGGTTTCTGGCACCTACTGACCAGGTGGCATAAGTGTAGCAGCAGCAATGCAAGTAGCCAAGGATTGAGGTCATTAACTACAGGTTCTCCAGGACTGGCAGCAGAGACCAACAACAATATGACAACAGGAAGACAGAAGCTGGAGGACCAAGGCCTGTAACTGATGGGCTTGGAGTTGCAGAATTGGGGTGGAATAAAAGTAGACAAGAATGAACCTGTATCAAAGGGCTCAGAAAGTTGATCAGAGGAAATGGATCGAGACTGGGGACTCATAATTTCAGCCATAGTAAACAGAAAGGGTAACAATATGTACATCATTAATAAATAGCATTCTGAATAGGGCTTTAACCAAGTTAACAGGTATTCAGAGACACATCCAACATATTTTGTTCTTATAAGTATTAGGAGTATTAAACCCTAAAACTTAATCACTATTAATAAGAGATCCAGTTCTAGACTTTTAGAATTAGGATGGTATGACTGATGCAAAACATCTTGGATTATGATTATTGTGTCCTTTGATGTTGTACTTGTAGATTAATTCTAGAAGGCTGTTCATCTGATTCTTGGGCTTAAATGACAATAAAAAGAATTTAGGCTAATGATGAAAAAATCTTTTTTGACAGTTCCAGTTATTAAACACTGAAATAAGTTATAAAAGAGATTACTGAATCATTTTCTTTCAAAGCCTAAAAGAAAGCATAGATTCCCATCTCACTGGGATAACTTAATAATAACGGCTTTTATTGGAGGCAGATGGAGGACTGAGTAACTGCCAAATTCCTTCAAATTTGATGATTCAAAGCCCATACAATTCAAATGAGACTGAATTATATGACAAAGTTCTTCACAGGTACCAGAAGTTTACATCTGAAAGGCACCCTAGAGTACTCAATCACTTCTGTATTTTCATTTCTTCTTTTTTATTTTATTTTTAAAATTTTTATTAAAAAAAAATACTGCAGTATAATTGGCTGGAGAAGACTCTTCAGAGTCCCTTGGAGTAGAAGGAGATCAAACCAGTCAATCCGAAAGAGATCAACATTGAATATTTACTGGAAGGACTGATGCTGAAGCTGAAGCTCCAATACTTTGACCACCTGACGTGAGGAGCTGACTCACTGGAAAAGACCCTGATGCTGGGAAAGATTGAAGGCAGGAGGAGAAGGGGAGGACAGAGGATGAGATGATTGGATGGCATTATTGACTCAATGGACATGAGTTTGAGCAAGCTCAAGGAGATAGCAAAGGACAGGAAAGCCTGTTATGTGCAACCCATTGGGTTGCAAAGAGTCAGACACGACTGAGTCACTGACTGAACAAAAATAGTTGCTTTACAATGTTGTGTTAGTTTCAGGAGCACAATAAAATGATTCAGTTAAACATATACACATATTCATTTTTTTTCAGATTTGTTTTCTTATATAGGTTATCACAGAGTATGAGTAGCACTCCATGTACTTTACAGTAGGCCCTTGTTGATTATCTATTTCATATACAGTAGTGCATTTGTTAATCCCAAGTTCCTGACTTACCCCTTCCCTCCATGTTCCCCATTATATAAGCATAGTTTGTTTTTGACACCTATATATATTTTCATTTCTAACTTAAAACTGTATTTAGGATCAGAAGAAAGAAGGAAGCAGAAATAAACAAAGAAGAAGAAATACAAGGATATTAATTACAGTCTCTGTATTTACCTACCTGGAACTATCAGAATTAGAAGTTATATGTCATGAGCACAAATTACAAATACTATATAGGCTTCTACAATTCTGCCTGTGGTTCTTATTCCCTGTATTGATCTACATAAAGCACTATCACAGTGGCACAATTCTTTCTTTGAATTTAATAATAAGCAATACAGAGAAAAAACTCTCTAAGTAAACACACAAAAAATAGAAAAACTAAAATGTCAAAACTTACCTAAAATCACCTAAGACTACTCAAAAAAAAGTTTAAATATCATTATAATAAGTGGTTGCTTTAATGTTTATCTAAAACATGTGTGAGAATTCCATGTGGCTTTTTAATGGATAATTATTTTAAGATAATTTTTTATTAGTTTGTGGAGCTGCTGCTGCTGCTAAGTCGCTTCATCTTGTCCGACTCTGTGCGACCCCATAGACGGCAGCCCACCAGCAATCACAAGGAGTGGGTTGCCATTTCCTTCTCCAATGCATGAAAGTGAAAAATCAAAGTGAAGTCACTCAGTTGTGTCCGACCCTCAGCGACCCAATGGACTGCAGCCTTTCAGGCTCCTCCGTCTGTGGGATTTTCCAGCCAAGAGTATTAGGTTTTTCTAGCAATATTTTTTTAGACCCTGGCTTCATTTTTTCTTTTTTATATACACTTAGTGTTTAAAAGTTTACTCTTAAAGGTATATCACATGCATAACTGAGATTTTGATTTTATCAATTTAGTGATTGAATAGAGAAAGATAAAAATCTAAGTTTAATAATATCAGTGAAGAAAATGCTTGAAACATGTGAATTGCTTTGAGACTTAAATATTAAGTTGGGCCAGGGAGATAATATAAATGCAAAGGCAAAAACTGGAAGAAAGGGGATTTCTAAGAAAAATAATCTCAAATTCTCCATGAAGCTACCCAACAAATTATAAAAGATACATTGCTTTCTGGAAGGAAAAAAAAAAGCAAGAAAGAAATAAAGGGAAGAAAGAAGGGAGGAAGAAAAGAGAGGAAGGAAGAAAAGGAAGATGCTGATATGGCTTGAATCACTGAAATTTTAGGAACAAAAATATAATTATTTGTTTAGCAACTTTAATATACAGTATCATCACTGATGACTACTTGGAAGCAGACAAATGACTAGTAAATCTTAAGTACACAAGCTGCCCGAGAGCATGCCATTGTAGTGACAATACACAAAGCACCACACTGTAAATCACACATCACTGATTCAGTGCTTGCTGTCGTTTTCACAAAGATACATATACAACCAAAGGCGATATATGAGTGATTCTAGAATGATATTGAAGAGACGCTGAGCAAATATACACAGCTATATAAATCCACTCTCATCCGAAGATAGTTTAGAGACAGAAATAAACTATGTTATTATAACGCAATGTAGCTACTCTCAGTACCACAAAGACAATAAAGATCCAAAAGACACTTTGAATGGCTCTATGAAGTCATAATGGAAATAACTTTCACATGGAAAATGCTCAAGCGCTGTTTTCAAAGATTAATTCACTTGAAATTGATTTATTTAAAACCATTTCCAGCTCCTGCATCCTGACATGCTTGGTTCCTGGTCATTAAGCAGTGAACCCTTTTGATGTTAGACCACATAATCACATTAGTAAAACTGAAATGTACAGCAAAGAATTTTATTTTAAAAAGTATAACTGCCAAGACAAGACGGAAATTAAAAGCATTTCTACCCAATCACTGAGAACTGTGCTCTCAGTAATTTCATGGATTAAAGTGCCCACAACTACAATATCTCTGTATCAGTGTTTTAAATAAAGCAAGCATCAGTCTATTACCACTAGCAGCTAATAAACACAGAAGTTTGTTGTTAAGTCAAATAAATCAGTTATTATAAATTAGTTGATTAAGGTCTACGAAATGTTATCATAGATTTATAGCCCAGAGGTGGACTTCAGGTCAGACCAGTGCAGGTACCTTGTTTTGTCACTTTCTCATTGTATAACTTCTTGGAAACATTACATAAAGTTTTGTAAGCCTCAGTTTTTTCATCATCAAAATGGGAGACAACTGCGTTTACATTATAGGTTTTTTGCGGGAACTGAATACAGTAACAAGTATGGAGAACTGATGGCAAAGACTTAGGTAGAGATAGCCCCAAAGAAAAACCTTTAATATGACAATTATTATTACGAACCAAATTTTTCTATCGTATAGGAAAAGTAACAGAATGTCATTAGTCTGCTTAGGAGTGAAATGGGTAATAACTAGAATGCAAAGTTCCACAGTAAACTTTATAGTTTTTCTTTAGGAGTTCTTTAGTAACTGAGGGGTAAAGCTACTTTAGAGAACATGGGGAGACAAGAGGAGGGAGAAAAGAAAAAATGTAAAGTGAGGAAGGAAATATTTACCAAGAATCTATGCAGCCTCTGTGTCAGGCACTCATATATGATTTCACTTAATCCTTGGATCAATCTGGTAATATACTCATTTCATGCATGTAGGGTCTCAAAGAATACCATGCATTTTAACACATGCCCCTTTTTCTATCCAATGGTGCTTCTAGAAAATAAGCTATAAGTATGGAATACTCAGGGAAGGCAATGGCACCCCACCCCAGTACTTTTGCCTGGAAAATCCCATGGACGGAGGAGCCTGGTAGGCTCCAGTCCATGGGGTCGCTAAGAGTCGGACACGAATGAGCGGCTTCACTTTCACTTTTCACTTTCATGCATTGGAGAAGGAAATGGCAACCCACTCCAGTGTTCTTGCCTGGAGAATCCCAGGGACAGGGGAGCCTGGTGAGCTTCCGTCTATGGGGTCGCACAGAGTCGGACACGACTGAAGCGACTTAGCAGCAGCAGCAGCAGCAGCATGGAATACTAATAGTAGCAAGAAGACTATGTCAGAGGAAGTTTTGAAGCTCACAAGTCTTACATTTAATGCCAGGGATCAGTTCATCTCCTGATACGGTCATAATTCTAATAACATTAAGCTACTGCAGCTTTGATGCTGCTGTGTTCAGTCGTATCTAGCTATTTGTGACCCCATGGACTGTAGTCCACCAGGCTCCTCTGTCCACAGGATTCTCCAGGCAAGAATCCTGGAGTGGGTAGCCATTTCTTCCTCCAGGGGAATCTTCCCAACCCAGGGATCAAACCAGCATCTCCTGCATTGCAGGCAGATTCTCAATAACATGAAGCCCTCTGCTAAATAATTAACTTTAGGATAAGATTTCAAAGGGAAATTCCATTTGTAAAAGCACTGTATTTCCACAAGAGATGATGTTTAACAGCAAGAAAAGATAGGTAGGAGGAGTATTCTTAAACAGTGTTCTACAAAGTGTGCTCCATAGATGATATACCAGATTCTTGTGGTATCTGCTGGCGCAAATTTCCCCAAAAGCTGCTGGTCAAGCTTAACTTTCTGGAATATTTATTGTGACACTGTGACTAATTTTATGTTTGTGTTATTTTCTTTCAGAAGAGCCCTTTCAAATGTGCCTTAAGTCCTAGCCCTATGAAACCTAGGTTTTTTTTTTTTTCCTGGTCTTATAAAACTTATCTTTCCTCCTCTCTGTCTATCCAAATGCAGATTCCTGGGTCCCACACCAGATTTATTAAATCCAATTCTCTGGAAATGAAGCCTAAAATGTATTTTTAATAGGAGACCCAGGGTGACTTTACATGAACATTTCATTTTGAGAATCAATGTCCTGGAGACAAAACATGAATTGCAAAATAATCAGCATCTTATGTTTATTCATTTCCATACCAAGTCTCTATTATTCACCCTATGACAATGCAAATAGCCCTCAGACCACCTGTCATTTATAGAACACAGTTTGTATTGGGTCTTATACTCGAACATGATTGTGTATGTTGTAGTGAGTAAAGTCATCCTTCCCCTAAGAAATGTCCATCCAGAATTTATCAGTGTGTCCTAACTTGGAAAAAGGATGAGATGGGATCATCCTAGAGTGCCAGAGTGGGCTCTAAATCAAATGACAAATGTCCTTACAAGAGACAGAAGGGAAGAAAGTGTGAACAAAGAGGGAAAAGCCATGTGAATTCAGGCAAAAGATTGGAAAAAAGCAAGGCAGCTGCAAAGGAGAACCACCAGACCTGGAAGAGGAGAGGAGAGATTCTCTCCAGAGACTCTAGAGGGAGCGTGGCCCTGCTAACACCTTAATATCAGACTTCAGACCTCCAGAAGTATGAAAAAATAAGTTTGTTTGTTTTAGGCCACCAAGTTTATGGTAAATTGTTGTAATAGGCTGAGGCTTCCCTAGTGGCTCAGAAAGTAAAGAATCTGCCAACAATGCAGGAGACCCAGGTTTAATCCCTGGGTTGGGAAGATCCCCTGCAGAAGGCAGGGGCTACCCATTCCAGTATTCTGGCCTGGAGAATTCTATGGACAGAAGGAGTCTGATGGGCTACACTCCATGAGGTCCCAAAGTGTCGGGCACTACTGAGCAACTAACACTTTCAAGAACAAATATATATGTGCATTCCAATATTTTATATAACATACTCATATCCATTGTCCTGATATCTGTATATTCTCAACATCTCAAATCCCCACTGACATGACCACCACACCCTTTTCTTTCTTCCTCAGAAAACAGAAAAGATATTACCTGGGGAGAATCAAAACCTTTTTGGAAATTATTGTAGTGGAAAGATCCTGAAGAATAGAAATTATTCTAGTCACAAATACTAGGAATACACTCTGTGTTAAAATGTGGAACTGCTTTTGATCCTGTTTTGGCCATACTATTTATAGGTTACCATTTAGATGTTATATTAAACTAAATTAAATAGGTAAAATAAATTAAAAATTTGACTTCATTATAGCCGTTATTAATTCTGTCAAACCAAATGAGATTATTTGTGTTAGATATATATGTCAAGTGTTAATAGGTAATTTTTTCAAAGGAGTCACTAAGTACAAATAAAAAATTAATTCCATCCAAATCAAATATTATCAGACATTTTGAAGATGTAGAATATTTTTAGTGAGAAATATTTTAGTAAGATGTGGGGAATGTTGAGTCATCATCTTCTTTTTCTTTGCTAATAGTAAAGCAATTATCTTATCTTTTTAATGGTACTCTTACTAGTTAATGGTAATTAAACTAGTACCATTAACATATCTAGCACTGGTATTCATTGACTACTTAATAATATCAAGAAAACAATAAAAGTCAGGCCACAAAAGCAGAAAAGCCATTATGATGTATTAGGAAAATGTTTTTCAATATATATTTAAAATTTTTTTAATCTAAATTAGCTTTCTAAGGATGAATAAAATAGGGTGATGCTACTGGGGATATTTCATTATGCATAAGATATGGGAGAACATGTCAGCTCTCTATTATTCTATGTGTTGATGATAGCATTTCTGGCAGTTTCATTTCTAGCTTATTTATTCACCCAGCAAATATTTACTGATTGACTTTCGAAATGTGTTAAGAATCACAGTAGGCCTGTGGATTTCAAAACCTTTTAGCAGTGAAATCACCACCACAGATTAAATTGTACAACAAATAAAATTGGAGCTACTATAATTCTAAAGCCATGACACCCAAACTCCAGAAGAATGTTGGTAGAAACCCTTAAGTGTGGTCAAGGAACACAGTTTACAAACCAATGAACTTGGTGTATGAAGTCAAAAAGGATCTGATCTCTACCATTCATGAACCTGCAATAAATAGTAATAATATTAGTACCATCCACTGATTTACTCATTTGTTCATTCAAGTAATGTATTTAAGAACCTACCATAGGTCAAGCACTATTCTAAATCTGGAGATATAGCAATAAACAAAAAGTCCTGACAAAGTCATGACATTTACATTGTAGTGAGTGAGAGAGGCTGAAAATAAGCACAATGATTAGTATGTCAAGCAATTATAAGTGTGATGAAGAAAATGAAAGGTCAAAGGGGAAGGAAATAGCCCTTGCAGGTTATTATTATAAGTAAGAAATGAAATGAACTTGACCACAGCCACCCGGAAATGGGGAAATGCGGTCAACGAAAAGATCTTGCTGACTAACTGGCTGTTGTTAGAAAAATGCAGAAAGTAAAAGTGACCGTAGATAGGCCACCAAGTGCCTTAATTTGTCATAGCTAAAATGGCAATAATAATAGTACTCATGTCACTGCATTGTATGAGGATTAGATTCATAATAAGTACAGTTTATTTAGTGACTGCCATGTGTAGAACATACCTGGTACACGTGTTATCTCAGGTAACTGCTTCAGTGACGATGTCAATACCAAGATAAGAATGACCAGGGGAGAAATAAATGTGCAGAAGAAGGAGGAGAAGTCTAACTTCAGAGAAGATGAATCTGGGGAGCCTGGAGACCCCTAGCACGATATTGCTACATGGAGTGGGAGCTGGCTGGGGAGTCTATGAGACTGGACAGGAGGCGAGCAGTGAGAGAATGAGCAGTGTTAGGAGAGAAGACAGTCAAGGCTAAGTCCTACGGACCACCATTCCTTCCGTATACGCATAAAAGGCTGACAAGGAACGGTCAGAAAAGTAGAAGAAATACCAAGAGAGAAGCATGTCCCAGGAACTAAGAGAGCGGGGAGCTTCAAGCAAAAGAGAGTGTCCACAGTGTCAATCCCAGAAACAGGTCAAGTCCACTGAGAGCTGGTGATTAGGAGTAGAAGCATAAATTGGGGATGTTGAAGGGCAAACAGGCAATGGAAGTAAAAACATACCTTGTAAACAGGATGCCTGGAAAAGGGAGGAGTAGAATAAGGCAGTATTTTCAGTGGGTTGTGGGTTTGAAGAAGGGTTTCATAAGATTCAAAAGACTTGAGCAAGTTACAGGCAGTAGAAACTGAGCCAGTGAAGTGACAGAGTGAAAAATGCAGGCAACAGAGAGAGAGAGGAAAAAAAAGTGCTGGTAGTTGTTCTAGGTCCCAGTGGAAAAGGGAAATGCTGGATCAAGAAGTGAGATGGAAGGTAAACCTCAAAAGGAAGCAGGGACATGTTTCCTGAAGCTGGGTAAAAATTTTAAAAGCCACAAGTATTACCATAATGTTTACTTCCCTAGAAAAAATCCTAGACATATGCTTATTTTATTACTTGCAACATTGCAATTACACCTGCTGTAGAGTGAGTAAGAGAGAGGCTTTGAAGTCAGATACAAAATCATATGTTGTCCTCTCTATTTGCTTGGTTTGGATCCTTAAATATGGCTCAGTTTCTTCATCTCTACAGAGATAACAATATTTCTCTCTCTTGTTGTGTCAGTATAGACACTCTCCTTATATTTTTTGGGTATAGATTTATTGTTTTGTTTGTTTTGAACTTTTTATTTTGTATTGGGGTATAGTCAATTAACAGAGAAGGCAATGGCACCTCACTCCAGTACTCGTGCCTGGAAAAATCCCATGGACAGAGTCAGACACGACTGAGTGACTTCACTTTCACTTTTCACTTTCATGCATTGGAGAAGGAAATGGCAACCCACTCCAGTGTTCTTGCCTGGAGAATCCCAGGGACGGGGGAGCCTGGTGGGCTGCTGTCTATGGGATCGCACAGAGTTGGACACGACTGAAGTGACTTACCGTACCTTATAGTCAGTTAAAAATGTTGTGATAGTTTCAGGAGAACAGAGAAGGGACTTGGCTGGGATTTCTTTGGAAGGAATGATGCTAAAGCTGAAACTCCAGTATTTTGGCCACCTCATGCGAAGAGTTGACTCATTGGAGAAGACTCTGATGCTGGGAGGGATTGAGGGCAGGAGGAGAAGGGGACGACAGAGGATGAGATGGCTGGATGGCATCACTGACTCGATGAATGTGAGTCTGAGTGAACTCCGAGAGCTGGTGATGGATAGGGAGGCCTGGCGTGCTGCAGTTCATGGGGTCGCAAAGAGTCAGACACGACTGAGCGACTGATCTGATCTGATCTGATCTGATCTGATTCTCCTTCAAGCCCTCCTCCCATCCAGGCTGCCATATAACACTGAGCAGAGTTCCACGTGCTATGCAATAGGTCCTTGTTGGTTTTTAAATAGAGCATTAAAAATACTGCAGTGTGTACATGCCCATCCCAAACTCTGTAACTATTCCTTCCCCCATCCTTCCCCCTAGCAACCATAAGCTTGTTTTCGAAGTCTGTGAGTCTATTTCTGTTTTGAAGTTCATTTGTATCATTTGTTCTTAGATTCCACATATAAGGGATGTCATACAGTATTTCTCCTTCTCTGTGTGACTTACTTTACTCAATATGACACTCTCTAGGTCCATCCACATTGCTGCAAATAACATTCTTTCATTCTTTTTAATGACTGAGTATAGACGCTCTCCTTATATTGGCGATAATTAACACATGATGGGTACTCAATAAATAAATGATGCTTAATTGCCGAGGTCCAGCCCCGGCTGATCCAGGGTATTCGAAGCAGGGACCAGAGATATAAAGAGTAATAGAATGAGGATAGCTCAGTAGGAAAATTCAGGGAAGAAAAAAGGCTGAAAAAAGGATAGCTCAGTGAGGAAATTCAGTGGAGAAAAGAGGCTGAATAATTCAGCCAGAAGGTAAGAGAAAGAACGACATGGGGAGACCAAGTTTCGGTGAACAAGGCCCGCACTGTATTTTCCAAAGTAGTTTTTATACCTTAAGTTATGCATAGAGGATAATGGGGGAAGGGGTAGAGTCATGCAGTAAGCCAGGCTTTCTTTCTTCCTGCAAACTTATCATATGCAAAAGTTTAGGTGATTTGCATCATCTTCTGGCCTGGAGGCCTGTTAACATTTTAAGACCCTTTCTTCAGAAAACTTATTTTTCTCTAAAGGTGATTATTCTAAAGTCAGGCACCAGCCTCCAAAAAGCATTAGATAAAGTTGCATTCCTATAGGGCAAAGGTGAGGTGGGCTCAATCAAGAAAAGAATTAACTCAAGGGTCCAAGATTACAAACATTAAGGCTACTACTTACATTTCTATGCACCAATTATATCAATCAATACACTGCCAAGGACACAGTAGGTAAGGGATATGGAGACTTAGCAGCAAATATTGGCCCAACAAGTGAAAAACCCTTCACCAATACAATTTCTAATCAATCTTTTAACTGCTCAAAGGAATCTGTATTTAGACAGTTTAGAACATCTCATGCCTCTCACAGTTGGGAGGCTCTGAACAATCACATGTGGCTGGAAAAACCTATTCAGGCAGGCTAGAGGATTTCCAAAAGAGTTTGTAGGTTGTAACACTGTCACACCCAGAAATTATTAACTGGAGCTGTAAGTTAACTCTTTTTTCAGAGAGAGGTAGTGGGGGACAGCCCCCCCATAAAGTCAGAGGTGTAAGTGAGAGCACAAAGCAGAAAGCAGGCAGACTCTGGTTTTGGGGGTAGATGCTCGAGAATTTCCAGGGGGCTCCTGAGGCTTGATCCTGCCCTTGCGTATGCCGAGCCTCCTTCCTCCTGACCTTTGCCATGGGCGGAGCTCGCTCCCAGCATTTAATGTTACTTTAACCATCAAAACAACCCTATGAGCTGAGTGCACATGAGGAACTAAGGCACAAAGAACGGAAATGACCTGTGTGGGGTCATTTGTTTGAGCACTCTTGTCAACCTTTTTTCAATGCCACCCTCTAAGGATCCTGGGCTTCCCAAGTGGCACTGATGGTAAAGAACCTGTCTGCCAATGCAGGAGACATAAGAGATGTGTGTTCAATCCCTGGGTCAGGGAGATCCACTGGAGGAGGGCATGGCAACCCACTCTAGAATTCTTGCTTGGGAAATCCCATAGACAGAGAATCCTGGCAGGTTAGAGTCCATGGGGTTGCAAAGAGTTGGACACAAATGAAGAGACTTAGCAACCACACACAAGGAGCCTATTTAGACTTTTTTTTTTTTTAGAACATTCACATACCTATGAAATTTTAACATCACAGATATACTGTATATATGTATATGTGTGTGTGTGTGTGTATGTGTGTGTATACATATTTTTATTTTATTGAGTAGGATTGACTTTTGGAGGGCCATGCTGCTGCTGCTGCTGCTAAGTCGCTTCAGTCCTGTCCAACGCTATGCGACCCCATAGTCAGCAGCCCACTAGGCTCTGTCCCTGGGATTCTCCAGGCAAGAATACTGGAGTGGGCTGCCATTTCCTTCTCCAATGCATGAAAGTGAAAAGTGAAAGTGAAGTCACTCAGTCGTGTCCGACTCTTAGCGACCCCATGGATTGGAGCCTACCAGGCTCCTCCGTCCATAGGATTTTCCAGGCAAGAGTACTGGGGTGGGGTGCCATTGCCTTCCCCCTTGGAGGGCCATGGTAATATCTAAATATCTAAATATTTTTTTGCATACCAAGGACCAGTTTTTGGTCCCTTGAAAACCATGTTGCCCCCATTGAGAAAGCATGTTTGACCCACAGATTTCTGAACATTGTACCATTTACTTTAATCAATCCATAGACTAAAACAGGGTTTCAATCTTAGCATTATTGAGCTTTTGAGCCAACAATTCTTTACTGTGGGGAGCCTGCCTTGCGCACTGTACAGTGCTGAACAGAATCTCAGGCCTCTGCCCATTAGAGGCCAATAGCAGCTCCCACCAGTCACAGCAGCAAAAAATGTCTCCAGATGTTGCCAGATGTCCCTTTTGGGTGTAAGGGGAGCAAATTCTTTCCTAGTTGAGAATTTCTGAGTTAAAAAAAAAAAATGGACATAAGGGAATTATGTTTCCAAGGACACAAGAAAAATAAGAAAATTCTCCACTACAAACAAGTACTATTCCATTTCCCAAAAGTGTCCTCAAAAAGAAAAACAGTATACAGTTTATAGCAAATGCTAGAGAAATGATTTATCCTAGCAAATTATCAGCTTCTAAAAAGCTAATAATCTTAAATTTTTAAATTCAGTACAAATTAATCACCTTGTTCCTCTCATAAACTGTATTCTGAATATCTGACCTGGCTTTTATTTAAGAGGTCCCATAATAATATGTAATTTTGAATGCTTTTACCACAGTCCTTCACCTATATTTATGTCTTTTAAGTCATCTGTGTAAAATTTCTAGGACTTAGATAGCCTAAATAGATTAAAATTATATGTTTGACTTAGAGCAAATATGTGAAAATGAGAATTTATAGTAGCAATAATATGTATAAAAACAAATCTAGGAAGAACGATAATGGTTGCTCTTTATTATGAATTGTGTTACAGATATTTTTATTATGTTTTCTAATTATATATAGGCTGCTGATAAGTTGCTTCAGTTGTGTCTGACTCTTTGCAACCCCAGAGACAGCAGCCTACCAGGCTCCTCCGTCCCTGGGAATCTCCAGGCAAGAACACTGGAATGGGTTGCCATTTCCTTCTCCCAAGTGAAAGTGAAGTCGCTCAGTCATGTCCAACTCAGCGACCCCAAGGACTGCAGCCTACCAGGCTCCTCTGTCCATGAGATAGCAATTATTATGTCCATTTCACAGATGGAAAAATCAGTTCAGAGGTGCTAAAATAAGTTGTCTAGGGCATAAATTCAGCTATATTCAGCTCCAAAATTTCTGCTCAGTTCATACCAGGCTTTTATATTCAGTTTTCCTATCAAATAAAAGTCTTTTATTTTTCTTCACTCTAATAAATTTCACAGGAAATAATGGAAAAGTATTTTGCAAAGAATCTTGCAAAGGATGTTTTGAAAAGCCAAGGCTTCCTTTCAATATGAGAAATGCCACTTTATTGATGCTTTAGATGGCTCAGTCTTACGTTAAAGCCACTAAAACAAGAAAAAGGCAAAGACTAACCTTATACCCATCAACAATGAATCCAGGACAATTTTTTTTATATAAGAGATAAAAGGCCCCCAAAATCTTCAAAATCAGCACTCTGATGCAGATTTAATTTACACAATAAACAGCATTGTATGGCTACAATGTTCCCTTTAAAAGGAACTGAATGTCTGGAGAGTCCCTTGGACTTGCAAGGAGATCAAACCAGTCAATCCTAAAGGAAATCAGTCCTGATTATTCATTGGAAGGACTGATGCTGAAGCTGAAGCTCCAATACTTTGGCCACCTGATGCAAAGACTTCTTAGAAAAGACCTGATGCTTGGAAAGATTGAAAGCAGGAGGAGAAGGGGATGACAGAGGATGAGATGGTTGGATGGCATCACTGACTCAATGGACATGAGGCTGAGTAAGCTCCAGGAGTTGCTGATGGACACAGAAGCCTGGCGTGCTGCGGTCCATGGGGTTGCAGAGTCAGATATGACTGAGCTGAACTGAACTGAAGGTCTGGATTGGGCAAAAGATCTCTAGTTCAGTTCTCTAGAAGTTCTCTTCTAAGTTTGGTATTCCATGATTTGAGATTTTTTTCCCTTAAGAAGTTCATGTTTCAACCATACACATAAGATTTTAAACATACATTATATTACATTAAAGGTAGTGTATACATATAAGTGTGAATAGTATAGTATAAACTACATGATCTAAAATCTTATTAGTCAAAATATTGTGACTCCTAGGACCTGAAGTCTTTTTAAAAATATCTCATCCCCAAACTGCTAAACCAGAAATGTATGGTAACAAGAACCCCTGGTGATTTGAATACACATTAAAGCTTGAGAAATCAGGTTAAGAATACTGTTTCTCAAAGGCTGGGTCTCAAAAATCATCCTACTGGCCACCTAATAAAGACATAAATACCTGGGCCTAATTCAAATCTACCAAACAAGAATCTTTGAAAATGGAACAAGAAATCATGATTATTAATCAGCAGTACAATTTTTTTGGTGGATGGTGATACCTATCCAAAATACAATTGGAGAACCACTATTCAATCTAACTCAGAGGGAGCAAGAGAGACAGAAAAGGCTATGAATTTTAAAATAGAACATTGAATATTGGAACATTGGTTTCCAAGTACAAGAGAGTGGGGGTAAATTAGCGTTAATTATCAACAACAAGCAATTAAGGAGAGGTTAGCTGCAGGGGAAGAAGGTTGTCTGGTTTACTTGGATGCAGTTTTTCCAAGTTAAAAAAAAAAAGGAGTCCCAGGGGAGCCATAAAAGACAGCTTTTTTTCAATGCTAGACCTGGGAGATAGAGCCACGGAAGGAAACCTTTCAGTGACCAGAGTTATATTTATCTTCCTGCCTAAGGCACTCACCAATTATGTGCACTATAAATGCAAGTTGGCCTCCCTACTAGAAAAGAAAAAGCGCAAGGTTTGAGAAATGCTTCTCAGTGCCCTGGTTTATTAGAAAAGAACACATTCTTAGAAAAACTCATGAGCAACAACCCACAAAGTAGGGAAGAAAAAAAATTCTAGGAAAGCGGTATGAGGTTAAACTGGCATCAAACTTCTGAATGGTGGAAAAATATTACACAGAAGCTAAAGAAAGAGAAATTCTAAGGCCTAAAACTCACAGTGTGGTCCATGAACCAGCAGCATCCACTTCCTCTGTCAGCTTTTTAGGAATGCAGACTCTTAGGCTCCATGGAAGACCTTTTCAGAGGGAGTCTGCAAGCTTAACAAGATCCCCAGGTGGTTGTGTCACCACCAACCAAGTCATATCCAACTCTCATGAGCCCATGGACTGCAGCCCACCAGGCTCCTCTGTCCATGTGATTTCCCAGGTGAGAATAATGGAGTGGGTTGCCACTTCCCTCTCCAGGATCTAACCAATCCAGAGATCTAACCTGGGTCTCCTGCATTGCAGATGGATTCTTCACCAACTTGATCCACCAGGGATGCCCCAAATTTTCACTCTAGACTATCTGGAAATAGATCCAGGCACCAACACGTTTTTAGAGCTCTCCATGTATGTCCAGGGCTTTCCTGGTGGCTCAGTGGTAAAGAATCTGCCTGCAGTGCAGGAGACCCACGTTTGATCCTTGTTTGGAAGGATCCCCTGGAGAAGGAAATGGCAGCCCCTTCTACTATTCTTGCCTGGGAAATCCAAAGGACAGAGGACCCTGGTGGGTTGCAGTCCATGGGGTTGTAAAAGAGTCAGACACGACTAAGCTACAAATGTATGGCCAAGGTTGAAAGCCGCAACTTTATATCACTGGAGTTCTAAAGTTATATTATAGGTATAAGACTTAGGCCATTTTCAAAGGTGGCCACTGACCATTTTGATTAAGCCCCAATATTCTGTATACCACAAAACTTTAAGGTGTCAGTGGATGAAAAGAACTGTGGGTGATGATTTAGTGAATGGCTGCTAATTCAGGGACAGCACCACATATTATTATAGATTTGACTAATAGAGAGGTTTGTTCTCTTCCTTCCCCAAGTGCACGAACCCCATCAGATGCTCATCAATTCAGGTAATCCTTTGAGAATAAGTGGAAAAGCCTACAGAAATCTAAAATGCTCCTTTAATGGCTTAAGTATTTTTGAGAACAAGTGGTATTTGCATCTCTTCTTCCAGTTAAAGGTCATGACATTATAAGAGAACTGAGGATTTGAGAAGTGAGTGTGTTTTAATAATCAGATAATCTGAGTCTGAGGTGAAAGGTCTTTGCTCAAATCCGCAACGCACATGTTTTAACTTCTTGTGCAATGAACATACACTGTCACTTTTACATGCTGGAAAGCATCTTTTAAATATGTGAACCCCTATAGTAATTCTACTGTGTTTCTTATTGTAAAAGCTACATAAAATTCAAAGACATGAGATCATAAAGTAGGCATTCTGTAGAATCTCTTACAAAGAAATGAGGCAGAGGAGTAATAAAATGATCAAATAAACTATACAACCAGATGTTATGAAGGTAGCACACACAGTCTGAAAAGAATACTTTGGAACTCGTCCATTCTCAGTTAAAAATAACGGCTATTGCTGCTGCTGCTGCTGCTGCTGCTGAGTCGCTTCAGTCGTGTCTGACTCTGTGCGACCCTGTAGATGGCAGCCCACCAGGCTCTCCCGTTCCTGGGATTCTCCAGGCAAGAACTCTAGAGTGGGTTGCCATTTCCTTCTCCAATGCATGAAAGTGAAAAGTGAAAGTGAAGTCGCTCAGTCGTGTCTGACTCTTAGCGACCCCATGAACTGCAGCCTACTAGGCTCCTCCATCCATGGGATTTTCCAGGCAAGAGTACTGGGGTGGGGTGCCATTGCCTTCTCCAACAAATAATTGGAAAGATGGTCAAATACAATCCTTAAAAGTAAAGAAATGGACAATGAAAGTTTAGCTAATATGAATAATCAACAAATTAATTTGAAGATGCAAGACTGTTAGTGAACAAACTCGTTGATTCCCCTAATGCACTGGATAGAACCAACAACTCAACAGGAAGTAGCATCCTGAATGGACTACTGCATGACAAGTAGAAGACAGGCCCTGAAATCTACATACCTGAGGGAGAAAACATGTGGGTAGAGATAAGGGAAGAAACAGAAGAGGTCTCAATACATTGAAGACTGCGCTAGAGTCAGTGATGCATTCCATTATCCAACAAGAGTTTATTGAGCAACTATGTATCAGACTTGGCACTATTATATGCAGTTGGATAACCTGGAATTTGTGTCCACAGTGCTTCCCTAAACTGATGAGATGAACTCAGATGTGGCTCCAAGTGAAAAAAAGCTTTCCATCTAGCTTGGTGTTCTCATCCAGCTAATAGTAGAGCATTTTACTTGTCTAGCTGACAACTTAATATCTCAGGGAGTTGATAAAGCAATGACAAGTACCTCTCAATACACTATTTTGACTCAGTGGTTGATTGAGGAAATAATTGAATATTAGTATTAAATAATAATATTCTTTCCAAATAATAATTTGGGAGAAAATGAACACCATTGTATAGGATATTAAAATAGTCATGTGTAACACTTATGAAATTTACAAAAGTTTCAATGAAAATATGCAGAGGAATATTTCATAGGAAAAGTAACAGAAAAGGGAAAAAAAGGAAAGATTCAATGTTTTTCAGATCATGTTTTAAGTAAGTAATCTCTCTCCTACCAAGAGATTATATGAACTTCACAAGACTGGTAAGAATATATATGACAAGAAATTCAACAGATTGAAATGCTGAAATTAAAATTCACTGAAGAAGAAGACAAGTAGCTGGCAAAAAAAAAAAAAAAATGAAGATAAAGTATAATGGATCATAATAAATATGTGGGGAAAACAACAGGAAACAAACGGTTGCTTAGGGATTTCTCCATATTGTGATAAAACTATCCTTAATATGCAAAGATGGTAAGTATTAAAAACTGTGGTGTTGTGATGAAATAAAAAGTATGCATTTGGTCCTTTATCCCCAGTTCCTGGTACAGAGTTCATAAATTCCTTGTATAATAATTTCTTGAGTGATGTGCTTAGTAGCTCAGTCGTGTCCGACTCTTTGCAACCCCATGGACTGTAGCCCGCCAGGCTCCTCTTTCCAGAATAATACCGGTGAGCAATTGCTCTTTTTTTATTCATAATAACCCACTTTCTTTTTGCCTTTATGCTATACTTCATTTTTGTTTTTTAATTGAAGTATAGTTGATTTACAACAGTATATTAGTTTCAGGCATAAAGCATAGTGATTCATTTTTTGTACAGATGGTATGCCATTAAAAGTTATTATAAGATAATGGCCATAATTCCTTATGCTATATAGTATGTTCTTGTTGCTTTTCTGTTTTATACATAGTAAGTTGTATCTATGAACCCAATACCCCTATCTTGTCCTCCCTTCCCTTTCCCCTCTGGTAACCACTGTTTGTTTTCCATGTCCCTAGTCTGTTTCAGTTTTGCTATACACTTTCACTTTTCGCTTTCATGCATTGGAGAAGGAAATGGCAACCCACTCCAGTGTTCTTGCCTGGATAATCCCAGGGACAGGGGAGCCTGGTGGGCTGCTGTCTCTGGGGTCTCACAGAGTCGGACATGACTGAAGTGACTTAGCAGCAGCAGTCTGTTTCAGTTTTGCTATACACATTAGCTTGTGTTATTTTTCAAATCCTACATATAAGTAATAATGTACAGTGTTTGTCTTTGTCTGATTTCACGAAGCATAATAGTTTCTAGATCCATATGCTGCTGCTGCTGCTGCTAAGTCACTTCAGTCATGTCCAACTCTGTGTGACCCCCATAGATGGCAGCCCACCAGGCTCCTCTGTCCCTGGGATTCTCCAGGCAAAAACACTGGAGTGGGTTGCCATTTCCTTCTTCAGTGCATGAAAGTGAAAAGTGAAAGTGAAGTCGCTCAGTCGTGTCCGACCCTCAGCGACCCCATGGACTGCAGCCTTCCACGCTCCTCCGTCCATGGGATTTTCCAGGCAAGAGGACTGGAGTGGGGTGCCATTGCCTTCTCCGTCTAGATCCATCTATCTTGCTGCAAATGGTAGAATTTTATTCTTTTTATGTGCTGAGTAGTACTCCATTGTGTGTGTTCTTTTTTTAGATTTTGAGGAACCTCCACACTGAATTCTATAGTGGCTTCCTAGTTTACATTACCACCAACAGTATAAAAGGATTCTGTTTTCTTTATATCCTTGTCAACACTTATTATTTTTATAATTTTTGATAATAGCCATTCTGACACATGTGATGTGATATGTCTTGCATCATTTCATGAGACTGTTTGCCATCTGTATGTTATTAGGAAAAGGTCTATTCGGATTTTCTGCCCATTTTTTTTGTTTGGGTTGTGTGTTTTTTTTAATACTGAGTTGTATGAGCTGTTTATATATTCTGGATATTAACTCCTTGTCAATCTTGTCATCTGCAAATATATTCTCCCATTCCACAGGTTGTCTTCATTTTGTTGATGGTTTCCTTTGCTGTGCAAAATGTTCCTATTTGTTTGTTTTTGTTTTTGTATCTTTTGCCTTGTGCTGTGCTTAGTCGCTCAGTTGTGTCTGACTCTTTGTGACCCCATGGACTGTAGCCCGCCACACTCAGTCCATGGGGATTCTCCAGGCAAGAATACTGGAGTGGGTTGCCATGCCCTCCTCCGGGGATCTTCCTAACCCAGGGATTGAACCCAGATCTCTCACATTGCAGGCAGATTTTTTATCATCTGAGCCACCAGGGAAACCATAGGAGAAAATTTTCAAAGTTCCCTCTCTTCCAGAAACCGTGGATCCCTGTTTCTCCCTGAATATGCTGTGACTTTAACTCTACCCTTTAGAAAAAGCAAAATGAACCCATCACACTTTACTATGAGATGTACCTTCACTCAAAATGTTAATAACCTTGTTTTAAAGAGAGTCATTTTAACTACCCATAGTTTGATTAACCTGAACAATAGCCCATATACCATACTTTTTTTTTTCCAGTAGGCTTTCATATGCACTTTAGAAAATATTTTGGGAAATGGTTAGACATAAGAGTTACCATAAGAGATGGATGAAACCTGGCATTTTAAATTCAGGTACAATTGAAATACGAAAATAGATTGAACTTATATTAACTTCTAAAAGTAGACTAGGCAGAGTGAGCTTTTACAGCTTTCATTTGAAAAGAATTACACATTGAGTTGCCATTCCTCAAAAATTATTCATTGAGGTGGCCACAGCCATTCATAGGATTTGGCAATATGTATTGAGTCAACGAAATTTTAATATGCTTTAAAGTGTGATACTTCATATACAGAGTAAAATAGCATATTTCGTCCCAATTTAATAGTGAAAAATAAAAAAAGTAGTTTTTCTCTGCAATATGTAGAGGTCATCTCACCTCTAGTGGTAAGTGAAGTATCAAATTTTTAGTCTCTCTGAACCAATTCCTGAAACACAGATAATTTAGAATTATCACCTTATGATATGAAATGGTAAACAAAGTTTATGGTTTGACTTCAGTGCCCCTTGGAAAATCTCTTAACCTTCCTTTCAACTATGCATTCAAAAATCCCCAAAATGATTCAGCTAAACTTCAAAAACATTAGGTTGACCAATGTTTTTAACAAAATTTCACAGTCAGCCTGTATACATTAATAACTGTTTTATCTAGCAAGTAAACATCAACTAACTTCAACTCTTTCCCTATTACCATAAAGCTGAAAATATATATGAATGTAAATTAACTTCCTTGGAGAAATTTTTTAAAGAAAATAAGCTCTTCTAAAACATTTAGGACAGTAGGAGGGGAAAAACATGACATCACACACATAGTTTATGTTGGATTCCACCTGAGCTATTGTTCTTTTCAAAGATGAACTAATGTTATTCATATCTGCAGAAGACATAGATGTTGAATAATGTCCTAGATGGCTCAGGGGGTAAAGAATTTGCCTGCAGTGCAGGAGACATAAGACACACAAGTTTGATCCCTGGATCAGGAAGATCCTCTAGAGGAAGGAATGGCAAACCACTCCAGTTTCTTGCCTGGGAAATCTCATGGACAGAGGAGCCTGGCGGGCTACAGTCCATGGTTTCAGAAGAATTGGACATGACTTAGCAATTTATACACACATGCACGCACAAACAGGCACCTAATCAGGGAGGTTAGAGTGATTTGCTAAATGGGAGATTTGACATAAAACATATCAAGGGGATATCTGCTTCTTCAGCTCTGACCAGCTACTTACTAGCAGGGATTGGGGAGCTATGTTGTCAAATTCTGATTCTTAAAATTGCCAATCATTATGTGAACCCTCTGAATTTTAAATGTCCACAACTGTAGGAGTCATGAGATTCTAAGCACATAGTAGAACTGGACTGCCCAGCTTCTCTTGGATGGCACCATATGAGTAGTTGTGTTTGGTTACTTGTAAACCAGATTTTAATTGTGGATGTAAGACCTTCCAAAGCTCTTTTCTTTCTACTCTGGCAATTATTAGTATTTCAGATAATGACTCCTTCATCAAAGTAGATCCAAAGTGAAGACAATTCAGTACAATTGTCATGATATACGTGCCACATGAGTGAGAAAGAAGACTGTTATTTTAAACTGCTGATTGGGTCATTTATTTTTCTGGAATTGAGCTGTAGAAGTTGCTTGTATATTTTTGAGATTAGTTGTTTGTCAGTTGCTTCATTTGCTATTATTTTCTCCCATTCTGAAGGCTGTCTTTTCACCTTGCTTATAGTTTCCTTTGTTGTGCAAAAGCTTTTAAGTTTGATTAGGTCCCATTTGTTCATTTTTGATTTTATTTCCAATATTCTGGGAGGTGGGTCACAGAGGATCCTGCTGTGATGTAAGTCAGAGAGTGTTTTGCCTATGTTTTCCTCTAGGAGTTTTATGGTTTCTGGTCTTACATTTAGCTCTTTAATCCATTTTGAGTTTATTTTTGTGTATGGTGTTAGAAAGTGTTCTAGTTTCATTCATATGGAGGGGTCTTGTTTTTGTATCCATTCAGCCAGTCTCTGTCTTTTGGTTGGGGCATTCAACCCATTTACATTTAAGGTAATTAATGATAAATATGATCCCGTAAGATGGTAAAAAATAACCCTATTTACGAGACAACAAAAGAGACACTGATGTATAGACCAGACTTTTGGACTCTGGGACCAGGAGAGGGTGAGATGATTGGGGAGAATAGCATTGAAATATGTATAATATTATATCTGAAATGTATTAATTGTTCAAACTAAACACTATCATGTTACAATTTGTTCATACTAGATGTTTGTAATGTTTCTGATAATCAATAAAAGAGATTCTTGATTAAAAAAAATAATAATAAAATAAACTGCTGAGATGTGTGTGTGCACATGTGTGCTTCTGTGTTTGCCACAAATAGCTTCTCCTGACTGATACAGCCACTAACTCAATTAAAAACACAAATATAACACAATGTCAATGAATAAGGATCCACACACCAATGCAGGTCAGAATTTACCTACTGGCCACAGAGCATACTGAACACACCCATGCAAGAGCACAAGTACTTTGGGTTCTGTGAACCAAAAATCGTACAGGCTAATAGAATGTATGGTCCCAGTATTAGTGTAGAAGGATGGGAAAGGCCACGAGAGGAGAGGAAGGAGGAGATGAGAAAAGGAGAGGATGAGGGAGAGGAGAACAACAAAAATAATCAGAAGGAAACAAAGTGGAAAAAAACAACAGGTTGATTAGAGTGGCCAGACCTGGTTCACTTCTGTAAAGTAGCCCATGTGGGCACCCATCTTATTTTCCACAATTCCCTTTCCTAGAGAGTCCTAGAAACTTTCTGAAGTCTGTTCACTCCACTCCCAACCTGGTGTTTTAAACCTTTCTTCTTCTTCTTCCCTGCTTCCTTCCTCCCTCCAATAAATGTCTAGGTCTCAATTCCCCTCTGGGAAAGCCAGTCAGTTCCCTACAAGACCTCTGTCTTGTTCAGAGTTGTATATTTATGGTTATTAATATATTTTCCCTCTTCACTATGGCATTTTCATCATTAAAAAGCACATGTATAAACACTTAAGTTTGGTTTCCAAGGTGGCACAGTGGTAAAGAATCCACCTATCAACACAGGCGATGCCAGAGACGCAGGTTCAATCCTTGAGTTGGGAAAATCCCCTGCAGTAGGAAATGGCAATCTACTTCAGTATTCTTGCCAGGAAAATTCTATGGACATAGGAGCCTGCTGGGCTACAATTCAAGGGGCTGCAAAGAGTTGGATACTAGTGAGTGACTGAGCAAAAACACACACAAACACTTAGCTTAGTGAAACTTAAGGTACAGATTCTGGAGTCAGACTACCTGAATCTGGATACTTAGAGTGTGCAGTCTTGGAAGAAAAATGTTTCCCTACTTTGTCTCCATTTTCTCATCGGTAAGTTAAGAATAATAAGAGTATCTATCCCGTCGGGTTCTCTTAAAACTAGATAAACAGTAAGAGCATATAAATGTTTGTTAAATAAACGAGCAAACAAATGAAAGTATACACATACTGGGAATATCAGGATTTAGACTGCTGTGAAATATTGGCTGTGTAAAAAGGGAGTGGGGTAACTTGCAATTTCCTTTAAATTTCATGGTATACTGCTTACAAGGCCCGATATGCAACTTTATCATCATTTTCACCAGTAAGAGTCAGAATTGATGTTGTTGTTTCCTCTAAGTCAATATTCCAACATCAGGCTTACACCACTGGTAGTAGGAACCGAGTTACTGACAGCCATTTCCTTTTTGATAAAACGGATAGGAAATACTACTTAACACTAACACATAAAAAGAAAGACAATCTACTCAGAAGCTAAACAAAACAGCTCTATTGTCTGTATACTTGAAAAGTCCTAACCCAACACTCCAAAAGCCTTGTCTTATGGTGTGAACTCCAGTGCAAAGGAAAAAAAAATGTGTCGTTTCAATAAATCTTTGCTCTTAACTTGGAAAATGACTTGGTGTTTCAGTTTATCTCTTTTTATACAGAGAAGCATAAAGTTTAAGGGATGCCTTCCATGGAAAAACTCCTTCCTCATAAAACACCCTTCCCAGTGCATTCTGTATTCATATGTTTTGCTATAAAAGACAAGTCTGTGTTGACTCTTTCTACACCCCGAGTTGTATTTACAGATTTTGACTTGACAGTCATCCACAAAAGTAACAGAAGAAGATGCTTCTTTGCCCCTCACCCTTCCTCAATCCTGTCGATTTGGGTCATGCTTGCTGCTGCTTGCTGCTTCCACATTGTGATAACCAACACAGAATGGGTCACAGGTCTCAGCAATAAATCCGGGCTTCTGAACCCTATCTTCTACTAGATGTCACTTTTTTCAGGATGAGGAGGTACATAAACAGAACTTAGAGGAATGTTGGATTTTTTCCAACAGATTTTAAAAAACTGATTCTGTTTGATTTTTGTAAATTTAAGATGATCTGGGTGGTAGTCTCAATAAATATATTTACAAGACATGAAGGAGACAATTCTGAAACAGCCTGTGAGAATTTTCAGAGTTGAGAATTACTTCAAAGGTTCAGAAAAGAAAGGTCTAAAGGAAATTACAAACTAGTCATTCGGCATATTGCACTTAATGCAATATGTGTATCCATTTGTGAATCCCATCTATCTCCTGGAATGAACAAAGCCTCATTATGAAAGTTACTACTTTGTCTTTGCTTTCATTCCTACCAGACTGGACATTATTGACAATGTCTTGGAGAATTGGTAGGCTTGAAAACCTATTCATCTTTCTTCAAAATACTGTATTTAAAACTGAAAACAATTCTGTGGAGTAACTACTTCCAATCCTTACAATACCATAGTTATCTCTCTTTGCTTTATGAAATAGATTTTCTATTTGTTGTCTGAAATCTTTACAAATGTCTTTAAACCATAAACTTTTCAGAGGTAAAAAGCATGGAGATAAAGCTTTTTGATGATAAACACTGAATTACACAAGCATCAATGTAATTGCTTATTTTGTCCATTTGGAACACTGTATGAAATATAAAAAAAGCTAACATACTTCTTGTTTTATTCTAATACTTCATGCTAATCAATATCCAAATACAAGAAACTGTAAAGCTACTGATCAAAACTCAAATGACCAAAAAGCCACTGAGATATTTTGTTAGATTAAGAGCCTAGTAATACATTTTTGAACTAGATGTTTGTTCTATTTTTATACAATATTTCACATTTTATGTATATATAGCAAAAGCCTCTTCTGCCTTTCACTCTTCCATTTCACATTCAAAAGGATGGTCCTATTAATTCTTCTTCCAACCTGCAAATACATTCATTTTAATGAGAGGAATTGTAAGCCCAATGGGAGGTACTGAAATAAAAGCTATTTTTCTTCAGTGAAGCAAATATTTAAAGAAGTGATTCTACAACTATGTCTGGGGGTAAGAGGTACACAGGGCTTAAATTTCTGCATCATTCCACTCCTCTTCTTTTTTAAAAGTCTAACTAATAAATTCAACTGTTTAAAGGAAGAATCAAAAGAAATTTACAGAAAGCTTATAAAACTGTCTGGGCTTTTCTTTGGCTGTTAAGCAAGAGCCATTGCACAGGTAAATGTTTAGTTTCTCTTTACGTCCATTTGCAAAGAGCATCACCTGAAGGGTGACACAGAATAATAAGATCACAGCATGAAGACTAGGTGCACACAGAGCCCTTACCAGTCATAGAGTGAGTTCAAGTCCCATGGCCTTTGGAGATCAGTCTAAATGATCTGCCATCCTTGCTAAAAGGAGGCAAAAGAGCAAGAATAACTATGAAAATCAGAAAGAAAAGCAAGTTAAGCAGATGGCAGAAAAGCAGGTATTAGAAAAGGCCATCGGAATAAGAGGACCGCCAGTACTGCCTATCAGGTACTTAATACTGTCACTAGGCATGGAAGAAGTTGGGTCAAATGAAACACAGGCAGGGAATTTGAAACATAAGATCTGGGGGTTCTTGGAATATTCGGAGCAGATAGAATTCATGAATTCATTCAACATATTATTGCACTGAGTATTGAGATGACAAAGATAACACACATGTGGCTTTATATCTCAAAGAACTATCAGTGAATTAAGAAAGTCAGCTCAGTGAAGGGATATATTTAAAGTACAGCCCAATAATACCTATGATGAAAGAAGGTACAAGATGCTGTGAGAACCAAACCAAAGCAAACTGAGATTATGGAAAGTTCTTGTTAAAGCCTCAAGATGTCCTAAAGTACAAAATACTATTTTCTTTATGATACATGATTACTTGTTTCCTCTACAAAATATTGTGCTGGAATTTTGTCAGACCATAAAGAGGCTTAAGGCCAGGACAGTCTAGGCTGAGGAAACCAATGTGAAGACATAAAGTTGAAAATATGTGCAGATCATATGGGGTCCCAGAGAGATTCTGCTGTGTCTGGATACAGGATGGGCCTAACCAAAGAAGCTGAAGAGATTATTAGGACTAGGTTGTGAAAGGTTTGGCTCCCCAGGGGGGCTTAGTTGGTAAAGAATCTGCCTATTATGTGGGGATACCCAGGTTCAATCCCTGAGTTGGGAAGATCCCCTGGAGAAGGAAATGCCAACCCACTCCATTATTCTTGCCTGGAGAATGCCATGGAATTCCAGAGGAACCTGGTGGGCTACACTCCATGGGGTCACAAAGAATTGGACATGACTGACTGACTATCACTTCATGGAAGGTTTGGTGCACCAGGCCCCATAGCTTGTATTTTATTCTGTAGACTATGGGGAAACATTGAGGAGGGATATGATTAGATTTGGTTTCAGAGCAACTCTTCTGGAAGCCTCAGGAAGAACAGAGAGAGGAGGAAGGAGATGAACCACAGAGTGATATGTTCAGAGGCAGCTTCATGGAAAAGACTTGAGAGCTTAAACCAAAGCGATGACAGAGAGGCTAAGAATGAGAGGATAGACTCACAATGTTTAGAAGACTGAATCAATAGGGCTTGGTAATGGATAGTGTAAGGGAAAGACTGAGGCTAGTGTGACTACTGGATTTCTTATTAGGATATGTCATTCCCTACTTAGAATATACATAAGGAGGAGCATGCTGGAAGGGAGGATAATAAAAGATTGATTTAGAAGTCCCTATAGAGTATTCAAAGGAGAAGGCAATGGCACCCCACTCCAGTACTCTTGCCTGAAAAATCCCATAAACAGAGGAGCCTGGTGGGCTGCAGTCCATGGGTTCGCTAAGAGTTGGACATGACTGAGCGACTTCACTTTCACTTTTCACTTTCATGCATTGGAGAAGGAAATGGCAACCCACTCCAGTATTCTTGCCTGGAGAATCTCAGGGATGTGGGAGCCTGGTGGGCTGCCGTCTATGGGGTCGCACAGAGTCGGACATGACTGAAGCGACTTAGCAGCAGCAGCGGCAAAAAGTATTCAAAAAGGTCTGGTATTGAACGTATGGATATGGAGACTCAGATTCCAGAGAAGCAGTCTAGGTTAGAGATAAAAAATTGGGTGGTATTTTAAGCACTGGATTTGTGAGGAGACATGAAGGAGAACATGAACGCAAGAAGAGCAGAGAGCCTTTTATTAAGTCAAGCAAAACGAGAGCATTTGAGGGCAGGTACTTGTGTCTAGCGTGCCTGGATACAGGTATGTTGTGAGGCCATCTTGACTCAAAAAGGCATGAAAGGGCTGATCACAGAGTTACCATGATTCAGCCAATCCCATTCCTAGAAATATATTCAAGAAACATAAAAACATAGCCTCACACACACACAAAGTTGCACATCAATGTTCATAGCAGCATTATTCATAACAGCCAAGAAGTTGAACCAACTCAGCTGAACTGACAAAAGAATAAGTAAAATGTGGTGTTTCCAAACAATGAAATAGTAAAGAAATGAAGTAATGATACAGGTTATAACTCTGGATGAACTTAAAACCATCATGCCAAGTGAAAGAAGCCAGCTACTTATTACATGATTCCAGTTCTATGACATGCCCAGAACATGCAAACCTATAGAAAGCAGCTTCTTCATTGCCCAGGGCTGGGAGAATGAGACCTGAAAAGTGCAGGGTTTCTTTCCGACATGATGAAAATATTCTAAAATTGACTGTGATAATGGTTGCACAATTCTATGATGATACTAAAACTCATTGAATTGTTCATTTTAAATGAGTGAATTGGATGGTATATGAATTATATCTCAATAATGCTGTTAAAAGATACTATGAAAGGACAGTTGAAAGCATAGATAAGATGAATGTAAGCACAAAGGCTTAAAAGTTATTAAAAATCTCTCCAGAAGTTTATCTAAAGAAAAGTAATCTTCCATCCATTGCAATAGGCATTATAAGACACGAGTGATGGGTCAGTATGAGTGATAGGTCAGTATTGGAGTCAAGGAACAAAGGGGTCAAATCAATTTAATTCCCCACCTGCTCGGTGAAAGCAAAGGTCAAAGGGTAGGTGGACTACTTAAAAATGCATACAAATAATCGAGTAACATTTTCAAAACAATTTATTTCACATGTAAATATAAAATGTTTCAGAACACTACAGTCTTTGCATTTTTGTAAGTGTTAATTTCTGTGGAGAAAATCCACACTAGGAGTCTATTCATTGTTTAGGCTCCCACAGGCTCCCCATTTCCTTCACTGCAGTAAGGGTTGATGTACGGAAGGGAGAAAAACAGATATTTCCAGTTAGGCCTAGTTTACAAATTTAGTTCTCAAGATTTCTGTAAGGAAATGACAAACACTTCACAGAATAGCCACTTGGGGAAGGTGGGAACCTTCTTTCCTCTTTTTTTTTTTTTTTTTTTCCTTCTTCCCTCTTTTCTTCCAGTAAGGTGGAGTCATTGGCTCAGTCTGGTTGCTCCTCCCCAAAGGGCCTTTCTCTTCACATAATTTTAGACATAATTTTAGAAGAATGACTAATGTCCCTAAGTGATTTCCTATATATATTAAAAATAATTTACAGGTGTATCAAATGCATTCTTGCTCTGTTCTTAAAAAAAAAAAAAAAAAAGGCTGAACACTTGCTGTGTGCAGACATTGTTAAGTTCTGTAAATTCATTTACTACAAATGCACACTCTCTTAATCCTGTAAGGTAGTTACTCTTACTATCTTCAATCTGCAGATAAAAAAATGAAAGAAGCTTGGTGAAGCAACGTGTCCAAGAATTTCCACAAGGATTTCTCCACATTAAACGCAATAAATATGTTACACTATTTGTTCTTTTACTTTCTAATGTTGGCTGAAAGTTTCCCAATGAAATAGTGAAAGATGCAAAGGCTCAGAGTCAAGGAGACCTGTATTTAAATCCTAAACTCTCAAGAATCACAGTTAACTCAAGACTGAGAGATTTCACTTTCACTTTTCACTTTCATGCATTGGAGAAGGAAAGGGCAACCCTCTCCAGTGTTCTTGCCTGGAGAATCCCAGGGATGGGGAGCCTGGTGGGCTGCCGTCTGTGGGGTCGCACAGAGTCGGACACAACTGAAGCGACTTAGCAGCAGCAGCAGCACAGGTGTTATGATACAAGTGAAAAGAATACAATCAAAACCTTCCATAGAGAGCAGAAAAGTAATATTATTTCATTTTCAATCTACTTGAATCATAAATGATTCCAGAAGTTTACCATTATTTTGGAAGGAAACATATCAATAATTCCAGAGGTGTTAAGGCATTTTTTAGGGTATTATTACAGATATGTATTTGCTATAATCTTAGGATGTTAAACTTTTCCTCAAAGAGATGATAAGGGCATCCCAATTATGGCATCTAGTTCTTATTAAAGGCCATGTTGAAGATTTTACCAGTCATATTACATATCATTCCTGATTTGTTCTTAAATGAAGAGCTCTTCAATTTGTTCAGCAAGTAACTCCAAAATAGGAGCTTGATAATGAGAAGGTAAAGTGTAAAAGATTTTGAAAGCGATGGATGAGTGGGCCAGTACATGCTCAGCAATGATGAATGACAGAGTAAAGATGAGGGCACAAGTTTATTAATCTAGAAACATTATTTAAGGCACATCTCTTTGGCACTGTACTATTATATAAGAAATATTCTTCACAATCTAAATTCTAGACTCATTGATTTCCCTTAGGGAAAAAAAATCACATGGACTGATCTACCTATAATGAATAAAGATACTGAAGAAGGAATTCATAGGGCCTGGACCTCAGCTTAGGCCTGTTCATGCTGATTATGCTTGGCCACCTCTCCAATGGACTCTGGACTCTGTGTTTAGTGCCTATGGAAACTACAATAGAAGGATAAGACCCCTCTGGACAGGGGAATCTTGAAGATCACATCCAGGTTACTCATCGCCTAAAGAAAACATATTTGAATCACCCCTGTCTCTGGACAGATCATAAATTCTTTCTGTATCTATCGGAGTGTAACCATAGGCTTATTGATTATTAACTGTTTGAACACCTAACACTTGGATGATGGGGTTATTGTGATTGTATTTACCCTTCCTTTGTTTTATGTAAGTCTCAAGGAAATTGGGACGGTGGGTTCGGACACATACACATGGGGTATAAAAGATTTTCACAAATGCTGGTTGGGGTCCTTGGCTAAGAGGAGACTCTGCCTTGGGCCCACTGGTGTAATAAACTGCACTCCACTATCTGCATTGTCCTTCTGAGTGAGTTTGTTTCCCGGAACGTGTGGCTATAAGAGTATGAAAAGTGATTATCTTTTCAAAGTATAATTAGGCTTGTAGAGCAATGGCAGTGAAATGCATTTAGTTGTGGGTATAACCAGTCTACTCTCTTCACTGAACCTGGGCAAGGTGATCTGACTGAAACGTAGCCAGAAAACCCCAGAATCCTCTAGAAAAGACTACTAAACTGCACTATCACTTAGAGCATGTAACTCCTTGTACACATGCTTGCCTCATTTTCTTAGCATTAGTCACTCAGTCGTGTCTGACCTTTTGCGACCCTGTGGAATGTAGCCCATCAGGCTCCCCTGTCCACTGGATTCTCCAGGCAAGAAGACTGAAGTGGGTAGCCATTCCCTTCTCCAGGTGATATTCCCACAGGGATCAAACCCACATCTCCCGCATTGCAGGCAGATACTTTAATGTCTGAGCCACCAGTGATGCAGTTTCTTAAGGACCAGGCCAATCCTGCTGATGGAATACAGAACATAATTGAGCTTTATTTTCACTGTAGGTTTGACAATGAATCAGATGATTCCCACCCACATCAGGGAAATGAAACTACTTTGAGTAAATAGATTCAAATGCTAATTTTACCCAGAAATGTCCTCACAGACACAGTCCAAAGTTTAATCTGGGCATCCCTTGACTCAGTCAAGTTAACACATAAAATTAGCCACAATGACAGTACCATAGGGATCCATCAGCATACAACAAAGAATTAGCTTCCCTCTTGATGCCTTTAGTGTAGTTAAGAAAATAATATATGACCATGTCATTTTCATCCAAAATGGGACACTTGTGAGAGTGAAAGGAGGTTCTGTTAATAATTAAGCTAGGACAAAACTATCTGGGGCAGATTAGAATATATATTCATATATTTATTCTTTATATAAGGAAATAAGTATAACAGTTTTATGCAAAAGATGACAAGAGGAGGGGGACAATCCTTAGAAAAACTCTTTTTTGCATGGATCTTTTTAAACTTTGCTTCCCTCCCACCGTGTGAAGTTTGGGCAGATCCTATAACTTTTCCTGTCTTCTTTAGTTACCAGGAAAGTTCACTTCGGTAATCTATAGTGCAGTCACTGATTCTCCACATTTCATTTCCCTTGGTAGCGGTTCTCAGCTAGGAGATAAGTATGAAAGGGGAAGGGTATTCTGCCCTCAGGGAATATTTGGCACTGTCTGGAGACATTTTTAGCTGTCACAACTGGGTAATGTGGATACTACTAGCATCATGAGTAGATGCCAGTGCTGATGTTATGGGATCAATGCACAGGATAGCCCCCACAATAAAGAATTCTCTGTCCTAAAATTTCAATAATGCTGAAGTTGAGAAATTGTACCTTAAGAAAACTGCTGTCTTCTTGTTGGAGTTTGAGACCTGGAAATATGCAAAGACAACGAGAGGGGAGGGGATTAAGATCCTTCCTTCTGTCTTAGATTCATTTCCCTACCACTCCTATCAGTAGTTTCTGGTCCTCATATTTGGGCTCGGGGAATAAGGGATTGAGGATAAAAGCATATTCTTAAGAGTTGTTACAGTGATAATTTGGAACTTGTCTCTTTTGGATGTGGTGGACACACAATTGCTCTGGGTGTTTGTGTGGGTGCTGGTATTTTAGACAAGGTGGGGAGAGTTAGTAGTGGGCAACATTGCTTAAGGTCTAAACATTAGGACATGTTAAGTTAAAAGAAAAAGACATGTTTAATGACCTCAGTTGGAGCTGTGTAAAGGGTGAAAGTGTAAGCAGAGGCCAGATTAACAAATGAGTGAGAAAATATAGGCACAGTGACTGTATAGCCTCATTTTTCTTAACAATTTGCTCAAAAGCACAGAGGAGAAGGAAAGGTCTTAGGTCTTATGTGGGGAAAGACGGGAATAAGTTTAAGTGGACATAGGCAAAGAAAGGAGACTAAGGGGATAGAGAGAGAGACAGGCTGAATTTTGGTAAAGCATGATCCTTGAGTAAATAGGAGGAAGTGAAGGAGGAAACAGTCAGAGCTGGACTCCATCTTAGGCCGGGCTGCCAACATCAGGCTACACGCATGGTCACCCTCCCAGTGGACTCTGAACTTTGTGCCCGGTGTCTATAGAAGTGGCATACCAGTGGGAAACCAGACCCCCCGATTAAAGAGCCTTAGGACTTGGACTTGGACTCTCTGTTGCCTAAAAGAATATGCTAATTACCTCTGTAACAGAACAAAGTCGTAAATTCCATTATGTTTATCGGGATATGACCACAGTCCTACTGATAAATGTCCACTGTTTATCTAGTCTTGTGACACACGAATCATAGGTTAACTTTGATCGTATCTCTCTTTTACCTTGTCCAGACTAGTTTCAAGGAATCTGGGGAGGTGGGTTTGAGCAAGTACACTTAGGGTATATAAGGTTTTCACAAAAACTGGTCAGGGTCCTTGGCTAAGAGGAGACTCTGCCTTGGGCCCGGCGGTGTAATAAACTGCACTCCACTATCTGCATTGTCCTTCTGAGTGAGTTTGTTTCCCGGAATGCGTGGCTACAACAGAAGGAACAGTATCCAGGTGCATGTGTGTTGGACCAGGGGATAGTGGGTCTCTTTCAGTTCTTTTTATGACTTTGACCAGAACTAGTTTGGATCTGTATCATTTATAACTTGAGATCGGTTGTTTCTGGACTTAAGTCAACAAGACAGCTCCCTACATGATAATCTGATAAGGAAAGGGCCTGAAATTTTGTCAGTAGTTGGTGTTTTGAGACTTGTTCTTTTGCAGCTTTGCCTTCTAAAGACTATCAAAATGGAAATAAGTTACCTGAAAAGTCATGATATGCAAATCCATTAATGTATTTGCAAGAATGACTTTATCAATTCCCTAACTCAGGGCTGGGCCAAGACAAGTTCACTACAAGTGTGAGTGTGTGCACACAGGCACAAGCCCAGAGTTCTGTGAAAGAGGATGATAACATAGTGATGGAAACAAAGTCTGGACAATGAAACAATGCCTGAGAGGACTGCATCAGGGACCATGTAAAAATGCTAAGAGAGACTTTCCTGATGGTCCAGTGGTTAAGACTCTACACTTCGAAGGTAAGGGGTGTGGATTAGACCCCAGGTCAGGGAACTAAGATCCCACATGCCATGTGGTGAGACCAAAAAAATAAATAAATAATGTATAAAAATGCCAAGAACCTAGAGAGAGAATAAAAAATCACCTTCAGAGACCATTGCAATAGGAAGTGCAGTCTCTTACCCCTTAGCAAGTTTACCCCAGATGGCTCTCACAGATCCTACGGTTCTGCAGGGAAGAAGTCAAAGTCCTGAGATCCATCAGATTCTGTGGTGGCACATCTCATCTCTTACTTCCTAGAAAGCAAGGTTGGCTCAGGGTGTGGCTGGCTTCTTCTAGAGGTCATCAGGATCTTCCATATGCCATCTAAACACTTGACTGGCTATCTAAGCAGAGATCATAGCCCACCTCAGGTCCCTGACTGTGCCTGAGGTCTCTTGGACACTCAGACACTTAAACCTGGAGACCAAATACTTCCACTGTACCCACTCTCCAACCCCTGCCATCCCATTGCTATAACACCATCTGTCCTCTCCTATATGCTCGCCACGTATTGCTCGCCACATATTGCTGTCCTCATGTGTTCGGGGTGGGGGCTTCTCACTCCTTGTGTTTTGAATCCAGTAAAAGCGGGGTAGAACCAAGTGTCATAGTCAGCTCAGGCTGCTATAACAAAATACCATAGACTGGATGGCTTAAACAACAGAAATTTATTGTCTTACAGTTCTGGAGGTAGCAAGTGCAAAATCAAGATGCCCACTGATTTGGTTTCTGGTGAGAGCTCTCTTTCTGGCTTCCAGATGGCCCCCTTTGGACTATGTCCTTACTTGGCCTTCCCTTGGTGCATGTAGAACAAGAGATCTCTCTCTTTCTCTTCATATAAGGCCACCAATTCTACCGGATTAGGACTGCACCCTATGGCTTCACTTAACATTATCTTCTAAAGGCCCGATTGTCAAATACAGTCACAATGAGGAGTAGAGCTTTAATGTATGAATAGGGTAGGGGGACAGAAACACAATTTGGTCCATAACACCAAGGAAATCTGCATTTTCAGCCAGCATCCTAGGTGAGTCTGAGGCAAGTAGTCTAAGAACCTGGCTTTGAGAGGTCCTGCTTTAGAACCTATTCCCACACATGATTCCTAAAAGGAAAACAAACTTGTCACTGATTACAACTCTAAGACATGTTCTATAACACCATATGTGAAAGTGAAAGTACTAGTCACTCAGTCATGTCTGACTCTTTTTGACCCCATGGATTGTAGCCTGCCAGGCTCCTCTGCCCATGGAATTCTCTAGGCAAGAATTCTGAAGTGGGTTACCATTCCCTTCTCCAGGAGATCTTCCTGACCCAGGGATTGAACCCAGGTCTCATGCATGGCAGGCATGTTCTTTACTGTCTGAGCACCAGGGAAGCCCCATGACACCACATACATAACAGCAATTGCCCGACTCTGCTGGTAAGACTATTACACATTACCTAGTGCAGATGGAAATGGCAACCCACTCCGGTGTTCTTGCCTGGAGAATCCCAGGGACGGCGGAGCCTGTTGGGCTGCTGTCTATGGGGTCGCACAGAGTTGGACATGACTGAAGCGACTTAGCAGCAGTGCAGATGAGGAAACTGAAGCCTATGATGCTGAGTAATTTAAAAATGTTTTCCTTGAGTAGTACATTTAGATAACCTTTGATAAGCCCTGAGGTGTGGCAACATATTTAAAAAGTTACTAAATAAGACAAACACATTTCCAAACATTTACTTTAAAGAAAAATTACAGTAGCAGAAACCGTTGCTAATTAAATGCAAATAGTTGGTTAATATGCAATGCAATTATCTCTTACTCAAGGAATTACATATGGAATATTGCATGCACCATTTCCTTCTTAAAGGAAAATAAATTCTCTTAAATCCACCATAAAATTACCCAACAGAAATGGTCCAAACCTTTCACCAGTAGGCTGGAAGCCAGCTGACATACTTTCATCCACACCACACAACCATCCACCTTAGATACTCTGCACAATGTGCTCTTTATCACGAATGTTTGTATCACCCAATTAACAATGTCATTGTATGTTTTCTTCTCTCTGAATGTATTACCAAGCAAATAATTTAACACATGAATGTATCTTCTGTTATTTTTTCAGAAAAGACTGAATGTGCTTTGGTAGCCTTCAAAGCTAAGGAGCATTGCATATTGGAATGATGTGTGCAATTGGGCAGCCCAGCAGTGCCTGGATGCAGTGAGTAATGAAAAGTATTTTGAAGTACTGAGCTTGCCACTACAACGTGAAATCGAAAAATTTCTAGCAAGAAATATATTTCTATGAAAAAAAAGGTTTGTTAATAGCTTTTTTTCCCAATTGCCCACCTAGTTTAAAAGCACACAAAAGGTTTACTCAAAGGGGAATGGAGGGCATAAAAGGAATATACATTATCATCTTTTTCTATCATATCATTCATGATACTCCAGCTCAGGAAAATCTGAGAAAAAATATATAAAGTACATGAATTCCAACAAAAGCACAAATAATAATAATTATTTTTACTTAGGTCCTTCATCTGACACACCACTTAGATCCTATGTCTCTTTTCTCAATAGCTGCAGGTGGCTCTTAGGCACGACGGTGGTCTTTTAAACCACCAAATGATTTTCAAAGTCAGATCCTGGACCACTACTCTTTGCTCTTTGTAAGCCGTTAGTTGCTCACTCACGTCTGACTCTGCGACCCCATGGACTACAGCCTATCAGGCCCTTCTGTCCATGGAATTCTCCAGGCAAAAATATTGAAGTAAGTTGCCTTTCCCTTCTCTCGGGGATCTTCCTGACCCAGGGTTCAAACCTGGGTGTTCTGAACTGCAGGTAGATTCTTTACCATCTGAGCCACCAAAAAAGCCCACTATTAGGCTCCACAAATATTTGAACATCAGTCCAGGAAGCTTGTCCTCAATGGAGAAAACAGTCCTTATCTCTGGTCTCCTTTTCTCTTCCCTCTCTCATTCACAGAGAAGAATGAGCCATTCTATCAATTTTCACTTTTCTCTGGGGTCCAGTTGCCTTTTAGACTTCTACCTGGTGACACTGCAAAGCTCTGACTTACTACACCACACACACACATATCCTATTTTTCTATATTCAAAAGTGCAGTTTTCTCATCATTTTAATATCTCTGAAATCAGGGTAGCCTTTGGGGGCAATGGCAAATTGCTCTAATACTGCTTTCCTCATATTTCCCTCTGTGAGATTAGAACTGTTCCTTTTTCTATCCTTCCCTTTCTGAACCGCTGGACTATAAACTTGGAAGTTGTATGCCAAGCAAACCCACTGCTGGAATGGGCAGATTTCTTCACACCATTGCTGGGTTTTGGTATCTGCCAGCTAAGTTGTGTGAATGATTGTAGAGTTAGACTCTTTGGGACCCCCTGGACTGTAGCCCACCAGACTCTTTTGTCCAGGAGTGGGTTGCCACTTACTCCTCCAGGGGATCTTCCTGACCCAAGTATCAAAATCCATGTCTCCAGTGTCTACTGCATTGCAGGCAGATTCTTTACCTGCTGAGCCATCGTGGAAGCCAAAGACTCTTCTTTGTTTTAAGTTCAGTAAAGCTCAATCACAAAACTTACCTGGCACATGCCTTCTAAAGAGCTGTTTCAGTGCATAGAAAATAAAGTGATAATAAAAGCTTAGTTTACTTGGTTATTTTGGGTTTTTTTGTGATACCTAAAATAATGACATATCCTACCTTTAATGACACTTATTTCTGATTAAAAAATAGGTGGTAGTGGCAAATTTTATACATGGCAGGCAAGTCGAATCCTTGGGAAGGGTGTAGCAAAGGCTGTTTTGGCCCTTTTAAATGGGCTGTGACACACATTAAAAATTTTAAGATCATTAAGTTTAATGTTTTGTTTTACCTCTGCTGGTATAGTACCCGAGGGCTCCCACAGAAGCTTCACTGGCCTTGATCTCATTTGTGGGGTGTTGTCTTCATAGCTAGTAATCCCATCATGCCACTTCTGTATTCATTAATGCTGCCCTCACAGAAAAGGAAACCTTCCCTTTCCACCAGCAGCAGCTCTTCCACTGCTGATGCTGTCTCTTTTTTCAGTTCTCGCTCTCACTCTCTTGATAAAACTGAGCTTATCTCTTCAGAGCTAGGTTAGAGGACATTTTGAGGGGCAGCATCCAGAGTCACACCAAAATATCTGTCAATTCTAAAAATTGACATGCTTTTTAAGATAAAGAGCAGGCATCTATTTTATCCCAGGATGAGCTCCTTGCCTTTTTTGAAAACTCCTATCAAGAAGAATCCTACAGCCAGAGGGTCAGACCCTAAGTCTTTTCATCTGTCTTCCCAAAAGATGTGTGAGGTCCACAGGCTAAGAAACCTCCTTAAATACTTATCTCAGAAGTAGATGAGCAGATAGGTCTTATGAGTATCTGCCACACACCGCTTGTCTGTCTTCTCCTCTAGGCTATAAGCTTCTGAAAGGGAGAGTATGTTGCATTTCATTTAAAACCTTCTTAATAGGTACTAGTACATAGTACTCTGGGCTTCCCTAGTGACTCAGTCAGTAAAGAATCCTCCTGCAATGCGGGAGACCCAAGTTCAATCCACGGGTCAGCAAGATCCCCTGGAGAAGGAAATGGCAACCCACTCCAGTATTCTTGCCTGGAAATCCTGTGGACAGGAGCCTGGCGGGCTACAGTTCCTGGGGTCACAAGAGTCATACACGACTTAGTGACTAAACACCACAGACAGTACTACGTAGTAAAGTTCTCATACCCAGGTGACTCTAAATACTGTCTACTGAACATATTAACAAATGACTATAGTTAATGGTCACTAAAGCATAGAATATTAGAGTTAGAAGTGATATGAAAGATAATTTAACACAAAAATGTTATGGAATACATCAGGAGATTATATTCTAGAAGTTAGACAACTCTCTCATAATCACATAGCTAATATGTGACAGAACCACAAAGACTCAGGCTGGGTCTACTGATGACAGTTAATCAGTTCTTTCCCCTTTAAAACAGTAAGGGCTGCTACACTGAAACTCACAATTTTAATAAGCTTTTCCTATAAAAAAGGATATTAAATCAACGCATGTATTACTCCCTCATCCTGCAGTAATATGGACCAGGAACTGAAAGACCCCCAGTTTTCTTTCTCCAACCATTAGAAGCAAATAATGAGTTTAAGTCTTTATAGACCTCTTATTTTTGCATCACTGCTATAACAAAGAAAACATGTATATTTTAAAATTAGACTTGGTCCAAGCAGCAAACAGGACACACACAACTAGAGGGAGATTAAAATTTATCTCAGTCCCACATCTCTTAGAGAGTTACAGTTGCTAGCTCCAATATTTCCAGCCAGAAGAGAAAAAGAATGAGATGATAATACCCAGGTACCATCCATTGTTAGAGATCCTTAACAGTTTTTCAATGGGATTCACTGGCAGTGATTCTAGAATGTGGATGCTAAATACTAGCTTTTATAATAGACATTTATAGATTCTCACCATCAACTTCTAAATAGCATTGCCATCACTTTCTTATAAGTGCAAATAGTAAAACTACAAGTAATGAGAGCCACAATTTTCAATCATTTTACAATCTGTGGAAAACAATGTTTTCACCTCTACACAAAAACATTTCCTTCCTGAGGTTCCATATAGCAAAGAATTAAAATAAAATTGCTGACGGTGACCTATTCTATAGCTGACTGCTATTCACATAGTGGGAAATCGTCGAAATGTAACTCTGCATCTTTGTCCCATATTCACTTGATTTCTCCTTAAGGCACTAGTTGAATTTATCTGACAGTAAGTCTTGATTTGGGGAGGAGAGGGTAGGAAGGCTGAACATGACGTTGCTAATATAAAGTCGGAGCCATCTCTCAAGCTGCATAAGACACTGATTTCCTTGCAAAATAAAATGCACAAAGGCATATCAGGATCATTCATTTCAACTTCATTACTGGTAATTGATCACACTGCCCAGAGGAAATCAGTCCATTTGTTTTTCATGAGCCAGACTGGACAGAGGTCACCATTCACATCTCTCCTCTATAATGAACTAATTATCAAAACAATAGGCACTTAATGAAAGGCGGTCAAGGAAACATGTCTGTCCTCATTCTTTTGAACTTTCAAAACTGTACAGATATATGGAGCTCAGATCATTTTCTCTACTAAATCCTCTACTAAATCTATTTAAACAAACTTGCTTCTTCCCTTCATCCTAATTTTCCTCCTGAAATTGATCGTACAGTTCTTGATCTCACTCTCCCCAATACAACAGATGCCCACGCCAAACATGAAAAGAAGTATCCACCTCCTCAGAAATGTTCTAAGAGAGCCACACTCTAATTGGCTTGTATGCCTCGCAAAGAAAACACCAGCACACGTATAAACAGACTGACAGGTTGCCTGATTCCACTGTGAGGAGGCTCACAAGTCTGTGTTCAGTGAGCTTCCAGAACGTCCTCCGGCAATGCTCATTAGCAAAACACAGCTGATACCTCTCCAAAGGTAATTGGTTGGGGGTAGGGTGAGAGGAAAAGGGCATATCCTTTCTCTCGCTGGATCCAAAAGGCCAAAGACTAAAATCCTATGTATACCTCAACTCTTCAACGCTAAAATACTCAGAATCATTAAACAACAACGACAAAAAAAAAAAAAAAAAAAGAAAAACAACAACAAGCAAACCAAATAACCCAGAAACTTCTCTCCACGAAGAAGTTTGGCAATCTGGTTCACACCCCTTCAGCTAAAGTTTCAGATCTCATTTCCTGACTTGAACCCTGGGAAAGATAAGGGCCAACACATATTGGCACTAATCAAGGTACTGACAGCAGATATTAATCCATAGTCAATAATGGCCTTTTCTGACAGATTTTAATACACTGACTACTCACAGACTATACAGTCTTAATATACTATTACCCTATCCTCCAAAAGTTGTGATTTGTTTAGTTACAACCACTTTAAAATGAATCCAGTATATATTGCAATATGTTCAGAAGCAGCTTTTGGCACCAGGGAGTGTAGAATTATTCCCTCCCAGCTATTCAGTTTTGCTGAGAGCAGATAATAATTGTGTAGACCTCCACCATACATAACCCTGGCGGGGGCCGGGGGGAAAACACTTTTCCAAGTGAAAAATTTTGAAAAAAGTATTTAGTGAAAAATTTTCTGAAAATGGCAGCAGCCACAACCAAGCAGAGAATACTTAAAATAACAAATCTGAGTTTTGTCAGGAAGGATGTGAGGATGGAGAAAAAGAAAAACGTACATCTCTCCACATACATGCATATATATGAGATTTAAAAGCTAATGTTGCATATGGCGATTCTCTGAACTTCTATGTGAATTGCTAAAAATTTTATTTCCTTTTGTAGGAATACATTAAAGATTATAAAATGTCCTCTAGGAAGAGAAAGAGAGTATGTATTAGATGGTTCTTTACTTAGCTCGCCTCTTCCCTCCCCCTTCCCACACTGTGACTACCAAGGTTACAAATAAGTCCACAGAAATGTCAAGAAGCAGGCGAGAAGTCTGTACCACATATCCCCAGAGGTACGCAGCAGGCTCATCACTCACAGCTGTGACTTCTCACTCTGATCTCCTTGCTAGGAAACTTTGATAAACACTTAACTCTCATGTACCCTAGTTTTCATATTTTATAAATAAATTTCCCCCCAAATGGATACATGTATATGTATGGCTGAGTCCCTTTGCTGCTCGCCTGAAACTACTACAATATTGTTAATCTGCTATACCCCAATACAAAATAAAAAGTTTAACGTTTGAAAAAAAAAATTCCCCCATTTTTCTTCACAGAAAATAACAACTTCTAAAAAAATCATATAAACTGTGGCATAAAGATCACAGGACAAATTACCTAAGAGCTGCGGCCTCAGAGAAAGTCCCTGGGCCTTATAAGAAGATGTGGTTGAAGAGGAAAAGAGAAAAAGGAGTACTTTCTTCTACAACTGTAAAGGGATTCATTAAGGTGAATTAAAATATGGCAGAGAGAAAACAAGAGCAGTCTATAAACTCCCTATGCAATAAGACAGTTAGTACTGACAAGATCTAATCTCCTCCACTAATCATCATATACAGCTTTTTTTTGAGATGTTTTTAGAAAGAGATTTAAATAACGTATGAAAATATTCTCATACTGATGCTGGTGACTGTATATACATCTTTATACACTCCGGGAGTTGACGATGGTCAGGGAGGCCTGGTGTGCTGCAGTCCATGGGGTCGCTAAGAGTCGGACACGACTGAGCAACTGAACTGAACTGATACACTCTAATGCCACAGCAATCTCCACTAGGTCTGTGACTTTGCAAGAGCTGCTTCCTACCACTTCTTCCTTCTGTGGCATTCCCTCTAATGGCCAAGCAGGTTGGGCCAGAAGGAAAAGACTTCAAGGGAAAGCCACCATCTTAGTGTACTCCTCAAGAGTCCAGACAAGAGGCCCGCAGTGCCACTGAGGGGGAAGTCAGGCTGGTGGAAACACTTCATGTGTTGCCAACAAGATGATTTGCAGTTATACTGATTATTACTGGCCCAGATAAAATTAGCTTATTTTAGCATCTCTGCTGCTAAGTCGCTTCAGTCATGTCCGACTCTGTGCGACCCCATAGAAGGCAGCTCACCAGGCTCCCCCATCCCTGGGATTCTCCAGGAAGGAACACTGGAGTGGGTCGCCATTTCCTTCTCTAAAGCATGAAAGTGAACAGTGAAAGGGAAGTCGCTCAGCCGTGTCCGACTCTGTGCGATCCCACGGACTATGGCCCACCAGGCTCCTCCGTCCATGGGATTTTCCAGGCAAGAGCATTGGAGTGGGGTGCCATTGCCCTCTCCATTTCCTTTAATTTCTCTGAACCCAGCAGGGTCTCTATAACTATATGCTCTTTTCATTGCATAGCTCCTCTTCTGATTGTTTTTATATATTTCTGTGCTTTTAGGTGACTTTAGGAATGAGGCAAAGCATAAAATCATGTCATCAGCTTGAATTAAGGAATCTCATAAACATAAAACATAAAGATGAGTATCAATAAACCTAAGCTAAATATACCTACAGAAAAGTGATACTAACATATAGCTCTATGCTTCTTAGTAGACAATGCAAAACATGGTATATGACAGATTAGTTGCCATTAATTATGTAATAATTTGCAAGTACCATTTCATTAAGGAAGACATACCTCATCCAGAAAAATATGTTAAGATTAACTTATCATGTGGATGTTTATAGAAAGATGACCCCAAAATAATAATAATTACGATGAGTCAGGTGTTCTCATAGTAGTGGTAGTGGTAGTCTCTCAGTCTCTCAGTCGTGTCCAACTCTTTGCGATCCCATGGAATGCAGTCCACCAGGCTCATGGAATTCTCCAAGCAAGAATACTGGAGTGGGTTCCCATTCCCTTCTCCAGAGGATCTTCCTGACCCAGGTATCAAACGGGGGACGCCTGCGTTGCAGGCAGATTCTTTACCATTTGAGCTATAGGGAAGACCCCACATGATATTAATAAAAGCCCTAGGAATCTTCTTCACGTGAACATATCTTAATCTAACTCTCAGTGGAGTCAACAGCATTATGTTAAAGCAGAGTAAAATCATTTACAGGAGGTCCAAATATATGGCTACTTGGAAGTCTGACTTCACCCAGGCTTGAGAATACAGAAGAACAGAGATTTGGCACCCCTATATTCACATATAGAAGCTATCCTGATAGCAGGCTGCCTACAAGGAAGTATTTATGAGGGAAAGACATCAAACCTTCTGCATGAGGATAAGGTTGTCAACAGAAATCTCCACATAAATTTTCCAGGTGGAGAAATCCAAGATTAGGAGGCCAGAAGGATAGAAGAAATTGTCAGGATCAACATAACCAATTGGCAAGGGTCTGAGCAAGCAAGGGTTGATGCTGAGAAACAAGCAATGCATCAGCAGAAAAACAGGACCGAGAGAGGACACAAATGATGGTTAACCCGAAGGACATTCATTTTATTTACACTCCATAGCATCTCTTAACTGACAAAATGATAGCTAGATTTTTTGGTAACATTCTGGAAAGCGGGTAATTTGAGACTAAAGTCAAAGGGATTGAATGCTTGAAATACATAGTTATTCTGTATTGAAGTATCACATCTTTTTCTACAGAGACCAGATATGTATTTTCTTTTGAAGAGTGGAGTATGGTTTGTGTTCTTACATAGAAAGTGGGAGACTACTCATAAGGCTTTTGAAATGATGATGTTCAAAAATCAGTGTCAGTGTCATTAAACTTATTTTTCCCAGTATGACCTTCCAGAGGTGTTCAGAGTCAAGGAGTGTGGTTTCCACAATGGCCTGGCAGAAGGCATGATGGGTTCATGGGTCTCTGTTTCAGGATCATATGTGCCTGGAGGAAGGAGTGCCATTTTCTTATTATTACAAGTGCTCTAAAAAGCTGGCAGAGTTTTGGGGGCCACAAAGAGAGAGCTGAGTCGGAGTCTAGGCAGAGAGAAGGGTTTGGCAGGAAAAGAGCAAGTGATCCACCTGGGATGGAGAAGCTACAGACAATAAATTCCCAGAAGAGCCAGCAGTAGCTACAGTGCTGCATAATTCATGGCTTGGGAAGGAGGCCATGTTGGTGGGTACTATAATTTGGCATATTCTTAAATGAAAATTGAAACTATGAATAAGGGAGAGCTATTACACTGGAGACTGAACTGTCAAATGAATGCTGTATAGGAATACTGAAATTTCAATCCCAATTGTTAATATTGCATGAGATATATTATAATAGTGATTGGAAGCAAATTATAGAAGCCACTTAACAGTATCTGTTTTACTTGTAACCTACAATAGCAATCATTAACAACAACTGTGATAACAATATGCTAAGAACTGAGAGCATTCAAATCTGGAAGAGACAAAGAAATGAAAAAAAAAAAAAAAAGTTTGTAGAGTGTCTGAAAGCCTGAATAGGCACAGGTGTGATAACCAAAAGTCAGCCCTATCCAAAGAAAAAGTGGTTGATAACTGCTGGGGATGTCAAGGATATTTCAGAAATGTATACAAGATTCTTCAAAAGTTCTATTCAGAAACACATTCCATCTATTCTCAGAACCTGCTGGATGCCAGACTGATGAAAGTGACAATCAAGCAAGAAATTATTCAGGATGAGATATTGACAGACATCTGAAAAAAAACCCATTAGTTCTCAAACTGAATGCAGAAATATTTAGAAAGAAGAACTTTGGAGCAATCAGATATTAGTTCAAGGCTTGCCTCTGTCGTTTAGTAGCATGTTGTTTTGGCAAAGTCACATAATATTGTACAATGTTACAAGTCAAAAGAAGCTGTGGATACATTGAATACTTCTTTACATTTTTAAGATTATTAAAGAATCCAAAGAGTTTCATTCTATGGGTATATGTGTGCTCAGTCCTCAGTCGTGTCTGACTCTTGGAGAACCCACAGACCATAGCCCGCCAGGTTCCTCTGTTCCCGGAATTTTCCAGGCAAGAATATTGGAGAAAGTCACCAGTTCCTACTCCAGGGGATCTTTCCAACCCAGGAATTGAACCCACATGTCCTTGCATTGGCAGGCAGATTCTTTAACACTGTGCCACTTGGAAAGTCCAATATTTACCATACTAGAAATTTAACTTGATATTTAAAAAACATTATTTAGTCTTTATTTAAAAATATAAGAATAATAAGCCCATTACATATTATGACACATGTTAAAAAAACCAAATATATTGTCCAAAAACGTAAGAATAATATCATGTTTATATTGACATTTTGTAAATATCTTGAGTGTTCTGACTTAATAGAAGACAGTTGGATTCTTATATCTGTTTCTTCATTCAATAGGCTGTTTTTGAAAATGGAAGAAAGGCTGTCAATTTACTCCATATATTTGAAAAATTCCTGAAACATAAAAATCAGGTGCAATCTGATTATTGGATATACAGAGAAGAAAAAACCACAGCATCAAACACTACTGTTAGCAGGATTCTCCTCAAGGGAGCTCTGTCGGGTTCAAAGTCAGTGAGTACAATAACAGAAAGGAGCTAGGATACATGATATGAGTAGATTAATTAAAGCATTTTCTGTATTTATTTAAGAGAAGGGACCAGAAAGCCCTTTCTGTTCCTTTGCAGACAGAGGCTAGCGTCCTTTTCCTCACGACTACACCCAGAGAACCACTCTCCGAAGAAAATGGGTCATCTCCCAGAGGACGGTTCTGCATGTGGGTGTCAACATCTGAAAGAACATGGCTTAAGGTCATGTCAAAGCTCTATAACACACGGCAAGAAAGAATATACTGACTCAGAAATAAGATTCACTAAGATTGCTTCTCCCAAAGTAACTCTCTTGACAATGAGAACGTCACAGGACAGTAGACGCTGCCCAACAACACTATTGTGTGGAACCTCCTGTCCGACTGTGCTTTCATTTCTATTTTATATTATTTTATTTTTTTGGCACACCACATGGCTTGCAGGACCTTCGTTTCCTGAACAGGGACTGAACCTGGGGCCCTGGCAGTGAAAGCTTCAAGTCCTAACCACTGGGCCACAAGGGAATCGCCCAGACTGTGCTTTTAGAGTTTTAAATTAGAATCTCACACTCAAGGGCTGTTGGGAACAAAGACCTACAAAACTGCATAATAATCCCATGCAAGCTAACTCTTACTAACTGAACTAGTTCTTTATTCTGAAATCCAAACAGTCAAACAAGGGTCATTAAATATTAGAGGAATATTAAAAGCATGGAAATAAGGAAGCAAAACAAAGAAATAAACTAGTAAATTTGGGATAAAACTGAATCAAATTGGAGAGAAAATATTTCTTCAAAAATATAAGTGTCTTCAGAGAGATACAAGAGGATATTATATATATCCATAATTTAAGAAGAATTTTGCATGACTAGGAAGCTAGTCAAGGGCAAACAAGGTAAGATTTGAAAATTCTTTAGCACAACTAATTAATTACACACTAAATCATCGGTTTTAAAGTTTTTTTGACCAATAAATACATTTACCATTATGACACATTGTTTATATGTATGTATATGTTACATCCAGTCATTATTTCATGTATGATAATTCTATTTATTTCGTCAAAAAGACTTGTGATTTATTGATGTGTTGTGATCAGGATTTTAAAACAGTTGGTTTAATTGTAGAATTAAAAAAAAACAGCTTAAAATCATGGGATTAGTCTGTAGGATAAAAGTTAAGTAAGAACATGTCAAAGAATGAAAAGCAAAGAAATGGATAAAAAGAGTAATAAGTAAGAGTCATAGATAAAAAAATCCAAGAGGCACAATATCCATCTTTTTCTTAAAAAAAAAAAAAAAAAAATATATATATATATATATACACACATACATACATATATAAACTTGAGGCTTCCCAGGTGGCACTAATGGTAAAGACCCCCACCTACCGATGCAGAAGACATAAGAGATGTGGGTTTGATCCCTGGGTCAGGAAGATTCCCTGCAGAAGGACATGCAATCCACTCCAGTATTCTTGCCTGGAGCATCTCATGGAGAGAGAAGCCTGGTGGGCTATAGTCCATGGGGTCAGAAAGAGTTGGACATGACTGAGCACAGCACAGCACATACATATACTTGCTGCTGCTGCTGCTGCTGCTGCTAAGTCGCTTCAGTTGTGTCCGACTCTGTGCGACCCCATAGATGGCAGCCCACCAGGCTCCCCGGTCCCTGGGATTCTCCAGGCAAGAACACTGGAGTGTGTTGGGAGCCGGTTAGAATTAGCGCTCCGCCCATGACAAAGGTCGTGAGGAAGGAGGCTCAATAACGCAAGGGCAAGATTGAGCCTCAGGAGCCCCTTGGAGGTTCTCGAGCATCTACCCCAAAAAAGCCGGAGTCTGCCTACTTTCTGCTTTGTGTTCTCACCTCTGACTTTACAGGGGGCTGTCCGCCACTACCTTTCTCTGAAAAAAAGAGTTAATTTACAGCTCCAGTTAATAATTCCTGAGTGTGACAGTGTTTCAGCCTACAAACTCCTTTTGGAAATCCTCTAGCCTGCCTGAATAGGTTTTTCCGGCCACATGTGATTGTTTAGAGCCTCCCAACTGTGAGAGGCATGAGATGTTCTAAACTTTCTAAACACAGATTCCTTTGAGCAGTTAAAAGATTGATTAGAAATTGTATTGGTGAAGGGTTTTTCACTTGTTGGGCCAATGTTTGCTGCTAAGTCTCCATATCCCTTACCTACTGTGTCCTTGGCAGTGTACTGAAATGTAAGTAGTAGCTTTAATGTTTGTAACCTTGGACCCTTGAGTTAATTCTTTTCTTGTTACAACCCACCACACCTTTGCCCTATAGAAATGCAACTCCAATGCTTTTGGAGGGTGGCGCCTGACTTTAGAATAATCACCTTTAGAGAAAATAAGTTCCTTAAAATGTTAATAGGCCTCTGGGCCAGAAGATGATGTAACTCACCTAAACTTTTGCCCCTTCCCCCATTATCCTCCATGCATAACTTAAGGGATAAAAACTACTTTGAAAAGTAAAGTGTGGGGCCTTGTTCACTGAAGTTTGGTCTCCCCATGTCGTTCTTTCTCTTACCTTCTGGCTGAATTATTCAGCCTCCTCTCTCCACAAAATGTTCTCACTGAATTTCCTTCTCACTGAGCTATCATTTCATCCGCTTTTCTTCACTGAGCTATCTTCACTCAGCTCCTCACTGAGCTATCTTCATTTTCATCACTCTTTATATCTTTAATTAATATTTTAATAAGCAATTGTTTCCTGATCGCCTATGCCGTCTCCCCTTCGAAATCCCTTGATCCACTGGGGCTGGACCACGGCAGGAGTGGGTTGCCATTTCCTTCTCCAATGCATGAAAGTGAAAAGGGAAAGTGAAGTTGCTCAGTCGTGTCCGACTCCTAGCAACCCCATGGACTGCAGCCTACCAGGCTCCTCCATCCATGGGATTTTCCAGAGAAGAGTACTGGAGTAGGGTGCCATTGCCTTCTCTGATACATACACTTACATATGGTTAAAAAACCCACATGTATAGAAGAAAAAAAATGAAAGATTTTTTTTTCTCTATTTTCTAACTTTCAACTCCTACTTACTAATCACTATTATCAGTATTTATAGTTTTTGCGCAACCACTATTAAAATCTTAATGCCCTCAAACCCTTAATTTTAGACAGTATTTATCACCACCCATTATGAAAAACGAGAAGTTCAAAACACCCAAACTTCCTGCCAATCTCTGTAAACTCTTATTATTTTCCATTCTTCTAGGTCTCTTGATTTATTTTTATACATATATATATATATAATTTATTACAATCTAAAAATATGATTTATCTTCATTACTTTCCCCTCTCTTTCATCCTTCATTTTATAAAATTCACTACATTATTATTATTATTACTATATTGTCAAGTTTTATAATATTTGCATTATCCTCTATATTTATTTTGTGCTTTGCCTGTAGATTGATTCTAAAAACTAAAAATAAGCAAACATAATTGAAATGCCGTAACACTTTCAATCATGTTTGCTGATTTTTAGTCTAAAGTGGATAAAGATATGGACAATTTTCAGTCACCCTACACTTTCATAATTACATTGTAATACCATTAAAATGGACTTCCCAGGTTGTGCTAGTGGTAAAGAAGCCTCCTGCCAATGCAGGAGATACCTGAAACAAGGGTTCAATCCCTGGGTCAGGAAGATCCCCTGGAGGAGGGCAGGGCAATCCACTCTAGTATTCTTCCCTGGAGAATCCCATAAACAGAGGAGCCTGGTGGTATGGTCCATAGGATCACAAAGAATCAGATGAGAATTAAACAACTTAGACACAGGCATGTACCGTTAAAATGCCTTTCCTATACCTGAATCTGCATTTTACACATTAAGTTTTAAAGGATGCTTCTGAACCATTCAACAGATCTGGAATACCAATTCTAGGTACCCAACACGGCATCTGGAGTGCCAGAGTAGGACAGGGAAGACTTGCTTTTGTGACATTAAATATGGACAGAATTTCATCCAGACCTGTCTCTCAGGCTAAGCTTAGATAAAGGGGCGGTGGTCTTTCACAAAGCTTCTGGATATCTGGGTCTTCCAGCTAGCTTACTCAGGCAGGATCACAGGTCATACCTAGGAGACTCAACTTTCTTACCCCTCTCCTCATGTTATTCTTTCCTTCATTTTCACTGTGGGGTGAGACCACAAGGACAAATGCATGGTGACAAGCAAGGGTACAATAGAGCACCTCCAACAGCCCTATTCTATGGAAAAATGCTGGGGGAAGGATTCAGGGAGAAACTCACAATATAATCCATTGAAATGCAGAAAGTCCCATCTCTCTCCTTGCTCCAGGTACCTAGTAGGTCCAGGCACAGAGGTTTAAAAATTGAGGTTTATCTGGTCTCTGACTGTGAAGGGATGAAGGGACAGTCATGGACAGGAAAAGGGGATGTTTGTCTGACTTGAATCCTAGGTGAAAAAGGATTGATTACAGAACTTAAAAGCAGCAGCCAAAGAATCCCACTGCTTATAAAAAGTTCTTAGAAGTCCTTGGAAGATCTCAGAAGTCCTCCAAATTTCCTGGCTCCAAGAGCACCAGGCAGTGCAGAAACCATACTTGGAATTCTATCTTTTTTTTTTTTAGCTTCACAAGAGGAGACATTCTTCCCTCAAATAAGTTGGTCTACTGGGCTACTTTAGGGTATTTCAATTTCAAATACATTTCTGGTGAATATTATCTATTGAATACTAATCTAGGAAAGGTCTCATAACACTTGACATCATTTCCCAATTGGGAGATTCTTCCTAAACCTGGGGTATAAGTTAAATCTTCATGCATATGTTCTTTCTAGATTTTAAAAAATTCTTTTTATCTATCTATTTCTCTTAAAATTTTCCATTTAATTCATATAGAGTTCATGTTGACATATATACATATAAAGGTGAATATACTATCTTGACTTTTCTCCATAGAATCAATTTTCAAGATGCCATTTATTAAACAAATTATATCTTTCCTGTTCTATTGGGGTTAACTAGAATTTCAATTTTTTAGTGTATTTTCGGAACTAAACCTTTATCAGTAATGAAAATACTCAAAGACTTCATTCACAGGACACACATGTTCATACCTTCCCAGGACCAAGAATATATGAGAAGTCAAATAATTCATCAGAATGTTGCTAGGTGCAAATGAAATCAGGATGAAGGATGATAAATGTTCTTAAGGATATTTCATCTGAGTCTTGATGGAAGATGATAAAATAGTCTTACAACATAGCTCAACAGACCTTCATAGTGACTGAATCACTCCCCTAGATAGAAATAGATGCTCATTACAGCTTTTGTCTCTGGATAAACTTCAATGTTAGATGTGTCGGTATTATCATCACTATGTTCTATGGGATCTGTGTATACTCTATTAATCCCCTTAGATGAGACAATATCTGTTTCTTCTGGCCACTTCCATGAGCGTCCTTATCAATTCAGTGCATTTTCTTGGGATTTATAGGAACATGATCATGTTTGTTTCAAATAATAGTACTATTTTCCTTTTCAAAATTTATCATTATATTTCTATTTCAGCACATATTCTATTGACTAGAAACTACAGAACAGTATTTAAATTATAATAATGATATTTAGCACCCTCAATTTGCCCCAGCTACATCTAATGGATGTAGAATCTTACTCTTGAAACTTATCACATTTATTTCAAATTTATTTACATTAAAACAAATTGGTAATGGGTGTTTGTTAGTTTCTGTAGCATCATCAGACTTAGTAATGTGCTATAACCTTAACAGAGTTCCTAATATTGGACCATCATTGTGTCTTAAAATAACTTTTCAGTTTTGAATCTTTTTATTATAGTGAATGATTCTTTGCAAGAATTATTGTTTTATTTTTGTCAGTATTTTAGCTTGGATTTTGGCCTTTATTTCAGATGAACACTTCCAGATGTAAGAACAAAAATACTTATCACAGTGACAGTGGCATGTGGGGTGTGTGTGTGTGCACGTGCGCATGCCTGTGTATATATATGTTATCTCAGGTAATAAGAAAAACACAGAGGTGACCTCAAGCTGCTTCAGTAGTTCAATTATGTCATCACTGATCTAAGTTTTATATCTTTCTCTCCTCCATCATCTTTAACAACAGTCAAAGGTATTTGTTTTTCACGCTAGACATCTCATGTTTGCAAAATGTTTGCTCCCATTCCAGACAACACTAACAAGCCTTCCCCTCTTCCATTTGGTCCTACTATTAGGACATTAATTTAGCTATTCCAGATGCTCACCAGCAAAGCTTATCTTACCATTAGCTAGAACTGAATCAGTCAGCCATACTCATGCTCTAAGGAGGGCTGGGAAAGTGAACTGCTGGCAAAGAGGAACATAACTGTCATCTTTAGTTTAGAGTTAGACCAATCATAATTAATCACCTTGGGTTGGAGAAATCACAGCACAAAGAAAATAAGGATTCTATTAGCAAGGAAAGAGATGGAATGAAGATGGTTCAAGGATAAAATTAATAATATGTCTGCCACTGTCCCTATTTAATTTTTGTGAGTAGGATCCATACTCTTTTTGTACTGAATTTATCACCTTCAATAATAAAATTAATGCTGATTTCCTAAAACACAATGTTCAGTATTCTAAAAGTTCCATGTTCTGCAATGGTATACATAAGGATGTCACCAGAACTAAGGTAAAATCATCTGATTCTAGGAACTTTTGTGGAGGGAATAACCTTTTATTTGTACGACTTTGTTAAGATTATTGGTCTATCTAATCTTTGATTTCTGCTAGAGTAAACTTTGATAATTGATATGTTTTCAGAAATGCTTCATTAATGTTTTCAAGTATTAAGCTTGGAGTTTAATATTATATTACTGAAAAAATTTAATATTTCATTTATAATACATGTATGCTCCCTCTAATATGAATATGTATGCTATTTCATGATTTTTAATAGAATAAGTTTCTGAATGTATTGTTATTTTCTAAAGAACAAGTTTTTGAATGTTTTATTTTCCTTTTCAATAATTCATTGATATCTGTGTAGATCACAATAAACTGTGGAAAATTCTGAAAGAGATGGGAATACCAGACCACCTGATCTGCCTCTTGAGAAATCCGTATGCAGGTCAGGAAGCAACAGTTAGAACTGGTCATGGAACAATAGACTGGTTCCAAATAGGAAAAGGAGTACGTCAAGGCTGTATATTGTCACCATGTTTATTTAACTTATATGCAGAGTACATCATGAGAAACGCTGGGCTGGAAGAAGCACAAGCTGGAATCAAGACTGCAGGGAGAAATATCAATAACCTCAGATATGCAGATGACACCACCCTTATGGCAGAAAGTGAAGAGGAACTAAAGAGCCTCTTGATGAAAGTGAAAGAGGAGAGTGAAAAAGTTGGCTTAAAGCTCAACATTCAGAAAATGAAGATCATGGCATCTGGTCCCATCACTACATGGGAAATAGATGGGGAAACAGTGGAAACAGTGTCAGACTTTGTTTTTCTGGGCTCCAAAATCACTGCAGATGGTGACTGCAGCCATGAAATTAAAAGACGCTTACTCCTTGGAAGGAAAGTTATGACCAACCTAGATAGCATATTCAAAAGCAGAGACATTACTTTGCCAACAAAGGTTCGCCTAGTCAAGGCTATGGTCTTTCCTGTGGTCATGTATGGATGTGAGAGCTGGACTGTGAAGAAGGCTGAGCGCCGAAGAATTGATGCTTTTGAACTGTGGTATTGGAGAAGACTCTTGAGAGTCCCTTGGACTGCAAGGAGAGCCAACCAGTCCATTCTGAAGGAGGTCAGCCCTGGGATTTCCTTGGAAGGAATGATGCTAAAGCTGAAACTCCAGTATTTTGGCCACCTCATGTGAAGAGTTGACTCATTGGAGAAGACTCTGATGCTGGGAGGGATTGTGGGCAGGAGGAGAAGGGGACGACAGAGGATGAGATGGCTGGATGGCATCACTGACTCGATGGATGTGAGTCTGAGTGACCTCCGGGAGTTGGTGATGGACAGGGAGGCCTGGCGTGCTGCAGTTCATGGGGTCGGAAAGAGTTGGACATGACTGAGTGACTGATCTGCTCTGATCTGCCTTGAGTTTCATTATTTTGTACTTAATTTTTTTCAGCTTGCTTTGTTTTACTATTTCTAAATTTATTATTTTAATCCTTAATTAATTTATATTATTAATTCCTATTTAATAATGAAAAGATCTAAAGCTAGGATAGTTCCCTTACATGAAGTTTTGGCTACATAGCTTAAACTAAAATACTTCTAGTTCCCATTTTCCTTATCTAGGGTATAGCTTTCTAGTATTGGGGAATTGCTATTTTCTCAAAAAAACATCAAAAGAAAGAAACAACCCAATTATTAGAAAGAAGATCTAAAGAGACATCTTTTGCAAAAATGATAGGCAGATGGCCAAAAGGCACATGAAAAGATGTACAACACTGCTAATCATCAGGGAAATGCAAATCAAGATCACAGTGAGATATTATCTCACACCTATCGGAATGGCTATCATCAAAAAGACACACAAATAACAAATGTTGGCAATGATATAAAGAAAAGGACTACTATTGGTAGGAATGTAAACTGGTGTAGCTACTATGGAATTTTCTCAAAAAACTAAAAATAGAACTACCATATGACCCAGTATTTCCACTTCTGAGAAGAAACCAAAACACTAATTTGAAAAGATACATGTACCCCAGTGTCCATAGCAGCATTATTTACAATTGTGAAGATAGGGAGGCAATCTAAATGTCCATCAATGGCTAAAGAAGATGTGAGATATATAGATACATAGATATGGACAGATATATAGATCTATATAGAGATCCATATAGATCTATAGATCAATATATATACACATATATCTAAACACACACAATATACATATACAATAGAATATTAATCATAAAAAAGAATGAAATTCTGCCATTTGCAGCAAAATTAATGGACCCGGAGGGTATTACTCTAAATAAATAAGTCAGACAGAAAAAGACAAACACTGTGATATAACTTACATGTAAAAACTAAAAATAAAACACTGGTAAATATAGCTTTATTGAGATTGTAATTTTTCTTTAAACCAAAGTAAAGTCTTCTTGGAAAACAAATTTGTCTGAAATTAATTTACCTATCTATGTTCTCTTTCTGTTTGTATTTATTAGGATATTACCCTAACTATTGTTTCTCTTTAAAATTCTCTTTCCTTCGACAACTAGGAAAGCATCACAGTTTAGTTTTTAACCAAATGTGCAAGTCTTATATTTTAACTATTATATTTAATCTTCCCTTTTATAATCATATGATGTTTCTAAATGCTTACTTTGATTTACAACTTGTGATACTTTTTATATTCTCCAATAACCTGTGAAATGAACTAAATATTTATGTAACGCCACTAATGCTTACCTTTATTTATACTTATACTATAGTGTTTATACTTAAACTATGAAGACTTGATACTTTTGAACTGTGGTGTTGGAGAAGACTCTTGAGAGTCCCTTCGACTGCAAGGAGATCCAACCAGTCCATCCTAAAGGAAATCAGTCCTAAATATTCATTGGAAGGACTGATGATGAAGCTGAAACTCCAATACTTTGGCCACCTTATGCAAAGAACTGACTCATTTGAAAAGACTCTGATGCTGAGAAAGACTGAAGGCAGGAGGAGAAGGGGAAAACAGAGGATGAGATGGTTGAATGACATAACCAATTCAATGAAAGCAAATTCTGGGAGTTGGCGATGGACAGGGAGGCCTGGCATGCTACAGTCTCTGTGGTCACAAAAAGTCAGACACAATTGACCTACCGAACTGAAATGAACAGATAGATCCCAAATTTCCAGTAATATAAAGACATGTGTGTGAGAAATAGATTTAAGGGCCTAGATCTGATAGATACAGTGCCTGATGAACTATGGACTGAGGTTCGTGACATTGTACAGGAGACAGGGATCAAGACCATCCACATGGAAAAGAAATGCAAAAAAGCAAAATAGCTATCTGAGGAGGCTTACAAATAGCTGTGAAAAGAAGAGACATGAAAAGCAAAGGAGAAAAGGAAAGATATAAACATCCGAGTGCAGAGTTCCAAAGAAGAGCAAGAAGAGATAAGAAAGCCTTCTTCAGCAATCAATGCAAAGAAATAGAGGAAAACAACAGAATGAGAAAGACTAGAGATCTCTTCAAGAAAATTAGACATATCAAGGGAACATTTCATGCAAAGATGGGCTCGATAAAAGAAAGAAATGGTATGGACCTAACAGAAGCAGAAGATATTAAGAAGAGGTGGCAAGAATACACAGAACTGTACAAAAAAGATATCACAACCCAGATAATCACGATGGTGTGATCACTAACCTAGAGCCAGACATCCTGGAATGTGAAGTCAAGTGGGCCTTAGAAAGCATCACTATGAACAAAGCTAGTGGAGGTGATGGAATTCCAGTTGAGCTATTTCAAATCTTGAAAGATGATGCTGTGAAAGTGCTGCACTCAAGATGCCAGCAAATTTGGAAAACTCAGCAGTGGCCACAGGACTGGAAAAGGTCAGTTTTCATTCCAATCACAAAGAAAGGCAATGCCAAAGAATGCTCAAACTACCGCACAATTGCACTCACCTCACACGCTAGTAAAGAAATGCTCAAAATTCTCCAAGCCAGGCTTTAGCAATACGTGAACCATGAACTTGCAGATGTTCAAGCTGGTTTTAGAAAAGGCAGAGGAACCAGAGAGCAAATTGCCAACATCCGCTGGATCATCGAAAAAACAAGAGAGTTCCAGAAAAACATCTATTTCTGCTTTATTGACTATGCCAATGCCTATGACTGTGTGGATCACAATAAACTGTGGAAAATTCTTCAGAGATGGGAACATCAGACCACCACACCTGCCTCTTGAGAAATTTGTATGCAGGTCAGGAAGCAACAGTTAGAACTGGACATGGAACAACAGACTGGTTCCAAATAGGAAAAGGAGTATGTAAAAACTGTATATTATCACTCTGCTTATTTAACTTATATGCAGAGTACATCATGAGAAATGCTGGGCTGAAAGAAGCACAAGCTGGAATCAAGACTGCCGGGAGAAATATGAATAACCTCAGCTATGCAGATGTCACCACCCTTATGGCAGAAAGTGATCAGATCAGATCAGATCAGTCGCTCAGTCATGTCCGAGTCTTTGCGACCCCATGAACCGCAGCACGCCAGGCGTCCCTGTCCATCACCAGCTCCCGGAGGTCACCCAGACTCATACCCATCGAGTCAGTGATGCCATCCAGCCATCTCATCCTCTGTCGTCCCCTTCTCCTCCTGCCCTCAATCCCTCCCAGCATCAGAGTCTTCTCCATTGAGTCAACTCTTCGCATGAGGTGGCCAAAATACTGGAGTTTCAGCTTTAGCATCATTCCTTCTAAAGAAATTCCAGGATTGATCTCCTTCAGAATGGACTGGCTGGATCTTCTTGCAGTCCAAGGGACTCTCAAGAGTCTTCTCCAACACCACAGTTCAAAAGCATCAATTCTTCGGCGCTCAGCCTTCTTCACAGTCCAGCTCTCACATCCATACATGACCACAGGAAAGACCATAGCCTTGACTAGGCGAAACTTTGTTGGTAAAGTAATGTCTCTGCTTTTGAATATGCTATCTAGGTTGGTCATAACCTTCCTTCCAAGGAGTAAGCGTCTTTTAATTTCATGACTGCAGTCACCATCTGCAGTGATTTTGGAGCCCAGAAAAACAAAGTCTGACACTGTTTCCACTGTTTCCCCATCTATTTGCCATGTAGTGATGGGACCAGATGCCATGATCTTCGTTTTCTGAATGTTGAGCTTTAAGCCAACCTTTTCACTCTCCACTTTCACTTTCATCAAGAGACTTTTTAGCCCCTCTTCACTTTCTGCCATAAGAGTCGTGTCATCTGCATATCTGAGGTTATTGATATTTCTCCCAGCAATCTTGATTCCAGCTTGTGTTTCTTCCAGTCCAGCATTTCTCATGATGTACTCTGCATATAAGTTAAATAAACATGGTGACAATATGCAGCCTTGACGTACTCCTTTTCCTATTTGGAACCAGTCTGTTGATCCATGACCAGTTCTAACTGTTGCTTCCTGACCTGCATACAGATTTCTTAAGAGGCAGATCAGGTGGTCTGGTATTCCCATGTCTTTCAGAATTTTCCATGGTTTATTGTGATCTACACAGTCAAAGGCTTTGGCATAGTCAATAAAACAGAAATAGATGTTTTTCTGGAACTCTCTTGCTTTTTCCATGATCCAGCGGATGTTGGCAATTTGATCTCTGGTTCCTCTGCCTTTTCTAAAACCAGCTTGAACATCAGGAAGTTCACGGTTCACATATTGCTGAAGCCTGGCTTGGAGAATTTTGAGCATAATTTGGAAGACTCAGCAGTGGCCACAAGATTGGAAAAGGTCAGTTTTCATCCCAATCCCAAAGAAAGGCAGAAAGTGAAGAGGAACTCAAAAGCCTCTTGATGAAGGTGAAAGAGGAGAGTGAAAAAGTGGGCTTAAAACTCAACATTCAGAAAACGAAGATCATGGCATCTGGTCCCATCACTTCATGAGAAATAGATGGGGAAACAGTGGAAACAGTGTCAGACTTTATTTTGGGGGGCTCCAAAATCACTGCAGATGGTGACTGCAGCCATGAAATTAAAAGACGCTTACTCCTTGGAAGGAAAGTTATGACCAACCTAGATAGCATATCCAAAAGCAGAGACATTACTTTGCCAACAAAGGTTCGTCTAGTCAAAGCTATTGTTTTTCCTGTGGTCATGTATGGATGTGAGAGTTGGACTGTGAAGATAGCTGAGCGCTGAAGAATTGATGCTTTTGAACTGTGGTATTGGAGAAGACTCTTGAGAGTCCCTTGGACTGCAAGGAGAGCCAACCAGTCCATTCTGAAGATCAGCCCTGGGATTTCTTTGGAAGGAATGATGCTAAAGCTGAAACTCCAGTCCTTTGGCCACCTCATGCGAAGAGTTGACTCATTGGAGAAGACTCTGATGCTGGGAGGGATTGAGGGCAGGAGGAGAAGGGGACGACAGAGGATGAGATGGCTGGATGGCATCACTGACTCGATGGACGTGAGTCTAAGTGAACTCCGGGAGTTGGTGATGGACAGGGAGTCCTGGCTTGCGGTGATCCATGGGGTTGCAAAGAGTTGGACAGGACTCAGCGACTGAATTGAACTGAAAGATGTGTAGTTTTGCACACTTCACCACACAAGATAAGGAATTGAAGACATGTTTCCCTCTCTTTATTCCTCTACTCTCTCCATGCAGATCTTAGTTAATATAATCTCTTGGTTTAATCTAGTTTCAATTAAGTTGTTATGTTTACATTGTCCATCAGATCAGATCAGATCAGATCAGTCGCTCAGTCGTGTCCGACTCTTTGCGACCCCATGAACTGCAGCACACCAGGCCTCCCTATCCATCACCAGCTCTCGGAGGTCACTCAGACTCACATTCATCGAGCACTTCTAAAATGCTTTAGCTTTTGCACTGAACTTTGTTATCAAATTTTTAAAAATCATTATTTCTTTTAGATTTAAGTTTTTAATTAAACCTTAATTCAAATTTAAGTCCTTTAAAAAAAAAAAAAAGATTTCCTCATTTTTAACATCTTGATTTTAGGTCATTTCAACTGGCAGAAGTATTCCTTAAAGTGATTAAATTTTTCAAAACAGTAATTTCTATTTATCTTTCCAAAATTTTTACTACTGAATAGCTAGATTTACATATCTCAACAATTTTGTGAATTGCAAAGAGCCCTGTCCAAGTGAAATCTGTTTATTTTTTCACTTTAGTAATTATCACAAATTGTTCCCATATTCTGGCAATAGACTGACTATAAATCTTGGCTTTCACTGTTCCGAATTGGCTTTTTTTCCCCACTATGTCCTTTTGGGAATTTTAATGGAAATTCAGGAACTGCTCACATTTTCCCTCATAACTTGAATATTTGGTTCTTACATGACAATTGATCACGTTGCTGAACATTCAGTTTTTTCTTTTGAAAATAAGCTTCAGAAAAAGAAGTAACATAAAAAGAAAAGAAATACCAAGCAAAGGAAATAAAAACTCAGAATCTGATGGCAGTTCAAGTATGAAAAATAAGAGCACAAGTAGACTGATGAATGGGATGAACATGGGAGGGAAAGACATTGGTAAATTTACCAGTTTGTTGGCCTGGAAAATGTTCAATTTATACTAGAACAAATTGACATTTCTTAACAAAACTGTCCACTTCCAAATCTTACCCACTCAGTCCAAATTCCAACCCCCATTATTTCAAAGCTCTGGTTAGTGGGTGTAATCATAAAAATATGTGCAACTTTCTCTAATTTCATTTCAAAAGTTAATAAAAACCCACTTGGTCACTAGTAGAAACCCAGTGTCCTTTTTATGGTCTAATAGAGCTTAAGCTTCCAGGTTGCTAAAGTCTATTTTAATATATTTTCCTAAGCAGTGTGGATAATGAGATAAGATATTCAGGGGAATTAAAATGTCAATTATGTGTACACCTTCGTAAATATGCTCAGTGATTTGAACTGATTCATTATATGGGCTTAAATTATTATTGCAACAGTGAATGTCAACCATTCATGATACATACCTTCATCACAAAATATTGACAACCAAATTCAATCATGTATTTCCCCAAAACCAATAGCTAGTATAAAATTATTCTCAATTTGCTCCTAAGTAATTTCATTAGAGTTCTGACACTGTAAGCATTCTCCAAAATACGTGTGCCCAATTTCTCTTTTATCTAAAGAATTCAAGTGAAACCTAAGGCAATACAATATTTGAGCTTAATGACTAAGTATTTGCCCAAGATCATATAGTTAATAAGGCAAAAATAAAACTTCCGCATGAATTTAACTAATACCAAAACCTATATTCTTTCTGTTACTATTTTTATTACTTTTGTATAAATAACAAGAGCTAAGAATACTGAGTAGTCACTATACGTTAGCCATATGATCATAGTTTATTTTCACAACTCTTCTAGATATAGTTTTCCCATTTTTCAGTAAGGAAATTGAGGCTCAGAAAATTTTAGGTGCGTTAACAACTCATTAAAGCACACAAAAAAATGTACATTGCTTCAAATCACTATGTCTGTGACTTGGCCAGATAGTTAAGTGTGAAATCTACCTTGAAATACCTTTGAAAAACAACATTATTATGGAGAATTGGAGATATGAAAAATCAAGTCAGAATTCTTATTTTAGAAAGCAAAAAAAGCAAAGAGCGCTCACCTCATAGCAGGGGCCAAGCAAGGATGGGCTCAAGGAGATGCTTATGTGAACTTGTTTTCTGATGTAGCTTTTTCATGCGGCAGTCAAGGTAGGACCCAACTGCACGCCAGCACTTCTCATTAATAAATACTGTAAATCATCCTTCTGTATATGGTTATCTTCTCAGCTACCCTCAGCATTTTGAGAAGTGAAAGGTCCCAATGAGCCAGTTACCTTTTTGCTCAGGGCTAAATGTACACTCTTTATAGCCCTACTTGCTTGTCCACAGCCCATGACAGGTGCCAACTTTCTTTGTGTGAAACACAAATAACTCCCATGATTCAATTAGAGAGCACCAGTAAAAATTAAAGAGCACCAGACGACAGGATGAAATCCATACCATTATGGGGAAATAGTACCACCATACCTTTTACTGAGTATTAGGGAAAATGACAATGCTAGCCTAACAAGGGGTAAAGTATGTTTGGTTTTTCTACAAGATATGCTCTGAGTTCTAATTTTGTAGTTTAATGTGAAATGCTTGTGTGGAATATAAACTGTTAAATCTGTACACTTATCAATTCTTGAGTCATATATTTTCTACAATTCTAGTTAATCATGTATGAGGTCAGCTTTGCCCACACATCTGTTCACTTCTTAATTACCAGATTTCATCTGACCTGGTTGGATTAAATAGAACCCCCTTTTATTTTCCCTGGTGGTACAGAGGCATCATTATTCTGTCAAAGATTCTATTCTATATATTTATTAATTTTATGATACATGACATCTCATCCTTCAACAGGTCACAATCTCCATCAACACTGAGACCTCATCTAAACAATGCCACATAATTCATGACATAGCCACCAATCCTATGCAGAAGCAGCAGCTACACAGCTGTTATAGATGTTTTATGAGCACCACCTCTATTTTAAACCCTTTCAAAGAGGAAGGCATTTTAAGAGAACAAGCAATTATTTAAACATTAAACACCTGGGTTTATCAATGTGCACCTAACGTTTCCGTTTTTGAGATATTCGTTGAGTCTGATTTCTGACCTCTCAATTCCCTGGCAGCAGCGGTAAAAACAAAAATATAGACCAGTCCTTGCCTACCCCACAGAATTGTGATGATCAAAAGAGGCTGCGTGAAGCATACCTAAAGATGTGAGCAGAACATTATTTATAGTGCTTAAAAACTGAAACGAACCTAAATATTCAATAAAAGGTGTATGATTTTCTAAATGTTAATATATTTAGATTATGGATGATATTTATTAAGAGACTTTCATCACACTGAAGAAATATATAATATTATTCTTAAATGATAAAATGTATTTTTTTCTTAATATATCTTTTTCTTAATTCCAAAAGAAAACACACCAAAATGTTAACAGTAGCTATCAGTGGACACTAATAGTTGAGTTATTACATAATAATTTTTTAATAAAATTGGGAAAATACATAAATGTAACATTCAACATAAAATAATAATAATTTTCTTTGTTTTATACTTTTCCAAAATAAATACATTTTTCTATAACTGGAAAAGTATTTAAAATATATGGAGAATATTTGTACATCAGAATATGCTACCAAAATATATGCTAGTTAAATACTTGAATAAAGATTAAGGTAAACAAGAAAGTCTATTTTCTGCAGTTTGTTTCATTTCCAAATATAAGTTCAAGTTTCTTAACAATCTAGAAGGAATCAGTTCCATTATTCCAATATTTCAATTTGAGATATTAAACCATTAATACCTATCAAGCATAAGGTAAATATAATATGACTCTAGTCATTTAACTAAGATGTTAGCACACAATTTTGGTGATAAAATCGGAGAGTTCAAAATAACAGCTACCTAAACATGAATGTTTATAAAGTGCGGTGGTGAGATTATTTAGATGGCTTTATTTTCTTATAGAAAATTTGTTAGTGTTATATTCTTTTAGAGAAAATACTGCACACTCCTAAGAAATCTTCATTAGCTAACAGTGTTGAAATTTTTAAAATAAGACTCTGACTAAAAAAATAAGTAAGGAATTGGGATCGTACAATGATTTTAAAAAATGTAAAATATAGTGTTACAAAATATTATTTATGTATAAGAGATATTTCAAACTTTTTGGTTCAACTCATGAATAATTTTAAAATTAGCTAAGATTAAGAGAATAATCAAACAATTTATTTACAATATTTATTCAATGAGCTATTCTTATAATAGGAGTCAGAAGAATCAAAACTGAGAGGTAATTCTTGACTTCATTTTTAAAACTTGACCACAGTATTCATATAGTCTAATTTTTTGTATAATAAATATTTAAAATATAGCTGCATTTTGAAAATGTTAATTTATATTCAAAATTATTTATGTGTACACATATTTTTTAATTATAAATGAAAGAAAATATGTTTGACCGCCCTCTTCCATGAGTCAAGTTGAGATAAGAAAACAATCTGAACACCCTGAGATATATTTCTTATTCCTCTTAATCAGTAAGGAATGTGAACCTTGTCCAAGGTCATAAATTCAGGAAATGCAGTCAAAGGAAACTCACTTTCTACTATATCACACAACCACTGAATTACTGCAAAAAATATGAAATAATCACCATTAGGATATACCTCCAAAAGGAAATTCCCTATGGAGAAATAAAGGCATAAATTAATAATGGAAAGCTACCATATCAACAATTCCAGGATACCAGTTTCCTTACATTTTAACATCTCTAAAGTTGAGATACATCTTAAAATTGGTGGAGCATTTATCAGTCAAGGACAACTTACAATAGTACTTGGCAAACTACCTGGGGAGGAAATGGCAACCCACTCCAGATTTCTTGCCTGGAGAATCCCATGCACAGAGGAGCCTGGCAGGCTACAGTCCATAGGGTGGCTAAGAGTCAGACATGACTGAGTAGGCATCCACGATTCTTATATAGCTCTACCCTGTTCAATACGAGTCCACTTGCTTTTGAACTGTGGTGCTGGAGAAGACCCTTAAGAGTGCCTTGGACAAAAAGGAGATCAAACGAGTCAATCCTAAAGAAAATCAACTCTGACTATTCATTGGAAGGACTGATGCTGAAGCTGAAGCTCTGATACTTTGGCCACCTAATGTGAAGAACTGGCTCACTGGAAAAGACCCTGATGTTGGGAAACAAGGAGGGCAGGAGAAGAAGAAGGCGACAGGATGAAATGGTTGAATGGCACCCCACTCACTTTTCACTTTCATGCACTGGAGAAGGAAATGGCAATCCACTCCAGTGTTCTTGCCTGGAGAATCCCAGGGATGGGGGAGCCTGGTGGGCTGCCGTCTCTGGGGTCGTACAGAGTCAGACATGACTGAAGAGACTTAGCAGCAGCAGCAGCGGCAACAGTTTGTGAACCACATTTTTAAGTAGCACTGTGTTAGAGTCAATGAAATATTGAAGTAACTAAAGTTTATTGCATATAATTTTGAATCCTTTATAATCAATATTTTACTACACACAATTTTTAATCATGATTTCCAACATATTTTCTTAAATTGAGACAAGTAGTATAATCAACTATTTCACTTTCTTTGCCACAAATGAATTAAATGGCTGAGGGCAGGGATCAAGAAGAAAGAAAGAATATTTTTTTGAAACATGGTTCATGAATAATCAACAATTAGCTATGTCAGTTAAATTAAATATTTCTGACTTGCAAGTGCAGTCATTTAGTAACTCCTGCTATTTTTGGTTATTTTGGTCCTTGAGTTATCTTATCACTGGTGGATGGATCACTTGCTTATGTTCCGCAGTAAAACTTATATATGAAAAATGATTCGGTCACTCATTAAAAATAAACTGTAACTGATGTTTAGTTCCTAACAGTAAAGCTGAATAACTTATGCCATAAAAAGAACAAAATATGCCTTATCTCATTCTGTGCTAAACAACCCCATAAAAAATGAAAGATCCTGCAAGTAAAAAAGTAAACTATGACAAACCAGTCAGGAAATGTACTTAGGAAATGAGGGGAAAGTGGATTAATACCATAAACATAGGCAAAACCCAAGCCTGTCATTAGTTGTAAGATCTTACAGTTTAAATTATTCTTCCTCTATTATGCATTTTTACTATGGCAACTTCTTATGAATATTGTGTTTTTCAAATTCCTTTGTATGCAGAGACTCTCAAAATACTGTACAGGTTTTCCCATTGAAAAGGTTTAGACTTTGAAATTGATGTAAATAGAGATGTAACTGTTTTCTCAAAGGAACAGTCTTATTCACTGCTGTATCTACCCACCCCCCAGGGTACTACTTGGTTGCACAATTCATATTTGTTGACTCCTGAATGAATTACAAAAGAGATATCTTCAAAGAAAAAAAAAGAGCACACGTACACTAATTGCTCTGTCTCCAGAATAGTGTGGCTTGCCCCAAACACAAAGAAAGGAAAGAATTCACCACTTCCAGTATGGGTGGCCTCAAAAGGAAAGAGCAAATGAAAACCCAATCCTGGCAACCTGTTCAAAACAAAGGTAGATTTTGCCATAACATGTCTCTCCCCACATCAGACACTGAAACTGAAAAATAAACTGTTCTACCTGTTAGAAAAGACATACTGGCCTGACTGGCTAGTGGGAATCCCAGCTATATCCACAACATAGTGTAACTCACAGCTAGGAATGTGCTCTGGATGCTCATTATTTAATTAAGAGTAGGAATTACAAGAGCACTAAATGCAATGAAGCAGCACAATTTGCAAAGGCTCTGAATTTATGGTTTTCATTAATTAACATAAAGTAGTGTAGGCAAGCAAAATCAAGTGATCTGCTCAGCTATTAGAATTTTGAGAGTTAATTAATATAACAGCACAGATCATTGAGCTTAGAAATTATGAGCAACATATAGCATTTTAAAGAGTATCATGATGTTTTATAATTACAAGATACTCCTCTGCTTTCTCAAATTGTATTCTTTTGACGCTTGGTCCCTTAACTCAATTCAAGATCAGATACGGCTAAACCTATGTGAAGGGAAAACAGTTAGAAAATTTGTGAATTCAACTCTGCAAACTCTTCTCATAAATGATTTATTTACATAGTCAGCTGTGATGATTACAGACCATTAGTAGCCATTAATAAATAAAACTATTTGCATTTGGCAAATGTATTTCAATTTCCGACTTCTTAAATTCCTCACTAGGGAAAGAAACAAAAATAACTGTTCCTATGACCCCAGCTTAAAATGCAGTGAAGCAAATTCTCATTTCTCCTCTAGAATGGAGGTAAACATGAATGAAATTGAAGATCGTGCCAGTTGCCACCACTGCCACCCTATGCATTCTGCATACCCAGTGCTCCCATTGGGCATCTTAATTGGAGGGCTCTAGAGCACTGTGTGCTATTGTTCCTCTTCAGTTGAGCAAAGAGCTGTGTTAAAAGTTGAGTCATGCCATTGCCATTGAATTCAGCCTGCTAAAAATAACAATAAACATGCACTGTAACCTGAATTACATTTTCCATGATGTCTTTATAGATTCCTTTTACCTCTCAGTACATTTTACAATCAGGATATCAATGGTCTAAAAAATATTTTCTCTATATAAGCACAGATTTATACATTTATTTCACAATTACAATCATCATCATCATCTACTAAGTAGCTAAAATGTGCCAGATGCTTTACTATTGCTTAATATGGATTATCTTATCACTGTTGAAAAGAATGTTAAAAAGCAAGTCGTCATTTTATAAGAAATTAAATTGCTATGGAATAAGTTGCATTGCCTCCCCAAATTCATATATTGAAGTCCTAATCCCCAATACCTTAAAATGTGACTGTATTTGAAGATAGGAACTTTAAAGGGATAATTAAGGTAAAAGGAGGATGCATGGAGGTCCTTAAGCCAGTATGACCAGTCTCCTTACAAGAAGAGGAAATTAGGACACAGACAATATGCAAACTGTGGAATAACCACAGGCAGATACATGAAAGGATGGCCATCTGCAAGCCAAGGAGAGAAATTTCAGAAGAAACCAAATTGTTGACACCTGATCTTGAATTTCTCACATCCAGAAATAGGAGTCAATAATTTGCTCTTGTTGAAGCCATCCAACTGTGGTGTTTACTGCGGCAGCCAAAGTAAACTAATATAGAAACAATGTTGATGTAGTAACTCTCAATTCTAATAGCTGATTATTTCACCTAACCTGGCTTACTGACATGAATAATGTGTAAAATATCCAGATAATGTGTGAGAAAGACATAAATTCATTTTTCTCTGCTCAAAGAACAAGGTCTTTTCAACACTCCAATGATTTAACAAGAAAAAAAAAAAAAAAAAAGAAAACTTGTACAATAGCAGATCAAAATAAGTCTGCTTTGAATTAAGCATGTGTGAGAGTTGGGAACCCATCACCCCACTAGCTGGGCCATTCCCGACACTCCCCACACCAAACCTCTCTCTTTGGTGGCAATTAAAGAGGGACACCATTAGCCAATCATTGCAGCATATTGTGCTGCTGGTTTTAAGAAGATTTATCTCATTCTCCGGAGAAGGCGATGGCACCCCACTCCAGTACTTTTGCCTGGAAAATCCCACGGACGGAGGAGCCTGGTAGGCTGCAGTCCATGGGGTCGCTAAGAGTCGGACATGACTGAGCGACTTCACTTTCTCTTTTCACTTTCATGCATTGGAGAAGGAAATGGCAATCCACTCCAGTGTTCTTGCCTGGAGAATACCAGGGACGGGGAAGCCTGGTGGGCTGCCGTCTGTGGGGTCACACAGAGTCGGACACGACTGAAGTGACTTAGCATAGCATAGCATAGCATCTCATTCTCAGATTTAGGCTTTCAAATATCAAAGATTCTCTTTGACAATCTGTATTTTCCTACCAATCAAAACATAAGTAGAAACTTGTCAAAATACCCAAGAAGCTTCTAAGAGCAAGAACTGTCCAAGCTATTATATACTCCTGTTAAGTATGAGTTCCCTGTTCAAGCAGAGCTGGAATGGCAAAGCACCTGGCAAAGTGGTTGGTGAGGACATTAAGGTCTCATGCATGGGGATTAGAAACTGAATTTGCAGAGTTTTTTACTACAAAAACTGTATTACAGAGTCACATCTAAAGATGAAAAATAATTCAACAGAGAGTAGGGCTGCTTGGTACTAAGCAACACCAATTACGCATCTTTATTCATTTTATTCAAAGCTAAAATTGTCTGCTTGGGAAGATATTCCCTAAGAGAGCTGGCAAAAGGTAGCGGAAAGCCCTTACAATTAGCATTTTAACAGTGTTACTGACTTATAACTGATATGCAACAAACTGCATTTAAAGTATGCAATTTGATAAGTTTTGACATATGTATATGCCTCTGAAATCACCATCAAAATCAGCCAAATGAACACAGTTATTACGCTCAATAGTTTTATACTGCTGCTTTGCAATTTATCCTATAGTTTTGCTCCCCACCCTATTAGTCCCCCCAGGCAAAAACTGATCTACTTCCTGTGATTAAATATCAATTTGCATTCTACATAATGAAATCATGCAGTATGTTCTCTTTTTTCCTGGCTTCTTTCATTCAGCATAATTATTTTGTGATTCATCCATGTTGTGTATCAATAGTTCATTCCATTATATTGCTGAGTCCTATAAGGTGGCGGTTATTGCACTGTATGCATATATTCCAGTTTGTCCACTCATCTATTGATAAACTTTAAGGGTTTCTCCAGTTGTGCCTAATATAAATAAAGCTGCCATTAACATTAATATATAAATCTTTGTATGAACATATGCTTTCATTTCTCTTGGGTAATTGTCCAGGAGAATGGCTGGGTGACAGAACAGATGTGTGCTTAAATTTTTAAGAAACTGCCAAACTCTTTGCAAAATGGTTAAACGATTTTACATTTCCATTCACAGCATATGAAAGTTCCAGTTCCTCCACATTCGTGCCAACATTGTCAGCTTTTTTAATTGTAGACATTCTAGTAGGTGTGTAGTGATATTTCCTTGTGGTTTTAATTTGAATTTCTTGAATGACTTACAATGTTGGACATCTTTTCATGTGCTTATTTGCCATCTGTATATCATCTTTCATGATGTCTCTATTTAAATCTTTTGCCAAATTTTAAAATTAGGTTTTCTTATTGTTGATGTTTGAGAGTCCTTTACGTGCTCAGGATTTTATTGTTCAGTCACTAAGTCATGTTCAACTTTTTGCAATCCCATGAACTGCAGCACTCTAGTCTTCCCTGTCCTACACTATCTCCTAGAGTTTGCTCAAATTCATGTCCATTGAGTTGGTGATGCTATCTAACCATCTCATACTCTGTCTCCACCTTCTCCTTTTGCCTTCAACCTTTCCCAGTATCAGCGTCTTTTCCAATGAGTAGGCTCTTCACATCAGGTGGTCAATGTATGGAGCTTCAGTTCAGTATCAATCCTTCCAGTGAATATTGAGGTTGATTTCCCTTTAGGATGGACTGTTTTGATCTCCCTGCTGTCCAGCGGACTCTCAAGAGTTTTCTTGATACCTTCATGAATCACAGTTTTATCATGCCAAAGGGGCTTGGATAACTCTATGAAGCTATGAGTAGGGACACCCAAGACAGAAGGGTCATAGTGGACAGTTCTGACAAAACATGGTCCAGTGGAGGAAGGAATGGCAAATCATCCCAGTATCCCTGCCACAAAAACCCCATGAACAGATTTTAGGATACATATCCTTTAATTAGGTACATGCTTTACAAAAATATTCTCCCATTTTGTGACTTTTCTTATCTTAATAGTGTCTTTCCAATAGCTAAAGTTTCTCATTGTGGTAAAGTCTAATTTATCAATTCTTTTTAACAATTGTGCTTTTGGTGCCATATCGGGAAATCTCTCCCTAACTCAAGATCACAAAGATATTCTCCTATGATTCTTTCAAGAAGTGTTATAGTTTTTGCTTTACATAGAGGTCTGTTATCCATTTTCAATTAATTATTTTTCCTTCCTGTTCTTTTTGGGCTGTATATGCATATCCAATAGTTCCAGCACCCTTTTGGGAGAAGGAAAAGACTTATTCCTTATCCACTAGATTGGTTTTGCAGCTTTGTATAAAACCAACTCTTTGTCTTTGTGTAGGCCATTTTTGAGTTCTTTTTTTTCTGTTTCATTGATGTATTAGTCAAATTTGTGCCAAGACAATCCTGTCTCTATTATTATAGATAATCAGATAAGCAGAGGTTTCAAGACATTGAGGTAGAAAAAGCATAGCATGTTATGGTTGTTGTTCAGTTCCTAAGTCATATTTGATGCTTTGTGACCCCATGGACTGCAGCACACCAGGCTTCCATGTCCTTCTCTATCTCCCAGAGTTTGCTCAAACTCACGTCCATTGAGATGGTGATGCTATCTAACCACGTCATCCTCTGTCACCCCCTTCTCCTCCTGTTTTCAATCTTTCCCAGCATCAGGGTCTTTTCCAAAGAGTTGGCTTTTCACATCAGGTGGCCAAAGTATTGGAGCCTCAACTTCAGCATCAGTCCTGCCAATGAATATTCAGGGTTGATTTCCTGCAACCTTATGAAGCTCATATTTTAGTTTTAGTATTGTTTTCCATTGATTTTATCAAATGTTCTACTTAGATAATAAAACCATCTACAAATAAAATTTTACTTCTTTTCCAATCAAGACACTTTTTCTAGCCTGATTTTACTAGCTATAACCTCTATAATATTGAACAAAAGTGGTGAGGTGAAAAGTCTTCTCTTGTTACACATTTCTCTAGGAAAACATTCAGTTTTTTACTTTTGTTTTTGTTTTTTACCATTAATTATAACATTAGCTGCAAGAGGCTTTTTGTAGATGCCATTTATAAAACTAAGGTTTTTTTTTCTATTCTTACTTTGCTCAGAGTTTTATTATTGAAAGGAATGTTGGATTTGTTGAATGCTTTCAGTACATCTTTTTAAATGATGATTTTTAAAAAACTTAGCCATGTGGTGAGTTGCATTATATTATATTCCTATTTGGCATTTTAGATTATCTTTTTAATTTATTGTTAGATTAGATTTTCTAAAATTTTTATTTAGAATTTTTGTATCAATGTTTATGAAGATATTACTCTTTCAAGTTTTTTTTTCTTTTAATGTCCTTGTCTGGTTTTGATATTTGGGCAATAGCAGCCACAAAGAATGAGCCAGGAAGTATTCTTTCAAATTTTATGAAATAATTTGTGCAGAATTGGCATCACTTACTCCTTAAATCTTTGGCAGAATTTACCAAGGAAGCTCTATGGGCCTTGAGTTTTCTTTGTTGGAAGCTGTGAACTACAAATACAATTTCTTTATACATAAAGAGCTCTTTAGGTTATTTGTTTCTTCTTGATTGAGCTTTGGTCTTTCAATGAAGATCAAATGTAACATGACCATTATATTTAAGTTGTTGAATATACTGGCATAAAATTATTCAAAATATGCCATTCCTTTTTTTTAATATGTGTAACTTTTGTAGTTATGCTGCTGCTAAGTCGCTTCAGTCGTGTCCGACTCTGTGCGACCCACAGACGGAAGCTCACCAGGCTCCCCCGTCCCTGGGATTCTCCAGGCAAGAATACTGGAGTGGGTTGCCATTTTCTTCTCCAATGCGTGAAAGTGAAGTCGCTCAGTCGTGCCCGACTCTTAGCGACCCCATGGACTGGAGCCTACCAGGATCCTCCGTCCATGGGATTTTCCAGGCAAAAGTACTGGGGTGGGGTGCCATTGCCTTCCCCGTGTAGTTATGCTACCTCTCTCATTTTTGATATTGGTAATTATACCTTCACTCTTTTTTCCTTACAATCTGTCTAGAAGTTTAACAATTATATTGATTTTTTTTCAAAGAACCAGTTCTTGGTTTCACTGACTTCCCCTATTGTTTTTCTATTTCATTGACTCCCTCTCTGACCCTTAGCATTTCTTGTTTCCTGCTCACCTGGAGTTTAATTTGTGATTTTTTTTTTTTTTTTTTAGTTTTTTAAGTTGGGCAGTAAGGTCATTGATTGGAGACCTTTTTTCATGTCCAATATAGGCACTGAGTGCTAAAACTCTACCCCTTAGTACTGCTATAACAGCATCCCTCAAATTCTACTTATGTCATATACTCATGTGTGTGCGTGTGCTAAGTCACTTCAGTCCTGTCTGACTCTTTGCAACCCCATGGATTATAGCCTGTCAGGCTTCTCTGTCCATGGGATTCTCCAGGCAAGAATACTGGAGTAGGTTACCATGCCCTTCTCCAAGGGATCTTCCCAGCACAGGGATCAAACTAGCATCTCTTATGTACCCTGCACTGGCAGGTGGGTTCTTTACCACTACCAACCTGGGAAGCCAATGTTGTATACTTATTTACATTCAATTCAAATTACTTCTTATTTCCCCTTTTGATTTCTCCTTTGACCTTTAGATTACCTAAAAATGTGTTACAATTGCTTTTCAAGTGTTTGGGGGGATTTCTCCAATATGTTTCTGTTACTGACTTTACATTGAACTTCATTGTTCTCAGAGAACTCATTTGTTACTGCCACTCTATCTTGACCAGAAGTGGAATTCTCTCCAATTAACATTTTTAAGTACTTTATAAGTCAGTTACCCATTAGGAGAGTTATTTATAATATAGTATTACTTACTGTGTGGACAGCACTGATGGGTTTTTAATTTTGATTAAAGAAAATAGAATAAGAAGATGTTAGTTTGAGCTTGAGGCATTGCAATATTAGAGAAAACTCTAAAGAGAATCAATATTAGGTTTTATTAGTAAGAGGTAATACCTTAAGCAATTATCAACTTAAAGTCAGTCCTGTCAACTTAATAACTAGGTTAGAGCTGATCTTTAATGTATCCTTTAAATTCAATAATTTAATCCTTTGGGAAGTCCAGGAATGGAAGAACTGGGTAGAAAACATTGGACTTGGAACAAAGTAACAGAAATGGGTAAGTGGAAGAAGGAAAGAGGAAGAGGGAAGTGGGAAAGGTGCCTAGAGAAGAAAGCAGAAAGACACTCAGGGTATACAATTCTATCTACTGCCTCTGTGCATTGTTAAAAATCATCTCCATGCTGCTTCTGCCATTGTCACAGGTTGTCAAAACCAATGTTAGGACATCGGTTATAGCTGGAAGTTTGTAACAGGGCTGTCTCATCTCCCAGACGTGTCCAATGAACTTCTTCCTCTTCAGTGCAATGTCATGTCATTTGTTGGCCACAGAGGAAAAGGGAAAAGATTTTTTTTTTTAAAGCTATAACTTTATATAGGGAGAAGACAGGGTCCAAAAGATTGATTATTTAACCTTTCAGAAAATTATTCTAGCCTTCCTTGCTACTTTTTATAAGTACAGTACAATATTTGCAGATATTCTCATAAAAAATAAGCTTCTTTTTTTCTGATATGCTCTTGGATTATCAAGAGTTGATATATTTGTAAAAGGCATGTACCTGTACATCTACTGAAAAAAAAATCATTAAATCATTGTTTAGGATACCTTTCATACTTTTCAATATGCTTTCCATCTAGAAAAACAAAATTATTTTAGAAATAAGAGCAAGGAAAAGGTCCTTTCTCTTAACAAATGTGAACATTTCCTTTTCATTAGATAATGAGTATAACCCACTCTGTAGAATGTTTTTCCTTTGCTGCTGGAAACTCAGAACCAGTATAAGAGTTGATGGAGGAAAATACATGGCATGCCTGCCACCCCACCTGCTCCTCTTCCAGACATCATTAATCAACCATGACAGGCTTTCACAGCTGAACCCACTTGGGCTGAAAATCTTTCTCAATATTTTTTCTGGGTGTACTTGACCAATTGAGCAGAATTTATACATGATGTGAAAAGTCTTCAACTAGCCTAGATGATAATTATATTTGCTACTCCTCCTGCATGTGATTTCTTAAATTTTTCCTGTGTTTATTTGATAGGTTTATTGATATATGTCTTTCATTGTAAGTGTAACCAAATTTTTTCTGAAAATTAACTCCCTTAACTCTCATGACTGATAAAGCTTATGAGTCAGTTTGTGAATGCACATGAAAAGGTCTCAGGATAATTACAAATAAAATGAATTTCTAAAGCTTTATACTTCTTTATAGTAAGAAACATAAACATATATGTATATACATACATACACACATATGCATAGAGATATATATGTAATTGCAACTGTGCACTATTATTTAAAGCAAACAATGATCAGATCAAATGTGTCAAGGGTGAGAGAACACTGTTATTTTCTCCAGTAACATTGATTGTTAAACTCTAGAACCTAATTTCAGTTCAGTTCGGTCACTCAGTCGTGTCCGACTCTTTGTGACCCCATGAATTGCAGCACACCAGGCCTCCCTGTCCATCACCAATTCCAGGAGTTCACCCAAACTTTTGTCCATCGAGTTGGTGATGCCATCCAGTCATCTCCTCCTCTGTCGTCCCCTTCTCCTCTTGCCCCTAATCACTCCCAGCATCAGAGGCTTTTCCAATGAGTCAACTCTTTGCATGAGGTGGCCAAAGTATTGGAGTTTCAGCTTTAGCATTAGTCCTTCCAATGAACACCCAGGACTGATCTCCTTTAGAATGGACTGGTTGGATCTTGTTGCAGAACCTAATTTAGGGCTACACAAATTGAGGACTGGTGCCAATTCATTACCTCTTACTTTTCCTGGTCTACAGCAAGATATACACAGGATTGAGAGTAGATATTTAGAAACTTTTACAGCGATTGGTGGTATTTTACTTGCATTTTACAAAACTATTTTTTAAAGAAAAAGAAAAAGGTAGTCCTTTGAGGCAATGGCACCCCACTCCAGTACTCTTGCCTGGAAAATCCCACGGACGGAGGAGCCTGGTGGGCTACAGTCCATGGGGTCGCTGCCAGTCGGACATGACTGAGTGACTTCACTTTCACTTTTCACTTTCATGCATTGGAGAAGGAAATGGCAACCCACTCCAGTATTCTTGCCTGGAGAATCCCAGGGACAGGGAAACCTGGTGGGCTGCCGTCTCTGGGGTCGCACAGAGTCCAGGACTTAGCAGCAGCAGCAGCAGTCCTTTGAGAACCACCAACATTTCTATTGATGTTCAGAGCAAAATCATAACAAGGGTCATATTTTCAAAAATACTTAATTCCCTGCCTTGAGAAACTGTCAAGCCTTTTCATGCCAAAGTAATCTCATCTATAATACAGTGATAGTAGTGGCACCTGTGTGTGTGCTCACTCAGTCTAGTGTGACCCTTTGAGCCCCCATGGGCTGCCAGACTTTGTCTATTGGGCCTACTTCATAGCATTATTACAAGGATGGAATAAAATAACCCCAGAGAGGCAGAGCCTTCCAGTGGTCACCTGGGCATCTGGCCAGCAAAAATAAATACTATACTTTGCCTCCATCCTTGCATCCAGAGGTGGCCAGGGGATTAAGTACTCAACAGTGTATAAAAGCAAAGGTGATACATGAACTTCCAGTGTGGACACTTGAAATTGAAAGTGAAAGTCACTCAGTTGTGTGGGACTCTTTGAGACTCCATGAACTGTATAGTCCATGGAATTCCCCAGGCCAGAATACTGGAGTGGGTAGCCTTTCCCTTCTCCAGAGGATCTTCCCAACCCAACCCAGGGGTCGAACCCAGGTCTCCCACATTGCAGGTGGATTCTCTACCAACTGAACCACAAGGGAAAGGGAAGAAAACTGTGACTAGGGGAAATGTACACAGAGTGAGATTTCTAGGATTACACTCATGACGTAAACACTCTAAGGAAACAGAGAAATGGCATGGAAAGAACTGGGTCTCCAGAATTTTGCTCAGCAGAACCACTATACCAGTGCAGACTAAGAAAAATTTCCAGCTTATCTACAAAAGGGTTCGTGTGACCCTGTGCCACACTTAGCCAAACTAATAGCCCAACTAAGACTACTTGGAATAGTCCTCAGTATATAGTATACATTAATAGTGGATAACTATTATTATTCTTATTAATTTTTGACATTTCAACACTTTGACTTTAAGAGCACCATCTATGATCATCCACGGTGATTTTTTTCTCCTTCAAATGATAACCAGTATAACTCTGCCAGACCCTTGTTTGTTAATGATTTTGAGAGTGGTTTAAAGAGTTCTGCAGAACTGCTTTTGTGAACTTCATGAAATCTCATATCTTTTTGAATGAGGACTATTTTCATTTAGAAATGATTTACCTTTTACAGCTCAGTACAGCCACATCTAACAATATGATATATTGACTAGAAAAGAGGGTGACAGAATGGTATGGAAGAAGACATCTGCAAGAAGGGATATTTGAGTGGGGTACATTTTATGAGGGGTTGGCTCATCAATGGATGGTTCAGATTATGACTCTTGTTCTTCTTTATTAACTGACGTAGTTCTATATCAAGATCATTCTTCTTGCCAACCATTTAGTTATCCAAAGATATAACTGGTTTACTCATCAGTTTTCTTTCTGTTTTATTGCTTTATATTTAAATTTAATTCAATTTAATTTTATAGTATAATTTATTTCCAACATTGTACTATTTTCAGGTGTACAGCAAAGTGATTCAGTTGTACAGCAAAGTGATTCAGTTGTATATATACATATATCCATCAAATTTCAGATTATTTTCCCATATAGGTTATTACAGAATATTGAGTAGAGTTCCCTGTGTTAAATAGTAGGTCCTTGCTGATTATCTATTTTATATATAGTAGGGTGTATATGTTAATCTGAAACTCCTACTTATCCCTCCCATCCCACTTTTCCCCTTTAGTAACCATAAGTTTGTTTATTATGTCTGTGAGTCTGTTTTGTAAATAAGCTCATTTATATCATTTTCTTAGATTCCACTTAAATGATATCATGTGAACGTAAATTAGTATAACCATGATGGAGAATAGTATGGATGTTCTTTAAAAAACTAAATATAGAACTACCATGTAACCCAACAAACCCACTCTTGAGCATATATTCAGAGGAAATCATAATTCAAAAATACATGTGCCCCCTCCCCAATGTTCATTGTAGCACTATATCCAATAGCCAAGAAGTGGAAGCAACCTAAATGTCCACTGACAGAGGAATAAAGAAGATATGGTGCACATATGCAATGGAATACTATTCAGCCATAAAGAAGAATGAAATCATGCCATTTGCAGCAACATGGATGGACCTAGAGATTATCATACGAAGCAAAGTCAGAGAAAAAGACAAATAGCATATGGTAACCAATTTTCAAAATTCTATTTAACAATGGTTAAACACACTGAAGGTTGAGAAGCTTATATCTTGAGTTTTAACTTCACCTAGAATCTCCATAACCAAAGATTTTTTATGACAAGATTTTCTTTATTTTTGCAGTATTAAATGCAACAAAGCAAATGATGAATTCAGAACTCATAATAATACAACTCAGCTTGAGCAGTCCTTGCCAGAGACTTAAAGAAAAGATACAAACTTGAAAGTCAGATTTTTAAAAAACATTTTCCTACTAGTGTGACTATGTTGATATCCCTAATAAAATGAAACATTTTAATTTATCCCTATAGTTCTATGACATCGGCCTCCAAAGTATGAGCTCCCCTCTGTAAGAAACCGCTGCTGCTAAGTCGCTTCAATCATGCCCGACTCTGTGCAACCCCATAGACAGCAGCCCACCAGGCTCCCCCGTCCCTGGGATTCTCCAGGCAAGAACACTGGAGTGGGTCATAAGAAACTACCTCAGTCTATTTCAAAATGCCTTTATGAGAGCTGATATACGATCCTGGCTGCCAACAGCCCTACAGTCATCATGCTCCTAAAAGCATGATGTAAAATATAAGCTAGATCAGAGTGCATGTATCAGTTGTTTTTGTTTTTATACCTAGTAGTAGAACTGCTAGGTTATATGGAAATTTGATTTTTAGTTTTTTTAGAAATCTCCACACTCTTTTACACAATGTATGCACCAGTTCACATTCCAAACAACAGTATGAGGGTTCCCTTTTCTCCACATTCTTGCCAACATATCTTATTTGTGCTTTTTTAACAATAGTCATTCTGACAGGTGTGCACTCCAAAGTTCATAGTAATATTATTTAGGCTTGCCAAGGTAGGGACACAATCTAAGTTCCATCAACAGATTAATGGATGTGGGGTGTGTGTGTGTGTGTGTGTCTGTACACAATAGAATATTACTAAGCCATATAAAAGAATGAAATTTTGCCATTTGAAACAACATGGATAAGCTTGGATGGCATTATGCTAAGTGAAATAAACCAGACAGACAAAGATAAATACTGTGTGCTATTACTTATATGTGGAATCTGAAAATACAATAAATTAGAGAATATAATGGAGAAGGCAATGGCACACCAGTCCAGCACTCTTGGCCTGGAAAATCCCATGGATGGAGGAGCCTGGTAGGCTGAAGTCCATGGTGTCACGAAGAGTTGGACACGATTGAGTGACTTCCCTTTCACTTTTCACTTTCATGCATTGGAGAAGGAAATGGCAACCCACTCCAGTGCTCTTGCCTGGAGAATCCCAGGGATGGGGGAGCCTGGTGGGCTGCCATCAATGGGGTCACACAGAGTCGGACACAACTGAAGTGACTTAGCAGCAGCAGCAGAGAATATAACAAAAAAAAAGAAGCAAGTTCAGATATAGAGAATAAACTAGTTGTTAGCAATGGTAGGGGAGAGGCAATCTAGGGGTGGGCAAGTGAGAAGTACAAACTATTGAGTTTAAGATAGGCTCGAGGGTGTAATGTAAAACATCAGGAATATAGTCCATAAACAGAATGTAACATTTAAAATTGCATATAAAATAAAAATAAACTCTTATATAACCTAACAAAAAAATGTAAGCTAGATCATTTTATTTCTCTGCTCAAATTTCTCCAATGACTTCCCATACCACTCAACAGAGAAGCTAAATTTTTTATAATGATCTAGAAGACCTCCACATCATGCCTACCACCACCTTTCTCCAATCTTACACCCTCCTACTTATGTCCTGTCCCCTCTGCTCTGTATGTACTAGCCTGTACTGGTGCTGACATTAGACATTTTCCTGGCTCTGGGCCTTGCATTGGTTGTTCCTTTAGCCTAGAATGCTCCCCGCACCTTCTTGGGATGTTTGTATCAAGTTCCACCCTCTCTGTGATACTGATTCTGACCACCATCATCCCAATTGGAAACTTTCACCCGCCCTAACCCATATTCCTACCCTTTAGAGTATTTGAGTTTTCTCCATCACGCTTATTGCCAATTAACCGACTGGAAATATTACCCACGTACAGTTCATTGTTGGTCTCTCTTCAATAGGGTGTGTGCTTCTTTAGGATCTTGGACCATTATCATCTAGAACAATACCTGGCACATGAGGATATTTCATTTGACTGACTGACTGAACACATACATGGCATGTTATTGATTCCTCATAAGGCTGGGAACATTGCTTCAACAACCCTGTTAAGTTACTGAATTTAAATAATTAGATATAGACAGGATGCCACAAAGGTTTTCCCTGGTAGCTCAGCTGGTAAAGAATCTGCCTACAGTGTAGTTGACCTGGCTTCAATCCCTGGGTTAGGAAGATCCCCTGGAGAAGGAAATGGCAACCCACTCCAGTATTCTTGCCTGGAAAATCCCATGGACAGAAAAGCCTTGCAGGGTACAGTCCATGGGGTCACAAGAGTCGAACACAATTTAGCAACTAAACCACCACTAACTCAAAGGCAGCCTCAAAGTTAGAACAACATAGAAGGTGCGAGGGACTGAATATATACAGACATGAAAAAAAAAAAGAAGTTCAACTGCAGTGTTGTTTGCCTGTCTTCAATTTCAACTTTATGCACAATTTTCCAAATAGAGATTCACTTAATCTTTCTTAGCACCTAGATTATGACAGGAAAATAAATGCCCCCCCAAAACCAAAAGAACAACAAAAAAAAAACTCCTATCTGAATAACTGGTACTTTAGGAAGATTAATTATTGCTAAGAAAAAATTAGAACGACTCCTCATGTCTCTTGACATTCCAGTTTTAACGTGAATGTGAAGTCCCTCAGTCGTGTCCGACTCTTTGCGACCCTATGGACTGTAGCCTACCAGGCTCCTCTGTCCATGGGATTTTCCAGGTAATAGTACTGGAGTGGATTGCCATTTCCTTCTCCAAGGGATCTTCCCAACCCAGGGATCGAACCCGGGTCTCCCGCATTGTAGACAGACGCTCTATCATCTGAGCCATCAGGGAAGTCCAGTTTTAAATAACCTCAAATATTCAAAATAAAGTCACAGAGCTGAAGGCCCACAAGAACACCTCAGCTCTAGGCTTAAGTGAAACTGTTTACTAAGGAACAGAAATTTTTCCCTTTAAGACAGTGTTCCTCAGTGATTTCTGTAGAAACTTGAGATGTTCCATGCTCAGTCGCTTCAGTTGTGTCCAACTCTTTGCAACCCAGCAGACCGATTCCACCATGCCTTTCTGTCTGTGGGATTTTCCTGGTAAGAATACTGCAGTGGGTTGCCATGCCCTCCACCAGAGGATCTTCCCAACCCAGGGATCCAACGCAGGTCCTCCTGCATCTCTGGCATTGCATGCAGATTCTTTACCACGAACCACCAGGGTTTGTCCAGAGTGTATTTATGACCAAAAACAATTTGGGAAATTATGAACTCTTAGAATTGAGCCGATAAACTTAGAATTGTATGTAAATATCAAGAACTGATTTAACAAACTTCAGTGGGTTGTTTTTTTCTCCTGGAAACCTTCAATTCTTCTTAAAGTATGACAGTTATACAGACACAGAGAGGAAGAGGAAAAGGCAAGTTACATATAGAAATATAATAGCCAATGACCACAAGACAGAAAGACCAGCAAGAATATCAAAATTGCCTTATCTACTTTCTTTGAGGGGCAAGGTAAATCCAGGACACTTCAAAGGTCCCTTGGAACACTCATGGCATTAAAATAAACTCACATCGTTTATACTATAGATAAAATTTGCATTATGCTCAGTAAAACATGTTATGCAAAAAGATGTATTAGTTTCCTAGGGTTTCTAGAACAAAAGTGCCACAAACTGGGTGGCTTAAAACAATAGTTTACGCTTCTACATTTTTGAAGACAGAAGTCCAAAATCAAGGTATTAGGAGGGTTGATTCTTTCTAGAGGCTGTGAGGGAAAACCTATTCCATACCTCTCTCCTAGCTTCCAGTGACTGCTGGCAATTCTCGGCATTTCTAGGCTTATAGATATATCACTCCAACTTCTGTCTCTGTTTTTACATCATTCTCCTTTCTCTGTGTTGGTGTGTCTTCTTATAAGGACATCATATTCTCCCATTATAGTAGCCCACCATAATACAATATGAACCCACCTTAACTTAATTACATCTACAAAGATCCATTTCCAAATAAAGTCTCATTCACAGGTTCTAGCAGAACATGAATTTTGGAAAGAACACTGGTACTTCTGTACCCAGTACAGAAGGTAACATTTATATCATGCATTTTAGAACTATTCTACCAAAATGATTATCTTCTGTAAAGTAAAATATTTTTTTGTTTAAAGAAGGAATTATTTAAAAATAAGTAAATGCACTGGGGAAGTTTAATTTTAAGTATTTTAATAAAGGAACGGCTTCTATAATAATGCGGAAAATTATCCCTGAAATTGTTTTCAATGTTTTGATTCCCTATAAAAAATTTTCTCATGTGTGACTGCAAACACTTAGCAAAAGAAGGATGAAAGAAAACCTAATCTTAAAAGTAAAACATTGTTCCATCTCCATGAGTGCTCCCTTGGAAAAATATTGCATCTTATATTCTATCAACTTCAGAGATCTGGCACCTGAAGGCTCACCAAAGCAGAATGAGAGTCTGATTTTCATCTCACTCACAGTAACACAGAAAATGAATGTACAATAGTATAACCTCTTCACTTGGCTGCTACTGACATTTTATTAAGTGATTTTACTGTAGATGTTCACATGCCTTTTCATTTATTTTTTTACTTAAGTTATCATTAATTCTACTATTGAATGAAGGGTAAAACAAATATGGGCAGACTGAAAAGCTTAGTTAATCCACACTCACTGCCTATAACAAAGCAGAAAGCTGAGTGGAAGGTACATTTAATGATTCTGACTCGGCTGCTCAGATGGCCTTTTGGAGTCAATAAATTGCCCTGCCCCACACCAAAAAAAAAAAAAAAATTCCCTCTTCTTTATCAGAAAATCTTTTTAAAAATCAAATGAAAACCACTGGCAAGGAACTAAATCAAAATGAAATCTCTGTAATTTGTAATAAAAGAAGGATCACCATATGATGAGTCAGAAGTTTAATCTCATTTAAATTAAAGTCTCTGACTTTTTATTAAGACAAAATAGTGAGTTCAGGTATAAACACTCACTACCTCTGCTTTGAACCCATAGTAATTAAAGAAACACACACACACTCACAAATTTATAATTTTATGTTATATACTATATATTTAGTATTTAGAAACACAAAACTGGATTTAGGAACAAGGTAAAGATCTTGGAATAGAAACACAAAGAGTTAAAAGTAATATAATAGGTTACTGGGTAAAATTAAGATATTGCAAAATGGGGAGGGGTACTAACAGGAGTCCAAAGCACTCCTCTTCTGTCAGGGGACCAGGACTAGACTCTGGCTATGAAACCTGAGGTTGGGTTTAATTTCCCTGACCTGTGAGAAAGGAGTTTCAACAAAATGGTGACCATTACCAGGAGCTGAGATTCTATTCAGGAAAATGAGGGGGAGCCAAGACTCCTGCCCACTTCAACTTGGGTTCAAGCATTCTCAGACTCAGAAACAAGACTTGTAACGCCAATAACTCTGCAGAACTGGAGACGAGACATGCCAACATATGATCTAGTTCTAGACAGAGAGCTCCAGGGAGCTAGAAACAGGTGATTGCAAAAACCAGTAGGCAAAGTATATAAGCCCAGAGAGAAGAGCATTAAAAATAAACTAACAGCAACATCAATAAAATTCCTACTCAAAATGAGCCAGCAAACAAAAATTTCATACCATATGAGGCAAATGCCACAAAAGACAGCTGACATTCTAGACATCTTGAAATAATTCATTTTGGAAGAATGCCAAACACAAAATTATTAGCTAAAAATGATTTGCAAACAAGTATGTTCAAAATACTTATGGAAATAAGAAGAAATCGTATATGTAAAAATCATAAAATAAAACAAAGTGTGGTCTGGTTACTGTAATAATTTCCTTTGCATTTAATCAATATGGTGTGTCTGAGGACTGGTTGACTAAATGAAAAAGTGTTTAACGCTAGGTAATAACAAATAAAAAGTGAAGTAAGGCTCTACTTTCCATGACAATATTCACAAAATTAATATTACAAGGTGGTCTATAGAATAATGATAATAGTATACTGTGAGTTCAAAGGAAGGAGACATTAATAGCATTCACTTGCGGGAATCAGTTAATGGAGATGGTGTCTGACTGAGACGGGAAGGGCAATGAGGTATACGGCAGGAGGCAGGAGGATGAGGGGGAAAGCAGTCATTTCAGAAGGAGAAAATACCAGTCAAAGCAGCAGCATACAAGGGTGACGGATGAGAAGCAGCTTACCCTGGGCATGGACAATTAGGGGGTACACTAACTGTAGTTACTGTAAAAATTTTAACAAGCTCAGTTTGTTGTTGTTGTTGTTATCCCCATGCATCTACAATTTAAAAACTCTCAGTGACAAAAATACACTGAAAAAATTATTTTATTAGTCAAAATCTAAACAGCTGGATGTTTATGGTTGATTTTGAATGATATATGCAAGTTTCAAAGTCACATACTTTTGTTATGGATTCTTTCATAAACATTGGAATCCACACAATTTGGAAAACTTACAAGCATACAACTAACCCCTAATAGATAAGGACTACGCTATATACATGTGTGCATGCTAAGTCACTTCAGTCGTGTCAGACTCCACGATTCTAAGGACTGTAGCTCCTTAGAGAGGAGGCTGTAGGCTCCTCTGTCCATGGGATTCTTCAGGCAAGAATACTGGAGTGGGTTGCCATCCCCTCCTCCAGGGGATCTTCCCAACCCAGGGATTGAAGCCACATCTCTTATATCTCCTGCATTGGCAGGTGGAACCTTTACCACTAGCACCACGTGGAAAGCCCAAGCTACACACAGTCAAGTGTAATTTTACAAAAGTTCAGAATCATTTGAGCCTCCTTCCCAGGTGCAATTCATTTCTCCAATATATGTGGTATTGTACATTTCTATATTTAATTGGTAACCAAAATATCAGTCTCTACAATGAGAAAAAGAAAAAAAAATTTAATTCTGTCCTTCTAGGCATTGCCAAATTCAGATTTAATTGAAGACAGTAGGGAAAACCACTATACCATTCAGATATGACCTAAATCAAATCCCTTATGATTATACAGTGGAAGTGAGAAATAGATTTAAGGGCCTAGATCTGATAGATAGAGTGCCTGATGAACTATGGACTGAGGTTCGTGACATTGTACAGGAGACAGGGATCAAGATCATCCCCTAGGAAAAGAAATGCAAAAAAGCAAAATGGCTGTCTGGGGAGGCCTTACAAATAGCTGTGAAAAGAAGAGAAGCAAAAACCAATGGAGAAAAGGAAAGATATAAGCATCTGAATGCAGAGTTCCAAAGAATAGCAAGAAGAGATAAGAAAGCCTTCCTCAGCAATCAATGCAAAGAAATAGAGGAAAACAACAGAATGGGAAAGACTAGATATCTCTTCAAGAAAATTAGAGATACCAAGGGAACATTTCATGCAAAGATGGGCTCGATAAAGGACAGAAATGGTATGGAGCTAACAGAAGCAGAAGATATTAAGAAGAGGTGACAAGAATACACAGAAGAATTGTACAAAAAGATCTTCACAACCCAGATAATCACGATGGTGTGATCACTGACCTAGAGCCAGACATCCTGGAATGTAAAGTCAAGTGGGCCTTAGAAAGCATCACTAAGAACAAAGCTAGTGGGGGTAATGGAATTCCAGTTGAGCTACTTCAAATCCTGAAAGATGATGCTGTGAAAGTGCTACACTCAATATGCTAGCAAATTTGGAAAACTCAGCAGTGGCCACAGGACTGGAAAAGGTCAGTGTTCATTCCAATCCCAAAGAAAGGCAATGCCAAAGAATGTTCCAACTACTGCACAATTGCACTCATCTCACAGGCTAGTAAAGTAATGCTCAATATTCTCCAAGCTAGGCTTCAGCAATATGTGAACTGTGAACTTCCTGATGTTCAAGCTGGTTTTAGAAAAGGCAGAGGAATCAGAGATCAAATTGCCAACATCCGCTGGATCATGGAAAAAGCAAGAGAGTTCCAGAAAAACATCTATTTCTGCTTTTTTGACTATGCCAAAGCCTTTGACTGTGGGGATCACAATAAACTGTGGAAAATTCTTCAAGAGATGGGAATACCAGACCACCTGACCTGCCTCTTGAGAAATTTGTATGCAGGTCAGGAAGCAACAGTTAGAGCTGGACATGGAACAACAGACTGGCTCCAAATAGGAAAAGGAGTACGTCAAGGCTGTATATTGTCACCCTGTTTATTTAACTTATATGTAGAGTACATCATGAGAAACGCTGGGCTGGAAGAAGCACAAGATGGAATCAAGATTGCCAGGAGAAATATCAACAACCTCAGCTATGCAGATGACACCACCCTTATGGCAGAAAGTGAAGAGGAACTAAAAAGCCTCTTGATGAAATTGAAAGTGGAGAGTGAAAAGGTTGGCTTATAGCTCAAAATTCAGAAAACGAAGATCATGGCATCCGGTCCCATCACTTCATGGGAAATAGATGGGGAAACAGTGGAAACAGTGGCAGACTTTATTTTGGGGGGCTCCAAAATCACTGTAGATGGTGACTGCAGCCAGGAAATTAAAAGACGCTTGCTCCTTGGAAGGAAAGTTATGACCAACCTAGATAGCATATTCAAAAGCAGAGACATTACTTTGCCAACAAAGGTTTGTCTAGTCAAGGCTATGGTTTTTCTTGTGGTCATGCATGGATATGAAGGTTGGACTGTGAAGAAGGCTGAGCACAGAAGAATTGATGCTTTTGAACTGTGGTGTTGGAGAAGACTCTTGAGAGTCCCTTGGACTGCAAGGAGATCCAACCAGTTCATTCTGAAGGAGATCAGCCCTGGGATTTCTTTGGAAGGAATGATGCTAAAGCTGAAACTCCAGTACTTTGGCCACCTCATGCGAAGAGTTGACTCATTGGAAAAGACTCTGCTGCTGGGAGGGATTGGGTGCAAGAGGAGAAGGGGACGACAGAGGATGAGATGGCTGGATGGCATCACTGACTCGATGGACTTGAATCTGAGTGAACTCTGGGAGCTGATGATGGACAGGGAGGCCTGGCGTGCTGCAATTCACGGGGTCGCAAAGAGTCAGACACGACTGAGCGACTGAACTGAACTGAACTGAGGAAATCACTTGGAATTTTTTTGCTTAAAACAAGGAAGCAGTATAAACAATAAGGTTTAATATTTTCATTTGTGAACTACTTTATAATTTTTAATTAAAGTTAAAATATATTATAATTTAATTGTTTAAAGTACAAATAGGAAAATAACTATTTACTGATTAACCTATAATTCTTACTGAAAATAATCTTGTTATATATCAAAGAGAATGTTAAAAAAATACCAGTGTGCTCTAGTGTCTAATGTGCTAGGTATGCAAGTTATGAAGACAGAAAGTCAGAGCAGTATGTATTTACCTCAGATAGCCGTAAAGTCAAGGCTTTGTAATTTAAAATTCTGTTTCAGAATTTATCTATGTAAAATAAAAATAATTTAATAAAATGCAAAGTGCCACATTTACTTTTTCTACAATCTTCATCAATTTATAAAGAACTATAGTTCTCAAAACACTGAGTAAACAGAGCTACAATGAAAACCTCTGACGAGATCCCTCAGGAAGCCTTGGTAATGGCAACCAAAGGAAAAGTTAGGTCAAGCAAGGAGAACCTGGGCCTCCGTGAGAAACAGTCCCCCTCTTTCCTGATTCTATTTCATCCTAGCCCAAAACCCCTTTGAACTAGTATAATAATTCACTCTCTGGCCTCTGTTCCTCCTCCTCACTTCTGGTACCCACCCATTAGAGCAGTGTTTCCTAACACACAGGAAGGTCATACCTTCTCTACAGCCTACAGAGCCAGGCCCTGAAGACATGATCATAAAAGAACTTCAGATTCTGGTGAACAGGATATGTTACAAGTCCTTTATCTTTTAAAATGGAAGAGTTTCCCTTAGAAGCACATCTTAATAAAGCAGAAATATTTAATTGTAATTATTATTACTAAGAACATCTCTCAGTAGTCCTGAGGAACCATCTGCCCTACTAATAAGTAGGAGAGGATTTATCAATTACATTTACTACCTTATAGGTCCCTGAGTTCAGTAAAGTGACTACAGGAAGCTTTCAAACTTTGTTACAAATCTGAGGTTACTGGTGTTTCTCTCAGCAATCGCATATATCTTAATAAACTCAACGACTCCAGTAGCATCTGAATACTACTTTAAGTAATTCTTGATTTTACTAAACTCTCTTGGGATGCACTCGAAGTTTCCTCTACAAAATAATTTTAAAGGTAGCTAAAGTAAAATGACTCTGCGATCCAATCCCCATCCACAGGGGATGGCTGACCACAAGACCAAAAGATCCATGCTTCTCTACATTTGAGATTTTGCTTTCCACAACTCATCCAACCAACATTGTCCTCCCCTTACTATATTGGGCTTAAACCTCACTTAACTCCTCAAATGCTAATTCATACATTTCCTTCATGAAAGCCTTCCCAATTTATCTAGATTCTTAAAATTCTTAAAGAGTTGGAAATACCAGATCATGTTACTTGCCTTCTGAGAAATCCGTATGTAGGTCAAGACGCAACAATTAGATCTGGACAAGGAACAACAGACTGGTTCCAAATTGGGAAAGGAGTACATCAAGGCTGTATATTGTCACCCTGCTTATTTAATTTATATGCAGAGTACATCATGTGAAATGCTGGGCTGGATGAAGCACAAGCTGGAATCAAGATTGCTGGCAAAATATCAATAACCTCAGATATGCAGGTGACACCACCCTTAAGGCAGAAAGTGAAGAACTAAAGAGCCTCGATGAAAGTGAAAGAGGAGAGTGAAAAAGCTGGCTTAAAACTCAACATTCAAAAAACGCAGATCATGGTATCCGGTTCCATCACTTCATAGCAAATAGATGGGGAAACAATGGAAACAGTAACAGACTTTATTTTCTTGGGCTCCAGAATCACGGCAGATGGTGAGTGCAGCCATGGAATTAAAAGACGCTTGCTCCTTGGAAGAAAAGTTATGACCAACCTAGATAGCATATTAAAAGCAGAGACGTTACTTTGCTGACATAGGTCCATGTAGTCAAAGCTACGGTTTTTCCAGTAGTCATGTATGGATGTGAGAGTTGGACTATAAAGAAAGCTGAACACCAAAGATGCTTTTGAAGTGTGGTGTTGGAGAAAACTCTTGAGAGTCCCTTGGACTGCAAGGAGATAACCCAGTCAATCCTAAAGGAAATCAGTCCTGAATATTCATTGGAAGGACTGATGATGAAGCTGAAACTCCCATACTGTGGCCACCTGATTCGAAGAACTGACTCATTGGAAAAGACCCTGATGCTGGGAAAGACTGAAGGCAGGAGGAGAAGGGGATGACAGAGGAGATGTTTGGATTGCAGATGGCATGACCAACTCGCTGGGCATGAGTATGAGCAAGCTCCAGGACAGGGAAGACTGGGATGCTGCAGTCCATGGGGTTGCAAAGAGTCGGACATAACTGAGCAACTGAACTGATATGGACTGAACTTATCTAGTCATGATTAAGTGCTCCTCCTCCTTCATTTTCTCACTCTGTTGCTTACTTTTGAAATGTGTTCGTGCTACTTAGGTTCCTTGAGCCTCACATTTGTAACTATAATACTGACATACCAATGATACCAATCTCTCAGAAATGATGAGGGTAAAATGAGATGTCATAGTGCTTTTATAAGTATACAGTATTAATGTTCTACTTCTATGTGTGTGCCAGAACCTTGATTTTAGACTTCCCAGCCTACAGAACTGGATAATAAATGCTTGTTATTTAAGTCAATGACATTTTTGTTACAGCAGTTTTAAAGAACTAAAACATCTACCTAATTCTGACTTGCAGGAAATTTAATGCCTGCCTCTCTCAAGGCATTGGTCTACCTTCCTAATACCCCCTTTCCCCTCACTGTTTCCCTACACCAGTACCATGTGTGGCCCAAGGGATGAAATCAACTTTCTAATGAGAAATAAATGTGATTCCTTAGACTACTCAGTTTTCCAAAATCTCCTCATCCAATATTGTCCTAGTAAATAAAAAACTACTGTTCTTAAATTCAGAGCTTTTTATCTGACCATCTCTCACTTTTTCTCTCTCAGCCATAAGCTAGAAACACTAAGGCCAACACTAAGAAGCAAGTTCCTAAAATAAATATGTCCAAGTTTACCTGTCTGACTTGCCTGTGAAATAGGACTAAATCTTTAGCTTTTCTAAACTTTTGGGTTAAAGCAATTTGCTACTTTTATTTGATGCTGTCGAAGTTCTATAAATTCTGAGTACAGATTGAGTGCAAAATATGCTAGTAATGACAACCATTCATTACCATGGAAAATGAAAGTTAAATTCATAAAGAAAACTACCTGTCCCCAACATGAAAATTAAGTCCAGAGTTTGAAATCAACAACTTGTCTCCATGTGCAAGTGTGATGGTGAGTTGGAAGCTCCTCCCTCTTTGAAGTTAAACAGAAAGTGAAAGTGAAGTCACACAGTCCTGTCCGACTCTTTGTGACCCCATGGACTGTAGCCCACCAGGCTCCTTCCTCCATGGGATTTTCCAGGCAAGAATACTGGAGTGGGTTGCCATTTCCTTCTCCAGGGGATCTTCCCGACCCAGGGATCAAACCCATGTCTCCCACATTTCAGGCAGATGCTTTAATTGCTGCGCCACCAGCAAAGCCATTAAACAGAGCAGAATTCAAATTCACACATGGCCAACCTGCTATAAGACCTTGAGCAAGCTGCTTGATTTCTCCAAGTCTCAGTTCCTCCTTAGCACACCAAATAACTGGGATAATAAGCACCTCAAAAACTGGTAAAGTCATTAAATAAGCAACCTAATTCAAACAGCATAGGAGATATACTCCATAAGTGACTTTTATCATCACTTACAATAATGTGAAATGATGTTGAAAAATAATTCTCTTGCTTTATGGTTTTGTGAACTTTTTAAAAATAATAATTTATTTTACTTTAGAAGGTAATTCCTTTTTCACTTTTAAAATTGAAGAATGATATTCAAACAGAAAAGTACATAAAGTACTATTAATGTACGACTTGATAAATTCTAATGCAACACGCAACTATAATTGAGATCAAGAAAAAGGAACACCACTGACATCTCCAAAGACCCATTCTGCCCTACCCCAAGAGTAACCTCTAACCGTATTTCTTAGATCATACAATAGTTTTGCCTGTACATGAACTTTTTATAAATGGAATCATACTGCAACTATTTATATGTATACGGTTCTTTTATCCAACAATGTTTGAGATTCATCCATACTGTTATATGTAAATTGATATGTTTTAACATAACATTGTCAATTATATACTCATAAAAGTTAAATGTTTCAAACCTTAGTTTATCTGGAAATATAGTTATAGCCCTTTAACTAAGCCATGCCTGTGGGGCAACCCAAGATGGGCAGGTCATGATGGAGAGATCTGACAGAATGTGGTCCGCTGGAGAAGGGAATGGCAAACCACTTCAGTATTCTTGCCTTGAGAAACCCATGAACAGTATGAAAAGGCAAAATGATAGGATACTGAAAGAGAAACTCCCCAGGTCAGTAGGTACCCAATATGCTACTGGAGATATGGCTGGATGGCATCACTGACACGATGGACGTGAGTCTGAGTGATCTCCGAGAATTGGTGATGGACAGGGAGGCCTGGCATGCTGCGATTCATGGGGTCGCAAAGAGTCGGACACGACTGAGCGACTGATCTGATCTGATCTGATCTGATTACTTATCCTTACCTACTTGGTTAATAAGCAACATATATAGTCCAATCAAATATTAGGTACTAGCATTCTTTGGCTTTCACATAACATAATATCCTAAAAAGCATCTGTGGTACCATCTCTTGCTGATTCTACTATTCAGTGCCATGTACACTGGGACCCATGTAAGGGGAGATGGGAGCATGAAACAGGAGAATACCACAGGAAGGCCATACGAATGGTAATTACTGTTCCAGTATATCCAAACTGTCATAACAATAAGGCCCCTGGGTCTTGTTTAGACAGGCATAACAAGTACCTCCAATGTCACCAGTTCCAAAGCTGACTCTTACATGGGACAGCAGAGACTGGTGACAGATGGGGAAAATTTAACATGCAGCTTGGACAGTCTTTGGGATAGAAGTCGTTATCTCTAACTTGCTGCCAACTCCTGTACGTTGCTTTGTAACAGACACCACAGGGAAACTCTGGAGCCTCAGCCAAAATCACGGACTTGAAAGAACCAGATTTCCTCACCGTTGGTATTTTGCAACATCTCACCCACACTAGGTTCTGCTGAAATAATGAAACAGTCACTTGTATATCTCTGAATGTGAAAATCACTTTGACACACCAGACTGAATTTTTTTAGACATTAGGACATGGCTTATTAAATATAAAATTTGACATTTTTAAATGAATTCTTCCATAGTCTACTGAGGTATTTCAAATTCATTAAGACTTCATGTCAAGTCTTTCTCCAAATATAGGATTGGCTTTAAATAGACACTTAAATACCTAAAATATATTCTCTATTTGTTAGGCATTTATCAATGTATCTGCTGTCCATTATGGTAACCACCATCTACCTTGCTGCCACTTGGCCCCCATCACCTTGGGATCCAATTACTCTCATTGCATTTTGCTTTTGAATTGAGTGGCTGTAGTTCTCATTGTAAGGTCTAACCTACAGAGAAGAGTAAACACGGGGTTCTTCAAGGATGCTGGGGCATTCTTCTCCAATTTGAACGTGTTTTTACTTGTTCCCAGTGGGCCATCTTTTGGTCCAAGCAACCAAACTGTTAAAGCCTTTCCTGAAGCTACTCAGAGAGCCTGATACAAATTCATGTACCTTCCTCCCATAACCTGCATCCTTAGCATTCACTCCCACATACCTGCCCTGGATTTCTGATTGTGTAAATTATAAAACAAGTGGTTCTTTTGGAGTGTGGCACACTTTTTCATAGGTCACCCTTTGTTCCTTACTTTTCAAGTCTAAATATAGGTCTAGAAGCATGGTGGAGTGGATCCTGAGAACTAGCATTGTTTTACATGGCAACTACTTCAGAGGAGGGGAGTACAGTGTCCTTAGACCAAGCAGGGCTAATCCCTTCATTCGGATCTCAACAAAGAGATCTCTTCTCCTGGAAGTAGGAAAGCAGCACAGTGGATGAAAGAGGCAACTTCTAAAGCAAAAAAGACTCATCAGAATTTAAGGGTTTAAGTGTGTGTGTGTGTGTGTGTGTGTGTGTGTGTGTATTAGTCACTCAGTCATATCCTACTATTTGAGACACCATGGAGTGTAGCCCACCAGCCTCCTTTGTCCATGAGGATTCTCCGGGCAAGAATACTAGAGTGGGTTGCCATGCCCTCCTCCAGAGGATCTTCCCAACTCAGAGATCAAACCCAGGTCTCCCACATTGTAAGCAGATTCTTCACAGTCTAAGCCAGCTTAATCAGGATCTTCCCATACATACTCATCTCAACCTACAGAATACCATTCTTCCCAATCAATACCCTCACTTTAATAGTGACATCCTTTGAGGCTGAAAGTTCAACTTGTGTTATCATTTAGTCATTCACAGGATGAGATTCAGCCCTATAGCTATAAGAGATAAGGTTCTCCCTTCAAGGTACACCTAGAAGCTCTTAGGTCACATCTATGCCACTAGTGCTTGAGCTGGGAATTTGAATTTCTGAGCTCATTCTTCTCTTTCACCACTTTGTCCAGTGACATTAGAAGCAATCAATGATTTCATGGTATTTCCGAGTTTTCCAATAATGTTCAAAAGTATGAATATAAAGACTCAGTTGTCTCTTCTTGTAAGTGGTTGGTTAGGAGTAACCGATGTAGATATCTTTTCTATCTCTGTGAGAAGTTCACATCATGGACTCTCCACTCTCTCTTTACTAATAGATAAAGAGCCATTAGTGTCTTTCAACTCTTCAGTCCAATGACAACAAACCCAAGAACCAGATGATCCAGTGGTGTAAATCCCATTCCAAATTCAAAGGCCCAAGAACCAGGAATGTCCACGTCCTCTAAGGGCAGGAAAAGATGGAAGTTCCAGCTCAAGCAAAAAGAGAAAATTCACTGGTCCCAGCTCAAGCAAAATGAGGAAATTTACTGGTCCTCAGTCTTTTTTTTTTTTCTATTCAGGAGGTAGGATGATGCCTGCCTACACAGATGAGGGAGATATTCTCTACTCAGTTGATTCAAATGTTAATCTCTTTCAAACCCAATATCAATGACACACTTAGAAGTAATGTTTTACCAACTATCTAGACATCTGTAAGTCCAAACTGACACATAGTGTGATGAGACACACTATCAACCATGTTTCAATGCCAATATTTTATGTATATTTTACTACATATCTACCCATATTTTAGGCATATTTTATGAACAGTATATATCAGTATTAGACAAACATCTTACTATATGTCATATCAGTATTTTATAGATGGCTCTCATTTCAGGGGACTCTAAAATGATCTCCACTATCCCAGGTTCTCTCTGAATCCTTAGAGCCAACTCAGATGAAGAGTAAATCTTTAAAAAGTCTCTGGAGCCTGCTGCATTCCTACCCCATGCCCTAAGCACAGTTCAAAGGTCCCTGAAGTTGACTCAGTTCAGTGCAACCAGCCAGTGAAAGCTGTCACGTGGTGCTGGTAGCCCCCAGCATCCTCTGGAGATGGCTAGATTGACATGAATCCACTACCTGCTAGAAATAATCTAATTATGCCTAAAGGTTTCCACTGAAAAGCCTCTATCTACTCCAGGTCCCTGTCACTTTCCCTGTGGGTGAAGTCAGCTATCCAGTGACTTTCACACACTCTCTGCAGGTGGCTCTGTAACACATGAAGAAGCTCCTGAAATGTCAATCCTAAGGGACAAGTGTTCCTGTCACTGAAGTGATACATTATAACCTCTGCACTTTCTGGATCTTTCAGACAAAACCCAAAAGCTAGGAAGGCCATAATGAAATTATTCTTGCTACCCAAGAGCTGATATTTCCAAAGAGAAATTTATGTGCATTAGGAGAGTTTGGGGGATGAATTTGCACTATAGTAGTTCCTGCAAAGCCTGTCCTATGAATAAAAAGCCTTCAGTTTCTAAAGCCTGAAAATCTGATAACATTCAGAACATATGGATATTCATTTAAATAAGAAAAAAAAAAAAAAAAACCTTGGTGTGACATTTCTTTTAACCCACAATTTTGCAGCTGGAAGAAATCTTTTCCTGTCTTAGATAGCAAAATGTGACAATCCAAGCAACCAAGCTTAAGGTCTGTAAATTCATCGCTTTTCTTCTACTACCAAATTCCAAGAGTTATTAAACATCTCTCATCCTACTCAGGGCTTTATGAGCAAACCAAATTTGATCTTTAAAAATGGTAGAAGCCTCTGAATTATTTCAGCTGATTTTCCTACTGGCAGTTTCTTTAGTTCCTTCTTATATTTTTGCCTTCTATCTAACTCCACACATAAAATATGCAGGGAAAATATGTGATGGATGCATGCATTTCAAATTTTTAATACCTTAAGATATGTTTAATTAAAAACACCTGGCCCATAAGTACTGGTGCATTGGCATACTAGATTCAAAATGCTCCTTTATACGAGGCTGCTGACTTTACTAGTCCTGATTTCAATTCATATTCCTCAATCTCTATCTCTCTCAAAAATGCTCTTTCATACTCCAGCAGCTGTTCTAAGAGCATAACTCCATTCTGGCCCAAACTCAGATCATTAAGATCAAAGATAGATAAAAGGAAGCATGACTTTGGCCCAGTATTACACTCTTAATGATATACATTCAGGGTCTTTATCTCAAGATCTCAAAGGGAATCTTCTTAATGGGGTTCCATAATCATAACAGGTCCAGAGGAATGCCAAGGAGCCACAGGGCACTGTTGAAAAGTCCAGCTCAAAGTCACCAGTCCATCATTGACTTTCAATAGATGAAATAACATTAAAACTCTGGGTGAGAAGCAGCTCCTCTGGAACAGAGTCACATTTTCTGGATACTAAAAATTGGTTTGTAATCCCAGGTCATCTATTTTTTTCCTAGTCTCACATTTTCTGAAAATAAGACAGAAAAACTGATGCTAACTGCCCCACTCAGTACTTTGGATTCTTGCTATAGATAAGTTAAAAATGTGATTTTTATCTCATGTTTTATGAAGTCACCATAATGCAACATGTCCATGAATTTGGGTCACTGTGAGAAACAGAAGCTTAAGGAATTATGGAAAATATCAACAAGTGGGCAAATTTGGATTCTAGTTCCTACTCAACTTTTCACTGATGTCACAAATAAGATTTTTTTTCCCCTAGTGTATAAAGGACACCTGATCTTGGGGAATCCTTTCCATTCACTCCTCCAGCCAATTATTCATTCCTTCATTCAGCAAACACATAGCAGAGCTGTTGAGTTCAGTACTGTGCTGAGCAAGGAGGAAGCCGGATTATGAGTTATTTCTACTGAGGCATATTCCTCTGTCAACAGAGCCAACAGAGCGTCTCAAAGCTTGACTGAAACAGACAGAAAATACATTTAGTTTGTCATCATCACCAAGTTCTTGTAAAACGAAGACAAGTACATTTTATTTAATTTGGGACTATTTACAAATACTTTTCCAAATAGGTAAAATATCTATATTTATATGGCCTGAATAATGAAGATGAATATTTCTCTTGAGCATATTAAGCTCTGAATACATCTGTTTCCATGCCTTACATGCATTATCTCATTTTATCTTCATAACACATTATCTCCCAAACACATTTGTATGGGAGAAGGCAATGGCACCCCACCCCAGTACTCTTGCCTGGAAAATCCCATGGATGGAGGAGCCTGGTAGGCTGCAGTCCATGGGGTCGCTAAGGGTCGGACATGACTCAGCAACTTCACTTTCACTTTTCACTTTCATGCATTGCAGAAGGGAATGGCAACCCACTCCAGTGTTCTTGCCTGGAAAATCCCAGGGATGGGGGAGCCTGGTGGGCTGCCGTCTATGGGGTCGCACAGAGTCAAACACAACTGAAGTGACTTGCAGCGCAGCAGCAGCAGCATTTGTATCCCTATTTTATGGATTACTCCACAGAGGAAAATTCAAGAAGATTCAGTAGCTTACCTAAGTGGTAAAGGTTTTTATCCAGGCCTGTCTGACTCCAAAGCCTAGTTTCTTTAGTTTGGATATAAAATAATTTCAAGTTTTCTTTACTTCTCAACAAAGTTTGCTTCAATATTTGTGAAGATCCATGTTGGTATTCAGAGAATAGATTTAAAAGACATAGAAATAAAGAAATGGAAGAGATTTTAGAAACCACCTAGACTGACCCTATTCATTTACAGTTAAAATGTAGGTCTTTGTATTAGGGATAAAAATACAGATTGAATGAAAAGCTAAAGGAAGCACAGAAAAAAAAAATAGAGAAAAGGAAGTGAGAAATCTTGAATCATCCATCTTTGTATTCTTAGTACTTAATACAGCCCTCGGAAAAAAGTGAAAACTCAATACATGTTTTGTCAATTGGATTATATTACATGTTATAGATTTTTTAGAGTTTCCCAAATGTCAAGAGAGGCATGAGGTACTTTCATTTGTTTAAAGCTTATAAAATATGAAAAATGGAAAAGTAACAAAACTGTGCCATATTTTAAATGTTCAATTCTATTAATTCATTTTAGTAATTAACCCTACAATTTTATTTGGACATAAGGCCTAAAAAGTATGAGTTCTAATGTGTGTGATAATGAAATACTAAGAGATAATATCTCAAATAAGCCTTCGATTCAGTTTAGTTCAGTTCAGTAGCTCAGTCGTGTCTGACTCTCTGCAACCCCATCAACTGCAGCACGCCAGGCCTCCCTGTCCATCACTAACTCCCGGAGGTCACTCAAACTCTTGTCGATTGATTCATTGATGCCATCCAACCATCTCATCCTCTGTCATCTCCTTCTCCTCCTTCCCTCAATCTTGCTCAGGATCAGGGTCTTTTCCAATGAGTCAGCTCTTCGCATCAGGTAGCCAAAGTTTTGGAGTTTCAGCTTCAAATCAATCCTTCCAGTGAATACCCAGGGCTGATCTCCTTTAATATGGACTGGTTGAATCTCCTTGCAGTCCAAGGGACTCTTAAGAATCTTCTCCAACAGCACAGTCCAAAAGCATCAATTCTTTGGCGATCAGCTTTATTTATAGTTCAACTCTCACATCCATACATGACCAATGGAAAAACCATAGCCTTGACTAGACAGGCCTTTGTTGGCAAAGTACTCTCTCTGCTTTTTAATATGCTGTCTAGATTGGTCATAACTTTCCTTCCAAGGAGTAAGTGTCTTGTAATTTCATGGCTGCAGTCACCATCTGCAGTGATTTTGGAGCTCAAAAAAATAGTCTGACACTGTTTCCATTGTTTCCCCATCTATTTCCCATGAATTAATGGGACCAGATGCCATGATCTTCATTTTCTGAATGTTGAGCTTTAAGCCAACTTTTTCACTCTCCACTTTCACTTTCCTCAAGAGGCTTTTTAGTTCCTCTTCACTTCCTGTCATAAGGGTGGTGTCATCTGCATAGCTGAGGTTATTGATATTTCTCCCAGCAATCTTGATTCCAGCTTGTGCTTCTTCCAGCCGAGTGTTTCTCATTATGAACTCTGCATATAAGTTAAATAAGCTGGGTGACAATATACAGCCTCGACGTACTCCTTTTCCTATTTGGAGCCAGTCTGTTGTTCCACGTCCAGCTTCCTGACCTGCATACAGTTTCCCAAGGGGCAGGGCAGGTGCTCTGGTATTCCTACTCTTTCAGAATTTTCCACAGTTTATTGTGATCCACACAGTCATAGGCATTGGCATAGTCAAAAAAGCAGAAATAGATGTTTTTCTGGAACTCTCTTGCTTTTTCGATGATCCATCAGATATTGGCAATTTGATCTCTGGTTCCTCTGCCTTTTCTAAAACTAGCTTGAACAACAACCCTATTGTCTTGATACATCATGACCTTCAATTACAGAGCAACATAGAATTTAGGCAACTTCTGCCCTGTTCATGGAAAAGCTATGACCAAACTAGACAGCATATTAAAAAGCAGAGACATTACTTTGCCAACAAAAGTCCATCTAGTCAATGCTATGGTTTTTCCAGTAGTCATGTATGGATGTGAGAGTTGGACTATAAAGAAAGCTGAGCACGGAAGAATTGATGCTTTTGAACTATGGTGTTGGAGAAGACTCTTGAGAGTCTTCTCAAGAGTTGGATTCTCAAGGAGATCCAACCAATCTATCCTAAAGGACATCAGTCCTGAATATTCATTGGAAGGACTGTTGCTGAAGCTGAAACTCCAATACTTTGGCTACCTGACGCGAAGAACTGACTCATTTGAAAAGACCCTGATTCTGTGAAAGATTGAAGATGGGAGGAGAAGGGGATGATAGAAGATGAGATGATTGGATGACATCATCGACTCAATGGACATGAGTTTAAGGAAAATCCGGGAGTTGGTCATGGACAGAGAGGCCTAGCATGCTGCAGTCCATGGGGTCGCAAAAAGTCGGACATGACTGAGCAACTGAACTAAACTGAACTGATCCTGTTCGTGGGCTCCCAGTGGCTCAGTGGTATAGAATCCGCCTGCAATGCAGAAGCCGGAGGAGGCGTGGGTTGGAGCCCAAGGTAAGAAAGAACGCTGTGAGGAAGGCATGGCAACCCACTCCAGTATTCTTGCCATGGACCGAGGAGCCTGGCAGGCTACAGTCCCCAGGATTGCAAAGAGTCAAATATGATTGAAATGATGGAGCAGGCATGCACACATCCTGTTCATGAATTTGAAAGTGATGCAACACTTTAGATTCTATACCCCTTTAACTTTCAAAAAAAAAAAAATACTCATGTAAGATTTTTTAATTAGGAAATAGCAAGCACACTAATTTCAGAGACATTAAAATCACTAAATTGCCATTACAGTAAACCAATGAAATTTGAAGTAATAATTAAAAAATTTCTCCCCTGGAGAGTTCTGAGTTCAGTGATTCTAATAAACACATTCAGAGACATTGTAAGTGTCTTTTAAAATACTCTTAATAGATATAATACAAAACAACGTGGATCCTTAGAGTTTCCTGTGTTGATTACTCAGATTCATGTTAGAGTTTATAGGAATTAGGTTTGATATTATCTCCCTGTTATGTAAAACCATGGAAAACATTTAATTAAAACTTAATTAAATTTTCCATGATGCTTCAACCCCATGGAGTCCATTTTTCAATCAGATCAGATCAGATCAGTCGCTCAGTCGTGTCCGACTCTTTGCGACCCCATGAACCGCAGCACGCCAGGCCTCCCTGTCCACCACCAGCTCCCGGAGGTCACTCAGACTCGCATCCATCGAGTCAGTGATGCCATCCAGCCATCTCATCCTCTGTCGTCCCCTTCTCCTCCTGCCCTCAATCCCTCCCAGCATCAGAGTCTTCTCCAATGAGTCAACTCTTCGCATGAGGTGGCCAAAATACTGGAGTTTCAGCTGTAGCATCATTCCTTCCAAAGAAATTCCAGGATTGATCTCCTTCAGAATGGACTGGTTGGATCTTCTTTCAGTCCAAGGGACTCTCAAGAGTCTTCTCCAACACCACAGTTCAAAAGCATCAATTCTTCGGCGCTCAGCCTTCTTCACAGTCCAGCTCTCACATCCATACATGACCACAGGAAAGACCATAGCCTTGACTAGGCGAACCTTTGTTGGTAAAGTAATGTCTCTGCTTTTGAATATGCTATCTAGGCTGGTCATAACTTTCCTTCCAAGGAGCAAGCGTCTTTTAATTTCATGCCTGCAGTCACCATCTGCAGTGATTTTGGAGCCCAGAAAAACAAACTCTGACACTGTTTCCACTGTTTCCCCATCTATTTCCCATGTAGTGATGGGACCAGATGCCATGATTTTCGTTTTCTGAATGTTGAGCTTTAAGCCAACCTTTTCACTCTCCACTTTCACTTTCATCAAGAGGCTCTTTAGCCCCTCTTCACTTTCTGCCATAAGAGTCGTGTCATCTGCATATCTGAGGTTATTGATATTTCTCCCAGCAATCTTGATTCCAACTTGTGTTTCTTCCAGTCCAGCATTTCTCATGATGTACTCTGCATAGAAGTTAAATAAACATGGTGACAATATGCAGCCTTGACGTACTCCTTTTCCTATTTGGAACCAGTCTGTTGTTCCATGACCAGTTCTAACTGTTGCTTCCTGACCTGCATACAGATTTCTTAAGAGGCAGATCAGGTGATCTGGTATTCCCATCTCTTTCAGAATAGCAAGCAACAAAGAAAGCCATCAGGACAAATGATTTTTTTGAAAATGGTGTATATGTACTCACTTTTCTTAGTACCTATACCTTTCTTGGTGGCTCAGCGTTAAAAAATCTGCCTGCCAATGCAGAAGACAGAAGCTCAATCCCTGGATGGGAAATATCCCCTAAAGAAGGAAATGGCAACCCACTCTAGTGTTCTTGCCTGGGCACTCCTATGGACAGAGGAGCCAGTCCACAGGGCCGTCAAATAGTCAGACACAACTTAGCCAGTCAGACACAACAACAACATACCTTTCTAATAAATCTTGGATCTTCTCAAGCAATTTTTTTTTCATTTTCATCAGCCTACAAAGTAACAGATTTGTACTAAAGTTGATGATCATCAATTATAAACAAGTACATATGCTTAGATCACTTACTGATGCTTCATTTCTTACAATTTCAAAACACGTGAGTAAATTCATATAGTATTATGTCTGGCACACAGTGTGCTCCTGACAGGAACTCATTTAATTAAATTAGTAGGTATTAGATGGTATCAGTAGGTATTAGTAGGTATTAGATAGTGTTTTTAAGGTATCACTTAAAAACACTTAGGCTCTATATAAGACAGCAAAATAGACAGAAATATAAAGAACAGACTTTTGGACTCTGCAAGAAGGCGAGGGTGGGATGATTTGAGAGAATAGCACTGAAACATGTATATTACCATATATGAAATAGATGACCAGTCCAAGTTTGATGCATGAAACAGGGCACTCAAAGCAAGTGCACTGGGACAACCCGGAGGGATATGATGGGTAGGGAGGTGAGAGGGGGTTCAGAATGGGGGACACATGTACACCCATGTCTGAGTCATGTCATTGTGTGGCAAAACCCACCACAATATTGTAAAGTAATTAGCCTCCAATTAAAATTAATTAATTAATTAATAAAAACACTAAGGCTCCAGTACAATTTTTCCTAACGTATTTATAGCAAAACATGTGAACTATTAGTTGTCCTGGCGATTGACATTATTAAATCATTATTCATTATTAAATTCATTATTCATAATTATTCCTTCATTATTGAACTATTTAGAGAGAAATACTTTGTATAATTGATATACTATAGTAGAATTGATCTACATGGAGAAGAAAATACTTAAATATGACCTTGTTCTCTAAATTCTAAGAAGATAGTCTAGTCTTCCCATACAGTTTTAACTTATATCATAAAACAAGCAGTCATAACAAAAGCATTCTTGCTGCTGCTGCTGCTAAGTCGCTTCAGTCGTGTCTGACTCTGTGCAACCCCATAGACGGCAGCCCACCAGGCTCCCCCATCCCTGGGATTCTCCAGGCAAGAACACTGGAGTGGGTTGCCATCTCCTTCTCCAATGCATGAAAGTGAAAAGTGAAAGTGAAGTCGCTCAGTCATGTCCGACTCTTAGTGACCCCATGGACTGGAGCCTACCAGGATCCTCCATCCATGGGATTTTCCAGGCAAAATACTGGCATTCTTAATCAACAATAAAGAGGCACAAACTGCCAAGACATGCAACATCATGGATGAACCTCGAAAGTGAGGGAAAGAACCAGGAGCCGTAGAGGGAGGATTTAATGATGCCATTTATATAAAGTTCTTGGATGGCATAATAAGACTATGGTAAAAGATATCAAAACAGTAATTGCCTGTGTTGTGGGGAGGTTCAGTTCAAAGACTGAAGGAAATGAGCAAGAAAAACCTATGGTGATGGGACTGCTCTACACTTTGATGGGGGTGTGGATTACACAGGTGTATGCCGTTTTTAAAACTCATTCAACTTCATATTTACTATCTGTGCATTTTACTGTGTGTAAATTACATCTCAAGTTTTGAAAAGTAAATATTTACCAGACATAATTCATCTTAAGATTAGCCCTCCCACTCTGATGTTATTGTAGAACAGACTTTCTAGATCTCCTTTTAGAATTGCATTCAGTGGCTCCAACACAATTCTTTTATATCAATGGCCACAAACTTCATAAAAGTGGAATTAACTTTCAGAAACAGCCAGCATCATTCAGGGTCAAGTCGGTTTACTCCAAGTGATTAAACTAGAGAAGAAAACTTCTGTTTGTCACACTGGGATACTGACTAATATAATGAGGCTGATTTTTCTCACACACTATGATTTCTTTTACAAAAACATGAACGGTTGTAACCAACTGATATAGTAAATTCAATTAAAGCATTCTCAAAACTTTTTGACTAAATGTGGAATCCTGAATGTAAGTGTCAAAACCTCCCTGATGCACGACTTTCAAGGGGGCAACTTTAATCACACACAGAAGCAATGATAGCACATAACTGCCATGATAAGTTAATTATGCCTATTTTGTGATGTACTCTACTAAAAAAAAAAACCTCACATCTTTTTTCATTATATAATATCTGAAAGACATAGATTCTCAAATAAAATTTCAATTTGCAATCATGCTCAATTTGATCCCTACTGACAGGGAAGCAGTCTTCTCTACTAAATTTTATTTACCATCTACTATGTATAACACATTGATCACATCTGCCATGGATTATTCCTCCTCCTCAATAAGACTATAACAGGATAGAATGAATCTTTAACTCATCACATGGGATAGTAGTTTCTCCTATCAGACCTTATTTTATTCTATTATTGGGATGGATAGCATAGATTATCATAATGCAAAACATCCATTGAAAAAATAAAAGAAGCACTTGCCAGAATGACCATAGAACAGTCCTGTTAGAGGCTTGGGCATTTACACTTAAACAGGTTGTGTACAATGATATATTTCTTTTGCTAAGTAGATCTATGAAACTTGAAGTTACTGTCTTATGATTAAAAAACATTTTGGCCAAAAACGATGCCAAATTGAATTAGCTTTTGAGAATAAGCAATAAATTTGAAATTTTAGTTCTCTCTCAGGTGCAGAGAAACCCAAGACAGGCTTATAGTTTCTCTGTTTTAAATATGAATGGTTTGAACTAGACATCCTCCAAAGTCCATGCCAACACTGTCATAATATTTTCCTGTGAATCTATTTGACATAAGTGAGATAGTAACCTGAAACCAATTATATTTATTACAATTACTGTCTTAAGTTAGTGACACACAATGTGATCAAATAAGAACTGAAATATAGGTGCATACCTCTGATTTCCCCCTTCACAAAATCACAAGTTTCTGCACAGGTACCTTAATAGAATAGGTAAATGAACTCTAGAGATTTCAAAAGAATTTAAGGATAAATCTGTTACATAGATATTATATCTGATATTTAAAACTGATGTAGCACTTTACAATCATTAGACACACTGGTAATAGTTTGATTAGATGTTAATCAACCACGTTCTCTGGAAAATTATGTTTTTCTAATTCCTTGCCTAAGAATACAAGTGCATCAAGTACTGATATAAATAACAGAATTCTGAATTGTTGGTCTGCTTCCATCCAATCCTGTTCCAACGTTATTTGCAAAGAGAGTTCTACTTCCAAGTTGTTCATCTCCCAATGACTATAGATTGTCCTTGTCCATATTTCTATAGAAAGCCATCTGAGAAAGATGAAAATTTAAGTATTTTTACAACCTTTCAGGGAGAGTCCTCAAACTGCCCTAATAATTCATCACTCTCAAATGTAACCACTCTCATTTATTTTTATCAAACATAAATCATGTCATCCAGCTGCCTCCTCTCGGTGAAGTTAAGCAATCCCAGATCACTTTTCCTGTGCGTCTTTTTTTCTAATACATCCTGTGTTAGCATTCTGTCTTAATCTTTGATTACTCTCCAAGATTTTTAAACCCCTCTGAAGACTAGACTCCATATTCTAATGAGCACCTAGCCCAGGGGCTGGCAAACTACAAGTGGGCCAAATCTGCCTATTTCTGTAAATAAAGTTTTATTAGAACACAGCCATGATCATTCATTTATATATGTATGTATTATCTAAAGTGATTTATGTGCTTACAAAAGAGACTGTATGGCCTAAAAATCCAAGTGTTTACTCTCTGGCCATTTACAGAAGTGTGTGGGTCCCTGATCTGGCCCATGAGGCTTTTTTTTTTTCCTTTCAAAATTTAAACTTTCCATTTTGTATTGAGATATACCTGATTGGGGCTTCCCTTGTGGCTCAGTGGTAAAAAATCTGCCTGCAATGCAGGAGATGCAAGAGGCACAGGTTCAATCCCTGATTTGGGAAAATCCCCTGGAGAAGGAAATGGCAACCCACTTCAGTGTTCTTGCCTGGAAAATCCCATGGACAGAAGAGCCTGGTGATCTATAGTCCATAGGGTCACAAAGAGTCGGACATGACCAAGGTGATTTTGCATGCACACACACATAGTTGATTAACAGGTGAACAGCAAAGGGACTCAGCCATCCATATACTTGTATCCATTCTCCCCCAAACCTCCCTCCCATCCAGGCTGCCACATAACACTGAATAGAGTTCCATATGCTATACAATAGGTCCTTGTAGGTTATCCATTTTAAATAAAGCAATGTGTATATGATCTTCCCAATGAAGTTATTTAAAATGCACAATTACTTCAGGTTTCATCTTATGTGTGAACAACCAGAGCATAAGCAAATTTATCATATCCTTTCCATCTTTTTCAGACTTTCTCTGTGGTTTAATCTGGGATCTATTAAAACTGACCAAGAATAATATCTTAAAATGTGTGTGTGTGCTTAGTCATGTCCAGCTCTTTGCAGCCTCATGGACGGTAGCCTGCCTGCTCTTCTGTCCATGGAATTATCCAGACAAGAATACTGGAGAGGGTTGTCATTCCCTTCTTCAGGGGATCTTCCTGACCCAGGGATTAAACCTGCATCTGTTGTGTCTTCTGCATTGGCAGGTGGATTCTTTACAACTAGCAAAGAATAGCAAGGAGAGATAAGAAAGCCTTCCTCAACAATCAATGCAAAGAAATAGAGGAAAACAACAGAATGGGAAAGACTAGAGATCTCTTCAAGAAAATTAGATACCAAGGGAACATTTCATGCAAAGATGGGCTCAATAAAGGACAGAAATGGTAAGGACCTAACAGAAGCAGAAGATATTAAGAAGAGGTGGCAAGAATACACAGAAGACCTGTATAAAATAGATCTTCACACCCAGATAATCATGGTGGTGTGATCACTCATCTAGAGCCAGACATCCTGGAATTTGAAGTTAAGTGGGCTTTCGAAAGCATCACTACAAACAAAGCTAGTGGAGGGGATGGAATTCCAGTTGAGCTATTTCAAATCCTGAAAGATGATGCTGTGAAAGTGCTGCACTCAATACACCCAGAAATTTGAAAAACTCAGCAGTGGCCACAGGACTGGAAAAGGTCAGTTTTCATTCCAATCACAAAGAAAGGCAATGCCAAAGAATGCTCAAACTACCACATAATTCCACTCATCTCACACGCCAGCAAATTAATACTTAAAATTCTCCAAGCCAGGCTTCAGCAATATGTGAACCGTGAACTTCTAGATGTTCAAGCTGGATTATAAAAGGCAGAGGAACCAGAGATCAAATTGCCAACATCTGCTGGATCACTGAAAAAGCAAGAGAGTTCCAGAGAAACATTTATTTCTGCTTCATTGACTATGCCAAAGCCTTTGACTGTGTGGACCACAACAAACTGTGGAAAACTCTGCAAGAGATGGGAATACCAGACCACCTGACCTGCCTCTTGAGAAACCTGTATGCAGGTCAGGAAGCAACAGTTAGAACTGAACATGGAACAACAGACTGGTTCCAAATAGGAAAAGGAGTATGTCAAGGCTGTATATTGTCATTCTGCTATTTAACTTATATGCAGAGTACATCATGAGAAACGCTGGGCTGGACTAAACACAAGCTGAAATCAAGATTGCTGGGAGAAATGTCAATAACCTCAGCTATGCAGATGACACCACCCTTATGGCAGAAAGTGAAGAGGAACTCAAAAGCCTCTTGATGAAAGTGAAAGTAGAGAGTGAAAAAGTTGGCTTAAAGCTCAACATTCAGAAAACTAAGATTATGGCATCCGGTCCCATCACTTCATGGGAACTAGATGGGGAAACAGTGGAAACAGTGTCAGACTTTATTTTTCTGGGCTCCAAAATCTCTGCAGATGGTGATTGCAGCCCATGAAATTAAAAGACACTTACTCCTTGGAAGGAAAGTTATGATCAACCTAGATAGCATATTAAAAAGCAGAGACATTACTTTGCCAACAAAGGTCCATCTAGTCAAGGCTATGGTTTTTCCAGTGGTCATGTATGGATGTGAGAGTTGGACTGTGAAGAAAGCTGAGAGCCAAAGAATTGATGCTTTTGAACTGTGGTGTTGGAGAAGACTCTTGAGAGTTCCTTGGACTGCAAGGAAATCCAACCAGTCCATCCCAGAGGAGATCAGTCCTGGGTGTTCATTGGAAGGACTGAAACTCCAATATTTTTTCCACCTGATGCGAAGATCTGACTCATTGGAAAAGACCCTATGCTGGGAAAGATTGAGGGCAGGAGGAGACGGGGATGACAGAGGATGAGATGTTTGGGTGGCATCACCGACTTGATGGACATAAGTTTGGGTAAACTCCGAGAGTTGGTGATGGACAGGGAGTCCTAGCGTGCTGCGGTTCACAGAGTCTCAAAGAGTCAGACTCGACTGAGTGGCCGAACTGAACTGAACCGAACTAAGCATCACTTGGGAAGCCCATCTTAAAATACTGGTGGCTGGCAAATGCTTGACAGTGTCATATATTAGCAATAAAGTTCATGAGCAGTTTCTAGCATCTTCCCCAAGCAGGTGGACTCTTTTCAATTAAAAGTGGTAAGGCCACCTCATGCGAAGAGTTGACTCATTGGAAAAGACTCTGATGCTGAGAGGGATTGGGGGCAGGAGAAGAAGGGGATGACAGAGGATGAGATGGCTGGATGGCATCACTGACTCGATGGACATGAGTTTGAGTGAACTCCGGGAGCTGGTGATGGACAGGGAGGCCTGGCGTGCTGCGATTCATGGGGTCACAAAGAGTCAGACACAACTGAGCGACTGAACTGAACTGAAGTCTTCCTCCATAATCAGGACATACATTGGAACACAGAGAACTTCAGAATTCTCTCAGTAAAGCACAAGGAGGTATGGTGGCCTGACACTGGCCACCTCTCTATGATCTGTTCTCCTTAGCCAGCTAAAGAGTATATTATAAGGACACCATATAAAATGCTTCCAGGGGCAGGAAACCAATATAAATGAGTGGAGCAGGCTGGTGTGAGACTGCAGAGCAGGATGAATACTGTGGCAGACCTGAGTTCATGCATCTGTCCAAATAGGTTAGCACTGACTTCCAAACTACTGCTGGGCCACAGTGTGAGCCCTAATCCAACAGATCTTTGAATTTTTCAAGGGAACCTGAAAATCAAGATTCAAATTTCTAAATATTAGGTTGGTGCGAAAGTAGTGCTAATTGTGATTTTGCATTGTTGAACTCTGCTGTTTGATACTGGAATGCATTCTTAAATAAATGTGGTTATGCATGCTAAGTCACCTCAGTTGTATCCTATTCTTTGTGACCCTATTGACTGTAGCCTGCAAAGCTCTTCTGTCCATGAGATTCTCCAGGCAAGAATCTTGGGGTGGGTTGCCATGCCCTTCTCCAGAGGATCTTCCTGACCCAGGGATTGAACCTGTGCCTCCTGTGTCTCCTGAATTGGCAGACGGGTTCTTTACAACTAGCACCACCTGGTACGGCCAAATAGGTTTATGTTATACATCATTTTAATGCACATTTCTTGCTTTATGTTTTTTTTTTTTTTTCTGATAACTTATTACTTGCTGTTTATTTTATATCGATTTTAGACTAGGGAAATGATGTTAGAGAAAAAAAAAAATTTAAGTGATTTTCTTATTCGAGTTCAAAACGGGTCATACAGTAGTGAGGACAACTCACAGCATCAACAATGCATTTGGCCCAGGAGCTCCTAATGAACGCACAGTGCAGTGGTGGTTAAAGGATTTCTGCAAAGCAGACAAGAGCCTTGAAGATGAGGAGTGTAGTTGCTAACCATCGTAAATTGACAATGACCAATTGAGAGGATCATTTAAATTGATTCTCTCACAGCTAAATGAGAAGTTGCTGAAGAACTCAACATTGACCATACTATGGTCATTCAGCATTTGAAGCAAATTGGAAAGGTGAAAAAGCTCGATAAGTGGGTGCCTCTTGAACTGATCAAAATAAAAAAAAAAATCATCATTTTGAAGTGTCATTTTCTCTTATTCTACACAACAACGAACCTTTTCTCAATCAGATGTGATATGCGATGAAAAGTGGACTGTATACAACAACTGGCAATGACTAGCTCAGTGGTTGGATCAAGAAGAAGCTCCAAAGCGCTTCCCAAAGCCAAACTTGCACCCAAAAAAGGTCATGGTCAATGTTTGGTGGTCTGCTGCCCATCTGATCCACTACAGCTTTCTTAATCCCAGCAAAACCATTACATTTGAGAAGTATGCTCAGCAAATTGATAAGATGCACTGAAAACTTCAATGTCTGCAACCAGCAACAGAAAGAGCCCAAGTTGTTCCATGACAATGCCTGACTGCATGTCACAAAACCAACGCTTCAAAAGTTGAATGAATCAGGCTATGGAGTTTCGCCTCATCTGCTATATTCACTTGACCTTTCGCCAACCGATTAGCACTTCTTCAAGCATCTTGACAACTTTTTGCAGGGAAAATGCTTTCACAACCAGTAGGAGGCAGAAAATGCTTTCCAAGAGTTTGTTGAATCCTGAAGTATGGATTTTCATGCTACAGAAATGAATAGAGTTACTTCTTGTTGGCAAAAATGTGCTGATTGTAATGGTTCCTATTTTGATCAATAAAGATGTGTTGGAACCTAGTTATAATGATTTAAAATTCATGGTCTGAAACCACAATTATGTTTGCATCAACCTATATTATATACTGTGAGGGCCAACACTGCAATGGCTAAAAACCCTCGCCTGCATCCACCTAGCTTGCAAAATTCTTTAAGAACCGTATTGACTGAGATATACCTATTGAGGAGGCTTGACATTAATTAAAACTCTTATTTTAGAAAAGAAGAAACTGAAGATTAGAAACGTTAAATTATTGGTCTAAGATTGCATGGAGTACAGCTAATCTAGGCCTATAATTGTGGTCTAATTCTACGTTCAACATGCCACCTCACAAATGCTTCTTAATTTAGAGGGATTCAAGGAAGCCACTGAGAATCTAATAAAAGCTATAGAACCTATGAGAGAAAAATATACATATATGTGAATTCACAAAAAAAAGCAGCTTATAATTTAAAGGATTTCATACACCCATGAAGTTTATCCCAGCCCATCTGAAGGGAGCCATAGTCACCAGGCTCAGTATTTTTCAAGTCTTCAATATGCAAAATTCATAATCGTCCAATTACGGCATATAAAAATATTCAAAAGTCTTTATAATCTTTTGGATAGCTTTCCTTTACTACTTTCATTCACTTACATGACTGTTACGTCACCTCATTATACAAGTACAAATATTTCAGACTAAACAAGTTCACACACTCAGAGCAGTGGTTATGTAACAGTCTCTGTTATGATTTAAAATGATCAGAACATTTGTTCAAATAAACTATAGCCTCTTTTAGCATAAATTATCAAATTTTCAACCTCCCAAAAAGGTATGGAGAAAAATCTCTCCTTTCTTGGACACATTGATTTACACTTATTTTCAAAAGCATCAAGGTAACCAGTTCTCTCTGGGCAAAGTGAACACCTTTCTTTTGATCTCAGAACATTGTAGATATCGCCCTTATTGCCTCATTTTCAGATTTTTTGCTTATGTGTCTCTCTAACTATACTATGAGCTTTCTGACGATGGACAGTAACTTATTAAGGTCTGGGCACAATGCCTGCACATAATGAGCACTCTATTAATGCCAGATGAGTTCACATTGCTTTCTCAAGAGATTTCACTAAGTCTGGGTGAAGCTGAAGGCTCCCTTGAAAATACTTTTGGTATTTGGTATTTTATCCCTTTTACAACTTCTTATTTTTTATAAAGGAAATAAGAGGTCAACGATGACTGATTTTGAAAACATTAGGCTATGAAATGAATATGGGAAATTAGATTTTAAACCATTTTCAAAGGGATGTCTGGCAGGGGAGAAGTTAATCATGGAGGAAAATGTCTGTTGTCATTATCCACCCCCAAATTTCCCATTATCCCTTAGGATGGCAAATGGACAGATAACACACAAATCACTTTGTCTGAAAGTCATTTTAGACAAGGGTTCCACTTGCATATTTACTCTAAACATTGCAAATGATCTTACATTATGTAAAATGAAGAATATATGTAAATACACTATTAATATAAAAATCAAATAAAATGTAGATAAAACAATACAAATGTTATTCAAGCCACAGTATACTCAGGGTGAGAATAATAACGACAGAGTTCTATATGTTCTCCTGATTTGGTTTCCTAGAAAGTTTATTTTACAAAAGGGTAATTTTACAAAATGTTAAGACTGAGAATTTTAGAGGAAACAATGCATAAATTATTGGCAAATTCAATATAATTATGAAGCATCTATGTTGTACAATGTACTGTGAAATTCAAGCACAATGTCTTTCTACCTGAAAGAGGCAAAGAAGTATAGACACCCACCAGAGTCATTTTAAAAGAGCTGTGTGTGTGTGTGTGTGTGTGTGTGCGTGTGTGTGTGTGTGATTTGCTCAGTTGTATCCGACTCTGCGACCCCATGGACTGCAGCCCACCAGGCTCCTCTGTCCAAGGGGTTCTCCAGGCAAGAGTACTGGAGTATGTTGCCATTTCCTTCTCCAGAGGATCTTCCCGACCCGGGGATAGAACCCATGTTTCCTGCATTACAAGTGGATTCTTTACTTGGAGATTTTGAGCATTGAAATAAATAAATGAGAGTAAAGGATTATATAACACAATAAATAAACATCAGTTTGTCCACCTTACTTATGCAAACCCCCCAAAATAGTTCTTCCTTACAACAGGAGTACAACTAATAAATGTAGAAGAAGGAGAAGAGAAGTCGCTCAGTCATGTCCAACTTTTTGCAACCCCATGGACTGTAGTCCACCAGGCTCCTCGGTCCATGGGATTTTCCAGGCGTGAATACTGGAGTGGGTTGCCATTTACTTCTCCAGGGGATCTTCCTGATCCAGTGATCGAACTTAGGTCTCCTGCATTGCAGGCAGATGCTTTAACCTCTGAGCCACCAGGGAAGCCCACACAACATAGGTTACTATAGGCAGACAGTTAATTTGGTCTGTATCTTCATTTTTCATTCTAACCCACAACTCTTTTCCTCAAAAAAAAAAAAAAAAAAAAAAACCAACTAAATGCTATATGGACAGGTATATGGATATTTTAAACCAACTCACAGAGGGAAGAACCCTTACCCCTTACCCTGTGCTGTGCTCTGCTTAGATGCTCAGTGGTTTCCGACTTTTGCGACCCCATGGACTGTAGCCCACCAGGCACTCCTGTCCATGGGGAGAAATTCTCTACGCAGGAATACTGGAGTAGGTTGCCATGCCCTCCTCACCCTTCACCATATCAGTCACTTAAGAAAAAAAAAAAAAAAAAAAGCAACAAACAATAAAAAGCCCAAAGTAGCATATACAGGTCATTTTGATAGATTTCAACCTCTCCATCCCAGTCCCCAATATCTATGGACACTGTGGTCTCTTTTTAAGATAAACTATCAATTTGTCATGGGCTTCCCTGGTAGCTCAGTGGGGAAGAATCCACCTGCCAGTGCGGGAAATGCACGTTCATTCCCTGGGTCAGGAATATCTGCTGGAGAAGAAAATGGCAATCCATTATTCTTGCTTGGGAAATCCCAGGGACAGAGGAGCCTGGTGGACTACAGTCCATGGGGTCACAAAGAGTTGGACACAACTCAGCAACCAAGTCATAAGAACAATCCATTTGTTATAGTCTTGGCAGTAGAACCTACTTTGTACTGTGGCCTTTCTCTAAGAAGAAGATAAAGTTTTCCATCGCATTCCCTGGTAGTCTATCAGGCAGTTGCTTCTAGCAGTTGAATTGTGCACAAAACAGACCTTCTACTCACTGACTGTATTTCCTGCTTCACCCGGAACTCCTTGGCTTCTGCAAATTTTCCCTCCAAGATTCTGCTCCTCCTCCATCAATATGTGTGCCTTCTCCTCCTCCACCAGCCATCCAGGGAAATCCTTTTGGGTTTAGAATACCAGCCAGTTTCTCTTGCTTGGAACCAAGAATCCTAACTGACAAAAAGTTATTAGAATTTCTAAAATTCTCAACTTGAAATAAGTTACTGTTAGCACTACTAATAGGAACCCAACAGGGGTCTGTTTACATGTGAGCAAATCTCTTTGGGGCACTTGCGAGTGTGGAGAGAAGATTGGCTTCACATTTGGGCATGGCCTTTCTGGCTATTTAGAGATAGGCTGCCATACAGATTAATTCCTATAAGAGGCAATTAAAGCTAAATTCTTTTGATGTGCTGGAAGTTGAGATAAAGATGAAAAACTACCCGACTCTCACTAAATTCGTTAAAACATTTTAATTGAACATGTGGCTGTTTCCAGAGACTGTCCACCTGGTAGAGGCTCTCTTACCTGGAAAAAAAAATGCAATCACAGCTGGCAACCAACATATTATCTTTAAAATACTATCCTCCAACACTTCCTCCAAAAATAAAATTTCTTCCTCCAGGGGCTATTTTTCTGCCAATAAGAAAAGTCTTTGTTTTCACAAAGCAAGAGGATTTCATACTGAAAACTTTTAGCCAGTTTTTCTTTACAGATGTAGAATGAAAAGTAATTGAAAACACTGCTAATTAAAAAGAAAGTTATCGTTTGCCCTTTAGCTGCAAATAATATCAAAGCACATTCAACGATAATGAAGTGCAGTAATAACCAGCCTGTTGTGATGGTAACACAGGAACATCACATCAGTTCTTAAAATTCCTAAAATTGTGATAAGGACCAAAGGCATTTATTTTACATAGGTCATACAAGCCCTTGTTCATGCTCAGATGTGCAAATGTAGTTGTGCCTGTGACTTTGATTCAAATTTATTAAAGCTGTAAACCTTTCCAGGGTACTGTTTCATGATAATTATGTTGTGAGGAAAATTGTTCTCTATTTTCATCTATACATTTGAAGATTTAGCAGGTTTTCAAAGGAATGTATACTTCAGTGATTTTTCTTTCCCAAAATGCTAACCTGAGCAAGTCAATCTCCCTGTGTAATCTTTTAATGATTCACTGCTGCCTCTGGGATAAACCCAGGTACGTTGGCCCGACATACGTGTGCTTTGACAATCTGTCTGCTATCACCATCCCCCATCCCCCCCCACCGTTGCTGCCCTACATTGTAACAGTCCTTCGTATCCAAATCTTCAAGCTCTGCTCTCTCACTTCTTGTGTTGCAAACTCTTCCTGCTGTCTGAATGTCTCCAGATAGAGGAATGTTTCCTCTATCTGTTCAAAGCAAGTCAAGATCGAACTCTTCTTATGCAAATGGTCCTAGGTGCACAGAGCAGACTTAAGTTAAAGGATGAAAATGAAAATTTATCCACAGTGAGCAGTGAGTAAATAGAGTGATTTTTTTTTTTTATGCAATGCATACTATGATTACATGCTATGTGACAAGTACTGTTCAGGTTGGGAGTGTGACTCTTTGTGACCCCATGGACTATAGCCCTCCAGGCTCCTCCATCCATGGGATTCTCCAGGCAAGAATACTGGAATGGGTTGCCATTCACTTCTCCAGAGGATCTTCCTAACCCAGGGATCGAACTTGGGTTTCCTGCATTGCAGACAATTCTTTACCATCTGAGCCACCAGGGAAGCCCCTATGACTTTGAAAAGAGCCAACAAAAATCCCTGCCTTCATCTAGTCAGCATTCTAGTTAAGTGATGACAGAAACTCTAAAACAAGCAAACTGTATATATAGTCTGCTGCTGCTGCTGCTGCTGAGTCGCTTCAGTCGTGTCCGACTCTGTGCGGTCCCATAGACGGCAGCCCACGAGGCTCCTCCGTCCCCGGGACTCTCCAGGCAAGAACACCGGAGTGGGTTGCCATTTCCCTCTCCAATGCATGAAAGTGAAAAGTGAAAGCGAAGTCGCCCAGTCGTGTCCGACTCTTAGCGACCCCATGGACTGGAGCCCACCAGGCTCCTCCCTCCATGGGATTCTCCAGGCAAGAGCACTGGGGTGGGGTGCCATTGCCTTCCCCATATATAGTCTGCTAGTCAGAGGCAAGTGCCAGAGAGAAAACAATTGAGCAGAATAAGGAGGACAGACAGTGCCAGGAAGCAGTTGTGATTTTTAAGATTGTCAAGATACCCTAATGGTAAGGAAACGTTAAATGGAGGAGCCCATCATTCAGCATCTAAGAATGTAGGAGCCATGGAGGTGGAAGCAAGAGCCACAGCTCAGCCTGAGGCAGGAACATGCCTGGCTTCGAGAAGTACAGCAATGAGGCCAGTGTGGTCAGAAAGGGGCGAGGGAAGAGAAGTCAGAGGAGAGGAGAGTTCAGAGAGAGAATAGGGTAGTGGGGGCAGATCACAGAGAGCCTCACACGCAGCAGGGCAGTGGGGGGGTGGGGTGCGGGTGGGAAGCAGCACAGTTTGATCAAAGGAGTCCAAGGCTCTGGCTATGCTTTCACCAGGATCACTCCAGCTTCTTTGTAAGAAGAGAAAGGAGAGCAAAGGTGGAAGCAGAGAGCCAGGGAGGAAGCCACTACAGTAATCAAAGCACAAGATGACTGCAGTTTAGAGGAGGGTAGTAGCAGTGCAGGTGGAGAAAAGTGATAGGTTCTGGACATAAGTTGAACATAGAATCAAAAGTATATTTTTCAAAGATTGGGCAGGAGATGTGAAAGAGATAAGTCAAGGCTGCCATCTATATGTTTGGCTGGAGCCACTGAAAGTTGTCACCATCAAGGAAAAGAGGAAGCCTCTGGGGAGTAGTCAAATTCAGGGGGAAGATGGGGAGCTTGCTTTGGGTCTATAAAACCAAGTGTAGGGGAAATGGTCAGTGAAGACTATTGCAGTTTTTAAAATTTTGATGCCCAAGAAAATTCTAAATACCATACGTTCCCTATCTTTAAAGAAATTATTAAAGGCATACTATCATTCCCACGCTATTAAGAGGAAGCAAACTTCAGTTAAAATGACTTAAGAATAAAATTAAGGGCTAGTGCTCAATAAATAAAGTGCTGCATTGCATATCAAAACATATGGCACAGATCAGTTTTAGGATGTCTGAGAAGGGAAGATACCACTAACTTCAATGATACAAACATTTTTAGTTAGCTCCTCCAATTATAGACATGAAAAGTAACAGTTTAGATTTAAAAAAAAAAAAAATTAACATTCCAGTAGAAAATATGACTCAAATCTGCTCACAAAAACCCTTTTGGACAATTCTAACATGTTATCATCCAGTAATGTGATACCTTGGGGCAAAGAAGCAAGCACAGATACCCTTTTCCAGAACATACTGTAGCCTAGATGAGGAATAAATACTAGAATTCAGATGTAAATACTTGTAACACATATTTTGGGCTTGATTCCTGCTCTACCAAGTAATTTACACCTGAACTCAAGATGGCCTCCTTGGAGAATCTCAGTCTGTTAATCAACAAAGCAGTTCTCACCTAAAGAGCCAGGCCTTACAATTACTTATTTGAAAAGCCCAGCCATTTCTTAAAGAGCAAGTTGTTACACATATGTTATGTTCTAGTTTTTCGAAACTTCTATGTTTTTAGAGGTTTTTGGTTTTTTTTTTTCAAAACTCTAGACATATTTTTAGTCTTAAGCACTTAAGTGTAAAAATTGTTGCACAGAAAGATTTTAGGGAGTAAAAATTATGCCTATGCATACACAGTGCCCTACCTTCCAAATGCTATCAGTCCAGTCCATCAGATAAAGGGTGGAAACCAGCTGACTACATAAGGAATCATAAATTTTTACTAAAGTTTGACCTTATAAATTTTAGAATTTCAGTGGATTACCATATTGATTAAATCATGGATAAGCTGACTTCTTTATTATTTTCATCTTCCTAATCTATTTGCTATCAAATTTTAAAGGCTAAGGCCTACTAGGAGGGAAAAAATGACAAAGTGCATAAAAAATTCTGATTTATATCCATTTTAAATAGGAACACAAAGGTGCTCCTTCAGGTGAAATCAACTTTTACCACTTCCTTCTTTCTCAACAAACACATACACAAACATACAGAAACACACACACACTTGGAAGCATTTACATCCTTCTGCAGGTTGAATGGGTCATGAAGCATATGGGAAGGCCTTCCTATGAATCTGCTGAAAATGTACCACAACCAATAAAAAATTAAAATATGTGTCCCCCAGGACTGAGAAGTAGAATTAAAGCTGGAAAGACATCATTATTAATGCAAGGAGTAAAGCACAAAGCCAGGTATGAGGTGGGCCCTTTTTTAATATAAAGTGACGTTTCCTATAACCTCTGGATCATGAGCCTACATGTCTGATATATATAATTTCTTCAGAAATGGAGAACATGAAATCTGTGTGGGACAGCAGTAAATTGGGGTCGGAAATGAAGGTTCCTGTTTGTCTCTGAATCATCTCTGCAACGTTTCAATTAGATTTTCATGCATTGGCCTGCATTTGGGTATTAATAGGATTTTTTGACAATTATGTATAAAGGATGCAACAGTAGCACCCCTAGTCTGACTGATGCATATTGTCTTTTCAAACTCTGTCAGTTTTCCCAAACTTGGAAACAGCACAAGATTACTGAGAAGGAAAACAGATTCAGGTCAGCAACCCTGAATATAAAAGTTCCACTTGCAATATATTTGTAATAGTGAGAAAAGCAATTGCCCATGAATTCCTGGTGAACCAAAAGCAATTAGATTTACCAAAAAAACAAAACAAAACAAACTGTTAGAAATAAGTTTTCCACACAAAAAATAGCACAGATACTATTCCCATCACTGAAGTACATCAGAACTGACTGTGTTTGTAAGAGAATATTCCAAACTTGTTAAAAAATAAATGGCATCGTTTTTATTCAAGGTGACTAAGAAATACAGTCGGTATTTTCAACTTTGTTGATACTGTGACTAGGGGCTGTAGGAATGCATTTAAGAGGTGAATTCAGAGTCTGTCAGACAAGGTAGGGTTTAAATCTCTCAAAAAAATGAATCTAATACTGTTCCTTGAACGCACGTTGGGAAAAAGTGTGGGTAACAGTTTCATCAACCCCCAGCAGCAGAAAGGATGGATGAGAATAGACAGGGAAGCAGAGCCACCTGGCAGAAAGAGAAGAGGAAGAAAAATCCCAAGTTTTTCTTCTGGTGTTAGAGAGTACTTTTCTTTCAGGCTTTCAAAACACTTCATGTGAATTTTCTAATTAATTCTAACAAGATTTATGGACCAGTTGGCTGAGGCAAGAGGAGTTATCTTCCTTTAAACCTAAGAAAAGAGGAATAGTAAACCCCAGAATGCTAAAGATGAGACAGGTGCTCAAGATCAGTGCTCAGATTTCTGGGTTCTTTCTCCTGCATTCAAACTGCCCCGAACCTATGTTCTTTAGGTAAGGGCTTTGAAATAAGTAGGGATTACACATATGACCAAAAGCAAACAAAAAACATCCATATGGGGCTTAAGAGGGCCTTTCTTTTGAATCATACTTTTAAAAAACTGGCAATCATTTTATTGCAATCATTCTTTTGATTTATTCATCCACACAATGCAGGACAAACTCCCTCAATATTTTTGAACCTCAATCTGGTAACTAAGCTACATGCAAAGGGAACTGTGATTCAGTCAGCTAATGTTATCACACTTTAAAAAAAAAGTATTTATTGAATCACAGAAAGAAATTAAGGAAATGATTACCAATTATCTTGGCAAGGATTCCTTAATTAATTGCCAGCACTAATAACATGTTATCATCCCTATTATTAAAACAATGTGACTTCTATTAAAAACTATTCATTAAAGATTCATTCGTTCCTTATTGCATCCTGCTGTTTCATATCTTATGTAGCTAAAGGGCTGCTTCTAGAATATGAAGGACTGCTGTGCAGAGAAGCAATACCAGCTATAGAATTTATGTTGATAGACATTTTGCTTCTGAAAGCTCTGTCTAGAGTATTGTAAGGATGTTACTTATAAAAGCAAACAGAGCTAATGTATAGAGGTCTGAGATGTGGGTATTTTTGTGTGTGTAAAAACTTGTAATACCATCCAAAAGTAATTTACCCATATCCCTCTCATAGACATATGGCAGTGATTGATAATGGGGGTGATTTTGCTCTCCAGGGCACTTTTGGCAATATTGGAGACATTTTTGGTCTCGACAATTGGGGAAGGCGGCTGCTGGCATTCTGTGCATAGGAACCAGGGATGCTGCTAAACATCTACAAGGCACAGGACAGTCCCCCACAACAACGAATTATCTGGCCCCAAAATGTCAATAGTGCCGCTGTTGAAAAACCCTGATTTAGAAGGAAAATATTGGATTTCTGCTACCACTAGCCACTGTTGCTCTTAGCCAGCTCTGTCACATCTGTGACAGAATTTAAGTTGGTACTTAGACAATGCTACTAAGATAATTAGAACCCAAGGATTCTTTTCTACATTTCTCCCATAAATGAGACGAATAAGGGATGGAGTCATTAGCTAAGAATTTTTGTAGCTGCCACAATGCCCCCACCCTCTAAATCTCCCCCAATTCACCTCTCATGCTAAAGAATGGCTAACATTTTAAGTTAGAAAGAATAAGATCCTGTGTCGCTGACATATTTGAATCGAAGCCAAGGAGACAAAACCAAACCTTAGTCTGCAACCTCCCTTGGGAAATCTTTGTTCATTTTAATACTTGTTCAGTCAGCTGTCTGCCTGAATGACAAGGTTTTTATCTCTAATGTAAGTGGCTTTGAAGGCTACTTGCATTATCCATTCCTCAGCAATTGCTGCTGAAACCACAACACTGCAAGCTGATAATTAAATCCAGCTGCCTCTACTATGAATTCAATCATATCAACATTAGCAGCAATCTTAGTGGTTGTTGGTGGGTTTCTTTTTCCATTTCTAGACAACATAATTAACTTCACTAGCCTTCTCAGATTAAACAAAACTGAGAGCTAAAGAATACTATGAATTAAAACTACTATGAATAGTACTCATGCAAAGGAATGCAGATGGATCATGAAGATACAGAACTGGTGCTAATGCATTCCTTACTTGTGTCTAACCATTTGATCTAACACACATTACATTCAATCCATAGGTGTAGTTTCCTATTTAACTTGCAAGCTCTCATGTTAACCAACCATTTACCACTCATGAAAAATCAACTCTGGAATATGTAAACAAGACATAGTTCACAACACAAAAAGTCAGCTTGTCAAACATTGAAACATACCCACTAAAATGATATCAAAGTGCTTTCACATCATCTGAATGAACCATGCAAAAGAAATAGGCTTCAACTGACCTAATCTGCCACAGTTCAGGTATTTCAAATCCATCTGATTTTTAAATTGTGATGGCACCATAAGAGTACCCCAAATGCACTTAATATAATCCTTTTAATTAGTATTTGACATTATTAGTGAGGAAGTAAAATATTTCTGAACTAAGGAATATATTTAAAGCATAAATGCACCAACAGTTGCTTTATTTATACGGACTCTAAGACAGACTGGTCCCTTTCACATAAAGGCAAACAAAGAATGTGGCTGGCTGCCAGATGCTGCAGTCCAGCTTCCTTTCTGCAAAATCAGTGATGATGGCAATGAGATGATGATGATAACGATGATGATAGTAGCATTTACTGGGTGCTTGCTATAGTCAGGAACTATATCAAGCAATTTATATAGATGCTTTCATTTAATTATTCAATAATCTTATCAGGTATGAACTCTTTTTTCCATTTTATAGATGAATAAATTAAGGTCAAGAGTATAAATAACTCTTCCCAAGTCACTAAAAGAAAATCTGCAGAACACACGAAAAATTCATACAGTCTAATTTAAGGACACCATTCTAATCACTTCACTCTATGCCCCAAATTAAAAGATGAAGCAGTCTTTATATGGATGTTCGCCTTCCAGAAAGTAATTCACTTATTCACTGCTGTCTTCTGTTCACCATACTGAGAGGCACAGAGAACATTAGCTAATGTCGATTAGCTAATGAAACCAATCGAAGACAAGCCCTCAGGGGCTTGGACTCACCTGAAGAGACTATGTCAGTGAGGAGCTTGGACTCTGGGGACAGGCTGCCTTTGAATCCAGGTTTTTTTCTACTTACTAGCTGTGTGACCTTACTAACTGTTGACTTTTACTTCATTTATAAGTTACATAACCACTCTGTGTTTCAGGTTTAAGAACTGATAGAGTATTTACTTTCTACAGACATTGCAAAGACTAAATACACAGTTTATATGCAAAATATTTTAAACAATGCCTGGAAAATATTATGTGTTCAATGAATGAGTTATTAATGTCTCTTCTGCACTAATGAGGAAAACACTCTGTCATTTAAAAAGCTCATGCCATGATATTGTGGGGACAGTTTTCTCCATCAAATTCAGCAACTGGAAAATTTCAGCAGCAGAGAAGGAAATCAGAGCACATCTTTATTTGGAATTTCAACAATCTGAGATCAAGTCTCATCTGTCACTAACTGTCAGCACTTAAATGTACCCCTTCTGAAAACTAGTAAATGATTTAACATTTCACAAATTAGCATGTGTCTTTATTGATTAGCCTGTTCTTAGCATTCTGTCGTTATGTGTCTGTTGTTCAGAACAGTCAATGAAACACACATTGCAGATCATTTCATTTTGGTGCTAAAACTTTTACTTCAACTATTTACACAGATTTTACCAAACTTAGTTACATCATTTTCAGCAAAGATACAGTCACATATAAACCATGAACTTTCAAGTGTCAAGTATATACTGTGAGGAGAGAAATGACATAGAAGACATGATCTCAGGCTTAAAGAGCTTATATCCAGTTGGAAGGACAAGACTCATACCACAAATAGATTACAGACCACAGAAGGGGGTTAAGTGCCAAATAACAGACAGACAGGAAGTGCTATAGTATTTGAGAGAACAGAAAAATAACTGTGAGTTGGTGAAATTGGAGTGAATGTCATAGAAACACTGGACTAACGTCTTAAAAACTGACAACTTACAAACTTGAACTCATTCCCTGATCCCAAAATGCAATTTCTTTGTAATGTGTTCATCCTGTTGACAGTGACTTTGTGGAACTGTGTGTTCAGAAGGATCTGAAGCCAAATACCAAAGTAAATGGTACTAACATCTGCTATTGGGAGAGGAAGGGGCTTCCCTGGTGGCTCAAAGAGTCTGACTGCAATGCAGGAGACCTGGATTTGATCTCTGGGCCAAGAAGATCCCTGGAGAAAGGAATGGCAACCCACTCCAGTATTCTTGCTTGGAAAAGCCCATGCATGGAGGAGCCTGGCAGGCAACAGTCCATGGAGTTGCAAAGAGCCGGACACAACTGACAGACTAATACATTGGGAGGAAGAGGAAATGAAGAGAGCCCAGCTCTGCCCTTTCCTGACCAGCTCTGCTTCCTCCACACCCTTGTGCTCCCTATTCCTATTCCTCCTTTGGGGCCAGTGTCCACTAGTCTCTTTCTTCCCTTGCTGCCTCCTCTTTCCTCAGTTTCTGTCATTCCTAGTTCTTTCCAGAAAGTCAACAAAGCTACCTTTTTTCCCCCTAGGGAACTAAATAAACACCACATCTTATCCAACTGAAGCTCTAGATTTTCTCAGTACTGTTAAGCAGCTAGTTTCTCAGCCCTGGTTTTGCAGTTTGGAAACTCAACCATGTATCATTGTGATCACCACAATGACACCACTACTTAGGCTTACTTAGGGTAGGGTCTCAACAACATGAGAGGGACATGAAGGTTGCTGATTCGGACACAGCAAATTGCCAGTAGTATTGCCTGCCTCTCTCAGATCCATTGACTCCACAGAATGTGAGAACAGAAAGAAACCACAGAAGTCAAGCTTAATCTCTTCTTTGTACGAAGGAGGATGAATCATGCCCAGGAAATCGAGTCACTTTCTCAAGGAAAACACAAAGATTTTATAACAGAAACAGAGCTAAGGCTTAGAAGTTCTAAACACAGGCTCTTTTGGACTGCTCTAATCACCCATCAATAAACTATGGAAAATTCTGAAAGAGATGGGAATACCAGACCACCTGATCTGCCTCTTAAGAAATCTGTATGCAGGTCAGGAAGCAACAGTTAGAACTGGTCATGGAACAACAGACTGGTTCCAAATAGGAAAAGGAGTACGTCAAGGCTGCATATTGTCACCATGTTTATTTAACTTATATGCAGAGTACATCATGAGAAATGCTGGACTGGAAGAAACACAAGTTGGAATCAAGATTGCTGGGAGAAATATCAATAACCTCAGATATGCAGATGACATGACTCTTATGGCAGAAAGTGAAGAGGGGCTAAAAAGCCTCTTGATGAAAGTGAAAGTGGAGAGTGAAAAGGTTGGCTTAAAGCTCAACATTCAGAAAACGAAGATCATGGCATCTGGTCCCATCACTACATGGGAAATAGATGGAGAAACAGTGGAAACAGTGTCAGACTTTGTTTTTCTGGGCTCCAAAATCACTGCAGATGGTGACTGCAGCCATGAAATTAAAAGACGCTTACTCCTTGGAAGGAAAGTTATGACCAACCTAGATAGCATATTCAAAAGCAGAGACATTACTTACCAACAAAGGTTCGCCTAGTCAAGGCTATGGTCTTTCCTGTGGTCATGTATGGATGTGAGAGCTGGACTGTGAAGAAGGCTGAGCGCCGAAGAATTGATGCTTTTGAACTGTGGTGTTGGAGAAGACTCTTGAGAGTCCCTTGGACTGCAAGAAGATCCAACCAGTCCATTCTGAAGGAGATCAATCCTGGAATTTCTTTAGAAGGAATGATGCTAAAGCTGAAACTCCAGTATTTTGGCCACCTCATGCGAAGAGTTGACTCATTGGAGAAGACTCTGATGTTGGGAGGGATTGAGGGCAGGAGGAGAAGGGGATGACAGAGGATGAGATGGCTGGATGGCATCACTGACTCGATGGGTGTGAGTCTGGGTGACCTCCGGGAGCTGGTGATGGACAGGGAGGCCTGGCGTGCTGCGGTTCATGGGGTCGCAAAGAGTCGGACACGACTGAGCGACTGAGCTGATCTGATCTCAATCACACATCACCTCTCCAAGCACAAACAAAACCAAACCAGGTGATTCAAGAAGATGTATCACCTTTCTGGTCTATCCAACCTGCACTGGTTGCCTTCTCCTTCACTCAATCTGCCCAAGAGCTCCTGCAATGCACTTGAATATTTACAGGTGTTTATCTCTGTATATTTTCTAACTTACTAACATATTTTCATATACATGTTCCATGTTATATGTGCCTACTTCTTAGCTCTGCAACATTCAGAATGAAACAGATTATACTAATATTCAAAGAATTCTTTACTAAAACCTTGCTATCTGCTACCATACAAGTTGTTGCTCTTGCTGTTTGGTCATAAGTTGTATCCAACATTTTTGTGACCCCATGGCCTGTAATCCACCAGGATTCTCTGTCAACGGAATTTCCCAGACAAGAATACTAGAGTGGGTTGCCATCTCCTTCTCCAGAGGATCTTCCCAACCCTGGGGTCGAATTCATATCTCCTGCATTGGCATGCACATTCTTTACCACCAAGCCACCAAGGAAGGGCACGTCAAATTCCTGAGATCCATAAAATCCAGGTATTAATGTTCTGTAAATAAATAGCGATTCTTGTTTTCATTAATCCATATCAATGGCTTCTAAGTGGTGTTTGTGGTATCTAGTTAACAATGACATTTGTTGGAGATTTCTGAAAATAATAATAGGCACCATTTATTGGGTACTTACTATCTGCCACTGAAGTGGGTGCTGTCACATATTATCCTATTTAATCCTTTAACAACCCTGAAGCTAGGCATTAGTAGCTCTATTTTACAGATAAGAACAAGGCAGAAGCAATTTAAAAAGTGTGCAATACTTTGGAGTGATTTTGTGAGCAGATTTCCTAAACTAATTCAAACAAAACCACATTATGAAGATGTCCAGCACTGTTTATGCCATGAGCATTCCACTGTGTTCAGCTTCTCATTACAGCTCCCTCTCTTCTTGAACATATATTTTATTCAGTTCTACCCATTAGGATACAAAGGATGCAACTATCATGCAGTTTGGGGGTGAGGGGTGGCATAGGTTTCCTGGAAAAGGAGTTTGATTTTTAAGAAGTCCTCAGTCCTCTTGTGGCCAAAGAAGTCCAAGAGATCGCAGGGCATCCTCAGAGATGCTTTCTGGGCTGTACTAAAGGCTCTCTCCACTTGAAGTGTACTGGCCCAGATGACGGTTGAACCCATGACCCATCATTTCATTAGTACTGGTTTCTAACTGCTGTAACTGTCCCAGGAAAATTTACATAATTACACAGTTGCTGAATACATACTTGAAAAGCCTTCAAAGGAAACAGTTTACTCTCTATAAACATCAGTTTTCACACCTCAAAACCATTTCCTAGACCTTTTATTCCAAAGAAAAATTGCTTGAAAAATGTATACAGGACATTTAAGTGGTTCTTGTTGAGGCTTGCAATGGGATGTTTATGCCTATTTATAAACTTCTGCCATCAAAAATCTTGGTGCCACTATGGGATCTCACTCAGCCTGTCTCTTCCATTTTGATTAGGAGAAAAATGCAAACTACTCTCTTCTCTGCTCCACTTTTACAAGGTTAGCTAGCACTTTGAGCCAGTGGCAATTGAAAGCTAGTAACTAGAAAGTAATTTACCTCTTTGAGTCTCACTCTTCAGAGCCAGTACAATCTGAGCACATTTTTTGCACCAAAGACATTAAGGGAGAATTCCTTTTCAAGTGGTTATTCTTGAATTCATTTACTTTTGACACACACAATGAAATCCCAATTCTCCTGCAGGCTGCAGTGCCTTTGTTTGCTGTTTTGTACACTGTCTATCTCCCTGCATCTTTGAATGAACAGCTGCACAAGTTTCAAAAACTTGTGAGTGCATCTTCAAGATGGACTATAACAACCGGAACTTAGCCAGCTGAGTTCACCAATCACCATTTTGCTGTTTTCTTTTAAGAAATAGTGAAAAGGGACAGAAGATCCTCAATTTTAAATAGGCTCCATAAAACATGTAAATCTGTGGTAAGTGCACTCTTGAGTAATAAAATGACTTCTGATAAATGGAACTAACTATGATTTATAATGTGATAAAAACCCTCAAACATCTTTTCAAATCTATAGAAGATATTCCTTTTGCCCAGGAGTCATGTTAAAAGCCAGAGGCAAGAAAATTTGCATTGCCCAGTTAAACTATGGGATCTGTAACAGGATAGATGACAAGAGCTTTGTGAGACCAGAAACAGAGGGGTATCAACCACAAACATGAATTCACAGGAGCATTCAGCCTAAGACTAAGAGGCAGAATAAAATTAAGATCATGGGCTCTTTGTTTGAGCCCCATCACCTACACATACACTGATCTCAAGCAATTTATTTCATTTCTCTTTGCCTCCATCTTCTCATCTCTGAAATAAAAATGATAATAAAATGTTTCTTGCATAGAGCTGCTATGCGGAGTAAGTAATCTGTCTCTTCCCTTTTGATGAGGAGAAAAATACAACCTACTCTATTCTAAAATACTTATACTATTGTATGGCACGTAGTAAACACCATATATTTTAATATTTATCTGTGAAATTGGAGGTCACCTAGAGTTTCAGATTAAAATGAACTCTAAGCTAAGACATGGAAGCAACTTAGATGTCCATTGACATGAATGGATAAGGAAGTTGTGGTACATATACACAGTGGAATACTACTCAGCTATAAAAAAGGAACACATTTGAGATATTTCTAATGATATGGATGAACCTAGAGCCTATTATACAGAGTGAAGTCAGAAAGAGAAAGGCAAATACTGTATATTAATGCATATATATGGAATCTAGAAAGATAGTACCGATGATCCTACATGCTGAGCAACAAAGGAGACAAAGAACAGACTTTTGGACACAGTGGGGGAAGAAAGGGAGGGATGATTTGAGAGATTAGCATTGAAACATATACATTAACATATCATAAAACAGATAGCCCGTGGGAGTTTGGTGTGTGACACAGTGAACCCAAAGCTGGTGTTCTGTGACAATCTAGAGGTATGGGATAAGAAGGACGATGGGAGAGGGGTTCTCTTGAAGAAACCCATGTATACCTATGGCTGATTCATGTTGATGTATGGCAAAAATCATCACAATACTATAAAGTAACTATTTTCCAATTAAAAAATAAATAAAATGAACTGCAGTAGTGGATTGGCCCTTTTATATCTGATCATGTGCTTATGCCTCAACTCATCCACTTCAATGCAGAAAATATAAAGCCACTCAGCGTGATTAATCAATCCTCTTGCAACTGCAATCACCCTGAAGAAATACCTTTGAAGAGCTACAAACAAAACTGGCAGAATTTTCCCCCTCATATCTTTGACTTTTTCAACTAAATCTCTCTCAGTTTTATTCTTTTAATATCAAATGTTTTGCCTTCAAAATATGCCTGTTTCTTTCTTATTCTCAAATAGAAAAGTATATTTGCAATATTGGAAAAGTCACATTTTATGATAAAGCATGTAGCAAGGCTTGAAGATTTCTGCTATTTTAAACTGGTATCTTAGCAGAATCTAAATAATTATCATCTGTCTTCAGCATTCACATTTTAACCTGAAAACTGTCAGCAAATAAAACAATAAATAGAAATTTTGAAAAATAATTACAGAAATGTGGGATGAATTTAAATTGCCAACAGTAACTAGTGAATGTATTGTACTTATGCCTCTTTGAAGAGAAGCCCCCTAAAGGGGCAGAACTGAAGATAAAGAATGCCACTAGGGTGGCATGGCAGAGATGCTTTCCAAAGGCTTATGCCTACGGATATAGACATGCACGTTTTATGCATGCAGGCATTTGTGAACAAAGATCAGGCAGGGGCATCTGGTAGACCAATTCCTTCTCCCCCTCCCTCCATTCACCTCTAATCAAGTGAGCACAAGAAATGAAAATGTCTCCCCAAATACCAGTGTGCCAGAAGACATAATGAGAAAGAGGCACAACTAGACTATGAAACCACAACATCAAAGGCAAATTTATACTAAGAAGATTAGATAGGCAGATTTGCATCCAACTAGTTTCAGTTTGAAATAAGCCAATTTGGAAAAAGATTTCATTTTCAAATGTCCATTACAATTTCATCTAAGTACCAAGATCACCTCTAGAGAAATATAAAAAGAAGCATAAACCATAAATGCATATTCTCTTCCTTTAACCCAACAGTCTCACTCTAAAGTCAGTAAAGAGAAATACTGAAAGTATCTAAGATTCTCACTCTCACTGAGTCAATAATAAATATATACTGAGTTTCTACAGAGGGAGAGGAATCATCCAGAATTTTCATTTAGTAATCCACTCAATCTACATTTTAAAAGTTAGTCTTATTCTACCTAAATGTTTACAGATAAAAGGAAGATTTGATTTGTTTTTTTTTTTTAAGATTTGAGCTTAAAATTATCCATTACAACTACAGTAATTCTGCAAGAGTTGTTAAAATGGAATCTTAATTCAATACATAGTAACTTCTCAACTGCTGGCTACAGGGTTAGGAATAAGGCAAGAGAAGCAGGTCAAATGGACTAAGAATGCTAATACAGAGAATCACAGTAATGCTTCTGTAATCCTCCTCCATGTTAGGGAAGCCAAGCACATAGTGTCAAAAAAGACTGTTACTCCTTATGAGGAGAAAAAAAAAGTTGCAGAGTATACAAAGAAACAAGAGAATGAAATTGGAAGTCTTCCGATGGCAAATTATTAATGCCTTCTCTTTGAGAAATTGCAAGCAGGCAGAAAAAGGTCTAACCTGAAGAGAAGGATCAAAGACTGAAATAAAAGCTTTGATGCCCAAGTTGCTCTGTAGCCCCAAAGCACTGTGGAGCCATGAATGCAGCTGGGAAGATTGTTAACTCCAAAATAATTGTGGAATGAATTGGTTACTTAATCCCTGGGAGGACAGAGGAGTGAGATTAGGTAGTGTTTAGTTGCTTCTAAAATGAAATAACAGCATTTAATTTGAAGCTAAATATTTATATTTATTTCAGTTTTGTTCCACAGTTTTTATATCTTTAAAAACATATGTCAGTGTTAGTGACTGGTTGATAGGAATGTTTTATTTGAATACAATGTTTATTTCTCAAAAGATAACTTTATTGATTGGGTCATGAAACTGAGACTAAGCTAAGACAAGCCTAGAGGGGCTGATCAGACAGCCACAGCCTGGCAGCACTGTTCATCCTGAGACAAGGACCCAAAGGCTGACATAGTGACTCAAAGGAAAAGAAACCATCTCTAAGCCTCACTTTGTAGCCTCAAAGTTAAAGCTACACAACAAGTTAAATAAAATTCTTACTAACCTACTAATTCACTCATTCAAAAAGCACATTTAAAGCTCAATTCGTTTCAGGTTCCTTGCTGGGGACCAGACATAAAGTGGTGAAGACTCAGTCCTGGTGTCAAAATCACCATGTAAAGATCATAGAAGCTTGGATTTTGAAGTGAACTGAAAGGTCATTTTTTTTTTTCCTCTAACTTTGCAGTCTTCTCTCTGCCAGTCCTACACATGGTCATTCATAATCTAGGTGTACAGCTTCAATGAGAGGAAAATTACTACGTCCCTGGGAAGAAAGTTCTTCCATTTTACTAAAAATATTAAATAGGACTCAATGACATGCCCAAAAATAAATAAACTGAAGTAGCCACTTTAATTAAGCCTCTGCAATTCGATTTCATGCATTTTCTTTTTGCTTAGCAAAAATGTTGTGTACTTCAATAAACAGCACACATACATTCTCTCAATAACCAGATTTTAAAAAACTGTCTTTAACATAAAAAGCTGTTTAGAATCACAATATTTAGTCTCACCTACTGATCCCAAGTTGGTTCTCATGGGCAACATTTCACAACAGAGATAAACTGAAGCCAGAAGGATCGTAACATAGCTTAAAGTTACAAAGAAATCTCCTGAAAGTCTGTTTTCTGTCAACCGTGATTACTTCTTCCAGGACTCAGGGCCAGGATGAAAGTGAAGTGTTATTCGCTCTGCTGTATCCTACCATGCACTCTAGTCTGTCAGGCTCCTCTGTCCATAGAATAGTATGTATTATATTTCTACACAACAGAGTAAGGAAATCAGACAATACCTTTTTAGACAAAGGGGGAAATTTTTGAGTGTAGTAACAGTGTACCTTTGGGTATGATGGGGACTAACTTTCCTGATTTTTGAAAGGCTATTTGGTTGTTGTGTGTGTGAGCTGTCACTTCCGTTGTGTCCAACTCTTTGCCACCCTACGGACTATAGCCCACCAGGCTCCTCTGTCCATGGGATTCTCCAGGAAAGAATACTGAAGTGGGTTGCCATGCCCTCCTCCAGAGGATCTTTCTGACCCAGGGATCAAACCCACATCTCTTATGTCTCCTGAATTTGCAGGAGGGTTCTTAATGCTAGCACCACCTGGGAAACCCATTAGGTTGCTACTATGACATTATTTTTCTTGAATATAATCTTTACCATTTTATCACAATAAAGTACAATTGATTCAGAATAGTTGAAGACTGTCCTTATTCTCTGAAAAATATTATTCCCTTAAGGTCATATATGATTACAGTTGGCTTCTTGGGTTGGGAAGATTCCCCTAGGGGAAGAAATGGCAACCCGCTCCACTATACTTTACCAGGGACAGAGGAGACTTGGCAGGCTACAGTCCGGGGATTCACAAAGATTCAGACATGCCTGAGCAGACGTCTGAGCACAGAGCACAGGATCATATACATTTCAGAGGGATTTCAAAATGTTTAAGAAGGAAATATAATATTTACTACTAGTTTATGCTTAAAGTTTCTAAAGGCACTGAACCATTTTTCTTAAGCACTAAGAAAATTTCTCAACCCTAAGAGTATTTGGAACAACAGACTGGTTCCAAATAGGAAAAGGAGTACGTCAAGGCTGTATATTGTCACCATGTTTATTTAACTTATATGCAGAGTACATCATGAGAAATGCTGGACTGGAAGACACACAAGCTGGAATCAAGATTGCCGGGAGAAATATCAATAACCTCAGATATGCAGATGATACCACCCTTATGGCAGAAAGTGAAGAGGAACTCAAAAGACTCTTGATGAAAGTGAAAGTGGAGAGTGAAAAGGTTGGCTTAAAGCTCAACATTCAGAAAACGAAGATCATGGCATCTGGTCCCATCACTACATGGGAAATAGATGGAGAAACAGTGGAAACAGTGTCAGACTTTCTTTTTCTGGGCTCCAAAATCACTGCAGATGGTGACTGCAGCCATGAAATTAAAAGACGCTTACTCCTTGGAAGGAAAGTTATGACCAACCTAGATAGCATGTTCAAAAGCAGAGACATCACTTTGCCAACAAAGGTTCGCCTAGTCAAGGCTATGGTCTTTCCTGTGGTCATGTATGGATGTGAGAGCTGGACTGTGAAGAAGGCTGAGCGCCGAAGAATTGATGCTTTTGAACTGTGGTGTTGGAGAAGACTCTTGAGAGTCCCTTGGACTGCAAGGAGATCCAACCGGTCCATTCTGAAGGAGATCAGCCCTGGGATTTCTTTGGAAGGAATGATGCTGAGGCTGAAACTACAGTATTTTGGCCACCTCATGCGAAGAGTTGACTCATTGGAGAAGACTCTGATGCTGGGAGGGATTGGGGGCAGGAGGAGAAGGGGACGACAGAGGATGAGACGGCTGGATGGCATCACTGGCTCGATGAATGTGAGTCTGGGTGACCTCCGAGAGCTGGTGATGGATAGGGAGGCCTGGCGTGCTGCAGTTCATGGGGTTGCAGAGAGTCGGACACGACTGAGCGACTGATCTGATCTGATCTGAAGAGTATTTAACTCTTGTGGTCAAAAGATTTAGCTACATATCTAGCATAATGATTTGCTGAATGAATAAATATGTAAATATTCAACACAGTAGCACAATACCTGTTAGGTATTATGTCAATGATTCATGAGACTACTTCATTCCTTTTCAGTACAAAAAGTGACTTTGAATCATGCAAAACATCAGCTATCATTTCCTGTTTATTAAACTATTATATTTCCTCAGCTTTAATTTTCTTATTACCTAACTTCTCTTATTTGTAAGTTGGCTACTCTCAAGGACAGTATTTGCCCTGATGTAATTATACATTTTTAATCACTGCCTGTCATGAAAAAACAGTTTTCAATGGACACTCATAGAAATTTTTCAAGATATGTTTAGTATATTAACGTTTATATTCCTTCAGTTCAGTTCAGTCGCTCAGTTGTGTCCAAACTTTGTGACCCCATGGACTGCAGCATGCCAGGTTTCCCTGTCCATCACCAACTCTCAGAGCCTACTCAAACTCCTGTCCATTGAATTGGTGATGCCATCCAACTGTCTCATCCTCTGTCATCCCCTTCTCCTCCTGCCTTCAATGTTTCCCAGAATCAGGGACTTTTCCAATGAGTCAGTTCTTCACATCAAGTGGCCAAATTACTGGAGTTTCAGCTTCAGCATCAGTCCTTCCAATGAATATTCAGGACTGATTTCCTTTATGATGGACTGGTTGGATCTCGTTGTAGTCCAAGGGACTCTCAAGAATCTTCTCCAACACCACAGTTCAAAAGCATCAATTCTTCAGCATTCAGCTGTCTTATAGTCCAACTTTCACATCCATACATGACTACTGGAAAAACCATAGCTTTGACTAGATGGACCTTTGTTAGCAAAGTAATGTCTCTATTTTTCATAAGCTGTCTAGGTTGGTCATAACTTTTCCTCAAAAGGGTAAGCATCTTTTAATTCCATGGCTGCAGTCACCATCTGCAGTGATTTTGGAGCTCAAAAAAATAAAGTCTGTCATTGTTTCCATTGTGGCCCCATCTATTTCCCATGAAGTGATGGGACCAGATGCCATGATCTTCGTTTTCTGAATGTTGAGCTTTAAGCCAACTTTTTCACTCTCCTCTTTCATTTTCATCAAGAGACTCTTTAGTTCTTCCTCGCTTTCTGCCTTAAGCGTGGTGTCATCTGCATATCTGAGGTTATTGATATTTCTCCCAGCAATCTTGATTCCAGCTTTTGTTTCATCCAGTCCAGCATTTTTCATGATGTACTCTGCATATAAGTTAAATAAGCAGGGTGACAATATACAACCTTGACATGCTCCTTTCCAGATTTGGAACCAGTCTGTTGTTCCATGTCCAGTTCTAACTGTCGCTTCTTGACCTGCATACAGATTTCTCAGGACGCAGGTCAGGTGATCTGATGTTACCATCTCTATAAGAATTTTCCACAGTTTGTTGTGATCTACACAGTCAAAAGCTTTGGCATAGTCAATAAAGCAGAAGTAGGTGTTATTCTGGAACTCTTTTTGCTTTTTCAATGACACAACAGATGTTGGCAATTTGATCTCTGGTTCCTCTGCCTTTTCTAAATCCAGCTTGAACATCTGGAAGTTCACAGTTCACATACTGCTGAAGCCTGGCTTGGAGAATTTTGAGCATTACTTTGCTATCATGTGAGATGAGTGTAATTGTGCACTAGTTTGAGCATTCTTTGGCATTGCCTTTCTTTGGGACTGGAATGAAAACTGACCTTTTCCAGTCCTGTGGCCATGGCTGAGTTTTCCAAATTTACTAGCATATTGAGTGCAGCACTTTCACAGCATCATCTTTCAGGATTTGAAATAGCTTAACTGGAATTTCATCACCTCCTCTAGTTTTGTTCATAGTGATGCTTCTTAAGGCCCACTTGACTTCGCATTCCAGGATGTCTGATTCTAGGTGAGTGATCACACCATCGTGGTTATCTGGGTCATGAAGATCTTTTTAGTGTAGTTCTTCTGTGTATTCTTGCCATCTCTTAATATCGTCTGTTTCCATTAGGTCCATATCATTTCTGTCCTTTATTGTGCCCATCTTGCATGAAATATTCCCTTAGTATCTCTAATTTTTTTGAAGAGATCTCTAATCTTTCCCATTCTATTATTTTCCTCTATTTCTTTGTATTGACCATGGAGGAAGGCTTTTTTTTATCTCTCTGCTATTCCTTGGAACTCTGCATTCAATTGGGTATCTCTTTCCTTTTCTCCTTTGCCTTTCACTTCTCTTCTTTTCACAGCTATTTGTAAGGCCTCCTCAGACAACCATATGGCCTTCTTGCATTTCTTTTTCTTGGGGATGGTTTTGATCCCTACCTCCTGTACAATGTCACAAACCTCTGTCCATAGTTCATCAGGCACTCTATCAGATCTAATCCCTTAAATCTATTTGTCATTTCTACTGTATAATTGTGAGGGATTTCATTTAGGTCATACCTGAATGGTCTAGTAGTTTTCCCTACTTTCTTCAATTTAAGTCTGAATTTGGAAACAAAGAGTTCATGATCTGAGTCACAGTCAGCTCCCAGTCTTATTTCCGCTGACTGTATAGAGCTTCTCCATCTTTGGCTGCAAAGAATACAATCAATCTGATTTTGGTATTGACCATATATAATATGGTCAATTATATATTCCTTAAATTAGTATGTATTAGTATAATAGCATATATTATACTAATAGTAATACTAGTATACATTAGTACATTAGTATCTTAGTCTATTTCCATATCCTCCTATATAAGTCCCTTGATTTGCTTCCTTTCAAGTTTAATTTCCATCTTGCTCACTCTTTCAGTATTCTTCCATAACATGGCTTCCTCTATAGCTGCCATCAGTATTTATCCATAATGCTCCAAGTTAACACTGAGGTTACCATTGAGGTTATCTGATATTCAGACCTCCCCCAACTCACTGCCAACTATACATTTATATAGTCAAGGCATTTGAGCTTCTCATTGTGTATTTTTATTTCTGGGTTAGTGAGGATGATCTGAGAATCTCCTCCTCCGTATACATGAGTAAGCCAAGTCCAGCAACCACGTGCTTTCCCTATTCTAGGAGAGTGCTCTGTCCATGATGGACATTTACTCACATTAGGGCTGAAATTAAGAAGAGTATTTCTCTATTAAACTCTAAATAGACAGAAAAAGAGTCACATCAAATCGTACACAGGCTGTAGGGAAAAAATAGTTTGTGTTTTCTCTTCAGGTATTCCTGACACGCTCTTCAGCCAGCTATAATGTATTCTTACTTAATTCACAGATTTATTTTGACCCTTCACCAAGGTTAAATGTAATATAAGCAACTCAACAATGCAGCAATTGCAGTATCCTGGAAAAGATTATTTGTGATAAATGAAAGCTAAGCAGGGGTCACTGGAACTCACAACAGAACAAAACATATCATCTCCTCTGTCAGAATGAAAAAAAAAAAAAAAAAAGGTTTTAAGTTACATAACTAAATCTCTAGTTGTTAAATATTCTTCAGCAGATAGTTTTAAAGCCATTTTAAACCATTACAATGACTTAAACAAATGTTCATTAAAAAATGCAGGCAGGTTCTTAAAACTTCAGGTCTCATGTACTGTATTCTCCTACTCCTCCACAGTCCCTCAGTCTCCTGCATTGTTCAAAACTAACAGATTATGAAAATGTTATTTTTGCACTTGCCGTCTGTGGTTTACCATCTGATTCAATAAATGGATGGATTAAGTCATTACTTCCAACCCACATAGGCAGTCCAGACACTATTGTTCTTCACCAGTGATGAGGAAAACCCTGATCCAATACCACACTGCATAAGTGAGCAGCCACCAAGTGCTACATACTCTTCCCTGTGCACCCCACATGCTAGGAAGAGGAGAGACTCAACTCATTTCATTCTTGAAGGAGATGAAAAGGGAGAAGAGACTCCCCTTCTGAGAAAGTTTAGTCCACCTGAGAAGTTAGAGGGAGCAATCCCCACAAGAATCACCCTCATTTCTGACACCAACTTCAAGTTCAGAGGGTTCATGAAATCACTCTCAACATTCAGTAATTTGTTAGAAGGACTCACAGAAATCTCTAAAAGCTGCTGTATTAAAATCAGCCAAGGAAAGAGGTACATAGGGTGAAGGCAGGATGTATCAAAAGTGGACCTTCCATCATCCCCTCCACAGAGAATTAGAAAGCATTGATTTCCTAACATCAGTGGGTAATAATACACACGGACGGCTGCCAGTCAGGGAAGTCCAGTTGAGCTATATGTCCAGAGTTTTTATTAAGAGTCCATCATATAGGCCTATTGATTTACTTACTAATTGCCCACTTATATGATTTCAGTCTCCAATCACCAGCCTCTCTAAAAGTGACCCAGAGCCCTTACCCTAGATCATGTTGGTGGTCTTTCTCTGGTGGCAACCTAAGACTCTCTACATGTGTCCAGCCCTCCAGTGATATTCAGGGATAGTTCTAATGTCAGACAATCCAGTGACCTAAGGTACCCAGGGAAATAAAATGCTCCTATCAGAAAACTATATTCCAAGAGGTTAGAGATTACCTTTCAGAAGCTAAGGTCAAAGGGCAGAAGTCTTTCTGCATAAGGTTAAACCATTTACTACTCATCTTCTTTGTCTCATAAGCCTTTGATTTGGGTCATTTATTTCAATGGTAAATATATTCATTATGATTATAACTATGCCCTTGGGCTTTCTGAGGTTCAAGGCAGATGCATGTAATACAATAGAGATTAAAGAACTTCGATTCAGTTCAGTCGCTCTGTCGTGTGCAACTCTTTGTGACCCCATGGACTACAGCATGCCAGACCTCCCTGTCCATCACCAACTCCCAGAGTTTACCCAAACTCATGTCCATTGAGTCAGTGATGCCATCCAACCATCTCACTCTCTGTCGTCCCCTTCTCCTCCAGCCTTTAATCTTTCCCACCATCAGGGTCTTTTCCAATGAGTCAGCTCTTCGCATCAGGTAGCCAAAGTATTGGAGTTTCAGATTCATCATCAGTCCTTCCATTGAATATTCAGGACTGATTTCCTTTAGGATGGACTGGCTGGTTTTCCTTGCAGTCCAAGGGACACTCAAGAGTCTTCTCCAACACCACAGTTAAAAAGCATCAATTCTTTGGCGCTCAGCTTTCTTCATGGTCCAACCCTCACATCCATACATGACTACTGGAAAAATCATAGCCTTGACTAGATGGACCTTTGTTGGCAAAGTACTGTCTCTGTTTTTTAATATGCTGTCTAGGTTGGTCATAACTTCTCTCTCAAGGAGTAAGCATCTTTTAATTTCATGGCTGTGGTCACCATCTGCAGTGATTTTGGAGCTCAAAAAAATAAAGTCTGCCACTGTTTCCACTGTTTCTCCATCTATTTCCCCACGAAGTGACGGGACCAGATGCCATGATTTTTGTTTTCTGAATGTTGCGATTTAAGCCAACTTTTTCACTCTCCTCTTTCATTTTCATCAAGAGGCTCTTTAGTTCTTCTTCACTTTCTGCCATAAGGATGGTGTCATCTGCACATCTGAGGTTATTGATATTTCTCCTGGCAATCTTGATTCCAGCTTGTGTTTCATCCAGCCCAGCATTTCTCATGATGTACTCTGTATATAAGTTAAATAAGCAGGGTGACAATATACAGCCTCGATGTACTCCTTTTCCTATTTGGAACCAGTCTGTTGTTCCATGTCCAGTACTAACTGTTGCTTCCTGATCTGCATACAGTTTTCTCAAGAGGCAGGTCAGGTGGTCTGCTATTCCCATCTGTTGAAGAATTTTGCACAGTTTGTTGTGAGACGAGTGTAATTGTGCAGTAGCTTGAGCATTCTTTGGCATTGCCTCTCTTTGGGATTGGAATGAAAACTGACCTTTTCCAGTCCTGTGGCCACTGCTGAGTTTTCCAAATTTGCTGGCATATTGAGTGCAGCACTTTCACAGCATCATCTTTTAGGATTTGAAATAGCTTAACTGGAATTCCATCACCTCCAGTAGCTTTGTTTATAGTGATGCTTCCTAAGGCCACTTGACTTCACATTCCAGAATGCTTGGCTCTAGGTAAATTATCACACTATTGTGATTATTGGGTCATGAATATTTTTGTACAGTTCTAACTTTGTAAGGTAGTTAGTTTATAATACAAGATTTATGGAGGCAAGGGACTAGGGGGTGAGGGTGATAGGTGTAAAGGGCTGTATGTGGGTGCATGCTCAGTCAGTTCAGTTGTGTCTGACTCTTTTGACCTTATTGACTGTAGCCCACCAAGCTCCTCAGTTCATGGGATTCTCTAGGCAAGAATACAGGAGTGGGTTGCCATGCCCTCCTCTAGGGGATCTTCTGATCCAGGGATCAAACCCACATCTTCTGTGTCTCCTGCATTACAGGTGGATTCTTTACCACTTAGCCACTGAGGAATCTCCAAAAGGCTGTATACTAAAAGTGAAAATTGCTCAGTTATGTCCAGCTCTTTGCGACACCAAAGAAGTTGAGACCCCTATACAGTCCATGGAATTCTCCAGTCTAGAACACTAGAGTGGGTAGCCTTACCCTTCTCTGGGGGATCTTAACAACCCAGGGACTGAACTCAGATCTCCCACATTGCATGTGGATTCTTTAACACCTGAGCCACAAGGGAAGCCTAAAAGGCTATATCATGCTTGACAAAAACCCAGACCTTGGTATTATGGCTTAGAACAAACATTGCAGGAGTTCTTTCACTTGATGGCAATATTGAAGGAGTAGATTGCCACCAAGATTAGTATTGGCCTAGAAAGGTAAGCTAGTTCTGCACCTCAGGATGAAAAGAGCACGAACAGTAGCCTACGCAATACATATAGAGGTATTCTTCAAAGCTCCCCTAACTAACAAGATCACCTTACCTTTTGACTTCCAGAATTCTGTTACCACATATGTTAAGATACTCTAGTCATATCTCTACTGGGCATTGGTTCCAGGACTCCACCAAAGTTACCAAAATCCATTGGTACTTAAGTTACTTATAAAATGGCTTGGTCCAATTGGCCCTCTGTACCTGTGGATGCAAAACCCACAGATATGGAGGGCTGACTGCATGTTAGACAGGAGTCTGAAGCTGTTTTTAGGAGAAACAATGGAACTAAATTCTGACAGATGAAGGGAAGAAAAGAGAAATATTAATATATAAATCCTGAAAACTCCATGAGGGCCTGATGGAAAAAGATGAGAAAGAATTCCCAACCCCACTTTGCCTCCTCTATTTGTTAGTCCAGCAGAGCTCATAGTATGGTTGAAAAAACAAACAAACAAAAAAAGACACATGGAAAGTCTTGCTTACTTGCTTATCCTTAGGCAACTATATCAATCAGAGAATACCATAAACACTGGAGTTAAATATTTGGATAAAAACCTGGCTCAGCTACTAACAGCCTGTGATTAGGGCACCTCAACAAAGCTTCCTGAGTTCCTGTCACTTTCAATTCTAATTTGGGAATAATATAAAATCTCTCAAAGAGGAGTTTGAGGCTTAAATGAGATAATATATGGGAAAGCTTCTGTTAAATGTACATTTTCTTAACTATTATATAAATATGCTATTATCAGTTAGTAGATTGGAAAACATAGCTTTTAACTTTTTATTTCCAATTTTTGATAATGTGTGAGTGCATGCATGCTCAGTAGCTACCATCATGTCCCACTCTTTGCGACCTCATGGACTGTAGCCAGCCATACTCCTTTGTCCATGGAATTTTCTAGGCAAGCATAGTGGAGTGGGTTGCCATACCCTCTTCCAGGGGATCTTCCCGACCCAGGAATTGGTCCTGCATTTCCTGTGTCTCCTGTATTGCAAAGTCAGGGGGGAAGTCCATCTATATATACATATATTTAAATTTATATATAGATGGACTTCCCCCCTGACTTTGCAATACAGGAGACACAGGAAATGCAGGACCAATTCCTGGGTCGGGCTGTGGTGTTGGAGAAGACTCTTGAGAGTCCCTTGGACTGCAAGAAGATCTAACCAGTCCATTCTGAAGGAGATCAATCCTGGAATTTCTTTAGAAGGAATGATGCTAAAGCTGAAACTCCAGTATTTTGGCCACCTCATGCGAAGAGTTGACTCATTGGAGAAGACTCTGATGTTGGGAGGGATTGAGGGCAGGAGGAGAAGGGGATGGCAGAGGATGAGATGGCTGGATGGCATCACTGACTCGATGGATGCGAGTCTGAGTGACCTCCGGGAGCTGGTGATGGACAGGGAGGCCTGGCGTGCTGCGGTTCATGGGGTCGCAAAGAGTCGGACACGACTGAGCGACTGATCTGATCTGATCTGATCTGATATATAAATCTTTTATTAAAATAAGACATAGGCTGACTCTAAATTTTAAATAGTTGTTCCAGTTGCTTTTTCAAGATAAAAAAATGTCAGTTCATTAAAATCCTGATGTATATTCACAAAAGCAATAGAAATTAATGTTAGGTTGAAATAAAGATATCTTCAAAGATATTAAAGGAAAACATATGCAAACTTTTCCTGAAAGGTTATAAAAGTAGTGTACATCCATATTTACTAAATAATTAGACTCTATTTTGTAAGCCATAGAAATTGCAATTGGCATATCATTATATCAGAAATTCAAGAATGCTTCTAAATTCTTATCATCTGTATTTTGATCTAGGGTCATACAGTATATTATGAAAGGGCTTATTTAGACTATTTGTGAACTTAATATATGTTAATTAATAAAAATGAATAGTTTTGAACATGAAATATATATATTACATGTTATATACATATGTTTTATATATATATATGTAATATCTCCTTCAAAGCAACTGAGTCCCACAAAATAATAATACCTGAAGAATATTATCAAAAACAAATACTTCAAGATACCTCCATAAAAGGGCTATATGGTTATATGCATTTGGAAAACACAGGAATCTAGATACTCCTCTGAGGGAGTTACAATACACTAATTAACACATTAAGGGCTTCCCAGTCCTGGAGAGGCCATGGCAACCCACTCTAGTATTCTTGCCTGAAAACCTCCACAGACAGAGACTGGGGTGGGGGACTACAGTCCATGGGGTGGCAGAGTCACACATGCCTGAGTGACTAAGTGCAGCACAGCACAGGTGATGGAGTGGTGAAGAATTCACTTGCCAATGCAGGACCCAGGAGATGTGGGTTCCATCCCTGGGTCGGGAGGATCCCCTGAAAGAGGAAATAGCAACCCACTCTGGTATTCTTGCCTGAAAAATTCCATGGACAGAAAAGTGTGGTGGTCTACAGTCTATGGGGTCACAAAGAGTCGAACACAACGGAGCACACACACACACACACACACAGGCTCTAGAAAATCCTACAAGAATGAACACAATATAAGGTTATTTAACCTAGAATTTCCTGAACTTATTAAACACAAAAACTTCATTTCCTACAACACTTCTTAAAATCCAGTGGAAACAGTGGTCCAGAGAATAAATTTTAAGAAATATAATAGTTCATATTATTCAGGTTTAAAAAATACCTGTGTGTGTGTGTGCTTAGTCACTCAGTCATGTCTGATTCTTTGTGACCCCATGGACTGTAGCCCACCAGGCTCCTCTGTCCACAGAATTTTTCAGGCAAGAATACTAGAGTAGGTTGCCATTTCCTACTCCAGGGGATCTTTCCCACTCAGAGCTCGAAGTCAAGTCTCCTGTGTCTCCTGCATTGGCAGGCAGATTCTTTACCACCGCGCCAACTGGAAAGCCCTTAAAAAATGTAAGGCATTACATCCTGCACATCCAGCTTTATACTAGTTTGACCAAGAAGGAATAGGGCACCTGCACAAGATGCTCCAGGTTGAGAAAAGAGCCATATTTGTGCAGCTAAATTTGTAGCTTCAGTGTCATCTCAGTTCTCTTGATTATCACTACTCTTTACCTTTTATCTTACTTAGAATTTGACTTTTGACTGTATTTCCTCCAGTCTTCTACTTTGCCTCTTTCAGGAAAGGTACCTTTAAATAAATCTCGAAAATGCCCACAACCAGGTTAACTGGGTCCCCAGGACTATCCTGTCTGGTGAACATCACCGAGGTAACAGACCCACCAGATGCTTCCTTCTATCTCTCACTCCTACTCTCCAGCGCAGTGTTACTGGACTAGCTCGAGAGCAGAAAATCTTGTAAAGAAATTTCACTTTTTCTTTTCTCAACATAAAACACCCTACTCATTCTAGGGTGTTTTCGTGATTGGCTATCATACTGGTAGTTTCTAACACTGACGAGCCTAAATTCTCATACAGAACTGTGGAAAGTTCCATTCCATTCCATTCATTTTACAGTAGATTAAGGAACTTATGGTTTCAAAAATGACTAAGAAATGAAGCTACCCTGTCCAGACCAACTGACCCGTCCCAATGGCCATTACTGTTGCTGATGCTATTTTGGTGTATGCCCAGTTCACTTTGCCAAGATATAAATAACTTTGAGTAAAATTTTACCCTTCACATACACATGCAACATATACTTAAAATTCAAATGACAAGCAAAATTTCCAGTTACATTATTTCAAAAAATACCGAACGGTACTGATTTCTGTCATGGATTTTTTAATCCAGGATTTCCTCTTTCAAATTATGCTTATCAAATTTCTTAAGAGAAAAATGGAACTTTATATAATCAAAAACCTAAAAGGGGCATTTTAAGTTATGTACTTGATAAAATAAGAGAAGTCTGGTATTTTAAAAACAATAACAGCAACAAAACCTTTTGGCAGCAAGCAGCAAAAGTGAGTGAAAGTGAAAGTCGCTCAGCTGTGTCCAACTCTTTGCAACCCCAGGGACTGTATAGTCCATGGAATTCTCCAAGAACACGGGAGTGAGTAGCCTTTCCCTTCTCCAGGGGATCTTCCCAACCCAGGGATCGAATCCAGGTCTCCCACATTGCAGGCAGATTCTTTACCAGCTGAGCCACAAGGGAAGCCCAAGAACACTAGAGTAAGTTGCCTAACCCTTCTCCAGGGGATCTTCCAGAAACAGGAATCAAACCAGGGTCTCCTGCCCTGCAGGTGGATTCTTTACCAACTGAGCTATGAGGGAAGCCCCAGCAAGCAACAAAAAAGAATGGCAAATGACTGCATGCAAGATTTGGCCATTTGAATGACACAACATTTCTTTTCCTTTGGATTTTCAGGCTCTTTCCATTGTATTATGGCTATATCTTTGAAACACACTTCTACACATAAAATCCCCATCTTAAAATCTTCAATGGTATTACATATCCAAGGAGTTGAAACCCATATTATTCACTTGGCAATAATGAGTGACATGGAGTTAATATACATCTTACCTGCCATAACCCCCAAGTCCTGCTCCCCACTATGACTTAGTCCCTGGATTTCTTCTAGTGTATTTCTGAGAACACCATTCATCACATATAATGATTTGTTTTCCTATCTCTGCAATGAGAATGCAGCCTTTTTAATAGCAAAGCTATGTATTTCTTACACAGGTTTAAAAATCCCTCAAAACATGTATAACAAGCACAACTTTAAGTGAAAAAAAGTCATTTAGCTCAAACTTCTTGCAGGAATATTGTTTTCTCAGCATACTGAACAGGTTTAAACACTAAAAATAAAGTATAAATCTTTTATGTCCCTTTCAGGGAAATGATATAAACATTATTTCTCATAAACAAGAGATCTATTATATTTTAAAGAAAGAACTTCACATAGTAACTCAAAGGACAAACTCAGAAGCCAGACTGCTTGAGTTCACACCCTAGCTCTATCATTTATTACATGTATGACCTCAAGTAAGTTAATTTCTCCTTACTTTCAGTGTGTTATTGCAAAATGGGACTTACCTTAGAAAATTGTTGTGAGTAATTAATGAGCTGACATGCATAAAACGTTGAGGACAGCACCTACCATGTAGAAAGCATGATTTCTGAGTTAGCTCTTATAATCATTACTATCCATCTTGAAACTTTTCTAGCCCATCACTAAGGATATCCTGTAGAATCAAATAACCCTGGATAGTGCTAGGTCATCCTCTTCTAAGGCTGCCATTCTTGCAATATTAGGTAATTCTCATGCAGTCTTTATTTTTAAATGCATCTACCTTCTGGTTGCTAACACTGGCCATGCAAAGCATACCTGGAAGGCTATTTTAGTAAAAAATCACTGTCAAAGCTTCTATTTTTAAATCAATGTCAGGGTAGTAAACTTTCTGTGTGGATTCCTAATAAGATGTCCCTTTATTATGCTCACAGGGAGATGTCAAACAGTTATTGCTTTGCTTTCCTCATAAACAGTCTAGCTGTCCCTTTCCTGTACTTGTCTCAATCCTTGTCAATACTGCCATATCCTTCTGTCAAGTTATGTAAAGCAGAATGCAATTGCCTTGACATGGACTCGCTAGAACCCTGCCGAGGGCTTAAGGCTCTAACTCAGTGCATCTTTATACAGTGAACAAAATAACACTGAATTTTACACTGTCAGCTCATGTTAAGAATGCCTATCAATTTATCTTCATAATATAACCTGTGTTTCATCTCAGACTATCTCCCAGTAATGCTCATTTAGGACTGCAGATTAATAGGCATGTTCAATTAATGATTTTGCATGTTTTCCCAATTAAATCTTCTTCCCCCACTAATTTTATAATTCAATTAAAATAAGCCATCAAGTTTTCTTAGCATGATTTGCTCTTTATAAACCCCCTGCCACTTTTTCCCCATTTTCATTGTTTCAGTAGGCCTACCGCTGAAATGAAGCTGTGGAGATAGAAAATGTTTTGTAAACTTTCTAGATTAGATCACCAGGGCTGCTGTAACAAACTGAGCAGTTTAAACAACAGAAATGTATTGTCTCTCAGTTCTACATGCTGGAAGCCTGAGATCAAAGTGCCAGCAGGGTTGCTTCCATTTGAGTGCTGGGTGGAGAAATCCTTTCGATGACTCTCTTCTAGCCTCCTGTGGTTGGCTAGCAATCCTCGGCATTCTTTGGATTATTAATGCCTCACCCTGATTTCTGCCCTCATCTTCCCATGGCATTCTCTCTGTGTGCATACCTGCATGTCCAAATTTCCCCTTTTAATCTGTATATATTGGATTAGGAGTCCACCCTACTTTCATACAATCAAATCTTAACTAATTATACCTACAACAATCATATTTTTCTATAAGGTCACATTATAAGCTACTGGGGATGAGAATTTCAACATACAAATTTACGGTGATACAATTCAGCCTCCACCACTTCTCAAATTAAAAATGCTCTTGGGGACAAGCCACTTTAAGGAGATTCTTTGTTCTGATCTCCTATCTGCATAGAAGAGATGTATTCTGCAATGAGCTTACTGGGCTCCTTGATTGGAATCCAATGATTGGCTGAAAATCATACCTGTGACCCAACACCCAAAGTTTACTCAGATTTCCCACAGAATGGGAAGCAAAGCAACCACAGGTGCCTTTCCTCCTTCATTTAGTGCATTTCCCCTACAGATTTTCAGGGAATATACAATCGATAAAAAGAAGCAATGTATTAATTACCATATATTAACACATATATGTGGAATCTAGAAAAATGATACAGATGAACCTATTTCCAAGACAAGAACAGAGATGCAGATGTAAGGAGCAGACATGTGGACACAGCGGGGGAAGGAAAGGGCAGGACAAATTGGGAAATTATGATCAATATATATACACTACCATCTGCAAAACATATAGCCCCTGGAAACCTGCTATAAACCACAGGAAGCTCAGCTTGATGCTCTGTGATGACCTAGAGGGGTGGGAATGTGGGGGTGGGGGGAGGGAGGTCAAGAAGGAAGGGATATACGTATGCATACGGATGATTCACTTCATATGCTTCAGTTGGATAGAAATATGGACAAATAAGAGTGTTCACCTCACAGACTTGTTGTAAGGACTAATAATTTGATCCATACAAATTATTTAGAACTGTGCTTGGTACACAGAAGGTGCACAGGAAAATTAGAGCTCATTATTTTACAAATGATGACAATGAGCTGTAGGGCTATAAAATGCCTTCTCCAAGATATTGCAAATGGTCATTGGTAAGACCCAACCTGTAGCCCAGAACTTCTGAGGCTTTCCATGTCAACAGACAACATTCCAGGAACATTCTATTTTTAAAGTGCCTAAACATCACACTTGAAGAAAGTGAGAGGTCTGGGGATTCTGGTATAGGAATAAAGTACCAAATAGTAGGGTTGTATATTCAAGAAACTCTGCCTAAAGGCCTGCCTGCTCAGGGATTGGTTTTAGGCAAGGCAAAGTCCTTGAAGAATCAGTAACCACCTCTGTATGAGGTTCTGGAAAAGCTAGTTTGAATGGATAAAGAAAAGCTAAGGAACTGCTGCCCTGGACATAAGAAAAGCTATTTTTGCCACGTCCCATGTTTGTATGCAGGTCAGGAAGCAACAGTTAGAACTGGACATGGAACAACAGACTGGTTCCAAATAGGAAAAGGAGTACGTCAAGGCTGTATATTGTCACCCTGTTTATTTAACTTATATGCAGAGTATATCATGAGAAATGCTGGGCTGGAAGAAGCATAAACTGGAATCAAGATTGCCAGGAGAAATATCAATAACCTCAGATATGCAGATTACACCACCCTTATGGCAGAAAGTGAAGAGGAACTCAAAAGTCTCTTGATGAAAGTGAACGTGGAGAGTGAAAAGGTTGGTTTAAAGCTCAACATTCAGAAAACGAAGATCATGGCATCCGGTCCCATCACTACATGGGAAATAGATGGGGAAACAGTGGAAACAGTGTCAGACTTTCTTTTTCTGGGCTCCAAAATCACTGCAGATGGTCACTGCAGCCATGAAATTAAAAGACGCTTACTCCTTGGAAGGAAAGTCATGACCAACCTAGATAGCATATTCAAAAGCAGAGACATTACTTTGCCAACAAAGGTCCATCTAGTCAAGGCTATGGTCTTTCCTGTGGTCATGTATGGATGTGAGAGCTGGACTGTGAAGAAGGCTGAGCGCCGAAGAATTGATGCTTTTGAACTGTGGTGTTGGAGAAGACTCTTGAGAGTCCCTTGGACTGCAAGGAGATCCAACCAGTCCATTCTGAAGGAGATCAGCCCTGGGATTTCTTTGGAAGGGATGATGCTAAAGCTGAAGCTCCAATATTTTGGCCACCTCATGTGAAGAGTTGACTCATTGGAGAAGCCTCTGATGCTGGGAGGGATTGGGGGCAGGAGGAGAAGGGGATGACAGAGGATGAGATGGCTGGATGGCATCACTGACTCGATGGATGTGAGTCTGAGTGACCTCCAGGAGTTGGTGATGGACAGGGAGGCCTGGCGTGCTGCAGTTCATGGGGTCGCGAAGAGTCAGACACGACTGAGCGACTGATCTGATCTGATCTGATGTGCATCTCTTCTTGAAGCCAAGAGAACTACTTGTATTATTATTATTATTATCCCTTGAGCTTGCTCTGTTTTTAATATATCTGGGAAATATTCTATATCCTATGCCAAATTTCATATTATTGTTCTGTTCCTCTTTAAGAATAACTTGTACTTTGTGTTTTCAAATCTTTTCACAAAACTTCCTTTATTTCCGAGCATCACCTTTAGCAACCCTCTCTGTTTTCTTTAGGATAGAAGTATAAGTGAAGAGTGAAAAAGTTGGCTTAAAGCTCAACATTCAGAAAACCAAGATCATGGCATCTGGTCCCATCACTACATGGGAAATAGATGGGGGAACAGTGGAAACAGTGTCAGACTTTATTTTGGGGGGCTCCAAAATCACTGCAGATGGTGATTGCAGCCATGAAATTAAAAGACGCTTACTTCTTGGAAGGAAAGTTATGACCTAGATAGCATATTGAAAAGCAGAGACATTACTTTACCAACAAAGGTCCATCTAGTCAAGGCTATGGTCTTTCCTGTGGTCATGTATGGATGTGAGAGCTGGACTGTGAAGAAGGCTGAGCGCCGAAGAATTGATGCTTTTGAACTGTGGTGTTGGAGAAGACTCTTGAGAGTCCCTTGGACTGCAAGGAGATCCAACCAGTCCATTCTGAAGGAGATCAGCCCTGGGATTTCTTTGGAAGGAATGATGCTAAAGCTGAAACTCCAGTACTTTGGCCACCTCATACGAAGAGTTGACTCATTGGAAAAGACACTGATGTTGGGAGGGATTGGGGGCAGGAGGAGAAGGGGATGACAGAGGATGAGATGGCTGGATGGCATCACTGACTCAATGGATGTGAGTCTGAGTGAACTTGGGGAGTTGGTGATGGACAGGGAGGCCTGGCGTGCTACGGTTCATGGGGTCGCAAAAAGTCAGACAAGGCTGAGCAACTGAACTGAACTGATCCTCTGTCATAGCATTCGTGAGCTATATTAGAATCACTGATTTCTTGGTCTCTATTTCCTACCACACTAAGGATACCATATTTGTTTTGGAATCTGCAGCACTTAGCACACAGACTAGGCGTGAGATATTAGTATCTTCTGACTAAGTGAAAGACTGGCTAGAAGAATGAATGAATGAATATATAAATGAAAGAAATAAGGTCTCTGAGCCTTAGCATTTCACTATTAGGCGCATTATAATTTAACTTGACCTCTGACCAGGGAAAAGGAAGATGGAATAAGTGATGAGGAATAAAAGGAGTGACTCTGTGTGTGATATTAATCAGTTAATGAAGCTCCAAGTTGTTTTGCCTGGATCCATAGAATTAAAAAAGAGAAAATTTAACCACTAGCTATCTAGCTTGATTTGCATGTGTTCAAATCTTCAAAGTATTCCCTTTGATTCCTTTAATCAATAGCTATTTTAGAAAGCTCTTCATTACTTCCTAATTGTCCAAATTCATTTTCTTCATTTTTCCTTATTAGAGGCAGATTTTTCAAATGAGTTAAGTAGATCAGCAATTTTAGAATCATTATCAACTTCAAGCATTTCTCTCAGTTATTAGCATGTCCCTTCTCTCTCTGGACTAGATTCTTTTCTCCATTTTTAAAAGGCCCATCTGGCTCATTTTATTGACTTATTTTTCCCATACATATCAAATAAAGTCAGTTTTATCCTATACTGAGAGCAATCCATGTTTACAATAACTCTGATCCTAGATATTTTATCAGACATCTCATTTTAGTTGAAGATGCAAGTGATTATCCATTATGTTACCATGTCAAAAAATAAGTAAATAATTAGCACTCATCTAGGTTTTAATCCATCTCAACCAAATAAGCTTATAAAGTCATTGCCATGGCCCACAAAACATTTCACAAATAATTTAAATGAATATTTCAATCCTTAAGTACATTATAATTAAAAAAACACATATTCATTGAACCCAACAATCCCACTGCTGGGAGTCTGTTTCACAGAATTAAAAGCATCATACTATTGCAGCACTGATGTTATGTCAAAAAGCTGGAAACGAAATGAATGCCCATCAATACATGGGTGGTTGAAATTTTAAGGCATATGAATACCATGGAATGTTATGCAGCTGTTTGTATATACTTCCATATGTGCATGGAAATATAGAAAAGAGTGTTGAGAAGATTGTTACTATGGAGGAGAGAGAATACTGGATGAGAAGAGCAAAGAAGAAAAAGTAATTCAGAAAAAAAGGGGGGGTATTTATGATAGAACCATTATATAAGAGACAATCTCATTCTATGTAAAATTCCATACATTATATGAATATGATTAAATATACATAAAAGGATAACCACATGATTTTCTGAGGGCAACAGGACTATAGATTTTTACTTTCTTTTATTGTATAAACTGCTAATTTTTAATAATTAAAACATTTTAAATTTGAATTATTTTTATCATTTGAATCACTTTATATAATTTTAAAAACATCAAATTAATTTTCATTTTGATATATATAATATATCTAGAGGGAGAGACAGTAATGCCTATCAGACCAAGGTTTATATACTCATAATTCATAACTCAAATCCAGCCACTGGATAAGAGATTGGCTTCAAGCAGTACTTCCAAACTAAAATCCACCTGATTCAGAGAATATATATATATCTTATCAATTCTGTTCTTTTTAAAACAATCTTTTATAATTTTCATTTTTAATCTACTCTCAAGACTCATCTAATATATTAACTGTATTCTTAACTGTATTCTCCACTTGTCTCACCAAATATTTGATTTCCTAGAAAGTCTTCAAAATTCGTCCATCAAACTCCTAAATTTCTATACTTTATGATATCTCATTTTGCTGGATGAAATGTGAAATCAGGTAGGAGATTCCTGAACTTATACTTCAGGATATATATCCTTTGGGGTTCATCAATTTTTCTTTTTACATTCAACAGGAGTTCTACAGTGAGAGATGAAGCACTGTCAAAATCCATAGGTAAACACACTTGGACAATAGTACTTAAAAGAGCAATGCAGAATCCTAAATGGTATTTTGTGTGGTCCACCTTTCCTCATGACTTCTGAAACTTTCTGTATGAAAACAAACTTGTGAAAATATATACTTATTCTGCATGTGTTTAAAATCGTCCAGTATTTTCACCAACTCCAAACTAAAGAATACAACATCTAGCTACTTGAATTTCAAAAAACATTTTAATTACTTTGGTAAGTAAAAGTTGTTAAGAAATTGAAATAATCAAAATATTCAAGTACTAATATAGAAAAATAAATTAATCCAGGTATAATTTTTAGGCTATTATCATTACCATATGTCTCTTTGATTACCTTTCTCCTCAGGGACTTGATGTTTTGCAAAATCTACTCTACCAAAACAAATGAATTAATAAAGTAATAATTGATTTTTAAAAATTTTAATGAATCAATGACATGTGTAATTGCCCATCACAGATAATGATCAAGATGAGGAAACCAGTGTTGCACAGATAATTCAAGCAATGTGTTTAAGGGCAAATAATTTGGTCTCATGGAACAATGTATAGCTTCGGTTACCACCTTAAAATTAATAGAAACAACCGAAGACACTCTCCAGAGCTCAGACCTCTGTTTTGAAATCAGTGTTCCATAGTCAAAGAATAAATTGGGATAGAAAATCAGCTTTATTTTAATTCACAATTTTTTAAAAAGGAAACAACCTAGAGAAGAATATCAAGATTAATTTACAAGAAGAATAGCTTTGAGGTGCCCAGGAAAAAATGTGAGCCTGAACCTTATGCCAAGGGCAGAGGAGACAAATGAATATGAGTGATGAGCTCTCAGCAACCTTCCAACTTCACTGACAAAGATTCAAGTAGTGGATAAGAGAAGGCAAATGTATCAGCAGAAGATAATGAAGACAATATTTTTGTTCACTTTTTATACCTATTTCTTTAACTGCTATGTGATAGGTTTGATTTTGTTTTCCCTGCCTTGAAAAGATAAATGCAGATGGATTCACATCCTCCAGAGACTAGAATCAGATGATCAAATCAAAATAAATCCTTCTGAAAGCACCCAATCTCATAGCAGATGCAGTAAAAGACATATCATTGGCCATTTTGAGAATTTCCTGCCCAAGAAACATCTTAAACACACTTGTCCAAAATTGACAGTTGTTAAGCTCCAACCTTGAAAACTAGGTTACCAAGTTTTGACACATTGAGAATCATGCAAGTGTCAGGCTTTTTGTGACTTTTTTTTTTACAAAACACAAAGGATAGAAAAGTAGTAAATATCACATCATGCTGAATTTATCTTAATCCTCACTTTATTCATTCACAAATCACATAAATCTCACAGAATACTCTACCAGCATTTTCAAACCATGGCTCCATTAAAGATTTAACATTTGAAGTCAGAAAGAGGTTTTCTTATTAAGCTGCCATTTCCTTTACAAAATAGACTATTTTGTACTTACTGCTACCCTTTGAACTCTTATAGTGAATAATTAAAACTAAACTGCAGAGCATAATTTTCAATGCTGAGTACACTGTAGGTTGTAGGTTTTTGCTTAGTGGCTGATTTCAAATGCTCACCAATCCCCAGAGGGATAACCCTGCCAGTAGTTTGAATCGACAAAATTGGCTGGCCCCTAAAAGCAAGGCAGACAGCTCCAAATCATAATAAAATGATCTTGTTGGCAACTCACCATATTGACAGTGGGGTCCCTGAAAACCCTCCGAACACTGGCACCGCTGGACTTCACCCTCTGAGCATCTCTTCCCGTGGATACAAGTCTCCACTGCAGAGACAGCTGAAAGAAAGGTAGACAAGAAGGCCGGAGAGAACAGAGTATAGGGCAGGAAAGAAAATACTTAGTGTACGCATCAAGTTGCTAATATAGACACCATCTAGAAATTTCTACCAGCTCCTCTAGCCTCTCCACCGAAAAGTTTTTTCATTACCAGTTAAGGCCTTCTAAAGCCCTGTAGAACTCTATATGTGATAACATCTGTATCACTTTGAAGCTCGTAGAAATGCCCCACCCCAGACCTACTGAATGAGAATCCACACCTTAACAAGGTACTAGCTGATTTGTATTCAGATTCAAGTTTGAATAGTAATGGCCTTTATGCCAAATTTTTAAAAGAGTGGATATATGTATATGTATAACTGATTCATTTTGCTGTACACCTGAAACTAACACAGCATTGGAAATCAACTCCACTCCAATAAAAACTAAAGGAAAAAGAAAGAGTAGCACTAGTCAAAGGAACTCCATGAAGATGGCTGTGCAACCCAAGCAAATCTAAAACACAAGCAAGAAATACAAGTACTTACCAGAGGCAAAGGACTGCGCTAGGTGCCACACAAGATAAAGAATTCATCTCACAGTCATTAATTTCCAGGAGTCTATAATATAGTTGAGATGACATGTGGGCAGATATATTTACTGAGCTTAAGCCACTCATCTTCAGTGTCCTAGCACTGCATGCAAATGCAATGACCCCCAGTGTGCCCCTCAACCCTAAGCCTGCTTAATATGGGAAGCCTGAGGCAACATCACCAAAATCATTCAAGAACAGAAAGGATGGTGGGGAAGGGAGCAGGATGCAGACAAACTCCCGAAGGTGCAGGATAACAGGAGAGATGAATGGTTGTGCTGTGGTCTGCATTGATTGCAACACACTGAAGCATTTTAAGTGACTTGGCAATAACTATAAACACATAGGTAACGGAGTCGCTAAACGGATTCGTTTCTCTGGTGTGAATGAACTATATAATGCTGCTAGTTCCTCTGCTCAAGGGCTGTCAGATAGACACCAAAGGTCCTGGAATACCCTCACTGGAGGTTTGTGAAAGGACTGCATACCTCATCTTAAAAAGTAAACTGCTTCCCTAGTTCTGCAATTAATCATGACAAGCACAAGTCAAGAAATCCCATTTAGATTTCCCTCCGGACTTTTGAATCAGCCATGGATTACAAATTTGATGATATGAGAAAGGGGCGAACATCAAGGGGAGATGGAAGCTTACTAGGTGTAACCTGTCTGGCTTTAAATAAACTGCCTTTTACATAAAGAGACAGAATATAAAGCAGTACTTCTGCGGGTCCTGAGTTCTGACCTATCATTAGCAACGCTTAACAGAAAGTCTTTCTGCACATTTCTGCCATGTGTGCATCTTCAGTCCAAAGAGATGCTCTGAATCTGTGGTGAGTCTAAAGATACCTAAAGCTTGACAGGCATGATATGATTGAAGCCCAAAACAGAGTGAGACCATTACTTCTAGTGACAGAGAGTTAGACAGGAAGAATTATAACTTACAGCATAGGCATTCAGGTTCATTGTCCCACCGGCTCCAACCAGGGCAGCACTTGTAGACGGTCTGCTGCTCCAGGCTGTATGCCTGTCTATAGATGGTGTAGTATCGGGTCCTAAGGAATAAGAATGAGATTGATCCTATTTTCCTCTTAAGGTAATGCTTCATCTTAAGGCCAGAGCTGTCACCTTAAACCCACTATCAAATTCTCCCTGCAACCCAAATCCTGACATTTATACACACACACACATTATATATATATACATATAAAATTTGTATGCATTATACACATGCGCACACACACACACACACCTCACTAAATACATAACCAAGATTCAATGTAGATACAGGCTACTGAAAATTAAGAGGGACTGCAAGTTCTGTAGTATAAACTACCCTAAGGGTCACTGAAGCTATCAAAAAGGGAACCTACGATTATGAAGAGAATAATGAAGTCTAGAAGGATAATAAGTCACATGCTTTCAATTTGACAGTGAAGTCCCCTCATCATGGGTCCCATGATAGTGTGCATTCTCATCAGTGGTGACATCACCCACAAGCGGGGGACAATTGGTTCTTGGGTAGGAGGGGTGAGAAGAATCTTAGTAATACAATGGTCAGTGGTCCTACACATGAGCAGAGAACAGGAACAGAAACAAGCATATCTGTGATACTGAACCTTCATGGGGAAGGGGAACAATTACTAAAAGAAAAAGTTTACAAAGTCTCCTGGGGGTCGGGGCGGGGCAGAGGGCAATAAGGAACAAAAAATTGAACAATGAAAAAAACAGTGAACAAAACACTACACTATTTCTGCTGACTTCTTAATAAACCATAATACCATAATTGGTGATGCACAGGGAGGCCTGGCGTGCTGCAGTCCAGGGAGTCTCAAAGAGTCGGTCATGACTGAGCGACTGAACTGAACTGAACTGAACCGAATCATAATATCACTAATCCAGATAACTTCCTTCCTATCCAATTGATGTCTTATTTATTCTTTATCCCCAAAGTATTCTATTGTCTTCCTCTCACTTACCTATCCTCATATCCCCAGCCCAAATCACCTTCACATGCCTGTGTGCTCATTTGCTTCACGCATGTCTGACTCTGCAATCCCATAGGCCACAGCCCGCCAGGCTTCTCTGTCCATGGGATTCTCCTGGGAGGAATACGAGAGTGGGTTGCCATGCCCTCCTTCAGGGCATCATCCCAACCCAGGGATTGAACCTGTGTCTCCTGCATTTTAGGTGGATTCTTTGCCACTGAGCCACTAGGGAAGCCCAATTCCCTTCATATTCAAAGCCAATTTCAAGTTTCACTTCCTCCAATTTCTCTTTTTGCATCATGTCAATGTACAGTGTTCTTTCTCCTCTCTTGAAAATAGGATTTAATGTCATTTTTATAACACTTGACTATTCACCATCTTGAAGAAAGAATAGAAAGAAAGAAAGTGAAGTCGCTTAGTCATGTCCAGTTGCGATCCCACAGACTGTAACCTATCAGGCTCCTCTGACCATGGGATTTTCCAGGCAGGAATACTGGAGTGGGTTGCCATTCCCTTCTTCAGGGGATCTTCCTGACCCAGGAAGGAATCTGCATTGCAGGCAGATTCTTTACTGTTTGAGCCCCCGGGAAGATAAACTTCATGGAAGGGATGCCAAATATCTAATCAAAAAGTCATTTTCAAAATCAGGGACTCGAATATCTGCTGTGTACCAAGCATCATGTCACATGTGTTAAATACGTTTTTAGTTAATCCTTGTAATATCCACATACAGTATTATTTTTCTAACTTTATAGACTAAGGAACAGAAAAAGTAGAAACTTTTTCAGTGTCACACAGCTAGTAAAAGCCAGAAGTTTTTTCTGATTTAAATTAATTTAAAGATCCTGAGTATAGACCAAAAAAAAAAAAAAAAACAAAACACCACTATTCACACACACAATGTATATGTAAATATCCACAATTATAAATGATTTGAAAGTGAAAGTAAAGTTGCTCAGTCCTGTCTGACTCTTTGCAACCTCATGGACTGTAGCCTACCAGGCTCCTCTGTCCATGGGGTTTTCCAGGCAAGAGTTCTGGAGTGGGTTGCCATTTCCTTCTCCAGGGGATCTTCCCATCCCAGGGATCAAACCCAGGTCTCCTGCATTGTAGGCAGACGTTTTACCATCTGAGCCACCAGGAAAGATCTTATAAATGATTTAGTCTTATTAAATCTAGTCTTATATTACCAGTGTTCTGCCGTTTCTATTCAGTGGCAAATGCCCTTATTTACACAGGTCATCAATTTTCTTTTTCTGTCCTTTCCCAGGCAGCTGAGTTAATCCTAATTCAAAGACCATAATGAAGTTAAAGAAGTTCTAGGTTCAAAGTGTTACAAGAGAACCAGGGGCAGGTCAGATAGATGACTTGGATCCAAGTTACAGTAAACTTAGCAAACCAACACAATATTTCTTGTTTCTCTCAGCCTTCTGATCCACGGCTTTCCGTGTCTATCCCATTAAAAAGTAAAATTAATGGCATCTAACCCAAATACCTCACATAGAAATGAGGCTTGAACTAAAGGAATGATATATTCTGTTTCTGAAGGAAAATATATAACTTTAAAGTTCCTCATGGGCATATCTTATTCTTGTTTACTTATATGATTATTTTCTAAAATTTATTGGATGAAATCTTCAGACGCAGTTTAGGCTTTGGCTTTGATTGTTAGAAACAAAGACGAAATAGTGGAACACCTTTACCTTCTTTCGTAACCCACACACCACCGTGGACTGGTGCAGCCCTGCTTCCAGATCTTGATGGTGTGCGTGAAAGCTTGGACACACGGCCGTTGAAGTCTCACCACAGTCAGCTGCTCTTCTTCGCAAACATTTGGCCTTGGAAAAAAAAAAGAATAGTAATGCAATAAAAATAGATTACATCTTTATGTTTTATTCATGAATCATTTGTTCCTTCATTTTCCACAAAAAGCTTGTGGTGACTTACATAAAGTGAGAAAGAAAAATACAGGCAAAGTAGGAAAAAAAAAAAAAACCAAGAAAAAGAAAAATCAGAATAGATTTTAAAAAACAAGGAGAAATTTAGAAGACAAATGTGAAAGTCATAAGTTCCCATGTACTTGAGAAAACTTGGCTGAAAATTAAGTTCTAAGCTCTTTGGTAGTCAAAATGTATAAAGAAACACAAGTCCAGGATTCTCAATATCCATGAAGAAAAAAGACAGGCTGATTCAACAAAAGGAGTTAAATTTTTCCTGGAAATTATTCCTGAGCACTATTTTCCATCGACATGCTTAGTTAATTCAGTTTCACCCATAATATTGGGTTGGCCAAAAAGTCAGGTTTTACTGAAAGATGGTACGGGAAAAACCCAAGAGACCCTTCTGGCCAACCCAATACGTCTTTAAATGCAAATATTTTTCAATCAGCACAATTATATCAACATTTCCTTATAGAAAGCTTATACAAACATACACGATTTTAGATATATTATCTTTAATTTTTAAATGTCTGGGGATAGATAAAACTCAGGGCTTCCTAAGTGGCACTAGTGGTAAAGAACCCATCTGCCAATGCAGGAGACATAAGAGACACGAGTTCAATCCCTGAGTCAGGAAGATCCCTTGGAGGAGGGCATGGCAACCCACTCCAGTATTCCTGCCTGGAGAATCCCATGGACAGAGGAGCCTGGTGGGCTACAGTTCATGGGGTCACAGAGAGTCAGACAGGACTGAAGTGACTCAGCACAGCACACAGATAACACTCATCACCTAGAGTGCCAGAATTAAATTCTTTTGTAATTTGAGGAATGCTTTACTTAGTGATGAATGATTTACTGCTGCTGCTGCTGCTGAGTCACTTCAGTCGTGTCCGACTCTGTGTGACCCCAGAGATGGCAGCCCACCAGGCTCTTCTGTCCCTGGGATTCTCCAGGCAAGAACACTGGAGTAGGTTGCCATTTCCTTCTCCAATGCATGAGAGTGAAAAGTGAAAATGAAGTCACTCAGTCGTGTCTGACTCTTCGCGATCCCATGGACTGCAGCCCACCAGGCTCCTCCGTCCATGGGATTTTCCAAGCAAGAGTACTGGAATGGGGTGCCATTGCCTTCTCCAGAATGATTTACTAGTCCATACCAATTGCTTGGCTTTTGAAAACAATACTAATTATAACAGCCATCTGACCAAACACTCAGACTTCTCCTGCATTCAAAGTCACCTGTTTGCCATACATGAACCTCTCTAGGGTCAGGCTTTGGTGTACTTTTTTATGAGTCATGAAACTCATAGTCTAGCCAACTCTCCATACTCATAATCTGCTGAAAATCTGATTCAGGACTCTAGTCTGTCTCTAAACAGATCTGTGAACCTGTCTAGTGATAACACTGATAACAACACCTAATATACTGCCTGCACTAAAATCAGTTACTTCACCCTCCACAGCTGCAGTCCCTTTTTGTGATCACTTCATTCTGGGGCTCTGACTAAATCTCACCTTCTGGTTTCACTTACAGTCCAATTCTCACTTCCAGATATACTTTTGAAAGGTGATTTTGGGGACTGTTAACATTACCTAAATGAAATAAAATTTGTGTTGAATGTTATTTATGAGTTTGTATAGCACCTTTTAGTGCTTTAGGTAAATACTGTAATAAAACAATAAATGTAAAAACAACACATAAGTGAGGCATCCATAAAACCCTCAAGAATTGGGCAGTTGGCCTAAAGAAAACCTTAGCTTTTAAAAATGCCATATTGGGGCTTCCTTGGTGGCTCAATGGTAAAGAATCTGTCTGCCAATGCAGGAGACATGCATTCAATCCCTTGTCCAGGAAGATCCCATATACTGTGGCACAACGAAGCCCATGCACCACAACTACCGAGCCCATGCTCTAGGGCCTGGGAACTGCAACTATTGAGCCCATGTGCTGCAGTTACTGAAGCCCCAGTGCCTTAGAGCACGTGCTCCAAAACAAGAGAAGTCACCCAAAGAGAAGGCCACCTACCACAACTAGAGTGTAGCCCTCGCTTGCCACACCTATAGAACAAAGCCTGCACACCAAGGAACACCCAGAACAATCAGAAATAAGTAAAGAAAGAAATAATTTTTAATGTCATATTAGATTGTCCTATATCTTTACCTTCACGTGGACTTAACATGTTTGGGGGAAGCAGACTAGCCCTGTTAGAAAGAGTTCACCAAACATTTACTTTATATGTCCATAATTTGAATTTTTACACCTCATACAGTCTTGACCTCTATTTTATAGCCTATTTTTTAAATCTATTATTCCATTCATCCAGCCACCCACCCATCTAGTCATTCATCCAATCAACAAATACTGCAACCTACATGTGCCAGAAGCACTGCTCCACCCCAACCTCTACCCTCCCACCACCCAGCTTGCACCCGCTACCACCAAGGATTTGAGTATAAGCAGTTTCTTTGGAGGAGAAGGCAATGGCACCCCACTCCAGTACTTTTGCCTAGAAAATCCCATGGACAGAGGAGCCTGGTAGGCTGCAGTCCATGGGGTCGCTAAGAGTCAGACACGACTGAGTGACTTCACTTTCACTTTTTACTTTCATGCATTGGAGAAGGAAATGGCAACCCACTCCAGTGTTCTTGCCTGGAGAATCCCAGGGACGGGGGAGCCTGGTGGGCTGCCGTCTATGGGGTCGCACAGAGTCGGACAAGACTGAAGTGACTTAGCAGCATCAGCAGCAGCAGTTTCTTTGGAAAGCGAAGAAAACACCAGTGAGGAAGTGATGAAATGAGACAAGGAAAGAGAGTTAGCCAAGAAAAAAAGATATATTATCAAGCCAGGCAACACTAGCTGATGAGCTCCCCAAAGTCGGAAGGAGCCTGGTTATTCATACACTAATTCCTATCAGTGCTTGGTTGAGAGCTACATCTTCTCCAGCATTGCAGGCAGAAGCCCAGGTAGGCAGAGTCTGCTTCCAGTAGCCAAAGTCTTCAGATACAGAAATGCAAATACTGGCAGTTGGAAGCGTGGCAGGTGTGCAGAGATAAAGGAGAGGGACAACGGTGCTGTGCGGATACTTTCAGCTATAGGTGGTACGAATGAAAGAAAGTCCACGGTCCCTTTGCCCTGACCATCTAAGTAGAAAAGAGAGTAAATAAAAACATTTAAAAAATACAAAAAGTAGACTGCTTAGATGGAAACAATCAGGGGACTGAAAAAGAGAAGGGAATTCTTACTAAGATTCATTGATTAGGAAAGGCCTCACTGAAGAGGTGACATTGTGACCTGAAAGGGTGAAGAGACATCAGGAGAACCAGGGGATGCCATTCAGGCAGAAAGAAGGAGAATGAACTGAGGCTCTAAACGGGGGAAACGCTTGGCCTCCAGAGATCTGAAAGGAAGCCAAATTGGCTCAGTTGATGAGATGTTCGGTAGGGCAAACGGGGCCTTTCAGGCTGAGGGATTCTGATTTTATTCTCAGGGCATTGTAAGCCACAGAGAGTTTTTAGAATTTTGATTTTTGGTCTTTTTTTTTACTACAGACAGGATCTGGAGATGGATCTGTGATTCTCTCTGACACCCAGGTCCCCTCCTTGATAATGACTTAGGCTATATCTGCTCTTGGGCACTACAAGTAACAAGTCATCCCAATCCAGCAATTGACCCACAAGTCCCAGTAATCTACCAAACCTTCCTTAAGGGTTTCCTAATTCCTACAAAGAAGTCCCCAAGGAAACCCTGTACCTTAAGAAGCCCCAAACCTAGCAGCACCAGTGAATAAGAAAAGGCACAGCACAAACTTTATGCATCACAAGGAAAATGTATTAGTCCAAAGTTTCTAGAAAATTATATGTAATTCAGGTTGTCACCAAATAATCTCTCTAACATCATAAGAAACATCAATGTGACTTCAGAACTTAACGTTCTATATAGTTTCACGTGTCACAGCTAGCAAGCAACTTCCCTTTGGTTGAGATGAAATTTTATTTTAGGTTAACTCAGAGTAGAGAATGTTTGATAAAGCAACATCATCCCTGCCACCCCTAAAGATGTGGTTAAATAAAATCAGTCACTTGGGACTTTCCTGGTGGAGCAGTGGATAAGAATCCTCCTGCCAGTGCAGGGCACACAGGTTTGATCCCTGGTCCAGGAAGATTTCCCAGGCCATGGGGCAACTAAGCCCAAAAGTCACACCTTCTAAGCCTGTGTGCTGCAACTACTGAAGCCCAAGAGCATAGAGTCTGTAGTCTGCAGCAAAAGAAGCCACCTCCATGAGAAGCCCTTGCACAGCAATGATAAACTGCCCTCTGCTGCTGCTGCTGCTGCTGCTAAGTCGCTTCAGTCGTGTCCAACTCTGTGCGACCCCAGAGACGGCAGCCCACCAGGCTCCCCCATCCTTGGGATTCTCCAGGCAAGAACACTGGAATGGGTTGCCATTTCCTTCTCCAATCCATGAAAGTGAAAAGTGAAAGGGAAGTCGCTCAGTTGTGTCCGACTCTTAGCAACCCCATGGATTGCAGCCTACTAGGCTTCTCCATCCATGGAATTTCCCAGGCAAGAATACTGGAGTGGGTTGCCATTGCCTCACTAGCTGCAATTAGAGAAAGTCCTCACAGCAACAAAGATCTCCTAGTAAAACAAAATAAATAAACAAATAATTTTTTTAACAAACCAGTCACTTGGTTATTCTGCAGGTGTTGAGTATATTTCAATTTTTTTAAAATTATGCACCTTTCTTAAGGACAAAATTCATAAATGCTAACAGTACAGAAGCCTGAACAATGAACAAATACAGAAAGTTAAGTTTGTCCCTAGACATGCTACCAGATGGAACCACTGCTAGTAAAATGATAGATTCATATCCAATTCTTTCTGGGTGCACACAAACATATTTTTGTATAAATGGAATCATAATCTACTATTTTTTAAATTATGTAAAAAATATTTTTAACTTATAACATGGTATGAATATTTTTCCTTTTTGAAATTTGTAGCATTAATTTAACCTTTTTTTCCTAGAGCATGAACTTAGAATAATATAGGAGAATTAATTCAGCCAACATCCTATTGATAGATACACAGTTGTTTCTAATAGTTTGTGACTGTAAACAACTCTGATGTCAGTTGCCCTATAGAAACAACTGAATTACAGATTAATCTTTTTCTTATATCTCCCTATGAAATAGTTGTTTTTCTCTGAGTTGTTTCAGTTCAGGATTTTTTTAGCCTCTCCTGTGTTTTCAGTTCAGTTTAGTCACTCAGTCGTGTCCATGACTGCAGAACTCCAGGCTTCCCTGTCCATCACCAACCTCTGGAGCTTACTCAAACTCATATTCATTGCATCGGTGATGGCATACAACCATCTCATCCTCTGTCTTCCCCTTCTCCTCTGGCCTTCAATCTTTCCCAGCATCAGGGTCTTTTCCAATTAGTCAATTCTTCACATCAGGTGGCCAAAGTATTGGAGTTTCAGTTTCAGCATCAGTCCTTCCAAGGAATATTCATGACTGATTTCCTTTAAGATTGACTAGTTGGATCTCCTTGCAGTACAAAGGACTCTCAAGAGTCTTCTCCAACACCACAGTTCAAAAGCATCAACTCTTTGGTGCTCAGCTTTCCTTATAGTCCAACTCTCTTTCTCAAATAGCAATTAACAGTGCTTGACTACATTTTAAGCATGAAGCACTAGAAGCTGATTGGGAGTTCTGTGTGATAGAAAGGGCTTACAATTGGTGAGCTCACTGTTGGGTGATTAGGGGTGAACCTAATGGATGTCCCTGTATGGAAATCTGATTTTTAGGGCCATTCCATTTTTCAGAAAAGTAGCCCCAATTTCCTGCCCATGGAAGCAGACAGCCTACGGCTGCTGCTTCAGGACCAGAGAGCAGAAGGGAACCCCCACCCTTAGGTAGTAACAGTCTGCACCCCTACTGAACCTTCCCTGGTGTGTCTTCTTCACTGGAGAGAATCCAACCTCTCCCTTTCTCTCTCTTTCTCTCCTCAGTGGGAGTAAAGCATGGTATTTATCCAGCTCTACAGTTTGGAGAAAGGAACCTGGGAATTCCACGAGGTCCGCCAGACTGAATTTACATTGAGTCTTTCAAACAACTCTCTGCTTCCATCCTCACACATTGCCCGCTGTGCACTGCTTACCCCCGCTCTAAATGCTTAATGCTGAACCTCTCCAGGATTCCATGTGAAAGGACCAACAACCTGTCAGAATGGCATAAAGATTACATCAAAGTAAAAATATCTGTGCTACAGGTCCAGAAAGAAATGTTTCCTGAACTTCTATCTGACTAAAGCTGAGATACACCTGAATCACCTGCCCCAAGCACCCCTCCCAACCTCCTCACCACCACTCCAGAGAAGTCTCCAGTCAGGAGGTCAACTGATCTTGGGCAGTGGGACATTTCAAAACCAATCTGTGTAAACAAACTTCATCAGAACCTTCCATTCCTTGAAGCCCTGCTGCAGCTGCCAAGTCACTTCAGTCGTGTCCGACTCTGTGCGACCCCACAGACAGCAGCCCAGCAGGCTCCTCTGTCCCTGGGATTCTCCAGGCAAGAATACTGGAGTGGGTTGCCATTTCCTTCTCCATTTGAAGCCCTAAACCACTTAATAAGTTAATAGGTAAATTCTTACTAGTATGTATCCCAAGTTGTTCAGGGAGCTACTCCCTATAGCATACTCTTGCATACAGGAGTAATGAATTTTTCTCCTGCTAATTCTTCTAGGAGATTAATGTTCAAAGCTTGGATGATAAAGGAAAAGGTTTTCCTCCCAACAGTTTTGCAACAAGGATTGAATGGTTAGAGATCCTTACTTCCTTTGGATTCTGTAGTTAAACTCTTGGGAGCAAAAGTAACAAGAGCTTCTCATCTTTTTAGAAAGGAATTTTCGAAAATTTAGATTTACAGGAAAAAATGTTTTGGTTAGGATTACTCTTGTTCTTTTGCTTCCCTGGTGGCTCAGCTGGTAAAGAATCCACCTGCAGTGCAGAAGATGCAAAAGATGCAGGTACAATCCCTGGGTTGGAAAGATCCCCTGGAGAAGGCAATGGCAACCCACTCCAGTATTCTTGCCTGGGAAATCCCATGGACAGAGGAGCCTGGAGGGCTACAGTCCATGGGGTCACAACAGAGTCAGAATAAACCGAAGTGATTTAGCATGCACACATGCACGTCTCAAAGTGTTGCTTGTCCTAAGAAGGACAGTCATAACAAAGAACACAGATAAAGGTTCCATAAGCCTATTTGAGCCACCCTCGTAGACTGGTGAGTTTGCAGTTCTCACTGGACCAGTATCTGCTTGGACAAATTTGCTGTGGGTTACCAATAAAACCAAGTAAGTCTTTCCTTCTGTCTCAATTGTGTGTCCTAAGAGGTTGACTTGGAACCAAAGAGAGAACTGAGACAAGAGGTACACTAGCAAAACTTCCTGCCAATCACTGCTGACTCTCAGGGAGGTTGTCTAAGCCTAAATCCTAAAGGGTCTCAATTCATAAGGCCCCTTCTCACCTCCTTCCCAATGCCTTCATAGCACTAAGACTTCCCATCTCTGTATCAACATCTGGCATCACAGAGTTGAAGGTCTGTGATTAGACGTGCCTCACTTCTGTGGGAGGACTGGGACTAAACATTCTTAGAACCAGTGGCAACTTGGTTTCCTTCATGTCCTCTGGTTGAGAGTTATTTTGAATTATAGAGGATGCATCTCCTGTGCCCTCTTCAAAGACACCTATTGTGTTCATATATGCATGTGCCTAAATAACCTCAGATATGCAGATGACACCATCCTTATGGCAGAAAGTGAAGAGGAACTAAAAAGCCTCTTGAGGAAAGTGAACGAGGAGAGTGAAAAAGTTGGCTAAAAACTCAGAATTCAGAAAACTAAGATCATGGCATCTGGTCCCATCACTTCATGGCAAATACATGGGGAAACAGTGTCCGACTTTATCTTTTGGGGCTCCAAAATCACTGCAGATGGTGATTGCAGCCATGAAATTAAAAGACGCTTACTCCTTGGAAGGAAAGTTATGACCAACCTAGACAGCATATTCAAAAGCAGAGACATTACTTTGCCAACAAAGGTCCATCTAGTCAAGGCTATGGTTTTTCCAGTGGTCATGTATGGATGTGAGAGTTGGACTATGAAGAAAGCTGAGCCCAGACGAATTGATTCTTTTGAACTGTGGTGTTGGAGAAGACTCTTGAGAGCCCCTTGGACTGTAAGGAGATCCAACCAGTCCATCTTAAAGGAGATCAGTCCTGGGTGTTGATTGGAAGGATGTTGAAGCTGAAACTCCAATACTTTGGCTACCTGATGCGAAGAGTTGACTCACTGGAAAAGACCCTGATGCTGGAAGGGATTCGGGGCAGGAGGATAAGGGGATGACAGAGGATGAGATGGCTGGATGGCATCACTGACTCGATGGACATGGATTTGAGTGAACTCCAGGAGTTGGTGATACACAGGAAGGCCTGGCATGCTGCGATTCATGGGGTCACAAAGAGTCAGACACGACTGAGCGACTGAACTGAACTGAACTGAACCACAAAAGAGCTTATTACTTGGGGTCACATTTGGGATGGGTATATCTATGTGGGATGAAAACTGACCTTTTCCAATCTTGTGGCCACTGCTGAGTTTTCCAAATTTGCTGGCATATTGAGTGCAGCACTTTCACAGCATCATCTTTCAGGATTTGGAATAGCTCCACTGGAATTCCATCACCTCCACTAGCTTTGTTCGTAGTGATGCTTTCTAAGGCCCTCTTGACTTCACATTCCAGGATGTCTGGCTCTAGGTCAGTGATCACACCATCATGATTATCTGGGTCGTGAAGCTCTTTTTTGTACAGTTCTTCTGTGTATTCTTGCCACCTCTTCTTAATATCTTCTGCTTCCGTTAGGTCCATACCATTTCTGTCCTTTATCGAGCCCATCTTTGCATGAAATGTTCCTTTGGTATATCTGATTTTCTTGCAGAGATCCTTAGTCTTTCCCATTCTGTTGTTTTCCTCTATTTCTTTGCACTGATCGCTGAAGAAGGCTTTCTTATCTCTTCTTGCTATTCTTTGGAACTCTGCATTCAGATGTTTATATCTTTCCTTTTCTCCTTTGCTTTTCACTTCTCTTCTTTTCGCAGCTATTTGCAAGGCCTCCCCAGACAGCCATTTTGTGTTTTTGCATTTCTTTTCCATGGGGATGGTCTTGATCCCTGTCTCCTGTACAATGTCAAGAACCTCATTCCATAGTTCATCAGGCACTCTATCTATCAGATCTAGGCCCTTAAATCTATTTCTCACTTCCACTGTATAATCATAAGGGATTTGATTTAGGTCATACCTGAATGGTCTAGTGGTTTTCCCTACTTTCTTCCATTTAAGTCTGAACTTGGCAATAAGGAGTTCATGGTCCGAGCCACAGTCAGCTCCTGGTCTTGTTTTTGCTGATTGTATAGAGCTTCTCCATCTTTGGCTGCAAAGAATATAATCGATCTGATAGATTGGAAAAGGTCAGTTTTCATCCCAATTCCAAAGAAAGGCAATGCCAAGGAGGCTCAAACTACCGCACAATTGCACTCATCTCACACGCTAGTAAAGTAATGCTCAAAATTCTCCAAGCCAGGCTTCAGCAATATGTGAACTGTGAACCTCCTGATGTTCAAGCTGGATTTAGAAAAGGCAGAGGAACCAGAGATCAAATTGCCAACATCCGCTGGATCATCGAAAAAGCAAGAGAGTTCCAGAAAAACATCTATTTCTGCTTTATTGACTATGCCAAAGCCTTTGACTGTGTAGATCACAATAAACTGTGGAAAATTCTGAGAGAGATGGGAATACCAGACCACCTGATCTGCCTCTTGAGAAATCTGTACGCAGGTCAGGAAGCAACAGTGAGAACTGGTCATGGAACAATAGACTGGTTCCAAATAGGAAAAGGAGTACATCAAGGCTGTATATTGTCACCATGTTTATTTAACTTCTATTCAGAGTACATCATGAGAAATGCTGGACTGGAAGAAACACAAGCTGGAATCAAGATTGCCGGGAGAAATATCAATAACCTCAGATATGCAGATGATACCACCCTTATGGCAGAAAGTGAAGAGGAACTACAAAGCCTCTTGATGAAAGTGAAAGTGGAGAGTGAAAAGGTTGGCTTAAAGCTCAATATTCAGAAAACGAAGATCATGGCATCTGGTCCCATCACTACATGGGAAATAGATGGAGAAAAAGTGGAAACACTGTCAGACTTCGTTTTTCTGGGCTCCAAGATCACTACAGATGGTGACTGCAGCCATGAAATTAAAAGACGCTTACTCCTTGGAAGGAAAGTTATGACCAACCTAGATAGCATATTCAAAAGCAGAGACATCACCTTGCCAACAAAGGTTCGCCTAGTCAAAGCTATGGTCTTTCCTGTGGTCATGTATGGATGTGAGAGCTGGACTATGAAGAAGGCTGAGCGCCGAAGAATTGATGCTTTTGAACTGTGGTGTTGGAGAAGACTCTTGAGAGTCCCTTGGACTGCAAGGAGATCCAACCAGTCCATTCTGAAGGAGATCAGCCCTGGGATTTCTTTGGAAGGAATGATGCTAAAGCTGAAACTCCAGTATTTTGGCCACCTCATGGAAAGAGTTGACTCATTGGAGAAGACTCTGATGCTGGGAGGGATTGAGGGCAGGAGGAGAAGGGGACGACAGAGGATGAGACGGCTGGATGGCATCACTGACTCGATGAATGTGAGTCTGAGTGACCTCTGGGAACTGGTGATGGACAGGGAGGCCTGGCGTGCTGCAGTTCATGGGGTCGCAAAGAGTCGGACATGACTGAGTGACTGATCTGATCTGATCTGATCTGATACCTATGTGGATCCTAATCGTCAATAGCCAGATGATGGACTTTTTCTGAAAATCTTTTATATTTAAATAATTTTTAGAGGGTTTTCTTTCTAAGCAAATGTCCTATTACTACCTATAGAAGATGAAATGGGAAGAACACAAAAAGCATCAGAGCTAGTCTAAAATGCCCCCCTAAACAAAATTAAAGGGCAGAAGTCATTCAAACTAATTTTGGCCCCTTTCCCCCACCTCCTCAGGGTGTCTTAAGAACTCAAGGAATCCCAAAAGCAACAGTCTGAAGCTGAAAGTGGGAGGAAACGGAGTCAATTGGAAACAGACTAGTTATTTTATCCACTCAGAAGAATCTGGAAACACCATATGACTTCTTAATATCTCTTCAATCATTTGTCCAAATTCTAGTCTATAACCTACATGAGATTATATTGTAGATCAAGGCAAAAAAAAAATCTTAAAAATCTTCTCTTTAAATATTGGTGGAAAGATTCTGCTCTCATATTGAGCAGTTAACAATTGGTCCCATCTGCCAGAAATGTAATTAGAATAAAACATAAAGTGGGTCAAAGACAAGAACCCAACTCTTGTCTAAATTAGTGCATTTTGCATGACTGTACTATGCCTGACTCACAGCTACAATTTTAGAATGAAAGCCATAAGATCTCGATTTGCATCTGTTTCTATAGTTATGCTTGTTTTATGTTATGTACAGGTGATATTATCCCACCTCTCGGTGATATTATCAACATATAAAATCCCTCAAAAGAGTTCTATTATAACTGACTTGGCAAAAAATAAGCTCTTTTATAAGTAAAATATTTCTAAACCTCCCAGAAGTATAAAGACTATCCCAAATATTTCTCAAATTCAAATCCAAATGCAATTTGGATAAATCTTTGGTAAATAAGATTGGTATAATATTATTATCAGTTGAATTAAAATGAGTTTGTCTTCTGAGTTATCAGCACTAACTATAATATAAACATGAATTTTATCTTACCACATTTACTAGTCAAGTAACCTAATATTATACCTACTAGGAGAGGCTTCCCAGGTGGCACTAATGGTAAAGAACCTGCCTACCAATGCAGGAGATGTAAGAAACATCCAGAAGATTCCCCAGAGGAAGGCATGGCAACCCATGCCAGTATTCTTGCCTGGAGAATACCATGGACACAGGAGACCGGTTGGCTATGGTCCATAGAGTCTCAAAGAGTTGGACACGACTGAAGTGACTTTAGCTTTAAGTATCTACTAGATATTTAAAATTATAAACATAATGAATTTCATTTTAATCAAATTGAGTCATTATTTTGAAATTTTATTATAATAATGACTGTGTGGATCACAATAAACTATGGAAAATTCTGAAAGAGATGGGAATACCAGACCACCTGATCTGCCTCTTAAGAAATCTGTATGCAGGTCAGGAAGCAACAGTTAGAACTGGTCATGGAACAACAGACTGGTTCCAAATAGGAAAAGGAGTACGTCAAGGCTGCATATTGTCACCATGTTTATTTAACTTATATGCAGAGTACATCATGAGAAATGCTGGACTGGAAGAAACACAAGTTGGAATCAAGATTGCCGGGAGAAATATCAATAACCTCAGATATGCAGATGACACGACTCTTATGGCAGAAAGTGAAGAGGGGCTAAAAAGCCTCTTGATGAAAGTGAAAGTGGAGAGTGAAGAGGTTGGCTTAAAGCTCAACATTCAGAAAACGAAGATCATGGCATCTGGTCCCATCACTGCATGGGAAATAGATGGGGAAACAGTGGAAACAGTGTCAGACTTTGTTTTTCTGGGCTCCAAAATCACTGCAGATGGTGACTGCAGCCATGAAATTAAAAGACGCTTGCTCCTTGGAAGGAAAGTTATGACCAACCTAGATAGCATATTCAAAAGCAGAGACATTACTTTACCAACAAAGGTTCCCCTAGTCAAGGCTATGGTCTTTCCTGTGGTCAAGTATGGATGTGAGAGCTGGACTGTGAAGAAGGCTGAGCGCCGAAGAATTGATGCTTTTGAACTGTGGTGTTGGAGAAGACTCTTGAGAGTCCCTTGGACTGCAAGGAGATCCAACCAGTCCATTCTGAAGGAGATCAGCCCTGGGATTTCTTTAGAAGGAATGATGCTAAAGCTGAAACTCCAGTATTTTGGCCACCTCATGCGAAGAGTTGACTCATTGGAGAAGACTCTGATGCTGGGAGGGATTGAGGGCAAGAGGAGAAGGGGACGACAGAGGATGAGATGGCTGGATGGCATCACTGACTCAATGGATGCGAGTCTGGGTGACCTCCGGGAGCTGGTGATGGACAGGGAGGCCTGGCGTGCTGCGGTTCATGGGGTCGCAAAGAGTCGGACACGACTGAGCAACTGATCTGATCTGATGCCTAAAAATAATTTCTAAGATCTCTTTGCCTTATAGCCTTAAAGTTATAAGTAACAGATATTTATTAAACAGACAAATCAATTCTAAATAAGATAAAATGCTGACACATTCATTATTAGTATCAGATAAATTGTATGTAATTTTGCCTTTTTATTTTCACAAGCCACTTAAAGAAGCTTAAGATATGAATGTATAAATATATTATTTTACCACACTGAGAAATTACACTATAAAGAAGCATATAGGTTTAAAATTGTGAGATGGTATATTCATAAATGTTACTAATCTGCTACAAACTGCTGGTATATGACAGACAATTCACAACTGCCTACTTCCTAGATGTCTTCATAAAAGAAACTCTTCTGTATTAGTTAGCTCAGGCTGTTGTAACAAGATTCCACAAACTGGGTATCTTAAAAGACAGACATTTATTTTGTTGCAGTTTTGGAGGCTAGAAATCCAAGTTCAAGGTCCAAGCAAGGTTAGTTTCTCGTAAAAACCCTCATCCTTGCTTAGACAGCTGCTTTATTCCAATGTCCTTACACAGACTTTCCTCTGTATACACAGAGACACTTTGGTGTCTCTTCTTATAAGGACACTACTTCTATCAGATTAGGGCCCTGCCCTTATAACCTAGGGGCTTCCCCAGCTCAGATGGTAAAGAATCTGCCTGCAATGCTGGAAACCCCTGGATTGAGAGGATCGCCTGGAGAAGGGAATGGCAATCCACTCCAGCATTCTTGTCTGGAGAAATCCATGGACAAAGGAGCCTGGCCGGCCACAGTACATGGGGTCGCAGAAAGTCAGATGCGACTGGAGCAGCTAACACACTACACTTATAACCTCATTTAACCTGGGTAACTTCTCTAAAATCCTGTCTTCAAATATACTCACATTGGGAGTTAGAACTTCAACATGTGAATTTGAGGGAGGGAAGGTGCATAACAGTTACTAATTCAGTCTACAACAGTTAATAGCAATGAAAATAAAGTTTAATAAAATATGAATAGAAATAATAGAGAAATAGAAAACAACTTTCTATGAAAAGTATGCAAGGAACGTAAGACACATTATTGTGAAAAGAAAAAGGAGAGTAATATTGTCCTAAAAGTAAGATGACCAGTTGTTTCACAATCAGAAAGAAGAAAAGAACAGGACAAAATCTGAATGGTACAGAAAGTTGCACAAGGTTTGTAGAAAAGGAATCTTATGTTGAATGGTCAAATCTGCCTACAGTTGAATGGTTATTTATACTTTTCTAATATGAGATTTATTATTAACAGTACCTGAATGCAAAACTAGAGCTTGGTTTTCTCTCTCTAATAAAACCAGACTCTAGTTTTTGCTTTGGGCTACTGGCCTGCTCTTAATAAGGAACTGTACAACGTTCTTCTTGATCCTTTAAGTACCCTTTTTCACCTTGAAAACAAGGATTCTGTGTCTTTTCAGAATAATTTCCTATGTTGTCTTCATTGTATTCCTGACTGCTTAAAAGAACCAAGTCTTTTCACTATCGAAAGAGCTAAGCTTTATCTTATAATCATGTAACTTCCTATCATTATTTTTACAATCTTTTTTGTCACTTTGTTGAATAGGTTAAGTATTGCTAAACAGTGCCCTATGATCCTATTATCAATCAAGTGTTCAAACCTTTTGACATTTTTTAATTTGGATATTTTACATTCTTAAAGTCAACTCCTAAATAATATCTTGATCTTGAACTGACTTTGAAATGTCCCACAGGGACCCAGACAATATCAAAGGATTTGCTCTTCACCTTGTAAAAAGAGAGATGTTAAAAATTAATTAGGTATGTTGAATTGCATAATAAGTATTGTCAAATAAGAAGAGATGCTTAACCTTCCTTAGGTTATATTTGTATGAGTAAATAGTATTAATATAAGTATTCAGAAACTGCATGAATTTTCTAGAGATTTATCAATGCCCTCACTGTTCATGATATGTCCTAGTAATATTTAGCCTGATATTAGAAAACAACAGTAAATGTTATCAATCCAGTTTTTTTTAAAATATCGTGTGTTGAGGAAACAACCAAATTTCTCTGCAACTGCATTACTTCTATAATGAATTCTCAACAGACGTTTTTAACCTCAGCTATTTTAAATCCTTTTCAGACACAGATAGTTATGTTTTACTTTGATGCTTTCCTGAAAGCACTTGCAATCAGCTACAAGCTAGTGTTTAACAAAAGGAAATTTCTTAAAGACTCATGAAGAGGACTATGCCAGGTAGCCTGGGATATAGGCTTTAATGGTTTTGCTTAAATAACTATGAGATCATACCACTGAACTAAGTCACACTTTCTAGAACTCTAGTGGAAAAGTTGACAGGTTCATAAAACTGCTAATCCAAGATCAAGCACAAGAATTACATAGGACTAAATGAACTCAGCAATACATGAACCGTGAACTTCCAGATGATCAAGCTGGTTTTAGAAAAGGCAGAGGAACCAGAGATCAAATTGTCAACATCTGCTGGATCATCGAAAAAGCAAGAGAGTTTCAGGAAAACATCTATTTCTGCTTTAATGACTACAGCAAAGCCTTTGACTGTGTGGATACCAATAAACTGTGGAAAATTCTGAAAGAGATGGGAACACCAGACCACCTGACCTGCCTCTTGAGAAATCTGTATGCAGGTCAGGAAGCAACAGTTAGAACTGCACATGGAACAACAGTCCAAATAGGAAAAGGAGTACGTTAAGGCTGTATATTGTCACCCTGCTTATTTAACTTCTATGCAGAGTACATCATGAGAAACGCTGGGCAGGAAGAAGCACAAGCTAGAATCAAGATTGCCAGGAGAAATGTCAATAACCTCAGATATACAGATGACACCACCCTTATGGCAGAAAGTGAAAAGGAACTAAAAAGCCTCTTGAGGAAAGTGAAAGAGGAGAGTGAAAAAGTTGGCTTAAAGCTCAACATTTCGAAAACTAAGATCATGGCATCTGGTCCCATCAATTCATGGGACATAGATGGGGAAACAGTGGAAACAGTGACAGACTTTATTTTGAGGGGCTCCAAAATCACTGCAGATGGTGATTGCAGCCATGAAATTAAAAGACACTTACTCTTTGGAAGGAAAGTTATGACCAAACTAGATAGCATATTAAGAAGCAGAGACATTACTTTGCCAACAAAGGTCCATCTAGTCAAGGCTATGGTTTTTCCAGTGGTCATGTATGGATGTGAGAGTTGGAGTATAAAGAAAGCTGAGCGCTGAAGAATTGATGCTTTTGAACTGTGATGTTGGAGAAGACTCTTGAGAGTCCCTTGGACTGTAAGGAGATCCAACCAGTCCTTTCTAAAGGAGATCAGTCCTGGGTGTTCATTGGAAGGACTGATGTTGAAGCTGAAACTCCAATACTTTGGCTACCTGATGTGAAGAGCTAACTTGTTTGGAAAGGCCCTGATACTGGGAAAGATTGAGGGCAGGAGGAGAAGAGGACAACAGAGGGTGAGATGGTTGGATGGCATCACTGATTCAATGGACATGAGTTTGGGTAAACTCTGGGAGTTGGTGATGGACAGGGAGGCCTGGCATGCTGCAATTCATGGGGTTACAAAGAGTCGGACATGACTGAGAGACTGAAATGAACTGAACTGAATTGAAATGAAATGAACTCAGAAAGGATGATTATGGCTTTTGTTTGGAATATTTCATCTGGATTTAAAGAACATTCTTCTCTTTTCTCTTAAGCCATCTATACCTTACAAATTTGTAAATTATACTTTTGTAAACAGAAATGAAACATTTATCTTTTTCTCTCTCTGATCCTTCCAGATTTTAAAAAATCTCATTAGGTATTCTTAGTTTCATGGCAATATAGTTACTTGCACAAATTTGATAAGAATTTGTCCTCCTTGTAGCAAAACATAATTGGAAACATGGGTTATAAAATCAAGGCTTTGACTAGAATTTCACATTTTAAAATGATTCATAGAATCACATATGTCCAGACAGTTTGCATTAGTAAGTCTGATTTTATGGAAACAAAGCTTGAAAGCCCTGATGGAAAAACTGGCCTGTCACCTGGCTTAGAGTATTCCCAGCCATACAGGTAAATCAGGACGTTCACTTCCTCACAGGCCTTGAAATTAGGGGGACCTTGAGAACAGATGAATTTACTCATGTATATAATGTAAATGAAGTCTAGTGACAAGTTTCTGTCTTGGTTTCCTAGCCTTGAGAGACTTTTAAAGGCCAATGTGATGAGGTATGTTCCTTCTATTCCTGCTGCCTTATGATCCAGCAATCCCACTGCTGGGCATACACACTGAGAAAACCAGAATTGAAAGAGACACGTGTACCCCAATGTTCATAGCAAAACTGTTTACAACAGCCAGGACTTGGAAGCAACCTAGATGTCCATCCGCAGATGAATGGCTAAGAAAGCTGTGGTACATATACACAATGGAGTATTACTCAGCCATTAAAAAGAATACATTTGAATCAGTTCTAAGGAGGTAGATGGAACTGGAGCCTATTATACAGAGTGAAGTAAGCCAGAAAGAAAAACACAAATACAGTATACTAACGCATACATATGGAATTTAGAAAGATGGTAACAATAACCCTGCTTACGAGACAGCAAAAGAGACACTGATGTATAGAACAGAGTTTTGGACTCTGGGTCCGGGAAAGGTCGGGATGATTTGGGAGAATAGCATTGAAATATGTATAATATCATATCGGAAACGAGTCGCCAGTCCAGGTACGATGCCCGATAACGGATGCCTGGGGCTGGTGCACTGGGACGACCCAGAGGGATGGTATGGGGAGGGAGGAGGGAGGAGGGTTCAGGATGGGGAGCACGTGTATACTGGTGGCAGATCCATCTCGATGTATGGTAAAAGCAATACAATATTGTAAAGTTAAGCAAAATAAAATTTAATTAAAAAATAAATAAATAAAGGCCAATGTGAGATTCCATATAAAAGTTCCAGCAAAGTAAATTCTAAAAATGCCAATGTGGTAAATGACCATTCCTGGAGCACTTACGTAATTAATCTGGCCAAATGTAATAAGATCAGACTCATTTTGTAACCAAGACTAATCTTACTTTTATGATTTCTGATTGAGATTATCATAGAGAAAAATTTAATGTTTCAGTGGAAAACTATAACCCACCCTTGTTGGTTTGTCAGGGGACATTCAACTTTAAGGGATCCAATATGCTGCATTTTCCTTTGTGTGCCATTTCTCAAGGATTCTCTGTTCCTTATCAGTTCCTGGAATACAGGAACAAGCAGAGCTGCACGCAGTTCTCAGGACTGAGATAATGGGAAAGAGTACCCGCTTGGATTCCTTTCAGTGACTCCCTTCAGTGACTCTCCTCAGTGACCTTGTATGTATTCAGTTGGTTCAGTTCAGTTCAGTTGCTCAATCGTGTCCGACTCTTTACGACCCCATGAATCGCAGCACGCCAGGTCTCCCTGTCCATCACCAATTCCCACAGTTTACTCAGACTCATGTGCATTGAGTTGGTGATGCCATCCAGCCATCTCATCCTCTGTCATTCCCTTCTCCTCTTGCCCCCAATCCCTCCCAGCACCAGGGTCTTTTCCAATGAGTCAACTCTTCGTATGAGGTGGCCAAAGTATTGGAGTTTCAGCTTTAACATCAGTCCTTCCAATGAACACCCAGGACTGATCTCCTTTAGAATGGACTGGTTGGATCTCCTTGCAGTCCAAGGGACTCTCAAGTCTTCTCTAACACCACAATTCAAAAACATCAATTCTTCTGCATTCAGCTTTCTTCACAGTCCAACTCTCACATCCATACATGACCAATGGGAAAACCATAGCCTTGACTAGACGGACCTTTGTTGGCAAAGTAATGTCTCTGCTTTTGAATATGCTATCTAGGCCTGGAGAATCCCAGGGACAGGGGAGCCTGGTGGGCTACCATCTGTGGGGTTGCACAGAGTCGGAAACGACTGAAGTGACGCAGCAGCAGCAGCAGCAGAGACAGTTACCAGAGAAGGCACTGGAGACCCACTCCAGTATTCTTGCCTGGAAAATCCGTGGACAGAGAAGCCTGGTAGGCGGAAGTCCATGGGTTTGCTAAGAGTCGGACACAACTGAGCGACTTCCCTTTCACTTTGACTTTATGTTGGTGATACCTTTCCTTCCAAGGAGTAAGTGTCTTTTAATTTCATGGCTGCAGTCACCATCTGCAGTGATTTTGGAGCCACCCAAAATAAAGTCTGTCACTGTTTCCACTGTTTCCCCATCTATCTCCCATGAATTGATGGGACCAGATGCCATGATCTTCGTTTTCTGAATGTTGAGCTTTAAGCCAACTTTTTCACTCTCCTCTTTCACTTTCCTCAAGAGGCTTTTTAGTTCCTCTTCACTTTCTGCCATAAGGATGGTGTCATCTGCATATCTGAGGTTACTGACATTTCTCCCAGCAATCTTGATTCCAGCTTGTGCTTCTTCCCGCCCAGCTTTTCTATGATGTACTCTGCATATAAGTTAAATAGGCAGGGTGATAATATACAGCCTTGACGTTCTCCTTTTCCTATTTGGAACCAGTCTGTTGTTCCATGTCCAGTTCTAACTGTTGCTTCCTGACCTGCATAAAGGTTTCTCAAGAGGCAGGTCAGGTGGTTTGGTATTCCCATCTCTATCAGAATTTCCACAGTTTATTGGTATCCACACAGTCAAAGGCTTTGGCATAGTCAATAAAGCAGAAATAGATGTTTTTCTGGAACACTCTTGCTTTTTCAACTATCTATTTTGTTGCAACTTATGGAATTTCATTCTTTGTAATGGCTGAGTAATCATTTTACTGAAGATATATAAGCATGCATTTCCGCTAATAAAATACCCTTGTTCCACTAGAGACTTGCGCCCCCCGTGTTCTTCTCTCTCTCTTCATTCTCTTCAGAGCATGGAAGCCTACCAAACTCACTCTCTTGCCCAGGCTTTCAGGACCTCCTTGAGAAGACGCCCTGTGCCTTCGTGAGCAGTACAAGTCCTGTACATGAGCTTTATTGGTTTTCCATGTTACCCAATAGATACTGCTCTCTCTCTCTCTTTTTCTCTCTTTTCGTCAACTCCGGTCCCCAGGTCCTGGTCTTTAAAAGACCACAACATGGGTTATATTATACTTATATTATAGTCCTGTTCAGTGTCTTTGAAGTTTTACTATCAGTCAACTGGACTGGAACCTGCTAACTTGGACATTCTGTCAATCCTTACCAAATTCTGGATTCTTCTAGTTCCCTTTAATATCTAGCTATACCTCTCCTAGTTAACATTTCCAATTTTATCCCATCCTCCTGACTGGAAATAACTGCGAACTAAGGGCCTCTCCTAGTGGCTCTGTCGGTAAAGAATCTGCCTGCAATGCAGGAGACCACCTGCAATTCAGGAGACCCAGGTTTGATCCCTGGGTTGGGAAGATCCCCTGGAGAAGGAAATGGAAACCCACTCCGGTATTATTGCCTGGGTAATCCCATGGACAGAGGAGCCTGGTGGGCTTCAGTTCATGGGGTCACAAAAGAATTGGACTTGACTTAGTGACTAAATCACCACCAACCACCACCAAAGCCTGACTAACCCAGACAATTCTAGAAAGCTACGCTCTTCCCAGAGGATCCAAAGAAGCCCTGTAAGCTGAAGCTGAATGACGTGACATAAACTTCAAAGGACCCATCATTACAACAGATCATGTATGGGCAACCTTTGTGGCTGGAGCTCTGCTGTATGGACTGCTCAGGAAGTTCATCAAAACACCTTCATTCTTTCATGCTCTGCTTCAGGAAATAACCATGACTGTCACACTGACACCTATACCATCACCAAAGACAGTCAGTCTTCAAACCAGAAAATCAGATTGCCATTGACATCCTCCCTCTACTACCTAAAAATACTTCAAACCTAATATTTATAATCTTATTGACTAGCTGCTCCATAGACTCAGAAACTGGAGGTATAGTTTGTTTTAGATATCATCTTTGATTTTCTTTCTTTTTCTCAGTCTAATCTATGCATTTCTCTCCTTCTACAAACGAGTCAATCCTAAAAGAAATCAACCCTGAATATTCACTAGAAGGACTGATGCTGAAACTGAAGTTCCAATACTTTGTCCACCTGATATGAAAAGCCAACTCTTTGGAAAAGCCCCTAACGCTGGGAAGTATTGAAGGCAAGAGGAGAAAGGAGCGACAGAGAGTGAGATGGTTGGATGGCATCACTGACTGAACGGATATGAGTTTGAACAAACTCAGAGAGTGAAGGATAGGGAAGCCTAGTGTGCTACAGTCCGTGGGGTCACAAAGAGTTGGATACGACTTAGTGACTGAACAACACCAACAGATCTCTTACTTCATAATTTCTAACCTGAGTCTTCTCTCCTGAGCCGCCAACTCAGCTTCTCTCCAAGAAGTTTCAGAAGGGAGAAATGAAGCAATCAACAACCCACTAAAATGATGATACAAAGATTACTTCAAAGTGAATGCATTTGAGCTACAGATGCAAAAAATAATCTTATATGAGCTTTCCCTATGTGTCTAAAGCAAAGATTTAAAGAGACATCTGCCACAAACCCCACCACCTTTACTCCTGAGTGATCAGGAATGTAACTAAGCTTGGGCATCAGGACATTCCAAAAAAACTTGTGTAAACAAATGTCATCAGAGCCTTATATCTTTGAAGCCTTAAGCCCCTCCTCCCCACTTATTAACCTGGTATATAAACCTTCACCCCTAGCTGTTCTGTGCTCTCCTCCCTACAGAGGACTACTGCATGCATGAATAATGAACTGTTCTCCTGTTAATCTGTCTGTTGTCAATTAATTTGCAGGTCCCCAAACGTCCAAACCTAAGTTGATAGAGAATAGATTTTTTCCTGCCTGACACATGGAAGAACTGAGTACTGTTGGTATCTAATTAAATCACACAGATGTCAAAGATTATTATCCAGATGATGGTGATCTTTCAAAATCTGTGAATACTAAAATATCTATCATTCTTCTGTAGTTGTGTTTAAAAGTTCTGTGTACATGTATTACATTTATACACAATAATATGCATTCTTTGTTAATAAGGACATGGATATGTACTTATGTACACACACTACACAGATTCAAGCTTGTGCATTTTATTAATGAAATCTCTATACTTAGTGAATATAAATACTTTTCTCTGCCTGGTTTTGGATAATGAAAGATGCATATTGAAATCTTTCATTAGTTACCTTGAACATTATTCTTTGCAATTTTGACAGTTTAGTTCTTAAAATATTTTGAGGCTATGTTGTTAAGGGTTCACAAGTTGATGATGACAGTTGACCCTGAACAATATGCATGTTAGGAGCACCAACCCTCTCTGCAGTCAAAAATCCAAACAGCCCTCAACTCAGTACAGCCAGTTCCTCTGCATCCCTGGATTCAACCAACCATACATTTTGCAACACCATAGTAGTTATTCTTGGAAAAAAGCTACACATAAATGGACCTGTGCAATTCAAACCTGTGTTGTTCAGGTGTCAACTGTATTGGATATACTTAGTGTATTATTCCTTTTATCATTACACACTGTGGCTTCCCTGGTGGCTTAGATGGTAAAAAATCTGCTTGCAATGAAGGAGACCTGGGTTTGATCCCTGGGTGGGGAAGACCTCCTGGAAAAGGGCATGGCAACACACTCCAGTATTCTTGCCTGGAGAATGCCTATGGACAGAGGAGCCTGGTGGGCTGTAGTCCATGGAGTTGCAAAGTTGGATACTTCTGAGTGACTAAGCATTGTGACTTCTAACCCATGATAATGTGTTTTTCATTGTTTTGTTTTACCTTAAAATCTGATTGCCTGATGTTAATATTTGTATACTAAATTTCATTTGGTTTGCATTTTTTAGGTATAACTTATTCTGTTACTTTATTTTAAAACATGCTATGCATTCTTTTACAACTTTAGCTGCCTTTAAAAAAACAATTTGTTAGTTTCTGTCTTTTAATAGGTATGATAAATATAGTTAATATATTTTTATTACAAAGGTACTTATTTTTCCTATTTCATTCTGTGACTTCTGTATACCAGCAATTTGTATTGACTCTTCCTTTCTTGCTCTTATGATTGTTGGATGGAAAATATTTTCTGTATTCTCTATTTTCCCAAATCTACGTGACCTAGTTCTAAATTATATTTCTACTATTTTAATGGTTTCTTTACATTGGTAAGTGCATTTTTGGAAGTAATTAGTACTAAGGAGTCTTATGTAAATTACAGCCTGACTCTGGTCCATAGATGTGAGATCCAAATCTGGGAGACTGTGCAAAGTAGTTCAAAAAGTAGGGCTTACAAGTACCAAGCTGCAGATATCCCACCCCATCACAATCCTTCACAAAGCTGGAAGGTCACTTTGATTTCATGCAAAGAGACTGAGATGAGAGGAGGGGAAGAAGTCATCAGGCTTCATGTGGCTACTAAGTGAAGTGATCACACACCCAACCAAAAAAGCTGTTGGGCATGTGGACCATTGGGAGGACCCAAAGAGAAATTATGTAGGCCCTCTCCGCAATGATTCTTGAAGACAGCCTGGGTTGAAGATGATTACTTTCTCCAAGAACACAGGGCACCTAAAATAGAGCATCCCAACTTCAGACAGAACCACACGAAATCCAAGTAACACCACGCATCACCTTCATGACTGGCAGGAAATCAGCCCCCTTGACTCTTTCTCCCTAGCCTTCCCAAACCAGGAGACAGAGCTGTTGGAGGAAGGGGAAAAGACAGCATGCCTTGGAGCCCAGACCACAAACAGCCCTTGCTCTTGTTGATTACGTCAAGTTCCCAGAGCCACAGTTCTAGTTTGTAATGGCAGAAAGAGGAAGATAGATTTTGAAGATTTGAGTTTTACACTGAGCTGGATTAAATTAATATTAATAAATGAAAGTAACTGGAAAATTTTGGAGTCTGCTAGTTACTTGTAAGGATGGGAAAGGAGGAAACAACATAATTGAAAGTAATAATTAGAAAAAAATAAAAACAGTCCCATATACCCCAGCACACTGAGATGTCTTCAATAGCCCTGGTTGAACTGTAGCTCCCTCCACCTGTCGTCCTAGGCACTCAGTCCATAGTCAGGTGTCTTATCTTGTTAGTTCAGAGTGACTGCCCCATGATATGGCTGGGCCTTCTAGAGACCCATAAACCAAGGCAGCAGGTGGCTCAAATCCTGGTCATAGGCTGGTTTTGTCCTAAGAGGGCTAGACACACAGCCTCCTAGAAGTCAGTACCCCCGGGCAGCAGTTGGGAGAAGGGGTCAGTTAGGAAGGGATGGCTCCTAATTTCATGTTGCTTTCTGATTCTGGCCTTGTAGCACTCTTACTCTCCTTTCCTTGTGGCTCAGCTGGCAAATAATCTGTCTGCAATGCAGGAGACCTGAGTTCGATCCCTGAGTTGGAAAGATCCCCTGGAGAAGGAAAAGGCTACCCACTCAGTATTCTGGCCTGGAGAATTCCATGGACCATATAGTCCATGGGGTTGCAAAGAAGTCAGATATAACTGAGCAACTTTCACTTTCACTTTACTTTCCTTCAACCCTTCCAGTCCCTAAGCTCTCTCTATCTGCTTTTAGCCCTAGAAATTAGAAAGCCCACACTGGACTTCAATTCACCACTGCTTCGCATTTCTGTCCCCTCTCTGGTCCACCTAGAGATCTAATATTAAATTTTCACATTACATTTTTATTATTATGTTTTTAAAATATTTTATCTAGCTTTGGCATGTACTTTAAGCACTGCTGCTACTGCTAAGTCACTTCAGTCGTGTCCGACTCTGTGCGACCCCATAGACGGCCTTCTACCAGGCTTTCCCGTCCCTGGGATTCTCCAGGCAAGAACACTGGAGTGGGTTGCCATTTCCTTCTCCAATGCATGAAAGAGAAAAGTAAAAGTGGTGTCGCTCAGTCATGTCCGACTCTTAGTGACCCCATGGACTGCAGCCTACCAGGCTCCTCCGTCCATGGGATTTTCCAGGCAAGAGTACTGGAGTGGGGTGCCATTACCTTCTCCGACTTTAAGCACAGGGTACTCAAAATACGAATTTACAACATTGTACCAATCAGATTTGACCTATTTTTTTATAAACTTAAATATGATCTCTGTTCTCCACATTCCACTAAAATATTAATGCTTCCAATCTAGTTCCAAGGTGGACACTGAAACAAAATTAATAAGTAGAACCTGAAAGAGTAAATGCATCACATTGCCTAAAAAGGGTACTTTTTAGGTATATTTATATTACATTTATATTAGGTACATTTATAAAGGTACATTTATATTATCAGTACTCAAGATAATATAAATGAGTAAACGCATATAAAACATTTAAACAAGTGTCTTTATGCTTTCATATTCTTACATTTTTGTATTTACTCTTTTTCTCTTTCATGCAAGTTTTTTGGATGGAAAATGCTTTCTATATTCTCTCTTCTCCACAATCTATTTATATTCATATAATGCATTTATATGGAGTTTCCCAGGTGGTGTTAGTAGCAAAGAACCTGCCTGCCAATGTGGGAGACATTAAGAGATGCAGGTTCAATCCTAAGGTCAGGAAGATCCCCTGGAGGAGGGCATGGCAACCCACTCCAGTATTCTCTCCTAGAGAATCTCATGGGCATAGGTGCCTAGCTGGCTACAGTCCCAAGGGTCTCAAAGAGTTGGACATGACTGAAGCCACTTAGCATAGTACATATGTAATTTTTAAGCTCATAAAATCTGAGGCTAGATTTAGAAAAAAAAAAAAAAACTTATAGACTTGATCTTGAATGGCATTCTTCTGTGAAACAAATGAAAGTAGATAATGTGTAATTTTTGAAAAAATCAGAATCTAATATGACACTTTCTAATGAAAACACTAATTAAAATTAATAAAAGGCACCATGCTGCTACTGCTGCCATCTGACCCTCTATTCCCTCTGGGTATGGTTAAACTTGTGCTCTCCAATATTGTGACATAATTTGAGAACTGGTATCAACTTTCCTGTTCCTTAAGCTATTCATACAATGTTCTGGTCTCAACAAACAAAAGTGTGGTGACCTGAAGGGCATCATCAGGTATTAAAATGTTACAGAGAAACCAAAAGGAGTTAAAAATGAATCTATCCTTATGTTCCAAAGTGTATTACTATATGGCACTTTCCTCTTTGTTTTAATGTGCTATATCCCACCATAGCCACAAATTAATTTTCTCTGCTCCCTAAATGAATTGCACATAACTGTTTCTAAAAATGACTACAGACATGAAAGTCATTTTCACTTAATGACTATTAATCTCATATTTCTTGGTGTCACTTTAATATGAAATGCAAAAGAAAATTATGCTAAACATTGCAAATTTATGGCAAACACCAGTCCTTGATTTATATTATTATAGATGGTTTATCACCAGAAGCAATCTAAACAAAATTCCATCAGATAGATGTTACAATTTGTATTTATTTCCCCCAGCACTAAATGGCTCTTCAATTTCAGAACTATCATTAATTTCTTATAAACACAAATCTTTATTTCTTATTTTAATCTACAATAATTTCTTCAAGTCTTCAGAAGATTAACTTTTACATAAAATATTCAAATAGCAATTATAAACAATACTTTGCTTTCCCTGGGCAATCTATAAACTATTTAAAAGGAATGGGTGGTCAATATTGATCAGGAATATAATGGATCAGTAATTCCATCCTCCTTCCTTTTAAATGATCTCACAACTCCAAATTCAATCATTAAGGAAAACCTTGTCAATGGGTGTGACTGTCTTTAAATTGTTTTGCTACCTCCTTAATCTTCTACTTTTACTATATTTCCTTTCAAAATCTCTGCAAAGACCTAAGCCACCCTATTGACCTTAATGAAGAGAAAGCTGCAACTATATAGTCTTCACTTATTTTTTTACTTCCATCTCAAAGCAGAAACACGTATAAATCTTCACCTGATGACACATCCTCGAGAGCAAAGAAGACAAACAGTCCTGGCCACACTCCAGGATCAGTTGTTCTCCTCCTTCCAGTCCAGCCTGTACCTGGCCTGCCAAGCCCACTGCAGTAGCCAAATCTCCACTAAAATCATCCAGAAAGTATGGACTTCACTACAGCAAATTCTCCACCATTTAAAACTCTGTCTCCTCTAAAAATCAGAAGACAAAGCAATAAAATCTTGAGAATTCCAAGCTGACCCACCTTAAGGTTTACCAGGTCTATCCAGCTGACATTCTCCCTGGCCTAAGCCATTCATCATCACTGTTTTGTCTTTACTGCTAATCTCTTTAGCTTAAGATGGGAGGTCCCTTATGAATATGCTATTGATTCTACATAGAAAAACACTGATTGATTTAGATTCTCTGTTTTCTTTCTCTCTTAAAAAAAAAAAAAAAAACCTAGTGCAAATGGCAACCCACTCCAATATTTTTGCCTGGACAAGAGGAGCCAACAGTCCATGGGGTCCAAAAGAGTTGGACATAGTGACTAACCAACATCAAGTCATAGATAGTGACATCAATATCTCAAAAATAATGGAAGTCACACTGCTTTGAAGATACTGTGATGAAGAATTCATGAATTCACTTCACAAAATTTCCTTAAGCATCCACAATGTATTATCAATTGTGGCAGGGCCCTGTAATACAGTCTGAAGTGAATTGTCCTTGAAACTAATGAAAGTTAAACTTCAGGGCCCCTCACTAGCCTTGAATGCTACCAGCTCTGGAAGAAGTTAAACTAGTATTTTCACTTTAGCATAAGTTTTTATAAAATTTGAAAATATAAGATATATGTGTACTCTTTGAGAAGGCCTCCTGGATTTTATAAGTCTCAGGCTACATAAAAATTGAAATGTACCCCTGATATCCAAGGAAAAGTTACACAACTATTCCACAGGCTAGGTGTTACATGGGATATTCATTCGCTAACTAGAAAACACAAATGGCACTGAAGTGTATCCAAATAAATCTCTGATATAAAGCCTTACTTGAAAGAGGCAGGCTTAATTGAAATCACTTCTGCCTGTCATGTCTGGGTCAGATAAACTTCCTTTCAGGAACCTGGATGTCTTCCATACAATCTTTCTTGAACAGGTTGAAAGAGTTGAGCCTTTACCCATCAAAGATAATTGGTCTTACTATTCAACATCCTTTTGTTTATAATATTAAATTAAGGTCAGTATTAGGGTACTAGAGCAATATATTACTTAGACTGGAGATGTGGGATGGGAGGAAAAAGAAAAGACTGATAATGACCTTTAATTATCAATGATGCCATCTTTCTAAGGTCAAATATTCTAAGACAAAGATGAGGGAAGTTTCAGCTAAAGGTTTTATAATAGATTTTTTTCACTAAAACACTATTTCAATAAGTTATGAGGGAAGACATCGTCTCCCTTCCCAAAAATACTTGAACATAGCAGATTTTCTAATCTTCCACAGAATCATGACTATTCCAAAGAGAACCCAATCTGCAATAGTTTTTTTTTTTTTTCCTTCCCATTTATATTTTTAAAAACTAACCATAGTTTCACACAGTAAGGGAATCTTCTAGATTAGAGGTTCTCAACACGTGGTCTCTGGACCCACAGCAGCAATACTTGGGACTTGCTCAGTTCAGTTCTGTTCAGTTCAGTTGCTCAGTCAAGTCCAGCTCTTTGTGACCCCATAAACTGCAGCATGCCAGGCCTTATTGTTCATCACCAACTCCCAGAGCTTGTGCAAACTCATGTCCATAGAGTCAGTGATGCCATCCAACCATCTCATCTTCTGTCATCCCCATCTCCTCCTGCCTTCAATTTACCCAGCATTAGGGTCTTTTCCAATCAGTCAGCTCTTCACATCTGGTGGCCAAAGTATTGGAGCTTCAGCATTAGTCCTTCCAATGAATATTTAGAACTGATTACCTTAAAGATGTGGGAGTTGGTCTGTGAAGAAGGCTGAGCACCGAAGAATTGATGCTTTTGAACTGTGATGTTGGAGAAAACTCTTGAGAGTTCCTTGGACTGCAAGGAGATACAGCCAGTCCATTCTGAAGGAGATCAGCCCTGGGATTTCTTTGGAAGGAATGATGCTAAAGCTGAAACTCCAGTATTTTGGCCACCTCATGCGAAGAGTTGACTCATTGGAAAAGACTCTGATGCTGGGAAGGATTGAGGGCAGGAGGAGATGGGGACGACAGAGGATGAGATGGCTGGATGGCATCAATGACTCGATGGACGTGAGTCTGAGTGAACTCAGGGAGTTGGTGATGGACAGGGAGGCCTGGCGTGCTGCAATTCATGGGGTCACAAAGAGTCAGACACAACTGAGCGACTGAACTGAACTGAACTGAACCTTAAAGATTGGCTTGTTTGATCTCCCTGCAGTCCAAGGGACTCTCAAAAGTCTTCTTCAACACCACAGTTCAAAAGCATCAACTCTTTGGCACTCAGCTTTCTTCATAATCCAACTGTCACATCCATACATGACTACTGGAAAAACCGTAGCTTTGACTAGATGGACCTTTGTTGGCAAAGTAATGTCTCTGCTTTTTAATATGCTATATAGGTTTGTCATAACTTTTCTTCCAAGGAGCAAGCGTTTTTTAATTTCATGGCTGCAGTCACCATCTGCAGTGATTTTGGAGCCCAAAAAAATAAAGTCTGTCACTGTTTCCCCATCTATGTGCCATGAAGTGATGGGACCCGATGCCATGATCTTCGTTTTTTGAATGTTGAGTTTTAAACCAGCTTTTTCACTCTCTTATTTCATTTTCATCAAGAGGCTCTTCAGTTCCTCTTCACTTTCTGCCATAAGGGTGGTGTCATCAGCATATCTGAGGTAATTGATATTTCTCCCAGCAATCTTGATTCCAGCTTGTGCTTCATCCAGTTTGGCATTTTGCATGATGTACTCTGCATCCACGGCCCTCTTCTCCACATACTGAGTTAGAAAGTCTCAAGGTGGAGTCCTGCACTCTATGTCTTAACCAATCCTCCTGTATGCTTGATAAAGGACAGAAATGGTATGGACCTAACAGAAGCAGAAGATATTAAGAAGAGGTGGCAAGAATACACAGAAGAACTGTACAAAAAAAGAGCTTCACGACCCAGATAATCATGATGGTGTGATCACTGACCTAGAGCCAGACATCCTGGAATGTGAAGTCAAGTGGGCCTTAGAAAGCATCACTACGAACAAAGCTAGTGGAGGTGATGGAATTCCAGTGGAGCTATTCCAAATCCTGAAAGATAATACTGTGAAAGTGCTGCACTCAACATGCCAGCAAATTTGGAAAGCTCAGCAGTGGCCACAAGATTGGAAAAGGTCAGTTTTCATCCCAATCCCAAAGAAAGGCAATGCCAAAGAATGCTCCAACTACCGCACAATTGCACTCATCTCACACACTCGTAAAGTAATGCTCAAAATTCTCCAAGCCAGGCTTCAGCAATAGGTGAACTGTGAACTTCCTAATGTTCAAGCTGGTTTTAGAAAAGGCAGAGGAACCAGAGATCAAATTGTCAACATCCGCTGGATCATGGAAAAAGCAAGAGAGTTCCAGAAAAACATCTATTTCTGCTTTATTGACTATGCCAAAGCCTTTGACTGTGTGGATCACAATAAACTGTGGAAAATTCTGAAAGAGATGGGAATACCAGACCACCTGATCTGCCTCTTGAGAAATCTGTATGCAGGTCAGGAAGCAACAGTTAGAACTGGTCATGGAACAACAGACTGGTTCCAAATAGGAAAAGGAGTATGTCAAGGCTGTATATTGTCACCATGTTTATTTAACTTATATGCAGAGTACATCATGAGAAATGCTGGACTGGAAGAAACACAAGTTGGAATCAAGATTGCTGGGAGAAATATCAATAACCTCAGCTATGCAGATGACACCACCCTTATGGCAGAAAGTGAAGAGGGGCTAAAAGGCCTCTTGATGAAAGTGAAAGTGGAGAGTGAAAAGGTTGGCTTAAAGCTCAACATTCAGAAAACGAAGATCATGGCATCTGGTCCCATCACTACATGGGAAATAGATGGAGAAACAGTGGAAACAGTGTCAGACTTTATTTTTCTGGGCTCCAAAATCACTGCAGATGGTGACTGCAGCCATGAAATTAAAAGACGCTTACTCCTTGGAAGGAAAGTTATGACCAACCTAGATAGCATATTCAAAAGCAGAGACATCACTTTGCCAACAAAGGTTCGCCTAGTCAAGGCTATGGTCTTTCCTGTGGTCATGTATGGATGTGAGAGCTGGACTGTGAAGAAAGCTGAGCGCTGAAGAATAGATGCTTTTGAACTGTGGTGTTGGAGAAGACTCTTGAGAGTCCCTTGGACTGCAAGGAGATCCAACCGGTCCATTCTGAAGGAGATCAGACCTGGGATTTCTTTGGAGGGAATGATGCTCAAGCTGAAACTCCAGTATTTTGGTCACCTCATGCGAAGAGTTGACTCATTGGAGAAGACTCTGATGCTGGGAGGGATTGAGGGCAGGAGGAGAAGGGGACGACAGAGGATGAGATGGCTGGATGGCATCACTGACTCGATGAATGTGAGTCTGAGTGACCTCCGAGAGCTGGTGATGGATAGGGAGGTCTGGCGTGCTGCGGTTCATGGGGTCGCAAAGAGTCGGACACGACTGAGCAACTGATCTGATCTGATCTGAGATGGCATATCAAAAGTAGAGACATTACTTTGCCAACAAAGGTTCGCCTAGTCAAGGCTATGGTCTTTCCTGTGGTCATGTATGGATGTGAGAGCTGGACTGTGAAGAAGGCTGAGCACCGAAGAATTGATGCTTTTGAACTGTGGTGTTGGAGAAGACTCTTGAGAGTCCCTTGGACTGCAAGGAGATCCAACCAGTCCATTCTGAAGGAGATCAGCCCTGGGATCTCTTTGGAAGGAATGCTGCTGAATCTGAAACTCCAGTATTTTGGCCACCTCATGCGAAGAGTTGACTCATTGGAGAAGACTCTGATGCTGGGAGGGATTCAGGGCAGGAGGAGAAGGGAACGTCAGAGGATGAGATGGCTGGATGGCATCACTGACTTGATGGATGTGAGTCTGAGTGACCTCTGGGAGTTGGTGATGGACAGGCAGGCCTGGCATGCTGCAGTTCATGGGGTCGCAAAGAATCGGACACGACTGAGCAACTGATCTGATCTGATCTACAGCTTGAGAATTGCAACCCTCCAGACCTACCAAAGATCAACCCCATCAGTAGCACACATACTTTCCCTATGGTCATAAGAAAACTAGCTAACTTCCATCATCTAAACATTTTTATTTTACTCTAAAAATGTCAAAAGCCAGATCCAGTTTTGTCTAGAGTGACAGATACACAGTGTTATGCAATTTGGAGTCATGAAATATATGTTTTATTGACACACACTCAGCAACAATCTCAGTTGTAGCTCCATATCCCCAAAGATTCTCCAGCTGTAACATAGAGCTGATCATCTCAGGCACCTGACAAACACCAAAAGTGGAAAATCATGGCTCAAAGAATCTATTCCACCTCAGAGTCTCTGGAATTGGCACTATAATACTGAAACCTGCCTCTAAAGATCGTTAGAGAAATAATAGAACTGGCAACATCCCAAGTTCCTGGTTTACTGTTTATAAATGAAATAAAATGTAGAATTGAGGAGAAAGCAGTATATGAAGAGGACTAGGCTAAAGAAAGCACATTGTAGAAATAGTAGGGAAAAAATGACAGTCATGCATTTGCTCAGGTTTCAAAACACAAGTAATAGCATGAGAAGCTCTGCATAAATGAAGCTATGTGCAAAATTCTGCTTCTATGAAAGATGACAGTCAGTAGGTAAATGCAATATGTATGTGCAATGTCATCCAACCATCTCATCCTCTGCTGCCCCCTCTCCTTCTGCCTTCAGACTTTCCCATCATCAGGGTCTTTTCCAATGAGTCATTTCTTCATATCAGGTGGCCAAAGTATTGGAGCTTCAACTTCAGCATCAGTTCTTCCAGTGAATATTCACGGTTGATTCCCTTTAGTATTGACTGGTTTGATCTCCTTGATGTCCAAAGGACTCTCAAGAGTCTTATCCAGCAACACAGTTCGAAAGCATCGATTCTTCAGCGCTCAAGTCTTCTTTATGGTCCAGCTCTCACATCTGTACATGACTACTGGAAAAACCATAGCTTTGACTATGTGGACCTTTGCTGGCAAAGTGATGTCTCTGCTTTTTAATACATTGTCCAGGTTTGTCATAGCCTTTCTCCCAAAGAGCAAGCATCTTTTAATTTCATGGCTGTAGTCACTGTTTGCAGTGATTTAGGAGCCCAAGAAAATAAAATCTAACAATTTCCACTTTTTCCCCATCTATTTGCCATGAAGCAATGGGACCAGATGCTATGATCTTCGTTTTTTGAATGTTGAGTTTTAATCCAGGTTTTATTGCATATTTGGATGGCATCACTGACTCAACAAACATGAGTCTGAGGAAACTCAGGGAGACAATGAAGGACAGGGAAGCCTGGTATGTTGCAGTTCATGGAGTTGCAAAGAGTTAGACACAAGTTAGCAACTCAACAGCAACAACAAACACAATATGTAACCAATTCAATAATCATTCATTAGGACTCACTACTGAACTCCCATGACTGGACAAAAAGCATAAATCCACCTCTAAGTAACTCCAAGGCTTATATCTTACAAATCTACTTCTCTGTATATTGTTTCCTGGGTATAAGGACCACTTCTATTAGCTTTTATATCCACAGTGTTCTGAATAGCTTTTGATACATTGTTGTTGCTTAATAAATATTTATTAAATCTAGTAATATCTGCTATCAGTCATCCAACATAGATGGATATGATTTTCTAGACCACCATGGAACTAGGGACTTTGTAAGGTATCCCTAGTCTGCTCAGATGAAAAACATCTTTCTCAAACAAGGCTTCAAGAGTTCTCCTGAGCTAAAGGTAGTTCTTGAGCTCCAAAGAAATAATCAGTAAGGGCACTAAGTGGTATTTGAGGAAGGGAGATTAATAGTCCCTTCCCCCACAATGTCCACAAGATGCTTCAAAACTTTCCTGCTGCTGTTGCTGCTGCTGACAAGTCACTTCAGTCATGTCTGACTCTGTGCGACCCCACAGACAGCAGCCCACCAGGCTCCCCCATCCCTGGGATTCTCCAGGTAAGAAGACTGGAGTGGCTTGCAATTTCCCTCTCCTGTGCATGAAAGTGAAAAGTGAAAGTGAATTCACTCAGTTGTGTCCAACTCTTTATGACACCATGGACTGTAGCCTACTGGGCTCCTCCATCCATGGGATTTCCCAGGCAAGAGTACTGGTGTGGGTTGCCATTGCCTTCTCCATGTCTAACTCTCCTAAATAAATATATATAAGTGAAAGACCTGGGTGAACACCTTGTCTCTTTTTCAAACATGTTGACACCCTAATTGTTCATATGCCTGAATTCTGAGCCACCACAGTCTGGCATAAATGTACTTACTCACTTTAATACTCAGAGAGGACCCAGAAAAGACTGCTGAATATAGAAGTCTTCTGTCTGCTCAACGATGATGCTCTTGGAATGTTTCCTCTGCTCCCATCTCTGTGTCAACCCCACAAATTCACCAACTTCAGGTCCTATAGCTCCTAACTTGTCATTCTGCTTGAACACCAATCCCAGGACATGTGCTAATCAACTTGTGTTTCCTGTTTCTGACATTGTCCAGTCAGCCCTCCAAGTACCTGTGTGCCTGCCAGGTGCCACATTCCATTCCCAGACCGAGCAACTGCCCTTACAGCCTGCCTACTACCCTCCCCAGGCACAGAGCAGAAGCCCCTCCTAGGCCACTCCCTGGCCATCCACACTCTAAGGGATGACATTAGAGGAAAGAGTAGTCTTGGTATGGAACCCAGTCAGTTTCAATGACAGGCCTCTTCTCTATGCCCTGCTTAGGACTATTGTGAAAATGAGAAATGACCTTAAACTGAATCACACTAAAAATTTCTGCAGCCAAATTTAAAAAGTATAATAGCAACCAAATACATGTAATACCTATATTATTATTTGCTGTTTTATTTGTTGTTGCTGCCTAGTTGCTAAATCATGTCTATCTCTTTTGAGACCAACAGACTGTAGCCTGCCAGCTTCCTCTGTCCATGGGATTTCCCAGGCAAGAATACTGGAGTGGGCTGTCATTTCCTTCTCCATGGGATGTTCCCAACTGAGGGACTGGACCTGCATCTCCTGCTTGGTGGGCAGATTCTTTACCACTGAGCCACAAGGTAAGCCTTACCTATATTATAAATAAGCATCAAAAAGACTACAAGAACTTGGAACCAAATGCTAACAATAGGTTTCTCCAGCTTGTAGGAATATATCTTTTTGTTTGTTTGTTTGTTTATGCTTTATTTTATAGATTCTCCTTGGTGAGAGTGCATACTTATAAAATTTGAAAAATTATCATTTAAAAAAATGCTTGGATGGGCTGAGTCTTAAGTTCAATCTTTAATTAAAGAAGTATGAATCATACTGACTATGAAAGATTTGTATCTGTTTCAGAATGATTAAAAAAAAAAACAGAAAAAAGTTAATATGATAGAAATATCTTTCAAAAATAACCAACCCAATTACTTAACAGCATCTGTGGCTTGCTCTAGATGCATATGCATTTTTAACATACTTACATTGTTATCTTCACTCCAAGAAGTCTGTACATGTGTGCTCAGTCACCCAGTCATGTCTCTTTGCACCCCACAAGGCCCTCTGTCCATGGGATTTTCTGGGCAAGAATACTGGAGTAGGTTGCCATTTTCTCTGCTAGGGTATCTTCCTGACCCAGGGATTAAACCTGAGTCTCCTGCTTTGACAGGCAAATTCTTTACTGCTGAGCCACCAGGGAAGCTCCTAAGCAGTCCAGAGCTGCTCAATAATAATTGACCCAATCACTGTAATATTGAGACAGTGGCAGGAACTGACTACTGACATCAAAACTTTTCCTAATATGCAACTCTCAGTCTTATTTTTTTACAGTCCCTCCCACATGGGTTTTTCTCTCTTCTCCCCAGACTGAATTTGGGGAGAAAGGCTTGTAGAAAGGTGGAAGAAGGAGGCTGAGAAGAGAGCTAATGCTTACTAAGCATCTAGAATGTGCTAGCACTGTGCTAGGAACTTTATATACACAATCACAGTACTACCAGAAGGATCCAGAACATAGGTTTAATGTCTGTTGAAAGTCCCTCAACAACCAGCTTTTCTACACTTCCAGTCTCCTGTTTTCTAGGGCAGAAATATCTCTCTCTCCCTTTTTTTAACCAAGTGTGCCTGATTCTATGCCGAATATGTTAGAAATACTAGCAGAAGAAAAAGGAAAGAAGGGAGAGAGGAAGAAGGAAGAAGGGTGGAGAGAGCAAAGGAATGAGGGAAGGAGGGAAGACAGAGAAAGGGAAACATCTGTGATCATGATTTATATGAAATAGCACATAAATACACGTATGTATGTGTGTATGTGTGTGCTCAGTCACTCAGTCACGTCCAACTCTTTGCGATCCAATGGACAGTATCCACCAGGCTCCTCTATCCATGGGGATTCTCCAGGCACAAGTATGAAGCAGGTTGTCATTTCCTACTCCAGGCATGTGTGCCTGTATGTATGTGTGTGTATATGTGTGTTTATTATATATATATATATATGAATTAAATATATATATATTTAGTATAATATATACACTAAATATATAAATATATATATATATGAATTAAATTCATGGGCTGTGAATGGATTGAATTGCTATTCAGTTCCTTTTTTAAACAAGGGTTAGAGAATGAAGAGAGACTCCACTCAAAGGCCAATTTCAGCATGCAGACTAGTATCCCTGGCCACTACTCTTTCATTAAGCAATTGCTAAAATACTGGTACTTGGAGAAAAAAATATTGGTGCTATAATTTATTTCCTTGTAAAATCCTCTTCTACAGTTGTTACACAGAGTGATCCCCCACTTTCCTGAATTCTTACTTCATTTAGGGCCTAACTTACACTACAAAGTAGTCAATTACATACTATTCCAGGCTTTTCTCAAAGAACCTCTTGATGAAAGTTAAAGAGGAGAGTGAAAAAGTTGGCTTAAAACTCAACATTCAGAAAATGAAGATCATGGCATCTGGTTCCATCACTTCATGACAAATAGATGGGGAAACAATGAGAGATTCTATTTTTTTTGAGCTCAAAAATCACTGCAGATGGTGAACGCAGCCATGAAATTAAAAGACGCTTGCTCCTTGGAAGAAAAGTTATGACAAACCTAGACAGCATATTAAAAAGCAGAGACATTACTTTTCAAACAAAGGTCTGTCTAGTCAAAACTATGGTTTTCCCAGTAGTCATGTATGAATGTGAGAGTTGGACTATAAAGAAAGCTGAGTGCCAAAGAATTGATGCTTTTGAACTGTGGTGTTGGAGAAGACTTTTGAGAGTCCCTTGGACTGCAAGGAAATCCAACCAGTTCATCCTAAAGGAAATCAGTCCTGAATATTCATTGGAAGGACTGTTGCTGAAGCTGAAACTCCAATACTTTGGCTACCTAATGTGAAGAACTGACTCACTGGAAAAGACCTTAATGCTGGGAAAGATTGAAGGCAGGAGGAGAAGGGGATGACAGAGGATGAGATGGTTGGATGGCATCACCGACTCTATGGACATGAGTTTGAGTAAGCTCCTGGAGTTGGCGATGGACACGGAGGCCTGGTGTGCTGCAGTCCATGGGGTAGCAAAGAGTTGAACACAGCTGAGTGACTGAACTGATTATTTTCTCATGTTAAAATGTTATTTCCTACAACATTACATAGTCTTTGAGGACAGAGATCATATATTAGCATCTTCCATCACACCCAGCTCTGAGACACTTTGTTGTTATTCAGTCACTAAGTTGTGCCCAGCTCTTTGCAACCCCCTGGACTGCAGCATGCCAGGCTTCCCTGATCTTCACTATTTCCTAGAGTTTGCTCAAATTCATGTCCACTGAGTAGGTGATTCTATCTAACTATCTCATTCTCTGCCACCCCCTTCTCCTTTTGCCTTCAGTCTTTCCCAGCTTTACAGTCTTTCCAATGACATCCATCCAGGTACCTAATAAATTATCACATGAGCCTTAGCCTTATAATTGTCCCCTCCTAAATGCCCCAGGACACATTATTTTTCTCACTGTCACCATACCATATGACATGAAGCTTTTGGATATGAGTGTGTCAGTTCATGATGCTTCAAACACCTTAAGGGCAGAGTCGGTGACTTACTCATTTCTGTAGCCTCCTCTGAGTTTTACAGTGTAACTGGTGCATCAGAGGGACTCAATATATATTGCTTGGCTAAAATAGATTAAGGATGGAATTCTGATGTATCCTTAAATCAGGTATGGATAAGCAGAGTTTTCTGAGGACCAAAGGAAGGTCAGGAGACCCACTAAACCCTTTCGTGGGATTTTTTTTTTCCCAACATTAGTTAATTTGTAAAAGTCATGTTAGTTTAAAAGAAACACAAATGTTGGGGTTAGATAGCCCTGGGTGAAATCAGACCTGTGACCATTTTCTTAATATTCTCATTTTCAAATGTTCGCTTTGGCAGCAGAAATCCTTTCTGGATTTTAAGTTTGAATTACCCAAGTGATATATGAATTAAAGATTATAACAGTGCAAGAAATTAATGAAAAAACTTGGAAAAAAATTGTTCTACTTGTCCCTCCCCCTTCTCAGCCACTTCAAATAATCATTGTCAGCCATCTAGTGTGTTCAATTCTGATACGTTTTATCTGCATTAATACACTTGTCTCTGTGAGTGTGCGCATACATCTATACATAGTTTCTTTTGTAGTTTTTACATAATAGGTCGATATTTTTTTAATATTTTTATTTATTTATTTGTTTGTTTTTGTCTGTGCTAGGTTTTCATTGCTGCTCAGGCTTTTCTCCAGTGGCAGAGAGTGGGACTACTCTGTAATTGCAGTGCACCGGCTTCTCACTGAGGTAGCTTCTCTTATTGCTGAGCACCGGCTCTGGGCTGCACCAGCTTCAGCAGTTGTGGCTCCCAGGCTCTAGAGCACAGTTTCAATAGTCGTGCTGCATGGGCTTAGTTGCTCTGCCGCATGTTGGATCTTTCTGGATCGGGGATCGAACCCATGTCTCCTGCACTGGCAGGCAGATTTTTACCACTGAGCCACCAGGGAGGCCCCTAAATAGGTTCATATTAAATATAATTGCTGTGTTACATTTTTCACATAACTTTTATCTATTTCAATATTCAGTGACTATATATATATATGTATACTTTAATCTTGCATTTTAACAGCACTTACACTTTGCAGTTATGTGCCTTTACAAGGATGACACATGCCCTGGGTCTCAGTTTCTAAATCAGGAAATTGGAACTAGTATCTTCTTCAAAGAGATGGGTAAAGAATAAATCACATAATGTTTGCAAGACTTGTGGCTGTCAAGGGGGAGGGGGTTGGGGAAGGAAGACTTGGAAGTTTGGGGTGAATAGATGTAAACTATTATACATAGGATGGATAAATAATAAGGTCCTACTATACAGCACAGGGAACTCTGTTTAATATCCCATGATAAACCATAATGGAAACAAATATAAAATAATATATATATACATATATATGTATAACTGAATCACTTTGATGTACAAAGTGTAAATCAACCATACTTCGATAAAATCTCAAAAAATAAAAATAATGTTTGCCAATCAGTTGCTACACAACTGGTGCTGAATAAAATATAACCATTGTTACTGTTATTACCTGGAACCACAAGGAAATTCCTAGTTTCTTAGTGGGATTTTAGAGAATCAACAGGAGAACAAAAACTGCATTATCCTCAATGTTCTAATTCACTGTTTGCAGGAGGGCATCTTTCCTTCACTTACAAAACAGGAAGTCCCGTGGTTCCATGGGAACTTGGATTTGCTCCTGGTTCCTCTGTTCCCTCAGGGCTACGTAAAGGCAAGGAGAACCATCTTCCTCCTAATCGCCCTCCAGGGAATCAGCCCAGTGAGTTCACCTTTTCATTAACCAGAGCCTAATATACAAAGGCCTCCTCACAGCCTTAGTGGCCTGACATTAAATTGTGACAAAAACAATACCCGCTGGCGGCACCAGTCCACAGCTGTTCTGCCTTCCACATCTGCCTTCCTGCCACAAGAAGCGGAGCCCTGCACGTCTGTATTTAAAACAGCTTCTCGATACGTACATTTTAAATCAGATCTGAATTGCTGATCAAAACTGTTTGAAGTTTTCCAGATGCAAGACCATTTATTCACCAACACTTCTAAAAATAAGGGGAAGAAAAGCCCAGAGCCTGTCAAAGTTAATTAGATTCACACAAAAAGCTTAACAGTCCCTTGCAATGTTTTTACTCTATTACATATAAATGTACAATAATTCCATGAACACTGGGTTTAATTGCTCATAATATTTTAATTAAGGTTATGCTTTGTATAAATATCAACTCATCATTTACTGTGACTACAGTCCTATTTAAATGATGAAGTCAATTTGACAGTACATTCATGAAAAAGAGAGCCTTTTAAGAGTTTTGCTCTTATGTGGTCTAGAATACTAATGGAGGTTAATTGTCAAAACAAACTGAGCACAGACGTCAGAATGGTCTTCACATTTTAGTGAGAGAACAACATAACCACATTTTTATGTGACCCGCTGACCTAATACCGCGAATAACATAATGGCTATTATAAATCTCCATGTCTGCTTCCTGAAAACCAGACAGCTCTCCTTTTTAATATTTACATTTTGTGGCTGTCCTTTAAGCAGACACCCTTTAACTACTGTATTTGCGATTCAGATGATCAGATAATTAGATGTAAGATTAGATGCGCCAGAAGAGATGGCTGCCTCAATTAATCTTACAGTCTGTGCCTCTGCAAATCACTACTTGGTGTGTAACAGAAAATATCAAATTAAGTTTTCAGAGGCAGGGAAATTTCAAGTCTGCAGTCATTTTAATTCCATCCAAGGCAAGGATATAATTTATTACTTTATTCAGAATTCATGTTCTCTTTTTCCAAAACACCAATTTTAATTAGAGAACAGAGACCCGAAAGAGGAGAAAAGAGTGGGGGGAAAGGCCTGCCAGTGCCCACAGGGATCACTATCTACTCCTCCTAGAGACAGTACCTGTTCTGAAGTCTGCAGTTTCCCCAAGTGAATATCAAAGCTTAGATTCAGGGAGCCTTTTCCTAACAAGTGGCTCTCCTGGCCTTCGAAAGAGCAGTGAGGCATCTCCTATCTGGCAAATACCCCCACTGCTTTTCTTCTCTTTGCTACTGGTTTTTCACATTCAAATTTCACAAATCACTATGTTTTCCAAAATGATCTAGTAGTTTGTCTCATCGGATACACGAAGATGCAAAAGAAACGTCATATTGCCAACTACATGTACTTTTTTATAAATAGAAAGGAATTTTTAACAGAATAGACCAGGGACACAAAAATAGACAGAGAAACTAGAAAACAGATGGCAACAAAAGACACCTGTATTTATCCCTGGGTGCTATTAAGAGGAAGTGCAAAATAACCAGCCCATTTTGAATTCTTTTAAAATTTGGGGATAAAATAAATTCTCAGAGTTTCTACTGGTCAGAGGTCCTTTAAACATAGGGGATGGATGTGTGGTGTGGTATTTAAGAATTCTAGTTCACAGCTGTCAGATGTGAAATCCAAAGCTGGAATCCTACGTGAAGATTTGAGAATGATAAATCCGACCCTGAAATAATTTGAAGGCTTTACTTCACTCAGGAATGCTGTTATTTGAAAGTTGGGGTTAAATTAATTTTAAAAAGTCATTCTGTTCATTCAGTCAACAAATATTTTTGAAATACAGAAAAGCTTTCAAAACGAAGCATCTGCAAAGTAATTCCTGGGGGAGAGAAATCTCCATAAATAACAAGAGGGCAGGAGTAGCTTGTCATAAACTTATTTAATATTCCTCTGATCTCTGAATATAAAGGTGACAACACATGGAGACATACAAGTATCTTCAAGGGTCCCTGAAAGAGAAATCTGTTCACAGCAAACTGGAACTGGAACCAATGAGCTTGACCCCATTTATTACCTGATGAGCAACTGAAATAGAGCACACTTTGCATATTTGCATCTAAGCTTTAGCTTCTACAGGACAGAGACCTCAACCCACCATTTTTCTCTTTTGCACTCACACAGTAGTTCTTTAACTGGGTGCTAGTTATTTCCTAAGTATGCATATATCCTATTCCCCAAACTAGATGGCAAGCAACAAAAGGCAAAGGGATGTCCTTAGCATCTTTTTATCTTCCTTCATTATACTGAGCAGAGCCAGACACAAAGCAGAGGCTTCATGCAAAGGTATGGAAGGAAGGATGGAAAGGAAGAACAGAAGAAAAGAAAGCAGCCAGAACAGAAGCAAGTTTTGATTTCAAGGACTTGCTTATCAATATCCTTTCCTTCTCTCTAGTTGTTATCAGTGGCCTCAATATCCCACCAAGCCTCCTCCCACCTTTGGTTCTCTTTGCACTCCTTAGGTCTTTTCTCACAGATTCTCCCACAGGATTCTCATTTTCATTTCCTTACCTAGCGCAAGCAATTATTCCTTTGCCTAAACTAACTCAGTAGTTGGCTAACAGGGCTTCTTGTCTTTTCTCTCCTTCAAGGTTATGGTACTCTTTCCTCCTCAAAAGCCTCGTTGGCTTTCAGAAAACACAACACATTAGGCATACAGCTTCTCTGTACTACTACCCACTGTTCTCTGCTCCTAGAATGCCTGCCTCCCTCCCCCCACACAACTCCATCAGTCAAAACCTCCATCTCGTCTCAAAGGCTCAACCCAAGTGCCACTGCTCCAGGAAAGCCTTGGATGTTCTCCTGGAGCCTAAACTCACTGCTGCTGGCTCTCGGCTCTCATAAAAATGCCTTGTATCTCCTGGGGGCCCTTATGGCATCTGCTACAGTCAAATCTACCTCAGGATCTTGCAAACTCCTTTTGAAAGATGCATCACATTTTTGTATCCCATGCTGTTCTCCTCGGTAGTTTGCTTAGTAAATATTTGTCTAATGATAGCCACATGCACTTGGAACCTCATAGCACACTCAGCACCAAAAATCATAATAATGATGAAGAAATCATAATTGAAAAATTGATTCTAGGAGACAGTTAATTTTATCCTTCTCTTTGAAGACACATAAATACTTGAGTCCATTCAGAATCTATTACTATTTAATATTCTTTAAAGAAAGTAATTCAAATAAATAAAGAGATATTTACATTTTATACATATTTTCCAGACACCAAACCAAAACATTTCTACAAGCACATAACTGTTTCCTGTAAATAGAGCAAGCTAGCTTTTTAATTCCCCTCCCTTTTTTTGATCCTTTTTTCACTGTGTTTTGCTTGTCTAGACAGTTGCTTCTGTGCTTCTTTTATATTCTGATGTGCAATAGCACCCTCATTCTTCCACCGCCCCTGAGATGATGTTCTTTTAGCCTAGGAGTGATTCTTTGCTCTTCCTCTTACTTTCTAACAAGTTCTAAAAATTCTTTGTAACCGTAACATATGTACTTCTTTCACATAACTTTGCTGACTGCTCTCAAACACTCTTTACCATGATGCATTCAGGGGTCAGGTGTGCCAGCAACTCCTATGCCCCACCGTTAGGCCCGCAATGTCTCATGTGTAACTCTTTCCAATGTTTAACTATCCTACCAGAATACTATCCCTTGCATCCAATCTAAATCTCTTATGCTATACTCTGCAGTTTAAAGACACTTTCTCTTCCTTTTCTAATCTTGGTAGATGCAAAATGCAGTAATCCTCTGTATAATAGGCAGAGGGGGAGCTCAAAGTATGTCCCAAGAAATATTTTGATATTATTTTGGTTTTCTCTTGGACAATATTGTCTTTTATATCACTTATTTGTTAGAGTGAATATGTCATATTTTGTCCTCTTTTATCCTGATCTACACAGTTACCCTATCTAAGGTGATAGCTCTTATTTTGAAGGAGATCAATCTTGGAATTTCTTTGGAAGGAATGATGCTAAAGCTGAAACTCCAGTATTTTGGCCACCTCATGCGAAGAGTTGACTCATTGGAGAAGACTCTGATGCTGGGAGGGATTGGGGGCAGGAGGAGAAGGGGACGACAGAGGATGAGATGGCTGGATGGCATCACTGACTCGATGGATGTGAGTCTGAGTGACCTCCGGGAGTTGGTGATGGACAGGGAGGCCTGGCGTGCTGTGGTTCATGGGGTCGCAAAGAGTCGGACACGACTGAGCGACTGATCTGATCTGATGAAAGATTTAAACTTGGTGGATTGTGGTTGCTAATCCAACCTCCACACAACAAGGCACACACTATACCCAACTCTCCTTAAGCTATATGTGACCTTAATGAAGAAATGGAAAAATCCAAGAGAGTTTATTAGCTTAGAGGATGAGAAGGCAATGGCACCCCACTCCAGTACTCTTGCCTGGAAAACCCCATGGACGGAGGAACCTGGTAGGCTGCAGTCCATGAGGTCGCTAAGAGTCGGATACGACTGAGCGACTTCACTTTGACTTTTCACTTTCATGAATTGGAGAAGGCAATGGCAACCCACTCCAGTGTTCTTGCCTGGAGAATCCCAGGGACGGGGGAGCCTGGTGGGCTGCCGTCTATGGGGTCGCACAGAGTCGGACACGACTGAAGTGACTTAGCCGCAGCAGCAGCAGTAGCACATTTAAAGATTAACACTGTGTTCTCATGAAATACACCAACCACACTCTACTAAGAGTTTACTCACCTGAGTCTAGAGATTCTATCCCAGACAACCCTGGCCACTGTATCAGCCTCATGAAGTGTCCTCATAAGATGGGGAGAAAGTCAGAGGATGCACCCTGAGAAGTCCCTAAAGAGCACCATGGAAGACCTACAACCAGGCTTACGAGGTTTCTCATCTTATTCCCTCGAACATGACATGGTTACACAAGGATCCTTTTCGAACTGTGGCTCATTCAACTCTCATCCCTCAAATTGAGAAACAAGGAAAAGTTAGCCAGAGCTAGAATCATTCCCAATAGATTATTTGGAATGGAGTAAGAAGAGACTTTGCTGCTGACACCCTTAAACTTAAAAAACAAACAAACCAATAAAAACTCTCACAAGCAGTCAAGATTTGTGTACCGCTCCTGAGATCTGTTAGAATGGACTACATGTTCTATTCAGGTATGTGTCTAGATCACAACAGCAGTCAAAGACGAGCCCTGTCATTGCTTATCCATCTTTCCAGTAAAGAACAAGGCCAGTCTGATAGACTTAAGCTTCTGAAAAATAACCTATCTTCTGCAGCTAAGCCAAGAGGTCACACTCCAGGTTAATGTTGCTCTCAGGCACCAAACTGTCCACTTGCTCATTAGGAATGTCCATTCAAGTTAGAAGCCCTGATGTCCACACCACCCCTCACTTACTGCACCACATAACTCAAAGGCTAAATTATCAACTGAACACTTATTTAGCAGCCTAATCCCCCTTCATTTTTCAAGCTACTCAGACATGTAGGAAATGTCTACACATTTTTATATTTTCATAACCAACTGCAGACAAACTGCTTGTCATGTCATAAAAACATTAAGAGATAAAAATAAAGGATCTCATGATTTCTCCAAAGCTAATAAAGCAAAGGGTGGCTCAATGAAGTAATTATTTCCTACTTACTCGCTGCATAGCAATTTATGAGATGTCTAGGGAAACTTATACAGACACACACACACAGACACACACATTTTTTTTTCCATTTTAGTTACTGATAATTTTTTTTTTCCATTTTAAGTACTGGTTTTACAGATGTTTTATAAGAAAAAAGTCAACCATTTGGGGCAATCTAATATATTACTGCTACCATTTTAAGGTTTGCAGAAGAACAACAATTTAAATTAGACAGATTGACTAATAGATAATTTAATTTAATTTATATATACACATGTATCAAGAGTTCAAAACAATATGACTCAAGAATTCCACTTTCAGAAATATATTCTCATGAAATTATGAGACTTCCACTCAAATGATGAGGTATAAAGATGCTCATCATATTTTATAAGTGTAAAAAAATTAGAAATATCTCAAAATACCCAAGGATAGGGAGAGATTAATATGCTATAGGTACAACTACAAGATAAAAGACCTAGCAACCCTAAAATATATACTTTAAATAATATTTGACTTGGGGAAACGCTGATGGTTGAAGTTAAGTTAAAGTAACAGATACAAAGCACTGATTAAATACAGTCCTGATTTTTAGAAAAAGAAACAAAGATATGTGTTTTTCACTCTGTATGAAGATTCTAGGTAGAAAGTCATTCACTTAAATATTAACAGTTGCAATCTCTGTGGAGTATGTTTACAGGTGATTTATTTATGTTTTTATATATTCCCACTAGTGAGTAGTGAGTGTGTTTTATTCATTTTAATCAAACATATTTCTATACCTCCTTAATCCTTCCCACACTAGGATTCTGACACCTCTATATACCTAGACTTTGGGACACTATATATGGAACTTGTTCAGAAAAGGCCCTTCTGTTTTTGTTTGTCATTAACCACTTCCATATTCAAAGTGGTTCTGGTTTACATCAAATATTAATGATGACCCTATCTTAATGGAATTTGCAGGATTAGGGATATAAAGACTTGAGATGGGGTAAAAACTCTAATATACAACCAGTCTTCTGTATCAGTTCAGTTCAGTTCAGTTGCTCAGTCATGTTTGACTCTGCGACCCCATGAATTACAGCACTCCAGGCCTCCCTGTCCATCACCAACTCCCAGAGTTCACTCAAACTCATGTCCATTGAGTCTTTGATGCCATCCAGCCATCTCATCCTCTGTCGTCCCCTTCTCCTCCTGCCCCCAATCCCTCTAGCATTAGGGTCTTTTCCAATAAGTCAACTCTTCGCATGAGGTGGCCAAAGTATTGGAGTTTCAGCTTTAACATCAGTCCTTCCAATGAGCACCCAGGACTGACCTCCTTTAGAATGGACTGGTTGGATCTCCTTGCAGTCCAAGGGACTCTCAAGAGACTTCTGTCTAAAGATGTGCTAAAGCTCTAGGCCAAGCACAGAGGATTGGTTGGAGAGAGAGGACTCATCTCTATTTATCTATATCTGTCTATTTCATAGCTTTTTATTCACCTTGAACTGTTCTATAAGCTGAATGATATTAGTAAGGACACCCAGTAATCGACACAGTCAAAACCTGCATCGTTTTTACATGCAAGAATGAGAATTTTCAAAGTAGAACAAATAATCTCTTTTGGTGTGTGAAGCACTGGTACTGTGTTTTAGTGTCTTAAGTTTGTGGTAAATTTGTGGCTGTTGTTCAGTAGCTCAGTTGTGTTTGACCCTTTCCAACCCTATGGACTGCAGCATGCTGGGCTTCCCTGTCCTTCACCATCTCCCAGAGCTTGCTCAAACTCATGTCCACTGAGTCGGTGATATCAACCAACCATCTCATCCTCTGTCATTCCCTATCTTCCTGCCTTCAATCCTTCCTAGAATCAGGGTCTTTTCCAATGAGTTGGCTCTTCACATCAGGTGGCCAAAGTATTGGAGTTTCAGTTTCTACATCAGTCCTTCAATGAATATTCAGCCTTGATTTCCTTTAGGATTGACTGGTTTGATTTCCTTGCAGTCCAATGGACTCTCAAGAGTCTTCTCCAACACTACAGTTCAAGGGCATCAGTTCTTTGGCACTCAGCCGTCTTTATGGTCCAACTCTCACATTCATACACAACTAATGGGAAAAACTCACAGCTTTAACTACATGGACCCTTGTAGGCAAAGTAATGACTCTGCTTTTTAATACACTGTCTAGGTTTGTCATTGTATTTCTTCCAAGGAGCAAGCATCTTTTAATTTGATAGCTGCAGTCACCATCTGCAGTGATTTTGGAGCCCAAGTGAATGAAGTCTGTCACTATTTCCATTGTTTTCCCCATCTATTTTCCATGAAGTGATGGGACTGGATGCCATGATCTTTGTCTTTTGAATGTTGAGTTTTAAGCCAGCTTTTTCGCTCTCCTCTTTCACTTTCATCAAGAGGCTCTTTATTTCCTCTTCACTTTCTGCCATTACAGTGGTAACCTCTGCATATCTTAGATTATTGATATTTCTCCCAGCAATCTTGATTCCAGCTTGTACTTCATCTAGCCCAGCATTTCTCATGATGTACTCTGCATATAAGCTAAATAAGCAGGGTAACAATATACAGCCTTTACACACACCTTTCCCAATTTTGAACCAGTTCACTGTTTCATGTCCGGTTCTAACTGCTGCTTCTTGACCTGCATATAGATTTCTCAGGAGGCAGGTAAGGTGGTCTGGTATTCTCATCTCTTTAAGGATTTTCCACAGTTTGTTGTGATCCACACAGTCAAAGGCTTTAGTATATTCAATGAAGCAGAAGTAGATGTTTTCTGGAATTCTCTTGTTTTATCTATGATCCAACAGATGTCAGCAATTTGATCTCTGGTTCCTCTGCCTTTTCTAAATCCAGCTTGTACATCTGTCAAGGCCTATCTTGAAGGATTTTGAGTATTAATTTGCTAGAATGTGAAATGAGTGCAATTGTGCGGTAGTTTGAGCATTCTTTGGCACTGCCTTTCTTTGGGATTGGATTAAAACTGACCTTTTCCAGTCCTGTGGCCACTGCTGAGTTTTCCAAATTTGCTGGCATATTAAGTGCAGCACTTTCACAGCATCATCTTTTAGGATTTGAAATAACTCAGCTGGAATCCCATCACCTCCACTAGCTTTGTTTGTGGTGATGTTTCCTGAGGCCTACTTGACTTCACACTCCAGGATGTCCGGCTCTAGGTGAGGGATCACACCACTGTGGTTATATGGGTCATGCAGATCTTTTTTGTATAGTTGTTCCATGTATTCTTGCCATGTCTTCTTAATATCTTCTGCTTCTGTTAGGTCCATACCATTTCTGTCCTTTATTGTGTCCATCTTTGCATGAAATGTTCCCTTGGTATCTCTAATTTTCTTGAAGAGATCTTTAGTCTTTCCCATTCAATTGTTTTCCTCTATTTATTTGCATTGTTCACTGAGAAAGGCTTTCTTATCTCTCCTTGCTGTTTTTCAGAATTCTGCATTCAGGTATGTTTAGCTTTCCTTTTCTCCTTTGTCTTTTGCTTCTCTTCTTTACTTGGCTATTTGGAAGGGCTCCTTATAACAACCAAAAGACAACCATTTTGCCTTTTTGCATTTTTCCCCCTTGGTGATGGTTTTGATTACCACCTCCTGTACAATGTTATGAACCTCTGTCCATAGTTCTTCAGGCACTCTGTCTAATCTCTTGAATCTAATCCCTTGAATCTATATGTCACTTCTACTGCATAATTATAACTTCCACTGTATAATTGTGAGAGATTTGATTTAGATCATACCTGAATCATCTAATGGTTTTCCCTACTTTCTTCAATTTAAGTCTGAATTTTGCAATAAGCAGCTCATGATATGAGCCCTATTAGGCTCCTGGTTTGTTTTTGCTGACTGTAATAGAGCTTCTCCATCTTTGGCTGCAAAGAATATAATCAATCTGATTTTGGTATTGACTATCTGGTGATGTCCTTGTGTAGAGTCATCTCTTGTATTGTCAGAAGAGCATGTTTGTTATGACCAGTGCATGCTCTTGGCAAAACTCTGTTAGCCTTTGCCCTGCTTCATTTTGTACTCCAAGGCCAAATTTGCCTGTTACTCCAGGTGTTTCTTAACTTCCTAATTTTGCATTCCAGTCCCCTATGATGAAATGGACATCTTTTTTTGATCTTAGTTCTAGAAGATCTTGTAGGTCTTCATAGAACCATTCAATTTCAGCTTCTTCAGTATTAGTGGTTGGGGTATAGACTTGGATTACTGTGATATTGAATGGTTTGCCTTGGAAACGAACCCAGATCATCCTGTTGTTTTTGAGATTGCACCCAAGTGCTGCATTTCAGACTCTTTTGTTGACTATGAGGGCAAGTCCATTTCTTCTAAGCCTTCTAAGTCATTCTTGCCTAAAGTGAAAGTGAAGTCGCTCAGTCGTGTCCGACCCTCAGTGACCCCATGGACTGCAGCCTTCCAGGCTCCTCCATCCATGGGATTTTCCAGGCAAGAGTACTGGAGTGGGATGCCATTGCCTTCTCCATGCCTAAAGTAGTAGGCATATTGGTCATCTGAATTAAACTTGCCCATTCCCATCCATTTTAGTTCACTGATTCTTAAAACACCAATGTTCACTCTTGCCATCTCCTGTTTGACCACTGCCAATTTATGTTGATTCATGGACCTAACATTTCAGGTTCCTACACAATACTGTTCTTTACAGTATCACACTTAACTTTCACCATCAGACACACACTGTTGTAAATAATCAGATACGTTGTACACAGTCTCCATTTCCATAGAAATTAGAAAAATAATTATGATCCTGTATACTGATACATGGTTTTATTTTCATTATGCTTTATCCAGGAATCTAGAATCCTAGGTTTATCTAGAAATATATACTTCGTTCTGTTTTCTAGCCAAAGTTAAATTTAATAGATTATAGATTATTATTAATTATTCTGACTAAAATCAGTTATCTGCAGAAAAATATATTGAAAAGTCTATTGGAATTTATTTGTTTGTTTCACCTTTCTCCACTCCTTTCAGGAGGTACTCTATGCAACTGATCATTTGGCTAGATCTTCAGAAAAGTTCTTCTTAAAGTAAACCAATCCAAGGGAATTTATTTTGGATTTTTTTATTGCCAACTTGCAGCACTAGTGGTAAAGAACCCACCTGCTAATGCAGGAGACTCAAGAGACACGGGTTAAATCCCTGGATTGGGCAGATCCCCTGCAGTAGGAAATGGCAACTCACTCCAGAATCCTTGCCTGGAAAATTCCATGGACAGAGGAACCTGGCAGTTGGGGTCACAAAAATTCAAACACAACCAAGCGACTGAGCACTGATAGACCAATACCCCTCTGGCCATGCAATATGATAGTAGTTTTCCAAAATTTTAAACAAATAATTTCTTTTATGATTTGTCACGTAGTCTTTGGAGAAGTTATGTAAAAAATATTTTTATACATAAACAGTGTATGAAGTGAAGTGAATTAAAAGTTGCTCAGTCGTGTCTGATTCTTTGTGACCCCACAGGCTATAGAGTCCATGGAGTTCTCCAGGCCAGTATACTGGAGTGGGAAGCCTTTCCCTTCTCCAGGGGATCTTCCCAACCCAGGGATCAAACCCAGGTCTCCTGCACTGCAGGCGGATTCTTGACCAGCTGAGCCCACAAGAGGAGCATTTTAAACAATGTAAAAAAATAAGTAAAGCTGTATTGTTTTACCTTACTTCTCAAGTCTTTCTCTTTCTTCACTCTCTCACCCAACCCAGTGCCCCAGCAGCTCTATAATGAGCTCAGAGATTCAAGTTGGTGGAGAAATAAATTATGGTTTTCCTTCTAGGAGACTTATTTTACTAGCTTCCTAAATTATTTCTAAAGCATACTGATCTTGCTGAAACTCCCAACTGAAAATATTCCTATCTCTGTTCCTTTTTGAATTAGAACGTATTATCCAGCTCCTCTCAAAGTCTGCCTGAGAGAAGAGACCTGAGAAACACTGTCAAGGATTTACAGTCAAACTTTAAACCAAACTTTGGATCATCTCAGACCATGTGATGCTCACATATGTAGACAAAATTAGTTTAGCCTTTCATAATAGTGCCTTCATTGAAATGACACTTAAAAACAACTTCTAAACTTTTTTCCTAAGGTTGCTTTAAAAAGCCCAGTTGCTTCAAAAAATATTATTGAGGGAATTGCCTGTTAAATCAGTGCTCATTATTTATGCTCTTTATTTATGTGATAAATCTCTTCTAAAAGTCACTACTAGGAAAAACTCCCCTGAGGAACCTATTTACTTTCTGGTTTGGGATAATGACAGTTGAAACAACTGATCATATCTCCTTTGTCATCTTGGCTGCAAAGAACCTCAAAGCTCAGTGTGAACTTCAGGGGTAACATACAGTGTTAGATCTCAGGTCCCATGCTTGGGCTCTGCTGTGCCATTGTGTCAATTTTCTACTTTTATTTACATTTTATTTCTTCCATTATTGGTGTTTTAATCGTGCTGCTATTGCTAAGTCGCTTCAGTCGTATCTGACTCTGTGCGACCCCACAGACGGCAGCCCACCAGGCTCCCCTGTCCCTGAGATTCTCCAGGCAAGAACACTGGAGTGGGTTGCCATTTCCTTCTCCAATGCATGAAAGTGAAAAGTGAAAGTGAAGTCGCTCAGTCGTGTCCGACTCTTAGCGACCCCATGGACTGCAGCCTACCAGGCTCCTCCGTCCATGGGATTTTCCAGGCAAAGAGTACTGGAGTGGGGTGCCATCGCCTTCTCTGTCTTCAGCTCTAGTCTTGTGTAATTTTTGAAAATAACTAAGTATGGTTACTATAGGGCTTCCCAGGTGGTGCAGTGGAAAGAATCTGCTGGTCAATGCAGAAATTTAAGAGATTTGGGTTTGATCCCTAAATTGGGAAGATACCATGGAGGAAGAAATGGCAACCCACTTTAGTATTCTTGCTTGGAAAATTCCGTGGACAGTCCATGGGTCACAAACAATCCGACACAACTGAGCAACTGACCATGCATGCACACACACGTGGTTACTGTTGCCGTTCAATTGCTTAGTCGTGTCTGACTCTTGCAACCCCTTGGACTGCAACACACCAGGTTTCCCTGTCCTTTGCTGTCTCTCAGTTTGCTCAAATCCATGTCCACTGAGTCAGTTATACTATCTAACCATCTCATCCTCTGCTGCCTTCTTCTCCTTTTGCCTTCAACCTTTCCCAGCATCAGGGACTTTTCCAATGAGTCAGCTCTTTGCATCAGTGGCCAAAGTATTGCAGCTTTAACTTTAGCATCATTCCTTCCAAGGAACACTCAGGGTTTATTTCCTTTAGGATTAATTGGTTTGATCCCCTTGCTGTCCAAGGGACTCTCAAGAGTCTTTTCCAGCACAATTCAAAAGTATCAATTCTTCAGTGCTCAGCATTCTTTATGGTCCAATTCTCACACCCATGTCTGGGACAGTGTGTCAATCACTCAGTCATGTCTAATTCTGCAACCCCATGGACTGTAGCCCAACAGACTCTTGTTCACGGGATTTTCCAGGCAAGAATACTAGAGTGGGTTGCCATTTCCTTCTCTAGGGGATCTTCCCAACCCAGGGATTGAGCCCAGGTCTTCTGCATTGCAGGCAGATTCTTTACCATCTGAGCCACCAGGGAAACCCCATTCATACATGACTACTGAAAAAACCATAACATTGACTATGCGGACCTTTGTCAGCAAAGTGATGTCTCTGTTTTTTAATATGCTGTCTAGTTTTGTAGCAGATGATAAAATATTAATATTGCTACAACTCAGATGATATTTTTATTCAAGGGTAGGGGTGACAATAAAAGGCAATAAAATGGGGGAAGGCCATTCTCAAGAGATAAAATTCTTTCTGAAAATATTTTCTGCAACCAGGGAAAATACACCAACACCCAAAGGAATATGGGAAACTTTACACTACATTTAAGCACAAGCACATTTTCCACTTCTTAATTTAAAAAAGGAAAGGACAGCATTAAAATGTGCATACAAATAAACAAGCCACTTATTTACTCCTACTAATTAACATCTCTTGAGATCTCCAGGGTCTCTTAACTTCTCTAGGGCCTCTCTCAAAGGATGTTCTCATGGCAGGAGAACCAACGATTCAAAACTTGCTGAGTCCAGAGGGAGAAATGTCAGAGAAGAAAAGACACCCGAAAAACAAACATGTTAATTAAAAACACGAGATAACCACCAGCATCTTCCACCTCTACCCACTACCCCTGGGAGGCCAGGGAAAATAGTCTTCCTGCTTAAAACATTTAAAGGGCCAAATTATCAATAGTATGAATTCTCTAGAAACAGTTAACATTTGCTCCACACAATAATTACCTCCAAGAAAGGCAGTTCCTAAAATGAGAATTAAAGAGCAGGAATAGAAATTACTAGTTGCTCAGATTTTAAAACATACAATGCTAAATGAGTGTCATCCCCCACCCCCAAAAGGAGGGTCTGGAAATTTACTTGGCTACTTCCAGTAGAAGAGAAGGAATAAACTAAGATAGGTGGGAGGCATCCAAGAGGAAATGGCCAACGTATGGAGAAGACCAGTCAGGAACAGAGGAGGAGGGGAAGGGAGATTGGGTGAGACAGAGATTCAGTTATTCACCAAACCATGGTCTTACCAGAAACTTGGCTCTTGCTGGTTGAGAAGTGAAAGTTCAGAACACATTGTCCCAAAATATACTGCTAAGTCACTTCAGTTGTGTCCGACTCTGTGCGACCCCATAGACAGAAGCTCACCAGGCTCCCCCGTCCCTGGGATTCTCCAGGCAAGAATACTGGAGTGGGTTGCCATTTCCTTCTCCAATGCATGAAAGTGAAAAGTAAAAGTGAAGTCGCTCAGTCGTGTCCAACTCTTAGCGACCCCATGGACTGGAGCCTACCAGGATCCTCCATCCATGGGATTTTCCAGGCAAAAGTACTGGGGTGGGGTGCCATTGCCTTCCCCGCCCAAAATATAGCATCTTGGCATATTGAGTATTTTAAACTGAAGAAGTGTGAGAAAACAGTAGAAGCAGAAGGTTCTCTGACCTTAGCCTCCCATCTTCCCTTCTTCCCTAAAGCAAGTCTTCAGACCCTCCTGTGAGAGTATCCTCCCTATGTCTGGAGAGAAAAGGAACATCCAAGATAGCAACATGCTAAGTTGGAGAGACCTTGAGAAGAACCTGAAGGAACCAACCTAAGTTTCGACATTTTTTTCACACTTATCTCCTCTTCTGTCTTATACCGTTCCACAGCTATCCAACTCTTCATCAAACTTAGCATAAAAACACCTGGGTTTACCATTTTGGAGGTTCTTTATTTCCCTATGAAGGCTCCTATATCATGGAAAACTGATATTAAATAAATGCGTACACTTTAGTCTTATTAACCATTGTTCATCTTATCTTCACACCCAGTCAAGGAATCTAAGAGAATCAAAGGACACCTTTTCCAAAAATATGGAGAAGGAGGAAAGAATAGGAAAGGAAAGGTAAAAATGAATGAGTACAGGAAAAAAAATGAAGGTAGAAATAAAATTAAAGTTGAACAAATTAAATCAAAGAAAAACATGTCTATGGGCGAATTCTGGATTTCTCATTAATTTCCCCTATAACTGGTGTTATGACCAACCTAGATAGCATATTCAAAAGCAGAGACATCACTTTGCCAACAAAGGTTCACCTAGTCAAGGCTATGGTCTTTCCTGTGGTCATGTATGGATGTCAGAGCTGGACTGTGAAGAAGGCTGAGCGCCGAAGAATTGATGCTTTTGAACTGTGGTATTGGAGAAGACTCTTGAGAGTCCCTTGGACTGCAAGGAGATCCAACCAGTCCATTCTGAAGGAGATCAGCCCTGGGATTTCTTTGGAAGGAATGATGCTAAAGCTGAAACTCCAGTATTTTGGCCACCTCATGCGAAGAGTTGACTCATTGGAGAAGACTCTGATGCTGGGAGGGATTGGGGGCAGGAGGAGAAGGGGACGACAGAGGATGAGATGGCTGGATGGCATCACTGACTCGATGGATGTGAGTCTGAGTGACCTCCGGGAGTTGGTGATGGACAGGGAGGCCTGGCATGCTGCGATTCATGGGGTTGCAAAGAGTCGGACACGACTCAGCGACTGATCTGATCTGATATTTTACATATCAAAGAAGCAGTGTTACAAGTTTACTATAATGTTAAAGCATGGTCTTGGGAGGCAGGCAACGCTGGATTCAGGTCCAGCTTCTCTCATTATGTGACCCTGACAAGTTACTTAGCTGCACTAATCTGTAAAATGCTGATAATAAGAATAACCAATGACTACTATTTTCTAGAAGTCTATTTTCATATGTGTGTGTGTCTGTATAAAAATATACAATAGATATCTACAATGTGTGTAAAATAGTTTTTCACCTAGCATTATATCCGGAGAAGGCAATGGCATCCCACTCCAGTACTCTTGCCTGGAAAAGCCCACGGACAGAGGAGCCTGGTAGGCTGCAGTCCATGGGGTCGCTAAGAGTCGGGCACGACTGAGCAACTTCCCTTTCACTTTTCACTTTCATGCATTGTAGAAGGAAATGGCAACCCACTCCAGTATTCATGCCTGGAGAATCCCATGGACAGAGGAGCCTAGTGGGCTGCTGTCTATGGGGTCGCACAGTGTCAGACACGACTGAAGCAATTTAGCAGCATTATATCAAGCAGTCTTCATATTGCTAAGACCTCATAAACACAACTTTCAGTGCCTCCCAAATTCTGTCAAGTGGATGCATCATGTCCTATAGGCTTCTTTCAGCTTCTCCTTTCTATTAATATGAACAAAGTAGTTAGACTATCTTCATGCTGACACAGTTTCCCCATAGTTTGGGTTACTCATTTAGAGAAGAACTTGTTGTTCAGTCACTCAGTCGTGTCCAACTCTCTGCAACCCCACAGACTGCGGCACACCAGGCTTCCCTGTCCTTCACCATCTCCCGGCGCTTGCTCAAACTCATGCCCACTGACTGGGTGATATCATCCAACCATCTCATCCTCTGTCGTCCCCTTCTCATCCTGTCTTCAATCTTTCCCAGCATCAGGGTCTTTTCCAAAGAGTCAGCTCTTCGCATCAGGTGGCCCAAATATTGGAGTTTCAGCTTCAGCATCAGTCCTTCCAATGAATATTCAGAGTTGATTTCCTTTAGGATTGACTTGTTTGATCACTTCGCAATCCAGGGGACTCGCAAGAGTCTTCTCCAACACCACAGTTCAAAAGCATCAATTCTTCACCACTCAGCCTTCTTTATGGTCCAACTCTCATATCCCTACATGACTACTGGAAAAACCATAGCTTTGACTAGACAGACCTTTGTCAGCAAAGTAATGTCTCTGCTTTTTAATATGCTGTCTAGGTTTGTCATAGCTTTTCTTCCAAGGAGCAAGCATCTTCTAATTTCATGACTGCAGTCACCACCTGCAGTGATTTTGGAGCCCAAGAAAATAAAGTCTCTCACTGTTTCCGTTGTTTCCCCATCCATCTGCCATGAAGTGATGGACCGTCAAGATGAAAAGAGATTCTCTGTAAAGAGCACTAATTCAACAAAGGGTATAAACATTGTTCTTTAACAAGAAAAAGAAGTAGAAACCTGGTTCTGCCCTAACTAGAGGGTCTGATTACACAAATATTACCAATTATGATTTGTAACCAGCTTCAACTTATGTCATTTGTTATCCTTACAGAGGCTCCTATGTTTCTCAAAACTCTTGAGTGAATTCCAGATTCCAGATCAATAGTTAATTCATGAACTTTCCCAGCATTCTCACCCTAGCTTCACAGATAAACACACTTGTACATACACATTACAGGTTGAGTTTCTCTAGAGAGCCATTTACAGCTTCTATCTGCAAAATCACAAGGCTACCCAATCAATATAAAGGAAAAACTGCAGTTCAGTGTATTCTGCCAAAATTCAACTGAGATGTTTGTCCATGGTAGCTTGTATATTATTTAATTGAGAAATTTACGGCAACTTTTTCCACTGTGGTTTGTGATAAATGCAATTAATCAGCACATATATACAGATCGATCATCTAAATACTTTGGATTGTCTGGAAACTCGAATTGAAGTGCAAAGAAAAATAAAAACTATAATCAGTGTAATTGGTAATGCTGGAGGGAAATCAGACTTGGATGTTTAAGTATGTGGGTGTGAAACATGACCTTCCATCTTTTCTTTGTGGTCCCTGCTGGATTAACTTTAAGTCAAAAGTTCACTTGGTATTTTTAAGGAAGCTGTCACTTCTCATATTAACAACTGCTCCCTCATATTACTAGTAGTAAAATGCAAGGATTACATCTACCTCCTGTCACATATATAAATCTCATACTAACAGCTTCTCAGACAAATAACATTGGGAGTGTGTTACTCTGGGCTTAACCACAAACCTTTGAAAGTTCATGACATGTAAGAGTGAAATCAAAAAAGGAATATAAAATCAATTTCTGAATTTATAAAACTGTATGCCCATCTGGATTTTGCCTAAGATTATCTACTTTAAAGCACTTCAAGTTACTCAGTGAGATGGAGAGGTGTAATTCCATTTAACAGATGAAAGAAGGATAAAATATAAAACGTGATTTAACATGCATTTGAGTCTTATTAAACCATATATGAAAGCATTTTGAAAGAAGAAAATATGAGAATACAATATATAACTCCTTTTGCAATATCATGAATGGAGTACTTAAGTCAGAGTCATACATACTGACACAAAAATCTCCTGTTCTGGAAAGAGCATGGTATAGTGGAAGATGTCCAGGATTTGAAATAGAGAGTTTCTGTGTGGACTCTATAATTTATCTGTAGACTTGGTCAAGCTCACAGTTATCTAAATCTTTGAAAATCCCTTGTCTGTAAAACAGGATTATATCTCTCTATCTCACTGAATTTTGTGATAATAAATAACATTTGTGAAAGCATTTGGTCAATTATAAGGCAATACATTTATTTATTCTAATTATGAACCTTGTTTCTTTGATTTTCTCCTAATGTCAATAGCATTTCCACTTTAGAAATCAATTTTTACTATATCTTGTCATTGTCCAGCTCAGTGTGGATGGTTTACAAACATAACACAATTTTTTTTTGTCCTCAACTCCTGTTTTATTACACAGAGATTAATAAACACTAGTTTCAGCCCATAGTGGATGCTTTCTAAGGATCTATAGGTTGAACTGTGAATTCTTTCTATGGATTTGTTTTCCTTAAACATTTCAAAAGCACCAGGCACAGAGAGATAGGATAAAAACTCCGCCTTCAAGACATTTTCCCATCTGATGGAGGAGATACCTAAATGAAAGTACATTTACCCCAAAATCTGATAATGAACAGGTATGCAAGCAAGTACTACAGGTGCGTGGAGAACAAAGCACTTGAACTTTACCTAGATGTCTCAGAGGCTGCACAAAGAAAACCCTTAAAGAATGAGTCCCTAATGTTCCCATTCATAAAGGCCTTGTCACACTATTTCAGAATATTTAATGATTTAAATATTTAATATTTAAATAGAAATAATTAGGGGAATGTGAACCGTGAACTTCCTGATGTTCAAGCTGGTTTTAGAAAAGGCAGAGGAACCAGAGATCAAATTGCCAACATCCACTGGATCATGGAAAAAGCAAGAGAATTCCAGAAAAACATCTATTTCTGCTTTATTGACTATGCCAAAGCCTTTGACTGTGTGGATCACAATAAACTATGGAAAATTCTGAAAGAGATGGGAATACCAGACCACCTGATCTGCCTCTTAAGAAATCTGTATGCAGGTCAGGAAGCAACAGTTAGAACTGGTCATGGAACAACAGACTGGTTCCAAATAGGAAAAGGAGTACGTCAAGGCTGCATATTGTCACCATGTTTATTTAACTTATATGCAGAGTACATCATGAGAAATGCTGGACTGGAAGAAACACAAGTTGGAATCAAGATTGCCGGGAGAAATATCAATAACCTCAGATATGCAGATGACACCACTCTTATGGCAGAAAGTGAAGAGGGGCTAAAAAGCCTCTTGATGAAAGTGAAAGTGGAGAGTGAAAAGGTTGGCTTAAAGCTCAACATTCAGAAAACGAAGATCATGGCATCTGGTCCCATCACTGCATGGGAAATAGATGGGGAAACAGTGGAAACAGTGTCAGACTTTGTCTTTCTGGGCTCCAAAATCACTGCAGATGGTGACTGCAGCCATGAAATTAAAAGACGCTTGCTCCTTGGAAGGAAAGTTATGACCAACCTAGATAGCATATTCAAAAGCAGAGACATCACTTTGCCAACAAAGGTTCGCCTAGTCAAGGCTATGGTCTTTCCTGTGGTCATGTATGGATGTGAGAGCTGGACTGTGAAGAAGGCTGAGCGCCGAAGAATTGATGCTTTTGAACTGTGATGTTGGAGAAGACTCTTGAGAGTCCCTTGGACTGCAAGAAGATCCAACCAGTCCATTCTGAAGGAGATCAATCCTGGAATTTCTTTAGAAGGAATGATGCTAAAGCTGAAGCTCCAGTATTTTGGCCACCTCATGCGAAGAGTTGACTCATTGGAGAAGACTCTGATGCTGGGAGGGATTGAGGGCAGGAGGAGAAGGGGACGACAGAGGATGAGATGGCTGGATGGCATCACTGACTCGATGGATGCGAGTTTGAGTGACCTCCGGGAGCTGGTGATGGACAGGGAGGCCTGGCGTGCTGCGGTTCATGGGGTCGCAAAGAGTCGGACACGACTGAGCGACTGATCTGATCTGATCTGATCTGAATTAGGGGAATTTAAACAATCACTACTCCAGAAATGCTAAAGGTCTTTATGCTTAAGTCTCCTAAAAACACACATTGCCACCTGCCCTGGGACTATCAGGAAAGACACAGCTGGCATTTGTATAAAGTTAAACACTCCTCTGGGCATCCCTGGTGGCTCGGTGATGACTTCTCCCACAGTGCAGGGGACATGGGTTTGATCCCTGGGTCAGGAAGATCCCCTGGAGGAGGAAATGGCAACCCACTCCAGTATTCTTGCCTGGAGAATCCCATGGACAGAGGAGCCTGGTGGGCTACAGTTCATGGGGTCACAAAGAGCCCAACACAAGTTAGCGACTAAACAGCAATATCAAACACTCCTCCACCAAAGGAGGCAAAGTAACATCTGTAGCTTGGCCTTTCAGACTAAACACAGCCACTTTTTTCTCCCTTTCTCTCTCTTCACAGGGTTTAAATTTGAACCTCAGATTTTTCAACACCACCTTTTCTCACACAATCAAACCTCACACCTATATCCCTCCCTCATTTCATTTCTTTTCAAAGGCAGAGGGATAAAATACAGAGTGATATGTTATTTGGTGATAAACAATTATGCACAGAGAGACAAGTGAGGGCAAAGTACACGCAGAGCCTAATGAGCCATTCTAAACCAAGCCCGTGTGCTCACCACCCAGCTCACTGATATCACCCCAGAACCACCCCTCTCATTCCATTTCATAAGCCCTTCCCCTCTCTCTAGAGTAACAGTTTTCCTGACTTTATGCTAATTACTTCCTTGTATATCTTTCTAGTTTTATCGGCTTATTATATATCCCTATACCCTGTAGTTCGGTTTCGTTTTTGAGCTTTCTGTAATTATACATCAGGAGAAAAATGAACAGATCAGAACAGGCAAGATATTGAGATGCTTCTGCAATGCTATAAAGTGACACTTTCATCTCACCCCACAATGTTCTCCCAGCAGACCGCTGTCAGAACTCACTCTCTGGGGAACAGCATAGAAACAACTTGGAGAGTTTTAAAACACTAAAAGAGGATGGTTTTAGGAGAAAAAGAAAAGACTAGACAGAACCAGTCTTAACTTCTAACCTTCAGGTTGTACAGCCTTGGGAAATCTATGTTACCATATGAAGCTGAGCTTTGTCATCCGAAAAACAAGAGATCTATTTGGAAGGTAAAGTTCATGGGTTTGGATATGGGGTGCAAGACAGGAGTCAAAAACTAATGTCTAAATATTTTGAAAGACAAATAATTTAATGAAATATGAGTTATTCAAGGTTCTAAAAATTAAATTGTAGGTGCCAACTTCTGAAGACTCAAGGATGACTATTGGCCAAGACCTAAGGCAAAACACAGCAATCACTGCAAAGAAATAACCCTATGACCACAGTCTAAAAGCATAAAAGATACTGTAAAATGGAGCATGTATTCATTAGAATTTGGTGACCCCACATCCCTAGGAGAGGATGTAAGAAGATACTCCTGCTCAAGTGAAAACCAAGATCAAGGGCGACAGAAGAAGCGATACAAGGCATCGAGGAGTGAAGGGACAACTGGAAGGAGGAATACTCCCAGTCAAAGAAATGGAAGCCCAGAGTTCCCTGAGGCTACTGGACACAAAGTCCCTTGGTAGTAAGGGCAGGAAGAGCAGTAAAGACATGCAAAATGTCCTTAGCCTAGGAAAGGTGACCACTGATTGAATTATGGAAGCAAAGGGGGTCTTGAACTGCTTTTAAGAGAACCTTAGGGAAGCTGGTATTCCCCCCAACCCCCAAATCTCATATACCAGCATATAATATTCCAGAGGGGAGGAAAGTAAAATCAGATCTAATCAAATCATCAAAAGTCCCCATAAAATGTTTGTGTATGTATATACACATATATCAGAGAAGGCAATGGCACCCCACTCCAGTACTCTTGCCTGGAAAATCCCACGGATGGAGGAGCCTGGTAGGCTGTAGTCCATGGGGTCACTAAGAGTTGGACATGACTGAGCGTCTTCACTTTGACTTTTCACTTTCATGCATTGGAGAAGGAAATGGCAACCCACTCCAGTGTTCTTGCCTGGAGAATCCCAGGGACAGGGAAGCCTGGTGGGCTGCCGTTTATGGGGTCACACACAGTCGGACACGACTGAAGTGACTTAGCATAGCATAGCATAGCATACGCATATATATATATATTTCGTTTTTCACTCTGAATAGAGTTATAATCACATCAAAGTAATTTCTCCCTGTCTCTGCATTTTAGTTTCTTTGTCCCTATGGGAATGATATAGTGGAGACAAACAGTAAATGTGAATGAATGAGTGAATGAAATGTTACACGACACACTTCACAATTCACCTCAACAAAAGTGCACATCACTTAATAATGATGGATGGAAAAGATTCCATTCCTTCCTTCTCCAAATGAAAGAAGCCCGCGCTTGCGCATGGGGACATGCACACACACACAGGCACATACACACACACACACACACACACACACACACACACAGTGTTGCAGTGTCCAGGGACCTAAAATATACTAATTTTCAAATTGTGATTATCCAGTTCCCATAGAAACCATAAATCAGTCTTCTGAAGGACACACAGGAAGGCTTCTGGCTGGAAACAACCTTCTTTGACCTCTGAATAAAATGAAACCAGAACCAAATCATAGCAACCCAAGATGGCATGGTTTTAAAGGTCTCACGTTTCTTCCCTCTTCAGTGTTAATGCTAAAGCAGGCAGACGTCTATCCGCACGCCAAAGAGATCTCTGAATTCCAAGGAGCGCGCATCGCGGAGCAGTGCCGCCTGGCTCGCCGCCAGGGAGCCTCCCCGCGGCTCGGTGATTGCCTATCGACCCGCCTGCGCCCGCCTCCTGTCAGCACCCGGTGGTTCCCGGGTGAACTTGGACCAGACTTGCCCATGCTGCTCTGGGCAATCCTTTTTCCTAACAAACGCAGCGTAGTGCATTTTCACAGTCTCCTTCATCTCTTTCAGAATTTAAACGCACATCAACAGAGCTCTATTTCCACACACTTCATTGCAAATAATTGCTAGAAAACCTTCACACAAAATTCCAGTGTCTCTGGATTTACTCAGGAACAACTCTACTAAGGAATATGAGTATCTCCTGCTATGTTACCCCCCAAACAGACTATTGAAAATTTTAGCTAGTAGTCACCAACTGGCAATAAAAATGAAACAGACAAAACCAGGTCTAAAGTTGCTAGAGCAGCATCTAGGACTTGCCTGTCCGGCTTGCTTCTGCCAGCTGCAAACACCACTTAGGAGTTCTTTATTGTTAAGCTTAAAATGTCCTCCAGTTCACTAGGTTTAAAAGAGTATTCATCAAAGGAACGTTGAAATTCAATCTAATTCTTTTAAAACAGTCCCTTCTAAAATTCCTTGACACAAATTGAGTTCATTCCATGCTATACCCTTTTGCATCTCTTCATTGATTTCCCAGATTCTGTCGGTTCTTTAAAATTTATCCCTTTGAAAATGCAGTTCATTTCCACTGCAACACCATGATCCTTCTCAAATGAGCCTCCCTCCAGTAATTTCCAAGGAATTGTTCATCCCAGCACCTCCTGTTCTTTAGCAAACTGATTTCTTCTTCCAGTCCACTCCTTTCTCCACTTACATATCCAGCCCAGTAGTCTCATCAACAGGTAACTTCCCAACAGACCACCCTAATTCTGGTTTCCCTCTTGCCTTCCCTGTGCTCTAGTCCATCCTACACATGGTCCTCTGGGGCCTTTCCCACAAATCTTGTTTTATCTCTGAAAGTGAAAGTGTTAGTGTCTCAGTTGTGTCCATCTCTTGGCAAACCCATGGACTGTAGCCCAACAGACTCCTCTGTCCATGGAATTTTCCAGGCAAGAATATTGAAGTGGGTTGTCATGCCCTCCTCCAGGGCATGACATTGCAAGCAGACCCAGGTCTCCCACATTGCAAGCAGATTCTTTACCATCTGAGCCACTAGGGTATCTCAGTACTTTCTGAGAACAGCAGCCTCCTGGAGCATCCTTCTCCCATTTACACTTTTAGAGAGCAGGAGATACAAGATCAGTGTCACTGTTGCCCAATATCACTTAACTTGTTGGAGAGAGCATATTCTAGCCTAAGCAAGCTTCTTGTGCATTTTAGGAAGTACCAGCCTCTTTCATAAATCCACCATCTCCACGCGTGCTGGTTCCTCTACTTAGAAAGCTCTCCCCTTGTTCCCTTCACCTGGCTAATCCCAACCTATCTTCCAGCTGAGTCTTGCCAGCCCTTCCTCGGGAAGATGCCCTAACCTCTCTGCACAGAACTATGGGCCTCTGCTCTCCCTGCAGGAGCCTGATCACTTGTTTCATTGCTGGTCTCCTTCACTGGAATACAAGCTTTTGTGGGGCTGGCACTCCAGCTTTCCTGACCCCATTGTAATTCTAGCCCATAGAATATCATCTGACACACAGGAGGTGCTCGATACAGTTTTGAATGAATGAATGAACCTAATACCTTTTCTGTTATCTAGATGCATGTTCTTTCCAATACCCTGCTGTGCCTTTGAAAAAGGAAATATTCCAATGAACGGTATAGTCAGCATGACTGCTGAGTAGCCAAGCTTGGAGAGGGGATTTCCCCCATCTCAGGAGGTTCCCTGCCTGGTAGTCTGACCTGCTGAAGAAACTACTGAGATGATTTTATATACTTCAAGCCAACACCATGCCTTACCATTCACCCAGTGATTCCAGCACCCCTAACCCAGACAAATACTCTCAGGAGAGGGCCTCAGCCATGAAGAAGCAGAGTCCCTCTCAATGCCATACTTCATCGTCAGCCCGAACACAAGGATGTTAGAGTTCTGGCCTCTCCCCTCATCCACAGCTTCAGATCATACTTCCTTGAGAGAATACTCAGCTTATGGCTCATGCCAGACACAGAAAATACTGAGGGAAATCTGATGAATTAATGAGGGGTTACTTTAATCCAACACTCCATCCTCTCCCCTGTCCTAGTTCTTTCTTAACAAATATAAAATGCTTCAGATTCACCCATGCTTCCCTGATGGTTCAAATGGTAAAGAATCTGCCTGCAATGCAGAAGACCTGGTTCGATCCCTGGGTTGGGAAGATCCCCTGCAGAAGGGAATGGCTATCCAATCATGTATTCTTGCCTGGAGAATTCCATGGACAGAAGAGCCTGTTGGGCTACAGTCTATTGGGTTGCAAAGAGTTGGACATTACTGAGCAACTAACATCTTCACCCATACTTTAAAACACCACAAATATTTACTCAACTCTCCATCTCCCCCCTGACCACCATCCTAACTCTTTGGCTTAAATCAAGCCCCGTGGAAAAATGGTCTCCACTTGCTCACTCCACTCTCACCCTCTGTTCATTCCTCAGACCAGGATCAGGAACTGGGCCCTAACCCACCAAAGCCACCAGTAAACTCTTGGAACAAAACACAAAGGACACTTCCTAGCTCTTATGTGGCTTGTCTTTCTTGTAACAATACAACTCATCTTCCTTTTGCATGCATGCTAAGTCGCTTCAGTCATGTCCATGTTCAGTTTGTGACCCTATGGGCTGTAGCCCTCCAGGCTCCTCTGTCCATGGGATCCTCCAGGCAAGAGCACTGGAGTGGGTTGCCATGCTCTCCTCCAAGGAATCTTCCCAACCCAGATGTCAAACCACATCTCTTATGTCTCCTGCATTTGTAGGCAGTTCTTTACCACCAGTGCCACCTGGAAGCTCATCTTCCTTCTCACTTCATCTTCTTTCTGGCCCACCTTAATTTTTATGAGTTCCCCAACCATGGATGTCCTTCTCTACCCTTTACAATACCCATTCTGTCTTCTTCACTCATTCGTTTTTTTGTGTGTGTGTGTGTGTGTGTTTTTTTTTACCAAATTTCTCTTAATCATTATAGAGTAAAGCTACATCTATCATTTTTTTAAACTACAAGCCTGTCCTACTACATGTATTTTAATATATAAACTCACTTTATGATTCACAACTACCCATAACCGAAATATGTGTCATCTCCACATTATGGATGAGGAAACTAAAGGATATAGATTAGGTAACTTTCCCTGGTAACTGGTAGAACTAGGATTTGGACCCAGTCAGCAGAGAATACACCCTTATCCTCTGCTGATTCTTTCAATGGTGGTGGTCCTCAACGACCCCTCTGAATCCACAGATACTTCCTGAGTGATTCTACTCTGCTCCCTGGTTTCATGCTGGTATTCCCAGTGTTCTAGTCCACACCTCCCTCTCATCTCAAGACGGTACACATCCAGCTGCCAGCTGAGCACATTCCAAACAAACTCATCACCTTCAACCTGTCCTGTCAATCTGCTTCATCATGCACACCGTTCCCTTGCAGAATGTACCCAATCACTTAGCCTGGAGATGATGATGTTATCCTATTTCCCACCTACTCCCTTGCCTCCCACATCCAACAATCAGCAAGTTCATCAATGCAACTACTTTTTCACCTTAGTTCAGATTCTGATCATTACTTACCACCACGGAGAGCTTCTTCATACAACTGCTGGAGTGATTTCTCAGAATCACAGCTATTCTTCTCAAGACTCCACTGACAATATCCTCAAAGACTCTTTCCTTCAGGATAAAATTCCAACTGCTCAGTGCAGCATACAATGCCTCTTTGATAGGCAATGGTCATGTCTCAAGTTTTGTTCCACCTTAAATTCTAATCTCCATGACTGTAAACACAGCCTGTTTGTTTTTTAGTCCCCAAAACCTCTTATACATGGAAGTCCCTCTATCTGAAACATACTTCATCTCACCCATTGCCCTCAACACTCACCTATCTTCCTTCTCTCAAACCACTTGTCTCCACAGGCATCTCTATGGCCAAAGAACCTTGACCATGTGCTCCTATAGCCCTCTAAGCTCACTTCTCTCTCTGCACCTATTATACTAAATAGTAATAATCTTTCTGGTTTTTTTCCATCATCAGATTGGACTTCTCTGAGTACAGAGGACATATCCTATACCTTTTTGCATTAAATAAGCATCTAACATAGGACGCACACAAAGCAGATGCTCAATAAATCTTTGTCAAAGTGAAAGTGAAGTCGATCAGTCGTGTCCGACCCTTTGTGACCCCATGGACTGTAGCCTACCATGCTCCTTCATCTGTGGGATTCTCCAGGCAAGAATACTGGAGTGGGCTGCCATTTCCTTCTCCAAAGGAAATAGCAAATGAAAACACAGCTTTTGAAAGTTGGCCCTGTCCCTCCCCCTGAATTAAGTAGGCTGATGGATACAAAGCTGACTACATTTCAAGTGAAAGAAGCAGATGGCTTTAAATCACATCAGCTCCAGCCAGGGAATATATACTCTTCCTTTCAAAACACTCTTAAATTATCACTCTCATTATTGATCCTTTTTTCTTTACTGAAAAAAAAATTACTTTAAAAGGTTTAATCTAAATAGAGGAGAACAATGAGAGCTCTGTAGCATGAAGATAACTCAAGTACATCAGTGCCTCATTGATATAGCATAATTAAGAAATGAACTGATTCACATGAAATAGTTTTCTGGATTAATACTCATTTTTCCTTAAAGCATTAAATAAATGTTTCGTGGGGTTTTTTTTTAATCCTTTCTGGAAGAAAATCATTCTCAAATATATTAGATACCTCTCTACTTTCATAATCAAAGAACACTTTAAGTAATGCTCACAAGATAATAAGTGAAGGCAATAATAAAAAGTATTTTGTTAAAACATAAACATATATATTTACATCAATATTTATATTTGTATTTATATTGTATAACTCTTTCAAAATCTTAATAATGGAAATCTCTGGTTGTAAGTTTATAAGAGATGTTTATTTTGTTACCACATCTGGATAGTCTAATCTTTCCACATTAATAAAACTAGAGATCCATAAATAAAATTAGGACTATATTGAACTTAACATGCTATTGACAAAATAAATCTACCATGATCAAGTTCCATATTTACTCACTGGTACACAAATAATGTAAACATGATGCCTTATCTAATCCAGAATATAATGCTTTCAGAGATTTTGAGAATATAGTTTTTTTCAGGTCCTCTTACTATCAGTCTAAAACTGTATATTCTTTTCTTGCTATCGATTCTGACTTCTAGAAGTCCCCTTTCCTTCTTTTCAAATATGTTATTTGTAAGTCTGCTGAAGTCATTTGAAAAATAGAGTGCTCATTTCTTGGGAACTTGCAGTTTAAAATCCAGCATTTTCTGAATAGAGATTCTGTGACATCCATTTGCACTTTCTATTTACTATAACAGTTAAGAGTATGTTGGGCTTTGGAATATAGTTCAGCTTCCAGCTCCAAAATAACTAGTTATGTGACCTTGGATGAGCTATTCAACTTTTCTGAGCCTCAGTTTTCTATTCTGTAACTTGGGAGAGCAATACAATTGCACCATTTTTGTAAAGATTAAATGAGATGATGAGGTAAAGAACCCACAGGGTTTAAAACAATAGCAAGTATACAATATAGGTTAGCTATTATTATTAAGAGCTAATTTATATTGGGTTCCTGGTGGTTCAGACAGGAAAGAATCTGCCTGCAATGCTGGAGACCCCACTTCGATCCCTGGGTTGGGAAGATCCCCTGCAGAAGGGAATGGCTACCCACTCCAGTATTCTCACCTGGGACATCCCATGGACAGAGGAGCCTGGCAAGCTACAGTCCACGGGACCACAAAAGAGTCAGACATGACTGAGTGACTAACACTTAACATTGTAATTCATGTTACTATTATTATTTACCTCTGATTCTCAGTGATTTTCCAGGTAGAAAGGCTGACAGAAAATTGAGTTCTAGGTAGGCAAAATATTTCTACCTGTATCAACTGGTTACAAAAATAAGAATCATCTAAAAGCCAAGGTGACTGCAGCCATGAAATTAAAAGACGCTTACTCCTTGGAAGGAAAGTCATGACCAACCTAGATAGCATATTGAAAAGCAGAGACACTACTTTGCCAACAAAGGTCCGTCTAGTCAAGGCTATGGTCTTTCCTGTGGTCATGTACGGATGTGAGAGGTGGACTGTGAAGAAGGCTGAGCGCCAAAGAATTGATGCTTTTGAACTGTGGTGTTGGAGAAGACTCTTGAGAGTCCCTTGGACTGCAAGGAGATCCAAGCAGTCCATTCTGAAGGAGATCAGCCCTGGGATTTCTTTGGAGGGAATGATGCTAAAGCTGAAACTCCAGTCCTTTGGCCACCTGATGCGAAGAGCTGACTCATTGGAGAAGACTCTGATGCTGGGAGGGATTGGGGGCAGGAGGAGAAGGGGACGACAGAGGATGAGATGGCTGGATGGCATTACCGACTCGATGGACGTAAGTCTGAGTGAACTCTGGGAGTTGGTGAAGGACAGGGATGCCTGGCATGCTGCGATTCATCGGGTCGCAAAGAGTCGGACACAACTGAGCAACTAAACTGAAAGGAACAGAACTGAAAAGCCAAGGCAGGTTAATCTCACCTTTTGGAGTAGGAACAAAGGTCATAAATTTGTTAAGGTAATTTAGCAATTTAGAGTTAGTAAATTAAATGTAAAACTCTAGGTCTGAAGAAGCCATGTTTATGACCTACTTGTTTCTAAATATGCTTATGTCTGTTAACTATGAACCAGATTACAAGATTGGAGCCCATGTGGTAAAGCTACCTATTCCCCCCTGCTCTGGGATGCTTCCAAAACCTTTAAGCAGAGGACATTTGCCTGTATATTTTTTAGTCTTTTTTTTGGACCATCACTGGAATAAATCATAGCAACCCAGATAGAGAGCACACAATGACATGTTTTTAATGAAAAATACAAATGAACCATAAAAGTTCTTACCAGAAATAATTCAATGGTACTGGTGTCAATAATAATAGTCTTACAAAGTTGTCTTCAAGTGGCTCTGGCCAGTAATATATGCCAAGTTAGAAAACTATTTCCAAAGCAAGTTGAATTTTTTAAAGTATCTATCCAAATAAAAAAGTACTAGATGCTCATTATAGAAAAGTTGGCAAAAACTGAGAACTATAGATGAGGGGATTACAAATTATCCATAATTCACCACCAAGAGATAAACACTATTAAAACATTTTGATGCATTTCCCTCCTTTTGTGCTTATTGTCTTTATATTTATTCATTTCTATATAAAACCATGCTGTTACAGACATTTGTATCCTGCTTCCTTTTTGACTTATTATAATATAAGCATTTTACAGAGCATTAAAATTCTTTGTAAACATCGTTTTTAATAGCTGCATAAATGTTCCATCGTAAGGATATACCATAATTTACATACTGTTTCCTCACTGTTGGACGTTGAGGCCATTTCCAATTTTTTTGCTAACACATAGAAATTTTAAAGATGGTTTTCAAGAGAAAACAAGTTTTATTTTGTGGGCAAATGAAGTATCCAATGAAACAGACAGTGATGATATGTTCGTGTAATAGATTCACTGCTAGCCTCAGGTTCGATCAGAATAGGCATTTATCTTTCCTTCAAGCAATAATTCATTTTAATTCAGACCTTCCCTTAGTACCTGCTTCCTCACAAATGTTTTCCATCTCTCACAACTGCGAAGACTCAGCCATAAAGCTCACTTTTTTGACAGGTGGCATTTAATTTGTCTGTAGGTCAAAAGCCATACTATCTCTTGTTGCCACACTGAACAGAGGCAGGAAGTGTCACCTGCAGTCTTACCCATGTGTAATCCTCCTTCTTTGTGAGACAATTTACTTCTTCTTCATGTTCAATTCTTGGCCTGTCTGTCAGATGTTAAAATGCCTTGCTTGGGCTTCTGGGGTTCTTTAAAATTAACTTTTGCTTCTGGGCCATTCGGCTCTCTTGAAGAGTCTGTCTCCATGGGGACCAGAATGCCATACCAAGGGACTCCACCCCACCTTAAGAGGATTCTTATTTTCTTCAGAACGGGCCTCTTTCCTGCTATGCTAGAGAGTCATGTCAGAAACATAAATGCCCCACCTAAGCTACCTGATGAAGAGCTTAAACCCTGAGGTAACTGAAGTAGTCACAGCAAGAAGCAAAGCCTTGGGGAGGCCATTAATAATGCAACATGTGGTCATGTGGATTCCATGTACGAAAGAGAATATCATAAGCATATTTAATATGAAATGCAAGGACCACAGCAAAGTGAGTTAGGAATTTCAACTCTTTTTGGAAGCTAATAGTTTACCAGACTCTAAACAGATATGGAGCTATCACAGATACAATCTAAAAACTTGGAGTCAAAATAAGGACTTCACAAAACAAAATAAAATGTATGAAGACAGTTAAATAGGAAAGTTTGTGAAGCAGAGGGGAGCAAAAGACTTCAAAGTCCACTTGTATTAACATTAATCTGGTACTAGGGGGTCCCTCGGACTAAGCCTAACCACACTGCCTTACCCGTCAAAAGACCAGTTTACCCTCTGGAATTAGACATCAGAAAAAGTAACCAAGAGTAGGACCAAAGAAGTTTTATCCTTTCTGCACAGAGAATGAAATTGAAATGAATAAAATATCTAAATTTTAGAAATGAGAGGGTTTTGGGCCTTATCGTAATCCCTAAATAATGATTTTTCAATGTTAGAGGCATAGTGTAACTGCACAGTGTTTGTTGTTCAGGTGAAACAAAATGAAACAATACAGGAAACCCTTGCCACGTTGCCTGGCAGGAAGATCCTACTCAATGGATGGCACTGATTCTGCTACTTTCATACAGAAGCAATGGGCTTCAAAGAACAACAACAGAACTCATTTTCACCCATTACCCTTAAGGGACTATCTAATCTCTATTTCCCGATTATTAAAATGAGAATATTTTTAAATTATAAAATCTGCTATTTTTTTTTTTTTACTTTTGACAAGGTATATTATAAAATTTTGGGATTTCATATAAAACATCCATTAATATTGATAAGGGTCTTTTTATTTTGATGGACACAAGAAGCTAAAACTTCCTTCTTTACACAAACCAACATCCAGAATTTAAACAAACAAAAATAGGTGGGTATTCCTTTGCTAAAAGGCAAGTCCTCATTTTATAAAAGAATGGTCTAAAAATTCTAAAAAACAAATGTCTAAAAATTTACTCTGTGAAAATCAGCTATGCTATGCTATGCTAAGTCACTTCAGTCGTGTCCGACTCTGTGTGACCCCATAGACGGCAGCCCACCAGGCTCCACCGTCCCTGGGATTCTCCAGGCAAGAACACTGGAGTGGGTTGCCATTTCCTTCTCCAATGCATGAAAGTGAAAAGAGAAAGTGAAGTCGCTCAGTCATGTCTGACTCTTAGCGACCCCATGGACTGCAGCCTACCAGGCTCCTCCGTCCATGGGATTTTCCAGGCAAGAGTACTGGAGTGGGGTGCCATTGAAAATCAGCATGTTCTTCAAATATCTTATTTACTCATACTGGTTAGAATTCCTTGGGGCCCAAGTGCTTTGGAGTTCAGAATTTTTCAGATTTTAGAAAGAAAATACGGCACATATATGCCCAGAAGTGTCTAGAGTCACACACCCTAACCAAATCCATTAACGTTTACTTAAAGAAACTTAAGGACTTTCATACTGAATAAAATAAATTCTATAATTAGACTCATGTCAGCTCAGTATAGATTTTCCCACCAAATTAATTTGTGACAAATAGCAACAATGAAAAGTACCTGCCAGTATTTAGAGCTTTTGGGATTTCAAAATTAAGAATAAGGGATTATGAAACTATTTTTGATTTGAACACACACAGTCAAATCAGTCCAGTATGTAAATTTAAGTTGGGTAATTTAAGAAATAAAAAGGGTAGCTTATGTGCTGATATCATGGAGACAAAAAGCTACTTGAAATAGAAATATCTTTTATGAAAGCTGTAAGACACAAAAGAATTGGTGAATCTGAAGCAGCATGTACCTTCCAAAGCAAAAGAACTTCAAGAGTTGCTAGTGCACATCAGGCCTGCAAAAGCACCACAATGACATAAGATTTCCTAAAATCTACTCTAGTCATTATTTACTACCAGTAAACAAAATCTTCTGGCAATGAGTCTGAAACAATTTTTCGAAGGCAAAAAAGAGTGCTTGGAAACTGAACATACAGTGTAGGCAAAGCCCACAGGAGACACAACTAGAAACTGACAATCACACAAACACAGGTTTATAAACACACAAAAATTACATGGTAAAAAGAATACAAGAACCATGCTCCCTCTCATTACTGCTTTTGTATAATCTGTACCCTAATATCACTGCCAAATCCCAGGATTAAGAACAGATCCTTAGCACCCTAAATAATAATTTATAGTGGGACAATCTTGGATCTTCCTAGTTTTTAATGCACTTTGATGGTATAAGGCTACTGGATCATTTTGATGTTAAGACTTTGTATCTCACCATCTCAGTTTTCCCTTAGAAAATAAAATTATGATATCTAAGCAAATGAGCATGTTTCATTATAACCAGAAACATTCTTTAGAGAAAAAGGATCCTTTAAACTACCAAGTGGAGAAGGAAATGGCTACCCACGCCAATATTCTTACCTGGAGAACAAGAACTCCTAATACTTACAAATAATGTAAGTTTGGGGTACATTTTTATCAACAAGGGAGCAATAGAGGGGACACAGAAACATGGATTGAAGGTTGATTATCAGTGACTAGTTTAAATTCAACAACAATTATTGGGCTCACACTTTGCCCACAATGCAGTTAAAATCTAGCTACAGAATTAACATGAGCAACTAAATAAAAATTGACAGAAGGTACTCAACAGGACTTTAGGAGAGAGACCCTGGGATTCAGAAGAGGGAGAAGTGGAGAGAGTTTTCTGGTGGGATTGAAATGGGGAGATACAACAACTTACTGGGAGCATATCTGGCCACTACAAAGAATCCCTCAGTTGTACAGTGAGCCAAAAATATATTTAGAACTTTTACAACAACCGCTGGGTCATTAGAGGAGACTATGAACTCCCTGGTCCCTTAAATTTTAATGAAACTGAGCCCTTTTAAAGGTGGCATTTTGAGCAAGTTTAGCTGTGAAACAATTAAAATGTTAATGGTGTTTCTACTGTAAATAGATTTATGAAAGGGAATGCTGACTGAGTCGTTTCCTGGCCCTAACTTGTTACTGTCAGTTGAATTCAAGCAAGATGTGCTTTACAAGAGATGTAAGGCATACCTTTTAGTAGCTGCTGCCTGTTGTGTTCCCTATTTCAAAATTCATTTCATATTGCATATAACATGCCTAAAGCCCAGTACAAATACTATTCTGTTATCTCATAATTGGCCAGTGTGTATTGCTGTGTCTTGAGTTTCTACTTGTTTTATTTTGCATGTGGTATTTTAGTACATTGAAAGGAAACCCGTGTTCATTTTTGCTCATCCCAATACAGAGTGAGTTCAAAAGTTCAAAAGATAAGAAGTGGTTCTCAGCATGAATAAACCGTGAAAGGCATTAGAAAATAAATTTTTGATGTCAAGATACATTCCCAGTTTATTCACACTGTGCAGAGTTTTCTTATCTTTGGGACTTTGTAAGCTGGGATAGACAAAATTTGTTTAAACTCCACCATAAATAAAAAAGAAATACAATTTGACTGTTACTCTATTATCACACACTTGTCTATAAGTCAAACCCTTTACAATGTAACAAAAATTTGGAAGTACTGCAAATGAAGATTAGTGTTTTGAGCTCCAGAAAAAAAAAAAATCAAAATTAGGTTGTCTTTCTCCTGATACTGATCAGAATCTACTATGCTAAACGAGAAAAAGAGTTTTCTTAATAATTCAGAGAAACCAAACCTCAAATCTCCTGGGACTGCCTCTTCTCTCAAGAGTCAAAGTCACTAAAGCTCAGAATTACTGTCAATTCTTAATTAACCATATCAGTGAGAAGAACACTTACCACCATTGAAAACTGTCTACTGAAGAGTGACAAAAAACATTTCCCACATCAGTTGACAAGCCGCATAATTTATACACCAGGAGCTGACTCTACGAACAGTTCGCTGGGAGAGCCTTTACTAATTCTAAACATGTTCTCATCATTATCACATGGTTTTCAAATAGATTTCTTTAAAAAAAAATCTAGAGATCTTTGCATACCTATGAAAATTCAAATGTCAGTTCAGATTGCTGGGACAGAAAGTCAACTAACCCTGTGTGAGGGACCCAGAACTTACCTGTGAAACAGATGACTTTTGTGCTGAGTCTTAAGAGATTGGCCTGGCAGAGACAAGGAGGCAGGAAGTTCACTGAGAGTAAAGTATAGAGAGCACTGGGGGGCCCTGCAAGGGCATGGGCAGCGGGAGCAATGACAAACTGAGTCCAACAGCAACTCAGACACCTCCAGCTGCTCTTCAGGAGTCTACACTTGTCACCATGACCAAAAGTGATGGCTACCAGAGTTTTCTCAACTAAAACAAGGTTCTTCCATTGGGTTTGTTGGGCGTAACTCTAAGTCAATTACTTTTCAGTAGCAACACCCTCCACTTTCCACACTCTTCTTTTATTTAAATTACCTGACACCTCCGATGGCATTTACACTCCCTCCCTCTTTCCTTCTTCTCAGGCAGTTTCTTAATCTCCTCCTTGGGTCCTTTTTCATCTGTCCTCCTCATGTGGGTACTTGCTAAGTCGCTTCAGTCATGTCCAGCTCTGTGTGACGCTATGGACTGCAGCCCACCAGCCTTCTCCACTGATGAGATTCTCCAGGCGAGAATACTGGAGTGGGTTGCCATGCCGTCCTCCAGGGGATCTTCCCAACCCAAGGATTGAACCCAGGTCTCTTACATCCACCTGCATTAACAGGCAAGTTCTTTACCACTAGTGCCACCTGGGAAGCTCTCCTCTCATATACCAAAGTATCCCAGGTTTCCTTCTTCAATAATCTTTTCTCCTCACTTTTTACACATACTTGCCTCCTGACACTTCAATACCCCAATATAGATCTAGCCCAGACCCATCTCCTGGCCTCAGACACTCCTGTGGAGCTTCCCCAGAAGGTCCCCATCTGAGAGGCCACAGATGCGTTAAGTGCTGACAGGGTCACAGCAGAACTCACCTTCTTCTCCCCTTTTCCTGTGTTTCTGATTTTCTCCATTACCCAGATGTCACCTTCTTTCTCTCTCACTCCCTTTCCACCACACATTCACCAATTCCTTTGGAATCTATCCTTCCTTTCATCACCACAACTACTTCTTTTGTTTATGAGACTCACACCACTTCTCCTTCTACTGAAGCAATCTCCTCATTGAGCTCCCCACCTCTGGCCTCTTCCCTCTCGAGCCCATTCTTCATTCAATAAACACAAATCTGACTAGGTTCCTCCTCTGCTTTCAGTCTCTTCTTGGTTCCTCACTGGTGTACTGTGAAGTCCAAAGTTCTCACCTTGAGATTGTAAGACCCACCCTGTGTTAGTCCCTCTTAACTGCCTTAAACTCATCTTCTACTGTGGCTCCTTTTATATTCTCGCCTCCAGACATACCATTAAGAAAATGATTTATCAATTCAGTTCAGTCGCTTAGTCGTGTCCGACTCTTTGTGACTCCATGAATCGCAGCATGCCAGGCCTCCCTGTCCATCACCAACTCCCAGAGTTCATCAGACTCACATCCATCAAGTCAGTGATACCATCCAGCCATCTTATTCTCAGTGTCCCCTTCTCCTCCTGCCCCCAATCCATCCCAGCATCAGAGTCTTTTCCAATGAGTCAACTCTTCACATGAGATGGCCAAAGTACTGGAGTTTCAGCTTTAGCATCAGTCCTTCCAAAGAACACTCAGGACTGATCTCCTTCAGAATGGACTGGTTGGATCTCCTTGCAGTCCATGGGACTCTTGAGAGTCTTCTCCAACACCACAGTTCAAAAGCATCAATTCTTTGGCGCTCAGCTTTCTTCACAGTCCAACTCTCACATCCATACATGACTACTGGAAAAACCATAGCCTTGACTAGTCGGACCTTTGTTGGCAAAGTAATGTCTCTGCTTTTCAATATGCTATCTAGGTTGGTCATAACTTTCCTTCCAAGGAGTAAGCGTCTTTTAATTTCATGGCTGCAGTCACCATCTGCAGCGATTTTGGAGCCCCCCAAAATAAAGTCTGACACTGTTTCCACTGTTTCCCCATCTATTTGCCATGGAGTGATAGGACCAGATGCCATGATCTTCATTTTCTGAATGTTGAGCTTTAAGCCAACTTTTTACTCTCCACTTTCACTTTCATCAAGAGGCTTTTTAGTTCCTCTTCACTTTCTGCCATAAAGGTGTTGTCATCTGCATATCTGAGGTTATTGACATTTCTCCCAGCAATCTTGATTCCAGCTTGTGCTTCTTCCCGCCCAGCTTTTCTATTATGTACTCTGCATATAAGTTAAATAAGCTGGGTGACAATATACAGCCTTGACGTACTCCTTTTCCTACTTGGAACCAGTCTGTTGTTCCATGCCCAGTTCGAACTGTTGCTTCCTGACCTGCATATAGGTTTCTCAAGAGGTGGGTCAGGTGGTCTGGTATTCCCATCTCTTTCAGAATTTTCCACAGTTTATTGTGATCCACACAGTCAAAGCCGTTGGCATAGTCAATCAAGCAGAAATAGATGTTTTTCTGGAACTCTCTTGCTTTTTCAATGATCCAGAAGATGTTGGCAATTTGATCTCTGGTTCCTCTGCCTTTTCTAAAACCAGCTTGAACATCTGGAAGTTCACGGTTAACATATTGCTGAAGTCTAACTTAGAGAATTTTGAGCATTACTTTACTAGCATGTGAGATGAGTGCAATTGTGCAGTGATTTGAGCATTTTTTGGCATTGCCTTTCTTTGGGATTGGAATGAACACTGACCTTTTCCTGTCCTGTGGCCACTGCTGAGTTTTCCAAATTTGCTGGCATATTGAGTGCAGCACTTTCACAGCATCATCTTTGAGGAAATCATTTATGGTTTTTCCTAAATGATAAAAGACTTCCTTCTTCTTGCACATGCTCTTCTCATCAACTAGAACCCCACCACCACTTTTATCATCCATCTAACCTTTACTCAGTGAATTAGCTTAAGAAAAATTCACTCTTGAAAACCTACAACTGAAGCCCTGGATTCTTTCTTCCCTCCAGCTATGAGCTGCTCAATGACAGAGAATCAACTTATCCTCTTTGTATCCCCAAAGCCTAGCAAAACACTGGACAAGGAATAAACATTTGTTAAATGGAAGTAACAAGAAATCAGCTACATATTAAGCAGCTGGGTTAATGATTTACTTTCAGCTTCAGTGGAGAGAAGACAGATACTTGGGATTTGAACATAGCCCCTGAGTCCACTCATTAAACCTCTGTGTTCATCTAGTTCCAGAGTCTTCCCACCTATTGAAAAAGAAATGGAAACACAAGTGCTGGATTTAACAAGAGAACAAAACTAGATTTAAGCTTTAACAAAGCTCATGCTGGTGAAATGGGGAAAGAAAATGTTAGAGGTGTTGAGACTCATTTTTACATAACTTGTGAAGGCGTTTTGGGCTAGAATTATACAAAAATTCTAGAAGGATTTTTGTATAGAAACAGCCTTGGAAGATTTAGAAGGTGTGTCCTGCCAGGGTTGAGGTCAGAGTTGTTTCCTGAGCAGGATAAGAAAGATGATGTCTCCCTCTAAGGCAAAAAGTTTAGCAAGGTTGCTAACATCCCCCTCATAATATTGGAGATTTTTATAAGGCCTGGGTTCCTCATCTGTGATTTAAACCCACTGTGTACACAGTATCAATTTGGGCCACTCCTCATTGCCTCATGGAACTGGTGTGGGGGGGTGACTGATGCAGACATGAAGCTCGAATTACCTGCTTTGGCCTGATTGATTAGTAAAGTCCTTTGTCTCTCATCCAGGAGTCTCATGTCTTCTGTCAGCAGCTATGAACTCTGGCAAACTAACTTGTTACCCTGCAGGCAGAGTAAAATCTGACACAAGAACACCTCATCAGAGTTCTTGATGAGGAGAAAAGAGGAAATGTTTTAAATTGTCCTAAAAAAGTTTATGAAATTGAATAATACCAGAAAGATAAAATCTTGAATAGAGTGCAACAGTTAAAAGCACAGATTCTACCGTCACACAGTCCAGGTTCATAGCCTAGCTTTCAAAATTGTTAACTATATAAATTCTCCTGAGCTCCATAGCCTTATATGCAATTTCTGAGAAAACCATAACTTCTCTAGATCTCAATTTCCTCATTATAAAATGTGGATACTAATATTCTGATAGGGTTGTTGTGAGGATGAAATGAGTTAAAATATGGAAAGTACTTATGTTGTTCCTGGCATTTAATAAGTGCTATTTAAGAATAATATTCTGATGCTTGAACTTTACTCCATGGAAAATCAAAGTTTTTACAAAAGGAAATGATGTTAATAGGTCTTTGTTTGATGAAATTGTACATATAATAAAAACCAACTTTGATTAAATTGAATATATAATAAAAATAAAGAGGATCCATAGAATATGAAGCAGAAGACCAACCAAGAGACAACCATAACAATCTATGAGTAAAAATAGCATGGCTGGGCTTGAGTGTTGGCAATGCGAAAGAGAACTAATTCAAGAGACTTCATTGCTGGTATTTCTAAAATTTGACACCTAAGAGAAATATAAATATTCATTTCTAGTTATCCAATCATCATACGCAAAGGCTTGTTCATGATCATCTTACCTGAAGCTCATAATGTAACTACAAGATAAACTAGGAGAAAAGTGACAGATATGAGTTCAAATATGAAGGGAAAAAAGATGAATCAAGTACTTTGGAGGGACAAAATGTTAGGGAGACAAAGGTAACTAGAGATGATCTAAGGACATTTTGAGTCTTGATCCCACAGTGATAATGAATGTATTATTAGAAATGCAACTTTGTAGCTCTGAAGAGAATGGGGCTAAATGTGCAGATCTAGGTTTCACCAGAATAGAACATGTGGTAGGAGCCAAGGAAAGAAATAGATAAAGCAGGGAAAGTATGTAGAGTAGAGAGGGGATTAAAGATACAAGGTGAGAGAAAGCAGCAGGTAGCGCAGAACTACAGATGAAATTGAGTGTACAAAGGAAATGCACAAGTGAATAAGTGAAGTGAGAAACAGGAGTAGCCAGTAGAAAAATGGAAGTAGGGTGAGTTCTGGAAAGAAGGCAGCATCTTGGGAAGGAATTTTAGCAGAGGAGGCCAGATTGCAGTGGGTTAAATGATCAATGATAAAATCATTGATATGCATCTAAGAACTGTTCTTGAGAAATTAAAGGTGAAGGAGAGAAGAAGCAAGGTCAAAACAGATCCACATATAGACACAAACATATCAGAAACATAGAACAGAGGGAGATGTAGACAAGAAGACAGGAAGACATGAACGCATGGGGGGAGGAGAGGCAAAAATAGCAGAAAGGAAACAGTTGGCAATAAAAGGAAGAAAAGAGATGACTAGTAAAGAACACTGTTTAAGGTAGGAAGTGGAACATGTAGGGAAGGAATTACCTTGAAAAATCCAGAAAGTTATTCCTACTAGATACCCAAGAAAGAAGTAAAGAAACAGAAAAAAATATTGAGGACAGGAAGTTGAGGATTCCCTGCTGAGGACAGAGAGTCTGTCAAAATATTACATATTAAATAATGCAAGGTCAATGTCATCAATAAAGGATGAGTTGAAGTTGGTTCCTAAAATTCCCTGGCAGAGGCGAGGTTCAGGTCCACCTGGGGCAATAGGAGAAAGAGTAAGCCACTGTTGAAAAGAAGCAGGAGAGCCTGGGAGGATGGCAATTTGAAAGCCAAGGAAGCCTAGGAAGGAAAAGTCAAGGGGAGAGGGACCATATCAGGTAACATTGATCAGGAAGAAGGCTCTGGAGTTACAGTGGGTTCAAAGCCCATCCCACCACTTCTCAGCTATGAAACCACAGCAAGTTACTTAATCTCTCCCTCTGTCTCAGTGTCCTCATCTGAAAAATAGAGATGACAGTATTCCCAACCTCAGAGGATTATTCTTAAAACAATAAAAACAAACTGCCAGAAATAATGCCTGGCCCATGGAGGGTGTACATAGTCTTCTCTACCTCACTTTATGTTATGCTCACTTAGTATGACTGATCTCAACAAAAAAGAAAAGTATTTTTTAATTAATTTACACTGAGTAAATGACAGACCACAGGCCGTGCTTAAATTATTTGTGAATTTAAAAGTGGACTGTTCTGTTCATAGCCCCAGACATCTCTAATTGGCTCAATTTCAGGCTTTATCAGAAGTGGAAAAAAAAAAAAAAAACTAGAGCAAATAAAACAAATACCAACATGGTGTGTGTTTCAAAAGACACCTCTGTCAATTTCCCTTCACCATTCTGGATTATTATATTTTCTTCCCTATTTCTACTTCTAAATGTATTGATTGTTCAAAAAGCTAAATCTCTGCCACGATGACCACAAGTTTCTATATCATCTACAGCAGGCTGAGGGGAAACAGTTCTACACATATGTGTTGGGGGTGGCATTTGGGTGGGTAAGCTGTATTGTATCAGGCACATTTTGGATTTCTACATCAACCTGTATTGGAGATCTACATTAGGGAATGAATGTGAGTTGTCCTGATCCTCTGGAGGAGGAACTGGCTATCCACTCCAGTATTTCCACCTGGAAAATTCCATGGACAGAGGAGCCTGGCAGGCTACAGTCCAAGGGGTCACGTGATGAAATAGTTTAGGAGACTACTGAGTCACAAAGTGGCCATACCTTTTTAAAATCCCCACTAAGTGTCAGAGAATGCCCAGTACCTCAAGTCCCTGGAGCTTCAGCTGCTGGATCTGCCTTTATAGGCCGATCTGGCTTTATAGACATTCTGCCTGAATGGTATCTATCTGCAACACACCCATGTTCACTCCTTCCATCATGTTGTATACAATAGTTATGCAAGTGTTTACAAGACAGCATTACAAAGGATAAATTTTAATAGAGTGTATTACAGCCAGTCATTTTCCTTTGATGTCTCAAAGATCTGGAGTAGAGTTTATTTCCATCTATTTAATCCTTGAGAAAACATTTGCAGAGTACCATTAACATAAGTAAACGCTTCAATATCCCTTTATCAAAATGCTATCATCAGTTACAACTCTCCAATTCATAATGTACTTGCCAAGGCTAGCTTTCCCTATTCCACAGTTCCCAGTTTAAGCCGAGCCCATTGTTTTAATACTTCAGTGTCTACAGCTATAAGAGAGCAGGAGAATTTCTTATGAAGAGTCTCGGTGAGGAAGAGAGAGATCAGATCTTCCTTGTGAGGAACAATCTTACCCACTTGGTGTGCAGGATGAAGCACACCAGCCCACTTCCATACCAAGCCCAAATGCGAATAGAACCCTATAGCTTTTACAACAGTCAAAAAAGCCCCACAGGTTCCCACTAGGTAGAAAATACCAGCAGCATTCCCATTGAGAACCCCGGGCAGTGATTACAAAGAACTTCTTAGAAACACAGGCTGGGCTTAGGTGCTCTAAAAGGGATCATATTTGTTAAGAACTCCAGCACTGGAATTCAAATTACCTGTATCCAAATCTCATGAATTCTTGGAGTGTGAATTTAACCTTACTATGTCTCTTTCTTCTTCATAAATGGAGACGATAACAGGGCCCTTTTTGTAGGGCTATTTCCAGGATAAAATGAAATAGTACATGTAGTTAGAAATTTGTCTAACATCTAACTAAGAATTCAAAAAAGACTCAGTATTCATTACCTGTGATTTCCAATGTTGAGTCACATAGTAGGTATACAGGCACTCTTTGTGGAATAATGATTTTATAAATCTGCCTAACCTTAGGAAACCAAAGGTTTGCTTAAAGTGATGACAAGGTCATCAGCAAGATCGATTATCATTAGAGTTGGAGGACCCATAAGTCATACATTACATCTTTTGTTTCATTGATAGAATTTCCTTTGAAAATGAGCTTACCCATGGAAGAATATACCATAAATACAATTCTTAACACCTAGGCTGACCATTATTAGCTGCACAGTCATTTCTTCTTTTCAGTTGTCATTCCAGCTCCAAAATCTGCTCAAGGACAAGATCAGCTACACAAAACTTTTACCTGTGTTAATGACCTATAAGTGCCAGTCAGTAGGATAGTGCCTTCTCATTAGTGGCCCTCATCTCATTAGAAGCCTGCTCTCACTGATAATGGACCTCAGAGGTCAATAAAAATCTCAGGAAGAATTCTCTTTAATTTACTAGATGGACAGGTGTGTGAAGCCAAGTGCTTTGTGTGGCTGTATTCCACATGCCTACAACAATTGCAAAGGCATCGCAGAAAACTAGCACTAAATCCCAACATGGTTCCTCCTGAAGAAACCATTAACTCTAATACCAGGGAGGACTAAATACAAATTTGATTGGATTTTTCCCATCCAGATTTCAGAAAGTACTAAGAGTCATCAGAGTGATCTCAATAACTCCCAGACAGAGCATCTCTACTAAACACCCAAGAATTTATATTGGTTTTAATATCTGATCTCATCTCACCTGATAAATGAATGAGCTGCAGTAGCAGTGTCCTTTAAAAAAAATGCAATGTCATCCTTCCAGCCTTTTCAACAAAAGTACCAGTACTGAAACATGAGGTAAAATATCTAAGCAATATAAAAGGTGATGTGGTATCTCTGTTCTTTTTCAGTGCCCCCCAAAAGGGATTATTCTACCTCATGTGCATGGGTAGGGTAGTCAGCCATGGTCCACTTTAATAACAGCACTTGTAAAAGTATGAGAACAGCTAGCCAGCCAGCTAGCTAAAAAAGCAGTATCTAAAAAGTGGAGGCTTATCTATGCACAAGCTATCCAAAGTAAGATGTGTTTTCTGAAATAAACTGGAGAGGAAACACCTATTCAAATAAACAGGACCCATCTTATCAATGCAAGAGAAATCACCTACCCAGAAATTTCTTGCATTTCTGCCAAAATGTATTTACAAACTATGTAGACAAGGAGTTGTTCTGTGACACCACTCCACACTGGTCATGACTCAAGATTTATAGTTAGTGACATTCGCAGTAACCAGGTAGCAAATCGAATCTCACAGGAGAAGGATGAAATATGGAAATGTAAAGTGAATCCAAAAATAGTATTTTTCTGACAAGAAAAATTCAAGACCCAGAAAGGTACAGATGGCTTTGTGTACTCATCTAAACCATTTTTCCACTATAAAGCATTCACGTTTCAGAAAATCAAAGATGAAGCGAAGAAGTAGCAAAGACATTAAAGGTGTATTCATAACCGCTTAAGAGTAGAAAGGAAAAGCAGAGTTAGATTGGGCTTCTCTCTCAGACAACTGATGATGATCCATCCCCCTGAGAAGACAGAATTCCGGGTCAAACTTCTCCAGCTAGTCACGGCGATAGGGCAATTGGTTAAGATTCACACCTGCCCTGAGCTTCAGGCAACACTTGTCACAGTGACCAAGAATGAGCATCTCCTGCCTCCTTCACTTTTGTTCTGGAAATGAAACCATGCCCCACCCACAGAGGATGCCTTATAATCCTGTTGCCACTCTTTGGTTCTCTCCTAACCCCGCAAGCATCTAAGTGGCCGCGTACTCAGCCCTTAGCACAGTCGCCTCCCCAGCTCCTCACTTTGCCGAAAGTCATTCGCCATCAAAGGGTTCGCCTCTCAACAAACCTGTGGAATAATCCACTCCTTCTGACTCGGAGATACTTCTAAAAAAAAAAAAAAAAAAAAAAAAAGACTGGATATTACATAAACTCTGGTCTCTAGGAAGGACATGTCAAGTAACGCACTGTTCAACAGGATTTCGTTCAAAACCCATTCAAAAAGTGGAACTTGTCATTAGGCAATTACTCTTCCAAAAATGAAATTCACACACACACACACCTAGGGAGAAATCCTGTCTGGCGCTGAGAAAGTAAGTCAGGTGGGAAGCAGCCGGGTCCGGGTCTCTGCCCCGAGGACGCGCAGGGGACAGCGTTCCCGCCGCGCTCGGCCTGGGACAGCTCTCGGACCTCGCCCGGTGCCTGCCCGCCACTGCCGCCCTCCATCCCTACCCGGAGGAAACTGCTCCAGCCACAGGGACCGCAGCAGGTTAGGAGGGGGCGGAGGCACACGGAGTCGACTCTCCTCTCACATCCCGGAGCGCGCGGGCTACACACTTACATGCCTGGCCGGAGCTGAAGGGCGCTGCCTGGCGGCCAGCCGGCGGCCACCCAAGCGCAGAAGCACCATAGCCACAGTCGCCAGGTCATCTCCGCGGGGTGGAGCAGCTCCAGCCGCCACCCCGGCTGCGCGCCGCGCGGCACTCCGGCTCCGCAAGTCCGAGCCCCGTGCAGAAGTTGAGCTCGTAGGGCAGAAGTTGGTGTGCGGGGCTCGCTGGGCCGGCGAGATGCGTCTCCCTGCGGAGGGCGCGGCAGCAGCTCGGCCCCAATAGACATCACCGACGACGAGGAGCTCGTGGGCGGAACGCTTGGGTGGCGCTCGGGCCGCAGAGATGGGCGCCCTTGCTCCGACGGGAGTGACTGGAAACCTGCTAGCCCCGCGGCCCCGCAGCCCCCGCAGCCTCGGTGCCATGGAAACGCGCTCGCTGCTCTCGGGGCCCGGCCCCTCCGGAGCGCTTAAAGAGACAGTCCCGCTGCCACCTTGGCTAGACTAGCTACTGAGCGGCCCTGCGTCCCTCGCCCTCCTCACTCCCCTCCTCTCCACCCAGTGCCGCCCGGAGGAGGCACGGAGCGCGGCAGGACGCTGGGGGCGCAATTAAAACGAGATTTAGCGGGCTCTGCTTAATCATCTCGCCTTACCCCGCTCCTTACCTCTTCCTACCTACATATCCAAGACACACCGAAACCTCGCCAAAGACGCGAAACGGTTCGAACCCCTCACAAACCAACCTGCTCAAAAGCAAGCCAGATGTAATCTGCCACCAACAGAGACTAAAGGAAAGCTGACTTTTGATTCTCGCTCCGCTCCGAACCCGAGTCTCTGGAGTCTGTCAGAACACAGGCTAGGGGCGGGGGAAGGTGGGGGGTATGTGTGTTTGAAGTGGGAACCGAACAGCAGTTGATTGAGTCAAATCTCCTGCCAAATTGACAGTTGCAGGACACCGTCGGCTTATCCAGAAATCCTCGTCACTCCAAATGGGATTATCTCCCTTCCTTTTATTTGGTCCCCATCTACCTCACCCACTTTAGGCACCAGAGTTATAAGGAGAAGCCAACCCTTTTCCAAACCTACCCCCACCTTTCCTTCACACCAGCTTCTCTTTCCCCAGATTTGCTGAGGAACTGTCCATTGCGAGCCCCCAGAGCCCTTCCAGAAGGGAACAGCGTCTGCTCGGAACCGGAGGCTCCGGCTGCGGTGCTGGCCCGCCTGCCTGGGACGCACAGCCAAGCGCCGCGCGGTCGCCAGCAGCTCCGGCCCGAAGCGATGCCTCTGCCCGGCGCCAGCTGCTGTCTGGAAGGCCACAAACCTCTGGAGTCTGTTTCTAGAAAATAAAAATCTATGGTGCATTGTGCCCTCCAACAAGGACAGCCCGGCTCCGAAGCCACAATCTGCAGTTCAGCACTGCAGGAATCGGATCAATCTGCAGCGAGAGAACTTATTTCTCTGATTCCTAAACTTAACCAAAAGTGGCTCTCCAATGACTCATTCAGAGTCAAGCATTTAAAGCGGTACCACCTGATTTCCTCGGTCCTATGAGTCCGAAAAGATCCTCCCCAAATGGTGTTTGGGGCTTCCCTTTGCCCTTCATAGTTGAGTTAACCATCTGGCTCTTCAATTCAGTTTTCTGAGCCTTTGTTCTCCCTTCTTTCCTTTCTGCTTTTTCTGCAACTAGAGAAGCAATCGGGCATATACAGGAGAGACTGAGGAGCAAACTTCTGGGGTTTCCATGAAAAGAAAGAAAAAAATGAGGGTGAGATAGAACCATTCCACTCCTGAGTTATTTCACATTCTATGACTTTGTCCTCCTTGACTTGTGGCATTGGAATTCATACTACCTTGCAGTCTTTTCTATTTCTCTTAGACATATTCATATTTTTTACTTCTTTTATTGAAGTTTAACTTAAAGCGAAAAACCAAATATACAACTAGATGATTTCTCTATATTTGACAGAGATGCCTTTAACCAACAGAATTTTAGGGGACAATTTGCACAATAGAAATCCTTATTTGAACCCCTTTACTTTATAAAACAGGGATTTGTTCTCTCTTTTTTTGTTCCTAAATGCTGGTTATGTATGAATCAAACCTTTTCCGATCACAAAGCAGACTTAGGCAAAGTGCTGACATCTGTTGTACAAGTACATTGTCACTTGGCTAACTCTTAGTTAGTTCTGATAATGGCTGCCCCGCATGGGTCGCTGAAACACATTGATAATTTTAACATCTATTTTTAACTCTTGGTTTTAACTTCTCCTAAGTTTCTTTGTCACCTTTGTAACCAAGTAACAAAGTTGAATGCCTAATTTCACCTCCTCTTCTTCCTGTCCCTCTTCTAGTGAGGTGCTAATGAACAGTAAAACGACCAAAGCAGGGCAGGGTGAGGGCAGAAAGGAAGAAAAGGAAACTGGTAATTCACTGTAATCATGACTCCTGAACTGTGTGTACTGACTACGTAAGGTGAGACTGTTTTCTTCCCTTCTCAATGTAAGTAGAGTTGAAAAGATTAATTCTTTCCATTGATTCCATTTCTAGTTTGTCTTTAGATGAAACCCAAAGAATTCAGGTTATTTCAATACAGTTTGATCTTAATTGTTTTAATGAAAATGTATAGCACACCTAAAGATGATAATATAGATTAACTGTACCCTGAAATTTCTGTGATTTGCTAAGCCTTTCTTTGCTTCTGGACTAGTTTTTACACTTCAGGGCTCTATCTTCAACTAATCTCATTCCCTCCTGGAGTGTAAAAAGTTTCTAATAATTTTCTTTCTTTATATTACAGAAGACCTTGCATAAATAATAGACCTCCTTTATTACAAGGCTAAATTTTATGTAAGCCACAGCTGAATCCCAGAACTATTTTAAGAGCTAAAGAATAATGGGGAAATACAGAAATATATGTAAATTATCTGATTCCATGGCTGTTTAGTAAAGGTCATGTTTAATTTGGGTAAGGGGGAAGTGAACAGTAAATTGAAAATCCCAAATTAGGAGTTTCCTTTTGTGCACCTTAATTTAAAGCCATGTTTATTATAGATGAACATTTAAAGCACTTTGGATGTGATGCTAAATGTGATTAGTGCATATTTCATAAAGTGAAATTGATTTCAAATTATTTTAGCATGGATAACAATATAGCCATAAGCAATTATCATTAAATGAAATATACTCTTCCAGCAAAAGGATTTAAAACTTTCCATGAACTGGGAAGCTCTAATTTGAACTCAGCTCTCCTTTTGCAATCTATTCATACAAGTTAAAAATAATTGGTGATTTGGTTTGATTAGTTGGTTATTTTATTCTGTAAAAAGAGGGTGAATTATGAAACTTGTTACAGTCATACATAGTAAAAGAGCAAAGCAGTTTGGTGGTTTGGGGATGCTATGAATAAACAAAATGAAGCCAGATACAAACAATTCATTCAACATTTATTGTCCAAGTGAAAGAAATTTTTAAATTAACAAAGCAAGAGAATGAGGCACATACACAAAGCATCATTTTTTTTAATTAAGAGAGAGAGAAGTTTTGTGTTGATGTTACCCCTTGTTCAGACATAAATTTCATGGAGGAAAAAACAGAAACATGTATTGGGTTTTATTTTTGTGAATGGTCTTTAACATTGTCAACCTGAATAGGTTCTTAAAAATGGATTTACCAAGCAGACAAATGTTCTCTGAGAAGAGTCCAAAGGATTTGAGGGGACCTCCTGTGGGAATGCCACATGCTACCCAACTCTCTCCAGAGCTGCATCAAAGGAGTAATAAATATAACTAGCTTCTCCCTTGTTAGGAGGAGGCGGAGTAAGCCAATTTCATGCTTTATGTATGCTGGTTGTAAAAAGGAATGCTTACCTAAAAAGAAATAGATTCCAACCAGATGTTCCAAAATCTTCTTCAGCTGCTGCTTGAAGCTTTACAGTCACTGCATACTTTATCTTCTCGTCTATCTTCTTCTAATTGAGAAATTGTTGATCCATGCAATTCGACAGGCAGGCTGCTGCAAAAACCTTCCTGCCAAAGCTCTTCAGCCCTGCTCTCCTGCACACAGAAACTTCCAGTGTCTGTATGGGGACAGGAAGAGAGCAGGCCACTTCATCTGACAGGTATTGTGGGTTGAAAAAAGAGGAAGTCAGAAAGCAATTCTTCAAAGGACAGATTCTGTCACCTAAAAGCGTAATAAATTGCCATTATAGAAATGCCTACAAGCACTAATGAGCCATGTACAATGAAACCTTGATGTCAGGCAAAATAGAATGAAACTCACCCAGGAACCAACTGGGATTGTCACACCAAGATGTGAATGATCATTCTCGCTTTGGTTTCATCCGCCACTAATTTTGTCTCTACATACCAATAGCTCTCTTTTTTAGGAAAGTGATAAATTTAGCATCAAAATCCTAAGATCCCTGTCTACTGATTAATACATAATTTCTCAGTACTGTGCTATTCATTGGCCATTAAGACTTGACCAGTTTGATGTAAGTTATAAGAGAATTACCAACTCCAGAATTCTGTATATTTATGAGATAGGACACAATTAGAAGACACATTTAACTTGTACTTTTTTGGAAACCATACTTTGCACAGTTAATTCATGTGTGTGTGTGTCTGTGTTTTAAAGCATGTAACATTAAATTTACAGTCAATCATTTTTAAATACACAGTTCAGTAGTGTTAAGTATGAGAAGGCAGTGGCACCCCACTCCAGTACTCTTGCCTGGAAAATCCCATGGACAGAGGGGCCGGTGGGCTGCAGTCCATGGGGTCACTAGGAGTGAGACACGACTGAGCAACTTCACTTTCACTTTTCACTTTCATACATTGGAGAAGGAAATGGCAACCCACTCCAGTGTTCTTGCCTGAAGACTCCCAGGGATGGGGGAGCCTGGTGGGCTGCCATCTATGGGGTCACACAGAGTTGGACACGACTGAAGCGACTTAGCAGCAGCAGCAGCAGTGTGAAGTATATTCATATTTTTATGCAATATCACTAAAACTTTTTCATCTTGCAAAACTGAAACTCTATTCCCATTGAACACTAATTCCCCCTTCCTCTCTCTGCTTAGCTGTTGCCAAACAACTTTCTACTTTGTTTCTATGATGTTGACTACTTTAGACACTTCATGAGTAGAATCATGTCTTTTATGACTGGCTTATTTCACTTAGCATGGGTTCATCCATGCTGTAGCATGTGACAAATTTCCTTCTTTTATAAGGCTGCATAATATTCCATTGTATGTATATACCACATTTTGTTTATCTGTTGATGGACATTTGAGTTTCTTCCACCTCTTGGCTATTATGAATAATGTTGCAATGAACATAGGTGTATAAATATCTCTACAAGCACCTGCTTTAAATCTTTCCAGCTATATACTCAGAAGTGGGATTGCTGAATTATATGATAATTTTGTTTTTTATTTTGAGGGAACCTCTATACTGTTATACATAATTTCTGTACATTTTATTTTCACCAACAGTGCACAAGAGTTCCAATTTCTCTACATCCTTCTAAACACTTGTTATTTTCTATTCTTTTGATAGTCACCACCCTAATGGGTGTGAGATGATACCTCATTATGTTTTACTCCATTTCTCTTACAATTAGTGATGCTCAGCACTTTTTCATGTGTTTGTTAGCCATTTGTATACCTTCTTTAAGGAATTGTCTATTAACTCCTTTGTCCATTTTTTGATCTATAGCAATTTGGCTTTTGTTGTTGAATTGTAGAAGTTCCTTATTTATTTTAGATAGTAACCCCTTCTCAGTTATATGACTTGCAAAGATTTCCTCTCATTCCATAGGTTGCCTTTCACTCTATAGATTGTTTCCTTTGACCCACAGAAGTTCTTAATCTTGATGTAGTCCCATTTATCTATTTTGACTTTTGTTGCCTGTGCTGTTGGTGTCATGCCCAAGAAATCACTGCCAAATCTAATGTCCTAAAGCTTTTCTCCTTTGTTTTCTTCATGGACTTTTATAGCTTTAGGTCTTATGTTTAGATCTTTAATCCATTTTGAATGAGTTTTTGTATATGATGTAAGGTAAGTGTTTAGCTTCAGTCTTTTGCATATATGGATGTTCAGTTTTCCCAGCAGCATTTGTTGAAGAGACTGCCCTTTCCCCATTATGTAGCTGTGACATCCTTGTCAAAATTGTTTGGCCATATATGCAAGAGTTTTATATCTAGTTTCTCTCTATCCTATTCCATTTGTCTGTGTATCTGTTTTTTTTTGGTTGTTTTTTTGTTTTAACAGAACCATATCATCTTCATTACTGTTGCTTTGCAATATATTTTAAAGTCAGGAAATGTGAAGACTCCATCTTTATTCTTTTTTAAGATGGCTTTGACTATTTGGGGTGAATTAAAGCTAATTTTTGTATATAAAAAGTTTCCTTGCTATTACTTGCATAAGGTCCACTTTTCCACCTTTTTTTTTTTTCTGTAAAGAAGAAAAAGTGAACACCAAAATTCCTTCCCTGGTAACTTTTATTCTGAATTCCTACTTTTTATGTCTGAATGTCCTGGGTAACTGATCAAATCCTAACAAAGCCACTATCAATGCTTCTACAATGGGTAGTTGTAAGCACAACTAGTGCTAAGAATGTTGAACAGATCTGACTCTAAAGATGCACAGATGGAGCAACACAGCCTGATGTGTGCTTCATGGTGGACCCAATTATTTAGGCTCCAACTGCAATAAGCTACTCATACTGTGCCATTCAGATGAGATCAGTCGCTCAGTCATGTCCGACTCTTTGTAACCCCATGAACTGCAGCACGCCAGGCCTCCCTGTCCATCACCAACTCCCGGAGGTCACTCAGACTCACATCCATCGAGTCAGTGATACCATCCAGCCATCTCATCCTCTGTCGTCCCCTTCTCCTCCTGCCCCCAATCCCTCCCAGCATCAGAGTCTTCTCCAATGAGTCAACTCTTCGCATGAGGTGGCCAAAATACTGGAGTTTCAGCTTTAGCATCATTCCTTCCAAAGAAATCCCAGGGCTGATCTCCTTCAGAATGGACCGGTTGGATCTCCTTACAGTCCAAGGGACTCTCAAGAGTCTTCTCCAACACCACAGTTCAAAAGCATCAATTCTTTGGCGCTCAGCCTTCTTCACAGTCCAGCTCTCACATCCATACATGACCACAGGAAAGACCATAGCCCTGACTAGGCACCTTTTATAAATGAAGCATTCTTACCCAGGAAAGACCAAAATCAAGTATTGATAGTATAGAATTTACCATCCCTCTCCAACTCAATATGGATGAAAGAGGGGGATTTCACAAGAGTGAATAAGTGAGCAAAGTAATAACTAATGAACCTCAGTATAAATAAGGAAAAATATCCACTTAAGGAAAAATTATCATACCTAATATAGTCTTAGTCCTATCCATTTAAACCCCGCCTGAAGAAGATAGGAAGCGTCGGCTGTTCTCTACAAGAATAAGCCCTAGTTGTATCTGAGACTCCAAATCACCACCCCCAAGCTAGTGTATTTAAAAGTTCATTATCCTCCGTTTGCATACAAACACAGTACACACTTACACTTGGAATCTTCTCTGTAGCTTTCAGTGTGTGTGTGTGTCTTGTGTGTGTTTGTTTGTTTTTGGTTGTGTGATCTTTTTTTTGCAGCACTTGGGATCTAGTTCCCTGACTAGGGATCTAACTGAGGCTCCCTGCATTGGGAGAGCAGAGTTTAGGCACAGAACCACAAGCGAAGTCCCTTGACTATGTGTTTTCTGTAGCTTAAGAGTCAGGCAGCTTCCGTTATGTCACTCTGATATCTAAAGCGCAGTCAGCACACTATCAATAAAGTGAAAAGACAACTCACAGAATGAGAAAAAATATTTGCAAATCACATATCTGATAAGGAACTAGTGTCCAATATTTATAAGTAATACCACTTAACAATAAAAATGGAAAAATGATTTGAACAGACATTTGTCAAAGAAGATACATAAATACCCAATAAGCACAGTGAAAAAGATGCTCAACATCATTAGCCACTGCTGCTGCTGCTGCTACTGCTGCTGCTAAGTCGCTTCAGTTGTGTCCGACTCTGTGCGACCCCATAGACGGCAGCCCACCAGGCTTTCCCATCCCTGGGGTTCTCCAGGCAAGAACACTGGAGTGGGTTGCCATTTCCTTCTCCAATGCATGAAAGTGAAAAGTGAAAGTGAAGTCGCTCAGTCGTGCCCGACTCTTAGCGACCCCATGGACTGCAGCCTACCAGGCTCCTCCATCCATGGGATTTTCCAGGCAAGAGTAATGGAGTGGGGTGCCATTGCCTTCTCCGAAGTAGCCACTAGGGAAATGCAATTCAAAACCACACTGAAGTACAATTTCACTCCTATTAAGATGGTTACAATCAAAGAAGTGTTGACAATGATGTGAAGAAACTAAAACCCACACCACAAACTAAAACTCCATTGTTGGTAGGAATGTAAACTCATGAAGCCACTTTGGAAAGAGTTTGGTAGTTCCTCCAAACATTCAACATAGGGTAACCACATGACCTGGGCTTCCTAGGTGACACTAGTGGTAAAGAACCTGCCTGCCAATGCAGGAGACATAAGAGATGCAAGTTTGATCCCTGGGTCAGGAAGATCCCATGGGGGAGGGCATGACAACCCACTCCAGTAATCTTGCCTGGAGAATTCCATGGACAGAGGAGCCTGGTGGGCTACAGTCCATGGGGTCACAAAGAGTTGGACACGACTGAAGAGACTGCCTACGCATGCAAGCACACACATGCCATATGACCCAGCAATTACACTGTACAAGGATGAAAAACACATGTCCACACAAAAACTTGTACAAGAATATTTGTAACGGTGTTATTTATAAAAAGCCCCCAAAGAGAAAGAATCTAAATGACCATTAGTTGATGAACAGATAAACAAAATGTGCCATGTCAGTACATTATAATATTATTCAGTCATAAAAAGGAATGAAGCACTGATACATGCTAAAATATGGATGAACCTTGAAAACCTACGCTAAGTGAAAGAAGACAGATACAACAGCCCACATATTTATTTATGATTCCATTTCAATGGAATCGTACAGAACAAACGAATCCATAGAAACAGAAAGTAAATTAGTGGTTAAGAGGAGCTGAGAGAAAGTGGGAAATGGGGAGCTGAGGGATATAGAGTTTCTTTGCGAGATAATGAAAACACTCTGAAATGAGGTAGTGGTGATGGTTGTATAACTTTGTGAAAATACAAAAAAAGCACTGAGTTGTACACTTATTAAAAGTATAAATTTTATGACATGTGAATTATATCTCAGCTTTTTAAAATGTAGTTTGCTGAACAGTGCCAGGCTGCAGCGTGTTTCATACTGGTCACTGACTAGATGAGAAGTTTTTCCCAGAATGAAAGCAGGCTATATCACGGAGCGCACCACTTAATTCAGCTGACATTTTTTAATGGCAAGACTTTACCAATGAAGTAACCAGTCCATTGATTTCCTTCTGAGGTAAGCTCCTTATCATCCTTGGGACCAGGTAATGAAGAGTTCACAGATCAGTTACTTTGAGTAAAGCTGCTGTAATCTGCATGTCTGACTTCAAGAGCGTGCCTGCCATGAGTTACATGACATGCTGATGAATGAATGAAGACATTCCCAATTTCTGAGACAAATTATTTTGAACTTATGTCCTATGTATCGACTACATGTGGTAACATAACTCCAGTTCATCATGTCTCTATATGTGAGGCAATAAGTCCAGGAATAGAAATGAAGAAGGAGAAGCAGGGGAAAGAGTAAGAGGATGAGGCTGGGAAGTAGGTGAGAGGAGAAAGTGGAGGAGGAGGAAGAATGTAAATAAATAATAAGACAGGAGCTTCATGCACAAAGAGTTTATTCTCTTCTATGGAAGTCAGACATGTGACTTGTCCAATGTGATTAGTATAACAAGTAGAAATAAAATATAGAGGATGAAGGCAGGGTATGTTTTCTATATGGCCTGAAAAACCTTCCAGAGGGTGTATATGGAGTAGGTGATAAAGGATGAATAGGAGTTCGGCATGCACATTCCTCTGCATATGAAAGACTAGAACCAGAGTTAATTCAAGTGAAAGTCATGCATGTAAATTGGTATTTGTCAAAGTGTGGTTCCCAAGTCAGCAGCATCAGCATTGTTTGGGACTCTGTCGAAAACAATTCTCAGACTATCCCCTAACAACTGAAACAACCTGGACGTGGAGCACAGCAATTTAACAAGCCCTTCAAATGACTGTGATGCACAGTAAAGTTTGAAAACCCCTGTTTTAGATAAATACAGCAACCAGTTTAAAAAAGAGATGCTGTGTCCTGAAAAAAAGCATTTCAGTTTAATACAATAAATTGATCATATTGTTTTTCCTTCTCCACACTTTACTAAATGAAGAGTAAGGAATGTTTTAAGATGTTATCCTCCAATATGAATGAGAGAGGAGACAAATGATCAACTATTTCAAGTAGAGTTTGGAAGATAGAAGTCTGATGCAGGGTTATTAATCACATTGGTAGATAGGAGTCACAAACAGGCTCTAGATGCGTGGGCTTCATAGTTGTGGCACATGGGCTCTAGAGCACAGGCTCAATAGTTGTGACACACAGGCTTCATTGCTTTGTGGCATGTGGGATCTTCCCTGAGCAGGGACTGAACCCATGTCCCCTGCTTTGGCAGGTGGATTCTTAACCACTGGACCACCAGAGAAGCCCAGCTTCAAAGTTTTGAAGGAAAGTTTTCAACATAGAATTCCATACTCATCTAAACTGTCAATCAAGTTTAAGAGAATGAACTTTCAGACATACAAAATATCAAAAAAACTAATCACTGACATATACTTTCATAGGAAGCTAGTGGAGGATATAGTCCAGCAAAATGAGGACATGAGCTGAGAGAGGAAAATATAGAAACCAGAAAGTATGGTAAAAGTATTTCCGTGAAAGTGACAAAGGGAAGTTTTACAACTCAAACTGTGAACCAGAATTAAAAAACATCCTACAGTCTGGAAGTAGAGAGTCTAGGAAAAAAAATCTGTGGGAGATAAAAGGAAAGGAAGGTCATTTAATGTGTTTGGGAGTTACAGAAATTACTTCTAGGCATTAGAGCCCTTGAGGAAAAAAAGAACTACTGATAAGTAAGAAAAAACATGAGAAAATTATTAAATGGGAAAAAAAAAAGTTTATTGAGGAACGTAAATAGCCTAAGACATAATTTGGTGTATTGTTGTTGTCCGACTCTTTCCGACCCCATGGACTGCGGCAGCAGGCTTCCCTGTCCTTCACCATCCCCTGGAGTTTCCTCAAACTCATGTCCATTGAGTTGGTCATGCCATCCAACTATCTCATCCTCTGTTGTCCCCTTCTCCTCTTGCCTTCAATCTTTCCCAGCATCAGGGTCTTTTCCAATGAGTCGGCTCTTCGCATCAGATGTCCAAAGTATTGGAACTTCAGCTTCAGCAACAGTACTTTCAATGACTATTCAGGGTTGATTTCTTTTAGGATTAACCAGTATGATCTCCTTGCAGTCCAAGGGACTCTCAAGAGTCTTCTCCAACACCCCAGTTTGAAGGCATCAGTTCTTCAGTGCTCAGCTCTTTTTGTTGTCCAGCTCTCACATCCATACATGACTAGTGGAAAAACCATAGCTTTGACTATATAGACCTTTGTAATTTGGTGTAGTTGCAAGCAATATGCCATATGTAAAATAATGCAAATACTGATGCAGATTTGTGAAACAACTACAGAACGCAGAGTGGAAAGGAAGCTTTGGGGAATCGGGTATAACAGATCCAGAACAGGAAGGAAGTCAATAAATACAGCCTAATATGATAAATTATGAAATAATAGGGGCTTCTCTAGTGGTCCAGTGATTAAGAACTGCCTTGCAATGCAAGGGACACCGGTTCAATCCCTAGTCCAGGAAGATCCCACATTTCTTGGGGCAACTAAGCTTGTTAGCCACAACTATTGAGGCTGTGCTCTAGAGCCTGGGACCCACAAATACTGGGCCAGCGTGCTGGGAAACCCTCACACCTACAGCCTGTGCTCTGAAACAAGAGAAGCCACTACAATGAGAAGCCCACGTGCAGCAACAAAGACTCACTACAGCCAATAAATAAATAAATCTTTTAAAAAAAGAAATAATAGGCTACTCTATCAGATTGAGATGTGTGTATGGAAAAATAGGAGAATGTTATAGAACAAAAAGAGAAGAAACAGGCTATTGTGTATTGTGATCAGACCTTTTCTAAGTATATATCTGAATTCTTAGAAGGAGATAGTTATATCAAATCCGAGGGACCAATATACCAGGCAGAAGTGATAGCAAGTTTTAAGATTTTGAGACAAGAATAAATGTAGTGTGTTCTAGAAAGGCAAGAAGACGAGTAAGCATTGAGTGAGGTCAATAATAATGGGGAAAAGTAGATGAAACATATCCAAATGGGAGAAAAAGCACTGGAGCTTCATGACCTGCTGTGTCTAAGAAAAATCCATGATTCAAAGAAAAATGAAGTAATGCCACATCTGTCTACTTTTGTTCATGGATTTCTTCTGCCCTGCATTATTTTATCTTACCTTCTTTACCCCTGGAGGAGAACATGGCAACTCACTCCAATATTCTTGCCTGGAGAACCCTGTGGATGGAGGAGCCTGGCGGGCTACAGTCCATGGAGTCTCAAAGAGTTGAACATGATCAAGGACTTTGACCCTGATGCTGGAAAAGATTGAGGACAGGAGGAGAAGAGGACAACAGAGGACGAGATGGTTGGATGGCATCACCGACTCAGTGGACATGAGTTTGAGCAAACTTGAGGAGATAATGAAGGACAGGGAAGCCTGACATGCTACTCTTCATGGGGTCATAGATATTCGGACATAACTGAGCGATTAAACAGCAACAACAACCACAATCAACCATTACTACCACCGGGTCCTGTAATTGTAGTAAATACTCAGAGGGAAGTTCTTTTGGCTAATATATCTGAGTCATTTGCATGTCTTGAAATTAGCTTATCACCACATAAATCATGCACCTTCCATTTCTATCTATTCTACTCCATTCTGCATTTCTCAATGTCATCTTCAATACCCCAATTTCCTATTTGCATTTTAAATAGTAGTAACCTACAAGATTTTATATTTTCTGAAGATACAAGACTCTTGTGTAGAGATTCTAATTAGGCTGGCTGGGCAATGTTCTATTATTAGTAAGAATTGTGATTTTTAGAGTTGTGGGTTAATTGCTAATAACTGTATGCAGTGTTTTCCCTCAAGATGTTTTCTATTACAGTAATTAACTGAGCAGCTGGGAGAACAGACATTAACCATTTGTCTTCACAGTAGCCCTCACTGGGGACTCTCCCCAAACCTTGCACATGACTTTATCTGCTGTTTGATAGGTAATGTAAGAGGGAAGCACAAAAGATATAGGATGTTCATCCTTTGGAATGAATATCCAATTTTAAACAATTTTTTTCTTGTTGAAGGGAGGCTTTCTCACACATGTGAAACATAGATTACAAGCAACACAGAATGTCTTTTAGATGTATGGACTTATTTGACTAGTTTTTATGTGCATATTTCTCTTCGTATCCTCGCATAATGAAATTTTGTCACAGAGATTGTGTCAGAAGCCTCAGCTACCCTGAAGACACCACTGGTTTATCTGTTTACAAATTAGATTGAACCAGTGAAAGCTGGCTGATACTAAAGAAATTTGTTAAGAGCCACCTTGCCTGAAAGCCCTGTTCTTTTTCATGACACCTGAATTCCCACTTGATTATTAATTCAGCTGAAGACCTTGACTTTAGTATCCGGAATCTCCCTCTGGGACTCTTGGTGCTTCCTTGTGTGAATTCCTATTTACTGACCTGCTCTCAAGACTATATGCCAGTCTGATGCTTGACCCCAGGTTTTCCCAACCAACTCTGCTTTTGGCTGGACTCCATCTCTGTCAAGTTATTTTCTACAGCATACCTTTTGTTAATGCAAAGACATTCTTTTTCGTTTTAATAGGAAACATTTTATTTAAAATTTTGTAATGAAAATTTCCAAACCACTTAGTCCAAAGCAGAGACTAAGTACAAAAATAAATAAAACTCCACTTATAGGAAGTCATTAAGTACATAAGAATTTTTTGTCTTCTCTCTCGTTGAATAAAATAATAAATTTACTACTGTTTAGATCTCATTGCTTTTTTTTTTCACTTTGTTTTTCCAGAGGCAGGAGTTTTCCTTCTTCTTAAAATGACCCCATTTCTTTAAATCCAGAAAAGCTCTGGATTTATACTGTCTTAACTATTTGGTTGTAAGAGCCATAATAGAAAGAATGCTATCTGATTTATATTAATTCTGCAGAAGCCACACAAATAAGAGCATGCTAGGCCCTCTGGCAAATGAGGAGGAGCCACAATTTTCCTTCCCTTCCAAAAAGATCAAGGATCCTGACCTCTATACAGTGGTTGGTGGCAGCTCAGCCAGTCCCTCAATGTGTGTGTGTGTGTGTGCACTCACTCAGTTGTATCTGACTCTTTAAGACACTATGGACTATAGCCAGCCAGGCTCCTCTGTCCTTGGGATTTTCCAGGCAAGAACACTGGAGTGAGTTGCATTTCCTCCTCCAGGAGATCTTCCCCTCCCAGGGATAGAGCCCGCATCTCTTGTGTCTCCTGTATTGCAGGCAGATTCTTTTACTGGTGAGCCATGGGGTAAGCCCAGCCCCTCAGTGTCAGTGCTCCAAAGAGAGATTCACCTCTTAATTAGCAACCATGCTCCTGGGTCTGAATTCTGCAAGTCTCAAAAGTCAGAGTAACATGGAAATTTACATTACCATATGTAAAATAGATAGCCAACGGGAATTTGCCATCTGGCTCTGGAAACTCAAACAGGGGCTCTGTATCAACCTAGAGGGGTGGGATGGGGAGGGAGAGAGGAGAAAGTTTCAAAAGGGAGGGAACATATATATATTTATGGCTGATTCATGTTGAGGTTTGACAGAAAACAGCAAAATTCTATAAAGCAATTATCCTTCAATAAAAAATAAATTAATTTTTAAAAGTCCACCTGGTACTAGGAAGAGTGTCAAACATGGAGGGTTTGAACCAAACATGTCTGAAGTACGATGTGAGGGAAACTCCCACACAGACTAAAAACTGGAAATCCCACAAAAGGCTGGGAATAACCCTGAAAACAGGTTGACAAAACAATCAGAGTTGGGTAGAACCTGGAGTCTGGTTATAGAGACAGTCAAGAGGGTGAATTGCAAACTGGAGGCAAGAGATCAGATACAGAACTTTAAGAATGTGATCTCTCAGTCAGCGAGAGCTTCAAAAAGAGTAAAGCAGTCACCTGAGTGTCCTCATGGAAGTGGAGTTGCTCTGACCTCTTGGTTGTAGAAGAGGAAGCTCTGAGCCACTCTGCCTCTTCTAGAAAACCTTGGCTGGGCTGGCTCTCTCCGTAGGGCATTCAGACCTAAGTGATGCTATCTACTTAGTTCTTTATAAACAGTGCCTTGCAGTGAAAAGCTTTAATGAATTTTTTTTGATTTACTGGTTGGTTGAACCAATTTTGGAAAAGCCCTGCAAAGCATGAATTAAAATACAAATTGAATTTAGAAAATATCAGCTTGCATAGTCCAAAGAAGCTAAGCCTTTCTTAACTCAACCTCAGGATTTTTCCTCATTGCAAACCTCTTTCTAATATATTCTGAGCAATAGCTAATATTGGAAGGTCACACAGAAAAAAATTTTAAAAAGCTGCAGCATTTTCTGTCCACTTAAAATGAATTTCATATGATAAAATCTGAGTTTTTTTAATATTAATATCTAAGTGTTTCAGTTTTACTGTCTACTTCCTCCATCTAAATTTATTTTGAGTTCCTTAAGAGGAGAAATGTCTTATTTATACCTTTCAAAATACCAGACTGTATCAGGTGAGGTCATGTTGAATGACTGAAATGTTTCAGTTAAAACCAACATTTTGTTAAGGGCAACCTAGAGAACTATTTAACAAATGAGCTAATTTATACTGTCATTATTATGTTGGTTAACAGATTAAAAAAAAAAAAAAAAAGGAACTGTCAGGTAATAGCAGTGCCCCTTTGGGTTAAAATATAAACATAGTCCCACTTAAGAAATGAGAACCAAGGACAAGTCTTGGCATTTGTTGAGTCCTTCATAGAACAAGAAAACACATGAGATTTTGCTATAATTCAAGAGCCATTCTTGTCAGTGCTTTCAAGGGTAGAAATTAAGCTATATTAAAGCTTGTCTTGGCCCAATTATAGAATGAAAGTGAGGCTTCTATGGAATGGTTCCAGGATAGGTTTCAAATCAGTTTGGATTCAGCTATTTGGTCCTTGTTAGGACTTCAGGGGACAGCCAAGAATTACATTTAATTCATTATCTTCTTCTGAGAGTGCTACAGTGGCTGCTACACAAATTGAAAGCAGCATTTACACAGGCTAATACCTATGGTATCTTTCCAATTTATCTTTGGGCATTATCACCTCCCAGTGTCCCTCCTTGAAAGTTTGACAAGTGCCCTGAATTCTCATTTTGTACGATGATAAGTAATCACCCTGAAGAAAACACAGAAGAAAATGGCCCCATGTTAAAATGCTAGGAATGCTACCTGAAATACATTTTCTTAAAACTTGAAAATAGCTCCAGTCTTTTGACAGAAATCATGTTATGTATAAACCTGCCTTCTAAGCAGTCTGATCTTTCTGGATACGAGATTGTGGCATTATTGACAATTCATTTGACTTATGTCCAGCAGTCTGGTACAGCTTCACAAGGGAATTATTGGCATCTTTTGTGAAATATTCAAAAACCACTGATTTTTGTTTCTCATTATTCTTAAAAAGAGAAAAAAGTATTAAATACTATGGTTGTATCTGTGATGTGAATGTAAATATAACCTGTTGAAATTCAAGGTGGGAAAATACTTCTTTAGAAAACCAGGAAGGATGATACAGGAAGAAATGTTGCCCACATGCAGAGTGATTTCTAATAGTTCATTGATCTCATTGTTTAGCATCCTCTTTTAGAGTGTGCATTAACAAAAACCCTGCATGGATATTAAATTGACAGTGTAATCCTAGAGTGTTTTATATAACTAGACACTAGCAATAGAGACAATACTGTATTGACTCCCAGATTTCAGGCAAAGGCACTTCAAGCGACTTGTATTAATGCTTTATATTGATACAAAACCTTTCTTCCAAAAAGTACAAAGCACTTTCTTAAAATTGCCTTATTGGGTTTTGTAACAACTCAGCAATGCACAGTATCTGACACCACAGTGTATAGAGCTGAGATAATACCTTAAGTTTCCTGATTTCTAATTTTGTATTTCAAACATTTAATCATTAGACATCCTTTCAGTTTCCAAAAATGCCAAAAATTATCCAGTCTATACAAGACTAGAGAAAGGTTTTATTTCAGAGATGATCCTTTTACAGTCCATAAACTATTAAGTAAAAGTTTAAAAATCAATTGTATGAGAATTCAAGTGACTTTTTCTTTGAGCCAGGGATTTAAGTCTATTATAGTCTATCCCAAAGAAGAATACTACAAATGTTAAGGAAAGATGAACAGAACAGATATTTTCCAATAACTATGCAAAATATTTCAATATTCTCTACTAATTCAAAATGCTTGACTAATCTTTTAACAGCAGAAAATTTCCACCAGACTTTTAAAAAAGCTAAGGATTAGCTATGTCAGGAAATATTCAGCATCATTTGATATAGATAGCAATTGGGAAAGTAGCTCTTTCTTTTGGAAGGTAATCATGCCCTTTCTTATAACAATATTTCTAGGCTTTGACTTAACATGCAGTGTCTAAATTATAAAATCTGCCATCAGATGTAATATATGTATCCAGAAATGAACACTTAAAGATATATCTCAATACAGGTGCAAGGTAAAGGGAGCCTTGAAGGTTCAAAAGCAAGGTATACAAGATAAGGCCTCAACCATTAATTTGCCTTCTTATTTTGTTGCATTTAATACGATGCTATGCTATGCTATGCTAAGTCACTTCAGTCGTGTCCGACTCTGTGTGACCCCATAGACGGCAGCCCACCAGGCTTCCCGGTCCCTGGGATTCTCCAGGCAAGAACACTGGAGTGGGTTGCCATTTCCTTCTCCAATGCATGAAAATGAAAAGAGAAAGTGAAGTTGCTCAGTCATGTCCGACTCTTAGCGACCCCATGGACTGCAGCCTACCAGGCTCCCCTGTCCATGGGATTTTCCAGGCAAGAGTACTGGAGTGGGGTGCCATTGATACGATGAGCTAAAGTCTAATGCAGTGCAGTGCACTTCTCTGCTCTTTTGCATTTCTCCTTATTGCGCTCTTATTCACATGGTCTTTTAAAGATATTTACTTCAATAGAGAGGAAAAACTCTTTCCTAAAGCTAGCAGTTGACAGCTAGCATCTTGCTGAAATTTCATAAGGAGAAGCATTAAGCAAGTTCTTTTACCTTCGAATTTAATAAGATGCATGAGATCCTCGCCAACTCCTGCCGTTACAATTTTGTCTATTCTTTGGACTAAAACACATCAAAGAAGAAAACTGTATACATTTCATTTAGGTTCAAATGGCCTCACACTAGCGTAACCTTGTGCCATCTCTGTCTTTTCTAGATTCCATACGCTTTCTTTTCATTTGGAACAACAGTGTGTTTGGTTAATAACCTCACCGTTTTCTGCTGTTAAGGGAACTGAAGTACCATTAACACATGTTAAAGTACCATTGATTCCATTAGTGCCGACAAGCACTAAATCCCAATTTCTTTTTAAATAAGCATTAAAACAAAAGTAGATGTCCTTTATTAACAAGTAACATGCTGAGCAACCGTTATTGCAAGAGTGCAATATATGAAGAATGTCTTAAAGAACAAGTAAACATCTTAAGGAACTGAAATGCTAGAATTTGGGTACCATGAAGGACAAGTGAAGGAATTATTATGAATTTTTTACACATACAGTAACCTATTCAAAGCCCCATTTTTTTTAATCTCTCAGAGTCATAGTCACTTTTCACCTTCATATGTCTCTGCATTTGTATAACATATATAACAACACAAGAGTGAAGAGACACAAGCTATAGAGTACAATAGATCAGTTTAAGAATCTGCCTGCAATGCAGGGGACCCCAGTTCAATTCCTGGGTTGGGAAGATCCCCTGGAGGAGGGATAGGCTACCCACTCCAGTATTCTTCCCTGGAGAAGCCCTTGGACAGAAGAGCCTGGGAGGCTACAGTCCATGGGGTTGCAAAGAGTCAGACATGACTGAGTGACTAAGCATAGCATAGCGAAGAGCCCAAGTCCAGGAAATGAGCACAGCTTAGATGAGCACTTACTCAGTGATTTATACCCATGGTCCCTGTGATTAGATGGTCCTATAGAATAGCAGAACATTTTTCAACTCTGAGGCAATCTCAGAGGGAAGATAACTATGTGCCTGACCATTAGGCCTTCTTGAAAGATATAACTGTTCCTGTAAACTTTCCCATAGCCAGAGAACTTAGAAAATTTCAGCATAAACCTCACAGCCAAATTTAGAACAAAAACAAGTATGTTTAGTCTTTTATATTAATTTCACCCCTCAGCATTTTTTTAGTCTTTACCCTTTTTCTCTTTCATTTTCATCTCATCTTTACCTATATCTATTAAGGATTGTGCTATTTGTATGTATTCCTTGACATCTATTTTTAATATTTTTTTCAAATAAAGATGAAGATAAAGATTCCATGATGAGAGATTTTAGCTTGTTGTATTTGCTGCTGAATTTGCAGAAGGTGCAACCATGCCTGAGACAAAGGAGGCACTCGTAAATATTTGTTGAATAGATGAAAAAATGGTATATAACAGATAATTAGATAGAGATGGATATTGATAGATAGCTATAACTGGTAGGAAGCCAGGAGGGAGGGAAGGGAGGAAGAGAATGCCTGTATATTTAGGCAGATGTATGGGCTCACAACTCTGGATACTTTACACCACTTAAATAGGTTTGATAGAGTGGAGGGAGCTGAAAGCAGTAGAACACTGAATGAAACAACTGAACAAGTGAATAGGTAGCCTTCTGCAGTCCTGTGGTTGCTAGACTCAAGACTCTTCATCAAAGACCTCTTATTACTCACAGCAAAAGCAATAGCAGACATATCAGTATGTATGTGCTGGCTCCCTAAGCTCCCAATTCCACAGAGCCACACAGAGAATCAGATAGAATCTGAACACAGAGTGGAGTATGCCACAGGAGATGAACCAAAAACTTAGGAAGTCTATCACTTTTATAGCAAGCACTTTTATATGGTTTGGAAGGAGAGCAGATGTGTTGTAGGACCTGTGATTCATTACCATGCTTACCAAGACTGTCACTTTTAGGATTCCCTGTCCAGGAAGATGAGTAAAAAGGGCAAAGGCATAATGAAAGATACATCTGCTACAGTATGTAGTTTCAGAGATAAAATTGTGGGAGCTACAATGTATGGTTAAGAGATAAGCTGTGATTGTGTGTGCCATGGGAGCTAGAAGACGTGCCAAGAGATGACTGGACAAACAGATGTATAATAAATAGCAGAAAGTTATCAGCACATTCACCACAGGGAATAGCCTCAGACAACTTGGAATATAGAGTAATATCCCCACTCAACAAACATTGTGTATGGTGCATTATTTGTATATGTATCTTCTATATATGCTTGCTGCTGCTAAGTCGCTTCAGTCGTGTCCGACTCTGTGCGTCCCCATAGACAGCAGCCCACTAGACTTCTCTGTCCCTGGGATTCTCCAGGCAAGAATACTGGAGTGGGTTGCCATTTCCTTCTCCAATATATGCCTAGACAAGGCATATATAGAAGACATGGGAATGTTATGCAGAGTGTGACAAGCGGTGTTGGCCTGGAGTGGCAGGGGAGTGAGGGAATATCCATGGGTGTCATTGGTATGTTACATCATTGAAAAGCACTGAAGATAAACTCAAGGTTATTTCCTGGTTGGTCAAAGGAATGTTTCCATTGCAAAAGCATGAGGGATTGGGGGTAAATTTTGAGTGTCTACGTCCACAATGAAATATTCTCTTACCAGATCTCTCTGGTGACTCATGTGGACTTCCTGCAGGAGGTTTTCCCTCTCTGGATTTTCATATCAAGGCCGTCAAGGTTTTCACTATCTACCTCCCTTCTTAAAGAAGTTTTGAAAACATTTTTAATATATTCTCTTTAGGAAAAAATTGTGACTTATAATATTTGATGCTTACATTGCAACTATCGATACTTTCTGAAGCATTCTGTTGCCAGACCACGGGGAGGCTGAAAATAGAGGGACAGTCATAAAATTCAAAAAGAACACTCTTTTTTCTCTCTTAGGGTTTTAGTAGTTTTGGTTTATCTCCTGAAATTCTAATTTATTTTTTGATATTCAGATCTTAATTTCAAGTCACTGGCATGTCAAAAACAAAACGGAGACCTTGCTCTTTCGGCTGAGGAATAAACAGCAGGCTGAACGAACCTCTGCATACTTCCTTGATGTTTTCGTGATCTATAGTTAATACCTTGTTATTCATTTAGTTTTTAAAAAAACCTCAAAACTACTATAGCTTCACACAGAAATTCAGGTGGAGCAACAAAAGAAATTTACTACAAATCTTTCAGATTTCTATTTCTACACACATATTTCTAGGTCCAGGATGCATCTGTCAGTGTATTTTTTTTTTTTTTTTTACTTCCACGGGGCTGCATGTGTCATTTCTATCACTGTAGGTATGTGGCGGGGGGGACTCCTAAGTGAGTTATCAGGGTCTCCCAGACTGTACCTTCTGTTCATTGCTGCTACCAGCTTATTAGAACTGCATGAACCAAGCAGTTGTCTGGGTTTGAATTTTAAGATAAAATAATTACAAATCTCCAAGACATTTCACAGATACAATTTGATAAATATGTCCATATTTGTTTACAATATGCTACATGACTTCATTCATTTAGCTATAAATAAATATATCTAATAGCAAAAATTCTAAAAAGAAGCAAACAAGAAACTAATGTTCAGAAGCACAAATTAGGCTTCTTACTTCACTCATAAGTTTGCTTTTATTTTGAATCTCCCTTAAAAGAAGCTTGAATGTCTAGATGGCTGCAGTCCTGATGATCTCTCTACCTGGCATGGCTTTACTACTTAGGAAAGGGCCACAAAGTCTTGAGTTACTTTAAGTTTCAGAGCACCTTCTTTCAAGTTATCCTTCAAATGAAACACCCTGAAGTGGAATGTCTCAGAGAGTAGAGTCTGTGGTTATCATTATTTAATCGCTGTCATGTCTGACTCTTTGTGACTCCATGGACTGTAGCCTGCCGGGTTTCTCTGTCCATGGGGTATCCCAGGCAAGAATACTGGAGTGGGTTGCCGTTTCCTTATCCGAGGGATCTTTCTTTCTCATCCAGGGATCAAACCTGAGTCTCCTGCATTGCAGCAGATTCTTTACCACTAAGTCACATGGGAAGCCCAGAAAACAGAGTGAACACCTTCAAAAATGTCAGAAGTCAGAAAGGAGTGAACATCCATATTTTCCATTTTTACTTTTTCTAACTAATTATTGTTAAATAACAAGCTCAGGTAATAACTATAATAAACTACACAAGATTTGCTCCGTACTTACTTAAAGGGAAAAAAGCCTCTATAAAAAAATAAAAAATAACCCACATCTAATTCTCAAATATACTGATCAGAGGCCAAAGTGGCAAAAATAAGTGAAGGATAAGTCTTTCATTTCTTTACATAGGGCAGTCTCAAATGACTATTTTCTTAATGAAATGAAAGTAATTTATTAATCCCTATGTAAAAGTAAAGAAGAGAAAAGTCATATGATGATGATGATATACTACTTTCTGTCTTTATCATTGGATGGATTTTCAAAGGCCACCAAACTAGTTAAACAATCACTGAACTACAAAAATGAGACTCCTAAGTGGGGTCCACGGGGTCACGAAGAGTCAGACGTGACTGAGCAACTGAATAACAACTCAATAGGTGCCCCTGGAATATGGGCCAGCGGGAGGTGGGGAGGGTGTCTCTTGCCCCATCTTGCTCTCTGTCTCTGGTTGCTTGGAGTTACATGCAAAGGCCAGACCTTCAGCAGCCCTCTGTTTTCACAGTGCTTTCTCTGGTATAGGGTTTCTCATTCTTGACACTATTGACATTTTGGGCAGGATAATACTTCATTGTATGGATCTGTTTAACAGCATCCCTGGCCTTTACCCGCTAGATGTCAATAACTTCTCACAAGTCATGACTATCTAAAATGTTTCCAGACATTGCCAAATGTTCCCCAGTGGGAAAAATCCCCTCCCATCTCCCACTCTGACCTCTTCTATTGAGACCAACTGACAGCTACTCTGTTCTGGTTCAGTAACCATTTCCTCCATTGCCCCTTCAGTCCTAGGGGTATTTACACATCCCTCCTTATTACACTGCAGTGCCTTTCTATCCCTGGTGGGTCCCCTTTGCTTTTTTGTAAGTAGTCCTTTTATAAAAATTCTCTTCAGTTGCCTCATTTGAGTATATTATGTATTTGTTTCTGGAATTCTAATGGATATACTCTACATCCTCTTGCAATCCCTACTTGCTGTCCACCACTAAATACTTGTTTATGTTTTTTGAGTCCTTGTACTTTCTTTAAATTCTGCCTATAAGAGAAATGGAGGCAGCCTTAATTGAGAGTCCACAACATGTCAAATACGGTGGCTGGTGCTTACATATTATGGTTAATATTAGTGGTTGATTGTCTTACAAGCATCCATTTTCTCCTTCCAAAAAGTACCTTAATTTGGGTTCAAGTACCCACCCTTCCCAGGCATAATCCAGGGCCCCTCTGCTAGCTTCAGAGGCTGATTATTCTAAGGATAATCCCTTTGTTCCTGAAGTGAAGGGTATAGGAACCTAGGCTGTGAACAGTCGGTGTACCTCATTAATTGAGAATTTGGCTCAAAAATAAGTATGTGTTCCAATTTTGTCAAATGAGACAAGAAGAGAATTTTGATGGGAGTTCTGGGAAAGACATTCCCTCACTCCAAAGCCAGTCACCAAAAATGTCCTTTTTCTCTGAACTTTCTTTGCCTAGGACTCTTGCAGCCATCTTAGTACAGTTATAAAGAAGTCAGCATGGCAGGAACTCAAAATTAGAGAATTATACAAAAAAATTTTTTTCATTAAAAAAGCAAGGGCTATCAATTCAACCACTAACTAATCATTGCTAAGTTTGTCAATTATATTATTCTATATATTTATTCATTTTGAAGAGCATTTGAGTTGGGTTTTCTACCACTTGTAGCTAAAAGCCTCCTAGCTGAGCCAGAGATCAAATTGCAAACATCCTCTGGATCATCAAAAAAGCTAGAGAGTTTCAGAAAAACATCTATTTCTGCTTGATTGACTATGCCAAAACCTTTGACTGTGTGGATACCAATAAACTGTGGAAAATTCTTAAAGAGTTGGGAATACCAAACCACCTGATCTGCCTCTTGAGAAACCTATATGCAGGTCAGGAAGCAACAGTTAGAACTGGACATGGAACAACAAACTGGTTCCAAATAGGAAAAGGAGTACATTGAGGCTGTATATTGTCACCCAGCTTATTTAACTTCTATGCAGAGTACATCATGAGAAACACTGGGCTGGAGGAAGCACAAGCTGGAATCAAGATTGCCAGGAGAAATATCAATAACCTCAGATATACAGATGACACCACCCTTATGGCAGAAAGTGAAGAAGAACAAAAGATCTTGCCTCTTGATGAAAGTGAAAGAGGGGAGTGAAAAAGTTGGCTTAAAGCTCAACATTCATAAAATTAAGATCATGGCATCCGGTCCCAACATTTCATGGCAAGTAGATGGGGAAACAGTGGCTGACTTTATTTTTCTGGGCTCCAAAATCACTGCAGATAGTGGCTGCAGCCATGAAATTAAAAGACGCTTACTCCTTGGAAGAAAAGTTATGATCAACCTAGACAGCATATTAAAAAGCATATTAAAAACCTTTGTCAACAAAGGTCCATTTAGTCAAGGCTATGGTTTTCCCAGTAGTCACGTATGGATGTGAGAGTTGGACTATAAAGAAAGCTGAGTGCCAAAGAACTGATGCTTTTGAACTGTTGTATTGGAGAAGACTCTTGAGAGTCCCTTGGACTGCAAGGAGATCCAACCAGTCCATCCTAAAGGAGATCAGTCCTGGGTGTTCAGTGGAAGGACTGATGTTGAAGCTGAAACTCCAGTACTTTGGCCACCTGATGGGAAGAGCTGACTCATTTGAAAAGACCCTGATGCTGGGAAAGATTGAGGGCAGGAAGAGAAGGGGATGACAGAGGATGAGATGGTTGGATGGCATCACTGACTTAATGGACATGGGTTTGGGTAGACTCCGGCAGTTGGTGATGGACAGGGAGGCCTGGCATGCTGCAGTTCATGGGGTCAAATAGAGTTGGACACAACTGAGTGACCGAACTGAATTGAACTGAGCCATTCATTCAATTCATTTGACAGTTGCTTTTTTGTGCTCACTATAGACCAGGCCATGTTCTACCATGACCCAAAGAGGCCAAAATTAATGAGTAGTATTATTTAGTTATTTTTCATATCACTCTAAGAGCTAGATGTGTCTGTTGCTGAGAGAAGAACTCTCAGCTTAGAAGTGGTAAGTTGTTTGTTTAAGAAGAAACTAGACAGTGTTGGAACTGGATGAGGTCTGTCTGACCACATGGTTTTTCTAATTCACCCCTCTCAATGTGAATCGTCCACTTAAATCATTTAGCTACCACTTACTCTAGACCAGTGCCCATACAGAAGAGACACTGGCAGGTAACTTTGACAAATAAGAAGCAGTTAGATAACCCAGACGGGTGCGTGCTAAGTCGCTCAGTTATGTCCGACGCTTTGTGACCCTATAGACAGTAGCCCCCCAGACTCCTCTGCCCGTGGGATTCTCCAGGCAAGAATACTGGAGTGGATTTCCATTCCCTCCTCCAGGGAATCTTCTCCACCTAGAGACCAAACCTAGGCATCTCTTACATCTCCTGCATTGGCAGGCAGGTTCTTTACTACTAGTGCCACCTGGGAAGCCCCAGATAACCAAGTCTGGAGCAATGTCCATGAATTTAAGGGAGAACTAGAATAGCTATGGAGCTGCCTCCCCTGAGGCCTTGGCCCGCTCTCATTCTCACTGATTCAGAGCTCTCTGGGTCTTGTCTACATTCTCCACCTCTTAGTGTCAGAGTAAGTCCATGGCTCTCAACTTCCCCTTTCCTGTGAGGGCCAAGAGAACATCTGTATCCTTGCACGCCTTGTGGAGCTCTGCACAACACACCAGCTGCTACTTTCACTCTATCCCTATGTTTCAGCAGGAGACCAGAGTGCAGCTCTGCTTTCAGATCTCCTCAAAACGGAGGCCACACCCCCAGAAGCCCTGCTGGGTTTCCAACCCAGAGAAAGGAAGACATTTCAACACAGTCTGACCAATCACTTCCCCTCATTCCTTAGCCTTTCCTTCTTCCCTTCCCGCGTGGCCTGAAAATGGCAGGCTTTCTACATCTTCAGGTTTGTCAAGTGCTTTTCTAGTTCACATTCCCAACTTCGGCCTTTTGCTAGGACCATAGTATGGACTGGGGGCAAAGAGAAAAGCTACTTTTCTGATAATATTCCTCATGAAGCATTCCAGAAATATTTCTCTCTTCTCATTATGAATGCTGAAACACCGACCTAGTGAAATTGTTTCCAAAATAAAATGAGGTTGTATCAATATAAAAGCTGTTGATAAAATGTGAAGGACCATAAAATGTACACTCTCACAGTGTTATTGTTAAGTCACAAAGAAAACAATCCATTTAGCCCTATATTCCAGTTCTAATATACTTCTGTACAGAAAACAAATTATCGAATTTAAAAATGCCAACTATATACTATTATAATCTGGAGCAAGAAAGCACTCAGATTATATCAGTAAGTTATTAGTAAATCTTTGACTCATCAAATTACATTTTAGAGTGGGATTCTCTCATGGATTCTCAAGCAGTGATTCTCAGCCTTGGCTCTACAACAGAATCAAGTGGGAGCACTGAAATCATACTAATGTCAGGTCCTTCAAACTACCTAAATTAGAATTAAGTGCTCCTTCTTGAGAAAAATGATATATATGAAAGAAATAAAAGTATCTAGGAGTTACTCATAAAAAATTTTAAAGTTAGAACTTCTCTGGAAAATCAGGACCTCCACATAGATGAGTAAAGTAAAAACCCTGAGGTCTCTTGGCCAGGCTATAATCTTATTTTCAGGGCTGGAGAAATAAAAAGTGATTCTATCTAGACATAGCTTCATGTTTAGCAAAAGAAATATGAAGACTTTGCCAGATTAGTCCAGAGTTTTCCTCCGTAACCTACATTTTCTGGATTCCACCGGGACGCTCACAGAAGCAACGGTATCCTCCCTTGAATCTCTGACCTCCGACTCACACAACCCCAGCATCAGCACCCGCTTTTCTGTCCCACGCCCAAACGAAAGGACTACTTCAGACAAATGGGAAGTAGTTGCAGTTTCTCCTCACGCTTAGATTGCCCGAACACACGAGCTGATCAGAAACACAGATGCCTGAGATAGAAATAGCCCAGCCTCCCTGGCTCTCAGGGCCAGAGAGAAACGGGGTGGAGGCCAGAGCAGCGAAGGAGGTGATGTTGGCACCAGTGTCCCAGCAGCAAAGTGAATCATCGCTGCCATTCAAAACGGGTCCAAAAGACACCAGAGCTTTGGGGGAGAGGAAGCAGGTTTTTTTATCCAGTGACTCTGTAGAGATGGTGGTGACAACAGCTGTGCTTCCGCCCCTTAGAAAGTCATTTTAGTGTTAGATTTTCCCTAAGGAGGAAACAGATGGAGAGAAGCTTGACTTGCACATATGTGGCTGCTGCTGGCTTTCTTACTGCTGCGACTGACCCTGGATTAGATGGAGAAACACAGCCTTGGATGAAGGAGGGAATGATCACTCAAGAGGTTCTTTTCAGACCTGCAGACCTAATACTCCAAGGGTGCATGGATATAAAGAGTTAACAGTTCATTCCTTGACATTCTTCTAAAGATGGTAGCAACAGGCTATCATTTTGTGTAAAATGATGATACTCCCTGATTGCCTAGTAAACACAATAGGCATGACAGGTGTAATAGGCAAGGTAGCCACAAAGATGAATAGCACAGAGTTCCTGGCCACAGAATGGCTATAGTCAAGTTTCTGGCAGCACTATGAACTGAATTATAGGCCATGGTTTGACATTATAACCAGCATATTTTCTTTTTGCAATAGAGTACTTCTCACCCTCACATCATCCTACAGAGAAGCACCCGCTCTGTGCTGGGCATATTACCCAGGAGAGTGACATAATTGGGTGAAAAAGCAAAGAAGGGGAAAAAAAGTCTTCCTTCTTTCTGACTTTGCTTCCAAAGATTTAAGCCTTGAGGACACAGTGAGCTCTTATAATGGATAAAACATTTTCTTAAAAGATAAAGATTCTCCTTTTCTTTCAGGGAGGAGAGATGAAAGGGGAGAGGATGATGGCAGGGAGTTTAATGAGGAAGGGGAGAGAGAGGGCCAAATTCACTAAAGCCAGGCAAACTGAAATCTATTTTCAGCAAAGGGCAACTGTGGCACTGTTCAGGCACTGGGGAGATGAATGGGGGCTGAATTTTCATCCTCAGACTCCCAGGCCTGCAAAACACTGCACGCTCCCAAGATAATGCTGGCAGTCCCTGCCACTGGCCACCACATCTGGGGGAGGACTTCCCTTCCTGGGCAGCCAAACCTTTGTCGAGGGAAAACATAGCAGTTGACACTGTCCCAATCCAAAGACTTAGCTTTCACCCTTCCTACATGCTTCCCATACCTTTGCTCCATCCCAGAGAATGCAAATGAGCTCTGGTATCTACAGGATTACCAGGAATCAGAGCAAGTCTTTACACCTACTGTATAGCAGTACTTAGTACAAAACCTGGTCAAAATTTTTCCTGACCAGGAGATTAATAAATACATACCATTACAGGCGTCACAGAAAGAATGATACAAACATAAGGAGAATGGAAGGGGAAGGGCTTCCCAGGTGCTGCTAGTGATAAAGAAGCTGCTTGCCAGTGCAGGAGACATAAGAGACATGGGTTTGATCCGTACATTGGGAAGATCCCCTGGAGGAGGGTGTGGCAACCCACTCCAGTATTCTTGCCTAGAGAATACCACAGACAGAGGAGCCGTGAGGTTTATGGTCCATGGGATTGCAAAGAGTCGGACACGACCGAAGCAACTTAGCACATAGCACATAGAGTGGAATGAGAAAGAAAAAGAAAGGGTTATCCATGTTTCTGAAACAAGAAAAGGAACCATTTCTTTGAGAAAGTGTCACTGGGCCCCAGTCTAGAAAGAATAGTATGTAGAGGCCCTCCAGGTGGAGAGCAAAGCAAGAAAACATAGCATTCAGACACGTCAAAGGACCAGAAAGTTGTATGAAATAAAACTCAAAAGAAGGAATGTGGAAGTAGGGGTAAATCACATTGAATGCATCAGAAATTTCCTAAGAACCTATTGGACATGAAGAGTGTTCTTTAGGGGCTTCCCTGGTGGTCCACTGGTTAAGTCTGCAAGCTTTCAATACAGGGCATGTGGCTTCAAACTCTGGTCATGGAACTAAGATTCTACATGCCACTTGACCAAAAAGAAAGAGAGAGAGAAGAGAAAGAGAGAAAGAAAGAAAGGTGTCTGTTAGACTTAACCATTAGCCATTGGATTTAGCCCTAAGAGAACACTGGTCAGAGCAATGTCATTAGATGGTGAGGTTGGAAGATGGATTCTGGTGTACTGAAGAGTGAATGAGAGGAGAGGAAATGAGCAGCACACATGGAAAGCAGTCGTTTCCAAAGTGCATCCCCTGGACCAGAAGCATCAGTAGCACCTGGAAACTTGTTACAAATACAGATTCTCATATGTACACACATACTTCCCTAGCCACCAATCTGGGGTTCACAAGCCCTTCAGATGACTCATATTTCCTTGGGTTTGAGAACCACTGATTCTTGTGAGGAATTTGAAGTGGTTATTTAACAATAATGTGGAAGAATTTATACTAAGTCTTTACTTAATAATTTGGGGGGCATAAATTAGGAGTTTAGGATTAGCAGATACAAGCTATGATGTATAAATTAGATTAACAGCAAGGCCCCACTGTATAGCACTGGGAACTATTTCAATATCCTGCAATAAATCATAATGGAAGAGACTCTGAAAAGTAATATATACAAGTATAATTGCATCACTTTGCTATTCATCAGCAACTAACACAACATTGCAAACCAACTATACTTTATTAAAAAAATTTTTTAAAGAATGTGGGGATGCTGCTGGGCATACACACTGAAGAAACCAGAACTGAAAGAAACACGTGTACCCTAATGTTCATTGCAGAGGTGTTTAGAATAGGTAGGACATGGAAGAAACCTAGATGTCTATCAGCAGGTGAATGGATAAGAAAGTTGTGGTACATATACACAATGGAGTATTACTCAGCCATTAAAAAGAACACATTTGAGTCGGTTCTAAGGAGGTAGATGAAACTGGAGCCTACTATACAGAGTGAAATAAGTCAGAAAGAAAAACACCAATACAGTATATTAATGCATATATATGGAATTTAGAAAGATGGTAACAATGACCCTATATACAAGATAGCAAAAGAGACACAGATGTAAAGAACAGACTTTTGGATTCTGTGGGAGAAGGCAAGGCTGGGATGATTCGAAAGAACAGCGTTGAAACATGTATATTACCATATGTGAAATAGATGACCAGTCCAAGCTCGATGCATGAACAGGGCACTCAAAACTGGTGCACTGGGACAACCCAGAGGGATGGGATGGGGAGGGGAGTGGGAGCGGGGTTTGGGATGGGGGGACACATGTACACCCGTGGCTGATTCATGTCAATGTATGGCAAAAACCATCACAATATTGTAAAGTAATTAGCCTCCAATTAAAATAAATTAATTTTTTTAAAAAAAGAAAGGAACTTCATGAAAAAAAGAATGTCAGGATGAAATTTATATTAAGAGCATCTTTATATACAGTGAAATATTTCTTAACAATTTTTCATAATGCTTAAGGAAGTTCATCCAGTAGATGAGATCCATGATAGGCATATAAACCCAGGAAATTCCTAACAACGGATGACTGAGTTAAGAGATCCATCCCAAATGCAGGCAAAGTAACTCAAGGGAACATCAAGATTGCAGACCTGGACTTCCTTGGTGGCTCAGTGGTAAATAATCTGCCTGCCAATGCAGGAGATATGGGTTTGATCCCTGGTCTGGGAAGATCCCACATGCTGTGAAGCAACTAAGCCCATTCATGACAATTATTAAGCCTGTGCTCTGGAGTCTGGGAACCACAACTACTGAGCCCACGCTACTACTGAAGACTGCACACTCTGGAGTTGTGGTCCACAACAAGAGAAGCCACCACAATAAGAAGCTCGACCACAGTAATTAGAGAGTAGCCCCTGCTCTTTTGCAACTAGAGAAAAGTCTGAGCAGCAACAAAGACTCAACACAGCCAAAAAATAAATAAAATTATAAAGAAAGATATTACAGAGTTGAAATTTGCTTGATTGGATGTAATCAATGTTTGCCCTTTCTGGAAACAAGGATCTGACAGTGTATCTAAACTTTCTGGGTGTGGAGAGGAGGCAAGGAGAGTGTGGGAATTACTGATAAGGAGGTGGAGGAAAGCAGTAGTCAGGATGGTGGGGATAGAGGAGAAGTGAGTGGTGATGAAACCAAACTAGCAAGAACTGAAGCAAGAACAGAGCAGCTGAACAGCACTAATAAGCGTCAGGAGGGACCCCACGATGTGGTCTGTGTCAAGGTCACCAGCCTAAACCACCTGAGACAACTTAAGTCTACTCGGGGCAGCTGGGCTGGCTCTAGCATCATATTCTGAGTGCCCAGGAACGTAGGGGTTCTGCCCAAATGGCTCCAGGTTTGCCTCAAGAGTCTATCCTTGCTTTCCCCTTCCAAAGGCAGGCAGATGAATGGCCAGTGGGTGACTGGTTGCCTGTGGGATGGATTGAACTTGTGCTTGTATAGACTGAGGTACTCACAACATGGACGTGAGATGCTTGGCAGGACATGGAAAGAACCAGGGATAAAAAGAGATGAGTGAGAAGCTAAAGAGCACAGGTACGGAGGCTGAGAGCCATGAAGCTATCTCCTCCCCACAAGGAAAGTGGAGAATTCTAATCCTAACCTGGCCTTCTAGATTATAATGAAGGTATATTCGTCAAGGTAGGAAGACAGAACATATTTTAATTAATCATATATTAACATAATTGTAAATATTTAGATGGTATGGGTCATGATTTATACTCTTTCCTCAGGCCCTATGAGTTAAGGGTGAACCTGCTGATACCAGCAATGGTTAGTCATAAATATTCTGGTGATAAGAAATATTTTATATTATAAATTAGTGTGTTGGATTTCTTATTTATTAAAAAAAAAATCCCTGGTTGGCTTCTTGATTGTAAACCACTTCCTCAGCATCCTATCAATTGAGTCCCCTAGTCCTGTGTCCTTAAGAATGAGATCCAAACCACAGTCACAAGACTCCATGCTTCCAGTGCAGGGGGTGAAGGTTTAACCCCTGGTCTGGGAACATCTTAAGATCCCACATGCTGCTGCTGCTGCTGCTAAGTCACTTCAGTCGTGTCCAACTCTGTGTGACCCCATAGAAGGCAGCCCACCAGGCTCCCCCATCCTTGGGATTCTCCAGGCAAGAAACTGGAGTTGGTTGCCATTTCCTTCTCCAATGCATGAAAGTGAAAAGTGAAAGTGAAGTCGCTCAGTTGTGTCTGACCCTCAGCGACCCCATGGACTGCAGCCTACCAGGCTCCTCCGTCCATGGGATTTTCCAGGCAAGAGTAATGCAGTGGGGTGCCACTGCCTTCTCCGCAGATGCTGCTAGGTGTGTCCAAAAAATAAAAGAATGCAAAGGTCAAACCATAGGCTCCATATAAGACAATAGAACCCACATGCTTTTCCTAATTGCTAGCTGGCATCTTGAAGGACACTGATCTTGTCTATACGTAGAATAAGAAAGAATATCTGAAAACAGGGATAAACTAAAAGAGAGCTAAAGCCAGATGTAAAGAACCTTTCTTTCTAACACCTACAAAAAGAAAAATGCCAGCCATTACTCACCCTCTCTTTTAAAGTTTTAAAATTAATGGTGAAAAATAAAGTTCTGATGTATGAATTTGGAAAAAGCTGTTATCAAGTACTAAGTGTCCCTTAAGTAAAATTATGGAAAATTGGAATAGAAATTCAATATATTGCACAAATAGAACATTATGTAGGAGGCATAAAAGGCATGTATTGGAATCTACCTAAGCTCTAAAATTAGGAATATCCTAATGAAACCATTTCTTTACTATTTACCAAGACCACTTAAGGTGACTAAAGCTGACAGTGTCTGTGGGAGCTGTGGTGCTGTTAAGGCCAAGTGCACATAGAATTGCCCCCAGGCCTGAGGCAGGGGATAGAGGATATCAGTGACAATTCCTACCACCAGAGGCAGATCGTCTGCAGCAATCTTCTCTGGGGACTTGCCCAGCCAAGACTATTTTAAATGGGAATTGTTTATCATAACGGTAGGCAATTTTAATACTTTTCAATGAGGAAAGGAAGCAGTTCAATGTGAAAGGAAGGATAACTTGTAACATGTCAGAATAGTACATTGGTCTCTGGCACACACAGCTTGAAAACACAGTCTTTCCATCTGAGCTAAAAATCACAAGGAATATTTTAGACCACAGTTCAGTTTCTTATAGATAAATATTTGAGCACTTGTGGCTACAGATTGATGGAGTTGACATATTTGTCAACTCTAATTTTTAGAAATATCTCAAATATATATTATCTGCTCTACCCTGTATCAATTTCATGTAAGACAGTAAGTTGTTGCTGCTGTTGGTTAGTCCTTAAGTCATGTCTGACTCTTTGCCAAACCCCATGGACTGTAGCCCACAAGTCTCCTCTGTCCATGGGATTCTCCAGGCAAGAATACTGGAGTGGGTAGCCATGCCCTCCTCCAGGAGATCTGCCCAACCCAGGGATTGAACCCCGAGTCTCTTGTGTCTCCTGCATTGGCAGGCAGATTCTTCATCACTAGCACCATCTGGGAAGTCCCCCTGCATTGCAGGCAATTTCTTTACCACTGAGCCAAGAGGGAAGCCTAACAAATAGGAAAGGGGAAAAGGTACAGACAATATATTAACACTAATAATATTTTACACTTGGATATAAAGATTCTCTATTGAAATAATTTTTAGATAAGTCTGTTATTTGCTTGTAACAACTAGTGCATGAGGTTGATATTACTACATTCATTTCACTGAAATAAAAAAAATCTGGGCCCAGAGTTAAATGATTTGTCCAAGATCACACAGAACAACTATGTGAAGACTGAACCAGAATTAGTGAAATAATTTCCAGGTCTATAATCATAAGATGAATGATGACTATATTTTAATATATTTTGATGGATTGTTATGGGTTGGACATTATAACAAGTAATCTTACACATCAATGGGGTAGGAATAGTCAACATCTCAGTTGCACAGACATTCCGGATTAGCGGCTGAGTCACCCAAACAGCAAAGAGTCAAGAAGCCGGAACTGGTCTGTCTGTCTGTCTTTGTTTGCCCTCATTACAGCCCTATGTGAGATGCAGGCAGGTGAAATTCACCTGCCTATCTTTGGTTTTTCAAACATTATGAAGGAGCAAGTCATGGCTACCTTTTCCTTTTCCTTCCTGCTAGTGTTCTTTCCTGCTCCTCTTCCTGTATTCCACACAAGTCAACCTCAAACCCTTTAAAAAAAAAAAAAAAAAAAAAAAAATAGCTTTCTTGGTGCACCTGGGCCAAACATCAACCTTTTCAACATTCCCAGTTAGAATTTTCAACCATCAATCCACTGCTCTATGTTTCCCTCCAAGTTGCTTTCTTTATACTCTAAGTGGTTAAGTATAGGATCTTTCTAGAAATGCATTTTCTTATTCCACTCTACACATACTACATACTCCATGGAGAAGTCAGTATGTGGTAGAGTCTGATGGTCACAGCCCAATATCTAGTCTTTCCTTCTTCCATACAAATAGAGCACTAGTTTCTTACCCAGCTTTAAAAGCTGTATTTCCAAGCATTGTCAAGATAGGGATGGTCATCAGGCAAAGGGCAAGTGAACAAAATGTAAGCAGATGCCTGGGGATACCTGGAAGAATTTTGCTTTCCTGATAAAGACATCACCGTTTCTCCATGTGGCTTTGTTCTCCATCCACTTGTACTGCTCAGAGAAGGCTAGAGAATGAATATCTGGGATTCATGAGGTGACCCTGTGGCTCAAAGTCATCAGCCAAAAATGGAGGAGCAGAAAGAGAGGAAGCATCTGGACTCTGATGTCATTAAGAGCCACTGTGACAGTTCTAGATGGCTGATCCTAGTCTATTTTCTATGAGAGAAAAACAAACCCTTACTTGAATAATTGACTATGATTCATTTTATGTAGTTGAAAATTATCTTATCTGACATAGTGCATTAATGCTGAGATAATAATGTAGCCACACTGGTACCACAACAGCAAGAACAAATGTAATAGCAACAAAATCAACAGCAATTATGACAAAGAGTACATACTGTGATTTCAGGGATTTTCTCCAAAAATGAGAAATCAAAGCTGATCCCTATGGGTTTGTAGAAAAAAGAGACACTTATTGACAAGAGACATAATCAATAGAGAAAACAAAGGGATATTACATGAAGACACATGTTTTAAAATGTTGCAAAATGTACAACAAACATGTCTATTTTTGTTGTTCACTCGCTAAGTCATGTCCAACTCTTTGCAACCCCATGAACTGCAGCACTCCAGGCTTCCCTGTCCTTCACCATCTCCTGGAGCTTGCTCAAACTCATGTCCATTGAGTTGGTGATGCCATCCTACCATCTTATCCTCTGTTGTTCCGTTTTCCTCCTGCCTTCAATCTTTCCCAGCATCAGGGTCTTTTCCAATGAGTCAGCTCTTCACATCAGTTGGGCAAAGTATTGGAGCCTATTTTCTCCCTGTGTCATTTTCCTACACATGTTTAACCTTATAGTACTAAAGAAAATATCAATAAGCTAAATTCCCTGGAAAGAACTCCACTTAAAAGTAAGACTATGAATTTTGGAAATGCTTCCACTGATGTCCCTAATTTCTTTCCCACTTCTCTACTGATTCCTAATAACCTCAGCCCCCTCCAAAGCCTCATGACATCTGATGTAGTATCATTTCTTAATGTATTTATTTTTAATTGAAGGGTAATTGCTTTACAATATTGTGTTGATGTCTGCCATATATCAACATGAATCAGCCATAGGTACACATATGTCCCTCCCTCTTGATGTAATATTTTATATGTGTGTCCTCTGGCTCAGCCCAGGACAATACCCAAAACTCATCTGCTCCATTTTTCAAACCTTCAGGACCCTGCATTTTCCTGGGAAGGACATGGATATCCTAAAGCTCTCTAATATATTAATTAAAAACTATTACTCCATCCTCCATTTGTGTAAAATATCCACGAACACTTAACACATGACTAATCACAGGTGTTTCAGGGCATCCTGATGAGTCTTCCAGTCCCCATTTTGAGTGACCCTCTGTGGACAGCTTCCCATTACTATTTGCAGAGCCAGCTCTGTTCCACACAAGTGATGATTCTGACAAAATACCACTCATCACGGATCCTCCACCCTTAGGCAAATTACTTCAGGATGCCCCAACATTGTCCTTTCCTGAACATTTCCTTCTGAGCTCTACATTGGTCTCTGGTGGGCACTGTGTGACTATAAAACTATCTTTGTTTTTTTAGCATCTCTAACCCCAAACTTAGAAAATCAGCAGTTTCTATAGTTCAATACATCATTTTCCTTCACTGACGTTTGCAACATGCGTTATGCAACATACACTTGTTTGTTGAGTCCCTTAGGACGTATGGATTTAAATGGTTATGAGGGGAACTTTCACTTTTATTTAATTGAAAGTTACTGGTCAGACAAGTGTTCTGTGTAATTGTTCACATGGAGTGTTTGAAAAAAAAAAAATCCATACCGTATTTTCCCAGACCTACACAGATCTGTATGGTTTTCTTTAACTTTGATATGCACTTCTTTTCCAAACAAACTCCGAACTAAATGACCTCACTAGGCTAGTTTAAAGCTCTAACTGGGAAAAGAGTTTTTTTGCTCTTGAGGTTCTTTTGTGACTTCAGCCTTTATTTTTCCAGTTGATTAGTGGATGAGGATTTTGAACATTCATTTAAAGTCTCTAAGATGGATGATTTTAAAAAATCAAATAATTCTAATTCCATATGGTTCTTCTTAATGACTCTACAACTGCAGCTATTTTTCCATTGTTCCCACTTCCTCCTCCCTTCTGAGAATGAAATTCAGCATTTACTAAAGCAAAGAACCCGATGAACAATTACCCTTAATGCGTATTTTCTCTTTTTCTGTCTCATAGTGTATTGAAGTTATAGATTCAGACAGAATCTCTTTGCGAATGTGGACAGCAGACTGCACTCTGTCTTTTCATGCTGTCATATTCCTTTGTTGATATCTCTGTTTTAAGATGAGCTTGCCCCATGCATCACCAATTGTCTTTTGTTTTCACGCTGCGGGGAAGACTGGGCTAATCCATATGTCACTATGAAACTTCAGGCCTCTCTGTTTGACAGGTAGCAAGGCTGACAGCAATCTATTGAAAATGCATTTCAGACTATCATTTTTCCAGTCTAATTTACTCTTAATAAAATGACTTTGAAGACAAGGGGTCTACTCTGTGTTGGTTTGCTTCTTTTAGATAATTGCATTTTGAGAAAGATGCATTGACAGTTTTCACAAATACAAAATGATGAAATTCCCTTGGGAATAAAATAAGATAGCTTCACAATAAATTGCATCTTTTAGCCTAAGTGATCCCAAAGCACTTTGGGAACTGTGGACATTCAGATGACTCCCTAGGGTAGGGAAGTGGCCAGACATTCATCCAAGCTCTAGAGCAAGACACATTCTGTTCTGTGCAGTGTAAAAAGACAGCACCACCCCCATGCATACACATCTTTGAGTAACAAGGAATACGACATACTCTAGGTGTGTGTATGTGCATGTTGCTGGCTAAATTTTACAAAAGAGTGTACATGCAAAATACTACAAAAATATATGCACAAAACTGAGCTAACATCAAATTATTTTTTAACCTGCTTTCATTTTTAAAATTCATTTCATGCAGTGCATTTACACACAGATCATTTCTTCGTCCTCCAAAGAAGAATCAAAATAGTGGATGTTAACATCTTTGTTCCTTAATCCATTTCCCATCACCCTGGCAAAGTCATTAATCACTTAGTACCCAGATCTCCAAATTTGAAAGAACAAATTCGTACATAACTTTCCTCACATGAACATTTGACTAAATATTGCACAATAGACAATTGATCACCCAATACAAAGTACTAATTTATAAAGGCATGGTATTTTTTAAGCCATTGAAATATTACTAAAAACAAGAAAGAACTCTCAGAGTTTCTTAAGCTGTCATCTGCAACATAACTATTAATTATGTTGATTAAAGATAAAACTATACATCCCTCAGTTAGAAGAAAATACCAAGATTTATCAGTATATTAATTTCATTAACTGTTTTAATAATTTAAATGGTCACTCATATTATTTTTTCTGACATCAATGATAATTAAATTTTGAAACTGAAAAAAAAAATTACACTAAAATTAGAGAAAATGGTTATTTTTAATCATCTGTTTAACTAGGATGCTGGATGCATATATTTGTCTTCAAATAATCTTAATTATTACTTAGATAAGAGGGAGTGATTGTATTTCAATTATTGACATGCGGTTCTGTAACAAGCAGAGCTTTTAACACTAAGAAAAGGACAGTGAAGCAAACACAAGTGAAAATGTCAGGGTCCCTGAAAATATTCATGAACCTTATTTTGTAATGTCCATCATAGCCTTTATTCCAGAGTCTAAAGAGGGGAAAATAAAAATAAAGCATGTGAGAAAGATTCTCTCTGTCTCTCTCTCTCTGAAACCCAAAATTAAATACTCCGGGAAATTGGAGTCTGAATATTAATCTCTGTTGAACTGGCACCTGGGGCTGTACTTTCTCATCTCATAGTAGTGGAACTTTTGGGTTTTCTTGAAGGTGTAGTGAGGCCTGAACTCTTGGAATACAATGTTTTGGTGCCATCTGGTGGATACTTTTCAGCTTGGCAGCTTCTGTTAAGAACCTGGTATGTTTCTGAGGAATGACAGAAGGAAGGTCCAGAGGAAGGCGGGAATTAATCTCTACTAGAAAGCAGAAGCGGGGAAGGCAATGGCACCCCACCCCAGTACTTTTGCCTGGAAAGTCCCATGGACGGAGGAGCCTGGTAGGCTCCAGTCCATGGGGTCGCTAAGAGTCGGACATGACTGAGCGACTTCACTTTCACTTTTCACTTTCATGCATTGGAGAAGGAAATGGCAACTCACTCCAGTGTTCTTGCCTGAAGAAACCCAGGGGCGGGGGAGCCTGGTGAGCTTCCGTCTATGGGGTCACACAGAGTCAGATACGACTGAAGTGACTTAGCAGCAGCAGCAGCAGAAAGTGGAGAATGAAAAAGTTGGCTTAAGCTCAACATTCAAAAAACGAAGATCATGGCATCTGGTCCCATCACTACATGGGAAATAGATAGGGAAACAGTGGAAACAGTGGCAGACTTTATTTTTTGGGCTCCAAAATCACTGCAGATGGTGATTGCAGCCATGAAATTAAAAGACGCTTACTCCTTGGAAGGAAAGTTATGACCAACCTAGATAGCATATTCAAAAGCAGAGACATTACTTTGCCAACAAAGGTCCATCTAGTCAAGGCTGTGGTTTTTCCAGTGGTCATGTATGGATGTGAGAATTGGACTGTGAAGAAAGCTGAGCACCGAAGAATTGATGCTTTTGAACTGTGGTGTTGGAGAAGACTCTTGAGAGTCCCTTGGACTGCAAGGAGATCCAACCAGTCCATTCTGAAGGAGATCAGCCCTAGGGTTTCCTTGGAAGGACTGATGCTAAAGCTGAAACTCCAGTACTTTGGCCATCTCATGCGAAGAGTTGACTCATTGGAAACAACTCTGATGTTGGGAGGGATTGGGGGCAGGAGGAGAAGGGACAACAGAGGATGAGATGGCTGGATGGCATCACTGACTCGATGGACATGAGTCTGAGTGAACTCCTGGAGTTGGTGATGGACAGGGAGGCCTGGTGTGCTGCGATTCATGGGGTCGTAAAGAATCGGACACGACTGAGCGACTGAACCGACCGAACAACCAGGTGATATGCTCGGAGAAGGTGATGGCACCCCACTCCAATACCCTTGCTTGGCAAATCCCATGGACAGAGGAGCCTGGTAGGCTGCAGTCCATGCAGTCGCTGAGTCAGACACAACTGAGTGACTTCACTTTCACTTTTCACTTTCATGCATTGGAGAAGGAAATGGCAACCCATTCCAATGTTCTTGCCTGGAGAATCCCAGGGACGGGGGAGCCTGGTGGGCTGCCATCTATGGGGTCGCACAGAGTCGGACATGACTGAAGTGACTTAGCAGCAGCAGCAGCAGTGATATACTATGGAGTTCTCCATAGGACATGCTGAGAACTACTGGCAAGGAGGTGGCGAGGAGGCAGCAGTCTAGATGGAAGCAGAGGGGAGCCAGTGATGATAAACCCAAACCAGCAACAGTTGAAGCGAGGTTGGAGCAGTTGGACAACCCTAATCAGCATCGGAAAGGGTCGCACATTGTGATCTGAGTTGAGGTCTCAAGCCTGGAGCACCTGAGCCATCTGAGGTCTACTCTTGGCAGCTGGGCTGGCTCTGGGATCTGAGGAAGGAGAGGAGAGGTGGAATCTGAGGGGCTGTAGGGCATATCCCTAGTGGTTCAGAGAGTGAAGAATCTGCCTGTAATGCAGGAGACCCAGGTTCGATCCCTGGGTCGGGAAGATTCCCTGGGGGAGGGCATGGCAACCTATTCCAGTATTCTTGCTTGAAGAATGCCATGGACAGAGGCTGGCGGGTTACAATTCATGGGCTCACAAAGAGTCGGACACAACCACAGGACTAACACTTTCAGTTTCAGGGCATGTCCAGTGCAGGGCTGGGCAGCAGCCCTTGACTGTCAGTCTGTGATGACCTCTTTGTCCCACAGGAAAGGAACTGAGCCAGGATTTAGAAATAGGGTGCTGGCAGGATAAGTTGTAAGTCAAAGCTAAAACTCCATTACCAAAAATCTTCATGATCCTAAAGGTGCTTTAACTTAAAATTTCTGGTCTTCTCTGCCACTTTCAACCCAATGCTTAACAAAGCAAAACAAACAAAATTATTCCTAGTCTTCATTTTCAATAATGGCAAAATATCCGTTTTCCAAGTCAGAAACACAGTTTGCTTGATGCCATCCCCGTTTCTCACCACTCATATGCAGACAGTTCAAAAGTCCTGTTGATTTCATGCCTTGAACATCTCTCAAATCCACCCACTTCCCTTCATCTCTGCCACCACCTGGTTTAAGCCATGCCTCTCTCAACTGGTTGGCTGAACTAATTTCAACTACATCTACTTCCACCTCCTTCCACTCCTCTCATTTCTGATCCACTCTCTACAGGGCAGTTAGGGCTGTATTTTTTAAATGAAATCTGATCATGGTGAATCCTCTGCTTAAAATGCTTCATTTTCAAAGTCAGAAGCCCTTGCCTTTGGGATAAAGATCAAGCTCTAACAGGCACAGCAAGACTCTGCATGACTAGGCCCCCACCTTCCCAATCTCCCTCTTCTGTGTGCTCAGCTCTAGCCACTCAGGTCTTCTTTTCAGCCCATTTTTCTGGCTACTACAGGTCTTCTGTATATGCTGCTCCTGCTGCTTGGGCACTTCTCTCTTCCTGATTCCTCTAGTTAACTCTCATTTATCTTTCAGAACTCCATTCAAAGTTACTAATTCTCTCCTGGCCTTTCAAATCAAAGCCCCCACCTTAAGCTCTAATGGCTCTAACTTCCATTCATTGGTGACTCAGACGATAAAAAAATATGCCTGCAATTCAGAAGACACAAGTTCTATCCCTGGGTCAGGAAGATACCCTGGAGAAGGAAATGACTACCCACTCCAATATTCTTGCCTGGAGAGTCCACGGACAGAAGAGATTGGTGGGCTACAGTCCATGAAGTTGCAAAGAGTCAAACACAACTTAATGACCAAACAACAACAGCAAAAGTAAAAGTCACACTTGCAATTTTAATCTAGAAACTATTTGAATATCTAGCTCCCTGCCTCCCCCTGACAAAGAATATAACTCCCATGAGGGCAGAGACGGCACATATTTTGGTTCACCTTTATATATTCTGGGGCCAACACAGTCCTTGGATGAATAACTTAATTTAAAAGAAAAAAGGAAGAGAGGGAGGGAGGAAGGAAACAAGAAGAAAAGAATGGCAAGAAATTATCAAAAAGTTATTATATAGTGAAAAGCTTTAAGTTCATCAAAGATTGATGTATAAAATTAATTTTTTTCTTAAGCAGACTATCCTGAAACTTCTTTCTGATCCAGTGTGTATTGTGAATGCCAGCCCAAACCCCTAACAATGAAGGGTCCTGCTTAATGCAGCAGTGAGGGACAGCCCTGCCCAGGTCAGACAGCAGGACCAATCCCATCTCCTGCCCTCCCCAGCTAGGAGACCTCAGGCCACTACCTTCACCTCTCTAAGGTTTAACATCCTTAAGCATTAGAAGGGGATACACTCAGCATCTGCTCACAGACTTGAGAAGAATAAGTGAAGCAGTCCAAACAAAGCACTCAGGAAATCCTCAGTTGACAGCAGCTTTGATCTTCACCCATAAGCAACCTCCGGACGATTTCTTTTGCCTCTGCTTTTCCACTCCTTCTGCTCCCCGCCATCTGGGCCTATCATAGCAAAACCCTCCTCACCTTCCAAGGCCTGATTCAAACGCCACCTCCTTCAGAAAGCCTTCCATGCTCCTTTCAGCAAAATCCATGTAGATTTAGTTAATGAACCCAATGTTGGCCCACTCAGACTTTGTAAACTCATGTAGGGTACTTACAAAAAGTATGGGGGAAAGCATCCAATTGCTAAATTTTCATTTAAAGAAAAATACATAAAATGTATCTGCAGTACGAGGTGCCTCGTCTAAACTAGGTAAATAGACCTTTTTATGCAATCCTCTCAAACCTGTTATTTCCAACTGTAGTGATAATAAAGATATTTTAAAAAACACTTACCATGTGCCAACATGGAGCCTGTTTTAAAAGCTATCCCAGAGGATGGTCTGGGGAAATAATAGCACAGAAGGCAACAGAGGCTGTTCTGTGGACCTTCTGAAGAAGAAAGACAAAGAAAACAGGGGCTGAGGGAGTGAGGAAGGAAGTGGCCAGCTACAGGACAAGGCACTGTTGTGTTGGTAGGTTCCATTGGAGGCCCCGAAGGACATATACAATGTCCAAGGAGTCATCCACATGTAACTGATGGGCCCCATATGCACAGTGGCATCTTCAGCTCACCGAATACACGAGAGCTTTCCAGCCTTCCCTTCCCGTCTTCCAGGTGAAAGAAGATTGAACTTTAACTGAAATTTAGAGTTATTGGTGTGTGGAACTGTTTTCAGAATGAAGGTCATGTTTGCAACTCTGAAATCTGAAAAATGTCTTAATGTCTAAAACAAAGTAAAAAATTCATCCATCAGGTGGTGTTTTCAACTAGTGGCAGCAAATGGACTTCCCATCTGAATAAATTTGAAAAGGCCAGCTGGAAGTTCAAATAAAAATTATTTAAGTGTATTTCATGAGTCCTGGTTGCTTACCAGATCAGATACACATATATTATTTACTTTAATTCTCACCATTTCATATCCTGGGACCAACACAGCCTGGATTAATGACTTGATAAAACAAAAAGAAAGTAGGCTTAGTATTATTAAGTATCATTCCCATTTTAAAAAATGAAGAAATTGATGCATTGAGAGTTTACATGTTTCCTCACGATGCACAGCAAGTAAATTTGAGATTCATGGTGTGAATTCAGTAATTGAAACCAGATTATGGTTAAGCACTCTGCTGTAAGTGCCTTGATATAATACTATCTTATGCAAGCAATTAAACATTCTATATTTTTATATCCATAGTTTCTTGACTTTGCTTAAAACAGGATTCTACACTGAAGCTCATTTTTATTGGCTGACTGAAATCTGGTGGTGAGGGAGCTTCCTGGAAATCTCAGTATCTGGGATCCCACTTCCCTAGGGCACCAGGAAGTCGCCTCTCACTCATCAACCCACACAGGTGCTGCCATGAGGCCATGGGCAAAGATCTCTATTTCTTTGGAGCCCACAAAATTACCTTCTTTTCTGAAGCCAGGAAAATCCCTTTTTAGTCTTAGAGAACCTATCTCTTCATCTAATTCTCTTCTCTCAAGGAGGCTGTGGCCAGAAGTCCTTCATATCAAAAGTTGGATTTCCTTTAAAAAATTGGACATCTGGCTTCTCTAGGCTCATATCCCACAGAACAAAAGCTGGAGCTGTGCAGTAGCCACTTTATCCAAACCACATGCCTTCTAGCTCATCACAGACCTGTCCAGCTCACACCTCCCATCGATTTATTTGTCAGACCCGTGTAAGTGTTTGGATTCATTTAACCTTGGCTTAAGCATTTGGAAACAAAATCCAGGAAGGTTTGCTGTGACTTCTTTGGAATGTGTCATAATTCTCCCAGGAAGAGATGAAGCAAAACATACTCCCTGCCTTTCTGGATGATATGGTGAAAAGACTCAGGGCAAGAAGGGGAAAAAAATCCTCAAATTTGGTCTATCTGCTATGTCTCTGTAGTAAAGAAAGGTGACTTGCCTTCTTGTACACTTGAGTTTGTTGTAGGAAATGCCCACCTGCTCCCAGAGAAATACAACAGCTATACTCAGCATTTGGCAATTGCATACAAAGTAGGTCCTCAGTAAATATTTACTGAATCAAGTGCCCAAGTAGATTAGTACAAACATATTTAAGGTCAGCATCCACGCCTAAAGGGCTTCACTGGCAGCTCAGCTGGTAAAGAATCTGTCTGCAATGAAGGGGACCCCAGTTATGTCCCTGGATTGGGAAGATCCCCTGGAAAAGGGAATGGCTACCCACTCCAGGATTCTTGCCTGGAGAATCCCATGGACAGAGGAGCCTGGTAGCTACAGTCCATGGGGTCACAAAGAGTAGAGCACAACTGAGTGACTTTCACTGTGTGTGTCATTTCCATGCCTAAAGGGCTTACCTGATGGCTGAGCGGTAAAAGAATCGTCCTGCAATGTAGGAGACCGTGCTTCGATCTCTGGGTTGGGAAGAGCCCTTGGAGAAGAGAACAGCTACCCACTCCAGTATTCTTGCCTGGAGAATCCCATGGACAGAGGAGCCTGGAGGGTTACAGTCCATGGGTTCGCAAAGAGTCAGACAGGGCTGAGCGACTAAACAATCATCCCCAATCATCCATGCCTAAACACAGGCAAGAATATGTTCTAAAAACATTTACTGTATCTAGACTCACATAAGCTAACAAGTTTGCCAACTCCCACCCTTTGGAAATACAAAGTATACAAGTGAGAAAGACACAGTTGATTGATGGCTAAATAATTAGTTCTCTGGGCCCTAAAACATTATTTCATAGGGAGTCTTTAGAAAGCTGTCACTTTATCCCAGATGTTCCGTCTATACAGATTAAATCCAGACAAAGTAACAAAGGATTCTGAAGCATTATCTGGATAAATTCAGTAACCCGGCATTTCCTCTGGGTAAGGATGCTCCTGACTTGTCAATAAAAGAAGGGCTTACCCTCTTTGGTTACATTTTCCAAATAATTCAATGTGTGCACATACGACCCAAGAAAGAGAAAACGATAGCAAAGAAATGTGGAAAATAACGAGAGCTCTATGATTGAAGGCTATTTCAGAGCATCCATTGCCCTCACAGTTAATTACAGGCTGCTTCTCCAAGAATTCTCTCTAATGCTGGCTTTTGCTACCAGTCTAGCTCAGTCGAGCAGCACATTGCCAGCTCTCCAAACCACCTTCCTTCTTCCTTTTTTGCTTTTTCCACAGGACAAACATACTTCAAGGATTAAATCATATGAGGCCTTAAAGAACAAATACTAGACCCGTTACATTTTAGGATCTCACTTGCTGTTTTAAAACCCAGATCTTTTACCTACCACAGTAGTTGTGCTGGCTGACCATCTGGGTTTGGCATCTACAGAGGTAGGTAATAATAATAACTGGCATGCGTTGATTGTCTAGCAAGTGCTAAACATTTTGTATATGTTTTAAATATTATCTCATCAGGTCTCACAACTACTCCCAGGATCAAAGTTCAAAAAAGTGGAGTGACTTGTTCCTAGTTCCAACGTACCTGAAATGTCAGTTTAAAACACCATCTCTGCTTTTAACTTATGGTTCAATTCACAATGGATCCCTGAACCAAGGCCTCCATTGGCATCTTTAAAGCACTCTGGGGAGGCCCAGGGAAGACTCACAGCATTACGGCTTTTGATTAAGGGATAGGAAGATGCTTTGTTCTTATACTAGCTTGAGGGAAGAAATGAAATCTAGAATGCAAGATTCAGAGGATTGATGGCAAAAAAGCACTTTGGGTCAGGGAAGACAACTCCATCACTCCCAGAGTTAGCCTGAAGCCACACTCTTGGCCAAGGCTGGAAGTATACATAAGGTGCTTTTGTTTAATCATTTTAAAGTATCGATACTTAATTAGCATCTTCTAATTATATACTTTAGCATACATGGCCCGTCTTTCATTTTGTCTTAACTCAGGACCAAGAATTACTAAGGATTTCAGAGAAAAAAAAAAGAAAGGAAAATGAAGTTCAAATTTTTGAAAATAACAGTTACAAAACGTCTTACTGAGAGAAAAGTGATTTAGAATTATGTATGTGTAAGGCTACTTTAAGCCTCAGAATGGGGAGAAAGTGTCTGTTGAGATTCAAATGCAGGTTCTCTAAGTATTTCAAAGTTTGGACTGTGGTCTCAGAAGATGCCTGGCAGGTAGATTGTTCTTTCAAATCAAAATCTCATGCAAATCTAAGCTGAGCCATAGAATTCATAAACTGAGAGTGAAAGGAGAATGAGGCTGGGTAAAAATGGGAAACTCGGGGCCAGATAAACAGTTGTTTCTCTCCAGACTTGAAAAAATAGTAATAGAAAACAACTTCTTGAAACAGGCCTCTCTTATCACTTGCGTCAGGTCACCCGGGAGTGCTTAGTACAGCTGCCGAAGCTGCATCCTCAATGTTCTGCATCCCGTCCTCTGGAGGAGGGGCCCATGAAACAGAATTCTTAACCTGAACCTTCCTAGGTATTCTGCTGCTGCTGCTGCTAAGTCACTTCAGTTGTGTCCGACTCTGTGCGACCCCATGGACTGCAGCCTACCAGGCTTCTCCATCCATGGGATTCTCCAGGCAAGAACACTGGAGTGGGTTGCCATTTCCTTCTCCAATGCATGAAAGTGGAAAGTGAAAGTGAAGTTGCTCAGTCATGTCTGACTTTTAGCCACCCCATGGACTGCATGCAGCCTACCAGGCTCCTCCATCCATGGGATTTTCCAGGCAACAGTACTGGAGGCACAGTAAATTTTGAGAATCTCTGGCATAGAGAATATGTAGAACACTTATTGACTAGAATCTCTCATCTCAAACCATAGCCTGATAAATGGTAAAAATCAGTGTTGGTGATAACTCTAATGTTAAAATCAATGTTTGAAATTCACACACCAGAAAAACATGGAACAGTTATAGTTACTTATCATCATTACATGATTGTCGTTACATGGCAACCCCCCCCCACACACACATACACACGAGGAACACTGTGCCACATAAGACAGCACAAGGAAAGCTTATGAACAAAATCATCTGCAGGTAGATGTGAGGAATTGGATATGCCTATTTTTGGCTAGACACCATTTGCTAACTAACCATCGCATGCTATCTATCTGTTTACATTTGGCTCTATTTACTTATGCACTTATGGTTTCAGTGTGTCTGCCCTCTGATGCCCTCTCGCAACACCTACCATCTTACTTGGGTTTCTCTTACCTTGGATGTGAGGTATCTCTTCACAGCTGCTCCAGCAAAGCATAGCCGCTGCTCCTTACCTTGGATGAGGGGTATTTCCTCATGGCCGCATACTGAAACATAATCACAGAAAACTAGCCAATCTTATCACACAGACCACAGCCTTGTCTAACTCAATGAAACTAAGCCATGCCCTGTGGGGTCACCCAAGACAGATGGGCCATAGTGGAGATTCTGACAGAATGTGGTCCACTGCAGAAGGCACACCACTTCAGTATTCTTGCCTTGAGAACCCCATGAACAATATAAAAAGGCAAAATGATAGGATACTGAAAGAGGAACTCCCCAGGGCGATAAGTGCCCAAATATGCTACTGGAGATCAGTGGAGAAATAACTCCAGAAAGAATGAAGGGATGGAGCCAAAGCAAAAACAATACCCAGCTGTGGATGTGACTGGTGATAGAAGCAAGGTCCGATGCTGTAAAGAGCAATATTGCATAGGAACCTGGAATGTTAGGTCCATGAACCAAGGCAAATTGGAAGTGGTCAAACAGGAGATGGCAAGAGGGAACGTCAACATTCTAGGAATCAGCAAACTAAAATGGACTGGAATGGGTGAATTTAACTCAGATGACCATTATATCTACTACTGTGGGCAAAAATCCCTTAGGAGAAATGGAGTAGCGATCATGGTCAACAAAAGAGTCCAAAACGCAGTACTTGGATGCAATCTCAAAAACAACAGAATGATCTCTGTTCGTTTCCAAGGCAAACCATTCAATATCACAGCAATCCAAGCCTATGCCCCAACCAGTAATGCTGAAGAAGCTGAAGTTGAATGGTTCTATGAAGACCTACAAGACCTTCTAGAACTAACACCCTAAAAAGATGTCCTTTTCATTATAGGGGACTGGAATGCAAAAATAGGAAGTCAAGAAACACCTGGAGTAACAGGCAAATTTGGCCTTGGGGTATGGAATGAAGCAGGGCAAAGGCTAATAGAGTTTTGCCAAGAGAAGGCACTGGTCAGAGCAAACACCCTCTTCCAACAACACAAGACAAGACTCTACACATGGACATCACCAGATGGTCAATACCGAAATCATATTGATTCTATTCTTTGCAGCCAAAGATGGAGACACTCTATACAGTCAGCAAAAACAGGACCAGGAGCTGACTGTGGCTCAGACCATGAACTCCTTATTGCCAAAGTCAGACTTAAATTGAAGAAAGTAGGGAAAACCACTAGACCATTCAGGTATGACCTAAATCAAATCCATAACAATTAAACAGTGGAAGTGAGAAATGGATTTAAGGGACTAGATCTGATAGAGCGCTGATGAACTATGGATGGAGGTTCGTGACATTGTACAGGACAGGGATTAAGACCATCCCCATGGAAAAGAAATGCAAAAAAGCAAAATGGCTGTCTGAGGAGGCCTTACAAATAGCTGAGAAAAGAAGAGAAGCTAAAGGCAAAGGAGAAAAAGAAAGATATAAGCATTTGAATGCAGAGTTCCAATGAATAGCAAGGAGAGATAAGAAAGCCTTCTTCAGAGATCAATGCAAAGAAATAGAGGAAAACAGCAGAATGGGAAAGACTAGAGATCTCTTCAAAAATATTAGAGATACCAAGGGAACATTTCATGCAAAGATGAGCTCGATAAAGGACAGAAATGGTATGGACCTAACAGAAGCAGAAGATATTAAGAAGAGATGGCAAGAATACACAGAAGAACTCTACAAAAAAGAGCTTCATGACCCAGATAATTATGATGGTGTGATCACTCACCTAGAGTCAGACATCCTGGAACGCAAAGTCAAGTGGGCCTTAGGAAGCATCACTACGAACAAAGCTAGTGGAGGTGATGGAATTCCAGTTGAGCTATTCCACATCCTGAAAGATGATGCTGTGAAAGTGCTGCACTCACTATGCCAGCAAATTTGGGAAACTCAGCAGGGGCCACAGGACTGGAAAAAGGTCAGTTTTCATTTCAATCCCAAAGAAAGGCAATGCCAAAGAATGATCAAACTACTGCACAATTGCACTCATCTCACATGCTAGTAAAGTAATGCTCAAAATTCTCTAAGCCAGGCTTCAGCAGTACGTGAACCATGAACTTCCTGATGTTCAAGCTGGTTTTAGAAAAGGCCAAGGAACCGAGATCAAATTGCCAACATCCACTGGATCATCAAAAAAGCCAGGGAGTTCCAGAAAAACAACTATTTCTGCTTTATTGACTATGCCAAAGCCTTTGACTGTGTGGATCACAATAAACTGTGGAAAATTCTGAAAGAGATGGGAATACCAGACCACCTGACCTGCCTCTTGAGAAACCTGTATGCAGGTCAGGAAGCAACAGTTAGAACTGGACATGGAACAACAGACTGGTTTGAAATAAGAAAAGGAGTATGTCAAGGCTGTATATTGTCACCCTGCTTATTTAACTTCTAAGCAGAGTACATCATGAGAAACACTGGGCTGGAGGAAGCACAAGCTGGAATCAAGATTGCCTGGAGAAATATCAATAACCTCAGATATGCAGATGACACCACTCATGGAAGTGAAAAGGAACTAAAAAGCCTCTTGTTGAGAGTGGAAGAGGAGAGTGAAAAAGTTGGCTTAAAGTTCAACATTCAGAAAATGAAGATCATGGCATCCGGTCCTATCAATTCATGGGAAATAGATGGGGAAACAGTGGAAACAGTGGCCAACTTTATATTTGGGGGCTCCAAAATCACTGCAGATGGTGACTGCAGCCATGAAATTAAAAGACGTTTACACCAGTGGAAACAGTGTAAGACTTTATTTGGAGGGGCTCCAAAATCACTGCAGATGATCATTGCAGCCATGAAATTAAAAGACGCTTCCTCCTTGGAAGGAAAGTTATGACCAGTCTAGATAGCACATTGAAAAGCAGAGACATTACTTTGCCAACAAAGGTCCATCTAGTCAAGGCTATGATTTTTCCAGTGGTCATGTATGGATTTGAAAGTTGGACTGTGAAGAAAGCTGAGTGTTGAAGAACTGATGCTTTTGAATTGTGGTGTTGGAGAAGACTCTTTGAGAGTCCCTTGGACTGCAAGGAGATCCAACCAGTCCATCCTAAAGGAGATCAGTCCTGGGTGTTCTTTGGAAGGAATGATGCTAAAGCTGAAACTCCAATACTTTGGCCACCTCATGCGAAGAGTTGACTCACTGGAAAAGACTCTGATGCTGGGATGGATTGGGAGCAGGAAGAGAAGGGGACGGTAGAGGATGAGATGGCTGGATGGCATCACTGACTCTATGGACATGAGTTTGAGTGAACTCCGGGAGTTGGTGATGGACAGGGAGGCCTGGCATGCTGCAATTCATGGGGTTGCACGTTTCAGACACAACTGAGTGACTGAACTGGAATAAACTGAAACAACTGAGTGACTGAACTGGAATAAACTGAACTGGGTGCAATTTCCTTCTCCAATGGATGAAAGGAAAATTGAAGTGAGTCGCTCGTGTGTCCCCGGCCGTCCCTCGTTTTTTGGGGGGGGGGGGGGGGGCCCCATGACCAACCTAGATAGCATATTAAAAAGCAGAGACATTGCTTTGCCTTTTCCAGTGGTCATGTATGGATGTGAGAGTTGGACTGTGAAGAAAGCTGAGTGCTGAAGAATTGATGCTTTTGAACTGTGGTGTTAGAGAAGATTCTTGAGAGTCCCTTGGACTGCAAGGAGATCCAACCAGTCCATCCTAAAGGAGATCAGTCCTGGGTAATCATTGGAAGGAATGATGCTAAAGCTGAAACTCCAGTACTTTGGCCACCTCATGCAAAGAGTTGACTCACTGGAAAAGACCCTGATGCTGGGAGGGATTGGGGGCAGGAGGAGAAGGGGACAACAGAGTTTGAGATGGCTGGATGGCATCACCAACTCGATGGACATGAGTTTGAGTAAACTTCGGGAGTTGGTGATGGACAGGGAGGCCTGGCGTGCTGCGATTCATGGGGTCGCAAAGAGTCGGACACGACTGAGCTACTGAACTGAAGTGAACTGAACTGAACTTATGCACTTGAATCAGCCACAATTCTAGCTGCAAATCCCCAAACATAATCATTTTCTATAGAGAAATTCTCATATAACAAACACTGTGCTCTACACCCAAGAAATTAGGTGGTTTCCACAACCACAATTTCATTATTAGCTCCATTTTATAGATTAAAGAAGCTAAGAATTAGAGAAGTTAGATAATTTGAACACAATCACACAATTTAAGGACTTCCCAGGTGGCATAGTAGCAAAAAACCTGCCTGCCAGTTCAGGAGACATGAGGTGCAGGTTCTATCCCTGGGTGAGAAAGACCCCCTGGAGGAGGGCATGGCAGCCCACTCCAGTATTCTTGCCTGGAGGATCCCATGGACAGAGAAGCCTCACAGGCTGCAGTCCACAGGGTAGCAAAGAGTCAGACAGGACTCAAGTGACTTAGCACGAGCGCGCGCGCACGCGCGCGCACACACACACACACACACACACACACAGTCTAAATGACTTCCCTCCTGGCTCAGTGGTAAAGAATCCACCTGCCAATGCAGGAGAGGTGGGTTCAATCCCTCGGTCAGGCAGATTCTCTGGAAGAGGAAATGGCAAACCCACTCCAATGTTCTTGCCTGGGAAATCCCATGGACAGAGGAGCCTGGGAGGCTATAGTCCATAGAGATGCAAAAGAATCCAAGCAACTGAACAACAACAAAAACACAGTCTAAAGACACCATACAGCTTGGACTCAAATTCAGTTCTGACAACTCTAGGCTGGACTTCCTCCTAAAAATAATTTCTCCCTCCTCTCTACTCCATTTCTCACTCTCAGCCATATATCACTGCTGAAATTCCACCATCCAGAATTCTTTTCTGCGGGAAGTTATCATTAATTAAACACCAGAATTCTTCGTTTGCATAAAACAGTTGGGCCAGAAGCACCAGCTGTCAGTCCTTCATACCTTACTGTGCATGAGTCATCAGTGGTCCTGTACCACTTGCTGAACTAGATGAAGGGGAAGTTCATTGAAGGGCAGAGAATGGAGGTGTGGTTGGGGGCACTGCCTTGCTCAGGAAGGGGTAGGAGAATAAAAGCCTCCTCCTCACCAAGAAAGTTTGCAGGTCCTGAGTGCTTGGGGTCCAGGGAAGTGAGGCTGCCAAGAGGTGACAATCTGTAAGTGTGCCTATTGTGATTTGCCTGGAGTTGGTCCTTTCTCCATGAAAGTGCCAATAATGTTCTACTTTCAAATGTATATTTAAAGGACTTGGGCTTGAGACCTAGCTCTGCCATATTTCAAATTGGGTAAAGTTGACCAGAACTGTCCCTGTTGTTGGAAGCCTCACTCAGGCATCACATTTTTAAGATGTGGGGCTGCTGTTAAAATCTTAAGGGAACACATGGCCCCATAATATTAAGATACCATGGTAGTAGGCTAACCTTAGCTTAAACCTGACTCTCCTCTCTCTCTCTCTTTTGAATTTGGCTGCACTGGGTCTTAGTTGCAGCATGTGAGATCTTCGATCTTCACTGCGGCACATGGGATCTGGGCTTCCCAGGTGGTGCTAGCAGAAAAGAACACACCTGTCAATGCAGATGACATAAGAGACACAGGTTCGATCCCTGGGTTGGGAAGGTCCCCTGGAGGAAGTTATGGCAACCCACTCCAGTATTCTTGCCTGGAGCATCCCAAGAACAGAGGAGCCCGGTGGGCTACAATCCATAGGGTTGTAAAGAGTTGGACATGACTGAAGTGTCTCAGCATGCATGCATGCATGTACGCAGGATCTAGTTCCCTGACCAGGGATCGAACCCAAGCCCCCTGCATTGGGATCACAGAGTCTTAGCCACTGGACCAGCAGGGAAGTCCTAAGCCTGACCTTTATTTATGAACACTTTCACTAAGATTTTATTGATGAGAACTCACCCACTTTTTCAAGATTACTCTCACAGCTACCTAATCTTTTCTCTAGTGTGTCTCTGAAGTTTCCTTCTACATTCCAAAATAAATGCTAGAAAGTAGACACCTCTGATAGTTGCCTTTTCATAGCTTTATCTTTCTAACCTCCACAACATACAATGTAATTAAAAAAAATTTTTTAAATACCCAAAAATCAAACTCAGATTTTTTTTCAAATTATTCAGTTTTTATATACGATACAGGAAACTTGGTTCCCTACAAGGGCCATAAAAAGATATACTTAAGGAAAATACAGAATATAGCAGTAGAATTCTAAAGAATTAGTGGAGAATATAAAAAAGCTCAAGTTTTAGGATCAGATAGCCTCATTGAATCCTGTTTAACAAGTTACAATTGGTCCCCTACATATGAACCACCATCAGGCATGACTGAAATTGCAGCATTGCCCTCTGTCTCCTATTGCTGATGATCTTTCAGCCTTACCATCTCCCTCCTCCTCTTCCCTCCTCTGGTCAGTATCTCTGCTTGCCTGTTCACGTGATGCCAGCCCATGTAGTCCAGCTCTTGTACTACTACCGTACTTTTCAAGGTGAAAGTGAAACTCTTAGTAGTTCAGTCCTGTCTGACTTTTTGCAACTCCTTGGACTGTAGACCTCCAGGGTCTTCTGTCCATGGAATTTCCTAGGCAAGAATACTAGAATGGGTAGCCAATCCCTTCTCCAGGGGATCTATAATATTAAAAATGTTTTTTTTTGTGTGTGTGTGTGTGTGTGTGTGTTTGTTTTTCACATATTATTTGTGTGAAAGTATTATAAACCTATTATAGGACAATACTATATAGCTGCTGGTGTTAGTTTGGTATCTAGGCTAACTTTGTTGGATGTAAAAACAAACTGGATTTATAAATGCCCTCTCAGAGCAGAACTCATTTGTATGTGGGGGACTTAGTGTACTAGATGTGGCATATCGGATAAATTAACACCTCTACCCTTCCGTTTCCACATCTGTATTATATACACACCACTGAGGGTATTGTGATGATTAAGTGTTCTAATTAAACGTTTTTTTAGAAGGCCTACCTTAGAGTAGGAAAAGGTCAGTTTTCATTCCAATCCCAAAGAAAGGCAATGACAAGGAATGCTCAAACTACTGCACAGTTGCACTCATCTCACATGCTAGTAAAGTAATGCTCAAAATTCTCCAAGCCAGGCTTCAGCAATATGTGGACTGTGAACTTCCAAATGTTCAAGCTGGTTTTAGAAAAGGCAGAGGAAACAGAGATCAAATTGCCAACATCTTCTGGATCATTGAAAAAGCAAGAGAGTTCCAGAAAAACATCTATTTCTGCTTGATTGACTACGCCACAGCCTTTGACTATGTTCAGTTCAGTTCAGTCATTCAGTCGTGTCCGACTCTTTGCGACCCCATGAATCACAGCAAGCTAGGCCTCCCTGTCCATCACCAACTCCCGGAGTTCACTCAGACTCACGTCCATTGAGTCAGTGATGCCATCCAGCCATATCATCCTCTGTCGTCCTTTTCTCTTCTTGCCCTCAATCCCTCCCAGCATCAGAGTCTTTTCCAATGACTCAACTCTTCACATGAGGTGGTCAAAGTACTGGAGTTTCAGCTTTAGCATCAGTCCTTCCAAAGAAATCCCAGGGCTGATCTCCTTTAGAATGGACTGGTTGGATCTCCTTTCAGTCCAAGGGACTCTCAAGAGTCTTCTCCAACACCACAGTTCAAAAGCATCAATTCTTCGGCACTCAGCCTTCTTCACAGTCCAACTCTCACATCCATACATGACTACTGGAAAAACCATAGCCGTGACTAGACGGACCTTTGTTGGCAAAGTAATGTCTCTGCTTTTGAATATGCTATCTAGGTTGGTCATAACTTTCCTTCCAAGGAGTAAGCGTCTTTTAATTTCATGGCTGCAATCACCATCTGCAGTGATTTTGAAGCCCAGAAAAGTAAAGTCTGACACTGTTTCCACTGTTTCCCCATATATTTCCCATGAAGTGATGGGATCAGATGCCATGATCTTCATTTTCTGAACGTTGAGCTTTAAGCCAACCTTTTCACTCTCCACTTTCACTTTCATCAAGAGGCTTTTTAGTTCTTCTTCACTTTCTGCCATAAGGGTGGTGTCATCTGCATATCTGAGGTTATTGATATTTCTCCAGGCAATCTTGATTCCAGCTTGTGCTTCCTCCAGCCCAGTGTTTCTCATGATGTACTCTGCATAGAAGTTAAATAAGCAGGGTGACAATATACAGCCTTGACGTACTCCTTTTCCTATTTGGAACCAGTCTGTTGTTCCATGTCCAGTTCTAACTGTTGCTTCCTGACCTGCATACAAATTTCTCAAGAGGCAGATCAGGTGGTCTGGTATTCCCATCTCTTTCAGAATTTTCCACAGTGTATTGTGATCCACACAGTCAAAGGCTTTGGCATAGTCAATCAAGCAGAAATAGATGTTTTTCTGGAACTCCTTGGCTTTTTTGATGATCCAGTGGATGTTGGCAATTTGATCTCTGATTCCTTGGCCTTTTCTAAAACCAGCTTGAACATCAGGAAGTTCACGGTTCACATATTGCTGAAGCCTGGCTTGGAAAATTTTGAGCATGACATTACTAGCATGTGAGATGAGGGCAATTGTGTGGCAGTTTAACCATTCTTTGGCATTGCCTTTCTTTGGGATTGGAATGAAAACTGACCTTTTCCAGTCCTGTGGCCACTGCTGAGTTTTCCAAATTTGCTGGCATATTGAGTGCAGCACTTTCACAGCATCATCTTTCAGGATTTGGAATAGCTCAACTGGAATTCCATCACTTCCACTAGCTTTGTTTGTAGTGATGCTTTCTAAGGTCCACTTGACTTCACATTCCAGGATGTCTGGCTCTAGGTGAGTAATCACACCATCGTGATTATCTGGGTCCTGAAGATGTTTTTTGTTCAGTTCTTCTGTGTATTCTTGCCATCTTTTCTTAATATCTTCTGCTTCTGTTAGGTCTATCCCATTTCTGTCCTTTATCGAGGCCACCTTTGCATAAAATATTCCCTTGGTATCTCTGATTTTCTTGAAGAGATCTCTAGTCTTTCCCATTCTGTTGTTTTCCTCTATTTCTTTGCATTGATCGCTGAAGAAGGCTTTCTTATCTCTTCTTGCTATTCTTTGGAACTCTGTATTCAGATGCTTATATGTTTCCTTTGCTCCTTTGCTGTTCACTTCTCTTCTTTTCACAGCTATTTGTAAGGCCTCCCCAGACAGCCATTTTGCTTTTTTGCATTTCTTTTCCATGGGGATGGTCTTGATCCCTGTCTCCTGTACAATGTCATGAACCTTGACTGTGTGGATCACAATAAATTGTGGAAAATTCTTCAAGAGATGGGAATACCAGACCACATGACCTCCCTCTTGAGAAACCTGTATGCAGGTCAGGAAGCAAAGTTCGAACTGGACATGGAACAACAGACTGGTTCCAAATAGGAAAAGGAGTACGTCAAGGCTGTATATTGTCACCCTGCTTATTTAACTTCTATGCAGAGTACATCATGAGAAACACTGGGCTGGAGGAAGCACAAGCTGGAATCAAGATTGCCTGGAGAAATATCAATAACCTCAGATATGCAGATGACACCACCCTTATGGCAGAAAGTGAAGAGGAACTAAAAAGCCTCTTGATGAAAGTGAAAGGGGAGTGCAAAAGTTGGCTTAAGGTTCAACATTCAGAAAATGAAGATCATGGCATCTGGTCCCATCAGTTCATGGGAAATAGATGGGGAAACAGTGGAAACAGTGTCAGACTTTATCTTTTTGGGCTCCAAAATCACTCCAGATGGTGACTGCAGCCATGAAATTAAAGATGCTTACTCCTTCGAAGAAAAGTTATAACCAACCTAGATAGCATATTCAAAAGCAGAGACATTACTTTGCCAACAAAGGTCCATCTAGTCAAGGCTATGGTTTTTCCAGTAGTCATGTATGGATGTGAGAGTTGGACTGTGAAGAAAGCTGAGCGCCAAAGAATTGATTCTTTTGAACTGTGGTGTTGGAGAAGACTCTTGAGAGTCCCTTGGACTGCAAGGAGATCCAACCAGTGCATTCTGAAGGAGATCAGCCCTGGGATTTCTTTGGAAGGAATGATGCTAAAGCTGAAACTCCAGTACTTAGGCCGCCTCATGCGAAGAGTTGACTTTGGAAAAGACTGTGATGCTGGGAGAGATTGGGGGAAGGAGGAAAAGGGGATGACAGAGGATGAGATGGCTGGATGGCATTACCGACTCGATGGACATGAGTTTGAGTGAACTCTGGGAGATGGTGATGGACAGGGAGGCCTGGCATGCTGTGATTCATGGGGTCGCAAAGAGTTGGGCACAACCTAGCTGAACTGAACTGAACCTTAGAGTAAGAACTCAATAGGCTAATATTATTAAGAGAGATAAGCCAGAGTACAAACATCAATATTTCTTTCTCCTACCCCTCCCAGAGTTAAATATCTTTACCCATTTACCAGGAAGAATTATGGAATACTCACAATAGTTTCATTTCTCTACAATGTCCTCTTATAAGACTGTGGGTAATAAAATGATCCATTTCTTAAAAATGAGAGAATGGGAATAAAATTATCGTAGCAAGCTCACCTAATCTTTCTCAAATCCCTTATCCATACAAAGGAGCAAAAACATGTATCAGTGTTTTCTGTTTAAATTTAGCTCAAATATGTAAAAATGCTTCATAAATTACATGATACAGTATAAGTTCAAGAATTTATTATTTGGCATAGAAGCAGCTGAGGATATAGGATGTAATTTTAAATATAAGAAGAAAGCACACTGAATAGCTGCCTCATCAAAAAGAGGCATTTTCTGTCTAATTTTATCCCTACTACTCAAGGTTAATCTACATCACCTTTTTAAAAAATTTATCAATGGCAGTGATAAAATACGAGTTTAAAAAATATAATAATCACTGGAAAATAAGAAACCACAGGGTCTCATTTCTTTAGGATATAGTTGCCCAGTTATGTTTGATGGAGAGAAAATCACTAAAATTACCAAAGGAGCTTACCTGCCAGCCCCTCTATCAGCATTCTGGAATAGATCTTTGACCACCATCCTTCATGAAATAACAGCTCCTGCACTATATTCTACAATTAGTACTTAAAAATAACATGGACATTTGCTTTTTATATTTAGATGCAAACATTTTTATCATAAATATTTTACTAGCACCAATTTGAAATTTTATATATGTTCTATAATATAATAGAAACTGGCAAAGTGAGTAGTTCTATGGAATAATGAATTTTTTTCTTACATTTTTACCAAAAAAAAAAAAACCCTCATAAACCTCCATCTAAAAATGCTATCTTGGGTCTATGTGTAGAACCCGGGTGCTTACTCTGCATAGATCTTTGTTAGGACTCATTTTCCCAGGCTGATGAGAATATTATAGACTGTACTTAAAACCTGAAAGTTAATGTATCACAGTTTGTTTATTGAAGGAGGTGAAATATTTTTAAACTCTCACTCTGTTTTTACAGAGGGAACAATTTCCCCTGGAGAGAAAGACTATTATTAGCATGAAAATTTAAAGGTGTGATGATTTTAAAAATAGCAAAGTGGTGAAAAGAGCAGGGTCTAGGGTCACCTGCCAGGGTCTGACGCAGGTTCTGCATGAGGTAGCTGTGAGACTTTATGAAACTTTCTTAACCACCTTGTGCCTTGGCTCTACCATCTTTAAACTCTTGTGGCATATACATACAAACTCTCGTAGCATTTGTAGATTTAATCCTTAAGCTGAGTGGTTAAATATAAAGAACAGAAAGGGCAACAATGAGAATTTATATATGTGCACAAACTCTTTGTGCAACCAATTTGACATGATATTTTTCTTTTCCACAAAGATGCAATAGCTTATTCAACTTTGCCCAAGATACGCCTCATAGTTAGTATCTAATACTAAAGCTAGAACAACCTCTTTTAGGGATGAAGTTAAAGACATTACCTTGCGGTAGCATATTTTCGGAGAAGGCAATGGCACCCCACTCCAGTACTTTTGCCTAGAGGAGCCTGGTAGTCTGCAGTCCATGGGGTCGCTAGAGTCGGACACGACTCAGCAACTTCACTTTCACTTTTCACTTTCATGCATTGGAGAAGGAAATGGCAAGCCACTCCAGTGTTCTTGCCTGGAGAATCCCAGGGACGGAAAGCCTGGCGGGCTGCCATCTCTGGGGTCGCACAGAGTCGGACACAACTGAAGCGATGCAGCAGCAGCAGCAGCATATTTTAGTGCTGCTTGCTCAGTCACTCAATCATGTCCAACTCTCTGCAACCCCATGGACTGTAGCCCACCAGGCTCCTCAGTCCATGGAATTTCCCAGGCAGGCATCCTGGAGTGGGTTGCCATTTCCTCCTCTATGGATATTATAGTGTACCTGTGTGTTTATATACATAGTGGTCATTGCTGTGAGTTAACAAAATTGTTTTCTCCCTGTTGTTTTCAAGAATATATGATCTGAAAGAAATGTGAGCATTTATACATTGTTTTCTGTGCACCCTGCACTATATGAGAATTACATTTTATATTTCACAGGTAATCCTTCTCTCAAAAAGGTGGATAAGCTCCTGCCCATGGGAAAAATTGAGCTCACTGGCTATTTTTATATAGCTTACAAGCTAAGAACAGTATGAAAAGGCAAAAAGATAGGACACTGAAAGATAAACTCCCCAGGTCAGTAGGTGCCCAATATGCTATGGGATATTGGAGGAGAAATAACCCCAGGAAGAATGAAGAGGTGGAGCCAACACAAAAGCAGCACCAAGTTCTGGATGTGACTGGTGATGGAAGTAAAGTCTGATTCTGAAAAGAGCAATATTGCATAGGAACCTGGAATGTTAGGTCCATGAATCAAGGCAAATTAGAAGTGGTCAAGCAGGAGATGACAAGAGTGAACATTGACATTTTAGCAATCAGTGAACTAAAATGGACCAAAATGTGTGAATTTAACTTAGATGACCATTATATCTACTACTGTGGGTAGGAATCCCTTAGAAGAAATGGAGGAGCCCTCATAGTCAACAAAAGAATCCAAAATGCAGTACTTGGATGCAATCTCAAAAACAACAGAATGATCTCTGTTCATTTCCAAGGCAAGCTATTCAATATCACAGTAATCCAAGTCTATGCTCCAACCACTAATGCTGAAAAGTTGAAGCTGAATGGTTCTATGAAGAACTACAAGACCTTCTAGAAATAACACCCCCCAAAAATGTCCTTTTAATTATATGGGACTGGAATGCGAAAGTAGGAAGTCAAGAGACACTTGGAGTAACAGGCAAATTTGGCTTTGGATTACAGAATGAAGCAGGTCAAAGGCTAACTGAGTTTTGGCAAGAGAACACACTGGCCATAGCAGACATCCTCTTCCAACAACAAAAGAGAAGACTCTACACATGGACATCACCAGATGGTCAATACCAGAATCAGATTGATTATATTCTTTGCAGCCAAAGATGGAGAAGCACTATACAGTCAGCAAAAACATACCAGGAGCTGACTGTGGCTCAGATCATGATCTCCTTATTGCAAAATTCAGACTTAAGTTGAATAAAGTAGGGAAAACCACTATACCATTCAGGTATGACCTAAATCAAATCCCTTAAATTTATACACTGGAGTGACAAATAGATTTAAGGGATTAGATCTGACAGAGACTGCCTGATGAACTATGGACAGGAGTTTGTGACATTGTACAGGAGGCAGGGATCAAGGCCATCCCCAATAAAAAGATATGCAAAAAGCCAATACAGTTGTCTGAGGAGGCCTTACAAATAGCTGTGAAAAGAAGAAAAGCTAAAGGCAAAGAACAAAGGGAAAGATATAAGCATCTGAATGCAGAGTTCCAAAGAATAGCAAGGAGAAATAAGAAAGCCTTCCTCAGTGATCAATGCAAAGAAATAGAGGAAAACAACAGAATGGGAAAGACTAGGGATCTCTTCAAGAAAATCAGAGATACCAAAGGAACATTTCATGCAAAGTTGGGCACAATAAAGGACAGACATGGTATGGACCTAACAGAAGCAGAAGATATTAAGAAGAGGTGGCAAGAATACACAGAAGTATACAAAAAAGATCTTCACGACTCAGATAACCATGATGGTGTGATCACTCACCTAAGCCAGACATACTGGAATGCAAAGTCAAGTGGGCCTTAGGAAGCATCACTACGAACAAAGCTAGTGGAGGTGATGGAATTCCAGTTGAGCTATTTCAAATCCTAAAAGATGATGCTGTGAAAGTGCTGTACTCAATATGGCAGCAAATTTGGAAAACTCAGCAGTGGCCACAGGACTGGAAAAGGTCAGTTTTCATTCCAGTCCCAAAGAAAGGCAATGCCAAAGAAAGTTCAAACTACTGCTCAATTGCACTCATCTCACAGGCTAGCAAAGTAATGCTCAAAATTCTCCAAGCCAGGCTTCAATAGTATGTGAACCGTGAACATCCAAATATTTAAGCTGGTTTTAGAAAAGGCATAGGACCAGAAATCAAATTTCCAATATCCGTTGGGTCATCGAAAAAGCAAGAGAGTTTCAGAAAAACATCTAGTTCTGCTTTACTGACTAGGCCAAAGCCTTTGACTTTGTGGACCACAACAAACTGTGGAAAATTCTTCAAGAGATGTGAATACCAGACCACCTGACCTGCCTCCTGAGAAATCTGTATGCAGGTCAAGAAGCAACAGTTAGAACTGGACATGGAACAACAGACTGGTTCCAAATTGGGAAAGGAGTACATTGAGGCTGCATATAGTCACCCTGCTTATTTAACTTATATGCAGAATACATCATGCAGAATGCCAGGCTGAATGAAGCACAAACTAGAATCAAGAATGCTGGGAGAAATATCAATAACCTCAGATACACAGATGACACCACCCTTATGGCAGAAAGCGAAGAAGAACTAAAGAGCCTCTTGATGAAAGTGAAAAGAGGAGAGTGAAAGAGTTGGCTTAAGATTCAACATTCAGAAAACTAAGATCATGGCATTGAGTCCAATTACTTCATGGCAAATAGATGGGGAAACAGTGGAAACAGTGAGAGACTTTATACTTTTGGGCTCCAAAATCACTGCAGATGGTGACTGCAGCCATGAAATTAAAAGACACTTGCTCCTTGGAAGAAAAGTTATGACCAACTTAGACAGCATATTAAAAGGCAGAGAAATTACTTTGCCAACAAAGGTCCATCTATTCAAAGCTTTGGTTTTTCTACTAGTCATGTATGGATGTGAGAGTTGGACTACAAGGAAAGCTAAGCACCGAAGAATTGATGCTTTTGAACTGTGGTGCTGGAGAAGACCTTTGAGAGTCCCTTGGACTGCAAGGAGATCCAACCAGTGCATCCTAAAGGAAATCAGTACTGAATATTTATTGGAAGGACTGAGGCTGAAGCTGAAACTCCAATACTTTGACCACCTCATGTGAGGAACTGAATCATTAGAAAAGATTCTGATGCTGGGAAACATTGAAGGCAGGAGGAGAAGGGGACAACAGACGATGAGATATTGAATAGCATCACCGACTCAATGGACATGAGTTTGAGTAAGCTCTGGGTGTTGGTGATGGACAGGCAAGCCTAGAGTGCTGCAGTCCATGGGGTCAGAAAGAGTCAGACATGACTGAGTGACTGATCTGAACTGACAAGCTAAGGATGTTTTTGATTAAATGGGTAGGAAAAAATCTAAAGAAGCATAATGTTCCATGGCACATGAAAATTAAAATTGCAGCAATCCATAAAAAAGTGTTATTGGAACACAGCCATGCGCATTCCTTTACATATTATCTATTGTCCTGGGTGCTTCTGCACTGTAACAGCAGCATTGAGTAGTTAGGACAGAAGTCATATGGACACAAAGCCTAAAATATTTAGTATCTGTTTCTTTAAGAAAATGTTGTTGATCCTCCTGTCTGGCCTAAATCTACCCCAGAAAGAAAGGAAGATTGGCACTCTAACAAGATCATAGCCAAGATTCTACTAAGCAGAGGGTAAGCTGGTATTTATCTGATGGCTGTAGAACAATCTGCTCCAAGACAAAAGAGAAGATAAAGAGGACCAGTTCTTTGCCAGCTAAGAAATTCCACTTGACTTTGCAGGAAAAGAGTTTTACCCAAACTGCCTTATAGTGGTCATTTTCCTAATTATACAAAATGGGGACTTGTTTTGGTAACTTCATCATAACATCACAAAGGCAGCAAGTGAGAAATTCAGTCAGTACAGAGCAAATCCAAGCCCACCCCACATCCAAGGCAGCTGATGACATGGTAAATGTTTGCCAGGTTCAAACCTCTTCCAGCAAAGTGGTATAGAGAATCCTTCCCCAAGGAAGACTGCCAGGGTCCAGCCCCAGTGGATCCAGGGATTTCGAAGGGGAGACGGCATAGGCGATCAGGAAACAACAGCTTATTAAAATATTAATTAAAGATATAAAACGTGATGAAAATGAAGATAGCTCAGTGAGGAAATTCAGTGAAGACAAGCGGATAAAATAAGGATAGCTCAGTGAGAACATTTTGTGGAGAGAGAAGGCTGAACAATTCAGCCAGAAGGTAAGAGAAAGAACGACATGGGGAGACCAAGCTTCGGTGAACAAGGCTCCGCACTTTTTTTTTCAAAGTAGTTTTTATACCTTAAGTTATGCATAGAGGATAATGGGGGAAGAGGTGGAGTCATGCAGGGACAGCAGTTGCTGAGCCAGGCTTTCAAACCTATCATACGCAAAAGTTTAGGTGAGTTACATCATCTTCTGGCCCGGAGGCCTATTAACATTTTAAGGAACTTATTTTCTCTAAAGGTGATTATTCTGAAGTCAGGCACCACCCCCCAAAGACATTGGAGTTGCATTTCTATAGGGCAAAGGTGTGGTGGGTTATAATAAGAGAAAGAATTAACTCGAGGGTCCAAGGTTACAAACATTGAGGCTACTACTTACATTTCTATACACCAATTATATCAATCAATACACTGCCAAGGACACAGTAGGTAAGGGATATGGAGACTTAGCAGCAAACATTGGCCCAACAAGTGAAAAACCCTTCACCAATACAATTTCTAATCAATCTTTTAACTGCTCAAAGGAATCTGTGTTTAGACAGTTTAGAACATCTCATGCCTCTCACAGTTGGGAGGCTCTAAACAATCACATGTGGCTGGAAAAACCTATTTAGGCAGGCTAGAGGATTTCCAAAAGGAGTTTGTAGGCTGAAACACTGTCACACCCAGGAATTATTAACTGGAGCTGTAAGTTAGCTCTTTTTTCAGAGAAAGGTAGTGGGGGACAGCCCCCTGTAAAGTCAGAGGTGTAGGTGAGAACACAAAGCAGAAAGTAGGCAGACTCCGGCTTTTTGGGGGTAGATGCTCGAGAACCTCCTGGGAGCTCCTGAGGCTACATCTCGCATTTGAGTTATTGCCGAGCCCCCTTCCTCATGACCTTTGTCATGGGCGGAGCGCTAATCCAAACTGGCTCCCGACAGAAGACTGCCCATTGATGGAGCGTTTAACATTCATCAGCTCACGTACTACTGTGTTCTAGGCATTGCTCTCAACTTTGAGGGCACAGGGATGAATTAGAGAAGCAATGACCCTGCTTTTGTGGAACCTAGAACACAATAGAGGCGACAATAAACAATAAACGAATAACTAGGAAAAGGCTGAAAAGTGCTATAAAAACACAGGGTATAAGATACTACATGATTCCACGAACATGAGGCATACAGAGTAGTCAAATTCATAGAGACTGAAAGAGAATGGTGGTTTCCAGGGACAGGGGGAAGGTGGGAATGGGGAGTTTATATTTAGTGGACAGAGGTTCAGCTTTACAAAACAAAAAGAGTTCTGGAGATGGTTGGTGGTGATGGTCGTACAACAATATGAATGTATTTAATACCATTGAACTGCACACTTAAAGGTGGTTAGCATGGTAAATTTTATGCTATTTGCTGCTGCTGCTGAGTCGCTTCAGTCGTGTCCGACTCTGTGCGATCCCATAGATGGCAGCCCACCAGGCTCCTCTGTCCCTGGGATTCTCCAGGCAAGAATACTGGAGTGGGTTGCCATTTCCTTCTCCAATGCATGAAAGTGAAAAGTGAAAGCGAAGTCGCCCAGTCATGTCCGACTCTTAGCGACCCCATGGACTGGAGCCCACCAGGGTCCTCCGTCCATGGGATTTTCCAGGCAAGAGTATTGGGGTGGGGTGCCATTGCCTTCCCCCATGCTATTTGCATTATACCACAATTTTTAAAATGGAAAAAAGAAAAACACTAGCAATAAAGAAATGTCTTAAAAACTTCCAAAAAGACAGGTTTCCTGCCCACCCCCTAAAAAGCATTCAATTTCTTATCAGATACTAGAAAATAATGAAGAAAAAACATGTTCAAAGTTCTGCACTGAAATTATTTTCAAGTTAAACTTCTATACTTAGACAAATTATAATAACTATGATGGTGGAAAAATGTTATTTTCAGACAAACACACATACATATATACATATACATGTGAGTAAAGTGATGGTGGCTGGTTAAGTGGCTGTCATTCATGTTAAGGTACTTTCAGTTTAAAAAAATTTTAGAATAGGAGACCTATTCATATAGTTTAAAATCAGAATATATAAAAAGATACATGGTGAATCTCCCCTTCCTATATCCTCCTTCATATTCTTAGCATGTTCTCACTGCTCCTTCTCAGAAGGAACCACTGTTAGATTCTCACATAGCTTCTATCATATCACTATACACACATAGGCACATCTCCATATAGATTCTTTCTCTTCCCTTCCTTTAAATGGTTGACTTAAAAGGGGTAATTAGGTAAGGTCTGAGTAGGAGAAAGATTGAGCCAGGTGAAGAGGAGAACATTCCAGGCAGAGAAAAAACAGAGACCAGAGGCTCCAGCACAGAAATTAGTGTCTTATGTTTAAGAATCAGAAAAAAGTCTGGATGGACAGTAATGGATGCACAGTGGATGAGGAAGGGTGGCACAGAAGAAAAAATGGAAAAAAGGAAGAAAGAATGCATGATTCTATTAGAATAATAGTGCATAGCTGCCCAACCCTGTCTTCATCGAGAAACTTTCTCCATAATATCTAGCCTTGCCACCATTAAGGTAGTTTGACCTCAAAAAGAGGATCCCATGGAGCCTCACTTCTTCCAGGAAATAGTCAGCTACAGATCCCCCTTCAACCTCTAACACTAAGCACAGCTTCCTCTTTAGCAATGTCCCTGGATGGCTCACTTGCCCTCTGAAGCCAACAAAAGAATTATGAGTATTCCTGGAATCCAAGCAGCAAGTGCTCCTCACTTCTAAAAATCCCACAAGAGGATGCTTGCCAATCAGAGACTGTGTTTCCTCTCTTTACTCTATAAATGTATTCTTCTCTCTACCACGTTATACTCCTGCTGACAGTGATGACAGATGGATTCCCTTGCCCAGTTTATGAATCAATAGCCTTTGCCCATCTTCTCTTTGATACAGTTTTGTCCTTGACCTCATGGAACAGTTCCAACTTGAGCCTAAGTGCAGGGCCCTGTTTAACCCCATCTCCCAAGATGAAGTGGGAAGAGGGGAGAGAGAAATCACCAGATGCTTAGTTTATTGCATTTAATTTTATTTTAGTATTTTCTGTGCTTCTTAAACTCTACTATCTCCCAATACTATTTCTAAGTACTTATTTTATTTTAGTCCCAAATCTGGCATTTAGAGAAGAGTTTTTTTTCAGACTGAAAACCTCTATTTTGTCCAATATATACATAGACATACTCATAAGACTTTCCAAGCTTTATTTAAATAGTTTTCTGATGTGGTTTCCATAAAGCAATATTATGACTCAGTGTGCATATTTAGAGAAATTATGATGATTTCTTTTAAAATTCTAATTATAGTTTAAATGACCTAATTGCTATTCAGAATCAGACACATTATATGCCCAATTCAATATACTGCTTTAAAATATTGCCAAAGATTAAAATAAATTATAATGTATAGTGTATAATTTCACCTTAATTATGTATTTCTGTGATTGGTTTCCAGCTTCACTATTTCTGTTATCTTTGTAAACCATTTTCCTTCTCCACCATATTTGTTGCTTGATAAAGGAGTAATTGGAGAAGTCAATGGCACCCCACTCCAGTACTCTTGCCTGGAAAATCCCATGGATGGAGGAGCCTGGTAGGCTGCAGTCCATGGGGTCGCTAAGAGTCGGACACGACTGAGCGATTTCACTTTGAATTTTCACTTTGATGCATTGGAGAAGGAAATGGCAACCCACTCCAGTGTTCTTGCCTGGAGAATCCCAGGGACGGGGGAGCCTGGTGGGCTGCCATCTATGGGGTCGCACAGAGTTGGACACAACTGAAGCGACTTAGCAGCAGCAGCAGCAGCAGCAGCAGATGGACTCTCAGAACTCACTGGAAACTGTTATACTCACAGTTACAGTTTTTACAGGGAAAGAACAGATGAAAATCAGTCAACAGAGGAAGCACATGGGGCACATGGGGTGTAGTCCAGAGAAATACCAAACATGGGGCTCTCACTGTCGTCTCCCCAAAGAGTCAGGACACATCGCTTTCCTGGAATTGATATGTGACAAAACACGTGGAATGATGCCAACAAGGGACATTCAGCCAGGCCTCAGTGCACAGAGATTTTATTGGGGATCCATTATGTAGGCACAATTGATGGCTTCACTGCTCATGTGCTTGTCTGACCCAGAATAACATTGATGGGTTTTCTAGTGTGGCCAGTCCCATCCCAAGACTATCTGTGTTTAGCCAGTCCCCATTATGTATCATAGTGTTGGACTATCTGGTAAAAATAAAGACATCCTTTTCAGCCCTGTAGTTCCAAAGGCTTAGTGATTACCTCCCAGAAGCTAAGGTCAAAGACCAGAACTCATTTTGAGCAAGGTTAAATTACTCACTACACAGGTTTCCTACTGGGGGGGGGGGGCAGGGGTGTACTTTAGAGGAGTAAAAGTAGCCAAACTGATTATCTTCAATTAATTTCAGACATTATTTCATGATGTTCCTTAAAGGAGAGAACCAGTTAACTGTCTTATTGCCACCAACAGAGTATCAGGGGGCGTAGGGGAGAATGGATTCTGTTTGTTTTATGCTTTTCCTCTTTGTCATCATAGGTCTCTGTTTCATTTGATTGCTTTTCTCTCCTGCTCCACCTCCACTGCTGTGCTTTGATTACTGAACTGGTCCCTCAGAAGTAGCTATCACCTGTACAAATGCCCACAGAAGTGACTAAAGGAGTGAAGTTCCCATTTGACCTTGGTTCAGTATTGATATACAAAAGAATATCCTTTTCCACAAAGGAAATCTATTTCCTCACTTTCCCACTAACCCCTCCTTTATTCTTGAATGGTACAGATCTCTCAGCAAATATTTCATTATCTGGCTTTTGATGGAGTGTGCAGAGAAACAGCACTCTGCTACAGTATAGTCAACAGCTAGGGCATGTAGAATTTTGGTCCTGATTCTTTAGTCTCAGACTCAAGTCAACAATTCAGGGTCTGGCAATGTGGTCCCTAAAGCACCTCTTCTCATCTAAAGGACTAGAGTTCGCTCAGCACTGACAGCTACATAGTGAGAATGGGAGGACAGCTTCCCAACAAAGGTAGAAAATCTGAAATCAGTCCACTCACTAATATATGTGAAATTCACATAGTATAAAATTAACTTATGTTAATACTTTTAGTACTTTCACAGTGTTGTGCAGCCACTACCTCTATCTAGTTCTGAAACACTTTCATTATTCTGCAATAAAACACCATACCCATTAGGCAATCACTCCCCACTCTCCTCCTTCCAGCCACTAAAACCCACCAATTTGCTTTCTATTTCTATGGATTTATCTATGCTGGATATTTCATATAAATGAAAGCATACAGCATGTGATCTTTTGTGTCTGGCTCCTGAAATCACTGCATTTTAAATGTGGTCACAATACCAAAAAACAACAACAACACTGGGTGAGATAAACCAAACATGTGAGTGGAAGTATGGTCTGCTTGCTACTAGTTAATAGCCTCTGCCCTGATGCAAAGAGTGATGGAAGGAACCACAACTGGACACTGATTAAGAGGAAAGAGCCTGGAAAAGATGTCCTCTAGAAAGGCAAGGAATTAAGCTAAGTCACCATCTATTCACAAATCCAGTTAAGAACAGTCAAGGACACAGAATTTAGTACAGAGAGCTTGTTAGAATCATGGTTTATATAGACAAGCCAAGTCCAATATTCTAGAAAATTCTGGAAAGTATAGAATGCAGAAACTTTATTTGCAACAACTTTGTGTATGGATTGGCAGGTAGAGATAGGGAGATACAGCTCAAGGCCAATGAATCCTGTCAATCAGGATGGATAGGTTAAACAACGTTGTTTTTTTTTTTAAGTTATTTTTAACCACATTATATGATTTCAAAGTTGTTGACCTGATCATCTCACGCCCATCAGTACCTCTGATTAGTAGCTTTAGTGTTCTTGATTCAAAACCTAAATAAACAGATTAAGTTTCAGGCATTCTAAAGTTGGTAATCATGTAGACTCCAGACTTAGAAAGCATGCAGAATAAAAAGGGAAGATTATGGGGTAAAATAGAAATGTTAGGGATGATGCCAATTGGAACTCAATGTGAAGCACAGCTTTGCTTTGATACTTTTTAGTCTCAGTTTTTCCATCAGAAACATGAGTATAATTACTCAATGTGCTAGACTGTTGTTAGAATGATACATAATTGTCTGTGTGATTTCTGACACAGATGAAAAGCAGTAGGTATGAATTATTACAATAACGTGGCTGACATTGACAAACAACTTGAACTGGTAATTTTAGGAGAGACATTTGCTCTCTGACTGCATTTCTCCTTGCTGCTGGGTACAGGGGAAACATCATATCCAGATAAGGCAGTTCCTCAAAGGCCTTAGTAGGTCTTCAATAAAAGGACAGAAATGTACCTTACAAAAGTACATGAAGCAAGTTTACTACTAGTTTAGGGGAACAGTGGTGGGTTTTTAAATTAAATCTAAAATAATTTGACTCATTGGAAAGGATGACAGATGGACAGTGTGACCCCCTGCAATCTTTCTTAGCTGTAGAAATGGCAGCTAGTTGGAGGGATTAAGCCTGTCAATGTCACACTGCCAACTGGACAGTTCTCAAATTTAGAAGGACAACTTCTGTGTCAGACTAAGTAGGTCAAATTTTTGTGCCTTTTCCATAAAGTCCTCCCTGCCAAGCAGAAGGTGAAGAGTTGGGGGCACTTGTTGGTTTGACAAAATTGAGATTTAACTTTTTCAAATATTTTTAGTAATTATCTCAAATGCTAATGGTAATAGAGAATTAAATCAATGCATCCATAGTACAAACAATATTTTGATCTATTTAAAATTCATTTCACATGATAAAGAAACACATGATACTAAGCCTCAACTATTATATAATCTTATATAACATATTTTTGTGAAAAATGCAGTGTGTCCTTTTTAATGTGGAAAAGAAGAGCAGGACCATCTTTCACTCCAAATTCTATTTTCTGATTAGTTCTGAATACATAAATGATAAAAGTCCAACATTCTTTCCAGAAATTGCATGAAGTGAGTTAAGGGGGAAAAAGTCTGATTTCTAGAAATCAGTATACCAAAGAAAAGATAATCAGGTCTAAAACTGTCATTTCTCTCTTTAAGAAAGAAATCCATGGTTTTGTCATGTTCGGTCCTTGGCTTTGGGTTTTCTACAGTCCTTGGGTGGATGCTGACAAGAAGGATGTAGGATGTGCAGGACACATTTGAACCCTGTAGCTTTAACAAGTACAGATTTTAAGGAGAGCCAGTTTCTGTTAGATCCTGGGCCTCAAGAAATTAACAAGGCTAGTGACTGGGCAGGGGTAGGAGAGAAATTGTGGGGAGTGAATTCCAAGTTTCTTATTGATAAACTGATTGATTGCTGGATTAGGCTAGGATCAGCAGGAGAGCAGGAGGCAAAAATTACTTACAACTAGTATTTCCAAAAATATAGCACTTACTGCTGGTATGAAACAAAATTCGATCACATAAAATATAATATATTAATAATTTTAATTACCCTCGGGGAAGGCAATGGCACCCCACCCCAGTACTTTTGCCTGGAAAATCCCATGGACGGAGGATCCTGGTAAGCTCCAGTCCATGGGGTCGCTAAGAGTCAGACACGACTGAAGCGACTTAGCAGCAGCAGCATGACCAATGATAACGATTTTCCTTTTATATTGGTAATACAGAATTTTGTTTTACATTTATTAGGTTAAGTGAAAAAAATTTTATAAAACATGACAAAAATTATGAAAGTTGAGTATGAATGATTGGTTTGTGAGACATTTATTTCAATTTAAATAGAAGACATCTTTTTAAAATTGAAGCATGTCTAAACACAGGCATGTGAAATGACATTCTAAGACTCCAGGGTAAAGACCTGTCAGAACAACTAAATTTGGGGGGAGTCTGGATTGTGATTTTTATCTTTGTGTGTTTTTAATTTTACATCCTATGAATGTAGCACAAAAGACAATAAACAGAAAAAGATATCATTTCCCCAATATTCAAGAAGATGAGTCAGAAAACATTAGTACAAATTAAGAACTTTGAATATTACCTAAAAAGAGATATAATAAAAGTCAGCTACAGTAGCACATGGTAGATACAGATGTCTGAATCTACCAAACTTATACTTTGATCTTTGCTTGACAAACTTACACCTTATGAATTGAGAATTTTAACTACAGTAATACAAAATCAATTCCCAATTAAATGCTATGCTAAATCTAACACAATTATATGAATCTTATTTCAAAAATGAATTCATGTGGTGGTTTGAGATGTAAACAATAAACAGAATATGTAAAAGGTGGCCAAGGATACTGGCCTAAAGGAACGATGACATGAATGGAGTGATGTACAGCCTGTAGGCAGTGTGGTCCATGCTGGAAACAGACTGCAAAATTGGGTCTGAGCTTCCTAACAGCCAAAACAAATACGACTGTATAATTAGTTACAACAGGGGTGGCAAACTGTAGTCCTTCAGCCAAATCCCATCTGCCACCTGGTTTTGTAAATAAAGTTTCACTGGAGCACAACTGTGCTGATTGGTTTCTCTATTGTCTATAGCTGTCTGTGGGTTACAATGGCAGAACTGAGTCATTGCAACAGAGACAGTGTGGCCTGCAAAGACGAAAATGCTGTCTGGTCTTTAAGAAAAATTTCTCCAGCCCCTGAATCACAATATTACAGTATCTAAGAGATTTTTAAAAATTCCCTGGCTCAGTGAATTTAGAAAAAACAAACAAAAAACAACTGCTTTAGTTTATTAAAAGCCATTGATATCGATTAAAATGCTTATAAAAATTGATACTTTTGCCATGAAATTTATATTTATTTTTTTCCATACCAGTGGATTAGCAGTAATGTTGCACTATAAATTTCAGTTACCCAAAGCTCAGCTCTTGTACAAATAAAACACTATATATTCAATATCTTCCTAAAGTATTAGTCTAAAAAAAGACTGTCTCTATAGGCCCAGTTGTTGTTGTTTAATTGCAAAGTTGTGTCTGACTCTTTGTGACCCCATGGACTGTAGCCCGCCAGGCTCCTCTGTCCATGGGATTCTCCAGGCAAGAACACTGGAATGGGTTGCCATTTCCTTCTACAAGGGATCTTTTCAACTCAGGGATTGAACTCGTGTCTCCTGCATTGGCAAGCAGATTCTTTACTGCTGAGCCATTAGGGAAGTCCCTATAGGCCCAGACCTAAAAAAATCCACTTCCTAACAGTTATCCCTTACACAGGATTTTAAAATACAGTCTTGTACCTTTTAAGGTGCATCACATTAATCATTAATTTCAGAGGAAAGACAATCTCTCAATAAAGTACATTTCCTCCTACTCAGTCTTAAGGACAGATTAACAGCAACTGTCAGATAATAGATTTAGGGCATTATACTGAAAGAAAAACAAGAATGTCAATAAGCCTTCTTTTAAAATTTTTCTATTTGGACTTCAGAGAAGGCAGATAGAGAAAGTAAAGGAGGCAGTTCTAGCTGTGAATATGACACTTCATTCTGATTCCTATTAACCTAAATCTAAAAGCCCATTGTACTAACTGACCAAACGGTGCTGTTCCAAGAGTGGACCTGATACAATTGGATGGTCAGATTCTCTCTCTAGAGAATTGAGAAGAGACTGGAATGCTGGCGCTGAGACACATCAGTGCTGGCACCCAGAAAAAGGAGCCTCAAGCTTAAACACCAAAGCTTCTCTGATGCCCACCTCATAGAAGCCTAATGTTCAGATCTTAGATCTTGTGAAATCCTCTATCCTTTTCTAATGTCTATTACCTGTATGTTCATCTGTATCCAAATGAACAACTTGTCTGATGGTACATACTCAAATACTTAAGTGGCTATTTAGTACATCCTTTTAAATTTCCCTGGACTTCCCTGATAGTGCAGTTGGTAAAGAATCCACCTGCAATGCTGGAGACCCTGGTTGGATGCCAGGGTCAGGAAGAAGGGATAGGCTACCCACTCCAATATTCTTGGGCTTCCCTTGTGGCTCAGCTGGTAAAGAATCTGTCTGCAGTACAGGAAACTTGGGTTTGATCCCTGGGTTGGGAAGATCTCCTGGAGAAGGGAAAGGCTACCCACCCTGTACACTGGGCTAGAGAATGCCATGGACTATACAGTTGCAAAGAGTCGGACATGACTGAGCTACTTTCACCTCACTAAACTTCCCTTCTCCACATAAAATATACTTAATTTACCCTGACTTTAAAATTATTTTACTGGGGTAGAAAAGTCTCAACAGTCTAAAGAAATATATTTTAAAAAATAGACTTTAAGCCCAAACCTAGACCCCAGCCCCTGTGAAATTTTATATGGAGAAATGAACACAAGGCTTAAGGCATGGTGTGATTAGCACAGAGTAGGACAAGACTGTCACCTCTCTTATTTTAAACACTTTACTAAAGCAGCTATAGGTCATGTTTAGTTTTTCTGATATACACATCATACTATTGACCTTACATTTACCTAAATCAATCATGTTTTTATCATTAAAGCTGATACTCAATTCTGTTATCATTTTTGGACCCAAATATATAAATTTGTATTTATCCCTAGGATATTTGATTTTATTAATATACTCACTTTTCCAGTTTGCCAAGAAATTTTTGGATTAGTAATAACTAATTATATAGCTTCTATGTGATAGAAGCATGTTAAGCATTTTATATCTTCTGCATTATTTCAATTTTTTGCAACAGTCTTATAAGAAACGTGTTTATTTGTTCCCAGCTTCCTCCACTCTCTACCCCTTCACCTTTGGAAAGAAAAATATAAATATTTTGATTGAAGTGAATTTTCTTTGTGGAAATGAATAGCAATCTTACCAAAATGGAATTATACAAACAGCTGTATATTAAGTAAATAAGTAAATAAAATATCTCATGAAAAATGCATCCATACTATGTAAACAAATAAGAACAGGAGGGAAGGTCATAACTAAAAGGATAATGAGACACCAAAGGAAGAAGAAATAACTGGTAAGTTGGACTTCATTAAAATTTTAAAATTTTACTCCACTAAATAAAATGTCAAGAGAAGTTAGACAAGCCACAAACTGGGAGGAAACACTTGCAAAGACACATCTGAAAACGGCTGTTATCCACAGTATACAAGGAACTCTTAAAAGCTCAACAATAAAGAAAGCAATCTGATTAAAAAATGAACCAAAAACCTTAATAGACAACTCACCAAAGATCTACATATGACACATAACATTTGGAAAAATCTGTATTATGTCTCATCACAGAAACGCAAATTAAAACTACTATAAGGCACCACTACACAACTATTGGTGGTAGTGGTGATTTAATTGCCAAGTTGACTCTTGCAACCCCATGGACCATAGCCCACCAGGCTCCTCTGTCCATGGGGATTCTCTAGGCAAGAGTACTGGAGTGGGTTGCCATTCCCTTCTCAAGGGGATCTTCCCAATCCAGGGATTGAGCCTATGTCTCCTGAATTGCAGGCAGATTCTTTACTGCTGAGCCACCAGCGAAGCCCCCTTATTAGAATGGCCAAAATCCAGAGCACTGACAACACCAAATGCTGATAAGGATTTGGAGCAACAAGAACTCTCACACATTGCTGGTTGACATGCAAAACAGTATGATCACTTGGAAGATTGTTTGGCATTTTCTTACAAAATTAATATATATGGTCTAGCAATTGTGATCCTTGATGTTTTCTCAAAGGAGAAGGAAATTTAGTTCCACACAAAAAACTGTACATGGATGTTGATAGAAGTTTTATTAATAATTGCCCAAACATGAAAGCAAGCAAGAAGTCCTTCAGGAGGTGAATGGATAACTTGTAGTACATCCAGAGTGTGGAATATTATTTACCACCAAAAAGAAATGAGCTATCAAACCATGAAAAGACATGGAGGGAACTTAAATGCATATTACTGAGTGAAAGAAGTGAATATGAAAAGGCTATATACTTTATAATTCCCACGACATGATATTTTGAGTAAAGTAAAACTATGGAGACAGTAAAAAGATCAGTAGTTGCTAGGAATTTGAGAGAAGGAGGGGTGAATGGGCAGACAACAGAGGATTTTTAGGGCATTGAAAATATCCTATATGATACTATAATGATAGATACATGTCATTATACATTTGTCCAAACTCATAGACTGTATACCACCAAGAGTGAAGCCCAAGGTAAACTATAGACTTTGGGCAATTATGATATGAAAATGCAGGTACATCAGTTTTAATAAATGTTTGACTCTGGTGGGGAATGTTGATAATGGGGGAGTGGGCTTTTTGGGGGGGGGGGGGGGGGGGCAGTATGCATATATGGAGGAAAAGGCAATGGCATCCCACTCTAGTACTCTTGCCTGGAAAAATCTCATGGACGGAGGAGCCTGATGGGAGGCAGTCCATGGGGTCGCTAAGAGTCAGACACAACTGAGCGACTTCTCTTTCACTTTTCACTTTGATGCATTGGAGAAGGAAATGGCAACCCACTCCAGTGTTCTTGCCTGGAGAATCCCAGGGACGGGGGAGCCTGGTGGGCTGCCATCTCTGGGGTCGCACAGAGTCGGACACGACTGAAGCGACTTAGCAGCAGCATGCATATATGGGGACAGGCAGTATATGAAAAATCACTATACCTTCTTCTCAATTTTGCTGTGCCCCTAAAAATGCACCAAAAATGAGGTTCTTTTTATTTTATTTTATTTTAAAAAGTAATGAGATTGAGAGATGTTAGGTGACTTGGCCAAATTTACAGTCAGCAAGTGGTAAAGCTGATCTTTAAAACCCAGTCGGATTCCAAATCTAACTAATATGCTCTGGTGTCTCCAAAGTCTAACCAAACAATTGTTCCCTAGATGTCAATTCTCCTGATCATTAAATTTTCTAAGAAGATTTTCTATATATTCATTTATATCATTGATTTTAAAAGAAATACTATATAGAAGAGAGACCAGTGGCAAGCTTCAAGAAGCCCTTTTGAAAGCTCATATCTTTATTTTAATTAACACCCCTGGATTTATTAAATCCGTTTTACTGAACAATTATATATTCTGCATTTCTCAAACTTTTCTGTAATGATGAAATAAGTGTTTTCCAAATCTATGTGTATGTCCAATTACACTACACTTACTATTTTCCCTTGACAGAGCAATCACATTATCTGTCAAAAAGAAGTTGTATAACCTTTCTGGAAACCAACTTAAAAATACATACCAAGGCTCACAGAAATGCTTTTATTCAACCATCTTACAAAATCTCCCTTCAGTAATATGTGCAAAGGAAATAATTTAGATTTTGTACATAAATCTTTTTCTGGATTTTACATTCTTTTATAATTCTTCTATTTGTGTTCTGTGTTATTTATAAAGATTAAAAAGGCAAACACTAAAAATAGAATTATAAATTACATTATGGGACAAAATGAGCTACTATACAGACTTTTAAATAGTGACTTTGAGATTATATATATAGTGACATGGGCAAAATGCTTATGATAAAAAAATGAAAAAGAAGGCTATAGTACAATTTAATTTTGTTAAGTATATTTAACATGTATAAATGTGCATGTATAATAAATAACTAGCCTTTCTTATGTTTCATTAGTTGGTAGATCTAATATATAAGTAATATATAATATACCATGTAATATATATGTACATATTACATAACCCCCTATAAAACTATTCCTGAGTATTTCTGAAAGTAATCTACAAGTTTACATGAATATATTTTTAGCTACCACTACCCACTTCCTTCACAATGCTTTCTTTGGGATTGCCCTACTGAGCACTGCAGTCTTTTGCCAGGAATTGCCTCCATTACCTCTTTTCAGACACTATTCCCAAATGATTAAATAATGCTCAAAAAAAGAAAAGCTCTGTATAATAGGCTCCAGTTCCATCTAATGAGGTGGATGGAACTGGAGCCTATTATACAGAGTGAAGTAAGCCAGAAGGAAAAACACAAATACAGTATGCTAACGCATGTTATTTGGAATTTAGAAAGATGGTAACAATAACCCTGTTTACGAGACAGCAAAAGAGACACTGATGTATAGAACAGTCTTTTGGACTCTGGGAGAGGGAGAGGGTGGGATGATTTGGGAGAATAGCATTGAAAAATGTATAATATCATATCTGAAATGAGTCGCCAGTCCAGGTACGATGCCTGATAACGGATGCCTGGGGCTGGTGCACTGGGACGACCCAGAGGGATGGTATGGGGAGGGAGGAGGGAGGAGGGTTCAGGATGGGGAACACATGTATACTTGTGGCGGATTCATTTTGATGAATGGCAAAAGCAATACAATATTGTAAAGTTAAGCAAAATAAAATTTAAAAAAAAAAAAAAGAAAAGCTATAGACTCCCAATATCCCCAAAGAATAATAAATTATGCCTCCCCTAAAACATTGTAGATGCCTGTTTTCATGTACTATTTCCACGATGGCTTATTAACTATCCGGAACCACCAGTTCAAACTATTGAAAGGCTGAGCAAATCACTGAAATCAAAACAGGTAAGCTGTCAGAATTTGTTACAGGATATATCACAAGATTATGACCTGTATTTTCTCAGGATTTATGTTTAGCACTTGTTTGGACACTGAACATCTCACATATTTCAAGATATCACTCAAGGAATAATATTGAGATTCTATCACCAAGATATTTTTTTTTCTCTTTCTATTATCTATTTATTTATTTTTTTACATTGTTCAAATTTTATTTTATTTTTTTTTATTTTGCTTAACTTTACAATATTGTATTGCTTTTACAATACATCAAGATGGATCCGCCGCCAGTATACACGTGTTCCCCATCCTGAACCCTCCTCCCTCTCCCCTCCCCACACCATCCCTCCAGGTCGTCCCAGTGCTCCAGCCCCAGGCATTTGTTATCGGGCATCGTACCTGGACTGACGACTCGTTTCAGATATAATATTATACATATTTCAATGCTATTCTCCCCAATCATCCCACCCTCTCCCGGTCCCAGAGTCCAAAAGTCTGTTCTATACATCAGTGTCTCTTTTGCTGTCTCGTAAATAGGGTTATTTTTACCATCTTTCTAAATGCCATATATATGTGTTCAGATCAGATCAGATCAGTCGCTCAGTCGTGTCCGACTCTTTGCGACCCCATGAACTGCAGCACGCCAGGCTTCCCTGTCCATCACCAGCTCCCGGAGGTCACTCAGACTCGCATCCATCGAGTCAGTGATGCCATCCAGCCATCTCATCCTCTGTCGTCCCCTTCTCCTCCTGCCCTCAATCCCTCCCAGCATCAGAGTCTTCTCCAATGAGCCAACTCTTCGCATGAGGTGGCCAAAATACTGGAGTTTCAGCTTTAGCATCATTCCTTCCAAAGAAATCCCAGGGATGATCTCCTTCAGAATGGACTGGTTGGATCTTCTTGCAGTCCAAGGGACTCTCAAGAGTCTTCTCCAACACCACAGTTCAAAAGCATCAATTCTTCGGCGCTCAGCCTTCTTCACAGTCCAGCTCTCACATCCATACATGACCACAGGAAAGACCATAGCCTTGACTAGGCGAACCTTTGTTGGTAAAGTAATGTCTCTGCTTTTGAATATGCTATCTAGGTTGGTCATAACTTTCCTTTATATATGTGTTAGTATACTGTATTTGAGGGGAAGGCAATGGCACCCCACCCCAGTACTTTTGCCTGGAGAATCCCATGGACGGAGGAGCCTGGTGGGCTCCAGTCAATGGGGTCGCTGAGAGTTGGACACGACTGAGCGGCTTCACTTTCACTTTTCGCTTTCATGCATTGGAGAAGGAAATGGCAACCCACTCCAGTGTTCTTGCCTGGAGAATCCCAGGGACAGGGGAGCCTGATGAGCTTCCGTCTATGGGGTCGCACAGAGTCGGACACGACTGAAGCGACTTAGCAGCAGCAGCAGCAGCATACTGTATTTGTGTTTTTGTTTCTGGCTTACTTCACTCTGTATAATAGGCTCCAGTTCCATCCACCTCCTTAGAACTGATTCAAATGTATTCTTTTTAATGGCTGAGTAATACTCCATTGTGTATATGTACCACAGCTTGCTTATCCATTCATCTGTGGATGGACATCTAGGTTGCTTCCATGTTCTGGCTATTGTAAACAGTGCTGCTATGAACATTGGGGTACACGTGTCTCTTTCAATTCTGGTTTTCTCAGTGTATATGCCCAGCAGTGGGATTGCTGGATCATAAGGCAGTTCTATTCCCAGTTTTTTGAGGAATCTCCATACTGTTCTCCATAGTGGCTATACTAGTTTGCATTCCCACCAACAGTGTAAGAGGGTTCCCTTCTCTCCGCACCCTCTCCAGCATTTATTGCTTGTGGACTTTTGGATAGCAGCCATTCTGATTGGCGTGAAATGGTACCTCATAGTGGTTTTGATTTGCATTTCTCTGATAATGAGTGATGTTGAGTATCTTTTCATGTGTTTGTTAGCCATCTGTATGTCTTCTTTGGAGAAATGTCTATTTAGTTCTTTGGCCCATTTTTTGATTGGGTCATTTATTTTTCTGGAATTGAGCTGTAGAAGTTGCTTGTATATTTTTGAGATTAGTTGTTTGTCAGTTGCTTCATTTGCTATTATTTTCTCCCATTCTGAAGGCTGTCTTTTCACCTTGCTTATAGTTTCCTTTGTTGTGCAGAAGCTTTTTAAGTTTGATTAGGTCCCATTTGTTCATTTTTTATTTTATTTCCGATATTCTGGGAGGTGGGTCATGGAGGATCCTGCTGTGATGAATGTCAGAGAGTGTCTTGCCTATGTTTTCCTCTAGGAGTTTTATGGTTTCTGGTCTTACATTTAGCTCTTTAATCCATTTTGAGTTTATTTTTGTGTATGGTGTTAGAAAGTGTTCTAGTTTCATTCTTTTACAAGTGGTTGACCAGTTTTCCCAGCACCACTTGTTAAAGAGATTGTCTTTAATCCATTGTATATTCTTGCCTCCTTTGTCAAAGATAAGGTGTCCATATGTGCGTGGATTTATCTCTGGGCTTTCTATTTTGTTCCATTGATCTATATTTCTGTCTTTGTGCCAGTACCATACTGTCTTGATGACTGTGGCTTTGTAGTAGAGCCTGAAGTCAGGCAGGTTGATTCCTCCAGTTCCATTCTTCTTTCTCAAGATAGCTTTGGCTATTTGAGGTTTTTTGTATTTCCATACAAATTGAGAAATTATTTGTTCTAGCTCTGTTAAGAATACCGTTGGTAGCTTGATGGGGTTTGCATTGAATCTATAAATTGCTTTGGGTAGTATACTCATTTTCACTATATTGATTGTACCAATCCATGAACATGGTATATTTCTCCATCTATTAGTCTCGCCTTTGATTTCTTTCACCAGTGTTTTATAGTTTTCTATATATAGGTCTTTAGATTCTTTAGGAAGATATATTCCTAAGTATTTTATTGTTTTCATTGCAATGGTGAATGGAATTGTTTCCTTAATTTCTCTTTCTATTTTCTCGTTATTAGTGTACAGGAATGCAAGGGATTTCTGTGTGTTAATTTTATATCCTGCAACTTTACTATATTCATTGATCAGTTCTAGTAATTTTCTGGTGGAATCTTTAGGGTTTTCTACGTAGAGGATCATGTCATCTGCAAACAGTGAGAGTTTTACTTCTTCTTTTCCAATTTGGATTCCTTTTATTTCTTTTTCTGCTCTGATTGCTGTGGCCAAAACTTCCAAAACTATGTTGAATAGTAATGGTGAAAGTGGACATCCTTGTCTTGTTCCTGACTTTAGAGGAAATGCTTTCAGTTTTTCACCATTGAGGATAATGTTTGCTGTGGGTTTGTCATATATAGCTTTTATTATGTTGAGGTATGTTCCTTCTATTCCTGCTTTCTGGAGAGTTTTTATCATAAATGGATGTTGAACTTTGTCAAAGGCTTTCTCTGCATCTATTGAGATAATCATATGGTTTTTATTCTTCAGTTTGTTAATGTGGTGTATTACGTTGATTGATTTGCGGATATTGAAGAATCCTTGCATTCCTGGGATAAAGCCCACTTGGTCATGGTGCATGATCTTTTTAATGTGTTGCTGGATTCTGATTGCTAGAATTTTGTTAAGGATTTTTGCATCTATGTTCATCAGTGATATTGGCCTGTAGTTTTCTTTTTTTGTGGGATCTTTGTCAGGTTTTGGTATTAGGGTGATGGTGGCCTCATAGAATGAGTTTGGAAGTTTGCCTTCCTCTGCAATTTTCTGGAACAGTTTGAGTAGGATAGGTGTTAGCTCTTCTCTAAATTTTTGGTAGAATTCAGCTGTGAAACCGTCTGGACCTGGGCTTTTGTTTGTTGGAAGATTTCTGATTACAGTTTCAATTTCCGTGCTTGTGATGGGTCTGTTAAGATTTTCTATTTCTTCCTGATCCAGTTTTGGGAAGTTGTACTTTTCTAAGAATTTGTCCATTTCTTCCACATTGTCCATTTTATTGCCATATAATTGCTGATAGTAGTCTCTTATGATCCTTTGTATTTCTGTGCTGTCTGTTGTGATCTCTCCATTTTCATTTCTAATTTTATTGATTTGATTTTTCTCCCTTTGTTTCTTGATGAGTCTGGCTAGTGGTTTGTCAATTTTATTTACCCTTTCAAAGAACCAGCTTTTGGTTTTGTTGATTTTTGCTATGGTCTCTTTTGTTTCTTTTGCATTTATTTCTGCCCTAATTTTTAAGATTTCTTTCCTTCTACTAACCTTGGGGTGCTTCATTTCTTCCTTTTCCAGTTGCTTTAGGTGTAGAGTTAGGTTATTTATTTGGCTTTTTTCTTGTTTCTTGAGGTATGCCTGTATTGCTATGAACTTTCCCCTTAGGACTGCTTTTACAGTGTCCCACAGGCTTGGGGTTGTTGTGTTTTCATTTTCATTCATTTCTATGCAGAATTTGATTTCTTTTTTGATTTCTTCTGTGATTTGTTGGTTATTCAGGAGTGTGTTGTTCAGCCTCCATATGATGGAATTTTTAATAGTTTTTCTCCTGTTATTGAGATTTACTCTTACTGCATTGTGGTCAGAAAAAATGCTTGGAATGATTTCAATTTTTCTGAACTTACCAAGGCTAGATTTATGGCCCAGGATGTGGTCTATCCTGGAGAAGGTTCCGTGTGCGCTTGAGAAAAAGGTGAAATTCATTGTTTTGGGATGAAATGTCCTATAGATATCAATTAGGTCTAACTGGTCTATTGTATCGTTTAAAGTTTGTGTTTCCTTGTTAATTTTCTGTTTAGTTGATCTATCCATTGGTGTGAGTGGGGTATTAAAGTCTCCCACTATTATTGTGTAATTGTTGATTTCTCCTTTCATACTTGTTAGTATTTGTCTTACATATTGCGGTGCTCCTAAGTTGGGTGCATATATATTTATAATTGTTATATCTTCTTCTTGGATTGATCCTTTGATCATTAGGTAGTGACCTTCTTTGTCTCTTTTCACATCCTTTGTTTTAAAGTCTATTTTATCTGATATGAGTATTGCTACTCCTGCTTTCTTTTGGTCTCTATTTGCATGGAAAATCTTTTTCCAGCCCTTGACTTTCAGTCTGTATGTGTCCCCTGTTTTGAGGTGGGTTTCTTGTAGACAACATATGTAGGGGTCTTGTTTTTGTATCCATTCAGCCAGTCTCTGTCTTTTGGTTGGGGCATTCAACCCATTTACATTTAAGGTAATTAATGATAAATATGATCCCGTTGCCATTTACTTTGTTGTTTTGGGTTTGAATTTATATATCCTTTTTGTGTTTCCTGTCTAGATAATGTCCTTTAGTATTTGTTGGAGAGCTGGTTTGTTGTTGCTGAATTCTCTCAGCTTTTGCTTGTCTGTAAAGGTTTTGATTTCTCCTTCATATTTGAATGAGATCCTTGCTGGGTACAATAATCTGGGCTGTAGTTTCTTTTCTTTCATCACTTTAAGTATGTCTTGCCATTCCCTCCTGGCTTGGAGAGTTTCTATTGAAAGATCAGCTGTTATCCTTATGGGAATTCCCTTGTGTGTTATTTGTTGTTTTTCCCTTGCTGCTTTTAATATTTGTTCTTTGTGTTTGATCTTTGTTAATTTGATTAATATGTGTCTTGGGGTGTTTCGCCTTGGGTTTATCCTATTTGGGACTCTCTGGGTTTCTTGGACTTGAGTGATTATTTCCTTCCCCATTTTAGGGAAGTTTTCAACTATTATCTCCTCTAGTATCTTCTTATGGTCTTTCTTTTTGTCTTCTTCTTCTGGGACTCCTATGATTCAAATATTGTAACGTTTAAAATTGTCCTGGAGGTCTCTGAGATTGTCCTCATTTCTTTTAATTCGTTTTTATTTTTTCTCCTCTGATTCATTTAATTCTGCCATTCTATCTTCTAATTTGCTAATTCTATCTTCTTCCTCTGTTATTCTACTGTTTGTTGCCTCCAGAGTGTTTTGGATCTCATTTATTGCATTATTCATTATATATTGACTCTTTTTTATTTCTTCTAGGTCCTTGTTAAATCTTATTTGCATCTTCTCAATGCTTTTCTCCAGGCTATTTATCCATGATTCCATTTTGCTTTCCAGATTTTGGATTAATTTCACTATCATTATTCGGAATTCTTTGTCGGGTAGGTTCGCTATTTCTTCCTCTTTTGTTTGGTTTGGTGGGCATTTATCCTGTTCCTTTACCTGCTGGGAATTCTTCTGTCTCTTCATCTTGTTTAAATTGCTCAGTTTGGGGTGTCCTTACTGTATTCTGGTAGTCTGTGGAGTACTCTTTATTGTGGTGTTTCTGCACTATATGTGGGTTTGTACCGGTGGCTTGTCGAGGTTTCTTGTTTATGGAAGCTTGTGTCGGTGTTCTGGTGGGTGGAGCTGGATTTCTTTTCTCTGGGGTGCAGCGGAGTGTCTAGTAGTGAGTTATGAGATGTTTATGATTTTGGGGTCGCTTTGTGTAGCCTGTGTATTGGAGCTCAGGGCTGTGTTCTTGTTTTTCTGGAGAATTTGCTTGGTATGTCTTGTCGTGGAACTTGCTGGTCTTTGTGTGATGCTTGGTTTCAGTGTAGGTATGGAGGCTTTTGATGAGCTCCTGTCAATTAATGTTTCATGGGATCAGGGTATGGACTTAAGCCTCCTGCTTCCAGTTATCGGTCTTATTTTTACAGTAGTCTCAAAAACTTCTTCTTCTATAATGCATTCCACAACTGGACCACTCAGAGATGTTCACGGAGTTATACAGAGAAGGAAAAAGGGAGGAAGGAGACAGAGGTGGTCAGGAGGATAAAAGGAGGGAATGTGAAGGAGAGAGACAGATCTAGTCAGTAATCAGTAAAGAAAAGAAAAAAGGAAAGGAAAAAAGCAAAGGACAAAAAGGAAAAAAGAAAAAAAAAAACAGGGTCGCAAAAGTTATATCTAAACGTGGAAATTAAAGAAGTACTAGAGGATTAAAAAAAATAAATAAAAATAAAAGAAACAAAAAAAATATAAAAAAAGTAAAAGAAAAAAATTTTTGTTTCCTTTTTCCAATTAAAAAATAATAAAAATTAAAAAAAATATTAAAAAAAGAAAAAAAAAGGAAATAATGATGGTAAAAATAGTAACAATATATATAAGAGTTTCTCTATTATTGTTGTGGGTTCACTTCATTTTCGGCTAGTTCCTTGTTCCGGCTTAAATTTCTCAAGATCTATAGGCCCCTTTCTCTGTAGTTGGTCTGTATAGTCCTTTGTTCTGTGCACGGTCCGGCGGTGTTCTGCGCCAGGGCCGGCCACTTGTGTGGTCGGCGCTGCACAATCTGGACTGCTGGCCCAAACCACTCCGATTAGGCAGCACTCCGGACAATCAGGCCAACGAACGCAGTCTGCGCCGCGGCCCGCAGAGGGGGAGGGGCCGGCAAGGGGGTGGCTCGCGCAGGAATGGCGGGCAGGTGGGGGGGGCGGGGCGGCCCTCGTGGGAGCCGCCGGCACAGCGGGTGGGGGCACGCCTGCCCGGGAGCAGCTGCGGCCCACGCGGGAGTGGCCGGCGGGGGAGCGTCCAGCGGGGGAGAGTCCCGCGGCGGAGCGTCCCTCGGGGGAGCGGCCGGCGGGGGAACGTCCCGTGTGGGAGCGGCCTGCGGCGTCTCCCTGCCCAGCCCCGGCTCGCCAATGACAGATACGGGCGTTTGCGGCGATGCTTCTCTGCTGCGGAAGTTACCACAGGGCCCGCAGTCTGTGGGTTCTAATTGCTCAACTGTTCTCCTCCCTGTTATGATATTCTCCGTGTTTCCCAGGTTTGGCACAGATTGAGCAGGGAGAGTGTTTCCTGGTGTTTGGAAACTTCTCTTTTTCTTTTAAGACTCCCTTCCCCGGACAGAGGTCCGCCCCTCCCTCTTTGTCTCTCTCTGGCTTCTATATTCTTTCCTACCTCCTTTAGAAGGCAATGAGTTGCTTTTCTGGGTGTCCGACGTCCTCCGCCAGCACTCCGAAGCTGTTTGTGGAATTTACTCGGCGCCCAGATGTCCCTTTGATGAATTTGTGGAGGAGAAAGCGTATTCCCCGTTCTAATCCTCTGCCATCTTAACCGGAAGTACCTCTCACATCAAGACATTTATTTGCTTGCTTGCTGCAACATATTTCTAAGATAATTACAACATCTGTTTAAGTTTGTCCTTCCCAACAACTCACATTACTAATCATTTTTTCCCATAAACCAACAAAAAGTAGCAGGATTCATAAGATTCTGTGGGACACCTTTTAAATTTTGATAAAGCCTCACAAGAATAATAAATACCATCTTGGCCTTTTGTTTCTTAGCCATAAGGATATGAAATATTATTCTGTTTTGTATAGTTGTGTAGGTGGTACACTGCTTGACAGAAGATAGCACAATAGCTAAAGGAGTATCATTTACCTCTTAGTCACTATAGAGTTATAGAAAATGTTTCATTATAAATAAATCATTGCATGATGGAAGTTATTATCTATTGTTTTAGGAAGTACTGTATTTCATGTAAGGGAGTGACTTCGTCTAATTTGCAAAAAGGCATTATGTGGATCTTCAACAGCTCTAGCACTGATTGCAGTCACTTTCAAGTCCAACTTTGAATAGCCCAAGCTAATACTTGAGTGACTAAGAGAAATTTGGTTTATGGTGAATGACTCCACTAACAGACAAAGAAGGAAAGGATAAGGATAAGCTACACTTCAGTGTTGGAAATATGAGACTGGAACTCAAAAGAAAAGTAAAGGGTGCAAGTCTAGAGAGTTGAATTTGTGAGAGTGAATGAGACTGCCCAAAACAGATGATGGGCAAGAATATACTCAGGGATAAAAAACCCAATAACCTAGCCCTGAAGAGACAGAAAGGGGAAAAGGTAGTCAGAAAAACACATAGAAAATGGTCAGAGTATTAAAAGAACTAGAAGAAAAAGTATCACAGAAACAAAGAGAAACTCTTAAGAGAAAGAGGCAATTCATATTCTCAAGAGTAAAGATGAGTTAAGGAAAATAAGTATTGAAAAGAGGTCATGAGCTTTGATAAATGTACAAGGTCTTCAGTAACATCAGCTAGAGTAGAAAGTCTATGGAGGGATTGGTGTGGAAGTTAGATTGCATTGAGTGAGGAAGGAATGAAAAGTGAGTAACTAGTGGTAGTAAGGGAATAAAGGTAATAAGGTAACATAAAAATGAAGGTAATAAAGGAAGCTTCCGTAAGACTCTTATCCTTATCCATCAGATGGCAGACAGAATGAAAACTACAATCACAGAAAACTAACCAAACTGATCACATGGACCACAGCCTTGTCTAACTCAATGAAACTATGAGCCATGCCTTCCGGGCCACCCAAGACGGATAGGTCACAACGTGGTCTACTGGAGAAGGGAGTAGCAAACCACATCAGTATCCATGCCTTGGCAACCCAATTAACAGCTTGAAAAGGCAAAAAGATAGGACACTGAAAGATAGACTCCCCAGGTCGGTAGGTGCCCAATATGCTACTGGAGATCAGCGTAGAAATAACTCCAGAAAGAATGAAGAGACAGGGTCAAAGCCAAAAAAAAAAAAAAGAAAACAACCAGTTTTGGATGTGACTGGTGATAGAAGTAAATTCCAATGCTGTAAAGAGCAATATTTCATAGGAATCTGGAATGTTAGGTCCATGAATCAAGGCAAATTGGAAGTGGTCAAACAGGAGATGGCAAGAGTGAACTTCGACATTTTAGGAATCAGTGAACTAAAATGGACTGAAGTGGGTGATTTTAACTCAGATGACCATTATATCTACTACTGTGGGCAAGAATCCCTTAGGAGAAATGGAGTTGCCATCATGGTCAACAAAAGAGTCCAAAATGCAGTACTTGGATGCAATCTCAAAAACAACAGAATGATCTCTGTTCGTTTCCAAGGCAAACCATTCAATATCACAGTAACCCAAGTCTATGCCCCGGCCAGTAATGCTGAAGAAGTTGAAATTGAACAGTTCTATAAAAACCTACAAGACCTTCTAGAAATAACACCCCCCAAAAGATGCCCTTTTAATTATAGGGGACTGGAATGCAAAAGTAGGAAGTCAAGAGATACCTGGAGTAACAGGCAAATTTGGCCTTGGAGTACAAAATGAAGCAGGTCAAAGGCTAACAGAGTTTTGGCAAGAGAACACACTGGCCATAGCAGACATCCTCTTCCAACAACAAAAGAGAAGACTCTACACGTGGACATCACCAGATGGTCAACAGCAAAATCAGATTGATTATATTATTTACAGCCAAAGATGGAGAAGCTCTATACAGTCAGCAAAAACAAGACCAGGAGCTGACTGTGGCTCAGATCATGATCTCCTTATTGCCAATTTCAGACTTAAATTGAATAAAGTAGAGAAAACCACTAGACCATTCAGGCATGATCTAAATCAAATCCATTATGATCATATAGTGGAAGTGAAAAATAGATTCAAGAGATGAGATCTGATAGAGTGCCTGAAGAACTATGGACAAAAGTTTGTGACATTGTACAGGAGGCAGGGATCAAGACCATCCCCAAGAAAAAGAAATGCAAAAAAGCCAAAACAGTTGTCTGAGGAGGCCTTACAAATAGCTAAGAAAAGAAGCTAAAGGCAAAGGACAAAAGGAAAGATATAAGCATCTGAAAACAGAGTTCCAAAGAATAGCAAGGAGAAATAAGAAAGCCTTCCTCAGAGATCAATGCAAAGAAATAGAAGAAAACAACAGAATGGGAAAAACTAGAGATCTCTTCAATAAAATTAGAGATACCAAGGGAAAATTTCATGCAAAGATGGGCACAATAAAGGACAGACATGGTATGGACCTAACAGAAGAAGAAGATATTAATAAGAGGTGGCAAGAACACACAGAGAACTATACAAAAGTGATCTTCATGACCCAGATAACCATGATGGTGTGATCACTCATCTAAGCCAGACATACTGGAATGCAAAGTCAAGTGGGCCTTAGAAAGCATCACTATGAATAAAGCTAGTGGAGTTGATGGAATTGCAGCTGAACTATTTCAAATCCTAAAAGATGATGCTGTGAAAGTGCTGCACTCAATATGCCAGCAAATTTGGAAAACTCAGCAGTGGCCAGAGGACTAGAAAAGGTCAGTTTTCATTCTAAACCCAAAGAAAGGCAATGCCAGAGAACGTTCAAACTACTGCTCAATTGCACTAATCTCACAGGCTAGCAAAGTAATGCTCAAAATTCTCCAAGCCAGGCTTCAACAGTATGTGAACCATGAACATCCAAATATTCAAGCTGGATTTAGAAAAGGCAGAGGAACCAGAGATCAAATTGCCAGTATCTGCTGGATCATGGAAAAAGCAAGAGAGTTACAGAAAAACTTCTGCTTTATTGACTATGCCAAAGGCTTTGACTGTGTGGACCACAACAAACTGTGGAAAATTCTTCAAGAGATGTGAATACCAGACCACCTGACCTGCCTCCTGAGAAATCTGTATGCAGGTCAAGAAGCAACAGTTAGAACTGGACATGGAACAACAGACTGGTTCCAAATCAGGAAAGGAGTATGTCAAGGCTGTATATTGTCAGCTGCTTATTTAACTTATATGCAGAGTACATCATGCAAAATGCCAGACCGGATGAATCACTATAGCTAGAATCAACATTGCCAGGAGAAATATCAATAACCTCAGATATGCAGATGACACCACCCTTATGGCAGAAAGGAAGAACTAAAGAGCATCATGATGAAAGTGAAAGAGGAGAGTGAAAAAGTTGGCTTAAGATTCAACATTCAGAAAACTAAGACCATGGCATCCGGTTCCATCACTTCATGGCAAATAGATGGGGAAATAATGGAAATGGTAAAAGGCTTTATTTTGGGGAGCTCCAAAATCACCACAGATGTTGACTGCAGCCATGAAATTAAAGGATGCTTACTCCTTGGAAGAAAAGTTATGACCAACCTCAGATCAGATCAGATCAGTCGCTCAGTCGTGTCCGACTCTTTGTGACCCCATGAACTGCAGCACGCCAGGCCTCCCTATCCATCACCAGCTCTCGGAGGTCACTCAGACTCACATTCATCGAGTCAGTGATGCCATCCAGCCATCTCATCCTCTGTCGTCCCCTTCTCCTCTTGTCCCCAATCCCTCCCAGCATCAGAGTCTTCTCCAATGAGTCAACTCTTCGCATGAGGTGGCCAAAATACTGGAGTTTCAGCTTTAGCATCTTTCTTTCCAAAGAAATCCCAGGGCTGATCTCCTTCAGAATGGACCGGTTGGATCTCCTTGCAGTCCAAGGGACTCTCAAGAGTCTTCTCCAACACCACAGTTCAAAAGCATCTATTCTTCGGCGCCCAGCCTTCTTCACAGTCCAGCTCTCACATCCATACATGACCACAGGAAAAACCATAGCCTTGACTAGGCGAACCTTTGTTGGCAAAGTGATGTCTCTGCTTTTGAATATGCTATCTAGGTTGGTCATAACTTTCCTTCCAAGGAGTAAGCGTCTTTTAATTTCATGGCTGCAGTCACCATCTGCAGTGATTTTGGAGCCCCCCAAAATAAAGTCAGCCACTGTTTCCACTGTTTCTCCATCTATTTCCCATGTAGTGATGGGACCAGATGCCATGATCTTCATTTTCTGAATGTTGAGCTTTAAGCCAACCTTTTCACTCTCCACTTTCACTTTCATCAAGAGGCTTTTTAGTTCCTCTTCACTTTCTGCCATAAGGGTGGTATCATCTGCATATCTGAGGTTATTGATATTTCCCCCGGCAATCTTGATTCCAGCTTGTGTTTCCTCCAGTCCAGCATTTCTCATGATGTACTCTGCATATAAGTTAAATAAACATGGTGACAATATACAGCCTTGACGTACTCCTTTTCCTATTTGGAACCAGTCTGTTGTTCCATGACCAGTTCTAACTCTTGCTTCCTGATCTGCATACAGATTTCTCAAGAGGCAGATCAGGTGGTCTGGTATTCCCATCTCTCAGAATTTTCCAGTTTATTGTGATCTACACAGTCAAAGGCTTTGGCATAGTCAATCAAGCAGAAATAGATGTTTTTCTGGAACTCTCTTGGTTTTTCCATGATCCAGCGGATGTTGGCAATTTGATCTCTGGTTCCTCTGCCGTTTCTAACAGCTTGAACATCAGGAAGTTCATGGTTCACATATTGCTGAAGCCTGGCTTGGAGAATTTTGAGCATTACTTTACTAGCGTGTGAGATGAGCGCAATTGTGCAGTAGTTTGAGCACTCTTTGGCATTGCCTTTCTTTGGGATTGGGATGAAAACTGACCTTTTCCAATCTTGTGGCCACTGCTGAGTTTTCCAAATTTGCTGGCATATTGAGTGCAGCACTTTCACAGCATCATCTTTCAGGATTTGGAATAGCTCAACTGGAATTCCATCACCTCCACTAGCTTTGTTTGTAGTGATGCTTTCTAAGGCCCACTTGACTTCACATTCCAGGATGTCTGGCTCTAGGTCAGTGATTACACCATCATGATTATCTGGGTCGTGAAGCTCTTTTTTGTACAGTTCTTCAACCTAGACAGCATATTAAAAAGCAGAGACATTATTTTGCCTATAAAGGTCTGTCTGGTCAAAGCTATGGAGAAGGCAATGGCAACCCACTCCAGTACTCTTGCCTGAAGAATCACATGGACAGAGGAGGCTGATAGGCTGCAATCCATGGGTTCGTGAAGAGTCGGATACAACTGAGCTACTTCACTTTCATTTTTCACTTTTATACATTGGAGAGGGAAATGGCAACCCACTCCAGTGGTCTTGCCTGGAGAAACCCAGGGATAGGGGAGCCTGGTGGGCTGCCGTCTATGGGGTCACACAGAGTTGGATATGACTGAAGCAATTTAGCTGCAGTAGCAACAGCAGTCAAAGCTATGGTTTTTCCAGTAGTCATGTATGGATGTGAGTTGGACTATGAAGAAAGCTGAGCACTAAAGAATTGATGCTTTTGAACTGTGGTGTTAGAGAAGACTCTTGAGAGTCCCTTGGACTGCAAAGAGATCCAACCAGTGATCCTCAAGGAAATCAGTCCTGAGTGGTCATTGGAAGGACTGATGCTGAAGCTGAAACTCCAGCTCTTTGGCCACCTGATGAGAATAACTGACACACTGGAAAAAACCCTGATGCTGGGAAAGGTTGAAGGTGGGAGGCAAATGGGATGACAGAGGATGAGATGGTTGGATGGCATCACACATGTCCATCATCAATGGACATGAGTAAGAGTAAGCTCTGGGTGTTGGTGATGGACAGGGAAGCCTGACATGCTGCAGTCCATGGGGTTGCAAAGAGTTGGACACAACTGAGCAACTGAACTGAACTGAGTGTTAAAAAATGTAGCCTAGATTCTTAAGAAATCTGTTTTTGAATGAAGTTGCTGTTGCTGTTGTTGTTGTTTAGTTGGGAGTTGTGTCTTACTCTTTTGAAACCCAATGGACTGTAGCTCATCAGGTTCTTCTGTCCACAGAATTCCCCAGGCAAGAATACTGGTTGTTGCTATTCAGTCACTAAGTCATGTCTGATTCCTTGTGGTTGCCATGTCCTTCTCCAGGGGATCTTCCTGACCCAGGGATTGACCTGCATCTCCTGTATTGGCAGGTGGATTCTTTACTATAGAGCCACCAAGGAAGCCTGTTGAATGAAGACAGATTATTATTTCAAATATAATTTATACTGGAAAATATTTGCTACATTAGAGGTTAATTTCCTAAGTCAGCCTACAGTACTTATTTAGTCCATAATAAAGTACAGAGACTGCAGATTTATGATTCAAGCTGGAGGAGAGAAATGTTGTGACACTTATAATAAAACAAAACCAGAATAATATATCTTAATAATATATTGCTTTTATGTGTCTTGAATGCTGGTAGCTGAAGAAGATAGAATTAAAGAAGTATGTCTTGGTGGGTGTATATTTTAATGTAAGGATTCCAATATGAACTTCCAGAAAACTTTAAGGTCTTACTTTTTTTCATTGTGTTTAATTTCACTTCTAAACAAATGATCATGACTTACTTTAATTTTCTGTATTTGGCATTAGTTCCATTGTTTCCAACTTTACCTGGAGTTGTTTCAGTTCAGTTCAGTTCAGTCACTCAGTCATGTCCGACTTTTTGTGACCCCATAGACCACAGCACACCAGTCCTCCCTGTTCATCACCAACTCCCGGAGATCACTCAGACTCACATCCATTGAGTCAGTGATGCCATCCAGCCATCTCATCCTCTGTCGTCCCCTACTCCTCCTGCCCCCAATCCCTCCCAGCATCAGAGTCTTCTCCAATGAGTCAACTCTTCACATGAGGTGGCCAAAGTACTGGAGTTTCAGCTTTAGCATCATTCCTTCCAAAGAAGGCCCAGGTCTGATCTCCTTCAGAATGGACTGGTTGGATCTCCTTGCAGTCCAAGGGACCCTCAAGAGTCTTCTCCAACACCACAGTTCAAAAGCATCAATTCTTCGCCGCTCAGCTTTCTTTAGAGTCCAACTCTCACAGCCATACATGACCACTGGAAAAGCCATAGCCTGGACTAGATGGACCTTTGTTTAGGTATTTACAAATATGAGAGGGGAAGGTGAGAAGGAGATAGTAGTGGAAAAGTATATTTAAAAAGCCAGTCTCAAGATTACGGTGGAAAACAGAACTCTCAGTGATTAAAAGGCATTTATTTTTTAAGTAGCTTCTTATCCAAGGTGACTAAATCTTGAAACAGCCTAGATTCCAAGTTTTACTTAAAAAAGGCAGAAAAAGCAAAGTGGTGAAAGATGGGAGTCAACAGTGAAAGAAGAGTGAGCAGGAAAGGGGCAACATTCAACTTACCAAGTAATTAAGTTACTTTTCCAGAACTGATAAGTCTCATACACTCTTATCATGCTGCTGCAATAAGATACTTCAAATGCCCACTGGGAAAAATGAAAAGTGATGAGTCCTAACTATCAATACCATCATGGAAAGAGAAGTCAACTGGCAAGGGAAGCTTCTTAGACCTTAATGGTTTCTCAACTACAGGAAAAATGAACTCATTTGAAGGCAAAACTGAGTGTGGTGGCATTTAGAAGGCTATAAATATGAGACATTAGGAAAAACAAAAAGAGTTGACGAAAGTAAATTACTTAAAATCGGAAATTACTATATTAGTGTTAAGGAACTCAATCTGAAAAAAAATTTAATGGGCCTGAAGATGTTAACATCAACAAATTGCTACACAATAGATAATAAATATCGAAGTAACAACTTAAAAGTCCTCTTCCTTCTCCTATCCTTCTCCCCACCCCTATCTCACCCCACAACAAACCCTCCAGTCTCAGATTCCTTCACAGATGAATTCTACCTAATATTTAAGAAGTAGATAATACCAGTTCTACACAAACTCTCAGAAAACAAAAGAGGAGGAAACACTTCGTAACTCATTTCATAAGGCCTACATTATCCTAATCTTAAAACTTAATAAACATACAATTAAAAACATTATACGCCCACATCCTTCATGAAAATAGATGCAAAAATCTTCAACAAAATATTAACAAATGGAATTTAGCAATATATGAAGACACGAAAGTGTCAGTCTTTCAGTCACGTCCAACTCTTTGCAACTCCATGGATTGTAGCCTGCCAGCTCCTCTATCCAAATGGCTTCTTTATTGTCTGAGACACCTGGGAAGCCCATGCTATGCTATGCTATGCTAAGTCACTTCAGTCGTGTCCAACTCTGTGCGACCCCATAGATGGCAGCCCACCAGGCTTCCCCGTCCCTGGGATTCTCTAGGCAAGAACACTGGAGTGGGTTGCCATTTCCTTCTCCAATGCATGAAAGTGAAAAGAGAAAGTGAAGTCGCTCAGTCATGTCCGACTCTCAGCGACCCCATGGACTGCAGCCCACCAGGCTCCTCTGTCCGTGGGATTTTCCAGGCAAGAGTACTGGAGTGGGGTGCCATTAGCCCATATATATATAAAAATAGAAAAAATAGCTTGACATCTGGCATCTTTCCCAGGGGTGTCCAACATTAAGAAACCAAAAAGGAAAATCTTATGATCATCATAATAGAAACAAGAAAAGTATTTATAAACTATAAGCCTATTTCTGATTTAAAATTCTCACCAACCTAAGAACCAAAGGGAACTTTCTTAATCTAACATAATATTCAATGGTGAAAGATGGAATATTTTTTTCCCCTAAGATAGGGAACAAGGCAAGGATATTCACTCTACCCTTACATTCAACATTATATTCAAAGTCTGAGGCTGTATTATAAAGTAAGAAAAAAAGCTAGATGGCCTATAAAGTGGAAAGGAAGAAATAAAACTGTCATTATTCATGAGCACCGTGATTATCTATGTAGTAAATCTTAAGCCATCTAGAAAAAACTGCTAGAATACATGAATTTGACAAGGTTGTAGGACACAAGACCAATAAATAAATCAATTATCATCTATAGACTAACAAAGAAAAAATTTGACATTGAAATTTTAAAAAGTTTCAATCACTTTCAATTTTATATTCAATCAAAAATATAAAATAAATAAATTTAGTAATAATGTGCAAAACATACACACTGAAAATCACAAAACATTGCTAGTGGAAATTAAAGAATCCCTAAGTAAATGAGGAAACACCAATTTTGTTAAGTATCAGTTCCCCCAATTGGTCTAAAGCCTACACACAGAAACCAGAGCAGAATGTCCAAACAACACACAGAAACAAAACCATCTCAGAAGAAGACTGTATAGACAGCAGTGCAAAGGCCCCACTGCAACTAAACCTTAGAGCTCAGACCCAACCAGGGCAGAAGGTGTTGGGGTGCTAAAGTGACTGAGACTTAAGTTTTCATCACCAATGAAGTGGAGGTTTAAAATAGATAGTAATTATGTTACAGAATTACTATCTATTTTAAAATAGATAGTAATTAAAATAGATAGTAATTATGTTACAGAATTGGAGAAGGAAATGGCAACCCACTCCACTATTCTTGCCTGGAGAATCCCAGGGAAGGTGGAGCCTGGTGGGCTGCCATCTATGGGGTCACACAGAGTCGGACATGACTGAAGTGACTTCACAGCAGTAGCAGTATGTTACAGAAAAATAAAGTTGGAACTCTTGGACCTCTGGGTTTATGGACATAAATGCAGATGATTACTATATAATGCCTAGAACTTATTTATGTGCCTGGTACAGAGCAGATCCTGAATGAATTTTTATTGAAAGGGTGAATAAATCTCATATTGGTCACTTTAAATCACCTTCAAGTTCTGAAATCCTCTGGTAGTCCATTTTCTCCAAATCCTTGTTTCCCACTAGGTGGCATCCATTAGCTGGCATTCTTTACTTCCTGGATTGCTACAGGAATGGTTTCTAGTTTGCAGTTGGCAGAGGTCTTTTACTTCACTAAACTCTTATACATTTTCTTTTTTTTTTTTTAATTAAATTTTATTTTGCTTAACTTTACAATATTGTATTGCTTTTGCCATACATCGAGATGGATCCGCCACCAGTATAGACGTGCTCCCCATCCTGAACCCTCCTCCCTCCTCCCTCCCCATACCATCCCTCTGGGTCGTCCCAGTGCACCAGCCCCAGGCATCTGTTATCGGGCATCGTACCTGGACTGGCGACTCGTTTCAGATACGATATTATACATATTTCAATGCTATTCTCCCAAATCATCCCGCCCTCTCCCGGTCCCAGAGTCCAAAAGTCTGTTCTATACATCAGTGTCTCTTTTGCTGTCTCATAAACAGGGTTATTATTACCATCTTTCTAAATTCCATATATATGTGTTAGTATACTGTATTTGTGTTTTTCTTTCTGGCTTACTTCACTCTGTATAATACATTTTCTTCTCAAGCAAAGTGACTGGGATTTCCCCCCTCTAACTTTTCCCAGACTGCTTCTCTAACTGCTGAGGGAAAAGACTGAAGAATTTATCTTCAGTTCAGTTCAGTTCAGTCGCTCAGTCGTGTCTGACTCTGCAATCCCATGAATTGCAGCAGGCCAGGCCTCCCTTTCCATCACCAACTCCCAGAGTTCACTCAAACGTACGTCCATCGAGTCAGGGATGCCATCCAGTCATCTCATCCTCTATTGTCTCCTTTTCCTCCTGCCCCCAACCCCTCCCAGCATCAGAGTCTTTTCCAGTGAGTCAACTCTTCGCATGAGGTGGCCAAAGTACTGGAGTTTCAGCTTTAGCGTCATTCCTTCCAAAGAAATCCCAGGGTTGATCTCCTTCATGAATGGACTGGTTAAATCTCCTTGCAGTCCAAGGGACTCTCAAGAGTCTTCTCCAACACCACAATTCAAAAGCATCAATTCTTCGGCACTCAACTTTCTTCACAGTCCAACTCTCACATCCATACATGACTACTGGAAAAACCATAGCTTTGACTAGATGGACCTTTGTTGGCAAAGTAATGTCTCTGCTTTTCAATATGCTATCTAGGTTGGTCATAACTTTCCTTCCAAGGAGTAAGCGTCTTTTAATTTCATGGCTGCAGTCACCATCTGCAGTGATTTTGGAGCCCAGAAAAAGAAAGTCTGACACTGTTTCCACTGTTTCCCCATCTATTTCCCATGAAATGACGGAACCAGATGCCATGATCTTCGTTTTCTGAATGTTGAGCCAACTTTTTCACTCTCCTCTTTCACTTTCATCAAGAGGCTTTTTAGTTCCTCTTCACTTTTTGCCATAAGGGTGGTGTCATCTGCATATCTGAGGTTATTGATATTTCTTCAGGCAATCTTGATTCCAGCTTGTGCTTCCTCCAGCCCAGCGTTTCTCATGATGTACTCTGCATAGAAGTTAAATAAGCAGGGTGAGAATATACAGCCTTGACGTTCTCCTTTTCCTATTTGGAACCAGTCTGTTGTTCCATGTCCAATTCTAACTGTTGCTTCCTGACCTGCATATAGGTTTCTCAAGAGGCAGGTCAGGTGGTCTGGCATTCCCATCTGTTTCAGATGGGATCACAATAAACTGTGGAAAATTCTGAATTTGCCTTAAGCTCATTTAAATACCAGGGCAGCTGCAGTAAACATATCAATTTCAGTTTCTTAAAAATGTTCTTGGACATAGATTTTGTAGTATTTTTCTCTCTCCTGCATATATTTCTCAGAACTGTGTCACTTTTATTCTCCTCATCCTCATTTCTTCATCAGAAGAAACGTTATATTTTAACTTAGTTTTTCTTTTCTATTTAGAATTGTTTGAATTTTGGACAGGAACATAAGAAAACAGCTATACGAAATTCCAAAGAATCTAGACAGTCAATTAGAAAACAAAATGCAATTTAAAAATTTAGAACGTTATCATAGTTTTACCCTCTGAGGGGGGAAACAAACTGACAGAAAAATCTCAATTACTTGAAGAGGAATAAATGAAGGACTAGCCAGATCAGCAAGAATTCTTGCAAAGAGTAGTGTGGAAAATACAGAGCTTAAACGTGTTTAATTCTTCTGGCTTGGACCCTGGTAGAACATACAAATTATATCGCCGAATCCTTCACGAGCTTTGTGGAATCTGGTAGTCTCTGAGGGTACTCGCCCTCCTTCTAATCTACATACTTTGCTGAGGCATCATCCCAGGCAATTTTTGTCACCCACAGATACCAGTGCCTGAAGATCATTCCCTGCTGATTCCCCAGCCATCTCTCCAGTGCAGAACGAACTGCCTAGACACAGACAATTTAGCGCACCTCCACCTGGAGGTCTCCTGTGGAACTAAAATTCAATAGGTTCAAAGCTTGACTCTACCACCACCAGCAGCGCCCCCAGTAGTCCTGTGTGGACAACGACATCACCATTCAGCAAGACAGAAATAGGAATTTCCCTCAAATCTTCCTTTTCCCCACCTGATGCCTAATCAGTCACTCAGTCCTGTCATTTGTATCTACCCTAACTTTCTTGTTTGCATCCTTCCACTCTATTCCTAATACCTTTCTCTTGTTTTAACATTCATCAACTCTCACTAGGAGTAATGTTACAAGCTCTGAAATTTCCCTGTCTCATCATCCTCCAACTCCTCATCCACTGTCCCTAGATTGATTTTTCTAAAACTCACGACTAACTCCTTTGTTTAAAACCCTGTTCCATTCGTAGAACAGAAGCCCAAAGCCCTGAATCAGCCCTTTCCTCTTATATACATCATCTACGACTGCTCCTGACCAGAACGCCGCATTTCTTTTTATTTATTTATTTGGCTGCACAAGGGGTCTTAGTTGCAGCATTTGAGATGTTTAGTTGTGGCATGAGGGATCTAGTTCCTTGACCAGGGATCGAACCTGGGCCTTCTGCTTTGCAAGTTTGGAGTCTTAGCCACTGGACCACCAGGGAAGTCCCATGAATGCTGCATTTCAGCTTTCCAAAATCACATACATTCACAAAGGGGCTCTACTCTTTCAGGTTCTCTGCTTTTATTAATGCTCATGCTATATCCTTTATCAGGAATTCCTCTCTCCTCCTTTTCCCATATTCATCCAGAATGCTCTTGATCATTCTTCAAGACCCAGGTCATCCTCTAAAATGAGCATTCCTTCCTCTGTTTTCTCCTGATATCCAGTATATAAATCTACTACAGTGTCATTATATTATAATGCCAATACTGTGAATTCCCTGCTAGCAGGGACTGATGCTCATTTTTGTGATCTTTAGTGACAAGCTCTGTGCCTGGCCTTACTTAGTCCTCAGAATATCTCAAATAATGAAAGAATGAGGAGGCAGGACATTAACTATCAAAATTTACTGACTACTTGAGACAAGCACTGTGCTCAAACTTTATAAACATTATCTCATTTAATTCAACAGCCCAATAAGGTAAGTTCTATATTTATTTTATTTTGCAGATAATAAGCTTCAGGAAGTTAAGAAATATATGCAAAATCAATACATAGAAATGAAAGGCTTAGATTCTCTGCTTCTTTTCCTGACCAGAGCTCAATCTCTTATGTATGCTGCTTAACTTCAAATGTATGCTACTTCCATAGGAACTAAATACAAGGAAATACTATTCTATATAAAAAAAATTTTTTTTAAGGTCATGGATTCTGCAAGCTGGCTACTTGAGAGTTTTATACTGATTCCAAGAAAAAAAGCAAGAGTGATTCTCAAGCATGCTTTGTGAACACTTACTGAAGGGAGTCTTACTAATGCCCTTGGATATTACTAGGAAGAAGTATGATTTAGCTAAGAACAAGGAATCCCAAAGCATCTTCCTTCCCTTCTAGAAGACGAGATTACTTGACAAGAAAACCAGGGAACTAGAGTAGGTACATGGGGCTGTGACTCCCCAACATCCTCCCCAGCCCCCGCCATTGTATAGCAGCCTTGCCATTTTGGGTGTTGACCCAAGCTTCAGAGGTGAGTACTATCAAGTCTAAACCAGTGTTTCTCTAAGCACTGGTGTGTAGGGCACTGTCTGCAGTGCTTGATAAAAATTAATTTCCCATTTCCATGCTGAGAGATTCTGAATCAGTGAGTTTGGTGCCAAGGAATCTGCACCCAGTGGAATCCGATAGACCAGAGTCACACTTCAGAAACATGTATGCAAACCAACCATGTGTTCCCATCCCTTTGCCAATTCTGGTGGTGCTTTGGTCACTAAGTCGTATCTGACTCCTGGCAACCCCATGGACTGTAGCTCACCAGGCTCCTCTGTCCATGGGATTCTCCAGGCAAGAATACTGGAGTGTGTTGCCATTTCCTTCTCTAGGGGATCTTCCCGACTTAGGGATTAAACTCGGGTCTCCAGCATTGTAGGTGGATTCTTTACCAAGTAAACCATGAGGAAGGGCTTTGGGTTAAGCCAGTCAAAGTCAGGTTTCATCCTGGTAGAGGTCACTGGTCTAGGTGTAGGTGCCAGGGTGACCAATGGTCCCTGCTTGCCCGGGACTTGCCTGGTTTTAGCACTGAAAGTCTCACATCCTGGGACTCCCCTCACTTCCAAGCACATCAGGATTGCTGGTCACTGTAAAGGTGATATAGGAGGTTGTCCTAGTCAAACTGAAAGAACAGTCTTCTATTCACACTTTCTCCCCTTCCCACCCTCTTTCTTGGACACAAACAAGGAAGCACGCTATCCCCATGGCTGTTGGCAGCCAGCTTATATCCACAAAGGAAACTGGCCTGGGGACAAGACACGGAGCAGGTAAACTCCAAACAGCAGAACAGTCTGAGCTCTGGTTGTGCTGTGCCTGGAGCCCTCCCTACCTCTATGCACAAATAAATGTCCTTATTGTTTATTCCAGGCTGATTCAGAGTTCCACCTTTGCAGGCACAAACATCCTAACCAACACACTATGGCAGATTATGATGTTAGAAAGAAATATGACCAAGTTCCTTTTAGACAAAACAAAGATGTGAACTAAAAAATAAGACAGGGTAAATCTGTCACTTTTGAATGTGCATAAGGAATGCCTCTGGATTCTGTCTCATTGAAAGTTATGGGGGAAATGTGTGAAAACTTGAGTCAAGATATCCAATATTCTCTGAGTTGGCACAATGGCCTAAACCTAACAAGATGAAATTTAATAACCATAAATGTAAAGCCCTACATTTAGGCCCCAAATAGTAATTAATTTTACAAGTACAACATGGCGGAAACAGGATTTAAGAGCAGCACGTGTGAAAGATTTAGGGATTTTGGTCAACAGTGAGTTCAACATAAGCCCAAGGTGTGATGTGGTTGCCAAAAATGCTAATGTGATTGTAGGCTGCCTTACAAATGTGTAACAAAGATTTCCCCCAGGCCACACCAGCTGCAATAACCTTTAACAGAACAGGGGTTTTCTGCTTCTCCAACCACCTGAGTTCTCCTGTTCAGCCTATGGGAATTCTAGATGCCCTTCCTCTATCAGATCTTTTTGCGAATCTTTAAACTTGTACCTTTCCTTTCTTTTTGGACATTATTTTAACCCTGGATTAAGCTGGCTGTCTGCTTTTTACATTCTCCTGTTTAAGCTACTAAGTGAAAAGTCAAAGTGTTAGTCGCTCAGTCGTGTCCAACTCTTCGGGATCCCGTGGACTGTAGTCTGCCAGGATTCTCTGTCCATGGAATTCTCTAGGCAAGAATACAGGAGTGGGTAGCCATTCCCTTCTCCAGGAGATCTTCCCTACCCAGTGATTGAACCTGGGTCTCTTGCATTGCAGGCAGATTCTTTACTGTCTGAGCCACCAGGGAAGCCCCATTAAGCTACTGAACACTGAAGAAAATCAGATAAATAACAGCACTAAGAACTCTTCTCACTATCCCCAGCCAGATCCTCCACACTTTTCAACAGTTCCTCATTAGCCCTAGACATAGCTGCACCTTCTTCCCCAGTAACTTTCTTCCTTTCCTCAAGGTCCACACCTCACTTCTCCCTGGGGATGGCCTAGCCTCTTTCTTCATGAAAACAATAACCTGTATTAAAATAGCCCTTGCTTAATGAACTTATTTGCAAAACAGAAATAGAGTTAAGGATATAGAAAATAAACATGTTTACTTGGAGATAAAAGGGGGGGGGATAAATTAGGAGATTGGGACTGACATAAACACACTGCTGCTGCTGCTGCTAAATCGCTTCAGTTGTGTCTGACTCTGTGCGACCCCATAGACAGCAGCCCATCAGGCTCCACCATCCCTGGGATTCTCCAGGCAAGAATACTGGAGTGGGTTGCCATTTCCTTCTCCGATGCATGAAAGTGAAAAGTGAAAGTGAAGTCACTCAGTTGTGTCCGACTCTTAGCGACCCCATGGACTACAGCCCACCAGACTCCTCCATCCATGGGATGTTCCAGGCAAGAGTAATGGAGTGGGGTGCCATTGGCTTCTCCGTATAAATGCACTACTATATGTAAAATGGGCTTCCCGGGTGGCTCAGCAGTACAGAATCAGTCTGCAGTGCAGAAGATGGGTGCTTGATCTCTGGGTTGGGAAGATCCCCTGGAGGAGGGCATGGCAACCCACTCCAGTATTCTTGCCTGAAGAACCCATGGACAGAGGAGCCTGGTGGGCTAGAGTCCATTGGGTCACACAGAGTTGGATACGGCTGTAGCAACTTAGCATGCATGCACATACATAAAATAGTTAACTAATAAAGACCCACTCTACTCAATACTTTGTAATGGCCTATAAAGGAAAAGAATCTAAAAAAGAGTGGATATATGTATATGTATAACTGAATCACTTTGCTGTACACCTAAAACTAACACAACATTGTCAATCAACTATGTATGTGTATGTGTTAGTCATTCAGTCATGTCCAGCTCTCTGCGGCTCCATGGACTGTAGCCCACCAGGCTCCTCTGTCCATGGGATGTTCCCCAATAAAATTTTTAAAAAGTTAACCCTGGCTTTCATCTGCCCTCTCAGGAGCTCAGGCACCTAAGGCTAATAAATCTTCTTCTTTAACATTTCCCCAAATAAAAATCTCTTCTGAAAACTGACTCACATAACTGACTGCTCCAGAATCGGCTTTCTGAATTTAGCCATCATGCCTCCACTCAGTCATGAACCTAGGCCCCAGGTGAGTCTGGGTAACTGGATAACTTGGGGCCAGTAGATAGGAAGTCAAATGCCTGACTCTGCCCCTCGGTGTCTCTCTTGCCTGACCTCCTACCTTGCAGAAAGGGCTCTCCCTGTCTTCACTACTGCTCTGTCCAACACCTCTTACCTCTCCAGAGCTTGTTTCTCTTCAGAATCTTTATCTTCTCTCTTTGGGCTTTTTTTCTTTTTTCTTTGTAGATAGACAGGCTCAAGTCTTTCCAACCCCTCCAAAAATAATAAAATAAGACATTTAAAAAAATATCTTAACCCTGTAGAACAAACTAATAAAAAAGGCACCCCAGAGTAGAATTCAATATGAATCGTCCTCCATAAGTGAGCTCACAGCTTTCTTCTTTGAGTATTGCTAGTGGGATTGGCTAGGCGGATGTTTGGGGAAGGACATGTGAGGAGTACAGTGACATGAACAGAAAAATGGGCCCAGGTTGTATTTCCCTGCTTCTCCTCTTTCTCCAGTGTTGGAGCTGTGTCGCAGAAGAAGCCATGAGGTCAGTCTCCAGGGCTCGTGCTCCCAGACTGCAGCCCATGTGAGCGCACAGCCAGCCCCTTCTGTCTGTTCCTGGGGTTCGGCATTGACACAGCGTTGTTCTCTTCAGTTCCTGGGACTCCACTGAAGGCCACCCGCATCCCATCAAGGACCCTGGTTCAGTCTTACTGCCCTCGGCTTAGGTTTTCCAGGGCCGCCATGCTGGTGCCCTCATTAGCTTTCGCCCAGCTTTCCAAGGCCCCACCCCTTATCTCCTCCACAAACTTTGTGTTCCACCCCTAACCCTAATCTATGGAAATCTTTCACACTGAGGTCCCCAATGAAAACATTGTTGCTTAATTCAATTAATGTTCTCTAGGTCCTTTATTCTTGAATTCTCTACAATATTAAATTCTAGCATCATCTTTTCTTTAAAGTTTTCTTCCTTGGCTCCTGTTGAGATCATTTACTAAATCCCTCTTTCTACTTCCCAGCTCATTTAATCTCAATCTCCCCAGCTTCCATCTCTTATTTCCTTAAGTATTGGTGTTCCCAAGGTTCTGGGCTTTTCCTTCTTCCTTATTCTCTCCCCTACACCGCCCAATTCTTGAATGACTGCACCCACCCCATGGTCTCAACCACCACCTATAGATCACCAACTTCCAAGGCTACATTTTTTATCCACCTCTCTTCTGAGTTCCCAAGCCATTTACCCCCTAAATATATGTCATATATCCAGTAAGATGCTTCAAATACAACATGTTCAAAATTGAACCCCAAATCATGCTCCCTCAACCCCAGCACTAGGTCTTTTCCTCCTGTGACTTGAACCTGTGTTAATGATACTGTGTTTAAGATCTGGGTGACTTCCAGAACTCCTCTCTTTCTGCCACTCACCCACATTTCTTCTGTGAGTTAAAACTTCATATCTTCATTAAAGGTTCAACTTGGTAATGACTTTATCACTGTCTAGATGACAGCAACACCCACCTTAAAGGTCTCCTTACCTCCACCTAATGCCCTTCCCTCTCCCCACTACTATTAGTATACTATTAGCTATTTTCCTCACTATTACCAGATAACTTTTTTTCCTAATGCTATGATTATCTCATATCTTTGCTTGAAGTCCTTTAGTAGCAGCTTCTCACAGACTTCAGGACAAATGCCAAATCCTTTATTACGAACTATAATACTATTTTGAGGGGCTCCAAAATCACTGCAGATGGTGATTGCAGCCATGAAATTAAAAGACACTTACTCCTTGGAAGGAAAGTTATGACCAACCTAGATAGCATATTAAGAAGCAGAGACATTACTTTGCCAACAAAGGTCCATCTAGTCAAAGCTATGGTTTTTCCAGTAGTCATGTATGGATGTGAGAGTTGGACTGTGAAGAAAGCTGAGCGCCAAAGAATTGATGCTTTTGAACTGTGGTGTTGGAGAAGACTCCTGAGAGTCCCTTGGACTGCAAGGAGATCCAATCAGCCCATCCTAAAGGAGATCAGTCCTGGGTGTTCATTGGAAGGACTGATGTTGAAGCTGAAACTCCAGTACTTTGGCCACCTCATGAGAAGAGTTGACTCATTGGAAAAGACCTTGATGCTGGCAAGGACTGGGGGCAGGAGGAGAAGGGGACGACAGAGGATGAGATGTCTGGATGGCATCACGGACTCGATGGACATGAGTTTGGGTAAACTCCGGGTGTTGGTGATAGACAAAGAGGCCTGGCATGCTGCGATTCATGGGGTCGCAAAGAGTCGGACACGACTGAGCAACTGAAGTGAACTGAACTGATAATACTATTATCTGCTCTTGCTTCCCTTTAAAACCTATTTATGAGCACTCTTCAACTCAGACCTTATGCTATTTCTGCAAGAAGTTATGGTTCTAAGTACCATGAAAATAATCTAGTTCTATGAATGAATAAATATGTCATTCAATTGGAGATAATGTCTTCTTTCCTTTAAAAGAAGTCAGCAATCCCAAACATCCTTGTTAATTGCATACCTATATGTTTCTTCCAACACTAGGTTGTGTGGTCAATAAAGGCAGTAGTGGGTTTTGGTTTTTTAATATTTCTATCTCTCATACAATCTCGCCTATTGTACTGTCCAATAAATGAATGGAAGCAAAAACAAAAGAGAGAGAAAGAGAAGGGAAAAAATGAAAAGGCAGAAGTGCAGGAGAAAAAGGAAGTAAAAAAGAGAAGAAAGAAAGGAAGGAAAAGAAGAAGGGAAGAAAGGAGGAAGAAAAGAGAGGCTGTTCTTGGAAGCACTATTTTACAATTGCTTTCAAATCATATTCTGCTGTTGGCCTGTCTCTGTCTGTCTTAGAAACACACCAAGCTCCTAAAGCTTACCATATAATTTTTTAAGTTAAGGAACCTTATAAGAGAATTTTTATTTGAAACACAGAAAGAATATTTGCCCTGAAGCATCTAAGAGTCTTTTTAGAAAGCAAGCATCTAAGCATTTTGCAGACAGTGGGGGATTTTTTGAAGAAAAGGAATTGAGCAGAATTATTAGTCTTGTGTCTCATTAATATTTAAAGCAGGTATATCTTTAGCAAACAGGACTGAGAATAGTACAATTCCTCTGTCTTCTAATTGACTATTCCAAGTATGCTAAACTCCCAATCTAGGCAGAATCAGGAGCCTGGAGTAAAAACTGCTGCAAGATTGAACAAGGTTAGATTCCATTCTTCTAGGTTCCTTATCTATAACTCACACCATGTAAGAGCCCTTTTCCTTTGTCTCAAGAGCTTCACTTTTCCCTCAGCTGATATGTGGGACATAGGACATCTTGGATAATGGGAAAGGGATCTGAGTGCCAAGGTTTCCCAGAAAATTCCCTGTTGCCAAAAGGCCTGTCATTAAATGCCAGCAGCTCATGTAAAGATAAGTGGATTTCCCAGGAGAAACTACATGGACTGAGCTGAAAATCCTTGGGATTGAGATAATGTGTTCTCTCTCCCAGGAGTAGTCATGTAATTTGGGATGTTGGAAGTGAAAATATTACATTTCTGGCCTATAAGGCCTTGGCCAGAAATGTGTATTTTCAAGAGGTTTGGTTTGTTACATTGCTTTATCTCTTATTTATGAGGAAGAAACAGAGAGGAAAGTCTACAAACGGCTCAGTGAACTACAATCAATGTAGGAAAATATGGATGTAAATGGCATAAAAAAGAGTGACTCAGGTCAAGGAGGGGAATGGTTGGTATGAGCCAGGGTGTCTTAGCTGGGGTGGGAAGGACTTTGGAGTTGACTCTGTAGGCAGTGAAAAACTATTCATTGCAAAATTTTAAGCTCAAAAGTGAAACAGGCCTAATTTGGGAAAGGAATTCTGGCAGCAAGTAGAAGAAAGAGAATGAATACCAGGAGATCTATTAGAAGGTTTTGGCAATAATCCAGAGTAGGTATTGAGCTGTGTGGTTGTGCTGAGTCAGTCAGGCATGCCTTACTCTTTGAGACCCCATGGAGTGTAGCCTGCCAGGCTCCTCTGTCCATGGGATTTTCCAGGCAAGAATACTGGAGTGGGTTGTCATTTTCCTACTTCAGGGGATCTTCCTGACCCAGGGATCGAACACTATCTCCTGTGTCTCCTGCATTACAGGCGGATGTTTTACTTGCTGAGCCATCACGGAAGCCCACCAGAGTAGGTACAAGAGAGTCCAAATTTAAAAAGCAAACAGCAAAAAATTGAAGAGAGAATGGCAGAGAAATAATACTGGTAGCAGGAGGACTTTTCCTCAGTTCACTTGACTCTAACCAAGTTGTCTAATTTCAGGAACTGCTCCCCATCCTTACAAGAGTGCAGGGTAGCACATTTTTAACACACTCTATGTATCTCTGCATTTAAAGCAGAACTTCTCACCAGTTCTGTCCATTAGCAGCACCTTTGGAGCCTTTAACATTAATGATTCCTGGGCACTGTGCCACTTTCTCTCCCTATTGCCAATTCCATTGGGCAATCTTAGTCAGCAAAATCACTGCTTTAAAATGAAATCACCTCAACAAATATGTGCTCCAGACATTAAAAAGATGAATACTCCTTAACTCTTCAGTGGCTTCACCACACCATGCCTCTTTAATTGTCCCAATACAAAAATAAGCAACATATTTGCCTGTTCAAATATTTGGAATGTACTTCGTATTCTATGGTTATTTATAGTGTTCTGTTGACTGCTTATGACACATTTGTTTTTGGATACAATTGAAAGAAAAGTCAGTGAAGATAATGAAAAACATAAACTTTCTAGATTATTAAAATGATTTCATATCAAATAACAGACTTATTCAGTCATTCTCTCAGCTGATGCCCATCAGAATTACATCTGGTGAGTGTTAAACATTTGCCTTCTGGGACCTGTTTCCATAGTTTCTTATCCAATAGGATTAGGGAAGGAGCCAGAAACTGAATCGTGCTTAGCTTCCCCAAGTACTTCCGATATTGGTGGCCCATTTGGGTCATGCTTTGGGAAAATGAACTATCTGTTTTGTACTTGGTTCATAGTGCATCTTTAAAATGTATCCAACTTTTGTCTCATCTACAAAGATTTTTGACTCCTCCCTCCCTCACTGAATCTGAGCTTTCCCAGTGGCTCATCGGGTAGAGAATCTGCCTACAATTCAGGAGACACAGGAGATGCGGGTTCAGTCCTTAGGTTGGAAAGATCCCCCGGAGAAAAGAATGTCTATCCACTCCAGTATTGCCCAGAGAATCCCATGGACAGAGGAGTGTGGTGGGGTACAGTCCATGGGGGTCTCAAAGAGTCAGACACAACTGAGTGACTAACACAACGTATTCACTGAATCCAGGTGCCATTAGTCTGGAAATTAGACTGATCAAAACTATCCAGAGACTGGTGGCAGTCAGCATCATGGGGGCATGAAAAACTCTTTTTGTTTCTCCTTTTCAATCTACAACCCTAAAAGATCTGGAATTCAACAAGGTTCCTTGTCCCATCTATCAGGACATCAGAGAGAGCCACACATCTGCGTATCTGAAGGTGGGTGGACTGGAATGCATGGAGGAGGCAGAACTGGGGAGCAGTGGAGGCAAACCCAGTCCACAGTCCTGGACTCTCATGGCAGTGGCTGAGCCTATAGCCCCAGAGAGCCCCATAGTAGCAGGGGAAGCAGTACATGCTACCCCAGCCTCTTGGTCACATCAGAATCTGTGAGCACAGGGAGCTGGGCAGTGGAAGCAGCAGGACCCATGACCCCAGTTCCTCCAGCTGTGGCAGCACTCTTGACTCCACCCCTGCCACCGCTGGCAGTACCCTCAAACCCCACAACCCCAGGTGTGGTAGACGTGCTAGTAACCCTGGCTCTTCCCCCACCCCACCCTTCTTGCCATGGCATCAGTGCCTGAAATCTAGATGACCCTGGGTGCAGTGGGAGCATCCGCCCTCCTAGTATTCTGAATGGCAACTACACATTGGCAGCATCAAGGCACCAGTTACCCCCCTCAGAGGCACAGGCAGTGGCAACGAGGGCCCCAGCGACACCTTTGAAAGAGGCAGTGGAGGGTGGAAAAGTGTCCCTCCTCTAACTAGCCAGAGGCTGCCCTGATGAGAGAAGCCAAAACCTTGTGCTATAATGCCACCTGCTGAAAAACCAAAGAAAAACTTTAATCACCTACCAGTTGAGTTGCTAAAATCAAAATTTAAAAAGCTTTAAATAAGAAAGGTGCTTGCTGCTTCAAAGGTAGCACTGGAAAAACTAATCAAGCACTATGAAAAACCATGGTAACTCGATATCACAAAAGGAAAGTGACAGTTCTTCAGAAATCAAACCTAAAATCATGGAATACTACAATCTGACCGAAAGAAAATTCAAAATAACAATAATGAAGAAACTCAATGAGTTACAAGAAAACTATGGAAGGCAGTTCAGCTCAGTGAGCTCAGGAATAAAGTTAATGAACAGAAGGAACACTTTACCAGAGTGAACTCTAAAAATGAAACTAACAGAGTTTCTAGAGCAGAAGAACCCAATAAATGAGATGAATAATGCATTAGAAAGCATTGGAAATAGAATAAACCATATAGAAGACAATTGGTGAGCTCAAAGATAAAAATATAGAAATGATTCAGGTAGAAGAGAAAAAACTGATTTTCAAAACTGAAGAAATTCTATTAGAACTTTCCCACTCCATTATGAAAGGCAAGATAAGGATAATTGGGAATCTCAGAAGGAGAAATGAGGGAGAAGGGAGCAGAGTTTATTTTAAAAATAACATTTAAGACTCCCCAAATCTGGGAAAGGAATTAGATATCAAAGTCCATGAAGCTAAGAAACTATCTAATTTTCTGAATGCAAAACAAAACCTCCTCCAAGACATACTATATTAATGCTATTAAAAGTTATCAATAAAGACCTTTCAGCTATGGGGCAGGAGGTGCAGAAAAGAGCAGGAACCTATAAAGGAACCCCATTAAGCCATTAGCAGATTTCTCAGCAGAGACTCTACACTCCAGGAGACAGTGGAATGAAATATCTAAATATTGAAAGACAAAAACTGTCAGTTAAGAATACTCTATCCAGCAGTTAATCTTCAGATACAAAGGAGAAATAAAGGCTCTCTCAGACAAACAAAAGCTAGGTAATTTCATCACTAGACCTGCCTTACAAGAACTGTTGAAAGGAGCTCTTGTACCTGAAATGAAAAGGTAAAAATACACAAACTAGGAGTAAGGTGTTAACTAGACAGAATAAGGAAATTGCAACTCTATATCAGAATAAATTGTTAAACACATAATTACAGTATAAAAGATAAAGGAAGAGGGGCAGTAAAAATAACTACTTTAATTTGGTAACAAACTCACAATAGTAAAAATAGGATAATTTGAGACAACAGAAACTTAAGTGGGGAAGAGTTAGAAAAAGAGAACTCAGTTACCAAATGAAGATATGATGCTATCTTCAGGAAAAGGACTATTTTATCTGTGAGACGTTTTGTACAAAACTCATGGTAACCATAAAACATGAATCTAGAGCAGAGATACAAACATGAAAAGAGGAAACAGAAAAATATCAGAGAAAACCACCAAACTAGAAAAAGGATACAGAAACACAAGGAACAAGAAACAATGGAGTTATAAAGCAACCAGAAAACAAAGGACAAAATGACAGAACTAAGTTCTCATTTACCGACAATCACTGTAAATATAAATTGATTGAATTTACCAATCAAAAGGCACAAAGTGGCTGGATGGATTAAAAGCAAGACTCATCAATATGCTGCCTCTAGGAGACTCATCTCAGCTCTACAGACAAACGTGAGAGCACCAAAATATATAAAGCAATTATTAACAGACCTAAAACGAGAAATTGAGAGCAACACAATAATCAAGAGGAATTTAACACCCTAGTTCTACCAATGGATAGATCATCCAGACAGAAAGTCAACAAGGAAACAGTGGCTTTAAATGAGATATATTCTCAGTATACCAGATGAACATAGATTTATACAGAATATTTCATGGAGCAAAAGGACAGTCTCTTCAATAAATGGTGTTGGAAAAACTGGACATCTACATACAAAAGAACAAAATGAGACCCCAGTCATGTAATACACAAAAATTAACTCAACATGAATTAAAAACTTCAAAGTCAAACAGGAAACCACAAAACTCCTAGAGGAAAACATAGCATATGCTCACATTGGTCTTAGCAATATCTTCCTGGATACGTCTCCTCAGGCAAGGGAAATAAAATAAAAAATAAACAAAAGGAACTACATTAAAATAAAAAGTTTCTGCACAGCAAAGGAAGACATCAAGAAAACAAAAAGACAACCTACCAAATTAAAGATTTTTCCAAATCATGTATCTGATAAGGTGTTGATATCCAAAATATACAAAGAACTCAACTCAGTAGCAAATAACAAAAAATGTACAAGCTGATCTGATTAGCCATTTTTCCAAACAAGACAACAGGCCCATGGAAAGATGTTCATCATCACTAATTATTAGGGAAATAAAAATCAAAACCACAATGAGATATTTCTTCACACCCATTAGAATGGCTATTATGAAAAAATCAAGAAATAACAAGTGTCAGCAAAGATGTGGAGAGAAGCATGCCTGCATACACTGTTGGTGGGAATGTAAATTGGTGAAGCCACTATGGAAAACACTATGGAGATTTCTCAAAAAATTAAGAATACAATTACCATATGACCCAGGTAGTCCACTTTTGGGGATGCATTCAAATAATAAGAAAACACTAACTTGAAAAAAATATATACATTCCTATGTTCATTGCAGCATTGTTTACAATAACCAAAATATGGAAACAACCTAAGTGTCAATCAACAGTTGAATGGATAGGGAAGATGTTATAGATGATAGATGTACACACACGCACACTAATGGAATGCTCAGTTCAGTTGCCCAGTCGTGTCCCACTCTTTGTGACCCCATAGACTGCAGCACGCCAGGCTTCCCTGTCCATCACCAACTCCTGGAGCTTGCTCAAACTCATGTCCATCGAGTTGCTGATGCCATCCAACCATCTCACCCTCTGTCATCCCCTTCTCCTCCTGCCTTCAATCTTTCCCAGCATCAGGGTCTTTTCCAATGAGTCATTTCTTTGCATCAGGTGGCCAAAGCTGAAATGTCAGCATCATTCCTTCCAATGAATATTCAGGACTGATTTCCTTTAGGACTGACTTGTTTGATCTCCTTGCTATTTAGCCATAAAAAAGATAAAATCCTGCCTTTTCTAACAATGTGGATGAACCTTGAGGGTATTGTGATAAAGTCAGATGGAGAAAGACAAACACAGTATAATTCATTCATATGTGGAATATAAAAATAAATAAATGAACAAATAAAACAAAAATAAGTACATAGACACAGAGAAAATATAGTGGTTACCAGAGAGGAATGGGTATGATGCTGCTGCTGCTGCTGGTAAGAATCCACCTGCCAATGCAGGGGACATGGATTTGATCCCTGGTTCGAGAAGATCCCACATGCCATGGGGCAACTAAACCATGTACCCAAACCATGAACAACAAACTCTGTGTTGTGCAACAAGAGAAGCCACCACAATGAGAACCCATGGACTGCAACTAGAGAGTAGTCCCCACTCACCACAACTAGAGAAAGCCCACGCGCTGCAACAGACCCAGTGCAGCCAAAAATTAATTAAATTTATAAAATTAAACATACCGAATGTCAGAGCTTTAAAAAAATGTCTATCTTGATCCCTATCTCAACCTCTTTGTTCCTCAGTGCTTCATTATACACACTCTATATCATAGCACCTATAAATTTCATGTTCTTTATCCCTTCCACTAGTCTCCCAGGGTATGTAATTTATGTGTCTTTGTATCTCCATCCCACTTGACATATAGTCTGGCAGGTGACAGACCCTCAATAAATTTTTATTGAATTCTTAAACATTTATTTGTTTTTAAACACATATTTAACCACCTTTTAACATTTTCAATGTCTATGAAAGGAAGAGGTTGAACTGCATGGTCTCTAAATCTTAATCCCTTTGAGATATCTAAAATCCTGATTTTCTTCTTCTTGCATCACACAGAAATATTTACATGATCCCAGAAATAATGCATTCGTCTTGTGTATCCAAAATTTTAATATGTATGCTACTTACTTGGGGATCTCCTTAAAATGCAAATTAAAATTTGGTAGGTCAGGGGTGGGAGAAGGCAATGGCACCCCACTCCAGTACTCTTGCCTGGAAAATCCCATGGATGGAGGAGCCTGGTGAGCTGCAGTCCATGGGGTCGCTAAGAGTCGGACACGACTGAGCGACTTCACTTTCACTTTTTCGCTTTCATGCATTGGAGAAGGAAATGGCAACCCACTCCAGTTTTCTTGCCTGGAGAATCCCAGGGGCAGGAGAGCCTGGTGGGCTGACGTCTATGGGGTCACACAGAGTCGGACACGACTGAAGTGACTTAGCAGCAGCAGCAGCAGGTCAGGGGTGAGGTTGAGATTCTGTGTTTTTCATAAGCTCCCAGGTCATGTTGGCAGATCTGGTGAGTAGCACAATTTTAGGACATGGACACTGATTGTAGCCCTCAGTGGTGAGTCTACATCGTACATTAGAATGCAGATTAGGTTCTTCTCAGCACTAGACTGTCTGGGTTCAGATCCTGGTCCAGATACTTCCATGAGAGGAGTTATCTTAACCCATTTACACTTCAACTTCCTCATCTGTAACAGAGAGATAATGATAGAGTTTTTGCGAATATAATGAGATAATTCATGCAATTCTTATTATGGTATTTCCCACATAGGTGTGGGTTGCCATTTCCTTCTCCAACATATGAAAGTGAAAAGCGAAAGTAAAGTCGCTCAGTCATGTTCGACTCTTAGCGACCCCATGGACTGGAGCCTACCAGGCTCCTTCATCCATGGGATTTTCCAGGCAAAAGTACTGGGGTGGGGTGCCATTGCCTTCCCTGCATAGTAAACACAACATATGTGAACTCTACAGTTTCACTCCTTGTCAGTTTGCTTGTTTCAGCAGTGATGAGTTTACAGGCTCAGGAGCCTTGATTTTATCTTGAAAATGGTAGAGGGAAAATATTCTCCTTTCCTTCCATTGAGAAAGTAAATATATCAACACACCAAGACAGGACCAGAAGAGAGAAGAAAATTTAACTTGTCATTTTCCGTATCATTCCCTGCCCTTTTACTCCATTACTGCCCCATTGCAATAGCACCCCACTCCAGTACTCTTGCCTGGAAAATCCCATGGACTGAGGAGCCTGGAGGGCTGCAGTCCATGGGGTCGCTGAGGGTCGGACACGACTGAGTGACTTCACTTTCACTTTTCACTTTCATGCATTGGAGAAGGAAATGGCAACCCACTCCAGTGTTCTTGCCTGGAGAATCCCAGGGACCAGGGAGCCTGGTGGGCTGCTGTCTATGTGGTCGCACAGAGTCGGACATGACTGAAGCGACTTAGCAGCAGCAGCAGCCCCATTGCAACATTTTACCATTTCAGAAAAGATAAAATGCAGGGATTAAGATCCATGATATAAAGAAACTCTGGCCAGAATATATGAACTGACACTCTGTACAGCATAAATATTAGCACACACAGTTACACACACACACAAAGACACTTTTCTGTTAATAGTAAGATGCATAGCTCATTTCCTGAAAAAAGCATAGGGCTCAGTCTTAGAGAAGGAGGAAAAGAAGAATTAGAGGAACAAAAGTTAAGAGCAACAGAAAAGCAGAAAACCTGACATTACTAGTAGCCTTGTGTTACCTTAAATGGGAAATGAGAAAAGGAAGAAAGAGCTTCAGAACAATCAGTTATTGAGTCCTTCCTATATGCCAAGGGCTTCAGGTATATCTGAGTTTTAAACATCCAGTAACATTCTCCATGGAAGAACCTCATTTTAGAGATGAGGGACCTGGGTTATGAGGGTTAACCCTGCCAGACCTACATTTGGCAGAGCTGGAACGTGAATCTACTGCTAGTGCATGCTCTACAACTCTGCTGCTGCTGCTGCCGCTGCTGCTGCTGCCAAGTTGCTTCAGTCATGTCCGACTCTGTGCGACCCCATAGATGGCAGCCCACTAGCTCCCCTGTCCCTGGGATTCTCCAGGCAAGAACACTGGAATGGGTTGCCATTTCCTTCTCCAATGCATCAAAGTGAAAAGTGAAAGTGAAGTTGCTTAGTCGTGCCTGACTCTAGCAACCCCATGGACTGCAGCCCACCAGGCTCCTCCGTCCATGGGATTTTCCAGGCAAGAGTACTGGAGTGGGGTGCCATTGCCTTCTCCGTCTACAACTCTAGTTAGTCTTATCTCCTGAAACAAACTTTGAAATAATCTCCAGATCTGAGCTTCTTAAGTTTAAATCCAGTTTAAGGTCTTATAGTAAAACACAGGGCTTCCCTGATGGCTCAACGGTAAAGAATTCACCTGGCTAAGCAGGAGACAAAGGTTCAATCCCTGGTCCAGAAGAATCCCATGGAGAAGGAAATGGCAACCCACTCCAGTATTCTTGCCAGGGAAATCCCATGGACAGAGGAGCCTGGTAGGCTACAGTCTGTGGAGTTGCAAAAGAGTTAGACATGATCTAGCAACTATGGCACTCCATTCCAGTACTCTTGCCTGGAAAATCCTATGGACGGAGGAGCCTGGTAGGCTACAGTCCATGGGGTCGCTAAGAGTCAGACACGACTGAGCAACTTCCCTTTCATTTTTCACTTTGATGCATTGGAGAAGGAAATGGCAACCCACTCCAGTGTTCTTGCCTGGAGAATATCAGGGACAGTGGAGCCTGATGGGCTGCCGTCTATGGGGTCGCACAGAGTTGGACATGACTGAAGTGACTTAGCAGCAGTAGTAGCAGCAACTAAACAACAACGACAACAATAAATTACAAGCCAGGACAACATGAAGTAGGAATTAATACGTAAAAGAGCTGAAACTGTGGCAAAGATACATTCCATCCTTTAGTAGTTTTACTGAAAGAGTAGATCCTGGATCCCAAACAAGTTATTCAAGTTGTTATCAGTCCTATCAGCTCAGTTTACATTTTCCCTGGATTACAGACAGGTGCAACAGGGTAAGCACCATCCCTTCTTTTGCTTCAAGGTGTAACTGGAGAAGATTGCCTGCTCTGCTGAGTGGTGCAAAGTATGAGACTCATCAGTAACTTGGGTTCTTCTCCTGGCTTCTCCTTGTATTGAAACTGAGCTGTTTGGTTGCCAGCACTGTTTGATTAGTATAAATTCCACTAGGCCTACTGAGTCCTTGTTAAGTGAAAAGGGGCCAACCCAGTTCGGAAGATGAATTCAGGTTCTTGAAACTGAAGAATGGTTGATTTAAAACACTCAAGAGTTTAGTGTTAACCTAAAGTTCTGCATATTTACTGATTTTTAAGTGCAACAGAATAGAGAGCCTAGCTAAGTAGTTTAATTTCTATCTTACTCTGGGGCAAGGTCCTTTAAATACCCTGATTCAGAAAATGAAGATCATGGCATCGGGTCCCATCACTTCATGGGCAATAGATGGGGAAACAGTGGAAATAGTGTCAGACTTTATTTTTCTGGGCTCCAAAATCACTGCAGATGGTCACTGCAGCCATGAAATTAAAAGACGCTTACTCCTTGAAAGAAAAGTTATGACCAACCTAGATCACATATTCAAAAGCAGAGACATTACTTTGCCAACAAAGGTTTGCCTAGTCAAGGCTATGGTTTTTCCTGTGGCTATGTATGGATGTGAGAGCTGGACTGTGAAGAAGGCTGAGTGCCGAAGAATTGATGCTTTTGAACTGTGGTGTTGGAGAAGACTCTTGAGAGTGCCTTGGACTGTGAGGAGATCCAACCAGTCCATTCTGAAGGAGATCAGCCCTGGGATTTCTTTGGAAGGAATGATGCTAAAGCTGAAACTCCAGTATTTTGGCCACCTCATGCAAAGAGTTGACTCATTGGAGAAGACTCTGATGCTGGGAGGGATTGAGGGCAGGAGGAGAAGGGGACGACAGAGAATGAGATGGCTGGATGGCATCACTGACTCAATGAATGTGAGTCTGAGTGACCTCCGAGAGCTGGTGATGGATAGGGAGGCCTGGCGTGCTGCAGTTCATGGGGTCGCAAAGAGTCGGACACGACTGAGCGACTGATCTGATCTGATCTGACACTATTTCAGGGTCACAATAATAAACACAAATTAGCACAACTTAACCTGCTATTGGCACCCCACTCCAGTACTTTTGCCTAGAAAATCCCATGGACGGAGGAGCCTGGTAGGCTGCAGTCCATGGGGTCGCTAGAGTCAGACACGACTGAGCGACTTAACTTTCACTTTTCACTTTCATGCATTGGAGAAGGAAATGGCAACCCACTCCAGTGTTCTTGCCTGGAGAATCCCAGGGACGGGGAAGCCTGGTGGGCTTCGGTCTATGGGGTCACACAGAGTTGGACACAACTGAAATGACTTAGCAGCAACCTGCTATTGCCAAAACACAAATGTCTTTATTAAGAGAAATGCCAGGTCGATAGAATGGCCAATAAACCATAATTTACTGCAGCACGTAATATTTTGGAAGATGCACCTACTATTTTGCATTTTCATTTAAAACATTTTATTAAGAAATAATTATTTTAATGGTCACAAGCCTGCACACTCCAGAGTGATACAAAAGCAATTTGCATATGATTTCTTGCCCCGTGCATGTTGTCATTACAAAAGGGGGATTTGGTGTGACAAATATATTCCTTAACAAAATCCCATGTGACATTAAGAGCCAAGTAAGCAAAGAGACAAGTTCTAAGAGATTTAACACTTTCCCATAAATCAATTCTCAGCCTCAGTAAAGGAAACTTCCCTTTCAACTTACAATTTGTAAGAAATTGACCAATTTTTCTCTATAAACTGGAAACAAAAAAAGGTATATTTTAAAAATTATTTGCAGTTATGATTCTTGAGTGAAATGTGTTCTTGCAATATTACAAAAAAATCTCAACTTTCTCATTTGGAGGATTTGGAGGACTTGTCTGGTAACTAATATTGATATATTGACTATAAAATGCAGCTATTTTGTAAATGGACTGCATTAATGCAATCAGTAGCATTCATTGAATGCATTAAAAATTCACCAGACTTTAAAGTGAAATATTGACTGGAACCTGCACATGCATTAGGTTCATTAAAAAAAACAGGCATAGTTCATTAAAAAAAACAGACACTTCAGTCGTGGAGAGATTTCTAAAACGTTAAATTCTTTCATAATGAAAAATACTTGGGTGGGAAGTTGTTTTGAGGGTAAAGCATAATAAAAACATTCTACACATCAGATGTATCAGGGAAAAACTCTTGAAAAACCACAATGTCTTAATTATGGAACAATGATGACAAAAATCGGAATTGCCACACGGACTTTAAGAAACCAGTTATCTGGGAAGTGGTTCTGTAACTGTTTTCTCAGCAAAGTCTTCACAACTGCCACATGTGTAGTAATCTCCATCATCATATATGCTACTTATTTCTATCTTTGCTTCCTGAAGCCAATCTTCACAATATATATTTTAAAAAGTATGTTTATAATCTCAGAAATTATCTTCTAAGAATATATAATGTTTACATAACAACTTAAAAGATGTATTAGTAAATCAAAAGTTAAAAATAAAACATTAATATTACCATTTTTATTTTCTTCCCTAGCCTTAGTTTTATTTTTGAACAAGCAATTAATTAAGATTTAGAAGTTAATAATAGTTTACAAACTTCTATGTATTGTTGAGATGTGACTATGCCCCAAGCAAGTCCTAAAAATAGTAAACTTTCACTAAAACCATGTCTTACTTTTCTTCCACATCCTGTTATAATATTTTAGCCTACTAGTTTTAATTCTGCATCTGTATCTTTAGTATTTTTGAGGCATTGCTTTAGGCAATATGCAGAATTTCATTATGATATGCTTTATAAACTATGCAGCATTTAAATTTCTGTTTACAAACTTTATGCTATGTCATTATTCTAATGTGCTACCCTTTCCAGGAACTAAAATGATTATCAAAATAAATTGCTCTTCTGTCCATCTCATTTGTGGCTAGAAGCCACCAGAATGGACAATACAGGTCTATCATGTCTGCTGATTTTGTTTGGTATTTGGCTTACGATGGCTTGAAAAGTTAATTACTTTCAATGAGTAGCTGACTAGACTCTAGATTGTCATCTCCTATGGTATGGGAATAGCCAATGCCAGTAAGTGTTTGCCTAGGAGAACAAGCATTCTGGACTGGGGCACAAACAATTCAATAGGAAAAAAAAATCATGTACAGAGGTTATTATAATACACTGTTATAAGGGTTAAAATAGTAATAGAAATGGGAAAACAATGCTGGGTCAGATCCATAGTTCTCTATTTCTCTCCTATATCTCTCAGACCTGCTTCTACCTACTTTACATTGCACTCAAGGAATAAAATAGTTCAGTTCAGTGGCTCAGTCATGTCCAACTCTTTGCAATCCCATGGACTGCAGTATGCCAGGCCTCTCTGTCCGTCAACTCCCAGAGTTTACTCAAACTCAAGTCCATTGAGTCGGTGATGCCATCCAAACATCTCATCCTCTGTTGTCCCCTTCTCCTCCCACCTTCAATCTTTCCCAGCATCAGGGTCTTTTCAAATGAGTTAGTTCTTCACATCAGATGGCCAAAGTATTGGAGTTTCAGCTTCAACATCAGTCTTTCCAATGAATATTCAGGACTGATTTCCTTTTGGATGGACTGATTGGATCTCCTTGCAGTCCAGGGGACTCTAAATAGTCTTCTGCAACACCTCAGTTCAAAAGCATCAATTCTTAGGTGCTCAGCTTTCTTTATAGTCCAACTCTCACATCCATATATGGCTACTGAAAAAACCATAGCCTTGACTAGATGAACCTTTGCTGGCAAAGTAATTGTCCGCTTTTTAATATGCTGTCTCGGTTGGTCATAACTTTTCTTCCAAAGAGTAAGTGTCTTTTAATTTCATGGCTGCAGTCACCATCTGCAGTGATTTTGGAGCCCCTAAAAATAAAGTCTGCCACTATTTCCACTGTTTCCCCATCTATTTCCCAGGAAGTGATGGGACCAGATGCCATGATCTTCGTTTTCTGAATGTTGAGCTTTAAGCCAACTTTTTCACTCTTCTCTTTCACTTTCATCAAGAGGCTCTTTAGTTCTTCTTCACTTCCCAAGAAATAAATTAAGGTGGTAGCCAGATAAATTTTTAATAATTATTATTAATAATATAGCACAATTAATGACATGTGATAATATAATTATTAATACATGTGATATGTAAGGTAGAAATGTACTCTGGAGCTCATAACTGAGGAAAACTCACTTAGTATGCAAATGAAATTTAGAAGAAGACCTGAAAGGAATGTAGGACAAAAGGAAATCTGGGAAAAGAGAAGAATATTCTAGGCAAATATACACTACCATGTGTAAAATAGATAGCTAGTGGGAAGCTGCTGTATAGCACAGAGAGCTAAATTCAGTGCTCTATGATGACTTAGGGTGGGATGGCAGAGGCAGGGTTGGCGAGGGAGACTGAAGAGGGAGCGGACATATGTATACTTGTAGTTGATTCACTCTGTTGTAAGCAGAAAGCAACACAACATTGTAAAGGAATTATATACTCCAATTAAAAAAAAAAAAGATGGAATAAAAAGAATAGCCTATGCACAGGCCCTCAGGCAAGAAGAAATGAAGAGAGGATCCTGAGAAGCTATCTAGGAGCCTAAGGCCCAGGATGTCCTCAGCCCGATACATAAGGCTTCATTTAGAACCTGAAGGAAGTGAAATACCATGAAAATGTACCATGTGTCTATCAGAAAATTTGCCACAGAGTTTGGGGCTGAGGTTTGATTAAGTCTCTAGATCTGGTCTTAATTAGTTGTGGGGGTGGGGGGTGGCGGTGGGTAATATTCTTTGCAATCCCATAATCTTTGGGAGATGTGATCTAAAATCTTCAGCATTCTCTCCCTAAAAATAGGGTTTTATGAGCTGTCATCTGAGGGAGTGCTAGGTCAGTCCCACTTGATTCATGTTTTAGAAGTCAGAGGTACTAGAGCATCTTGTTTAATCATGAGTTGTTCCTCGATTAATTGTGTTGATATTAAAATTTTTAAAAATACTGAAGGAGAGCTACCTTCTAAATAGGAACAGGAAGCCTAAGAATAGAGAGAAAGACAAATAATGTAGCTATATCAAAGTCCTAAGTTGTCCCAAACTTCCAATTAATTAAATGTGACAGAAAAAGTCACAGCAATGCTGCTACAGTTATTTATTTTTAATTTATGTCTCCTACACTCTCCAAATCAATTGGAGAATCTCCAACAGCTGCACTGGTGTGATCACAGCAGAAAGCAGTTTCTATTTCTGAGTTCTGCTTCCTATTATTCAGACACGCTTCGGAATTTTTCTCCACAATTTCAATCTTGGTTGCTGCCCTGTTACTTAGCTAACATTGCATGATTTTAATTGAGTATGGCTGTATCTCAGAGGGAAAGGACACCAATTTTGTAAAGCAAACTTCATACCACCATGGCTCAAGATTGGGAGGGAGGCTCACGAGGGAGGGATTATATATATCCTCACAGCTGATTCATGTTGATGTACTGCAGAAACCAACACAACACAGTAAAGCAATTATCTCCCAATTAAAAATTTTAAAAATTTAAAAAGATTGGTAGTTGTTTTGCTGGCTGATCTAAAATTTCTACAGATGTTGGAAACTAAACCATTATGGAATTCAAGTCCCTATTACAATGCTCTATTTATCATGCTGGATCAATAAGATGAAGTAAGTTAACACTGGTTTCCCAATGCAATGAATCAATGAAATAGTTTGTGGGTATATATTTAATTTCTTGTTCAGTTGTATTGTGAATTTATCCAGTGATTGCATAACCACTCAATTAGTCTACTATTCTGGGTCCAGAATTCCTGGGACACTCTCCAACACATTTTTCTCCCCCATCAAGACAGTTTATTACTAGGACGTTACATAACCTAACAGTTTCAGTGATTACTGAAACACATTTCTTCTTTATGGAATTTAAAATGCAAAAATATTTAAATTTTTTAAAAACTTTTTTTTTCTATAAATAGGTCAGCACCAGTTACAACTCCAGTACTGTTAACAATAACAATAGTACAAACAAACCTATATGGCATGGGATTCAAGAGCCTGCTGCTGAAAAGCCTTTTTCTCATTCTTCTTTGCTAATGGGATCCCATTTTGGGGAGCCGGGTGGGGCTTGATAATGAGCCTATCAGTACACCTACTTAGTCTCCCTTGCATCTAGGGGGAGATTGTGGCAGGCTTCTGGACAATAAAATATAGGCTGAAATTCTTGGTGTGGTTTCTGAGAAAGCTACTGTTTTCTTAAATGTTAAAAGGGAAAAAACAGGGAAAGATAGGAGTGTGGGAGGGAAGGAGTGAGAAGGAACAAGAATGATATAGAAGGAAGAAAGGAAGGGAAGAGAGAGAGATAAAGAGTGAGAGAGAATAGACTTTCTCTTCCTGCCTGAAGCCCAGAAGTGGAGGCTGGCTATGAAGCAGCCATTCTGTAACCTTGAGAAAAGACCTTCTGTTACTGAAGATTGAAACATGGCAGATGTGTATCCTTGATGATTTCTTTTGAGCAGAGCTCAAAAGTGCATCAGTTCTGAACTGCCTCCTCCCAAATTTCCTATTATCTGAGAAAAAAAGTAACCTCTTTAATTGTCAGGGAAGAGTGGCCAGGACTTGTGACATGGCTGAAAGAAATCCTAACTGATAATACACCACTCTACACATCTGGTGTGGTTGGGTCATATCAGTCTGGGAAGCATCATTTATTTGTATCCTGTACCACCACATGGCCCTATAGCTGTCAGATGCTAAGCATGTTCTGAGGATTCAAAGATTAATGAAATATGGATTCTGCTTTTCAGAAGCTTATAACCTACTGAGAAAAATTTATAAACAGATAGTTACAACATAATGTTATCTGTGAAGTCAAGGTCTCAGAAAGGGTGTTCCCTAGGACAGCACTCAAGTTAAAAAATGGTCTGTCATTATATGAGTTTAGGAAGCATATACTACGTCTTTGTGATATACTCTGGCATATTAAAGTTTCCGAGAAGTCCTGCAAATAGCCTGTAAGGCGATTTAACTCTATTTGACCTACAGTTTCTTAAAACTATTTAATAATAAAAGCCCCCTTTTCCCCTAAGCAGTACTTCCTAATATTCTGCAGACTAGTGTTAGAAAACACACCCGAGGAAATGTTGTACCAAGTGATTTAATAAAGTTATAACCTTAGTCTTATGGTAAGTTTACTTGTGGAAATAATTCAACCCTATTTAAATTATTCATATATTAGTCCCTTCTTTAAAAAAATCATCAGTTGTGGTTTGAATTGTGTTCTTGCATAAGACAAGCTGAAGTCCTAAGCCCTGGTACCTAGGTGCATACTAGTTTAGTCGCTCAGTTGTGTCCTACTCTTTGCAGCTCTATGGACTGTAGAGTGCCAGGCTCCTCTGTCCATGGGATTTTCCAGGCAAGAATATTGGAATAGGTTGCCATTCCATCCTCCAAGGGATCTTCGTGATCCAGGGATCTAATCCGGGTCTCCTGCATTGTAGGTGGATTCTTTACCGTCTGAGACACCAGTGAAGCCTGGTACCTGGATATGTGAGCTAAATTGGAAATCGGGTCTCTGCAGATGTAATTAAGATATAAGTTAAGATGAGTTCATACTGGATTGGAGTGGGCTCAAAACCCAATCTTTATAAGAAGAACATAGGATACCAGATTCAGGTAAAGCCATGTAAAGACAGAGGCAGAGACAGGAGGGATAGAGCTGCAAACCAAGGAACCACTAGAAGCGAGGAGAGAGCCCTAGAACAGATCCTCTCCGGGCCCCCAAGAAAAACCCAAACCTGCTGACACCTTGATTTGGACTTATGGCCTCGAGCTCTGTGAAAAAATAAATTCATGTTGTTCCAAGCCACCCAGTTTGTGGTCCTTTGTTTCCTCAGCCCTAAGAGACTAATACACAATCATACTTCCTATTTGGCTTCTATTGATTCTATTTGTTTGAAAAATTTGTCTTGGCATTTTCTCCACAGTCTAGCAGCTGGGTTGGGAAAGGGAAGAGCTTGAAGTCCAGAAGAGTTTGAGCCCTGACTCAGCCTATTTTGAACTCTGAATTTAGGCAAGTTACTCAGCTGTTAGGATTCTCGGTTTTCTCAACAATAAAATAGGGATAGAAACTTTTATTCATTCAAGTCATTCATTCCTTTGGCAAGTATTGATGGAACAGAGACTGCTAAGCACTATATAAGGCACACAGATAGATATTAAATAGCCAATTACTGAATCCTGCAAAGATAAGGCAGGTGCTAAGGGAAGGCATAGTCTGACCACATAAACTAATCTTGGAGGTGGTTATGAGGATTCGGTGAGAAGTATGTGATTGCGCTTTATAATCTATACTTTAAATATAAACAAAGGTATTATTACAAGTAGAATCAAATGAATTCAGGACAATGATTTGAATGGGTATCTCTGATCAAGCTGGTTCCTCCAGTCAAACTGGTAAATATTAGGAAAAGGAAAAAAAAAATGTTTTGGTGGGCTTTCAGAGGACTGGCAGGAGAAACTGCTGGAGATTATAAGAGGGAGTTGAAGTATATGAGAGATGTGTGAATTCACTCATCATTCATTCAACAAAACAGACCTAGTCATGCTCCTTATGGAATTTAGCTAAAGCCCACCTATCACGTATTGTAAGTAAGTGAGATGTTGATAATTGTTCCCTTTTCTTCCAAAATATGAGATAAAACAGGTGTTTGTGCTGACTTATTAAGTGGTATACATATGGGAAATAACATTAGTATATCCATGACAGGTAAAGCAGTTATTGGTGTTATGTTGGGCAAAAGCATAATAAAACAGAAGAGGATAAACTGTCTTACATCAAACATTTCTGAAGTCATGCCGGTGAATATTTGAAAGTTCAAGTCTCTGATACGTTCATGATGATGGTGCAAAACATCTCCTCAGTAAACCTGTCAGGGATCATCATCTGATTTCTGTTGGGACCAGCCAGCTACTGAAAAGAGTCCTCCCTTGGCATCCAGAACATTTGACACTCTCATAAAGAAAGCAGCCAAGAGTTTTCCATCCAAACACAAGTACTGTCTTATTAAAACTTTATGAAGTGACAATGGAGTCATATTTCAGAAACCAGTCATGGAGCTACTCTATATTAAAATTCCCAACACAAAGGTTCATCCTCTATATAAAGATGATATTGGCATGCAGAAAGATTCACAGAGCTGGAGCTCTGGATACATACACTGACCAGCTCGATCTGGCCCAACTCTTTGGCTTTCCAGTTCAAAAATCAATAATTTACCCATCACTTTTCCATGTACAAAGTTAAAAGAAAAGACACAAGAACAAACGCTGTAATACTGATAATATGCTTCAGTAAATACACAAAACGTATATTCCTACCTATTTCAAGATGGGTTTGGAGCTGCTTTTTAAAAATATTTTTGATAATTAAAGAGTTAATTCTGCTATTACAAGGCCTCAATTAAGTCAGATTAAGTTCTATAATATATTATAGGTTTCATTAAGAGTATTAAGTATTTAATATCAGATAGAAAGATTTTAATATTATAACAGTTTTTCATGTTAATTCATGGTATAATTTTTTTAAGTGCATATTGGATTTCTTCCATCCATTCAAGATTCAAAGAAAAGTGACCATAGCTCCAAGTCTTGCTAGCAGTAAGTCCAAACAAACTACCTAATCAGCAAGAGGAAACTTGTTTCAAGGACTCTGAGAGAATTCTAGCCCGGCTGCGACAGGCATGCTAAAGGGCAGGCGGGTGCAACGGGCGTGCTAAATGCGGCCGAGAGGAGCTACCCCACGTCCGAGGTCAGGGGCAGAACCCAGGAGGACCCAATGCCTGAAGGGCAGCAGCCAAGAGGAGTTACCCCACATCCGCGGTCAGGGGCAGTGGCCAAGAGTGCCAGACTGCGACAGTGCAGCAACAGCCGAGAGGAGCTACCACACGTCCGAGGTCAGGAGGGGCGGCCGAGAGGAGATACCCAGCGTCCGAGGTCAGGGGCAGGGGTGGTGACGAAAGGATTTACCCTGCGTCCGAGGTCAGGGGCATTGGCCAGGAGGACCAACCCCACGCTGTGGCTGCGTGGGCACAGGAAGGCCTAGAGGAGCTATCCCACGTTGGAGATCAGGAAGGGCGGCAGTTAGGAGTAACCCTTCGTCCAAGGTAAGGAGCATTGGCTGTGCTTTGCTGGAGCAGCCGTGAAGAGATACCCCATGCCCAAGGTAAGAGAAACCCCAGTAAGATGGTAGGTATTGCAAGAGGGCATCAGAGGGTAGACAAACTGAAACCATACTCACAGAAAACTAGTCAATCTAATAACACTAGGACCACAGCCTTGTCTAACTCAATGAAACTATGCCATGCCCGTGGGGCAACTCAAGATGGGCGGGTCGTGGTGGAGAGACCTGACAGACTGTGGTCCACTGGAGAAGGGAATGGCAAACCACTTCAGTATTCTTGCCTTGAGAACCCCATGAACAGTATGAAAAGGCAAAATAATAGGATACAGAAAGAGAAACTCCCCAGATCAGTAGGTGCCCAATATGCTACTGGAGAACAGTAGAGAAATAACTCCAGAAAGAATGATGGGATGGAGCAAAAGCAAAAAGAATACCCAGCGGTGGATGTGACTGGTGATAGAAGCAAGGTGCGATGCTGTAAAGAGCAATATTGCATAGGAACCTGGAATGTCAGGTCCATGAATCAAGGCAAACTGGAAGTGGTCAAACAAGAGATGGCAAGAGGGAATGTTGACATTCTAGGAATCAGTGAACTGATATGGACTGGAATGGGTGAATTTAACTCAGAGGACCATTATATCTACTACTGTGGGCAGGAATCCCTCAGAAGAAATGGAGTAGCCATCATGATCATCAAAAGAGTCCAAAGTGCAGTACTTGGATGCAATCTCAAAAACGACAGAATGATCTCTGTTTATTTCCAAGGCAAACCATTCAATATCACAGTAATCCAAGTCTATGCCCCAACCAGTAACGCTGAAGAAGCTGAAGTTGAATAGTTCTATGAAGACCTACAAGACCTTTTAGAACTAACACCCAAAAAAGATGTCCTTTTCATGATAGGGGACTGGAATGCAAAAGTAGGAAGTCAAGAAACACCTAGAGTAACAGGGAAATTTGGCCTTGAACTACGGAATGAAGCAGGGCAAAGACTAATAGAGTTTTGCCAAGAAAATGCACTAGTCATAACAAACACCCTCTTCCAACAACACAAGAGAAGACTCTATACATTGACATCACCAGATAGTTAACACCGAAATCAGATCGATTATATTCTTTGCAGCCAAAGACGGAGAAGCTCTGTACAATCAGCAAAAATAAGACCAGGAGCTGACTGTGGCTTGGACCATGAACTCCTTGTTGCCAAATTCAGACTTAAATTGAAGAGAGTAGGAAAAACCACTAGACCATTCAGGTATGACCTGAATCAAATCCATAACAATTAAACAGTGGAAGTGAGAAATAGATTTAAGGGCCTAGATCTGACAGAGTGCCTGATGAACTATGGAATGAGGTTCGTGACATTGTACAGGAGACAGGGATCAAGACCATCCTTATGGAAAAGAAATGCAAAAACGCAAAATGGCTGTCTGGGGAGGCCTTGCAAATAGCTGTGAGAAGAAGAGAAGAGAAAAGCAAAGGAGAAAAGGAAAGATATATATATCTGAATGCAGAGTTCCAAAGAATAGCAAGAAGAGATAAGAAAGCCTTCTTCAGCGATCAATGCAAAGAAATAGAGGAAAACAACAGAATGGGAAAGACTAGAGATCTCTTCAAGAAAATCAGAGATACCAAAGGAACATTTCATGCAAAGATGGGCTCAATAAAGGACAGAAATGGTATGGACCTAACAGAAGCAGAAGATATTAAGAAGAGGTGGCAAGAATACACAGAAGAACTATACAAAACAGATATTCACAACCCAGATAATCACGATTGTGTGATCACTCACCTAGAGCCAGACATCCTGGAATGTGAAGTCAAATGGGCCTTAGAAAGCATCACTACAAACAAAGCTAGTGGAGGTGATAGAATTCCTGTTGAGCTATTCCAAATCCTGAAAGATGATGCTGTGAAAGTGCTGCACTCAATATACCAGCAAATTTGGAAAACTCAGCAGTGGCCACAGGACTGGAAAAGGTCAGTTTTCATTCCAATCCCAAAGAAAGGCAATGCCAAAGAATGCTTACACTAATGCACAATCTCACTCATCTCACACGCTAGTAAAGTGATGCTCAAAATTCTCCAAGCCAGGCTTCAGCAATATGTGAACCATGAACTTCCTGATATTCAAGCTGGTTTTAGAAAAGGCAGAGGAACCAGAGATCAAATTGCCAACATCTGCTGGATCATGGAAAAAGCAAGAGAGTTCCAGAAAAACATCTATTTCTGCTTTATTGACTATGCCAAAGCCTTTGACTGTGTGGAACACAATAAACTGTGGAAAATTCTTCAAGAGATAGGAATACCAGACCACCTGACCTGCCTCTTGAGAAATTTGTATGCAGGTCAGGAAGCAACAGTTAGAACTGGACATGGAACAACAGACTGGTTCCAAATAGGAAAAGGAGTTCGTCAAGGCTGTATATTGTCACCATGTTTATTTAACTTATGTGCAGAGTACATCATGAGAAACGCTGGGCTGGGAAAAACGCTGGGCTGGAAGAAACACAAGTTGGAATCAAGATTGCTGGGAGAAATCTCAATAACCTCAGATAGGCAGATGACACCACCCTTATGGCAGAAACTGAAGAGGAACTCAAAAGCCTCTTGATTAAAGTGAAAGTGGAGAATGAAAAAGTTGACTTAAAGCTCAACATTCAGAAAACGAAGATCATGGCATCTGGTCCCATCACTTCATTGGAAATAGATGGGGAAACAGTGTCAGACTTTCTTTTTCTGGGCTCCAAAATCACTGCAGATGGTGACTGCAGCCATGAAATTAAAAGACGCTTACTCCTTGGAAGGAAAGTTATGACCAACCTAGATAGCATATTCAAAAGCAGAGACATTACTTTACCAACAAAGGTTCATCTAGTCAAGGCTATGGTTTTTCCAGTGTTCGTGTATAGATGTGAGAGTTGGACTGTGAAGAAGGCTGAGCACCGAAGAACTGATGCTTTTGAACTATGGTGTTGGCGAAGACTCTTGAGAGTCCCTTGGACTGCAGGGAGATCCAACCAGTCCATTCTGAAGGAGATCAGCCCTGGGATTTCTTTGGAAGGAATGATGCTAAAGCTGCAACTCCAGTATTTTGGCCACCTCATGTGAAGAGTTGACTCATTGGAGAAGACTCTGATGCTGGGAGGGATTGGGAGCAGGAGGAGAAGGGGACGACAGAGGATGAGATGGCTGGATGGCATCACTGACTCGATGGACGTGAGTTTGATTGAACTCCGGGAGTTGGTGATGGACAGGGAGGCCTGGTGTGCTGCGATTCATGGGGTCGCAAAGAGTCGGACACAACTGAGCGACTGATCTGATAGTCATTTTAGGCTGCTGTAACAAACTACCATAAAGTAGTGGCTTAAACAACAAACATTTCTCATGGTCCTGGAAACTGGAAAGTCCAAGACCAAGGTACTGGCAGATTCAGTTCTGGTGAAAGCCCACATCTGGTTTGCAGAGGCTGACTTGTCACGCTGTCCTCGCAGGGCAGAGAGAAAAGACTCTGGTGTGCCTTTCCCTTCTCATAAGGGCACCAACACTATCATATCAGGACCTCAGCTTGACGACCTCAGTGAGCCTCCTCACTGAGGAGGTGGGTCAGGGCCATAACATATGAATTTGAGGGGATACAAATTTTCAGTTCATAACAACAGGTATGTATCCAAGGGCAGGAAAGGTGAAATTGGTTATTCAAGGTCACAGAAAGTGCAGATGATTGGAGGTGGGCAAGCCAAAACCTGAAGAGCCCATCGTCAGGCTCCTCTAAGTTTCATTCCACAGTGTACTTACTGACTGTCCAAGGGTTTGTGTTTATTTTTGCTGGGATCTTAGTTCCCTGACCAGGGATTAAATCCATGCCCTCTGCAGTGGAATCATAGACTCTTAACCACTCCACCATCAGGGAAGTCCTCATGTTTGTTTTTTAACTGAAAATTAGCACATCAACTAACAGTAAATCTCAGCAATTCTTTACTCATCTATATATGTCCAATAATTATAAAGATATGCTCTTTATTCACTTGATTGCATGATGAGGATTTAGAGGATTTTCATCTGCCTTTCCCCCCCCCCATCTGTACTAAAGTTCTGCACTCTTCAAGGGTAAATACAACAGAAAATGTATATGAACAAACTAAAGTTTGATTTACCTGCTACCATTGATTTTTTTTTTCTAGCCACTACCCATAGCTGTTTTTGAAAAAGTAAGTAATTTTTGAATTCAGTATCATCAATATAATAAATAAAGGCCCAGAGCCGACCTGTTTTGAGGCCCCTCAGCCTGAAACATGTTTTGTCTTTTTACTTTTTCTCCTGAGGCTCAGGCTTTGAAGAGCACAAAGTAGTTCTGGAGTTTCTCTTCTTTCCCCAGAGTCATTATCTGAAAAGCAAAGAAAATAAAGCAGAATGTTGCTTCACCAAGGCACTCCTCAATCTTTCATGCCTGTTTAATCTTGTGGTAGTGGTGGCATTGTTCCAGGCTATGGGGAAAATAGGCTCTTACATGAAATGCTTAACCAAAGAGTAATTTATTAATACTAACACAGATGATTTCATAGGAGCTAAAAGAAATAAACAAAAAGAAGAAGCCCTTTAGGCAGGCTTGCAACAATAAAGCACTATTCCCTCAAGGGCCACCCTGAGAAACAGCATTCTCTCTCAGGCCCTTGTCTCTAAAATGTCACACTTTCTACTGCTTTGTTTCAGTACCCCAGTTTATTCCTAGGTAAACTAGCCAATGGATGTCCCAAGTGGCTGGGTGGTAAAGTACCTGCCTGCCAATGCAGGAGATGTGGGTTTCATCTCTAGGTCAAGAATATACCCTGGAGAAAGAGATGGCAACCCACTCCAGTATCCTTGCTGGGAGAATCCCATGGGCAGTTGAGCCTGATGGGCTAGAGTCCATGGTGTTGCAAGGAGTCAGACTTGATTTAGCAACTAAACAACAACAAACTAGCCAGTCTCTGGTCAGTCACAACAGAATATCACAAGTATGTAAAATGGATTATTTATTGCCTCACCTTAAAATGACATAATTGCTCCCTGACAGATTATCAAACTTGAAATTGGTTTAGCTTTTCAGTTTGCAAGACAAATTCAGTATAGAAATGCCTATCTGGTGATTTGTATCTGATCAATCACCAAGAGGAGAAAATAAGTCCAGCTGTTTTTTCTCAGATAACAAACAACTATCATTTCCATACAAAATTTTCCTATTTCAGCATATTTTAAGTGGAAATCTTTCTTAAATGCATAAGAAGCCTTCACGACTCTACTAGTAGAGTAAATATGACATACTTTAATTTGTTGCTATAATCTCAGGGTTATCCAAGTGGGTCCTGGTCTTCCTTCCACATTAAGACACTGCTTTGTCAAATAGTAGGGCTTCCCTGGTGGCTCAGATGGTAAAGAGTCTACCTGCAATGCAGGAGGCTGGGTTCAATCCCTGGTTCAGGAAGATCCCCTGGAGACGGTAATGGCAATCCACTCCAGTACTCTTGCCTGGAAAATCCGTGGACAGAGGAGCCTGGTGGGCTATAGCCCATGGGGTTGCAAAGAGTCGGACGTGATTGAGTGACTAACACACTTATCAAAGAGCAACACAGCCTCTCCTAAGTGAACTGGGCAAGGCAGAAAGGACTGCTGTGAGCCCAGGCCAGTGGTTATCAGGCACTGGCACCAGGACCTTCAACTGACATGATTATTCTCAGACATTCTGGGAAAGAGTCCTATTTAACTCCTCCAGAGCAAAGACTTGGCATGAGATCACAGCTACACCCAGAGTTACAGATGGGGCTGTCTCATGATTCTGTGGGAAATTTGCTTCCTTATTTGGCTTATACTGCACAGTATGTCATTTTCTGCCCACAATTTGGTGAAAAGAGAACTTCTCTAAGCTCCTCTTTAGGCATTTGCATGCAATGCAAAAACTAGGCTTCTGAGAGCCAAGTATAAATGAATAAAGGACAAAGGAATAAGATCATCCATTCTCTAAAAACACCTTGTGTAATACAACCCAAAGAATGCACTGCCTTCAAGTCTATGGCTAGTTCAGATAAACATAATCATCACTATCCTTGAATTAAATGGATAATTAAAGGTTATAACAGAGAAGGCAATGGCACCCCACTCCAGTACTCTTGCCTGGAAAGTCCCATGGACGGAGGAGCCTGGTAGGCTGCAGTCCAGGGGTTGCAAAGAGTCAGACACAACTGAGTGACTTCACTTTCACTTTTCACTTTCATGCATTGGAGAAGGAAATGGCAACCCACTCCAGTGTTCTTGCCTGGAGAATCCCAGGGACGGGGGAGCCTGGTGGGCTGCTGTCTATGGGGTCGCACAGAGTTGGACATGACTGAAGCGACTTAGCAGCAGCAGCAGCAAAGGTTATAAACATGCAGCCAAATACCAAAAAATAATTTGAGCTCAGTCATAGTGATGATTTTTCTATGATTTGGGAAAAGGGAAAACGTCTGAAGAATACAGATAGTCTAAATGATTTAAATATCTATAAAGATACTAATTCAAACCCCTTCACCTAGTTGGATATAGTTTGCTAGAAATAAGTTTTGTTGACAGATGTTGATAAACATTTTAAAGAAAACATTATGGAAAAAAGATATTTATAAATATTATGGTTCAAATATAATTTATACACTTCCTTTCCCAAGTTTCTGCATTATATACTAGCTTATATTTTCTTTCATTTAATAGTAGCTGTATTTTGCAATACTTTGATCCTCTTCAAAATCTTGGCATAGTTCCTTTTTTCCTAATGGAGCCCATGTTTTAGCATTATTAAGTTTATCCATTGTTTGGCCTCAATTTGTCTTTCCAATTCAGTTTCTAATCCTCACTGTTCAAAGTCTATACACCCATATTATTAGATATTTTATAATTCTTTGAGAAAGCCTTATACTATCCTTGGACTATTTCTAAAGTTACCTGCTCCATGAATCTTCTGTGATTCTTTCTAACAAAAGGTTTTAGTCCTTATCTGACTTCTGTAGTCTTTTGTGTTTCCCACGTGTCATCCATCAAGTATTGTGTTGTATTATTAGCTGTATACATCTTACTTTTCTTACTAGATTGTAAAGTTACTTATGGGCAGAATATAAGTTATCTGCCCAAATGATTATCACTCACAATACCTAACAGAGTGCCATTCATATACAAAAAGCAAGATGATTGAATGATATTACAAATGTATGAGTCATGTCTCTCAGTTACAAAATAGCAGAAACCCACTCAATTTAAAGAGGCGTAGTTCCTAAAAGTGGAATTTATTGACTCATATAAATGGCCAACCCAGGGATTCAGTTGACTTCAACTATAAAGGGATTTATGACCTCAAAGAATATCATTATAGTTCCCTCTATGAATCTCTTTACTCTTTCTATATTTCTTTGTCTTCATTATTTAAGGACATATTTTCCCCATGGAGGTTAAGAAAGGCACAAGCAGCCTTGTGTCATAAACTCCAGAAAAAGAAAACCTTTGACTTTTCTTGGGTTTCATAAAGTCACAGCAGATAGAGAAATAAAATCCTAATTTCCTAATGGAACTCAAGGACAAAAGAAATGTATCAGACAATAAAAAAAAACCTAAAAAATCACACTACATATTATAGATTAACTTTTAAAGAATTTTACAGACTAACATAGGGTTAGCTTTATAATTTTTTAATTTTAGTGAAACTATCAAATCAAGAAATATTACATAAATGTATTCTATGCTCAAGGCATATAAATGTTACAAAAGCCAAAATTAAGACCACTAAAGAATCATAGATCAGGTGGTCTGGTATTCCCATCTCTCTCAGAATTTTCCACAGTTTATTGTGATCTACACAGTCAAAGGCTTTGGCATAGTCAATAAAGCAGAAATAGATGTTTTTCTGGAACTCTCTTGTTTTTTCGATGATCCAGCGGATGTTGGCAATTTGATCTCTGGTTCCTCTGTTTTTTCTAAATCCAGCTTGAACATCAGGAAGTTCACGGTTCACATATTGCTGAAGCCTGGCTTGGAGAATTTTGAGCATTACTTTACTAGCATGTGAGATGAGTGCAATTGTGCAGTAGTTTGAGCACTCTTTGGCATTGCCTTTCTTTGGGATTGGGATGAAAACTGACCTTTTCCAATCTTGTGGCCACTGCTGAGTTTTCCAAATTTGCTGGCATATTGAGTGCAGCACTTTCACAGCATCCTCTTTCAGGATTTGGAATAGCTCCACTGGAATTCCCTCACCTCCACTAGCTTTGTTCCTAGTGATGCTTTCTAAGGCCCATTTGACTTCACATTCCAGGATGTCTGGCTCTAGGTCAGTGATTACACCATCATGATTATCTGGGTCGTGAAGCTCTTTTTTGTACAGTTCTTCTGTGTATTCTTGCCATCTCTTCTTAATATCTTCTGCTTCCATTAGGTCCATACCATTTCTGTCGTTTATCGAGCCCATTTTTGCATGAAATGTTCCTTTGGTATCTCTGATTTTCTTGAATAGATCCTTAGTCTTTCCCATTCTGTTGTTTTCCTCTATTTCTTTGCATTGATCGCTGAAGAAGGCTTTCTTATCTCTTCTTGCTATTCTTTGGAACTCTGCATTCAGATGTTTATATCTTTCCTTTTCTCCTTTGCTTTTCGCTTCTCTTCTTTTCGCAGCTATTTGCAAGGCCTCCCCAGATAGCCATTTTACTTTTTTGCATTTCTTTTCCATGGGGATGGTCTTGATCCCTGTCTCCTGTACAATGTCACAAACCTCATTCCATAGTTCATCAGGCACTCTATCTATCAGATCTAGGCCCTTAAATCTATTTCTCACTTCCACTGTATACTCATAAGGGATTTGATTTAGGTCATACCTGAATGCTCTTGAGAAATCTGTATGCAGGTCAGGAAGCAACAGTTAGAACTGGTCATGGAACAACAGACTGGTTCCAAATAGAAAAAGGAGTACATCAAGGCTGTATATTGTCACCATGTTTATTTAACTTATATGCAGAGTACATCATGAGAAATGCTGGACTGGAAGAAACACAAGCTGGAATCAAGATTGCCGGGAGAAATATCAATAACCTCAGATATGCAGATGACACCACCCTTATGGCAGAAAGTGAAAAGGAACTCAAAAGCCTCTTGATGAAAGTGAAAGTGGAGAGTGAAAAGGTTGGCTTAAAGCTCAACATTCAGAAAACGAAGATCATGGCATCTGGTCCCATCACTACATGGGAATAGATGGAGAAACAGTGGAAACAGTGTCAGACTTTATTTTGGGGGGCTCCAAAATCACTGCAGATGGTGACTGCAGCCGTGAAATTAAAAGACGCTTACTCCTTGGAAGGAAAGTTATGACCAACCTAGATAGCATATTCAAAAGCAGAGACATCACTTTGCCAACAAAGGTTCGTCTAGTCAAGGCTATGGTCTTTCCTGTGGTCATGTATGGATGTGAGAGCTGGACTGTGAAGAAGGCTGAGCGCCGAAGAATTGATGCTTTTGAACTGTGGTGTTGGAGAAGACTCTTGAGAGTCCCTTGGACTGCAAGGAGATCCAACCGGTCCATTCTGAAGGAGATCAGCCCTGGGATTTCTTTGGAAGGAATGATGCTAAAGCTGAAACTCCAGTATTTTGGCCACCTCATGCGAAGAGTTGACTCATTGGAGAAGACTCTGATGCTGGGAGGGATTGGGGGCAGGAGGAGAAGGGGACGACAGAGGATGAGATGGCTGGATGGCATCACTGACTCGATAAATATGAGTCTGAGTGACCTCCGAGGGATGGTGATGGACAGGGAGGCCTGGCGTTCTGCAGTTCATGGGGTCGCAAAGAGTCGGACACGACTGAGCGACTGATCTCATCTGATCTGAAAGAATCATAGTCTGGTTGGTGACTGACAAAATTTGATGCATGACAAATGAAAATAAGCTGTGATATTAACCAAGTTTTAAATATTGCAGCACATATTATAATCTTAGCACTAACTCAGAAATTAAAGGATGATTTTGAAGCAGAATAATTACTGAAGGTTTACAGAGATGGCACAAGTTGTTTTGCTTAATGAAAGGTAGATTGTCTTTGAATTGTTGGAAGATGGTGGGGAGGATGAGAGTGGAAGGAAAGAGAATGAAATGGCTCAGTGGTAGGCATTCTATTTGTAGAGATCTGATCATAGACAACAGACCATTTATAATGGAGAGTTCATTGTGAGGATAAAGTAAGATGGTTACAGAGAAGTTAATCGATAGAAAATTTTGAGTATGATCAGTTGTAATTTCTTTACATGTAGGTCTGAAAAAGAATAAAGAGGGAAATCCAGTGGCAGGTCATGATATAATTGAAGTTCAGAAGTTGGGTTAATATTTCTCCTGTGAAATAGAGGCCATCAATTCCATTTATGCACATTGTAAGCTATACGTGCTTGTAACGCTAGTGGGCACCAACCATGCTGCAGTGTGAACGGTGCTTCCGAAAGCTGGGAAATTCATGATCCTTATAAAGATGTATGGTCCATCTAGATGACTTCAAGAAACAAAACACATCAACTTGAAAGGGGTAGTAGGTATGTAGGTACTAGGAAGAAATTAAAAGGTTGAAGAGAAAAGTGGAAAGCAGACTGTGGAGTGCTTAAGGCTAGGAATACAGACTTTATTCTGTATTTAATTCAGGGGAGCAGTTTCAGGAGCCACTGAAGGATTTTTGACTAGAATAGTGAAGTTGCAATCAGTGTTTGACGAAAATTAAATTTAAGCTATAGGTCAAGGATCGATTCAAGGGGGCAGAAACTAGCAAAAGGGAGAACTATGTAAAGATCATTAGAACAGTTCAGAAAAAAAAAACTGGACCATAGGATAGAAAGTAATGGAGGTATTTTGAAGGGAAAAAAAATTGATAACAAGAACGAAAGGCAAGAAAGTGGAATCTTTTGTGAAACATATGCCCTGGGACATATTGTTATTATTTAGATGGAGAATAAAGGACAGAAATTATATTTCTTTTAAATTGCTCCCAATGACTTCACTGCTGGAAGTTACACAGCTCTTTAGAGTTTACAGAGTAATTTCAAATATATTACTCCATTTGAGTATAGATGCTTTCTGAAATCATGAAATTAAGCAGTCTTAAGCTTATATAGAAAGGTAACATCTAAAATGCATAAATGTTTATTCATCATCTATGATAGAATGCAATGTAATATTATAATGACAAACTTCCATGTGTTTATGTGGACCAGAAAAGAACAGGCAGTAACACCAGAATCTCTAATATCAAACTTTTCATGTATTTTGGATCTTATTTCTTTCTTGATCTCATTTTTCTTCAGAGACCATGTTCCCTGTCTTTCCTCTTCCCATCCCTGATCTTCTCTTCAGCATTTTAGAAAAACATTCTTTAACCTACTTCCATCCTGGATCATCTCTTCACTTTCCATCAATCTAAGCAGCTGGCAGCATTAAGTGTCTGTTTTATGTCTCTTGTCTCCTTTGCATTTGCACTTCTCAATCCATCCCACTTCTGCAAGTTTTTCTCCCTGGTGTTAACACAAATCTATTTGCTACTTTTGTTGGTCATTTTTTCAGTATTTTCCATATTTGACTTCTTGGCAGTGGATGATAGTTTCCTTCATCATTCTTGAAACTCCCGCCTTGGGTTCCTGATCTCATTCCATTATCTCATCTCTGTGTCTTTGACTTCTTCTGTCCCTTCATGTCTATAATCCTTCAGGATTCCATCCTTCATCCTCAACACACTTTCTCTGGGGAATTTCATTCTCTCCTTCTAAAACTTATACAGACAGCTGTCAATTCAATATCTCCAATCTAAATCCAAAGTGGTATATGCCCCACAGATTGGGACTTCCCAGATGGCTCAGCGGGTAAAGAATCCACCTGCAATGTAGAAGATGTGGGTTTGATCCGTGTGTCAGGAAGATCCCCTGGAGGAGGAAACGGCAACTCACTCCAGTATTCTTGCCTGGAGAATTCCAAGGACAGAGAAGCCTGGCAGGCTGCAGTCCACAAGTTCACAAGAGTCAGACACGACTGATTACACACACACATGCCCCACAAATGCTCCAAAAAACATGTCCAATACTGAATTTCCCTTGGGTACCTCAAATCTGTTCTTTCCATACTCGCTTCAGAAATCATGGACCCATTGTCCACACAGAGATCTAAGATAAAACACAGATAATTGTCTTTGATTCCTTTCTTCTTCATCCTCCATGTGATGGTTAATTTTATGTGTCAACATAATTGGACCACAGGATTCACAGATATTCAATTAAATATTATTTCTGGGTGTGTCAGTGAGGATGTTTCTGGATGAGATTAACATTTGGTAGTCTCAATAAAGCAGATCAAGCAAAAGTAACTTCCTATGGGACTGCAGGTTTGTCATCATTCCTGCTATTATACTGATTTTTCACAGGGATTCTTCTAAACAATGCTTTCCTACAAATCCTCTTTTCAAGGTTCCTTTCTGAGGATTCCAAGTTAGACAACCAGTTTTACTGGCTGGTTAATATTTTCATATAGCATTTATACTATAATTTAACTGTTTCCCAATAGGGCAGTGTTTATGTTGTTTCTATTTGTCTCTGCAATAATTAGCTTTGCAATGATTATCTTTGCATGCATAAATGTTCTCATGAGTTCTAGACTGCTATCTACAGATAGATTCTGAGGAAGGAAATTACTAAATCAAAAGGCATGAAGACACATTTTACAGTGCTTGATCTGCATTGCTGTTAAAAATATTTTTGCCACATTAAGCCAATCTTACTGTAAACATTTTTTAAAACTTGCTTATTTGTTATGAGATTACTAGAATTATTTTCTTTGATTGATGAGATTAAATATTTTCTTACACATTTACTGGCTGTTTATCTTCTGCTTAGAAATTTTGCAATTTTAAATTATCCTAGAATTTTTCAAACAATATACATACAATTATACAACTTAAAACTATTAAATCTGTTACTAATGCAATCTATTTATGCAATATTCTGTTTGATTTTAAGTTTTTTAATATTAATAAAATACAATTTGATTTTCAAGTAATACAATCTATTTGTTTTCCTTTGTGATTTCTTCTAATGCTTCCCTACTTAGAAAGTTGTCCTACATTTAAAATCAGATAAATTTTATCTTACTTTTTTCCTCCATTTTTTCTCTTTCCAATGTCTCTCTTTAACATTCATCTTATGAATCCGTCTGTTATTTACTTTGACATATGGCAGAGATTGAAAATAGATTCCACCTCATATGTCAAGTTGATTCACTCACTCAATAAAAATGTATGCAGTGTTTACTATGTGCCAGGCACAGTGCTAGACATGATTGTAGAAGCAAATGTTGAGATGGATACTCAAGTCTCATTGGAAGTCCCTCAGTGAGGAAGTGAACTTCACTGATTGCCAGTGTGGGGAGGAGGGGAAATGAGTGGACTGGCAGCCTAGTGCTGGGGGTTTGCCCTCTTTTTGCATGTTGTGATTTCAACTTACTCCTTATAGAAAAGCAGACCTGATGGTCAGGTGATGTGCTCCATAATATCAAAAACTACAAATGAGTAGAAAGCATCATTATCCTGAAGAGAATAAACAGGTTCTCAGGATTAAGTAAAAATATATGCCTTCCCTCCCATCACCCCTTAACTTCATTTAATCACTTAAAAGTAGCAAGATATAACAAAGTATATTTTCTGTAAGTATTTTAATATGGTTTTAAAATGTGGTTTTAGCTTTTATCTTTTCCATTTAACATTATGAGATATTTGCCTATGCCATAAACTTCTTCAGTTCAGATCAGTCGTTCAGTTATGTCCGACTCTTCGCGACCCCATGAATCACAGCACGCCAGGCCTCCCTCTCCATCACCAACTCCCAGAGTTCACTCAGACTCGTGTCCATCGAGTCAGTGATGCCATCCAGCCATCTCATCCTCTATTGTCCCCTTCTCCTTCTGCCCCCAATCCCTCCCAGCGTAAGCTTCTTTGTAAATACTGTATCGAATTGTGATACAAAAGTGGTTTTAAGTGGACCAATTACTCTTTGCAAAGTAGAGTTAGTTTCTTTTCTTAAATAGATATTTCTAACAGATTCTCTACTTGAGATATTATCAGATAGTCATGCCTGTTTTTTAGGGTATACACAATGAATCCAAGTGAATTAACACAAGCACACATTATTTTAGGTTCTCAAGCAAATTTCTTTTTCTATTAGCCAGACAGTGTTTCGAATTTTCTTCTTTCATAACTCTTAAGACCATTCATTCAATAATTTACAGAGTCACTAAATGGAATACAATCAATAATAGGGCACTTCCTTATGAAATAATGTTCCATATATTCTAATATACTTAAATGTAGCACTTTACATCCTTAACTTAATCCTCTCTACTAGCTCCTTTCCAAAACTGTTTAAGTGTATGCTAATATAAAACAGCCTCGCCAGCTGCGACCGGTGCACTAAGAGTGCAGCCGAGAGGAGCTACCCAACGACCAAGGTCAGGAAGGGCAGCGGTGAGGAGATACCCCTCCTCCAAGGTCAGGAAGGGCGGCAGTGAGGAGAGACCCTTCGTCCAAGGTAAGGTGCGATGGCTGTGCTTTGCTGGAGCAGCCGGGAAGAGATACCCCACGACCAAGGTAAGAGAAACCCAAGTAAGACGGTAGGTCTTGCAAGAGGGCATGAGAGGGCAAACACACTGAAACCATACTCACAGAAAACTAGTCAATCTAATCACACCAGGACCACAGCCTTGTCTAACTCAATGAAATTAAACCATGCCTGTGGGGCAACCCAGGATGGGCGGGTCATGATGGAGAGATCTGAAAGGGTGTGGTCCGCTGGAGAAGGGAATGGCAAACCACTTCAGTATTCTTGCCTTGAGAACCCCATGAACAGTATGAAAAGGCAAAATGATAGGATACTGAAAGAGAAACTCCCCAGGTCAGTAGGGGCCCAATATGCTACTGGAGATCAGTGGAGAAATAACTCCAGAAAGAACGAAGGGATGGAGCCAAAGCAAAAAGAATACCCAGCTGTGGATGTGTCTGGTGATAGAAGCAAAGTCTGATGCTATAAAGAGCAATATTGCATCAGATCAGATCAGATCAGTCGCTCAGTCATGTCCGACTCTTTGCGACCCCATGAACTGCAGCACGCCAGGCCTCCCTGTCCATCACCAGCTCCCGCAGGTCACTCAGACTCGCATCCATCGAGTCAGTGATGCCATCCAGCCATCTTATCCTCTGTCGTCCCCTTCTCCTCCTGCCCCAAATCCCTCCCAGCATCAGAGTCTTCTCCAATGAGTCAACTCTTCGCATGAGGTGGCCAAAATACTGGAGTTTCAGCTTTAGCATCATTCCTTCCAAAGAAATCCCAGGGATGATCTCCTTCAGAATGGACTGGTTGGATCTCCTTGCAGTCCAAGGGACTCTCAAGAGTCTTCTCCAACACCACAGTTCAAAAGCATCAATTCTTCGGCGCTCAGCCTTCTTCACAGTCCAGCTCTCACATCCATACATGACCACAGGAAAGACCATAGCCTTGACTAGATGAACCTTTGTTGGCAAAGTAATGTCTCTGCTTTTGAATATGCTATCTAGGCTGGTCATAACTTTCCTTCCAAGGAGTAAGTGTCTTTTAATTTCATGGCTGCAGTCACCATCTGCAGTGATTTTGGAGCCCAGAAAAATAAAGTCTGACACTGTTTCCACTCTTTCTCCATCTATTTCCCATGTAGTGATGGGACCAGATGCCATGATCTTCGTTTTCTGAATGTTGAGCTTTAAGCCAACCTTTTCACTCTCCACTTTCACTTTCATCAAGAGGCTTTTGAGCCCCTCTTCACTTTCTGCCATAAGGGTGGTGTCATCTGCATATCTGAGGTTATTGAGATTTCTCCCAGCAATCTTGATTCCAACTTGTGTTTCTTCCAGTCCAGCATTTCTTATGATGTACCCTGCATATAAGTTAAATAAACATGGTGACAATATACAGCCTTGACGTACTCCTTTTCCTATTTGGAACCAGTCTGTTGTTACATGTTCAGTTCTAACTGTTGCTTCATGATCTGCATACAGATTTCTCAAGAGGCAGATCAGGTGGTCTGGTATTCCCATCTCCTTCAGAATTTTCCACAGTTTATTGTGATCTACACAGTCAAAGGCTTTGGCATAGTCAATAAAGCAGAAATAGATGTTTTTCTGGAACTCTCTGGCTTTTTCCATGATCCAGCGGATGTTGGCAATTTGATCTCTGGTTCCTCTGCCTCTTCTAAAACCAGCTTGAACATCAGGAAGTTCATGGTTCACATATTGCTGAAGCCTGGCTTGGAGAATTTTGAGCATTACTTTACTAGTAATTACTAGTAATGCAATATTGCATAGGAACCTGGAATGTCAGGTCCATGAATCAAGGCAAATTGGAAGTGGTCAAACAAGAGATGGCAAGAGCGAATGTTGACATTCTAGGAATTAGGGAACTAAAATGGACCGGAATGGGTGAATTTAACTCAGAGGACCATTATATCTACTACTGCGGGCAGGCATCCCTCAGAAGAAATGGAGTGGCCATCATGGTCAACAAAAGAGTCCGAAATGCAGTACTTGGATGCAATCTCAAAAATGACAGAATGATCTCTGTTCGTTTACAAGGCAAAGCATTCAATGTCACAGTAATCCAAGACGATGCCCCCAACCAGTAATGCTGAAGAAGCTGAAGTTGAATGGTTCTATGAAGACCTACAAGACCTTTTAGAACTAACACCCAAAAAAGATGTCCTTTTCATGATAGGGGACTGGAATGCAAAAGTAGGAAGTCAAGAAACACCTGGAGTAACAGGGAAATTTGGCCTTGGACTACGGAATGAAGCAGGGCAAAGACTAACAGAGTTTTGCCAAGAAAATGCAGTGTTCATAGCAAATACCCTCTTCCAACAACACAAGAGAAGACTCTATACATGGACATCATCAGATGGTCAACACCGAAATCAGATCGATTATATTCTTTGCAGCCAAAGATGGAGAAGCTCTATACAATCAGCAAAAACAAGACCAGGAGCTGACTGTGGATCAGACCATGAACTCCTTGTTGCCAAATTCAGACTGAAATTGAAGAAAGTAGGGAAAACCACTAGACCATTCAGGTATGACCTAAATCAAATCCATAACAATTAAACAGTGGAAATGAGAAATAGATTTCAGGGCCTAGATCTGATAGATAGAATGCCTGATGAACTATGGAATGAGGTTCATGGCATTGTACAGGAGACAGGGATCAAGACCATCCCCATGGAAAAGAAATGCAAAAACGCAAAATGGCTGTCTGGGGAGGCCTTACAAATAGCTGTGAAAAGAAGACAAGCGAAAAGCAAAGGACAAAAAGAAAGATATAAACATCAGAATACAGAGTTCCAAAGAATAGAAAGAAGAGATAAGAAAGCTTTCTTCAGCAATCAATGCAAAGAAATAGAGGAAAATAACAGAATGGGAAAGACTAGAGATCTCTTCAAGAAAATCAGAGATACCAAAGGAACATTTCATGCAACGATGGGCTTGATAAAGGACAGAAATGGTATGGACCTAACAGAAGCAGAAGATATTAAGAAGAGGTGGCAAGAATACATAGAAGAACTGTACAAAAAAGATCTTCACGACCCAGATAATCATGATGGTGTAATCACTGACCTAGAGCCAGACATCCTGGAATGTGAAGTCAAGTGGGCCTTAGAAAGCATCACTACGAACAAAGCTAGTGGAGGTGAGGGAATTCCAGTGGAGCTATTCCAAATCCTGAAAGAGGATGCTGTGAAAGGCTGCACTCAATATGCCAGCAAATTTGGAAAACTCAGCAGTGGCCACAAGATTGGAAAAGGTCAGTTTTCATCCCAATCCCAAAGAAAGGCAATGCCAAAGAATGCTCAAACTACCGCACAATTGCACTCATCTCACACACTAGTAAAGTAATGCTCAAAATTCTCTAAGCCAGGCTTCAGCAATATGTGAACTGTGAACTTCCTGATGTTCAAGCTGGATTTAGAAAAGGCAGAGGAACCAGAGATCAAATTGCCAACATCCGCTGGATCATGGAAAAAGCAAGAGAGTTCCAGAAAAACATCCATTTCTGCTTTATTGACTATGCCAAAGCCTTTGACTGTGTGGATCACAATAAACTGTGGAAAATTCTGAAAGAGATGGGAATATCAGACCACCTGATCTGCCTCTTGAGAAATGTGTATGCAGGTCAGGAAGCAACAATTAGAACTGAACATGGAACAACAGACTGGTTCCAAATAGAAAAAGGAGTACATCAAGGATGTATATTGTCACCCTGTTTATTTAACATATATGCAGAGTACATCATGAGAAACGCTGGACTGGAAGAAACACAAGCTGGAATCAAGATTGCTGGGAGAAATCTCAATAACCTCAGATATGCAGATGATACCACCCTTATGGCAGAAAGTGAAGAGGAACTCAAAAGCCTCTTGATGAAAGTGAAAGTGGAGAGTGAAAAGGTTGGCTTAAAGCTCAACATTCGGAAAACGAAGATCATGGCATCTGGTCCCATCACTTCATGGGAAATAGATGGGGAAACAGTGGAAACAGTGTCAGACTTTATTTTTCTGGGCTCCAAAATCACTGCAGATGGTCACTGCAGCCATGAAATTAAAAGACACTTACTCCTTGGAAGGAAAGTTATGACCAACCTAGATCACATATTCAAAAGCAGAAACATTACTTTGCCAACAAAGGTTCACCTAGTCAAGGCTATGGTCTTTCCTGTGGTCATGTATGGATGTGAGAGCTGGACTGTGAAGAAGGCTGAGCGCCAAAGAATTGATGCTTTTGAACTGTGGTGTTGGAGAAGACTCTTGAGAGTCCCTTGGACTACAAGGAGATCCAACCAGTCCATTCTGAAGGAGATCAATCCTGGGATTTCTTTGGAAGGCATGATGCTAAAGCTGAAACTCCAGTACTTTGGCCACCTCATGTGAAGAGTTGACTCATTGGAGAAGACTCTGATGCTGGGAGGGATTGAGGGCATGAGGAGAAGGGGATGACAGAGGATGAGATGGCTGGATGGCATCACTGACTCTATGGACCTGAGTCTGAGTGACCTCCGGGAGTTGGTGATGGACAGGGAGGCCTGGGGTGCTGCGCTTCATGGGGTCGCAAAGAGTCGGACATGACTGAGCGACTGATCTGATCTGATCTCTAACTTGTCTTCTCTGTAACTCTATCAATAACACTTCCATCTCTCTTCAAAGCACTCTCTTCCCCAGCACCTTTGTTTCCACTGTTTTTTCTGTCATAAACCTTGTTCTTAATTACCAGTTCGTCCTTTTATCTCAAGAGCATTTGAATGTACAGTAGAAACCCTTAACTCCTGATAAGGAATTCACAGGATTAGGGAAGGCTCTTCCCTTCTCTGTAAATGGATTCCTTCCCCACCACACATCAGGTCTGAAAGCTTTTGGCACAAGAGAAATAATCTCCAAGTCATCTGTGTATACCTAACAACTTATACGTTTATTAGAGGCAAATTGCTTGTTCTAAAAACTGTTTATGCAATTGCATTTGTTATTTTTATTATGTAATATAATCAAATGTTATATAAACTAATAAGATATGAGAGTAAAAAAGTTTTTTTCTATGAACGTTAATATGAGTGGTTTAGAAAAGTTTCATAATGGTTGGTAGCTTAAAGAAAAATTATAGTCAAGTGGAAAACAAGGCCAAGAAAAAATAGTTTTAAAAATATAGATATGTTTTACATCTAGTGACCTTATCTTGTACGTGTCCCTAAGTTCTTACACAACCCAATAAAGATAAAACTGGAATCTGAAAGATGCTCTTATGGATTAAATGACAAAGCTGAGCTCCAACCAACAACAGATCCACACACAAAGCAAAGACCTTGGCCCCACATTCAGTGATGATTAAAGGAAAGTACATTTCTATGTTTTAAGATGTTTATGTATCACTTATTTTTCCCAGTTAGAACTGACTCTGATTAACCTGTTCCAACTGCATTGTCTGAGAAGCATTCATCAGAAGGATCTTGACTACATCAGGAGCCCTCTTCTTTCCTTGCTCTGCCATCTCCCTGAGAAATTCAAATTTCTAACCAGAGCTTCAATTTAGACTTTAAACAAATAAGCATCACACTGGTAAGCTCTTCACAGAGGGTCCAAGGTTCATTCATCATCAAATCCCCACTTTCTGCTGCCCTCACTGCACTGTACTTTATATGCAATAACTACTTCAAAAATTGTTATGATTTAAAGCATAATGAAAATATTAGCCCACAAATTACAACCCAATAATTAGAAATCTGGTTGATAGTGGTGTATTACAAGAAAACTCCTCTGCTTTGATGTCATAATTTGCCCCTTCTCAGCAATAAAAAGAAGCTCAATTGATAATTATAATTGCAAAATTATCAGTTTTAGTTGGGTGGTGGTTCAGTTAAGTCATGCCCGCATCTTTTACAACTCCATGGACTATAGCCCACCTGGCTTCTCTGTCCATGGGATTTTCTGGGCAAGAATAATGGAGTTGGTTGCCATTTCTTACTCCAGGGGATGTTCCTGACTCAGGGATCGAACCCACATCTCCTGCATTGCAGGCGGTCTCCTGCCTAAATGCTGATTCTTTACCGACTAAGCCACCAGGGAAGACCTTAAAGCTAATTTTTAAAAATCAACTGTAGGTTTCTAGAAATGTACACAAATTTGGGTGAACAATGACAAGGAACACTGTAGCTTTCAATTTTATCTAAATTAAGTCTGAAATTTTGCTAGTCTCTTGAATCCTGGGGGTTTCTTCTCTCATAAGCAATTTCCTCTGAGATAGGCAGGACAGATATAATTTCTTCCATTTGACAAATGAGAGAATGAATGGCTCCAGACTCACCCTTGACCTTATAGATAGTTTGTGACTTACAGATATATTGTACCAGGCACTAGGTATTCTGAGTCACTTTTAAATGTTCCAATGCTACTTTACAAATTGGGCAGGAGAATCGGAAACTGATTAGTGAAAAGTCAGACTCTTCAATTCACAAAAATCACTCTTTTCATCAGGCTGGCTAGAACTATGCCTTTAGAATTCAGCCCTTTGACACATTTCCCCACAAAATCTTTGGGAGTAATAATGGGTTAATATTTTTTTGGGGGGAGGCTCCAATCTGGTTCCATCACTTCATGGGAAATAGATGGGGAAACAGTGGAAACAGTGGCAGACTTATTTTGGGGGGCTCCAAAATCACAGCAGATGGTGACTGCAGCCATGAAATTAAAAGACGCTTACTCCTTGGAAGGAAAGTTATGATCAACCTAGATAGCATATTAAAAAGCAGAGACATTACTTTGCCAACAAAGGTCCATCTAGTCAAGGCTATGGTTTTTCCAGTGGTCATGTATGAATGTGAGAGTTGGACTGTGAAGAAAGCTGAGTGCTGAAGAATTGATGTTTTTGAACTGTGGTGTTGGAGAAGACTCTTGAGAGTCCCTTGGACTGCAAGGAGATCCAACTAGTCCATCCTAAAGGAGATCAGTCCTGAGTGTTCATTGGAAGGACTGATGCTGAAGCTGAAACTCCAATACTTTCGCCACCTCATGCGGAGAGTTGACTCATTGGAAAATATCCTGATGCTGGGAAGGATTGGGGGCAGGAGGAGAAGGGGACGACTGAGAATAAGATGGTTGGATGGCATCATCGGCTCAATGGACATGAGTTTGGGTAAACTCTGGGAGTTGGTGATTGACAGGGAAGCCTGGCATGCTGGGATTGATGGGGTCACAAAGAGTCGGACACAACTGAGAGACTGAACTGAACTGAAAATCACTGTGGATGGTGACTGTGGCCATGAAATTAAAAGATGCTTACTCCTTGGAAGAAAAGCTATGACCAACCTAGGCAGCATGTAAAAAGCAGAGACGTTACTTTGCTGACAAAGGTCCATCTAGTCAAGGCTATGGTTTTTCCAGTAGTCATGTATGGATGTGAGAGTTGTACCATAAAGAAAGCTGAGTGCCAAAGAATAGATGCTTTTGAACTGCGGTGTTGGAGAAGACTCTTGAGAGTCCCTTGGACTGCAAGGAGATCCAACCAGTCCATCCTAAAGGACATCAATCCTGAGTATTCATTGGAAGGACTGATGCTGAAGCTGAAACTCCAATACTCTGGCCATCTGATATGAAGACCTGACACATTGGAAAAGACCCTGAAGCTGGCAAAGATTGAAGGCAAGAGAAGAGGATGACAGAAGATAAGATGGTTGGATGGCATCACCAACTCAATGGACATGAGGTTGAGTAAGCTCTGGAAGTTGGTAATGGACAGGGAAGCCTGGCGTGCTGCAATCCATGGGGTCGCAAAGAGTTGAATGTGACTGAGCAACTGAACTGAACTGAATGAGTTAATATTCATTCTTTAACATCTTTCTGTTAATAAATATATCCAATTTGCTTTCCTGAGGAGTAATTACCTGAGGAAAAGGAAAGGAAAGTAACAGGCATTTTGAGAAAGAATTTGTTACCTTTTTTTGCATTTAAAAAAATTGAGTTTTCTTGTCTGAGTAAAAAAACCTTTACTTTTGAAACCATAATACTTTTGCTGAAGATGGAGCCATCCTTGGCTTCCAGGCATCATGCTCCATCTAAGACTGACACTGTGTTTACCAAAATGAAAACTGATATTAATTGAAACTGGTTTTATTGTTTTGTTTTGGTCTTTTTGCTATTTACATTTTGGCTATACTTGTTTGTGACCATCATTTTGTCCTTAGTCCATGAATGTTTTTCTTATGCTTTCAACAGGGAATTCTCATCATTATAATAAAATTTCTAGGCAAATATTGTTTTTTTTTCTGGCATTCCTTTAATCCATCTCTTCCTCATCTTGTAAGTCAAAATTTACTTACCATTTGCACTATAATAACAAATAAATCACACAAACAGAAACTTAACCAGCATATTTTCTAAAGTTATACGATGTTGAATGAAAATTTCTGCTAGTGCACATCCAAACTGGTAGAACTACTCAGACCCATGAAGTTGCTTATACACTGTTTCAAAAACGGCATTCCTGGAAATGTATCCTTAAAAAATATAATTTGGTAGATATGAAAACAAACAAAAAGCAAATAAAAATATTCACTGTTAATTATCTAAAAGTTATACAAATGGCCAAATATAGGAGACCAGCTAAGTAGGTATTGTGTGTGTGTGTGCTAAGTCACTTCAGTCATGTCTGACTCTTTGCGACCCTGTGGACTGTAGCTCACAAGGCTCTTCTGTCCACGGGATTCTCCAGGCAAGATACTGGAATAGGTTGCCATGCCCTCCTCCAGGGGATTTTCCTCATCCACGGATTGAACCCGTATCTCTTCTGTCTCCTGCACTGGCAGACAAGTTGTTTACCACTAGAGTCACCTCAGTGAAAAGGAAGACATTTGAAAATATGATTTAAGACAATATAAAAAAAAAGATACTATAAAGGTAGTGGTAATGAAAAGCATTATACAAAATAATATGCTATTTTATAGCTTTAATTAAATATAACTGCAGATGAGAAAGAGATAGATGCAAATATGCAAAAATGCAAATAGTTGCTGTGCTAAATGAAAGAGTTGTTAATGAAATTTTTTCAGCAATTATTATCATTGCTACTTCATTTTTGTTTGACTTTTAATTTCATTGATTTTTTAATTAATAAAGATGCTAATTTTCATGTAAAAATTGAGGCTTAATTGACATATATTAGGTTCACATGTACAACATAACGATTTTATATTTATGTGGACTGTGAAATGCTCACTGCAATAAGTCTAGCTATCATCCATCACCATACAAAACTAGTTTCTTTTCTTGTGATGAGAAAGATTAGATCCTTAGCAACTTTCAAATAAATATTACAATACTGACTACAGCCATTATGCTGTATATTACATCCTCATAACTTATTTTATAACTGGTCGTTTGTACCTCTTTACCCTCTTCACTCATTTGTCCCACCCACCACCGACTTCCTCTCTAGCAACTACCAATCTGTTTTCTATGAGGTTTGTTTTCTTTTGTTTGTTCATGTGTTATATTTTTTAGAGTCCACATGTAAGTGAAATCATCAGTACTTTGGTTTATTTCATGTAGCATAATACCCTTAAGGTCCATCAATGTTGTCAAAAATAGCAAGGTTTCTTTCTTTTTTTAAGCTAAATAGTATTTCATTACATATGACCCACTATATATACTATCTTCTTGACCCAGGGATCAAACCTGGGTCTCCTGCATTGCGGCAGATTCTTTACTGTCTGAGCCACAAAGGAAGCCTCATTATATATGATACCACATCTTTATCCATTCATCTATCTGCAAAAATTTAGATTATTATAAATAATACTGTAATGACAGGGAGGTTTGAAGAGATCTTTTTGAGTTAATGTTTTTATTTCCTTAGGACAAATACCCATGAATAGAATTGACAGATCATATGGTAGTTCTATTTTTAATTTTTTGAAACCTCCATACTGTTTTCCATACTGGCTACACCAATTTACATTCCCACCAAAAGTGCACAAGGGTCCCTTTCCTCCACATCCTCCCCAGTGTTTGTTATTTTTTGTCTTTTTGATAAAGCCATTCTAATAAGTATGAGGTAGTATCTTATTGTGGTTTTGATGTGCATCTCCCTGATGATTAGTGATGCTGAGCATCTTTGCATGTGCCTGTTGGCCATCTGTATGTCTTTGGAAAAGTGTCTATTCTGGTCTTTTGCCCATTATTAATTGGATTTTATTTTGCTATTGATCTGTATGAGTTCCTTATATATTTTCAGTATTAACCTTTAATCATATGTATGATTGGCAAATGCCTTCTCCCATTCCATAGGCTGCCTTTTCATTTTGTTGATAGTCTTCACTGGGAAGAAACTTCATTTGATGTAGTTCGGCTTATTTATTTTGCTTATGCTATAGGTTGGGGGCTTGCTTCTGGTTGTTATTGTTCAGTCACTCAGTCATGTCCAACTCTTTGCGACCCCATGGACTACAGCACGCCAGACTATCCTGTTCTTCACTGTCTCCGGGGAGTTTGCTCAAACTAATGTCCATTGACTCAATGGTGCCATCCAACCATCTTATCCTCTGTCAACCTCTTCTCCTCATGCCCTCAGTATCTCCCAACATCAGGGTCTTTTCCAATAAGCTGACTCTTTGCATCAAGTGGCCGAAGTATTGCAGCTTCATTATCAGTCCTTTCAGTGAATATTCAGGGTTGATTTCCTTTAGGATTGACTGGGTTTGAGCTCCTTGCTCTCCAAGGGACTCTCAAGAGTCTTCTCCAACACCACAGTTCAAAAGCATCAATTCTTCGGCGCTTAGCCTTCTTCACAGTCCAGCTCTCACATCCATACATGACCACAGGAAAGACCATAGCCTTGACTAGGCGAACCTTTGTTGGCAAAGTAATGTCTCTGCTTTTGAATATGCTATCTAGGTTGGTCATAACTTTCCTTCCAAGGAGTAAGCGTCTTTTAATTTCATGGCTGCAGTCACCATCTGCAGTGATTTTGGAGTCCAGAAAAATAAAGTCTGACGCTGTTTCCCCATCTATTTCCCATGAAGTGATGGGACCGGATGCCATGATCTTCGTTTTCTGAATGTTGAGCTTTAAGCCAACTTTTCACTCTCCACTTTCACTTTCATCAAGAGGCTTTTGAGTTCCTCTTCACTTTCTGCCATAAGGGTGGTGTCATCTGCATATCTGAGGTTATTGATATTTCTCCTGGCAATCTTGATTCCAGCTTGTGCTTCTTCCAGCCCAGCGTTTTTCATGATGTACTCTGCATATAAGTTAAATAAGAAGGGTGTTGCTGCTGCTGCTGCTGCTGCTAAGTCGCTTCAGTCATGTCCGACTCTGTGCAACCCCATAGACGATAGTCCACCAGGCTTCCCCGTCCCTGGGATTCTCCAGGCAAGAATACTGGAGTGGGTTGCCATTTCCTTCTCCAATGCATGAAAGTGAAAACTGAAAGTGAAAGCTGAAAGTGAAGTCACTCAGTCGTGTCTGACTCTTAGCGACCCCATGGATTGCAGCCTACCAGGCTCCTCCGTCCATGGGAGTTTCCAGGCAAGAGTACTGGAGTGGGGTGCCATTGCCTTCTCTGAAGAAGGGTGTTAGCCCTTCTCAAATATAAGATCTTGAATCTCTTGAATTTCTTCCAGTTTTAGGAATAAAACATCAACTTCGTGAAATCCCTCTAGATTTACAATTTTGAAATTATTCACATTAAATATATGGCATATAGAAATACAATTATATAATACTATTTTTAAATGAAAACTAAGATCATGGCATCTGGTTCCATCACTTCATGGGAAATAGATGGGGAAACAGTGGAAACAGTGGCAGACTTTATTTTTGGGGGCTCCAAAATCACTGCAGATGTTGATTGCAGCCATGAAATTAAAAGATGCTTACTCCTTGGAAGGAAAGTTATGACCAAATATTAAAAAGCAGAGACATTACTTTGTCAGCAAAGGTCCATCTAGTCAAGGCTATGGTTTTTTCCGTGGTCATGTATGGATGTGAGAGTTCGACTGTCAAGAAAGCTGAGTGCTGAAGAATTGATGCTTTTGAACTGTGGTATTGGAGAAGATTCTTGAGAGTCCCTTGGACTGCAAGGAGATCCAATCAGTCCATCCTAAAGTAGATCAGTCCTGGGTGTTCATTGGAAGGACTGATGCTGAAGCTGAGACTCCAATACTTCGGCTACCTCATGCGAAGAGTTCACTCATTGGAAAAGACCCTGATGCTGGGAAGGATTGGGGGCAGGAGGGGAAGGGGATGACAGAGGATGAGATGGCTGGCTGGCATCACTGACTTGATGGACATGAGTTTGGGCAAACTCTGGGTGTTGGTGATGGACAGGGAGGCCTGGTGTGCTGCGGTTCATGGGGTCGTGAAGAGTTGGACACAACTGAGCGACTGAACTGAATTGAAAGAAACAAAAACAAAATAGAACTTAAAATAGACCTAGCAAGCCCAATATGAATAGCTCTACCTTAAGGCAGAGTTATGTAAATTCAATTTATAGGCCTTAAATAGCTTCCCCAATATTGGCCTTTGAAAAGCTCTACACTGATATTCTCAAGAAACTAGCAGCACACTTCACCTTGGAAAAGTAATACTATAAAGACACTGCCATTAGTGATTTTATGTACTTCTACATACTCTTCTTGAATTTGAAATAATGGATAAGTTCAGGTAATAATTTTTGTTCTCTTTCAAATTTTATGACTAAAATATTGAGTTGTGTTTTATGACCTACATTTATTATATTCTGTAGAGTCAGCCAGCAGCTTTAGGCAAAGAATACCTTTGCAGTCAGAAATAAGACTTGGGGAAGAAATGAGAGGTTTAAAATGGGTAATCATATATTCTGGAAGTGGAGGAATTTTCCAAAGATTTTGAAAAACAACCAAATATTGCATACTGTGTAATATATGAGTAGTAATTTTCCAACTCTCTATACAGTTTCTTTTTCTTTTGTGGCCAGGATAATTATCTATTCATGTACGGGCCAGGATTGTTGCTATAAAACTTAATTTGTTCCAGAGCAGTTTAGGTAGATTTTTGTAGGAAAAGTTTGTTTAACAAATTGCACACTGACAATGGTAAGGAATTTTTAGTTATGTGGAATTCTGACAAGGTCACAGGAATTATCCAGTCTCAGTTTTCAGTCTCAAGAGTCACATTGAAAGAATGAAATTTAAACACTGTAGATTTAAACATGGTAGATTCAAAAACAAGTAAGCCTACTTAATATTTGCATGACAGGACAAAACACTGAAACTTTAGATCTTTTTCTCTTTAAATTAGGTTCTCACTCTAATGGACCAGATATAATCTGTTAATATAACTTGTTTCAAAAGAATGAGAACATGGCTTCTATAGGAGAAAGAGTTGGAAAGGACAGGGTTCTGACCTGGATTATGATTCTGTTGTTCTCCTAGCTTTCTAGAAGGTTCTAGACCTTTCACAGTACTTTGATAAGCTTTGCTTTATTTACCAATATGTGAAGCAAATATTTAACCTGGCTGTGATAAGACAGTATATTTGTAAATAAAAGCATTTTAAAAATAATGTAAGTTATCATTTATTAGGGAAAAGCACAAGTCAGGCACACTGAGTTTTCACCCTAGTATTAACATCACAGGCTGCTGCTGCTTAGTCGCTTCAGTGCTGTCTGACTCTGTGAGACCCTATGGACTGTAGCCCACCAGGCTCCTCTGTCTATGAGATTCTCCAGGCAAAAGTCCTGGAGTGGGTTGCCATGCCCTCCTGCAGGGGATCTTTCTGACCCAGGGATCAAAGCCAGTTCTCCTGCATTGCAGGCAGATTATTTACCATCTGAGCCACCAGGGAAGCTCACAGACTAGCTAGATTGTAAATTCGGTTTATTTTATGGCTTTTAATATCAGAGCCCACCTAAAAAAATTTCTGCACAGGGGCTGTCCTTAAGCAGTAGTTGTGGCTAAACAGGTCTACTCTCAGTTTGAGCACTCACTGGCTATTATTGACAGTGGTGACTAAAATCTGGTTAAAGTATCTCAAAAATTATGCAATATGTGATAAATTACTGATAAATTACATTACTAAGGCTTTTGAGAAATAATTTAGTTTTTTAGAATTTAGGTCAAGAGCAAAAGCAAAATTATCAGTTATGCATAAACTCATTTTTCTTTCCCTTCAAGAACTTAGAATAAATGTGCTATGGGTTTTCTCTGAAGAGGTTTGTAGCTATTATGTTTGTTTTACTTGTTTTTTTACATAGGGAACCTTATTGGCCTTTAAAATGCAACTTAGCAGTGTAACTGATGTATTTTTTGCCACCAATAAAACCAATACATATGACAAAATGAATGCATACTCATTTCAGCCTCTAAGATTTGTTTTTAAATTATTCTGTTTGCAGCCAGGAGAAAAATATGAGATATTTCTTTCCCTTCTGCCAAAGACAAGATGACTTCCCCAACCCACGTGGGCAGTTGAGCGCTAAATCTATCACCTTAGCGTGCTAGTGCCCTGCCACCTGTGGGGATGCGCTAGGACACGGAATGGGGCAAGACTCAGAAGGCAAGGCGTCTCTGGTTTACAAGAAAACTGTGGTCATTTAGCTACGTGTGCCTGCCGCATCTGCACACTGGACAGGGAAAGAAGGAAAGGTGCTCTGTGGAGAGTACACGGTTGTTTCCATTCACTCTCTCCCACTTCATACACTGTATTCCTCTCCCCACGTGCTTTCCAAGTGCAGGATTACAGATACCCTTCCACGCGCGCGCGCGCACACACACACACACACACACACACCGTCTCTCTCCCAGACGCCAGCCGGGACTCGCCTCTCCGGCACCCCAACCTCCCTGAGGCTGGCTCCACGGCCTCTCCCCATCACCCGCACTCCACGTGGGCGTAACCCGGCGCCGGGCGGCCGGGCTGCCCAAGGAGCTCTTCGCCCCACCAGGAGCTCGAGGGAGGGCGCGGCCCAGGGGTCGGACGGACAAAGCGGGCGTCCAATCGAGCCCGGTACTGCCTCCCCGAAGGGAGGGAACCGCGGCTCTGACCGGCCCAATGAGCGGGGAGCCCGAGTGGGACTTCCTCCCGGAATCCCGTTGGCCAAAATAGCGGGGCCGTGGGTGACACGTAAGTTGGGTGGGAGGCGGCGGCCGCCGAGGTTCGGCAGCCCCGTCAGTGACACCGGCCCGCGGTACCCCCCAAACTCGGCCGGGACAGCCGGTGGCCCACCCAGCTACTCACCCCCGCGAGCCGCGCGCCGAGAGGCTGCCTGGAGTCCGGCTCCCTTTGTTGGGGCCGCACCCCCTCCTTTTGGTGGCCACAGTCACGCAGTGGGAGCCACCGCGAGGGGGCGGGGAGCGACCGGGGCGGGACTCCGAGCGCCGCCGGGGGCAGCCGGCCCAGAAAGTGGAGAGGAGGGAGAGAGGCAGGCGGCGTCTGGGGACCGGCGCGAGGACAGCCCGCCGGAAAGTATGCGGAGGGCCCCCTCCCGGGCCCGGGCACTCGCGGAGAGTCAGCCTCGCAAAAGTTTGGCGGCGGCGGCGGCCGCCTCAGCGGCGTCGATGGCTGCGCGCCCCGCGGCGCGCGGGGGCTGAGCGGGCTCCACTTCCCCTCTGGCCCGGCTTTTGTGTCTCGCGTCTCCTCCTCATGCTGCGTCCGGCCACCTCCTTCGGCGGCCGCTGTTGAGGCGCTTGCTAGGGCCGAGGGGAGGAAGGAACGGCGGCGGCGCGGACGGCCGCGGCGCGGGGCCCAGGCGGGACTATGGGAAACGGGATGTGCTCCCGAAAGCAGAAGCGGATCTTCCAGACGCTGCTGCTGCTAACCGTGGTGTTCGGCTTCCTCTATGGCGCGATGCTCTACTATGAGCTGCAGACGCAGCTGCGGAAAGCCGAGGCGGTGGCGCTCAAGTACCAGCAGCACCAGGAGTCCCTTTCCGCCCAGTTACAAGGTACGGTTAACGGGATGCGCGCGGCCAGTGGCCAAGTTTGCCCCGCGCCTCCCGCCCTGGCTGGAAAAGTGGCTTTGGCGAGTCGTTGCCCTGCGGGCGCCGCCACCTCTGACCTTCAGGGACAGCAGAGGCAGCCTCTCCGGGCCTCCGGACCCCGGAGTGTCAGAGGAGATGACACCTCACCACCCTCTGGCCTCCTCCGGCGGTTACATTTGAAATTGGCAGCACAACCCTTGTCCCACTGGGCGATGGGATGGGCGGGTGCACGCTGAGTCTCTTACCCCAGCACTTGTCATTTGTCAAAAGTCCCAGCAGGCATCTAGGCAGACAGACCAGGATCCCTGTCTCCGTTCTGCCAGCGCATCCGGAGAAGCTTGGTTTTCTGGTTTCTAGGTATTTGCTTTTCAGCTGACTTTGTCAGTAGCCTAAGAAATGGGCAGTTTGGCCGACATTTCTCAAACTCTGCTGTTTTTCCCCTAAGGAAATTAAGCCTGACCCAGTGGTCCGAACTAATGCCCTAGTTGAATGTAGCCTACACTTGCTAGTATCTTATTTCTGCTAACTCGGTAGTGTGAATTTAAGATGTTCAATGTGTTGGGGAAAGCCCACACTACTGTTCACCATCCTGCAGGTATGTTTTTGGAAAAAATTTTTAAAAAGGTTGAATTGTTTTCCTAATTAACTTTCAGTTTATCCCAGAAGGGGGATGTGTGGGTGTGGGTGTGGGTGTGTGTGTTACAGTTGGCCTTGAGAAGCGCAAGAGGAGAAACCTGGTTTTTCACTTCGCGAAATACATAGCAAGCACAGTGTGAGCAAGACCTGCAGAATGACTTAAGCTCCTATTCTTCTATTTTAGAATCCCATTTAATGAAAATTTCAGGCACATAAATGATGCCTGACTGCAAATTCAGAACCAGGTGGCCTTGTTAAGAGCAGCGTCATCCTGTACATATTTTTTGAAAGCTTTTTCTTGTACTCTTGGTTAGTTTTCAACACTCATGCAGCCTTCTCCCTAACCAGAACAAGTAATAATAGTAAAGGGCTGGGAGTAGTGAAATGTTGACAGTCTTCGCTGATAATGCAAATAGAGCTTATTTCACATCACTAGGAAGATACAAGCTGCATGGCTGGTTTCTGTCACTGTATATTTATACAAATATAAAACAGATGTCTTTTCAGGACTTAGCTATTTTGAATGTTCTCTCTAGTTAAAAAAATAATACAAAAATGATCCACAGCTGATTCTTGTTCTTATTTGTTTTTTCCCAGTTTAGAAGTGAAGGAAGTATTTTTAGCTTACTGAAGCTGTGTCACCACAGGCAATGAAAATATGTGAGCTGGGTTTGTTTCAAAAGGAAAATCTGTTTTGATTCAGCCTTAGGTTAAAAAGTTTTTTTCTGTAAAATGTGTTGAAATTTACCCATGAATTACTGTTGGTTTGCACAGTATGGATATTTATTTATTTACGTAGAAGACACTAGTGGTTTTCTGGTGAAGTTCAGTGCAGTTAGATCCAGAGAAATATTTGCCATTTAGGAGTACAATGGCAGGACTGCATTTTCACACTTGTGATAGGAAGGGTGGATGGTACAAGGTTGGTGCCTTGTTCTTTTAGTTCAGGAGACTCGCGAGCAGGTGCTATCAATAGTTCACCAAAACACCCTCAGCACTGCACAGTGTCTGACCCTGACGGAGGGTCAATGTATTTATTTATTCACTCAACAAACAAAAATTAACTGTGATAAGAAAACTAGTTCCAAGCACTTTTGTTTGACTTTCTCAGATTTCATTTCCCTGTCTGCTTTTTTGAAAAAGCCCAAGTAACAACAGTAAAATATTTAACCCAAGCACCACATTTGCCTTAATTCCCAGCGGTGGAATTCATTGACTGAGGAAGTCCCAATTTCTGAGTCGTAGCCTTTATTTGCAGTATTCTGTTTAGAAGATCAGGCTCAGTGTCTTTTCTCCTTTTATTTGCCTTCTTTTGGTGGTGGTAGTGGGGAAGAGGGGTAGTACTTGGTATCCAAGACCATTATAGTGCATAGCAGTTGCTTTGCTGCAGGAGATTTAAAAAAAAAAGTGTTGTAGCCAGTTTGAATGAGTGACCTTACAGTCCATTTCTTAATTTACCCTTTTGCTATTTCCTTTTGAATTGTGGTGCTGCAGCAATTGCAATATGATTGTGTGTGAAGAGTTATTTCCCACTCAGATTACAGTTTCTTCTTCTATAGTTTTCTTTCTATTCTGTGGCATTTTATTTTTAATTTCACATCTGCAGGCCATTTAATGAAGATTTTTTGATGGCAGGCAGCTTTTCTTCCCTTTTCCAATGACAAATGACATTTTACTTGGCACTGCTATGTATGACCAGCATAGATTTGTTTTTAGGACATTAGACTTGTTTAGCTATGTGAGATCTCTTGACCTGGCTTGGATTAAAATCAGTTAATTATGGGTGGCAAAAAAAAAAAAAAAATGCTGGTTGAAAAACTTTTAGTTTGGCCATGTAATCTGAAGGTGTCATTTGTTAAATGAACATATTTGGGTCATCTTCAGTTTAATAATGGGTTGTACACTAGACATTATTCTAAAAGTAGGTTAAGTCTAACTCCAAGTGCATTTTGGAGTCAAAACAGTCTCATAAATGGGAAATGGTGGGGGTGATGTGGTGAAAGTTCAAGACTTAGCAATGCCCCCTCCACTAAAAACAAATGTCTGTGTCTGCCAGCCTAGCCTCTCTGTCTTCTACCCATAATATTCCTTAATTATATTGAGGAGTAGAGCAGAGGTTACCTCTGGGGGCAGAGGCAGTAGTAACAACCTTTGATTAGCTCAGTGTTTAGGTAACTTAAAAATTAAGAAAAAAACACTTTTGGGGCCACCCACCATTTTCTGTGTCTCTAAAGTGTCTGAGCTTTGACTGCCCATTAGAATCACCTGGGCAGCTCCCAGGCCTATTAAGTCATAATCTGTGGGGGTGGAAACCTCCTAGCAATCTCCCCAGGTGATTGCAGTGCGCAGCCAATGTTGAGAACCACAGCTCTGTAGTCTTGAGACTGAGCTGATTCACACATTGACTTCACTGGCTTGGCTGAAAAGACATTTGACTTTTTTTTTTTTTTAGCCCAAGCATGTGATTCAAATTCTAGCCCTGCAACTTTTTGTGTGATCTTGGGCTTCGTTTTTCTTACTTATATAATGGGGATTATATCAGATCAGATCAGTCGCCTAGTTGTGTCAGACTCTTTGCGACCCCATGAATTGTAGCACGCCAGGCCTCCCTGTCCATCACCAACTCCCAAAGTTCACTGAGACTCACATCCATCGAGTCAGTGATGCCATCCAGCCATCTCATCCTCTGTCGTCCCCTTCTCCTCCTGCCCCCAATCCCTCCCAGCATCAGAGTCTTCTCCAGTGAGTCAACTCTTCGCCTGAGGTGGCCAAAATACTGGAGTTTCAGCTTTAGCATCATTCCTTCCAAAGAAATCCCAGGGCTGATCTCCTTCAGAATGGACTGGTTGGATCTCCTTGCAGTCCAAGGGACTCTCAAGAGTCTTCTCCAACACCACAGTTCAAAAGCCTATTTCATAAAATACTATAAGGATAAAATAATTAATACCTATGAAGCTTCTGGGCTTCCCTGGTGGCTCAGTGGTAAAGAATCCACCTGCCAACACAGATCCCTGGATCACGAAAGATCCCTCAGAGGAAGAAAAGGCAACCTACTCCAGTATCCTTGCCTGGGAAATCCCATGGACCGAGGAGCCTGGGGGGCTACAGTCCATAGAGTTACAAAAGAGTCAGACATGACTTAGCAACTAAACGACAGCAATTGAATCTTCTAGCACATACCTAGCACATAATAGGTACCGTTCATTCACGATTAGCTTTTGTCATCATTATGGTTTCTGTTTAAGAGATTTGACCTCTTTTTCTTCCCACGGTTGCCATAGGTAAAATTTTGAAATTCACAGAATTTATTTTTATAATTAGCTCCTTTTTTGCTGTATCTAAATGCACATCAAAGAAAATAGGTAGACTGGCATAAATCCAAGTACTTTAGTCTGGAGAAGGGACCCTCCTTGATAATTTAAAGTTAGAATTCAAGTCTGGTTACTAATTAACTGTATATTATGTCAGTTTAGGAGAGGGAGTGATAGCCAGAGATAGGAGTAACCTTGTGCAATAAGATCTGGGAGAGGGATGTAACTATGTAAAAAAAAATTTTTTTTAAGTAGGGTCAAACAGTCCCTAGTTCTTAAAACACTGTATTACGTTATTGAAGTGCTGTTGGTCTTCCCAGTGATGACCAGAAACCATCAAGAAAAGGTTCATATGTTGTCTTCTATGCTTCTATTTCAGATCAGTGTGTGACAGTTATTTAAAATAAACAGGTTTGGTGCTTAAGGCTGACATGGTTATTTAAGTTAGTTATTAAGTTAGTTGCCCTTTGCATGGTGTTCCCCTGAGACATGGGATGACCCATTTACCTGAGCATGAAAGCATACTGTTTCTGGCTACTTTTTTTCGACCTCCCCTGAATCTGCTTTAAAGAATAAAAAAGTGTCCTTCAGCTAAGGGCCAGATTTTTTGTGCTTGTTGGTTCTTCTTTCTGTTGTCCTTTCATCTCCAGTGCCAGGTGCTTGGCATGATAGGTGCTCAATAAATAGTAGGTCTATACCTATGTGGTATTGGCTCTCTGCTGATGAATATGCTTATATAAGGTGGGCAGTGAAATGTAGTGGATGTGGGCTGAGGAGTCAGAGTTCTTGGATTTGATGTCTTGCTATATTTTTCTTTTTTAAACCAGCTGGTGATCTTGGATTCACCTTCCCAGGTGGGAGCACACTGTTAAAGAATCTGCCTGCCAGTGCAGGAGATGCAGGAGACGTGGGTTCCATCCCTCAGTCAGAAAGATCCCCTGGAGTAGGAAATGGCAACCCACTCCAGTATTCTTGCCTGGGAAATCCCATGGAGAGAGCAGCCTGGTGGGCTCTAGTCTATGATGTTGCAAGAGAGTCAGACACAACTTGACGACTAAACAGCAAACAGGTATTGTCTATTAAATGGACATTTTCACTGAAGTACATACATCTTGCAGTTAAAAGGTGAAATTTATCAGGCTGTTTTTGTTTAATTCTGTTCTGTTTAAAAAATGGAAGATAAATGACAACTTTTTAAGTTCAGTCAGTTTTATTTGTACATAAAATCCTGCCTTAAAATTCATTCCCTGAATAAAAAGATAAAACTTTGGAAAATATGACTCAATCAAGACTTCTGTCGAATATATGTGACATGCACGGATATGTTTGGTTCTGCACATTATACCTGCCTTCGCCATCCCTGTAATGGAACGCGCAAATATTGGTTGACCAGGGAAGAGAATCACCCATTGTCTGTGAGCCTTTTGATTTGCTGTAACTTTTTATTTTATATTGGGGTAAAGCTAATGCCTAGCGTGCTGCATTCCGTGGGGTGACAAAGTCAAACAGGACTGAGCGACTGAACAACAACAGCGAAGCATCTGATGAACAATGTTTTGACAGCTTCAGGTGAACAGCAAAGGGCCTCAGCCACATGTACACATGTATCACTCTCCCCTAAATTCCCCTCCTGTCCAGGCTTCCAGGTAACATTGAGCAGAGTTCCATGTGCTATACCTTAGGTCCTTGTTGATTATCCTTTTTAAATATAGCACTGTGTACATGACCTTTGGAAACTCCCTAACTATCTCTTCCCCACCATTCCTTCCCCCCACAACCACATGCACCCGCCGGGCAGCAGTAAGTTTGTTCTCTAAGTCTGTGAGTCTCTTTCTATTTTATAAGTAAGTTCATTTGTATCGTTTCTTTTTCGATTCCATGTATAAGGGGTGAGTGAGCCTTTTAAGTCTCAAGTATGTTGTACAGTTGACTACATCCACATAGATTGGAAACCTTACCTTGAGCTTTTAAAATTCCTTTTGCCTCACCAAGAGCGTGGATATAAGACTAGGTTTTAGAGACTTAAGGAATGGGTGAATTGGGAGTTTGAGAATGAAGACTGAAGCTGAGAGTACCAAAGTGCAGAGGATTTGAGAGGAACCAGAAGATGGAAGAGAGAAAGAGAGGGAAGGGGACTAACATCAGTTTATGACATTTCAGAACATTGGAGAAGATTCCTGCCCATACCTCCATGTCCTAAAAAGAAAAGAATAGGAAATAGTGAAGGGAGTGTGGGTTTGGCATCAGATATTGTTTGAATACCACTCCAGTGTTTACCAATGGAGTGATCTTGAGCACACAGGTAACCTCTGTTCACACAGGTGAACTTTGGTTTCTTCATAGTGCCCTGAGGATCAGATCAGATCAGTCGCTCAGTCGTGTCCAGCTCTTTACAACCCCATGAATCGCAGCACCCAAGGCCTCCCTGTCCATCACCAACTCCTGGAGGTCACTCAGACTCACATCCATCGAGTCAGTGATGCCATCCAGCCATCTCATCCTCTGTCGTCCCCTTCTCCTCCTTTCCCCAATCCCTCCCAGCATCAGAGTCTTCTCCAATGAGTCAACTCTTCGCATGAGGTGGCCAAGATACTGAAGTTTCAGCTTTAGCATCATTCCTTCCAAAGAAATCCCAGGGCTGATCTCCTTCAGAATGCACTGGTTGGATCTCCTTGCAGTCCAAAGGACTCTCAAGAGCCTTCTCCAACACCACAGTTCAAAAGCATCAATTCTTCGGCGCTCAGCCTTCTTCACAGTCCAGCTCTCACATCCATACATGACCACAGGAAAGACCATAGCCTTGACTAGGCGAACCTTTGTTGGCAAAGTAATGTCTCTGCTTTTGAATATGCTATCTAGGCTGGTCATAACTTTCCTTCCAAGGAGTAAGCGTCTTTTAATTTCATGGCTGCAGTCACCATCTGCAGTGATTTTGGAGTCCAGAAAAATAAAGTCTGACACTGTTTCCCCATCTATTTCCCATGAAGTGATGGGACCGGATGCCATGATCTTCGTTTCCTGAACGTTGAGCTTTAAGCCAACCTTTTCACTCTCCACTTTCACTTTCATCAAGAGGCTTTTGAGTTCCTCTTCACTTTCTGCCATAAGGGTGGTGTCATCTGCATATCTGAGGTTATTGATATATCTCCCAGCAATCTTGATTCCAACTTGTGTTTAGCAATGTCTATTTTGCACACTTGCATGGACTAGAAATAATACATTGAATGTGACTGGCACGAATCCCAGCGTGTGTCACTATGACATTTACTAGGAAACCAGGACTTGTTGTAGTATTAGCATTGGCTGCTTTTCATTTCATTTGCCCACCGTATTAGATCTGGAAGGTAACAGTTATTAGCTGTGGTCTAATGGCTCTTTTTGGAGCCATATGCTCAACTTGGCTGAAACTTACTTGATTTAAGACGCTTTCACTCTGTCTTTTCTACCGTTTTGACCCTTTTTTGGTAAGAAAGGACCTGAGAATGCTGTACATGGTAGCAACTAAGTGTTGCTGTTTTTCATTTTGACAACTCAGTGTTCTTATTTTATCACTGAGGACAAAATGTTTTTGCTACTCTTGCCGGTCAGTGGTTTGTGGGTTTTGTAGCTTTGTTTGGAAGTGAAAGTTATGCATAATATAACTGTACTTTAAAATAAAAACGGCCAACTGTATTTTGTCTTTCAAGCCATTAAAGCGAATTTATTTTGACAGAAATTTGGAAATTTCCCGAAAAAATTAAATTATGTGAAGTACATACCATTTCTTGTTTCTCACATTCAGGGGCTGTGCTAAACATGAATTTTCTCACTAACACTTAACCAAGCACTGTGGTGTGAAGGAGCAATCTGAGGCTCAGAGGGGTTAATTAACTTTTCAGCATCAAGGTCGAATCTAATGAATCTGAATTTGGAACCCTAAAGTGACTTTGTAGCCTGGGTTCTTTCCACAGTACTACATTGCCCTCAAAATTACTTTAGTGTCTCATGATGATATTAATGGTTTGGAGAAAGTGGGTTAGGTGGGTCGTGTGAGGATTTAAGATAAAATTTAGAATCAGAAGTAACAAGTCTGATTATTTGATACACATCTCCAGAGTATAGGGCATTTGGTGCAGTTACAGAACGTGATTTTTCTTGATTCTTGAGTTGATTTTAGGTGGTCTGCACATGCTGCTTGAAATAACATAGAATCACATGAGAAATGGCTGTTTTTTTGAATTCCCTTTCAGTGTTTTCTTGACAAATCAAGGAGCAACTCTCAGTTTGATTCTAGAATCTCTCATTGATCTAGCTGCTCATTTGTTTTTCTTAAAGAGAGCAGACTTCAGGCAAACAAACAGCCTGATAACTAGACTTTAATAATTGTTGTTTTATTGCATTTAAATTTTACAATTACTGCCCATTGATGCCATGTAAGTCAGATTTTTCATTTACAAGGTAGTGATGTAAAGTTTCCCTTATAGAAGTTTATTATAGGGGAAAAAGTGAACATTTGGCATCTCATAGTACCTGTACAGGTTTTGTATGCATGAAATAGTATATGCATGAAATAAGATACAGATATTCCTGCATCTTATTGTTTAGGAATAGATCAAATCACTTTATGATACCGACCCTGAATTTTACAGTTAAGAAAACAGTTTGGAAGAGGAAGAGTCCCTAAGTATGTGTCTCAGGCTGAGCCCAGAGTCCACATACGCTGACTCCCAGAGCCACATAGCATTCCTCCAGGGCTGCACCCTGCAGCCCCTGGAGACCAGCAGCACCCTCATTGCAGTTTGAGCTGAAATGGGTGTTGCTATTTTTAAACAATGCTCTATAGTTCTGAATGGCACACTTGTGTTCTTTGTTTTTATTGGCTTATGGGTGCTTTTCCAGAGGACATGCCAGCCATTGCCCTACGCTAATAAGCCTCACTAAATAGACTCATAGCCTGGAGGGATGTAGGCATGAAATAAATTGCTCATTATAATAGTGTGACATTTTAAAAAATATTGCTTTAGCTATTTTTCATATATAAAATGTCATAATATGATAGGTAATGAAAAGAAAGATGTGCTGTCACTCTGAAGGATGAGGCATTTTAGAACATTTGAATGACACCATTTCCTTTCCTTTGAGAATAAGTGAATTTAAGAAAAATATATTATCATTTTAGGAGAGTCAAACATTTCATTTCCTATTTCACATCTCATTTAAAGCCTCTTTTTTAAGTGGAATGTTTAAAAAAACAAAAAATCTACAACTCAAGCTATGTAAGAGAACTTTGACATTGCTTATGTGCTCTTAGACAATAGCTGCGCTGCTGCTGCTGCTACTAAGTCACTTCAGTTGTGTCCGACTCTGTGTGACCCCATAGACGGCAGCCCACCAGGCTCCCGTGTCCCTGGGATTCTCCAGGCAAGAACACTGGAGTGGGTTGCCATTTCCTTCTCCAATGCATGAAAGTGAAAAGTGAAAGTGAAGTCACTCAGTCGTATCTGACTCCTGGCAATCCCATGGACTGCAGCCTACCAGGCTCCTCTGTCCATGGGATTTTCCAGGCAAGAGTACTGGAGTGGGTTGCCATTGCCTTCTCCGAGACAATAGCTATGATACTATAAAATATTCTAAATATAGATTAAAAATGGGAAGTTGATAAATTGGTTATTTAGTTTGATTAGTATAGAACAGTTTATTAAGCTTTACATTAGTGAGATTTAGTATTATAAATCTGTGCTTCCTATGACATTGACCTCTCAGATCAGATCAGATCAGTCGCTCAGTCGTGTCCGACTCTTTGCGAGCCCATGAACCGCAGCACGCCAGGCCTCCCTGTCCATCACCAGCTCCCGGAGGTCACCCAGACTCATACCCATCGAGTCAGTGATGCCATCCAGCCATCTCATCCTCTGTCGTCCCCTTCTCCTCCTGCCCCCAATCCCTCCCAGCATCAGAGTCTTCTCCAATGAGTCAGCTCTTCGCATGAGGTGGCCAAAATACTGGAGTTTCAGCTTTAGCATCATTCCTTCCAAAGAAATTCCAGGATTGATCTCCTTCAGAATGGACTGGTTGGATCTTCTTGCAGTCCAAGGGACTCTCAAGAGTCTTCTCCAACACCACAGTTCAAAAGCATCAATTCTTCGGCGCTCAGCCTTCTTCACAGTACAGCTCTCACATCCATACATGACCACAGGAAAGACCATAGCCTTGACTAGGCGAACCTTTATTGGCAAAGTAATGTCTCTGCTTTTGAATATGCTATCTAGGTTGGTCATAACTTTCCTTCCAAGGAGTAAGCGTCTTTTAATTTCATGGCTGCAGTCACCATCTGCAGTGATTTTGGAGCCCAGAAAAACAAAGTCTAACACTGTTTCCACTGTTTCCCCATCTATTTCCCATGTAGTGATGGGACCAGATGCCATGATCTTCGTTTTCTGATTGTTGAGCTTTAAGCCAACCTTTTCACTCTCCACTTTCACTTTCATCAAGAGGCTTTTTAGCCCCTCTTCACTTTCTGCCATAAGAGTGGTGTCATCTGCATATCTGAGGTTATTGATATTTCTCCCAGCAATCTTGATTCCAACTTGTGCTTCTTCCAGTCCAGCATTTCTCATGATGTACTCTGCATATAAGTTAAATAAACATGGTGACAATATGCAGCCTTGACGTACTCCTTTTCCTATTTGGAACCAGTCTGTTGATCCATGACCAGTTCTAACTGTTGCTTCCTGACCTGCATACAGATTTCTTAAGAGGCAGATCAGGTGGTCTGGTATTCCCATCTCTTTCAGAATTTTCCATAGATAACAAATATTTAGAGGAAATGTTAAAAAGGATTTTATATCCTTCATAAAGATTATTTTTCTGAAAAACATGATAAATTGTGCTGATGTCAAATATCACTTTTATTAGAAAATGAAAAAAAAAAAAATCCTCCTTATAGGTAAGTGTCAGCTCAAAATCCAGAAGTCATCTAAGTTTTATCTGGGTGTGGGTACGACTCCTTGGAATAGTTCCTCAAGTATAACTTCTCAAGTTCAGTTCCTCTTCATTGATGGATCTGTGAAACTAAACCTCAGCTCAAGCAACATACAACAGTGGAGCAGGCATAAGATACCTACATCTTTTTATTAAAAAAAAAAAAAGCACCAAGTACAAGGTATGTAGGAGTTGCTGGTCCATGAAAATTCTGAAATCCAGTTAGGCAAATGTTCCTCAACTAGGTTCAGGCCTGGGAATAATCCTTCATGGTTCTTGATTCTACCCTATGGAGTATTGAGTTATCCTTCCTATTTATGAAGGGTGGTATGTGTTTACAGCTGAGTTTTCTCAGCCTGTTTCTTGCCTGTAGAAAGTTGGGGATTTATGGTGTTTTTTCATTTAGGACCCTCTCCATTCCTTCCAGTCAAAACTGGCAGTGTTTCTCTTGATAAAATCCTCTCAAAACTTTTGTGGGTCTCCCATGAAGCTTATCGGAGAAGGCAATGGCACCCCACTCTAGTACTCTTGCCTGGAAAATCCCATGGACAGAGGAGCCTGATGGGCTGCAGTCCATGGGGTCGCAAAGAGTTGGACACAACTGAGCGACTTCACTTTCACTTTTCACTTTTCACTTTCATGCATTGGAGAAGGAAATGGCAACCCACTCTAGTGTTCTTGCCTGGAGAATCCCAGGGACGAGGGAGGCTGGTGGGCTGCCGTCTATGGGATCACGCAGAGTCGGGCACAACTGAAGTGACTTAGCAGCAGCAGCATGAAGCTTATTGAGGTTTACTCTTGTTAGTCAAGAAGCACACCCATCTTAGAGATGAATCCTTCTCTACCTTGGGTTTCTGCAAAAATAAGGGAGAGACAGTGTCCTTTAACTTAGCAAAACCCTGTTGAGAGAACCTGTGTTAGATGAGCTTGGTTAAGGAAACTCGCACTTTAGAGGACATGTGAGTCACAGCCTTAGAAGTTGTAGGAGGTCTTATAGCATGATTGGATAATACTCTGACATGCCACATTTCCCAGGGCTTACCAAAAGGATTTCATAAGCTACAACCTTGACCTCACTTCACACTTTTTTTCAGACAGTTCTCTAGAAATGATCTTTGGTTGGAAACTATTTCTTGATTTTAGCATTACTGAGAATCTTCAAAACCTTCAAGTCTTGTCTTTTTCGTTTAGTGATCCCTCCCCCGATTTATCTTCTGAAAGGTTTCCCTAAATAGCAAGAAGAAACCGGGTAGCCTCTTCAGTACTTTGCTGGGAAATCTCCTCAGCTAAATCACACAGTTCATTTGGTGCTTTTAAAATATCTAACTGCACAAATCTGCAGGTCACGTAACTACATGTTAAGTGTCAGTATTGTTAAACCTTCTGCCACTACGTAATTTCTAGTTTCCAATAAGATTTTCTTTACTTTCATTTGTGCCCTTATTAGAAATCTCTTCAAAGTCCAAAGTTTTGTCAACAGTGTGTTGGAGATAGTTTACACTTTGACTCATGCTCTTCTTAGGCTCACTACAGAGTTCCATAGCCACTACCACCATTTAGATTTCTGTCATGGCAGCACTCTGCTTCCAAAATCTGGATTAGTTATCCTGCTGAATAGCAAATTACCCCCCAGACTGAATTGATTTTGAACAACAAATACTATCACAGTATTTGCTGGAAAGGAATTGACTTAGCTGAGTGATTCAAGATCTCTCAGGAGGTTGGAGTCAAACTTCTAATCAGGGTTGTGTGTACTGTGCTTAGTCACTCAGTCATGTCCGCCTCTTTACGATCCCTTGGACTGTAGCTCACCAGTCTTCTCTGTCCATGGAATTCTCCAGACAAGAATACTGCAGTGGTTTGCCATGCCCTCATTCAGGGTATCTTCCCAACCCAGGGATCAAACCCATGTCTTCTGCGTTGCAGGCGGATTCTTTACCATCTGAGCCACCAGAGAATCAGGGTTGTAGTTATCCCAAAATTTGACCAGGACTGAAGAATCTGCCTCAGAATTCACTAATGTGGTTGCTGGCAGGCCTCAGAAGATCTACTTCTAGTCTCACTCTTCCAGGGCTTTCCATAGGAATTTCCATAGTTCCAACCTGGAGCTTTCAGCAGAGTAGCTGGCTTTCCTCAGGGCAAGAGATCGAAGGGCAACAGCCAGGGAGAGAGTTTGTATGAACCCAAGGTGAATATGAAAGTATTTTAATAACCTAGTCTTGAAGGTATAACTCACGACTTCCTGCCCTATTCTGTTCATTACTGTTGAGTCACCAAATTTAGCCTGTGCTCAAGGGTAAGAATAACAGAATGCAAGGATCATCTGGGGCCATCTTAGTAGCTGCCTCCCACAGTGTAAGAATGTCATTGTCATTGTTGGAAATATCCTTACCAAAGTCATCTTTGACTACTTGCTATGTACCAGGTACTGTTCTAAATTATATTCTTGGATTACCCAGTGTAATTGTAATTTTGTAAAAAATGTTTTTCTGTATATTAAAATGTGATTTACCATTTAATTTGACATAGTAAAAAATGACATTTGAAATCATGGCACCTCAGAGGAAAATTATCTGATCTTTAACCTATCTGACCAGGAAGAATTCAAATTAAAAGAGATTTCCAGGTAACTCTTTGAAGTATAAACCTAACTAGGAGGCTGTTAGGGGAAATCCCAAAGTTGAAGCCATCCTGTCCTTAGGGAGTTTCAAAATCCATTGACAATTTGTGAAAATTTCACATTCCTGCAAAAGACTGTATTTCATTGGTTAGTAGATAGGAATGCAGTAGAATGTGTTTGTCCATATGGTATTTTCACTTGCTTCTGAATGTGTGCCTTTTGGCTTTATATAGCCTGCAGCCCTTGTGAAGACCTTATTATTTGATAGTCGGAAGATACATATTTTTAATGGAGTTCAACTGGTTTTAGAAAGATAGGTATCTTTGATTTTAAAAAAGAACATTAGTTGCATGAATAGTAATTGCAACTTGTTCATTCCTATTTTGAAAGTCAAGTTTTATATATTGTAATATATGAGGTATTCTTTTGTGCTATTGATAAAATTTTAAAAAAAGGAAAAGAGGCATATTATGAAAACATCATTAAATGTTATGAACAATTGAAATTTCAAATTCATACTCTGGCCTCACTCTTCCAAGCATACTTTAGTAATTAAAGATACTTGAGTTGAATATTTCTTTTTTCCATTTTACTTCCATTGTACTTTCCTAAACAGATTTCTATAAGAGGTGGGATCATCAGGAAGTGGATAGAGAATACTTTGTCCAAATGTTTGAAGTCATGCTTCACTTAAAAATCAAGGGGAGCTTCCATTCTTGTAAGTGAGAAGTTGCTGTTCAATATCTAGCAATCAGTGATGATCTTCCTGCCTCTACTGCTATCTATATGGGTTCCAGATTGCTGCCATGATCCTCACTGTTAGGCTAGGTTGCTGTGGGCCTCATGTCTTAGTGATATCCTCATAGATTGAAGTCCCTTGAGACATATGGTCTTCGTTCTGTGTCCGAACACATAGAAAATTCCCTATGTGTTCTATAGGGTACAGTGTAGTTCTTCGGGAGACTTAATGGTCTGCAGGTTGTGTTTTTCTTATTTACATTTTGCTACTCAGGTTGGTTAGGGTCCATATGGATTAAGCCAGAGGATACTCTTTTCTGTTGATACCACCCAAGGAAACAGTAGCTACTAACCCAGTTAGCTAGAATGATGGTATTTATGAGTACATGTGAGGCCCTGTTTTTAGCCTCCAAGAAGTCATCATCTGAGGGTCCAACAGTAGCAATACTTTGAGCAGAGGCTAAGCTTTTAAAGAAAGACTGCTTAGTTTTTATGGTAGGCCTCCAGCTGATCTCAAAACTGCCTCCTACCAGGTGACAGCTCAGTCCTCAGACTATGTTGTGTGTCTTGTCTGTGACCCTCTCTTCCTCAAGGGGCGTTTTCAATTTGAGATCAGTGAGAGGTCCATGAACTTTCTGAAAATTTATGTCAGTTTTTTATATGTGCCTTTTTCCAAAACAGAAGTCCTAGCTTTTATCAGATCCTCAAAGCATCAGTGACCTGAAAAAGGTTAAGAACCACTGCTTTAGGGCAAATTCCTCCTTCTGAGGTTTTTTTAAGTCCATCTTGGAATTTTACCTCCTCTGGTTCTACCTCATGAATCCTCTGGAAAGTGGCCCTGTTTGTAATGGGGTTGTCAGTGCTCAATGCTGTTCCTCTAAAGCCCAAATCCCTACCAGGCCCCTTAAGTGTAAGAATCCTGCTTAGAGATTTAAATGACATTTCATAAATTGCATTCCTAGAATCTGCTAGTAATTGCTTGTTGCCGTTTAGTCTTTATTTGTGTCCAACCCTTTTTGTGACCCCAGGACTGTAACCCACCAGGCTCCTCTGTCCATGGGATTTCCCAAGCAAGAATATTGGAGTGGGTTGCCATTTCCTTCTCCAGGGGATCTTCCCGACCCAGGGATCAAACCTGCATCTTCTGCATTGACAGGAAGATTCTTTACCACTGAGCCACCTGCAAAACCCATTTGCTTAGTAAATAATAAAAGAATGTCTTGTTATCATGTGAGAAATTTAGGCTCTTCAGATTGCTTTATATTCATGATATTTCAAGCAATATGCAACAATTATTTTCATTTTAAATTTGGGGAAACAAATCACACTGCAAGGCAGTGACACACTTAGGATTAATGCTCAAATTACTTGAATCCTAATTCAGGGCTTTTACTAATCCTCAGTTTCCAAAGCTACATCACCCTGGAACTCTTGATAAAAGGAAGTTTTGACAGTATCTGTTAACAAAATAGAGTTTCTGACTTTGCCTCCTCAGAATTAAGAACAGCCCCAGATGGTGACTCAGCTCGACTTGAGAACTTGTCTCTTTGGGGTCCTCCTGCCATCCCCCATCACTTCCCATCTCTGGGTCCACGGAAGGTACTGCTGGCTGCTCATGCTCCCACTTCCTGCTCCACTCTGCAGCTTTCCACTTACTCAGTGGCATGTTTCCCTTGCTCCTTTCTGCATCACAAGTGCCCTGGAGGATGGAGGCAGGCTCCATAGGATTGGATCCTAGGGTAATAAGAGTGATAGTCACTGTGGTGAACTTGGCTCCCCCACACTTCTCATCTCTCTCTGGCACATTGTTCTTGATCCAAAATTAGGGGCTTAAGTGGTCCCTTACCTTAGGATGGTTCTTTCTCAGACTCCTCTGCAACCTGGGGTATAGACAGGGATAAACTAAAGGAGATCAGTCCTGGGTGTTCTTTGGAAGGACTGATGCTAAAGCTGAAACTCCAATACTTTGGCCACCTCATGCGAAGAGTTGACTCATTGGAAAAGACTTTGATGCTGGGAGGGATTGGGGGCAGGAGGAGAAGGGGACGACAGAGGATGAGATGGCTGGATGTCATCACCGACTCGATGGACATGAGTTTGGGTGAACTCCGGGAGTTGGTGATGGACAGGGAGGCCTGGCATGCTGCAATTCATGGGGTCTCAAAGAGTTGGACACGACTGAGCGACTGAACTGAAGCCCACACCCAGATCCTGCTATTGGAACTTTCACTACAGGCTCTGTACAGGGGGGCTTTGAAGTTCTCCGGTCAACTGGTTCTCCAGCTGTGTTTTTTAGCTTCCAGATGTAGAAGCTAAATCACTCCTAAATAAGTCACAGATTGGAAAAGCAGGAAAGAATGTTTGTAGAAACCAGGTTGCAAAGAGAAACATATGGATATGTTTTGGTTTGGCCCACACAGTGCCCGGAAAAATTTCAAGGTAGTTGTCTACATGGAAAAAGAAAGATATTTTATGTAAACATCTAGATTTCAGACTGTTTGAAAAGTCATACAATCTCTTGACCCTGGACTGCATTCTTGTGTGGCTTGCGCTTTGAGTGGGGCATGTAGGCTTCAGTTGGCAAAATTTCCACTGGAATTCTTCCTCTCGAATAACTTACTTCATTTATCAATGAAAAAGGCAAGCCTCAGGAGATCAAATGACCTGAAAACTGTGCCATCCTGTGTGGTAGCCACTGGTGCTGTGTGGAAAAAGCACTGAAAGTATGTGACTGAGTGGGATTTCATATTTTAATTTATTTAAACTTAAAATTTAAAGCTGAAGCACTGAGAAATATTTTTCAGTTAAGCACAGCTTTATCATTTTGGTGGTACTATATTTTGATTAACTCTTGGGTCATGTTAGATATTACTGAATTATTAGATATTAATAATTATCAATTATTAGATATTATTGCAATGCATGTATACTTTGTACTTTTTAAAATGTGGCTGCAGAACTCTAAAAATTGCAAATGTGGTTCATGGTGTATTTCTGTTGGATGGTGTTGACCTGACAGAGGTCACACAGCTTGTTGGTGGAAAATCTGGAATGTGTCAGCTGATACCCATGGTTCTAACCATATTTTTTCTTTATTATCAATACTTTATAAAGTGTTGCCCAAATTTTCTTCTAATTCTCAAAACCTTTTCATTGTACCAGACAATCTCACAGACTCCTCTAGGAATTTATTTTTCCTCATTCTTGCATGGCACACGTACAGAGGTGACTTTATGCAAATAAAAATTTAGCTTTGTGTGTTATAGTGGTCATATAATAGAGGTAATTTTAAAGATAATACAGTTAATGTTCATGATATACAAAGGCTAAAATTATTTTCTCATTTTAAGTGATACTGACCATTAGTTGTCTCTGAATTATTTAAGAAAATAATTTTTAACATATTCAAAATAACACTGTATTTTATTTTGTCACAAATGTATATTAGTCTGGAGAAGGCAATGGCACCCCACCCCAGTACTCTTGCCTGGAAAATCCCGTGGACGGAGGAGCCTGGTAGGCTAATCCATGGGGTTGCTGAGTCAGACACGACTGAGCGACTTCACTTTCACTTTTCACTTTCATGCATCGGAGAAGGAAATGGCAACCCACTCCAGTATTCTTGCCTGGAGAATCCCAAGGACAGAGGAGCCTAGTGGGCTGCCATCTATGGGGTCGCACAGAGTTGGACACGACTGAAGCGACTTAGCAGCAGCAGCAGCAGTGTATTAGTCTAAAATTAGTTGCATATTGTATCTCATTGTATAACTAGCAGCCTGATCAAAATGCAACACCACCAGCATCCCAGAAGTTTCCTTGAGCCCCTTGCAGTCATGAACTGTTCCTCACTCCCTAAGGATAATTGCTATGAATTGATTTTGCCTGTTTTTATATTTTACATCAATGAAATCAAACAAATGAATCAAACAGTCCCTTTTCTTAACACTGTGAGATTCATCCAAGCTATTACATGTAGTTATAGATGGCTCACTTCTTTTAGTATGCCATCTTATAAGTCTATCACAGTTTATCCATTCTGTGATTGATAAGCATTTGAGTAATAGGTCTGCTGCTATGAATGCTCTAGTTCCTTTTGACTTTTTTTTTTAAGGGTTAGTAACTAGTTAATGTCCTCAATGACTATAGCTTAAGGTCTATTTTTAGTGCATTTGCCAAGTTGTTATTTTATTATTTCTCCTCTGTTCATGCTAATTTAATATCCTTATGCATCCTGTCTGTATGCACTGGACTATTACCACTACAGATTAAAAAATATGACCAAAAATAAAAGCAACTAAAACTTAACATTCAAAATGCAAGCATTGGTGTCATTGTTCAGCCAAGGATAAGGATAAGCTGCCTAGGGATCTGTCCAGATGTGAGCTGGCTTATCTTTTCTCTGTTCACCACCATTTCTGCTCTTCTGATACATTCTTTTTCCATTTGTACTGTGTAAAAGGGTCATTTTAAAGTAATTAATTTAAAAACTTAAAATTACATCAGGCCCAATTCTTTCTTTTTGCTTATTTCCGGAAACATGTTCACAATCCCTTGATTTGGGAACATTGCCTCTCACTAGAAGTGTCCAGAGGATAGCTAAGCATTTGAGAGGAGTGTTACAGAGTTAACTCAGATATCTGGTGGGTGGTTGAACTAGCCTTAAGAATATTTCTAAACTAGAATAATGTCATTTTTAAATTCTGAGATGCTAGCTTAAGTGAACAATAATGAAAATAAGAATTATTTGTAGTGACATGCTCAGCAATTTATTACCACACAGTTTTCACACTAGAGTTTGCTTTATTACGTATAAATGGCTAAAAAGGCAATGATGTTCTTGAAATTGATTCATGAACATTCATTAATGTTACTTTTATAACTTGTCATAATAGAACTTGTGTTGTGCTATTTTACAGTTTGTCTTTGTACAAATTACAATTGAAAAAAAAATAATAAGATATTTATGTTAACCAAAATCTACCCTAGTTTTTTAAAAGAATAGATTTCTAAATCACTGAGGTGTATATCCTCCTAGCCATGGAATTAACAGATATTTCCTATCTTTTGATTCAGGCAGACCCTAGAAGTATTAGTATTCAAAAGTAATAAGCTTGCATGTGCAAAACTCTTCTTTAATTTCAGATTTTTAGTGATTTATACTGGCTCCCGTCCCCCAACACTACTTAGTTTACACCTGTGAAGTTTCGAAGGGAAGCTATTCAGTAACTTCTCAAAAAACCATATGGGTGGTTCTGGAATCTTATCAGGTATTTAGGGAGATACTTTCAGTTCACTTAGAGAATTGCTTAGTAGAGACTTCTGAGATTAAAAAATTATAACTTGGGTTTCTTAAAATATAGCCCATTCAATATATTATAGTTTATCTCTGAAAATTAAACTACATAGAACAAATGTCTTTCCATGACATTTTCTTTAATTTTTTTTAGTTGAAAAGATTTCTGATCCTGTTTTCTGAAACAGAAGATAGGCAAGGAAAATTACTGTTATGAATTTAGGATAGGTAATCCAAACAGGTGTGATTTGATGCAACTAATGTTACATGAGTAGCCATATAAAGATAATGAGTATTTTTTAATTTTCTAACAGTTCAAAAGACTGTTACTTAAAAGAGCAGATATATTCATGCTCACTGCTTGTCTGTGATTTGAACATTGTGGCCTGAACTTGACCCAGCCTGATTTATCTGAACCCAAAGAGAATGGGAAAGACTAGAGATCTCTTCAAGAAAATCAGAGATACCAAAGGAACATTTCATGCAAAGATGGGCTCGATAAACGACAGAAATGGTATGGACCTAACAGAAGCAGAAGATATTAAGAAGAGGTGGCAAAAATACACAGAAGAACTGTACAAAAAAGAGCTTCATGACCTAGATAACTATGATGGCATGATCACTGACCTAGAGCCAGACATCCTGGAATGTGAAGTCAAGTGGGCCTTAGAAAGCATCACTATGGACAAAGCTAGTGGAGGTAATAGAATTCCAGTTGAGCTATTCCAAATCCTGAACGATGATGCTGTGGAAGGGCTGCACTCAATATGCCAGCAAATTTGGAAAACTCAGCAGTGGCCACAGGACTGGAAAAGGTCAGTTTTCATTCCAATCCCAAAGAAAGGCAATGCCAAAGAATGCTCAAACTACCGCACAATTGCACTCATCTCACACACTAGTAAAGTAATGCTCAAAATTCTCCAAGCCAGGCTTCAGCAATATGTGAACCGTGAATTTCCTGATGTTCAAGCTGGTTTTAGAAAAGGCAGAGGAACCAGAGATCAAATTGCCAACATGCACTGGATCATGGAAAAAGCAAGAGAGTTCCAGAAAAACATCCATTTCTGCTTTATTGACTATGCCAAAGCCTTTGACTGTGTGGATCACAATAAACTGTGGAAAATTCTTCAAGAGATAGGAATACCAGACCACCTGATCTGCCTCTTGAGAAATTTGTATGCAGGTCAGGAAGCAACAGTTAGAACTGAACATGGAACAACAGACTGGTTCCAAATAGGAAAAGGAGTACGTCAAGGCTATATATTGTCACCCTGTTTATTTAACTTATATGCAGAGTACATCATGAGAAATGCTGGACTGGAAGAAACACAAGTTGGAATCAAGATTGCCAGGAGAAATATCAATAACCTCAGATATGCAGGTGACACCACCCTTATGGCAGGAAGCGAAGAGGAACTCAAAAGCCTCTTGATGAAAGTGAAAGAGGAGAGTGAAAAAGTTGGCTTAAAGCTCAACATTCAAAAAACGAAGATCATGGCATCTGGTCCCATCACTTCATGGGAAATAGATGGGGAAACAGTGGAAACAGTGGCAGACTTATTTTGGGGGGCTCCAAAATCACTGCAGATGGTGACTGCAGCCATGAAATTAAAAGACGCTTACTCCTTGGAAGGAAAGTTATGACCAACCTAGACAGTATATTCAAAAGCAGAGACATTACTTTGCCAACAAAGGTTCGTCTAGTCAAGGCTATGGTTTTTCCTGTGGTCATGTATGGATGTGAGAGTTGGCCTATGAAGAAGGCTGAGTGCCGAAGAATTGATGCTTTTGAAGTATGGTGTTGGAGATGACTCTTGAGAGTCCCTTGGACTGCAAGGAGATCCAACCAGTCCTCCTAAAGGAGATCAGCCCTGGGATTTCTTTGGAAGGAATGACGCTAAAGCTGAAACTCCAGTACTTTGGCCACCTCATGCGAAGAGTTGACTCATTGGAAAAGACTCTGATGCTGGGAGGGATTGGGGAAAGGAGGAGAAGGGGATGACAGAGGATGAGATGGCTGGATGGCATCACTGACTCGCTGGATGTGAGTCTGGGTGACCTCCAGGAGCTGGTGATGAACAGGCAGGCCTGGCGTGCTGTGATTCATGGGGTCTCAAAGAGTTGGACACGACTGAGCGACTGATCTGATCTGAAGGAGTAGACAAACTTGGAACTAGCTCACTGTCTTTTTGTCACCTCATTGGCCAAGCAAGACGCATGGTCAGCCCAACACTGATGGATTGGAGAGTGGAAGAGTACTCTGCCCACAACAGTAAGCACTACTATGTGGTTGGCAGGGTGTGGGTATATAATTACAGTAATGAAGGTTAAAAAATTCAGAGTGATGACCCCATCTACCGGAGCCAATTTCAAAATTGGTACAGTGTGAGATAAAAGAAGAAAGCTTCTTTTATTTGAAGAAACATTTTATGGTGATTTGATATAGACTTTTAAAAAAATTAACATTGATTAACATAAAGAATCAGACATAGCAACTAAACAACAACAAACAACATGGTTTTAATCATATTTGGTTTTCTAGGCAAAAGGTATGAGTTCATAAAAAAAAGACATGTAGCAGAAATTACAAACAAGAGGCAATAGGTAAGTATGTTCCTTTTTTCTTCAGTCAACAAACTTTTCCGAAGCACCTGCTGTCCACAGGCTTTCTCAGAGGATATAATTTTATAGGTGCTGCCATTAAGAGATAGAACGTAAATGAAGTATCCTTTAAAGCTGAAGGCTTATCTGTTAGGTTTTTATGACTACTCTTTCAGTAGCATAGAATTAGTAGAACTTCTCTGCTGAAGTATTTCAATGTTTAATATGGTGATTTTAGCAGCAAAAGCCGATGTGATAAAATATAGGATTCAATGTTACAGACTAGTTTATAAGGGTTTTTAAAAAAAGCTAGAACAATTTAGAACATGGGCCCGTGGATAAGTTTGGGCATTTAAAATTTTTTGTAGACTTCTTGTAGATACTCAAAGAATGCTTGGCTTTTATTTATTTATTTATTTTTTGCGTTTCTTTTTTTTTTTTTTTTTTTTTATTTAACTTTACAATATTGTATTGGTTTTGCATATATCAAAATGAATCTGCCACAGGTATACATTTGTTCCCCATCCTAAACCCTCCTCCCTTCTGCCTCCCCATACCATCGCTCTGGGTTGTCCCAGTGCACCAGCCCCAAGCATCCAGTATCGTGCATCGAACCTGGACTGGCGACTCGTTTAATATATGATGTTATACATATTTCAATGCCGTTCTCCCAAATCATCCCACCCTCTCCCTCTCTTTTAAAAAAATATTCATTATATATCCATGGGAATATTTTTCTTTAAAAAAATTGAATGAAAAATTATGCCACTAGTATTTATTTGAAGGTTCTAGCACCTACTATGGCAACTATATCTTTTTATACCCAAGGCTTTATATTTTTAAACCCAAGGCTTTGGGGGAAAACTATGTAAAATGGAGAGAAATAGATAGCCTTTTTGTCAGTCTTTCTGTATTTCTTTCTATATTTTTAATAGATATATCTAATTTTAAACATTTCTTCAAAATACCCTCATTTTTCAAGTTGCATAGTTTTTTAATTTTTAAATAATCTTTTATTTAGTTATCTTTGGCTATGCTGGGTCTTCCTTACTGTGCAGGCTTTTCTGCAGCGAGTTGGGGCTGCTCTAGTTCACAGCATGTGGACTTCTCATTGCGGTGACTCCTCTTGCAGTAGTTGCAGCACTGGGCGCAGTAGCTGTGGCTCTGGGCTCTGGAGTTGCAGCTCATGGGCTTAGTTGCTCCACAGTATGTGGAATCTTCAGACCAGGGATTGAACTAGTGTCCCCTGCTTTGCCAGGCAGGCTCTTAACCAGTGGACCACCAGGGAAGCCCTACGTATTTACTAATTCCTTCCATTTAATGTGAGATTGTGTATGATTGTATGTATGTGTGTGTGTATGTCTAATCACTTACAAATGATACTGGTCTTCAGTTATATAATCCTAGTAGCAATTTATTTATATTTTTACTTTTTAAAGCTTGATTCCTCATGTTTCAGCTTAAGAATATCAGAATTTTTTGCTAAAAAAGGGAAGCTGAAGGCTGGTCCCTCGGTACATAAATAATGGCCTTAATTTGGAAATAGTTAATTTCCTGTGAGTCGTCCTGACATGCTTTTTGTGCTTATACTAGAAAAAAAGCAGTAAGAAGAGGCAGGTTTTTTTTTCCCCCGACAAGTTTATTTCTGTACTTTTTGTGAACAATGCCTGCTCAGAAAGTTTTCAGAGTAGGAACATGTAGATTCTTGTTAAGCGCCAGTTAGTGAAACTAATACTCTATGAAACCAGTGAATAATTGGCCAGTTACCATGTATTTATTCTTTAACTTACTTAAAGAAATACTTCTTGTTATTAACTTTGTTCCTTCGGGACTATGTTGATGTGGAAAGAAAATCTGGCTTTAGTTTTCCTTCATCTCTTTTTATTTATTTATTTTTTAACTCTGCTAATTGATTGCTTAAGTACTAAAAAAAAAAAGGTCTGATTGGCATCAATTGAAACAGACACACAAAAAAACATTTCTGAGTAATTATTTTGTAAAGAAAAGAGTCTTACCCGGCCCCATAGCATTTTAACTGCAAGAAATTACAGTTTTTTTAACTATTATACCCAGAATTATGTCTTGAACTTTGAATTGTGTCTCATTCGATTATATCTAATTTCCCCTCTTTCTAGGTCTGTTCTGGTGTTATCCAGGTCACTCAAAACACCTACTGGCATGGTGTAGACTACATGGATTATTTTTTATAGTTGGTTGACCCTACTTTCAAAATACATATCCTGCCTCTTACTAATCTTTACTATTTCTAACATCCTAGTCTGATTCACTGTCCTCTCTTGATTGGGCTGATGGCAGGAGGCTTCTACCTGGTTTTCTTGCTTCCACCCTTACCTCCCACATGGTAGCTCAGTAGTTTATAAAGATTATTCTTTGTAAAATATAAGTTAGGTAATGTTATTTTCCATTTCTCTGTAGAGGAACTTTTCTATTACCACTTAATTGTACCAACATGTTTTTGACCACATGGGCCTTTTAGCTGTTGCAGTGACCCTCCAAGCTCACAGCCTTCTCAGAGTCTTTAAACCTGCTATTCCATCTTATCTGGTTGCTTCTTCCCTGAGAATCTCTTCATCATTGACTGTTTTTTATTCAGGCCTCAGCTTTGATGCCAGCTTCTACAAAGGCAGCTGTGTTCGCTTTGTTTACTCCATAACAAATTATCCCCAAACTTACTGCTTTCACGTAACAAAACACGTGTAACCATTAACTATTCCACACATTTTCTTGAGGGTCATGAATTGCTGGACCCAGACAGTTGGCTGGGCTGCAGTTGACTCAGGAGGAAGCTGCTGGCAGGCTTCAGTTTCTCACTATTGGTGAGCTACCTCCATTTTTGCAAGGGAATGCCCTTCCATAGATTGCCCGAGTGTCCTCCTGATGTGACATCCACCACACAGTGAGGGATCTAACAGAGGAAGAGCCCAACACAGAAGCCAGTCTTTTGTAACCTAATCCACTTGTATTGGATGCTGAAGGAAATGGCACCCCACTCCACTGTTCTTGCCTAGAGAATCCCTGGGACGGGGGAGCCTGGTAGGCTACCTCTATGGGGTCACACAGAGTCAGACACGACTGAAGTGACTTAGCATAGCATAGCATAGCAATCACATCCCTGGTACAGTGTTGGAGCAGAGTACACAAGGGTATGATTACCAGGAGGTTGGGGGTGTCATAGGGAGCCATCTGGAAGGCTGGCTACTATAGCAGCCCATGAGAATTGCATTGGTTACTTTTGAGAAGCCTGTGTGTTTCATTTTTTAACCTCTGAGCAGTGGTTTAGAAGTCATAGCTGGATCTCTTCCTTGATAAGGGAATAGCTGAACAGTGATGAGAGTTCATCCACCCAAGTACTTTATCTCTCATTATTTACACTAATGACCTCTGAAATCCCATATTGTGTCTCCTTGTTAATTGTATCTTGTCTGTCTGTCTTTCTTTATAAGAGTATGAGACCCTTGAATTCAAAAAACTAATATTTCATGTCCACTATTTTATAATCCTTGGGCTTAGAACAATGCCTGAAATATAGTAGATCATTATTTGATAAATGATAAATTTTATTTTATAAATATAGTAGATCATTATATGAAAAAAAAAAGGTTTCCCTTTTTGAGCTCTGAAAGTTTTATTTTAACCATTTCATATGGGAAGTTGTTTTTACATGTATCAGTGTTTCTAACGGGGAAGGCAGTGGCACCCCACCCCAGTACTTTTGCCTGGAGAATCCCATGGACGGAGGATCCTGGTAGGCTCCAGTCCATGGGGTCGCTAAGAGTCGGACACGACTGAGCGATTTCACTTTAACTTTTCACTTTCATGCATTGGGGAAGGAAATGGCAACCCACTCCAGTATTCTTGCCTGGAGAATCCCAGGGACGGGGGAGCCTGGTGGGCTTCCGTCTATGGGGTCCCACAGAGTCGGACACGACTGAAGCAACTTAGCAGCAGCAGCAGTGTTTCTAAAATTTGGTGTACTGCATATAAATTTCATCAGTTTATTATTTTCTGAGTTACCTTATGTAGAAGGCACTGTGCTAGGTGCTCTGAAGTTACAAACCAAATAAGACACGGTCTTTACCTGCCCAGGAGTCCTTTTAGTGATGAAGGGCAAACTCTGGTGTGTGCCATATGAGAACAAGTAAAAGAGGAGGAGATGGCAGGGTGGGAGGCAGGGTGAAAATTGGGAGAGGCTTCACAATAGAAGGTCTTCTTTATGTCTTAGGGTTAGCATGTTATTTTGTGCTATATAATATTGTGTTTCTTATAGCATGCTCAGAATGCAAGAAGGAAAGAAACTATTTTCTGAACAACACAAAGTCAGGAAGCTTGTTCTACAGAAATAGAAATGGTAAATTATTTAGTTACATATATTTTAAAGTTATATATTGTTAAAGATCACCTTTCTGAATTAACTAAAAATAAAGGAAATTTCATTTCATAATATATGGTTGTCATCACATATAGACAGTTGCCCGTACTTTAGCCTTCAATCAGTGTACCTTTGGGATTAGTTCTCTGAGTAATAATTATGTTTATAGTATTCTTCAGTGTTACCAGTTTGTTAGGATAGTCCTTCTGTCCCATCTCCTTAAAGTTGCTTCATCTAATTTTGCTGTGGCTTGAATGCCCAATTACCGTACTAGATACAATTATGTATGTGAAAGTGAAAGTCTCTCAGTCATGTCTGACTCTGAGACCCCATGGACTGTACAGTCTATGGAATTCTCCAGGCCAGAATACTGAAGTGGGTAGCCTTTCCCTTCTCCAGGGGATCTTCCCGACCCTGGAATTGAACCAGGCTCTCCTGCTTTGCAGGTGGATTCTGTACCAGCTGAGCTACCAAGGAAGCCCAAGAGTACTGGAGTGAATAGCCTGTCTTTTCTCCACTGGATCTTCCCAGTCCAGGAATCGAACTGGGATTTCCTGCATTGCAGGTGGATTCTTTACCAACTGAGACACCAGGGAAGCCCCAGAATTATGTATAATAATAATAAATGAGACTCCAAAAAGAGTTTTTGAGTAATTATGTTTTAAGGGAGGATTTATTTTTATTTCTTGACCATTTTTGAAGTCTTTATTAACTTTGTTACAGTATTGCTCTGTTTTATGTTTGTTTTTTTTTATTTTGCTTAACTTTACAATACTGTATTGCTTTTACTATACATCGAGATGGATCCGCCACCAGTATACATATGTTCCCCATCCTGAACCCTCCTCCCTCCCCCCTCCCCACACCATCCCTCCAGGTCCTCCCAATGCTCCAGCCCCAGGCATCTGTTATGGGGATCGTACCTGGACTGACGACTCGTTTCAGATATGATATTATACATATTTCAATGCTATTCTCCCCAATCATCCCACCCTCTCCCAGTCCCAGAGTCCAAAAGTCTGTTTTAGTTTAGCTCTCTCTGGCTCATGATTTTCATCTTTCTCATACTCACCTGTGTTTTAACAACTTCTGTTATTTACTAGGTGTTATTTTACTTAGGTTTGCTGTTGAACTTTGTGTTTCTGATCAATGTATCGTAGTTGGCTTTGAAGTCAGACTGACTCATGAGTCTGCCAAATTTTAGTTTTATATCCGCAAACAAGTTGTTGAATCTTTCTGAGCCTTATTTTAAAATATATCTGACAGTATTGATGTAAAGAGTTAATATGCTCAAGGCCTAGAATGTTACCTGGCATGAATTTCCTTCCACCCTCTCTTCCTTCCCCAGTTATCCCACCAGGTGGACTGGGCTTCACACTCCACCACCTGGTGCCTGGAGACAAATGCTTCAGTGAACAGCATCCATATGTGTGACACTTGGACAAGGATGTCCTAGTTTATCCCTGGTGTTGGGCTGGACTTGGAAGACCAATCCTGCGGGTACCTTTCCTTCCTAAGATTGTCAGCACAATTTGGGGAGCAATCTAAGATTGAGTTTCATGGCAGACTGGTACCAGTAACTTGGCCCGATGGAAAATGCACAGTCCAAGATTGACTATAATATTAAACTTAATTTCTAGGTATCCTTTTGAGATTTGATTCTCTGAAGCAGGTATAACTGCTACATGGTATTTTACTCCCTGCCTGGGATTTATAACAGTGGAATTCAGGGGCAGCTCAGCCCTTGAGAAGAAGGCGGCCATGGGGGAGATGTATCAATCCTTGTGCATACTCAGAGTTAACAAAACATTTAGAGCAAGGAATTTTTTAATTAAAGTAAGTTTTACAACATCCATATAATTACATATTTTCCACTCCCTCACATATTTTCTTGGGTTACCCACCCTTGTGACTCATTCAGTAGCAAAATCAGTGAAATCAGCATTCCCTTCTAGTCATCAAGCAAAACAGGTCATCTCCGTACCTGCTGGATTGTCTGGTGTCCCCCAGAGAATCTCATTTCAGTTTGTCTCTTCCTGCTGCCGTATTTCCTTGTTTTCCTCCTGGGTGGTTTCCACTGACCCATCAGGAACTTCTCACCATGCCAATTTCTTTACTCCTGTTGCTGTCTTTCAACTGTTGCATTTCTTGTGTTTATTCATCATTCATGCCTTGAGAGTCATGCCAAGATTCAGCCCTTGTTTTAAATTCAACTAAAATTCACTGAGTATCTATTTTGTACTCTACGTGGAAATAGGCTGTATTACTTACATTATGGATTAAAAGAATAAGGTTCAGAAAGGTTTTGTGTTCACAGTGACAAAAGTAGTATATGAAACAAGGAATCTGAATGAAAATCTGCCCACTTTAAATTCAGTTTTCTTTCCACTTTAGCACAACTCCCATTTCCTTTAGGTGTGCCAGGGTGTTGGGAACCTCTGATGACATGAACTGGAAGGCTTCATTAGGTCATGCTTAAGTCTGTGCCACTGGGCATCATCCTTCTGCTGATGCAGGAGGCTGCTGGAAGCAGTGTGTGGCAGATGTGTCCCGGGTACCAATCTTTGGGTCCGCCTGGAGCCCATACTGCCAGCTCCTGGCCTATAGGATGGAGAAAATGCTGTTATTTCACTGTTGATTTTTTTATTTTAAAGGACTGGTCTTAAAAGTAGGTTTAATAATTTAGGAAAAGAAACCTCCACTCATTAAGAGGAGTGAACTTATTAAAAGCAAAGAAGTCAGGGGAACTCCCTAACTTCAGTTTTTTTCACAATATGATTTTACTCTTTCATCAGAAAGGTGTTACATTGAATAAATAGGCTTTCCCTTTTAAGTTATAAAGCTGTATGCCTCTGTCTAGGCAGGCCATAAAAATTGTTTTTCTTTTAAAATTACTTCTTTAATAACCCTAATGAAAATGAAGGTGGTTTCCATGAGTTGAAAATTAGGCCATTATTTGATTAATTATATCATTGGATGATGAGAGTATTAAAAATAATTCATTTGGGGGGATTTCCTGGCAGTCCAGTGATTAGGATGCCTCGCTTCCACTGTAGGAGGTACAAGTTCAATCCCTGGTCAGGTAACTAAGATCCTGCATCTTACAAGCCTTGCAGAGTGGCCCCCAAAAAATTCTTTTTGGGTTTTACAACAGTTTAGAGATTCTGTGAATCTGTATTTGATGAGGTGGATGATTTTGTCAGAGACTTTAAGATAAAGTGTGAACAGCAAACTTAAGAAGATGAGGAAACTATTCACTTTCCACAAATTTGAAATAATTGTAGCCTGGGGTTCAAATTTGAACTCCATAAATGCTTGGATAAGCTTTGACTGGTTACCTAGCCACTCAGCCTGTTTGATTGCCTATTCAAGTAGAAATTATATTTACTCTCTGAAGTTAATGAGTCTAATGAAAACATCAGTTCTGTGGCTCATACATAGCAGACATTTTGAAAAAGGTAGTCAACGTCACCTCCATTTTAATTAGTTGAGCAATAACAACTTCTAGAAAAACATTCCCAGGTGGTGCAGTGGTAAAGAATCCACCAGCAGTGCAGGAGGTGCAAGAGACACAGGTTCAATCCCTGGGTCTGGAAGATCCTGTGGAGGAGGGCATGGCAACCTGCTCTGGTATTCTTGCCTGAAAAATTCCTTTGTAGGCTAACAAAGGAGCCTGGCAGCCTATAGTCCATGGGGTCTCAAAGAGTTGGAGATGACTGAGCACATACACAAAATACACACAGAGAAAAACAAAATATTTGCCTTATTAATGGTGAGTTAGTAGCTATGGTTTTTCCTGTGGTCATGTATGGATATGAGAATGGACTATAAAGAAAGCTGAGCACCGAAGAACTGATGATTTTGATCTGTGGTGTTGGAGAAGACTCTTGAGAGTCCCTTGGACTGCAAGGAGATCCAACCAGTCCATCTTAAAGGAGACCAGTCCTGGGTGTTCATTGGAAGGACTGATCCTAAAGCTGAAACTCCAATACTTTGGCCACCTGATATGAAGAGCTGACTCATTGGAAAAGACCCTGATGCTGGGAAAGATTGAGGGCAGGAGGAGAAGGGGACAACAGAGGAGGAGATGGTTGGATGGCATCACCGACTCATTGGACACGAGTTTGGGTAAACTCTGGGAGTTAGTGATGGACAGGAAGGCCTGGCATGCTGCGGTTCATGGGGTCACTAAGAGTCGAACATGACTGAGCGACTGAACTGAACTGAAGTAACTTCATCTTTCTATACAAAGGCTTCATATTTGAAAACTAACTACATCAAAGTTTTTATACAACTCCAACTTCAAAAATAAAAATAGGATATAAAGCTCTAATGACACCCTTTTAAAATCTCCGTTAGGGAGAGTAAGTCTAACATATTAAAAGACATGATTTTTTTTAACAGGCATTTTTATTTCTCTCACAAAGCATATTTTGGAATGATCTTTGAAAGCTTTCTGCTTCAATTGTTAATTCATTTTACTCAGCAATTATAAACATCAAAACAGTAAAACTCAGTTAAGTGAAATAGTCAGGAAATGACATATTCTGGTACATTCAGTTGTCAGTGTTAAATAGGAAAAGAATCACTTTCTCCACCCATATGTTTTCTGGTCTGTATATTTAAACCATTCTGTTGAATTTGAGATTATATTGAAAACTGTATGCCAAGTGTTTTTCTGGTAAAAGAGAAATCAGTTAAATTACTTTTTATTTCCTGTTATATTATTGAAAGACACTCCAAACTGTATGTACCAATTGCTTTACTTAAGTGCTAAGAATGGTCATCATTAGAAACAATAGTCTCCTCTAGTGCTGGAAATGTAGATCAGATATGAAGAAGATTCGGCTAACTGTATACTGTCTGTTGGACACGGCAATGAACTGATTTTAATCTCTCCCTTTATTTTAGAAGATGAGTACACACACACAAACTCCATTTAGTCAAGGTATGGTAAAATTAGCATCAACATAATTATTATGATATAACTTTAAGAGTAGTTTATGTTCGTATAGAAATTTGAAAAGTGCAGAAAAATTTCAAGACAAAAAGTCACTCATAATAACAACCAGGGCTAGCTCTAAAATTTTAGTGTTTAGTCTTTTTATAGAATTAAAGGCAAGTGGATGTACAGATTTTTTTTTTTTTTTTACTAGTTTAAGATTTTTTAGACCTGTTTAAGATGATGTGTTACTTTATTTGTATTTCCATTTTAAGTTTTAGAGAAATCATTTAAAAATGGATGAGAAGAATAGAAACGAAGCTTCCCTTGTGGCTTAAAAAAATTTGCCATTCACTTAATCAACATTGCAGTATCTTATTGGGGAAACAGAAAAAAATAACAGATTATTTTAAAGTTTTTTTTATCCTGCAAGAAACTGATATATAAATATATATAAAATAGTAAGTCATGTACCTGCTTTCAGAATTTAGGGAAAAGTTTCTCTGAGAAATAGAACCATTCAGAAGTCAAATTGGAAGAGATTTTTATTTTCACTTTATTTTCTGACTTGGAGTATTGAAAGAAAAATTTTAATCACAGTAATTTTTGATTTGCTTTCAGGGTTTTCCACCGCAATAAGGAATGTAAGCCTAACTGATAAATGCATTCATGAATTATCAGTATTTTCTTTATCTTACATAGGTTAATTTCTTTTTTTTTCTTTTTTTTTAACCGAAGGATAATTGCTTTGCAGAATTTTGTTATTGTCTATCAGACCTCAACATGAATCATCCATAGGTATACATATATATCCCTTTCCTTTTGAATCTGTCTCCCACCTCCCTCCCCATCCCAGCCCTCTAGGTTGATAAATTCTTTTAACTCAGAATGATAAATTAAGCTTATAACACCTTTTATTTCTTAGCTATGAAGTTAAATTATAAAATTACTTCTGTATATTCCTAGTGAAACACCAGGCCAGAAAATATTAATATGTTCTTGTTAGATTTCATCTATGTTCTTTTCAAATTTGTGAAATTCCTAAAGGCAAGGTAATGGAAATACTGCCTTTGTAAACCTCAGATAAATATCATGTATATTTTGTATATTGATAGTGCAGAATTTTCCTTTTTGCTTTATAGAAATGTTTTTTTTTAATTTTATTTTTTTTACTTTACAATATTGTATTGGTTTTTAAAATGAGTCCTGGCCTTTTTTATCCCCCTCAAATGCCTGTGCTGTTTTCTCTCATGCATTTAGTACAAGAATGATTTACTAAGTTGACAGTACATTGGCAGCTATGTTTAGATCCGAGGGTTTTATTTTTTATTTTTCGGGCTTTTTTCTTGATTCTTTTTATATCATGTATGTGTGTGTTAATCTCAGAAGAAAAACTATAATAACTAGTGCTATTTTTTATTTTCTTACATATACTGCTATTTATTTAGGTAACCATCTAATGTATATTTCTAGGTTTATTGTTTTGAATCAGGGACTGCAGTTCTTAATTCATAAATTCGTAGTGTTGAAGGGATAGGATACTTGTAAGTACTGTAGTTTTTATTTTATCATGGAGTAAGTAACAAAGTAGCACAAAATTATCTTCATTAAAAGTAGAACTCAAAAGTGAGTTTCTTAAAATGTTTAAAAATTTACCTAGTGAGTTCCCAATATTCTAAAGCAAAGATGAAAGAACCAAGCATGAATATTAACTAAAATTTGTCCCAGTTCTATGATAATTCATATTCAGCAATAATTAATAAAACCATTTCTTTTATCTACATACTTAGATTCATGCAACTTTATGGCACGGTGGCAGGTATGTTGTATCAACAACTTAAAGATAAATTTAAAGATAATAATTTCCTTTCTCACAGTGTCTTGAATGACAGTCACAAAGTTACCATAATAAATGAATTTCTTTTCTTATGAAGTACATCTACAGAAATTTAGAATAGTGAAACAAGACCACACTAATTCACTAAAAAGTTTAAACCTTCTTAAGTAAATACCTTTTTCAGTACTATACATGTGAGATGAGCTAATGGCTAAAGAAAGGTCACTGGATCATCTGATGAATAAATAGGAGTAGTTTCTAATTAACACCTTGTTCCACCACAAATTACTTGTGAATTAGGAGTAAAAAACCTCTTTGTATATAAATTATAAAAGTATAATTTTTTATAAAGTATAAAAGCATAGTCTATGACACTTTTTCCCCCTCAATAGATGAGCACTCATCTACAAATGTATTTAACCTCTTAGTGACAGGTTTATCTACAAGGTAATAAAGAATAGAACTGGGATCGTTAGTGGAATAACTGTTTACTCTTTCAGAGAAATTCTGATTTACACTTTGTCAGTAGGGAAATAGCATCACATCAGAGGTGAAGTGTCTAGTATGCTAATGAATCTTGTTTTAAGCTCTGGTTATAATTAGTTTTGGAGAAGGCAATGGCACCCCACTCCAGTACTCTTGCCTGAAAAATCCCATGGATGGAGGAACTTGGTAGGCTGCAGTCCATGGGGTCACTAACTCGGACATGACTGAGTGACTTCACTTTCACCTTTCGCTTTCATGCCATTGGAGAAGGAAATGGCAACCCACTCCAGTGTTCTTGCCTGGAGAGTCCCAGGGATGGGGGAGCCTGGTGGGCTGCTGTCTATGGGGTCGCACAGAGTCAGACACGACTGAAGTGACTTAGCAATAGCATAATTAATTTTATTCTACATTTGAAAATCAAGCTGTAGTATAATAATAAATGTCAACTACTCATGTCCAAATTACTATAAATATTGAATTGTTAGAATCTGGAACTATTGAGGTTATTCTTTGCCCGAACTTCCTGTTTTCACCCACCTCCCAATTACTTACAGCTGTCAAAATAATTTTAATCATTTTCAGATACTTTGCAGAAGAAAAGCGACTTAAGCCCTTCAGCCAAAAAAGATGTTGCCCCTCCTCTCGTCTTCATTTATAGTCCCCCTGGGCCCCCCTTTTCCAGTCAGGCCAGCATTCTTTCTGAGCATCACTTTTCTGCTATAAGATCTTAAACATTTATTCAGGTCATTCCACGGTGCTGATTCTGTGTCCTTGCCTGTTAAGTCACATCAGAGAGGCAGAGAATTTTAAGAGTTGGAGGAAGCCTGAGAAATCAGTTGCTAAGCCAGGTTTATTTTACCAGTGATGAAACTTTTCAGATTAAAAATTAAACCCAAATCTCTGGACTTCTAGCCTTGGACCTGCTCCATTATGGAATGCTGCCTGCAAATATGCTCAAGTAGACATACCCAGACATCTGCCTACTCTGAATAACACTTGACATGTGCATTTTCCCACCTCTGTGTCCAGGCTTTTCACCAACTATGCTTGGGTATTAGTCCCTGGTATGCAGAAAAGTCATGAAGAGAGCAACCTGAAACATTTATCAGGCAGGGAAAAAAGGAGTCAAGCATGCTCCTTAGACCTGTTGACAGTGGAAGTAGTAACTGTGTGGAAGTAAATGCACTTTACTGCTTTTATTCTTTCAGTATCAAAATTCATTGAGTATCAGAGAAGGATAATGTGCTTGTAGTTTTTTAGAGTCATACCTATAGAAAAGGAGAGCCCCACTATAGAACACTTTAAGTGTGACACAGGGTCTCAGTTTATACATAATAATTTTCAACTAATTGAAAATCATAAGTGACAGATAAATCCAAAATAGTGTTATTTTTGTCAAAAACCATTCCATGAAAAATCAGAGCCATTCCCAGCATTCTGCTAAATTGAATCTTTCCTCTCATATTCACATTTATTTTACTGAGAATATTCAAGTTCAAGTTGAAATGATTAATGTACTGTTGATGCCTCCTTTGCTTTAAATATGTGTATTGAGAATTTTAGCATTGGAAGGACCTTGGTGACTCAAATGTCCAACTACTTCATTTTATTGCTCAGGAAACAGAATTCAAAATGTGAAGATTCTTAAATGTGACAACAAAACTGATCTGTGTATGGTAGCATGAGGCTCAGGAATCTTGGCTCAGGCTAGTGTTATTTTTCCTAGATTACTTGAAAATTTTCTCATTCAATTGTCTCTTGGCTCCATCTGTTTCTCTGTGCGTTTGTCCCTTTTTTCTTTCTTCCTCTTTTTAAATTCTTCCGGGTTAATTCATATGAGTCCTACTTAAGTAATTTTCAGTGGATTTAATATGCCTACTATGAAATGGGTTGAAAAGAGAAACTGAAAGTCTCACTTTAATTAGAATACTGATGTCATCAAAGTTTTTTTCTTTTTCTTTTAGCATCCACTTATTCACCTTTCTACTGACAGATCTGGACTGTCAGTTGATTTTACTGTACTTTCAAAAATCCCCATGTACTTTGTTAATTTAAACAATATAGATATTAGATATATTGTCTCTACCTCTCACAGAAAAATTTTAGAGGTTGCCAATGAATTTTTATGTTTATATTGGTATAAGTCAATTGGTATATTGGTATATTGTATCAAATTTAGCTGGACTCGCATAAATCTATCTTGGTATGTAACCAATTACATGTTTTGTAGGTAAATTTTATGAAATAATTGATATGAAGAGTACATTGTAAATATAACCTGCTAGTTCTCTTCATTCAGTCATTTCATAAACTATCAGCATGTACCCAGACTCAAGGCTAGGTAACACTGCACAGATTTGATTCTCTCATGAGTAATTCTACAAATTAGTAGGAATGACAAATCCATACATAAAATATTATAATAAGACCATGGATAGAGATTTGCTTAGACCCCTGTGGGAGAATAGGCGTGGGGCATCCAGATGACCTGCAGAAGCCTCTGGGGACCACGGTGAAGGTGGACACTGATCTCACATGCCAGGTGTCATGTGGGTGACTGTGTTTACCGGATGGAGTCCAGTGTAATGGAAGTATTTCAAGGCCTACTCACCAGAATGTCACAGAACCCTCTGTGTCCTCCTCATGTCGTGTCATGATCAAAAGTCTCTTGCTATCAAGCTGAAATCCAGATGTCCTGGTATGTACTATACCCTTTCTTAAAGGCTGAAAAGAGGATGTTTTTACTTGACCTTTGGGGGTCTCAACCAGTGAACTTATCCTTCTACTGAAGGGCTTTTATGTGCTGTGCATTGAGTAGAGGTTAAACTCTTACCCTCACCCCACATCAGATAGTGCCGAGGATCTTAGCACAATGTATGTGTGTGTATGTTAGTCGCTCACCTATGTCCAACTCTTTGCAGCCCCGCCAGGCTCCTCTGTCCATGGGGGTTCTATAAATAAGAATATTGGAGCGGGTTGCCCTCAGTACAGTAGATATTCTTATTTAGAGTTGTGTAGGATCTTCCTAGCAAACCATCAGGAAAATATTCATTGCTTTATAGCAAATATGAGAAAAGAAAAGAAATTATACCTAATTATATTCCTATCTCAGAGGAGAGCTTAAAATGTCAAAAAATGGAAAAAGAATGCAGGTTATCACTAACAATTCCAATCAAACTGGTGAAGCAGGTTTTAGACATCTGGTGTTGATCTTGTCCCCACAGTGTCTAATCTTCTTAAGTTCCCTCAGTGGTAACTGGGATAAACAGTTTGTTGTGGAACCAAAAATGTCAGGAAAAGTAAGAGGTGACTGTGGAGGGTTGGCTAGAAGTTTCGGTTATAAGGGTCCTTGTGTTGCATCTTCTTAGACTTGTGATAGTGATGTAAATGTTCCCACCATTGACCTTCTGGCTATCCGCCACTTGGTTATTCTTAAAACTTTTTGGTACTATTATTTGATACTGTTATTCCTTGGTTATTCTTAAAACTTTTTGGTATTATTCTGGTGTCCATATCAGGCATTAAACATGTCCACCAACCCTGTCCCCCTCCTACAACCCCTGTTGTATTCCTTGGTTTTGGACCCTCCTTTTGCACAAGAGTCCCTTGGACTGCAAGGAGATCCAAGCAGTCCATTCTGAAGGAGATCAGCCCTGGGATTTCTTTGGAAGGAAGCTAAAGCTGAAACTCCAGTATTTTGGCCACCTCATGCGAAGAGTTGACTCATTGGAGAAGACTCTGATGCTGGTAGGGATTGGGGGCAGGAGGAGAAGGGGACGACAGAGGATGAGATGGCTGGATGGCATCACTGACTCGATGGATGTGAGTCTGAGTGACCTCCGGGAGTTGGTGATGGACAGGGAGGCCTGGCGTGCTGCAGTTCATGGGGTCGCAAAGAGTCGGACACGACTGAGCGACTGATCTGATCTGATTTGCACAGGAGCATAAGGCAGAAATCTTTGCATCATCCTTGGATCCACTTTCATAATGCACTTTGAGTCAGTCAGTCAGGCATTTTGCATTTATTCCTTAAATATAGTTTGCTTCTGTGCATTCATCTCCCTGTCAGTGATTACTGCATATACTTGAATATTATAAAGTGAAATTCCCTTCACCCTGCAAGATTACTCTGCAGAAAAGAGGGGATCTTGTTGTCCTGGTGTGAGTACAAAGCCTCTGCTATTTCTGGGTGCTTTCCCAATTGCTTTATTTTAAACAGCAGAGCACTGTGTGAGGAAGATGCATGGCCCAAAATGACCTTGTTTTAGTGTGGCCAGATATTTATGGCGGGCACCTAACAAAATCTTTTATTAAAAAAAAAAATAAATAAAAGGATGTGGCAGTGTTAAAGATAGTGTGGGTATTTATTCCCAGGAATGTGATCTCACAATTATAAATGCAAAATGTCTTTATACATAAGCCTTTTTACTACCCCACCCGGCAAAAACAAAATGGAAAATCTTCACCCCTAAAACGTTCAGGAACTAGGGCTACTGAAAGCATGAATCTGCACCTACAAGACAAATGGAGATGTCAGCTATCCTATTTACCAGATATCTGTGACTTAGGACTTTTCTAGTGACAGCATCAGATGGAAAATTTCACAAATGCTGTACCTCTAGTGAAGATGAGTATGCTCTAGAAAACTGTCAGAGGACTGAAATACTGACCTGAGGTGATACAGACACAGATGCCAGACATGCCTGTGAAGAATTTGAATCAAACTGCTGGGCTGACACAGAGGGGAAAAGTGATCTATCTGTTTTCTATTTCACTATTAATTTCATTTATAATATGTAAGTCAAAATAAGACTTCCCTCGTGGCTCAGTGATAAAGAACCTGCCTGACAATGTAGGAGACATAAGAACCTCGGATTTGATCCCTGAGTCAGGAAGATCTCCTGGTGAAGGAAATAACAACCCACTCCAGCATTCTTGCCTAGAGAATCCCATGGATAGCGGAGTCTGACGTGCTACAGGCCATGGGGTTGCAAGAGAGTTGGATACAACTGAGCAACTAAACAACAACAACTGAAAATAGTAAGTCCATGATCTTAGATAAATATAGCTCAGTGAATTTTCACAAAGCAGACAGTGTGGAATCAGACCAGGAATCAGAATGTTACCAGCACCCAAAAATGTACTCTCCTGCCTTCTTCCGGGAACCACCTGCTCATCTCCCACTGCCACAGGCAAGGTAGAACTGGTCCTGCCTTCTCTCACCATAGACTGCACGTGTGTGCTCAGTCGCTTTGATCATGTCTGACTCTGCGACCCTGTGGACAGTAGCCCACAAGGATCCTCTGTCCATGGAATTCTCCAGGCAAGAATATTGGAGTGGGCTGCCATTTCCTTTCCCAGGGGATCTTCCTGATCCAGTGATTGAATCTACGTCTCCTGCAACTCCTGCATTGGCAGGCAGGTTCTTTAGTTTCTAAGCCACCTGGAATTATCAAGACTCTTCCCAGGAAATCCTGACTCAGTAGATTCTAGTTGGGCCCCAGGAATCTGTGTGATGAACAAGCACTGCAGGTTCTTCTTACTTTCAGGGAAGTCTGAGGAATACTACTAACAGATTATTTTTGTGTTTGTCCTAGTGCTTTCACATGTTCTGTCTTCTGTCTCTGTTGCTCTCCTTTAGATAAGAAAAATCCTTCCTCCATTGGAAGGAAACATCCACACAAATGTTGCCTCTGGGAATCTAGACTGACCCCTGCAGGCCCAGTAAATCACTCTGAAGTCATTAAAGTCTTATTCCTGGTCTTCCTCATAACCCTAGTCCATGGTGACTTTGCTCATCTCAGCTGATGATAGGCACTGGTTTTACCTTCAGTTTAAATGCAGAACTGGCTGAGGCTTCTGCATCATCCTATTCTATCTTTATACTCAGGCCTGGATGACTGCAGAAGCCTGCTACTAACTAGCTTCCCCACTTGCATCTTGCATGCATGTGGTCAGAGTGATCATTATTTTAAAAACTAAGTGAACATCACACATTACTGTTAAAAATTCTCTGCTGGCTCCCTGTTTCTCTCAGAGTAAAAGCCAAGTCTTCACAAGGTTCTCTAAGACCCATTGCCATGTGGCCTCTTCACCTTCACCCTTTAACCTTCTAGGCTCACTCTGCCTCAGCTATTCTGGCCTCCCTGCTTTTTTTAGATACACTTCCGCTGTAGGACTTTTGCATTTCCAGTTCCTTATATCTGAAACACTTACCCTGAGGAGTCTAGAGTGCCAACTCCACTTTTTTTCAAGTCTTGGATCCTTCTCTATGAAGTTGTGGGTGTGCTGCTAGATACAGGTTTATACAAGGGGGTTGATTCTTGAGTTCTGGATTTTCCCTCTTTGTTGTCATTACTTGAAGTGTCCATAGAGGCAGGTTTCCATGAAGAAGCTACATAACTTAAGAAAATTAAATAATGATTTTCATGTTTGGTCCAAGCACATAGATTTTGAAAGTTTATGCATAAATTCTTAGGTTCATTAAAAAACCAATGTGCTTTTGCATATTTTAGCCCATCCAAAGAGTATTCTTATATGCCCTTAAATCAATTTTGGGATACCGGAAACCTAATCATCTCTGTCATGTATTATTTCCTGAAGTGTCGTGATGCAGTCCATCTGAAATCTGATTACTAGATCCGAATATTACTTTAGAGGGTCTATTTTTATTCATCTGATTTTAGAATAACTTCTGTTATTGTGAGTTCTTAAGTTTCTAATATATATGCACGTGAAGTATTATTCGCTCAGTCGTATCTGACTATTTTGCAACCCACCAGGTTCCTCTGTCCATGGAATTTTCCAGGAAAGAACACTGGAGTGGGTTGCCATTTCCTTCTCCAGGGGATATTCCAGACCCAGGGATAGAATCTGGGTCTCCTGCATTGCTGGTGAATTCCTTACTGTCTGAACCACCAGAGAAGCCAATATTTGCTCATATGTACTTATTTAGGCCTTCAAGAATGTAACTTTTACATTTTTCATGGGACAGAAGGATAATTTTTCTTTTAGCTTGCAAAGAGATTAGGTGTAAAAATCTGCTGGCTCAGCAGGTTATTCTGTCATCCTGGCTCACCTAGCCTTTAGAAAGAAAGAAAGTGAAGCCTCTCAGTCGTGTCTGACTCTTTGTGATCCCATAGACTGTAGCCTGCCAGGCTCCTCCATCCATGGAATTTTCCAGGCAAGAATACTGGATTGGGTTGCTATTTCCTTCTCCAGGGGATCTTTCCAACCCAGGGACTGAACCCAGGTATTCTGCATTGCAGGCAGACTCCTTACCTTCTGAGCCACCACGGACATCTAGCCTTTGGTTGTCTCTAATTGTCTTCTTACTGCTTTACCTTTCTTAACCTCCTCTCCCAATCCAAATTTATTGATTAGAGACTTTTTATAAGAGTAAATCTTATACTTTGGTGTCTCCCAAGGTGCCTGGAATACTGCTGGGCTATGATAGCTCTGAACATCTAAGAGAAGAATTATTTCAGGAAAAGTGAGTAGGTTTCCTCTAATAATAAGAATGATTATTAGTAGCTCACCACTTGAAAGAATGCCAAGGAGAAGACTTGTGTGAAGACATATATCTTAAATCTTAAATACATGTTTGAAAAAAGGCAAATCTCAGTTAAATAGTATCATGAGGGAAAGCTTGGGTATAGTTTTATCCAAAGTAGGAAAGGCAGTAAAGCAGGAATTCAAATCATGGTTAAAATTTCCATTTAAACAACTTCACAAACTGTATGCATTAGCAAACTTAAAAATAGACACTTGTGTGAACTATTATAGGAAGTTTATTGTGCAGTTAAAAAAAGTATAGCAATTGCCATGCAGTAGAAAAATACCTAATCAGACTGTCCTTTTTTCCTCTTGGCTTTCTGAAAGCGTCTGTATTTCAGGGCTATGATTTAACTAACACTAATCTTAGGAGCCTATATGTATATTTATTCTGTTACCTGTCTGTTCTCTGGGATGTGTGAGTACCAGTGAGCCTAAAAATACGGAAATTCAGTTAAAAATACAGGGACTTAAAGGATAGCAGGCAAATGAGGAAGAGAATGAACTATCTTCTAAATACATTCAATCATTTCACAAGTATTATTGAATCCTGCTAGATATTAGGATTTGGGGGTTGGAACTGAAATGATAGTAAGGGTTGGAGATGTAGAAGAGAAGGAGAGGGAAGCGGCCAGTCCCAGCCTTCATGGCATATATAGTTCATTCATTTAGTCATTCATTTGTTCATTCATTACCTATTCAGTGCCTGTAACTCACTGTAACAGGGATAAATCAAACCCGACATTTTTTGTCCTGTCTGAACTTACATTCTGGTGAGATGGCAAGGCAATAAATAAAGCAAAAAATACAGTAGAAAGAGTTAAAGAGTATGGAGAAAAATGAAGTCAGGGAGGACTCTAGAAGTGTTGAGGGTGAGAAGCAGGTTGCAAACTTAGGTTATCCAGGAAAGTTGTTGGTGAGGTGTCTTTTTAGTGACGATCTGAGGGAGGTGAGGGAGATAGTCACGAGAGAAGGAGCAGTGGGGGCACCAGAAAGAGGGAGTGTGAGATGCTGAGGTGAAAGCTCACTGGTGTGTTCAGGGAATAATGAGGCTGCTGTGGCTGGAGCAGAGGATGGACAATGGGGTGAAGCCTCGTGGGGCTTTGGGCTTCATTCAAGGCCTGACAGGAAGCCACTGGAAAGTGTTGCCCCCAGGCCTGCAATACAAAGATGTAATTTGGCAAAGGGAACTAACCACAGGACAGGGTTCTTTAATAATTCAATTCACACATGTACTGTCGAGCAGACTGGAAATGTGGAATTGTACTGGAAGAAGTAAAACTGGAATGGAGTGGAAAGCCAAAGCTGGACTTAACTGTTTAGGTGTTAGAAGTCCTAGTGGAGTCATGGGGAGGAGGCAGAGCTTGAGGAGACCTCGAAGAAAGATCGGGGCGGAGACACTGAAGGAGAGCCTTATGGGCACTGGAGCGGGGATCCTATGTGATCCTCAAAACGGTGATAATTGTCCCTCTTCTTTTGTCTTTGTACTTGTTTTATGTGGGTTGTTTTCTAGGGAGATATTTGATATTCTTTCTCAGACTTCATATGAAATGAAATTATGAAAGAGGGAAGGAAAGAAGGAAAAAAGATTATGTTGACTTTGTGTTAATTACTTGTTCAGCAGAGGAGGGCAAGTTGGGTGGTTCCACCCCACTTCTGACTAATTAGAACCACAATCAAAACTGTTCTTAAAGATAAGTAACAATGATTTTAGGCCTAAAAATCCCCAATAAAATGAACCTCAAAACTATTGTGTTCTGAGAACTATAATGATTTCAGTTAATTTTCCTTTTATGTCATTTGTCTTGCTATCCTAAAGATCTTCAGCCACAATTATCAAAGCACAGACTTGTTCATTTTAACTTTTATCACCTGTAAAATGATAGACACTCACAAATCAGTGTTTTCACAAGTTGAACAGTGTGCCTGTCCTACCAAGACTCAGTTTGTTTTTTAAATAAAGATAAATTTTGTGTTATCATCAGGACTGAATAAAATTTCACAGAAATTCCAAAGAAACATTGCCCTCTCTTGGCTTAAGGTGTTAAAACGCTTAGCAGTGTTTTCTGATTAATTTTAAAGTGTTGCTTTCTAATTCTGAATGGAAGCAGTTTACCCTGAAGTGTTATAGATGGTATGTTTTACCCTTAAGTGGATATACACGGGCTTCCAAGGGGGCTCAGAGGTAACGAATCCACCTGCAATGCAGGAGACACAGGAGATGTGGGGTCAGTCCTTGGGTCGGGAAGATCCCCTGGGGAAGGAAATGGCAACCCACTCCAGTTTTCTTGCCTGGGAAATCCCGTAGATAGAGGACAGCTAATTTCTGTGTGCCTTTCGAATGGAAGTCAGTTAAAATGGAAAATTGCTGTAGGAAGCTGGCATGTTTTTAAACTCTTGAGTGTGTTGAGAGAGATATAAAAACTCTTTCCATTCTTGACTGTATGGAAAATATTAAACTCCTTGTCAGTAAGCAGGGGAGATGATGAGTATTGTGGGTTTTCATCTTTTTCTTATGAGTTCTTATGATTCACATCCTGTCCTGGTTACAGTATTGGTCTGCATTAGCGATCTTGAATACCAAGACTGAACCATTATTTTTAAACTTATTTTTCCTGGAACCTGTTTGGTGCTTTGAGCATATTCATTATATACGTTTTTTGCTGCGAAAGTTCTAACAGTATGATTTCATCTTGATTGATAACCTTGACTTCAGAGTATAAATAGAAAAATAAAGATAAGTGACAAGGATTCATTAGCAATCCTCCTTCTAAGCAAAACAGTAAACCTACCTAAATAAATCACCAGCTGCAAAGCCTGGAGAATGTGTGTTAAAGAATTAAAGGTAGTGTGGGTATATGTATGAGTTTAATTGATACGGACATTTTCTGGAAGAACTGTAAGAATTCAAAGATTCCATCTGGTCTGTTTTGCTGCCCTTCAAGTTTTATTAAAAATAGGCTTATAGGTTTTACTAAACTATTAGAAAGTATATTCACAACCCTCTCTCCTTTTTTAAGGGAAATATTTTTTTAAGTAACAAGAAACTGAGACCAATATTTTATTGCTGTTTCAAGTCTCTCTCAATACATATGTATATGTGTGTGTATGTGTAATTGCTTTGTTATTATTAGACTTTAATTGTAGGGTTGAAAGAGCTCAGAGAATCACCTGACTCATTTTCTGGCACTTTTAAGCTATCACAGACAGATGAAAAAATATTTTAGTATTTTCTAGCATTTGCTCTGTGCCCTGCAGTGTTTGAAGCAGTTGATGTAAATTAACTCATTTAGCCCTGACATCCACCCAAAGGGATGGGCACTGTTGTTATTCCCATGGGCCATATAAGGAAACTGAAGTGCAAAGAAGTTCAGCATCTTGCCCTGTAAGGACAGGATCATGAACTTGAACCCAGACACCAGAGTGTGTGGTTTTGATCGTTGCGTTACCACCTGCCTCCTCTCTCTTTCTTACTAGAATTTCTAGTTTTAAGGGTTAAGTTTTCCTCTCACTTTCCTTTACCTAACATGGTTTTATCAGCCTGTAATGTTCCTTTTCAGTTTGTTTTCCTTTTTCTGAGCACTTCTCCAACCTTCTGTCAGTCACTGCTGTTCTGTTCTCTCACCTTCTTCCTCAGTGATATTCTGCAACTCTCAAACCATTTCTGAATTCTTAGGTTATATATCAGGACTAGAAGCTGGCGCTTTAACAATGGCTTGACCAATTCTGAATAAGTTAATATTAATAGTACAATTACATCATGGTTTCTACACATACCCTGTATTCCTGTTTACCACATCTTTTTTTCTGCTGCAATTTGCAAAAACACATTTTTCTTGCCTTAGGTTTTGCTATGAATGATGCCATTTTATGCATTCATGATCATGCCTCAGATTTCCCAAGACCTTTGATTGTGGACTGTAATCCACAGATATATTCGCCTCTTTGTGGACATTGTATAGCATCTCTTCAGGTTATTTATGAAAGTTTCTAACTTTCATGTATCCTAGAATCTTCTAGCTGTTGAGACAAGCTGCTATTAATACGTCAAATGTGTAAATTCCCATTCTGCGCATGATTGTCAGACAGCTGTGTGATTAAGTTTGGTTGATGGGTACTTTGTACCAGCTGTTTGCATGTTATCCTCCTGACTGAATCGCAGGGAAGAGAGTAAAGCGCAGAACCATGTCTCCCCCGTCCCCCAGTTCTCCTCACCCTGTCCACCAACTCCCTGTGGACCCTCCACCCCAATGAAGATGCATTTCTGCAGATGTAGATGTGTTTTCTGCTTCCTAAACCAAAGATAAGCATTACATGATGACCAAGTACCACATAATGTTGAGTGATGCTGCTGTATTTTATTGCCAAGAATTTCACAGGATTATAATTTGTAAATGGAGCATTTCCCCACATTCTTACCTTCCCATGGTAATAGTTAATATTTAGAGTCCGAGGTGTCTGGGGATGATGATTAGCAGTTACCTCACAGATGTTTTCTTGACTGTGCTGCTGCTGCTGGGGTTTTTGTTGTTTTTATCTTGGGTGTTGCTAGCCTGGATTGTTTCCCCTTAGAGGTCCTGACCTCCATTCCGGAGCCCCTGCACTCAGGACCCCTGCTGCCACTTCGCTTCCTTTAGAGCAGGATCTTGACTACATTGCCTGTTCACCTTTCTTTGAAAGTGATGCACATGCTTGCTGAAATTGTCCATGATATGTCTAGTTAGTGCACCCATTTAGCATAATACAGGTATATTTAAGCCCCATTACCTGGCACGTTTATGTTCCTGTGAGCCACTGCCCAGACTGTGGGGACTTTGGCCAGTGGATTGGATATGAGAGAGTGTTTTTCCTACTAGCTGGGAGCTTAGATGTTTTCATGGCATCCTGTTATCACCTGTGTATATCATGACAACATTGTAATTTATGTTTCCCTGTAGGCTTCCCCCACCTGGCTGAAAATTTCAAAGACTGTGAGAACACAGTTCTGGGCTTGGATTGGTGAGGTTCCACAGCACTAATCTTTGTTTTCCCTGCCTCATTCCAAATGTCATTCAAGATGGTAGCATTAGTACCAATCCAAGGAAGCCCTTGGTTTTAATAGACTTTTAGAAATTGGCCAAGAAACGTATATACTATACACCTATATGTTTGAAAAACAATGTAATTTCTCAGCAGTGGACTTGGAACCAGCTTTTTGGAAAACAACCGCCTTTGGTCCAATCTCATCACCTCTGCACCTTTGTCCCTGTGGTGTCCTCCAGGAACACCTTTCTCCTGTGGCACCCCCACCTACCTAATTGTTCTTCACTCTCAAAGCCAGCTAAGAGTCTTCCCTCACTCCTCTTCCTTCCAGAGCTTGCCCCTCTCTTTCATTGGGCTTAAATATACTTTTATTATGCCAAATGCAGTTAGCTCTGATTATTTAAAATTACTGAATCCATCTCCTGTGTTAGACTAGAGCTTCTTGAGGCCAAGGCCCATATCTATTCACTTTGCTTTTCTACTCATATCACGCTGCTGGGTAAAGTGGAGTTGGATGAGATCCCTTTATACTAACAGCACTGGAGGAGAGGGAAGGATCATCTGGTGAAGAAAATAGGGACCCAAGTGGAGAAAGGAAATGGGGCAGGGCGTTATTTGGGTGACTGTTGGGAGGCTGAGACGAGAGGGAAGATGAGTTTGGGGCAGGCCAGAGGAGACAGCACCAGGCCAGTCTGGGTGGTGGCAGGCATTTTAGCAGTCATGGACTGAGATGTAAGCAGAGGTGAGTAGAGGAGTAGGGGCTGTGGGAGTCGTAGATGGAGCCCTGGCAATAGCAGTTTTACATGGGAGGCAAGATGCTAGATGCAGTGTTGGGAGAAGGAGAAGGACCTTGGAGATGATGGCCATATTGGAAGAAGGACAGCCATAGCTGGCCCCTGGCAGGGGGTGGAGGGTGGACAGTGGGGAAAGGTGGGGAGGAGGGTCAGGGAGGGGATTGCTGTGACCATGGCAACTTTGGGTGGCCAGCAGTTTGGGGCAGTGGTACACACTTTGCCAACAAAGGTCCATCTAGTTGAAGCTATGGTTTTTCCAGTAGTCATGTATGGATGTGAGAGTTGTACTATGAAGAAAACTGAGCACCGAAGAATTGATGCTTTTGAACTGTGGTGTTAGAGATGACTCTTGAGAGTCCCTTGGACTACAAGGAAGTCAAACCAGTCAATCCTAAAGGAAATCAGTCCTGAATATTCATCGAAAGGACTGATGCTGAAGCTGAAGCTCCAATACTTTGGCCACCTGATGCGAAGAACTGACTCATTGGAAAAGACCCTGATACTGGGAAAGATTGAAGGCAGGAGGAGGAGGAGACAACAGAGGATGAGATGGTTGGATGGCATCATCTACTCAATGGACATGAGTTTGGGTGGACTCCAGGATTTGGAGATGGACAGGGAAACCTGGTGTGCTGTGGTTCATGGGATCACAAAGAGTCAGACATGACTCAGTGACTGAACTGACACACTGAAGGATCAGCCAGGGATTGATGATTGAATTGTATCTTAGGTAGCTGTGAGGAGCTAGAGGTAGTAAAAAGAACCCAGTGGCAAGCTTGGCTGAGCTTGCCAGGGAGTGAGGTCATCTGTGACCATAACGCTGAGCAAACAGGATTAAAGGGCACATCAGAAACTTGCTTTATCCTCTCCTCCTCTCCCCTGTTCCAACCACTACCCTGTGGGCTTGAGTTTTCTGTCCCTGCATGAAATCTAAGACTTCACTACTTTGTATCAGCTTCTCTCAGATTAAAAAAATATTTTTTTTTCTCAATAACTTTTATCGATAAATACAGTCTTGGTTTAGTAATATCTGGCCTAGTCCAGTATAATAATACTTTTTTTTTTTTTTTTAATTAAAGGTAAAACTTCTCTTGCAGCTCCTGTTTCCTAGAGATGTGAAGCCTATTGTGAGGGAGGAAGTACCCAGGGTTTCTCTCTGTTTCCCCCTAAATCATTGGCACTCCCTCCTCCCCTCACCAGGCAACTTCCACTTCTTCAGAATAGACGGGGGAGGTGGGCTTGGTAAAGTGCAGGAAGGTCCTGTGGCACAACATCAGCTTGCCTTGGGTTGCCTGCCATGGCTGATGTCAATCCTGTGGGCTTCCCAGGTAGCTCAGCGGTAAAGAATCTGCCTGCCCAGCCAGAGATGCAAGTTCAAGCCTGAGTCAGGAAGATCCCTGGAGTAGGAAATGGCAACCCACTCCAGTTTTCTTGCCTGAAAAATTCCACGGACAGAAGAGCCTGGCAGACTATAGTCCACAGTGTTGCAAAGAGTCAGACACAGCTGAACATGCAGGGATGGCACAGGTATAGGCTCTTCAGTGGGGACAGTCTCCCTCCTTCGTCTCTGTGGCCCTCTCGCCTGTATTTTCTCTGACATGGGGAATACACCTCCTTTTTCAGCAAACCTTAGTATGCTGCTGAGGTTTCCACAGCCACCCTCTGCTCAGCTCATTCAGTGTGTGCTGTGCTCAGTCCTGTCCAACTCAGTGATGTAGTGGTCTATGGCCTACTAGCCTCCTCTGTCCCTGGAATTTTCCAGACAAGAATACTGGAGTGGGTGCCATTTCCTACTCCAGGAGATCTTCCCAACCCAGGGGTGGAACCCGTGTTAGGCAGCTCTAATTCACTGTCAGCTCACGTTGACTTGGCAGCACTTATGGAATCTCTGGGTGTAAATATTCTCCTAGTGCCTGAAAGTGAGGTGGGAGCTGGACACACAGATGGGGTAGATGCCATGCAGATGGTGGCTGAAGTGTGGAGAGTGGACATGCTGGTCCAGCGGGAGACAGGGAACCCCACAGAGACTCACATTACAGAAGCAGGAGAACAAGGAACTGGCCGAGAAGGTGGAAGCCCTTTCCACAGTGTTGTTTCTACAGAGGGGCAGACCATATAGGAGTCAGCTGAGTATTATATCTATTATTGTTTCCATCTTTTACCCAGATTAAAGGCATGCATTTTCATTTTAATTGTGAAAGTACTCTAAACTCTCTTCTTCCTGTTTTGAAAATTGATGTTGATTTTAGTTTAGAATTTCTGACTTACTGAAGATAAGTTTTCAACTTTTTTTTTTTCCAGTTGTGTATGAACACAGATCAAGATTGGAGAAATCCTTGCAAAAGGAAAGACTTGAACATAAGAAAGCAAAGGAAGGTAGATAAATAACGTAATTCGTGTTTTATGTTTTTTATGCTCTTCTTTGAAGTATTATGTACTTGCTGTACTGTTTTTTGCTTAGAAATTCTTCAAATCACCTGAAGTCAGTCAAGCAATATGCTATACATTGTGCAAGAAAATAATTCCTGCTCAAGATTGGATTTAGAATTTTTCATTTAGTTTGTGCCTCTTTGAGGTCATTCATATATTAGTTATATGCATTACTTCAGAAATAGCACACAGTTTTTCATTTGAATATCGTATATGCTATTAACATCTGTTAACAGACATCTGAGAAAGTAATACTATGCAGTCCAGAATATGACAGACTTTATGTATACATATATATATGTGTATATGCATTTATAGCATAATCGATTTCAATCTCATTGCATGACATCTTTTAAGTTATAGACCTGTTTTTCTCTTGTGCTAAAGACTATTGGCATAGCCGATTGGTTTGTTTTGAAAAATTAACATTTAGCACAGGTGTCAAATAAAAATCAATGCTGTTGATTTTTATCAGAATTTTTCTATAAAGCATGGACTTTGTATAGCTTGTGATTTGGAGTTACCTACATTCTTATTTTCATTTATTCAACTTTTTGGTTAAATATTAGATTGAAGTCGTGTTTTGTCTGATTACTTTGGTATGGGGTAGAAGAAGGGAGAACAGAGGAGGTCAGTGTGAGCTGGAATGTTTTACTGGGACGTTTTAAGATTGTTAAAATGATCTGATAGGGTTTGGATTTTCTGTCTTCAAATGTAAAGTGATTTTGTAGAGCCATCTAGTGGATAATAAAGCTTTAAGAGCATTAAGGATGGTTTCCATGGCTTGAGTTCCTTTTCAGGTCCTGAATGATTTTAGTGTGCCATCTGGTGGCTGGCAGTAAATCACCTCTGTCCTTAGGTGCACTGCGTGGGTTTTGGTTTTTTTCTCCTTCATTTCAAGGCGAGTTCATCACCAAGTCCACACTCAAAATGCACTTTTAGTCAGTTGGCTATAGTGTGTATTTGTTGGTACAAGATTCCCAACTTTAAGGTATGGAGGAAAACTTTTCAAGCATTAAAAGACAAAATAAAGTATATCATCAAGTAGATTGCTTAAGTCTGAGTAAAATGTGCCCTTGATTTTTTAGATGTTTAAAAAAGAGTTAATTAATGTAATTATGTTCTCCATTTTTTATTTTCTAGATTTTCTGGTTTATAAATTAGAAGCACAAGAAACACTGAATAAGGGAAGGGTAAGTTGTTTTTTTTCTCCCTTAGTTATTTATTTTACAAAACATGACAGAGGGGGAAATAAAGTCTCCAAACATTTTACTCTGTTGATCATTAGGACTGAAATACATCTCTCTCCATCCTTTCCTTCCTTCCTTCCCCCAAAAAATTCTAAGAGGAAGACGTTAAAAATTGTTCCTTTAAAACCCACCTTCCTTTGCTTATCACATTTGGCAATAGTGATAAATTGAAAATATCCTTAATGTTCACAATAAAGAGATTCATTTATTTATTCATCCGTAGTCTCTCTTTTCTATAGAATGTGATATTTAGTTTGATTTGCCTTTGCACGATGTTACTGTCACTTGCAGAGACATTACTGTGTAATGTCTAACACAATACCTGGCCTAGAGTTCACGTGTTCAAATGTTCAAAAACATCTGTAAAATGAATAGATAAATAAATGATATTGAAATTTTTAAAAAGTTTTAAGTCCAAATTAACTAGGGAAAAACACTTTTTTCTCTTACTCTAAGAAAAACATAAAAGTATTGGTTGACGAAAGCATTGGTGTTGTGGGGTATTAAAACTGAGAAGAGTCAGTTCCTTGAATAACTAGGAGGTTACTGGCTTTTCACTCTTAACTTGCATTTTTAAAACCTAGTCAAAATCATGTGTGTTCTATTGTGTATTTTGTCATGTAATATATTACAAATTAAAATAAAGTGGTAAAGTGATTAAAATAAAGTGTTAAAGCAAAAATGCGGTCCACTTTAGAAGTTGCAGGAACATGAAAGAAATAAATGGAAGCTGTGCTTATACTGCCGATGGTGTAAAGTAAGAGGCGGGGCACGTAAGATAGAAAAACACAGCAGCCTGGGGAGAGAAAACTGGCAGGTGTGCTTTGTACACTGACCCACTGTGGCTGCCCAGGACTGGACATGTGTGAGCTCCAAACGTGAAGATGCTCCACTGGTCCATAAGAACACACTGCTGGAGCCCGGAGTTCAGCTGGACACCAAAGCTTAGGCTTCTGTCCTGGCTCTCCTGCTAAAGGAGACGTTTGCCCTAGGCCTGATCCTTAGCCTTTCTGTTTCTCTCTGTGAGCTGGCGCTGTAGTAAAGAATCTGCCTGCAATACAGGAGATGCAAGAGACGTGGATTCATTCCCTGGGTGGGGAAGATCTCCTGGAGGAAGAAATGGAAACCCACTCCAGTGTTCTTGCCCTAAAAATTCCATGGACAGAGGAGCCTGGAGGGCTGTAGTCACTGGGATCACAGAGTCAGACATGACTGAGTACACACACACAGTCAGAGAGTACACACACGCATGCACAATGTATGTAGAATTTCTTACCCATGGAAACTCAAGGAAGAAAAGTGCCTTTTCTCTCCCTTTCTAGAACCCATTCTGAGCTTGTGAGGCCTGGTCTCTGCTGGTTTCTCTCCTGTTCCCCTTGGAGCACCAGGCACAAGTTACCAGCCATATGCGGTGCTGTGTCTCACGACAAGCTCTCCTCTGCCTCTGGCCTCAGTTTTTCTTCTGAATATGAGAGTGGAACTAAATCACCTCCAAGGGCCCTTTCAAACTGCTGTTTTATAATTCCACGCCCTGCTTTTTCATCATTAAAGTCTAGCAAACTTAGAGGAATGTAAAACTTCATTTCTGCCATGAAGTAAAGAGAAGACCTCAGCAGCATCTACTTACGCACATGAACAAGTGAAAACCTTTCATTAAGAGTTTTAAGTTCTGTTTAACAGAAGAGCCAAATGTGTTATCTTTTTGTTAATTATTTGCTTTTCAATTTATAGCAAGATTCTAATAGCAGGTACAGCGCATTGAATGTCCAACATCAGATGCTGAAGGTGAGTAATTTAGACATGTTCTTCATGAATGAATGAAGGGGTTAACTAAGTAACTTATGTGATTAAGGAAAGTTTACAGAAAATTGATTTGTATCATGATATGGTATAATAAAGTCATTTTTGGCTAAAGGTGATATATAATTATAATGCTCCATTATGTTTATCACCTGATTACAAAGGACATATTTAACTCATTATTCATTTACTTATAAATCAGGGTCTCTGGTCACTTAATTTTTGAGTTTGTTCTTTGTCCTTTAAGGATTTTCGTTTGTTTTTTATCTAATTTCTCAGAGTGGTTTTTCTTGAATTTTTTTGTAATCTTAGACACAGTGGAGGCAGTAGAAGTATTAGAATGCTGTCTTCCTGTTACTAATGTGTCATAAGTGGCCCACTTACCACAGGAGCACAATTTATATTTAAAGATATTCCTTCCTTGGTTCTTGGATAAAACTCATTGTTGTGTGTCAGGAAGACTGAAGAGAAGAGAGAGAGATGCACTGTTTGTGTCAGGCCAGAATAGATGAGCAGCGGCTATTATGCCAGCCACACAGCAGGAAATCTGTGTCTCCAACACAGATTTGTCATTGTCTCCAACAACCAGTGCCCAGCTTTTTGTTTGGTGTTCTTTCCTCCTATATCAGTAGGGTATATGCCTTTTATTGAAACCAGAATCTTTACTATTCTCAGGAAAGCAATACGTGAATTAAAGCAGACCACCCATTCACATTAAGCATTTGGAGACTATAGAATTTATCTAGGTTGTGATTACAGTATTATAATCTAGAGTAGTATAAGTAAGAATCATTTCTACAAATAGTCGATTTCTTTTACTTCCCCCCAAAGGGAAAAAAAGTCTTTTTTTGCCCTTCTTTAAACTGGGTTACCAGAAAGGCTGATAATCAAAAAGGGAAATAAAAAACATTGCTGGGAAAACATCAGATTGAAAGGCAGTCTAGAGGCTTCATGGAGGGGTAATTTTTCCATTAGCTTTACCTAGTATCCACAGTAACTTGAGTCCCTGGGAATTTCCCCAGATCCCTTCCTTTTCCATCACTCTTGTAAACTTCCAACTTCTTGTTGTTCACATTAGTGTTAAAAATTAAGGGAAAAATTATTTTTGGCCACGATCCCAAACTATTCATTTGAAATGGAAAGGAAATGGAAGAGAGCTGCACAAATTTAAAGCAGTCAGGAAAATGAAGCCTACTTCATCTGTGCTTACTTTCTTACAAGAGAAAGGCTGTGCTATCGAGAGACCGACTGATTTAGGGAATGCATTAGTGCAAATTCTCTGTGCCCAACGCACAGTGAGGCCAAACAAACCAAACCATCAGAGTTTGGAGCAGAGCAAGGTTTATTGCAGAGCCGTGAAAGAGATTGGTAGCTCATGCCCTAAAAAGCCTCCAGGCTCCCCCAAGGGTTTGGCAGAGCATTTTTAAAAGCCAGGTGAGGGAGGGGGATTGCAGGGTCTTTGATCAGCTTGTGCACAAGTGTCTGATTGGTTGACGGTGAGGTAGCAGGGTGATGTCACAGGAGTTAGCATTATCAGTCCTCAGGCTCCAGGAGGCCTGAGGTTGTATGCTCACAGTCATCAAGCAGTTAACATCTTACTTTTGGAAGGCAGGGGGATGGTTTCACATCTACAAAACAACTCAGGAAATGGGCATCAAATACTGTTATCTAGGTACTTCAGAGAGGAGCTAAAGCAGAAGATACAGGGTAGGCCTGTCCCAGGAAAGCTCCATGGGGTCCTGCTCAGTTACAAATGTATATCCCTGCTCAAATTTTCATCTTTGCAGAGTCAACACGAGGAGCTAAAGAAGCAACACAGTGACTTGGAAGAGGAACACCGCAGACAAGGAGAAGACTTCAGTAGGACATTTAATGACCACAAGCAGAGATACCTGCAGCTGCAGCAGGAGAAAGAACAAGAGCTTTCTAAGCTAAAAGGTATTTGGAAACCTAATGAGCCAGTGTGCATGGAAATGAATACTCATATCAATGTTTGAATGGAACAATAGACTTTTGTTTGCTTGGTGATTTATTTACATCACATGTGGTGTTTTACCAGCTACTTCTTTATGATATTTCACACTGATCTCTCTGGGTTTGTTTAGGGAAACAGTAAAGAATACTTAGTGTTTCTCAATGTGACATATTGGTGTTGTTGGGCAAGACAGTTCTTTTTGTGCATTGTGAGACATTTAGTATCTCTGACCCCACCCACAGAATGCCACTAGTCCTCCCCAGTCATGATGATAGGCTTCCAGATCTCCACTGGGGCACAAAGACTCTGTTGATCACTAATAGTCACTTCAAAAAGCTCAGGCTCTGAAGTCTGCCTGCCCTGGTGAATCAATGACTAGTTTTATGACCATTGGCAAGTTGTATAATCTCCACAGACTTAATTGTCTTCATCTGTAAAAGTGGGATATTCATAAAAAGTATTAACCTTATAGAGTTGGTATGAGGATTAAATTATGCAAAGCACCTAATACAATTACTGGTACATGGTAAACCTTCAATATATGCTAACCACCATAAACATCAGCATCAGGTATTTTCATAGTAATATGAAATGAAATACATCACTTCTGAGTACATATGAGTTCTGAAAAAGGGCAACAGCATATTCTACAGTCACCTATTCAGTCCTGAATAAGTTTGAAGTGTGAGATTAGGTTTAAAAAGGTACACGGTGCTTACATAAACAAAGATGAAATCAGAGTAAGGTCTTCTAAAATCTAGTTAATTGTACTGTGCCTAACAATTTCCTGGTTTTATGTAAAACGTCATCATAGAAATCTGCTGTGTGATAGGTCCTTTGGATTTTCTGCACTTTTCTTTTGCTATGCTTATCTCTCAGTATTCCAAAATAATAGGTTAATAATGGTATTCCAAAATAATAGGAATACATTGTAAGTATTTTCTAGGTGCCAGACCTTGGCATACTTCACATAATTTAGTTCATTTAAATTTGGTGAGAGGCTTAAAAGGCATATTATCTTATGTCTACTCTATATTTACACCTTTCTTTGAACCTCAGTCCACGTGTAGTAAAATTTTATCAAGAAATCAGAACTGTGGAAAATAGGAGGACAGTTGTATGTGAGTTCTGCATACTCAGACAATTCAAGCCTGATGGCTGGTCTGAACATCCTGGGATCCAGAACAAAAGGAAAAGGACAGTCAGTTCTGGGACTCTTGTCATAAGAAGAGAGAATCTCCCAATATCTTGGAGGGTGAGAGAGAGAGAGAAACACGGAGAGTGAGAGAGAGCAGTATTTTTGGTACCAGTTAATATTTGGAAGCAAGGTCTGATGCTGTAAAGAGCAATATTGCATAGGAACCTGGAATGTTAGGTCCATTCTGGTTTTGAAGAACAAACAGAACAGCAAAATATTACCCAGGTGGCACATTCTCCACAAGGTGACAGCACAGCAAGAGAATCAAGGCAAATTGGAAGTGGTCAAACAAGAGATGGCCAGAGTGAACGTCAACATTCTAGGAATCAGCGAACTAAAATGGACTGAAATGGGTGAATTTAACTCAGATGACCATTATATCTAATACTGTGGGCAGGAATCCCTTAGAAGAAATGGAGTAGCCATCATGGTCAAAAAAAGAGTCTGAAATGCAGTACTTGGATGCAATCTCAAAAATGACAGAATGATCTCTGTTCATTTCCAAGGCAAACCACGCAATATCACAGTAATCCAAATCTATGCCCCATTCAGTAACGCTGAAGAAGCTGAAGTTGAATGGTTCTATGAAGACCTACAAGATCTTCTAGAACTAACACCCCCAAAAGATGTCCTTTTCATTATAGGGGACTGGAATGCAAAAGTAGGAAGCCAAGAAATACCTGGAGTAACAGGCAAATTTGGCCTTGGAATACAGAATGAAGCAGGGCAAAGGCTAATAGAGTTTGGCCAAGAGAATGCACTGATCATAGCAAACACCCTCTTCCAAAATACAGGAGAAGACTCTACACATGGACATCACCAAATGGTCAACACCGAAATCAGATTGATTATAGTCTTTGCAGCCAAAGATGGAGAAGCTCTATACAGTCAGCAAAAACAAGACCAGGAGCTGACTGTGGCTCAGACCATGAACTCCTTATTGCCAAATTCAGATTGAAATTGAAGAAAGTAGGGAAAACCACAAGATCATTCAGGTATGACCTAAATCAAATCCCTTATGATTATACAGTGGAAGTGAGAAATAGATTTAAGGGACTATATCTGATAGATAGAGTGCCTGATGAACTATGGAATGAGGTTCGTGACATTGTACAGGAGACAGGGATCAAGACCATCCCCATGGAAAAGAAATTCCAAAAAGCAAAATGGCTGTCTGGGAGGCCTTACAAATAGCTGTGAAAAGAAGAGAAGTGAAAAGCAAAGGAGAAAAGGAAAGATATAAGCATCTGAATGCAGAGTTCCAAAGACTGGCAAGAAGAGATAAGAAAGCCTTCCTCAGCAATCAGTGCAAAGAAATAGAGGAAAACAACAGAATGGGAGAGACTAGAGATCTCTTCAAGAAAATTAGAGATACAAAGGGAACATTTCATGCAAAGATGGGCTCAATAAAGGACAGAAATGGTATGGACCTAACAGAAGCAGAAGATATTAAGAAGAGGTGGCAAAAATACACAGGAAAACTGTACAAAAAAGATCTTCACAACCAAGATAATCACGATGGTGTGATCACTGACCTAGAGCCAGACATCCTGGAATGTGAAGTCAAGTGGGCCTTAGAAAGCATCACTATGGACAAAGCTAGTGGAGGTGATGGAATTCCAGTTGAGCTATTTCAAATCCTGAAAGATGATGCTGTGAAAGTGCTGTGCTCAATATGCCAGCAAATTTGGAAAACTCAGCAGTGGCCACAGGACTGGAAAAGGTCAGTTTTCATTCCAATCCCAAGGAAAGGCAATGCCAAAGAATGCTCAAACTATCACACTATCGTAAAGTGCGATAGTTTGAGCTAGTAAAGCATTACTTTACTAGCTCAAAGCAATTTTGAGCTAGTAAAGTAATGCTCAAAATTCTCCAAGCCAGGCTTCAGCAATATGTGAATCGTGAACTTCCAGATGTTCAAGTTGGTTTTCGAAAAGGTAGAGGAACCAGAGATAAAATTGTCAACATCCTCTGGATCGTGGAAAAAGCAAGAGAGTTCCAGAAAAACATCTATTTCTGCTTTATTGACTATGCCAAAGCCTTTGACTGTGTGGATCTCAATAAACTGTGAAAAATTCTGAAAGAGATGAGAATATCAGACCACCTGACCTGCCTATTGAGAAACCTATATGCAGGTCAGGAAGCAACAGTTAGAACTGGACATGGAACAACAAACTGGTTCCAAATAGGAAAAGGAGTACGTCAAGGCTGTATATTGTCACCCTGCTTTTTTAACTTCTATGCAGAGTACATTATGAGAAATGCTGGGCTGGAAGAAGTACAAGCCAGAATCAAGATTGCTGGGAGAAGTATCAAAAACCTCAGATATGCAGATGGACACCACCCTTATGGTAGAAAGTGAAGAGGAACTAAAACTCCTCTTGATGAAAGTGAAAGAGGAGAGTGGAAAAGTTGGCTTAAAACTCAACATTCAGAAAAGGAAGATCATGGCATCTGGTCCCATCACTTCATGAGATATAGATGGGGAAACAGTGGAAACAGTGTCAGACTTTATTTTTGGGGGCTCGAAAATCACTGCAGATGGTGGTTGCAGCCATGAAATTAAAAGACGCTTGCTCCTTGGAAGGAAAGTTATGACCAACCTAGATAGCATATTCAAAAGCAGAGACATTACTTTGCCAACAAAGGTCCATCTAGTCAAGGCTATCGTTTTTCCAGTGGTCATGTATGGATATGAGACTATGAAGAAAGCTGAGTGACAAAGAATTGATGCTTTTGAACTGTGGTGTTAGAGAAGACTCTTGAGAGTCCCTTGGACTGCAAGGAGATCCAACCAGTCCACCCTAAAGAAGATCAGCCCTGGGATTTCTTTGGAAGGAATGATGCTAAAGCTGAAACTCCAGTAGTTTGGCCACCTCATGTGAAGAATTGACTCATTGGAAAAGACTCTGATGCTGGGAGGGATTGGGGGCAGGAGGAGAAGGGGACGACAGAGGATGAGATGGCTGGATGGCATCACTGACTCGATGGATGTGAGTCTGAGTGAACTCCGGGAGTTGGTGATGGACAGGGAGGCCTGGCATGCTGCGATTCATGGGGTTGCAAAGAGTTGGACACGACTGAGCGACTGAACTGAAGTGAATATTGGAAGACCTCTCATAGAAATTTTAAATAACTTAATATGACTGTGTCTTTGATGACACTTCTAAGTGATTTTCACATCAGTAGTTTTGTTTGATCATGGTCCCTGACAGTAACTTGTGATAGACGAGGATCTGTCATGGCAAACCATGATGTGTGTAGTCCAAGTGATCTTTGGTAGATTAATGTGACACAAGGAGGGAGTTTAGAATTTAGAATACAGATAACCATGTAAGCTTAGATGATTCTTCTCATCATTATGGTTATAATAAGAGCTGACACTCAACAAATGTTTGCCATGTGTCAGTACTGGGTGAAACTCTTCATGCAGGTGTCTTATTTAAGCCTTATAACAACCTGGCAGGTAGGCATTATATTTAACCCAGTTCAACAAAAGAAGAAGTTGAGGCCTGCAAAAGTTAACTAACTTACAGTCACACAGCAAAGGCACAGGAGACACTGTCCTTAAGGTTATAAACTGAATTTCTTTAAAAGACAGCTGTGTATTTCAACTGCATGTGTGCGTGTGTAGACTGAAGGCCCATCGAGCCTGTGACACACTTCGGGTCCTCTTGGATTGCTGCTGGTGTCCCGTTTGACGTTTGAGAAAATCTGCTGTTACAAATAGGTGGACAACCACTAGCGACATTCTCACCTTCTTCTTGATCTCTTCCCAAACGTATCATAAAGCCAGTGCCCAGGGATCAAGCAGGGACTCTTAACGGATTGAAAGCGGGCAGAGAATTTGAGGTGGCGTGGTGACCGGCAGTTTTCTGCAGTGCTGAGGGCCACCCTGGAGACAGTAGAGTTTTGCCTGCAGGGAGTGGCTGCCACTCTGGGGACAGTTTGCCCAGCACCGTGCAGGTCCACACCTGCTGCTGTCCCAGCATCATTGTAAAACAGCACCGCTTTTACTGTCGACAATATCTCCCACTGGAAAATGAATCATATGATCACCCAGCTGCCATTTAACTTCTGCTGAGAATTGGCCTGATGTTGCCAGAATCTTAGGAGACCCACCCAGCTTCTTGATTTTTACTTGGTGACAGCCCTTCAAATGTGGAAGACACTGTATGTCAGCTAACACTTGCAGGGGCCAAAAAAAAAAACCAAAAAAAAGTCTGTGTGTTGGCCCAGGGGCTACCAGTTCATAACAAATAATCCCAGATACAGAAAATGTGGGAAAATTACCAAGAGGCTATTCCCTGAATTGTAGAGCTTGTGGCTGGGGAGGTTTTAAGACTTCACTATGGTCACTGCAGTCTCACATTGTAACTGTGGAAAGAATTGTCCAGTAGCTATTGGAGGAAGAACTCCAGCTATTGCAGTCAAGAACTCAATTGTGGGAGAAAGAAAATACATTTAGAATTTTTGAGCAAATGGGGTGTCTGTCTCTTATTTGTTTCTTGAGTTGCTTTTGTAACTGAAACCCCTTTGGAGGACTGTGGAAATTACTCATGGCTATGAGAGATGCAGTTTGTGCTTTTTGATAGCTTTGTTTTTAATTTATGGTGAGGCTGAAATCTTAGATTTCCCCTACCCATTACATTTCTATCCTAAGGGTTTGCTTATTAACAGAAATATTTCATTTTTAGCTCAGGAGTAATTAAAAATCCTTAACTTCTATGCCAGATAGCTTGTTTAAGCATATTTAAACCACTGAGCCAGATTGTATTGGGTTGTCCAACTGAATCTGTGCCACGTCCCAAAATGGTGCTACGTTTTGTTGATTTGGAGTATTGTACTGTCAAAGTTCAAAACGATCTTTGAAAAAAGTTATGTGAGGCTTTAGATAGGAAAATAATAGAATCAAGAGCTTGAAAGGCCCAGGGCTTTATGCATGATTTTTCTTTTTCTAAAATAGAAACCGTGTACAATCTGAGAGAAGAGAACAGACAGCTGAGGAGAGCGCATCAGGACATGCACACACAGCTGCAAGATGTCAAGGTAAAACAGCAACAACAACAACCTAAAACCCCAGCATTTGACTGTTTTGTGTTTGCCTGCTTTAATTTGTAGTGACTTTAAAAGTCATTCACTACTTGACCTGCTTTACAATCCACACTGTTATTTTGGGCTTTTGCAGAAGGTGAACCTGCCCATTACTTCTTGTGCATTGTAAGCTAAAGAATGATTTGGAAATCTTGGCATTTGCATAAGCACTGGAACGATTCTTTTGCCACGTGGTTGAATCTTAATAAGCTTTTTATTTGCAAAGGTTTATTAATAGCTAAAGGTATTTTTCTTCCTGTTTTGATTTCCTTGTAAGTGATTATGATTTTTGGGTAACACATTTTAGATTGTGGATTACCACCTTAACCATGATCTTCCCTCTGCAAAGATTTTTGAACTTATCAAATGCTACAACAACAAACAAGCCAGCAAGTGAGCAATGTTTGGGTGGCCATACCATTACCTGCCCAAGAGGAGTTGGTCCCAGAATGTCAAAACTCAACATGTAAAATTCTTTTTTGTGTAGCAACAGCATAAGAATTTACTCTCCGAGCATGAACAACTTGTAGTGACTTTGGAAGACCACAAGAGTGCACTAGCTGCTGCACAGGTTAGAAGGGTAGCAGCCTCTCTGGGTTCTTTTTAAGTCTGCTTAACATGTCTGAATTCCTCTGTGCATGCAGTCTCTTAAAGGCCACAGTCTTCTCTGAGTTCCTTAGGACAGAGCTTTCCTTATCCTGAAGATCATGCATGCTTTAAAAACTCAATCAAGAGAATATTAAGTAAAGCTTTGATTTTTTTCCTTTTCTTTTTTTTTCTGTCCTGCACTGGCATTGTGGTTCATATGACTTTCTCTACCCTCCACCAACTCCTACATGCAATAGTCTAATATTTGTCTAAGTCAGAGAATTCATCCCACATATGTGGTTTTTTGCCACTATATAGACCTATGTAGACTCTTTGTATACTATCTACAGGATTTTATATGCTAACTACCTAAATAAATCATTGTAAACTCTATATTTTACTCCTCCTTCCCTTGCTCCCAACTTTACGCCTGCATACACTCCTTTTGGGCCTAGGCTTATGTGTTGTTAGGTCAAATTACAGGAAATAAGAAATCTCAGGTAAATAGAGAAGGAAAACCAGAGTCGTAATTTTCATTTGTTGAAAGCCTACAACAGTCCTCGCACAAGGCAGGCCCTCAGTAGATAATGTATTAAGTGAACAAATACAGATGTTAGAGAGCTTAGTGAAGTAATGTCACACTGACAGTTTAACGGCTTTATCATTGAAGCAAATAGGAATGGGTAGTTTAATCACTGTATATTCTTAATCACTGGTCTTCACTTTTCTTCTCTTGGAAGAATTAAATGAGCAAAGGAAAACCAACTATTTGTTCTTACCAGGAGACTGTGCATTATTTTTTGTCTTTATAAAATGTTTAAAAGAATCATATGCCAGGCCCTGATCTGTTTTATAGACTGTAACATCTGGATCTGTAGGACCCCTTTTCAAGGCAGTCATTGATTATCCCCCTACAAAACTGTAGCTGTGTGGTAATTTTTTACATGTTTATCAATTAAATTGGCTTTAGAGGATATTATTACATTCAAAGTCTTCTTTATAAAATTTCTGCCAAGCATTGTTACATGAGACTACTTTTCATACTGAAAAATATGACAGACCAATTTGAATACTCTACGTACTATAATAACAATAAATATTAAATTAAGCAACGACTTGAAAATTCAGTAAAATGTGAGTAAAGTAGTTCATTTAATGACCAAAACCAAATTATGTTGTAAGCTCACTGGGGAATATTACTCGCAAGATTTTGTAATAGAAAACAAGTTTTAAAATTTAATGTATATATATTTGTCTATTTCTTTGAATATCTTGTTGATTCTTTTGGATGAGGTTAAGTTTCTCCTGTTCTTTTACTCCCCAGTTGAAACTTTGCCCAGATCTGCTTAGAAAACAACTGCTATTTCAGGCATATATGTTTCTCATGTAAATCATCTTATGAGATTCTGTCTTGACAATCTGATCTTTAAATGTAATTAAGTGGGGAGAAACCAGGGCCTGAGTGGAATTTGAGAGCTTAGAATTTGTCAGGGATTATCATAATAACTTTATATACAGAATTTTATTTAATATTCACAACCTACTGAGTTATATAATAACTGTATTTTTTTTTATAACTAAATAAGGTCAAAAGGAGTAGAGAAACTGGCCCAATATCAGTGCCCAGAACCACCTTGAAGCTGGCATTTGTGGAGATTGCCTGTATTACAGTTATGTGGGCCTTGCCCCACACCTACTGAATACTGATTTCTAGGGTGGGCATCCAGAAGCCTGCATTTTTAACATGATCATTCCATAATTTAACATGATTCTTCATGCATGCTCATGTTTGAGGACCATAGTATTTCTCCCTTCAAAGGTTACATATGTAGGAAGAGGAGAAAGAAGAAAGGGTAGAATATTTATCTTATTAGAAGCATCGCTGTGTAGATGTCATTTTTTTCCCCTTTGACCTCCAAAGTTGGTTTGCAAATGTTTTGATAGGTTTCTGGCTAAGGGCCACTGTTAGCCATATGGCACACGTTTGTACAAATGATAAAGAAGCATGCCCCTGAGACACGTTTAGCAGGCAGACTTCTCTTTGTGAATTAGAGAGGCAGGAGGCAGGTGGGTGAGTGCCGTGCAGGTGCACAACTGTGGCCAAGGGAGCAAGACTCGCCAGCCTCCGCTCCGCTCTGCTGGGCACCGTGAGGGGGCACCCTGCCTGGGAAGCGTGTTCAGAAGAGAGCTCTGGGTTCTTTGTATGTGCTTATGGAAATGTGTGTTTACACAGATAGCACTTCTGTTTTAGGATAACAGTGTTGGTGCATATGATAAGCTAAGTATAAGCAGTCTACTGGTTTTCTTAACATATTTATTTTTTCCATCTTGATAGCTTCTGGTATTTAAAGTATCATACACACACACCACACACACACATACACACACACACCCAACCACATATTCACACAGATAACACACACATAAGTATATTCTCGTCCTATACCTGCATTAGTGCCTTTGTTATTTTAGAAGAAAAGGATATTCAGAATCGAAGAATGAGAATAAAAACCAGCCTCCTTTCATGCCTATGCTACTGTTTTCCACAACTGCAGAGCACAATACAGAGAGCTTTTTGGAGAGGAAGGGACCTTATGTGACCACAGATTGACTGGGAAAGGGGGTGGCCTGAGTGATTTTACATATATAATCAGTTACTTATTTGAAGCGTATGGTTCTTTCTGCTGAAAAGTGTTACTCAGACCATACTGGTAAAAGATATCTGCACTTAGATTTATATAAATGTGGAATTTTAAAATAGATTTTAATGTCATAAAACTGATTGCATAGCTGTCTTTTAATAATGATATTTATACTAGGAAGTTATTTATAAAAATTCTGAGTATTTATTCTAAGTATTCTAAGTATTTATAAAAATACTTAGTTTAATGTAGCCTGGAAAACTAACATCTGTCTTAGATATTTTTTCTCTGTTCCCTTTAACTCTAATTCTAATTTGCATGTGATTAAAAATGGTTGAGCATGTCCAAGTAAGTATAGCTAATGCATGGAAACAGTCTGCATATTTTTCCTTTCTTGCATTTAGGTATAATATTTCTATCTAGTCCTCCACTGAACCATCTATGAATGATATCCTTTTCCCTCCTCAAATTGTGCAATTTGCATCCAATTGTGCAATTTGTAATGCAGACTCAAGTTGCAGAATATAAACAACTGAAAGATACACTGAATAGGATTCCAAGCTTTCGAAAACCAGAACAAACAGAACAGCAAAATATTACCCAGGTGGCACATTCTCCACAAGGTGACAGCACAGCAAGAGACAAGCCACCTGGAGCGCCTCGGGAGGTAAGAGCTGGGAACTGTTCTGTGGTCGAGTCATTTTCTCTGTCAAGCTGTTCTCAGGTGAACTGCTCTAAATATGGTCCGCTCTTCCTGCAGAACATTGATTCTCAAATTTTAGCAAATATCAAGAGTTCCCCATTAGGGCTGTTAAAACAGAAATAGCTGTTTTCAGCCCACAGGTTGGGCTTCCCAGGTGGCTCAGCAGTAAAGAATCCACCTGCTAAAGCAGGAGACTCAGGTTCAATCCCTGGGTCGAGAAGATCTCCTAGAAGAAATGGCAACCCACTCAAGTATTCTTGCCTGGAGAATCCCATGGACAGAAGAGCCTGGTGGGCTACAGTCCACAGGGTCACAGAGTCAGACGTGACTGAGCAACTGAACAAGCCTACAGGTTCAGCTAATTTGGGATGAAACCTGAGGATCTGCATTTCTGTTTCAGCTGGTCTGGTGATGTACACTTTGAGAACTGCTGTCCTGTTTTCTGACAAACACTAAACTAGTTTTATTTTTCTTCATATGGGTCTATTTGGTTGAAAGGAGCTATCATGTCTGAGTATTTTAAGGTTTTTTTTTTCGGTGGGGGGGATTGGGGTAGAGTAAGAAGGTTAAATGATTGTGAGGATATTATATGATAATCAGCCCACTCAAGTACTAAAGCTGATAATATATTTGAACTTGATACTGTACTAGGTCATACAGCATATGTCAAAGTTTGTATTTTAAGACCTTCATGAAACTGCAAGAGAGTAAGGTCTAAAAACAGAATCCATTCTTTTGTATTCCTGTTCTTTATAAAATTAAGTCTTGTTGTTTAAGAATATCTCCCAAGTGGAACATCCCAAATGACGTCACCCATATGATTAATTCTTACTGAGTTGCTTTTGTAATCAGATCTTTCCCATGACAAACATACTTTAAACAATGAATGTCTGAGAAGACTCCGCAACTCTTCTTCTTATCATCTTATGGGAATAATTAAGTTGATATAAGTGGACTTCACTTGAATCTTCAGTCTGAGCAAAGCATTCTTTCTCGGACAGGTTCTGTGTCCTGGATACTTACTCTTTGTCTGAGTCTTACATTGCTCTAAACTTCAGAAAACACAGTCAGTGCCCTGGTGTGGGAACTGGTTCTGTTCTCCATCCAAGTTCAACTGGTTTGATCTTTTAATGACTCTGACTTTTTTTAGTTTTTTTATCTATGAAATGGAGGTAATAGTTATTTGCCCTAACCTTTCTCACAGGGATGATGTGGAGATAAATGACAGGTGTTTGAAAGCACTTAGAATCCTTCAGAGAAATATTTCCTATAAAGCCAGCCAGCGTACTTGCTAAGTTGCCTCAGTCATGTCTGACCCTTTGCAACCCCATGGACTGTACCCTGCCAGGCTCCTCTGTCCATGGGATTCTCCAGGCAAGAATACTGGAGTGGGTTGCCATTTCCTTCTCCAGGGGATCTTCCCAACCCAGGGACTGAACCTGTATCTCTTGATTTTCCTGCATTGGCAGGCAGTTTCTTTAGCACTATAAAGCCAGTTCAGTTCAGTCGCTCAGTCATGTCCGACTCTTTGCGACCCCATGGACTGCAGCATGCCAGACTTCCCTGTCCATCACCAGCTCCCAGAGCTTACTCAAACTCAGGTTCATTGAATTGGTGATGCCCTCCAGCCATCTCATCCTCTGTTGTCCCCTTCTTCTCCCGCCTTCAGTCTTTCCCAGCATCAGGGTCTTTCCCAGTGAGTCAGTTCTTCACGTCACTTGGCCAAAGTATTGGAGTTTCAGCTTCAGCATCAGTCCTTCCAATGAATATTCAGGGCTGATTTCCTTTAGGATGGACTGGTTGGATCTCCTTGCAGTCCAAGGGACTCTCAAGAGTCTTCTCCCAATACCACAGTTCAAAAGTGTCAATTGTTTGGCTCTCAGCTTTCTTTATAGTCCAACTCTCACATCTATACATGACTACTGGAAAAATCATAGCTTTGACTAGATGGACCTTTGTTGGCAAAGTAATATCTCTGCTTTTTAATATGCTGTCTAGCTTGGTCATAACTTTTCTTCCAAGGAGTAAGCGTCTTTTAATTTCATGGCTTCAGTCACCAACTGCAATGATTTTGAAGCCTCCAAAAATAAAGTCTGTCACTGTTTCCATTGTTTCCCCATCTATTTGCCATGAAGTGATGGGACCAGATGCCATGATCTTCGTTTTCTGAATGTTGAGCTTTAAGCCAACTTTTTCACTCTCCTCTTTCACTTTCATCAAGAGGCTCTTTAGTTCTTCACTTTCTGCCATAAGGGTGGTGTCATCTGCATATCTGAGGTTATTGATATTTCTCCTGGCCATCTTGACTCTAGCTTTGTGCTTCATCCAGTCCAGCGTTTCTCATGATGTACTCTGCATGTAAGTTAAATAAGCAGGGTGACAGTATACAGCCTTGACGTACTCCTTTCCCAATTTGGAACCAGTCTGTTGTTCCATGTCCAGTTTTAACTGTTGCTTCTTGACCTTCTTACAGGTTTCTCAAGAGACAGGTCAGGTGGTCTGGTATTCCCATCTCTTTAAGAATTTTCTATACTTTGTTGTGCTCCACACAGTCAAAGGCTTTGGCATAGTCAATAAAGCAGAAATAGATGTTTTTCTGGAACTCTCTCGCTTTTTCAGTGATCCAACGGATGTTGGCAATTTGATCTCTGGTTCTTCTGCCTTTTCTAAAACCAGCTTCAACATCTGGAAGTTCACAGTTCCCATACTGGTGAAGCCTGGCTTGGAGAATTTTGAGCCTTACTTTGCTAGCCTGACTATAAAGCCAGGGCAGTATCAATTCACACTCACCAGGTATGCAAGGACTTGATAAAATGTGTACCTCCAGAAGCTGTCGTCAAGTGTCTGAGAAAAGACTTTTTCCGTTGGTTTATTTATTTATACAGTCCAGTTTCTCAGTTATGTTTCTGCTAATTTAAGATGAGAGCTTCACATTTATTTAAATTATGGGACAGTCTGACCAAACAAAATATTTTTCCTGATAAAGAAAAATCAGGAGGATTTGGCAGGAGGGAGAGCAGTGACATATTTTCCTATTGATGTTGTATTTATTTTCTTTTGCCCCTTTTTTTCTAAGAAATGAAGACCATATAGATATTTCTGACTCTTTCAGAGAAAACTGATTTAAGTTCACCAATTTTAGAAGAGGAGTTCTCTATAAAAAAGACCTATCTTTTTTTATCAAGAGTTTTCTGTATTAATAATATAAAATATTCACAGACTTCCTCTGGTGTACAAAGAAATATTACTTTTAATACATTAAAAATGTTTTATTGTACCTGATTTAATGGACACTATTTTAGCTAACATGGATGTCCATTAGTAATGGCATTCTTTTTTATATTAGGTAACAAAAAACAAACCTAACTCATCCTCAATTTGATCTTATCCTTTTCTTTTCAAATAATTATTGAAGACAAAATTTACATCAAAGAAAATTACATACATATTCAATCACTTGAAGTATGAAGATTTTGCCTTTTTATTTTGAGAGAACAGGAGTTAGACTGCTTTTGAGGGCAGAGTCTACTGAGATGTGGTCATTTACAGGCTTTACTTTTAGGTTACTTACGGTATGCTTCCCGTGATGAAATTTTGCTTATGTTATCTCTATTTTATAGGTGAGATTACACAGGGAGAAGAGTTAAGTGACTCCATTGCAGCCATACTTTTCAGTCAGGACTCTATATGTCTAGACTCCAGGATTTTGCTTATGTTGTAACCCTGTAGACATGGTAATAAAGAAATTCTGTCACTACTGTCAAACTAGAGGAGTGTCATTTCCAGTGATGTGCTTGACCTAGGTGTCTCGAAATAGTGAAGTGTGGCAGAACCATGAAGCAGCCCCTGGAAGAACAGAAGAAACAAAACCTTACCCTTCCACCCAGAAGGAGGCAGAATTTCAGGCTCCCGCGGAACTGACCCGGCAAGAAGCGGGACGGAGGGAGCCAGAGGAGCGACAGGTGGAGGAGGAGCACAGGCGGGCCCTGGAGGAGGAGGCCATGGAGCAGGTCGGGCGGCCTGAGCACCTCGAGGAGGAGCACGACCCATCACCTGAGGAGCAGGATCGGGAGTGGGCAGAACAGCGTGAACGAAAGGAAGGCAGACTTGCGGCCGGGGAGGTTCATGCGGAGGTATGAGGTTACCCAACCAGTTGGCTGGGGTAGAGGTTGTGGCTTTGTCTCTACATAATGTTGACCCATGAACAAGGAGAGTTTGAACCTCACAGGGCCACTTCTGTAAGGATTTTTCTAGTAAACACTAGAAAATCCGTGTTTGGTTGAATCTGAACATGGGAAACTGAGACAGAAGGGCCCGCACAGGGAGGCTGTGGATGATCCCTACATACAGAGGGCTGACTAAAAGTTATATGCAGATTCTCACTGTGCTGAGGGTCCATGCCCCTAACCCCTACATTGTTCAGGGGTCAACTGTATCAAGGAAAAAGCCCATGTGTAACAATCTCTAAAATAAAATGGGGGTGATTTCACTAAATCTTCCATGTACTTATTTAAATGTTCTGTTGTGACATTAGTAGCATGGCTGCCTTACTCCAGAAAGGTGACTGGGGAAAAGAGAAGGTGCTGTAGGTGTTTATTTGTCAAGAATGCACAGTAGGGCGGGGGTAGGAGGGAGGCTCAACAGGGAGGGGATATGTGTATATTAAAACTGACTCATGTTGTTGTACAGCAGAAATCAAAACATTGTAAAGCAATTATCCTCCAATTAAAAATTTTTAAAAAAGGAAGAGAAAAGAGTGCACAGTAAGGGAGACTTGGGCACATCCCTTTAACAGACTAGGAAACCAGATGGTCACCTCATCCTGCACTTTCTCAGTCTGTGCTCAAGGCCCGTGGGCATCTTGATGCCAAGAAGTGACTCATTTTCTGTGATCAGGGGTACTTGTCTCCCTGTTCACTTACTGTTAAATCCTATGTTGCCTTTCACATATTCAAATTCAGGGTGGTTAGTAAGTCATCAAAAGCTGACCTTATTACTTAAGGATATGCCACTGGGTGAGTGTGTTTAACCAGTGTCTGCTCAAGCTGAGCATCCCCCTCTGCAAATGAGCACTGCCCTCTCACTCCACTCCCCTTTCACTCCATTCCTCTCTCACTCCACTGAGCACTCCCTTCTGTATATGAGCACTCCCCTCTCACTCCACACCCCTCTCACTCCACTGAGCACACCCGTCTCACATAAGTAAGACTCATGAAAACATTATTATTATAAATGATACTTTAAAAGAACTGAGAGCAACACTGAAGCAGCCAGATATTTTTTATTACACAGCCTCTAAGGTAATACCTGACAACAATCTGCCTGGCTCTTACATGGATGCTGATCATCCTTTAATTTACATCTCTGAAGCTCTGTTTGCTCTCAAACTTTTCAAGACTTCAAGCTGCTAGGCTGAGCAGGTATGAAGGCACCTGTAGGTTTACTCTTAGACTGTTGCATACTTAGTGTGAAGAAGCCTCTCCCAGTCTTGCATCCATAAGCTTTCCTCCAAGATAATTCCCCACTAGGTTTAATTTCCCTCAACCATGCACCCTCTTTCATTTGGTGAGAATTGTATGTGCTTGTATTAGTTGGGGGATGGAGGAGAGAGTGGTAGATTGCTTAATGGAAGCAGACTTTAAGAATTCTTAGATCAGATTTTCCTTTAATCTGAAAATCCTCTCTTCTCATCCATTTTTTATTTCTTTGAAGAAACATGATTCTGCCTCTCCACCCTAACCTGAAATTGGACCTTTTTTGGCTCCGTTTAGCCTGAGATTGGTGTATGCTTTGCTGGAATTAATTAGCTTCCCAAAGTCTTCAGCTCTTCATGGAAAAGCCTTAGCCTCAACTTCAGCTCAGACATTGCCCCAATTAGTCTGAGGTTATTAAGTGCCCATTTATACCAGAGTCTTTTGAGCATACATTTAATTAAAGCTGAAACATTTCTTCTGTTGTGTCCTTTTCCATTTGAGAGGGAGCACATTAAAAATATCTGCATTAATGCCAACAGCAGGGAAGGTCAAAGGAAGACAAGCTGCTTCTTGCTAAAAGAAGCCAAGGGTGATTCAGAGAGAGTAGGGAAATAGCAGTGGAGTCCGGCAGCGGGTGGTGTCGGAGCTAACATACAAGATAGTTGATCTGACAGAGAGGTATTAATAAACCAGCCCTGCCTTCTGCCCGTGTCATGAGAAATGGGTTGAAGGGCAGACGCAGGGCACCTGACTGCTCTTGCTCACTGTTCCCCAGGTGCATCCTTCAGCCAAGCCGGTTACCAGACTCCAGTCGCCGTATGAGGAGCAGCTGGAACAGCAGAGGCTGGCGGTGCAGCGGGCGGAGGAGGCCCAGCGGCTGAGGGAGGAGCAGGAGGCCCTGCACCAGCAACGGCTGCAGGGACACTTGCTGCGGCAGCACCAGCAGCAGCAGCTCCTCGCCAGGGAGACAGCCCAACAGCAACAGGATGGGCTCCAGGAGGGCCGGCTGCAGCGCCCCGAGCAGCCACGGTAGCCTTCTGATCGACCTGGATAGCTTGGCCACCAGTGTCCACAGGCAGATTAAAGACAGCTTCGCATAGTCCTTCCTGTGAACCTGAGGGGCTCCTCTTGCTCATGGGAGCTGAGGCAGAACCGAAAATCAAATTCCAAATATTTAACTTCCAAAATAATCAACATTTTTTTTTTCTGCCTAAAAGTAACAGTTTACATCTCAAAGTAACCAGTCAGGTTTTGTGCTAACTTCATTTTAGTTTTTGAAAAGCATTTTATCTTTTATAAGGTATCTTTTGAAAGTGTACCTGGAATCTTTATTGAACCTAATTGGATACGTTTAAGAAATATATTTATGGCTTTTAAAAGAATGTTGAAAAATTCATTGATAACTCTCTTTAAAGATAAATCACATATGTCAAACTGTGCTACTTGTGCCCCAGAGTTGATGACTGTTTGTTTCCTTGCAGGCAGGAAGCTCGTTACAATGCTGTGGATAATGATATCGTTCAAGGAGCAGAGGATCAGGGCATCCAGGAAGAGGAAGGAGGTGGTAAGCTTCTTAGATGATGAATGTTTTAATAAAATTGCTTGGTAATATATAATGTCAACTCAGAGACATATGCATACCTGTATACAGGTTTCTCCTGCTCTCTGAGAATGTTCCTTTGAAACCGTTTGTAATCTGAAATGGTGTAGATTGAAGAAACAATTACCATAGGACACATCTTGCTAACGGATACACAAAATAAATTGAGATAAAGCACAGATGCTCACTGGCACATTCGGAGCTCTGGGGGTGTGAGGCTGAGATGCCGAATGTAGGTCCGGGAAAGAGGCAGGTGGTGCCGTTCTTGCTTCTCTGCTCAGATGTGTGCTGCCTCCATACCTGCTTTCTCGCTCTACAAATGAAACACTAAATGGCTATTTTTGCTTTCACCTATTTTCATAAAATTGAAAATCCTCTTCCGATTTCTTTCAGTTAGCCAAAACAGGTACTAATGTTGATCTTTCATAAAAGCAAAGTGGCATAAAACAAACTTTCAAAAAGTGGAGGGTACCTATACATACAGAGATTTGTGCACTATATGTCTTTTGTTGTCATTGATATGTTTTCCTTTATCCTCCCCAAAAGTTCACGTTGATGGCCTAAATCAACCCAAGATAATCTGTTTGCTCTCTTAACATTTTAAACTAGAGAGGAAATAGTGCTTTACTCGTCTTATATGGAAGGCATGCTTGCATGCTCAGTCGTGTCTGACTCTTTGCAACTCCATGAAGTGTAACCTGCCAGGCTCCTCTGTCCATGAGATTCTCCAGGCAAGAATACTGGAGTGGGTTGCCATTTCCTACTCCAGGGGATCTTCCCAACACAGGGATCAAACTCGCATCTTCTGTGTCTCCTGCATTGGCCAGCAGACTGTTTATCTGAGCCAGATTGTTGACCGCTGTGCCACCTGGGAAACCCCTAAACTTCTTGTACGTTAATACTTATTTTTATTTCTAGCACATTGTCATAGGAATATTAGGCTTTGAGAAACCTCTACATTTTCTTCTTATCTTAGAGACATATAGATTATTGCCTTGAAAGTTTTTCAAATTAAGTCATTAGTAGCTTTCATTTGTGGTACAAATGTATATGTCACTGAACAAATACTGCCTACTGTGATAACAGAACTAGAGAATAACCATCTCTCTGGCAATGCTAACACTTAGCTATGTATCCTTTCCTTAAAGAATCTAATGGAAGGTGATTACCGAACTCCCTCTATAGCCTATTCTGATATGTTATAGCTCCGATAGTCAAGAAATTGTTTTCCTTATGTGCCCCCATGCAACACTTGAAGCTTTTTTGTTCCATTATCAGTAAGACTAGAGAACCGTTTGTTCTCCCTTTTATTTAATGGATCCCTTGGTGCACTTGAAACATGATGGTAAGTTACCTGTATCTTTATTTTCCACAGGCTAAATACTCTGCATGTATTTAACCTTTCCTCTGATATCTGCGTGTGTGTTCTTGTCTAAATTCTCTGTATTGAAATTTTTTTTCAAAAAGTAACAAGTAAATGTGTGAGTATAAATATGTGATGTTTGTGGTATCATCATCACTACCACCTCAGAGAACACAGAATGGGGCTGAATTTGTTTTAGAGCTTCACAAATGGGGTTACCATTTCTTTCATGTCCTGAAATAGCATCCGTTTCTTCTTTTGGTACCTTGCTATTTTCTCTGACATTACCAAAATTTTGTCAATAATTTTAGTGATGTTCAATTGATTGGGCTTTATTTTATGTAGAAAGTTTCTATCATTGTTTTTGGCATAATGGGGGAAAATGCAGCTTCTGTTGTAAACATGTGTTTTAGGGAGTTAGAATATGTCAGTTATCCACATTGTCTCTGTAGATACAAGGACTGGGAAAAAGATAACTCAGAAAAGCTGAGACATGTACTTTATGTTGAGCTAACCTAAAAGGAGGAGAGAGTGAGTGATGTGGTCTGTAGGAAAGCCCACCAGTGGCTTGGCTTTGCTTTGAAAGGAAAGAATCCTATCTGGTTTCTTGGGGCTGATAAGGGTTCCTTTGATTTGCTAGCCTATGAGAGAGACAACCAGCACCAAGACGAGGCAGAAGAAGACCCAGAGAATGGACATGAGCTGCAAGAACAAGGGCCCCATGAAGCTGACCCAGAATCCGAGGGAGATGTAAGTATCCTCTCATCCGGTCATGACACTTGGGAACTCACAAAGCAGAAAGGATATATAAGGGTTTACCTGACTCTGTAACTCCAGCTCCATGTGGTTAACATAATTACATGGTAACTGTTAACTGTCAGCCATGGGGTGTTTGTGTGATGAGAATGGGTTAAAGGTTGCTCAGGGAAAACATCCAGGGAGTCGCCCTCTGGGGACTTTAGTAAAATTAAAATAGAAGAGCAAAAAGAGGCACTGCAGTATGTAGTAATTCTGAAAGATGAAAAAGAAGACACAACAAAGCAAACATGGGAATTAGAGAGAGAGCCAGAGAAAGGAGGTCAGCCACCATGAAGCACGCTGAGCAGCCTGCTCGGTTGTGAATGTGTGTCCCGTGACTGTGTAATCTCTCAGCAGTCCAGTGACTATTTTAGTAAACACACAGCTAAGATGTGAGGTTTGAGAAATGAAAAACATTTCCCAGATACCATATTGCCATAGAAAAATTAGAGTATTAACAGGTAGAGATATAATAACCAAAGCTATTCTTTTTATTTACCCAAGAAAGGACCAAGACTCCCAGTTCAGTTGGGTGGTATGGGACCTTGACCTTGCCTGTATGTGTGTCTTTGGATTTATGTGTAGATGATTTTGACAACTTATTGTAGCTCTCCTGTCATCTTTTGCTAGCAAATCAACCTCCACATTTATAGAATGTGGTCCTCTTGGCCCTGTTTATGTTGGTCCAATGGACTGAGAGGAGGAAGATTGATATTCTTCCTTGATAAGCACTGACAAGTCTTCCTGAGCTGCTTGAAGCAACCTCGATGGAAATGACTTTCCCCTATAACTTGCAAGGAGAGGTGGTAGGACATATCTACCCACTAGCTCCTCAATCAGCAGTTCTCAAAGTATGCTCCAGGGAACCCTAGCCCTGAAATAGTGTCAGGAAAGAATAAGAGCTATAGATAACAGGAGAGTATGAGAGAGCCAGAGGATGTGTAGGAGCAAGAGAGTGTCCATGAGAGAGCAAGAGAGCGAGTATGCAAGAGCCTGAGAGCGATGGAGGGCACAGGGGAAGGGTGGGTATTCCAGTTCCTGACTTTTGGGAAATGCTGTCTGTCTGGATTGGTTACCTGACTGCATAATCCTTCACTCTCCTTTTCATCGGTTGATTTGTTCTAGATAACATGTTGGGAAATGTTGGCCTTTCTACCGTGCCTTCCCTTAATTAGAAATTATTAGCCTGCTTGTCTCTCTGTCTCACCTGTTTTATTTATTTTTTTTATTTTTATTTTTTAAAAAATAATTATTTATTTAATTGAAGGATAATTGCCTTAAAGAATTTTGTTGTTTTCTGTCAAACATCAATATGAGTCAGCCATAGGTGTACATATGTCCCCTCCTTCTTGAACCTCCCTCCCCATCCCACCCCTCTAGGTTGATACAGAGACCCTGAGTTCTCTGAGACATACAGCAAATTCCCATTGGCTATCTGTTTTACATATGATAATGTAAGTTTCCATATTACTCTCTCTATACATCTCACTCTCTTCTCCCCGCTCCCCGTGTCCATAAGTCTGTTCTCTGTCTGTTTCTCCACTGCTGCCTTGGACATAAATTCATCAGTACCATCTTTCTAGATTCCATTGAAAGGTTGTTTTTTTTTTTTTTTTTTTTTTTTTTGCTTAACTTTACAATATTGTATTACTTTTACTATACATCGAGATGGATCCGCCACCAGAATACACGTGTTCCCCATCCTGAACCCTCCTCCCTCCCCACTTCCCACACCATCCCTCCAGGTCATCCCAGTGCTCCAGTCCCAGGCATCTGTTATAGGGCATCGTACCTGGACTGACTCGTTTCAGATATGATATTATACATATTTCAATGCTATTCTCCCCAATCATCCCACCCTCTCCTGGTCCCAGAGTCCAAAAGTCTGTTCTATACATCAGTGTCTCTTTTGCTGTCTCATAAGCAGGGTGATTGTTACCATCTTTCTAAATTCCATATATATGCGTTAGTATACTGTATTTGTGTTTTTGTTTCTGGCTTACTTCACTCTGTATAATAGGCTCCAGTTCCATCCACCTCATTAGAACTGATTCAAATGTATTCTTTTTAATGGCTGAGTAATACTCCATTGTGTATATGTACCACAGCTTGGTTATCCATTCATCTGTGGATGGACATCTAGGTTGCTTCCATGTCCTGGCTATTGTAAACAGTGCTGCTATGAACATTGGGGTACACGTGTCTCTTTCAATTCTGGATTTCTCAGTGTGTATGCCCAGCAGTGGGATTGCTGGGTCATAAGGCAGTTCTATTCTTAATAGACATTTCTCCAAAGAAGACATACAGATGGCTAACAAACACATGAAAAGATGCTCAACATCACTCATTATCAGAGAAATGCAAATCAAAACCACTATGAGGTACCATTTCACGCCAGTCAGAATGGCTGCGATCCAAAAGTCCACAAGCAATAAATGCTGGAGAGGGTGCGGAGAGAAGGGAACCCTCTTACACTGTTGGTGGGAATGCAAACTAGTACAGCCACTATGGAGAACAGTATGGAGATTCCTCAAAAAACTGGGAATAGAACTGCCTTATTTTTTTTAAATTAGGAATATTTTTGTCCAGCTTCACTGAGGTTTAATGAATCATCCTTTTTTTTTTTTTAATATCGAACAACTGTGCTTATTAAACCTTTTTTATTACTTGGTTAGAGTTAGAGCTAATCCGTATATTTTTATAAACTTTTGCAAAGGACATTCAGTACTTTTTTCCCTGAAGAAAACATTTTACATTTTCCCTATACTTCCACATAGTTTATTGATAACACACAAAAGGAAATCCATATGACAAGATTGTGGAGTAACTGGAGTTTAGGTGTGAAGGCTATGATTTGTCACTCTGTATCCCCAAGAAAAGTGTCATTTTGTTCTTGAACGAAGTATATAGCCAGGGAGGTGCAGATAATACATCAGCTGAGACTGCAGTGAGCTCTTGAACATGTTCAAGGCTCTGAAGTGAATTGAAGTAGAATTTTGTGGTCTGGAGACTAAATCTCACTCAGGCTTCCCTGTCTCTGGGAAGCATTTGCTGCTTCAGTGAAGTGTCCTGTTGACCCCAGTGTGATCAGGGACGCTCCTACAAGCATCATTATTCCGCCCAGCTCACACTCTAAAAATCTGAATCTTTAAGAGGGTGTATATGATTTTGAAAGGTGCTTTGCGATCATAAGTGGGACATTCAGATAATTCTAAAGTTGATAATATGAAGGGCATTCGTTGAACACAATAACCGAGAACTACTTGAGAGGTAGGATGGGTTCGGGGAGGTATTTTTCAAAATAATTGTATCACCAGAAGTTGAGTTAAGCCCAGTTCCTCTTATTTTGTCTCTTATCAGTGCAGCATCTCTCAGCTTCACATTAGTGTTCCTTATAAAGAAATGTGATCCACACTAGAATGCGATGACCTGCTCTTGAATTAGCCTCCTCTTGTCTCCTCACAGGCTCTCTTCTTGGGTCCCTGCTGGTGTGGGCTTCCTCTCTCCTCAACTGCTTTTCACCCGCTTACATCAACTGGTTTGCAAAGAATAACTTGGTCTGTAAAAATTGACCCACTGGTGAAAGCAGTTACCATTTGCCTATCTAAATCTCTCATTTTAATTATTTCTTCTATTTGGTCCTTTGGCTTTCATTAACTGTTTTTATTGTCATCTAGTTATGCTCATATCACTTATGGCATTGGAGCTTTGAGAACTGTTTTGGAATCACTTGCAGGAAAGAAGTGCTCTTTGAACTTCTTTCTGATGCATCCGTCTCTGACAAAGCAGAGGCTTTATCTTTGGACAGCAGGATAGGTACCTGTGAGTCTTGGTAAGCATAGACTTGAGCAGTCTGGTAAAGGACAATTTAATTTTCTGTCAGCCTGTGGCCTTTCAAATGAAATTAAACTTGATCCTGGATTTTGAAGTGGTGCTTGCTTTTCATTAAAATTTTACAGAGGGCAGCTGTAGAGGATATAAACCCAGCAGATGACCCTAATAATCAAGGCGAGGATGAATTTGAAGAAGCCGGGCAAGTGAGGGAAGAAAACTTGCCAGATGAAAATGAAGAGCAAAAACAAAGTCACCAAAAGCAACAGAATGCAGAAATGGAGGAACATTTGGTGGTAAGTGGGTGCCATGATGGAGCGTGGTTTTAACCTGGGGATTTTATTATTTTTTTAATTAATTAATTTATTTTAATTGGAGGCGAATTACTTTAATTTTGGTATTTTTTGCCATACATCAACATAAACCAGCCAAGGGTGTACATGTGTTCCCCCATCCTGAACACCCCCCTCTCCCAACATACCTCCCCACCCATCCCTCTGGATTGTCCCAGAGCACTGGCCTTGAGTGCCCTGCTTCATGCATCAAACTTGCACTGATCATCTGTTTTACATATGGTAATATACATGTTTCAATGCTGTTTCCTCAAATCCTTGCCTTTTCCCACAGAATCCAAAAGTCTGTTCTTTACATCTGTGTCTCTTTTGGTGTCTTACATATAGGGTCGTTGTTACCATCTTTGTAAATTCCATACATGTATGTTAATACACTTTTTGGTGTTTTTCTTTCTGACTTACTTCACTCTGTATAATAGGTTCCAGTGTCATCTACCTCATTAGAACTGACTCAAATGTGTTATTTTTAACAGCCAAGTAATATTCCATCGCATATATGTAGCAGAGCTTTCTTATCCATTCATCTGCCAATGGATATCTAGGTTGCTTCATGTTCTAGCTATTGCAAACAGTGCTGCAATGAACATTGGGGTACATCTGTCTCTTTCAGTTCTGGTTTCCTCGGTGTGTATGCCCAGCAGTGGGATTGCTGGGTTGTATTAACCTGGGGATTTTATAAATGCCTAAAGTGACAGTGTTAGTCTCTCAGTCATGTCTGAATCTTTGCGACCCCATGGACTATAGCCCACCAGGCTCCTCTGTCCATGGGATTCTCCAGGCAAGAATACTGGAGTGGGTAGCCAATCCCTTCTCCAGGATATCTTCTCAACCCAGGGATCAAACCCGAGTCTCCTGCATTGTAGGCCAATTCTTTACCATCTGAGCCACCAGGGAAGCCCTATAAATGCCAGGTTTTATGCAAAAGGTTTTAGTTATGACCTATGTGGACAGGAAGTTTACCTCACATGCAGTGCTCGCACTCAGAAGGTCATGGGCTTCCTGGGCTTTGTTGGAAGTGATTAGTCATCATTTCCTGCCCACTGAGGCATTGAAATGCACTGTTCATGGTGGCCTGCCTGTTCTTTGTCCCAGAGGACTGGAAAATGCATCTCCAGTGTTCAGTAACCTGAACCTCTCCTTTTGTTTCAACAGATGGCAGGAAACCCAGACCAGCAGGAGGACAATGTGGATGAGCAGTACCAGGAAGAAGGGGAAGAGGAGGTAGGAAGGGGGAGGGCAGGAGGCCAGACTGCTTGGGGTCTCATACTCACCTGAAAAAACCTCTCTGAATGGGCTTTCAGAGAAAGGTTTAGAGAGCTGTAGGCTAGATAAGGAAGGATGGTTTCGAGGAGAAATGGACCATAGCCGTGGAGACATTTGGTTGGAAGATAACAAAAACAGGATGATAGAATTCTCTTCTCTTGTTTTCCCTAAAAATTTTGAATTAAGAAGACACTTGACCTTCCAGGAATGGCATACTTAGGTTTCTGTGATCTTTGTAAAAATATTTTCTTCTGTCTCTTTCCCTCACAAGAAAGAACAAAGCCCTTCCCCTTGAGAGTCTGGACAAACCTCAGAGACTTTCTCTGTAGACATGCCACTGCTCCTGCCTCATAGCGACACCCCATGGTGTCCAGCAGAACACACTTAACACCCTCCAGACATGTAAAACATTTTCACTTTTAGCCTCTTCTAAAAATTTAGTATCTTAAATTTAACAAAGAAGAAAAGGAAAAATAGGTAAGGAGCTCAGTTGAGTAAAATGCATTTGGGTAGAATTTCTTAGCATTTCATTTTAGTTTGCTTTTTATTGCAAATCCCTAGCATAATACTGTAAATTAGCTTTGTGGACCATCTACCATGTGTAGTTGTGTGTAGTGTGTGTAGTGCCACAGTTGTGTAGTTGACTGATGAATGCTGTTGGTTGAGCTGGTTAGTCTCAGAAGGGTACTTTATGGACCAGTAGAGCTCAAAACACAGGAATATGATATGGATGAGGCCCAGGCCCCAGGCTCCGTGTCTCTCTGGACCAGAAAATGGCCTAGCAAATAAAAGCCCTAGTTCAGAGGCGCTTCTCAGCCAGGCCTTTGCAAATGTGTGACTCTGGCCCTAAGGGGAGCAGCAGGAGAGGATGGACAAGTGGAAGCCTGAGCCTACATGGGAGCCTGCTAAGAGGCCCGTGCTTCTGCCTCATGGGCAGGGCTCCCTGGGCTAAGGCTGCTGCCTCGCCTGGTTGCATTTGTCAGCTTTTCAGAGCTGATGCTGAAGTTTGTGTTTATACCAGGAAAACAGAGAACAGCATCGTTCTTTGCAGACATTGGCAACATATACCTGTAGTTTTACATGTAATATACCTGCCTTGATCCTCTTATTCTGTTTCCTTTTTCTCATCCTGCTGTTCATCCTGCTCAAACCCCTGAGCCGTGTCATCAGAAGAGAGTGTTTAGAGAAGCCAGCAGCCTTGAATATGAAGACATCTGGCAAGAGAAAGATATTCATCTGGACCTCTCTTGTAACAGGATGTCTAGACTAATATTACTTGTTTCATTATGTCCGCTGCCAGGGATCTTTCAGGGATTAAAAGACAAGAGGCTCACCTTGGCTTCTTTTTAAAAATTCAGAAGGGTAAACATAAAATTTTAATCAGTATTTACTGATTAATTTTTTTTTTTTACTTCTGTATTCTATCAGTTAATGTGGGATCCAAGAGGGATCAAAGATAGAAAAGAAAAGCAGAGAGGTGGGAGGGAAGGAGAATGGTGACAGGCAGAGGCCCCCTCAGTGCCCAGCCCAGAACTCCCAGCTCTGCACCTTTGTCCCCACTCTCTCACCCTGACAGACTCAGGTCATCACACCTTTTCCTTTAGTGTGGCTACCACGTGAGCTCTCAGCAGAAGCCCAGCCTGCCTCTCTTCTTCCCTGGGTACCTTTCCCCTCTGCCCTCTAAGCATCCCTTGTTCAGGCTGTATTTTATTTTTTTGGCAGTTCCTGAAGTGCTTCAGATCAGGTCAGATCAGTCGCTCAGTCGTGTCCGACTCTTTGCGACCCCATGAACTGCAGCACGCCAGGCCTCCCTGTCCATCACCAACTCCCGGAGGTCACTCAGACTCACATCCATCGAGTCAGTGATGCCATCCAGCCATCTCATCCTCTGTCGTCCCCTTCTCCTCCTGCCCCTAATCCCTCCCAGCATCAGAGTCTTCTCCAATGAGTCAACTCTTCACATGAGGTGGCCAAAATACTGGAGTTTCAGCTTTAGCATCATTCCTTCCAAGGAAATCCCAGGGCTGATCTCCTTCAGAATGGACTGGTTGGATCTCCTTACAGTCCAAGGGACTCTCAAGAGTCTTCTCCAACACCACAATTCAAAAGCATCAATTCTTCGGCGCTCAGCCTTCTTCACAGTCCAGCTCTCACATCCATACATGACCACAGGAAAGACCAGAGCCTTGACTGGGCGAACCTTTGTTGGCAAAGTGATGTCTCTGCTTTTGAATATGCTATCTAGGTTGGTCATAACTTTCCTTCCAAGGAGTAAGCGTCTTTTAATTTCATGGCTGCAGTCACCATCTGCAGTGATTTTGGAGCCCAGAAAAAGAAAGTCTGACATTGTTTCCACTGTTTCCCCATCTATTTCCCATGTAGTGATGGGACCAGATGCCATGATCTTCATTTTCTGAATGTTGAGCTTTAAGCCAACCTTTTCACTCTCCACTTTCACTTTCATCAAGAGGCTTTTGAGTTCCTCTTCACTTTCTGCCATAAGGATGATGTCATCTGCATATCTGAGGTTATTGATATTTCTCCCAGCAATCTTGATTCCAACTTGTGTTTCCTCCAGTCCAGCATTTCTCATGATGTACTCTGCATATAAGTTAAATAAACATGGTGACAATATACAGCCTTGACGTACTCCTTTTCCTATTTGGAACCAGTCTGGTGTTCCATGACCAGTTCTAACTGTTGCTTCCTGACCTGAAGTGCTTAGTTATTGGATTTTCCCACCTCTTTCCACTGTTCTCAGTTCTTCCCTTGTGGAGGGAGAATTTCCATATACCAGTCAAGGCCTAGTAATAGAGACGAAGTTCTCAGCAGAGTGCAGCAAAATGAGAAAAACAAAGAGGGATGCTGTATGTGAGAATACATAGCCTGTTGTCTATGAGTGCCGTGTGTGTGAGCACTCAAAACTATAAAATGCAGGGTGATGTGCATCGTTCTTCTCTTCCTTAAGCCTCAGAGGCTTCCAGCTGAGCCCTGAGATGTAAGGCCCGTTGCCACCATCGGCTTCCCTCCCTCCCAGTCCACTGTCAACCTGCCTTCTTGTCACATTTGCCTCTAGGGAGGAATTGCATCTTGCCAGGGTTGTACCTGTTCAGAGGCACAGCCCATCAGACTTGTGACTTGAACTTTGAGAGTACAGAACCCAAAACAAGTGTGATGTTAGGAAATCTGCCCTCTCCCTGCCTTCTCTTATTGTAATGCAACAATGTTTTCCTTCTAAGATCTAAAAACAACTGTTAACAAGCATTGATTGTTTTTGCTTTGGGATCCTTAGAAAGACATTCCTATGATAAGACATTCCTATGAAAAGCCATCTGCGTGTTGCATACTTTACAGATTTTTTTAATCTCCTTATGAGCAAATGAGACAAACTGTGACATTGCCAAAAAATGCTGTGTGTACTTTAGAATGATTTAAATGTTTAAAAATATAGAGAGCTTAAATGCCTACTGTGAAAAACCCAAGTGCTCTGTTTCCCCAATCTGAGTAAAACCAGATTGATCTGAACAGTCACATAAGAACAGGTACAGGGTTTCCTGGCTGCCTTTAGTGGCATGTGGGCCTGGGAATCACCACATCAAGAAACTGTCCAGATGGCAGAAACTCTATTTAACATTAGCCGGCAAGCAGGGGTGTCCATCACAGATTGAAGCTCTTTCCGTGATCATGTCCCATCCATCTCTTTGGATTTTAGGCTTCTTGGTTACTTAAGGGCATCCTTCCAGTTCCTGGCTCACCCCCTAAGATCTTTGATGCATCAGAGAAAGGCATGAATACATATGGGGACTGGGTAGCTAGCCAAGTCCATTCAGATTCAGGAGATCTGTTTTATTTTGCTTTGTTTTCACTATTTATTAAACTTGGCCACATCACATAGGGACTTTTTCTAAAATGCCTAAATCATTAGATTTTAGTAATTTGTCAACAAAGGTCTGTCTAGTAAAGGCTATGGTTTTTCCAGTGGTCATGTATGGATGGGAGAGTTGGACTATAAAGAAAGCTGAACACCAAAGAATTGATGCTTTTGAACTGTGGTGTTGGAGAAGACTCTTGAGAGTCCCTTGGACTGCAAGGAGATCAGTCCTGGGTGTTCATTGGTAGGACTGATGCTGAAGCTGAAACTCCAATACTTTGGCTATCTGATGTGAAGAACTGACTCATTTGAAAAGACCCTGATGCTGGGAAAGATTGAGGGCAGGAGAAGAAGGGGACGACAGAGGATAAGATGGCTGGATGGCATCACCAACTCGATGGACATGGGTTTGGGTGGACTCCAGGAGTTGGTGATGGACAGGAGGCCTGGCATGCTGCAATTCATGGTATCGCAAAGAGTCAGACACAATTGAGTGACTGAACTGAACTGAACTGAATGAGTAGTAAGCCATGGTTCAGGGAGATATTTAATAAAATGTTTCCATCAGGTTTAGCAGGGTAATAAAGAGGGTCAAGTGTGGAAGACATAACTGGCATGTCCACATTGTAAAAAAGTAACATTTGGCGGTTATTAGTCTAAACATATTTTTGACAAACTCTATATCATTTTGTCCCATTTCAGTAATGCCTTTAAGATGAGTTTGAATTACTCTTGCCCCCAAATGTAAAGAATATATTACTAGAATATTAGAAAAGGTATATTCATAAATTTGAAAAATTATAAAATTTTCATTTGTGCAATACCTAAATTAAAGAGTAATTTAAATCAATGATTTCCACCTCAGTTTATATTGTCAGTTGATCCACAACCTAAATTTTCTACAGTAAGTTCCAAGAGAGGCAAGAACTCATGAAACAGTATTTATCTCTCTAGCCAGAGACATTCATTGTAACTCAAGTGGCTCTCAGGCTTTGCTGTGGGTAAGAATCCCCTTGGAAAGTGTGTAAAACATACAGATCCCTGGATCAGACCTTACTCTTGGAGCTTCTGTTCCTATCTGTGTGGAACCTAGGAATTGGAGTTTTTCCACAAACTTGCAGCTAATGCTGATGTTTCAGAAATACACTGTTTAGAGAAGTCTGAACCTCTTGAGACTTCTATGCAAAATGATGTATGTCTACGTGCCTACTTACTAAAGACTTTCTCATCAAAGTCTTAAAGCAGTCCTTGATCCCCACCATACCACACACATACACACACAGAAAATTAAAAATCACTGATTTTTATCTAACCCCTTTATTTGACAGATAAGAAATTTGAACTTCAAAGAGGTTACTTAAGTTTTCAAACTTATGTATATAAGTTATGTATATATAAATAACACACAGCTTGTTATTGTTAGAACCATGATTAGACCCTCCCCAGGTCTACTTTTAAAAGCTATCAAAATTAAGTATACCAACCATAGTAACTGGGCTTCCCAGGTAGCTCACTAGTAAAGAATCTGCCTGCCAGTGCAGGAGACACAAGAGACATGCCTTTGATTCCTGGGTTGGGAAGATCTGCAGAAGGACATGGCAACCCACTCCAGTATTATTGCCGGGAAAATTCCATGGACAGTGGAGCCTGACAGGCTCTAGTCCTGGGGTCACAAAGAGTAGGACGTGACTGAGCACGCACACACACGTGCACGTTACATTAAAACGTAGTAACTAACTAGTTGATACAGGCAAGTTTTTCTTTTTAGAAATTAGTGTATACAGAAAGAATGATGGAATTAGAACGTGACCATTTTTGTAACCCCTAATTAAAACAGTTGATTTAGGAGCAATCATCAATGGATGACATCACCAGATTAATGGAGGTCAGGGGATTTTACCATGGAGGGATCAGGCTGTAGCTGTCTGAGCTCACTGACCAATTTTAGCTTCACTAAAAGTAGAGCAGACAGTATATGCCTCCTGATGTGATGGAAATGTGAAGTCTACAGCATCATCTCTGAAAAATCTTTACTTTGCAAATTCAATCTGAATTCATTCAAGCCTTTAAGCTAACTTCCTTTTGTAAGAAATGTGGAGGCTAAAGAAATAACTGACACCTCAAAGAAGCAAAGAAATCCAGAGTCTGGGTCATTTTACTGGACAATAATATAGCATTAAGGAAAAAAGAAGGAAGTGGCATTGGTGATGGATATGACTTTTGTTTAGATTAGGACAAGCCAGATGTAAATAGACATATTTAAGACAATTGAGAAAATGTAAGTAAGGACTAGACATTAGATGATGCCATGGAATTATTTATTAGATGTGATAATGGCATTATGGTTATATATATAAGAAAAGTGCAGTGTGTCTAGAGATGGGTAGGGCTGAATTTACATGATATCTAGAATTTTTAAGAATAATTCATCAGAAAATAAAGTGATAGGTGATACAGGCATGGCAACATTGAGATAACCTTTGAGCCTTGGTGATGGCTATTGGGGAGTTTATTGAATCATTTTCTTTGTGTGTGCTTGAAACTTTTCACAGTAAAAACAAATGACCTTATTGTTTATACAGCTTGGAGAGTTGCAGAGCCAAGGATTTAATCTAGCTCTGACTCCATGGTCTGTGTTAGGGGGTTGGCAGGCTACAGGCCTGGGTCTATTTTATAAGTGAAGTCTTACTGGAACAAAAGCCATGCCTTTTTGTGTACATGTTGTCTAAGGCCACTGCTGCGCTAGAGTTGGGTAATTGCTACAGAGACTTGATGGCCAAGAAAGCCTGGATATTTACTATCTGGCCCTTTATAGCAAACATTTGCTAACTCTGATTTATTCTTTTCACTGTACCACAGTCTCAAGGCAGTTCCCTCCCAACCCCAACTACAGTATTTACTGGAGAAGGCGATGGCACCCCACTCCAGTACTCTTGCCTGGAGAATCCCATGGACGGAGGAGCCTGGTGGGCTGCAGTCCATGGGGTCGCTGAGGGTTGGACACGACTGAGCACCTTCACTTTTGCTTTTCACTTTCCTGCATTGGAGAAGAAAATGGCAACCCACTCTAGTGTTCTTGCCTGGAGAATCCCAGGGACAGCGGAGCCTGGTAGGCTGCCGTCTATGGGGTCGCACAGAGTCGGACATGACTGAAGCGACTTGGCAGCAGCAGCAGTATATTTTCATTATAAAGGCCATAGAAGACATGTCTTTTCACTGAAATCAACCAGGACACTTTAGCAATTTTTAATTAGTGAGACCTTAGTGCAGTCTGAAATAAGTGCTTCACTGTTTTCACTGTAATGTCCTGGGGAGTGTTGTTATTCTGTGACTAAGGGCCAAAGAGATGTCATTGGCCACTGCTACCGCCTACGGTGAGGCAGAAGTGTCTTCTTTATAGCTCGGTCTACCAGGACACGTAAATACAAAATATACTCTATATCTGTCTCCACAATGTATGTATTTGGTGCCAGAGTGGTATGGGGGCTGTGAGTCCAGCCAACAATGGACTGGTTAGACAAGACTCATGAAGGCAGGCATCTTAGGCTGGCATCTTTGAAGGTTCATCTTTGTAGACTCTTAACAGGTCAGGGTCCCTCCAGAGTGAGTCTGGTGGGTTGCAGTTCGTTCTGCTGAACCTGGGCTATGGACAGCTTGACACAGCCCTTAATTTGTTGTTCCTTAATTATAGCACCAGTATACTTTCTTTTTCTTGTCCATTTCTGGGATATCTAACACGTATACACTGCCCCCCCACCCCAAATTAGGTAATTTTGTGTTACTCAAGACTTACTCTTATGCCATTGTCATAGTTAAGTTATAAAATATATTATCCTCTATTTTCATAGATGTGATCATTAAATAGAGATTTAATGATCAAAAATATTTGGATTCTTTCTCTGATTTGCATTTTGAGATAATCAGAACAAATGACACATAATAGTAGTAACATACACGAAAGAGAACTACTTAAAACAGAAATGTGTTAGAGTACAAAGACTTGCAGGGATTTGAGGTAGAGACATTACTTTGCCAACAAAGGTTCGTCTAGTCAAGGCTACGGTTTTTCCCGTGGTCATGTATGGATGTGAGAGCTGGACTGTGAAGAAAGCTGAGCGCCGAAGAATTGATGCTTTTGAACTGTGGTGTTGGAGAAGACTCTTGAGAGTCCCTTGGACTGCAAGGAGATCCAACCAGTCCATTCTGAAGGAGATCAGCCCTGGGATTTCTTTGGAAGGAATGATGCTGAAGCTGAAACTCCAGTACTTTGGCGACCTCATGCGAAGAGTTGACTCATTGGAGAAGACTCTGATGCTGGGAGGGATTGAGGGCAGGAGGAGAAGGGGACGACAGAGGATGAGATGGCTGGATGGCATCACTGACTCGATGGATGTGAGTCTGAGTGACCTCCGGGAGTTGGTGATGGACAGGGAGGCCTGGCGTGCTGCAGTTCATGGGGTTGCAAAGAGTCGGACACGACTGAGCGACTGATCTGATCTGATCTGAATAACTACTCTCGGAGAAGGCAATGGCAAGCCACTCCAGTACTCTTGCCTAGAAAATCTCATGGATGGAGGAGCTTGGTGGGCTGCAGTCCATGGTGTTGCTACTAGTCGGACACGACTGAGCGACTTCACTTTCACTTTTCACTATCACGCATTGGAGAAGGAAATGGCAACCCACTCCAGTGTTCTTGCCTGGAGAATCCCAGGGACGGGGGAGCCTGGTGGGCTGCCATCTATGGGGTCGCGCAGAAGTGGACACGACTGAAGCGACTTAGCAGCAGCAGCAGCAATAACTATTCTGTGAAGAAAGTGAAATGATTATGTTCTGTGTTCTAGATATTTTAGCCAAAAAAACTTTATTATTAATTATAGAAATGTATATATACAGGTTTTTCTCTGTTCTCTATTACACTAAAGTATAGGTGGTGCCTGATTTCTGGGACTTATAAATATCTGTAAGAGCAGACTTTTTTGCATTGATTCATTCATTGATTCATTTATTCAACAATATTTATTAAGCAGTTGCAGCATGCAAAGCATGCATCTAGGTATTGAAGGCAGTTAGTTGAGTAAGACTGATGGTTCCTGTTCTTCATAAGAACTTACATTCTGTCAGAACTTTCAGACTTTGACAGTTCTCTCTTTTGGAAAAGAGGAGTTTTTTAACTTTATAAGAGGAATTTCTTCAGGTGTTATACTTGGAGTGTTAATCCTTATTCAAACAAATCAGAAACTCAACACACAAAAGTCCTAGATTCTGAATAACACTATTTTTTTAGTAAGTATGTTGCACATTTATTCATGGCTAATAGATAAGTCAGATCTTTGTCTTTCAGGTTTATTTTTAGTTTAATTTTGTCTTTACTGATTTGAATGAACTTTTTGGATATCAGAATATGTTGCTTTAAGTGTTGAAATGATCCAAGTGTCCACTTGATGTCTCTGGTTTGTTTTAGGTTCAGGAAGATTTGACTGAGGAGAAAAAAAGGGAATTGGAGCATAATGCTGAAGAGACCTATGGTGAAAATGATGAAAATGTATGTGTAGGATATACATATTTTTATTGCACATGTGTGCCTTTGTGTACATGAGTAGGAGACACCTTTGTATAGTTGGAAAGATCCCAGTGGGTACATCTAAGGTGCCATGGAGTATAACATTGGGAATTTGGAAATTGTGTGACAGTGTGAAGATTAGAAAAGACAGTAGCACTCTTGCCTATTGGAATATTTTCTTCACTTGTTTTCTTTCTGTTTTGTTGTGTTTTTTTTTTTTTAAAGAGGGAATTATTTATACCACTAACTCAGTGTCCTATTTCTCAGTTTTCCTTTTTTTCTTTTAACTTTAAGGCTGATGAGAAAAATAATGAAGGAGAAGAGCAAGAAGTTCGAGATGACAACCACCCCAAAGGCCGAGAGGAGCACTATGAGGAGGAGGACGACGAGGAAGAGGATGGGGCTGCTGCCGCTGAGAAGTCACGGCGAAGAGCTGAAATGTAGCCATGCCCGATTCCACAGGCGGAGCTCAGCTGTTGGATTCTTTTCAAGCTGCTCAAAAATAAATCTGCCTACTGAACTCTAGGATATTTAATTACAAAAATTAAAAATTTAGACCTTTTTTAACTTTTGTATTAGAAATGCTCATACATTTATATGAATATATTTTGATAACCTAGGTTAGAGCTTCTTTTTATATTCAAGCAAGACCCGAATGAGAAGAAAAATGATATAGCAGACGTTAGGCTCTGAATCTCATTTTTCGCAGATTATGTGGTGTTGGAAAAGACCTTGATTTTGTATATGTTTTAACTTGTTCCTTCTCTGTCTTCCAGTTTCCAAGTGTTCTGCTGTCTGCCTATGATGAAATGCAGAATTTCAAGATAAGGAATACTGAAAAATGCTGTACACATTTTAAGGAGAATGGCCAATTTACTAATTGGTGCCTTTCCAAGGTTCTTATGTATAGTTCTGATAGAATTTTCATCTGTCTGTGTATCTGTGGGATAAGATTCATAGACAGTGACATAACAGTTAGAAAGACGTTTTTGTTATAAAGACACTGTTTTTCAGGCTTCTTGGATCAGTTAGAGAAACGTTTGATTTTACTTAAAATCACAGGTCTTCCTCTTGAATTAAATTTAAAAGTGAGATAGTACTAAAACTTACATGGCACTATTCTGGACTTAGCTATTCAGGATTCAAACAAGGTATGACACCTTTTAACCTTTTTAAAGGACTGACACATTGTTTAGTAACGAATTTGGTGTGTATGGGTGACATTTTCCACATGAGCACCCCTTCTTTTTTTGGTAGTCACCCAGTGATAGCCTAGTTTTAGTATCTAATTCTTGGCAGTAATACATATTTCCCTGTAAACTCTGTGCCTCAACACTTAATCATTGATGACAAGCATGAATATGAAGAAGTACCGAACTGTACAACTGAACAGTATATTGTTCAAAAACTATATGGTGAAGTACATAAGGTGGTATGATTGACCCTCATGACTTTTCTATTTGCAGGGATTAGGTTTGCATTATACCCATGGATACACGTTTAATGATGATGAATTATACAAATCCCTTAAAATTAAAAATCAAAAATTTCCTATGGGATACAGACATATTTCAGTCTCAAGTATAAAAATTTTTAACTAAGTAGAATTAGGTTATATCATTCATTCATATGTGTGTGGTTTTATAATAGTACTTTCAAATTAAAACTGATTTCAATTTGTACTATTATTGTATGAATGTAATTTTATTTTTTAATAACCACACTCATGTATGGTTTTTGATTATCCCATATGAGTGATTATGTATGTATGCATAGGAATGCTTTGTTCAAATGTATTTTGGATTTTCAATAATCATGAATCAAATCTTACCTTTATGTATAAAAACCCTTTATGTAATGTAAAATGTATAATATTGTACATAATATTCAGAATACAATTATTTTGGTAAATTAGTTTGTATTTTTAATGTCCCAGTTGCAGTATTTAATTATTTGAAACACATTGAAACTTGGTAATAGTCAATAAAATGAAAAGGAGCAAGTGGTAAATCTTCTAAAAGTATGTAATTTTTTATTAGTTTCCAATCTTGCAACATTTTTCAGTTCTTTTTCATAAAAGGAAAAATTTTAAGAGTTACCAATGTATAGTATTGAATTATAAAGTGCTTTACCCAATCTATTCCTATTTTGCTATCTCTTTCTCTGCTTGGATTGACACCTGAGTTTTTCTCTCCCTTTTCCTAAAGAAAGAGCTAAGAATGTTTATTTTATTTGAGCTAATTCTGGAGGAAGAAAAAAGGAATGTAAGACAGTGTCATGTGCACATGCACAGAATAGACAAAAAACGATTATATCTTCCCTGGAAAAGCAAACAAAGTAGTCACAAACCATTCTACTCTGTATAGCACCAAGTTAAAGATCTGTTTCAGCCAATGTTTGGAGGAGAACTCATCAGCCAGAGCTGATCTACATTAATGAGATGAGCAGAAATAAAATGTCATTTGTATTTACCTTGCCAATTAATCTGTGACTTGGTACCAGTGACATAATAAGAAGGGGGGAGGCACATTTTTAAAGGACAAGTACAATGGAGCGCAAAAAAAGCTATATTAATACTTAATACTAGTGTAAATGGAATAACTGGATATTTAAGAGTGACTGAGTTAGATCTAGGAATAAGTATAATCTGAGCCACGTGGCGATCACAGTGACTCACTGTGATGAAGGAAAACAATGGACACACTGTCTTCTTACTGTGAGAAGTGGGAGAACGGGGTCTACTTTATCCCCATGGTGCTCTTTTAAGGCTCATGGAATTCCCTTCTTACAACTGAAGAATTTTGGTTTCCTGAAGCATGTGAGATTGTTTAAACTGCTTTGAGTTCTCTATTTTGCTTTTAGTTCTCATTACATCATTTTGGTACATTGTCCTGTGGCAGGTTGCACAGCATTAAAAAAAAAAAAAAAATCAATTTCTGCTCTTGCATTTTCTTTTGGCTTCCCTTCTACTCTCTCTTCCTAGTTTTCTTCTAACCATCCTGGCTACTCTTTCCCAACCTTTTTTTAATCCCCTCTGATTGCTCTTCTGTCAGCCCCTAGCATATCAGTGCTCTTCAGCTTTTGTCCTGGACCCTACTCTATCCAGTCCACTTCTCTCTCATGTCTTGGTTATGTCTCCCAATTTATCTCCTCACCCTAGCTCTCTGTGACCCATCCTACCTTAAACTTATGATTTTCAAGGCTGAATTTGTCTTCTTGCCTTCCTGAAACCTACTTCTCTTTCTAGGCTCTGCATCTCAGTTCATAAAGTTTCCCAAAACAGAAGCAAAGTTTGTCCTTGATTCTGTCTTCTCTCCCTCTGGATGTTACCAATGTATCGTTTGCCCATTTCTTTTCATCCCTACTGTTCTGGTTCAGGCCTTTGTTATCTTTTACGTGGACTATTGTAATAGTCCCCTAACTTTTCTCCTCGTTTACCCTTTCCTGTCCCTAAAGTCTGTGTCAGTGTGATCTTTCCAAAGATAACACACTATCCCATTATAAAATTATTTAATAAATTGCTGTTGCACATAGAAAAAGTTCCAAACTCCTTAACATAACTGACATAGTTCTTCATAACCCACCTTAACCACTTCAGCCTTGTAATTTATACTCTAATTCTGTATCATAATAAGTATGACTCATCTTTGTCAAGCACTAATGTCTTAGTAACTGACCTTGACTCCTGCACTTGGGTGGGAAGTTGATTTCACAAGAGCCGATACTACTACCCCACATCTCAGAACAAAGTGCTTGATCCAAAATGGGCACATGATTCATGACACACCAATTCAATTCCTTCCCTGGAATTTTTTTTGTTGGAGGGCAATTCTCCATGGTGTTTCTATACATCTTGTGAGTTTTTATCCTGAACAATCTTTTCAAGGGTATTTGCCTATCAAACAGCCAGCTGCTAGAGATAGTATCTCCCGCTAGGTCAGAGGGCATGTTTGTTCCTGGCTGGAATAAAAAAGATAATGTCTCCCCGCAGGGTGAAATTTGGGCAGATTTACTAGCAGTCCTTCTATAAGATGGAGAATTTCTTAAGATCAGAGATCCTTAGGAGTGACACAAGCACTGTGGGTGCATCCTCTGACCTGGGATGTTCCACATCAACATCATGACCCTAGGGGACCAAGGAGGAACTGATGTGAACATGAAGCTCATGTTGCCTGCTGTGCCATGAGAAATATTTGTTTTTAAGCGAGCAGTCTAGAGTCTTCTACTAGCATCCATGGATCTGTGGCAGGCTAACTCATTAGCTCGTAAGGTGAATCTCAGACTCTGCACAATTACTGACATTTTTGCAGGCTGGAGCAAATGGAAAATGGCATCTCTCTTTCCTTCCAATAGCAAAGCTACCATTTGTAAATTCACATCAGCCGATGTGTGTTTTCTCACTTGTGTGGAGAAAATAGTCTACAGAGGTAGAGAACAAACCTAACCTGCAAAGACAAGCAAAAGGCAGAGGGAGGGAAGAAAAGAGCTGTGACAATTTTTCAGTCCCTGTATCCTGCCATCCCTGATATTGGGCAGGTCCACCCACAGATTGATTAATGAGCCAATAAATTCTACTTTTTCAGTTGAGCCAGTTGGAAATGGATTTCTGTCACTTGCCACCTGAAGATTCCTGACTAATACTTGACTAACGTTCAGTTTCTTTAAATCATTGTGCTCTCTTGTAGCATGATAAATTTGCCTGCCCCCCACCCCCCCCAAACACTGTTCAATCAGTTTGCTTTCCTCTTTTTACCTGGCTCATTGCTTAAGTCTCACCTTCATACCAATTCTGAGAAGTGTCTACCTCTCATCCCACCCCTGTCTAGGTTGAATATATTTTCTCTGTCCCCCTATAGCATCCTGTGTTTCATATCATGGTACCTCCCACAGAACATGGAAATAGACTATCAACAAGTCTGTGCATTCCTTAACATAAATGTTCTGTGAAGATGGAGACCTCATTTCCCTTGTTCACTGTTGCAACCCAAGCACTTCAATATATATTTACTAAATGAAATCTCAAAATCCTTACCCATAAAATGAGAATATTGATTATTTCAAGATCATACAAGTAAATGGCAGAGCTAGGAAGTCTTTCCCAGTGAATCTGATTCCAATGTTAATTCTAAATACAGCCAGAGTTGTATGGATCTTTGATACATACAAAGAGTTGTATCCATCTTTGATGGATCTCAGTGCCTCATTCTGAGTTTCATATATTAAGAAGGTATGTTTTAAATTTTGCAAAAATAAATGTAACAGTAGTAAAAAGCAAGAAGTCACAGCCATAGGGTCTTGAGGAAAACTAAAAAGTTTTAATTACTTGACCTGAGAAAGATATGGTCAAAGGAAGATGTAACATGGTATGTCTGTCTTCTATGAAGCATCAATTGTAACATGAAGAATAAATAATGTCTTGAAAAATAAGTGAACGAAGCTGTGAAACCTAGAGTCATTTTCAAATCAGAATATATTAAATAATTTCAATTTATAACAGCCATGCCTAAGCCAAAAAACAGATGCAATATCCTCTTCGAATTTCCTTGGGTCTTGTCACTAACTATCGTAGGAGGCCCAGCTGGTATGATGGAGTTGGCTATGTATCCATCCACTGGTTGCCCTTTTGTCTTCACACCATTCCTTTTGTTCTTCATCTGCAGAAAGGCTTAACCCTGTAACTGCTAGAGTAGGCTCCAAACCAATCATTGGACTTCATCTTCTGTCTCTATACTGATTCTCTACTTTTGATTTCTATACTGAGGCTAGATAGGAGAAATGTTCTCTTGGCTGCTCTAGTGATGACAGAAATCATCCATGTGGAGCTTCTAGAAGTCACGCTCCTTGATGACATGGAAAAAAACTCAGTTGAAGCAGAAGAAATGAAGTCAAAACAAAGAGGGATAAGATTGGGGCAGGAGTGGAGGAGCAGAGGGAAGGTGAAAATGGGAGAGAGACAGAGTCAGAAAGAGAACGGTGCTCAGATTCCCAGGTTCTGATTTTAATTTTATTTTCCAAGGTTTCTTTCCCTTTTGGCCCATTGAACTAGTTTAAGATTCTTTTTTATCAATTATATATTGAAGAATATTGACTGACTTCCACATTATATTTTTATTTATGTAACGAGAGGAAATACTCTCATTAACTTCTTGTCATATTGCTCTAAATGTAGCAAGTTTTAATAAATAATGGCCCTGCTTTTTGCCAATCTCTTGATCATCATGTTTTTCTCTTGGATCTGTCTTTAAGCCCAGAGAATTCATCACAAAAACTTTGGTATTATTGTAATGAAGTTAAGAATACTTATATATTCTCAACTTTAGTCTATATCAAAGACTGGCAAACTTTATCTGTAAAGGTCCAAATAGTAAATCTTTTGACCCTGTGGGCCATAATTGAAGTGAAGTCATTCAGTCATGCCCGACTCTTTGCAACCCTATGGATAGTAGCCTGCACCAAGCTCCTCCGTCCATGGGATTTTCAAGGCAAGAGTACTGGAGTGGTTTGCCATTTCCTTCTCCAGGGGATCTTCCCAACCCATGGAACGAACCCAAGTTTCTCACATTGTAGACAGACGCTTTACTGCCTGAACCTCTTTTGAAACTACTTAACTCTGCCCCTGTACTGTGAAAACAGTCAGGGGCAATGTGTAAAGGAATGAGCATGGCTGTGTTCCAATAAAACTTTATTTACATAAACAGACAACAAGCCAGATTCAGCCTTGATAGCTATCTAGTTTAAATGACCCAAATGTTTGCTGTAAAAATAATTATTTCAACAGAAAATAGAGCATTTTAAGATCTTCAGGTATCAAGGCTTTCCAGTTCTTTCCTACAATCCTTTCTTCTGTTTTGAGTTGGCAAGCACCCAACATTATCCTAGCTGCTGCATTTGTATACTGTTTTAAGTAACTGGAAATGAAATGCTTTTGTCCTTTACCATCTCGGCTGACCTTGTTCTCACCATTCCCTGTATGTTACTAATGGAGCTTGAAATTAAACGTCATTTCTGTTTATCTGTTAACACATGCATAGCATTCCCCGAAAAGTACGTATCTTTTAAAGATATTGGAAAACAGGGGTTTGAATATGATGAGATGACTTCTTTGGTCTGGTGTATTCTTTCTCCTTCTAAAGACTGAAGGTAGGGAAACCAGCTTCCATGGCTGCCCATTAAAGTATTAAAAATCATGCAATTTGTGACCTCAACTCAGAGTTTTTTGAGTGCTGTAGGTGTCTCATTGCTTTTAAGCTGATGAATCCTAATGGAAATAGACATATTCTTCCATAAAAGTAATGCAAGCACCTTTTATGTTTCCTTAAACCTAAACAGTATGTTGAAAAGCAGATACAACAAAGGTCAGTATAGTCAAGGGTATGGTCTTCCTAGGGGTCACGTATGGTTGTGAGAGCTGGACCATAAAGAATGCAGAACACCAAAGAATTGATGCCTTCAAACTGTGGTGCTGGAGAAAGCAAGGAGATCACACCAGTCAATCTTAAGAGAAATCAACCCTGATACTTGTTGGAACAACTGATGCTGAAGCTGAAGTTCCAGAATTTTGGTCATCTGATGTGAACAGCCGACTGAGTCCCTGATGCTGGGAAAGACTGAGGGCACAAGGAGAAGACGGCATCAGAGGGTGAGATGGCCGGATGGTATCACCAGTGCAATGGACATGAACTTGGGCAAACTTCGGGAGATGGTGAGGGACAGGGAGGCCTGGCATGCTGCAGTCCATCGGGTTGCAAAGAATAGGACATGACTGGGCAACTGAACAACAACGGCCCTATCCAATTATCTTCTGATGTGGTTTTAAGATTTGGCCACAAAAGATTATCTTTGATAATCTTCCTTCAAGAGGTGGAGTCTAATTTCCCTTCCTTTGAGTGTGAGCTGGACTTAGTTACTGGCTTCTAACAAAATTAAAAGGGGTGATGGTGAGACTCAGAAATTAGGTCAAAAAGACAATGTAGCTTCTTGTGCTGTCTCTTGGAAGCCAGCTACCATGTCATGATGGTATTCAAACAGCCTTATGTTGAGACCTACATCCATGTGGCAAGAAATTGAGGCCTCTGGGCAACAGCCAGTGAGGAACTGAGGCCAACAGACACATGAGTGATTTTAGAGTGGACCATTTGTCCCGATTAAGCCTTTAGACTATAACTTGACTGTAACTTCATTAGAAACCCTGACCCAGAACTGCCTATATAAGTCATTCCTAGATGCCTAGCCCACAGGAACTGTGAGATAGTAAATGTTTATTGTTTAGGTTTTAGAGTAACTGGTTACACAACTGAAGCTAACTAATACATCTTCTAAGAATGCTTATGGCTTTAAGTGGAGAGGCCAGTGGTGGAGATGATGCATAGCAGCACGGTGTAATTGAGCATTCAGCCAGTTGCCAGGGCCGGATGTGCAGGTGAGGGAAAATGAAGTTCAGCTTAATTAGCTGAAAATTTAAGCCAATTTATTTGTCCAAAATTATTAGATTATTTGTGCCAGATATCAGTAGCCTCTTTACAGTGGTTCTCAGCCTTGGCTACACATCAGAGGAATTTCAAAAGTAGTGATAACCTGGATCCCACTCCCAGAGACTCTGAATTACTTGTACTAGGCTATAGTCTGGGAATCAGGATTTAAAATTTTCCCCCAGATGTTTCCAATATTCAGCTAAGACTGAGAACTACTGCTTTTTATAAGTTAGAAGTTTGAAAGAGTTATGTTTTCCCCCCAATACCACTCTGTACATGCCTGCTAAGTTGCTTTAGTCATGTCCGACCCTTTGTGACAGTATGGATGGTAGCTCCTCAGGCTCTTCTGTCCATGGGGTTCTCCAGCCAAGAATACTGAAGTGGGTTGCCATTCCCTTCTCCAGGAAATCCTCCTGACCCAGGGATCAAACCCATGTCTCTTATGTCTGCTGCATTGGCAGGCAGCTTCTTTACCACTAGAGCCATCTGGGAAGCCCAAAATATATCTTCCCAACCCAGGGATGGAATCCAGGTATCCTACATTGCAGGTGGATTCTTTATTGTCTGAGCCACCAGGGAAATCCAAGACTACTGGAGTGGATAGCCATTCCCTTCTCCAGGAGATCTTCCCAATCCATGGATCGAACTGGGGTTTCCAGCAATATAAATGGATTCTTTACCATCTGAGCTACCCTCTGAGTGAGTGAAGTTGCTCAGTCATGTCCGACTCTTTGAGACACCATGGTCTCAAAGTTATGTTTTCCCCCAATACCACTCTGTACATGCCTGCTAAGTTGCTTTAGTCATGTCCGACCCTTTGTGACAGTATGGATGGTAGCTCCTCAGGCTCCTCTGTCCATGGGATTTTCCAGGCAAGAGCACTGGAGTGGGTTGCCATTTCCTTCTCCAGAGGATCTTCCCAATCCAGAGATCAAACCTGGGTCTCTCCCTCTATTAGATGGTAAATTACAATGAAAGTAAGTCTCAGACTAAATTTGCAAAGCAAACATTTACAGGTAAGCAGAAACAGACTACAAACTTTTAGGAAGTCTCAGATATCTATCCTATTAGGCACTCTAGACAGGCATGAGGCTTAAAGGATTTGCTCATGATCCTGTAATATTCTACAGACAGAATTCGGCTAAATGTCTGGTCAGATCCTGCCTGACAGTCTTCCCTTATGCAGCCCATAGCCTTCTGCAATGGATGCTGGGCTCCCCCAGTGCCCAGATTATTTGGTGGGCAGGGAAGGTGCCTGTGCAAGACTGCCTCCAACTCATACTCATGTTTTGAGCAGCATTCATTTCTACAATGAAAAAGAAAAGCCCCTAATATCCATGGTCCTATCTAAATACATTGAGCTGAAGTGAGTAGAAGATTTAACAGCAGCCTCTGGACTTGGGCCCAGGTGAGAGCACAAGCTTTTCAGCCTGGAAGCACATTCGAGCCACCAAAGAAACTTAAAAAAATAATTTCCAATACCAACCTTGTCTAATTTAATCAGAAACTCTGAGGGCAGAGCCTAGGCATTGGTACTTAAAAAAAATATCTCTCAGCAAATCAAGATTGGCAGGTAGTTGCGACTCATAAGGAGTGTAATACATACAAGGAAGTGTTTTGGGTGGTGAAAATCTTCTATGTTCTGATTGTGAGAGCTTTATATGAATCTGCACATGTATAACATAAAACGGTACAACAGCAACAAAGGAAAAGGTCAACCTTATTGTATGATAATTTTAAAAGCAAAATATTATACCTATTAAATTCTTTATAAAAGTCTCAGATTCTAACATATAGGCAGGGTTGGAAGTCACTAATTAGATTCTTTCAAGGGCCGATCTACCATTTCTGAGATGTACATTCATAGTTAGGGTACTAGCAGCACATATCTGCATGCATAAGCTCACCACATAGTCTATGCAGAAGTAATTTAAAATGAATTATAAATATTGTAATAGTAAGGCTTAGTTATCTTTTGTAGATTCACACTGAGGAATTTTAGAATATTACAGTGGGGCATTGCACAAGTGAATAGCTCTATTAATCTCTTGCTTGTGGAGAAAAACACTTGCAATGCAATTGCTTTGCCTCAAAACAATGTTTCTCAAACCCATAAACTGGGATTTTTATAGAATAACAAAAAATCCCCAAAGGAGAGGAGTTTGGCAGTTTAATTAGTTTAATTTCTGAGTAGGATCACAGGAAGAAATAAACAGTTTATATCACAAAACAGTGTGCATGAATATGTGTGTTTATATTAGATAAACGAAACAAAAGTTTTAAGAAACAGCTCATGTCTCTTCTAACGCTAAGTCGCTTCAGTCGTGTCTGATTCTTTCTGACCCAATGGACCATAGCCTGCCAGGCTTCTTTGTCCAGGGATTCTCCAGGCAAGAGTACTGGAGTGGGTTGCCATATCCACTATGCCATATCCATATCCTGCTCTAGGGGATCTTCCCAACCCAGGGATCAAACCCATGTCTCTGGCATCTCCTGCATTGGTAGGCAGGGTCTTTACTACTAGCACCACCTGGGAAGCCCATTTTATCAGTATTTCATGACAGTGTTAGTCATGACTCAGGATCTTGCTATAATGGTGAGAGAATCATAGTTAGAACACTTGGGGAGAATATAACCAGATACTTAATGCTTGTAAATGTCATGCAGCAAGAAGACAGATGGGAGTTTGACCACAGCATGCACCACTCTCGGGCTTTCTGGAGTTGGACAAGTTTCTTAATCTCTGTATTTCTACTTCCCACTCATAACATGGGAATGATTACAGAAAACTTCATGCTGTGGCTGGGATCACTGAGTCCTCATCTGAGGAACCCAATGCCTCAGTTTCTCTCCCTCTACCTGTAAGACTCACTAAGACAGAGACAGGACATGAAAGAGTTTAGAGGCCAGAAGACTATATGTAAATTTATGATCTTTTTCCTTGAATGATATAATGTGGTAGCTAAGTCTTATCAGAGCTTTCAATATATGAACCATCCAAGGATCTGAAAAACAGTATGAATCCTTTAATCTTCAGTAATTTGAGATACTCTGTCTGGAGGAAGAAGAATAAATTAAGCAATTGTTCTGGCCAAAGAGAATTGAGTGTTGATCCACGTTGATCTGTCCTATCCACATCCTTATTTTAAAATAACCAATAAATCACTTTTATGAATTTGGCTTATGGAAAACCAACAGTATATGAGGAAAAATGAGATGATTATCCTAGGGAAAAGAAAAGGTGTGCAAGCAGTCTCAATGGAAGGGCATGGCCACACAAACAGTTTGAGTTGAATTCCTCAACATTCAGTCACTTCCGAGGCGTCCCAGAGCATCTGGGGACATGGCCAACTAAGCAGAGTTTATTCCCATGTTCACTAGGGCACTTCCTAAAGCTTCAGAGACATGGAAAAACATGCTATGTGTATAGAAATAGAAGGCATGCAAAATGTAAGTGAATACTAAGAAATAAATCACAAGGCAATACATCTACAGCTTCTCACTTCTGTTATTTTGGGTACAGGCTGCCAGGGTGGGGGGAGTAGATGGAGGTCGTCTCAGCCAACCAGTCCTGCTTGTAATCCTGGGCAACGGAACCTAATGCACTAACATGTGCTGTTCAACCTAATGTGTGTTCAAGTCAAGACCAGAAATTTCTCCAAGACAAGGAGGAAAACATCGCCACCCTGGTACAAATTTTGCAGCTAAATTAGGATTCTTTACACACAATACATTGAAATCTCCAGGTCAGTGTTTAGATTGTGAAAGTTATCAAACATATTGCTAATCTTGAGAGAAAAGCAGATGTTGGGTCACAATTCTGGGAATCACCCCTTGACCCGCAAGGTAAAATCTGAAACTAGCCCCTGTACACAGAAGGGCAGGGAGTGACGGAAGAAAGAGGCCAACCACTCCAGATTGACAGGTGGCAGCTTCGATGAGCAAGGAAACTTACATAGGAGGCTTGTCTTCCATGACTGCAGGGCAAGTAGATCTCCGCACCCGCCTGCCAGAAACTTTTAACGGTTTATACAGCGGCCTTAACTGGGTTCAGTCACGTTTTCAGTCCAGATGATCTCAACACCACATGGCTTTCTCAAAGCCGCCTCCTGGAAACCACCTCCTCCCGTGGGAACGATGTGTAGAAGGTACACCCTGAGGACCCTGAGAGGGTGAGGAGCCACCCATTTCTGGTCCAGCTTCTGGACCAAACATGACCACATCCTCCCCATGACTTCTTCCAGCAGCTGGAGCAATAGGTTATTTGAAGTGCCACAAAATTACTAAGGTGGCTAAAGAGCACAGTTTAGTTCAGTCACTCAGTCGTGTCCAAACCGCAGCACACCAGGCCTCTCTGTCCATCACCAACTCCTGGAGTTTACCCAAACTCATGTCCATTGAGTCAGTGATGCCATCTAACCATCTCATCCTCTGTCATTCCCTTCTCCTCCTGCCTTCAATCTTTCCCAACATCAGGGTCTTTTCAAATGAGTCAGCCCTTCACATCAGGTGGCCAAAAGTATTGGAGTTTCAGCTTCAAAATCAGTCCTTCCAATGAACACCTGGGACTGATTTCCTTCAGGATGGACTAGTTGGATCTCCTTGCAGTCCAAGGGACTCTCAAGAGTCTTCTCCAACACCACAGTTCAAAAGCATCAGTTCTTCGGTGCTCAGCTTTCTTTCTTTCTCTTTTTTTTTTTTTTACTTTTTAATTTTATTTATAGCCAACTCTCACATCCATACATGACTATTGGAAAAACCACAAACCATGCTTAATAAGAATGAAACTGAATTGGAAGGAAAATTAGCATTTTATAGCATACATTTTAGAAAGGGAAGAAATTTCAGTGTTGACCCTGAAGATGATAAATTGTATCTGCCAGAGAACAGGCAGGAAAGGACTGCAAAATGATATCTTGGCTTCTCATTTTGAAAAGGCACTTGAGGGGCTTCCCTGGTGGCCCAGTGGTTGGGGGAAGTCTGCCTGCCAGTGCAGGGGACACCTGTTCAATCCCTGTTCAGGGAGGATCCCACATGCCTCCAGGTAACTAGGCTCTTGTGCCACAGCTACTGAGCCCACACACTGCAACTACTGAAGCCTTTGTGCCTAGAACTGATGCTTTGCAACAAGAGAAGCCACTTCAATGAGAAGCCCCATGCACCAGAAGAAAGAGTAACCCCTGATCTCCGTAACTAGTGAAAAGCCTGTGGGTAGCAGCAAAGACCCGGCACAGCCAAAAATAAATAGAAAGAAAATGCACTTGAATTTAACATGAATGTACACGCCTGACTTTTGTATTCTATCAGTCGGTTACACCACAGGACAGCCCATGACAGGGGCATCTGTGTCCAAAAGCTCACAGGCTTTCTGTAACTTGAATGAACTATACCAGGTAGTCTTAATTTGTTCTTTTTCCTTCTTATTTTCTTCTTCTTCTTCTTCTTTTTTTTTTTCTAACTTAATTATTAATATTTGAAATGTCCTTAACTGAAGAGGAGGACTTGAAGGCTTCATGTCCTCAATGAGGCATGAGTGGTGTAGTACAGGGTTCTGTCTGGATGAAGTAGTCTATCCACCTCCTAAACTTCAGGTAACCATATGTGTGTCACTGAAAACTGGTGATCTGGAGTTGAGATGCTGCTGGGTGAAGAGCCAGAGAATGCTGGTGCCTCAAGGTGAGAGGAGAAAGAGAGGGCTGACCAATTTGCCTAAAGCCTACTCTCCTTGTTTGCCTTTAGCTGTGAGTAGAATTAAAAAACAAAAACAAAAAACTAACATTGAAGTTCAAAGATTCTGACCTTTTGCAAAGTCTAGGAGTAGTAAGTACTTTTATCCCAATAGATTGCTGAACCTGATTTCTTAAATGGGTTAATAATTTTGTCCTGCACCCCTGCTTTTGAGTGGGTTTTAACAACCCTTGGGAGCCTCTTCTATTCTGCTTCATCATAGTGTCTTGGCTTCCATTATCTCAGACCTATAGGAAGACATACCAGCAATGTCAAAGGTAGTGAAACAGAGACCATGATTCCAATTCCTTTCTTCTGCTTTTTTATTCCTTCTGCTCCACATATTTAAATATCCTTGGTTTTGAGGACAGACATCTGAACTAATAAATACCTGTGCATATGCACGTACCACAGTGGGGACATATATGGGTTTTAATCCTTTTGACATTTCCTCATTCTCAGCTCTTGAATTGTTCTCAGCTCCTGAATTAACCCATGCTTCCTCTTTATAGGCAAGCTTGGCTGTCCTTCCTGTCCACCCTACCACCTATTCTCCTTACCTGGTAGCCTGGTAGAGCCAAGATCCTGTGAGCCAGCTTTCAGTGCAGAGGATCACCTGGCCACTGACTACTGGTCTGCTTTCTTGACCTTTTATTATTTTTTAAAATGTGATATCATCAGATTAGATCAGTTGCTCAGTCGTGTCCGACTCTTTGCGAACCCATGAATTGCAGCACGCCAGGCCTCCCTGTCCATCACCAACTCCTGGAGGTCACTCAGACTCACATCCATCGAGTCAGTGATGCCATCCAGCCATCTCATCCTCTGTCGTCCCCTTCTCCTCCTGCCCCTAATCCCTCCCAGCATCAGAGTCTTCTCCAATGAGTCAACACTTCGCATGAGGTGGCCAAAATACTGGAGTTTCAGCTTTAGCATCATTCCTTCCAAAGAAATCCCAGGGCTGATCTCCTTCAGAATGGACTGGTTGGATCTCCTTGCAGTCCAAGGGACTCTCAAGAGTCTTCTCCAACACCACAGTTCAAAAGCATCAATTCTTCGGCGCTCAGCCTTCTTCACAGTCCAGCTCTCACATCCATACATGACCACAGGAAAGACCAGAGCCTTGACTAGGCGAACCTTTGTTGGCAAAGTGATGTCTCTGCTTTTGAATATGCTATCTAGGTTGGTTGTAACTTTCCTTCCAAGGAGTAAGCGTCTTTTAATTTCATGGCTGCAGTCACCATCTGCAGTGATTTTGGAGTCCAGAAAAAGAAAGTCTGACACTGTTTCCACTGTTTCCCCATCTATTTCTCATGTAGTGATGGGACCAGATGCCATGATCTTCGTTTTCTGAATGTTGAGCTTTAAGCCAACCTTTTCACTTTCCACTTTCACTTTCATCAAGAGGCTTTTTAGTTCCTCTTCACTTTCTACCATAAGGGTGATGTCATCTGCATATCTGAGGTTATTGATATTTCTCCCAGCAATCTTGATTCCAACTTGTGTTTCTTCCAGTCCAGCGTTTCTCATGATGTACTCTGCATATAAGTTAAATAAACATGGTGACAATATACAGCCTTGACATCCTCCTTTTCCTATTTGGAACCAGTCTGTTGTTCCATGTCCAGTTCTAACTGTTGCTTCCTGACCTGCATACAAATTTCTCAAGAGGCAGATCAGGTGGTCTGGTATTTCCATCTCTTTCAGAATTTTCCACAGTTTATTGTGATCTACACAGTCAAAGGCTTTGGCATAGTCAATAAAGCAGAAATCGATGTTTTTCTGGAACTCTCTTGCTTTTTCCATGATCCAGCAGATGTTGGCAATTTGATCTCTGGTTCCTCTGCCTTTTCTAAAACCAACTTGAACATCAGGGAGTTCAGGGTTCACATATTGCTGAAGCCTGGCTTGGAGAATTTTGAGCACTACTTTACTAGCGTGTGAGATGAGTGCAATTGTGCAGTAGTTTGAGCATTCTTTGGCATTGCCAAATTCTTTGGCATTGCTTTCTTGACCTTTTATTATTTTTTAAAATGTGATATCATAAGAGTAACAAATAAGACAAAATTTAAATTAATCCAAGAACTGACTTCTGAAAGGATTGTTAATGTCATACTTTCTTGCGTTTAAGTAGTTTAGGAAAACAAACATCTTATGGTCAGAGATCAGTATTAATTTTTCTACACATTTTTATATAATGTCTATGTTCTAGAGAGTTTCCTTATTTAATATAGAATTCTCAATGGCCATTTAAGATGGCCATAGACATTAGTAATATATACGATAAAACTTCACAGTGTAGCATTAATTTTGTGTATATCCGAGAGTCTGTTCTGACCACACAGTCTTTCTTGCGTGTGTGTTAAGTTGCTTCAGTCATGTCCAACTCTTTGCAACCATATGGACTATAAACTGTCAGGCTTCTATGTTCATTCTTCTGAAGAGGTTTTATAGCAGTCCCATTCATATATAGAATTGATGAATTAAGAGGAACTGCGTTTACTTTTGTATATTCTCCAGTTCACAGTTTTTTTGAACATGTATCACTATTTTGCCTTAAAAAAAATCTTACTGCTGTGAATTACAAATCTGTAAATGGTGAATGTTTGCTTCTACTTATTTTGAGGTTTATTAGCATGGTTGCTGGGGAAGGCAGTGGCACCCCACCCCAGTACTTTTGCCTGGAAAATCCCATGGACGGAGGATCCTGGTAGGCTGCAGTCCATGGGGTCGCTAAGAGTCGGACACGACTGAGTGACTTCACTTTTACTTTCACTTTCATGCATTGGGGAAGGAAATGGCAACCCACTCCAGTGTTCTTGCCTGGAGAATCCCAGGGACGGGGAGCCTGGTGGGCTTCCGTCTATGGGGTCGCACAGAGTCGGACACGACTGAAGCGACTTAGCAGCAGCAGCAGCAGCAGCATGGTTGCACATTCTAGTTTTTTGAGATGCTTTTCGGTTCAATGTTATACACCTAACATTCATGCATATTGATTTAGATAATTGTTCTTCATTTAGTTTCATTGTGGTATTGCCTGCTTTTATTTTATTTTTTTAACTTTACAATATTGTATTGGTTTTGCCATATATCAACATGAATCTGCCATAGGTATACACGTGTTCCCCATCCTGAACCCTCCGCCCTCCTCCCTCCCCGTACCATCCCTCTGGGTCGTCCCAGTGCACTAGCCCCAAGCATCCTTTTAACATTTATTCATTCATGCCTTTGTCCAGATATTTGGAAATAAAAGTATGGAGAGGGAAGAAATTAAGATTTTGAGACAAAATTTTCAGAAAGCAAAACTTTTGCACATAGGGGGGTCAGTTTAGTTCAGTCTCTCAGTCGTGTCCAACTCTTTGCCACCCCTTGGACTGCAGCACGCCAGTCTTTCCTGTCCTTCACCAACACGTGGAGCTTGCTCAAACTAATTTCCACCGAGTCAGTGATGCCATCCAACCACCTCATCCTCTGTCATCCCCTTCTTCTCCTGCCTTCAGTCTTTCCCAGTATAAGGGTCTTTTCCAGTGAGTCAGTTCTTTGCATCAGGTGGCCAAAGTATTGGAGTTTCAGCTTCAGAATCAGTCCTTCCAATGAATATTCAGGACTGATTTCCTTTAGGATTGTCACCAGCTCACAATTTGAGGGCAAATCATGTAGTTATTATACTACCACTTTAATACTTCCTTTACTTTACATGCTTTCCTGACAGCTCAGTTGCTAAGGAATCCACCTGCAATGCAGGAGACCTGGGTTCAATCCCTGGATTGGGAAGATCCCCTGGAGAAGGGAAAGGCTATCCACTCCAGTATTCTGGCCTGGAGAATTCCATGAACAGTCCATGGGGTTGCAAAGAGTCAGACATGACTGAGTGACTTTCACTTTCACTTTACATATAGAAAAATTAATGAACAGTAGTTTATATTTAGAATAAAGAACAAGTCATACTTTCATCTAACACTCTTCTCCCATGAATTTCTCTGTGTTATTTCTCCAGGAATACACTACCTGTATGTTTTTAAATCTACAGGTGATGCCAGTAGCAAGTAAGTTTTCTAGTGATTCAAGCACACAAAACCCAAATGAAAAATTTGAAAAAAACTCCTACCCTAAATATTACTATTCTACCAGTTGAAAAATCAGTCAGCCTCTTAAGTGGTATTTCTTAGAAAGCCAAGAAATTGCTAAAATAAGAAAAAAGTCAGTAGTTCTAGGTTACAATTATCATTGTCATTATTTTTTAGAATATTTAACTTATGTTTTCAGAATTTAATGCAGTTGCTAAGTGGTGTCAGAAGCAAAACCTAAATATCAATACTTTTTATTTTCGTTATTTCAAGCTGAAAATATTTATGAGACTTGTGTGAGTAAATAAAACAAATAGTTTTGTATAATTACCAAAGGCTTCATATAGTTAGAACTGACTTGAGCAAATTTTTGTCAATTCAGTAAAATAATAAGCAAATTTATTATTTAATAATTTAACATTTAATGCATAAATGGATTAAATGTAGCTTTTGAAATTATTTCAAAAGCTCTTGTATTACCTTTATAAAAAACCAGGAAAGAAAGGTCATCATTTTGAAAACTTGGGTAGGTCTGACTGGCTTTTGACTGTAGGTTCTATTGAATGAATTGTACAGTATGAGAAGCCCAAAACTTTTTCTGTTAGGCAGGAATGAAACAATCTATTGTTAGTATTAATAGTGAAAACATAGTACTCAATCAAATCACTGCAGAGCAACAAATAATTAACTGGCAGAAAAATTAAGCTTATTCACAAACTTAAATAAGATATTTAAATACTGCTTTAAAAAGTGATCATTTTAGATAAATAAAGACCGTGTATGTTTACAACAGAAATAAAAACAGTGACATTTATGAAATAGTTTTTCTTGCTCACGTCTCAACAATCGAGCCAACAGCAAATTTCTATCTAATCATGAGCAAATACTAAAATGTAATGTAGTGTCTACATTAGTTACTTTGGGCTGTTGTAACCAATTACCACAAACTGAGTGGCTTAAAACAACAGAAATCTATCCTCTCACAGTTTTGGAGGCTAAAAGTTGGAAATCAAGGTGTCTGCAAGGCTGGTTCTTTTTTTAGGGTCTGAGGGAGAATCTGGTCTGTTCTTCCCTCCTGGCTTCTCGCTCTGGCAATCCTTGGCCTTCCTCAACTTATGGATGCATCAGTACACAATCTACCTCTTCAACACATGGTGTTTTCCCTGTATTGTCTCTGCCTCCTTCTTATAAGGATAAATCTAATCTATTATGATAGTATGACTTCATCTTATCTATTTACAACTGGAAAGACTATTTGCAAATGACCAAATAAGATCATATTCTGAGAGTCTAGATAAATACAAATTTGGAGGAGGGGGGGCAGACATGATTTAATTATTCAGCCCAGTACAATGTTCTAGCTACTGTAAAGGAAAAATCGGAAGCTTGGAAAAAGTGATTCAGAATATATATTTGGTACTCATGTATTAAATACTTGAAGTGGCAGTTAAATAATTTTACTTGGGAAAGATGTTTAGTTTTTATTGAATTTTATCAAACTAAAGAATTAGGAAGTAACTTAATACTTACTATTTTTAGGAAATATTGGCATAGTCTTTATTAAAAAGAGTCATCGATTATTTACTAGGCTCAAAGCAAGTCTTTGTGGAATATTGGTTTTTTCATTTATCTGAAACATGATTACTATTGATTAACATATTTATTGTATTTTTTCTTGATTGCTTGCAGTATATAAAGAAGGACATGCTGCTGCTAAGTCGCTTCAATCATGTCTGATTCTGTGCGATGCCACAGACGGCAGCCCACCAGGCTCCTCTGCCCCTGGGATTCTCCAGGCAAGAATACTGGAGTGGGTTGCCATTTCCTTCTCCAATGCATGCATGCAGGCTAAGTCACTTCAGCTATATCCAACTCTGTGCGACCCCGCAGACAGCAGCCCACCAGACTCCTCTGTCCATGAGATTCTCCAGTCAAGAATACTGGAGTGGGTCACCATGTCCTTCTACAAGAAGGACATGGGATATTGGCAAAAAGAAAGCAAAACAGATATACCACTTTTCTTCAAAAGCTTTTAAATAAAGATATGCTATATTATTGGAAAAAGAAATGGCAACCCACTCTAGTATTCTTGCCTGGGAAATCCCATGGACAGAGGAGCCTGGCAGGCTACAGTCCACTGGGTCACAAAAGAGTCAGATACAATTGAGCGACTAATCATATACTGTATTATATAGAGAGCAGGGTGGTGTGGTGAGGACATCACAGGCTGCTACTGACTAGCCATGTGAGTAAATTTCTCCACATCTGTTTCCGCACTTATAAAGGCAGTAATATGTGTTGTATGCCACCCAAGATTATTAGGACGATTAAATAAGTAGATGCGTGAAGAGTGTTTAGAACCATGAATGGACCCAGGAGGTCTTATATTTGTTAGCTATTGTTACAAGGAAAGCTAGTACGTATAAATATATTTTTAAAATTTTTATTTATTATTTCATATTTGTGCTGGGTCTTCAGTGCTGCACAAGGGGTTTCTCTATCTGTGGTGAACAGGCTTCTCATTACAGTGGCTCCTCTTGGTGCAGAGCATGAGCTCTAGGGCATGAGGGCTTCAATATTTTCAGCACACAGGCTCTGTAGTTGTGGCTCTCAGGCTCTAAAGAGCAGGCTAAGTTGCTGTGGCAGAAAGGCGTTGCTGCTCCGCAACATGTGGACCCTTCCTGGACTAGGGATCGAACTTGTGTCCCCTGCATTGGCAGGCAGATTCTTTACCACTTAGCCACCAGGGAAATCCTAGTATATATAAATATTTAAGGATAATATGGGGCCTTTTTTTTTTGTCTTTTGGCCCCAGATAGTCTCCAAAAAAATGATTTTCAGAGAACCCTGAATAATTTGGTAGTAATAAACAAATTATTTGTGACAGTTTATTTTCTTATTGGTAATAATTGTTTGTCTCTTTCAATGTAATGTGTGGTTTTTGCTTGAATAGTATAATAATTCATTCTGGACTTGAGTTTCCTGTTATAAGTAAATCAGAAAAGTCAGTAAATGAAAAAACTTAAAATATTTGATGATTTTTTTTTTTAGTATCATGTGAATTTATTGCACTCTGTGAGGTCTTCTGATGATGGTCATGATAAAAGTCTAGACTTTCTTTTTTTCACCCCATTTAAAAAAAAAAAACACTGGTTCAAGCGAAATAGGCAGATTACTTTGAGCATACTCTGGCCATGTGTTGTGTCTAGAGAGGAATCTTCTGCTGCTGTCGATTTCTCAGACCAACTGTACATCCTGGGACATCTACTGAAACAGACAAAAATGTACTAGACTAGAGAAGTTGAATTATCCTGATTTAATGTTTTCTTTCCCCAAGGCTAAGTAGGTGACCTGAAATGAAATCTGAGTGACTACAAATCTTCTACAGGTGTAACTCCACCACTGGCTATTGAGCAGTGCATGTTTTGTTGGTAGTGCATTGACCAGCGTTATTTAAGGGGAGAATAAGTTGTAAGCAGTGGGAGGAAGTGAGTGGAGGTGGTTAAGGCGTGTAAAACCTGATGCTATAGCTGTCATCCACTCAGTGTGTTTATTAAGATTTAGGGAAACCTGTGATAAGCCTGGTTCTGCCACTCACTGGATCATAAAGGACCAGATATTCTGTAGTTGCAATTTAACAATTAAAAAGATAGGATGCATGCTGCATCCTGCTTAAATGTGTCATTTCTTTCTATTACACCTACCTCCTACAAGTGCTTTTTAGAGTTGCTATGAAGAGAAGGACAGGACTAAATTGTCCAATATTGTCCCAGGCAAACATGGATGTATGGTCACCCAACTATGTCATCTTAGATCCTATTTAGGGTGATAAGAAATACTTGTTTAGGAAGGAGATAATATATAGCATTTCCAAAAATTATGTTGGAACACATTAAGGGTCTAAGTGGACCACTGTCTGAAATGTTTTATGAAACAAAACATGTTTGTGAAATGGTTTCAAATGTGTGCTTAGAAATAATGAATTTTCCATTCCCATCCTCATTCAGATTTAAAAAGAAACTACATGAAAGCCAAAAGAGGAAAGTGTAACTTCTATATCAATTTAAATGCCTATGGATAATGTTAAATTCTTTAATGAGGACATTAACTGGGCAATACAAATCTTTGGGATTAAAGGTTTCTAAGGATGGCTGATAACCCATTAACTTTTTAATAATGTTATAATACCTCAGGAGGAAATTAAGTCTGTCCCTAAAGATCATTAAAACAGTCTGCCTATTTTGTCTACATTTTCATCATGGTGACTTTTGATTCTAAGAGTCTTTTACGGTTGTTTCGGAAAAATGGTTTATTGTTAAGTCCCATTCATTTATGGGCATGAGATCATTTAAGTGCAGATTTCCCTGTTGCTGGAAGTATCCCTCTTATAATTCTAGCAACTATTCCCAATTTTATAAAATGATACTGAGAGTTTAATGACTCTCTTCTCTCTAGAGTAAAAATGGTTTCTAACACATTAGAGATACAAGGACTTTGCTTTCTCTGGAAAGACAAAAACCAAAATTGACCCCATTCTCAAACTTTAATCCTCCAGTGGTTAGTTGGATATTATTCTTTGCATGTTTCAGTCTGTTCCAAGCTCACTGAATAAAAACTAACAGGAAGAAAGAAAGAGAAGAAAATCATGATTTAAAACATGAAGAAGTAGGACACAGCAGTTCAAAAGAAAATTACTGTCTTTCAAACAATAGAATCATATGAATATACATACTTGTGCTGTTTGCCATACATAGAGCATGGGTTTGAAAAGGGTAGACAAGTGAAGGTTGTGAGGTGGTGAGAGGCGGAGCTTGGGGAAAGGTACAGATTGCTTGAGCAGAGTAAAAGTTCCAGGAGAAGCTCAGCTGCCTTATAATAACAGCTGGAATGCAATAAACACCCAACAAATAGGTCAATATTCAGTGACTATTTGTTAAATGAATTGATGACTCACAGTAGTAATCAGATCTTCTCTTAGCATTTTGCAAGTGCTAACACACTGATTAAGAAATGCTGTTTGGATATAGACATATAAATGATCATTTAGAAAAATTTTTCTGTTTTTTTTTTTAATCATAAAACAGAAAAGAAAAAATGTGCATATTTTTCCTTTTATTTTGAGTAAATCATCTAGATTCAGATTCTAATATTAGAAATGATACTATTTGCTCTTCCTTCCTCACCAGTCTATTTGAGGATCAAATGAGAGAAGTGATAAGGATATATTATACAAACATATTGGATTATTATTCTGAGAGAATATCAGTGATTTCCTTTAGAAAATTTTCTCTCATTCCCAAGTGGTCAAATCTCTACACATGGAGAAGAAGGTGCAGTGCAGAGATGCGTGGCAGCCATGTGTGTATGTGTTGTTAGTAACGTGGCACACATCAGTGGGTCTGAACTTCTCAGTGTGCATTAGATTCACCTGGACAACGTTTGGCCTTCTCTGAGAGCTCAGTCAGACAATCTTTACAACATGCCTGTGTCTGTATCTTGCTTCAAGAAATTCTGATTTAATTAGTCTGAATAGGTCCCAGGCATTGGAATGTTTTTAAAGCTGCTTAGATAATTCTCTATGTAGGTAGAGCTGAGAATTACTATTGTAGACCAGAGTTAGGGGGCGTGGAGAGACATAAAGGGGAGGGATGCAAAGCCTACAATTTTTCCCTATATTAATTCAGCAAATATTTTCTGAATATCTACTATGTGCCAGACCCTGTTTTAGACACTTGGCACATATTGATGATTAACATAGGCAAAATCTCTTCCTTCCTTTTGTGTCTATTCTAGTTTGGAAAAGCAGACAATACTTCTCATTTATTTGAAGACACATATATTTTCCCTAATTTAATGTTTCTAAAATTATCAAGCAGTTTACAGCATATGATAGCTTTGCAATGTATAGTTATTAGGCACTATTTCCCTCAGTGGTAAATGGAATAATAATATAACTTATAATCTTTCTGCTCTCAAAGTTAATAGAATATAGTACTATAATATAATTTCAGGTAAAGTCAAGAAAAAATATCCTCTTCATAATCAACTAAACACTATCACATAATTCAAATTTTAAAATCTCAACTAACGAAGTAATTGTAGTTGAATTACTCATCTAGATAAATACTTTGACTTCTTCATTAATGTTTTACTTCCCTGGACCAGCAATGTAATCCCTCAGGAGGTTGTACATATTTTACTGAGCAAATATTATACACTTTTTCAATATATATTATCAGTTTGGGGACACAATTCTCCATTGCTGCTGCTGCTGTCACTTCAGTCGTGTCCGACGCTGTGCGACCCCACAGATGGCAGCCCACCAGGCTCCCCCGTCCCTGGGATTCTCCAGGCAAGAACACTGGAGTGGGTTGCCATTTCCTTCTCCAATGCATGAAAGTGAAAAGTGAAAGTGAAGTCGCTCAGTCGTGTCCGACCTTCAGCGACCCCATGGACTGCAGCCCACCAGGCTCCTCCGTCCATGGGATTTTCCAGGCAAGAGTACTGGAGTGGGGTGCCATTGCCTTCTCCAAATTCTCCATTAGTCTCTCGTGTTTATCGACATCTTGATAAGTGAAACACAAACTGTCCTTTGTTTCAATTATCTTTTCAAGGATTTTTGCATAGTAATCATCTTTGAAAGATAGAGGTAGTGTTTCCCTCCAGAACAAAGGGCAGGCATGCTTACTTCCCAGTCTAATAAAGATAACAGCTTCCTCCAAAATGAAGGACATGCATCTTATTGCCCATTATAAAAGATCCAGATTCCCCAAACTCAGAGCTCCTCTCCTGTAACACATCCGGCTGCATATTCAGATATCATTTCAACCCCTTTGCATGGCCCTTTGGGCTTAGGGAACCAGCACCAAAAATGCTGATACTCTGACCACTACACTATTGCTGCAAGTAATAAACTGTTCTTTGTCTCTGACCCAGAAGTCTTGAGCCTTCTACAGTCTTTCATGAACTTGGGACTGGCCAACTTGTTAGTGTGCGAGTAAGGTAAAATCTCAGACATTTCATAGTTCTCATAAATCAGTATCCTTTTCAAATAGCCTTTTGGAGTTTTCTATTTAGGAATAAAGAGAGCTATGGAGATAATTAATGGAATATAGTATATTAAAGGGCAAGGTAGGTTGCAACCAACACAGATATTTCAAAATGTATGTGAAGAAATCAAAGATGCTTGGTCAGCAGATGGAAGGGAGTTTCACCAATAAAACAGTCATGATTCTTTGCCTAGTTTTCAGAAGCGAGTCAGTTCTCAAACTTAGAAACCACTTAATGATGAAACAAAAGTCAGGTTCCTCGGAGAAAGGTTAACTGAAAGGTACATGATGAGGATTCCCTAGTGGCTTCACAGAAGGACCTACAAAGTAGTCATGTAGAATTCCCCTGTTGTAATGAGAGTGGTTGAGGTCAGATAATAAATGGAATATTGGCCCGGGTCCTACTCATAGAGGTCCACAGAACCACCAGTGGCCGTTTTCTCATTCCTAAATGACTAGTTGTCATAGGCATATTCAGCAGTTGGAAGATCCTCCATATTGATTCCTCAGTCTGTGGAGTAAGAATTATCATAAAAGAAAAGGGCAGGTCAATGTCTTTAAAACTGTTCCCTGATTGCCTACCAAAACAGTCACAATTTTAAGCTCCAAAGGAAATGGTAGAGTATATTGCAGCCTTTAAACTAAAGGATACAGAATTAGTGATCCCCATCATATTCTAATGAAACTAGATAAATTCTGAAGGATGAGCGTAAACTGTGCCGTGTATTAGCCTTGCCAGAGCAGACTATCTGACCCAAGGTATATAGAATGCCGTCATTGATCTGGTGAATTCATCCTTTTCCAATTGTATCAGGAAGAGAGTCAGAAATAGTTCTCACTCATGATAAGCTAGAATATTAATTTAAGGTCTTGTTCCAGAGTTATGCTACCTTTTCTCTTCTGTCATAATGGAATAAAAAACCTGAACTATTGAAATGAAGTGCGGAACATCATGTTGGTCCATCACAGCAAATGATATGTTAATTGGACTAGAGAAACAAGAATTTGCAAATAAAGGCCCGAAAGAGAGGAAATAAACCCTCCCTTTGATGAAGGTTCAGGATCTTGTCCTCATCAGTGTAGATTATAGGACTCTAGTGGTCTGGGGCAAGAATGTACTATCAGAAATAAAGAACAGATTGTCACATGTGGCAGTTCCCATGACCTAGAAGAGAGGGTGATGCTTGGTAGGCAGTTTCAGCTTCTGCAGTATATTTCAGCAGTATATTCCAGGGTTGAAAAATGAATCTAACTAATTTACCAAGTGACAGAAAGGCTTCGAGCGCTGAGTGAAACATGACGTAGGAAAGGTTTCTGCAGCAGACCCAGGCAAGGGGGCTGCTGCTGGAGCTGCTCACCCCAGATCCTCTTTAGTACAAAGGGACCATCTGCAGGAAAAGACAGTGGGTTTCGAGGACTCTTTTCTAAGGAAACCCTACTTTAAAAACAAAAATGAATAGGAAGAATAAAGAAAATGACTAGGAGGAGGAAGAACAATAGAAGGGACAGGATCCCATACTTAGGATCTCTCTCTAATATATATGTGTATATATATGTGCATATATATATATGCATATATATATATATGTGTGGGACATTTCAGAATATCCTCTCAGAAATAAGGAACAAATTGTCACATGTTGCATCTCCCACCACTTGAGAGAAATGGCAATGCTTGGTAGGCAGCTTTAGCTGGCTATATATATGTGTGTATATACATATATATATATATACATATATATATATATACATATACACATATATATACATATATATATATACACATATATACATGACCAACCTAGATAGCATATTCAAAAGCAGAGACATCACTTTGCCAACAAAGGTTCGCCTAGTCAAGGCTATGGTCTTTCCTGTGGTCATGTATGGATGTGAGAGCTGGACTGTGAAGAAGGCTGAGCGCCAAAGAGTTGATGCTTTTGAACTGTGGTGTTGGAGAAGACTCTTGAGAGTCCCTTGGACTGCAAGGAGATCCAACCGGTCCATTCTGAAGGAGATCAGCCCTGGGATTTCTTTGGAAGGAATGATGCTAAAGCTGAAACTCCAGTATTTTGGCCACCTCATGCGAAGAGTTGACTCATTGGAGAAGACTCTGATGCTGGGAGGGATTGAGGGCAGGAGGAGAAGGGGACGACAGAGGATGAGATGGCTAGATGGCATCACTGACTCGATGAATGTGAGTCTGAGTGACCTCCGAGAGCTGGTGATGGACAGGGAGGCCTGGCGTGCTGCAGTTCATGGGGTCGCAAAGAGTCGGACACGACTGAGCGACTGATCTGATCTGATATATGTGTGTGTATGTGGTTCCTCATCATGGCTTTGCCAGAGCTATCCTTTCACAAAGTAAAATTTGCAATATCACTCTAATATGAACACATGACAAAATTTTCAGAGATGTGAGCTGCTTCTTGGCCCTCATAAACTGTTGTTATTGTTGTTCAGTCACTAAGCCATGTCCAGCTCTTTGCAACCCCAGGGACTGCAGTATGCCAGACTTCCCTGTTCTTCACTATCTCTTGAAGTTTGTTCAGATTCATGTCCATTGAGTCAGTGATGTTATGTAACTATCTAATCATCTGCTGCCCCCTTCTTAGTGTGTCAATTTAAATATAGTTGAGAGAAGGAAATAAAAAGTTATAGTAGTTTTACTACGTAAGTTTTCATAGGATGTCTCACAAAAGTAAATTAACCTATTGTGTTTTTCACAATAGTAGTTTCATTATAAAAAATCAAAAATAGTTCCTATGCCAAGAATGGGAGAATGGTTAAGCAAATTGCTGCACCTTCAGACTTCGGTATGCTGCTGCTGCTGCTAAGTCGCTTCAGTCTTGTCCAACTCTGTGCGACCCCATAGACGGCAGCCCACCAGGCTCCCCTGTCCCTGGGATTCTCCAGGCAAGAACACTGGAGTGGGTTGCCATTTCCTTCTCCAATGCATGAAAGTGAAAAGTGAAAGTAAAGTCGCTCAGTCGTGTCCGACTCCCAGCAATCCCATGGACTGCAGCCCACCAGGCTCCTCCGCCCATGAGATTTTCCAGGCAAGAGTACTGGAGTGGGGTGCCATCACCTTCTCCGCAGACTTTGGTATACTATGTAATAATTAACAATAGTGTTTAGAAACAATGTTTATGTCATAATAAATATATATACTTTCTATATACATATCTATATATATCTATATATACATATACTATATATAGTAGGTACATAATACATTATTAATATCATCAACATATACATGATACCAACAAAAATAAAAATATAAATAATTTATTCATTCTGCAGAGAGTTTATTGAGAACATAATGTCTAGGGACTAATTGTCAATATAAATATCCATGATAGTCAAATTTTTATTCTTTATTTCCATCTTCTCAAAGCCAAGAATAGTACCTGGCTCATTTTGAGCAGCTCAGTAATATTTATTAAATAATTTCATTCAATCTTTCTGACAGTATAAGAGATAATTTTAATTGTCCATAATTTTCTTTAAAATACTTGATCCTATACAGTGTACTCCAAGTATGTATTTTAATTTTTATTTCTAATCCAAAGTCACTTGGTCAACAATTAAATATTCAGATAGAAAAAACATTCCAGAGGTGATTGGTAGTATTTGAAAGAGATTGATCAGGCATACCAGGTTTCATGTATCACAGTTACTTTTTTATTAGAGAGTTCATTAATTAGCATAAGGAATGCTAGTGGTTATTTCTCATGGGTGAAATGAGTGGTGTTCCAACTATGTTGATTAGTTAGAAATACTTTATATTCACCTGTACATTTGCCTGAATAGTGTATTAAACCTGGGAAGCCTACATCTCTGGAATGGTGTTTTAGATATCATCTGTTCCCATGAGAAGGACTGTTGATCCTCATCTTGGAAAAGTGTTAGCATCTTTGGTTTGGATAATAACTTCCAAGAAAACTGTTGGGAAGTTACCTAAAGAGATGAAGAACTGGTGTTACCTGGGTGTCATGAAATGTTCATATTTGACAAAAATCAGTCTGGGCTTTGCTTTCATTGCTACAGATCCCCCAACAGCCAGAATGTTGGAGAGGAATTCTAATTATGGTAGATCACGAATATTCACCAAAAAGAGCCTGACAGTCATGAGGACATGCATTCAGTGAGGTCAGATCACAACAGACAAATGTCAGTATTATTCCCATTTTACAGATGATGGGGCTTCTCTGGTTGCTCAGCTGGTAAAGAAGCCATCTCCAATGCAGGAGACCTTGATTTGATTACTGGGTCAGGAATATTCCCCTGGAGAATGGACAGGCTACACACTTCAGTATTCTTGGACTTCACTGGTGACTCAGTAAAGAATCTGCCTGAAATGCAGGAGATATGGGTTTGATTTGGGTTGGGAACATCCCCTGGAGAAGGGAAAGGCTACCCACTTCAGTATTCTGGCCTGGAGAACTGCATGGACTTGACCATATAGTCCATAGGGTAGCAAAGAGTGGGACGTGACTAAGTGACATTCACTTTCACTTTCACTTATCAGATCAGATCAGTCGCTCAGTCGTGTCCGACTCTTTGCAACCCCATGAATCGCAGCACCCCAGGCCTCCCTGTCCATCACCAACTCCCGGAGGTCACTCAGACTCACGTCCATCAAGTCAGTGATGCCATCCAGCCATCTCATCCTCTGTCGTCCCCTTCTCCTCTTGCCCCCAATCCCTCCCAGCATCAGAGTCTTTTCCAATGAGTCAACTCTTCACATGAGGTGGCTGAAGTACTGGAGTTTCAGCTTTAGCATCATTCCTTCCAAAGAAATCCCAGGGCTGATCTCCTTCAGAATGGACTGGTTGGATCTCCTTGCAGTCCAAGGGACTCTCAGGAGTCTTCTCCAACACCACAGTTCAAAAGCATCAACTCTTCGGCACTCAACCTTCTTCACAGTCCAACTCTCACATCCATACATGACCACTGGAAAAACCATAGCCTTGACTAGATGAACCTTTGTTGGTAAAGTAATGTCTCTGCTTTTGAATATGCTATCTAGGTTGGTCGTAACTTTCCTTCCAAGGAGTAAGCGTCTTTTAATTTCATGGCTGCAGTCACCATCTGCAGTGATTTTGGAGCCCAGAAAAATAAAGTCTGACAATGTTTCCACTGTTTCCCCATCTATTTCCCATGAAGTGATGGGACCGGATGCCATGATCTTAGTTTTCCGAATGTTGAGCTTTAAGCCAACTTTTTCACTCTCCACTTTCGCTTTCATCAAGAGTCTTTTGAGTTCCTCTTCACTTTCTGCCATAAGGGTGGTGTCATCTGCATATCTGAGGTTATTGATATTTCTCCCGGCAATCTTGGTTCCAGCTTGTGTTTCTACCAGTCCAGCGTTTCTCATGATGTACTCTGCATATAAGTTAAATAAGCAGGGTGACAATATACAGCCTTGACATACTCTTTCTCCTATTTGGAACCAGTCTGTTGTTCCATGACCAGTTCTAACTGTTTCTTCCTGACCTGCATACAAATTTCTCAAGAGGCAGATCAGGTGGTCTGGTATTCCCATCTCTTTCAGAATTTTCCACAGTTTATTGTGATCCACACAGTCAAAGGCTTTGGCATAGTCAATAAAGCAGAAATCGATGTTTTTCTGGAACTCTCTTGCTTTTTCCATGATCCAGCAGATGTTGACAATTTGATCTCTGGTTCCTCTGCCTTTTCTAAAATAAGCTTGAACATCAGGAAGTTCACAGTTCACATATTGCTCACTTATAGATGAGAACCAAAGACAGAGAAATATGCTTTGTCAAGGTAACAAAAATAAGTGAGAGGCAGAACTCATTGAGATGGAGGTTTAAATAGCATTCTAATGTCCCTCTCTGTATTTGTACTTAAAGCTATGGGGGGAAATAATACCAAACCAAAATTATGCATTAAAAAAAAAGAATTATACCAAAAATATTACTAGTAATGGTCTTACAGGCAATTATTTTTCTTTCTACTTTTCTGTATTATACAAAATTTCAAAAAAAAAACTTTAAAAAAACCCTCTAAACTTCATTTAATTTCTTTAAAAAAATTTTCTGGCTGAAGCAAACTGTCCTATAAATGTTTCTCAAAATAAGACTTGTAGAGAAAAAAATAAATTCATAGGCCAAATAAAATTTTTCTTGTTTCATAGCCCTAAAATATACTTATGCTGTTAATGGAATTTTTTAAATTCACAGAACATCCCAAGCAATGTATTATTTTTTTTATTGTTAAGAGTATTTTTTAGTTTTCTAAAATTCATTTCTTAAAAACAGAATATTGACCTTATTGACTAAAATATAGTGTTACTCATCATTTCAAACAACAGAAGACAATGTTGAAAAAGAATAGAAATAAATCAAACCTCTAATTCTACTTTAAATTTCCTCGGGCATAGTTTATGTGAATATAATAATAAAATGCATTGCAAATCTTTCTAAGGACACCCTGGATGAAAGGGAGGGTTATATTTATGTTTTCTGTTGTTGTTAATAATGTGAGAGCTCTAGTATGTTTCACTTAAATGCTGTTTGAGTTTTCTAAGCTGATGAATTGGAACATTGTAAATATGTATGTGACTGACAAGGCAGGTGAATAACGCCAGTACAGTGACAATCATTTCCCAAAATTGTTTTCAGTAGAGCAGTTGCTCACTGAGTTTTGAATTAAGTAAGTTTCCAATGTGTGAGGTATTTTCAAATGTAGGTTTTTGGTTATGCAAAGAAAAATTTGCAGCAGCGCATGTGTGGGACCTTTTGAAGAGGGCATCATTATCTTCATTACCTCCACCATAATTTGGCCTCAGGTCAAATAACAGGGAGGGAACACAGCCCTGCCCATCAACAGAAAATTGGATTAAACACTTACTGAGCCTACTCCTTGAAAGTAAAGTCAGGACCAACCTAGACAGCAAATTAAAAAGCAGAGACATTACTTTGCAAACAAAGGTTCATCTAGTCAAGACTATGGTTTTTCCAGTAGTGATGTATGGATGTGAGAGTTGGACTGTAAAGAAAGCTGAGCACTGAAGAATTGATGCTTTTGAACTGTGGTGTTGGAGAAGACTCTGGAACATCCCTTGGATGGCAAGGAGATCAAATCAGTCCATCCTAAAGGAGATCAGTCCTGAATGTTCAATGGAAGGACTGATGCTGAAGCTGAAACTCCAATACTTGGCCACCTGATGCGAAGAGCTGACTCATTGGAAAAGACCCTGATGCTGGGAAAGATTGAGGGCAGGAGGAGAAGAGGATGACAGAGGATGAGATGGTTGGATGGCATCACCGACTCAATGGACATGGGTTTGGGTGGACTCAGGGAGTTGATGATGTACAGGGAGGCCTGGCATGCTGCAGTCCATGGGGTTGCAAAGAGTCGGACACAACTGAGTGACTCAACTGAAATGAACTGAACTGAGCATTGCTCCACCCAGCAGAACAAGACACAGTTTCCCCCTCAGTCAGTCTCTCCCATCAGGAAGCTTCCATAAGCCTTATCCATCCAAAGGCAGACAGAATGAAAACCACAATCACAGAAAATTAACCAATCTGATCACACAGAACACAGCCTTGTCTAACTCAATGAAACTATAAGCCATGCAATGTAGATGGATGGGTGCAGAGTTCTGACAAAATGAAGTCCACTGGAGAAGGGAATGGCAAACCACTTAAATATTCTTCCCTTGAAAACCTCATGAACAGTATGAAAAGGCAAAAAGATAGGACACTGAAAGATAAACTCCCCAGGTTAGTTGGTGCCCAATATGCTACTGGAAATAGGTGGGAAAATAACTCCAGAAAGAATGAAGACACAGAGCCAAAGCAAAAATAACACCCACTTGTGGATGTGACTGATGATGGAAGTAAAGTCTGATGCTATAAAGAACAATAGAGCATAGGATCCTGGAATGTTAGGTCCATGAATCAAAGCAAATGCGAAGTGGTCAAACAGGAGATGGCAAGAGTGAATATCAATATTTTTGGAATCAGGGAACTAAAATGGACTGGAATGGATGAATTTAACTCAGATGACCATTATATCTACTACTGTGGGCAGGAATCCCTTAGAAGAAATTGAATAGCCATCATAGTCAACAAAAAGTCCGAAATGCAGTACTTGGATGCAGTCTCAAAAATGACAGAATGATCTCTGTTCGTTTCCAAGGCAAACCATTCAATATCACTGTAATCCAAGTCTTTGCCCTGTCCAGTAATGCTGAAGAAGCTGACGTTGAACTGTTCTATAAAGACCTACAAGACCTTCTAGAAATAACACCCCCAAAAGATGTCCTTTTCATTATAAGGGACTGGAATGCAAAAATAAGAACCCAAGAAATACCTGGAGTAACAGGCAAATTTGGTCTTGGAGTACGGAATGAAGCAGGGCAAAGGCTAGTAGTTTTGCCAAGAGAACACACCAGACATAGCAAACACCCTCTTCCAACAACACAAAAGAAGACTCTACACAAGGACATCACCAGATGGTCAATACCGAAATCAGATGGATTATATTCTTTGCAGCCAAAGAAGGAGAAGCTCTATATAGTCAGCAAAAACAAGACAAGGAGCTGACTGTGGCTCTGATCATGTACTCCTTATTGCCAAATTCAGACTTAAATTGAAGAAAGTAAAGAAAACCACTAGACCATTCAGGTATGACTTAAATCCCTTACGATTATACAGTAGAAGTGACAAATAGACTCAAGAGATTAGATCTGATAGACAGAGTGCCTGATGAACTATGGACAGAGGTTCATGATATTGTACAGAAGGCAGGGATCAAGACCATCTCCAAGAAAAAGAAATGCAAAAAGGCAAAATGATTGTCTGAGGAGGCCTTACAAGTAGCTGGGAAAAGAAGAAAAGTAAAAGGCAAAGGAGAAAAGGAAAGATATACCTATTTGAATGCAGAGTTCCAAATAATAGCAAGGAAAGATAAGAAAGCCTTCCTCAGTGATCAGTGCAAAGAAATAGAGGAAAATAATAGAATGGGGAAGACTAGAGATCTCCTCAAGAAAATTAGAGATGCCAAGGGAATATCGATTATATTCTTTGCAGCCAAAGATGGAGAAGCTCTATACAATCAGCAAAAACAAGACCAGGAGCTGACTGTGGCTCAGACCATGAACTCCTTATTGCCAAATTCAGACTGAAATTGAAGAAAGTAGGAAAACTACTAGACCATTCAGGTATGACCTAAATCAAATCCCTTATGAGTATACAGTGGAAGTGAGAAATAGATTTAAGGGCCTAGATCTGATAGATAGAGTGCCTGATGAACTATGGAATGAGGTTCGTGACATTGTACAGGAGACAGGGATCAAGACAATCCCCATGGAAAAGAAATGCAAAAAAGCAAAATGGCTGTCTGGGGAGGCCTTACAAATAGCTGTGAAAAGAAGAGAAGTGAAAAGCAAAGGAGAAAAGGAAAGATACAAACATCTGAATGCAGAGTTCCAAAGAATAGGAAGAAGAGATAAGAAAGCCTTCTTCAGTGATCAATGCAAAGAAATAGAGGAAAACAACAGAATGGGAAAGACTAGGGATCTCTTCAAGAAAATCAGAGATATCAAAGGAACATTTCATGCAAAGATGGGCACGATAAAGGACAGAGATGGTGTGGACCTAACAGAAGCAGAAGATATTAAGAGGTGGCAAGAATACACAGAAGAACTGTACAAAAAAGAACTTCACGACCCAGATAATCATGATGATGTGATCACTGACCTAGAGCCAGACATCTTGGAATGTGAAGTCAAATGGGCCTTAGAAAGCATCACTACGAACAAAGCTAGTGGAGGTGATGGAATTCCAGTGGAGCTATTCCAAGTCCTGAAAGATGATGCTGTGAAAGTGCTGAACTCAATATGCCAGCAAATTTGGAAAACTCAGCAGTGGCCACAAGATTGGAAAAGGTCAGTTTTCATCCCAATCCCAAAGAAAGGCAATGCCAAAGAATGCTCAAACTACCGCACAGTTGCACTCATTTCACATGCTAGTAAAGTAATGCTCAAAATTCTCCAAGCCAGGCTTCAGCAATATGTGAACCGTGAACTTCCTGATGTTCAAGCTGGTTTTAGAAAAGGTAGAGGAACCAGAGATCAAATTGCCAACATCCGCTGGATCATGGAAAAAGCAAGAGAGTTCCAGAAAAACATCTATTTCTGCTTTATTGACTATGCCAAAGCCTTTGACTGTGTAGATCACAATAAACTATGGAAAATTCTGAAAGAGATGGGAATACCAGACCACCTGATCTGCCTCTTAAGAAATCTGTATGCAGGTCAGGAAGCAACAGTTAGAACTGGTCATGGATCAACAGACTGGTTCCAAATAGGAAAAGGAGTACGTCAAGGCTGCATATTGTCACCATGTTTATTTAACTTATATGCAGAGTACATCATGAGAAATGCTGGACTGGAAGAAACACAAGTTGGAATCAAGATTGCTGGGAGAAATATCAATAACCTCAGATATGCAGATGACACGACTCTTATGGCAGAAAGTGAAGAGGGGCTAAAAAGCCTCTTGATGAAAGTGAAAGTGGAGAGTGAAAAGGTTGGCTTAAAGCTCAACATTCAGAAACCGAAGATCATGGCAACTGGTCCCATCACTACATGGGAAATAGATGGGGAAACAGTGGAAACAGTGTCAGACTTTGTTTTTCTGGGCTCCAAAATCACTGCAGATGGTGAGTGCAGTCATGAAATTAAAAGACGCTTACTCCTTGGAAGGAAAGTTATGACCAACCTAGATAGCATATTCAAAAGCAGAGACATTACTTTACCAACAAAGGTTCACCTAGTCAAGGCTATGGTTTTTCCTGTGGTCATGTATGGATGTGAGAGCTGGACTGTGAAGAAGGCTGAGCGCCGAAGAATTGATGCTTTTGAACTGTGGTGTTGGAGAAGACTCTTGAGAATCCCTTGGACTGCAAGGAGATCCAACCAGTCCATTCTGAAGGAGATCAATCCTGGAATTTCTTTAGAAGTAATGATGCTAAAGCTGAAACTCCAGTATTTTGGCCACCTCATGCGAAGAGTTGACTCATTGGAGAAGACTCTGATGCTGGGAGGGATTGGGGGCAGGAGGAGAAGGGGACGCCAGAGGATGAGATGGCTGGATGGCATCACTGACTCGATGGGTGTGAGTCTGGGTGACCTCCGGGAGCTGGTGATGGACAGGGAGGCCTGGCGTGCTGCAGTTCATGGGGTTGCAAAGAGTCGGACACGACTGAGCGACTGATCTGATCTGATCTGATCTGAAGGGAATATTTAATGCAAACATGGGCACAATAAAGGACAGCTATGGTATAGACCTAACAGAAGCAGAAGAAGAGGTGGCAAGAATACCTAAAAGAACCAATACAAAAAAAAAGATCTTCATGACCCAGATAACCACTATGGTGTGATCACTCACCTGGAGCCAGACATCCTGGAATGTGAAGTAAAGTGGGCCTTAGGAAGCATCACTATGAACAAAGCTAGTGGAGGTGGTAGAATTCCAGTTGAGTTATTTCAAATCCTAAAAGATGATGCTGTGAAAGTGCTACACTCAATATGTCAGCAAGTTTGGAAAACTCAGCAGTGGCCACAGGACTGGAAAAGGTCAGTTTTCATTCCAATCCCAAAGAAAGGCAATGCCAAAGAATGCTCAAACTAACACACAATTGCACTTATTTCATATGCTGGCAAAGTAGTGCTCAAAATCTACAAGCCAGGCTTCAACTATACATGGACCATGAACTTCCTGATGTTCAAGGTGGTTTTAGAAAAGGCAGAGGAACCAGAGATCAAATTGCCAACATCCACTGGATCATCAAAAAAGCAAGAGAGTTTCAGAAATACAACTACTTCTGCTTTATTGACTATGCCAAAGCCTTTGACTGTGTGGATCACAACCAACTGTGGAAAATTCTTAAAGAGATGGGTATACCAGACCACCTGACCTGCCTCCTGAGAAATCTGTATGCAGATCAGGAAGCAACAGTGAGAACTATACATCAAACAACAGACTGGTTACAAATCGGGAAAGGAGTACATCAAGGCTGTATATTGTCACCCTGCTTATTTAACTTATATGCAGAGTACATCATGAGAAATCCTGGACTGGATGAAGCACAAGCTGGAATCAAGATTGCCGGGAGAAATATCAATAACCTCAGATATGACGATGACACCACCTTTACAGCGGAAAGTGAAGAAGAGCTAAAGAGCCTCTTGATGAAAGTTAAAGAGGAGAGTGAAAAAGTTGGGTTAAAACAACATTCAGAAAACTAAGATAGTGGCATCTATCCCATCACTTCAAGGCAAACAGATGGGGAAACAATGGAAACAGTGACAGACTTTATTTTGGGGGCTCCAAAATCACTGAAGATGGTTACTGCAGCCATGAAATTAAAAGACGCTTGCTCCTTGGAAGAAAAGTTATGACCAACATAGATAGCATATTAAAAAGCAGAGACATTACTTTGCAAACAAAGGTCCATCTAGTCAAGACTATGGTTTTTCCAGTGGTCATGTGTGGATGTGAGAGTTGTAGTATAAAGAAAGCTGATCACTGAAGAATTGATGCTTTTGAACTGTGGTGTTGGAGAAGACTCTTGAGAATCCCTTGGACTGCAAGGAGATCCAATCAGTACATCCTATAGGAAATCAGTCCTGAATATTCCTTGAAAGGACTGATGTTGAAGCTGAAACTCGAATGTTTTGGCCACCTGATGCGGAGAATCGACTCATTTGAAAAAACCCTGATGCTGGGAAAGATTGAAGGTGGGAGGAGAAGGGGACAACAGGATGAGCTGGTTGCATGGCATCACCAACTCAATGGCCATGAGTTTAAACAAGCTCAGGGAGATTGTGAAGGACAGGGAAGCCTGGCTTGCTGTAGTCCATTTGGTTGCAAAGAGTTGGAATTGACTGTGCGATGGTACTGAACTGGACTGAAGAAAAAAATGTAAGCCAATACAATAGTAGAGTTTTGTTCATAAAGTAAGGGATAGCTGGAATAACCAACTCTCTTTTCCTGATACTTCTTTCTCTACTTATATGGTTGGTTGGTATATGCTCTGTCATATCTGATTCTTCGTGACCCTGTGGACACTAGCTCACCAGGCTCCTCTGTCCATGGAATTTCCAGGCAAGAATTCTGGAACAGGTTGCCATTTCCTACTCCAGGGGATTTTCCCAACCTAGAGATCAAACACATGTCTATTGTTACTTCTGCACTGGCAGGTGGATTCTTTACCACTGCACCATGTGGGAAGTCCTCCTCTACCTATATATGCATATAATTATTTATGTTTACATACGTGTGCTTGAACTGCACTTTTCTATTACTTTGATTTATTTCAATAAGCATACTGTCTAATGTTTGAGACATTCCAGTCCTGGTAACAAAAAACAACAACAATAAAAATGTTACAATAATAATTGCTAGAAGGGCACTATGTTGCCTCGACAATGTCATTTAGACTATTTCTATTTCTTCAATACAGAATAAAAAATCAATATATTGATTATGTTATTACCTAATATATTAATAGGTGCATGAAGACCTATCCTTTTTTTTTTTTTGTGGTGGTGGTGGTTATAAAATATGGAAGAACTCATTTGAAACAAAAAAGTGAATAAAATTGCCTTTGCAGAAGGGAAAAGCTGCCCACTCCAGTATTCTGGCCTGGAGAATTCCAAGGACTCTATAATCCATGGGATTGCAAAGTGTCACAGACGACTGAGCAACTTTCACTTTCACTTTGGCACTATCAAGGAAGGAGACTGTATCACCTTGGTGGGGATTCAGCTGGCTGATGGGAGAGTACCTCTGGACAAGATGGGTCACTGAAGTCTCTACCATTACTTAGATTCCTAAGATTTTAAAGCTGCCACTTCTAAAATATAAGAATATAAGCCTGGGAAATAATAAACCATTCTTTGGCCTGTTAGAGTAAAGAATATCTACAGGACTGTCTGGGATGCTAATATGTTCTCACCGCTTCATTGCACTGTTCCCTTGAAGCCCTTCCATATAAAGCAAACATTTTACTCTGAATATAGTCATAGAGCGCTTGGGGTTCATTCAAATCCTGCTTAATTTCTAGCCAACCTAAAAAAAAGAAAGAAATTTTATACCATAAATGAAAATTACACTAATTTTTGGCTTAAATGCAATAGAATAAAGGCACTTCATATTTTAGATATAAATTTATCTGATTAGTTTTTAAACTAACAATAGCAAAATTATTTTCTGTCTTATTAAAGTTTGAAGACCTTTCAAATTATAACTAATTTTTATCTTGGATCCTCTTTTAGTAGAACTAATAACTACTTTTCAATGTTTTATAAATTTCTTTAGTTTGTTTTTAAGATAGCTTTTTGTGTGTATATTGCATTGTTTTGAAAGATTAATCTCCAGTTCCCCAAACATGTCTTAGACTATACTGTGTCATAATTAATTTTTACATATTTCTTTCCAAGTTTATTGTTCAGTTGCTTGAAGGGAGAGATGACTTCTGAATTTTTAAACCTTTTATAATACCAATAATAGAGTCCTGTACCTAGCTGGACTTCAACAAGTACTTTCTAAATTTAAGTGAATTTATAGATTTAAAAAGAAAGAAAAGAAGAAGGAGAGAGAGAGGGAGAGAAATTTTGAAAGGGAGAAGAGGAAGGAAGGTGGAAGGAAGGGAGGGAGGGAGAGAGACTGAGAGAGAGGATTTGAGAAGGATGGGGAGAGCGAAAGGTTGGAGAGAGGCACAGAAAGGCAACCAAGATATTAATTGGGGGAAAATGCCCTTTTAGAAAAGGTCAAAGGAACTTGGATTATTTTCTTGTTAAAGAAATAACCTTGTTGTTGGTTTCACATGTGAAAAATCAAGACGGTAAAAGGCAAAATTGATCTGAAATGATGAAGAATTTTTTGACCAGAAAAATTGTTAGAATGACAGCACTAAATAATTGAAATGGCAGCAATCTCTGTGCTTTTGACTTTTATTAGCCTGTAGAGAAAAATTCAACCAGATGCAAGAAGTATTGCTTCCGGTATGGAGAGAGAACAGGGAGAATTCACAGAGGACACAATTAAAATGAACTTGAAGAATTTTATCGATTTGGGCCCTCAAAATAGAAAGGAAAGGAGAAAGCCTGGAGCAGAAAGTTCAGCATGAGCTAAGGCCCAGGACTGTGGTGGTATGAGGAGTGTTGAGTAGGGTACATGTTGAGTCATGATTAGAATCCGTGTCCAAATGTTAATTCTCTTCTGTAATTTCAAACCTTGCTTTTGCACTCATTCTTGCTCAGCACTCATTTTTTCCTGAGTCTAGTAGTGTCAGAGTATGAAGTTAATGGAGATTTTTGTACAGATTTTCTAAACTGAGAGAAGGGATGGAGTGGGAAAGTCAAGTGACAGAACCTCCCAGGGTTGTCAATATTTGTAGAGAACTTCTGGTTCTCCTCTCTCCTTTCAAAATTGTGCCTGTTAAAGCTCAGAGAGGTTAGGCAACTTGGACAAAGCAAACAGCTGGTTAGTGCCAAACCCCCATTAGTCTGCCCTGGGCTCCAGGGAGGAAGATTGTCCAGATTGTAGATGCAGACCCCCAAGTTCAAACTGTCTCCTTTACTCATTACTGTGCAAACTAGGGAATTTCACTGAAAGATGGAGATAAAAATATTTGCCTCCTGTGTTTGTTTGTGATGAAACACTGTAGTGGTTATCATAATGGCTAAGAATATGATGAATTTCTGTGCCTTGGTACCTGCTCTAGACTGAAGATTTATGCCCCAGGTCCCCTACCATGTCAGGACACAAGGAAAAGATCCCCATCTGTGAACCAAGAAGCCGGCTCTTACTAGACCCTAAATCTGCCTCCATCTTGACCTTGGACTTCCCAGCTTCTCGAACTCTGAGAAATAAATGTTTGCAGTTTAAGCTACCCAGTCTCTGCTGTTATTATAGAAGCTGGAACTGACTAAGACAATACCCTCATATCTAACGAGAGGATAACAGGACCCACCCACAGAACTGGTATAAGGATTAAATTGGTTAATTCCTTAAAAAAACCATTAATCCATGGAAAAATTTTAGGACAGTACCTGATACATCGTTATTGCTCAATAGAGGTTAGTTGTCACAATCAACTTTATTGGAACCAGATCTAAGGGTTTGAATCCTCCTCCCATCACTTATTATCTGTGTGACCTTGGAGAACATCTCTGTGACTGAGATTATTCATCTGAGAAAAGTTAATAATAGTACTTGCTTAATAGGGTTATAGTGATGATTAATCAAACAAGTATAGCAAAGAACCTTCTGGAGTATGCTTGGTACATACTAACCACACTATAAAACAGAGCTGGTATTAATTGTCTGAGAACCCCCAAAAAGATTGCCTTGTGGTTGTGATTTAATATCTAAAGTGATATAATTTCTTTGAATCTACAAAAACTGTAGATTGAAAGGTTTAGAATGGGTTTTGATATAAATATTGAAATGAACTAAGGAGAAACACTTAACACACAAAGATCTGAGTAAAGAGTGATGCAAATCCCAACTATTGACCATATGTAAAGAGATGGCATTTTTTGAAACATTAAACTGAAGCAAGTAAGTGCTTATTCTGAAGAATTAATAATTGCTTCTCTTTGCCCTGAGGCTCTTCTCTCATTAAAACTGAAGCAATAGTAGCTTCAGGGGAAAGTAGCTATTCCAAAATAATTGCTCAGCCTGAAGCAATTTTTAAATATACATATATATAAATATAGTTATTATACACACTTGTTTAGGGAAAAGGTTTATTTTTAAAATTAAATAAATGTTTTTGGAGATTAAAAAACGTATTTATAGATTTTACAGTCACATGGTTCAAAAGTCAACAAGTATAAAAGACTATCTGGTGAAAATTTCCCTATCTAATGAAGATTATTCTACTTCCTCTCTGTACTGTCAATCAATACTAATGGTTTTGGTGTAACCTTCTAGATATATCTTGGAGATTTTACAAATTAGTATATGAAAAGTCACTTTGCTATTTTTCATACTTTCATTATATTCTGTTGCATGATTTACCATAATTTTTACTTAGCTAGTCTCATATTGATAGTCATTTACTATCTTTCATGATTACAGTTACACAGTGAGTAACTTCATTAAAAAGTCATTTTCTGATAGCATTATTGTATCTATGGTATAAATTCCTAATTGCCATTTAAGGCCATGTGTTTTAAAAGTTTGTAAAATATTGCCAAATTATTTTCTATAGCGGTGATACTAATTGATATGCCAACTGGAAATGTATGGAAAATCTTCAAACTAGACTTTCTGAAGTATACATAAAACATCTGTGTTTGGCTTCCCCAACTTGGTGTGAAATTCAGGAAAGGGATCAATGAGATTATCATTCAAACAGATGTTCAGTCTTGTGCTCACTGTCTGGCCATTGCTGGGGGAGGTGACGAACTTCAGAGAGTTCCAGTTCCCATGGCTCTGGATTGCACATGGCATGCAGGCAGTAAACAGACAGTTTCCAGGGATCTGAGTCTGAGAGCAGCTTTGAAGGGTCCCTGTCTTACCAACAAGGCATGGAAAAAGCTCCTGAGAGCTTCTGGGACTACACCATGCTCAAAAGCAGAGGATGAAAAGAGGAGTGGATCTGGGCCCAGGGAGCCACAGAGAGCTGAGATTCTGTGATCAGCAGTGATGGCCAGTCTGCTGTTAACAGTGCAAAAGACGAAGGGCACCTGAGAGAGGATCTTGTAGACTGTCTTCTCCTGGACAAAGCAAAGGGAACGGAGGACACAGAGGACACCTCTCTAATGACAGAATAGTATATAAACTTGAAGCTCACCTGGTGTTACCGTCCTTTAATGGACTAGAACCTGGTGGTCCGGAGTCGACCGATAAGAAAGTAAAGGAGAGAGAAAGAGGCTGATATTCCTTGGTTTACACAGAAAGCCAATAAAGCCCCTGACATGGGATTTGCTCTGTTCATGGAGGCCTCAGGCACCCTCTCAATGGGGTGAAGATGCAGAGCGCCTTCTAGAGAGGGTCTTAGAAGCCTTGGCAGGAAAGTGAACTCAGAGAGCCTCTGTGCTCCAGGGGATCAGCCTGAAAAAGAGAGAGAGAGAGAGAAAGAAAGAAAGAAAGAGACATGGGGACCAGAGCTCTGATGGAGCAAAGGTGTTTTAATCAACATGGTGTGGGCATATATACTGTCTTACAAGATAGTTATTCTCAGCAAAGATAAAGATTAAAATTTCAGACTTACAAAACATAGGTGGTCCATATTAAAGAGAGAGAGTTGTAAACAATCACTTTTACCATATGGTTCACAAGAAGGAAGAGGGTACTTATCACCATATAGAAACACTAATGAAGGAAATGCCTGGATTCCTCAGTCCCGGGAGAGGCTTGTCTCTCCTCTTAATTCCTGAATATTCAGGAATTAATAAGGAACAGAGATTTCCTGACAGATCCAAAACAGCACACAGGAAGCCTCCTGTTAAATGCTTCTGGACAATCTGGGGATAGGACAAGTACTCTGAGCTTTCCTGCTTAATCTCTTCTTCTCAGATACTGCATTAGCAATTGTAAATGCCTTTACCTTGAATCTGTTATTTCACTGAATCCTTAGTTAATTTATTCCTAGTTGCAGACTAGGATGTGCTTCCCCACTCGCTCAGTGGTAAAGAATCTGCCTGCCAGTGCAGAAGACTCAGATTTGATCCTTGGTTTGGGAAGATTCCCTGGAGGAGGAAATGGCAACCCACTTCATTATTCTTGCTGGAGAATTCCATGGACAGAGGAGCCTGGCTACAGTCCATGGGGTCGTACAGAGTCAGACACAACTGAGCAACTGAGCTCACATGCAGGCTAGAATCTACTCCAACTAATTTAAACATAAGGAGACTCATAAAACGCTCTTGGGAAACTTACAGAAACTCCAGGATTCCTGGGAACTAGTGAAAGTGTTAGTCACTCAGTTGTGTCTGACTCTGGAATTCTGGTCCATTCTCCAGGGTATCTTCTTGACCCAGGGACCAAACTTGGGTCTCCTACACTGCAGGCAGATTCTTTGCCATCTGAGCCACCAGAGAAGTCCTGGGAAGTAGACTGAGATGTAAAACTAACAATAACAAAGGCAGCAGAAAAGTCCAGTAAAAACCAGTTAGCATTCTCAGACCAGAGGAAGTTAGGGAAGGGTTGCCAGACACTTGACGACAGCTACTCTAAGAGACCAGGGACCTCTTCAGCATGCCTGTCTATAGGCAAATGACTTCTTCCTGTCACTGGCAGCTGCCTCTCGTTGCTGTTGGAACCAGGCTACATGTGGAGCACTAGCCAGAGAGTGCCTGGTCTGCAGAATAAGACAAGTGAGATGGGTATGAGGATGGGTGTTGCATAAACAAGATCTGCCTCGCTGTGACCTTCATGTTGAAGAGTTCCAGATCTATGTGTATCTACGCATCAGATCTGCATTTCCAACGTCCTGCTAGATGGAGAAAATGACCGCTCACAGTGTGGAGGCAACAGCTCTTTTGAAGTGACACTATTTTTTAGTGATTTTTTTCTCTGAAAGCTAGCCTTGTCTTATTTTTAGCATTTTTGAATGAGGTCTCTGAAGACATGTTCTCACCACCCCGTTTCTCAGTTTTCATTTTGAACTGGTTCCCCTGTGGTGTGATATTTCCCCTGAATGTCAGTATCTTGGTAACTGTGCTTTAGCTGGAAATAAATGAAAGGATGAACATTTAAAAAAAAAAAAATCTGAATTCTGAACCAACGCATGAAACACAGGATGATTAATCATTTAATGTTCTCCCCCACAAAACTCACACTTATTTATTTCTTGTGGATTTTCTGTGAAGTTGGATTTACAGACTTGAGTTTCCTTGAGAGTATGTAGAACAGTGGATCCCACTGGGTCTGACCACTTTTCTAGAATATTCTGTTCATAGTCTCTGGGCTTTCCAGATGGCACTAGTGGTAAAGAACCCACCTGTCAATGAGGGAGCCATAAAGATGCAGGTTCAATCCCTGGGTCAGGAAGAGCCCCTGGAGAAGGGCATGGCAGCCCATTCCAGTATTCTTGCCTGGAGAATCCCATGGACAGAGGAGCCTGGTCGGCTACAGTCCATAGGGTTGCAAAGAGCGGGACACAACTGAAGTGACTTAGCATGTGTGCACGTAGTCTCTTTCTACTAGTAACTTCCTTATTTAATGTGTAACAGCTTCTTCTTCAGTTTTCTTTTCACTATTTTCTCTTCATTCACATATGTTCAAACATTTCTTATATCCATTGTTTACTGTTATGCTGTCATATCAGATAAGAGTGTCTGCTTTTATGTGAAAGTGAAAGTTGCTCAGTCGTGTCCGACTCTTTGCGATTCCATGGATTATATAGTACATGGAATTCTCCAAGCCAGAACATTGGAATGGGTAGCCTTTCCCTTCTCCAGGGGATCTTCCCAAGCCAGGAATCAAACCCGGGTCTCTCCCATTACAGGCAGATTCCTTACCAACTGAGCTATCAGGGAAGCCCCCTCTGCCTATACACACATACACACACACATATAGAGACAGACCTAATGAGATGTTGTGGGTTTGGTTCTAGGCACTAAAATAAAGCAAATATCTCAAGAAAGCAAGTTACACAAATATTTTTATTTCCCAATGCACATAAAAATTATCTTTATAGCATACTATGCTATGCTATGCTATGCTAAGTTTCTTCAGTCATGTCCGACTCTGTGCGACCCCATAGACGGCAGCCCACCAGGCTCTGCCATCCCTGGGATTCTCCAGGCAAGAATACTGGAGTGGGTTGCCATTTCCTTCTCCAATGCATGAAAGAGAAAAGTGAAAGTGAAGTTGTTTAGTCGTGTCCGACTCAGCGACCCCATGGACTGTGGCCCACGAGGCTCCTCTGTCCATGGATTTTCCAGGCAAGAGTACTGGAGTGGGGTGCCAAGGCCTTCCATGGTGGCTCAGAGGTTAAAGCGTCTGCCTGCAATGCAGGAGACCTGGGTTCGATCCCTGGGTCGGGAAGATCCCCTGGAGAAGGAAATGGCAACCCACTCCAGTATTCTTGCCTGGAGAATCCCATGGACGGAGGAGCCTGGTGGGCTACAGTCCAGGGGGTCACAAAGAGTTGGCCACGACTGGGCGACTTCACTCATTCACTCACTCACTCACTCTCTCATATTCTATTAAGCATGCAGTAGTATTATGTCTAAAAAACAATGTACATGCCTTAATTAAAAAATGCTGCTGAAAAATATTAGCCATTATATGAGACTTCACTGAATTATAGTAGTAACATCAGTGATCATTAATCACATGCCAGCATAATATATAATAAAATGTTCAAGAATTAGCAAAAAATGACACAGACTCTAACTACGCAAATGATGTTGGAGAAATAGCTCAATGCAGGGTTGCTACAACCTTTACTTTATAAAAACCACAATAAAGTGATATGAATAAAGTGAGGCATGTCTGATATATATGTAACAACCACAGCAGAGTCTATTCTCATTCATGTTACATATCCCATGTCAGTCGGTAGAGACCTCTGTCTTGACTTCATCATTCAGCAACCCAGGCTATGGCATTGGTTGTGGGAAGGAGACAACTGGAGGGCCATTCCTGGGCTCTTATGCCTCAGCCTGTACATGACAGAGCAGCTGTTCACAGCTCAGTAGTCAGATCTAGGCCATGGCTTCACTGTTAGTGCAAGAGGGCTGGGACATGGGATGAATGCTTGTGGAGCAGCAGTGTTTATGTCTCAGCTCACGTCAGAGGGAAAGGAGGAAATCAGTATCCTAGGCATGCCTTTCAGCTCCATCCTCCCTGTCACACACCTACACAAGCATAGACTCAGAGACCATAGGGTGTCAGATCTGGACAGCACCGCCCTCAACTTACAGATGGGGGAAGTGAAATGGAGAAAGGGTTGAGGACTGGATCCGGCTCTGCCGATGGCCCCCTGCTAGGCTGCCTCTGCTAGCTGCTTTCCAATGTAGCAGATTCCCCTTGGTCTTTCCTGGTTTGTTCACTGGCTCCCTCTCCCTTGTAATTTCTATTTCATTACGCTCTTCCCCTCATTCTGTCTCACTGCGCATTTTAACTGTGACCTTTATGAAGAATATCATGAACATGTATCTGAGCCTCATATGTGCATTTTCAGCTTCCTGTTTCTGAACATCTTTTGGCTCAGATGCTCCAGATTAACTTTTATAAGTACATTTTTACACATAGAAGGCAAGAAACGAATACACACTGTAGTAAAAGGAATCCTGTGAGACATGTGTAAAGGGGACCTTTGTCCTCAGGGCTGGACTATAGGTTTCCAGAGTCAATGCAACAAAAAAAGGTTTCATTTAAGCCTATATATGCAAGTGCCTTTATTTATTTTTTTTGCAAGTGCCTTTAGACACAAGAAATGCAGTAGCTTGTATAGCTGATGCTATGAATCTCGTTAACTCCTTTTTCAATTTTAAAAGATACTGTAGATTTCCAAAGTACCTAATATGGTAGAATCAGAGGCTTAGGGGACACAACCTAAAGGCTGCTGGTGGTTGTGAAATATTGACTTCTCCCTCTTTGAATTTCACCTTATTTCGTTTAAAGAAAATATTGTGTATCTTTTCTTTGGTTGCCTGTCTAGCTTTTGAAAAGCTTATTCTAACTCCACTCACATTTTGCCTGCCTGAGGTCTTCAAGTTAAACAATACTTTATGGAAGTGCAGTCTTTCTCTCTCTCTCTCTCTCTCTCTCTTATTTTTCTTCGCTAACATGCATGCACTCCAGTCTTGACTGTTTAGCAAACCTTGTAAACAATTATTTAAGTTTTGGGATATTAGGAATGGTGCATTAATTATTTCATTTTCAAGAAACAAGTCTTTTGAAAGAATGGAACATGATTAATTTCCACTTCTCATTATTTTTTAAAGCTTCTCTCTAAAATGCTCTTTTCTTCCTAGGCATAGAAGTTTATTGTTTAAAGCTACAAGGGTGAGTGATTTTATTTTCACTATGGGACTGTTCCTGCAAAAGCCAGATATTGATTCTTTTGTTGGATGTAGGGTAAAATCATTTAAAGAAACTTGTTCCTTCTTTTTTATAAAGATGAGCATTTTAAATGTGTGTTCCTGCTCTTTCTGATAAATCTCTGCCTAACTTAGATTCTCTACATCATTTTGTACACTTTTGTGTGTATGTGGCAATAACGAGATAGAAAAGGCATATGGAGAAGTGAATACAAAAAAGATTTCTCTTATGTCGAATCTTATAAATGCTTTTCCTAAGGGTTTGAGTAAGCCATTTTGCACAAAGCCCTACCAGTGAGAGTAAAGAAGTTGCAAAAGAGATTTTTAGTCAGAGAAAGCTTTTTACTTAATGAAACAGTAGCATCTTGTATCTATCCTATAATTATCAAGAAATAATAGAAAACAGTATTTCTCTCCAACACAGAAGAGCACCTTTATATGAGTATATGATAGGATGACTCTATATTTTAATTATAAATGTTTACTTCAGACACTACTTAAGGGAGCACAGATTGGAACATTTATGGAAGATGATTTGGCTTCTCCATCAAAATCTAAAATATACATGCCTATAATTGCAATGTGTTGGGTTAAATAAAAATCATGGTAAACCCGTAGAGAAGATGACTTGGTGGCATAAAAAGAGTGGAAACACCATACACACTCCCCAGTATGATTCCAATGCGTTTTGTTGAGTGGAAAATCAATGGGTAGAACAGCATGTAGGAAATGTTACTATTTGTGTTACAAAAGGAGAAATAAGTAAGTTTATAAATTTATCACATGTAGTATATTATTGATATGTCCAAAATATGTTTGGGAAGATATCCCAATAATTCCAAATAATATTAGTTGTAAGTGAGGAGCAAAGTTGAAGAGATAGATTGCTATGATTTGAAATCCTTTGGTTATTGGGAAACCAAAATAACCAAAATAAGGAGGAAAAGGATAACCAAGATTTTGAACCTGAGTTGTATGTAAAGGTAGGAGGAAGGAAGCGGAGTAAAAGAGGAAAGGTGGTGAGTACATTTAGTGCCCAGGATGGTTGTAGGGCTGTGGTATATCTAGGCAATTTGGAATGTGTGGCTGCAACTCACAAGAGAGGATAAAGGAGGGGAGGGACATTTGAAAGCCATCCATGTAGATATTACCCTGAGGTAATAATTACATCAGAGGAGTTCTCCCAGAGAATGCATTTTGGAAAAAGAGTGGAAAATTTCAGATTCCTGGGATCTTTAATATGCAAGTATAACTTGAAGTTTCTCAGCCTTGTTTCTAATATGAATGACTAATAAAGTCTGAATATTTATTCTCCAGCTTTCCAATTTAAGCAGAAACAGAAGTAATTATTTTAGAGTGCTTGTAGCTTGCAACATGATTAGAAATTTCATAGCACATTTATGAGATGTGGATGTTTTGTTTTGAGAAATGCAGGAAGCGAGTCAGACAGAATAAATACTGCTATAAATAAATGCATACAATAGGCAACACCAAAGCATTCTGATTTGGGGAATCAAACCATCACGTATCTAATGCTTTTGGCAGGAAGAGAGGAGGCAAAGGCCAAATGAGAATTGGAAAGAACAGATGGCTGTCCTCAGGTGATAAATATTTAACACGAGCTATAGCAGGCATTTCTCAGTAGGTTGACAAGATCTTAATGACCTAAAATTTATTTTAGCGTTCTCTGCTTCAATGAAAGTGAACACCCACCTCCTCAGGCAGCGTATTGTGATGGATAAGCCTTTGAGTATAAAATATCGACCTGAGCTGTATTGACAAGACAGAAAAGGGCTACAGGGCAGAAGCTACCAAACTTTATCTGTTCATGGAGCCCTTAGTGTCTCAGTATTTTTTTTACCACAGCATCCTTAGGCCAAAATAAGAACCTGAAAGTTCGGTACTTTAAGTACCTAGATCCAAACAACTTCATAAGTGTTTATGCCTTAGCAATTTAGCAGCCATTTTAAAAAGTATTACACATAAATTAAAAGAAAAATTATTTTAAATCATTCTTGAATAACCACAGTTACCTCCTTAAATGATCTGTGCCTCTGTTGGGCACTCCACAACTTCTTGAAACTTGGAATCAGACTGCATCCCTCACTATCCTCACTTCTTGCTCCTGATTAATTTTTGGGCACTGCTCACTACAGAAAACCCAGTTTCTAAAAGAGGTCATCCAAAGGAATGTCACGTGGTTTGAAAATTACCTCTAGCTTATCATTCATGGGCTCTCTGACAGATGCTCAGTACCAATGTGTTTCCATTAAAAATGTAAAAATTCCACAACTCCCCTATAAATTCTCTGCCATCTGGAGATGGCATACAGTTAAGGAACTGCAGCTTTAGGGAATTAGGAGGTAGTCAAAAATCAGTGTGCGATCAGGGAACAGAACACTTAGCTCGTCTCTTTGGATAATCAAGTGGTTTCCTCACTGTGAGAAACTAAGATTCATTGAGTTCATAAGAGGCATCATAATTTGCTTCCAGTTATGCATCAACATGAGTTTGCATAATCCCCTTTCAAGAGAATACAATGAGTTTTCAAGATAAAGCAATAACCTCTTATCCTAAGATCCCATGAGAAAATAAGATTGGATTATGGCCAGTACTTCTGTGGGCAGAATTCAGGGCTTGTGTAGGTTGGACGATGTATGATTTGTTCCTCAGAGTATTTTTGAGCTGTGCCACTGGGGCTTTGTTAAAGGACACAGTGTCAGATGTATTATCTACTAGAGGGTCCAGGAAATGACTCTGCATCTAATTACGCCTGAACCTGGAGATATTTTATTAGGTGAATGAAATATTAGGCTCCTACATCACCTTAATTGTGTTCCAAGTTGAATCCCAAAATTAAATCCTTGTTTCCTGTCTATTATTGCTTAACTTGCTTTTTAAAAATTGCTATGACAACAAATTCATTGTAAGCTATAATTTATCAACTGTCTAACATAATCATTAGGTAGAACAACAAGATTAGCTTCTAGGACAATTTTGAAGAAAACTCACTTCTTTTTCCTTATTTTCCCTGGAATCAACCTGATTCTAGAATGTATTATCTTTGAAAGGAAGAAGAGGAAGCAATTACGTATTTTTTCAATTTTCTGCCTATTCTATACTATGTACTTTTGCTACCTTGGTGATTTCAGAATCCATAAGAACAGTCTGTCTTTATTGGTTAGGAAAAACTTTCTTAGAATTAGCAAGTGCTTGAATGGGAATTCAAACACCAGCATCCATGTTATTTTTACTCTGTGCTTTCTTTCTTTTTCTAGGACACTTGGACAATGCCACCAAACAGTGCAAAGCTGTGTCTGATCTGTGACCCTCCAATCTGCTGTCACAAGCCCAGGATCGAGCCAATTAGGTCCAGGTAGGTTCACAGGTTGGTAAAGTCCCAACAGCCAATGTATGAAAGTTGCTCTTTTTGTGTTCCCTATGATCCCCACATTAAAATCACAAGGGTACTAATAAATAATCCAAAGAAATATGGGCCCAGGTAAGACTGAATGTGGTACTGGGAGAGGCCTTAGAGATCTCTTAATTCAGTTTTATGATATTATAGATGAGAAAACAAGGACCAGGGTAGTTAAGCTACTGTCTCAAGTTAGTGAGGATCTGGGTTTTAGAATCCAGGTCACCTGACATCAAATCTAGAGTTCTTTATACCATGTCTTTGCCCATCATGAGATTCTTTTCAAACACAATAATATAGGCTTATTATAGGAAAAAAGAAAATATAAATATGTAGTAGGTAATAAAAATAGAATTTATCTACATTCCTCCCACTCAAGATAACCACTTATGTTAGGACTTCTTTCTACATGCATATGTTCATTTAGGTGGCCAAAATGATCTCCAGGCCAGAATAATAGAATGGGTAGCCTTTTCCTTCTCCAGGGGATCTTCCTAACCCAGGGAACGAACCCAGGTCTCCCGCATTGCAGGCAGATTCTTTACCAGCTGAGCCACAGGGAAGCCCAAGAATACTGGAATGGGTAGCCTATCCCTTCTCCAGCAGATCTTCCTGATCTAGGAACCAAACCAGGGTCACCTGCATTGCAGGTGGATTCTTTACCAACTGAGCTATCAGGGAAGTCCCCATTATAGAAAAAAAGAAAATATAAATATATGCTGTTAAGTCACTTCAGTCGTGTACAACTCTGTGTGATCCCATAGACGGAAGCTCACCAGGCTCCCCTGTCCCTGGGATTCTCCAGGCAAGAACACTGGAGTGGGTTGCCATTTCCTTCTCCAATGCATGAAAGTGAAAAGTGAAAGTAAGTCGCTCAGTCGTGTCCGACTCTGTGCGACCCCATAGACGGAAGCTCACCAGGCTCCCCTGTCCCTGGGATTCTCCAGGCAAGAAGACTGGAGTGGGTTGCCATTTCCTTCTCCAACACTGGATATAGTGAATAAAAATAGAATTTACCCAAATTCCTCCCATTCAAGATAACCGCTTCTGTTAAGACTTCTTTGTATGCATATATGCTCATTTAGGTGCCTAAAATGGTAAAGAATCCACCTGCAGTGTGGGAGACCTGGGTTTAATCCCTGGCTTGGGAAGATACCCTGGAGGAGGATATAGCAACCCACTCTAGTATCTATGCCTGGAAAATCCCTATGGACAGAAGACCTGGTGGGCTATAGTCCTTGGTGTCACAAAGAGTCGGACATGACTGAGCAACTAAACACACACACATATTTTTTAAATATAATTGTACTATGTATAATAGCTTGTAATCATTTTAACTTAATATTTTATAAATACCTATGTATGAATACAAAATATATACCAATATCATAATCTTTTATATCAGCATAGTATAATATACAAAAACCTTTTTTTGTGGAAGTTTAGGTTCTTTCTAATTCATTGCCATTATAATAATACTTCTATAAAACTTATAATGTAAGAGGTATATATACATCTCTGTCAATCTGTCAGTCTATCTCTATATCTATCTACTGAATGATTAATTTCTCGAGATATATTCCTGGAAGTTCAACTCCAAGAACAAAGCATATATGTTAGATTTCTCCAGAGAAACAGAACCAATAGGATTTATTATGTAGAAAGAAATAGTTTATAAAAAATTGGCTGATAAGATTATGAAGGCTCAGAATTCTCAAAATTTGCAGCTTAATTCTGCAAATGGAAGACCCAACAGAGCCACATTTGTGTTTCCAATCAGAATGCCAGCAGGATCAGGACCTAAGAAGAGTCAGTGTTTCAAGTCTGAAGGCAGGAAAAAACTCCGCCAAGTTGAAAGCCCATCAGATAGGAGGAATTCTCTCTTACTCAGGGAAGGCTTCAGCCTTTTTGTTCTATCCAAGCTGCACATAAAATTATCAGAGTAGGTGAACAGTTTTTAAATTTCTGATTTGTATTTCCAAGTTGGCGTCAGAAAATTCTATCCTATTTCAGAAGGCAAACTCCAGCAGCGGAGAATGTCTGCTGTTCCCCATCCTTGCCAAAACCAGTCTTAGCAATCTTTTGAAATCCTTGTCAATCCTGGTTATTCATGAATTCTATATTTGTGAATTTGCTAAATCATTAAAGTCTATTTGCAATTACAAAGTCAGTACTCAGGGCACTTTCCTGGTTGTTTGTGGACATGTGCAGAGTGGTGAAAAATTTGAATCACATATGGGCAAACAAGGCCATCTCCTGCTCTCTTGTTTCAACTTTCATACTGTGAACAAGTGTCTTCACTGTTAATTTAGTGTCACAGTTTTCACGTTTTGTGCTTTTGTTGGTAATTTTGCTGTTTAAATGGTCCCCTAGTATATGCTAAAGTGCTGTTTACTGTTCCCATGTGTAAGAAGCTGTGATGTGCCTTCTGGAAAAAATACACGTGTTAGATAAGCTTCATTCAGGCCTGAGTTATAGTGCTGTTGGCTGGGAGTTCAGTGTTCATGAATCAAGGTATGATGTATCCAGAGAAGGGGAGAGGAAATTCACTGATCTGTATGTGAGGCTTCTCTGGAAACTGCAGAAATAACATCCACAGTTCGAGATGAAGCTATGGGACAGTTAAATTTGTGTATTAGTGATATGATGACTGATTAAAAAACCATAGTAGATAGAATTGTTGCGAGTTGAAAGCCAAAGAAATTTATGGTCACGTTACCCAGCATCAGGATAATGTTCTCAGCTAATGTTTTATTATAAAAAAACACTGCCTATGGTTAAACAAAATCATATGCTTATCAGTTGAAGAAAATGTTGTGACTGAAAGCTTGCAAGAACCTGTTCTATTTCTCCTGGGAGCAATGGCTCTGTATACATTTTTTCAGTGTTCACAGACTTTATAACCATGAACTGTGATTTCCTCTTATTTTAATATGCATCTTTTATTGTAGCTGAAATTGGCCGTTTTATGTTTACTTGTTGTTGTTACTTAGTTGCTAAGTCATGTCTGACTCTTTTGCGTCCCCATGAACTGTAGCCCACCAGGCTCCTCTGTCTATGGGATTTTCCAAACAAGAATACTGGACTGGATTGCCATTTCCTTCTTCCCTGGATCTTCCTGACCCAGGGACTGAACTGGCCTCTCCTGCACTGCAGGCAGATTCTTTACCCTTGATCCATCAGGGAAGCCCTTTATGATTGCTGAGCATATATATTTCTTCTTTGTCAAGACACAGTATAACATAGTAGTTAAGAAAGAGTATAATGTCTGAAATAATATCCTGGCTCCATACTAAATTGATACCAAGAAATCTGGGTTCTACAGTGTTTTCTTCCAAACATATATGATTGCTATTACTTTCTGAGCTTTTATTTTCACTTATATAAAATGAAGTTATGAATTTCTCCAATTCTAAGGTTTTGAGTTTTGTAATCTAAAGATGTCATATTCTAGATCTACTCTAAATTTACTTCCACAATGTGCATTTGGGAATCAATGACTACTGCAATGTTTCTAGAAGCAGAGCATAATTGCTGGGATAGTATGTACATTCTTTAATTCTATTTTGAAGATCTGATGTGTTGAAGAATTTTAGAGTGATACTACTTCCAAGGAGTTGTTTTATATATATATATATATATATATATATATATATATGCTGCTAAGTCACTTCAGTCGTGTCCAACTCTGTGCGACCCCATAGACGGCAGCCCACCAGGCTCCCGCGTCCCTGGGATTCTCCAGGCAAGAACACTGGAGTGGGTTGCCATTTCCTTCTCCAATGCATAAAAGTGAAAAGTGAAACTGAAGTCGCTCAGTCGGGTCCGACTCTTAGCGACCCCATGGACAGCGGCCCACCAGGGACCTCTGTCCAAGGGATTTTCCAGGCAAAAGTACTGGGGTGGGGTGCCATTGCCTTCCCCGATATATATATGAGTGTTGACTCAAATTAATAAACAAAATCTGGATTATAATTTTATCAAATAAAAATTATAGAATATATTATCTGCATTGCTATTTATTGTCACTGTCTCTGTGCATAATTACACTGGAGACAAATATGTTTACTTCTTAATATGGTTCACTATCACAAATTGCTGTAATGATTGAAGTAATTTACAATCATTTTAGCTAAAGAAAAATACAGTCACCAAAGTTTATACTTAAGATGCTCAATCTCCAATTAGAAAACAGTAGAAATCCATTCTTATGACAGAATTTGTAACTATTCCTCAAGATACCAAGGTTTTTATCTGATCTACAGCTTTCCATATATAATTGGTTCTTACTCCTACTCAGCAAACTGTTTTAACTTGATTTCTTGTAATCAGGCCCAGAATCTATACTCACAATCTTTGTGTACGTTGTAATTGGATATATCTTGTCTATGCCAAAGCCTTTGACTATGTGGATCACAATAAACTGTGGAAAATTCTGAAAGAAATGGGAATACCAGACCACCTGACCTGCCTCTTGAAAAACCTGTATGCAGGTTAGGAAGCAACAGTTAGAACTGGACATGGAACAACAGACTGGTTCCAAATAGGAAAAGGAGTACGTCAAGGCTATATATTGTCAACCTGCTTATTTAACTTCTATGCAGAGTACATCATGAGAAACACTGGGCTGGAGGAAGCAGAAGCTGGAATCAAGATTGCCAGGAAAATATCAACAAATTCAGATATGCAGATGACACCACCCTTATGGCAAAAAGTGAAGAAGAACTAAAGAGCCTCTTGATGAAAGTGAAAGTGGAGAGTGAAAAAGTTGTCTTAAAGCTCAACATTCAGAAAACGAAGATCATGGCATCCGGTCCCATCACTTCACGGGAAATAGATGGGGAAACAGTGGAAACAATGGCTGACTTTATTTGGGGGGCTCCAAAATCCCTGCAGATGGTGACTGCAGCCAGGAAATTAAAAGACACATACTCCTTGGAAGGAAAGTTATGACCAACCGAGACAGCATATTAAAAAGCAGAGACATTACTTTGTCAACAAAGGTCTGTCTAGTCAAGGCTGTGGTTTTTCCTGTGGTCATGTATGGATGTGAGAGTTGGACTGTGAAGAAAGCTGAGCACCAAAGAATTGATGTTTTTGAACTGTGGTGTTGGAGAAGACTCTTGAGAGTCCCTTGGACTGCAAGGACATCCAACCAGTCCATCCTAAAGGAGATCAGTCCTGGGTGTTCATTGGAAGGACTGATGTTGAAGCTGAAACTCCAATATTTTGGCCACCTGATGGGAAGAGCTGACTCACTGGAAAAGACCCTGATGCTGGGAAAGATTTAGGGCAGGAGGAGAAGGGGATGGTGGAGGATGGGATGGTTGGATGGTATCACCGACTCAATGGACATAGGTTTGGGTGGACTCTGGGGGTTGGTGATGGACAATGAGGCCTGGTGTGCTGCAGTTCATGGGGTTGCAGAGTTGGACACAACTGACTGACTGAACTGAACTGATCTAGGGTACATAATAAGTTCCTAGAAGTTAACGATACAGAATTATAAAATTTTCTTAACTTTTTTTTCAGAATTTTCAATGATGCTTATAGTCAAAAAGATATAATAATGAAGAAAATTATATTTTCTAGGAAGTTCAGTTCAGTTCAGTTGCTCAGTTGTGTCTGACGCTTTGCAACCCCATGACCTGCAGCATGCCAGGCCTCCCTGTCCATTACCAACTCCCTGAGTCCACCTAAACCCATGTCCATTGAGTTGGTGATACCATCCAACCATCTCATCCTCTGTCGTCCCCTTCTCCTCCTGTCCTCAATAGTTCCCAGCATCAGGATCTTTTCCAGCGAGTCAGCTCTTCGCATCAGATGGCCAAAGTATTGGAGTTTCAGCTTCAACATCAGTCCTTTCAATGAACGCCCAGGACTGATCTCCTTTAGAAAGGACTGGTTGGACGTCCTTGCAGTCCAAGGGACTCTTAAGAGTCTTCTCCAACACCACAGTTCAAAAGCATCAATTCTTCAGCACTCAGCTTTCTTTATAATCCAACTCTACATCCATACATGACCACGGGATAAACCATAGCTTTGACTAGACGGACCTTTGTTGGCAAAGTAATGTCTCTGTTTATTAATATGCTATCTAGGTTGGTCATACCTTTCCTTCTAAGGAGTAAGCGTCTTTTTAATTTCATGGCTGTAATCACCATCTGCAATGATTTTGGAGCCCAGAAAAATAAAGTTAGCCATTGTTTCCACTGTTCCCCATCTATTTGCCATGAAGTGATGGGACCAGATGCCATGATCTTCGTTTTCTGAATGTTGAACTTTAAGCCAACTTTTTCACTCTCCTCTTTCACTTTCAGCAAGAGGCTTTTTAGTTCCTCTTCACTTTCTGCCATAAGGGTGGTGTCATCTGCATATCTGAGGTTATTGGTATTTCTTCCTGCAATCTTGATTCCAGCCTGTGCTTCTTCCAGTCAAGTGTTTCTCATGATGTACTCTGCATATAAGTTAAATAAGCAGGGTGACAATATACAGCCTTGACATACTTCTTTTCCTATTTGGAACCAGTGTGTTGTTCTATGTCCAGTTCTAACTGTTGCTTCCTGACCTGCATACAGGTTTCTCAAGAGGCAGGTCAGGTGGTCTGGTATTCCCATTTCTTTCAGAATTTCCACAGTTTATTGTGATCCCCACAGTCAAAGGCTTTGGCAAAGTCAATAAAGCAGAAATCAATGTTTTTCTGGAACTCTCTTGCTTTTTCCATGATCCAGAGAATGTTGACAATTTGATCTCTGGTTCCTCTGCCTTTTCTAAAACCAGCCTGAACATCAGGAAGTTCACGGTTCACATATTGCTGAAGCCTGGCTTGGAGAATTTTGAGCATTACTTTACTAGCGTGTGTGATGAGTGCAATTGTGCGGTAGTTTGAGCATTCTTTGGCATTACCTTTCTTTGGGATTGGAATGAAAACTGACCTTTTCCAGTCCTGTGGCCACTGCTGAGTTTTCCAAATTTGCTGGCATATTGAGTGCAGCACTTTCACAGCATCATCTTTCAGGATTTGAAATAACTCAACTGGAATTCCCTCACCTCCACTAGCTTTGTTTGTAGTGATGCTTTCTAAGGCCCACTTGACTTCACATTCCAGGATGTCTGGCTCTAGGTGAGTGATCACACCATCATGATTATCTTGGTTGTGAAGATCTTTTTTGTATAGTTCTTCTGTGTATTCTTGCCACCTCTTCTTAATGTCATTTGTTTCTGTTAGGTCCATACCATTTCTATCCTTTATTGAGCCCATCTTTGCATAAGATGTTCCCTTGGTATCTCTAATTTTCTTGAAGAGATCTCTAGTCTTTCCCATTCTATTTTTCCCTCTATTTCTTTGCATTGATCATGAAGAAGGCTTTCTTATCTCTCCTTGCTCTTCTTTGGAACTCTGCATTCAAATGGGTATATCTTTCTTTTTTCCCTTTGCTTGTCACTTCCCTTCTTTTCACAGCTCTTTGTAAGGCCTCCTCAGACAGTCATTTTGGTTTTTTGCATTTCTTTTTCATTTTATCCAGTGTAGCAAAAATTCATCATTTATGGGTTTCTGGTATCTTTTGAACACCTTCTCTGTATTTTGATAATTATCCACAGTTTGAGTTTTGGTTCGCTAGTGGAGAATCTATTTTTAGACATGTTTGCCCCAGGCTAAGGGCATAGAATCTACATTCTTGTGATTCCAGAATCTATACTCTGAAATATAAGCAAAAATAAGCCACCTGAGAATGTAAATTTCATATTTTTTCTGGGATAGTAGCTTGGATATGTCGCTTTTGGCAACAGAAGTCTCTTTATTGGCCAAATCTCTGTGTGTGCCTGGATGCTTAACCTCTACCCTGTTTCACTAACCCTGTTTAATGAACCTATGTGTTCCCCTAATATCCTTTAACAAATGATTTCTCTTTTAGGTGGAAATTTTCATACCTGAATATATTTTGCCATCTTTGAAAGGATCTAAGTAGCTTACAGTGTCAATATTGTTAAATATTTTGCAAATCATCAAAATAATGTGAACAATGTTAATTTATAGCCCTTTGGCTATCTTCTTCCAGACCTAGGAAAATTTCGTTAAGTATTAATATAAGAGGAATTGGACTTGTAACTTGATATCTGTTGCCAGTTAAGAGGATTAAAGCTCTGTTTTAGATATTGTCATTTCTAGCAAAATCTGCTAGATAAATACTGAGATTCATAGGTGTTAGAATGACTTTTTGTGCTTCTCTTTATAGGAGAACTGACTTATCTCATTAATCCAAAGTCTTTTCTAAATGAAAAGTCCAAGAACATTAACTTCAAGATTTAAACATTAAAATAAAAAAAAATGGGAGGAGGAGCTAAGATGGCGGACAAGTAAGACGGGGAGAATACTTTCTCCTCCACAAATCCATTAAAAGAATATTTGAATGCTGAATAAATTCTATAAAAAAACTTCTGAATGCCGGCAGAGGACATCAGGCACTTAGAAAGACAACTCATTGTCTTCAAAACGAGAAAACGAGCCCTGCGGTAACTCCTTTTGTGGAGAAGGGGAGCGGACACCAGCATTTGCTATTGGCAAGCGGGGGCTGGGCTAGGAGGAGCGGTGAGGCCTGCATTGCTTTGAGAAAGGATTTGGCCTGGCTATCTCGGGCGCTATCTGAGCGAAATAACCAGACTGTCGGTTATCTACTACATCAAAAGCCAGCCCTAACTTAAGACACCACCAGGACTACCTACGGAACAAAGGGCTGCACAGAGTTCGCCGGCTGCAGGCCATCCCACTCCGGTGACAGGTAGCCAGGGCCGGAGGCGGGCAATTACAGCCCTAGAGAGACACTGTCTACGGAACTGTGAGTAGGTTTCTGTGCTGACTCACGCTTCTTGGGGCTCTGGATGGTCAACATCTGCCTGAGAAAGTGAGCTGTTTGAACACCCAGAAAACTGAGCGGCGGGGAGGTGATAAGTCGCAGCAGCTGCACTCGCTGATCATTTTATCACCTACTCAGATCTGGGAAGGGCATAAAACGCAGACTCAACCAAGTCTGTGCTTCTGAGGATTATCCGAGTGCCTGAACCTGGCCGGTTTAGATTTGGGTGTTCATCTCTGCCCGCTCTGTAACAGGGCAGAGATCAGATATTGAAAAGACCTGTAAACCGCCTCAATAAAGAGAATTCAACAAACTACCAGAATATAGTAAGGACACTCTAAACTTGGCAATTTTAACAAAATGAAGAGACAAAAGAATACCCAGCAGCTAAAGGAACAGGATAGATGCCCACCAAACCAAACCAAAGAGGAAGAGATAGGAAATCTACCTGATAAAGAATTCTGAATAATGATAGCAAAATTAATCCAAAATCTCGAAATCAAAATGGAATCACAGTTAAAGAGTCTGGAGACAAGGATTGAGAAGATGCAAGAAAGGTTTAACAAGGACCTAGAAGAAATAAAAAAGAGTCAACACATAATGAATAATGCAATAAATGAGATCCAAAACACCCTGGAGGCAACAAATAGTAGAATAATAGAGGCAGAAGATAGGATTAGTGAATTAGAAGATAGAATCCAAGAAATAAATGAATCAGACAAGAAAAAAAAAAAAAAAAACAAATCAAAAGAAATGAGGACAATCTCAGAGACCTCCAGGATAATATTAAATGCTACAACATTCGAATCATAGGAGTTCCAGAAGAAGATAAAAAGAAAGATCATGAGGAAATATTTGAGGAGATAATAGTTGAAAACTTCCCTAAAATGGAGAAGGAAATTACCACTCAAGTTTAAGAAATCCAGAGAGTCCCTAACAGGATAAACCCAAGGCGAAACACCCCAAGACACATATTAATCAAATTAACAAAGATTAAATATAAAAAACAAATATTAAAAGCAACCAGGGAAAAACATCAAATAACTCACAAGGGAATTCCCATAAGGATAACAGCTGATCTTTCAATAGAAACTTGAAAGAAAATAACTTACAGCCTAGATTATTGTATCCAGCAAGGATCTCATTCAAATATGAAGGAGAAATCAAAAGCTTCACAGATAAGCAAAAGTTGAGAGAATTTTGCACCACTAAACCATTTCTCCAACAAAAACTAAAGGACATTCTCTAGATAGGAATCACTAAAAGGGTGTATAAATTCGAACCCAAAACAATAAAGTAAATCTTATTTATCAATAATTGCTTTAAATGTTAATGGGCTGAATGCCCTAATCAACAGACAAAGACTGGCTGAATCAATACAAAAACAAGACCCCTACATACCTTGTTTACAAGAGACAACCAAAAGACTAAAATGGGTCAAATGGATACAAAAACTAGACCCCTATATATGTTGTCTACAAGAGAACCACCTTAAAATACGGGATATATACTGACTGAAAATGAAGGGCTGGAAAAAGATTTTCTATGAAAATATGGACCATAAGAAAATAGGAGTAGCAATACTTATATCAGATAAAATTTACTTTAAAGATTCTGAAAAGGAGACAATGAAGGTTACACATAATGACTTAAAGGAACAATCCAAAAAGAAGTTATAACAATTATAAATATATATGCACCCAACATTGGAGCATTAATATATCTAAGACAAACATTAATTAATATGATAGAAGAAATACGCAGCAATACAATAATAGTGGGAGACTTTAATACCCCACTCATATAATCTGGCTGTAATAGACAAAGTAAAGAGCAAAACATATTCACTTATGAGCCTCAAAAATTCAGTTCACTCAGGAGAGTTAAAAAAAAAAAAAGACTTATTTGTTTATTCTGTAAAGGTTTATTGACTATTTTATGGGTTTGGTACCACTTTGGGTAGTAGGGAGGAAGAGGTGACAAATGTGATCCTGTCCTAAATAATATATTGTGGTAAAGATAGACCTACCAATACAAAATACCAAGATGTGCCTAAGATGAGGACACCCAGACTGGACTTTTTGTTTCCTGAACTTTTCATTTCGAGAACAAACCTCCTAGTATAGGATGAATTCAACATGATTTTTTTTTTAAGTGTTCTTTGTGATTAAAAACAGAAAGCCATTGGTTAAGAAATTACATATACTCCTCCCCACCATCACTCCCCTTCTTTCTTCCCATTTCCCTCCCACCCTCATTGATCCTTTCCTTTGTCCATTTTCCCCTGCAAAAAAAATAATAAATAAATAAAATAAAATAAAATAAATGTTCAATAAAATATAACATGTAGTTTCTATGAAAGTAAACTTTGATCTTGAAGAAAATTCAGGATAAGCATCTCTATGAAAATAACAATCCTTAACTCTGTTTTATCTTTATATACTACTATATTACTCAGAATTCTGATAAATCCTTATGCAGCATTGTACACAGAGGAGGCACTCACTAAAAGACGGCATACAGAACAAATGAAATAATGAGAAACATAGTAAATGTTTAAATAGAAAGTTCAGAGTTCTTTTTCTTTTCTTTTTTCTTTTTGCAATGAAACTCATGTAACGATGTAAATTCTATGCTGAGAGTAACTTAGGAACTTTCAGTATCTAAAGATTGAACTGTCTTCTCCTCCTTTTTTTCCTCAACATCTTACCCAGGCACTGAGTTATATATCTTGTCACAATCTCTGCCACTTGGTTGTGAACTTTAGGAGAATTAAGTCTGTGATTAATTCATCTTATCATTTACCTTAGCAGCTACCGTTTTAATCTGCACACAGGTGGTGTTCAATCAATGTCTATAGAGTTGAGTCATTAGTGAGCCTCTGGCTGACTATCTACTAGGTTCAATGACTCGATAGTACCTTTCCAATAAAGAAGTGAAAAATGGAAGTTGTATAGTAAAACATATTAAGGTAAATGATTGGACAATATCATATAGAGAGCACAGACAAAAATAAGTGCACATCTTCTAAGAATTCATGTGAAAATTTCACCGTAGCCTAATGCCTTTGAGATCTTTTGCAGATGCTTTTAAATAATACAAAGAGGATATTGATTTTAACCAGTGAGGGGTTGATTAGTGCCCTGCTTTTGTTGGGATTAAAACAATACCATTTAAAGAATGTTTTTTCACAAAAGTCTTTTTTAAAAACATATAGGCCTTTTGAAGCCTATTCATGCAAATATTTGATGTTAAGAGGCATTAGAAAGTTGAAAATTAACTTTTTCTTCGTGAAAAAATTTAAAAAATGAATGGTAGAATCTGAATAAATGTAAATATGTTAATTTGAGGAGAAAGTTAGAAACCAGAATGCTAAAGAAACTTCCTTGAGCTCTGCCAGCTCTCTCATCATCTCATTGTGTTTGCTATAATAAGAGTACTGCTCATTATAATTTCTTATAATAGCACTGCTATGAGGCATCATTAAATTCACCTCTAAAAGTAGTAGTTGTTGTTCAGTCGCTAAGTCATGTCCAACTCTTTGCAGCCCCCTGGACTGACTGTAGCATGCCAGGCTTCCCTGTCCTTCACCATCTTCCAAAGTTTGCTTAAACTCATGTCCATAGAATCAGTGGTGCCATCCAAGCTTCTCATCCTCTGTCACCCTCCTCTTCCTGCCCTCAATCTTTCCCAGCATCACAGTCTTTTCCAGTAAGTGGGCTCTTCGCATCAGGTGGCCAAAGTATTAGAACTTCAGCTTCAGCAACAGTCCTTCCAATGAAGTCCTTCCAATATCCAGGATTGACATCCTTTAGAATTGCCTGATTTGATCTCCTTGCTGTCCAAGGGACTCTCAAGAGTCTTCTCCAACACCATGCCTTCTTAAATTGCCATCTTTCCTTGTTTACCTCTTCTATCAATCTCCTTGGATGCTAAGCAAAATGCAGACTCCTTGAGGGCAGGGCTTGCTTACATTGGTGTTAGTCGCTCAGTCATGTCTGATTCTTTGCAACTCCATGGACTGTAGCCCTTCATGCTTTTCTGTCCAAGAAATTTCCTAGGCAAGAATACTGGAGTGGGTTGCCATTTCCTTCTCCAGAGGATCTTCCCAACTCAGAGATCAAACCTAGGTCTTCTGCATTGCAGGCAGATTCTTTATGAGCTGTGCTGCTAGTGAAGCTCTGCTGCTGCTGCTGCTAAGTCGCTTCAGTTGTGTCCGACTCTGTGTGACCCCATAGATGGCAGCCCACCAGGCTCCCCCGTCCCTGGGATTCTCCAGGCAAGAACACTGGAGTGGGTTGCCATTGCCTTCTCCACAGGGAAGCCCTATATAAGCCTAAAATCATGCTAAGTACACAGGACATTAAGAAGTATTATTGAATGATGATTAAAATGGGACCTTTTCCTATTCCTTTTTCTATTCTGTTTGATTACTTGTAAATTGCTGTTGTATAAATCAGAAGTTCAGGGATTATGACTTTCGTTAGCTTCTGAACTGTTTAGGAGACTGGATGTTGTTCCCAGATCAATTACTTCAGCTAGAGGACAGAAGCAATGACAAAGAGTCCTGCTACATTAGTTACTGGTTTGTTTTCCCTTCACACAGGGCATGTTTGTACCCTGACATAAACTGCATCTTGTTTCCAAGCAGATGAGATCCAAATGTATGTGAATGATTCAGAACAATTAGTCTGCAAGTCTGAATAAGCAGCTCCGGTTTCAGACTGTAGGTTAATAGTGTAATTTTTGTAGAAGGATAAAACTTTACCAAATCCATGGTCACTTTACTGAGTGATAGGTTAAAGTTCATAGTGGGAGGCCATTGCCTTCCCTAGGAGATAGATCTTCCTGACCCAGGGATTGAATGTGGGTCTCCTGCATTGCAGGCAGATTCTTTACCATCTGAGCTACCAGAGAGATACACATTGTGGTAAAGACATTTAATAATTTTAATATATAATACTATTTAAGAACTGGACATGGAACAACAAACTGGTTCTAAATAGAAAAAGGAGTACCTCAAGGCTGTATATGGTCACCCTGCTTATTTAACTTTTATGCAGAGTACATCATGAGAAACGCTGGGCTGGAAGAAGCACAAGCTGAAATCAAGATTGCCGGGAAAAATATCAATAACCTCAGATATGCAGATGACACCACTCTTATGGCAGAAAGTGAAGAGGAACTCCAAAGCTTCTTGATGAAGGTGAAAGTGGAGAGTGAAAAAGTTGGCTTAAAGCTCAACATTCAGAAAATGAAGATCATGGCATCTGGTCCCATCACTTCATGGCAAATAGATAGGAAAACAGTGGAAACAGTGTCAGACTTCATTTTGGGGGCTCCAAAATCACTGCAGATGGTGATTGCAGCCATGAAATTAAAAGGTGCTTACTCCTTGGAAGGAAAGTTATGACCAACCTAGATAGCATATTGAAAAGCAGAAACATTACTTTGCCAGCAAAGGTCCGTCTAATTAAGGCTACGGTTTTTCCTGTGGTCATGTATGGATGTGAGAGTTGGCCTGTGAAGAAGGCTGAGCGCCGAAGAATTGATGCTTTTGAACTGTGGTGTTGGAGAAGACTCTTGAGAGTCCCCTGTACTGCAAGGAGGTTCAACCAGTCCATTCTAAAGGAGATCAGTTCTGAGTATTCATTGGAAGGACTGATGTTGAAGCTGAGACTCCAATACTTTGGCCATCTCATGCGAAGAGTTGACTCATTGGAAAAGACCCTGATCCTGGGAAGGATTGGGGGCAGGAGCAGAAGGGCACGACAGAGGATGAAATGACTGGATGGCATTACCGACTTGATGGACACGAGTCTGGGTAAACTCGGAGTTGGTGATGGACAGGGAGGCCTGGTGTGCTGCGCATCATGGGGTCACCAAGCATTGGACACAACTGAGCAACTAACTGAACAATAAAAATATGCACATCAAATTTATATTTTCCCTGTATTTGAAGATTATATTCTCAAATATCTACCCATGCCTATCAAGTTTATTAGTTTATTAAATCTTGACTAAATTTATTAAAATATATTTATTACAATAGTGCTTAAGCTATTTTGAGTCTTTTAATGTGAAAAATCAACTTCCCCAGCTATTTTAGCATATGGAAACATTCCTTATATCATCATTCAGATACCAGAATTTAGTCTGGATTTGACTTTTTGATGCACCATTCTGTTTAACTAGTATGTTGAATGTGACGTGCATATAAATAATCAAGTTACAAATTATATATAAGTAAAAAAGCTTTGTAAGTTAACATCCTTTGATGAAAAGCAAAGGTGTTTGATAAAAATTATGAAAAAACTTTCTTCCAAAAATAGTAATGTTTCAAGAATGATTAAAGTAAGAACATTGTTAGTATTCAGAATATAAAAGGCAATGTGAAATAATTCTAATGAATCAGAGTGGATTTATGTCTAAGATGAGGAAAATTGAATGACTTTAAATGAAAATTTTAAATTAATTTTTAGCTAGAAATGTCAGTTATCAAAAGTTGTTTATTAAAGGCAGATATTTAATACCTCTTGAATGATTTTCTCAAAATTAGTCAATCTCAGAAACAGTCATGCAGGTTAATGACAGCTTCACTTTGCTGGGAAGCTATGTTCCAATTTCATTTCTCTAGTGTTTTTAAGTTTGTAGAAGTTTATTGCAGATCCATGTATCTGCTTGTGACCTGTGGCATCCTCTATTGATCTGATTATTCAATGGTGCATTTCTGTTAATTGTAGAGATCTTAAAATATTGATATAGCTTTAAATTTGATAAAAATTGAGATCAAGGAGTATATGTAGCCCCTGGTCAGTGATAAGAAGGATAATTCCATAGCAATCTTGGTAATAAATATTATGAAACATAAATGAAAGTTATGGAGTATTTTAGGTAAGTTCAGCCTAGCCTAATATCATACGGGTTAGCAATAGCTCTGCTTCAATATTGAAGACAAATACCCACTGGGAATAAGTGCTATTTTGCTTTGCAAATGCACAAGTGCACATTCACAGTCCCTTGATTTTAGAATATGAATGTTAGCCACACTGAGCATTAGCCCACAACTGGGATTAGGTGACACAAAACTTCTTCAGTCCATTTTACAAATGTGACTCTATTCAGGTAGTTGGGCTTGTGTGTGTCATGAATACCACATAGGGCTGTTAGCTGACAGAAGTATTTCAGTTTTACAGTTAATGTGTAAAGTTTTAAATGCCTTATTCAGAGGACTTTTATTTATAAGAGTGCTCTTTGCTGTCTACATCATTTCCCACCCATCATTAAAACTTGACAGGTAGCCTTATGATGAATACTTTGAAGGACTGATAAAGTTATCTTTCACTAGGAAATGTCATCATTGAGATGAATCAGATTTTGAATAAAAGCCAAAGCTTTAACATGAATGATGTTAGAAATACTATTCATATTCTGGGTATGCCAAAATACCTTGGTTGGCACATTAATGAATAAATTAAGTTTGTTATGGGTTTACTAGAGAAGATTCTGATTTCTTTTTTGGGATTTTGCTTTACCTGATCTCAATAATGATAGCAGTAGTAATGAAAATGAGAGCTAAGTTAAATTAAGTAGATACTATATGAAAGGCTGCTGTGGTCGTATGATTATTTATTTGACAAAAACACATGTTATGAGGTAGATAGTGATATTATTTTCATTTTATATGTGAGGAAGTGGATATTCTGTGTATTATTCTCCTATTGCTTTATAACACATCACCACAAATCTAGCACCTTACAACAACACCCATGTATTAGCTCACAGTCTGTAGAAAAGAATTCCAGGCATGGCATGATTTGGTTCTCTGCTCAGGATCTCACAATGCTAAAATCAAGGTGTTATCTGGACTGCTTTCTCATCCAAAGCCTCTGGAGAAAAATCCACTTCCATTCTCATTGAGGCTATTGGCAGAATCCAGCTCCTTGAGAAAGTAGAACTAACTGAAGTACCAGTTTCCTTGCTGGCTGTCAGCTGGGGTCACTCTCAACTCCTGCAGGCCGCCCATACACCTTGCCATCTTTAAAGACGGCCCCTCCATTTTTAAAGCAGGCAATGGGAATGTCTTGTGTCAAATCTTAGACTTCTTTCTCTCTGACTTCAATACCCATATTTCAAAGGCTCAGGTGGTCAAGTCTGGTCCATCCTTTCTTAAAATTAATTTTCTTAAAGCTTACAAAGACATATGACATACTGTAATCATGGGAGTGTCTCTCCTGTCTTCGTGGTTCATACCCACACTCAAAGGGGGGGGGGTGCATTATACAAGGATTGAGTCATTGCAGTATTGTAGGAGGTACCTACTACATCCTGAAAGCATAAATAACTTTCTAAGGTAACCAGCTAAAAACTGGTGGCACCATGACCTGAACTCATGGCTGTCTAATTCTAGAGGTTTGCCAATTTTTCCATGTAGGGCCTGATTATGAAATTTAAAGCTACCGATCAATGAGGAATGTCTGGCCATTATACTGCTACTGAATGGTGCCCCTTAGAGTTCTGGAGTTAGTGGTCCTGACTAGATATTATCTCTTGCCTCATTCTAAACCCATGGTGGTGGTTTAGTCACTAAGTTAGGTCTGTCTTGTGACCCTATGGACTGGAGCCCACCAGGGTCCTCTGTCTGTGGGATTTCCCAAGCAAAAACACTAGAGTGAGTTGCCATTTCCTTTTTCCAGAGTATCTTCCTTACCCAGAGATCAAACTCGGGTCTAAGACATTGTAGGTGGTCTCCTGCATTACAAGCAGTTTCTTTACCAACTGAGCCACAGAGATGCCCCTTCTAAACCCATATCTGTTTTATAATTTTAAAAATTTATCACCATGCATTTAGTTTAAAAAGTGGGAGGGTACCATAAAGTTTATTTTTATTCTATTTAAAAATAAATCTAACTTTCAGAAAATCCACAAACCTTAGAAATCCCATATACCTATCACCAAAGTTCCTTAGTTGTTAATGTTTTGCCACATTTACCTTATCTATCAGTCTGGCTTTACACATGTGTATTTTTTATTAACAGCTCTAATGAGATATAATTCACATGCCTTAAAGTTCATCTGTTAAAAGTCAGCAATTCAATGATTTTTAGTGTATTTACAGAATGGTATGATTTTAGAATACTTCTATTGTCAATAAAAGAAACCTCATATTCATTATCAGTCATTCTCCTTTTCTCACGTAGCCCCATCCAAACTCCAATCTTTTTGTCTCTAAAAAGTTGCTGATTCTGGCCATTTTGTATAGATGGAATGCACTGCTGCTGACTAATTTATCATGCATTGGTTCAGGGGCAAAACTAAACCAAAAGTAGTCCAAGTCCCAGTCTAACAACAAATATAATTTTAAAATCTTTTAAAAATTTTGTTTTTAAATCTTTTGATCTCTGTTCATTTCCAAGGCAAACCATTCAATGTTACAGTAATCCAAGTCTATGCCCCAACCAGTAACGCTGAAGAAGCTGAAGTTGAACGGTTCTATGAAGACCTACAAGACCTTTTAGAACTAACACCCAAAAAAGATGTCCTTTTCATGATAGGGGACTGGAATGCAAAAGTAGGAAGTCAAGAAATACCTGGAGTAACAGGCAAATTTGGCCTTGGAATACAGAATGAAGCAGGCAAAGACTAACAGAGTTTTGCCAAGAAAATGCATTGGTCATAGCAAATACCCTCTTCCAACAACACAAGAGAAGACTCTATACATGGACATCACCAGATGGTCAACACCGAAATCAGATTGATTATATTCTTTGCAGCCAAAGATGGAGAAGTTCTATACAATCAGCAAAAACAAGACCAGGAGCTGACTGTGGCTCAGACCATGAATTCCTCATTGCCAAATTCAGACTGAAATTGAAGAAAGTAGGGAAAACCACTAGACCATTCAGGTATGACCTAAATCAAATCCCTTATGATTATACAGTGGAAGTGAGAAATAGATTTAAGGGCCTAGATCTGATAGAGTGCCTGATGAACTATGGAATGAGGTTCGTGACATTGTACAGGAGACAGGGATCAAGACCATCCCCATGGAAAGAAATGCAAAAAAGCAAAATGGCTGTCTGGGGAGGCCTTGCAAATAACTGTGAATAAAAGAGAAGCGAAAAGCAAAGGAGAAAAGGAAAGATATAAACATCTGAATGCAGAGTTCCAAAGAATAGCACGAAGAGATATAAGAAAGCCTTCTTCAGTGATCAATGCAAAGAAATAGAAGAAAACAACAGAATGGGAAAGACTAGGGATCTCTTCAAGAAAATCAGAGATACCAAAGGAACATTTCATGCAAAGATGGGCTCGATAAAGGACAGAAATGGTATGGACCTAACAGAAGCAGAAGATATTAAGAAGAGGTGGCAAGAATACACAGAAGAACTGTACAAAAAAGAGCTTCACGACCCAGATAATCATGATGGTGTGATCACTGACCTAGAGCCGGACATCCTGGAATGTGAAATCAAGTGGGCCTTAGAAAGCATCACTATGAACAAAGCTAGTGGAGGTGATGAAATTCCAGTGGAGCTATTCCAAATCCTGAAAGAGGATGCTGTGAAAGTGCTGAACTCAATATGCCAGCAAATTTGGAAAACTCAGCAGTGGCAACAAGATTGGAAAAGGTCAGTTTTCATCCCAATCCCAAAGAAAGGCAATGCCAAAGAGTGCTCAAACTACTGCACAATTGCACTCATATCACACGTGAGTAAAGTAATGCTCAAAATTCTGCAAGCCAGGCTTCAGCAATATGTGAACCGTGAACTTCCTGATGTTCAAGCTGGTTTTAGAAAAGGCAGAGGAACCAGAGATCAAATTGCCAACATCCGCTGGATCATGGAAAAAGCAAGAGAGTTCCAGAAAAACATCTATTTCTGCTTTATTGACTATGCCAAAGACTTTGACTATGTAGATCACAATAAACTGTGGAAAATTCTGAAAGAGATGGGAATACCAGACCACCTGATCTGCCTCTTGAGAAATCTGTATGCAGGTCAGGAAGCAACAGTTAGAACTGGTCATGGAACAACAGACTGGTTCCAAATAGGAAAAGGAGTACGTCAAGGCTGCATATTGTCACCATGTTTATTTAACTTATATGCAGAGTACATCATGAGAAATGCTGGACTGGAAGAAACACAAGTTGGAATCAAGATTGCTGGGAGAAATATCAATAACCTCAGATATGCAGATGACACCACCCTTATGGCAGAAAGTGAAGAGGAACTAAAAAGCCTCTTGATGAAAGTGAAAGAGGAGAGTGAAAAGGTTGGCTTAAAGGTCAACATTCAGAAAACGAAGATCATGGCATCTGGTCCCATTACTACATGGGAAATAGATGGAGAAACAGTGGAAACAGTGTCAGAGTTTATTTTTCTGGGCTCCAAAATCACTGCAGATGGTGACTGCAGCCCTGAAATTAAAAGACGCTTACTCCTTGGAAGGAAAGTTATGACCAACCTAGATAGCATGTTCAAAAGCAGAGACATCACTTTGCCAACAAAGGTCTGTCTAGTCAAGGCTATGGTCTTTCCTGTGGTCATGTATGGATGTGAGAGCTGGACTGTGAAGAAGGCTGAGTGCCGAAGAATTGATGCCTTTGAACTGTGGTGTTGGAGAAGACTCTTGAGAGTCCCTTGGACTGCAAGGAGATCCAACCAGTCCATTCTGAAGGAGATCAGCCCTGGGATTTCTTTGGAAGGAATGATGCTAAAGCTGAAACTCCAGTATTTTGGCCACCTCATGCGAAGAGTTGACTCATTGGAGAAGACTCTGATGCTGGGAGGGATTGGGGGCAGGAGGAGAAGGGGATGACCGAGGATGAGATGGCTGGATGGCATCACTGACTCGATGCATGTGAGTCTGAGTGACCTCCGGGAGTTGGTGATGGACAGGGAGGCCTGGTGTGCTGCGGTTCATGGGGTCGCAAAGAGTCAGACACGACTGAGTGACTGATCTGATCTGATCTGATCTAATTCCTAAGTCTTCAGAGTTTCTTCTAGAGTTGACATATTAAGAATTTACCTGTTTACCCTGACTTCAATAAATTATAATATTTTCAAGTTTTAATATATTGTATGTATATATGTTTTAATTTAGTTGGTTTTTCTCAGGATTCAATAGCCTTTATTGTTCTTAGATGTAATTTGAATTGATGAGTTTTCTTTCTTATTTTCTCATTAACTATATAAACCATGTAATAATTATTTTAAATATATAATCGAAATACAGGCTCAAAAATGTAGTCTTTAATGACTGGCTTTCTTCATTTCATGTAACATTTTTTAGGTTTATCCATGTTTTAGTACTTACTCATATTTAATTCCTTTTAATGGCCAAATAGTATTCTATTTTTACATTTTGCTTATCCATTCCTTAGCTGGGTTGTCTCTACTCTTTGTCATTATGAATAATGCTGCTGGGAACATATTCATACAAATTTTATACGGACATATATTTTCATTTGGAGAAGGCAATGGCACCCCACTCCAGTACTCTTGCCTGGAAAATCCCACGGACAGAGAAGCCTAGTAGGCTGCAGTCCATGGGGTTGCTAAGAGTCAGACATGACTGAGCGACTTCACTTTCTCTTTTCACTTTCATGCATTGGAGAAGAAAATGGCGACCCATGCCAGTATTCTTGCCTGGAGAATCCCAGGGACAGGGAAGCCTGGTGAGCTGCCATCTATGGGGTCACACAGAGTCGGACACGACTGAAGTGACTTAGCATAGCATAGCATAGCATATTTTCATTTGGGGCGTTAGATATCTAGAGATGGTATTTTTGAGTCATATGGCAACTCTGTTTAACCTTTTGAGGAGCTGTTTTCTGAAGCAGCTGTACTATTTTGCATTTCAACCAAGCAATGAATGAGGATACCAATTTCTCCAGATCCTGGTCATCACTTAGTATTGTCTGTCTCTTTATTTATAGTTTTTCTAGAGTGTGTCAAGTGGTATTTCAGTGTGGTTTGATTTGCACTTCCCTAATGACTAATAATACTGAGCTTCTTTTCGTGTTCTTATTGATCATTTGTATATCTTTGTAGAATTCTCTATTCAAATGTTTTGCTTATTTTTAAATCAAGTTGTATTTGAACTGTAAGTTCTTTGTATATCCAAGAACTTTTTATGTATCAATAGTATTCTTTGAAGCACAACGTTAAAAAATTTTTTTGAAGTCCAATTTATTTTTTTTTTTTGATGCCTTATGCTTTAGGTTTAGAGAAACATTATCTAATTCAAGGTTACAAAGATTTACACCTTCAAGGAGTATTACAGTTTAGTTCTTACATTTAGACCTTTGATATATTTTGAGTTAATTTTCATCATGTGAGGTAGAAGTCCAACTTAATTCTTTTGCATATTGATATTTGTTGTCACAGTAGTATATGTTGAAAACGATTTTTTTTTCCCAATTAATTTCTTGGTGTTGTTGATGAAAATCAATTTCCAGAAATGTTAGGATTTATTTCTGGACTCTAAGTACTATTCCATCGATCTGTATGTCTCTCTTTGTATGTCATTACCACATATTCTTGATTATTGTAGTTTTGTAGTAAGTTTTCAAATTGGAAAGTGTGAATCCTTCAATGTTATTCTTGTTTTTCAAGGTTATGTTGGCTATTCTGAGTCCCTTGTATTTCCATGTGAATTTTAAAATCAGTTTGTCAATTTCTACAAAAAAGCTGCCAGGTGGGATTTTGAAAAGGATTACATTTAACCTGTAGATCAATTTAGAGCATTTTGTCATTTTAACATTATGTCTTTCAACTCATGAACATGGGTGTCTTCCCTATTCAAGAGTGTTTTGTAGCCTTCAATGTATGTCTTACATTTCTTTTGTTATATCTATTCCTAAATATTTTATTCTCTTTTATATACTATTATAAATGAAATTGTTTTCTTAAACTCATCTTCAGATTATTCATTGCTAGTATATAGAAATGCAATTGATTTTTGTACATTGACCTTGTATAACTTGTAATTTTGTTGATTTCATATAGTGGCTTTAATAGGTTTTAGTGAATTTCTTAGGATTTTCTATATAAAAGTTTATTTCATAGGCAAATAGTTTTAATTTTTAGTTTCTATCTAGAAAAGCCTAATTTACCTAACTATAAATTCCAATAATGCTTTTATATCTAACATTTTTTTCTCTTCTGATCCAAGATTCAATCCAGGATTATGTGCTGTATTTACCTATAACAGTTCATCAGTTCACCCCTGATCTGATAATTTTCTTCAATGTTTTCTTTTCCTTTGTTGCCTTGATATTTTTGAGGAGTCCAGGCTAGCAATTTGAAAGAATGTTCCTCAGTATGGACTTATCTAATGTTTCTAATGATCAGATTTAGGTAATGATTTTAGGTAGGAAATCCACATAAATGGTTCTGTGTTCTCAGTGAGGCACATGATGTTGCTTTGCCCAATGGGCAAAATTATTTTAACTTCTAATATTTTGAATAGAGTGTTATCCACTCTAAAGTTAATAAGTATATACCTCCTATCATTCAATAAACTTTCATCCACTTAGCTGTAATCCATTGATGATTCATTCCTGAATCTATTATTGCTGTGATAGTTGCTAAATGGTGATCATTGCAGAGCTCAGGTCTTCTCAGCCTCCATAATCACATGAGCTAATTCCGTATAGTACACATATATAAGTGTACTTGACTTATACAAATTTATTCAATGTCTTCCTGACCCAGGGATAAAACTCCTGTCTCTTGCATTGGCAGGTGCATTACTTACTGCTGAGCTATGAGCCACCAGGGAAGCCCTGGATAAGATCTACTGCCAATATTCTAAACGACTTAACTATGAAAAGGGCTAGAGGGTAGAATAGACTAACCATCTATGTCCTCCAAAATTTATGTTGAAGCACTGGTCCTCAGTGTGACTGTACTTAGACATAAGACTTTAATGGAGGTAATTAAGGTTAAATGGGGCCATGGGGTTCCCAGGTGTCTCAAGTGACAAGGAATCTGCCTGGCAATGCGAGATCCACAGGAGACGCGGGTTCGATCTCTGGGTTGGGAAGATCCCCTGGAGGAGGAAATGGCAACACACTCCAATATTCTTTCTGGGATAATCCCATGGAGCCTGGTGGGTTCCATGGGGTCACTACGAGTCGAACACAAGTGAGTATGCACACAGATGCACAGAGCCATAAATGTGGGGCCCTGATACAGTAGGATTAGAGTCTTTGTTAAAAAAGACACTGGGAGCTTACCAGATGGCTCAGTGGTAAAGAACTCACCTGCCAAGCAGGAGACATGTGTTTGATCCCTGGGTTGGGAAGATCTGCTGGAGAAGGAAATGGCAACCCACTCTAGTATCCTTGGCTGGGGAAATCTTACAGACAGAGGAACCAGGTGGCAACAGTCCATGGGGTTGCAGAGTTAGACACAACTTAGTGATTGAACAGCAGTAGCAAGAAGAGACACCAGAGAACTCTCTCTCTCTGCCATGTAAGGATATAGTGAGAAAGTGATTGTCTGTAAGCCAAGAAAGAACTCTCACCAGAAACCAGCCCTACCAGAACTTGATCTTGAACTTCTGCTGTACAGAACTGTAAGATAATAAATTTCTGTCGTCTAAACTACCCAGTCTATAGTATTATGTTATGGCAACCCAAGCAGACTGATACAGGATCTCTCTCTTTCTCTTAATACCTATTTGTTTTTTTTGTTTTTAATTTGGCCACTTGATACATGGGATTTTAGTTCCCTGACCAGGGATTGAACCCATGCCCCCTGCATTGGAAGCTTGGAATCTTAACCACTGGATCACCAGGGAAGTCCCAATACCTGTTTTTAATATGATGCTTGCATGCCTCTTATGGCTCCTTAGTTATATCCGATGCTCTTGAAATTATTGTCTTGTCTCTGCAAGATTGAACCTTGAGTTTTCTGCCAGGAAAGGAAGGTGTATGTGCCTGGATATGCTGGATGTGGGAATGGATGCAGAAGGTTAACAAATTTAAAAAAATCCTCCCGTTTCAAGCCCCACTCCGCACCCTTCCCTTCAGAATGACAGCATCAATTTGTGCTTGTCTCATGTTTTGCAGATTGAATTATCTTGTTGCTAGGAAAAAATTGCAACCTTTTCTACTGCTGTTTCCTGTCTTGCTTCCCTTTTCTTGGAAATATGTCTCCTTTTAAAAATTTTCTAATTGTGGTTTTCTGTCATTTTCTGACAGTCATGTTAATGGGGTCTGTTGTAGGGACTGGACTCCAAAAGATCATGGGCTTGATCAATTCTACCAGCATCCCTAGTTCTACAGAGCCATTTACTGAGACCCAACAGCCAGAGCTTGCAGCATGAGCAGTTTGCAGGAACTCAGGAAGTGGTCATACTCACATCAGAACTTCTATTCCAGGGGAGGGAAGGAGGAAATCTGTGTCCCATGATAAAGCCAATATTTAGACACCAGCATCTTATGGGAATTAGTTGGCCAGACAATGTTAAGCAAGAGTGATAAAGAACAAAAGAGAACTCCCATCTGACTCTTGAGATATTATATGTGCACCCCTCCAACTCTCCTCTTCCCCAACGATAGAGGAAACAACTCAGAGAAGGTGAAGGGGGACATGTGGGAAAAGTAGATTATACCTCTTATTTAAGCTCCAAGAGAAATAGACTGCCTACAATGGAGAAAAGGAAAGAGGTATGAAATTAAATAATGAGGCTGCATTTTACAAATAATTGGTGTTGATTCTTTAAATGCCAATTTGAGACTATTTACATAATAAAAAGGGGCTAAAAGATTATGGAATCCAGACAAAATATATTCAAGAGAGCCACCATCCAGCAGGAAATGGGTGCCCACATGGTTCCTTCAAAGGCAATTATTTTTAAATATTATGTTTATACACAAATAACTTGAGACTAATAAACATATACTAATACGCAGTATATAGTTATACTCTGCAGTTTACATGTATTCAGATCAAGAAAAGAGAACAAAGTACTCTAAATTCCAGTTTTGACTACTTGGGACAAAAGAGTTGGGTCAGGAATAGACTGGCTTAGGTCAGATGTCTACCCATAACCCAATTAGATGGGGCGGGAAGATGGGGAGAGAGGGCAGGGCCATGTAGTAGAAATATTACTCTGTCACCATTTTTATTTTTTAATTTTACTTTTCACTGGTTCTTAGTTATGGCATGTGAACTCTTAGATGTGGCATGTGGGATCCAGTTCCCTGACCAGGGATTGAACCTGGGGCGCTTGCACTGGGAGCGTGGAGTCTTAGTCACTGACCACCAGAGAAGTCCCATCTAGTACCATTTTTAAACATAGTTCTCGGAGTAGGTGAAACAGTACCTGGGAAGACATCCTCATATTTTTGAAGATGTTACAGCTAAGTGTCCATCTACTTTTTGGCAATGATTGCATCAGAGTTAAAGAATCAAATTCACCAGAAGCCAACATACTTTCTTTGTCTGTGCAAAGTGATTGTGCGATCAAGCAAAAACAGCAGCCATTTGCTCCAGGAAATTACTATTACTGTAAGCTAAGATGGTGAACCAACTACAATAACTGACTCACAAAGACTAATATTTTACTCATCAGTACTTTGAAATCCTCACATTATTGTGCCTTCCAATCCAAACTTATCATGTCATGAACTTTGCCCAAACACAGTCAGTCCTTCTCCTTGACAAAACCTACCTAAACTCTCCCAGACAAAACCCTTCAGATACTTTCCACTGGCTTCTCCCTTGTAAGGACACTATTAAGTTTCTGTCATGGTGATGTATGTATGCATGTATACTCAGTCACTAAATCGTGTCTGACTCTTTTGAGACCCCATGGACTGTAGCCCACCAGGCTCCTCTGTCCATGAGATTTCCCAAGCAAGAATACTGTAGTGGGTTGCTTCTCCAGGGCATCTTCCCCACCCAGGGATCAAACCCACATCTCCTGCATTGGCAGATGGATTCTTTACCACAGAGCCACATGTGAAAGTGATACTCTCTCTTATTGCAGTAAATCTGATAAAAATAAACTTTGCTGTAGCAATTGGTTCTTCTGGGGACTTTTCAAATGTCAACAACTGACACTGAGAGCTATGATTTCTGCTATTTCTCCTATTTAAAATTAACTTCCATATTTTATTACCATTTTATTCCCTGAGGAGTTATATGTGGTTTATATTTGCAGAACAAAAAATAATTTTTTGCAGAAAAGCTTATGGAAAAGATTAATTGGTGATAAATTAAATTTCTGAAGAGAAATAAAACATGGTGAAATACATTAGTTTGAACCTAAACATCAGACAATAGTCAAGTCTACTCAAAATGTTAATCATCTTTTCAGTTGAAATATAGGTTGAATAGTCAGAAAATAACAACTAGACAGTTAACGATTAAAGATTCACCGATGAGAATTTTTACAGCATTAATATCCATAGTTAAAAAATTAGTAGTCAACAGCAGTGCTAATACAGCCAGTCTTGTGTAACTTCCCATTTCAATACTTTTTGAGTACATTTTTCCTGGTGTATTTTTCTATTCCTCCCAATCATTGACTTCCCTCCTGGTAAATATTAGTAAACAGTAAAGTCTCTACAACTTAAAATTTTTGACCTTGGCCCTTTTTGGTTTTTTCATATTCTAATGCTCCTATAGCAATATTGAATACAGCATTTAGTACTATGTCACTGCCACTGTTACAACATCATCTTATTTTTACTAAACATAAAAGGCATAGTCATGACCATATATTAAAATCCGATGCCAAGCAAGAGCAAATCGGGTTGGCTTCAGCTGGAGTTCATATTGGGCAAAATCTCATGTGCAAATTGTTCTTGTGCATATCCATCAGAGAGAGCTAATAGTATTGTATCTCCCTCATGTACACGCTTATCAATAAGAAGAACAGGAAACTGTGTGGAGATTTGTTTTCAAAACATCTTTCCAAAGCATTTACTAAACCACAAAATTTCATCCTTTCTTTCTAACCATAGCTGTGTTGTAATAGAATCATACGTTATTACACTAAGTACCACTGATACACAGGGACCAGAAGATGTTTAGCAAAAACTTTTTTAAACCTCAATTTACAGTGTTTGGTTGGGTGACCTTGGGCAAATTAGTCAAGTTATTTTTTCAGCCACAGTTACCTCAATTGCTAGATGTGAAGAATAATACATGGTTGTTATAAGGATTAGAGAAAATGTTTTACAACCATGCCTGTGTGTTAGCTGGTCAGTCGTGTCTGACTCTTTGTGGCCCCATGGACTGTAGCTCACCGCCAAATTCCTCTGTTCATGAAATTTTCCAGGCAAGAATACTGGAGTGCGTGCTATTCTCTTCCAGGGAACTTCCCAACCCAGGGATTGAACCTGGGTCTCCTGCATTGCAGGCAGATTCTTTACCATCTGAGTCATCAGGGAAGCCCATAACCACGACTATCTTTCAATAAATGATAGTTGTTGGTAATCTATTCAATACAGAAATGAAGCAAAATAAAATTCAATGTACAGGCACACAAAGACTAGAAGAGGATTAACACATTTGCCAGCGAAGAATTTGAGAAATGTGTTATAAACCTGGAATAGTTGAGTTAACTTATCACAGAAGGAGCATCTGTAATGAAGAGACAAAAAGCAAGATTTTAGCAGCTTGTGCAAGCCAGAGAGGAGGCTGACCTGTCTCACACGTCTTTTGCTTCATTCGGTAAGAGATTCTTTGCTGGCAACTTTGAGAGTCAGATTTTTTATTGTGTAACAGAAAGGAGACATCAAGTTTGAAATTTTTATTTTGATGTTTAAATATTACCATATATTTTTTGAATGGCTCATGGGAACGAAATAAAGCAAATTCTAGAAATGTAATTTTTAGATTTTAGTCACATAGAATGCAGAACAGAAACTTTGCAGAAAAGTCTTTTCAGATTGAGAACTTTGTGGAATTAATGGCCGTGAATGAAATCAACTTGTCACATACATCATGACTCACACAATTGAATTTTTTTACTGAGATGGCAAGACCTCGACCACATTTGTCTTCAAACCTCAGGGAGGTCAAACAAGTCTGCTATTCATTTGTTCAAGGAAGTGGTAGTTCAGATTCAAACATTATGTGTGGAGTTGGGCTGCCAGTTTGATCTGCAGCTATGTACACTGCTGGAGCTAAAACATGACCAGGCATGTCTGGAGGACAAGCAGCATGACTTTATCTGGAGTCTATTTTCATTAGGAATGAAGTGCCTCTAAGGAGAGAAATCACCCTCTTCCCCTGGAATAACTGGACTCTGTAGGGTGGGACAACTTTGCTAGAGCCTGGAGGTTCTTTCATAGACAGTGGAAAACCAACACCTCCGAACTAGGGAATATACTTCTTAATGTCTCCAGAACTCAGAGAGTTGTCTGTTTTAATTAGTGCTGTATCCCTAGAGCCTACACACGGGGAACAGACTTATGATAGGAACACATAAATATTTGTCAAATTTGTTGAATGACTGTGGTCTTTTATTATCTCAGGCAGATTGCTTGATAAGACAGGGTGTAATCGTTAATTTTATGTGTTAACTTCACTGTGCCACCACTAGAGTGCCCAGATACCTGACTAAACGTTTTTCTAGGTGTCCCTGTATCTTGAGGGCTTCCCAGGTGGCTCAGAGGTTAAAGCATCTGCCTGCAATACAGGAGACCTGGGTTCAATCCCTGGGTCGGGAAGATCCCCTGGAGAAGGAAATGGCAACCCACTCCAGAATTCTTGCCTGGAGAGTCCCATGGACAGAGGAGCCTGGTGGGCTACAGTCCACGGGATCGCAAAGAGTCCACGGGACACGACTGAGCGACTTCACTTTCACTTTCACTGTATCTTGATGAGATTAACATTTTAATCAATAGACTGAGTAAAGCGGATTGCTGCTCTCAATGTGATGGGCCTTGCCCAGTTTGTTTGAGGCCTGAATATAATAAAAAGGGCTGAGCGGGAGAGAATTTACTCTCTGCTGCAAGCTGGGACATTGGCCTTCACCCTGCTTTTGGACTTGGACTCCAACTGGAGCTATATCATTGGTTCTCCTGGCACTTCAGCTTGCCAACTGCAGATTATGGAGTTCTTGCCTCCAAAATTACATGAGCCAATTTCTTACAATAAATCCTGTATGTGAATATATACATATATATATGGGATTTCCATATGTATATGGGTTTCCCTTGGTGGCTCAAACAGTAAAGAATACACCTCCAACGCAGGAGACCTGGGTTCGATCCCTAGGTTGGGAAGAGCCCCGGGAGAAGGGAATGGCTATCCACTCCAGTATTCTTGCCTGGAGAATCCCATGGACAGAGGGGCCTGGCGGGCTACAGTCCATGGGGTCACAAAGAGTTGGATGTGAGTGAGCAACTCTTTCACTTTAATATATATGTATTTATAAAAATTGGTTCAGTTCAGTTTCTCTGGAAAAACCACACTCATAGGCATGGATTATATATAGATTACGCAAACAGCTACTGTAGAGAAACCCTGTTTTGGTTCTAGGCATTTTCACAATAAGAATCTAGGTATTTTCACAATAAGAATCTTTGCTCAAGTAGTTTCCTACAGTTTCTCTGCACAACGAATTGATCAGAAGGCAACTTTGACATAAAATGTACATTAACAAAAATCAAATAAAAGAGGGACATTAAAAAGAACATAATGAAACATAAAAGAATAAAAGTTTTCAATGTCTTGTGAAAAATGAAAATGCAAACACTATTTCAATATATGTAAAATGTCTATAGATTCATGGTTACAGTTGTATTAAGGAACATTATAGAGAAAACAATGATACTTTCTCAAAGTCAGTCATTAAGTGTTTAGTCTCTAAAGTCAGGATAAATTTTTAATAATAACAAAAATATTAAAAATCTTATTTTTATAATATTAAGAAAATCTACTGTAAGATTCTTTAGATTTACCCATAAATCTGAAGTAAAACAAATAGAGAAAAGTGAAAATGAAAGTCGCTTAGTCATGTCTGACTCTTTGCGATGCCATGGGCTATACAATCCATGGAATTCTCCAGGCCAGAATATTGGAGTGGGTAGCCTTTGCCTTCTCTAGCGGATCTTCCCAACCCAGGGATCAAACCCAGGTCTCCCACATTGCAGGCAGATTCTCTACCAGATGAGCCACAAGGGAAGAGAAAGATACTATTATTTCTTATCAATATATGTAATGTCTGTAACTGGAAGTACATATCTGGACTACATTTAAATGTTCTATCACAAGCCTAGTCCTTATATTTCACCAAACTCTCCAAGCCTGAATCCATGCCAAATACTAAAATTCTGTCTGCATCAGAATCATGATAGAGCTTGAGTCTTCGCTTGCCTCCAATTTATAATATTGCATGATGAATTTGGTAAAGACGGCATTACAAGACAAGCTGCTGTTGAATTGTTGTAGCTGAAATAATGGATAATTAATGCTCTTGAATACTGTTGTGAATTACCACTGACATCTTTTATATTTGCCATAGCTTGGTAAACTTTGGTTTTCAAGGATGGGAAGGATTACTATGGTCAACGAAAGATCTGCAAACTAATGTGTTATCATGTTCTAGTATAATATGTAATCTGGCTTTACACTCTGTTATTTCACACCTCCAGGAAGTTTATTTATCTCTGTATTTTTTTCCAAGTCCATATACATAGTTCTTATCATCTACTATTTTAAGATTGCCATATTTCCTTGTCACTGTATAGACCATTATGAGGCCTATGATTTATATAACATAAAAATAAGAGTGCCCTGTCAATGCAAAAATTAAATAAAAATGTCAGCCATTTGAAACCAAACTGTCAACTGTTATTTTATCTTTAATGAGAAAATTGCCTTTCAGCCAATTGGTTCCACAGCAAAACTGCCTCTGGCAAAAATCTGTACTGCAAAAATACTGGATATGTCTCCTTTCCTATTGTAGAATTCCTTGAAGTCGAAGGAAACAGATTAAAAAATTATAGTGCCATTAAAAAGAATACATTTGAATCAGTTCTAATGAGGTGGATGAAACTGGAGCCTATTATATAGAGTGAAATAAGCCAGAAAGAAAAACAACAATACAGTATACTAATGCATATATATGAAATTTAGAAAGATGGTAACAATAACCCTGTATGCTGCTGCTGCTGCTAAGTCGCTTCAGTCGTGTCCGACTCTGTGCGATCCCATAGACGGCTGTCCCTGGGATTCTCCAGGCAAGAATACTGGAGTGGGTTGCCATTTCCTTCTCCAATGCATGAAAGTGAAAAGTGAAAGTGAAGTCGCCCAGTCGTGTCCGACTCATAGAGACCCCATGGACTGGAGCCCACCACGCTCCTCCGTCCATGGGATTCTCCAGGCAAGAGTACTGGGGTGGGGTGCCATTGCCTTCCCCAACGAGACAGCAAAAGAGACACTGATGTACAGAACAGTCTTTTGGACTCTGGGAGAGGGAGAGGGTGGGATGATTTGGGAGAATGGCATTGAAATATTATCAGATCAGATCAGTCGCTCAGTCGTGTCCGACTCTTGCGACCCCATGAACCGCAGCACACCAGGCCTCCCTGTCCATCACCAGCTCCCGGAGGTCACTCAGACCGCATCCATCGAGTCGTGATGCCATCCAGCCATCTCATCCTCGTCGTCCCTCTCCTCTGCCCCAATCCCTCCCAGCACAGAGTCTCCTGACTCACCCGTGAGGCTACTGGAGTCAGCGCTCACCCGACGGAGATCCCAGAATGGACTGGTTGGACTCTGCAGTCAAGGGACCCGAGCTCCCACCCACAGCAGCATCCGGGCCCCCTCCAGCTCCCACGACAGGAGACAGCCTGACGGACCGGTCCTGCGAATGCACGGTGTCCCCTAGGAGAAGCCCATGGCTGAGTCACCATCTGAGTGAGAGAGAAACAGTCCACTGCCACTCCCCCCTGGTGATGGGACAGATGCTGATCCCGAATGTAGCGCCCTCACTCCCTCCACTCTCAGAGGCAGCCCCTCTCACTTCTGAAGGGTGGTGCGATGAGGATGTCTCCGATCGATTCACTTCCCGAGCCTATGACCTGGACTGGTGACAAAGCCGCTCCCCTGAACAGTCTGTCCTGACGCCGCCCACCGAGCAGAGGGATCGGTGCGACCCTCTCCGCCAGGATCACCGTCAGGGAGTAGGGATGCTGACCCGCCCTGATCAGCGGATGTGATGATCTCTGCCCTGCCCACAGCGAACGTGAGTCACGCACTGAGCTGGAGTGGGCCAGCGTGGAGAGAGTGCATTGCGGTAGCACACCTGGCTTGCCTTCTTGGGATTGGGATGACTGACCTTCCATCTGTGGCCCTGCGAGTCCAATTGCTGCAATGAGTAGCACTTCACAGCATCATCATTCAGGATTTGGAATAGCTCCACTGAATTCCATCACCTCCACTAGCTTTGTTGTAGTGATGCTTCTAGGCCCATTGACTTCACATTCCAAGATGTCTGGCTCTAGGTCAGTGATCACATCATCATGATTATCTGGGTCTTGAGCTCTTTTTGTACAGTTCTTCTGTGTATTCTTGCCACCTCTTCTTGAAATATGTATAATATCATATATAAAACGAGTAGCCAGTCCAGGTTTGATTCACGATACTGGATGCATGGGGCTGGTGCACTGGGACGACCCAAAGGGATGGTATGGGGAGGGAGGAGGGAGGAGGGTTCAGGATGGGGAACACATGTATACCTGTGGCAGATTCATTTTGATATATGGCAAAACCAATACAATATTGTAAAGTTAAATAAAATAAAATTTAAGAAAATTATAGTGCAATTTCATGGAAATAAACAGTTTTAGAAGATATTCTCAGATTTTGTTGACTATGAACTGTGTTTTGAGATACTGTAGCTGTTCTAATATACAAATTATATTGAGCATCACTCTGTTCCAAGAAGTAACTACTGAGTGAACAGAAATTATACCCACCCAGATGATACATTATTATCACTGATATTTGAGAGCTACTTCCCTCTGTGGAAGTGTATTTTCTTTATGACACTGATGATATTGATGCTCTTTGGAGAGGCATTTATATATTAAGTGGTGATGTAGTCCCTTGGTCAACTTTGAGATGTATCCTTACTGGGGCTTCCCTGGTAGCTCAGCTGGTAAAGAATCTACCTGCAATTCAGGAGACCCCGGTTAGATCCCTGGGTTGGGAAGATCCCATGGGGGAAGGCATGGCAACCCACTCCAATATTCTTGCCTGGAGAATCCCCATGGACAGAGGAGCCTGGTGGGCTACAGTCCATGGAGGTCACAAAGAGTTGGACATGACTGGGCGACTAAGCACAGCACTGACTGAGCAGTCCCTGCATTGTGTAAAGTGTTTTTGTTCCTCTTCTATTTTCAGAAAGAATTGGTAAAGGATTGGCATAATCCTCCCTTAAATATTTAATAGAGTTCACCTGTAAAGCCATCTAGACCTGGGATTTCTTTGTGAGAAAAATTGTAAGTTACTATTTTAATTTCTTATTAAGGCCTGCTCTGATACACTATTCCTTCTTGACTATATTTTGATCATTTGTGTCTCTCTAACAAATTTACCCATTTCATCTAAATTGTCTAGTTTACTGCATACAGTTGCTTGCTTCCTTACATTACTTTTTTATTTTTTTTTAATTGAAGGATAATTGCTTTACAGAATTTTGTTGTTTTCTGTCAAACCTCAACATAAATCAGTCACAGGTTCCAAATAGGAACAGAGTACATTAAGAATGTATATTGTCACCCTGCTTATGTAACTTATATGCAGAGTACATCATGAGAAACGCTGGGCTGGAGCAAGGGCAAGCTGGAATCAAGATTGCCAGGAGAAATATCAATAACCTTGGATATGCAGATGACACCACCCTTATGGCAGAAAGTGAAGAGAACTAAAAAGCTTCTTGATGAAAGTGAAAGAGGAGAGTGAAAAAGTTGGCTTAAAGCTCAACATTCAGAAAACGAAGATCATGGCCTCTGGTCCCATCACTTCATGGCAAATAGATGGGAAAACAGTGAAAACAGTGGCTGACTTTATTTATCTGGGCTCCAAAATCACTGCAGGTGGTGATTACAGCCATGAAATTAAAAGACGCTTACTCCTTGGAAGGAAAGTTATAAAACTAGATAGCATATTAAAAAGCAGAGACATTACTTTACCAACAAAGGTCCATCTAATCAAGGCTATGGTTTTTCCAGTGGTCATGTATGGATGTGAGAGTTGGATTATAAAGAAAGCTGAGCACCAAAGAATTGATGCTTTGAACTGTAGTGTTGGAGAAGACTCTTGAGAGTCCCTTGGACTGCAAGGAGATCCAACCAGTCCATCCTAAAGTAGATCAGTCCTGGGTATTCATTGGAAGGACTGATGTTGAAGCTGAAACTGCAATACTTTGGCCACCTGATGCGAAGAGCTGACTCATTGGAAAAGACTCTGATGCTGGGAGGGATTGTGGGCAGGAAGAGAAGGGGACAACAGAGGATGAGATGGTTTGATGGCATCACCAACTCAATGGACATAGGTTTAGGTAAACTCCCGGAGTTGGTGATGGACAGGGAGGCCTGGCTTGCTGCAATTCATAGGATGGCAAAGACCTGGACATGACTGAGCGACTAAACTGAACTGATATATATATATCCTCTCCCTTTTGAACCTCCCTCCCATCTCACTCCCCATCCCACCCCTCTAGGTTGATACATAGCCCATGTTTGAGTTTCCTGAGACATACAGCAAATTCCTGTTGGCTATCTATTTTACATATGGTAATTTAAGTTTACATGTTACTCTTTCCATACATCTCTCCCTCTCCTCCCGTCTCCCCATGTCTATTAAGTCTATTCTCTATGTCTGTTTCTCCATTGTTGTCCTGTAAATAAATTTTTCAGTACCATTTTTCTAGATTCCATATACATGTGTTAGAATATAATATTTATCTTTCTCTTTATAACTTACTTTACTCTATAAAATAGGTTCTAGATTCATCCACCTCATTAGAACTGATTCAAATGTGTTCCTTTTTATGGCTGAGTAATATTCCATTGTGTATATGTACCACAATTTCTTTATCCATTTATCTGTCAACGGGCATCTAGGTTGCTTCCATTTCCAGCTATTGTAAATAGTGCTGCAATGAATAATGGGATACATGTGTCTTTTTCAATTTTGGTTTCCTCAGTGTATATGCCTAGGAGCCGGATTGTGGGTCATATGGTGCTTTTATTCCTAGTTTGTTAAGGAATCTCCATACCGTCTTCCATAGTAGCTGTATCAATTTACATCCCCACCAATAGTGCAAGAGCATTCTCTTTTTTCCACAGCCTCTCCAGCATTTATTGTTTGTGGACGTTTTGATGATGGCCATTCTGACTGGTGTGAGGTGATATCTCATTGTAGTTTTGATTTGCATTTCTCTAATAATAAGCGATGTTGAGCATCTTTTCATGTGTTTATTAGCCATCCGTATGTCTTCTTTGGAGAAATGTCTGTTTAGGTCTTTTCCCCATTTTCTAATTAGGTTGTTTTTCTGGTATTGAGTTGTATGAGCTGCTTGTATATTTTGGAAATTAATCCTTTGTCAGTTGTTTCACTTGCTATTATTCTTTCCCATTCTGAGGGTTGTTTTTTCACCTTGCATATAGTTTCCTTTGTTGTGCAAAAGCTTTTAAATTTAGTTAGGTCCCACTTGTTTACTTTTGCTTTTATTTCCATTACTCTAGGAGGTGGGTCATAGAGGATCTTGCTTTGATTTATGTAGAGTGTTTTCCTCTAAAAGTTTTACAGTTTCTGGTCTTACATTCAGGTCTTTAATTCATTTTGAGTTTATCTCTGTGTATTGTGTTAGAAAGTGTTCTAATTTCATTCGTTTACAAGTAGCTGTCCAGTTTTCCCAGCACCATTTATTGAAGAGGTTGTCTTTGCCTCATTGTTTATTCTTGCCTCCTTTGTCAAAAATAAGGTTCCCATAGGTGCATGGGTTTATTCCTGGGCTTTCTATCTTGTTCTATTGCTCTATATTTCTGTTTTTGTGCCAGTACCATACTGTCTTGATTACTGTTGCTTTGTAGTATAATCTGAAGTCAGGAAGGCTCATTCCTCCAGCTCCATTCTTTTTTCTCAAGACTTCTTTGGCTATTCGGGGTCTTTTGTGTTTTCATATGAACTGTGAAAATTTTTGTTCTAGTTCTATGAAAAATGCCACTGGTAATTTGATAGGGACCACATTGAATCTGTAGATTGCATTTGGTATTATAGTCATTTTCACAATATGGATTATTCCTATCCAGGAACATGGAATATCACTTCATCTGTCTATGTTGCCTTTGATTTCTTTCATTCAGTTCAGTTCAGTTGCTCAGTCGTGTCTGATTCTTTGCAATCCCATGAATTTCAGCAGGCCAGGCCTCCCTGTCGATCACCAACTCCCAGAGTTCACTCAAACTCATATCCATCAAGTCGATGATGCCATACAGCCATCTCATCCTCTGTCATCCCCTTCTCATCCTGCCCCAAATCCCTTCCAACATCAGAGTCTTTTCCAATGAGTCAACTCTTCGCATGAAGTGGCCAAAGTACTGGAGTTTCAGCTTTAGCATCATTCCTTCCAAAGAAATCCCAGGACCGAACTCCTTTAGAATGGACTGATTGGATCTCCTTGCAGTCCAAGGGACTCTCAAGAGTCTTCTCCAACACTACAGTTCAAAAGCATCAATTCTTCAGCGCTCAGCTTTCTTCACAGTCCAATTTTCACATCCATACATGACCTCAGGAAAAACCATAGCCTTGACTAGATGGACCTTTGTTGATAAAGTAATGTCTCTGCTTTTGAATATGCTATCTAGGTTGGACATAACTTTCCTTCCAAGGAGTAAGCATCTTTTAATTTCATGGCTGCAATCACCATCTGCGGTGATTTTGGAGCCCCCAAAATAAAGTCTGACACTGTTTCCCCATCTATTTGCCATGATCTTCATTTTTGGAATGTTGAGCTTTAAGCCAACTTTTTCACTCTCCTCTTTCACTTTCATCAAGAGGCTTTTTAGTTCCTCTTCACTTTCTGCCATAAGGGTGGTGTCATCTGCATATCTGAGGTTATTGATATTTCTCCCAGCAATCTTGATTCCAGCTTGTGCTTCTTCCAGTCCAGCATTTCTCATGATGTACTCTGCATACTAATTAAATAAGCAGGCAGACAATATACAGCCTTGACAAACTCCTTTTCCTATTTGGAACCAATCTATTGTTCCATGTCCAGTTCTAACTGTTGCTTCCTGATCTGCATACAGGTTTCGCAAGAGGCAGGTCAGGTGGTCTGGTATTCCCATTTCTTTCAGAATTTTCCACAGTTTATTGTGATCCACACAGTCAAAGGCTTTGGCATAGTCAATAAAAAAGAAATAGATGTTTTTGTGGAACTTTCTTACTCTTTCAATGATCCAGCAGATGTTGGCAATTTAATCTCTGGTTCCTCTGCCTTTTCTAAAACCAGTTTGAACATCAGGAAGTTCACGGTTCACGTATTGCTGAAGCCTAGATGGGAGAATTTTGAGCATTACTTTACTAGCGTGTGAGATAAGTGCAATTCTGTGGTAGTTTGAGCATTCTTTGGCATTGCCTTTCTTTGGGATTGGGATGAAAACTGACCTTTTCCAATCTTGTGGCCACTGCTGAGTTTTCCAAATTTGCTGGCATATTGAGTTCAGCACTTTCACAGCATCATCTTTCAGGATTTGGAATAGCTCCACTGGAATTCCATCACCTCCACTAGCTTTGTTTGTAGTGATGCTTTCTAAGGCCCATTTGACTTCACATTCCAGGATGTCTGGCTCTAGGTCAGTGATCACACCATCATGATTATCTGGGTCGTGAAGCTCTTTTTTGTACAGTTCTTCTGTGTATTCTTGCCACCTCTTCTTTGTCTCCTTAGGTAAGTTTATTCCTATATATTGTATTCTTTTTGTTTCAATGATGAATGGGATTGATTTCTTAATTTCTCTTTCTGATTTTTCATTGTTAGTATATAGAAACAGAAGTGATTTCTGTGTATTTATTTTGTATCCTGCAACTTTGCTAAACTCACTGATTAGCTCTAGTAATTTTCTGATAGTGTCTTTAGAGTTTTATATGCACTGTATCATGTCATCTGCAAACAGTGAGAGCTTTACCTCTTCTTTTCTGATCTGGATTCCTTTAATTTCTTTTCCTTCTCTGATTGCTGTAACGAGGACTTTCAGAGCTATGTTGAATAACAGTGGTGAAAGTAGACATGCTTGTCTTGTTCCTTATCTTTGGGGGAATGCTTTCAGTTTTTCACCTTTGAGAATAATGTTTGCTGTAGGCTTATCATATATGGCCTTTACTATGTTGAGGTAGGTTCCTTCTATGCCCATTTTTTGAAGAGTTTTAATCATAAATGGGTGCTGAGTTTTGTCAAAGGCTTTTTTCTGCATCTATTGAGATTGTCATATGGCTTTAATCTTTCACTTTGTTAATACAGTGTATCACATTGTTTGATTTGTCTTTACATTATTTTTAATTTTTGTAGGTCTCCAGTGATGTCCTTTCATTCAGTCCTGATTTTGGTAATTTATGTCTTCTCACTTTCATTCTTGGAAAATCTAGCTAAAGCTTTATCAATTTTGTGAAACATTTCAAAGAACCAACTTTTTGGTTTCTTTGTTTCTCTTTATTGTTTTCCATTTTGCATATGATTGATTTCTGCTCTGATCTTGATTATTTCTTCTGTTCTATCTGCCTTGTGTTTAATTTACCCTCATTTTACTAGCTTCTTGAGATGTTTAAGCTATTGATTTTGGATCTTTCTTCCTTTTTAGTAAATGGACTGCTAGCAATAAATTTCCCTTTAGCACTCTTTTAGCTGCTTCCCACAAAAAATTTGAGAAATATTACTGAGAAATATGGTTAATGAAATTAAATACCTACATTTGTGACTACTTACCAAAAGAAAGAAAAAGGGGGAATAAAAATACTAGATTTATTTGAATAATTTGCTCCTTTGTGTTAGTAACTTTACTGTTCAATAAGATAGTAACTCTACTGTTCAATAGTGAGATGTACTCTCACACATCAGCAGACACTAACATCACTGCGATCTAGAGGCACATTTCCTTCCAGGGCGTTGGCTGGAGCTGTCATTGTCCCAAAGTAGCAGTTCTGTCAGAGCCAAGTCCTTTAAAAACCAATTACAGAGTGTAAATATAGTTGCTTTTTAGGAAGCCTTCCATCATTCACTCCTGTCAACAATACAGACTATGGTTTTTATGTTTGCTAATAATGACAGTATTAGTTGACTAGACTGGAAGAAGAATGAATTTAATACAACACCAAGAAAGAACAGAAATTAAATAGTGAAGCTTTCTTTCATCATGTGATTACTTCACTTTGAATCTATGCAGCTGGATTTTGCTGGGAAAACAAAAAACCTGTTTGTAGTCACCAGAGTGACCTTTTAAAATATATGTCAAGTCATGTCACTGCTCATGCACTTGCCTCCAATCATTCCTATCTCACTCGGAATGAAAGCCAGAAACTACATTGCCTTATAAGGCCTTGAATGATTTGACCTTCACTGTCTCTTGGGTTTCATCTTTGATTTCTCTTGCCTTATTAATGGGAAATAGATGGGGAAACAGTGGAAACAGTGTCAGACTTTATTTTTCTGGGCTCCAAAATCACTGCAGATGGTGACTGCAGCCATGAAATTGAAAGACACTTACTCCTTGGAAGGAAAGTTATGACCAACCTAGATAGCATATTCAAAAGCAGAGACATTACTTTGCCAACAAAGGTTCGCCTAGTCAAGGCTATGGTCTTTCCTGTGGTCATGTATGGATGTGAGAGCTGGACTGTGAAGAAGGCTGAGCGCCGAAGAATTGATGCTTTTGAACTGTGGTGTTGGAGAAGACTCTTGAGAGTCCCTTGGACTGCAAGGAGATCCAACCAGTCCATTCTGAAGGAGATCAGCCCTGGGATTTCTTTGGAAGGAATGATGCTAAAGCTGAAACTCCAGTATTTTGGCCACCTCACGCGAAGAGTTGACTCATTGGAGAAGACTCTGATGCTGGGAGGGATTGGGGGCAGGAGGAGAAGGGGAGGACAGAGGATGAGATGGCTGGATGGCATCACTGACTTGACGGATGTGAGTCTGAATGACCTCCAGGAGTTGGTGATGGACAGGGAGGCCTGGGGTGCTGCGATTCATGGGGTCGCAAAGAGTCGGACACGACTGAGTGACTGATCTGATCTGATTAATTCTGCTTCAGTCACAATGGCCTTTTCCCATTTCCTCCAACATGGCAAACATCTCCCCAAATACAGGATTTCTACGTGCTATTCCTTGTGCCTGGAATACTTTCCCTCCACATATCCGTGCTGCACACCTCCTTCAGGGCTTTGTTCAGATGTCTCCTTTTAAGTGACTCCTTCCCTGATTACGCCTTTGAAATTGAGGCCTATACTCAACAATTCCGGGGAAGGCAATGGCACCCCACCCCAGTACTTTTGCCTGGAAAATCCCATGGACGGAGGAGCCTGGTAGGCTCCAGTCCGTGGGGTCGCTAAGAGTTGGACACGACTGAGCGACTTCACTTTGACTTTTCACTTTCATGCATTGGAGAAGGAAATGGCAACCCACTCCAGTGTTCTTGCCTGGAGAATCCCAGGGACAGGGGAGCCTGGTGAGCTTCTGTCTATGGGGTCGCACAGAGTCGGACATGACTGAAGTGACTTAGCATACTCAACAATTCAAGTTTCCCTTTAGAGCTTTGTTTTTCTCCTTAGGACTTATGACTCTGTAAGACACCACAGGACTTCCCAGGTGGCACTAGTGGTAAAGAACCTGCCTGCCAATGCAAGAGACATAAGAAACACACATTCAATCCCCGGTATGGGAAGATCACCTGGAGAAGGGCACAGCAACCCACTCCAGTATTCTTGCTTGGAGAATCCCAGGGACAGAGGAGTCTGGCAGGCTACAGTCCATGGGGTCGCAAAGAATCAGACATGACTGAAGCAACTTAGCACGCAAGATACTATAGGTTGTGCCTACCTTGTTTATTGTCTAAATGGCTAAAAGTTCCACGGGGCACAGCAGCTATTGTCTCTTTGTTCCCAGCTGTATCCATGGCACCTAAAACAGTTTATAAACATAGAAGACATTTGGTTTATTTTGGTGAATGAGCAAATAATTGAATGAATATCATGAAGATCTGTCTAGGAGTTAAATGTGTTGAGATCACTTGTCACATAGCCAATAGCATTAAAAAGTTTTTCTAAATCTCTTGAATATGAAATTTGTCTGCTAGCTGTTATTATATAGATATTATGGTAGATATTAATTTGCAGATTCTATAGCTGTTCATTTCTCTAAGTCACATTTCTGCTCTGAGCCCCTATCTGGCCCAAATAGTAAGAAATATTATTCATCACTGACCTCTTCTCTCCTTTGCCAGGATGAGTAAAGGTCCTGGGAATCTAATGAGGTCCGGAAAATTTGGCAAACAGTCTCTGGTTTCTTCTCCTGATAGACTTACATGCTGCCTTGGAGGAAATCTGCTGGGCTGCCTCTCTGCCAAGCTCTGACAGCACAGACCTTGCCAAGTTTAGAGCCTTGATGTCTTGGATCTTGTGTCCCTGGGTTCATTGTTAAATCATGCATCCTGCTGTTTCGCTACCTTCCATGGTAGCTGTGAGGAAGTGAGGCATGTGCCAATTCTCACAAAACCCTTAAATACCTTCCTCTTTGAAATCCAGGGTTGCTGGCACCTTTCCCTCTCCTTTCTGAAGAAGTCTTGTGTGATCTTTCTTTAAAAGCTTTAAGAAGGTAATGTTGTTTTTCTCATCAAGATGAGAAAAGGAGATACTGATGTATGTTCTGGGAAGTTGCTTAGTCATGTCCAGCCCTTTGTGACCACGTGAACTGTAGCCTGACAGGCTCCTCCATGGAATTCTCCAGGCAAGAATACCAGAGTGGATTGCCATTTTCTCCTCCAGGGGATCTTCCAGCCCCAGGGATCAAACCTACCTCTCCCTACATTGGCAGGCAGATTCTTTACCACTAAGCCACTGGGGACCTAACCTCACCTCAGAACTTTTCTTTAGTAAAACAAAAAATATCATTTATTACAAAAGGGTTTTTTAAATAGAGAATCTGGAGATACTGAAACAGTCAGATTTTCTATTTAAAGAACCCCTTTGCAATAAATGCTATCCTTAGCTTTGCTAAAGAAAAGTCCTGAGGTGAGGTTAGGGGCATTGCTAAGGGTTAACTGAAAATCACACCAGGACACACTTCTGGAAATAGAAGAGGACACTAGGGTTTCAATGGCTAAATAAATCTGATTCATACAGAGATTTATTTATAATAAAACATAATGAAAGATAATAATACAAACAACAGATTTAAAATAAGTCTTTCAATCTCTCTTTCCTTATAGATAGGTAGGTAGGTAGATAGATAATTATGTTAAGTGACAAAGTGGGTTCTGCATTCAGTACCAGTGTGCAAGCTGTTGATTATGGGCTTGTAACAACATAATACAAAGAAAATATAGAAAAATTGGAGTAAGAATATAGAAACCATTATAGCAGTTGGCATACAATGGTAATCAAGTTCATGATAGCAAACGCATCTTGTTTAATAGCATATAGATCAGTACAGATGCTGCTGAAGCTGGGTGGTAATTTGCTTTTGGTTCAGCTGAATACAGTCATGGGTAATATCTCAAAGATAGTTTGTCAGTCATAACCCCAAAGTGTATAGAAATCTGAGAACAAGTAAGCATTAGATACTTCAGACACTGTTTTTAGTTATTTTACATTTTGATTCAGAATTTTAAGTTTATAGTTTAACATTGTTAGCAAAATTTGATGTCAGATTTATATTGTTTATACTTAACCCTAATTTACAGATGGTCTTTTTCTGAGCCTAGTTCACTGAATTTTTTCTCTCTCTCTTTTTATTTAATTTTATTTAGCTTTACAATATTGTATTGGTTTTGCCATATATCAAAATGAATCTGCCACAGGTATACATGTGTTCCCCATCCTGAACCCCCTCCCTTCTCCCTCCCCATACCATCCCTCTGGGTCATCCCAGTGCACCAGCCCCAAGCATCCAGTATCATGCATTGAACCTGGACTGGCGACTCGTTTCATATATGATGTTATACATATTTCAATGCCATTCTCCCAAATCATCCCACCCTCTCCCTCTCCCAGAGTCCAAAAGACTGTTCTGTACATCAGTGTCTCTTTTGCTGTCTTGAAGAATTGATGCTTTTGAATTGTGGTGTTGGAGAAGACTCTTGAGAGTCCCTTGGACTGCAAGGAGATCCAACCGGTCCATTCTGAAGGAGATCAGCCCTGGGATTTCTTTGGAAGGAATGATGCTGAAGCTGAAACTCCAGTATTTTGGCCACCTCATGCGAAGAGTTGACTCATTGAAGAAGACTCTGATGCTGGGAGGGATTGGGGCGGGAGGAGAAGGGGACGACAGAGGATGAGATGGCTGGATGGCATCACTGACTCGATGGATGTGAATCTGAGTGACCTCCGGGAGTTGGTGATGGACAGGGAGGCCTGGCGTGCTGCAGTTCATGGGGTCGCAAAGAGTCAGACACGACTGAGTGACTGATCTGATCTGATCTGATCTGATACAGGGTTATTGTTGCCATCTTTCTAAATTCCATATATATGCATTAGTATGCTGTATTGGTGTTTTTCTTTCTGGCTTACTTCACCCTATATAATAGGCTCCAGTTTTATCCACCTCATTAGAACTGATTCAAATGTCTTCCTTTTAATGGCTGAGTAATATCCATTGTGTATATGTACCACAGCTTTCTTATCCATTCATCTGAATTTTGTCTCTTTTTTTTGTGAAGAGAAAAGACTTTTTTTTTCCTGAATGTTGAACTGAAATATGTGATTACTAAGAAAGGAAGACCAAAAAAACTAACACTTTCTTTAATTGAAAAAATAATAACTTATATATGGTGTTTAATTTTGTGGCCATTATTGACAGAGAAGTACTAAAACCTCAGTGAAAAGGTACTGGCTAAAGAAATAATGAAATCATAAACATTTAAGCAAGATTTGCATTCATGGTGTAAAGGAATATATTTAAATCTAAAGGAATTCTTTGTAAGAAAAATAATGAAATGAAAAGCTGAAAGAAGTATTGATATATATTCTATATGTTCAGTCTTTCACACATAAACATTATATTTCACATATGAATATTAGTGCTGTATGGGTTATCTACAATGTAGATTACATATATTTGCTGAGGCTTAGGCAGAAGACTATGGTAAAGATTTTTGCTTGGACATTTTGTATGACTCTGCCACAAAGAAGATAGCTGAAGCACTTTCCAGTGACACCACAGTCTATTCAGGAATGAATGAAAGGTAAAGGTAGCAAGTTATAACAGATAAAGCCAGCAAAGTTCTTTTCACTACAAGTTGGCAAATGAATAGATATTGCCAACATGGTGATTCTTTTATATATATAATGTATATGTAAATGTATATTATATAATAACTATAAAAATATATTACATAGAAATATATTATCATATATGTATGCATATAAATATATATAATATATATAAATATATACATATGATGTGAACATCATGGTGATTATTCTGTCAGCAAATATGGGTCAGAGTTTAATTTTAGTTTGAGAATAAATTCTGATAATGTAGTTGCAATGACACAAGAATAATCTAGAGTACTTGTCCAGATTAAGGAGTTTGTGGTAGAATGTAAATCAATTCTGTTTCGCACATCATTAAAGTCTTACCTCAAGGAGAAAAAAGTCAGCTAAACTAAGCAGCAAGCTAATTAGTAAAAACTGTGAATAACACAAGGGCAAATATCTTAAATTCTAGAAGACTCCTTGTATTTTATGATAGTAAGGAAGCTCACTGTAAACAACTGTATATGCTCCATGGTTACCCACGGGCAAAGTTCTGCCAAGAAAGCTTGAGTTATGGAATAAACTCAATGCTTTACAATGTAGGAAACCAGATTTGGTCTCAGCTTTTTACAGATCATCAACAAGATACCAACAAGATATTATTTATTTGTCTAATATCTGAGATATTTAAATGATATTAGATTTTACATGCGAGGAACAAAAGCAACATGTTTTCCAATGGAAGATGAGACCCAAGCCCAAAATGGAAACTAGAAGCTGAGAACAACAAAGTTTCCATAGATTGTTATGGCATGTGTTGTAATTGAACAATTTTCTATGAAGTATGTGATGACCTTAATGAAGCACATCATCTAAATGAAATTTCAATAGGTTATAGAGATGAAAAATGAAGAATGGAGTGTGTTTGTTTTAGGATATGGATATATATCTGCCACATAATAAATTGTTGTTGTTTAGTCGCTAAGTCATGTCCAACTCTTTTGCAGCCCCATGGACTGTAGCCCGCCATGCTCCTCTGTCCATGGTCTTTCCCAGGGAACAATATTGGAGTGGGTTGCCATTTCAAATGGCAGGGGATGCCAAGAATCAAATCTGTATCTCCTGCACTGGCAGGCAGATTCTTTACCACCAAACCAGCAGGAAAGTCTCATAAGAAATTACTCTTGTTCTATTCACCTTGGCCTTTGTTCTTTCTTGGTTGGTTCCCCTCTGTTTAATTTCTAGAAATACTAAAATAGCACAAAAAATGTGTCATTTAATATTGATTACATTTGTTTGCTAAAAATGAAAAAGAAACCTAAACTTTTTTTTGGTATATTAAATTATTTTTCCTCTCTGTCATATGTGCCACAATGGTCCCTAATGATGATGATAGTGGCACTGATTGGGGTCTTGATGGTATTGCTCTAGATTATTGTAATTTAAAAATCTAAAATATGTGCCTCTTTTGTTCTCTTCCTGGAATAGCAAATTTTACATTTGAGTGTACCACTTGACTCTGTCTTCAAAAAGTGATGCATTTAGTCTTTTGAGATATCTTGGTATAATGCAACAGCAGCTTTAAAAATGGCATTTTGGTGGAGAATGTTGCAGGTATAGGGTGCCAGATCCCACCTTAACGATCCATATTACAGCATGAGTACTGGTGTTTAAAGATTTTGAAGCAAATCTTAGTTCTATTTTTTGTTCAGTCCAAGAGATTAGAGAATAAGAAGATCTATTCCCCCACATTTAATCTTGAGTCCCTGGGTCAGGAAGATCCCCTGGACAAGGAAGTAGCAACTCATGCCAGTGTTCTTGCCTGGGAAATCCCATGGACAGAGGAGCCTGGTGGGCTACAGTCCATGGGGTCACAAAAGAGTCAGACACACTGAGCAATTGAACACACACACATATACAACACCAACCACACACATGCACCTCTCTCTCTGCTTCCCTAGTCACCCTAATGTGAAATATATCTCTCCAGATACTGTACTTTTATAAATTTGAAAGACTTCTGCTATTGAGATTATACGACAGTAGGGAATGGCAATGTCTGGGCTTTACATGTATTGGGATGTTGCTGCTGTGGCTGCTAAGTCGCTTCAGTCATGTCCAACTCTGTGAGACCCCATAGATGGCAGCCCACCAGGCACTGGGAGTGGGTTGCCAGTTCCTTCTCCAATGCATGAAAGTGAAAAATGAAAGTGAAGTTGTTCAGTCACATCTGACTCTTAGCGATCCCATGGACTAAAGCCCACCAGGCTCTTTGGTCCATGGCATTTTTCAGGCAAGAGTACTGGAGTGGGGTGCTATTGCCTTCTCCAGTATTGGGATAAGGAGGATGAGTTTTAGGTCTAGGCCCCAGGTGAAAGTAATCTTGCCTTCCAGGCAGAATGTGATCAGTTTTTTCCTAGGTCTCTTGTGAAATCCATTGTGAGTGATGAAAATGCATGTTGGGCTCCTGAAGAATGTCTATAAAATTGGGTCCTGGTAGATCTGTACTGAAAGCTGTGAAGACTGGAGGTGATGCAGCAAAACCATTGGCTTGGGGGTTGTAAGACCTGGGATTGAGCCAGCAATCGCACTTACTAGCTAGGTTATATCAAGGAAATCACTCTAACCTCTCAGTCTGTTTCCTGAGCCATGTAATGGAAATAATACTACCTCATGGACAAATTGTGAAGATTACACGTGCCATATATGAAGAAACGTTTTATACAGTGTACACAGATATATTGCTTCATAGTAATAGGTACTCTCAATTCCTCTCATGAGTTCATTTTGTTCTTTATGCCTAAGGTTGCTGCACCAGTCAGTAGCTATCAATGAGACATGCACGGACTTCCTTGAACTTTGTATAATTTTCCAGACTTTTCTTGGCATTTCTAGTCCTTCTAAATCTCTCTTTTGGGTTCCCCCAAAAGACTTTTCAAACTCAGTTTGAATGCCTTCAGATGAATCTGCCTTTCCTCTGCTCAAGCATCCACTCTTGCTGTGAGCTAGTTGCTTATGTACACAGCTCCAGGCTGCCTGGCTCAGGCATTCCTCAGGCTTCTCATCTTGGTCCTGATCTGTACTTGATCTCTGGTAGCTCTGGATAATCTAGTCTCTCATCCATTTTCCCACCCAGTCAGATCAGATCAGATCAGTGGCTCAGTCGTGTCCGACTCTTTGCGACCCCATGAATCGCAGCACCCCAGGCCTCCCTGTCCATCACCAACTCCTGGAGGTCAGACTCACATCCATCGAGTCAGTGATGCCATCCAGCCATCTCATCCTCTGTCGTCCCCTTCTCCTCTTGCCCCCAATCCCTCCCAGCATCAGAGTCTTCTCCAATGAGTCAACTCTTCGCATGAGGTGGCCAAAATACTGGAGTTTCAGCTTTAGCATCATTCCTTCCAAAGAAATCCCAGGGCTGATCTCCTTCAGAATGGACCGGTTGGATCTCCTTGCAGTCCAAGGGACTCTCAAGAGTCTTCTCCAACAGCACACTTCAAAAGCATCAATTCTTCAGCACTCAGCCTTCTTCACAGTCCAGCTCTCACATCCATACATGACCACAGGAAAAACCATAGCCTTGACTAGGCGAACCTTTGTTGGCAAAGTGATGTCTCTGCTTTTGAATATGCTATCTAGGTTGGTCATAACTATCCTTCCAAGGAGTAAACGTCTTTTAATTACATGGCTGCAGTCACCATCTGCAGTGATTTTGGAGCCCAGAAAAATAAAGTCTGACACTGTTTCCACTGTTTCCCCATCTATTTGCCATGAAGTGATGGGACCGGATGCCACGATCTTCGTTTTCTGAATGTTGAGCTTTATGCCAACTTTTTCACTCTCCTCTTTCACTTTCAAGAGGCTCTTTAGTTCCTCTTCACTTTCTGCCATAAGGGTTGTGTCATCTGCATATCTGAGGTTATTGATATTTCTCCCTGCAGTCTTGATTCCAGCTTGTGCTTCTTCCAGCCCAGCGTTTCTCATGATGTACTCTGCATATAAGTTAAATAAGCATGGTGGCACTCTGTCTACCAGATCTAATCCTTTGAATCTATTTGTCTGTTTTGTCTGATATTAGTGTTGCTATTCCAGTTCTCTTTTGGTTACTGCTTTCATATTAAATCTTTTTCTAAACTTTTACTTTCCACTCATTTGTGTTTTTGAATCTAAAGTGTGTCTCATATAGACACATATAGTTGGATCATTTAAAAAATAATTTATTTATAATTAATAAGATAGAACAGTAAGACATGGCCAATCAACATTTATTATTCATCCCATTTAAAAAAGCTATTGTCATCTCTAACTTCTGATGCAGATCCAGCCAATGATAAAATAAAATATTTCAATTCCCAACTAGTGTAACTTCAGTAATTTCCTTATTTTCCCATTTAAACACTTGAAATTTTTATTTGATCAGCCAGTCCAATTGAGGTCTGACTCTCTTGCATCTTTTCCCAAGTAAATGTTTTCTCAATAATTTCATCTAAATCTTTGCATGACAGTGAGGTGAATTCTTCTTTACTGTTATGCTGCTGGTGCTAAGTCACTTCAGTCATGTCCGACTCTGTGGGACCCCATGGAGTGCAGCCCACCAGGCTTCTACGTCCATGGGATTCTCCAGGCAAGAACACTGGAGTGGATTGCCATTTCCTTCTCCAATGCATGAAAGTGGAAAGTGAAAGGGAAGTTGCTCAGTCGTGTCTGACTCTTAGCGACCCCATGGACTGCAGCCTACCAGGCTCCTCTGTTCATGAAAATACATTAGGAAACATTAGCTATGTAACAAAGATATCCCAACAGGGACAGCTGTTGGGAGATGGAAAAGCCAGGAAAGGTAAAGACAAGAAAAATAATGTTCATCTTTCAAATTGGAGAAGTAAAGGGCAATGATTGAACAATAAACAGAAGTTTGAATTTAGAAAAAGATATCCTAGCATAAACTAATTTTTTCTTGACAAATCAAGAGAAATAAAACAGAATTAAAAAGAAAGAATCTACCATGCAATTTAGTGTTATTTAATGCACCATTTGAAATTCCTTGTACACAATCCACATTTTCAAAATACATAACTAATGAGAGTGGGACAATTCCTCTACTGTTTTTGAGACACATGCTTTCAAGATAAAAAGCACTTGATACATTTGAATCAGTTCTAATGTGGTGGATGAAACTGGAGCCTATTATACAGAGTGAAGTAAGCCAGAAAGAAAAACACCAATACAGTATACTAACGCATATATGGGAATTTAGAAAGATGGTAACGATAACCCTGTATGCAAGACAGCAAAAAAGACACAGATGTGTAGAACAGTATTTTGGATTCTGTGGGAGGGGAGAGGGTGGGATGATGTGGGAGAATGGCACTGAAACATGTATAATATCATATATGAAACAAATCGCCAGCCCAGGTTCAATGTAGGATGCAGGATGCTTGGGACTGGTGCACTGGGATGACCCAGAGAGATGGTACGGGGAGGGAGGAGGGGAGGGAGTTCAGGATGGGAAACATGTGTATACCCATGGCAGATTCATGTTGATGTATGGCAAAACCAATACAATATTGTAAAGTAATTAGCCGCCAATTAAAATAAATAAATTTATAATAAAAAATAAATAAATAAAACATTAAAAAAAAGAAAACAAGATTAAAAAAAAAAGTACTTGAGGCTTATCTCGTTGAATTTACCTGAGGAACAGAGGGTGTGGCACTGCATAGAGCAGTGCTTCTAAACTGATGTTGGGCCTTAAATAATCCCACAGTCTACAACAGGGAAAAGACCATTATACTGAAAAGAGCATTGAGTTCTTTTAGCTGTTGTATGTTGTATGTGTGTTAGTCGCTCACTCAGTCATGTCCAACTCTTTGGGACCCCATGGGCTATAGCCTGCCAGGCTCCTCTGTCCATGGAGTTCTCCAGGCAAGAATACTGAAGTGGGTTGCCATTCTCTTCTCCAGGGATCTTCCTGACCCAGGGATCAAACCTGAGTCTCCCTCATTGCAGGCAGATTCTTTACCATCTGAGCCACCAGGGAAGCCCTGTTGTATGTTAGTTACTTCAGAGCAAAGTAGAAACCTTGTTTGTGTGACTACACTTTTTGTGATACTCCAACCAGTCACTGAAGGAGGTCACCCTTTTAGTTTTCACAGTGATGGGTTTATAGAATGTTAGTGTTGGACAGTTCACTGAAGACCTTGAAACTCAGTTCCACATTTTGCATATGAGTAAACTGGACCCAGATAGATGAAGTGCATCCCTCCAGGTCTCAGAGTTGGTTCTTGGCAAAAAAGGCATTGGAACCCAGTCCTTGAGCCTTTGCTTAATATCAGTTCCCACCTCTGGTTGTGCATTAGAATCACCTAACAGGCTTAGTAAAAATCGTAACAGCTGAACTTCATAGACCTGATCAAAATCTCTGGGGAATGAAGTTAGGGCATTAATAGTTTTGAAGGTCCAGATAATTTCAGTCTAAAGCCAAGGCTGAGAGTCACATTTACGCAACTCTTGCAGAATGAGAATATTTACAAATATTAGCTCATGGATCAAAAATTTTTTTCATAAATTATTTTGCTTTGCCTCTGTTAGCATAAATGATGAAGCAGCCATTGCTTTAGGGTGGGAAGATGAAAACCAAGGATAAAAAAAATGTGATCCACCTTGATTTTCAAGATGAACTTCAGAAAGTATATAGCAAAGAAAATAATTTTTAAAACTTGCCTTTCAATGATAAGAACTAGACACTTGAGCAAGAAAAGAGTTTCTTGAATTTCAAAATAACCTCAAGTATCAAAAGTTAGATGCTAGTGGACTCAGGCATAGTGTATAAGGAAATCGCAGGAGAGAAAGAGTTAGGGATATTTTGAAGTCATTTTCAACCACACAGAAATTAGAATAAAAACAGAAATGACGATCACTTATCTGGGTTGGTGGGTAGAAGCCTCAGAGAGAATAGGAAGCACACAAGAGATACACATCATAGGCTGGTTATCTACTGTATTAGGATTCTTCAGAGAAACAGAACTAAACACACGTGTGTGTGTGTGTTTATTTATTGTAACATATTTATATACTTATTATTAAAGAATTGGATCACACAATTATAGAGGCTGGCAAGTCCAAAATCTGCAGGCTAAACTGGCAGGCTGGAGACCCAGGGAACAGCCAATGTTGCAGCTCCAGTCAGACGCCCACCCACTGGTAGAATTTTGGGAGGTGAGGAGGTGGGTGGGTACAGTGGGGGTGAGAGATGGGAGTAGAGGAAGTGGTGTTTTGTTACATTCAAGCCTTCATCTGATTGGATGAGACCACCCACAGTATAGCCAGCAATCTGCTTAACTCAAAATACATTGATTTAAATATTAATTTCATCCAAAAAATTAAAAAAAAAAAAAGCTTCACAGAAACATCTAAAATATGTTTGGCCAAATAAAATATCTAGGCACCATGACCCAGTCAAGTTGACTCTGGGTACCATGATCTCATCAAGGTGACACATTAAATTAGCCATCACACTTGATACATGTCCAATTGTGCTTAGACCACATCTACCTCCTTCTCTCTCCTTTCCACTCTGGCCATTCAAGACTCAGGGGGGAAGAATATTTGCTCCCAGGTGGATCTGAAGGCCCAAATGCAACAACAACAACAACAAAAAAAAAAATCCTGAAAGTTTGTAGACTGAACAGCCAATATGAGGATCCTGAAATCCCTAAACCTTACCTACTGCTAGAATTACATTGAAAAAATAGGATAGGATAGAGCTTTCCTGGTGGCTCAGTGGTAAAGAATCTACCTGCCAATGCAGGGGCCATAGGTTCGATCCCTGGTTTGGGATGATCCCACATGCTGTGGGGCAACGGCACCCGTATGTCACAACAACAGAGCCTGCATTACAACTAGTGAAGCCCATGTGCCGAGAGCCTGTACTCTGTAACAAGGGAAGCCACCACAATGAGAAGCCCACAAACTGCAACTGGAGAGTGGCCCCCGCAGCAGTGAAGACCCAGTGCAGCCAAAAATAAATAAACGAATAAAATAGGATGGTGTAGAAGTTGCATAGGTGATTTGAAAAATCTTAGCATAGTCTTGCATATTGTGGCTGCTAAGTAAAAGTTCAGTTCAGTTCAGTCGCTCAGTCGTGTCCGACTCTTTGTGACCCCATGAATTGCAGCATTCCAGGCCTCCCTGTCCATCACAAACTCCTGGAGTTCACTCAGACTCACGTCCATCGAGTCAGTGATGCCATCCAGCCATCTCATCCTCTGTCGTCCCCTTCTCCTCTTGCCCCCAATCCCTCCCAGCATCAGAGTCTTCTCCAATGAGTCAACTCTTCATATGAGGTGGCCAAAGTACTGGTGTTTCAGCTTTAGCATCATTCCTTCCAAAGAAATCCCAGGGCTGGTCTCCTTCAGAATGGACTGGTTGGATCTCCTTGCAGTCCAAGGGACTCTCAAGAGTCTTCTCCAACACCACAGTTCAAAAGCATCAATTCTTCAGCGCTCAGCCTTCTTCACAGTCCAGCTCTCATATCCATACATGACCACAGGAAAGACCATAGCTTTGACTAGGTGAACCTTTGTTGGCAAGGTAATGTCTCTGCTTTTGAATATGCTATCTAGGTTGGTCATAACTTTCCCTCCAAGGAGTAAGCGTCTTTTAATTTCATGGCTGCAGTCACCATCTGCAGTGATTTTGCAGCCCAGAAAAAGTCTGACACTGTTTCCACTGTTTCCCCATCTATTTCCCATGTAGTGATGGGACCAGATGCCATGATCTTCGTTTTCTGAATGTTGAGCTTTAAGCCAACTTTTTCACTCTCCACTTTCACTTTCATCAAGACGCTTTTTAGTTCCTCTTCACTTTCTGCCATAAGGGTGGTGTCATCTGCATATCTGAGGTTATTGATATTTCTCCCGGCAATCTTGATTCCATCTTGTGTTTCTTCCAGTCCAGCATTTCTCATGATGTACTCTGCATATAAGTTAAATAAGCAGGGTGACAATATACAGCCTTGACATACTCCTTTTCCTATTTGGAACCAGTCTGTTTTTCCATGTCCAGTTCTAACTGTTGCTTCCTGACCTGCATATAGGTTTCTCAAGAGGCAGATCAGGTGGTCTGGTATTCTCGTCTCTTTCAGAATTTTCCACAGTTTATTGTGATCCACACTGTCAAAGGCTTTGGCATAGTCAATAAAGCAGAAATAGATGTTTTTCTGGAACTCTTTTGCTTTTTCCATGATTCAGCAGATATTGGCAATTTGATCTCTAGTTCCTCTGCCTTTTCTAAAACCAGCTTGAATATCAGGAAGTTCACGGTTCACATATTGCTGAAGCCTGGCTTGGAGAATTTTGAGCATTACTTTACTAGCGTGTGAGATGAGTGCAATTGTGCAGTAGTTTGAGCATTCTTTGGCATTGCCTTTCTTTAGGATTGGAATGAAAACTGACCTTTCCCAGTCCTGTGGCCACTGCTGAGTTTTCCAAATTTGCTGGCATATTGAGTGCAGCACTTTCACAGCATCATCTTTCAGAATTTGAAATAGCTCAACTGGAATTCCATCACCTCCACTAGTAAAAATATTATAAAGTATCAGATTTTTATCTAGTGAAACACACACTGTTACAACTTTTAAATCAAAGCTAGATGACCTGTGCTCTTTTGTGTCTGTTACAGAACTGTGGAGAGTTAGTGTAGGAGGAGCCAGGCCAAAGATGTGCATAAACCCTCACCTAAAATTTAGAGTATTTGAACAACAATGCACAATAAAATTCATTTGCTTTTCACAAATTTATTTCCTCTCACCAATGAGCCATTTTCTATGTTTATCCATGATAATTTACTGAGAGAAAAGACACACAGCTTTTTAAAAATGTGTTTTAGACAGATAATGGTCTTAAAAGCAGGGGAAATATATCCAGTCATTGAACAGGTGTGTGCTTGCAAAAGGGAAATAAATGAACCTTTTAAAACACAATTTTTCACCAAAATGAGTTTTACTTCTAAAAAATGATGGCAATATACCCTGCAGATACTTAATATAAATTCATTTGAAAGGCATCCTTGATCTTTTTACCCAGTGATCAATTGCTTTGTCTTTATTTTTAGTTTAGAAAGCCAAAGAGAGAAGCCATAATTCTTCTCAATAATACAGACCAATATTCAGCTATTTTCTTGAATTTTATAGCTCTGTGTGAGATAAATGTACATTCATTTTGGTTCCTTATTTTAATCCTTAATTTACACAACAAAGCTTTGCCATGTTATTAGCTTTCTGTGTTATACAATAGGCAGAGAGACTAACATTAACTCTCTCTGACCAGATTGACAATAGGTTGAGAATGTGTAAGAGTTGGATCAATAAAACTTAATCAAGGTATTATTTTCTTTGTTTATAGGTTTTACTTAGGTAAAATTCTATTCAATGTTTAATACAAAATCTATCAGCATATTTGTATGTATATATGTAAACACATGGAGCTTCCCAGGTGGCTCAGTGGCAAAGCATCCGCCTGCAATGCAAGAGACACAGGAGACGTGGGTTCGATCCCTGAATTAGGAAGATCCCCTGGAGGAGGAAATGGCAACCCACTCTAGCATTCTCACCTGGAGAATTCCGTGGACAGAGGAGTCTCACAGGCTACAGTCCATGGGATCTCAAAGAGTCTAACACAACTGAGTGACAGCACACACATGCACACACTCACACATGCAAACACATACTCTAATATTCAGAGTAGAGTAAGATTTATTAAAATGACATTTTGGCCATGGGACTCAGGAATGCTAGAGTCCTACCTCCCACACTTTCCAGGAAGGTGATAAATGAAAAGAGCAATAACTAGCTAAACAAAAAGACATCTTATTATAACTTAAGTCTCTGCCCCAATGACCATTAACAAAGTCTAGTAAATTACACACGCTGAGATTTAGTAGAATTTACACCCCAGCTAGATATGTGAGGGGGTGCCATCCTGCTGAGCCCAGATTTGACATTAAGAAATGACCATTCTTATAGAACAAAAGCAAAGGAAAGAACATTGGCTCTATTTGCCCAGCAATGACCACACCTGGACCACCAGACTGGCATACATATCTCCCAGACCAAGGCAAAGTCTCCTGTAAGCAGGACAGTGACAAGCAAAGTATGTGTATGTGTGTTTGTTTGTGTGAGAGAGAGAGAGAAAGAAGGGGGAGAGGCGGGGAGGGAGGGAAGGGAGAAGAAAGATGATGCCCTTACTACTTTCCAAATGTAGAAAAAGGAGAATTAGGAAAATCAAAGCCACCTCAAAAGCTCCACCCATAAGAAATGCAATGGAGTCAGTAATCAGTGTCTAAGCAGTTCAGCCCTCTTTCCTTGAAGTTAAGGAAAAGGGACAGCAGAACTGCTGGCTTGGGGTCTGATTTGGTTAGGGGAAGGAATGAGAAAATGGGCAGAAAAGAAGCTGGAGCAATGCCAAGGCTCTCCTTTGTCCCACAAGAGTCCATTTCTCAGTGAGATTTTTGGTGTTCATAAAATATTTTTTCAGTCTTATAATGTATTTTTTAGATATAACTTTTTTCAACCCTAGAGATTTAACCTCAAGGAGAACATACTCATATTTCACATTCATCCACTTAATACTCATTAAGAACAAAATTTTGGTTTGGAGGGGTATAAAGAAGAATTAAGATGAATCCAGCTCTTGAAGCAACTTGCATTTTAGACATTATCAAAATAGCTAGACTATACAATATAAAATGAAAAGTACTTTAAAATATTTATGGCTCAAGGACACTGAGAATTTAGAGAAACATTTTTTTTAATTAGCAATAATATATTTCACTATGATAATTATAATGTAATATGTTTTGGAGGTAGCTCAGATGATAAAGAAGGCTCCTGCAATGTGGGAGACCTGGCTTTGATTCCAAGGGTTGGGAAGATCCCACTCCAATATTCCTGCCTGGAGAATCCCCATGGACAGAGGAGCCTGCCTGGCTACAAGTACATAGGGTCGCAAAGGGTTGGACCCAACAGAGCGATGAAGCACAGCACAGCACAACACAGCACAGCACCTTTTAGAAGTTCTGAACAGAAATCATATAATACTTCTTTTAAAGAGAAAAAAAGCAGCTAAGCAAATATACACCTGCATAATTCAAATATTGATGCATCTGCTCCAAAGCTCTAAAACCAATTAGAAATTTTGTTTCATGACTGCAATTAGCCTTTAAAAAGATGAGCATCTATTAACATAGTTTGGTAGTATAATGACAAGCAATTAGTTATAATTGTTCTATTCTAGAAAGAAATAATAATTGGAAGCAGATGACTTCTAAAGGAATTGAAGAGTGAGCTTGCTAACTTAATTTTTTTAAAAGTTGACACAGGGAATTCATTAAATTCTTTTCTAACTTTGGGGATTTCTAGTTAGCTTTTCTGCCCTTCCTTCATCATCCTCACCCCATTAATTAGTTTAATCATTTAAATTTTCCTTGTACTATAAGAGAAAATATCAGGGTACTTTTAAGAACCTGGAAGCTGAAGAAAATTCCGTACAAGATGAAATTAATTACACTTATTTGAAAGATTTGAACAGTTGGTTGGAAATTGCAAAAGACAGACATCAGTTCAATACAGGATGAACTTCCCAGAGATTCAGATGGATCAAAAATAGTTTTCTTCAATGTTTCTAATCCTTCAATTTGTTCAAATGTAAGCTGGAAAGCCTTTTACTGGATAATATAGAGTTGATCCAAGCAGTCACTGGATGCTGTTGAGAAGCTAGACTATTTGATATGTAAGATTTCTTCGTACATGAATGAGCTTCTCTCCCTGAAATAATTTTCTAATGAAGGAGTTATTTGCACTGTGTTGTCTCTCAGAAAGTCATAGTTGTGAATAGTATCTACACAATTAATTCCTGCCACTATTTTGAACTAAAGCCATTAAGATAATCATGAACCTACACACATTTTTCACTCAGGGGAAGAATGAAACTGGGACACAAACACAGACGTGAAATAGTAAGTGATTTTAGGAAATACTTTTATGCCAATCACCCTGTGTACTGAAGAAGAACTGAATATTAGAACTGTTGAAGGATGAATGTACCTAAAATTTTTATAATAGGAACTTTATATGGTTCTGTTGAGTTAAACAGAATATGCCCAGAAAATCTTTGGTGCCTATGTACAAAATTCCTACAAAAATAGCTCTGTTGCTGATTTTTTTTTTTAAATCCCTGCATATTTCCTAACAAAGTATGCCTGCTAGTATGTTTAGGCTATGGGAGTGAGTGGTTCAGATCTCTGGGGATTATAGAATATACAAGGAAGTATTTTACACAGGTCAAGTGAATAGATTTATTTGAAATAATAACAATTCCACCATTGGACATATAATATCATTGCTGATAGCTATTAGAACTGCTGGCACCACAATGAATAGATAGCCTCAATTTGGGATTTAGCTTTTATTTAGTCCACTGCACTTGGTTGGTTCCCTCTGGTGTAGGTAAGCATCACCAACTTGAGTCAATGTGCTCTGGCCACACTGACCATAGGACCTATACCTCTTAAGATCAGAAAATCAGATTGCTATTCAATACAAGCTTTCTCTTAGAAATAGTGTAACACATATTTTGAGACCCTAATCACATTGCATTTAGCCATTATGCTTCATAGCTATCTACCACCCAGCACCTCTTATGAAACCCATGATTTTCCTTGCAAATAGACTGTTTTTGCTTGCAGATAACTTAATTCAAAGTAATTTAAATAATAAAACAATTTTCTGGCTGTCATAACTCCCTAGCTTTTCATGTCTTCATAATTAAAAAGTCATTTACTAGGCAGGTTGATAAGAAGTCTGTTGCTGCTGCTGCTAAGTCGCTTCAGTCGTGTCCGACTCTGTGCGACCCCATAGACGGAAGCTCACCAGGCTTCCCCGTCCCTGGGATTCTCCAGGCAAGAATACTGGAGTGGGCTGCCATTTCCTTCTCCAATGCATAAAAGTGAAAAGTGAAAGTGAAGTCGCTCAGTCGTGTCCGACTCTTAGCGACCCCATGGACTGGAGCCTACCAGGGTCCTCTGTCCATGGGATTTTCAAGGCAAAAGTTCTGGGGTGGGGTGCCATTGCCTTCCCCAGATAAGAAGTCTAGGGGTCCCCAAGGAGAGAGGGGTCTGGAATTCTCAAGGAGGAAGAAAGGACAAACCTTTTTTTTCCCTCTACATTCTGTAAGATTATATAACAATAAAGTATCCTGCCTGAGGACAGTCTCTGGATTAAACCTTCTGGCTAATCCTGTTATCTTAAAATGTAAATTATGGGAGTAAATCTGGTGAGGTCTTTACAACCTCCAGACATCTTTGAATTCATTGGAGAGTATATAACTCCATTGCTAACACTAGAAAGCAAATACTCTTTCTACCCACTCTGATGTCTATGTCAGAAGATTTATCTCCTTTATACTTAAATAAAACTTTATTACACAAAAGCTCTGAGCGATCAAGCCTTGTCTCTGGCCCCAGATTGAATTCTTCTCCTCCGGAGACCAAGGATCCCTGCATCTTTGCGTGATTCAGCAACAACCTTTCAATAATTTATGTCTATTTCCAGCACTATTGCCCTAATTAAATCTTTTTAAATACATTTTACTGAAAGTATTATAATTGTATCCTACTTGGTAGTTATACCGCCCCATTTATGGTTTCTGATGGTAAGCTGCTGCTGCTGCTGCTAAGTCGCTTCAGTTGTGTCCGACTCTGAGCAACCCCATAGACGGCAGCCCACCAGAGTCCCCTGTCCCTGGGATTCTCCAGGCAAGAACACTGGAGTGGGTTGCCATTTCCTTCTCCAATGCATGAAAGTGAAAAGTGAAAGTGAAATCACTCAATCATGTCTGAATCTTTGGACCCCATGGACTGCAGCCTACCAGGCTCCTCCGTCCATGGGATTTTTCAGGCCAGAGTACTGGAGTGGGGTGCCATTGCCTTCTCTTTATTCAACATTTTACATGCCAATTCTGCTATTTTGGTTGGCAATACCAAATATCAAACATTTTATTGTATTGAATAAGTAAAGTTTCTGTCCGTAAATTTGGGAAGATGATGGAATTCCAGTTGAGCTATTTCAAATCCTAAAAGAGGATACTGTTAAAGTGCTGCACTCAATATGCCAGCAAATTTGGAAAACTCAGCAGTGGCCACAGGACTGGAAAAGGTCAGTTTTCATTCCAATCCCAAAGAAAGGCAATGACAAAGAATGTTCAAAGTATCGCACAGTTGGATTCATCTCACATGCTACCAAAGTAATGCTCAAAATTCTCCAAGCCAGGCTTCAACAGTATGTGAATGGTTAACTTCCAGATGTTCAAGCTGGTTTTAGAAAAGGCAGAGGAACCAGAGATCAAATTGCCAACCTCCTCTGGATCATCAAAAAAGCTAAAGAGTTCCAGAAAAACATCTACTTCTGCTTTATTGATTATGTGAAAGCCTTTGTATAGATCACAATAAATTGTGAAAAATTCTGAAAGAGATGGGAATACCTGACCACCTGACCTGCCTCCTGAGAAATCTGTATGCAGGTCAAGAAGCAACAGTTAGAACTGGACATGGAACAACAGACTGGTTCCAAATCGGGAAAGGAGTATGTCAAGGCTGTATATTGTCACCCTCCTTATTTAACTTATATGTAGAGTACATCATGTGAAATGACGGGCTTGATGAGGACCAAGCTGGAATCAAGATTGCCAGGAAAAATATCAATACCCTCAGATATGCAGATGACACCTCCCTTATGGCAGAAAATGAAGATGAACTAAATAACCTTTTGATAAAAGTGAAAGAGGAGAGTGAAAAAGTTGGCTTAAAGCTCAACATTCAGAAAACTAAGATCATAGCATCTGGTCCCATCAATTCATAGAAAATAGATGGGAAAACAATGGAAACAGTGACAGACTTTAGTTTTTTGGTCTCCAAAATCACTGCAGATGGTGACTGCAACCATGAAATTAAAAGATGCTTCCTCCTTGGAAGAAAAGTTATGACCAACCTAGACAGCATATTTAAAAAGCAGAGACATTACTTTACCAGCAGAAGCCCATCTAGTGAAACCTTTGGTTTTTCCAGTATAGTCCTGTATGGATGTGAGAGTTGGACTATAAAGAAAGCTGAGCACCAAAGAATTGATGCTTTTGAACTGTGGTGTTGGAGAAGGCTCTTGAGAGTCCCTTGGACTGCAAGGAGATCCAACCAGTCCACCCTAAAGAAGATCAGTCCTGGGTGTTCATTGGAAGGACTGATGTTGAAGCTGAAACTGCAATATTTGGGCAACCTGATGGGAAGAACAGACTCATTGGAAAAGACCCTGATGCTTGGAAAGATTGAAGGCAGGAGGAGAAGGGGATGACAGAGGATGAGATGATTGGATGATGTCACTGAGTCGATGGACAGAGTTTGAGCAAGCTCTGGGAGTTGGTGATGGACTAAGAAGCCTGGAGTGCTGAAGTCCATGGGGTTGCTAAGAGTCAGACAAAACTGAGGGACTGAACTGAACTGAAATTTGAGGAGGTTTGTTAGTTGGGAAAGGCTAGGTTATGGTGTATCATCAAATGGAATCTTATAGGTTAATGACATGTGTCCACCCTCTCTTGCTGTACATCCTTTGTAGGTTGACTGTAGCTCTGCCTCACATCATATTCACCTAAGGACCTAGACTGATGGAGTAGCCATTATCTGGAAATTTGCCTACTAATATAAGTGCAAGAAAAGAAAGTGTGACAAAGCACAAACTCATTTTCAAAGTTTCTGCCTTTAAGTGACTTGTGTCAGATTCATTTACATTTCACTGGCCAGATCAATTTGCTTGATACATTTGGCTTCAAAGAGTAGGGAGAAGTATACACCTCTTCTGGGGAGGGCAGTGAATACTGATAAAGAGTAAAGCAATCAACCACATGAGAGACTTCCCTGGTGGTCTACTGGTTAAGACTTCACCTTTCAATGCAGACAGTGCAAGTTTAATCCCTGTTCAGGGAGTTAAGATCCCACAAGCCTAGCAGCCAAAACCAAAACATAAAACAGAAACACGTTATCAAAAAAAAAAAAAATCATAAAGAAAACCAACCATGTGACCTTAAAATTTAGAGCAGAGGTCAGTAAATGATAACCTATCATATACTTTCTTAAACAAAAGTTTTATTGGGACACAGTCACACCCATTAATTTACATGTGGTCTATGGCTGCTTTTGCACTAAAAATGGCAGAGTTGAGTGGTTAGTACAGAGACCATATGGCCAATAAAACCTACAGTATTTATTCTCTGGGCCTTTACTGAAAAGATTTTCCCACACTGAGTTAGAGAGGCAGAAGGTGTATAAACACCTTTAGGTGTTTAGGTGTTTAAAAACCTAAAATGAAATGTGTCCCACTTTCTTATTTACGTCATGAGTAAAGTCTCTATTTTTCTGAAAGCAGGCAAAATCTAATTTTTAAAAAAATCAAATTGAAGCAGTAATGAGAAAATATGGCATAAGACCAATATTTTTTTTAAAGTACTTTTTACAGAGAAAACAGGTCTGATTGAAATGATGAGGGAAGAGTTTTGGAGGAAATACTATTCAAAATGAGTGTTGAAAGGAGAAAGGTGTTCTCAGGAGTGCTTTCAAGGGAAAAGTATTGCAGAAATCGAAAAACTTGAACAAGAAAAGTTTAGGATATGTTCAAAGAATAATGAATTCTTGATTATGATTAAGTACTAGGATTTGTGATGCTAGAATTTGGGAAGATGAAGCTGTTCCTAGAAATACAAAAGTACCATCTTGAATTTTAAAATTAGAACCAAATTATTAGAAGAGACAGCAAAAGTGTTGAAAGGTATTCAGGGTTTGAATCTTGGGTTTGCCATGTGACCTACCTTTATCACCAATCTTAAGCAAATTACTTAACCCCTCTGAGCTTCAGATACTCCTGCCTATAAAATAATAATAACCACAACCCCACTGTTTTTTGAGGACTTAAAGATGAATGTACAGTATCTGTCATATGTCTGATGCATAATAGGCATTCAAAAGTTAGTTATTTTTATTAATATTTTACTCTTTTTTAAACCACTGTCAATATATTTCTCTGACTTTTCTAGCCAGGCCCATTTCTAACTTAGATACAATTTCTAGGTTTTGTATCCCTTTTCATGCTGTGTTATCTGATTGGAAGAACCTGCTACTACCTGGGAAGGTCTACGATTCTTCAATGTCCATCTCAGATGGCTTCCTGTAATTTAAAATGAAATCTCTTCCTTTCACTTACTCATATAATAGCTATTCATAACACAGTTCTTTGAATTTAAGGTCTTCTTTGTGTGCAATCTTCAATCATTCATAAGATCCTTGAGGGAAGAGCCTGTGTCTTGGTCTTGTTAGAATCTTTGTTATATAATTTTACAAGCAGAATTTACTTGACAGAATGATTCAGAAAGCATGTTATTTATTTCATGCTAGCATCTCTAGATAATCAATAAACCATCTTAGGAAAACCTGAATTCTGCAACTCCATTGATCTTTATAAATAAAAAAATATATAGTCATAAGTTGTTCTGGGTGTTGACCTTTCTGTAAATTTTGAAAGCAATGAAAGTGAATTGTGTTCTTTCTTATTAGCACGTAGGGAAGTCAGTCTTAAAATTATATTTGTGAAATTCTCTGACCAGAAAGAAGCTTTACCATTATTGTTTATTTTCTAAGTACTTCATGAATAGCATATGGCTTAGGACCTCCCTAAATTTGTGCTGTGTGAAAATCACTAATAAATGACAGAATATTTAAAATGAAGAATCCAGTGCATGTGGTTTAAAATTGTACAAGGTACTTCTAATTGTCCCTTTTACTTCTGATAGGTTCAGATATTTAAAGCAGTACATTCTAAGTAAGGAGCTTATAGTCTTAGGGGTGGACCAGATAAGTCCCTGGAGCATGGGAAAACCTTAGAGCCCTTATTTATGTTAAATTTTTATCGCCATCATTTAAAAATCTTTAATTCTTTGTTTTTAAATAGATGTTATACATTCATTTTAGTATTTTATATATACAATTTCTAAAAATATTAAATAATAAATTAATAAAATAAAATTATTAAAAATTATTTAAAATTTATGTGCTCAAAATTTATTTACTGATAAGGCATAGAATTTAAAAAACTGGAGAAAACTGGATAAAAGGAAAGCAATAGATATATAAATATATAATATGTGTATATATATACATAAGAAGTCATAATATTTAGTCATACCTTTCTTGTTTATACATTTTTAAAAACAATGGTGATGGCTTGTTTCTATACAGATTTCATTAGGATACAATACATATTTTTGAAAAAATATTGGTTTCTGGTGGTGAAGTGTCTTCTGGTAGCTTCAGGATCCCATCCAGCATTTTTAAGTTTGGCAAACAGGAGAACACTCTAAAGCAAAAGTTAAAGAAAAAAAAAAGTAACTGTACCAAACAAAAGAATTGTATTTCACTTACTCTATAAATGAGTGGACTTTGCCTATTGTTAAAAGAAAGATGAGTGGCTATCACTTTATTCTGTTTTCCTTATCTTTGCAATGACATTAAGGTAAAATACAATTTGTGTTGATTGAGCTGATGACCCTGTCATAGCTTGCCTCTCTGGAAGCTACTAGATCGTTCAGCAGATTCTAAGTATTGAGCAGAGGAGTGAAACTGCATACACTCTGTTTTCATAAGAGAACACCATTCCAGTTTTTACAGTGTTCTATAAAGAAAAAAAAAATCAATGAGTGGATTTAGCTAACTAACCATGAGAGAAAGAATGAAATCATGAGATATGTCCACATTATAAAATTGGAAGCTGTTTTTTAAAGTAAAGCAAGTCCGAGTTGTCTAGTGATAGTTAAGGAAGAATTCTGGATGAGACTTATAAGAGGGAGGTGGGAAATAATTTTGTGCTGACTTATTTTCTCTTGACAGGGAAGCTCACATTTCAAATTTAGACAGTCACTTCCAGCTTCAGGAGGTGGTCTTTCATGTCAACCCAGTTAAACAGTAGCCATATGCCTAGCAGCTTTATAAAGCAGCGTTTTCTTTTGAGTGGACAGCTTTCCTGATTAGGCAGTTCTGGTGGCTCAGGCCAGAGGAAATGGAAGGCAGTGGCATTGGCCCAGGATGAAAGATGCTGAACCTTTCAGGAGACATGCCACATCGACTAATGATGGTGCCAACCTCCTGGAATGCTCCCATTGGCTGCATGATTTTCTTAGCTCTAAATGCTTTCTGCACATTATCTCATCCTCACAACAATCCTGTCAAGTTAGTTTTTACCCCCTATTTTAAGTAACTTATCCAAGATCATAAAGCCTGTAGGTGATGGAGTAAAGATTAAAATCTGTTTTCTGGCTCCAGTTTTCAGACTTGGCAGGAACTCCTAGTCCCCCCTCCCCTTTCTTTTTTTAAAGTCAAACTATTGGTGAACTAAGATAACCCTGACTTCTGGAGAATGGTAAAAGAATTTGCCTGTGGGTGTCCCAAGAAGTGGGCTGCCCTCTACCTCCTGGGACTTACACCATTAGCTCTATCATTAAGTCCTTTCTCTTTTGAACTGTGCTGTCTTCTTATTGGAGGATCTGAAACAAAGGAGGAAGGGAAGACAGTCACAATTCTAGGTGTCAGTGATCAAGAAAAGCTTATACTTAAATATTCTGATCGTGATGTAAAGGGTCACTGAAAGTCTGGCCTAAATCCTCAACACAAAGTACCCAGTGACAAAATGAATGCCGCTGTAATCCTCATGTGGATTTTTGGCTAGATAATTAAACCTAAATTTGGATGAATTTAAGACTTCAGCTTTCGTGCGTCAGTAGGAGTGAATACTTAAATCCTTCTTTCATGCTTTAAAATGACCACATCTTTCTGTTTAAAGCAACCCTGCACTAAATTGGTCAATACAACCTGGCTTTTTGTAGCCTGATTGTCAGGATGTATGCACCTTGGACACAATCCAATAGAATTAATACTAAACAAATAGAGGAAGCTCAATATATCCTTCTTTTCCACATAATTCTATACCACCTCATGAATTTTGAAGACAGCTTTATAGTGAGACCTCAGGGCATATCAGATTTCAGACAGTTAATCTAACACTATTGTTATAAGGCATTCTTTGAAGAGAGGCAAGTGACTCAGTTGGGACCAAAGTGTTTTCTAAAATCCCACATATTAATTAACCAAACTGAAATATAATACTAATAAATTATCTTTAAGACAGACATGTGCTATTTTATGAATGACATTGAAATGTCTAATTAAAACTCCTCTGACTGTAGGGAAAAGAATTAATTTTAAGCTTCAAAACATTATTTTGGTTAAATATTAGTTCAATATTAAAGCAACTGTGCTGCCAGATTTTGCTTATATAATATCAATTTGAGAATTTATTGTTTATGAAATTTTGCTTTCAGACTATAGTCAAAGGGAAAACAATTGCAGTAATGAGATTTATGTAGTAACAACAGAGATTAGAATTTTTATTTTGACAATTTTCATTGCACATCATGGACTGAAGAGTCTGATATTATACAGGCCTCCAGAATATAGTTGCTATTATGAGAAAATGCCAGTGTGAGAATGGAAAGTGGTGAGAGAACTATCTTTTGTAGAAATTGGATGTGGAGGAAGGACTATAATCACAGACCAGAATGGAGCCTAGAAATGATCTAACCCTTTGTGAGACAGATTCAGAGTGAGAGATGAGATGACTTGTGGTCATCTGGGGGCAAATATAGGTCTAGAACTCAGTTGTTTGTTTCTATCCTTTCAATTTCCATAAGTATACTAATAGTGTGGGCTTCCAAGGTGGCTTAGTGGTAAAGAACCTGCCTGCATTGCAGAAAATGCAGAAGACACGGTTTCAGTCCCTGGGTCAGGAAGATCCCCTGGAGGAGGGCATGGCAACCCACTTCAGTTTTCTTGCCTCAAGAATCCCATGGACAAAGGAGTCTGACAAGCTACAGTCCACAGGGTCTCAAAGACTCAGGCACAACTGAAGCAGCTGAGCACACACACACACTAATAGTGGTGCTGGGAGTTAACTGCAGATAAATAGGTGGACATATTACTTGGTGCACACTCAAGGTTGTTTAGATTCCATTATTATCATCATTAAGAATATTCCTAATACTGACAAAGAAATACAAATGGTTTATTCTTGGGAGGTTTCCAGCTCTTTCAACTACTAGAGTACTTTTTTGTATTCACTTAATTAATGGTGCCCTTGTGACCCAAAGATATGAAAACAAACCCAGAAAATGAACAATTTATAAGACGGTCACTTGGGCCTTGATGAGAACCTACATTTAGAAATTTTATAAAAGACATCTGTTGAATATCATGAGAGAAAATGCATAGGATTTGCAAGTCTAAAATTAAATATCAAAGTTTATGCATAGTCCTATTACAGGAGGCAGATCAGGTGATCTGGTATTCCCATCTCTTTCAGAATTTTCCATAGTTTATTGTGATCCACACAGTCAAAGGCTTTGGCATAGTCAATAAAGCAGAAATAGATGTTTTTCTGGAACTCTCTTGCTTTTTCCATGATCCAGTGGATGTTGGCAATTTGATCTCTGGTTCCTCTGCCTTTTCTAAAACCACCTTGAACATCAGGAAGTTCACGGTTCACATATTGCTGAAGCCTGGCTTGGAGAATTTTGAGCATTACTTTACTAGCGTGTGAGATGAGTGCAATTGTTCGGTAGTTTGAGCACTCCTTGGCATTGCCTTTCTTTGGGATTGGGATGAAAACTGACCTTTTCCAATCTTGTGGCCACTGCTGAGTTTTCCAAATTTGCTGGCATATTGAGTGTAGCACTTTCACAGCATCATCATTCAGGACTTGGAATAGCTCCACTGGAATACCATCACCTCCACTAGCTTTGTTCGTAGTGATGCTTTCTAAGGCCCACTTGACTTCACATTCCAAGATGTCTGGCTCTAGGTCAGTGATCACATCATCATGATTATCTGGGTCTTGAAGCTCTTTTTTGTACAGTTCTTCTGTGTATTCTTGCCACCTCTTCTTAATATCTTCTGCTTCTGTTAGGTCCACACCATCACTGTCCTTTATTGTGCCCATCTTTGCATGAAATGTTCCTTTGGTATCTCTGATTTTCTTGAAGAGATCCCTAGTCTTTCCCTTTCTGTTGTTTTCCTCTATTTCTTTGCATTGATCACTGAAGAAGGCTTTCTTATCTCTTCTTGCTATTGTTTGGAACTCTGCATTTAGATGTTTATATCTTTCCTTTTCTCCTTTGCTTTTCGCTTCTCTTCTTTTCACAGCTATTTGTAAGGCCTCCCCAGACAGCCATTTTGCTTTTTTGCATTTCTTTTCCATGGGGATGGTCTTGATCCCTGTCTCCTGTACAATGTCACGAACCTCATTCCATAGTTCATCAGGCACTCTATCTATCAGATCTAGGCCCTTAAATCTATTTCTCACCTCCACTGTATAATCATAAGGGATTTGATTTAGGTCATACCTGAATGGTCTAGTAGTTTTCCCTACTTTCTTCAATTTCAGTCTGAATTTGGCAATAAGGAGTTCATGGTCCGAGCCACAGTCAGCTCCTGGTCTTGTTTTTGCTGATTGTATAGAGCTTCTCCATCTTTGGCTGCAAAGAATATAATCGATCTGATTTCTGTGTTGACCATCTGGTGATGTCCATGTATAGAGTCTTCTCTTGTGTTGTTGGAAGAGGGTATTTGCTATGACCAGTGCATTTTCTTGGCAAAACTCTATTAGTCTTTGCCCTGCTTCATTCCGTATTCCAAGGCCAAATTTGCCTGTTACTCCAGGTGTTTCTTGACTTCCTACTTTTGCATTCCAGTCCCCTAGAATGAAAAGGACATCTTTTTTGGGTGTTAGTTCTAAAAGGTCTTGTAGGTCTTCATAGAACCTTTCAACTTCAGCTTCTTCGGCGTTACTGGTTGGGGCATAGACTTGGATTACTGTGACATTGAATGGTTTGCCTTGGAAACGAACAGAGATCATTCTATCGTTTTTGAGATTGCATCCAAGTACTGCATTTCGGACTCTTTTGTTGACCATGATGGCCACTCCATTTCTTCTGAGGGATTCCTGCCCGCAGTAGTAGATATAATGGTCATCCAAGTTAAATTCACCCATTCCAGTCCATTTTAGTTCGCTAATTCCTAGAATGTCGACATTCACTCTTGCCATCTCTTGTTTGACCACTTCCAATTTGCCTTGATTCATGGACCTGACATTCCAGGCTCCTATGCAATATTGCTCTTAAGAAATCTGTATGCAGGTCAGGAAGCAACAGTTAGAACTGGTCATGGAACAACAGACTGGTTCCAAATAGGAAAAGGAGTACGTCAAGGCTGCATATTGTCACCATGTTTATTTAACTTATATGCAGAGTACATCATGAGAAATGCTGGACTGGAAGAAACACAAGTTGGAATCAAGATTGCCGGGAGAAATATCAATAACCTCAGATATGCAGATGACATCACCCTTATGGCAGAAAGTGAAGAGGGGCTAAAAAGCCTCTTGATGAAAGTGAAAGTGGAGAGTGAAAAGGTTGGCTTAAAGCTCAACATTCAGAAAACGAAGATCATGGCATCTGGTCCCATCACTGCATGGGAAATAGATGGGGAAACAGTGGAAACAGTGTCAGACTTTGTTTTTCTGGGCTCCAAAATCACTGCAGATGGTGACTGCAGCCATGAAATTAAAAGACGCTTGCTCCTTGGAAGGAAAGTTATGACCAACCTAGATAGCATATTCAAAAGCAGAGACATTACTTTACCAACAAAGGTTCGCCTAGTCAAGGCTCTGGTCTTTCCTGTGGTCATGTATGGATGTGAGAGCTGGACTGTGAAGAAGGCTGAGCGCCGAAGAATTGATGCTTTTGAACTGTGGTGTTGGAGAAGACTCTTGAGAGTCCCTTGGACTGCAAGAAGATCCAACCAGTCCATTCTGAAGGAGATCAATCCTGGAATTTCTTTGGAAGGAATGATGCTAAAGCTGAAACTCCAGTATTTTGGCCACCTTATGCGAAGAGTTGACTCACTGGAGAAGACTCTGATGCTGGGAGGGATTGAGGGCAGGAGGAGAAGGGGACGACAGAGGATGAGATGGCTGGATGGCATCACTGACTCGATGGATGCAAGTCTGGGTGACCTCCGGGAGCTGGTGATGGACAGGGAGGCCTGGCGTGCTGCGGTTCATGGGGTCGCAAAGAGTCGGACATGACTGAGCGACTGATCTGATCTGATCTGATTACAGGAGGAGCCTAAAATTTGCACAGCATAAATTAACTGACAGAAGAGTATATTAAAAATTAAACACACATACACAAAATGAGTTCAAAGTTCTTTAGGTGAGATTAGAGGCATGAATTGTTCAACACACAGTAGATAAACTAAATACCTGCTGAGCAAATTTAAGCAAGATGGGAACAATGGTTAAAAGTATAACATTCAATGAAGTACAAAAGATGACTTCAAGTATTTGGGACCTCACCGTTTTCGGTAGTTCTGGTGAAATTCACAAGGGTTCCTCTTGAGCACAAGGGATTCCAGTGGCGTGCACCGTAAACTGGACAGCCCAGTCAGAGTCTCAATATGGTTGTCAGCCAGAGATAAATGCTGTATCTGAGGAATCTTTGGCAATTGCTTGAAAGACGTGAGATGGTTTTTGTTCATATTTAAAACTCTGCAACTGTATATAAAATATAAACATCTTGTCATTTGTCTCCTAAGGAGGATGGTAAACTACCAAATATTGCAAATGACTAGCATGCCTCACCTAGACTATGACCCCTCAAAGGTGTGACAGTGACATTTTCTACACATATGGTTGGGAAGAAAAAAGAAATATGTATATTAAAATATTAGGAGAAAATAAACAGGGCAGATAAGACTGAAAGCTTGTCTAAGGCAAGACTATGTTTTCTTTTCACTGTATTTGGTCCCTGGTGACTTCTCAATAAGTCCTGGATGAAAGAGTAAAGGGCTGCTTGGAATCTCAGCATTATAAAAGTTCACTCAAAGCTTCTGAAGAGTATTGCCCCTAAGTAGTGAGATTATAATTGTTTTCCTTTCTTTCTACTTTTCTGTACTTAAATTTGATATTGAGAAAATAGTATTTAAAAATTTTTTAAAAGCCCTTTTTTTTTATGCAAAAGAAATTTAAAACTACCCTTGGGAACAGAAATATGTGTTAGGCATTGAGGTTGAATACATTTTCCTAACAGAATATAATGCTTCTTAATATTTTTGCCTTAAAACCATAATTGTATAAAACCATGCCATTAAAGAAAATAATTCCAAATCTATCACTGATGCCTCGCCTTACAGAAAAATTCCTTTATGCATAAGCTGTGATTTAATACTCTGAGGGAAACACAGGGTATTTGTTTATAAACCTCATGGCCCACAAAGACACTTGGTAAATAATTATTGCTAATAGTAAACATGGTGCTAAACATAGAGATAACAGTCACACAGCAGCATGACAAATTAAATTCACTTTGAACCACCCCGCACATTTCATTGTAATTTTTCACATCCATTATTTTCATTTCCCTTGTTTCCTTCCATTCTCCATAGGGATATTTTGCAGTCTTAACCATATCTTTGATAACTTCAGGTTTTCACTCTTTCCTAGGTATGTGCCATGTAAACAGTTGTATCTGACTGTTCTTGCTTGGAGAATCTCAGGAACGGGGGAGCCTGGTGGGCTGCCATCTATGGGGTTGCACAGAGTTGGACACGACTGAAGTGACTTAGCAGCAGCAGTAGATGTTTTTCTGGAACTCTCTTGCTTTTTCGATGACCCAATGGATGTTGGCAATTTGATCTCTGCTTCTCTGCCTTTTCTAAAACCAGCTTGAACATCTGGAAGTTCATGGTTCACGTACTGCTGAAGCCTGGATGGGAGAATTTTGAGCATTAGTTTGCTAGCATGTGAGATAAGTGCAATTGTGCAGTAGTTTGAACATTCTTTGGCATTGCCTTTCTTTGGGATTGGAATGAAAACTGACCTTTTCCAGTCTTGTGGCCACTGCTGAGTTTTCCAAATTTGCTGGCATATTGAGTGCAGCACTTTTACAGCATCATCTTTTAGGATTTGAAATAGCTTAACTGGAATTCCATCCCCTCCGCTTACTTTGTACATAGTAATGTCTCCTAAGGCATTACTTAGGATGTCTGACTCTGGGTGAGTGATCATACCATCATGATTATCTGGGTCATGAAAATCTTTTTTGTATTAGTTCTTCTGTGTATTCTTGCCACCTCTTCTTAATATCTTCTTCTATTAGGTATCTATCCATACCATTTTTGTCCTTTATTGTGCCCATCTTTGCATGAAATATTCCCTTGGTATCTCTAATTTTCTTGAAGAGATCTCTAGTTTTTCCCATTCTATTGTTTCCCTCCATTTCTTTGCATTGATCTTTGAGGAAGGCTTTCTTATCTCTCCTTGCTATTCTTTGGAACTTTGCATTCAAATAGGTATATCTTCCTTTTCTCCTTTGCCTTTTGCTTCTCTTCTTTTCAACTATTTGTAAGGCCTTCTCAGACAACCATTTTGCCTTTTTGCATTTATTTTCCTTGGGGATGGTCTTGATCCCTGCCTCCTGAACAATGTCATGAACCTCCATCCATAGTTCATCAGGCACTCTGTCTATCACATCTAATCCCTTGAATCTATTTGTCACTTCCACTATTATCATAAGGGATTTGATTTCAGTCATACCTGAATGGTCTAGTGGTTTTCCCTACTTTCTTCAATTTCAGTGAATTTGGCAATAAGGAGTTTATGGTCTGAGCCATAGTCAGCTCCCAGTCTTGTTTTTGCTGACAGTATAGAGCTTCTCCATCTTTGGCTTCAAAGAATATAATCAATCTGATTTCAGTATTGACCATCTGGTGATGTCCATGTGTAGAATCTTCTTTTGTGTTGTTGGAAGAGGGTATTTGATACAACCAGTGCATTCTCTTGACAAAACTCTACTAGCCTTTGCCCTGCTTCATTCTGTACTCCAAGGCCAAATCAGCCTCTTATATTCACCATATCACAGATCCTCAGTCAATCAGATAATGTTAGAGGACATGACTGACAAACCAAGTGTGATTTTTCTCCTGGGGCAGAAGAGAAGGAGGCTATGAATATACATGCATCAATTTTCTACTCTCTTGATGCATTGATTTGACAGTTGTAGAGTCTGAATTGCAATTATATAATTTTATATTATACATTGTATTTCTGAAGAAAGAAAGGCCAAAAGAATACATCTAAAGAATACTAAAACTGGGTCAAGTCTTTTCTTTAATGGTAAGAGTTTCCCTTTTTCTCTTTTCTTTTTTATATAAGATAGGAAAAATTTGGAGGTTTACTGATTTGGATCAAGTCAAATTCACATACCCCAAATTAATGGTCTTCTAGCATAGTGTTTCTAAAGTATGCTATGTGACTATTAATATTTTTTCTTGTACATTTATTTAAATAAGTATTACAAAATATAACCAATACATCCTTATTTTATCCCTAGAAGAGAGGCTAAGGGGAAAACTTGAACAAATTAACATCAAGTAACTGATGCTGGGAAAGATTGAGGGCAAGAGGAGAGTGGCGTGACAGAGGATGAGATGGTTGGATGGCATCACTGTCTCAGTGGACAGGAGTTTGAGCAAACTCAGGGAGTTAGTGAAAGACAGAAAAACATGGCCTGTTGTAATTCGTGTGGTCACAGAGTCGGACATGACTTAGTGACTGAACAACAACAACAAACTGAATAAATTAAACTGGCAGTGATATTAAGATTCCTCTGAAAACTTTTATTTTGGTATTTTTAAATTTGTCATTTGAAAAGAACATAAGTAAAATCAAATGTTATACAAGTCTGTCTAAAGTTGGGAAGGGACTTGGAAAATGACCGAAGATCTTCAGGGACCATTGCATATTCTGCCACTTCCTCTGTCTGCTGGGCCGCTTCGCTCCCCTGGTAACTGTGATGAGCTCTTTTCGTTGCCCTGCCTCAGCCCCAGCTCAGAGATGTAACTTAACCCGCTCGAGGATTTACCTTTCCTTCTTGTGGCTGCTTGATATTTCCTAATTCTTTTCTGGGAAATTCTGTCTGCCCCTCTGATGGCTACCACAGCTTGCTCTAGCTATACATCTGCTTGGTGAAGCAAAGGGTAGCTCCCCACAGAGTTCTCAAGCAATCCTGAGCAAGGAGGCAGATTATCTTTAATATTATCTTTAGTGTCCTTGGGACATCAAAGAGTCCACATAAATTAAAAATTCTTTTATTTCTGTCACAGTTCTGATTGACAACTCCTACCCCTCTATTAGAATGTAAAGAATTTTATCTTAAATCAAATAAGAGATTAAATTGAAAATAAATAAAATGTTCTCAGTTAAAAAAAAAATTTCTTTTTTAAAGCAAGTGAACCTGAAGTCAAGACTCTTGTCAACTACCTATAAAGTCTTTCCCTGTAAATGGTCAATAAACATGACTAAAAATCACTATCTTACAATGATAATGTGTATATAATGTGATTGCATTTCCAGTTCACTACACAAGGAACATAGCAAGCTTTTCTGCCAATATGTCCTATGATTATTAATTATTCCTCTAAGAACTGATAAGAACAATATTAATTTGAAAAGGAATAGATTTTTTCCTGCTAAAGTGTGACAGTTTGATTTATAAATTTCCCTTTTTGCCTTGCTCAGACATTGCTTAGCACTCTCACATTCAAGGCCTGACCACATGAGGGGAGCCACAATAGGTAAAGACATTGATCACATGTACCCATATAATAAAGACTTAACTTTAACTGAGAAACTGGACATGCTAGGGAGAAAGTACCTTGGCAATCTTAAGGCACTTAAATCCACCAGTGAATTGTCCACTAACCAGAGGGTTTCAACTCGAATTAGTCTTCTAAGAATCCTGTTCAAATTTTCAACTTGATAAGGGTCCCCCAAATCCTGAAATGAAAGGTTCAAATTCTAAAGGGAAAAACAAATAAAAAGAAAAAGCAAGTGCTTTGTCAACTTAAAAAAAAATAGTTATTAATTTTAACTGTTATATATTTAAGTCTGCAGTTTTTACTGTTTTGTTTTTTGGTCTTCTAAAATATTCACACATCCAAATACTCACAATTATTGCAGAGATTTTCAAGATAGGAAAGGAGGGTGAAGATATTGACTGGATTGTTTAGAATTAAACACCAGGTGGGAGGTGGCAGGTAGAGATGGAAAGACCCTTAGATTTTGAAATTTTTCTGGTATGAAAAGTAGAGGCGGTAAAGCACTGTTTGGGTTTATATGATTAGTTATCTTTGAAAGTGAAAGTCACTCAGTTGTATCTGACTCTGTGACGCCATGGACTATACAGTCCATGGAATTCTCCAGGCCAGAATACTGGAGTGGGTAGCCATTCCTTTCTCCAGGGGATCTTCCCAACCCAGGGATCAAACCCAGGTCTTTAGCCTCCTTGGAAATTCTCAGAAATTTCATTTATAAAAATTTCAGAGTTAGATGCCATTATATGATTTATTTTAAAATAACTAGGGATATATACATATACATAATGTGACATATTTCTGAGATGGTGGATATTTTATTTTTACTTTTAACATCAGTTAACTTTGATGTCAAAGAGATTAAAACCACTCTCAGTGGTAGCATTTCTCTTGTAAACTCTATTTCTAAATGTCAACTTTACTTTTTTTGTTTCCAAAATTTTGCAGTCAGTTTCTATGACTGGAAATTATTGCATAAGATGACATTCCTTTTTTAAATTTGAAGCAAAATAATTTACCATTTTAAAAGAAATACAGATATCTCTATCTAAAAAAGGTCTTGATATATTCAGATATTAAACATTATGAAATTTGATACTTTAAGTTCTATTTTCCCAAAGTATAAAAGGTCTTCATTCTAAACAAAACTAAAGAAATATTGAGATTATATCTATCATTTCCACATTAAACATCACCTTCTCAAATAGGCTGCTTTTCCCAATAAGTTTTTCTGTAATAGATTAGGGTTCATTTAGCCATTCTCTTGCAGTATAATTATCTAAAGGCCAGTTAAACTTTCTATGAGAAATTTTTAGCAAGATACCATTGGCCTTTGCAATATATCCATGGTTTAAATGACAGCTATAAAGAACAAATGCTTGTATACACTGGAATGATTACTTTTAAAAGAATCCTGGGAGTGGAGGTTAAAATTTTAGGTGTGTTGTAAAAATTTTTCAAATAAATAAGTAGGTGCACTATATAAATTTTATAGAGTGGAATGTATCCATTATATGTGACTAATTAAAATTAATTTTAGAAAGAAAAGAAAACACTCTACTGGGAAACAATATTCTACTTTCCTAGCTTCCCTTAATAAATTGTGTGACCTCTGGCAAATAGTTTCTCTTTCTAAACTTTCCTTTCCTTTTTGAAAGGAAAGTGTTTGGACCAGACCCAATCTGAAGCTCCTTCACAATCCCTAATTCTAGAATTCTATGACATACAAGATTCATCTGTGAAACAAAAGAGGCATTGGGAGATCCCAGTAAGTCTCATTTCTGGAAGATTTCCTAAAATCCTCACATGCAATTTGATCACTTTGAAAAACAAAAATATTGGCATCTTACTCTGTTATAAAGAAGTTCATTTATTCTTTTATTGCTACCAATGCTTATTTTTCACAGTTAAGTCTTCAGTTCCCTGCTTAACCATGACTTGAAAGCTTGAGTGATGGCAACCCCACAAGTGGATAATGGTTGAGAGCTAACTATGGTAACTGTTTCAATGCTGGTGGCTCAGCCAGCTGTCATTTTCAGCACCAAGAAACCACACCTCAAATCCTTCACTGCTGAAAGTTTGATTTGTTCCAAGATAGCTCTGTTCAGACCCCAATGCCTGCCCTAGATCATCAAAACTTTTAGCTTTTACCACATCATTCAGAGTCCAGATTACATCATAAACTCATTGATAAGGATTATCATTCAACACTTGACTTTTTTATTATCAAAAGTCCAATTTCATTCTCTGTTCTTTTAAACTTTTTCCAAAGTTTAGCAATATCAATATAAAATGAAGATTAGAAAATAAGTAGCATGTCTTGATGAAGAGAAAGGGTGGGGAAAAGAGATGGAGCACCAGTCACAACTATTTTCAGAGAAATTTCTAGAGATGTGCTTAAATGTGTTCTGATGTTTATTCTAGCAATTGATCTTTCTTAAAAATGCCATAATTTAGTCAACGAAGAAAATATGCCTTTTTTTTTTTTTTAAAGCTCTCACCGTGCAGTCCTCCCAGTTTTCCTGCAGCCATGTTTCCCATTTGTTTTTCTCAAGGACTCTTTTCTGCGAAGGCAAAGTACATTCCTCCTCTCTGAAGAGCAGCTCTTCGGCAGAGGGTCCTGAGCAGAAATCACAAGGTGAGATCTTGGAAGTAGGTTCCAGAAGACAAGATCAACACCCTCACTGGATGCTTGACTGGTTGTTTTAAACTTCCACTTGATATTAGGACTGAGGGAGACAGGATTGAACTCTTATGCCCCAATAGTGTGAGCATTAACAAAATGTGATGTATGTGACTACATACACTTCTGCCTGCCTAATCAGGCTGGGGGAGAAATGGGGACAGAAGAGGAGCCAGGACTTGACCACTATGAACACTTTCTAATTGTTTAAAATTATTTTCCCTGAAATTTGCTGAATAACTCTCATGTCTTCCAAACAAAATACAGTGAAACCTCCAAAGTGAAAACACTAAATCAGATGCCCAGGTATGACAATAATAGATTAATCAAGAAATGATTAAATATTTAAATCCCCCAGTTCCTGTGTTTCTCTTCCTGCTTCCAGAAGCCTTGAGGCCATCTCTGATGAGCTTACTTCCTAGGCCTTCCCATCACCAGATGAGTTATACAAGAGAGAGGAAATAGCAAACAAATTAGCAATTTTATTTCTTTTTCATCTGTTTTACTTTTTTTTAGTTTACAGTAAAGTGAATACAGTTATCAGAAAAAAAAATAGGGTTGTAGATTGTTTTAATTTAAATTGTTCACAAGTCTGCTACCTATGGTCTAGGTTTCTGCAGAGGATCAAAAGTCAGCTTTAACTTAAATTCTCATATATAGATTTCTCTTAAAATGCAATTTAGCACATTACTATGACAAATATTGTGAGGTTCAGAGATAATTTGATGACTTTCTAGAGTAATTAAAAGGGAGGAATGACCTCTATTAACTGTGGGAGAAGTCAACATGTAGAGTTAACTTTTAATCTTACATCAATTACTTCTAGCTCAAGCAAGTGAGAAAAATCACCAGTATAGTGGCTTTAATCTTTATATAATTTTCTCTTTAGGGATCATGAAGTCACTCTTGACTTTCCTCCTCTTTTGTCTCTTAATTCAATAAACCACCTAATCTTACCAGTTTTCCCCTTGAGAATCTGTCCCTTCCTTTTCAATGTCCAGACACTCTACATCTTCCTACCTGAACTGTAGCTACTTTCTCTTATATCTCCTGCTTTGTAATCTTCTCTTCTTCAGCATAAATGACACAAATTGCTACCCAGCTCTCCTAAAAACAGCGTTTACCCATGGGACTGATATTTTCAAAACCTTTCAGAAGTTTCTTATTGCTTACCAAATAAAGATGGAAAAGCCTAGTTCATCAGGCAATGTTTTCTACAATCTTATCCAGGTCCCCATTTCCAAACTCATTTCCTGCTATTTTCCAGCCTTATTGTCCTCTAAATCAGGTTTGCACATAACTTCCAGGGCTGGGGAAAGGGTATTTTGTTTTCAGTCTGGAGTTAATTAGCAGGTAATTGTCTGACTCCAGATGATTGATTTTACTTTTCTGAACTGTTCAGTTTTCCACGTCTGCAAAAATATGGGGAAGTCTAGCATCAAGGGCCCATCAAGGGCTGAATTTGGTGAGAAATTATGTTTGATGTTCACAATGCTTTATAAAGATTTTATAAATTTCTAATTTATAAAATTATTTCTAATGCTTTTAGACCAACATAGGTTTTCTTATTGTCAGAGACTCTGACACTCTTATCATGCTGCCACAGGCAAACTTCACTCTTTCCTGATGCCAATCAAGCCCCTGAAAGCCACTTTGTTGTTTAGTCACTGAGTCGTGTCTGACTCTTTTGAGACCCCATGGACTGTAGACCACTAGGTTCCTCTGTCCATGGGATTTCCCAGGCAAGAATACTGAAGTGGGTTGTCATTTCCTTCTCCAGGGGATCTTCCCCACCCAGGGATCAATCCCACATCTGCATTGGCAGGCAGATTCTTTACTGCCGAGCCACTGGGTTTGATTTTAATTTGCTTCCAACTCTAACATCTTGTATTCTAAGAATCAGAGCTGGCACCATTTGTACCCACTTCTCCTCACTCCATTTTTTCTGGAATGCATGATTTCAAAGGTGAAAAGAACACAGAAATGACATTGAAGTTATCAAGAACAAACTTTGCTTTTTGTGGCAAGTCTGTCTGAACTCTGATGGGTGATAATGAGTCCATTTATGAAGGATTTATGGAAGGCAATAAGAGCAAGAGGCCAATGCTTCATTATTTTGACAAAAACATCAGTTCTTTCATCAGACACAGGTGGAAGCCAAGAATCTAACCTGTGCTTTCAGGCATTTCTCTCATAACAAGCTGTAATGTTGCCACTCAGGAAATTACATAGCCTGAAGGTGGTAGTATCCCAACTACTTTACAAATTAAATATCCTTGTACTAGGAAATCACCTTCCTCATTGATTAGGATGATTGGAATTAAAAGTTACAGAACTGGAAAAACTGGACTCATTGACTAGGGAGACCTCAGGCTTTATTGTCTTTATTTATACCCCCTCCCCCACACCAAATTTGGTAGCTTTCTTTGTGCAATAGCTATACCAGAGTTATTAAACTCTGCCCTGTATTTTTTGTCTGATATCTATTGATCTTCTGCTCTTTCAATTATTTCTTTTTAAAGCAGCTTGCAAAGATTTCTTTGAAGTTAGAAGCCAAAGGTCACTTCCACTGTGAGGAGATATATTAAATTGGATTCTTTTTATAAAGAAAAAAAAAACCTCAAGCCTGCTTGGTAATTGAAGATATATCTCAGCAGCTGAGAACTGAAATCTGGAATATCTGACAGCCCAGGATGTTGGCTTTCACCTGCCATCTCTGAGCTTGTTCTTTGTCCCTTCGTTGGATTTCTAACTCCGAACAGCAGTGACTGAATTAACTTGCTGGGGGATTTTCGAACAGGAAGAATCTATTCTTTAAAATAATTCTGCCAACAATATGCTCTTTGCCTTCATTTAATTGGGAGGAGGTAAGTCAATCTCTATCTGGCAATCAAAGCCCTGGGAAATTGCTGCTTATCACACACCAGCTAACCTTTCTTTTCTTGGGAACTCTTCCTGAATGTACTACTGGGGCAACTAAGATCAACTGCAGTAATTTTGATGGGTGTTTCAGGATCTAATCTAGAAAGAGGGGCATTCTTAGAATGCTTTTGAAATGAACTTGTTCTCCATCTCACACAAAAAACACTTAAACAAAATTTAGGGCAATGAACAAGGGACATCATTTTTCTTCATGGCTTGAGTTGATGGGATTTTTCACTGTTTCCTATCCCCTAGATCATGTTCCATTCCTTTTATGAGCAGTCACTTGTGAGAGATTGGGTGTTGTTAATGGCCTAATGGAAGCAAAATGTGCCTTATTTCTGGAGAGTGATGATATCCTCTGCATGAATGACCACTGGGATCTTCATGAGGGCTGATTTTGCTGAGTGATGACCTCAGCACATGACTTGGCTGCTTAGATCAGAGAAGGAGGGAGACAACTGGACTCTTTATACACATGCTCTTTTTCAGCTTACTCCTAGATTTTTATTCTCCTGTCATCTCCTCCAGTTTCTTCAGTTCTGCAGTTCTCTCTAAATCTCAACTCTCCACCTGTCACTCCAAATACAATTTATTTTGCCTCATGGTGGCTGCCACAGTTATCAACGACCTCCCCCCACATACACCTGCATTAATGCCAATACTCTTACATTCTGTTCCCAGTGTTTCACTTCCTATTAAAATGTATTCATTTCCTGCCTCTCTCCAAGCCCCCTCAACCAGTTTTTCCCATAGTAGGGATCTCAGATCACCTGCAACAGAATCGCCTATAATAATTTTAATAAATGCAGATTCCAGGGGCCCACTGCATACTAACTACATCAGATGCTTCAGGCATAGGGCCTGGGAATCCGTGTTTTCCGCACACTTCCAGGTAACTTGTGCACACACTGAAGTTTAAGAGCCTACTAAACCTTGCCTTCTTTAGCCCCTGATGTAACCCTTTCTCTTTCTTTTGTTGATGAACTCTATACCTGTGACATACATGGCCTCATGGCCTCTGATCTCCTTCCTTCCTAATTCCCCATAATTTATTTTTTATTGTTTATTTATTTTTTCATTAAAATTTCTTTATAGTAGGTCTTTATTGGTTATTTACTCTAAATATAGAAGTGCGTACATGTCACTAATTTCCCATAATTTGTTGCTTTTAGAAAAATATTCTAAGGTCTCCAAAGGAAAGTATAATTTACCTCTAATAGTACTATCTAATAACATTTTATTATTATAAAATATATTAATATAATATATAATCTACATTATTACATAAAATAATGTTTTATTATATAAACCAGTGAATGCTTAGCTGCAAATAGATATGGTAGAGTTAAACCATAAGAACATATTTAACTCACAGTCTTATAAAAAGATGTTATTTTAATCACCTTTGTCATTTGAGTTTGAGTGAAAGAAGAAAAGCATTAGTGGGTAAAGTAATGCAATTGAGAGGTGGAAATGGGCAGATGAATATACCTATAGCAACTTTTGTTATATCAGTATTACAATTGTATGATAGACCATGTATCTGCAAGTCTACAAATACAGATGTAAATTAGCCAAGATACTTGATATCTTATAAAGACCAAATATTCACTGCAGCAGGAATTATGTCTAATATTATTTCATCCACTTATGAAGGATGCAAAAAGATAATAGTCTCTATTCCTACAGAACTTATAATCTATTGCTGTTGCTGCTGCTGCTGCTGCTGCTGCTGCTAAGTCGCTTCAGTCATGTCCGACTCTGTGCGACCCCATGGACTGCAGCCTACCAGGCTTCTCCGTCCATGGGATTCTCCAGGCAAGAACACTGGAGTGGGTTGCCATTTCCCCCTCCAATGCATGAAAGTGAAAAGTGAAAGCGAAGTCACTCAGTCGTGTCCAACTCTTTGCGACCCCATGGACTGCAGCCTACTAGGCTCCTCCATCCATGGAATTTTCCAGGCAAGAGTACTGGAGTGGGGTGCCATTGTCTTCTCCAATAATCTTTTGCAGCTACTTCTAGAAATTAAACATTATGTATATTGAGGGCTTCAGATTAAAAATCTTTCATACTGTCACACCAGCACACTTATAAAATCTGACAGTATCAAAGAGGAATAATAAAGCATTGGTTATTTTACCAAGTTTAAAATGTTTAGTGAAAATGCATAATGAGACTACTAGTTTATTTAGATTCTCTTTTAATGCTTTTTTAATCAATGTAGGATTAGCCGGCTTAAAGTCATCCACTGAAGTAACAATGTTATTCACGATCATAAAATTCCAACAAAGATCATTGGCTAAATCAATTTAATAATATCCTTATGATGGAAAGATATGCAACTTCTAAACAATTTGTTTAGAGTAATGTTTATAACATGGAGGAAAGAAAGGCTCACAGTATCAGATGAAAAAAACTCAAGAAGTACAGATGTCCACATTATTTTGTAAGGAAATATATACATGTTTTTTCTAAAAAAGACTAAATGGAAATAAAGGTCACAGTGACTATTTTTGGATAATTGAATTACAGGTTCTTCTGTTTCTGTTTTCTAATATTTAATATAGAACATTACTTATATGATCAGCTATAAGATTATGTTTTTAGGGCTTCTTTGGTGGTCAGTGGTTGAGTCTGCCTTGCAATGCAGGGGACCCTGATCTGATCCCTGGTCTAGGAAGATCCCACATGCCACTGAGCAGTTGAGCCCATGTGCCACAACAGCTGAGCCCACATTCTAAAGCCTGAGAGCAGCAACTACTGAGCCCACACACTGAAGCTACTGAACCCTTGCACCCTAGAGCCCATGCAGAAACCCAGTGGGAAGCACGTGCACTACAGTGAAGAGTAGATCCCCCTCACGGCACCTAGAGAAAGCCCACACACAGGAACGAAGACCCACCACAGCCCAAAAGTACAATAAATGAACAAATAAATCTTAAAAGAAAAAGACTATGCTTTTAAAGGCGGTTTCACTATATTAACAACTATATGGTCTTGAAAAAGGAAATTTTTCTGCCTCTGAGTCATACAGGTTTTTATCCCCAAGTAATGTCTTGTTATCTTCAAAAAACATCTACTAAGAGCATGTACAAAAAGATCACACACTTCTGTTCCTTTACCTTCTCTTACTCGTGGGCAACGCAGTTGACTTCCTTGGATGTCATTTTGTTCTACTTTGTGCCAAGTGAGGTACTTAAAAGAATCTGATGGAAGCTTTAAAGTAAGAGAGAAGAGAAATATCATCTGGCGATAAATAGTTCACTTACTTTATGTGTACAAGTAATGTGAACCCATCCAAACATTGAGCTAAATTGAACTCTAGGTACCTAATGACGTGCTTATTGATGTTATGTTAGTCCAATCTAAGTTATTTATTTTTATTCAATTTTGCATCTTCCAACACCTGCAACTGATTTATATTTGATGACAAATTATAGCACAAATAAATATATGCACCCAGTCATGAATCCACTTTACACCACCTCTAATAATCTGTCCTCTGCTATTTATTGAATAGCTCATGAGGAATCTCATTCTATTTTAGAACAGTTGTAATTGTTAAAGGTTCTTCATTATTACTTCAGGGACCTAAAGTAATCCCTCTAAGTTAGTCCAGTTACAAAAGATCTGCCTTTTGAGGCTGCCCAGAAGAATCCCTTCACATGTGACTACTATTTTAAGTGTCTAATAACAGTTGTCATCCTCTTTGTCATTTAGTTATTACTTATAGATCATAGTTTACAAATTATTGACTATTCAGGAAAAGCATGGTTCTCCTTGGGAAGAGTTCCATTTTATTGACATTGTTCCTAAAATGTGTGGCCAGTATTGAATGAAATATTTTGGGTCCCTGCTCATCTTTCTTGTTCTGGACAATGTATTGTTGACCAGAATATGTGTCAAGATCACATCTGGGGCAATTTTATGCTCTTTATTACTACTGAAGCTGTAGCCAATCAAAATTCCTAGTATCTTACATGACTTATGAAAGTTTCAAGGTTAGCACAAACTGTAAGGCATATTACTCAGAAAAGAATATGTTAAATACATACACCATAGATTCATTCTTCTGTTACCCATGTTATACCTATACAGACAAACCAAGGATATTTGATTTGAAGAAGTGCCATTACAGTATTTGAAACAACTACATTCATCTCACAGAACAGTATTTTGTATAATTTTTCTTTGCTTGAGGCTGTGTGACTAACATAAAGAACATTTTCATCATTAAATAAGCTTATGAGGCACTGGATTAAACCAAGCTAAGCATTCATCTTTACTACAGGACTGCTCTGAACCTTTAGTATCTTAAGATATATTGTGAGTCTGTACTACAAAGTATTTTCTTGGAGTTTTAAACCATAGAACCTTTCATTCTTAGCACATGGAACTAGCCCATCCTATAAAGCAAAATTGGGGGCAAGCTGCCTCAAAATAAATTGGGAAGAGGTGGGTTTTTAATAATCATTTAACTTTGATCTTTTACCTTCATTACTTACTGAATGACCTTAGTTGGTCTATGAATATTTAAACATATTCATTTTATTTATTTATTATTTATTTTTAATAATTTTTATTGGAGTATAGTTGATTTACAATGTGTTAGGTTCAGGTGTATAGCAAAGTGAATCAGTTATACATATATCCACTCTTTTTTAGATTCATTTCTGATATAGGCCATTACAGAGTATTGAGTGCAGTTCCTTGTGCTATACTGTTATTACTGTTGTTGAGTAGCTCAGTCATGTCCAACTCTTGCGACCCTATAGACTGTAGCCCGCCAGGCTCCTCTGTCCATGGGATTTCCTAGGCAAAAATACTGGAGTGAGTTGCCATTTCTTTTTTCAGGGGATCTTCCCGACTTAGGGATCAAACCTGGGTCTCCTGCATTGCAGGCAGATTCTTTACTGTCTGAGCCACCAAAGAAACCCCATTTTTTTATAGTAGTGTATATGACATATGTCAGTCCCAATCTCCCAGTTTATCCCCCCACTTTCCTGCACTGGTGACTGTAAGTTTGTTTTCTACATCTGACATGATTTTAGTTTGGAACTGTATGACTGTATTACCTGTTAAAGACATTTGAAAGATTTACAGCCATCAGTGATTGGTTGCACAGCTATGTAATCCATCATAATGGCAGACTGTGCAAGCTGCGCAGGGAGGGAAATGGGGTGGCCACTGAATGAAGAACCAAGTGGCATCAGTGTTTTGGAAGTCTCTGGGAGGTTGAACAACTGTGCTTGAAGATAGTTGAGAGGAACGTCTGAGACTATTTTTCTTTCAAATAATAAAACACACTCTCCTTTTTAATAGCCATTCAAAAATGTACAACAGTTGAAATTGTATTTGAACACTGTTTCTAGGGCTTCTGAGTAACCTTCCTAGATTTAATCATTATCATTACCATTTGGGTCCTGGGTATATCTCTAGCCCAGGATATGGAGAGCTGTACCATGAAGCATCTCCCCTACCTTCTGCTGCTGAATATCAGTGAGAGTTGATAGATGGTGATATTGGTGCTCAGATTTAAGAAAATTCTTCAAGGTCATATAGGTAGGTAGTTATTGAACCAGAACAGAAACCTAGCTCTGGCTGGCTAAAAAATGGTAGCTATTTTCTCTCTGAAGCTAGTAAAGAACAGTAACAGGGGCTCCTGGGTGTTGCAGTGTTGTGAATGGTGAATGCACCCCTACCTTCTTCCCTGTTTCTCCTCCCCCTCCTTCTCTCTGAAGCAGATGTTTTTTCCCCTCTCTAAGTGATGTGTTTTCTTTCATCATGGTGCTCATTTTCCAGGGAAGTTAGGTCGATGAAAATTGATGAGTAAAATGGCCAGACCTGGTTAATTCCAAGCCTCACATTCTTTTCATTGCAACATGAATATTGTGGAAGAAAAGATTTGGGATCTGATTTTTTTGTTACTGGGAAATTCAGTCCATTTACTTTTGTTATGATAACTAATATGTTTGGTCTGATTTCTACCATCTTATTTTATATTTTTTGTTTATTTCTTCTTATTCCCTTATTACTTCTAAAAAGTTTAACAAGTTAAATCCTTCACCAGTACTTAAAATTATGTTGGTAATTGCATTCATATTTAAATAGTTAAATAAATTTTGCATCACTTTATCATGTAACTAAATTTCTGTATCACTTTATCAAAGTTAAATAATAACTATTTTTATCTACTCTTCCAAAGTGAGACCTTTAGCATGGTTTTACGCTTATTTTTGCTGATATACTTCCTAAAGTCGTTTTACCAGAAGGCAAATGCAGGTGGTAATCTTTCCACATCTGAAAATTTCCTTTACCTTCACAAAAGAGCGATCTTACTGGTCAGTTGTAGAAATTTAACTTGGAATACTGTCTCTTATCTCATTACTTTGTAGTGATTATTCTTCTGTCTTAAGTGTTCAGAATTGTGGCTTTGAGAAAGCTGTCTGTTTCTCTCTCCTTTGCTGGGAATGCCTTCTATTTTGAAGTTTACAAGATTTTCTCTTTGTCTTTGGGGCTCAGAAATTTCATCAGTATATGTCGAGGGCATCATCTCATGACTCATGAAATCGCTCACTCGTGTCTGACTCTTTGCGACCCCGTGGACTGTAGCCCACCAGGCTCTTCCATCCATGGGATTCTCCAGGCAAGAATACTGGAGTGGGTTGCCATTTCCTTCTCCAGGGTAAACATATTCATTTTAAAAATAACAAACTTCCTCTAATTAATTCTAATTCTCTACATTAAAAAGTTAATTAATGCTTGAGCAATTCTTTGGGACAATCAGAGGATTCGCTAACATACTTTCAAGTAATTCACTTATTCTTCAGAACTATTTTTAAAAAAACTAAGAAACACAAACACATTTTAGATTATTGAAAGATGTAGTCTATCTTTGGCTGTTAGGTTTACATGTCTGTGGAAGCATCTTTCCCAATCTGTTATGTGCTTTTGGAATTTTTTTTTTGCTTGTTACTGTCATAGAATAAAAAAAATTTTTTAAGTTAAATTTCCTGTAGTTGCCACATCCAATTGCCTTTTTGTGCTATTTCATGAGACTCTAGCTTGGAAAAAAAATGAATTTAAGCTAAAGCTTTATTGAAAATAAAGTTTCTGTTTTTCAACTGATATCTAACTTTGTGTAAGAAAAACTGTTTTTTAAAGGAGTTATGTGGTTGATTTGGGAGTTTCTAACATCACAGGAAAATGAGCAATTGCATTTCTTTGTTTATATCTATGAAAGCCTGCCAACATCTTGCAGTTGTGTGACCATGCTTTCTTCTTAAAGGACTGGTGAATATTCCTGTGTCTTACCCTGTTCTTTTTCCTTTTTTGATTTTGATGAACCAAGTGATTAACCCATTGGTTCAATAAATATTTTTGAAACTAGAATGCTTCTTTTCAACTCACTAATTTATTGAAAATAAATATGGTGCCCCTGCTATGTGGTAGGCACTATCTCAGACACTAAAGATACAAAGTTAAATAAAATATGGTATTTGTGCTTGAAAAACTCATTTTCTGTAATTTGAGAGGCAAACATAGAAATCATTCATTTTCATCCAAGGAATAAGTGGAATATTTTTGAATGAAGGGAAGGAGGGACAAAACTTTGTGATTCCACTTATATGGGTTAAAGAACAATCTTGGAAATGGTGAGTTTAGGAGGAAAATTTTTTATCTTGTGGACAAAGGATATTCCATAAAGAAAGGAGATAATTCTTAGACTAGAGAGAGAATTTGAACTCAGTGGGGAAAGAAAGGGACACCATTGTTATGTCTCTGGTCATTATCTTTTCTATTCATCTCTATCTCTTTTGTTTTCCTTCCTCCACCCCAGATTCTTTCCTTTCTGAGTTGGGACTGAGAGTAGCAACTTTCATTGTCTCCCCAGTTACAAGGACAGGTTTAAGACATGTATGTGTGTGTGCTAAGTTGCTTTGGTCATGTCCAACTCTTTGTGGCTTATGGACTGTAGCCTACCAGACTCCTCGGTCCACGGATTTCCCAAGCAAGAATACTAAAGTGGGTTGCCATGCCCTCCTCCAGGGGATCTTCCCCACCCAGGGATCAAACCCACATCTCTTACGCTCCCCCTTGGCCAGCAGGTTCTTTACTACTAGTGCCACCTTGGAAGACATGTATATACTTATGAAAAAGTGTAAAATGTTAAGTAAAATGCAGGTTAAACTTATGACTAAGTAAAGAACTAATTAAAAAATTCTTACCAGGGATGATATTCCAGAATCCGAACGAGAATATAGTGTTCTGTTCCTGGAGAGAGCCCACAGGGTGTGTGTCTCACTCAGATAGGAGCTGTAGGATGAGTTAGATGGACAAGTCTCCTGATCGCTTGTGTTTTGACCTGAGGAGCTGAGTGAAAGAAAATGCTTAAGAGGTTCAAGAGGGAGGGGATATATGAATACTTATGCCTGATTCACATTTTTGCATGGAAGAAACCAATACAACATTGTAAAGCAATTATCCTCCAATTAAACATTTTAAAAAATGCTTAAAGTTTTTAAATGTAAATATATTTGTATAAAACAACAATAGCCACAAATTACAAGCACCAGCTTTTCCATTTATAGGAGAGATAAATGATACCCTAGGAATTCTGTCATAGTCCTAAACACATATTTTTATGGCTGACAGTCACTTAAGGCAAATTCTCCTCCAGGTAAGAGTGTCTACAGAGACTGCACATCTTAGAAAAGTAAGTCCAATGGAACACACGAATACGTGCTCATAGGATATGAACAAGGAAATCAGCCCTAATTTTGGAATACCATTCCTAGTAGAAGCACTGTTACAGATTTGGCTTGTGCCAAATAAGCTTTAAACTCCCTACTGGTTTTCCCATTAATCTGAGTCTTCCATTTTCCCTGAAATTTCCCCAAAACCTATATTATTTCCTCAGATTGGTGGCAAACATATTAAAAATTCAGGTTCTTTAATCAATTTTACTCACTTTGAAATACTGCTCAAATACTTCACTTAAAAACAGTCCTTTCGCTCTGTATTCCCGTTGTTATGCCACTGAGATATAAAATGTCTTTTTGCTGTCCTACATTTATTATTTACTGTTATTCTTGCACTTTTCCCTTTCTCCTCAGGAGTGGTTATGTTTCTCTTTCTGTAATTGGTACTGTATATTACTTTAGGTCAATTTTAAAATGATATCTGAGTATGTTTTTCCATGTTAAATAAAACTAGAAATTGTATCTATCTCTGGCCTCTTTTTACCCTTGATGGATTATTTTTCAGGCTCTGAGAATCTTAAGAGACAGCATTCTATATTTTATGGCACAGTTATTATGAAGCTCTGTAGCAATTTTGCTTACAAGAAACTGACACATCTCTTGTATATTGAAGTTGCCTTCATGACGTATAATGTAGAAATGTCTTTCATTTTTCATGTATTAACTGATGTGTTAGAGCAGAAGAGCATAGCCATTACATCATATTCTAAAGATAGTGCTGCTGCTGCTGCTATGTCACTTCAGTTGTGTCCGACTCTGTGCGACCCCATAGACGGAAGCCCACCAGACTCCCCCGTCCCTGGGATTCTCCCTACTATGCCATTAAGAAAATAAAACAACTGTGCCTTGTTATCAAGGAAAAAATTATCCCTCCATCTACCACTAAATAGTAAAATATTGGGTCTTAATCATGTGAAAAAGTCAGAAAATATATACCTCTCCAATATTCCCCAATTGAGCAATTCTTTAATAACCTGGACATGGTTTTCTTGACATTACCAAAGAATACTTTGCCATGGCAACAAATCAACAAACATTAGAAAAACATTACAGTGTGCAAAATTTATTATTCCCGAAGCAAGTAAATCCTGCTATCTCTAACTAACCAGAGTTTTGCCAACAATCAGGGAGAATAAAATTAGGCAAAATGGAATAGTATTTCAGGGGATGAACAGAGGATAAACATTTAACTGATTTTTGGTTCTCTTGTCTTCATGAAAATATGCCAGCCATTTCCTGCCAAAGTGAAATCAGGAAAATAAGGATAATGACATGACTGACTCTTCTGTGATTCTGAACTTTAGTCATGGTTACACAGGGATGAGGGCCTGACAAAACATGGTGCACTGGAGAAGGGAATGGCAAATTATTTCAGTATTATTGCCTTAAAAATCCTATAAACAGTATGAAAAATCTGCCTTAAAACTCAACATTCAAAAAACTAAGATCATGGCATCCAGTTGTATCACTTCATGGCAAATAGATGGGGAAAATGTGGAAACTGTGTCAGATTTCATTTTCTTGGGCTTCAAAATCAATGCTTACACTGACTGCAGTCACGCAATTAAAAGACGCTTGCCCCCTGGAAGAATAGCTATGGCAAACCTAGACAGTGTACTAAAAAGCAGAGACATTACTTTGCTGACAAAGGTCCGTATAGTCAAAGCTTTGGTTTTTCCAGTAGTCATTTACGGATGTGAGAGTTGGACCATAAAAAGGCTGAGCACCGAAGAACTGACGCTTCCAAACTGTGGTGTTGGAGAAGACTCTTGAGAGTCCCTTGGACTGCAAGGAGATCCAACCAGTCTGTCCTAAAGGAAATCAACCCTGAATAGTCATTGGAAGGACTGATGCTGAAGCTGATGATCCAATACTTTGGTCACCTGATGCAAAGAGTTGACTCATTGGAAAGGACCCTGATGCTGGGAAAGATTGAAGACAGAAGGAGGAGGGGACAACAGAGGATGAGATGGTTGGATGGCATCACTAACTCAATGAACATGAATTTGAGCAAACTCAGGGAGATAGTGAAGGACAGGGAAGCCCATGGGGTCATGCTGCAGTCCATGGGGTCACCAAGAGCCAGACATGACTTCACAACTGAACAACAACACAGTGATGAGAAGCAGACCCAACAGGAAAATCTGAAAGTGTCTCTCTCTTTTGTTTTTAAACCTAAAGTGTCAGAAATGGTCTTATTTTGTTTAAAGGAGAGCACAGGGAACCATAAGTTCACAAAGCCAAAATGTCTGATAAGAAAGATCCAGTTGATTGGGTTTTCACTGTACTTTGGTTGTGTAGTGCTGTAAGACCAAGTACAACAGCTTCAAGGTAAAATCACATTTACAAGTAACTGAAAATTATCTCATTATCTTAGTTTACATTAGATTACTTGAGAGTTTAAACTATAAGAACTATTTGTGTCATTATCTTGACTGCTACTAGACATTTATGAATAACAGAAAGTAATTAAAACTTTGGTAACAGAAATAAATAAGCAAATAACATCCATACTCTTTCTTTCTCTTCCATGGCTTTTTCCTGCCAGAATGGAAAGAAATAAATTTGGTCTAGAGTTTCAGCTAAGGACAGATTATCTGAGAAGATTCTAACAAGTAGATAACTAGTCTGACTCTTTCTCAGTACGATTACTTTCTGTGGGCCCCAAAGGCTGAATTCTTTCTCTTATATTCGTATATTCCTCCTGGATACCACACCAGAGGGCAGTGGTGAAGAGCAGTGTGCTGACATGGTGAAGGAAAACCTTTGGGGAATTCTGAAGCTCTTCTTTGTTCCATTACTTCTATCATAAGTTGCATATAGTAGTTTACTTTGGTCTGGTTTGGGGGAAAATATCAGCAAAGAAAGATAACTTGTGATCCTTTAGTTTAAAAAAAGAAAAGGTAGAGCATCTTCCAGGTTACCTAACTAATCCAAACTCCTACCCCATCTGCCTTCATGCACACGTCACTGATATGTGAGTCCTGGGAATCTAAAACTGTTACCGCTGTGACCTTGGGTCACTTAGCACCTCTGGTGGATCCTTACCTTTAATATTCAGAAGATGACGCGCACTCTGCCTGAGTGAAAACCTTTTTTGGTTTGGTTTTGTGTTTTTTTGGCAACAATATTAACAGGATGACAACAATTACTAATATAATGATTTTATAATTGGTATTTATTAATCATATGCTATGTGCTAGGCATTACACTAAGAACTTTACAGAGATTAACTCATTTAATCATTGTTGTTCAGCCACCAAGTTGTGTTCAACTCTTTGCAACTCCATGGACTGCAGCACGTCAGGCCTCCCTATCCTTTGCTATCTCCCAGAGTTTTCTCAAATTCATGTCCATTGAGTCACTGATGCCATCCAACCATCTCATTCTTTGCCACCCCCTTTTCCTTTTGCTTTTAATTTTCCCAGCATTAAGGTCTTTCCCAATAAGTCGGCTCTTCATATCAGGTGACAAAAGTATTTAATCATTAAAATCACCAAAGTGTGTAACCTTGAATTTTGATTTTAGAGATGAGGAAGCAGAGACCCAAAGAAGTGGCATAACTTGTCCAAGTCAGTCAAGTAAATGATCAAGTGTTTTTAATTACTACAATTCAAATAAGATTCAGACAAGTTACTGTGATTCTTTGAATAACTGTAAATCTGTATCATTTATTCAGATGCAGTTGTTATTAGGAAAGATCATTAATGTTGATTTTTCCTATTCTGATTGCTTCACTTAACTGAAGATAAATAATTCACTAGTTAATAGAACATGTAAATCTGAGCACTGATTCTTTACTGAAAATAAATGGTAAGCCTTTAGTAGTAGAACCTATGAGAACATCATTCCAGGTGATATCAAGCTGTTTTAAAAACCCTCTCATGTCTCCCCTCCCCAAGGAAAATAAAACCAGGCTTATAGTTTAGTTAGTATTTTGGTTCACTCATTTTTAATCTTTCTGCCTGCATTGAACAAACAATTATCATAAATTGCAACTCTAAACCTTATGAAAGAGAAATTAATTTTATTAATGTTGTAATATAATGTTACCATGACTAAAACAGTACAGCATTTGTCAGGAGTGATTTATGATGTCTTTAAAATAGGTGGTATTATCTGAATTGGCCATCTGTTCTTGGTTTCAAAAAGTGTAGAATGGCCAACAAGAGGGAGTCTGGTGAGCTGAGACTGCAGGACAAAAAAAACAATAATATAAGTTATCAATTCATGAGCCCCTTTCATTGGAAGATTGCATTGTTGTTTACAATCAGGAATTTATAAGCCTCATAAATTGTCGGCTGCAAAGGGATGCTATCTGTTTAATTAAAGTGTCAAGTTGGTGATTATGTAGCTTTGCAAGGAGAGGAAAAGAGGAAGTGGCAGATGGCCTAGTTTCTAAGGTGAAGCGAAGGAGGCGGTATTGAGCACACACCATCCAGGATGCCAGGGGGCTCCTTCAGACAGTCAGCGTGGTCAAGATGGCATTGCTTACAACTCCATTTCTAAATGTTCCATTTATATTTAGTGCTGCATCATGAGAGCTTTGTATTTAGAAGAAAAAGAAAAGGCTCAATTGCATTTTTCAGTTAGCAAAGGATGCTCCCCAAGTCCTCAGATGCTTTCTTTCTCCCCCCCAGATTATTGAGTGAGGTTCTCAGATCTAGTGGGATCTTGCTAAACCCATGCACTTAGGTTATCAGCTAGAGGAAACTTACCATGATGAACTCTAGAGTGTTAAATTTGGCTGAAGGAAGATATCAATCCAATCTCTGATTACTCTGACAATTATTCTTATCTTTTAAAATCCAGAAACCCTGTCCTCTCTATGCCTATGTATAAGTTAATTCATTTGTAAAACAGGTGATGATTGTGCTATCTACATGTTAGGGATGGTGATGAGATATAGTAAAACACTGAGAAAGGAGGTTTCATGAAATCAAGAAGTCTTTTGCAATTATAACATGTTAGTGTCTGAAATAGCAAATTTGGTATACCATGTTACTGCATTCAAATTTCTGATGGCTCTAAATTAAGTTCCTAGAACTAAATTCATAAATAGTAATCATATAGCAATGAATGTTCTAAAATACTCATGTGTTTTACAAATATCCCTAAAATTTTAGTACCTAAGGCCCAGAATTTTAACAGATATATCTGAAATTATTTAGATTGTTGATTCTAAAAACATAGAGGAACAAATTATAATTTTGAAAAATATACAACTAAAATTGTCATTTCTTTATTTCTATCTTAATGGTCAGATTTTAATTTTATGTAACCTTACATTCTAATGAATTTTTTCTGTTCCTGTTGCTCTAGCCCCATGTGCATTCCTATAAACACAAATAGGCCCCCATATTAGGGTACAACAAAAGTAAAAGGAGAAACGTATCAAAATTCTTTAGAGGAAAAGCTTGTGAACTTCAGTACCTATTAATGGGTTCATTGATATTTTTAGAAACACAAAGTTATATTAAAATCCTAGGAACAATGAAGATAAACTGCTGCTGCTGCTAAGTCGCTTCAGTCATGTCCGACTCTGTGCGACCCCATAGACAGAAGCTCACCAGGCTCCCCTGTCCCTGGGATTCTCCAGGCAAGAACACTGGAGTGGGTTGCCATTTCCTTCTCCAATGCATGAAAGTGAAAAGTGAAAGTGAAGTCGCTCAGTCGTATCCGACTCTTAGCGACCCCATGGATTGCAGCCTACCAGGCTCTTCCATCCATGGGATTTTCCAGGCAAAAGTTCTGGGGTGGGGTGCCATTGCCTTCTACCTCTATGTTTTCTTTATAAAATTATATTTAGAAAGTTTTAGAATGTTACTGTAACCACGCATATAGCTGCTATCTAGAAGGTTCCCAGTACTTGAGGAATGTTTTTGCTTACTAAGTCGCCTCAGTTGTGTCTGACTCCGTGCGACCCCGTAGACGGCAGCCCACCAGGCTCCCCCATCCCTGGGATTCTCCAGGCAAGAACACTGGAGTGGGTTGCCATTTCCTTCTCTGAGGAATGTTTTACTACTACCTATATTGTTACAGTTTTGAAAATTCAACCACATACAACACTGAAAGGGAGAAGAATATAGACACTAAAGGACAATACGTGATTAGGTAGTTTTGTTAACAGAGAAAAAACTAGAAAATTTCAAATGAAATTAACAGTATGTTAGGAAGACAGTATGATCAAGACTTATTTCATGATGTGCAGAAATGTGAGTGCACAAATACTGGCACTAAGAAAACTTTTTTTTTTCTTTTGTCTCCTTCCTTCCCTCCCTCCCACTCTTTCCCCACTCCTTCAAAATTTAAAGATTAAAGTTTAAATTGCAGCCTGGGCATCACTTTATACCCTGTCTCTGAAATAATTTTATAAAATGTACTGCTACTGCTGCTGCTAAGTCACTTCAGTCGTGTCTGACTCTGTGCGACCCCATAGACGGCAGCCCACCAGGCTCCCCCGTCCCTGGGATTCTCCAGGCAAGAACACTGGCGTGGGTTGCCATTTCCTTCTCCAATGATGAAAGTGAAAAGTGAAAGCGAAGCTGCTTAGTCACGTCCGACTCGCAGCGACCCCAGGGACTGCAGCACCAGGCTCCGCCGTCCATGGGATTTTCCAGGCAAGAGCACTGGAGTGGGGTGCCATTGCCTTCTCTGAAAATGTACTAGCTTAAAAATAATAATAGTGATCATAAATATCTTTTTTTTTTTACAGAATTCATGAGTAAACTTCCTCTTGGTACAGTGTATTCAAGGGTGTTAACAAGTAGGAAAAATAAATTTATAACTGGTCACAAAACTTCTACACATTTAAAAACTATTGATTCACCTGCTCATTTCTAATTACTTCAGTTTTTGACATTAAAATCAACATAACATCTACATACTGCTGAGATGAGATGTTCAGAGTTTGCTAACTGAAAGAAAACTTCTGTAATATAACTGCTTCAGCCTTTAAATCACTACTTAAGCATGATTCCTATCTTAACTATAGGCAGTAAATTTAGGGAGCTATAAACAAATTTCACACAGTCATGAAAGCACAATGTATTTCACCCTGAAAACTGAAGGTGCAAACCTCACTTTTTTAAGGATGAGAGCCGATTTAAATTCATATAAAGACAAAACATTCAAGTCCTTAAGAGACCTAATCATATATTGTCTAATTATCAGCATGCTTTGAGAAATATTTATGAAACAGCTATAAAACTTAGGAATGAGGAAACAAGTATTGGATTTTGGCCTCTAATTTAATCTGATTTATGACTTTATTGATCTAGTAAAAGTCCTGTTTTCTGGTAGTTATTTCATTTAAATGTAACTTATAGATAAAACTAATATTAACTATTGTTAGTCCGTATTACCCCACTCCAATACTCTTGCCTGGAAAATCCCATGGACGGAGGTGCCTGGTAGGCTGCAATCCATGGGGTTGTGAAGAATTGGACACAACTGAGCGACTACACTTTTCATTTTCATGCACTGGAGAAGGAAATGGCAACCCACTCCAGTGTTCTTGCCTGGGGAATCCCAGGGACGGGGGAGCCTGGTGGGCTGCCGTCTATGGGGTCGCACAGAGTCAGACACGACTGAAGCGACTTAGCAGCAGCAGCAGCAGTGGATATTAACTAATAGATATTTCCTTCTGGCTATTCTATCCAATCTTCCCCCTGAAGTTCACACACGCTCTTCTTAAAGTGCTATGTGTAGCTATAAATGTACCACTACTAGACAGTAAGTCCAGCTCTCTGTTACGGCAATGATTACCTGAATTGCATTTGTAGCCAGTTGCCTGCATATAGGAGAGGCAGTGGCTCATTTCTCTAAGCAACAGTCATCAGTAACCCAGATTTCATTATTTTACATTTTTAAATGAAATTTAATCCAGGAACACACAAACCTCTGGTTGTCTGTTTCCTCTTAAGGAATGAATAAGACTACTTGTAACATTTCATTTGCTTACCCTTTGGACATGTCTTGTTGGTGCATAAAGTTCCTCTGGCCTTCCCAAACCTATTTTTCTGAAGACATTTTTCATCCCATTCCCAGAAGAGCTGTCCAGCAAGAATCAACAGCCTCCTTTTGGGGTCTTCCATGTATTCCCCGTGACCAAGGAAACAAGCTGTTACCTAGCAACCTGGCCCTTTAGGAGGTATTGTTACCAACCTCTTAGTGCTCATCAAAGGAATTCCTGTGCTCCTGGAGCAGCTAATGGTGAATGTTGCTTCCAGGGAGTTTTCTAAACTGTGGTATAACTGAACCTTGACTGCAGAAACATAAATTATAGCAGAGGGAGCAAATGGCCCTGGCATCCCTGAAACGTGCGCTGTCTTCAGCTCTATTATTTCTTGAATCGTCTGCATCTGGCTTGGCTTTAGTTGAAGTACTCATGCAATGTATCCCTCAGTATTTGGTTTCATATTCCTGTAGCTTCAGAACAAGCAGAAGGAGCAAAGGGAAGTTATCTAATTCCAGCTTGAAACTTGCTCAGATAAAACCCCTTGGACTTGAAGGTAGGGAATTCTGCCTTGTTCAGCACAAGAAAAGAAAAAGTATTTCAAAGCAAATGTTTACAACCTGTCACAGAAAAAGGAGATCATATCATATTGTATTCTCATTTACTGATTCAGGAGTCTGCTTAGAGTACCTGCTATGTATATAGATAGCAGTGTGCATTTTTAACTTCAGGAGCTGATAAAACAAAAGTTCTCTCAGCCCGTTTCTTGCGTGCCTTCTTTCCTCCAAATAGAAAATGTTAGCTGTGCTTTTGAGGACTGAGAATTTGTTGTTTGCCAGAAGCACAGTAAACACTTTCATAGTCTCTACTGATTCAGAGAACAAGACATTTGGGAAACCATTTTATTCAAAACCTCATTTCAAAACAAGATATTTGGCGTGTCCTGGAAAAGAGCATTATGTTTCCATTTCTTTTTCCATGCAGTGGCAATCCATCCATAGGCCAAAAATTTTCAGTAACCTTAGAGATGTGCTTCATATCAAAAGCGTGTAAACACATTCTCTACATGATGTTTCTGTTAGAACTTATATTACACACAAATGTTTCAGGCTGAAACTTACCATAAAAATTTTTTATGAAAAAAAATATTTTTTTATATTTTTGAAAAGCCAAAATTTTTCCAATTTAATTAAATTAAAGAAAGAAAAAAAATATTATAATATTAATTTTTTTCCTAGAGAGAAACCACAAACCAACCCCGGCCTCCTGTCCATCACCAGCTCCCGGAGGTCACCAGACTCCATCCATCGAGTCAGTGATGCCATCCAGCCATCTCATCCTCTGTCGTCCCCTCTCCTCCTCCCCCAACCCTCCCAGCATAGAGTCTCTCTGAGTCAACTCCGATGAGGTGCCAAAATATAGTTTCAGCTAAATCATTCCTCTAAAGAAATTCCAGGTTGACACTTACCATCAGCTTCTCTATGCTAAGAGTAGTATCATCTGATATCTGAGGTTATTGATATCCCGCAATTGATTCTGTTTCTTCCAGTCAGCATTTCTCAAGATGTACTCTGCAAATATGTAAAATAAACAGATGTCAATTTTCGCCTTGACACTCCTTTTCCTATGTTGGAACCAGTCTCTTGTTCCATGACCAGTTCTAACTGTTGCTTCCTGACCTTCCTACAGATTTCCCAAGAGGCAGATCAGGTAATCTAGTATTCCCATCTCTTTCAAAATTTTCCAAAACTGGTCTTAATTCATCTTTTTAGCTTTATAGCCCCGCAAAACACACCATAGCTCCACTACCTCAGGCAAAAGCTATTCATACTCAAGTGTTTTGTCTCTGACTTTGCCAGAATCCTCAGATCCAATGTCTTCTCCAGTCTCCCAGTTGATCCTCACACCTTCTTCTCTATCTTCTAACTTCCAAGATCTCTGCTGCCATCCTTACTTCCACAAAGCAAGCAGAAAGAAATTTCCTCAGGGTCCCATCATCCATTCATCCACTTACTCTCATCTTCCTGCCTATTTTCCATGCTTTCTCGTCATTTACAGGTATGACATCAGCACTTCTATCTTCATTTGTGGACTATAGAGCCTATCCCTTCATCTCCACCAAGACCATTGGTCCAAAAATTCTTCTGCATCATCAATTTCTCCTCTTCACTGCATCATTCCCACAAACATATAAACATGCTGTGATTTTCCCCATTTAAAGCAGAAACCAAACAAAAATGCCCTGGATCCATTTCTCGATCCAGCTTCATCCCATTGCTTTACATCCATTACAGTGTGGGGAAAACTTTGCAAGTGTTGTCTATGCTTGCTGCATCCAGTTCTCTTCCCATCCCTCTTGAACTCATTCAGGTGTTATTTTACTCTACTACTTCACTGGAAGTACATGTGGCAAGGCCACTAATGACCTTCAAGTCACTAAATTCAATGGTTGGTTCCTAGTTCTCATTTCCTTGATCTAGCCACTGTATTTGAAACATCAAGTTACTCTCTTCCCCTGAAGCACTTTCTTCATTTGGCTTCTAGGACCCCACATTCCACTGGTTTTCTTGTCTTAATACTAATGTGTCCAAATCTCAGTCTTTAGACTTCTTTCTCTGTTAACTCACTCCATTAATGATCCTATCCAGTCTCATGGCTTTAAAAACAATTTATATGCTAATGACTCCAATATTTATAACTCCATCCTAGACCCCTCCCCCCGACCTTTCTCTCTCTTGAATTCAAGGCCTATATATTTACCTGCCTAACTGACATTCCTCTGGATGTTTCATAGTCACCTCCATTTTAATATTCCCAAAATAAACTTCTAAATCTCCTCTCCAGATCAACCCCTTTTATATCCTTCATTTATTCAAACCAAAAATCATGGAATCATCCTTAACTACTCTTTTCTTTCAAATATTGCATCCAATCCCTGATGAAATCCTTTCAGCTCTAACTCAAAATATATTTAGAATCTGTCCACTTCCCATCTACTCCATGGCTACCACAGACCCCATATTTCTTTTTTTTAACTTTGTATTTTGTATTGCAATATAGCCAATTCACAGTGTTGTGATAGTTTCTGGTGGACAGCAAAAGGACTCAGACATACACACACATGTATCCATTTTTCCCCAAACTCCCCTCCCATCCAGGCTGCCATATAACATTGAGCAAAGTTCCCTGTGCTACTTATGGTACCATAAGACTTCATATTTCTCATTTATTTATTGAACTATAGAAACTATAGTAATGAACACTAATAATATTGTGCTAATTTTGGGTGTGCAGCAAAAATATTCAAAATATGTATTCAGATTCTTTTCCATTATAGGTTATTATAAGATATTGAATATAGTCCCCTGTGCTATACAATTCAGAGAAGGCAATGGCACCCCACTTCAGTAGTCCTGCCTGGAAAATCCCATGAACGGAGGAGCCTGGTAGGCTGCAGTGCATGGGGTTGCTAAGAGTCTGACATGACTGAGCGACTTCACTTTCAATTTTCACTTTCATGCATTGGAGAAGGAAATGGCAACCCACTCCAGTGTTCTTGCCTGGAGAACCCCAGGGACAGGTGGGCTGCCGTCTCTGGGGTCGCACAGAGTTGGACACGACTGAAGTGACTTAGCAGTTTTATGCAATGGATCCTTATTGTTTATCAACTTTATATATAGTGATGTGTATTTGTTAATCCCAAACTGTTTATTCCTACACCACTTTCTCCTTTGGTAACCATAAACTTGTTTTCTAAGTTGGAATCTAGTTCTCATTTGTAAATAAACTCATTTGTATCATATTTTTAGTTTCCATATATAAGTGATATCATGTCATATCTGTCTTTCTCTACTTGACTTAACTTCACTTAGTATGATAATCTCTAGGTCCATCCATACTGCCTCAATAGCAATGTTCCATTATTTTTATGGCTGAGTAATATTCCAATGTACATATATAGCACATCTTCTTAAACTAGTCATCTGTTCATGGGCACTTAGATTGCTTCCATGTCTTGGCTATTGTAAGTAGTGCTTCTGTGAACACTGATGTGAGACCCCCATATTTCTTAACAGTATTATTGCAACAGACACTTCCCTAGTCTCCTGCTTCAAACAATGCCCCCGACACTCTGCATCCTGTGCTTGAGGAGAGAATGTCGGGGGCATTGTTTGAAGCATTAGTCATTCTTCATATCAAACACCCAAATGGTTATCTATCTCACAAAGAAAGGATCAGCATCCTTACAAGGAACTACAAGGCACTGATATATCTGGGATTTAAAAAAGTAATATCTCAAAATTAAAACTACTTTTAAACTGTCCTCAAAACAATCAAGATTCAAGTTGACTAAGGTTCTTTGACAACTACCTGGAAGCTCAGGTTGATACCTGATGTTAGACAATCAACTCTTTGAAAAAATCCTTCTACTTTTCTCTCTTATGGGCATCCCAGGTGGTGCTTTTGGTAATGAATCTGCCTGCCAATGCAGGAAACACAAGAGACTCATGTTCGATCCTTAGGTGGGGAAGATCCCCTGGAGTAGGAAGTGACAACCCACTCCAACATTCTTGCCTAAAAAATCCTATGGACAGAGGAACCCAGAAGACTACAGTCCAAAGAGTTGCAAAGAGCTGTACACGACTGAGTGACTAAGTATGCACACTACTTTTCTCTTAAGTTTCAGGACCAATTAAAATAAGAAATGTTCCAAATGTGGAATGTGAGCTATTAAAAAAAAAGCTACCATTTACAAGTGCTTCTCTGTATAATGGAGTGTTTTCTCAATATTGTGAAATAAAAACAAAAGGTAGAGTTTGTGGGTAGCTTCAGACAGTGGTAGCAGACTAGTTACCAGATCCCTAAGAGGTCCTCTTAGCATGCAGCACACACACAGTAGGTCCTCCAAGAAGTACACAAAACGAAGGGAAGAGTGTGTCTACACAAAAACTCAGCAGACCTTGAGAACAGAGAGTACTAAAACTTCAAAATAACTATGAATTAAAAAAAAAAAAAAAGATGAATCTTTTTTTCATCTCAACGTGTCTCTCATTTGTCAGTCCTAGCCTCACTCCACAGCAGCACTTCAAGGAGAGCAAAATCTGAGCAAGAAAAACTGTGGAAAGGACAGAAAAAGATGGAGTCCAAAGTAGATCTAAAACTATCACAAGAAAAGATTAAGTCCAGCCTAACCAGAATGTGTTATAAAAATGTCCACACAAATCAGAGGAAGGATTACTAGGGAAGAGACTTCAGTGTATGCCAGATGAAAAAGCCCAGGCATGATGTGAAGGGCACATTTTTGAAATAAGTAACTTCTGGGAGAGAAAAATGTGAAAAAAGAAGTGAGAACTTCCCTTTGGCAATTAGGAGGTGGAGAAAAATATAAAAGGGAAAGCTTAAGGTCTTATAAAACGAAATAGCATCTCTAGATGGAAGGACTCACAATTCATCCTGTGTCAGGTAATATCTCCCCCAGAGATGTCCATATCTGAATACCCAGAGACTGGGAATGTGTTACCTTACACAGAAAAAGGGAAGTAAGATAACAGATGGAATTAAGGTTGCTAATTAGCTGACCTCAATACAGGGAAGAGTCTCTGGATTTTCCAGGTGGAGCCAATGTAATCACAGATCAGATCAGATCAGTCGCTCAGTCGTGTCCGACTCTTTGCGACCCCATGAACCGCAACACGCCAGGCCTCCCTGTCCATCACCAGCTCCCGGAGGTCACTCAGACTCGCATCCATCGAGTCAGTGATGCCATCCAGCCATCTCATCCTCTGTCGTCCCCTTCTCCTCCTGCCCCCAACCCCTCCCAGCATCAGAGTCTTCTCCAATGAGTCAACTCTTCGCATGAGGTGGCCAAAATACTGGAGTTTCAGCTTCAGTATCATTCCTTCTAAAGAAATTTCAGGATTGATCTCCTTCAGAATGGACTGGTTGGATCTTCTTGCAGTCCAAGGGACTCTCAAGAGTCTTCTCCAACACCACAGTTCAAAAGCATCAATTCTTCGGCACTCAGCCTTCCTCACAGTCCAGCTCTCACATCCATACATGACCACAGGAAAGACCATAGCCTTGACTAGGCGAACCTTTGTTGGTAAAGTAATGTCTCTGCTTTTGAATATGCTATCTAGGTTGGTCATAACTTTCCTTCCAAGGAGTAAGCGTCTTTTAATTTCATGGCTGCAGTCACCATCTGCAGTGATTTTGGAGCCCAGAAAAACAAAGTCTGACACTGTTTCTACTGTTTCCCCATCTATTTCCCATGTAGTGATGGGACCAGATGCCATGATCTTCGTTTTCTGAATGTTGAGCTTTAAGCCAACCTTTTCACTCTCCACTTTCACTTTCATCAAGAGGCTTTTTAGCCCCTCGCGACCGGCGCGCCATTTAAGAGCGACCTCGCCTCCCCGCGACCGGCGCGCCATTTAAGAGGTGACCTCGCCTCCCCGCAACCGGCGCGCCATTTAAGAGCGACCTCGCCTCCCCGCGACCGGCGCACAATTAAGAGCGCCCCGCCGGCTGCGTCGCGCACTAAGAGCGCCCCGCCGGCTGCGTCGCGCACTAAGACCCCACGACCGAGGAAGGACGGCGGTGAGGGCCAACGCACTAAGCAGGGCGGAGAAGACCTACCCCACGACCGAGGTCAGGAAGGGCGGCAGTGAGGAGAGACCCCTCGTCCAAGGTAAGGTGCGATGGCTGTGCTTCCCTGGCCGGGAGCAGCCAGGAGCAGCCGGGATGAGATACCCCACACCCGAGGTAAGAGAAACCCAAGTAAGACAGTAGGTCTTGAAAGAGGGCATCAGAGGGCAAATACACTAAAACCATTCTCACAGAAAACTAGTCAATCTAATCACACAAGGACCACACCCTTGTCTAACTCAATGAAATTAAGCCATGCCCGAGGGGCAACCTGGGATGGGCGGGTCATGGTGGAGAGATATGACAGGGTGTGGTCCGCTGGAGAAGGGAATGGCAAACCACTTCAGTATTCTTGCCTTGAGAACCCCATGAACAGTATGAAAAGACAAAATGATAGGATACTGAAAGAGAAACTCCCCAGGTCAGTAAGGGCCCAATATGCTACTGGAGATCAGTGGAGAAATAACTCCAGAAAGAATGAAAGGATGGAGCCAAAACAAAAAGAATACCCAGCTGTGGATATGTCTGGTGATAGAAGCAAAGTCCGATGCTGTAAAGAGCAATATTGCATAGGAACCTGGAATGTCAGGTCCATGAATCAAGGCAAATTGGAAGTGGTCAAACAAGAGATGGCAAGAGTGAATGTCGACATTCTAGGAATTAGCGAACTAAAATGGACTGGAATGGGTGAATTTAACTCGGATGACCATTATATCTACTACTGTGGGCAGGAATCCCTCAGAAGAAATGGAGTGGCCATCATGGTCAACAAAAAGAGTCCGAAATGCAGTACTTGGATGCAATCTCAAAAATGACAGAATGATCTCTGTTCGTATCCAAGGCAAACCATGCAATGTCACAGTAATCCAAGTCTATGCCCCAACCAGTAACGCCGAAGAAGCTGAAGTTGAACGGTTCTATGAAGACCTACAAGACCTTTTAGAACTAACACCCAAAAAAGATGTCCTTTTCATTATAGGGGACTGGAATGCAAAAGTAGGAAGTCAAGAAACACCTGGAGTAACAGGCAAATTTGGCCTTGGAATACGGAATGAAGCAGGGCAAAGACTAATAGAATTTTGCCAAGAAAATGCACTGGTCATAGCAAATGTAATCACAAATGCCCTTAAACATAAGAGGAAGTAAAGAGAATCGGTGTCAGAGACAGACAGCTAGCCACTCCTGGCTTTGCAGATGGAAAGAGGCCATGGGCCAAATAAAGAGGCCATGTAACACAAAAGCATTATCCATAAAAGAGAAAAAATTGATAAACTAACCGTTATCAAAATTAAGACCTTATGCTCTTCAAAAGACACTTGTAAGAGAGAGAAATAGCAAGCAACTTGAAAAAATTATTCGCAAATACATATAATATATCCAGAATTTATAAAGAATTCTCAAATTCAATAGTAAGGAGAAACGGAAAGGAACTATAAAAGTGGGCAAAATATTTGAAAGGAAGTTTAAGTAGAGTACATACGTAGATGATGAATTAGCACACGAGAAGATGCTCAGCTTCCTCAGTCATTAAGGGAATGCAAACTGAAACCACAAGATACCATTACACATCTATTAGAATGGTTAAAATTAAAAATAAAAAACAGCAAACAAACCAAATTTCTAGCCAAAAGAAGTGAATGGACTAAAAATTATGATATATTCATACCAGGGAATTACATAGCAATAAAAACGAATTAACTAATGAAATGTAATCTATAGTGACAGAAAGCAGATCTGTTTGTTTGGAAATTGGGCAGGAAATATGCCCACCATTCACCAGGGCAAGAACAGGATTACAGCCTTGCTGATGGTCCTACCCCAAGCCTCCTGAACTGCCCAGCCATGGTCAACCTCATCATTTTCTTCAATATCACCGTCAACAACAAGCCCTTGGGCCACATCTCCTTTTAGCTATTTACAGACAAAGTTCCAAAGACAACAGAAAACTTTCATGCTCTGAGAACTGGGGAGAAAGGATTTGGTTATACAGATTCCTGCTTTCACAGAATAATTCCAGGATTTACGTGCCAAGGTGGTGACTTCAGACGCCATAATAGCACTGGTAGCAATGCCATCTCTGGGGAGAAATTCATGATGAGAATTTCATCCTGAAGCATACAGGTCCTGTCATCTTATCCATGGCAAATGTTGACCCTAACAAAAATGATTCTCAGTGTTTCATCTGCCCTGCTGAGACTGAGCAGTTGGATGGCAAGCATGTGGTCTTTGGCAAGGTGAAAGAGGGCAAGAATACTGTGGAAGCCATGGAGAGCCTGGAAATGGAAAAACCAGCAATATCACCATTGCTGACTTTTCTGGACAAACCCAGCAAATTTGACTTGTGTTTTTTGTCTTTAAGAAAAAAAATAATGGGATTATGAAGGTGTACTTGAAAACATCTTTGGATAATGGACGTGTATGTTATATTGATTGTGATGGTTTCACAGGTATATACATATGTCAAAGCTTATCAAATTGTTTTCTTCAAATCTGTGCAGTTTATTATATGTCAATCACACACATACACAGAGAGAGACAGGGAAAGAGTATTGTGTGTGTATGTGTGTGTGTGTGTGTGTGCATGTGTATGTGTGTATGAGAGAAAGACAGAGCCACAGAGAGGAAGAAGTATAAAAGAGGAGAAGTGAGAGAAGGAAAAAGGAAATAGAATGAGAAGTAAAATGATGTGGAGGTATAATAAAACTATAACAGCCACTCATAAGCTCAATCTCAAATTTCTGTGCTCATGGAAATAGCCCTATTTTCCTCACTGATTATCTTTATCAATAATGTATATTTGAACTTCAAAATGAGCTTAAATGAACAGCCTACTGCTCTAATCTCTTTTATACATGTGAGTTCCACTAAGTGGTTATTTCTTTACAGGGATGCATTGCTTACAGATATTGAAAAAATACTGTTTTGCTTTATTTTTGACACTCAGAAAACCCTTCTAAAATGAACCTGAATATTTACTAGGAGTACTGCTGATGCATTTTGACTTATTGTATTTTATCATGAAATGGTGATTTGCTAGGCAGACAAGGTGATCCATCTAAGCCCCCTCATCCCCTTCAACACTTTAGGCAGAGTTGTGCTTGTATCTATTTTATAAATGAATTTCTGCATAAGATTTGGATAGATTAAAAGCTGGTTAATAATTGGCAATTCCCATGGAAATGGAAAACAGGGAATAGCAGAAAAATGAACTCAGAAAATGATACCAGAGAGGGCAGGCCAGTTTGCAAAACTGCAGCAGGGGAAAGCAGAGGGGCACTCGGGAAGTAAAGGGTGACATGAAGAAGATAGGTTTGGAGATAGTGCCCTATAATGAAGAGAAGGCAATGGCACCCCCACTCCAGTACTCTTGCCTGGAAACTCCCATGGACAGAGGAGCCTGGTAGGCTGCAGTCCATGGGGTCGTGAAGAGTCGGCCATGACAGAGCAACTTCACTTTCACTTTCACTTTTCACTTTCATGCATTGGAGAAGGAAATGGCAACCCACTCCAGTGTTTTTGCCTGGAGAATCCCAGGGACGGGGGAGCCTGATGGGCTGCCGTCTGTGGGGTCGCATAGAGTCAGACACGACTGAAGCGACTTAGCAGCAGCAGCAGCAGCAGCAGCAGACCTATAGTGAGTACTATCAAACAAGATTACTTGGGGATAGCCTTCTACACCTCTACCAAAATCTTCCAGACATATACAAATGAGTAACTAACTAGCCTTCCTCTGCTCTTTCTCCATAATGATCTTTTTGCCTTATCAGATCAGATCAGTCGCTCAGTCGTGTCCGACTCTTTGCGACCCCATGAACTGCAGCACGCCAGGCCTCCCTATCCATCACCAGCTCTCGGAGGTCACTCAGACTCACATTCATCTAGTCAGTGATGCCATCCAGCCATCTCATCCTCTGTCGTCCCCTTCTCCTCCTGCCCTCAATCCCTCCCAGCATCAGAGTCTTCTCCAATGACTCAACTCTTCGCATGAGGTGGCCAAAATACTGGAGTTTCAGCTTGAGCATCATTCCCTCCAAAGAAATCCCAGGTCTGATTTCCTTCAGAATGGACTGGTTGGATCTCCTTGCAGTCCAAGGGACTCTCAAGAGTCTTCTCCAACACCACAGTTCAAAAGCATCAATTCTTCGGCGCTCAGCCTTCTTCACAGTCCAGCTCTCACATCCATACATGACCACAGGAAAGACCATAGCCTTGACTAGGCGAACCTTTGTTGGCAAAGTGATGTCTCTGCTTTTGAATATGCTATCTAGGTTGGTCATAACCTTACTTCCAAGGAGCAAGCGTCTTTTAATTTCATGGCTGCAGTCACCATCTGCAGTGATCTTGGAGCCCAGAAAAATAAAGTCTGACGCTGTTTCCACTGTTTCTCCATCTATTTCCCATGAAGTGATGGGACCAGATGCCATGATCTTCGTTTTCTGAATGTTGAGCTTTAAGCCAACCTTTTCACTCTCCACTTTCACTTTCATCAAGAGGCTTTTTAGTTCCTCTTCACTCTCTGCCATAAGGGTGGTATCATCTGCATATCTGAGGTTATTGATATTTCTCCCGGCAATCTTGATTCCAGCTTGTGTTTCTTCCAGTCCAGCATTTCTCATGATGTACTCTGCATATAAGTTAAATAAACATGGTGACAATATACAGCCTTGACGTACTCCTTTTCCTATTTGGAACCAGTCTGTTGTTCCATGACCAGTTCTAACTGTTGTTTCCTGACCTGCATACAGATTTCTCAAGATACTAAGTAACTAATAACCATAGTAGTTTCCCTGTGTATATCATTCGCTACTTGATATCTCTCATGCCAAACACAGTGACTAGAATATCATAAGCATGAAATAAGTACTGGTTAAATGAATGAGCAACAGTGCAGGGTCCAGATCCATCCTTCTGAATCAGAAGATGGAAGGAGTCCACAGCTGAGAAGTGGTCACAAAGCTGCAGAATATTTCACTGTGTTACTACTGAGAAAAGTTTGTGTGTTCACAAAGGCATAGATCAAAGAAAACATTTCAAGAGCCTTCTTTCAGTAGAAATGCACTTTAGTCCCCAACAGATTGATCTAGAATCTTCAGAAAAAGAAGTGCATATTTTCCTATGAGAGTGTGAAGAATAACTGATAGGCAAATAAGGGAAAAACTGAGAAAAATTTCATGGCATTTCTAACGCATATGTATGGATTCTGCCTCACATTCCATTCTTTGGGGAGAAAATAACCATGAGAAAAAGCGTTCATTTCCTTCCTGTAAGGTTAAATTGGAGACAAATCAAGGTTTGGCCCTTTCTTTTTCCTGTGATGTGAACAGTTCTGTGCTCCGTGTAGCAGAATTTTGAGGACCTGGCTAGGGTCTTGTACCTAACAGGTACTCAATCATGAGGTGACACCAGAGAATTGGGAGTTCTTTGAGAGATGACTGTATTAATTAGGAGAGAAAAAGATCTTACCTTCAGAGAAGCAGAACAAGGACTTGAGCAGCACCCATTGAAAGGCAGACTAAGAGAGTTCTAAACTTAAGCTGGAAGAAATTATTATTAGGCAAAAATGATTAATAGAATGTATGAAATGGGTCAAGTTTCTGTCATTTTAAATCTTTTTAAAATATCCTTGCTACATGAGAAATCTTCTATATGTATATTTGCATGTGCTGTGTTATGTTCAGTTGCTTAGTCGTGTCCAACTCTGTGTTACCCTGTAGATGATAGTCCACCAGGCTCCTCTGTCCGTGGGATTTCCCAGGCAAGAATACTGGAGTGGGTTGCCATGCCCTCCTCCAGGGGATCTTCCCAACCCAAGGATCGAACCAGCATCTCCTGCATCTCCTTAACTGCCGGGGGATTCTTTACCTCTGAGCCACCGGGAAACCCCTTTTTTATATTTATTATATATTATATATAATAAATATGTTATATATTATATTTTTATGTTTATTATATATAAACATACACATCAGCATGTGTATGTCTATATATAACATAAATTTTTAATCTAAAGTTTAATTCACTTAAAAGTAGCTCATGCTGAAAAGTCATAAAGTAGTACATTCCATTTTGAGTCTTTTATAAATACACACACAAAAATAGTTAATTGGCAATGAATTAACAGCTTTTTATATAAAATAACCAACAACAGCAAAAATACTATACACATTCATCATTTCTAAAATTAAAAGATTGCATAATCCACGTAAGAAAAACACTATCTTAAAATAAAAAATATTTCATTGAATTAACAAACTGTCTCTATTAAAAAAAAAAAAAAAACCTTCTATTATGTTTTATTTATTTTCCCTGTTTGCCTTTGGCTTTGCTGATACTAACTTGTGGTCTGTCTTTGGGTCTCTGGCAGTCACTGCTCTGGAGTCAGTTCTAAGAAGGAAGCAGGCTGCTGGATTGTGCATAATGGAGTAGGAGCATTTTATTGATATTTATTTAGCAGATTTATCATCCTGAAACTCACAGAGGGCCATAGGGCATGTCATGCTAATATAACTCATGTGTTATGGTATGATAACATCATGTGTACACAAGGGGTTTCTGTGAAATATGAAGGAAGTCTTGCTTGCTTTCGAATAAATAATGGGATGAGTTAACAGCTCAACTCCGGAGACCTAAATTTTGAGTGCAGGATGGTTCTGATAAAAGAAGTAAGAAAATAAACTAAATAGTTTTCTATTTGGAGTTGCCTCACATCTGATGTTATATTACTGCTGATTCTTAGAATATTAAAATTTTTCTTATACATATATCATCTTTTGTACTTAATACATGCTAACCAATAGGTTATGAAAATTATGTTCTCTACAGTACAAGCAGCAACCAGCCAAATCCCAGTGAAACTCATTTAAAAAATTTTTCATTTGCAAAAATATATATGCCAAGAATTCTTTGTTTTGCCAGTGTCCAGTAAAATGAGTAATGTTTCCCAGTCATAAAGAGTTGCTCTTTTAGGGGTGTGCATGCTAAGTTACTTACAACTCTTTGTAACCCTTAGATTGTAGCCTGCCAGCCTCCTTCATCCATGGAATTCTCCAGACAAGAGCACTGGAGTGGGTTGCCATGCCCTTCTCCAGCTTTTTTACGAGAAGAAGATTAATAGAATTGGGAAAGACTAGACATTTCTTCAAGAAAATTGAAAATATCAAAGGAACATTTCATGCAAGGATGGACATAATAAAGTACAGGAACAGTAAGGCCTGACAGAGGCAGGAGAAATTAATGAGAGATGGCAAGAATACACAGGAGAACTGTTTTAAAAAGGTCTTAATGACCCAGGTAACCATGATGGTGTGGTCACTCATCTAGAGCCAGACATCCTGGAGTGTGAAGTCAAGTGGGCGTTAGGAAGCATTACTACGAACAAAGCTAGTGGAAGTGACAGAATTCTAGTTGAGCCATTTAAAATCCCCAAAGATGATGCTGTTAAAGTTCTGCACTCATATGTCAGCAAATCTGGAAAACTCAGTAGTGGCCACAGGACTGGTAAAGGTCAGGTTTTATTCCAATCTCAATGAAGGGCAATGCCAAAAATGTTCAAACTACTGTACAATTGCATTCATTTACCATGCTAGATGGAGAAGGCAATGGCACCCCACTCCAGTACTCTTGCCTGGAAACTCCCATGGACAGAGAAGCCTGGTAGACTGCAGTCCATGGGGTCTCAAAGAGTCGGAGACGGGACACGACTGAGCGACTTTACTTTCACTTTTCACTTTTATGCATTGGAGAAGGAAATGGCAACCCACTCCAGTGTTCTTGCCTGGAGAATCCCAGGGACGGGGGAGCCTAGTGGGCTGCCATCTGTGGGGTCTCACAGAGTCGGACACAATTGAAGCGACTTAGCAGCAGCAGCAGCACCATGCTAGAAAGATTAATTTTGAATTTTTGCTGGATCTGCTTCTATGACTTTAACCCTCATCTTGCCACTTCTGTAAGATAAATAATGTCCTGCCTCAGAGAGATAACCTGAACTGCCCACCTGTGAAGGACTATAAGAAAATGAAACGAACACATTCCCCTGCCTGAGGCTCGCCATACTAGGGGACATTTGCAAGGACTGAATAGTTTTTTTTTACTTTGTTTCCTCACCTCCACTGCCCATCTCTAATAAAAGAATCTGGCAATCAGGCCCTGATAAGATGGTTATTTTGAGGCACTAGCCTGCCATCTTCTCAGTCAACTTGCTCCGAATAAAATCCCTTCCTGATCCCAACACCTTGTCTTGGATTCATTGACTTATCCTGTGGCAAGCAGAGCAAGCTTAGACTCAGTAAAACTAACATGTGAAATGAGTGCAATTGTATGATTGTTTGAACATTCTTTGGCATTGCATTTCTTTGAAATTGGAATGAAAACTGATCTTTCCCAGTCCCATGACCAAGTGCTGAGTTTTCCAAATTTGCTGACATATTGAGTGCAGCACTTTAGAGGCAGCATTTTCTAAACTTTGCAATAGTTCACCTGGAATTCCATCACCTCCACTAGCTTTGTTTGTAGTAATGCTTCCTAAGCCCACTTGACCTCACAGTCCAAGATACCTGGCACTAAGTGAGTGACCACACCATCATGGTTATCCAAGTCATTAAGACCATTTTTGTATAGTTCTTCTGTGTATTCTTGCCACTTCTTAATCTCTTCTACTTCTGTTAGGTTCTTGCCATTTTTGTTCTTTATTGAGCCCATCTTTGCATATGATCCCTTGGTATCTCCAATTTTCTTAAAGAGATCTCTGGTCTTTCACATTCTATTGTTTTCCTATATTTCTTTGCATTGTTCATTTAAGAAGGCTTTCTTATTTCTCCTTGCTATTCTCTGGAACTCTGCATTCAGTTGGGTATATCTCCCTTTTTCCTTTGCCTTTTGCTTCTCTTTTTTTTTTTTTTTTTCCAGCTCTTTGTAAGACCTCCTCACACAACCTCTTTGCCTTCTTGTGTTTCTTTTTCTTCAGGATGCTTTTGGTCACCGCCTTCTGTACAACATTACGAACTTCTGTCCATATTTCTTCAAGCACTCTGCCTACCAGATCTAATCCCTTGACTCTATGTATCTTCTCCACTGTATAATCTTAAGGGGTTTGGTTTAGGTCATACCTGAATGTCATAAATCTGGAATATTAAAACTATATGCAAAAAGAAGTGAAACTAGCTTCTTCCATAGTAAGTGAGGGGAGACTGCTGGACCTCTGTAGAACAGAATTTGAGTATCGTTGACTATAGACAAAAATTATTCAGCATTGTATCAGTTATTTACAAAGCATGGAGTTAATAGCTCCCATCAAATCGAAATTAGATAAGACAGGAAGGTGTGTTCTAGATAAAGGCCAGGCAACCTCCTGACCTCTGATCAAATTTGCCCTATAGTTACTTTTGATAGGGCCTGTAGGTAAGAACCCTTTTTACATTTTTAAAGGGTTGTAAAAACAAACCAAAAACCAAGCAATAGCAGCAAAGAAGAATGTGCTACAGAGGTATATGCGGCCCTTATAGAAATAGCTTGTTGATCCAACTTGTTGACCTTTGCTCTATTGCAGAGGCCAGCAAAACATGCCAGCCATCCAGATGGTTGTATGAGTTTTATGGTAGGTTTTATTGAAAGATAGACATACACACACATGCATTTTTTAAAATTTACTCTCTATGGCTATTTTAGTACTACAGTGGCAGAATTTAAGTTATAACAGAGCAAAGCCAAAACACTGACTGTATGATCCTTGTTAAGAAAAGTTTGGCTATACCTCCTTAGACAATACATGGTTCTCCAATAAAACATGGAGTTATTCCTCCTGGGAAGATCTTTTGCTTTTCCTGTTTCTATTTTTTTCTTCTCTTTCTTTTACTTGGTTTACCCCATTTTTTCTTCTTGTCATCCATAATTCTTTTTCATATGTTTCCTCCTCTTTAACTCTTTTTTTCCCTCCATTAAATAGCTATATCGTGGAACTGAAATATAAAATTTTAAAAGTAATTTATGAAATGAATTTTTAGATTTCTTATTAGATCTAAAATAAGAAGAGACCTTTTTTCTCACCACATCTAATGCCCTAAGAGTCTAAAGTTAAGTGGAAGTTACTTTTCACTGTGATGTATACCTACGTCTATGGGTCAGTGATCCTTAAAGAAAATGACCTCTTACTTGAGAAACAAGAATCGGGGAGTCCAGTTAGTTGCCTTCCCTTTTCCAGGCAAAACAAGGAACACTTATTGATGTTTCAGTGAGAAAGTGACTTAATAACATCTTTTTTGAATGGCTCTTTACTCCCACTGGTATGTACACAAAGCAGTGTGAAGTTGAGATTGACTATTGATGGTATAATGTCTGCATTTTAAAATATAAATATATAAATATAATATGGATTATATCATAAATATACAGTGTAATGTCAGCATTTTTAAAACCATTATTCCCAAACAGTGAAGAGATTTACAAGGAAAAGTTTTCTGTCCCTGTTTCCTCTGCCGATTCTTTTCTGTTTCCCTAATCCCTTCTGAAGTGAAGTTGCTCAGTCATGTCCGACTCTTTGCGACCCCATTGACTGTAGCCTACAGGCTCCTCCCTCCAAGGGATTCTCCAGGCAAGAGTACTGGAGTGGGTTGCCATTTCCTTCTCCAGGGGATCTTCCCAACCCAGGGATCGAACCCGGGTCTCCTGCATTTCAGGCAGACACTTTAACCTCTGAGCCACCAGGGAAGCCCTTCTAGATCTTCTTTATTTTATCACTTTACTTCTGTTAATGTCTTAAGTGTCATTTTTTCAAACTATCACCCTTGATCTTTTATTTGTGCATTCTATGCCTGAAAACTCACATTAGCTGGTAGTTAAAATAACTATCAGCTAATGATTCTCAGTCTGTATCTTTAACTGAGAAGCATAACTAAGGGAAACAGTGAGAGATATGATTTTCTTGGACTCCAAAAATCACTGCAGACAGTGACTGCAGCCATGAAATTAAAAAACACCTCCTTCTTGGAAGAAAAGCTGTGACAAATCTAGCGTATTAAAGAGCAAAGACATGACTTTGCAGACAAAGGTCCATGTAGAGATGTAAGAATTGAACCATAAAGAAGACCCAGCACCAAAGAGTTGATACTTTCAAACCATGGTGTTGGAGAAGACTCTTGAGAGACCCTTGGACTGCAGGGAGATCAAATCAGTCAATCCTAGAGGAAATCAGTTCTGAACATTCATTGAAAGTACTGATGCTGCAGCTGAAGCTCCAATGCCTTGGCCACTTGATGTGAAGAGCCGATTCATTAGAAAATACCCTGATGCTGGGAAAGATTGAAGGCAAGAGGAGAAGTGACAGAGGATGAAGTGATTGGATGGCATCACCAACTCACTGGACATGAATTTGAGCAAACTCTGAGAAATGGTGAAGGACAGGGATGCCTGGCATGCTGCAGTCCATGGGATTGCAAAGAGCTGGAGACAACTGAGGGACTGAGAGACAACAACAATAGATGTTACATGTATATATGCATAATACTTATATTAAATGGTCATCTCTAGTTCAGTGTTATTGGGTTGAGCTCAGTACAACCCATAAAGTTTTATTTATGCATTCTTCCTCATCACCATTAACTTAAGAAACAACCCAAACTCAATTTACCCACACTTTCAATTAATCTTAAATTTTAATTTTTATTGCAAGGGGATGTCTGCAACTTACATTGGAATACATTGAAAAAGGAACAACAGGTGAATGTATTGAGAGATGGATAGATGAATAGGTATGTGATAAAGAAGGTATAATGAAATGTTAATTGTAGAATTAGGTGATGAGTAGATGAGAAGTGAAAGGCAAGGCAGAATGGGAAAGATATACCCAACCAAATGCAGAGTTTCAGAGAATAACAAGGAGAGATAAGAAGGCTTTCTTAAATGAACATAGCAAAGAAATAGAGGAAAACAACAGAATGGAAAGACTAGAGATCTCTTCAAGAAAATTGGAGTGATCAAGGGGACATTTTATGCAAGGGTGGGTACAATAAAGGACAGAAATGGTAAGGACATAACAGCAGCAGAAAAGATTAAGAAGAGGCAGCAAGAATACACAGAAGAACTATACAAGAAAAGTCATAATATGTCAACAAATTTGGAAAACTCAGCAGTGACCACAGGACTGGAAAAGGTCAGTTTTCATTCCAATCTCAAAGAAAGGCAATGCCAAAGAATGTTCAAATTACTGTACAATTACACTCATTTCACATGCTTGCAAGCTAATGCTCAAAATCCTTCAAGCTAGGCTTTACCAGTATGTAAACTGAGAACTTTCAGATGTACAATCTGGTTTTAGAAAAGGCGGAGGAACCGGAAATCAAATTGCCAACATTCACTGGGTCATGGAGAAAGCAAGAGAGTTCCAGAAAAACATCTACTTCTGCTTCATTGACTATGCTAAAGCCTTTGACTGTATGGATCACAACAAACTGTAGAAAATTCATGAAGAGATGGAAGTACCTGACCACCTTACCTGTCTCCTGAAAAACCTGTATGCGATTCAAGAAACAACAGTTAGAACTGAACATGTAACAATAGACTGGCTTCAGATTCAGACAGGAGTATGACAAGGCTCTATATTGTCACTCTGCTTATTTAACATTTGCAGAGCACATCATGTGAAATATCAGGCTGGATGAATCACAAGCTGGAATCAAGATTGCCAGGAGAAATATCAACAGCCTCAGACAAGCAGATGATACCACTCTAATGGCAGAAAGTGAAGAGGAACCAAAGAGACTCTTAATGAAGGTAAAACAAGATTGGGTGGAAAATACTGGCTTGAAACTCAACATTAAAAATAACTAAGGTCTTGGCATCCAGTCCCATCACTTCATGGTATGGTAACTAGGAGGGGAAAAAGTGGAAGCAGTGACAGATTTTTTCCCCTCTTGGGGTCCAAAATCACTGTGGATGGTGACTGCAGCCATGAAATTTAAAAACGCTTGCTCCTTGGAAGAAAAGCTGTGACAAACCTAGACAGCATGTTCAAAAGCAGAGACATCACTTTGCAGACAAAGGTCCGTATAGTCAAAGCAATGGTTTTCCAGTAGTCATGTAGAGATGTGAGAGCTAGACCGTAAAGAAGACCAAGCTGAGCATCCAAGGAAGAATTGATGCTTTCAGACTGTGGTGCTGGAGAAGACTCTTGAGAGTCCCTTGGACTGCAAGGAGATCAAATCAGTCATTCCTAAAAGAAATCAACCCTGAATATTCATTTTAAGGATTGATGCTGAAGCAGAAGCTCTAATACTTTGGCCACCTGCTGGGAAGAGCTGCCTTACTGGAAAATACCCTGATTCTGGTAAAGATTGAAGGCAGAAGAAGAGGGTGGCAGAGGATAAGATAGCTGAATAGCATCACTAACTGAATGGACATGACTCTGAGAAAACACCAGGAGATAATGGAGGACAGAAGAGCCTGGCATGCTAAGTCCATGGGGTCACAAAGAGTCAAATAAGACTTAGCTACTGAACAACAACAAATATGGGTACTCACTGTGAGATACTAAATATTTTGTAAGTTTTTTTTTTAATTGAATCTGTTAGAAAAGTCTTTTAATTTGCCCCAAGAAGTCTTTAGTTACCACCACTGCTTTACCTTAGACCCTCATCTCTTTCCTAAGCTATCATGTTTGCCCCTAGTGGGTACTCCTAAAGAAAGTCTCCTGAAATGCTGCTACTCAAAGAGTGGTTCACAGAGCAGTAATCAGCCAGCACATCACCTGGCAGCTTGTAATAAATGCAGGTCTCACCAGGCATATTAAATCAGAATTCACAGTTAGGAAGATCCCCAAGTAATTTATATAAACTTTGAAGTGTTGAGAAGCTCAGCTGTATATGATAACTTTGGCCTCAATCACTCCATTGCCTGAAACCCTTCAGTGGGTTTCACTGTATAGTGTGATATCTGAGAACTTCAGAGTGGTTGCCTATTTAGAACATTTCAAATATTAATATTTCCAAGGCACATGTGTTGTGTCTCATTCTAATTGCCCTTTCTCTAACACTCTCCACATACATTAACACAACCTAATACTGTCCTCCTTGTCCTTCAGGATAATTTAGTCCACATTGCTTTCTTATTACTTTGGCAATATCTTTATAGTACCCCTATATTTTAACCTTTTGGGGATAAGAAGATATCTGTTACTTTTCCCAATAAGCTGTGAACCTCAAAAAAAAAAAAACAAACAAACAAACAAAAAAAAAAGAAAACATATCTTATTTGTGATAGCATTCCCAAGTATTAGCACACTTCGTGTTATGGATGTGAGTTATTTAAAAATACTTCTTGAACTTAACCCAGAAGGAGGTGACTCTTCCTGAAGGTGTGGAGAGTTGGTTCAGAAAGAGAGGGCGGAAAGGTGAGGAAACAAGGAAAACCAAATTTTACTACAGCTACATTCATTTAACTATATCTACCTATCTATATCTACTTTCCAGATCCTGAATTTATTCATAATAAAAGAGCTATTTCATTAACTGTATATACTGAATTCAAATGAAAAAGCCATATAAATGTTGTCACCATATATTTACTGAATTTATTAGAACAAGGTTAGTCTTATTAACGGGGAAGGCAATGGCACCCCACCCCATATTTGTGGAAGGGGGGGCGGGGGGGGGGTTTTTTGACGAGGGGAGTCTTATTAAGATGTCATATTGCTTTTGTTGTACTTAAAGAAATCTCCTAAATGCTTGTTTTCCAAAAGGTATAGCAATCATATTTATCAGTTTTCTTGCATAATAGATGAAAATACAATGTCATATTTATCAATTAAAGGCAATGAAATGTTACTTAGATATTCATTAGGCAATCAATTACCCATCAACAAAGCATAATTCAAATCTCATTTTGACTTTTGCCTGTGAGACTATTACAACTAAATAGAAAATTAAGTATTTTGTGTATATACCTTTGTAGTAGGGTAAATCAGAGCTTTAAGAAAAAAAAGAGAGAGAGACTAATAAGTTTTATCATGGATCATAAAAAAAAAATTCTTGCAATTTAAACCCTAATTAATTCCATTCACCCTCCAATAAAAAGCAATTTTAATCTTATTAGTAGAATAATAAAATATATTTTTTAAAAAGTAAAGTATGCTGGTAGAATTCATCTGATTTTGAATAATAATTTAGATGCCAATCACAAGAACTAAGTAAGCTATTTATTATTTTACACAGAACTAATAAACTGAGAAATGGAAATTCTTTTCCAACCTCCTTCCTTCCACAATGTTTACTGAATGGTTGCATTGAGCAAAACATTGTGCTATACTAGGTTCCATGGATACAAAGATAAAGCATTCCATTATTCATCCCAGAAATATTCAGCACCTTCTACATGCCAGACACTGTCCTAAGCCTTGAAGATACAGCAGTGAATGGACAAAGACTTGTGCTTTTGGAGTTTATATTCTAGTGGGTGGGACAGACAAGTAAACAAATGGGTAAGGAGTACAATTACAGATAGGTGATCTGAAAAGTATAAGACGGGGTAATAGCATAGAGTATATAAGGTCAGGGAGCAGGAGAGGAGGCTATTTTAGGTACAATAGCCAGGAAAGACCATTCAGAAGAAGACAGTATCTGAACAGAGAACTGAAAGAACTGAAAAAGTGAGCAATTTGAAGAATGGGACAGGAGAGGTATTCCAGGCAGAGAGAATAGCAGATATAGAGGCTCTAAGATGAGATTGAACTTGGGGTGTTCAGCAAAGAGAAAGGTGAAGCTACTGGAACTCAGGGACCCAGGTAGAGGCTGGTAGAATATAAGATCAGGAGGGGAGACATGATCTGAGGGTCATTTGATGAGTCTGGATTTTATTTAAAATATGCTGGGAAGCCACTCAAGAGATTTAAGCAGGGAAAGTTTGTGAAATGATTCTCTTTTTAGAATGATCACCCCAGCTACCATGTGGAGAAATAATCACAGAGAAACAAATGGAAGCAAAGATTGGGCTAAGAGGCCATTAAAGCAGTTCAGGAAATAAATAGGAGTGTCTTAGGTGTCCTAAATTTCTTTCCAAAGGTAAACGTGCATGCATGTGTCCTCAGTCATTTCAGACTTGTCCAACTTTTTGCAACCCTATGGGCTGTAGCCCACCAGGCTCCTCTGTCTATGGAATTCTCTAGGGTGAGAATACTGGAGTCGGTTGCTGCACCTTCCTCCAGGGGATCTTCCCAACCCAGGGATTAAACCAGCATCTCCTACCTTGCAGGAGGACTTTTTACCACTGAGCCACCAGGGCAGCCCCAATAGGTAGATAGAAGTGATTAAATTGGAGATATACTGTAGAGGTAAAGCTGAGAGGTATTGTGTTTGATTTAGATTTAAGGGAATTGGAGGAGAATAATAATAATAGTAATAATAAAGACTTCTGTGTTTAAGTGATAAAGCGAATAGTGAATAGTGAGCTAAGGTGGTAAGAGGAGGCAGAAGTATGCGGAGAAATTGAGATGATATTAGAGGCTTCCTTCCCTGGTGGCTCAGTTGGTAAAGAATCCACCTGTAGTGCAGGAGAGCTGGGTTCGATCCCTGGGTTGGGAAGATCCCTTGGAGGAAGGAAAGGCTATCCAGTCCAGTATTCTGGCCTGGAGAATTTCATGGACTCTATAGTCCATGGGGTTGCAAAGAGTCAGACACAACCGAGCGACTTTCACCCTCACCTTAGACATCAAAGTGGAAAGGCTAAGCAGGCAGTTTGATATGTGCAACTGGAGCTCAGAGGACAGGTCAGGGTTGGTAGAACAAATTAAGGAGTAATCCCCACATAGATGACATTTGAAGCCTAGGGGCTGGATGACATCATCTAAGGAAGAAATAAATGAAAGAAGAGGCTTAGTTCTGACGCAAGTCGTAATATCTAGATCCAATGAGGAAGATTTAGAAGGTGCAGCCAATGATATAGGAGGAAACCCAGGAAGCAGATCAAGTTCCTTGGGTCTGTTACCCATGCAGCACACAGCGCTTTGCACTCAGAAGGGCCCCATACTTGGTTGCTCAGCTGCCATCAATTCTTACTTATCTTTGAGCTTATGTTTTGTAGGTGAAATCTGATGGGAAAATGGAGTGTGCAAGTGAGGAGAGAAGATACACACATTACATATATTGACCATTCCTTGACACCCCCATTAACATTCCTGATGCTGCATAAGCACAGAGTTCTAGGGGACCCATGTTGCTTGGGTGTTCAGTGAGACTCAAATCAAGGACAGGTAAGCAAATTACACCTACAACAGAGCAAGTGGTGGTGCTGGTGCTGACAGCGTCTAGAGGCGGTACTTTCTGTTCAACCCAAAAGTTGCTTTTAGAGCAGAAGAAGGCAATGGTGACCTAAAAAGCATGAACAGCCAAAGAACCCAATCCTGTCCTTTCTTACTTATGTTGCTGTTAACGTTTGATGGGGTCCTGATGTTCATCGCTTACAAAAGCAATTGTTTTCTCACAAATGATAGAAAGGAAAGGCTGAGGTAGACTCAGTGTTCCCTGAAAAGCATCTCTGTAGATTCTGCTGGGCCATGAAAGTTTTAAAGGAAAGGAAGGAAGTAATTTCAGTTAATCACTGAGATAGGGAGTCAGGGTCATCACCATCCCCCACTGTCGCAGACTTGTGTGCGGGCTTGTCACTCCTCGAGACATTCCTCTAGAAGTTATCTTCTTCACATGGTCACACATGGTCACACAATTTGTTAGGAAGATTACTGAAAGGCAAGCTAAGGAAGAGATCTAGTCATCTGTTCATTACTTATTCTTCAAAAAGTATTTCAAAGAAGTAGAAATACTTCTTTGATCTACAAAAAGAACCAACAGGTTAGGCAAGGCATTGTGTGATTAAGATATTTCAAAGGTGTGGCAGAGCCGGAGACGAGTAGAGGATAGTGGTGCTCGGTTTAAAAGTTAGTTACAGTATAGCTTTGTTAAAGTGACAAGAAAAGGGGCCTCCTGCTGAGGGCTGTCTACTGCAAACAGCTGCTTACGTTACTTCTTTGTGTTAGCCAACCATTTACACTGGAAAGGGTAATGTAGAAGGAGCGAGAAAGACAGAAGAACCCACAGAGCCTTTTCCTTTCAGTCCATCTTTTCTCATCTATTAGCCAAAGTAGATAGTATTGATAGAATGAATGCATCACAAGAAGTGAAATAAAAATAATCGAATTAGTCCTGTGCAGCACTTCCACTGTTCTGGGAAAAATAAAAAATATATATGCACGCGTGGGCTGCAAACTATGAACTGTGTAACTCATATGACTTAAATCCTCTTATATTTTCATTAATTCTGGCATTGCATATTGTAAAACTGAATGGTAAAATTCATGTTGATAATTTAAATTCTAAATTTTTCTTTATTTATGAACAACATTGAAAGGCAAAAAAAAAAATTGATAAGTTGAGGGAGAGACAGTGGAAGAAAGGAAGAAGCTTTTTTACGATTTATGACCTTTAGATATTTTTCTCTTGCCTTTTTAACAAGGAAGCCCACATTTTCATCTTGCTCTGGGCCCACAAATTATGTAGCTGGCGCTGCAGGAAGAATATGGTGTCCTGGAAGCCAAGTGAAGAAAGTGCTTCCAGGAGGGAGGAGTCTGTCAATTATGTCAAGTGCTGCTGAGAATTGAATAAGGTAAGGACAGAAAATCGATCATTACTTTCATCATGCTGCTGCTGCTGCTAAGTTGCTTCAGTCATGTCCAACTCTGTGCGACCCCATAGATGGCAGCCCACCAGGCTCCCCCATCCCTGGGATTCTCCAGGCAAGAACACTGGAGTGGGTTGCCATTTCCTTCTCCAATGCATGAAAGTGAAAAGTGAAAGTGAAGTTGCTTAGTCATGTCCTACTCTTAGCGACCCCATGGACTGTACCCTACCAGGCTCCTCTGCCTATGGGATTTTCCAGGCAAGAGTACTGGAGTGGGTTGCCATTACTTTCTCTGCTTTCATCATGGAGACTATCCAGTTAAAGTCAGTTCTGTCAGAGATGGTAGAGTATTGCATGTAATAGTTTGTGTGAGTAGCTAAGTCATGTCTGACTCTTTGTGACCATGTGAACCGCAGCCTGCAAGGCTCCTCTGTCTATGGAATTCTCCAGGCAAGAATACTGAAGTGGTTAGCTATTCCCTTCTCTGAGGATCTTCCTGACCCAGGGATCGAACACAGGCCTTCTGCATTGCAGGCAGATTCTTTACCATCTGTATAATAGGTTAACAATAGTAAAAATAAAGGGCAAGATTTATACACTCATTTTTATCTGTGATGTTTTTATTTAAATAGTCTATTTAATTATGTTTCAAGAATAAATTAGCATTTGTTAAATGATAACATGGAATCTCCTAAAAGTGAAACAATTTAAGAAATATAGCTATTACTGTTTATATCTTCTGTTGTGGCAGGTTAAAAAACGTTTATTTTTCTTTCTCTTCTTTTTATTTACTTTCTGCTTTTTTTCCCCTTTACTTTGAACATGCATACACAAAGAAAGTAAATTGTTATTAGATCAAATTTGGCACACAAAAAAATAGTTTGTTAAAAATCTGTATGATACCAACAACAGAAAATGTAGACGAAATGCAATGACCAGAACCTTTGCCCTCCTCTATGTGCATGCTCAGTCGCTCAGTTGTGTCTGACTCTTTGTGAACCCATGGACTATAACCCGCCAGGCTCCTCTGTCCATGGACTTTTCCAGCCAAGAATACTTGAGCGGGGTTGCCATTTCCTACTCTAGAGGATTTTTCCTGACCCAGGGATCAAACCCACGTTTTCTGTGTCTCCTACATTGGCAGGAAGATTCTTTGATTCTGTACTGCTGGGCCACCCGGGAAGCCACCCCATCCCCATATTATTTAAAAATTTCTAGCTCATTATGAATTAAAAAACACTTGCTCCTTGGAAGAAATGTAATGACCAATCTAGACAGCATATTAAGAAGCAGAGACATTGTTTTGCCAACAAAGGTCCGTCTAGTCAAAGCTATGGTTTTTCCAGTAGTCATGTATGGATGTGAGAGTTGGACTGTAAAGAAAGCTGAGCACCGAAGAATTGATGCCTTTAAACTGTGGTGTTGGAGAAGATTCTTGAGAGTCCCTTGGACTGCAAGGAGATCCAACCAGTCCATCCTAAAGGAAATCAGTCCTGAATATTCAATGGAAGTTGAAGCTGAAACTCCAATACTTGGGCCACCTGATGCAAAGAACTGACTTATTTGAAAAGACCCTGATGCTGGGAATGATTGAAGGTGAGAAGAGAAGGTGACGACAGAGAATGAGATATTTGGATGGCGTTGCCGACTCGATGGACATGAGTTTGAGTGAAGTCCAGGAGTAGGTGACGGACAGGGAAGCCTGGCATGCTGCAGTCCATGGGGTCCCAAAGAGTTGGACCCAACTGAGCGACTGAGCTGAACTGAACTGAGTTCATTATGTAGTACTTCAATTCAGCCAGTAGATGGCAGATGTTACCATATTCAACAAATCGTTCTCAAAAGGAAACTGGTTATAAGATTACTCAAAATTATGAGTTGCGGAAGCATAAAACCCTATTGATTCATCTCTCCACCCTCCCCACTCTTGATGAACTCCTTTTGGGGGCTTTATTTCTGTGACAGTTTTCCTTGCATAGAGATGGAAGGATTAAAGCTTTCCCCTACATGTGTATAAGACAGATGATTCAGAAAGCAATTCTGGAATCCTATCAACTCCATAAAATATAAAATTAAATCACAAAACTGAGTAACAGATTGCATTTAAATGACTATGAAGATGAATGGCAATGTTGTACTGGAATGTTTTCAACCAAGGCCAAATGGATAACCACATTGATCTTGCATTTTATATCTTACAAAGAAGGACATGACATAAACATCACAAAACAAGCCAATATATTTACTGCTATGCTAAACTAGTTATAGAACATTTTTTAAAAAAAGCTTTGATAAGGCATTTGTTCTTTTGACCACTGTGTTGTTTATTATTCCTTATATGGCAGTTCCAGTTGAAGAGTAGGTGAGGAGGAAGAAACCAGAGCTGTTAAAATAATGTTATACTGCAGCATTTAATGTTGTCCCTCATATGCAAAAGTTGACTTTTAGAATATGCTGAAACTGAAATTGAAGTCACTCAGTCGTATCTGACTCTTTGCGACCCCATGTACTGTAGCCTGCCAGGCTCCTCTGTGCCTGGGATTTCCCAGGCAAGAGTGCTGGAGTGGGTTGCCATTTCTGTCTCTAGGGGACCTTCCCCATCCAGGGATCACCCCCATCCAGGGATCACACCAGGGTTTCCCACATTGTAGGCAGACACTTTACCATCTGAGCCACCATTTAGAATCTGCTAGAGATTATAATTCGGAGAAGGCAATGGCACCCCACTCCAGTACTCTTGCCTGGAAAATCCCATGGATGGAGGAGCCTGGTGGGCTGCAGTCCATGGGGTCGCTAAGAGTCGGACACGACTGAGCGACTTCACTTTCACTTTTTCTCTTTCATGCGTTGGAGAAGGAAATGGCAACCCACTCCAGTTTTCTTGCCTGGAGAATCCCAGGGGCAGGAGAGCCTGGTGGGCTGACGTCTATGGGGTCACGCAGAGTCGGACACGACTGAAGTGACTTAGCAGCAGCAGCAGCAGCAGAGATTATAATTAACCAAATTCCTTTTGTGGAATTTCATATTTCTTATGTGTTGACTGATAACTTGAAATATATTTAAGCAAAACATGAACCTTTGTTAGTTTGTAATTTTCCTAAGGTAATATACTAATATTCCCTTATGATAAGAGATTTTTTTTTTTTTTCAGTTTTACAATTCTGTGAACATTTCATTAAAATGGCTGTAACTATCCTGCAGTACTTCATACCAGCCAAGTATTCTTGCCTGGAAAATAATGAAACAAACAAACAAACAAGAATTGATTAACATGGTGGAAAATTTTGGAACCTGAAAATAAAGAATCAGGGTCAGAAAATAAACCATACTCCCTACTAGAATTCTCCATCACTCCTGACTCTTTTCTAATTCCATGGTATGCACTCTCTTTGTTTTTCTCTCTACCTGCCCCTTCTCCCTTGGATTCCTCTTCTGCCTGCTTCTTTCATGCTTTGGCTCTCAGCACTTTTCTTATCACTTGTCACTATTGCTCTATACAATCTTAAGGATATAATTCATTCCCAGTGTTTCAGCTGCTATGAATAACTAGTTTCTCTCCAAATCCTATGAGTCAGCATCACATACATAGGAGTTATATTTAAGCTCTGACATTAGGCTGCCTGGATTCTAATACTAGTTTGACCATTTAATGGTTAGGTGATATTGATAAATTACTTAATCTCATTGTCTCAGTTTCCTGTCCTGGAATTTGAGAATGATAATAACTCTAATATCTTGTGATTACGTTAGAATGAAGCAATTCATGTAATGCATTTAGCACAGTATCTGGCAAAAAATAATGACCTAGTAAATATCCCATCTAGAGCTTTTTCTAAGAAAACAGAGCATCCATATCCACTGGAGGTCCTCACTCTGATGTCTTCTTACAGAAGCCTTAAGATGATAGATCTAAATCTTACAGATCAATATACAATCCCTGAATTACAAGCCCTGAATCAGTTTCCCCAAAGCTAAGGAAACTGATGTTTAATATTTAATGTTGTAGTGCTTTCCCTCTAAAGTCAAGAACAAAGATACCTACCATACCCATAACATTTAGCATCATATTGCAGATACTAACCAAAGCAGTTAGACGTGAGAAAGCAACTACTGGATTATGACAAGGAAACAAGTAGGAAAAACTTTATTAAGAGAAGATGTGATTATATATCTGGAAAATTCAAGAGGATCCATGGAAAAAATACAATAATCCGTAAGAGAATTTGAATAAATTAATAGGTTAGAAATGTGTGTGTGTGTTGTCTGTGTGTGTGTGTTAGCTGTCTAGTCGTGTCTGACTCTTTGCAGTCCCATGGACTGTAACCTGCCAGGCTCCTCTGTCTATGGAGTTCTCCAGGCAAGAATATGGAAGTGGGCTGCCATTCCCTTCTCCAGGGGATTTTCCCAGCTCACTGATCGAACCTGGGTCTCCTGCACTGAAGGTAGATTCTTTACTGTCTGAGCCACCAGGGAAGCCCCAGTTTATAAAGTAAGGATACAAAAGTTAATAGGATATATATGTATGTATGCATGTTTATAAACATATATATGCATAAACAAAAATAGAAAGTGTAATTAAAGACTCCATTTATGATAGAAAATAAAGAAAAGAGAAAAAAAATAACATAAATTTAACAAGAAATGTCCAAAACTTAAATAAGCAAAACTGGGGATTGTTTTTGGAAAAAACCTGGATCTTAATGAATGGAAAAACATATCGATTCTGGGAGAGAAAGAGGCAACATCATAAAGATGTCAATTCTCCCTGACTTAAGGGCCAGGAGAAAGAGCCGTGTCAGATTTTTTTTTTCTTTTTCTTGTCTGCACCACTTGGCATGTGAGATCTTAGTTCCTGATTAGGGATCGAATCAGCACCCCCTGCATTAGTAGTGGAGTCTTAGCTACTGAACTGCCAGGGAAGTCCCATATCAGACTTTTTACAGTACTATAAAGCCTCTATAAGTGAAACAATTTGTATTAGCACATGAATCGGCATATAAGGCAATGGCACCCCACTCCAGTACTCTTGCCTGGAAAATCCCATGGACAGAGGAGCCTGGTAGGCTGCAGTCCATGGGGTCGCTAAGAGTCGGACATGACTGAGCGACTTCACTTTCTCTTTTCACTTTCATGCATTGGAGAAGGAAATGGCAACCCACTCCAGTGTTCTTGCCTGGAGAATCCCAGGGACGGGGAAGCCTGGTGGGCTGCCGTCTATGGGGTCACACAGAGTCGGACACGACTGAAGTGACTTAGCATAGCATAGGCATATAAACCAAAGGGAAAAGTAGAAAATCCAGAAATAGATCCAATTCCATATGGAAATTAATATACATTATAGGTGCCATCACACATCATTGGGGAAAAGATGGACCTTTAAATAAATGTTGTTTTGATTACTGGGTAACCATATGGAGAAAAATTAAATTGGATCCATTTCTTACATCATAAGCCAGGATAAATTCCCAACAGATCAGATATTTAAATCAAAGATATAAAAAAGCACCATGCAGAAAAAGCTTCATTGAATTCCTTTATAGTCAGGAGATAAGAAAACATTCCTAAATATGACTCAAAATCTAGAAGCAATGAGAAAAAAGATTGACATATTTTTATCTTGTAAAAGTTAATTTTTTTTTCATTATAAAAATATAGCATACCATTCACAAAAAAAAAAAAAAATACAAGTAGCAGCCTGGGAAAAATATTTGCAAAATATACAATGAAAGGTATACTGATATATAAATTGAGATGAAAAAGGCCAAGAAGTGGTCTACAGAAAATTCATAGAAAAAGATGTATAAACTGCTTTTAACAGTATGAAAAGTTGTCCAACCTCACACGTGAGTTGATATAATTGTTTACTGCATGATGAGTTTGCGCATGTTCATTACATCCATGTATGTCCAAATTTGATTGTGTCATTCATTTGACTGAGAACTTCAGATGGCTTCTCATAGCCTGTAGGATGAAGTCCACTTTGTAGCATGGCATTTAAGACTTTTTAGACAGAGTTCTGCCTAATTGTTTAGCCAAATCCCTTACCATTGTTGTTGTCCTTGTTAAGTCGCTTCAGTCGTATCTGACTCTTGGTGACCCTATGGATTGCAGCCTGCCAGGCTTCTTTGTCCATGGGATTCTCCAGGCAATAATACTGCAGCGGGTTGCCATTTCCTTCTCCCTTACCATTATCCAACTCTAAAACATTATGCTGTAGTTGCATCAAAGGTTTTGTTATTTCCAAGCATGACATGTATCTTTACATATGTCCATGACCTAGCAACTTGTTATTTCTCCTGTCCATAGTGCCCTTTTCTCTGTTCTCTGCTTGGTAAAATTCTACTGTTCTTCAAAATACACTCAAGAGTTCAAGTGTTGAACTTGCTTGCTCCTTTGAGTTCCCATGACACTTTCCACAGATGTTTATTAAAGCTGTTCTGGGATTTCCTGGGTGGTCCATTGGTTGGAACTCCACACTTCCAAGATCGGGCACTCCAGTTCAATCCTTGGTCAGGGAACTAAGATCCCATGTGCTGTCCAGCTCAGCCAAAAAGTTAAAAAGAAACAAAGCCTTTCTCACACAGTTCTGTAGTAACTGGCTTTTATGTATGCTTGTGCCATGGACACAGAGTACTTTCTCACCTCAGTTTCTTTAGTATTTTAAGTGCTTAGCGCAATGCCTGGCCCTAAAGAGGCACAGAATAAGTTTGTTGAATAATATGATTTTCATGCTGTTGCCAAAAAGACTTCAACATTTCCTATATAAATCTTTCAAGACAGATGTCAAGGGGAATAGAAGCTAGAAAATAGATGTCTTGCAGATTTTGTTTACTTAGCACCCTGAGTTTTGGCTATTAGTCAGGACTTTTAGTTAAATGACAAAAACTTAGCTTGAACTTGCTCTGCAAGTGGGCAAATTATTTGCTCTGAAAGGCAAAAAGGCAAAGTTTGGAAAGTAGATTTAGCCTCAGGGACACTGGATTTTCTCTCTCTCTCTCTCTCTCACACACACACACACACACACACACTTCTTTCCATTTTTGATTGATGTCTTCATCATCTTAGGCCTGTGATCTCCACAAGGCAAGAACTGGTAGCAGAAAGCTCTGGGCTTGTATTCTGAAGGCTTGTTAACTAACAAGAAACAAAGCTATTTCCTGCCAGTTTCCGTTAGAAAAATTCCATGCAGGTACTCAGATTGGCCCGAGTCCTATTGATACATCTGTCCCTTAGCTAATTTCCATGACTAGAAAGGTGACATACGTGATTGATCCCAGTCTGGCACCCATGCCCCATCCTGGGGCGGAGATGGGGAAAGAATAATGTGATTAGCAGCCCCCATGAGGACCATATTTTGGGAAGTGAGAGGAGCAGCTCCCCAAGACAACAAAGATCTTGTCTGGACATATTACTACAAAGGAATGACTCTCCAACATGCGTGTGAAGAAAATAGTAAGATCAAATGTTGAAAGGATGTTATATAATTTTATAATTAAAATTTTCTTCTTCCTGGTAAATAAATATTGTAGCTCAAATGCATGATAAAATATATCCATCAAAAGAAACAGCTGACCAGGAATCTTATTTGAATGCTTTCATCTTTGGGTTCCTGTTTCTAATTATTTTTTAAATAAGGACTCACCTAAAGAGTAAAATTCCCTAACCTAAACTTTCTAAGTTTGGTACATACATTTTATTATCTTATTCTTTGTCAACCATATTCTTTTGTTCTTTCCTTCACTGAGCACATTTCCTGCAAAATCAAGTGCAGTATTCAAAAATAAGAGAAAATTGAAGATTAAAAAAATGTTCTTGTCTGTGAATGTTACCACTCAAAGATGTTTTGAGAGTAGAAAATTATGGAGCAAGCACTTTCATGATATTCACTCTTAACCAAGTTTTCTGATAGCACTTGAATTATAGCATCACAGTGCCCTATATCCAGGAAATTGGGTTGCCTAGGCAAGTATCATCACGCAACTCTGGAAACTACAGTTAAAAAATGTGACCTCATGCTGGTGTGACAGCCCCAACAAGCAACTTTCTCTTGGACTTATTTGGTCCACATACATTTGATTGCCCATAATGGGTAAAAGAACTATCCCAGGAATAGTGGGTGGACAAAAGAAAACCCTCAAAAAGTTAACCCTCCTTAGGAAGAGAAGTTGGGGAAGGCAATGGCACCCCATCTGATCTGATCTGATGGCTCTCTGAGGAGAAGGCAATGGCACCCCACTCCAGTACTCTTGCCTGGAAAATCCCATGGATGGAGGAGCCTGGTGGGCAGCAGTCCATGGGGTCGCTGAGGGTCGGACATGACTGAGCGACTTCACTTTGACTTTTCACTTTCATGCACTGGAAAAGGAAATGGCAACCCACTCCGGTGTTCTTGCCTGGAGAATCCCAGGGATGGGGGGAGCCTGGTGGGCTGCCGTCTGTGGGGTTGCACAGAGTCAGACATGACTGTGCGACTTAGCAGCAGCAGCAGCAGCAGCAGGAAGAGAAGTGTGTAAAACTGCTGAGTAAGATTTTGAAATACCTTAAGCAAATTAAACCCTTTAATGTAAAGATATATTTATTTTGCCTATCTGTATTTTGTTTATTACAATGAACATACATTTCAAAGATAAAATGAAAAGTTACTGTAAAATATTAAAGGTTGTGTTCACCATCAAGTACGGCATCAAATAATTACAAATCCCATTTCTACCAGTCACCATCTGTGTGAATATGAACAAGTTAATTAATCTCTCTAAGCTTTGGTGTCTTGGGCTATATAATGGAGCTAATAATTCCACCTGCTCAATATTAAATAAGATAAAAGGTAATAAAGTGGTTAATACCATGTCTGGAATATAGGAGCTGCACAAAACACTATGTTCATTATTCTTGATATGAATATTAAAAAAATCTCATTTGCAGGTTGGAAAAACATGAAGTCTAGGAACAAGTAGTGCCTAATCTAATTTATTATTTCCCAATAATTGCTCAAATATGAATTCTCTAGACTCTTCCAACTTCACACCGAACCCTCTCAGAAGCCACTGAGGATCTCCGTGTCTTGGGCCACTGTTGCCACATATTTTATTTCTAGTAGCAGACACTGCCTTCAGCTTCAGAGAGCCATGCTACTGCTGCTAAGTCACTTCAGTCATGTCTGACTCTGTGCAACTCCATAGATGACAGCCCACCAGGCTCCCCCGTTCCTGGGATTCTCCAGGCAAGAACACCGGAGTGGGTTGCCATTTCCTTCTCCAGTGCATGAAAGTGAAAAGTCAAAGTGAAGTCACTCAGCCATGTCCGACTCTTAGCGACCCCATGGACTGCAGCCCACCAGGCTCCTCCGTCCATGGGATTTTCCAGGCAAGAGTACTGGAGTGGGGTGCCATTGCCTTCTCCTCAGAGAGCCATCAGATCAGATCAGATCAGTCGCTCAGTCGTGTCCGACTCTTTGCGACCCCATGAATCGTAGCATGCCAGGCCTCCCTGTCCATCACCAACTCCCAGAGTTCACCCAGACTCACATCCATCGAGTCAGTGATGCCATCCAGCCATCCCATCCTCTGTCGTCCCCTTCTCCTCCTGCCCTCAATCCCTCCCAGCATCAGAGTCTTTTCCAATGAGTCAACTCTTCGCATGAGGTGGCCAAAATACTGGAGTTTCAGCTTTAGCATCAGTCCTTCCAAAGAAATCCCAGGGCTGATCTCCTTCAGAATGGACTGGTTGTATCTCCTTGCAGTCCAAGGGACTCTCAAGAGTCTTCTCCAACACCACAGTTCAAAAGCATCAATTCTTCGGCACTCAGCCTTCTTCATAGTCCAACTCTCACATTCATACATGACCACAGGAAAAAACATAGCCTTGACTAGACGAACCTTTGTTGGCAAAGTAATGTCTCTGCTTTTGAATATGCTATCTAGGTTGGTCATAACTTTCCTTCCAAGGAGTAAGCGTCTTTTCATTTCATGGCTGCAGTCACCATCTGTAGTGATTTTGGAGCCCAGAAAAATAAAGTCTGACACTGTTTCCACTGTTTCCCCATCTATTTCCCATGAAGTGACGGGACCGGATGCCATGATCTTCGTTTCCTGAATGTTGAGCTTTAAGCCAACTTTTTCACTCTCCACTTTCACTATCATCAAGAGGCTTTGTAGTTACTCAGAGAGCCATAGAACCAAGCAAATCTTGCCACCAAGAGAACACAACCTGAGATTATTGGTATCTGCATCTTTTTTTTTTTCTAATTGAATCACAATGGGGGGATAAAATGGTGAGTTTTTTCTTTCTCCTCATTTCTACTACTTTATTTTTCAAAATTATTCAGGTGAAAGTAGTGAATGATGACAGCCTCATCTTTCATCTTCCTTCCATCCTCTTTGCTGCCTCTCAACTCTGGATGGGCTCTTAGTGTTTCTTCCCCACAATGAGAAAGCTAGTTAATGATTTGCATTCTACTCAACCGTCCCTAACATTTTCTCATTGCCAAACTGGGCTTTCTTTTGAGAGGGACCCTTCATTTCTTTCTCTTGTTCAAAATCTTTTTAAACAACAACATCCCAAAAAAGGCATGCAGTTTTATCTTCCTTAGAGATTATTAGCCAATTGAGACAGACTCTTGACAAATAGATTTTCTCCTGACTTGCTATTTGAATAATCTTAAAGACGAAAGTTAGCATTCTTGTATACAGCAATGCAACTGAAACAAAACAAAAAGTAATTCTCACCAGCAGAATTCTTGGAAAACAGAATTGATGGCTTTCTAAGTGTGGTAGCTACTACTCTTGGTTCTTCTACTAATGAATGTTTAATGTATAACTTACTACTTGTCAGGTAGGGAACAGGCATCATTTAATCCTTTTAGCAACACTAAAACAATCATTGTTATGATTTTTTACCCTTTATAGTTGAGGAAACTGTAGCTGAGAGTGGTTAAGTAATTGGACCAAAGCCACTCTTTTGGTGAGTGATGGAGTTTGAGACATCCCAATTAAATTGTTAACCTCAATAGATTCTATGATGTACTCAGAGAGAAATATAACCATTGAATTAAACGTTTTAATGTGTGCAAAAGTCCATTCATAAAAGCATGAATTTAGCTCTAAAAGTTGTTTGCATTAAATGAACAATAGTCATTTATCAATGGATTACAGTATACTATTCTTTAAGCCTAATCGGTATGACCTACTATTCCAAGTTTGAGGGCTTCTCAGACCACTATCGCGCTTTAACACTGGAAAGGAATTTAGAATCTGTCTACTTCAGTGTTTTTCCAGCAATACTCTGGAGATGCCCAGTCCCTTGGGGACCATTTTGGAAGACCAGGCAGGCTTATCAGGCATACCTGGTATTTTCTGGATGCATGGTTACTTGATCCTCTTCATAATAACGATGCATATATTGTTTTAGACCTTGGCTGTTCTGTAACTGGTTTATAAGTAACTGGTAGTTTAGAAAATTTGGCGAAGCATCCACCAAACCGATCATTTGAATGTTCACATTTTCAGTCAGTTTTGGTAGAAGTGTGACTTTGGTTTCATGGCTTGACAAGGAAAGAAAATATATCATTCTTCATGAGATTTATGTCAAAGATGTACAAACACCATGATTTTCTCAGGTACTACCAATTTCAAATATTCAGTTCTGGATTTTCCCATATATTAAGAAGTGTCCCACCCCCCAATTCTAGTTTATAGAAAATAATCACTGACTGAAGTCAGTCAGCATTATAAAATGAACTAGTCACAAAATTTGTTGCCACACAAAAGATGCGGGAACACAAACTGGAGGCAATCTGTCTGCATTAAGATTTTTTTTAAACTACTCATGAAAATGGCTGAGTGTGTAACATTTATGAGGCATAACTTTATGAATGTGGTACTTTAGTCATAAAGTTTTGTAAAACCACAATAGTGAAAAAGCAGTGTAGTTCAAGTTGAAAAAAAAAATGATGCAGTATAAAGTGTGTGGTGGGATAATCATTATGTCTGTTATGAGCCATTACTTTGTCTATGGTCAGAAGTTTGAATTAAATTCAAAAGGATTTGTTATAATTTAATGTCCCATGCACCCAGGCAGAAAGAAGTTTTCATTTACTTATGCAGTAAATATACACAGATATGAATAGATGCATAATCACTAGAGGTTATTGGCTGGAGTAAGAGTGCCTGCCTGAGTTCAGATCCTGATTCTGCCTCTTACTAGCTCCTAAGTTAGACAAATGACTTCATTTTTCTGTTCTTTAATTTACCCATCTGTAAATGGGGCTAATAATAGACCCTACATCATATCACTGATGTAAGGATTAAATAACTTAGAAGAGCACCTGGCATATATTGTAGTACAAATACTGGGTGCCTGCTCTGTGTCAAGCATTGTTATTTATTCTGGGGACATGAAGGTGAACAAGACAGAGAAGGCCTCTCTTGCAGTCTGCAGTCACATTCTAGTGCAGAAGAGAAAAAATCAGGACGCATACACCATAAATACATGAGATAATTGAAGACTCTATTTAGGACTTCCCCAGTAGTCCAGTGGTCCAGTGGTTAGGAATCTGCCTGCCAATGCAGGAGACGCAAGAGCCGCAGGTTCGATCCCTGGTCTGGGAAGATTCCGCATGTTGCAGGACCACTAAACCCATGAGCCGCAACTACTGAGCCTGAGCTCTAGAGCTGCTGAGCTACAGCTACTGAAGCCCATGTACCCTAGAGCCCACAATAAGAGAAACCACTGTAATGAGAATCTACGCACCGCAACTAGAGAGTAGCTACTACTCAGTGCAACTGAACAGAAATGCGGATGAGAACGCCATGACACTTCAGAATGTTTACTGTTTAACCCTTTCATGCCCAACTTGAAATAGCCAATGTAAGCGGTGAGAAAAGCACAACCTAAAAGTTGTGAATTAAGTTTTGTTCGGGGGTCATACTGAGGATTATAGCCTAGGAGACAGCCTCTCAGATAGCTCTGAAAAACTGCTCCAAAGAAGGAAAATAGGAGCCAGGATATAAAGGAATTTTTAGCTGGAATAAAACATGTAGTCAAATATCAAAAGATTATTGCTAATCACAAAGCATAGATATTTCAACTAATGAATTTAGTGCTTTTTTATGTATGAAAAGATGCAAGACTATGGGCTTGTGGAAATTGTTCCTAGACTGCTGCTGCTGCTGCTAAGTCACTTCGGTTGTGTCCGACTCTCTGTGACCCCATAGACGGCAGCCCACTAGGCTCCCCTGTCCCTGGGATTCTCCAGGCAAGAGCACTGGAGTGGATTGCCATTTCCTTCTCCAATGCATGAAAAGTGAAAGTAAATCACTCAGCCCTGTCCGACTCTTAGCAACCCCATGGACTGCAGCCTACCGGGCTCCTCCATCCATGGGATTTTCCAGGCAAGAGTACTGGAGTTGGGTGCCATTGCCTTCTCCAGTTCCTTAGCTATGCATCCAAATTATTGCGGGCTTCCCTGTGGCTCAGCTGGTAAAGAATTCGTTTGCAGTGCAGGAGACCTGGGTTCGATCCCTGGGTTGGGAAGATCCCCTGGAGAAGGGAAAGGCTACCCACTCCAGTATTCTGGCCTGGAGAATTCCATGGACTATACAGTCCATGGGGTTGCAAAGAGTTGGACATGACTGCGTGACTTTCACTCACTATCCAAAGCACAGATTCTTACTGTTTTTCTCTGTCCTGAACTCACCTCAGGGTACAACCTTGGGAAAGGCTTCCCAAGTGGCACAGTGGTAAGGAATCCACCTGCCAATGCAAGAGACTCAAGAGATGCAGGAGACACAAAGAGATGAGGGTTGGATCCCTGGATCAGGAAGATTCCCTGGAGGAGGAAATGGCAACCCATTCCTATATTCTTGCCTAGAAAATCCCATGGACAGAGAGCTTAGCAGGCTGCAGTCCACTGGGTCACTAAAAGTTGCACACAATTGAGCGCATGCACACACACACACACACACACCCTTGTGGGTGTGTAGGGAGGGTAGGATGGGTAGGGAAGGAGCTGTAAGTGCAGTAGCTGAAGGTTTGCTCCTGATAGGCAGGCAGCATTACTTGTTTACTGAATTGCAAGGCAACAGTCCCTTTCCACAGAGGCAATAAAATATAGTGCAGTTGCTAGTGCAGAGAGGGAGCAACAAATCAGATCACAATGTCTATTATTGGAAAAATAATTCTTTGTTAGATCATTTATGCTCGATTTGGGGTGAAACATATTTGCTCATGGGATAGAAGTCTCTGGTACTGAAATATTGTTATTCATGTAGGATGCATTTTAAGAACTGTTTGCTAAAATAACTCATGAGTTTTTTCTAAAATCTATGGTGAACTGTAAAGACTGGGTCAATGAGAATGGAAGTAGGTTAGCTGGCCCTATTTTAATTTCTACAATATTGAAGCATCAGATGAACAGAGGGAACAGACAGGAATTTGCTCTTTGTGGACAACCCCTCTGAAGAGGGCACAGCCCTTCATAACAGCTTCCTCTTTTATGTAAGCTAGACCTCTAAAGATTCGGAGAAGGCAATGGCAGCCCACTCCAGTACTCTTGCCTGGAGAATCCCATGGACGGAGGAGCCTGGTAGGCTGCAGTCCATGGGGTCGCTGAGGGTCGGACATGACTGAGCGACTTCACTTTTGCTTTTCACTTTCATGCATTGGAGAAGGAAATGGCAATCCACTCCAGTGTTCTTGCCTGGAGAATCCCAAGGACGGGGGAGCCTGGTGGGCTGCCATCTATGGGGTTGCACAGAGTCGGACACGACTGAAGTGACTTAGCAGCAGCAGCAGCCTTTAAAGAGGAACATTTCTTAAAATTTTTCCTTTGTTTTTTTCAGCATTGACACATTTTTATAAAGACAATTGTGAGACTGCAGTATGGGAACTGTATCTCTCAAAAGGCAGTACTAAGGACCTAATTATTTATGCAGAGATCTTTTGAGTACTGTGGGCTACTTTCAGAGCAAATAAAATATTTTTCCATTATTCATAATAAAGTAATACAAATAATACACTCAAATTATGACTGAAAAATTAGCTAATATTTATTTTATCACTCTCCATTGTTAAAAAAACAAATTCAGCTGTGTCAACTTGAAGATATAATTGGCTTTATTCAGTGATTCATGAGTTGGGCAGCATCCTGTCTAACAAATAGGAGGAATCTCCAGGGAACTGTATGCGATCGAAGACTTTTATAGGCAGAAGGGTATGAAAAAGGAAGTTTCTGATAAAGAGTGGACTGTTTCAGGCACGGTGCCATCCTTTAGGGGAACGGCAGGAGTCTATCAAGCTGATTGATTAATTCTGATCAGGTAATCCCAGATTAACTGATGAAAGGTCGCATTCTTGGGAGAGGCTGAAAGTAAAGTTAGTTTAGGTCTTAATCTTTGTTTCCTGTACTGGAGGAAGAGAATCCATCTGGGCCCTGTTGTTCCTTTTTTTTTTTTTAGGTACATGTTAGCTGTATTATTTTATTCTTACAATCCCTATGAACTGGGTATTATCCTGTTAGTTCTTGTGCTGATTTAGCTGAGGTCTGGAAAGACTTCACCAACAAAATTCTTAATCATCATGCTCATCATTGGCATCACATGGCTTTTTGAAGAGATAGAGTTCAGGAGGAAAAATGGATTAATAAATGTGTATATGATGATTTATTGTAACTAGAATTCAATGCAAAGTTTAAAATAGAGCTCCCTAACTTTGTAAAAACATGACTGAGTGGGAAAGGTATTTCTCATTTGGATAAGAGGATACTGCAGTTGTTCATGATGTGGTGAATGAATAGTCACAATGAAAGTGTCCTTATTGACAACCATCACAGTTTGCTGTAATATATTCTTTTTCATTTTGGATCAGTTGTGTTAGTAAAGGATATTTGTTCCACTTCAAGGACAGATGATGTATTAGCATTCCTGGCTTGCATTGACAGGGAAGGAGCTTTTCAGCTCTGACTGGCAAGTCAGAAACCACCAAGGAGACAGACAAAAAGCATAGTTGGAACTTGAGAAAATATTTGTTTTGAATCTCAGTAATGTCTTTCTTTTACATTAGAAATTCAACTATTAAGTTTGAGTTGTTGCTTTTTTTTTCCCCCAGGGCTTGTTGTATCCATCTTTCCTGAAATAATAGCAAAGGGATGCAAGAAAGCAAAGAAGCTTGAGGACAGTCATTGATTGCAGTTTTACAAAGTAAAAAACAAAGTGTGGACTTAGGGAAAAAAGATACTTGAAAAGTTTACATCAATCTTTTTGACCTAGAGTAAGTAATTAGCAATTACTTTTTATTGCTTTTGTTAAGAGTTTTTTTTTAATTGCTTCAAAATTTCCTAGATTGCAAATGTCAAAAACTTCAGTGCAGTTGAATATCATGTTTCATGCTGACTATATTTAAGAATAATTTAGGAAAGTATTATCAGAAGACTTATTAAATTCTCATATGGGTAAATATGAGTATCTAATCTCTATGGGTACCAGAAATACTTCTGCTCTCTAGTGACAAATCTACAAAATAACATGTTTGAATAATTCTATGCTCTGCAGTCACCATGGAATACAACTCAAAACACAGTTTTGTCATTTACTAAATATCTGCTTTTAGGAACAAAATCAAGGGTGAGAGTCTAACCAGCTGATGCTTGGCCACATCCACACCTCCATTCTTTTCAGCATCTTAATGAAAAACAGTTGTGACCTGGAAGAAGAGGTGAGTAATGTTAAAACTCAGGATGGCACTGTAATACTCTGGGTGGAGAGAGGATAGTCTGCTATGAAGCAGGAAGTTGTTGAAGGACCTTATATTTATAAAACAGCACACTTCAAAAATACTATTTGAAGTATATGTACTGACAGCGTACATTTGAAAGAGGTTCCATTTTTGTTTTTTTCGGTCCAGTGGAATATTAAGGACCTATCATTTTATAGAAAACCCAATACTTTTTCTCTAAAAAGCAGGGTAAAGGAAGCATTTTCCATCTAAGAAGACATTTGGTGTCTTCTTAATCATTAACCTCTTCTAAAGCTTAAGAGTTCATGTTTACACTGTAAAGCTGCAAAAAAAGTTTGTGTTTGTCACTAACATTTTAATTTATTAATCTAAAAAATAAAATTTGATTATATCCTAAATGTTAATTTAGTAGAAAGGAAGATATATGTAAAATGAATAATTTACACATGAATAAATAAGAATAAATGCACAGACTTGGGAAAGTTACCAGAAGTTTCACCATGATGTACCCTGTACATCTTAATTATTAGTATGTGTTGAATCAACCCTATGTGTAGCTATGAAAATGAAAGATTACACTTAAAATGTCAAATAAATTGCAATAAGTTTAATGCTATTTTCTGTTTCTGGAAATTTCTCTCGTGTTCCTCCCAACCTCCAGCCTACTGGAAAGAATTCATATCTTACAGCACTAGTTCATAATTTCTCATTTATATCATTTTATTTTGGGAGATTTTAGCAATGAAATATACTTAAAATTTTACCTCCATAAGGTAAAATCTAGTCTTGATTATAATATATTGGTTTAGAAAACTTGTTGGATTTTCCTTTTTTTTAATTTATTTTTGATAGTCACTTTACAATTTTGTATTTGTTTCTGCCTTACAACAGCATGAGCCAGCCATTTTGTTTTGTTTTGTTTAGGCACTAATTCGTGTCCACCTCTGCTGTGATCCCATGGACAGACCCCCCAACTCCGGCCCCAATTCCACCCCTCTAGGTGGTCACAGAGCACCAAACTGAGCTCCCTGAGCTCTACAGCAGCTTCCCAACAGCTATCTATTTTTATACATGCGGACTTTAATTTTAACTATCAGATCAGATCAGATCAGTCGCTCAGTCGTGTCCGACTCTTTGCGACCCCATGAACCGCAGCACGCCAGGCCTCCCTATCCATCACCAGCTCTCGGAGGTCACTCAGACCCACATTCATCGAGTCAGTGATGCCATCCAGCCATCTCATCCTCTGTCGTCCCCTTCTCCTCCTGCCCTCAATCCCTCCCAGCATCAGAGTCTTCTAACTATAAGGGTAATATATACCTTTACCAGAAAGTGTTGCATAATAGTAGTGATTGCAACATCCTTGTTACTACTTCAAATGGGAATGAATTTAAAATGTCAGCATTCAAAAAAGTCAATGACTCTTTTGTTTCTCCTTTTCGTTTTGCAAAAGTTAAGGTGCCAGTATCCACATTTTTATGCTCTATAAGATGTCTTCCCTATTTTTCTCATGTTTATCCTATTTTAATCTCTTCTTTTTCTCATTGGAATATGAGTGTGTTATTCATTTCAAATGAGTCAATATTCAGTGAAGGGAGGAAAATGAGAAGTAAGAAATAATAAAGAAGAAAAGAAGCAAAAAATACTGGCAGCCATTCATAAAAAAATGCCCACAGTATAATCAGTATGGTCAAAGTGGTCCCCACTCCTGTGAAAAACAGCACCAATAAGGTTTTAGATCACACCCCTCCAGACATTTCCCACGTACTGTATTTATAAATGTATACATAGACTTTCTTTAATTAGACATATTTCTCTATATATTTATGCCTTTTCACATAGTATATTGTGGGTGTTAATGTTAATATATAGCAATCTACGCCAGTCCAGGTTTGATGCATGAGACAGGGTGCTCAGGGCTGGTGCACTGGGATGACCTTGAGGGAGCGGATGGGGAGAGAGATGGGAGGGGGTTCAGGATGGGGAACACACGTACACCAATGGCTGACTGATGTCATTGTATGACAAAAACCACTACAATATTGTAAAGTAATTAGCCTCCAATTAAAATAAAAAGAAAAAAAATATATGGCCATTTTATTAATAAATTGCTGAATATATACAATACATTATTTAACCAGGCCCTTCTTAATAGATATCTGTAAAATTTTTTCAATTACTTTTCTATTGAGAACAATGAATGAACCTACTTTTACATACATTTTGGCCCAACCACCTAAATAGCTCCTTAAGTTTTCAATTTAGTTTTTAAATTCAGTTTTTAAAGTATGAAATTAAAGTTTTTAAAAGTGTATGCACCAGGAACTCAGCTCGGTGCTCTGTGAGTACTTAGTTGGGTAGGATGGGGCGGAGCGGAGGGAGGTTTACGAGGGAGTGGATACATATATACATAGAGCTGATTCACTTTGTTGTACAGTAAAGTCTAAGGCAACATTGTAAAGCAATTATATACCAAAAAAGTACAGATGATCCCCAAGTTATAGTAGTTTAAACTTATTTTTTAATTTTTACGATGGTACAAAAGCTATATGCATTCTGTAGAAACTGTACTTTGAAGTTGTGCATTTTGGTCTTTTTCTGGGTTGGCAGCATGCAGCGTGATAGTCTCTTGTGATGCCTGGCAACAGCAGCAGTCACAGTTCCTAGTGAGCCATGGGATCATGAGGGTAAACAACAACTTACAGCCACTCTGTTTTCCATTTTCAGTACAGTATTCAATAACTTACATGAGATCCTCAATGCTTCATTATAAAATAGGCTTCATGTTAGACAATTTTACCCATTACCCAACTAATTCAAGTGTTTAAGCATGTTTAAATTAGGTTAGGTTATGACACTCAGTAGTTTAGGTGTAAACAAATTTTCAACTTACAGTATTTTCAACTTACGATGAGTTTATGGTGATGTAACCCTATCGTTGTAAGTTGAGAAAGATCTGTATATACATTTCAGTCTTCCTGAAAGCCTATGCTAATTTGCACCTTTACCATTAGTGAAGAGAACTTGTTTATACCTATCTTTAGCATCACTAAAATTTATTTATCTTTTTACTACTCCTAGTAGATCTCTTTGTAGAAGTCTGGGAAAGTAGGAAAAGAAGAAAAGAAAAATGTCCACAAAACCACTGTGATCCTTCAGTCTATTTATTTAGGACTGAATTCATGACATACATCAGTTTTCAGTTTATACATTTGCTATATCCTAGGGAAGTTCTTCAGCCACTTCAAAGTTTAATCTTAATTTCTATTTGTCTACATCCTTTCATATGTGATTTGGACAGGGGCAAGCTATTGAATATAATCAAAGAAATTTCTCTTCCCTTGACCTATTTCATAGTTCTTGTTTTAATAGCAGGAGATAGTTTAAAAATAATGATTCAGCTATTTTCTACAGGTTTCACAATTCTATATTAAATAAAGAAAATGTGAATTCCTGGAAGATATGGTATTTGTGAAGTATTTAAGGTCAGTTCTCACGGAGGGCTTGGTCACATCCACACCCTAAAGCTCATAGAATACCATGTTTCAAAATCTGCTAGTTTGGTGATTTGCCAAATGAGATTTAAGCATCACTGTGTGAGTTGCAGGTTCATTTAGTGTTAGAATATTTTATAGTAAAGATTAACTGTTGACTAAAATGGCAGCAATGTTTTTTCTGCTTGACAGAGTAATGAAGGGGAGCCTTGATGGATAAAATCTTGCCTATCTCATGATCTGGATTATGAATGTGAAAGGATACTACTAAAACCAAAAGCATAAAAAAGCAATATGATGTTCTACTTTTTAATTTGTTTACTTAATGAATCATAGTGATGAATTTTCTAATGCTGAACCATGAGATGGATTTTAAAATATAGAGATAAAAAATGGATAAGATAATAAGCATGGAATGTATTTAAGTTATGAGTAGTTACTTCTGAACCAAGGAAAATGCTGTCTGAGAAAATTTAGCCAGGATATAAAACATTAAAAATATGAAACTGTTACTAAAAACCAAAACATTGGGTGTTGGCAAGGGTGGGGATTGGCTCAGAATGAAGGAGTGGAGACAAGTAGAAATGTTTCCTCTGAAAGGGAGTGAGGGGGAAGAAGGAGCAGAAGATGGTGGGCAAATAAAATACTAATTTTTATGTGTTAGTAAAGACATATACAAGGCTGTGATCCATGTGATCATTTTGGTTAGCTTTCCATGATTGTGGTTGAACAGTTCTAAGAAGACCTATAAGACCTCCTAGAACTAAAACCAAAAAAGGATGTCCTTTTCATCATGGGGACTGGAATGCAAAAGTTGGAAGTCAAGAGATACCTGGAGTGATAAGCAAGTTTGGGCTTGGAGTACAAAATGAAGCAGGCAAAAGTTAACAGAGTTTTGCCAAGAGAATGCACTAATCATAGCAAACACCCTCTTGCAATAACATAAGAGAACTCTACACAGGGACATCACCAGATGATCAATACAGAACTCAGACTGATTATGTTCTTTGCAGGTGAAGATACATGCATGGATGCTAGGTTGCTTCAGTCATGTCCGACTCTTTGCAACCCTATGGACAGTAGCACACCAGGCTCTGCTGTCATGGGATTCTCTAGGCAAGAATACTAGAGTGAGTTACCGTTTCCTTCTCCAGGGGATCTTCCCAACTCAAGGATCAAACCCACATCTCTTACATCTCATGCCTTATACAGTCAGAGAAAAACAAGAGCTGGAGCTCACTGTGGCTCAGAACATTACCTTCTTATTGCAAAATTCAGGCTTAGGTCTAAGAAAGTAGGGAAAACAACTAGATATTCAGGTATGACCTAAATCAAGTCCTTATGATTATACGGTAGAAGTGACAAATAGATTCAAAGGATTAGATCTGGTAGAGTGCCACCATGCTTATTTAACTTATATGCAGAGTACATCATGAGAAATGCTGGGCTAGAAGAAGCACAAGCTGGAATCAAGATTGCCAGGAGAAATATCAATAACCTCAGATATGCACATGACTCCACTCTTATGGCAGAAAGTGAAGAAGAACTAAAGAGCCTCTTGATGAAAGTGAAAAAGGAGAGTGAAAAAGTTGGCTTAAAGCTCAACATTCAGAAAACTAAGATCATGGCATCTGGTCCCATCACTTCATGGGAAATAGATGGGGAAACAGTGGAAACAGTGTCAGACTTTATGTGGGGGGCTCCAAAATCACTGCAAATGGTGACTGCAGCCATGAAATAAAAAGACGCTTAATTCTTGGAAGAAAAGTAATGACCAACCTAGACAGCATATTAAAAAGTAGAGATGTTACCTTGCCAACAAAGATCCATCTAATCAAGGCTATGGTTTTTCCAGTAGTCATGTATGGATGTGAGAGTTGGGCCATAAAGAAAGCTGAGTGCTGAAGAATTGATGCTTTTGAACTGTGGTATTGCAGAAGACTCTTGAGAGTTCCTTGGACTGCAAGGAGATCCAACCAGTCCATTCTAGAGGAGATCAGTCCTGAATGTTCATTGGAATGACTGATGTTGAAGCTGAAACTCCAATACTTTGGCCACCTGATGCGAAGAGCTGACTCCTTTGAAAAGACCCTGATGCTGGGAAAAATTGAGGGCAGGAGGAGAAGGGAATGACAGAGGATGAGATGGTTGGATGGCATCACTGACTCAATGGACATGAGTTTGAGTAAACTCCAGGAGTTGTTGATGGATAGGGAGGTCTGGCGTGCTGCAGTCCATGTGGTTGCAAAGAGTCGGACATGACTGAGGACTGAGCAATTGAACTGAATTGAACTGAATAACTACGGAGGGAGCAGATGCTGTAATATTGTGTAAAAGGCGATGACCAACACCATCCCCAGGAAAAGGAAGTGCAAAAAGGCAAAGTGATTGTCTGAGGAGACCTTACAAATACCTGAAGAAAGAAGAGGAATAAAAGGCAAAGGAGAAAGGGAAAGATATATCCAACTGAATGCAGAGTTCCAGAGAAGAGCAAGCTGAGATTTAAAAAAAAAAAGATCCTTCTAAAGTGGACAATGCAAGGAAATAGAGGAAAACAATAGAATGGGAAAGACTAGACTTCTCTTCAAGAAAATTGGAGATATCAAAGGAACATTTCATGCAAAAATGGGCACAATGAAGGACAGAAACAGCAAGGACCTAAGGGAAGCAGAAAATATTAAGAAGAGGTGGCAAAAATGCACAGAAGAGCTATACAAAAAAAGTTCTTAATGACTTAGATAACCACTAAGGTGTGGTTGCTCGTGTAGAGCCAGACATCCTGAAGTGTGAGGTCAAGTTGGCCTTAGGAAGCATGACTATGAAGAAAGCTAGTGGAGGTAGTGGAATTCCAGCTGAGTTGTTTAAAATCCTAAAAGATGATGTTGTTAAAGCAGCAAATTTGGAAAACTCAGCAGTGACCACAGGACTGGAAAAGGTCAGTTTTCATTCCAATCCCAAAGAAGGGCAATGCCAAAGAATGTTCAAACTACTGTACAATTGCACTCATTTTACATGGTAGCAAGGTAATGATAAAAATCCTTCAAGCTAGGCCTCAGCCGTATGTGAATTGAGAACTTCCAGATGCACAAGCTGGATTTAGAAAAGGCAGAGGAACTAGAGATCAAATTGCCAACATTCGCTGGATCATAGAAAAAAGAAGTGAATGCCAGAAAAAAAATACATCTATTTCTGCTTCATTGACTACACTAAAGCCTTTGTGTGGATCACAACAAACTATGGAAAATCCTTAAAGAGATGGGAATACCAGACCACCTTACTCGCTTCCTGAGAAACCTGTATGCAGGACAAGAAGCAACAATTAGAACCATACATGGAACAATGGACTGGTTCAAAATTGGGAAAGGAGTATGTCAAGGCTGTATATTGTCACCTTGCTTATTTTACTTATATACAGAGTACATCATGCAAAATCACAATCTGGTATCAAGATTGCTGGGAGACATATTAATACCCTCATGTATGCAGATGACACCACTCTAATGGCAGAAAGAGAAGAGGACCTAAAGAGCCTCTTGATACGGGTGAAAGAACATAGTGAAAAAGCTCGCTTAAAACTCAACATTCAAAAAACGAAGATCATGGTATCTTATCCCATCACTCCATGGCAAATAGATGGGGAAAAGTTGGAAACAGTGACAGATCTGATTTTCTTGGGCTCTGAAATCACCATGAATGGTGACTTCAGCCACAAAATTAAAAGACACTTAGTCCTTGGAAGGAAAGCTACAACAAACCTACACAACATATTAAAAAGCAGAGACATCACTTTGCTGACAAACGGCCATATAGCGAAAGCTCTGGTTTTTTCAGTAGTCACGTATAGATGTTAGAGTTAGACCATAAAGAAGACTGAGCACTGAAGAACTGATGCTTTCAAGTTGTGCTGCTGAAAAAGACTCTTGAGAGTCCCTTGGACTGCAAGGAGATCCAACCAGTCCATCCTAAGTAAATCAACCCTATTCATTGAAAAGACTGATGCTAAAGCTGAAGCTCCAATACTTTGGCCACCTGATGCAAGGAGTTGGCTCATCAGAAAAGACCCTGATGCTGGGAAAGATTGAGGACAGGAGGAGTAGGGGGCGACAGAGGATGGGATGGTTGGATGGCGTCACTGACTCAATGGACATGAGTTTGAGCAAACTCCGACAGATAGTGAAGGACAGGGAAGCCTGGTTTGCTGCAGTCCACAGGGTCACAAAGGGTCATATACAACAGCAATTGAACAACAAAGACACATAAATTAAAGTATTATTCTTACATTCATAAGGTAATATTTAGAGGTATGGAGATTCATCAAACACCATTAATTTAATGATTAATTTTTGCCATAAAAAGGCCTAATATGATTAGCAAAAATACATAGAGAGATAAAAATAGAAAAATTAATAAATAGTAGTAGAAAAATAAATAGATATTAAATATGATGAGACTAAAATCTATTAATCTTCAAATAAATTCCCTATCATGAAACAGTAAATATCAAATTGAATTTTAAAATATATACTAATGTATACTGATATATTGGAGAAGGCAATGGTACCCCACTCCAGTACTCTTGCCTGGAAAATCCCTTGGACAGAGGAGCCTGGTAGGCTGCAGTCCACGGGGTCGCTGAGGGTCGGGCACGACTGAGCGACTTCAATTTCACTTTTCACTTTCCTCTTTCCTGCATTGGAGAAGGAAATGGCAACCCACTACAGTGTTCTTGCCTGGAGAATCCCAGGGACAGGGGAGCCTGGTGGGCTGCCGTCTATGGGGTCACACAGAGTCGGACACAACTGAAGTGACTTAGCAGCAGCATACTGATATATACTATCTATCAGAAACATACCTGAAATAAAAATGAAGATAAAAATTGAGAAAAGGATATGCAGATCACAGAGGCAAATACAAATAAAAATGTAAGAAAGGTTGGCAATATTGATATATCAAATGAAGTAAGATATACAAGATCATTAAATGAGACAAAAGGGTTCTTTTATCATGGTAAAAGCTAAAGTACAAAGCAAAGTTGATATCTTTATTTGCCAGGCACACAGCATCAAAAATACATAAAATAAAATCTTTCACACATACAAAGATAATTTAATCAACTAAAGATATAATGCATTAAAAATAAGTTCAGCAGACTCCTTTTCAAATATTTACAATTACACATAAACAGCAGCCTACCAGGGTTCCCCCATCCCTGGGATTCTCCAGGCAAGAACACTGGAGTGGGTTGCCATTTCCTTCTCCAATGCATGAAAGTGAAAAGTGAAAGTGAAGTCGCTTCAGTATTGTCCGACCCTTAGCGACCCCATGGACTGCAGCCTATCAGGCTCCTGCGTCCATGGGATTTTCCAGGCAAGAGTACTGGAGTGGGTTGCCATTTCATTCTCCAATACAATTACACATACATATATTTAAAACATTCATATTTTACTGAAGGGGAATATGCTTTCTTTTCCCATATTTTAGAGCATATTCAATTGTGAGTCATATACTTCATCTCACAAAGAGCAATAGAAGCTATATATTCTTTAGTCAATCCAGTAAAACTGGGATTCAATGACAAAATCATGAATAAATAACCAAAAGTACTCTTTTAACAGCCATCAGATCAGAGTAGAAATCAGATGCTAATTAATGGCAAATTAATGTAATCTTCTGAGCATTTCACTTCAAAATCTATAGAATTGTGGCCTTGAACATTTTTATAGCAATGAAGAAAGCCTACAATTTAACAATTAAGAATTCAACTTACGGAAGGAGAAGAAGACTAAATTCTGTCACTCTAAGAGTTGAACAATTTTAGACTTCTGGCTTATCTAGGCTATTTAAGGTCATAGTACACAGAATTCATGGCGATGCAGACCTGGCAAGGATTCAGGCCTATTTCTGATGATTTTTCTGGCACAAGCAGCAGAATGAGTCAGGCTGTTCTGGCTCTGCAGAGCCCAGGGTGGATTCCCCACTAGGACTGCAGAAGAGGCATCTCAGTCCAGTGAGGGGAGTGTTAAGGCATCTCCCCCAGGTTGTTGGCTCCTGAACCACCAGCAGTCTTGGCCTCCTTCTGGGTTCTCCTCGAGGCCTGCTGCAGGACCTGCAGGTTGGCAGGAAGGGTTCTGAGAGAAGTGGCCTCACCCAAAGGTGGAACCCAATGTGAGCCAAGAAAGGCAGGATGCTGCTGGAATTGGGGGATGAGGGCTCTTTGGAAGAGCTCCAAGCAGTTTTCCCCCACAAATCATCACCTACTCGCTGGCAGCTAGACATACTCTCAGGGATCTGGGTGGTTCTCAGCAGGCTGATGGTTCTGTGTTAGGGCGCTGCCAGAGGAAAGGCACTGATGCGGTCATGTGGGTTGTGCCTTGCAAGTGCCCACCCAGGACCAGCCCTGCTCCACACACACATGGTCCCTCAGTTTGCCCACATCTTTCTCCCCACATGAAGGGTCATTTTCTGATCTGCACAAATGTGTCTTGAAGGGCTGAGGGAGGCTGTTATTATTCAGTCACTAAGTCCTGTCCAACTCTTTGTGATCCAATGGCCTACAGCACACGAGGCTTTTCTGTGCCTCACTATCTCACAGAGTTTGCTCAAACTCATGTCCATTCTGTCAGTGATACCATCCAACTATCTCATCCTCTGTCTCCTCCTTCTCCTTTGCCTTCAATCTTTCCCAGCATCAGGGTCTTTTCCAATGAGTCAGCTCTTTGCATCAGGTGGCCAAATTATTGGAGCTTCAGCTTTAGCATCAGTCCTTCCAATGAATATTCAGGGTTGATTTCCTTTAGAATTGACTGGTTTGATCTCCTTGAAGTCCAAAGAACTCTCAAGACTCTACTCTGGCACAACAATTTGAAAGCATCAATTCTTAGGCACTCAGCCTTCTTTACGGTCCAACTTTCACATCCATACATGACTACTGGGAAAACCAAAGCTTTGATTATATGGACGTTTGTCAGCTAAGTGATGTCTCTACTTTTTAATATGCTGTCTAGGTTTGTCATAGCTTTTCTTCCAAGGAGCAAGCATCTTTTAAATTTGTGGGTGCAGTGACCATCCGTAGTGATTTTGGAGCCCAAGAAAGTAAAATCTGTCACTGCTTCAACTCTTTCCCCTTCTATTTGCCATGAAGTGATAGAACTGGGTGCCATGATCTTTGTTTTTCAAATGTTGAGTTTTAAGCCAGCTTTTTTACTCTCCTCTTTCACCCTCACCAAGGGGCTCTTCAGTTCCTTTTCAATTTCTGCCACTCAGTGGTTAGAGTGGAACCACCTGCATATCTGAGGTTGTAGCTATTTCTCCCAGCAATCTTGATTCCAGCTTGTGATTCATACAGCCTGGCATCTTGCCTGATGTACAGGTCGGATGCTGCCACATTTCTGGTCCCAGAGAGAAAATTTGGGGAGCCCTGCAGATGTTGCAGTGATGAACTGAGGCAAAGGTCTAGCTCAACACTCCACCAGGAGGTGAGGACAGAAGGAAGGGACTCAGTTTCTTCTGGAAAGTTGGAATCTGGGAAGCCACAAGGGCAGGGGTTTAGTGTTCTCTCCCATGCTCCACCTTGCTTCCTCTAAAAGAGGACACTGTCATTTATGTCATGATGCTTTGACTGCAGATGTGATACTGTGACAGCAGGTGACCTCCACTGTCTAAACTGTGATCCTGGGAGCAGTCAGTCTCCAGCCCCACAAGGAATGAAGCTGGCCTCTCCTTGAACATCACATGCACCTAATGTGGCCTGAGCAAGCGCAGAGTTCAGGTCAGGCTTGGACCTTCCCATCACATCTGGGGCTGCCTACACCCCACCCAGTGCCACCTTCCACTGATTTAGATGACTGGCTTTGAAAAAGGCAGAGCTTTTCCAGTCCCTCATAACCCAACAGATACAGTGTACCATGCAGGACTCTGGTACTCTGGGTGCTTGCTACCCAGTCCTGAGTTCAGGAGCATCAGCAACTTGGGAGACAAGTCCTTCAGGTGACCAGTGTGCACGTTTGGATTTGAGAAACATTGCCTACCAGACCATCTCCTTTCTAAGTTAGAGTTGAGCCAAGAAAAAGTATGAAATTGTTTTAAAGTTAAGATCTTTGAGTGGTGTGTGTTTCCCTACCTTTTTCTCTGGTTTAAGTTGCTGAAAAATTCTTGAACTAAGGATAACAGAGTTGTAGCCATTTCCTTCTCCAGGAGATCTTCCCAACCTAGGGATCAAACCTGGGTCTCCCACATTGCAGGCAGATTCTTTACTCTCTGAGCCAGCAGGGAAGCCCCAAGGATTACTGAGAATTGCTGTCAGTATACATGGCTTGTCTCATTCATGTCTGGAGCCCTGACTCTGCTTCTAATGTCTAGCCCTCCAGGTCCTCTGGGGCCCTGCTGTTTGAAGAATGTAATGTAAATCCCACTCAGTTGGACAGCAAAGGACCATCTCCTGATGAATTCATCCTTTTCAGAACCCTGAACCAGTTAATTCTCATCCCACAAAATCTCAGGGTTTCATATTCTAAATTCATTAGGAAATACCATTTTACATTCATTACTTCTGTTTCCTACACGACAGTCACCTCATTGGTATGTGAACTGTTCGTGTTTTGCAAATGAAACAATCTCTTAACAGCAAGCCAAGATTTGTCAAAAATGCAGAAATTAACTGCTCAGGAAGGGGCACTTTTATTTGTTTTCTTATATTCCTAGGTTTGTTTTAGATAGCCTTTTATATTTCTAAGGTATGATTTCAACAATAACCGCATACACGTTGTCATTTTATTTACAATGAAGTATAGATTGGTAAATTGGAGAAGGCAATGGCACCCCACTCCAGTACTTTTGCCTAGAAAATCCCATGGATGGAGGAGCCTGGTAGGCTGCAGTCCATGGGGTCGCTAGAGTTGGACCCGACTGAACGACTTCACTTTCACTTTTCACTTTCATGTATTGGAGAAGGAAATGGCAACCCACTCCAGTGTTCTTGCCTGGAGAATCCCAGTGACGGGAAGCCTGATGGGCTTCCGTCTATGGGGTCACACAGAGTTGGACACGATTGAAGCGACTTCGCAGCAGCATAGATTGGTAAATAGTTCATTCATTATGAGGAAGATTTCAAAATATCTATTATAACATGTGTTTGGTGAGGCCATTTTTAAAAAGGAGCAGAAAAATATTTTTTTTAAACATCGCATTTTCAAATTCCCCAAGGCTCTCAACTTTCCCACCACAATACGGAAGAAGTAAATAAGGTATTCTGTTTAAACCAGCTGAATTCTCATCTCTGTGGAGTTACAAAAAGGAGAAACAAAGCCTCTCTCAAAGAGTTTACAGTCTAGAATCATATCCATAAAACAGAGAAAATTGAATATTGTTTCATGGTTGTACTGTGTACCTTGAAGGTCAAAGAAGAGAGCATCTGTCACTTGCTGTAATAATCTGCATACATAACGTGTAACTTGAACATCCCACATAAACAGAGCCAGGGTTTACACATAAACAGAGCCAGGGTTTACAGTGAATGTGGGAATGAGAATAAAATATTTGATGTCAGCCAGCATTTGTGTGCAGATTAATTCCAAAATGCCTCTCCCAGGATTTCTAATTTCAAATGCCCTCTTTCTCATCAAGCTAAAAAAATTTCATAAGGATGTCCTCAGTTCAGTTCAGTTCAGTTCAGTCACTCAGTTGTGTCCAACTCTTTGCAGCCCCATGGGCTGCAGCATGCCAGGCCTCCTTGTCCATCACCAACTCCTGGAGTTTACTCAAACTCAAGTGCATTGAGTCGGTGATGCCATCCAACCATCTCATCCTCTGTCATCCCCTTCTCCTCCCGCCTTCAATCTTTCCCAGCATCAGGGTCTTTTCAAATGAATCAGCTCTTCGCATCAGGTGGCCAAAGTATTGGAGTTTCAATTTCAGTATCAGTCCTTTCAATAAATATTCAGGACTGATTTCCTTTAGGATGGACTGGTTGGATCTCTTTGCAGTCCAAGGGACTCTCAAGAGTCTTCTCCAACACCACAGGATGTCCTACTCATGACAAATATACTGGTTAGAGGCCAGAGTCCACGTCATGGGACTTTGGAGAGAGAGAAAATCGCAGGCTGAATCAGGACATTCATCACATACACAGAGTGAGAGAAGCTAGGATTCAAATTTCAGTAGTATAGTAGATCCTCTGATTATCAATGTAATATGTATCCACTGACAAAAGAAAATAGAAAAAAAGAAAAATAATAAAAGAAGCTATTTGATTCTAACATACCAATCGGAGATAATTGCTGTAAGCATTTAGGAGTGTATTTACCAGGATTTTGTATGCATTTATACTCAAATATATACACATTATATATACCACCATTGTGTGGTATCCTGCTGTGAATTCCTGGGACTAACCACAGAGGAGAGAGAAGAGGGATAAGGAGGCTACAGTTCAATCAGTCTCTTTCAGTTGATATTGCTTTGTCTTACATTGCTTTTCAATGCTATCATTTTGATGTATGGTGTGACAGGTTACCTTCTTTAGCACCATCAGTGCTAAAGTGATGGTTAATTCAGTATTCACATATGCTGTCTACACTGTTCTAGGTGAGATTTGACAAATGCACACATGGCACAAAACGGAAATGATACTTTAGAGTTGTTTTCATGGCCTTTGATTTAGTAACCAAATGAAAACTGAGTTACTCAGTTATTTCTTAAAAGGTTTCAGATGTCTATGTCTGCTTTAATATGAGAAAAATGCCAAGTCTTGCAAGATGTAGTTCTGATGTAATTAACATAAACCTTTTTGCTAAGCTTGTAGGTCTCTTAATCCCAAATCACCTGTATACTGCAGAATGGGACTGTTTGAGAATTGATGTTAAAGACATCATTCTAGGCCCAGAGAAAGAAAAATTTGTGCCAGATATGGGCCTTGACTCATAGAACTCACTGTCTAGAATGGGAGGTATGCCATATGGAATGTACTAATCACGAGCACACGATGAGTATACATTCCAGAAAAATGCAGGGGCGATTTGCCTTCGTGCCTAACTGAGGAATCCCAGTTGCTCTTTTGGATTCTCTTGGGCATCATTCCCCAGTTCCCCGAGAACACCTTCTCTCTGAGTCCTAGTTAGACTAGAGACCTTTTCATGATACTCCTGTTAGGATATGACTGTCTCTATCACTATGCCAACTCCATATTTTTTTCTTATATCTCTTTTCTTATCCAGGTTATGAGTAGATTGAAAGCAAGTAGCAAAAAAGTTATTTTTGCATTTCTGGGAAATAGCATCTGGCATGTAAAATTATTGAATAAATGCTACTGGGATGTATGAAATCAAGAGAAGTTCAGGAAGGGAACTTTAAGGTATCATTTTGATGTTGAGGTACCAGCAAATTCTTTAAGAAACCAAAATTTGAGAAAGCAGTAATATAGAGTGAAATTGAGGAGCTCAGAATGCCATGGCATTGAGGGTATCCATTATCTCATTCACAAGTTGGGTGCCCTGGCTTGCCTCAGTACACAGTGACACTTGATGGGTGGTGTGAGAGAAAACAGTTATTTAATTTTCTTAAAGTTGTGATTCAAATTTCAAAGACAAGTTAATTTTAGAAACTAGCCTTTATTTAAATAAGTCAGCGAGGCCAGAACAATAGCACATCTTTCAGAATTTTTTAAACAAATGGTTTTTTAAAAAATGACAAGTGATTTTTTTAAATAATTGAATGGTCTCTAATATTTAAGAGATTTTCTTTCCCAACTCCTTCTCAACATTACTTTTCCCCTCTACCACCTTTTTTTAAGTTAATTTTTTTGTTTGTTTCATTTATTTATTTATTTGGCTGCGTTGGATCTTAGTTGCAGCATGTGGGATTTTCATGCATTGTGTGGGATCTTTCATTGCGGCACACAGACTCTGTAGTTATGGCTCAAGGATTCAGTAGTAGCTGTGCACGGGCTTAGCTGTTCCAGGCACATGGGGATCTTAGTTCCTGACTAGGGACTAAACCTCTGACCCCTGCATTGAAAAGCGAATTCTTAGCCATTGGACCACCAGGGAAGACCTTCTGTGGTTTGATATTTTAAAGTGAAAATGTTAGTTGCTCAGTTGTGTCCAACTCTTTGCAACCCCATGGACCATAGCCTGCCAGGCTCCTCTGTCCATGGAATTCTCCAGGCAAAAATACTAGAGTGGGTAGCCATTCCCTTCTCCAGGAGATCTTCCTGACCCAGGAATTGAACCCAGGTCTCTCTCATTACAAACAGATTCTTTACTATCTGAGCCACCTTTTTAAAACATAAAGATATTTGTTACAGGCCTTCAAGAGCAATATAAAGCAGTCCAACTGTTGGAGGCTTTCAGGTGAAGGGAGAAGGTGATATTTGAGGAGGGCATTCATGAAATGCATACATATGATTTATAAAAAAACAATTGAATCTTAATCAGTCTGACAAACACATTTTGGAACAATTCTGGAAGTGTGGGTGGTAATATATTTGAATATCAAATAGAATGGTTCCAGTTTACCACATGATTTATGTCATATTAATCAAATTTATAAAGATATGCCTGTACTGCCCTTTTATGCCCAAGTTTTTCATAAATTTCCCTTGTAGAAACTCTTTAGGTGTGGGTCATTTTCTCAGTATTATCTTTAGACTTATTATATTCACTTTCAAATTGATATCCACATTTTTTAGACTTAATTTGCATTACAATATTTTATTACAGAGCTAGGAAAAAAAAGTCTTAGAGTTGGAAGAGATCTTGTAGCTTTATTAACCTAATCCTGAACAAATTGAATAGAAAGTATTCAATGAAAGTATTCTATTCATTGAATAGAAAGTACTTGTCACAGTACTGCAAAAGAACATACATTTTTAAATCAAATAATCTTGATTGTTGTCCTGGTTCTACTACCTACCTTTTAGATTTTCTGTTTTGTAAGAATAAATTAAATCATTACATACTGGAATTAAATGAAAATAGTTGATTAAATGAAATGTTTTAAATATCTTAACTGAGTACCTATTGAATTAAGTATTCCAATAGATTGTAAACTTGCTTAAAGCAGGAATTTTTATTTATTGTCCAGATCTGGAAATAATGCCTGGAAGATAATAGATATTCTATATAATCTTTTAAAATCAATGAATTTAATAAAGTAATAGCTTTGGAGAAATAAAATCTTTTTAGCATTAAAACTATACTGAGTATAATTCAGTATTGAATAACTGGAAGTCAATATTACATTGACTTCCACATATCCTGACATCATTAAAGTATTTTGATTTTGAGGTGCCAGAAGGTCATTTAGGGGGTTCTAGTTTTATGGGTTGATGGAAAAGGAGTTTATTGGGCTTTAACTTCCTTTAAAATTTTCAGAGACAAGGATCTTACTCTGTATTTATATAGACTTAGGCTTTTTATTAATATAAGTGAAAGTATTCTCCTTGTGATTCATAAGAGAAGACCAAGAAATATGATTTAATTATAGGTAGCAAAATTTTGGCAGCAAACTATCAAATAAATTCTCTCATTAATCTATCCAACCACTCATCTATTCATAATGATTCTGCCCTGGAAGCTGGCATGATGGATGAACTAGGAAGTGTATGGTGTAGAGTGGTTCAATAAAGTCTTCCTGTTTAATATTTATTGGGCACCCTCTGTGTGCTAGGCAACCTATAGAATACAGATTAGACCACAGTTCTCACCTTCAAAAATCTAAGACATAAGTATACCTCATAAAGTCTCTGTGGAATGAGGCAAGCTGCCAAACCAAAAAAACAGGAACAAAAAATCTGAAAAGTAATGACTTCAATTTTGATTCTTTCTTGATCTATCTGAAGAAATAAATCTGAAACAGAACAGATGGGGCAAATCCAGCCTGTGTTCGATTACCTGGGCATTGAAGTAGACCCATCCATCTGCAAAGAGCTATATTGAGCTGCCTTCATGGAAGAAAAGCTTGATTTGTGTTTTAAGAGATAATAAATTTCATCAGTTTCTTTCTAAAAGTTGTGATACAAAGTTCAAAGAAAACTTATTCTAGATATTTTTCTCTGTTTAATTGAGCAATAACCTGAGTTACAAAAAAATATTTTTAAAGGATATTTTAAAACAGCTGAGTTTCTATATAATTGATTAATAGGTAAGGACATATTAAGAGGGTGAAATCTCCAAGCCTGTGGTAAGGGAAGGTGCCTGCCCCTTCACCCTTCAGAAAAATTGTCTAAAGCACAAACATGTTTGTAACAGAAAGCTGGATGTATTCTATGAGCGATAAAAAACCATTGTTAAGTTTCCTCACAAGATAATCTATAACAGAGTTGTCTAAAAGGGATCCTGGGCACTGAAATGAGTCTAACCCAAATTTAAATGGTCCTGTTAACTATAAAATACACACTAGATTTTGAAGACAGTATGAAAAATGAAAACTATCTAAATTAATATTTTTTATTGATCACATGTTGAAATATATTTTGGATAAGCTGGGGTGAAGTATGTTATAAAATCAATTCCAAACTCTTTCTCTTAACCTTTTCAATATGGCTGCAAGAAAAATTTAGAATTCCCTAAGTGGCTTACTTTATATTTCTTTTGGGAAACAATGTTGAATGTTGAGTGAAACTTTTCCTATTGCCCTGAAATTGGCTTCTAGGACCTGTAGATAAGGACAAGTGCTATCTAGCCCCACATTCCAAAAACAGCAGCCAGAAACTGGGCTAAACAGCCCTCTGATTTAGAATGTGGGGGAACTATTTATTCTACAATCCCAACTCCAACCAAACAATACACTCCCAAGGACAATGTTTGTAGAAAAGGGCTTTCAGCCTCTCCTTCCTGCATGCATATCTCATCCACTTTCAAGCCAAGTGATAAGGTTTGAAAGTAGGAGGTGGAAATTAGAGCTTGAAGGTAACTGCAAGAGACGGAGCTACATATTTTGCTTCTATCCCTGGCTGAATGTTTGATCAGTTGCAGGATCTTGGCACCACACTGGTGGGGCATCAGAATGCAGTGGAGGGTGTGGCGAAAGAATCATTGGGAAAGCTTGAAGGTGGCTTTTGGATTGAAACATGGAAACTGGTCTCTCCTTTTAGTCTAGAAGTGCATGAAAGCAGGATGCTTGCTGTAAGAGTTTGCCTATAAAAAGAGACTGTTCTGCAATTTTCCTGTAAAGAAAAGTCAAAGGGAAGAAGCCATTCCCAAGTCCCATGGCCCTCAGAAAGAATATAAGAGGATCACTTTTATTCTCATGGCTTCCTATAAAGGGACATGGAGGCTACAGGAGGGAGCAGAGGCTATAGGTTTACCCAGGCATCCTGGCCAAGGGAGGGGACATTCCATCTCACCAAGAATGCTGTACCTCCCTCTCTTCATTTTCCCAGTGCTGCTTGTATGCATGTGTGGGAAGGAAGGTGATGATTAAGGAAGGTCAAGGTAAAACCTGTTGCCTGAATCATTGACTGTTCTTTTTATAATGTGAAGTACTTAACATTGGTTCTCAGTTATGAACTCTAGTCCCAAGCACACAGCGCTAATTCCAACATTATACTACAGACTCACTTGTGTCATTGTCCTACTCAAAGGTTATTGATGGTTTCTCACTGTCTGGAAGACGAAATTGTAATTCCTTATAAGACCATAGTTATTAGGAGATCATAGTTAAAGAATTTGGTCCATACCCATCTTTTTAGCCTCTCATCTATTAACACCAATCTTTCTGCTTTAGCCAGATAGAACCACCAGGAACTGCTCATTTTTGTTTAAAATCATGTTTCCATTCATTCAACAAATGTGTATCATCTCTTATGCATCCAAGCACTCTTCTAGGCATTAAGGATGTAGTAGATAAGTTAGATATATTTCCTTTCAACACAGAGCTAACAGTCTAATAAATAAGATACTTTTGTCTTGGTAAAATTCTGTCCCTGCTTCTTGAATATGTGTCTCTTCCATCGCAGCTTAAATATTACCTCCACTGTGAAGCTTTTCTTCAGATAGGACAAAGGCTGTTTGGCTCTGTTGTTTGTATTTATTATTTGATGGAATCTTCTGTTACTTGATTATCTCCCCACCTAGTCTGAGATCTCGTTGATAGGAACTGTGTTCAATCTATCTTTGAATCTGCAACATCTGGCACATTATGTGCACTTTAAAAATGCATATGCTGAAATGCTTCAACATTATTGTCTTTCATTTAATTCTCTCTTTATTTCTTACTTTTGTATTGAATATTTTCTCAGAGGTTACATAACAGTCAGAGACTTGGCAAGCCAAGTTTAGTTCGGAACAGTTACACAATCAAAATATGCTTTAAAGAAGTCTATTCCAAGTAGCATTGGTTGAATATTTCATTCTGCATCTAAACAGTGAAGTCATTCCTGTCTTTTGGACAAAAGGTAGAGTAATAGCTCCCTGAATATTCTCAAAATTAAGGATAAGCAGCTGCTATCATTTTTAAAACATAAAACTATTTTGACCATCAGAGGCTCATTTCAATGCATACAAAAATAAAGCTAAATATAGTTAACACAGACTTGCATGCTGCTAAGTTGTAATCACTGAGTCACTGATTAAGGGTGGCTTACATCTGGGATTTGTCTTGAAAAAAGATTTTTCACCATCAAAATGGTTATTTTCTTTTCTTTAGTATTTGATAAAAAGTAAAAGTAATTCAAGATTTCAAATGGCAATCTGACACTGAATATTAGCAGTTGAACTTTATTAATCTACTTTAATAGTGGGACTCAAATAAGTAGTTATGTAGTCAATTAGATCCCCAGATAACTTCAGAATTTATAAGACACAAAAACATCAGAATGTCCCAAGCATCTTAAAGCAGCATGGAAGGAATGAGGGGCCCCGCCTCCCAAAAGTATCTGGCATCTTGTATGGCGGTTGTAGAAGCAGCAGGCAGGATGGGACCACAAGAAGGAAATCTTGTGATAAGGAAGTAGACATCTGTGTATAAAATCTACCAAGTACCAATACAAAGATGGCCAAGTCAGAAGATGACAGCATGGCTGGATTATGACAAAAAGCCAAGTATCCACACATACCCCAACCCCTCTTTTCTCTGCATGCCTCCTGGTTATCAGATGCAATTCCAGAAAAATGTCAGGAAATGAATCCTGAAATGAACTAGATTTATTTTTACCACATGGTGCAATGGGCTTGAAGTATAAATCAAGTTGACATAGAGAGGAAAAAAAATTACATTTCTTGAGTTTAGAAGCTGTTTTGCAAATATGTTGCACAATATTCCTGTGCATTCATGTGTCTTTCTGAAGGACATATTTCTAAAAGTGAAATGCTTGATCAAAAGATATGTATCTTTCACATTTTGGTAGATACTACTGAATCAACGGAGAAGGCAATGGCACCCCACTCCAGTACTCTTGCCTGGAAAATCCCATGGATGGAGGAGCCTGGTAGGCTGCAGTCCATGGGGTCGCTAAGAGTCAGACACGACTGAGCGACTTCACTTTCACTTTTCACTTTCATGCATTGGAGAAGGAAATGGCAACCTACTCCAGTGTCCTTGCTTGGAGAATCCCAGCGACGGGGGAGCCTGGTGGGCTTCTGTCTATGGGGTCGCACAGAGTCGGACATGACTGAAGCGACTTAGCAGCAGCAGCAGCATCGAATCAACTTCTAAAATTACATGCATTTTTTTCCTACTAATGATGTATCAGAATGTCCTTTGTCTGATGCCCTTGCCAATATTTATTAATAGCTTCTAAAGATTCATTTACTTAAAATATCTTCTTCGGTTTCTTTCCACAGAAATCTCTCTTTTGGTTTGCTTCCAGAAAAGCCTAGCCCAAAGATAATTGCATTTAGCTCAATTTCATTCAAATCCAATGTCATTAATTCATTTTTATCATCTATTTCCTTTGCTTTGAGGACATGTAGAGGTGGAGGACAGGAGGGTAACATTCACGAGGTGGTTACTTTGAATCAAGCACTTTATAAACAGTATTTCTCATCCTAATGACATTATTTCAGTGGTTTTCAAAGTGTGAGATCTAGAAAAGCAGCATCAGCATCACTTGGGACCTTTGTGGAAATGCATATTCTCAGGCCTTGCCCTGGACCTACTGAATCAGAATCTCTGTGGAGGGCCCAGCACTCTGTTTTCTCTTTTTCAAGTCCTCCAGGTAATGCTAAGGTACCCTACATTTTGAGAACCACTGCATATGCCCATTTCATAGGGGAGGAACTAAAGGACGAAGTAGCTTGTTCAAGGTAATCAGCTATGACTTCAAAGTCAGCACAGTGCTTCCTCCTTGAGTGGAGATAAATGTTAATAGGATTCAAGGTATGAGATGTGCTGTTGGGGAGAAAATATGATAAAGTAAGACAGAGTAGGACTCAGAAAATCCAGCAATAGCAGAAGCCTGTGGATAATCATTATGGCCAGGTGATTACCAGCAGAGTAAGCAGGGTTCCAAAACTAGGAGAGGGAGACAGACTTTCCCAGTATATCCACTGGGCCTGAAATTGACCCTGTATCTATGATTCCTTTTATTCTCACAAAATACGCTGGAAAGGTGGAGAATAGCTGGTACACAAAGCGTAAGCCCATGATTTATGTGTTAGGATTCTTGTGGTCTTGAAAATATGGCAAAAAAATGGAAAAGTTAGAAGAAGACAAATTTATCTTGTGCTCAAATTAGAGCTTCTTTGTCAGAGATGATTATTAGTCCCTGAAATGTTTTGTTTTTTTAAGGAGCAGAAAACATTGCAAGTTGTGGTAAAAAGTTTGGGTCACAGAAGAATATGAAAACTAGAAAGTAAAGGGCTTTCATTTCAGCAGAGGGGAGAGGTTTTTTTTTCCCCCAGATAATTACAGTAACTTTAATCGGATAATAAGTTAATAGTACAAGTTCTTTTAAAGGAGGATCTTATGGATTTTTTATTTAAAATTTTTAATTTTGTATTGAGGTATAGCCAATTAACAATGTCATGATAGTTTCAGGTGAATGGTGAAGGGTCTCAGCCATACATCTACATGTATCCATTCTCCCCCAAACTCCCCTGCCATCCATTCTGGTACATAACATTGAACAGTTATGTGCTATACAATAGGTTTTTGTTGGTTATCCATTTTAAATAAAGCAATGTGTACCTAACCTTCCCAAAGTCCTTAACTATCCCTTCTGCAGTTGGCAATCATAAGTACATTTTCTAAGTCTGTGAGTCCCTTTGTTTTGTAAGTTCATTTGTATCATTTCTTTTTAGATTCCACATAGAAGAGATGTCATACAATATTTCTCCTTCTCTGGCAGAGGAGAGAGTTTAATGTTGCTCATTGTTAAGTAAAAGAAAATAAGTTCTCTGAGACAGTTTCCCTAGCTTTCCTTGTCTGCTCACATAAAAATTTAACTTGAGCTATATATGGGGAATAACTGGCCACTATCATTTTATTTAGGAATGTAACCTTGGAAAAGGAGTCTATTGGATAGATTCTTAATTTCAAGAGCCCTTTGAATCTGAAAGTAGGGTAAATATAACTTTGGCTTCCTATGATGTACCCGAGTGTCCATATCAAGATCTCTTGGGTTCATCTCCAAGAATAGCAGTGTTTTTCTTCTTCAAATCTTAAAATAACTAGAAAAAAACTTTTATCAACTTGGGAGCAGGAAATGTGGGCAGCAGGGTGTTGTAAGTGATTCTCCAACTTAAGTGTGCATCAGAATCCTCTGGAAGGCTTGTTAAATACAGGTTGCTGTGCTGGACTCCCATAGTCCAACTGATTCTTTAGTTGGGGGTGGGACCCAAGAATTTGATTTACAAAGTAAGTTGCTTGGTGAGGCTGATACTGAGAACCACTGGTGTAGGGAAAAAGAGTCTGGATTTTGGAATAAGATCACCTGTGTCCCTCTTTAAGTTGTAGCATCTAATTGCCAAATTCCCTTGGACAAATCACTGAACACTCCTGATTTGGGACTTCTTTTTTATAAATTCCGTGGAGAAGGAAATGACAACCCACTCCAGTATTCTTACCTGGAGAATTCCATGGACAGAGGAGCCTGCTGGGCCGTAGTTCATACAGAATTCACAAAGAGTTCACAAAGAGTTGGACATGACTGAGTGATTTTTCACTTTCACTTTTTATAAATTAGGCATAATAGTAATAATACCAAGTTAATGAAGTTGTCCAGAATTATTGGGAGGGCCAAATGCAGTGATGCAAGAAAATGTTTGTGAATACTGGTTAATAATTCGTGTGTTGGTTAACTTTATGTGTTCACTTGACTGGATTAAGGGATGCGTCCAGTCCCTTTTTGACTGGACAAAGGCAGAAGAAGGACAAATTCTCTCTCCTTCTGCTTGAGATAGGATGTCCATCTTCTGTTCTTGGACATCACAGCTCCTTGTTCTGAGGCCTTCAAACACAAATTGTATTATATCATCAGCTTTCCTGGTTCTCCAGTTTGTAGATAGCAGACTGTGGGGCTTCTCAGGCTCCATGACCACATGAGTCAATTCTTGTAATAGATCTTTTCATGTATCTTTATATATCCTATCGGCTTTGTGTCTTTGGTGAACCCTGACAAAAATAGTATTTCTTCCTCTTTATTTTTACAGCTCAAAACAAAAAATTCTTCCATCCACAAATTTATCTCCAGATGGCTCTCCTTTGTTTTCCTCAGTGCTGATGTAAGCCAAAGTAGTTGAGCAGTCTATCACAATGGTAAATTGGAAATTCTATTAGACGATATTGGTGGCCTACCCAATAGCCAACTCTTTTCTCTTTTTTGTCTTAGCAGAACATTACTTTTCTTCAAAAATGGAATAAGTTTGTGCTCAAAGAAGAAGAATCCATTCCCTAGCCCAGGGATGTCAATTGATCTAATCAGATTAAGACAACCTTGACTTTTTCTCATTATTTCTCATTATTCTCTTGAATAACGCTAAGAGGGTCACATTCACACATTCAATATTTATTTATTCACTGCTGCCTCTTGAGAAATTTGTATGCAGGTCAGGAAGCAACAGTTAGAACTGGACATAGAACAACAGACTGGTTCCAAATAGGAAAAGGAGTACGTCAAGGCTGTATATTGTCACACTGCTTATTTAACTTCTATGCAGAGTACATCATGAGAAATGCTGGGCTGGAAGAAGCACAAGCTGGAATCAAGATTGCTGGGAGAAATATCAATAACCTCAGATATGCAGATGACACCACCCTTATGGCAGAAAGTGAAGAGGAACTAAAATGTCTTTTGATGAAGGTGAAAGAGGAGAGTGAAAAAGTTGGCTTAAAACTCAACATTCAGAAAACGAAGATCATGGCATCTGGTCCCATCACTTCATGGGAAGTAGATGGGGAAACAGTGGAAACAGTGTCAGGCTTTATTTTTTTGGTCTCCAAAATCACTGCAGATGGTGACTGCAGCCATGAAATTAAAAAACGTTTATTCCTTGGAAGAAAAGTTATGACCAACCTAGATTGCATATTCAAAAGCAGAGACATTATTTTGCCAACAAAAGTCCGTCTAGTCAAGGTTATGATTTTTCCTGTGGTCATGTATGGATGTGAGAGTTGGACTGTGAAGAAAGCTGAGCGCGGAAGAATTGATGTTTTTGAACTGTGGTGTTGGAGAAGACTCTTGAGGGTCCCTTGGACTGCAAGGAGATCCAACCAGTTCATTCTGAAGGAGATCAGCCCTGGGATTTCTTTGGAAGGAATGATGCTAAAGCTGAAACTCCAGAACTTTGGCCACCTCATGCGAAGAGTTGACTCATTGGAAAAGACTCTGATGCTGGGAGGGATTGGGGGCAGGAGGAGAAGGGGACGACGGAGGATGAGATGGCTGGATGGCATCACTGACTCTATGGACATGAGTCTGAGTGAACTCTGGGAGTTGGTGATGGACAGGGAAGCCTAGTGTGCTGCAATTCATGGGGTTGCAAAGAGTCGGACATGACTGAGTGACTGAACTGAACTGAAACACTTATTGATGCCAGAAAATAAAGATGAACAAGAATGAAAGGCCTGGGACTCCTCTGGTCGTGCAGTGGTTGATTCTGTGCTCCCAGTGCAAGGGGTTGGGTTCCATGAATGGGTTCCATCCCTGGTTGGGGAAGTAAGATCTCACATGCTATGCAGTGCCTGCCAAAACAAACAAACACAAAAAAACAATGGGAGGCCTTCTTTGAACAATTAATAACATAAATAATTTCTACCATAAAATAAATGTACTGTATGTAGTAAGGCTATGTTATTGGAATTCTAAACTGTTCTGGGGGAAGCAAGAGGAAAGGGTTATCAAAGAAAATTTCTGTAAGTTATGCTTTAAGAATTAAGGATGATAGGAGCAAAAATATTTCAAACTTGTATGGAGGCTATGATATGAAAAAAAACTTTGAAGTATACAGATTGGAAATATCAAATGGGATCAGATTGTAGAAAGTGTGGTGGGTTCTGTTGGGAGTTTAAAATTATAGCCAAAGGGAAAAACGGGAAGTCACTAAAGGATTTAAGCTTACTCGTAAAAGCAGTTTTGCATTGAGAAAAAATCACTCTGGCTTCCCATGAAGAATGAACTGAAAGGGTACCAAGTGGGCATGGTTGAGGCTCATTAACAGACCCTACAAAAAGAGATGGTCAGCGGTTGGACTAGAGTTGTTCAGTCTGATATGGGAGGTATTAGTCACAGGTGGCTACTGAGCACTTGTGAAATGTGATTTGTCCAAATGACAGTGTGCTGTAAGTATAAAGTACATATCAGATTCCAAAGGACTAGTAAGGAAAAAAAAAGAATGTAAATACTGCATTAACAATATTTTATATTCATTATATGTTAAAATGATACTGCTTTGGATATATTGAGTTACTATATCTTATTAAATTTAATTTCATCAATTTCTTTTTACCTTTTTAACTACTAGAAAATATAAAATTATATGGGTGACTTGCATGTATGGATTACGTTATATTTCATTAGACAATGTTCATTATGTTGACAATGGAGACGGAAAGAAGTAGACATATTTGAAGAGTGTTTAGGAGACTGAATTGAGTGATTTGATAATTTATTGTGAAAGAGAGGATTATTAAGAATCATATCTCTTTATGGAATAAATAATTAGATGGATATATCGTTTTTGAGGCATGAAATGAGGAACTGACTTGAGGAGACTATGAAAGAGGATGTGTTACATTCAGTCACACTGAGTTTAGTATTCTCCCTCACAGATATCTGAGCCAGACATATGAATTTAGAGTTGGTAAATAAAGCTATGGGAGTGGTTGCATGTAAGAGGAAACTAACAATTTAAAGAAAAGACTGAGAAGCAGCTCCCAGAGGAATAAAAAGCAAACTAGGAGAACGTGTTATCTGAAGAAAAGGAGGGAGGTGTTGACACAGAAATCACAAAATGTTGATAGTTTCTGAAATTCAGTGATGGACACATGGTAGCTTATTATTTCTCAAGTTTGGTATAAAATAAATGGTACTAATGCACCTATTTTCAGGGCAGAGACACAGATGGAGGGGATGAACTTGAGGAATGGGAAAGAGAGGGTGGGACAAATTGAGAGAGTAGTATTAACATGCATACACTGCTGCTGCTGCTGCTAAGTCGCTTCAGTAGTGTCTGACTCTGTGCGACCCCGTAGATGGCAGCCCCCCAGGCTCCTCCGTCCCTGGGATTTTCCAGGCAAGAACACTGGAGTGGGTTGCCATTTCCTTCTCCAATACGTGAAAGTGAAAAGGGAAAGTGAAGTCACTCAGTCGTGTCCGACTCTTAGCGACCCCATGGACTGCAGCCTACCAGGCTCCTCCACCCATGGGATTTTCCAGGCAAGAGTACTGGAGTGGGGTGCCATTGCCTTCTCCGATGCATACACACCATGTGTAAAACAGATGGCTAATGAGAAGCTACTTTGTAGCACAAGGAGCTAAGCTCTGTGCTCTGTGATGTCCTAGTGGGGTGGGGTCGGGCAGGTGGGAAGGAAGTTCAGGAGGGAGGAGATACATGTATACATATAGCACAGCAGACACCCCCACAACATTGTAAGGAATTATACTCCAATTAAAAAAATTTCTAATACAGCAAAATTAACTTTTCTAGAAACTTAGAAAGATAAGGTCTGAAATGTATGCTTTGGAGCAGATTCAGCCTAATCATCCATACATTTTTATCAGTTAAATTGTACACATTGCTTCCCTGGTGTTTCAGATGGTAAAGAAGAATCTGTCTGCATTGCGAGAGACCCAGGTTCAACTCCTGGGTCGGGAAGATCTCCTGGACAAGCGAATGGCTACCCATGCCAGTATTCTTGCCTGGAGAACTCCATGGACAGAGGAGCCTGGCGGGCTGCAGTCCATGGTGTCACAGAGTCAGACGTGACTGAGCGACTAACGCATACACACAGTACAATTAATGAAAAACCAAACAGTTATAGATTTTAAGGCTCAGGGACGCTTGTCCAATGAAGAAATACCTTATGAACATTCTCTCTTCCATGGTCATAGCAGTGTATTCCATGTAATTTGAGAAGAGGGAATGTATGAGTGCAGGTACTCCTTGTGTGTGGGCTGGGCGAGAAAGAGGATAAGAATAAGAACGTTCGATCATGTCCTATGAATTTTCATTCTGTCCACTGACCCAAAGGAGAAACAAATCAAAGAGATGTAAAACTTAGATAATCTCTTAAATGATAATATACAGTAGCTTCAGATCAGATCAGTCACTCAGTCATGTCCGACTCTTTGCGACCCCATGAACTGCAGCACGCCAGGCCTCCCTGTCCATCACCAACTCCCGGAGGTCACTCAGACTCACATTCATCGAGTCAGTGATGCCATCCAGCCATCTCATCCTCTGTCGTCCCCTTCTCCTCCTGCCCTCAATCCCTCCCAGCATTAGAGTCTTCTCCAATGAGTCAACTCTTCGCATGAGGTGGCCAAAATACTGGAGTTTCAGCTTTAGCATCATTCCTTCCAAAGAAATCCCAGGGCTGATCTCCTTCAGAATGGACTGGTTGGATCTCCTTGCAGTCCAAGGGACTCTCAAGAGTCTTCTCCAACACCACAGTTCAAAAGCATCAATTCTTCAGCGCTCAGCCTTCTTCACAGTCCAGCTCTCACATCCATACATGACCATAGGAAAGACCATAGCCTTGACTAGGCGAACCTTTGTTGGCAAAGTAATGTCTCTGCTTTTGAATATGCTATCTAGGTTGGTCATAACTTTCTTTCCAAGGAGTAAGTGTCTTTTAATTTCATGGCTGCAGTCACCATCTGCAGTGATTTTGGAGCCCAGAAAAATAAAGTCTGACACTGTTTCCACTGTTTCTCCATCTATTTCCCATGTAGTGATGGGACCAGATGCCATGATCTTCTTTTTCTGAATGTTGAGCTTTAAGCCAACCTTTTCACTCTCCACTTTCACTTTCATCAAGAGGCTTTTTAGTTCTTCTTCACTTTCTGCCATAAGGGTGGTGTCATCTGCATATCTGAGGTTATTGATATTTCTCCCAGCAATCTTGATTCCAGCTTGTGTTTCTTCCAGTCCAGCATTTCTCATGATGTACTCATGAGACATGACAATACTCATGAGGGTGACAATATACAGCCTTGACGTACTCCTTTTCCTATTTGGAACCAGTCTGTTGTTCCATGTCCAGTTCTAACTGTTGCTTCCTGACCTGCATACAGATTTCTCAAGAGGCAGATCAGGTGGTCTGGTATTCCCATCTCTTTCAGAATTTTCCACAGTTTATTGTGATCTACACAGTCAAAGGCTTTGGCATAGTCAATAAAGCAGAAATAGATGTTTTTCTGGAACTCTCTTGCTTTTTCCATGATCCAACGGATGTTGGCAATTTGATCTCTGGTTCCTCTGCCTTTTCTAAAACCAGCTTGAACATCAGGAAGTTCACGGTTCACATATTGCTGAAGCCTGGCTTGGAGAATTTTGAGCATTACTTTACTAGCGTGTGAGATGAGTGCAATTGTGCGGTAGTTTGAGCATTCTTTGGCATTGCCTTTCTTTGGGATTGGGATGAAAACTGACCTTTTCCAATCTTGTGGCCACTGCTGAGTTTTCCAAATTTGCTGGCATATTGAGTGCAGCACTTAGTCAAGGCTAATATAGTCCAGCTTTGTGATTTCCTGTTACTAACATTTAAGCCAGTATTGTCTATCTTTGTGCCTGGTATATTTTAATTATTTTCATTATGAGTTCAAATTCCTGGGATTTTGAGTATAATGGTTCTAGGTGTCAGTAACCAATAGATCGTGTTTCAATACTTTTTTCTTCTCTAGGCATGAGTAAGACTAGAATTCTAAGATCAGTGAAAGTAAGAAAAACCAATAATTTGTTATATAGATTGCATTAAAAATTTTACCACAATGAATTTGTGTTAAAAATTTTAACACAAACTTATTCTTAAAGTTCTTTCAAAACTGTATTAGAAATATATCTTTTTGTGGACTGATATTTTGTCTGAATATGGGAAGAAAATACAAAATTCACAAATAAGAAATACAAAAATTAAGTATGGAAAAAAGTTCAAGTTTGCAGGTTAATTTTGAATTATTCAACGAATGCTTTTGGAACAGCTGATCAATTATTTGTAATAATCTATAATAAAATAGATCCTAGCACCATATGTCCAAATATGCTAGAATAAACTCCATATGGGTTGAATATCAAAATGAAACAGAAATGGTAACAATTACATAAGTGATCTTATATATATATATATATATATATATGCAAAAAACATAAAGAGAAGTATTGATAGATATAACTTTAATGGGACATTAAAAACACTCTAAACTTAAATAAAAGGCAAAACAACATGGAGGAAATATTTACAACATATGATAAAATATTAATATATTTAATACCCAAATCTTACAGAACTATTAAAAAACATAAATGTCTAGTTAAGATATAGACAAAAGGCATGAAATACTTTCCAAAAGGATAAAATTCTACTTTATGTAACTATTGGAGATTTTTTAAAAAATAATAGATGCTACTCCGAGAGCATGGGCTGTCACATAGTCTATTGATATAACTTAATATAATCTTTTTGGAAAGCAATTTAAAAACATTATTAATCTCATAAATTTTACTTATAAGACCATATTTAAGGATATTATCACAGTTATGAATAAAAAATATACGTCCAAGAATATTCATTAAAACATTATTTAAAATTATGAAAATTAAAACAGCCTACTTTTTCAGGAAGGGAGAATTGATTAATTAAAGTATGTTATAGACATATAATGAAATGCCATTCAGGAAAGATGTAAGAATAAGTATTTAATATTCTGAAAATATATGTATAAAATAACTTTTAAAATTGTAACGAAAAGCATGGTGTCATTTCCCATACATATGACTACAGAATACAGTAGCAGTTGTTATTTCTAGATGGTAAACTTATCAGATCAGATCAGATCAGTCGCTCAGTCGTGTCCGACTCTTCGCGACCCCATGAACCGCAGCATGCCAGGCCTCCCTGTCCATCACCAGCTCCCGGAGGTCACCCAGACTCACACCCATCAAGTCAGTGATGCCATCCAACCATCTCGTCCTCTGTCGTCCCCTTCTCCTCCTGCCCTCAATCCCTCCCAGCATCAGAGTCTTCTCCAATGAGTCAGCTCTTCGCATGAGGTGGCCAAAGTACTGGAGTTTCAGCTTTAGCATCATTCCTTCCAAAGAAATTCCAGGGCTGATCTCCTTCAGAATGGACTGGTTGGATCTCCTTGCAGTCCAAGGGACTCTCAAGAGTCTTCTCCAACACCACAGTTCAAAAGCATCAATTCTTCGGTGCTCAGCCTTCTTCACAGTCCAGCTCTCACATCCATACATGACCACAGGAAAGACCATAGCCTTGACTAGGCGAACCTTTGTTGGCAAAGTAATGTCTCTGCTTTTGAATATGCTATCTAGGTTGGTCATAACTTTCCTTCTAAGGAGTAAGCGTCTTTTAATTTCATGGCTGCAGTGACCATCTGCAGTGATTTTGGAGCCCAGAAAAATAAAGTCTGACACTGTTTCCACTGTTTCTCCATCTATTTCCCATGTAGTGATGGGACCAGATTCCATGATCTTCGTTTTCTGAATGTTGAGCTTTAAGCCAACCTTTTCACTCTCCACTTTCATCAAGAGGCTTTTTAGCCCCTCTTCACTTTCTGCCATAAGAGTGGTGTCATCTGCATATCTGAGGTTATTGATATTTCTCCCAGCAATCTTGATTCCAACTTGTGTTTCTTCGTGCGTGTGGTGTAAGGGTGTGAGAGGGGATGCTAGATTGGAGGAGTTGTGAGTGTGTGTTTTTTAAGGTTTACGTGGACTTGAGGTAGTGGGTGCCGCGCACTAAGAGCGCCCCGCCCCGCCGGCTGCACCGCGCACTAAGAGCGCGGCGGAGAGGTAAACTTACAGTGGTAGCATAATTAAAATTAGTTTTTCCTTTGGCTTGTCAGAAAGTTTTTAAATATTCTCTTATTTCTATCTTAAATAATTTATAAAATTATGACATAGTTCAAACCTACAGAAAAGTGTGGAGTATAACATAATAACCATCCCAGAACTGGAAACTCAAAGTGCCAAATCTTAACAACTGTTTTACTATGTCAACTTTATTCCTTCCCTTCCCTTCCCTCCTTCTTTCAGGTTATTTTTCAGAATTAATACTTGCACTTCAAACCATAAGGAAATAAGAGGATTAAACAATTTAAAAATTTAAATTATAGAAAACAACCACTTCTTGACATTGGACTACAGACAGCATTGGGACGCTTGAGGAAAGGCAGAAGAGCCCTAAAATCACTTCTACTTGCTGGTAACTGTTGGACTGTAGGACACATACATTTGATATCTTCCTCCCTTGGATATCCTTGTTTGATCTAATTTTTATCTTTTTGATAAAAACAGGGTTTTATATTTTTACTATGTACATCCATTTAGTACTATATGGTACTGTTTTATGTGGCTTAAAATTTTACAGAAATTTTGTTCAATGCTACGTTTTTGAGATTTTTTTCATATTCCTCCATGATATATCGGAGAAGGCAATGGCACCCCACTCCAGTACTCTGGCCTGGAAAATCCCATGGACAGAGGAGCCTGGTGGGCTGCGGTCCATGGGGTCACTAGGAGTCGGACACGACTGAGCGACTTCACTTTCACTTTTTGCTTTCATGCATTGGAGAAGGAAATGGCAACCCACTCCAGTGTTCTTGCCTGGAGAGTCCCGGGGATGGTGGAGCCGGGTGGGCTTCTGTCTCTGGGGTCGCACAGAGTCGGACAGGACTGAAGTGACTTAGCAGCAGCAGCCATGATATATAGTGTTAAATTGTATGAATCTGAAATAATCTATTCATCCATTCCAGTTTTGATGGACCCAATTCATATTTTATACAAATAAATAGATATTATCTTTTAAAAATCACAGAAGTATCGAGATTATTGAGCACTACTAAAAAATATTACATGATGAAATTCAGATAAGACATTGGCTGTTATATCTTGCAGGGATTTATCTGATTTTGCCAGTAAAATGCAAATATTCCTGTATAAATTCCCCTTATATAAAGGCAAATTCTATTTAAACTTATAATGACATAATTTTTTCATTTAAAAATTTAAAAAACCATTTACTTTCTGAAATACTAAAAAGAATGTAGAAGAAAAAAGCTATTTTAGCTTCTTTGTAATGGAAGCTTCCTAGGCAGTCACACATCCAGCAGAAAGAGACAGTTTTAGCCTTTTTTAAAGGTCAACTGAATTTGAATGTACAATTTACCATCAAGTTGACATAAAGCTACCTATTTTTCTGAACCTAAGGGCAGGACTAATTCTCACTCCTCTCTTCTTGAGGCCTGGTGTATAATAGATGGCCAGTAAATATTCGTTAAATAAGTTGATATTGAATCTATTGATTTTTGGCTTTGAGAAAATGTCTAGGAGAGGGCATGTTGTCATCAAAACTTGGAAATTTCAGAAACACTTGGATGTTTTATAAAAAGTAGTGTGGGCAGAATATCTCTTTTAAATTGATATTTTCCTAGAAAGTCTGAGACATGATTTTGGTAGACTACAACAGATTCTTGTATGCTTTGCTGTCCCTTTCATTCAATATCTGGTAGATGACATTAAAGCTTCAATAAAGAAGTATCAGATGGCACTATTTTAGAATAGAAATCAGCTTCCATTTAGGGAAATATGGATATGTTTTACATAAATATTATTATTATACTATACATAGATTTTTATTAGAAATTTCAAAAAATTGATGTTATATTAATTCTTTTAAAATGTTAGAGTTTCAGTTTTATCATTGATAATTTCTTTACATTTATTCTTATTTTCTTCAAGACACACTCAGATATCTCAGCCATGTTCTCAATAGATAACATACATTTCCCCTCTCTGAACTATCTTATATTTTATTTTCTGTCAACATAGTGATTGTAATGTACAAGTAATTTTTGAAAGATAATCTTAAAACTGATGTCTAACTAATTATATGGATGGAACCACTCCTTCAACGTGTTGGTGAAAATTTGCCACAGATAAATTTGTGATGACAAAGCACTATGTTTTATGCATTTAATTTTCATTCATTCATTTGCTCAAGAGCATCTTTGAATGCCTAAAATGTGGCAAGTCGTTTAATAACGGTAGTCCCGAGGCTTGGATTCTGTGGTTCCACAACCAACAAGCAGTTGGTGCAATGATTCAGAATGCTGGCTCTGAAGAAAGAAGCCCCATGACTGACATTTTAGCTGTATGATCCTGAGTACAGTATACAATGGTTCGGGCATCAGTTTCCTTATTCATAAATGGAAATGAAAATAGCACCCAAGAGTAAGAGGATGATATGGTGCAATATATAAAGCATAGTGGCCAGCACAGAGAGTGCAAGTGTCAACACAGTGGTGAAGTTGATAATAATGGTTAAGTCTGGCAAGAACTGCACTTGTTTGGGTCTCTGTTTCTTCAACTATAAAATACAGAGTTGAACCAGGTTCTCTTTAAGGGCAAATAACTGATTATTTGGAGGCCATGGGCAGGGAAGAACTACCAGCAGAAAACGTTTGTCCTTCCATTCCCTTAGAATAAATTAGGCATCCCGGGAGGCCTTTAAAGGGCTAGTTGGAAGTGCAAAACACACAAAGATAAAAATTCTGTTCCTGAGGTGTGCACAGGCTGAGTGTCCATAATGCTTACGTTGCCACATCTGTGTCTCGTGCCAAGACCTAGCTGTGGTCATACTTTCTTTAAAACAGTGAAATGAAGTGTTCTTGGTCAGGATCAAAGCTGAATAGTCACCATTAGAGGAACTCTGATTATATTCTTTTCATACTTGCAAAACTTTTAAGGTCTACCTTGTAAATATGCACAGTCTTAATACCAGGTAAATTATTACTTGATAATTATAAATACTAAATATGTCATGATTTTAGAACTTAAAGAATAGAACTATTTATTTTTAAAAATCAAATTTAAAATATGTTTCAAAGGTCATATTCAGTGATCTATTATTTTCCTATACTTTTATTAAAAATCGCTCTATTTTTATCATTGCCACTTATAATATTTGGGGCAGATCGTTTGTTTTAGGCTATTGCTTTTATTTGTTTTTGCTTGACATTTGGGGTTTTGGGATTTCATCAATTCTGTTTTGATTTTGAAACTTAAGAATTCAGAGCTGAGTTCTTATATTGATAGCTTGAACTCTGTCTCTTGGTGGAGAAAGGCACACAAAACTAATTGCCTGCAACTCTTCCCTCATCTGCTCTGTTATCACTTGGAGCTTCTACTGCATGTTATATTTTCAAAGTATTTTAGCACTGTTTTAATTTGTGTTATGCCTGTGAAATGAGAATGCCATAAATACTCCCAAAGTAGGTTAGTTTATAAAATATCAGTAAACATCTTGATTTTTAAGAGAAAATAAAGACCCAAACTAAAAATCAAAATAACAGGAAAATATATTTAAATAAATGCAGCATGAAAATGAATCTAAAGGAAGTGTTTCTTACAGCAGAAGACTAATAACAAATGCTATTTTAAAAAATGCTTTAATAGGCTCCTTTTTAGCCAATGTTTTTTAAATGTCTTACATCGCATGCAATAAAAGGCAAAATCTAAAGTTTGCATGACCTAATTTTAACAGAGCTTCCCTCTTGTCATATATCTCTTAAGGCTTTTAACTGCCTTAGTGGACATTTGTCTCTACCTCCTTCTGTAAGAGTGTAAGCTCTCTGAAGGTAAGGTCTGAGCCAAGCTCTCTGGCTTCTCTGTGACCTCACAGAGCTGGAAGGTGCTCAGTGAAAGATGAATAAATTGATAAGTGAGTAAATATTCATGAATAAGATATCTTATTATGCTGCCTGGCTGCTTTTCTTGGTGGCTCGGGCCTGATAAGAGATGGGAGGGGAATAAGGGTTGTGAATACCTGTGGCAGCCTAGGCTTGAGGGTGTGGAGGGTGTTCTACCAGTCAGGGCTCTTCTTCCGTGCTGTTTGAAGTTTCTGAGAAAGATAATCGGGCAAAAGATGTAGTGTCCTGGGGCTGACTGGTTCAGGAAATGAGCTATTTCAAATACTTGGCTCTTAGAATCAAAGGCAGAGAAGTGGTAAAAATCCTATCAATAGTTATTAGTTGACACAGTAGGCTTGTGCAAGAGGGCTGTACAGGCTGACAGCATTTGAAAATCCTTCCTGAAAATAGTGTCCTACATTGTTCAACAGTTTTTTTTACCATCTGAGCCACCAGGGGAACTCTATTCAGTTTCTAATGAAAGCAACCTCATACTGATCAAACATTAATGTAAAATAAATATGTTGATTGGAGACCACTTTGGTATCTGGAGTAAGTATACTAAGTAGTGTATTATTTTGACAAAATGTCAAGGAAAAGAAAAATGGAAAAAAGTGTAAAGGTATACAGCATGCTTATAAGAATAAATCAGTCATATGTATGCCTAGAAAAGTCACAGTAGGCAAACTGCTATAATAAACAACTCAAATGTAGTGACTCAACTATACATATTTTAGTTTTCGCTCCTGCACAGGTCAAATGCATCTTCCTGGTCTCATGGCTCTTCTGGACATCACTTCTACAAGTGGCAGCTCAGGAAACCAAGCTCCATTCCTCTTGGGGTTCTTCCAGCTCTGAAGGCCTGAGCCCCACTAGAGATATTCTGCACCCAGTCAACAGATAAGGAGAGAGAAAGAGCTGGTCAAAATTTAGTTACTTGATTGCACATAACTGGGGCAAGCTGGGATTTGCTGGATTCGGAGTGTTAGGCAGTAAGTTAGCTACAAGCAAAGAGAGGTGACCCCACTGGCTAAACATTCAATGGCCACCTAATCCTACCAAGCTATTTACCAACCCCACCCCAGATATGCCCCCATCAGTACTCCAAAATAGGGGACTGGAAAAAATCCCCCAGTGACTGACTGGCAGGACTTTCCTTACTCTGGTATATGCATACACCTCACACTATCATGTACTTAGGTAATCTTTGGCAGCCATTGTACTCATTAAATGTTCATAAATATTCCACGAATGCATGCATCTAAGTATAACAGACTGAATTATGGGAAGGACATGCAGAGTAGAGCCTCTTGTTACATAAAGTGCTGCTGTCAATCAAGACTGTCAGTCAATGACCTCCTGGATTATGCAAATAACCTTGCCTTAAAAACTCTGCACTCCAGCTCTCCAGGGCCATTGCCTCCCTGGCCAGGCCCATCTCTCTTGAGGTGTTGTCTCTGTTCTCTCTTTCCTTATCTTCAATACATTCTCTTACAGTGGGTAAGACCTCAGATTTTTCTTTGCCTCCTTAACAAGAATGGAGGCCCATGGGAGGAGTAGTCTCCAGACTCTCCTCTGCTAACACCAGGAGAAAATGAAAGAGTGGTAAAAAGTAGTCATTTTTTGTCACAGAGCTAGTCATATCTTTTTCTATGAACTGTTGGCTTTGGGGATATCTTTTGACCACCCTCAACCTCCACTCCCCCGATCCCTGGCCTCTGGCAGCAACCAATCTATTCTCTGTTTCTGAGTTCAATTTTTTTAGATTCCACATATAAGTGATATCATATAGTATCTCACTTAGCATAATGCCATCAAGGGTCCATCCATGTTGTAGCAAATGACAGAATTTCCTGGATTTTTATGGCTGAATAATATATCACCTTTTCTTTATCCAGTCATCCATCCATGGGTACTTAAGGTTGTTACATGTTTTGGCTATGGTAAATAATGGTGCAGTGAATATGGGGGTGCAGATATCTCTTTGAGACAGTGATTTCATTTCCTTTGGATATATGCCCAGAAGTGGACTTGCTGAATCATGTAGTAGTTCTAATTTTAATTTTTTGAGGAACCTCCATATTGTTTTCCATTGTGGCTGCACAAGTTTACATTCCTATGAAGGCACAGCATTCCCTTTTCTCTATATCCTTGCCAATGCTTGTTACTTCTTGTCTTTTTGATGACAGCCATTCTAAAAGGTTTTGATTTGCATTTCCCTGAGGATTAGTAATGTTAAACATTTTTTCATGCACCTGTTGGCCATCTGAATATCTTCTCTGGAAAAATATCTACTCTAGTCCTCTGCTTATTTTATAATAAAATGGTTTGGGATTTTTTGTTTTGTTTTGTTTTGCTATTGAGGCTTTTTGTTTTGCCAGTTATTTTTAATTTTTTAAAAATCTAATTCTCTGAAGAAAATATCTTCTATTGACAGTAGCTGACATTTTTACTCTAAGAAAAGCCATCGACAACCTGGATGGGAGGGGAGTTGGGGGGAGAGTGGATCCATGTATTAATATATGTATGACTAAGTCTCTTTGTTCTTCACCTGAAACTGACAAAATTGTTAATGGGCTACGTGTGCTGTGCTTAATCACTCAGCATGTCTGACTTTTTCAACCCCATGGACTGTAGCCCACCAGGCTCCTCAGTCCATGGGATTCTCCAGGCAAGAATACTGGTGTGGGTTGCTATGCCCTTCTCCAGGGGATCTTCCCAACCCAGGGACTGAACTTTAATACCCTGCTTTGGAGGTGGATTCTTTACTGTCTACACCCCAATACAAAATAAAAAGTTAAAAACAAACAAAACACACACTTAAAGACTGATAAAACATTTACATTCAATTTTGTAAATACAAATATTAAAAAAATTTTTTAAGTCAAAAAAAGAAGTAATAGACAGATCAAGGAAGATAGTTGGGGTTGCAGGATGGATATGGAAAAATAACTCAGACCTAGTTTAGGTTGCCTATACTTAGGTTTATCCCCCATATAGCAAAGAAGCTGTTCAAAAGATGCAAATGCCAGATGTGAGTAGGGGTACTGTGCTCCATAGCTCCCTTATAGGGGTTGCCCAGGAATTGGTGGTTTTGGTGACATTTTTGGAAAGGGATTGCCCCAAAGTTGGAAGACCATAAGAATGAACTTGTTTTTGTTTATTTCCAACCAGGTCATTGCCCAGAAACAGCTCATGTATCTGTTGTTGTTATTCAACTGCTAAGTTGTCTGACTCTTTGCAACCCGTGGGCGACAGGACATCAAGCTTCCCTGTCCTTCACTCACTCTTTCCCAGAGTTTGCTCAAATTCATGTCCATTAAGTCAGTGATGCTCTAACCATTTCATCCTGTCCCACCCTCTCCTTCTTTTGCCTTCAATCTTTCTGAGCATCATGGTCTTTGCCAGTGAGTCAGCTCTTCACATCAGGTGGCCGAAGTATTGGAGTTTCAGCTTTAGCATCAGTCCTGCCAGTGAATATTCAGAATTGATTTCCTTTAGGATTGACTAGTTTGATCTTTTTATAGAAGGGACTCTCAGGAGTCTTCTCCAGCATCACAGTTTGAAAGCATCAATTCTTCGGTGCTCAGCCTTCTTTATGGACCAGGTCTCACATCCGCACTGGATGACTACTGGAAAAACCATAGGTTTGACCATATGGACCTTTGTTGTCAAAATAATGTTTTTGCTTTTTAATATGCTGTTCGTGGCTTTAAATCTACCACTTAGGAACTTTTGTCACCTTGTAATGATATACCTGGAGAAGAGAATGGCAACTGGAGTGTTCTTGCCTGGAGAATCCCAGGGACAGCGGAGCCTGGTGGGCTGCCGTCTATGGGGTTGCACAGAGTCAGACACGACTGAAGCAACTTAGCAGCAGCAATGATATACAAGCTCTGACCACAGAGATTTTTCTGTGCCAGCACTGGAATTACCATTGTTACATGACCCTGAATATCAAGGCCAACGGGGATGTTTATGCCTGAGCTGGGGCTTTCCAAAGGGAAGGTCTAGCTGTGACTATTACAGAGGAGATCTCGTTTTTCTAACTCCAGAGACTAGGTTTAGGGATCAAAACATGCTTTACTAATAAGGAGAGAACTTCTAGCTGACAAGATAAACTCCTAAGCTTTGCTGTATCTCTATTCTCCATTAATTTTTTTCACTTTTTCCTTTTTTACAGACCAGAAGATCAATAGACAAGCCCTTTTTTTTGCAGTAAGTTATGTGCAGAAGCAAGCAAGTGTGGAATTCAATATGGTTATGCAGCCACATGAGCATTGCTTCAGAGAACTTCTCTTAAGGAATATTTTCTATCTCCAAGTAAACAATCTCTTACATTTCTTTCACATTAACAATGGTTTGATGAGTTAAGTAAATTTATCAAACCAGAAAGAAAGCTGAAATGATGCATTTTGGCAGGTTTTTTTCCATCATAGAGGAAAATAAATCAGCATAACTAGTGAACAAAAAGCAGTCATCTAAAGGTCTATGTTGCCTCCTGCTTGAGATTTGTATAGACTGGACCTCTTTACCCTGCCTCTTGGGGAACTCACCTTTTCATCTCTGGCCCAGCTGCACCCAGTATGAGCTCCTACCCCAACATCATCTGCTAATAGAGTTGCTTTCTTCAGCTAGATATCAAGAACTGTAAGAGTCTGGCGGCTCTGTGTCTCATTCATCTTTGTAGCTCTCTGTAGCATGATAAATTAGTAATTAAGTGAATACCTATGGAAAAAACTTCAGTAAAAGAAAAGTAATGACCAAAGTTACTGGTGGAAAGGCTTTTGTATAACTGGTTATGAGTTGCTTTTGTAACTTTTAAAATTAAAGTATAATTATTTACAGTATTTTACTAGTTTCAGGTGTATAGAAGAATTTGTTTTTCAAAACATTTATCTGATGAGACACTCCTTTTAAAAAAGGGACAACTTTTTAAAAAATGCCCCCAAATCAATATATACAAAACAATCAGTTCCTTGTAACTACAGCATAAAACTTCTGAATGTCGTATCATTTTACATGTTCAGAGCATTAAAAGGACTTTCCTTAATAAGTGACAGGTTGTTCTATCAGTAAAATAACCAACTAAACTCACTTTTCCCCATGAGTTTGTCACTATAGTTGAAACAGAGGTTCATAGATGCCCTTTTAATCTGTGTGCTTTGACTGTAGGATGTGAATCAGATTTTCTACAGGGAAGTTAACAAGAATGAGTAGTTCATTTATGATTTTTGTCTCAAGTATATTACCAAGAGAGATTTTTTTCCTTTTTTTTTTTTTTTTAATGACCTACACTGTGTTTTTCTCACAATTTTATCTCCATCAAAAACATCATAGAACTGGTATAGAGAGCTTTCAGTGGATCTTAAACCTGGAGTTTTTATTTCCAATCAGTCCAAAGTATCATTCTACTTGAATTCTGAATCAGAAATAGGCTAGATAGAATTTTGTCATAAAAATGAAAATGATTTTATTTCAAAAGAATGAAAGATTCATATTCTATTCTATGAAAGTTGTCATTGAATACCAGAGGCTCATTCCAAGGTGTACTTTTTAGAGTTGTGTATAGATTTGTTGTTGGAGAAGACTCTTGAGAGTCCCTTGGACTGCAAGGAGATCCAACCAGTCCATTCTGAAGGAGATCAGCCCTGGGATTTCTTTGGAAGGAATGATGCTAAAGCTGAAACTCCAGTATTTTGGCCACCTCATGCGAAGAGTTGACTCATTGGAGAAGACTCTGATGCTGGGAGGGATTGGGGGCAGGAGGAGAAGGGGACGACAGAGGATGAGATGGCTGGATGGCATCACTGACTCAATGGATGTGAGTCTGAGTGACCTCTGAGAGCTGGTGATGGATAGGGAGGCCTGGCGTGCTGCGGTTCATGGGGTCGCAAGGAGTCGGACATGACTGAGCAACTGATCTGATCTGATCTGATAGATTTGAAAAGATAGATTGTAACATTACCAACTGCTTTGTGCCTATTTTGAGTGTTTTCTCATCTAACTTCTTTTAATGTTGAAATAAAAGCAGTTACTACCCTTATTGGTTTATTAGGATTACAGTGACATCTTGTGGCATGTCATTTTCCCTTTTAAAACTTGCCCAGGTCAAAATCTAAGACTTTAGTTCTTGCTAAAGAGTCTTAGTTTTATTAATGGAATATATATTAATGAAAAAACTCAGTAACTTCTATTTGAAGTACAAGTCAGATGAATAAAATGCAATCCAGTTTATTTGGTTCAAGTAAATACTTCTGGATAATTTCAATTAGAAAAATATTTTCTTTCGAAAATACCAAGATCTAGCATTCATTTAAAATTTTCTTCCACTGGCATCATTATGACATAGGAAATGCCCTAGAAATTGATCCATGCAGACAATGAAATTAAAAATTAAAATTCCATTGCTAACAAAGTATTGTGTGATTATAGCTTCTGTGAATTGTCAAGACCAGCTAATTAAAAACAGTCTTATTGGAAGAAAGGTTTTTATTGGAAGGAAAGAAATTTTCATGACAAAATTAAACCTCTGCCATTTAATCTGATACTTATCAGCTTCCTCATGGACTGCCTCTAATTAGTATGTAGAGTATGTAAGGTGAGAATGTCATTAAACTACATTAAGAGATGTAAATTTAAAAAAAAAGAAAAACTAGATTCAATATTCCCACCCTCCCATTCTGCCCTCCTCACACATATTCCAGTCATTAACATTCACTTCTGTGTGATGAATGCCAGAAAAATTCTTCTTTCAGATGTTTTTTAATGACCAAGTTCAGTCTCCTTTAGATACTGTAGAGTCATTTTGCTGAAAATAATTACCATTTGCAGGTAGCTTGTGAATATTTGCTGTTCTACTCCAATTTTCCTTTTCTTGCTCACATACTGCCTCCCTCCCCTCTTTTAAAAGTCTGGAAAGCAATCTTCTTTGAAAATTATATATAACAACATTTCCACTCACTATGTACTTTAACAAATATGATTCCTTCACAAATCTTGCTGTGAATAATATATTTCGTCCAATTCAAGACATCAGTTTTAGGACACCCCTTTGTTTTATGTAAGCTTAGAAGGAAAAACCTGCTTTCAGTTCAACTATGACACATTAAACAGAAGGTGTATTTCAAATTCATTTGAGACATTAAGTATATCTTTAGACTCATTTATATACATTTTATTATGGATCATACTTATGTATTTTAAAGTGAAAATATGAACAAAATGCATTGTTTCTCAACAGAAACAAGTCCCTTCCTATGCTCCAAGTCCCTTCCTATGTGGTGACTGAGGTCTGCGTTTGCCTATACCATTGTCCTCCATGCTATTAAGAGCCAGGGCATGACACAGACATTCCCAGAGTGCAACTTTTGTCTCTAGGATTTTCCCTTAAGCTATTGACACCTGTTTGACAAGTTTTGAAACTGGCACTTTATCTGACAGGAAAATCAATGAAAAGTTTTTAGACAATTCAGAGTGCTTCCTCAGACAGTCATTATGATTCTTTCTCCGTGGTTTGTGGACTAAGAAGTCAAGAGTTAGACCGCCATCATGTAACAAGATTGCTGCATATAAAAGCAATACCATCTAAGTCATGGCTGTTACCTTCACCAGCAATTTTAAGACACCATTGATCACTCCATTCTCTTAATGCTAAAATCTGAAAAATGATGTGCCTTAGAAGAGCTGAAATATAGTCATGTTAATGGTAACAGCTAGCCTTTTGTGACTGACTGCTATGTGTCAAGTACTTATTGTATTCCTCATAAACATTATATCATTTAATCCTCAGATAACCTTACGAAGTAGATGTTACTATTTGAATACACAGATGAAAATTAAACAACTGGTTCCAAGGACAGACATCTAGTAAGCGGCAGATCTGGTGTTTAAATTTGGTTTTCTCTCTTGCCACATGGTCTGTGTTTTTCCATAGGAATCAGGTTATAAATACTTAAGCAGAAAATATTTGAAGCAGGGGTGACTCAATCATATGGAAAAGAATATGCTCTCTACTGGCAATTTTCCTTAAATAACAGACAAAGAGCAATTGTGTGAACAAATATCAGATTTGTATGTTTGTGAATTATCATGAAACTTTAAGAAGAGGGGAGAGATGAAACATTGTCTTCTATTTGAGGAAGAGAAAAAACTGCTGTATCAGCCAGTAGCTATGATGACTGTTAAAGAAACATTTTCTGGAACATGCCATATGTCACAAATAATTATACAATTTTCCCCCAAATAGAGAAAGATCTCTGCGATTTTCAACAAGAGGAGAAGTTTATCTATATTTCACTTATAATAAGGCCCAGATTTGGACAAAGGACAGTATGTAACTTATTTGCAATTGGTTTTATTTTCATTAATTAAACACCTTTTTCACAACTCTGTGCATCTTTGTCTCATCAAAATCAGAAGCCAATATATTTAGGATGCACCTTTAGTTTTTAGCTTATTAATGTTAAACTATATTCTATCTGTAGACTCATTATTTTGTGGAAATATCTCCCAGTTTTCATAAGATGGAGTTCTTTACATGAGGTATTTTTATGTTCATGTCGAGACTTCAGAATTCCCTCAGGAATAACTTCGTTGGCAGACAGGAAACAAAGCAGTGGAGTTAAGTTTCATATTCTCTGTGTTTGTTCTCTTAGGACAAAACACAGGGGGAAAGATCCCGATTTTGGTCTTGGCCATCAGTTTTTGGATATGACACCAAAATCACAGGCAATAAAAGCAAAAACAACAAATGGGATTGCATCAAACTAAAAAGCTTCTGTAGAACAAAAGTAACCATCAACAAAACGAAAAGGGAATCTAAAAAAATGGGAGAAAATATTATTTGCAAACCATATATGACAAGGGCTTAATATCTAAAGTATATATCCAAAGGAAAAAAAATTAGCATCTTGAAGAGACATCTGTACTCTTGCATTATTGCAGCATTATTCATAAAGGCATAAAATAACCTAAACATCCATTGATGTTTGAACGGATAAAGAAATGTAATATATGTATTCCTGTGTAATGCATATATATATATACACACACACACAAATACATATATATACAAGTGTAATATATGTATTCCTGTGTAATCCATATATAAATATATATATACACACACACACAAAGGAATATTATTCAGTCATAAAAAGATGGAAATCCTGCCATTTGCAATAGCATGGATGAATCTGAAGGACACCATGCTAAGTGAAATAAGATAGAGAAAGACAAATACTGTATGGTCTCATAATGAAAAATATAAAAAAAGATAAATAAAATAAAAATTAGAGTACATAGAAACTGAATAGAATGGTGGTTGCCAGGGCTGAGGGGCTTATTTATAATAACAGGGATAAGCCTGGAGGGCCTTGTGCTATGTGAAATAAGTCATAAAAAGAAAGTCAAATACTGTATGATATCAATTATATGTGGAACCCCCCAAAAAACAGTCAAATTCATAGAAACAGAGAGTAGAGTGGTGGTTTTACATGCTGAGGGGTGGGGGAAGCAGGGAGATATTGAGCAAAGGATACAAACTTTTGATTATAAGATGCCTAAGTTCGGGAGATCTAATGCACAGCATGGTGACCATAGCTAAGAATACTATAGTGTATGCTTGAAATTTGCTAAGAGAATACATCTAAAGCATTCTCACCACACACACACACACACACACACACAAGGTAACCATACGAGGTGATATATTTGTTAATCAACTTGGTTGTGTTAATCACAACGTATACATATATCAAATCACTGTGTTGTAAAATTTAAATATATACAATTTTATTTGTCAATTATACCTCAGTGAAGCTGGAAAAATGATTTAAAGTAAAAGCAGAAAATGTGTGATTGTTGTTGATTTCCTCCCCCCAGATACGAGACAAATAGAAAAGTTTTCGTAAGCTGGCTGTGCACATCATATGTGTGTGTCTATGTGTTTGTGTGCTAACATATCTTTTAAAGGAAATGAAACTGGCCTATACTTTTTAATTTTTCTCCTTAAAACACTAAAAATATAAGTACCATATGATCCAGTAATTCTACTCCTGTGCATACAGCTTAAGAAAATGAAAACACTAATTTGAAAAGATACAGGTACCCCAAGATTCATAGCAGCATTATTTACAATAGCCAAGATATGGAAGCAGTCTAAATGCCCAACAACAGATGAATGGATAACAAAGATGTGGCATATGTATATGTATGGAATATTAATCAGCCATAAAAAGAAAGAAATTTTGCCATTTGTAAAACCAAGGATGGACCTAGAGGATATTCTGCTAAGTAAAATAATAGAAAGACAAATACTGTATGTTATCACATATATGTTGAATCTAAAAAATAAAACAAACAAATGTAATGAAAAAGAAACAGACTTACAGATGTAGAGGAAAAACTAGTGGTTACCAATGGGGAGAGGAAAGAGCAGAGGGGCAAGATAAAGTAGGGAGGTCGAGAGGTAAAAACTACTATGTACAAATAAACAAGCAACAAAAATATACTGCATACCACTGGGAATATAGGCAGTATTTCATAATAACTTTAAAGGGAGTATAAGCTATAAAAAATTTGAATTATTATGTTGTATACCTGAAACTAATATTGTAAATCAACTATGCCCAATTTAAATAAAAAGAAACTAAAAAAAGATTTATTTTTCAATAGAAAGAAAATATTGAAGAAATTATAAACAAGACAAAACAATAAGAAAATCTTGGTACTATCAAATATTGTATTTTTAAGCACTCCATAAACATGCTTGGGTAGCCCCAGAAGAACTGTACAAAAAAGATCTTTATGACCAAGATAATCACGATGGTGTGATCACTCACCTACAGCCAGACATCCTGGAATGTGAAGTCAAGTGGGCCTTAGAAAGCATCACTAGGAACAAAGCTAGTGGAGGTGATGGAATTCCAGTTGAGTTCTTTCAAATCCTGAAAGATGATGCTGTGAAAGTGCTGCACTCAATATGCCAGCAAATTTGGAAAACTCAGCAGTGGCTACAGGACTGAGAAAGGTCAGTTTTCATTCCAATCCCAAAGAAAGGCAATGTCAAAGAATGCTCAAACTACCACACAATTGCACTCATCTCACACGCTAGTAAAGTAATGCTCAAAATTCTCCAAGCCAGGCTTCAGCAATATGTGAACCGTGAACTTCCAGATGTTCAAGCTGGTTTTAGAAAAGGCAGAGGAACCGGAGATCAAATTGCCAACATCCACTGGATCATGGAAAAAGCAAGAGAGTTCCAAAAAACATCTATTTATGCTTTATTGACTATGCCAAAGCCTTTGACTGTGTGGATCACAATAAACTGTGGAAAATTCTTCAAGAGGTGGGAATGCCAGACCCCTTGACCTGCCTCTTGAGAAACCTATATGCAGGTCAGGAAGCAACAGTCAGAACTGGACATGGAACAACAGACTGGTTCCAAATAGGAAAAGGAGTATGTCAAGGCTGTATATTGTCACCCTGTTTATTTAACTTATATGCAGAGTACATCATGAGAAACGCTGGGCTGGAAGAAGCACAAGCTGGACTCAAGATTGCCAGGAGAAATGTCAATAACCTCAGATATGCAGATGACACCACCCTTGTGGCAAAAAGTGAAGAGGAACTAAAAAGCCTCTTGATGAAAGTGAAAGTGGAGAGTGAAAAAGTTGGCTTAAAGCTCAACATTCAGAAAATGAAGATCACGGCATCTGGTCCCATCACTTCATAGGAAATAGATGGGGAAACAGTGGAAGCAGCGTCAGACTTTATTTTTTGGGCTCCAAAATGACTGCAGATGGTGACTGCAGCCATGAAATTAAAAGATCCTTACTCCTTGGAAGGAAAGTTATGACCAACCTAGATAGCATATTCAAAAGCAGAGACATCACTTTGCCAACAAAGGTTCGTCTAGTCAAGATTATGGTTTCTCCAGTCGTCATGGATGGATGTGAGAGTTGGACTGTGAAGAAAGCTGAGTGCTGAAGAATTGATGCTTTTGAACTGTGGTGTTGCAGAAGACTCTTGAGAGTCCCTTGGACTGCAAGGAGATACAACCAGTCCATTCTGAAGGAAATCAGCCCTGGGATTTCTTTGGAAGGAATGATGCTAAAGCTGAAACTCCAGTACTTTGGCCACCTCATGCGAAGAGTTGACTCATTGGAGAAGACTCTGATGCTGGGAGGGATTGGGTGCAGGAGGAGAAGGGGACGACAGAGGATGAGATGGCTGGATGGCATCACTGACTCGATGGACATGAGTCTGAGTGACCTCTGGGAGTTGGTGATGGACAGGGAGGCCTGGTGCGCTGCGATTCATGGGGTTGCAAAGAGTTGGACACAACTGAGAGACTGAACTGAACTGAACTGAAGATAAACATTCTGAATGGTAAAGTTTAATTTTGTATCAGCAAATAAAAATTACATTTTGGAGTTTATAAAACTCACATGCTTGTGTAATGTTGTTTACTGTCCCTTACAGGTAACTCATTTAGTTGACTGATGGCTACACAGGTAGAACAATATAGGTAATGCTTAAGAAGTAGTGAAACAGTAATAAAGAACATTACAAACTGAGAATATCAATACTGAATCAACAGCCTGCGTACATTATAAATGAAAACGAGAATGCTGGTCTCCAATAACCTTAGCTTTATGAATAAACTGTAAGTCTTCTGAATATACAAGTAGTAAAAGATTAAATATTGTGTCCTTGGATACTCATAAATTCTTTTGTGGGCATTGCCTATAAATGTCTTTATATTTTTAAGGACTATATTTCAAGTGTTCTAATATGCAAAGGAAGTCTGCATTTTTCTATTGTGTGTAATAGAAAAAAGAATTCTCAAGTAAAATCATTTTTTAATAAATTTACTGCACTCTTAATGTAAATACAACCCTCTCTCTTGAATCTCTCCAAGTTGCATGAAAATTATAAAATTTTTCTGTTTCAATATGTAAAAATATCAAACATGTTAAACACTAAAACAGGTTAAACACTAAACCTATGTTAAGTGGAGCTTTGCTACCAACCTGAGTCAATGGGTCAAGAGTAATGGCATCACCTGGGAACTTGTTAAAAACGTAGAATTTCAGGCCCCACCCCAAAGCTACTAAAAGAGAATCTGCATTTTTAATTAGTACCCAAGTGATCGCATTACACATAAAAAACCAATGTAGGGTACTTCATTGATTGATCTAATTTTCTATAAATTAACCACATTTAAACAACTAGTGAAGCTTTCCAGGGGTTCATTGGTAAAGAATCCGCCTGCCAATGCAAAGGGACATGTGGGTTCAATCCCTGGGTCAGGAAGATCCCCTGGAGGAGAAAATGGCAACCCACTCCAGCATTCTTGCCTGGAGAATCCCCATGGACAGAAGAGCCTTGTGGGCTACAGATGACAGGGTCACAGAGTTGGACATGACTGAACGACTGAGTACTCATGCATGCAAACAAAGAATATTTAAGTGTTCCACATGTATCCTTTATTTTAGCAATATTCAAGATTTAGTGTATAACAAAATCACCAAAGGAACTTTTTAAAAATGCAGATTTTCAAGTTTTTCCTCTTAGTTTAGAATTCAGTATGTCAAAGTCAGGCCTGCTTGCTCTAAACCACAGCTCTCCTCAACAGAATTAAAGTTAATAATATCAATCCTTTTAACAGCTCCAAATCATAGCAAGATACCTAACATACAAGAAAGTCACAATCAAACTGTTTCTGTTAAATTTTGAAACATTTAAAACTTTTTCAGAAATTATTAATCAAAGAATCAAACACTGGCATTAAATGAGTCTGGTTCCATTCATGGAATCTGATGAGATTATTCTTTCCCCCATGCACCTGCCCCGGACCCCCAGCAAAGGAATGTTGTTATTTCAGCCACAGGATAACAAAATAATTTACTAGAGAACTTAAGAAATTGATACTGTCCCCATTGGAATTGACAACATTTATACTAGAAAATAAAAGCAAAAGATTATGCAAAGGACATATCTCTCAAGAGGTCTCAAACACAAGTGTATTCCAGAACCATCAGGAACCAGTGGGAAAAACAAAGAATGCGATACTCCAGTTACAGATCTTTAAGTTCAAAAAAGGAAAACCTCTTACACAGAAAAAACAAGAACATCCCTGCGAGCAGCTTTCGGCTTGTGACCTGCTAGTTTCCAGTATCTGTACCAGCAGAGTTTTTCTAGTTTATTCTCCAGTGACATACCAGAGGGCATATTTTTATTATTAATTTGCTCATCTGGCTTATTTGGGGACTTGGGGAAACTAAGTTGTAGGTTAGATTTTACTTGCATCAGCAAAACACGGTGATATACCAGGCTTGTAATCTAGATCACCCTTATGAAGCCAAGTGGATCTTTAAAGACATAGTCAATAAGCTACAGCTATAAGCTATGGGTTGGCATAGCCCCAATTTTTTCCTAACAAGTTTTATCATGGAGCCACATAAAAGATGTTCAGTTTGCAGATTTTTATTTTAAACTATACACTGTCTTCAGAGAAACAGCAATCAGAGTTTTTGTGGAGTAGCTGTCCACAAAAATACCTCACTAGTTGTTGCTTGTTATGTATAAGTGAATAACAATAATTTACTTTGGTGCTTTGTTTCTGCACAATTATGAAAGATTTAAGAAGTCCAGAAGAACCACTGTTTCCAAATTCTACCTAGAGGTATCTATATACTACAACTTCTAAAATGAAAAACAGCGCTGTTCACATGTTCACCATGTACTTTTATTTTAAATACTAGCACAACAAACACAATGACATGACAGGACCATTATCTCAATTATACTGGTAACATTCCTTGACAAGTTGGCTTATAATTTACATACATTATTTTTTCAGGAACTATTTTAAATATTATTTTAAGATATATTGTAAAACACAAGTCTCAAATATATACCAGTTGCAAACATAATGTGCTTAGTTACTGTTTTCTTTGTTACTCAAATAAAATGACTTAAAGTTCCTCAAAATCATGTCCACTGGCATTCATGGTTTCAGGATGCATGACTCGTCCCATGAATAGGATTGTACCTGCATTGGGTAGGGAGTGAACAAAAAAGGAGTTGAACAAATGCTATTTATTTTCCTTCTTGCTTACGATTAGCAATGTTCTAAAGATAAGAATGTGAATAAATTATTGTCACTTAAAAAATCATTTGAACATTAGAAATTATCTGATAAAAATGCAGGAATATGTTTTCAATTAACAAATGATTTCTTTCTGGCCATAAATAAAGTTCTGTTCTCACAACAGACTTACCTGTTCTCCTGTTCCTGATAAGAAAGAAAAATGGATGGTCGACAATGACTTGAGGATACAGCACAGCCATCCTGCTAATTGCAATCATTCCTGTAGCACAGAGAGAAAGTAATTACATGTCTGTGGATATGCAGGGACTAATGAGCAATTTCTCCAAACCATCTATGTTCAGCACAAAGGTAATGATTTACACAAAGCAAGATTTTAAAGACTTAAAGAGAAAAATTGTAAATGAGCTAACATCTCTATTTGATCTTAAAGAAAAACAAATACGTATACACACACGTACACACACGCAGTTTCCTCCCATCACCCCACCGAAAATAGACGTTCATTTATTCTGCCTATTACAAATTTTTATTCTCGGTCTCAGACAAATACTTATGGCTTCAATAAAATGACTTAAGCAAAGTGGAAAAAAACAAAAGCAAAAACCCAAATACCCTTCTCCAGTTTTCCCCTCCCCCAGTTTCTTTATATTACCAAATCATCATTTCTTTGATCTGAAATGGGGATTTTACATAGCAAGTCACCAGGCTTCTAGCAAGTGGCCAGAACAGCAGTGATTAAAGAGAAAATATATCAGGGAGGGATTCAATGATGTTTCCTACAGCTGGGAAACTGAACTCCCTTGAGATCCTTATTGTGGGATAATCATTTTATACTTGCTGCAGGGTGATGCGTTGTCAGGAAAAGGCCAAGATTAAATGATGTAAGATTTGAAGCTTTCTTGATGCCTGAGACTACTGTTTCTATTTCCTCCCCCAAAGACCATTTTAACTGATGAGATCCTTTTAATGGGTAAATATATGTAGAGGTTAAAAATGTGTACAAACATAATGTATTACATTTTACTAGAGAAGGGAAAAATCCTTCTAAAATTTGATGATGGCTGTTGAACATGATATTGAAACAAAACCAAACAAACAAACAAGAAAAGAAAAATCCTTCTCACTTAACTAAGGAAATCAGAATGTTCAAAATAATTAAGGACATTTACTGTTATTGTTGCTGGTTTTTTTTTTTTGGATGCATGATTTAGGTAAATTTTTAAAATTTTTCATTTAAAGTTATTATTTTATTATTAACTTAAAATTTTGTATTGCATGCTATCATGTATGCTTGTTTGTGTATGGGCTTTTAAAAAAATCAAAGCTCTTCACTGACAAAATTAAGAACTAACTCCCACAAATAATTAAATAGAAAGAAAAATGTTTAACGGGGCAGCAGGGAAATATTTTAAATATTTAAATGGACAGCACAGCAGGAAAATCTACTCTGCAGAGCTGACAATCTCCTCCTGCCTCTCATTAGAGATGGGAGTTACTCTGTACGGAAATGAATGCATGTTTCATATCCTATTTGGAAAATCCTAGCACGTTCATCATTAGCTTGACTTCTAAGTGAGCACAGCATCAGTTTTATGACTTGGTTCTAAAAATGACCCCCATTCCCCCACCCAAGACTGCTTTAAGAATACAAATCTAGAAAAGGTGAGATTTGGGAAGACCATAGTTTGACACCTGAGGCAGCAGCAGCTTCTGAGCCTTCTTCATTGACCTCTATGAAGCACTTGTGAATTGCTTTGGAAAGGAAAATCTCTTTGTTATCTGCAAAAAAAAGAGAAAGATAACAGAAGCAATTTTTTTTTTTTTGGTATCAGAGATAGAGAAGTACTTTACCTTTTACAGATCTGAAAAACATAAGTGACATAAGGTACTAATATAAAACATATGAGATAATGTTGTAAGATTGCTTTTATGATTTGAGAGAACTGTTGAAGATGTATTTTGTGTTTTGTCTTTTATATTATATTCTCTTGCTAACTTTCTCCTCCATTTTATTGGTAATTTTCCCATCGTTTATTTCGTATATTGCCAGGAAAAGCAAAACGTGGCTCTGTTTTTAATAACAATTTCAAATTAGTTCTCAAGAAAAACTCTTTATCTGTTTCTCCCTAACTTGAAACTTAAAAACATAAAATGAAAATGGGTAGAAATCCACATATAACCAAAACAAGAAATTTTTAAAAAATCTAATCTCTAATTACTGTGATAATATAAATATCCTTGGCAAAGGAAAACAAACTGGACTTCTAGATTGTAGAAATATGAATATATTAAAAAGTTATTTCCCATTCCAGTTAATTGGTTTATCTCAGGTTTCAAAAACACGCTTTATCTTAAAGTCAGGCTAAATAACACTTTTAATATTAGGAGGGCTATTTTTCCCTTTGAATTGTCTTTCTAGTTATGCTTACTTTTAAGTTGATGGCTGTTGTAGCTTGAATTTCAGAGAAGGCAATGGCACCTCACTCCAGTACTCTTGCCTGGAAAATCCCATGGACAGAGGAGCCTGGTAGGCTGCAGTCCATGGGGTCTCAAAGAGTCGGACACGATTGAGCAACTTCACTTTCACTTTTCACTTTCATGTACTGGAGAAGGAAATGGCATCCCACTCCAATGTTCTTGCCTGGAGAATCCCAGGGATGGGGGAGCCTGGTAGGCTGCAGTCTAAGGGGTCGCTAAGAGTGGGACACGACTGAGTGACTTCACTTTCACTTTTCACTTTCATGCATTAGAGAAGGGAATGGCAACCCACTCCAGTGTTCTAGCCTGGAGAGTCCCAGGGACGGGGGAGCCTGGTGGGCTGCAGTCCACGGGGTTGCTAGGAGTCAGACATGACTGAAGTGACTTAGCAGTAGCAGCTTGAATTTGTTCTCTAAAATGCATATATTGAACCCCACTCCAGTACTTTTGCCTAGAAAATCCCATGGACAGAGGAGCCTGGTGGGCTGCAGTCCATGGGGTCGCTAGAGTCAGACACGACTGAGCGACTTCACTTTCACTTTTCACTTTCATGCACTGGAGAAGGAAATGGCAACCCACTCCAGTGTTCTTGCCTGGAGAATCCCAGGGACGGGATGCCTGGTTGGCTGCCATCTATGGGGTCGCACAGAGTCGGACACGACTGAAGCGATGCAGCAGCAGCAGCAGCAATCCCCAAGATTTCATAATAGGACTGTATTTGGAAATTGCTGTTGTTGTTTAGTCGCTAAGTTGTATCTTATTCTTTGTGACCCCATGGAATGCAGCCCGTCAGACTCCTCTGTCAATGGGATTTCCCAGGCAAGAATACTAGAGTGGGTAGCCATTTCCTTCTCCAGGGGATCTTCCCAACCCAAGGGCCAAACCCACATTTCCTGCACAACTGTGCAAGCCAACTTCTTAAAATAAATCTCAATCTGTGTGTGTGTGTGTGTGTCAATGTCTATGCTATGCTAAGTCACTTCAGTCGTATCCTACTCTGTGCGACCCCATAGACGGCAGCCCACCAGGCTTCCCCGTCCCTGGGATTCTCCAGGCAAGAACACTGGAGTGGGTTGCCATTTTCTTCTCCAGTGCATGAAAGTGAAAAGTGAAAGTGAAGTCGCTCAGTAGTGTCCAACTCGTAGCGACCCCATGGACTGCAGCCTACCAGGCTCCTCCATCCTTGGGACTCTCCAGGCAAGAGTACTGGAGTGGCTTGCCATTGCCTTCTCCGATAGACACAAATGCACATAGCCATCTGTGTGTGTGTGTATCCATTCCTCCTGTTGGATCTGTTTTATCTGGAGAGCCCTGACTAATACAACATGTGAAGACATAGAAGACGGCCACCTATAACTCAAAGAGAGAGGTCTCATAAGAAACCAACCCTGAAGACACCTTAATCTTGGACTTTCTGCCTCCACAATATGATGAAATAAATGTCTGTTGTTTAAGCCACTCAGTCTGCAGTGCTTTGTTACGGGAGCCCTAGCAAATAATACAATACAACAGCATTCAGTCTTGGGCTTCCAACTTCACTTCAAGATTAAAACAAAACAACCAGGAGGTACCTCAAATACAGAAAAAAGAAAAAACAGCACAAGGAAGCAAGAGAAAGGATTATCAAGTTTGTACCTTTTTTTTTTTTTTTTATCCCAGGAGGTCTATTTCAAATTTAAGATAATTAGCTTTGTTGCTGATGCCGAGCACCACTCAGTAAAAGCAGAATTGATTTCCCATTAAACTGCTTAGTACTACTTTCAAAAACACATAATTATCTGATACAGTTAGAAAATGATGTCAGACAACATTTTTGGTACACCTCTTGAAACGCTCCTGCCTGTTCTGAATAAGCCTCAAGACAAACTGGTGGCATCTCTGATTATACTTTTCATAGATCTATTCCTTTTTCAGCTAATATTTAGCAATAAGATATAAGCCCTGCATTATGAAATAGTCCATCTCACATATTATGATATTTTCTTCTAGAATGCATTTGATAACCAAAAGAAAATTAGAAGGCATAAAGTTTTACATTAAACAAGTATACCTAGCTCTCTCAAATCCAGACAACTAGTCTTTTTTAGCAAATGAAAGAAAAATATCAATTGCATTAAGTAACTAGTAAAAACAAATTAGTTGGCAAAACACTGAAATCCAAGAAAGTAAAACATATTAACTATTTAGTATTTAAATGGTGCTATATTATTTTCAGATTCTGCTCTCCATTTTTATCAGTCTGCCAGTTAAGGCAGGGTCACACATCAATGGCCTTGAGTGTGAAAGTGGCAGCACCTAGGTAGAGTATCCATAGAAGAGAATTTTTAAAAATCACAAAGAATACTGTGCATAATTTTCTACAGATAAATGTTAATCAACTTTGTGTGTGTGCTACGTCGCTTCAGTCATGTCTGACTCTTTGTAACTCTATGAACTGTAGCCTACCAGGCTCCTCCGTCCATGAGATTCTTCAGGCAAGAATACTGTAGTGGGTTCCCATTTCCTCCTCCAGGGGATCTTCCTAACCCAGGGATTAAACCTGCATCTCTTACATCTCCTGCACTGGCAGGTGGGTTCTTTACCACTAGCACCACCTGGGAAGCTTAATCAACTTTAAGGGGTATAAATTATTTACTATGCACTGTATCTGTTTGTAATACACAATTTGGTAAATTCTGATAGATGTGTATATCTATGACCCCATTTCCACAAATAAGATAAAAAATATTCCCACCTCCCCTCAAAGTTTCTTGTGCTCCTTTATGTGGATAACTTTGAAATGGAAGATTTGCCATCAACTGGACAATTTTACAAACATACATAAATCAGAAAGTTGAACCAAGGAAAAATATAGAAAGCCTGAATAGTTCAGTAGGCATTAAAGTAGCTGAATCAGTAGACAGAATCTTCCCCAGCCCTCAAAATTAAAGACTCCAAGCTTAGATGGTTTTCTAGGGAACTTTAACCAAATCTTCTACGAATAGGTAGAATTTTCTGAGATAAAACTATTCCAGACTCTAGAAAGAGAATAAAAGCAATCTAAGTCATCTCTGGGTAGTCTTAACCTTGCTATTAAAATTAAACAAGTTCAGTTCAGTCGCTCAGTTGTGTCTGACTCTGTGACCCCATAAACCGCAGCACACCAGGCCTCCCTGTCCATCACCAACTCCCAGACTCTACCCAAACCCATGTCCATTGAGTCGGTGATGCCATCCAACCATCTCATCCTCTGTCATCCCCAATCTCTCCCTGCCTTAAATCTTTCCCAGCATCAGGGTCTTTTCCAATGAGTCAGTTTTTCGCAGCAGGTGGCCAAAGTATTGCAGTTTCAGCTTTAACATCAGTCCTTTCAATGAACACCCAGGACTGATATCCTTTAGGATGGACTGGTTGGATCTCCTTGCAGTCCAAGGGACTCTCAAGAGTCTTCTCCAACACCACAGTTCAAAAGCATCAATTCTTCCGCACCCAGCTTTCTTTATAGTCCAACTCTCACATCCATACATGACCACTGGAAAAACCATAGCCTTGACTAGACGGACTTTTGTTGACAAAGTTATGTCTCTGTTTTTTAATATGCTGTCTAGGTTGGGACTGTCTAAAAAAAGAAAATCATAGACCAAACTTACTTATTAACATGGAGGTAAAATTCTTTAAAATCAGAAAATTAAACCTAGAAGCATATACAAATCCTTTTTTAAAATGAATTTCTGGGGATGTCAGCAGTTAAAACTGCTCTGCCTCCAGTTCACGTCACAAGCTTCCTCTGGGATGACCATCAAACACAAACCAGTTTTTGCTACTCCCCTACTTAAACCCTTATCCTCTAACCTGCTAGCCCGCCCTCCCATCTCCCCTTCAGTATATCACACACCTACATGCCTGCTCAGGATGCAGTATGAAGGCCTCCATGAGGTTGACTCTGCCTCTTTCATTTAGCATTCTTCACTCTACACACTGTGTTCCAGATTTTTTGAACTGCAGAGGCTTGAGCATACCACACTTGATCACTTCTGTGTCTTTGTTTCCCTGGAAACTCCCTAAACCCTTGTACAGTCAAACACTAATCTTCTTTTAAGGCTCCGCTTCCAACCCTACCTGGGCTTCCCTGGTGGCTCAGAAGTAAAGAAATTGCCTGCAATGCAGAAGACCCGGGTTCGATCCTTGGGTTGGGAAGATCCCCTGGAGAAGGGAATGGCCACCCACTCCAGTATTCTTGCCTGGAAAATTCCATGGGCAGAGGAGCCTGGCAGGTGGGCTACAGTCTATAAGGTCACAAAGAGTCGGACATGACTAAGCAACTAACACTTTGACATTTTCCCCAACCCTACCAGGACTTTTCTGCTCTCCTCTGATTCCTACCCTCGATTAAAGTAGAACTAAGCACTTTCCCCCTGACCCAGGATCTAATTCTCTTTAAGCCTTCATAATATATCATATTTATACTGTTATCTCTCTCTCTCAGTGGATTTTCCACCTCCTTCAGGCAAGGATTGTGTCCTTCCTCTTGCCCCCCTGGCTTCTAGCATCTAGTGAGCCTAAGGGGTGAACTAACCTAAGTAGAGGGAGCTTCCTGATAATGCGTAATTTACCAGTATTTAATCCAACATTTTGTTGCTGTTTAGTCATTAAATTGTGTCTGATTCTTTTGCAACCCCATGGACTGTGTAGCCTGCTCGGCTCATCTACCACTGAGCATCAGAGAAGCCCACAATCCAACAATGAGTAATTGTTAAATGAAAGAAAGAGAAAGTGTTAGATGCTCAGTTGTGTCCAATTCTTTGTGACCCCATGGACTATATTCTGCCAGGCTCCTCTGTCCATGGGGATTCTCTCTAGGCAAGAATACTGGAGTGGGTAGCCATTCCTTTCTCCAGGGGATCTTCCAAATCCTGGGATCAAACCCGGGTGTCCTGCATTGCAGGCTGATTTTTTACTGTTTGAGCCACCAGGAAAGCCCAAATGAAAGTTGTTAATTATTTCATATATTAATAGTAAGACTGTGGGTACGGTCTTTCATATATTAATAGTAAGACCACTCTACAGGCCCCATGACCACAATTCTGTTCAGAATTATGGCTATAGAGTTTATTCTTATAATAAATAAAACATATGATACTAATCCAGAGTAGATGGAAAACAGTTCCAGAGAGACAGAAAGAATACAAAGACCTCACACACACTAGAAGACTTAGAAAATCTAACTGAGTGGAAGAGCAAAGGGAATGTGACTCAACAACCAATGTTATCATATATATTTCAAAGACACCAAATAAGGATTGAAACCAATGTCCGAACCCCACCAGAGACAGCAGGTTTCTGCAGTTGTAAACAAGACCTCAGGACACTTAACCTTGAGAGAAATGCCACCTCTTTGGATGTACAAATAGGAGAGAACATGTAAAAAGTGAGAAATCACATCATGAATACCGAGGGGACAAAAGAAAATGGAACCTTTTTCTTTTGGGACAAACTTCAAGCAGTTACATTGAAATAAAATATAAGCTGTAAGTGGCTTAAGAAAGAGTATGCTGCTACCACATCATAGAAGGAGATAAGGTCATGCAGGAGTACAGGCGAGTTCATAGCTTCTGTGTTTGCCCTCCTGTATTGCTCATCCTTGTGTAATTATGTGTCAATCAAGGCCATCTTTCCTGCTAGGCCAGACACTTGCTCCCTGAGGGCCTGGACCTTCCTTGCTATTCATCTTCTGTCTCAATCCCCAATTTCAGGCACACTGCCAGCCACTCAGGTATTTGAGGAATCATTATGTGTGGGGAGTTAAAGAGATTCACACTGATGAGTTTATCTTATTGCTTAGAGAAAAAATAACTATTCTCTAAAAATGGAAATAAAGAAACCATTGGGAAATAGAAACACCAAAAAAAAAAAAAAAAAAATTCCACACACTGTTCCCAAGTAGTCTTCTGGTCACTGCAGACACTGCTGCCAAATAACTGGTCCTACTTTCCTCCGGACAGCATGGTGCAAGGCATTTCACAATGGATGAGATGGGAACAGGGCCAGCAAACCCTAGATCCCCCAGAGAAGAGCTTGGAGATAATACAAGCTCTTTCAAAAAAAGCAGAGCAAAATACTAAGGTATTCGGTCAGCTGCGGAGCAAATATTTATCGAGTACCTTACTTGCATGAGGTATTGTTCAGGGCACCAGAGGCTCTGAGTGTCTGTGATGGACGTAACGCTGGCAGGCTAGCCTTCATACGGGAGGATGCCACTACTTCCTTTGTGGCACTGTTCCTAAACAGCCAATTTAAATAGATTGCTGCGTCACCAAGGACAGGCTTAAAATAACAAAACGAACGGAGTTCCATAACAGAACCCTGGGGTACCAAAAATGTCTCTGTCTCTGTAATTTAGCTGCTAAAATATTTTGAGCTTCAGCCCCACCCATGACCTTTAGAAAGGTTTTAAGAATCTGAGCTCCTTCAAGGTGGGAATTGTGTTTGCTTGTTTGTTTTTCCACATAGATTTTGTGATAGACCAGCAAATATTCATTTATGTATTCACTCATTCACTTAGTCATGTACTGAGAACCTCCTGTGTGCCTGATATTGTTGATGAACTGGGTATACTGGTGCTGCTGCTGTTGCTGCTGCTAAGTCATTTCAGTCGTGTCCGACTCTGTGCGAGCCCATAGACGGCAGCCCACCAGGCTCCCGCGTCCTTGGCAAGAATACTGGAATGGGTTGCCATTTCCTTCTCCAGTGCATGAAAGTGAAAAGTGAAAGTGAAGTCGCTCAGTCGTTTCCACTTGGCAACCCCATGGACTGGGTATACTAAGATACACTAAATGGTTCCTTCCTGGGAGGGGAAGCAGACATTAAATGAATGTGTGCTCAGTCGCTCAGTTGTGTCCAACTCTTTGCGACTCCATGCAACCCTGCCAGCCTCCTCTGTCCATGGGGTTTCCCAGGAAAGAATACTGGAGTGGGTGGTCATTTCCTACTCCAGGGGATTTTCCTGATCCAAGGACTGAACCCACATCTCCTGCATCATCTGCATTAGCAGGGAGATTCTTTACACTTACACTTTACTTTTTACCACTGAGTCACCTCAGAAGTCCAGACATTAAATGACAAGGATGATTTTTATTTTATTATTTTTTTCTTTCTTTTTTTTTAAAATTAATTTTATTTAACTATACAATATTGTATTGGTTTTGCCATACATCAAAATGAATCTGCCATAGGTATACATGTGTTCCCCATCCTGAACCCTCCTCCCTCCTCATACCATCCCTCTGGGTCATCCCAGTGCACCACTCCCAAGCATGCAGTATCGTGCATCAAACCTGGACTGGTGACTCGTTTCATATATGATATTATACATATTTCAATGCCATTCTCCCAAATCATCCCACCCTCTCCCTCTCCCAGAGTACAAAAGTCTGTTCTATACATCAGTGTCTCTTTTGCTATCTCGTATACAGGGTTATTGTTACCATCTTTCTAAATTCCATACATATGTGTTAGTATACTGTATTTGTGTTTTTCTTTCTGGCTTACTTCACTCTGTATAATAGGCTCCAGTTCCATCCACCTCATTAGAACTGATTCAAATGTATTCTTTTTAATGGCTAAGTAATACTCCATTGTGTATATGTACCACAGCTTTCTTATCCATTCATCTGTGGATGGACATCTAGGTTGCTTCCATGTCCTGGCTATTATAAACAGTGCTGCAATGAACACTGGGGTACACGTGTCTCTTTCAGTTCTGGTTTTCTCAGTGTGTATGCCCAGCAGTGGGATTGCTGGATCATAAGGTAGCTCTTGGAGAAGGAAATGGCAACCCACTCCAGTGTTCTTGCCTGGAGAATCCCAGGGACGGGGGGAGCCTGATGGGCTGCCGTCTATGGGGTCGCACAGAGTCGGACACGACTGAAGCGACTTAGCAGCAGCAAGGTAGTTCTATTCCCAGTTTTTTAAGAAATCTCCATACTGTTCTCCATAGTGGCTGTACTAGTTTGCATTCCCACCAACAGTGTAAGAGGGTTCCCTTTTCTCCACACCCTCTCCAGCATTTATTGCTTGTAGACTTTTGGATTGCAGCCATTCTGACTGGCGTGAAATGGTACCTCATAGTGGTTTTGATTTGCATTTCTCTGATAATGAGTGATGTTGAGCATCTTTTCATGTGTTTGATTTTTAAAAAAGCGAATCAATGAAAGACCACAGTTTCAGGGTATATTAAGTATAAGAAATAAGAGAGTGATGGGTTAGCTATGACTAGGGAAGGTAAGAAGAACTACCTGATATCAGATGTTAAGAAAGGCTTGTCTGAGGAGATTAATTGGAGCTGAGACCTAAAGGATACAGAGTAGTCAGTGCTGGGCAGACCTGAAGGCAGAGTTTCTGATAAAATGGGAGAAAGGCTAGTGCGATGCAGATACAAGCCAGGTGTGTTCAAGGACCCAGAAAAGGTCTGTGTGACTGGAGCATGGGGAGCGAGGAGGGCCAGAGCCTTGGGAGAAGCCCCCAACTTGGAGCAAGGCAGGGCCCAGGATCATCTCCTAAGGGCGAGCTCCCACCCAACATCTATCCTGCTTCCCACATTGTGTTGGGCTCTGAGGACAGAAAGACGTCTATGACACGTTCCGGGCTTCTGAGGAGCTCCTGGCTTAGTGACAGGTAAGAGAACAAACAATCTAAAGAAAAGTAGAACTTTGATAGCACTTTGCACTGTCAGAGTTCAGATGACGGAGAGAAAAACCATCTAGGAAGGGAGCGATGTCCAGGAAGCTGCTCAGGGATGGTGACATTTGAACTGGTTCTTGAAGAATAAGTAGAGGAGTGAAAGTTGGAGAAGGAGACAAGGGCATTCCCAAGTCAGGAATTATATTTGCAAGGTGAGAGAAGCAGTGGTGATGACCTGAAAGTCCAACTGAAGCCGGGGCTATAGGAGGAGGGGAGTGGTGGGGGATGTACTCCATTTTAAGAGCTTGGATCATGATGCTAGAGAGCCAGGGTTTGTGCAGAAGGAACAGGACATGACTGCTCTGATTTTAGCAGATACCTGTGGCAGCAGCTGGAAAGCGTGAATTCGATGAGCAATCAGCTGGGGGCAAGATCAACTTTGTCAGCTGTTGCAACAGTCCAGGCAAAAAAGTAGGGGGAGAAGTGGAATTATGGTTGCAGTTGGAAACATAGCTGGAAGAGAAAGGCAGCTTTCTGACTTACAGGCAGAAGAAAGAGAACAAACAAGGGCAGGTTGTAAGAGTCAGTACAGCACAAATCCACGTACTTGAGTCTGACCTGAATATGGCTTTTGCTGTGTCTTCTTAATTCCTTTATTTTATTGGCTCCTTTATTAAAGCTCATACTTTGTGCCAAAGGATTTAGTACTCTCTTTCTCTTTCCCCTTACACCTTCCAAGAGGATTATCTATTAATCCAAATGCTGACATTCATTTCCATTACAAAAATAGTCCTACTCTATAACCGGATCCTCAATGCAACTAGATGAGCATTTTAAATACAGCCTGAGAAGAAAATGATTCTCAGCACTCTCTAGGTTCCATGTTTATTATATGAGTCTTTACTATGTTTTATGTTAATGGAATTTAGCGTCAAAAGTAATGGACATCAAACTGAGGTGAAAAAATAAACACCACAGATACAGAGCGTCTCATCTTATGTGTTCTTTCATCCAGAGAGTACAAAGGAAAGCAACAATGCTGGGTGTCTCTTAAACACACATAAGGATCAATTTGGGGGAGCTTAAATTCTGGCAGGGGATACCTAATACATAAATAATTTTAGGAGATTAGACATGATATGTGACATAAGAAAAATAATAGAATATTGTAGTAGTTAAGGAGTGGTAGCTTCTGGTTGGTATAATCATGGTGACTTATTAAAGTTAGGGATATCTGACCTGAGGCTCAGTTCAAAAGATATTTCATGTGGGAGAGATTTCATAACGATGGGGTGCTGGGGGGATGTTGGGCGCCGAGCGAGTGTTCAGTTTGGCTGGAGCACAAGCTGTGTGTAAGGAATCAGATGGAGCTGAGGCTGGAGGAAGCTGAGGTCTGAACGTCCTGATGAGAAGTGTGGATAGTGCACGGCGGACTGAAGGGAGGCTTTGAACAGGAACTGGAATGATCTGAGAGTGAGTTTTAAGGCGATTAATCTTGGCAGTGGTAGATAAGACAGATTAGATGGAAGAGAGATTGGAAACAGTTTAGGAGGCTATTGAAATAGTCTAGGGAAGCAGTAATGAGAATCTGAAATGAAAGTAGATGCCATGGAACAGAAAATGAAAGAGTGAATTCAAGGGGTCTTAGCAAAGGACTCTCAGGTCACTCAGTTTTTCAAGAAGCAAGAGAATGTGAAGCAGGGTATTTTGTTGTTGCTGTTGTTCACTGCTAAATCACATTTACTATTTTTGAATAAAGATAAAATTTTCATTACATGATTTAAAAATGTAACAGCATCCCAACAGTACTGAATTGTTTTCTGGGTGCTTTCAAATTTATAAATTCTGCTAATAATGCAATTTTTTTAAAAGATTTTCTTAGTTTTTAAATGTGTACGTGTGCACCCAGTCATGTCTGATTCTTTGGGCCCCATAGACTGCAGCCTTCCAGGCTCCTCTGTCCATGGAATTTTCCAGGCAAGAATACTGTAGTGAGTTGCCATTTCCTTCTCCAAGGGATCTTCCTGACCCAGGAATTAAACCTGCGTCTCTTATATCTCCTACTTTAGCAGGTGGATTCTTTACCAAAGAGTATTAAAGAAGTCATACATACACAAGGTAAATTTCTAAACCAAATACAGTGGCCTATGAAGTGAAAAGCCCTCTCTCACCTAGAGCCTCTGTTCTTGAGGCAACCACTGCTATCATTTTCTAAGATATTCATAATGTTCTGCTCATTTAATAGCTTAAATACATACTTACGAGGAGGTGGTCTAAGATGGTGATGGAGCAAAATTCTGAACTCTCCTTCCACAGATACCAAATCTAACTGCTATGTATGGAACAATGACTGCTAGAAAAGAATTAATAAGCAGCTGACCAACAGAAGGGGCCACAGTGAGTCAAAGGGCCTCATGGAGACAGGTAGGAGAGGCAGAGGATCAGTCTCACCAAAAATCCCACACCCTGGTGCAAAGACCCCCAGTAGGGAGGGATTTCCGATCCAGAGCTACTCACCCAACCCTGCAGAGATGAGATCCCCAAATATCTGGCTTTGGAAACCTAAGGGGTTTATGTCCAGAGGACCCAGGGGCTGGGGAGACATGAGACATTCCTTTTAAATGACATGGTCTCGCTTGTTCCAGGATTCAGGACAAAGGCAGCAGTTAGAGAAGTGGCACGGATGAGTGCTGTGTTTGCTCTCTCCCTGTACCTTGCTTACACAGGCTCAGCCTTGCTGAAGTCTTGGGTGTGCCCCATTCCCAGCACTCGTCCCCAATCTTTCTAAAGGCAGGGGTGTGCCCTTCCCCCAGTGCTCTTCACCTGCATCACTAAAGCCGGGGAGTGAGCACAGTCCATGCAGGGATGCCCCTTAATTGCCTGGCCCTTGTGGCCAGAGGGGTTTGCATTTCTGGGCCCCCTGCCAACTGTAATAATCAGAGAGACAGTTCTGTGAGGCTCCTACCCCCAGGGCACTGCATAGACAGTAAATTAAAACCACCCCCGTCTGCTTGTGAAAAAGGCTCATTGCCTTGTCCTGGAGCTTCAACCTGAGGGACAGGCTGCTGGTGTGTTTCCATGTACAGGCTACAGAGGGCTCGCAGGGAATGTAGGCAGGAAGACACCCTCCTTCAGCCCTCCCTGGGCCTCGCCAGAGCTTGCTGGTACCTCCCCAGAAAGAAATTATTCACTCCCCTGAAGCCCTGATTTTTGCACTCTCACCCAGGGACACAATGAGACCTGGTCTGGAGGTCAGCAGTGTTTGTAATTGTGGGCCCGCAGGGCTGCATGGACTTGCATACCTTAAAAGTTACAGCCTGGGGCTTCCCTGGTGGCTCAGTGGTGAAGAATCCACCTGCCAGTGCAGGAGACAGGAGTTTGATCCCTGATCCTGGAAGATCGCACGTGCCATGGAGTAACAAAGCCCGTGAATCACAACTGCTGAGCCTGTGCTCCAGAGCCCGGGAACTACAACTACTGAAGCCTGTGCACCCCAGAGCCCATGCTCTGCAACAAGAGAAGGCACTGCAATGAGAAGCCCACACACTACCACCAGAGACTAGCCCCTGCTCCCTGCAGTAGAGAAAAGCCTGCACGCAGCAATGAAGACTCAGCACAGGCAAAATTAAATAAATAAATAAAATTATTTTTTAAAAAAGAACCACTCTACAATAAAACATTTTTGTCACTCTTCCCTTTCTTAAATCCAGCTGTTTATATCTCTCTCCTCACAAGTCTGTATGTTTCTTCAGAGCAGGTATAGCATCGTAATCATTTCTTCATTTTTATGACTTAGTACTTTGCTCATCCTCTCTGCCTTACTAAGAGTTGTTAAATGAAAGGAATAGATGTGTCACAGAATATAATTAATTGGTATAACTTAAACACCATGAAATTTTCATTAAAGCAGAAAGTAATAATCAAATACATGTTTATAATTTTCCTGGGTACTTGTGAGGATTACTAAGTGTCAAACATTTTAATCAGCAAGGTTTTCATGTTATTTGGGGAAAAGAAGTATACATGTGAAAAGGACACCAACCATATAAGACAGAGCATATGGTGCCCCCCAAATGATGCAGGGAATAAATACTATTGAATTTAGAGGAATGGAGAGGCAAGTTTTATAGCTGTGTCACTAGAAGGTTTCTGAATGAATGATTTATAAGGTAATGTGTGTATTTGTGAGAGAGAGAGAGGGAAAGAGAATGAAGAATGTATTAGCTGGGGTGGCTGGTATGCCAGGATTTTCAAGACTCTGGAAATTTAAGAATCAAGGAATTCTCACGGAAAGCTTGAGAAGTTAACCTTAGATCAGTTATCCTGAAAATCTGAACTGGGTAGTGTTGGAGGCCAATCCTGGATTTCTTACTGATATTTTAAGGAGTTAAATGATCCAAGAAATATAATAGACAAGGTGGCCCCAGATAAACCTATTCTTTCCTTCTCTCTCTTGTTTTATCCTCTAGCAGATGTTCGTGTGTGCCCAATCGATTCAGTCATGTCCAACTATTTGTGACCCTATGCACTGCAGCCCACCAGGCTCCTCTGTCCATGGGATTCTTCAGGTAGGAATACTGGAGTGGGTTGCTATGCCCCACTCCAGGGGATCGTCCCAATCCAGGGATTGAACCCGCATCTCCTACATCTTCTGCAATGCACCAGGGAAGGCCTAGCAGATGTCTACTGTGTACCAACTGTGTGTCAGCCCTGGGTCAAGTACTGGGAATGCCTCTGCAAGCAGGATGCTGACACAAATTCAATGCTGATGGAGGTTTGTTCAAAGAGCAGAGACTTTCCACTATAGACTATATGAACTCTGAAAGAGACTAGTGTGATTTCAAATCTGCACTACTCTGTACATTTATGCTCTACTGTCCCTGACAGTAAAGGCAATTAAATATTACCTTATTAAACCTTCCAGATATGTGAAAAAATTTAAGCCACCCTGATCACAATAATTGATTTGCCATTACAATGATACTCCCTCAGGACTGAAAAGCAGCAAATATTGTGTGTGTGTGAAATAACTGCCTAGATGTTTGGGTGGACAGTGAGGAATCTTTAATCAAACTGAAAATAGAGCCATGGTAAGAAAGCAAAATATAATTATCCAGTTGGAATTTGGCCAGTATAGCAGACAGATTATCTGAATTCCTAAGGAAAAGAGCGTAAGAACTTTAAATTATCCTATGCTCGAACCATGAATATATTTCTGACTCAAGTACAATGTACCCATTACCTTCTGAATCTCCACCAGTCCTATCTTCTTGACAACCCTACTCAAAAGTTCAGAGCCCTAGGAGCCTGGATGTGAGCCATGAGGACATTTCCTCAGGGAACATTCACTTCTCTCGTGAGGACAGGAACATTTATATAGTAGACATGTAGAAAAGTTATGTTAGTGTTTTGGGATGTAAGTTGTCTAAATGACAGGTAGAAGCTGTGGTATCAAATACATCAGTATCATCTCATTGCCAGAAGCTGAATGCTGGTTAGAAAACAATCTTCCCAAGCCAAAACCTGGGAGGATAAAGCCTTTTTTCATTGTAGACTCCTTGAGAAATTCTTGAAAGCTATGCACCTGCTATCTCTGCCCTCTCTTTCTCTCTCTTGTACACACACACACACATACACACACATGCACCCCTATATGCAATTTCAGGGGTGGAGGCATCCACTTCTCTAAATTCAGTCCATGTTGAGAAGCTATTATTCACACTCCAGGTTGAGAAGCTATTATTCAGTCAGCTTGATTTTTCTATAGGTTGCTGCTTCAGGAGAGAAAAATCGAAATTCTTTCCTATAAACACATGAAAGGCTAAGGAATTTTTTTTTATTACCTCTACTCTCTCTATAGTTAGAGACTTTGACTCAATAAATTGCATATAAAGAAGCCCTACACATTCAGTATCTTTTTTCTTGATATATATCTGTCTTTATCTCATCAGAAAAAGGATTATTTCCCATGTTCTATAGAAATAATGGAAAATAATTATCTAATCTAAGACTTATACTTACAAGTGTCTTAGAATTGGCTTTAAAGTATTTCCAAAAGAATTGCATAGTTCTAAGCACCTTAACATTACTATTACTAATATGTTAATATTTTTATCCTGATCAAATTAGGAAGTCAAATAATTTAACTGGTTGTTTTCCTGTGGGAGATTTAAAATAAATTACTCAACAGCTAATATGCCAAGTATATTTGAAGCTATTTCTTCAAAACCACGGTTTTTTATTGAAGACTTAGGACAATATTTAGGAGAAGGCAATGGCACCGCATTCCAATACTCTTGCCTGGAAAGTCCCATGGATGGAGCAGCCTGGTAGGCTGCAGTCCATGGGATCGTGAAGAGTCGGACATGACTGAGCAACTTCACTTTCACTTTTCACTTTCCTGCACTGGAGAAGGAAATGGCAACCCACTCCAGTGTTCTTGCCTGGAGAATCTCGGAAGGCGGAGCCTGGTGGGCTGCTGTCTATGGGGTCGCACAGAGTCGGACATGACTGAAGCGATGCAGCAGCAGCAGCAGGAAGACAATATTTACATCATCTCACAGGTATTCTTTTTAAAACATCTAGTTCTCACAGTGGGTACTCAGTTATCCTTTCTTCCTTCTTTCTTTCCTATATGATTTATTATAACCAGATATATTGAGATATTCAATCAACACATCTATTGATTATCTACAAGGCATTTTGTCAGATGTTATGGGGAATTCAAAGATGTATAAGAGAGGTCTTCTGGAGAATATAATCTACTGTCAAAGATAAGACATGAATCAGAATAACATAAATTTAGTGTTATGACTGTATTTATAATTTTCTTATAGAAGTTAAATATATTTGCTATATTTATCTGGCAATTGATAAATATATTTTACCTCAGAACTCTGTAATAAACAGAGGCTTCACCATCATCATTATAAAAAAGCTTTTTGGATTTTTTTTTTTAATTGATGTTTATTTCCTACCAGACAAGGCTGTCAGATTTGCATTTTTGATGAAAACTTCAGTTATTCCAAGAGCCTTCAAAACATCTTTTAAATCAATTTCCTGTTCCACTGTGAACCTGGAGAACATAGAGGGGAAGAAGTATTTAGTTACAGCATATTGTTACCTGGGACAAGAATAAAATGTTAGATATGTTGATTTTTTAAAAGTCTACTTTATAGAGGATAAATTATGCTAAAACTGGCTTTTGACTGCATGTAGCATTTGAATATTATTGTAAAAAGAGGGCGCATTAAAAAGAATAACATAACAGAATGGTATTATATTAATAAATAGGAAACCATGTTGGTCTTAATATGGAATCTCTTCCAAATCAATGCATTGTATCACCAATATTTCCAGTGAAAAATATGGACCAAACATGACCGTATTAATAAACAACCACAGTTTTTAAAAGCAAAGGCTTTTTATTAATTTTTTATAAAACGTGAAAATAGCTGGTTAGTATTATTTCCTTTTTAAAATATGTTGCCTTCTAATCACAAAAAATCATAAATATACAAGTTTTTAGGCGATGGGCTGTGTCCTTAAAAAGCTAAGTCTGTAATAGTCACTAAATGTTATACTAGCATCATTTCTGATTTTCTGGTTTTAAGAAGAATGACAAGAGAATGGTTGCTATAAACAGGAGGAATGATCAGAAAACCAACAAATGAGTAAATGTATAGCAAACATATTAAACTAAGTACTAAATGTTGTCTATATCCAACAGTTTAACTTGCACTTAAACATTGTTTACTTTGATACCACAAAAAGCAGATAGTGACTGTGAAAATAAAAAGCGGGATGAGTAGGAAAATACACTGCAGAATATACTCAGTGACTTGAGTGAATTTTAAAGTGTTTTCTGTGTATGCTTTGTCATTTATTTATTTGTTTGTTTATTTATTGGTCACAGATGGAGCTTACTATACAATAGAAACTTTTCCAACAGTATAAAATAGATCAATAAAAACAGATTAATTTAAATATCACTACAGCCCTTTAAGGTAGCTATTATTATCTTCAGTTAATATTAGAGGAAACTGAAGGGCAGAGAAATGAAATAACTTGATTAAGTTGTGAAGGTGGTGGTTTAGTTACTAAGTCGTATCTGACTCTTTGAGACCCCATGGAATGTAGACCACCCAGCTCCTCTGTCCATGGAATTTCCCAGGCAAGAATACTGGTGTGGCGTGGGTTGCCATTTCCTTCTCCAGGGGATCTTCCTGATCCAGGGATCAAGCCAAGGTCTCCTGCATTGCAGATTCTTTACCGCTAAGCCACCAAGGGAGCTCCACTTTGGATCATAGCTAATAAGTGGCAGAGCTGAGATATGATCCAGATAGTATATACATCCTGATCTGCCTAAAATGGGGACGTGAAGGAAGACGTCAGTAAGGAATCCTTTTTACTTCTTAAAACCAGCTTCATTTGTTTCACACTTCTGAGGCTGTTCAGATGAAGATGGTATTTGATAGAGATTGATTTTGGGCAAGTTCCCTAATTTCTGAGCCTCGATTATGGGATGCAGAAAATGGCAATAATAATGCCTACTTCACAGTATCATTGAGGAGATTAAATAAGGTTTCCAAATGTCTTAGGACAGTGCTATCATGCAGGAGGCATGAAATAAAGGGCAGATACTGTTAACAGTACTTATTATATTGCAGCTATGTGTAACATTTACACTGAGTGCTTACGACGTCCCAGTGCAGTGCAGTGCTAAGTTGCTTTAGTCATTTCTGATTTTTTGTGACCCTATGGACTGTAGCTCACCAGGCTCTTCTCTCTGTGGGGTTTTCCAGGCAAGAATACTGGAGTGGGTTTTCATTTCCTCCTCCAGAGTATCTTCCCTACTCAGGGATCAAACCCACATCTCTTCCATCTCCTCCACTGGCAGGAGAGTTTTTTTACCATTAGTGCTAGTGCCACCATGCCCTGGGCACTGTGCAAACTCTTTTATGCTTAGAATCTCATTTAATCATCCCTGTGATAATCTCACACAGTCCTATGAGATAGGTGTTATTATCTCTGTTCCACAGAAGAACAAACTGAAGTTCAACAACACTAAGCTACTGCCAAGTCACTTCAGTCATGTCCAACTCTGTGCGACCCCATAGACGGCAGCCCACCAGACTCCCCCGTTCCTGGGATTCTCCAGGCAAGAACACTGGAGTGGGTTGCCATTTCCTTCTCCAATGCATGAAAGTGAAAAGTGAAAGTGAAGTCGCTCAGTCGTGCCCAACTTAGAGACCCCATGGACTGCAGCCTACCAAGCAACTTGCCCTAATTATACAGCTAGTAGGTGGCAGAATAAAGATATGAGCTGAGATCTTCCTGACTGAAAAGTGCCCCCACTACTAATCACCATAATTCCAACAATGGCTTCTTTAAAAACAGACAAACAAGCTACAGGAAGATTTTACATTTCACCCACTGATTTTAAAAATAAAAAGCCATAACACTGCTTTTTTTAAAACCATAAGGCATGGCTGTTTTTGTAAAGGCATTTGATATAATCTTGTATTTGCAACTTTCTATTATATCTGAATAAATTAAAGAGGTATGTGGAGGGCAGAAACACTGGAGATTATGTGAAGCAAGTATTAGAAAAGAACAAATATATATTACATATAAGGACATTTATAAAAAAATATGTATAAGAATCAATCAAACCTTTTGTAGACAAATCTAATAAAAGCATTCATGTTAAAGAACAAAATCAGATGGCTTATGTATCGGTTTTCTTTTAAGGCATGGCACTGAAGTGCTTTATTAGTAGACAAGCGTTTCAAAGTAGCAGGATGGTTTCTCATTACAAAATAGAGAACCACTTATCCTTTGATTTCTAGCACTCTGATCACAAATGAAAAATCTGAAACTACAAAGGTCAGAGTGGAAAGAAACTATAGCCAGTCCATCTGCATTCCAAATAGAGATTTGATTCTGATGTTAGAAAAATCTTTTTATACCTAAACTGTATCAGTAAAAACAGAAAACTAAAAATATATAATGAAGATGGCAATTTCATTAGAATCAGGTTTTAAAAATCCTACTTAGAGAAAAGTCTGTATAAAGATAGATTAACAAAAGGTAAATACTAGGACTTAGAAATAAACAATAGTAATAATAGATAATAATTACATGATCATTACTTTAGGGCAGGCATTATTCCACAGTGCTTTTTAAATATTTTAAATATCTTATGCATATATAAGAGAAGGCAATGGCACCCCACTCCAGTACTCTTGCCTGGAAAATCCCATGGATGGAGGAGCCTGGTGGGCTGCAGTCCATGGGGTCACTAAGAGTCGGACACGACTGAGCGACTTCACTTTCACTTTTTCGCTTTCATGCATTGGAGAAGGAAATGGCAACCCACTCCAGTTTTCTTGCCTGGAGAATCCCAGGGGCAGGAGAGCCTGGTGGGCTGATGTCTATGGGGTCACACAGAGTCGGACACGACTGAAGTGACTTAGCAGTAGCAGCAGCATGCATATATAAATAATATATATTTTATATAGTAGCCAAATTATATTTTCTAACATGGACAAATTGGAAGAATATTTGGCAATCTCATTTAAATCTTAGAGATGTATGTATGACTATGTATAAACCTTGTGGTATTTCACTGGATTTGGTAATATCACATAGAGATAGAAATCTTACCCTCTTCTGAACAGATTCTTGTATTTTGGATAAAAATGTAATTTCAATTCAGCATTTGATTCCTGTAGGATTTATTGTTCAGGGGAAAAAAATGACAATACAAAAGTAATTGCCTCTTCCACTCTCCCCCAACCCCCAAATACCCTATGCCTCTTAAGGAAAGCATTTTAAATCAATTTGTATAAAATCTGATATAATAGAAAGTAAATACCTGTCAGATAGGACCATAATGTGGGCAAATTCAGAAATACTAAGTTCAATTCTTAATGTCTCCATGTGAAAAAACAAACAAGCTATATAAGCCCTTTAAGACAGACACTTGAGTAAAGCTGGAACACAACTATTAGAAAATTTTTACCTTTGCTAAAATTAAAGTCACATAAATCATTACCCTAATCATTACCCTCAATGAACATTTGCTGGGTCCTAAAGCTGTAAAATGGAAGGGTGGATGGTTCCCATTGATTATTACTGACACACTGGCATTTGAAAACAGTCAATCTCTTAAAAAGGAAACCCAATTTATCTTATGTAGCTATTTAGCCTCCCACTCTATGCATTAGCCATGCAGAAGGAGAATTGGTAGTACTTCTGGCAAAATGGATACATGGTAATTAACTGTGCCTAGTTTAGTAACAGGCATTAATATGAGCAAGCAAGCAAGCTAAACTATTTCATAATTGAAGAGTATCTCTTAGAAAATGAAAATTTAATTTTCTTCTGCTGTCGCATTCAATTTCTCAGTGGACAGGACCTGGAGGCCACATTTTCTAGTGAATACGGTTGAATTACAATATATGATACTTATTAAGTATTCATTTAGAATTCTTTTAAAATATCAAATAACTTTGCATCCTCATCGAATTAAACATTTGAGGAAATGCTACAGTTAATTCATAGAATTTAGTAAAAGATGCATTAATTCTGTACTGAATTTCTGATATCATCAAAAAGAATTCCTTATAAAATACAAGGGAAAATACAAAATTAATGATAAAAGGTCAGTAGATAAGCGTTTAAATCAGATTTAGTTATTTAAAGATTAATATTTAAAAGTAAATGGCTCCTTTAGAGTTAAGGTACATTGTTCATATATTAAATTGCTGTTATTGTTCAGTTGTACCCTATACTTTTGCAACCCCATGGACTATAGCCTGCCAAGTTCCTCTGTCTATGGGATTTCCCAGACAACAATTCTGGAGCGGGTTACCATTTTCTTCTCCAGGGGATCTTCGCAACCCAGTTAATGAACCCACGTCTTCTGCATTAGCAGGCAGATTCTTTACCAATGAACCATCAGGGAAGCCCTCATGTACTAAATAATAGACGTAAATGATCATCTATTATAAAAACCCTTGGTTTTGTTTGTTAGATACTCATTGGCTATCTCTCGTTAAGAACAGAAATCTTTCTACATAAGTGTATTATCATGGGAAGTTATACAAGTTAAGTACCTCGGCCAGAAAGAAAAAAAATTGGGGTTATTATTACCTTAATATGTAGACTAAGAAATATATGGCTTTATATTATGAATATACAACTTTAAAATAAAGTGCATATATCAGATCAGATCAGATCAGTCGCTCAGTCGTGTCCGACTCTTTGCGACCCCATGAACCGCAGCACGCCAGGCCTCCCTGTCCATCACCAGCTCCCGGAGGTCACTCAGACTCGCATCCATCGAGTCAGTGATGCCATCCAGCCATCTCATCCTCTGTCGTCCCCTTCTCCTCCTGCCCTCAATCCCTCCCAGCATCAGAGTCTTCTCCAATGAGTCAACTCTTCGCATGAGGTGGCCAAAATACTGGAGTTTCAGCTTTAGCATCATTCCTTCTAAAGAAATTCCAGGATTGATCTCCTTCAGAATGGACTGGTTGGATCTTCTTGCAGTCCAAGGGACTCTCAAGAGTCTTCTCCAACACCACAGTTCAAAAGCATCTAGTTCTAGCTAAAAATGTATATAGTTTAAAACAGTCTTTCATTAACATAAACAAACATCAGCTAAAACAGCTAAAGTTTTGGAAAAGTAAGTATTTATATAAAATATAACTTTCAAATGATAATTTCTAATGTTATTAAAGGAATAAATATAAATTAGTTAATGAGTTTTAGTATTCTTGCCTGGAGAGTCCCATGGACAGAGGAATCTGATGGGGTGGGGGGCATTGCAAAGAGTTGGACATGACTGAAGCGACTTAGCATGCATGCGTGAACAATGAACTTTAGTAATTCAATTTTAATACTAATATCTTATTTATCATCCTTCAGTATTCATATTAATCATGTTTTTAAAATTTTCTTAATATGGAATGAATACTGGAACTGTACTCCACATACACACATGTGCATGCATATTGGCTGTTTATCTGTGTCTTGTTTTCTAGCCTAGAATTTACATATTATGTTTATAAATTTGTTGTTAGTGTTTACTGGTCTAGCTCCCCTATTAGGTTTTAAGGTATTCAGGGCAGAATAATATCTTCAGTTGGATTTCATTTTTGCAAACACTTATTGTGTTTCTAGGATGGGAGAGAGAACTGACTTTAAAAGAACTGACAGAAAAAAATCAAGACCTACAAAAAATTTAATTCTGCTCTGGGGTGGTAATTTGAGACTTCCCAGGTGGCAGTAGTGGTAAAGAACCCACCTGCCAATGCAAGAGACAGTAAGAGATGTGGGTTCAATCCTTGGGTCGGGAAGACGCCCTGGAGGAGGGCATGGCAACCCACTCCAGTATTCTGCTTGGACAATCCCATGGACAGAGGAGCCTGATGCCCCACAGTCCATAGGGTCACAGAGAGCAGGACATGACTGAAGTGACTTAGCAAACATGCACAGTAACATAAATGCATTGTCATAACAGGGAGGTGCATACATGAGGCAAAGTGAAGGTCATCAGTTCCATCACCTGGTTCTAGAAGAACTGGTGCCAGAGTTGTAACCTGAAGGCCAAGTAAACAATACCTGGCAAAGACTCCAAGAGGGCATTTTAGGTTAATGCAAAAATGTACATAGAGACCTAGAGGCATAAAAGGGCAGGTGACTGTGGTATAAGTACAAGCACACAGACAGTACCTACTACCAAGGATTTGATACGGTGAGTGGTCAGAGATAGGGTTGAGGAAGTGGATGGTAGTCAAAATATCCAGGCCCTGCATAGCTTTTATTATTTCAGCCACAGGGAGAATTTCAAGCTTCTTCCTGCTTATTTATGATTGCATCTTAACACCTAAAACACGACTTGTTTGCACTTCCAACAAAGTAGAAAGATATTTTCCCCCAGCTATTTTCAACTTCAAATATTAATGAACTACCAGAAGACTGTCAATGCAAGTGATATTCAGAGACAATCTATTGAAAAATCTTCTAAAATTAAGCTAAGGATATTGACTCATATCTAAAACTTGGTCTTGGTAAGCAGTACTGAGTGAATCAAGGAATCAGCCTGTGTCTCTGGGCAGAATGAATGAGTATAAAAGAATATGTTTTAAAAAGATGAAGAAGAAGGAGAAGGAAAAGGAGGAAGAGAAAAGCAACACAAGACAAAATTCAAAAGCAGTGACAAGAGTTCCTTTGAGTCAGCACCCTCAGTGATACCCTCTGCCCATGCTATCAGAGGGAGTTATACAGGAGTCTCTCACCTGGGCAGGTACACTTCCACCTTTTGCTTCTTTACAGAGTTTGCCCACTCGTCAATCAGCTGTGCTTTAACCAATGGCTCCAGTATGGCCAGTGGAACTTCCTGTCTGGACAATACCAGCATCATACTTATCACATCTCCCTCATATGGTATTTCCAGGACTTGGTAGATGCCACCAGCTTCATTGGAGCCATCACTAAATTCCCCTAAAAAGGACAGAAAGGAGATAAAAGGCCCCCATCAAGGCTTGAATAAAATGTTTAAATTTGTTATAACTTTCTTCCAAAATAATGTATAGAATATAAAAAATTCAGGCATCTGAGAAGAAGACAATTTATTTTAAAGTAGGCCCTGAAATTCAAGTGATTCCTCAGTCCTACCAAATTAATTTTAGGATCTCCAGAATTGTTTCACACGTGTTATAGCATGTTCTCTAGACTTAATATTTTATTTTTAAGTGAGATACCTCAAATGAATATATTTTAAGGGTATCATTAAAAAAATGAAAAGTCATGATTAGAAAAATAAAGCTCTGGATCCAAGTTGGACGTGAATCACATTTACCAATATCCACCGGATTTCTAAGAAGGGAAAAACTGATCATATAATACCCGGTATTCTTGCTCAGTCATGTCTACCTCTTTCTGACCCCATAGATTCTAGCCCTCCAGGCTCCTCTGTCCATAAAATTCTCCAGGCAAGAAAACTGGAGTGGGTTGCCATTCACTTCTCCAGAGGATCTTCCCAACCCAGGGATCATTCACCAGGGAAGCCTACTCTATTATTACCACAGCTAAAAGTTTTGAGGCCAAGGTAGCACAGCCAACATGAAATTTAGAGCATTTATGGTGATTAAAATCTCCAAATTAGATAATTAGGTAATTGGCTTAGTGTTCTATGAATTTAGCTAAATTGACCAGGCTTTCATTAATAATAATAATAATAATAATAGAGTCTTTAAATTAAATAACCCTGCAACTAGTTTTAAAAAAATGTAATGTTTTTGTTCTGAATATTTTCATTTAACTGATCTCCTTTAGACACCACATTAAATATTTTGGTTCTCAAATAAATGGATATTTTCCTTTTGTATTTTGACTGTTAATTTAATTAACTGTGATTATAATCTGTTACTTTTATAATGTACCTTTGCATAGAATAAAATATTTGTTCTAACATATATTTAGCTTATTTACATTTCTGCTTAAGACAATAAATTATCATAGTTCAGCATGGTATATAGAGAGGATTAGCACCCTAAAATTCTGAAAAGCCCAACAAAATATCCCTGAAAATAATGCCAAAGATGCTGACTTGTATCACAAATTATAGACTCTCAGTAAGTGAAACTATGAATAATTATGCCTGACCATGCATATTTATGGGCTTCCCAAGTGGCACAGTGGTAAAGAATCTGCCCACCAGTGCAGCAGATGCAAGAGACATGGGTTCAATCCCTGGGTCAGGAAGATCCCCTGGAGTGGAAATGGCAACCCACTCTAGTATTCTGGCATGGGAAATCCCGTGAACACAGGAGCCTGGTGGGCTAGAGTTCATGGGGTCTCAAAGAGTCAGATATGACTGAGAGACTAAGCGTGCACACGCGCACACTCACACACATACATACGCAAGTCTGAAAGCAAAATTTTAAAAGAATGCTTATAGTCAAAAAAGTGATGGGTGTACAAATCAAGACCTGGGTAGACCATATGGTTCACTGAAAACTACCCCAAAGTGAATGGCTTTCTGGAGGAACTCAGAACATTCTTACACAAGGTCAGATATTTTCACATGAATAAAGCCACTCGGTTTGTGTAATCAACTTTATAAACTAAACATTGGAAAACTGTCACAACATATAATATTCACTCAGGATCTAATCAAAAGTCTTTGAAAATGGGGCCAAGAAAATTGAATTGTAGCCCAAATCAGATTGACAAGAAATCTGAATAACAAATATTTCATGTTTTTTTCTTAGAAATTTGTTGATATACTGTAAGAAGAGAGAAAAAAAGCCAAAATGTCTTACCATAATAAAATTCTCCTTGTTGGTACATCATTGGAATTTGGACTTCACTTTCATCATCTTTAGTGAAGGAAAAAGTTCTGGTATTTTCAGGTCTGAATTGTGACTTCCAGCTCCCCTTGAAATAGACAGCATTGATGAGGGCCAGATGAGTGACAGCGTCAAAATCCCTCGGGGATACCAAATCTTTCAACAGACCTATTCAGGAAAAGACAAATGGATGAAAATTCATATTAAATCAAAAGATGAAGGAATATCAAAAGATTGTCAAACTATCATCTGAAAGAGTGATTAAGAACTTTATACCATTGTAATATTTACAATAAAAATTAAAAGTACCTAACTTTCAAAGGAAAAAATGTTACACACTTACACACACACACACACACACACACACACACACACACACTTACAGACTAAGGGCATCTAAAACACCCATACCACCTAAAATAACACTAGTAGTATTCTGACATTTGCACAAACTATAGAACCACATACAACAGAATCTCAGGCTTCACTACTTCCTAGTTGCAATGATAAATGTAAAATTCAACACAGAGTGTGCATGTGCTCAGTAGCTCAGTTGTGTCTGACTCTGTGACCCTGTGGACTACAGCCCGCCATGCTCCTCTGTCCATAGAATTTTTCAGACAAAAATACTGGAGTCGGTTGCCATTCCCTTTTCCGGGGGATCTTCCCAACCCATGGATAGAACCCAGTCTCCTGCATTGGCAGGCAGATTCTTTACCACTGAACTACCTGGAAAGCCCCCAACACAGAGTAAGCATTCAACAAACATTTCTTAAGTTTACTCTTGTACAATGTATGTAATTTAAATGTCATCCAATTCAAATGGTTTCCCCATGTACACTGGATATCTTTTTACAAAATGTAACAACTGCTTCTGAGTAAGTGAAAACAGATGTGTAAAAGCCAGTTTAACTCATGGTATCTTATTTATCATCATTTAAATGTTCCTATCTAAATCTATTGTGAAAGACATTGGGACTTTGGTGATGGCCGAAATTGTTTAAGTGGAGTTTGGAATTAAACAGCTTTCAATAATTCAGTCTGATGCAGGTGAATTATTATTCTTAACTTACCCTTTGAATGTTAAAACACAATTGTGTTTCTTTTATATTACATTTTAATCTCATAGTTAGAAACCATAGAATCAATATTTGCTTGGCACTCTCTGATTTTATTAGTCAGCACTTCTTTTTTTTTTTAAGTCAGCATTTTGGGGATTATGGGACAAAGAGTATGTGATCAGGGTCTTTTGTTGTTGCTGTTCCAGCATTAAATGTATTAAGACTAATATTATTTTTGGATTCTTGACAACATGAGTTAATTAATTTAATGAACAGCCAAAGTAATCTACTTTCAGTTTGGTCTTGTTTTTTTTTTTTTTAATTCCAATTTTATTTATTTTGTTGGTAAAATTGGAAAAGAAAATGGTAACATATTAAACATTTGGAGAGTTCAAATACATTTGGATAATAAGATTTAGAAATAAAAATGAAAACAAATGCATCTTTTTCTAATCCCTCTCCATTTATTTGGCTTAAAATGGGCTTCTCTTTTTAAAAGGAATCCTGTATAATTTTTTGATTACCAATTAAGTTCTGTGGTTTAAAAGTCAACAAATATCTTTAAACTCTCTTATTCTATTTTAATCACACTGTTAAGAGATTCACCAACTGTCATTCTAAATAGTATCTAACTTATGAAATAGTCAGCTCTAGTAAAATTCCATACAGTAATAAAATTACTGTTCAGATGAAACTCACCAACTGGAGACACACATCTCATATTAATTTATCAGTGCCAATATTCTATATATGTCAAAAGACTTAACATCTTTCTCCAATGTTTATTCATGAAAAAGGTTTCTAAAATCAGTTGTAATTTATAAAAAATAATTAGTAGATACTCAACTAAATGCAATCTAACATTCAAAATGTAAAAGGAACAATGCTATGCTAAGTCACTTCAGTCGTGTCCGACTCTGTGCGACCCCATGGATGGCAGCCCACCAGGCTTCCTCGTCCCTGGGATTCTCCAGGCAAGAACACTGGAGTGGGTTGCCATTTCCTTCTCCAATGCATGAAAGTGAAAAGAGAAAGTGAAATCGCTCAGTCATGTCTGACTCCTAGCGACCCCATGGACTGCAGCCTACCAGGATCCTTCATCCGTGGGATTTTCCAAGCAAGAGTACTGGAGTGGGGTGCCATTGCCTTCTCCGAAAAGGAACAAAGGGACAAATAATATCAGAAGTGAAAGAAAGTTCAAACTAAGCTATTAGAGAAAGAAAGGCACCAAATGACTTACTGTTTGTGTTATTCTCTACCCACTTATTGATATAGTTGGCCACAGCTACATTTTGACTGAAGTCCACATGATTGACCTCTGCATTAAAATACTTTTTTATCATTTGCAAAAACTCTTCACTGATATGAAATCCATTTTGCACAAAGAGGGAATTGGCAATTTTCATCACATACTGGCTCTCTTCAGCAGTTACCATGTGAGAAAGATCCTTCAAGAAGGAAAATTCTTCACCTGCAAAATGACAAAGGATAAGTTTATTAGTGGAACAAACACAGTGAAAGATCCTGGAGAGTGGAAGAGCACAAAATACAGCAAGGAGGATTAACAGAACAGGCCCAAAGAAAAAGCACTGGCTTCTTCCCCACACTGACATGGTGAGGAAGTTGCAAGATTTGTGCTGTTTCTAGATGTTCAAATTAACTTTTGCAGTTTTATTACTGATATTATTTTTATTTTTTATTGATTATCTATCTATGAAGCAGAGATATTTGGGTTGTTTTCTTTCAAAGTACTTAGCTACTTTAAATTAGTCTTTTAATTATCAGAAATATGAATTAATTTTTATCTAGTTTAAAAATCAAAATATTCCTTTAAATTTTACTTTCAGTAAACTTTTTAACTTTATAAATAGAAAATCCAGTCAAAACTGTATTAATTCTCGTTTTTAATGAGTTAATTCATATGCATATTGGAAATATTAAATAGAAATTTTACATCATAGCAAAGTAATTACAATATACATTTTGGCTAGAAATTTTCTCCAGTACAAGATTTTCATGATTGTATTATACAATATTCCAAAAAAATTCATGGTTGCTAGTTGAACAATGAAGATACAGTTGATTTTAAGTAAAAATTTCTGATGTTTAGAGAATTTTTTCTTTAAAGCACTCCTAACAGTTGTAATTTCTCATTTATTTATGTGATAATTGATTAATTTATGCCTCTCTCTCTAAATTGGAAACGCCATCAGAGCAAGAACCATGTTTGCTTTTGTTAATTACAGTGAAGTTTATTTAAATAACAATAATAATAATAATAATAATAAAGATATCATTTCCTTAGATTAACTCAGCCAGGGATGCAGCTAAGAAAAAGAACTTTCTTGGGTTTCCTAATGCTTGTCTTACTCATACCATCTTAGTGAGACCACTTTCTTACCCTGTGTAAATACTGCTGCCTCAGATATAGACAACACAATTGAGTTGAGAACTAAAGTCAAACTGTTTTGAGAAATCAAACCTAAGCACACTTACCATTTTTCAGGCTGTCATATCCCATTGAGTGACGGATTTCTTTCAGGGTAGACCCTTGGGCCCCAAGTTCCAACATTCCCATTGCAAGGGTGACACTCAATGGAGAGAAGAGAATATTTTCATCCTCCCCAGTGGCTCGAAGATGGTTATACATATTCACTGACAACTCAGCAATGGTTTCATCAGTGAAAGTGGTCCCTAAAGCCAAACTTTGCAGAACCAACAAAGAGAAGAGTCCAAGAAAAGCCATGCTGGAATAATCTCAAGCCTGGAGAACAATAATTTACATATCAGTTATTACCTCAGAGAAATTGAACCATAAAATAATAATAAAAATAATTTCTTGGAAAAGCTGTAAAGCAAACCAAAAGTTTTTAAACACATGCAGTGTTATTGTCTCTATAACAAAAGCTCATTAAGGGATTTGTTGGAAGATCCTATTAATCAATTAATAGTCAAATGAGCAAGTAATGCTGCCGAGTTCTGAGGATACTCCCAGGAAAAAGATAGCCCTGGTCCCATTTTCATGAGGTTAAGTATATATAGATACATATTTAACAATGTGTGGTGAGGCTAATTTATCAGTTTTCACAGCCTCATCATATATGAGGCTTCTTTGGTTGCTCAGATGGTAAAGAATCTGCCTGCAAAGCAAGAGACCCAGATTTGATCTCAGGGTTGGGAAGACTTCCTGGAGAAGGAAATGGCAACCCCCTCCAGTATTGCTGCCTGGAGAATTCCATGGACAGAGGAGCCTGACTGGCTACAATCCATGGGGTTGCAGAGTCAGACATGACTGAGCAACTACCACTTTCATCATATATATTTTGGTCATGACTTTGAAACAGTTTATTCTAGCTAACACTAAACTATGTAGACCCAGGACAACCCAAGTGAAAACTAAAAAATATTTACAGGGTTTAAAATCAGTTACTGAAGTTAGGCATTTTCAAATGCCCCTTTACCCATTTACTACAGTTTGATGGCACAGACAGTAAAAAATCTGCCTGCAATGCAGCACACCTGGGTTCAGTCCCAGGATTGGGAAGATCCCCTGGAGAAGGGAATGGCTACCCACTCCAGTATTCTTGCCTGGAGAATCCCCATGGACAGAGAACCCTGGAGGGCTACTGGGGCTACTACTCCCCCGGCAGTCCATGGGGTCACAAAGAATCAGACACGACTGAGCGACTAACACTTTCACATGAAGTTAATACACCAACTGGGTTACCAAGTAGACGGGAGTTATCAGAAACACATCTGCCAGGAGCCCCAGTTTACTCAGCCCAAGCTGCTGAACCCACAGGAAGTGGTAACCCCGAGAAAAAGCAGATTTGGCAGATCCTGTGTGGTTTTTCCTTAGACATCAGTTCCTAGGAGGCTGCTGTCCTAGGTGCCTGTCTCTGTGCAGGGAGGAGCCTTGCTCCAGCAATACTGTCCTTTCATACTCAGGCTTATAGGACTATTTCAGCTTACACCAGTAAACTAGTGATTCTATTTAAATAACTATTCAAAATATCAAGCTCATCTGGTCCTTGAACCATTTTCTCTTGGGAAGAGAAAGCAGTGTCACCACCCAGATATCTTAGAATGATATTCCTGCCTCTTGGCAATTAGTGTTCCACGTGCCCTGTCTCCCTACAAAGAGCCTGACTGGCAGGAAGGAAACAGCGTTCCTTCTCTCCTAGCTCTCCTCGTATTCTGACACTTTGTCACTGTAGGCATCTGGAAGCGAAACTACCTATTCAAACAATTAAGTAGCTTCCTTGTTCTTGATATTTTTTAAAAAACAAATTATCATTAAAACAACAAGTAAAGTGGTAGTGAGCAAACATATATGGAAAATTGTATTTTAATTAGGATGACGCAAAACAGTCCCCATTACTCAATTAACAGAGTGAATACACATTTAATCTAAGAGCAGCATGCTTCCTACAGGTTTTTGAGTCAGAATGCCTTAACCAGTCCTGTAATATTTCTGATCAGTTTCAGAGAACTTTGCCTAGTCATTTTGCAAATCCTTCACATTTTAGGGATAAGTTTCAGGTATCGGTTTTTTGTCTGAGAAGTTCCAAACTTCCCCACCCCCGCACCCATCCCCCCCACAGAGTTTGTGTGTGTGTGTGTGTGTGCGCGCGCGCACACACACACGCGCGCGCTTAGTCATGTCTGACTCTTTGCGATCCCAAGGACTGTAGCCTGCCAGGCTCCTCTGTCCATGGAATTCTCCAGGCAAGAATATTGGAGTGGGTTGCCATGCCCTCCTCCAGGGGATCTTCCCAAACCAGGGATCAGAATCTGGGTATCCCACGTTGCAGGCAGATCCTTTACCATCTGAGCCATCAGGGAACCTCATGAATACTGGAGTGGGTAGCCTATCCCTTCTCCAGGGGATCGTCCTGACACAGGAACTGAACCAGAGTCTTCTGCATTGCAGACAGATTCTTTACCAGCTGAGCTACCAGGGAAGCCCACACATTTTGCAATAAGGTTTGAATAATTTTTGCTTGTTTAGGAAGATAATGTTTAGCCTGTATGTAAATATGAATTCTCACACCCATGCAGTGAGGAGGCCGAGAATGGCTACCGGTGGGAGATGAAGTGCATGGTTGCAGAACAGAGTCTGCAGTGGAAACAGCATCCAGACAGAAGCCAGATGCCAGGGCAGAGCTGCCATGTTGGTCCAGAGACTTCAGCCACCATAGAGGCTGCTGTGGCATTCTCTTTTCCTCTGTCCTCTCCAGGGAAAATCAGTGTAGAAGATATGAGTCTTCTTTCTAGTTTCAGATGGAACAAATTTAGCAGGTACTATCTTAAGCTGAAAGAAAAGTTAAAACATATCTAGTATTTAATACTGAAGATGTAATGGTATTTAGGTAAGGTCTGAAATCCAAATGGGGTTCAAAAGCTCATGCTCTTCATTATGACACCGTACTACTATCTGATGTGCCATCTTCACTCTACCTAGCAAAGACACATTGTTTTCATTTAATGTTATCTAGTACAAGACCAAGAAATTAAAGTCACTGGAAATGGCAACTCACTCCAGTATTCTTGCCTGGAGAAACCCACAGACTGAGGAGCCTGGTGGGTTACAGTCCATGGGCTCGCAAAGACTGAGGACTGGGGACATGACTGAGCCGCTGAGCACTATGATAGTAGTATCTGTCATCAAGAACACAGATATTGGGAAATGACTGTTTAACACGGAAAAGAAATGCAAAAAAGCAAAATGGCTGTCTGGGGATGCCTTACAAATAGCTGTGAAAAGAAGAGAAGCGAAAAGCAAAGGAGAAAGGAAAGATATAAGCATCTGAATGCAGAGTTCCAAAGAATAGCCAAGAGGGATAAGAAAGCCTTCCTCAGTGATCAGTGCAAAGAAACAGAGGAAAACAACATAATAGGAAAGACTAGATATCTCTTCAAGAAAATCAGAGATACCAAGGGGACCTTTCATGCAAAGATGGGCTCGATAAAGGACAGAAATAATATGGACCTAACAGAAGCAGAAGATACTAAGAAGAGATGGCAAGAATACACAGGAGAACTGTACAAAAAAGATCTTCATGACCAAGATAATCATGATGGTGTGATCACTCACCTAGAGCCAGTGTGGAATCTAGGACATCCTGGAATGTGAAGTCAAGTGGGCCAGTGTACATCCTGGAATGTGAAGTCAAGTGGGCCTTAGAAAGCATCACTACGAACAAAGCTAGTGGAGGTGATGGAATTCCAGTTGAGCTATTTCAAATCCTGAAAGATGATGCTGTGAAAATTTGGAAAACTCAGCAGTGGCCACAGGACAGGCAAAGGTCAGTTTTCATTCCAATCCCAAAGAAAGGCAATGCCAAAGAATGCTCAAACTACCACACAATTGCACTCATCTCACATGCTAGTAAAGTAATGCTCAAAATTCTGCAAGCCAGGTTTCAGCAGTATGTGAACCGTGAACTTCCAGATGTTCAAGCTGGTTTTAGAAAAAGCAGAGGAACCAGAGATCAAATTGCCAACATCCGCTGGATCATGGAAAAAGCAAGAGAGTTCCAGAAAAACATGTATTTCAGCTTTATTGATTATGCCAAAGCCTTTGACTGTGTGGATCCCAATAAACTGTGGAAAATTCTTCAAGAGATGGGAATACCAGACCACCTGACCTGCCTCTTGAGAAACCTATACGCAGGTTAGGAAGCAACAGTTAGAACTGGACATGAAACAACAGACTGGTTCCAAATAGGAAAAGGAGTACGTGACTCCTTTTACATATACTCTAGAGGAGTATATGTCTCTAGAAATCTAAAGAATACCCAGGTGTAAGGTTGTTTCTCAGTTATTTGCCAGTGTAAGGAATAGAAGAGTAACCTCATCACGCAATCATTTACTAACACTTATGTACACCCTGAGAAGGCAACGGCACCCCACTCCAGTACTCTTGCCTGGAAAATCCCATGGATGGAGGAGCCTGGTAGGCTTCAGTCCATGGGGTCGCTAGAAGTCGGATATGACTGAGCGACTTCACTTTCACTTTTCACTTTCATGCATCGGAGAAGGAACTGGCAACCCACTCCAGTGTTCTTGCCTGGAGAATCCCAGGGACGGGGGAGCCTGGTGGGCTGCTGTCTATGGGGTCGTACAGAGTCGGATACGACTGAAGCGACTTAGCAGCAGCATGTACACCCTGAAAGGCTAAGAAATGAGGTAAAATACCCAGAGAAGTTTTATGGTGTGCTAGTGGAGGTGATGGAATTCCAGTGGAGCTATTCCAAATCCTGAAAGATGATGCTGTGAAAGTGCTGCACTCAATATGCCAGCAAATTTGGAAAACTCAGCAGTGGCCACAGGACTGGAAAAGGTCAGTTTTCATCCCAATCCCAAAGAAAGGCAATACCAAAGAGTGCTCAAACTACCGCACAATTGCACTCATCTCACACGCTAGTAAAGTAATGCTCAAAATTCTCCAAGCCAGGCTTCAGCAATATGTGAACCGTGAACTTCCTGATGTTCAAGCTGGTTTTAGAAAAGGCAGAGGAACCAGAGATCAAATTGCCAACATCCGCTGGATCATGGAAAAAGCAAGAGAGTTCCAGAAAAACATCTATTTCTGCTTTATTGACTATGCCAAAGCCTTTGACTGTGTGAATCACAATAAACTGTGGAAAATTCTGAGAGAGATGGGAATACCAGACCACTTGATCTGCCTCTTGAGAAATCTGTATGCAGGTCAGGAAGCAACAGTTAGAACTGCTCATGGAACAACAGACTGGTCCCAAATAGGAAAAGGAGTACGTCAAGGCTGCATATTGTCACCATGTTTATTTAACTTATATGCAGAGTACATCATGAGAAATGCTGGACTGGAAGAAACACAAGTTGGAATCAAGATTGCCAGGAGAAATATCAATAACCTCAGATATGCAGATGATACCACCCTTATGGCAGAAAGTGAAGAGGAACTCAAAAGCCTCTTGATGAAGGTGAAGGTGGAGAGTGAAAAGGTTGGCTTAAAGCTCAACATTCAGAAAACGAAGATCATGGCATCTGGTCCCATCACTACATGGGAAATAGATGCAGAAACAGTGGAAACAGTGTCAGACTTTATTTTTCTGGGCTCCAAAATCACTGCAGATGGTGACTGCAGCCATGAAATTAAAAGACGCTTACTCCTTGGAAGGAAAGTTATGACCAACCTAGATAGCATATTCAAAAGCAGAGACATCACTTTGCCAACAAAGGTTCGCCTAGTCAAGGCTATGGTCTTTCCTGTGGTCATGTATGGATGTGAGAGCTGAACTGTGAAGAAGGCTGAGCGCCGAAGAATTGATGCTTTTGAACTGTGGTGTTGGAGAAGACTCTTGAGAGTCCCTTGGACTGCAAGGAGATCCAACCGATCCATTCTGAAGGAGATCAGCCCTGGGATTTCTTTGGAAGGAATGATGCTAAAGCTGAAACTCCAGTATTTTGGCCACCTCATGCGAAGAGTTGACTCATTGGAGAAGACTCTGATGCTGGGAGGGATTGAGGGCAGGAGGAGAAGGGGACGACAGAGGATGAGATGGCAGGATGGCATCACTGACTTGATGAATGTGAGTCTGAGTGACCTGCGAGAGCTGGTGATGGATAGGGAGGCCTGGCGTGCTGCAGTTCATGGGGTCACAAAGAGTCGGACACGACTGAGCGACTGATCTGATCTGATCTGAATGTAAAAAAAAAAATTTTTTTACAGAAAGATTTTAAGAACATACAAATAAAGTTTTAAACTTGTCTTGATAATGTACAGTCAGAAGTGTAAATACAATTTTGTAACATGATGAAATAGGAAAAGGAGTATGTCAAGGCTGTATATTGTCACCCTGCTTATTTAACTTATATGCAGAATACATCATGAGAAACGCTGGGCTGGAAGAAGCACAAGCTGGAATCAAGATTGCCGGGAGAAATATTAATAACCTCAGATATGCAGATGACACCACCCTTATGGCAGAAAGTGAACAGGAACTAAAAAGCTTCTCGATGAAAGTGAAAGAGGAGAGTGAAAAGTTTGCTTAAAACTCAACATTCAGAAAGCTAAGATCATGGCATCTGATCCCATCACTTCATGGGAAATAGATGGGGAAACAGATTTTATTTTTCTGGGCTCCAAAATGACTGCAGATGGTGACTGCAGTCATGAAATTAAAAGTGCTTACTCCTTGGAAGGAAAGTTATGACCAACCTAGACAGCATATTTGAAAGCAGAGACATTACTTTGCCAACAAATGTCCATCTAGTCAAGGCTATGGTTTTTCCTGTGATCATGTATGGATGTGAGAGTTGGACTGTGAATAAAGCTGAGCACTGAAGAATTGATGCTTTTGAACTGTGGTGCTGGAGAAGAATCTTGAGAGTCCCTTGGACTGCAAGGAGATCCAACCAGTCCATTCTAAAGGAGATCAGTCCTGGGTATTCTTTGGAAGGACTGATGTTGAAGCTGAAACTCCAGTACTTTGGCCACCTCATGCAAAGTTTGACTCATTGGAAAAGACTCTGATGCTGGGAGGGATTGGGGGCAGGAGGAGAAGGGGACGACAGGGGATGAGATGGTTGGATGGCATCACTGACTCAATGGACACGAGTTTGAGTGAACTCTGGGAGTTGGTAATGGACAGGGAGGCCTGGTGTGCTGCAATTCATGGAGTCACAAAGAGTTGGACATGACTGAGCCACTGAACTGAACTGAACATGAGTGTTATATTTTAAGCTAATAAGAAGCCTTCATTCATATAAAAGCAAAACCTATTACCAACCAATAAATATTTCAGGAAGTATGGCCAATCTATTGCATTTGTAGACATTTTTGTTTACTAATGTATATGAGTGTGTGTGTATTGGTTGCTCAGTCATGTCCCAATTCTTTGAGACCCCACAGACTGTAGCCCACCAGGCTCCTCTGTCCACGGAATTCTCCAGGCAAGTATACTGGAGTGGATACACATTCCCTTCTCCAGGACTAATATATGTACCATGAGATAATAATAATGGCTGACATATGACATACGGCTTATGACAAGTCATGTGCATTCTGTGTCTTGGCTTCGTCATTCATTACATGAAGATATCAATCCCTATTCTGCACACTTATTAAAGAAATGAGACAGTGTGTATGTTTGAAGCACTCATTTTATGCTGAAAGTTATACTAGTAAAGGACACTAGAAAATTACTAGAAATATGTTTCCTAGGCTTGTATAATTGCTAAGTCAAGCAAGAGATTGTTGAGACAAAATGAGCATTTTATCATTAGTGCTGGCCCACTGAATGCAGCACCATTACCCAGTCATTCAGCCAAGACTGACAGAGGTATCAGGAAGATACCAAAATTTATAAGGACTGGTTCTTGTCTTCAAGGAACTCACATCATTGTGCAACAAATGATCTATTACAGCTCTTCTCATCTTTTTAAGAAAAGAGATACTTTTAAGAATCAGGTGAAGGGTAAATCATCTCTTCAAGAAATGCATGCATGGGGAAGAGAACATTATATTCACTGGGCAGGGTATTTGCTGGCCTCGCATTAGGAATCCCTGATCTACAGCAGATGGTCCATTTCAGAAAGAAGTGTTCGATGGACCCACAGCTCTGCAACACTGCCTTACTGGGGGAGAGAAATGTCTAAACCTATCATGTCCCTTAAAGCTTCTAGAGGATTTCTGGAAAGACCAGCCATATGTTTGTGAGACAGGGCTCTTCCCAGGGGAGTGAACAGTGGGACACTGATTTACATGTTCTGCTAGAGAATTAGAAATTCTAATAAATTAGAAACTCTCTAGCAGAAGCAAGTGATATCAGGAAACTCCTTAATAAAGATTTAATGAACACTCCTCTGGAAACAGACATCCGATCTATAGTTAAGTGATTTTTCCTTCTTTTGAAGGCAAGATGATGTGCAAGCAAAATGAACTCTGCTAACCTGATCCAGCTATTGTGATCCCACCGACTCTACCCTTGGTCCCTGGCCCCCTTCACCTCTGCTGCTTCTGACTCCTTCTGAGTGTTTTTTTTTTTCCCCCCCTCAGAGGGGGAAAAAGAGGAGAGGGGAAGATTTCCTTTCCCCTTCTATCAAGTACGTATACTCTCTGGATCTGTTCCTGACCTTCTCACATGTAATGCTATTCTTGTTCCTGCTGGTGAATGTCTCAAAACAAAAAAGTACTTTAACTATTGTTCCTATTCATATTATTCCCAAATAAGTAAAATTCTAGCTCTGGCTTTATTTTTGCCTTCATTTCCAATGTGCATTGCAAATAATTCTTGGTTTAGTCTTTGACTGTGGCCAGCATTTCAAATTCAAGGTGGCTCAAATAAGGAATCTTTGTCTTATCATTCAAACCCATCATTTTTTAAAATGTCAATGTCAAAGTCTTTGACGCTTCCTCATCTCTTTTCCCCTTATGTTCAAGGAATGGTCAACACTTACTCCACACTGCATCCCTGACACTTTTCCTAGCCATCATCCCATGATCATTCCCCTGACCATGGTGGCAGATCTTCCTTTTAATGCATTCCTAAGGACTCCACCAAGAATCCTCAGCCATTCTCTGAATTCTGGGCTATGGTCCTCCTCATTCCAACAACTGCATATCCTCCCAATGAACTGTCTTGATGTGCTGTTACGAACAGGTATTCCTGTATTTATAAAACCTTGGGATCACCCTTATGCATGGAGACTAAACCCCCAAATCTGTAGTCTTAAATATAACTCACTGTTGTGCTATGCCAGCATTCCCTTCTATCCATTACTCTCCTTCCTGGATCCTGCATTTCTAGTGAGAATCCCTTTTGCAATACATATCCCAGAATTTCCCTCCTGTTTCTGGCTTGTGTAGTTTTCTTTCTGGAACAACTTCAACCTGGTTCCGTATGTTCAAATCCTAACCACTTATCAGGGTTCCTAACCACTTCCTTTTCTTTTATGAATACCCTCCTAGTTCTTCAGTTAAAACATCTATTTCCCCTTTCTCTGAAATTTTGGCACATTTTATCTCTACGTCTCCAACAGCATGTACCACTGCTCCTTCTACTACAGACAATTCTGTACATGTGTTCTCTCTTCTCCAAGGCTTTTGGAAGGCACAATAGAAGTACATTCATCTTTTATATCTTAGGATAATCAGATTAAGCACCTAATGCATCCCACATATTAGGTGCCCAATAAATATCTGTGGAATGAATACAGCATGAGATCTAAAGTTCCATACAGCTGCATTAGAAGGAGCAGCAAGAGTAGCTGCTGCTTCTACATTCTTGAGGCTAATTTGAGCCCACAGGTAGTAGCTCATTTCCATTTTTTACTGCCTTTGATAAAGTGTTTCCTTATTGAGTCTGAGACTGTCTTTCCAGCCTGACAGAGTGGCACTGTCACCAACTCTGGCATAGTGCGATGGCTGGACACGGGGTGCATTAACAAACAAGTATACCACCTTGAAAAATCGCAAAGGTGATACCCAAATTATACTGTATTAACATTTGTCTATAAAATGCCAGGGTCCCACCATTAATCATAACAATCCATGCATTCTAAAATGTATTACTTTCACATGGAACATCACTTTGTAGATTATTTTCAAGCTACTGAATAAAATACTTTCTTTGTAAAAACAAGGGGCTACAGTACCAGACTAATAGTGGACTGTGTTGTGGTGCTAGAAAAGGCAAAGGCAGCTGAGCTGTGGATAAACTATGTTAATTCTTGCATTTCTCCTCCTATTGCTATTGGTTGGGTAGGTTGTGGACACATGTATGAGCATCTTGCTTCAGAAAACACTTCACTGAAACAGGTTAGAGAACTAAATCATTTTATAATTGAGGTATGAGGAATCACAGAACCCAAAGCCAAAACAATAAAAAAAGATAGTAGTCTTATTTATAGAGAGGTTGATTATTCATATATGTAACATTTCTTTTTTGATAACCCAATTATTTGAAATTTTTAAAAAGTGGTTTCATATTTTGAGTTGAGAAAGCAGGGGAGGTGTTCTTAAGAAGGTGAGATAAATAGCTGAAGAAGGTCCCTTCTCCAGCAAGAAACAGCCATGGGACTTAACTAGGGAGAAATGTCTATGGCAAAGAATACCTGAAATTATCACAATACTTTTTTGTTAATCAGCTATATCCTAGTACAAAATAAACAGTTGTTTGTTTTTTTTTTTTTTTTTTTTTAAGAACACTGTCTTGAAGCCCTCTGGCCTATTAATTCTCAGATTATTGCATGTAAATTTTATTAATTGAGGGAACTAAATTTAGGTTTGCTAAATTTTTACTTTACCAAGTACATATATTGGGATGGGGGCAAAAAAATTCACAACAATAATGCCTCTTATAATCACATAAAAGAGCAAACATTTCCAAATGAAAAATAAGACTGTCACTTATAGTGTATATACTTAAATTCATGAAGGTTTTTTTTTCCCCCATGAGAAGGTATTGAGTGGTTGGAAACCACTACTCTAATTTTGGTTAGTTCTAGCTCACTTGATGAAATTTGGAACAAGAAAGTTGACATTTCTAGATCTGAGTTTCCTGATTAAGAGACAGGGTTAACCTAGATCTACAGAAATGAAACTGGGAAATTTTTCAAAGAATTTGTCACATAACAACAACAAAAAGAGTCATTACTTGTGAAACAATATATATTTAAGCAACCCATAATTTAGCAAGCTTCATCAACTGTAACATGCATGGTGTTCTTTCTTATCCCAAATTTTAATTTTTCTGAAATTGGAATGATTCTTTTAATCAATGTTCAATGAAACCAGCTAGTCCTCAGACAGAGAAGCAAGTTGCCATTACCTGTATAAGCATCATAGCCTGGAAAATGTGAACTTTAGGCTATTTGTTTACCCTTGCTCTCTAAGCTGACTTATTTCCACTGATATTGGCTACCATAATTAAATTCTTGCTTTACGTTGTTTCTAGAATTGCCCTCAAAAGGACTATAGTATGATGGCAGTATTAGAAAGAGGACCACATATACAGAAGAGAATAAAAAGGAGAATGTAAACTACTATAAGTGATACAAGCATTCATTATTGGAAAAATGAACTAACCAATTTTCTTGTAAAACAACAACCAAGTTTTTTTTTTTTTTTTTTACAGAGCACCCAACAATAGAAGACACATACAAAGAGTTAATTTGTGCTAGTAGATGAATCTTTTATCCCTGGGATATATACAAGGAACTGTCCATTGGATGTCAAGCAGTACAATTAAAGGCAGAAGAATTCACTAAATCTCTCATGGTAAATCACAGTGTTTTCAAAGCAATAACGATTAATTATCTATGCATGCTTTATGAAGGACTAGGACTACTGAAGTGAAGTCGCTCAGTCGTGTTTGACTCTTTGCAATCCTATAAACTGTAATCTGCCAGGCTCCTCTGTTCATGGGATTTTCCAGGCAAGAAACTGGAGTGGGTTGCCATTTCCTTCTCCAGGGGACCTTTCTGACCCAGGGATCATACCTGGGTCTCCCGCACTACAGGAAGACTCTTTATTGTCTGAGCCACCAGGGAAGCCTAAGGACTACTGCTCAGGTGCTAAGCTGTCAAAATCATCCTGGTAACCTTCAAAAATAGCTATATACTTATGTGGAATGAAGGGATATGGTGATGGGCTAATCAAATCATCAAACGGAAATGTAGAGAACACATCACTCTTCTTTGAAATGTCTTTAAGATTACATTTCAATCACAAAAGCACTAAAAGTTTTTGATCAGAAAATGCATTATGAAAAGTATCATGTCATATGCATGATAAATAATGGCCCAGTGTTAATTCAGAAGGATGACATGAAGCCTTAGACTTAAACTCTGGTTATTAAGGGAATAATATGCTATGGAATGAATAAATATATTCCATTGTGTTATTTTTAAAAAGACGTGTACACATTTTTCCTTTTTAAATATCCTTTCTTAAAAAACAGGTGTTATTAAATTGAGATGTGTATTAAAACCAAGAGGTCAGAAGCAAGGAAATAAGAGAAACAAAGAGGTTTAATTTTGTAATAGCAACTTCTGTGAAATTATGATATCAATGATTTCATCTTTTCATCTTTTTCTTTCTTTGGCTTCTCCCTTCAGCTATTCAGCCCACTGGGACCCTTTTCAATAGTCTCTTAGATTTTTATGTTCTTTTTCCTGTTCTGTTGAATCAAGAGAGAAAAAAAAAAAGAAAGCCCATCAAATATCTCTACAACAAGGGGGAAATGGCCAGGCAAATCAAAGGACCAGAGCTAGGGAGAGAGAAAACCTATAGAGATTTAATTTACCATAAAAAATTATAAAAGGCTTTGAAGTGGACTAGCATGTTTACTGGGTGTCTTCAGTGAAAAGTTATGCATTATCTAGAACATACCCTTCCAAGTTATCTAACTGTGGGTTTGGACCACTCATTGTCTTTGAACAATTTTACAACTCTCTAAATTACAGAGAATTGATAGTGATGCAAATGATTCTTGTCTATAAAAATGCACAGTGTACATGGATGGTTAGAATGCAATTAATTGCTTATTGCCCTGTGGTAGTGACCAGTTTTGTATCTATTAAGCAAATACATTTCAGTAGTCCTGATAGACTTATGTATTCATTTGCTGCCTGGATTTTCTCATGAATTGTTTTTAACATGTTACTGGATCTCTTACTAATTAATGAGCTAAATAAAATCTTTGACATTTGTTCATTTTATATTTATATGAAAATCAAGATTACAATCTTTTTAAAAGGTAATTTTTCCTTATTTTTTTAAATCCTTAAAGTTAGAATTTTTCTTCCAAAAAATGTTTATTTTCATGCGATACCCCAATAAGCAGAATAGGAAGGAACTGTGATATTATCCTTTACTTAATCACTGACTATTCCTTAATTATTGGTTGAATTACTATTGTACCAGTGGTATCCCAAAGTGATTTCATAGAACCCTGAGTTTCACAGAACTCTGTGGAATTACTGATTATATAGCAGCCAGCACTGAGTTGCTCTCCTATAGTTTTAAAGTTCTTGAGTATTTTGCATGCATCCCAGATGAAGGTTAGGCCTGCAAAAGACAATGGAGGTCAGGTCATTTAGGGACTAACTAGTTCGGGTAAAGCTGAGAAATAATTAAAGGTACCAAAACTTCCCAGAACTTATAAAGTGCTTTGATATATATTAATATAATTGATATATAGTCCTCAGGCTAATTGGAATGAAGATAACAGTGACTGAGAAGATTGGCTTTCTCTGACAGCACCTAAGGCTTCCAAGGAGCTTTTGAGTTTTCTCAGTAATCTCCCGGGGCCACAATATCATCGATCTAGTAGGAAGCAGGGGCCATAAACTTTCAGGAATATTTCACAACAAAGATAACCTCTTGGGAAATTGTTTTGACTTGGTGAATAAATTCTGAATAAATAAATCTCTGGCCAAAACTTTTCCTACTTTAGGCCCTAAGAAATTTCTAAAATTAAAAGCCAAAATATTGTTTACTCTGTATCCTTCAAAAAGTTAGGAAAATGTGGCGCAAAAGAACTCTTGGCAATGATAAAAATATTACCTATGTTTCCTCGTCCAACAAGAGAACCATTTGACACTTGTAATTATTGGGTTCTTGTAATGTGGTTAGTGTAACTGAGGAATAAGAATTTTAATTTGATTTTGTTTTAATTGATTTAAATAGTTACATGTAGCTAGTAGTTACTGACGGGGAAGGCAATGGCACCCCCACCCCAGTACTTTTGCCTGGTAGGCTCCAGTCCATGGGGTCGCTAAGAGTCGGACACGACTGAGCGACTTCACTTTCACTTTTCACTTTCATGCATTGGAGAAGGAAATGGCAACCCACTCCAGTGTTCTTGCCTGGAAAATCCCAGGGACAGGGGAGGCTGGTGGGCTGCCGTCTATGGGGTCGCACAGAGTTGGACACGACTGAAGCGACTTAGCAGCAGCAGCAGCAGCAGCAGCAGCAGCAGTAGTTACTGAAGGACAGGGAAGCCTGGTGTGCTGCAGTCCATGGGGGTGTAAAAAGACAGACACATTTGAGCGACTGAACAACAAGCGGTTACCATATTTGCAAGTGTAGAGCTAGAAGGAGGCGAAACACATTTACTCTTCAAAATCTGACCGTGATACAAGTGCTTGAAACAAAAACAGAAAAATCAGCACGGACCTCACAGAACATGTTTCTTTAAAAATATACTCCCTTTCTTCACATCTTAACTCATAAGGAGGCTCCATTTGGAATTCAAAAACGTTTGGTTAATGCTGGTGATTACTGAGGAAAACAAAGTTAATATCAACAAAAACTGGTGAGCTGGCAGGTGCTTAGTCCTCCTAGACATATGATTTGGGCTTTCCATAAAATGGTAATGAATAATTCTGTTTGGCACAACTGGGAGAGACTTTGTACTTGCCAACAAACAACTTCCTCTGGAATACTGTCAGGAAAGCTAAACAACTGACACGCAAGCCCCACAGCAAAATTCAGTGAATAGTTTCAGAGAGATAGGTTAAAAAGTCATCATCAATCACGGTCACACGTGGCCCAAGGCCATTTTGGAACTAAGCCAGACATTAATGGTCTTAGCTTACCCATTAATGTTTTAAGAAATGCTTTTGCTTGCTCTCACTCTCTTCCCTAGCCTGAAGGCTTAGCTGTTTACAAGACTATAGAACATTTCTGCCAGAAACACTTTGCCCAGACCCTCATGTTATAGATGAGGAAACAAAGTCATTTGTATTGAACATCTTGTACACAAACAATATTTAATGAGTTACGATAGATACTTAAAGAAAAAGCCAAAACTTCCAACGTGAATACTGAATTTCATTCACTCATTCAATAAATACCTGTCCTTGACAGCTACATGTCACTACATGTAGTAACTACATGTACATCCCTACACTAGTTACTAGTTACTAGGGATGTAGATGAGAACAGAGAGACACAAGAGAGGCCTTTGTGGTTATTTTCCTTCTTGTGTTAGTTCTACATTGTTTAAAGAGATATTCAATTTTTTTTTCAGATTTCAGGTTTTTTCTATTCTCAAAAAAAATATTGGATTTTCTATTTTTTTCAATATTAAAATATTGCTTGTGTAATAAAGCTTTTAAAAGTTGAATATGTCTCTAGAAATCTAAAGAATACCCAGGTGTAAGGCTGCTTCTCAATTATTTGCCAGTGGAAGGAGTAGGAAGTAGCAGTAACCTCATTGCATGATTGTTTACTAACGCTTAAATACACCCTGAAAGGCTGAGAAATGAGGTAAAATACCTGGAGAAGTTTTATGGTGTGCCAATCAAAAAAAAAATTTTTACAGAAAGATTTTCAGAACATTCAAATCCAGTTTTAAACTTGTCTTGATAATATAAAGTCAGAAGTGTAAATACAATTTTGTAACATGATGAAACAGGAAAATATGACTATGTCAAGACTGTATATTTTCACCCTGTTTATTTAACTTCTATGCAGAATACATCATGAGAAACACTGGGCTGGAAGAAGCACAAGCTGGAATCAAGATTGCCGGAAGAAATATCAATAACCTCAGATATGCAGATGACACCACCCTTATGGCAGAAAGTGAAGAGGAACTCAAAAGCCTCTACATGAAAGTGAAAGAGGAGAGTGAAAAAGTTTGCTTAAAACTCAACATTCAGAAAACTAAGATCATGGCATCCGGTGCCAACACTTCATGGGAAATAGATGGGGAAACAGTGGAAACAGTGACAGACTTTATTTTTCTGGGCTCCAAAATCACTGCAGATGGTGACTGCAGCCATGAAATTAAAAGACGCTTACTGCTTGGAAGGAAAGTTACGACCAACCTAGATAGCATATTCAAAAGCAGAGACACTACTTTGCCAACAAAGGTCCGTCTAGTCAAGGCTATGGTTTTTCCAGTGGTCAGGTATGGATGTGAGAGTTGGACTGTGAAGAAAGCTGACCGCCGAAGAATTGATGCTTTTGAACTGTGGTGTTGGAGAAGACTCTTGAGGGTCCCTTGGACTGCAAGGAGATCCAACCAGTCCATCTTAAAGGAAATCAGTCCTGAATATTCATTGGAAGGACTGATGCTGAAGCTGAAATTCCAATACTTTGGCCACCTGATGCGAAGAACTGACTCATTGGAAAAGACCCTGATGCTGGGAAAGATTGAGGGAGGGAGGAGAAGGGGACAACAGAGGATGAGATGGTTGGATGGCATCACCGACTCAATGGACATGGGTTTGGGTGGACTCTGGGAATTGGCGATGGACAGGGAGGCCTGGTATGCTGCGATTCATGGGGTCGCAAAGAGTTGGACACGACTGAGCAACTGAACTGATCTTCTAACAGAGAACAGTAGTGGTTAGGGCTCTTGATCAGACACAGAGAAGAATCTCAGATATTCAGTATATTTGCATGTTTTTAATATTTGGGTTATAATTACAGTGTTTCCAACTCTCCTTTCTCCCTTCCTTCTTCCTTTCCTTCGTTCCCTTCTTCCTCTCTTTTCTTTCCTTTTTTCTTTTTTTTTATTCTCTGTCTCTCCCCATGATAATGGAGCCCTACAGCTACTGTTAATTTGCTCCCGTAGCTTTACCCTCTCGCTTTATTTTAAGAGATCATGGGTGAGGTTGGGGGACACCTAAACTATCCTGAGGAGAAGTGCATAGGTTCTCTTTGCCTCAGGGTCTGTTAAGGCCATAAAAGTCTGCTTCTTTATCCTGGCTAATAATTATAACACTCCCAAGATCAGCTTGCCCTTTTAGTAATATGGTTTAGGCTCATGGAATTATGACACCAAAGTGAATAAGGCAAGATGTTAATATATTAGATCAAGTCTTGTGAAATTGCCATTTTTATAAGTGAAAGTGGTTAGGTATCAGCAACTTCATACGCTTCCAACTACACTTTACTGAGCATCTATTGTGTCCCAGGCCAAATATTAAAACATTAACAGATTGTTTTGTTACTTAGTATTTCATACAGTTGTTTCACTGTTTTGAGAGGTCATAATATCTCATATTTTTAATAGGCATCCTAGTTAAGAAATCTGGGGAAACAGTTATTATGATTTCCTCTTAGAATTTTTTTCTCTTTATCTTTTGCTGGAAATGCTAGAAACTGACAGAAGGAACTCTCCAACCAATACAAAACACCAACCTAAATAGGTGGCTCTTTCTTTAGAAGAAAAAAACACAAAATCCTTGTGGCTCACACCCTCTGTACCCTGAGGAAATTGTTATATGCCTTATTTTTTTTTTTTAAACATCAGTTGTAAAAAGTACTTTTTTTATTTTTTAAATTTTTATTGGAGTATAGTTGATTTATCATGTTGTGTTACTTTCTGCTGTACAACAAAGTGAATCAGTTATACAGACCTATAAGGGAAAACATTCTAAATAAGGCCAGATATATACATTACTTTTTAAATGGTCTTTTGTGGGACTATAGACAGTGGGGAAAGTGAAACTGAGAAAGAACATGTAAAAAATTTTCACTGTTTTGTTGTTTAATACACTTAAAACTTAAAATACAAAATTTTCCTGATATTGACTAATGTTATATTAATGCTATTTGAAAATATCCACCTGATAACTCTATTTATAAACCTGCCAAACACCATAACAGGGGATTTCTAAAAGTACTTTGGTTTCCTCTTCCTGTTCATCACTGTGAATGACTGAAAAAGCAGCTTGTAATTTTTCTTGCTGAGTGTGGGCAAATAAGTGAAGCCTGTATGCAGATATATGGGCTATATGAAAGTATCTTGGTTTCACTTCCTGTAATTTTCAGAACAATATTTACAATATAGTAACAGCTTTAGGAAGTGTGTAGAAAGATGAATCAAGGAAATCAGCCAATGAAATGTTGCAAAGGCAAAAATAAAAATAGAGATGGCTAGGGTACTTCTCCACAAGGCAGAGTTAAATCATTCCAGATGGTAACCAATGTGTCTTATTTCCAGAGATCTGTAGAGATGTATCAATAGATTTAATTCTTTTATTTTTAATGTCTTCCAAGTTTAATAGTCTTCACTGACAGGAAATGGTCCCTAGCACGCTCCTTACATAGCAGCTTAAGGCTTTCCCCATCATTGTACACTTAGATGGAGGGACTTAACTCATGGTTCTTATATCGTGAGAACCAGCACTGACTGGCACCCTGTGACGATTTAGCTGTTTTCCTCTGGGTTAACAATTGAAGGATCCAGAAGAGTCTGGAGAAATGGAGGCAAGGATATTGGCTTTTCATTGTGTTACCTTGTGTGCAGGCTGCCTCTTACACATCTTAAGATTTATAAAATGTTAAAGCTAGTTGTATCAGAGAAATTTCAGAGAATATTTTTATAACTCTAAGGTATCTGTCAGAGTCTATCTTGCAGATGAGACATCTATAAGTAAATTGGAATAAAATGAAATAGCTCTCTCAACTTAGCTTTTTAAAAATTCAGATAATTGGCCTTGCAGAGAATGACTGAATGATGGGCAACCTGAGCCTCATAGATTTTACCCTGTAACAGAGCTATAGAACTATAATTTTCAATATACAGTTTTATAGGCCCAAGGAGAAAAACAATGAAAGGCAGAGCTCAAGTCAAGAGAAGTGGATGAGAGGCCACCCAAATAGAATGGGAAACACTGCCTGCTTTCTGATTTCTAGGACTGCTTGAGAGTTTACATATGGCTGCTGGGAGCCTCAAGAGGAGGGCACTGTTAATAAAATTTAAGAACACGATTAGGGATATCTTAGCTTCAAAATAAAAAGGAGAAATGTTCCCATAAAATATATCCTTTGACCTCAGTTTTCTCCCCAGGGACTAAATAATTCATGGAATTCTAGAGCTAAAAAATAACATAATGGACCAGGCATCTGGGCATAATGTAAATTACCGCTCATCCTCATAAAAAGTTGGAAGTTAAGTGAAGGTAATTCTGTTTTGTAGAATAATAAACTGAAACCTAGTAAGTTTAAGATGTTTTTACAACTTGATAAGTTTATTAAGAAAGAGAAAAGGCGGCTGAACTTTTGCCTGAGGGCTTCAAACCCCTTGCTAGTTTTATTGTGACATGCCAATCATGTTGGGCAGGAATTCCCTCAACAACACCGACTCTGTGTAAATTCTGTGTGCCAAATAATGCTACAACAGGCTTTAAACATAAAGCATCTTAACCTGGATCTTAACCTGTTATATAATACATTATAATACTTAAACTTTTAAAGTAAAAATCATTAAATAGGTAAAACATTCACAGAGTACAAATTCAAAGGTATATGAAAAGGCATATAATGAAGATTCTCTTTCCCACACTCTCCTGTCCCTCAGTCAGCCAATTTCTCTTGGTGAATCAATGTTATCTTCCAGAAATATTTTATGTATATTCAATATGTATACGTCCCCTTTTCTTATAGAAATAATAGCATAATATCCATGCTGGTTTGCAACCTCATTTTTTCATTTAGCAATATATCTTGGAAAATATTTCTTACCCTTACATAAGGAAGTCCCTCATTTTAATTTTTTTTTAACAATGTTACAGTATTTCACTGCATGGGCAAGCCATAATTTACTTAATTAGTCTCCTACCAATGGAAATTTAGATTATTGCAATCTTTTGCTATTACAAATAATGAGACAATGAGTAATTTCAGAAATACATCATTTCACAGGTGTGCAATTACCTCCGTAGGATGAATTCCTAGAAGTTAAATTGCTAGGTCAAAAGACACAAATACTTGCAATTTTGATAAATGGTGCCAAGCTGCTCTCCTTAGAGGTTATATCATTATTAAAAAAATCTTAGGAATACACTCAGAAAGAAATAAGGAAGATATACACAAGAAAAATGGAAATGTCGCTGAGAAATAGATTTAAAAAACACAGAATATTTCATCTCCTATGTAGTATTCTTCCTAAAATAAGGACAGATGAACATGTTAAACACCACCAACAGGATATAATCAACAAGATCCAGATGGCAGGAAACTCCAAAGGACAAGTGATTGTTTCAACAAATAAAATGTAAAAATAAAGGGCCAGTGAGATGCAGGGAGGCAGATGGTTTAAAAAGATTTCAGAGACATATCAACAAATTGTAATTTTTGGACTTTATCTGAATGCTGGTTGAAGCAAACAAGCTGTAAAAATCATTTATGGCATTATGAGACAATTAGGGGAAAGACTAGGATAAATGGAAATTGATATCTTATTCTTAAATTCAATATCATAAAGCTGTAAGTTCTTCCTCTATTACTCCGTACATTTAATGCAATTTCAATAAAAATAACTTTAAAAAATTAGACAAGCTAATTTAAAGTTTATGTAGAAAAAAATTAGAAAGCAGGACTAGCAAGAAAAGCTCTGGGGATAAAATAGTGATCAGATACTAAAATGCACTTAAAAGCTGTGATAATACTCTGTAGGAGAATGTGAGGATGGGATGATTTGAGAGAATAGTATTGAAACATATATTACCATATATAAAATAGGTGACCAGTGCAAGTTTGATGCATGAAGCAGGGCACTCAAAGCCAGTGCTCTGGGACAACCCAGAGGGATGGGGTGGGGAGGGAGGTGGGAGGGGGGTTTAGAATGGGGGGAACACATGTACACCCATGGCTGATTCATGTTGATGTATGGCAAAAACCACCACAATGTTGTAATCAGCCTCTAATTAAAATAATTTTTTTAAAAAGCTACAATAATTAGAATGGTAAGAAATATAATTTGGTATATGATAAAATTTAGCATGTCAAATCAGTGGGGTAACAGACATTATTCAATAAGTGATAACTGGTGTTAGAAAGAGGTGAAGATAAATTTCCAGGGATTAAAAATAAAGAAGATGAGTAGTATGTATTTTAAAAAATAAGTTCCAGATAGATCAAACTTTAAAAGTGAAAACTGAAACTTGAAATTTCCATGGAGAAAGTATGGGAATTTTAAATAATATATTCATAAGTAAAGATATGTATGTATATATAGTTCATATATATATGTATATACATATATATTGCAGAGAAGGCGATGGCACCCCACTCCAGTACTCTTTTCTGGAAAATCTCATGGATGGAGGAGCCTAGTGGGCTGCAGTCCATTGGGTCGCGAAGAGTCAGACACGACTGAGCAACTTCACTTTCACTTTTCACTTTCATGCATTGGAGAAGGAAATGGCAACCCACTCCAGTGTTCTTGCCTGGAGAATCCCAGGGACGGGGGAGCCTGGTGGGCTGCCGTCTATGGGGTCGCACAGAGTCGGAATGACTGAAGCGACTTAGCAGCATATATATTGATATTATATACATAGGTTACAGATATTTATATCAGACTATCTTTATGTATATACTTTATGTATATATACTATACACACACATGTATTATACACACAGTATTGAATGGAGAAGGCCTAAGTGTGACAAAGACCCAGGAGCCATTAAAGATTAATAAATTTTACTATATATATACAGACTACAATTCTGCACAGCAGAAATCATACGGGTAATGTCAAAACAGAAGGGATAAACTGAAAAATCAGTTTAAATCTCAAAGATAAGGGATAAGTTCTCTACTCTATATAAGACCTCTGCTGCTGCTGCTGCTGCTAAGTCACTTCAGTCGTGTCCGACTCTGTGTGACCCCCTAGATGGCAGCCCACCAGGCTCCGCCATCTCTGGGATTCTCCAGGCAAGAACACTGGAGTGGGTTGCCATTTCTTTCTCCAGTGCATGAAAGTGAAAAGTGAAAGTGAAGTCGCTCAGTCGTGTCCGACTTTTAGCGACCCCATGGACTGTAGCCTACCAGGCTCCTCCATCCATGGGATTTTCCAGGCAAGAGTACTGGAGTGGGGTGCCATCACCTTCTCTGGTATAAGACCTCTATCAATCAATAAATCCAACAGAAATCCTACATAAAAATAGGCAAAGGACAGACATCAAAAGATTTTAATAGCTCTTAAACACATAAAAAAATGATCAATTATTAATTATAGTAAAATTACACTGAGGTACCATTATTTACTTATCAGACTGATAAAAGTAATATTATGGCCTAAACTATGCAGATATAACACAATGGCCTTAAGTCTAGGACCACTTACTACAGGTACATTTCTTATGAGGATCATGGTATTAACACAGTGCCCAGTTTTAGATATTCATGAGGATGCCCTTGAACCATCTCAAAAACATTAGCTTATTCTGCTCAGTAGATTCTGGAGGAATATAAATAAAAAATAGACAAACTACCATAAGTCATCTGACACAAAATGCTGGGATATTTACCAGGATAAATTTTAATTGCCTTTTTCTAGACATACAGAAAAACAAATTTTTCCTTGGACACAGCTATCTATGATACTCACTTCAGTTCAGTCGCTCAGTCATGTCTGACTCTTTGCAACTCCATGAATAGCAGCACGCCAGGCCTCCCTGTCCAACACCAACTCCCGGAGTTCACTCAAACTCACGTCCATCGAGTCGGTGATGCCATCCAGCCATCTCATCCTCCGTTGACCCTTTCTCCTTCTGCCTCCAATCCCTCCCAGCATCAGAGTCTTTTCCAATGAGTCAACTCTTCGCATGATATCTTTGCATAGTATCTATGATATCACCATAGGTTAAAAGACAAATAATAGGGAGTTCTCTGATGGCCTAATGGTTAGGATTCTGGGCTTACATTATCGTGTCCCTGGTTCAGTTCTTGGTCAAGGAACTGAGATCCCACAAGTCATGCAGAGAAGCCAAAACAATGAGAGACAAATAATAAATTGTCATTGGTGTGCTTTTAACCCACAAGTCAGATTTTCCGCCTTTTGCTTTTAACTCACAAGTCAGATTTTCCACCTTCAATCATTCTGAACTGAGTAATATCTAACACCTTCTGATTATTTACAAAGGAATAATTTTGTGGGTTTATGACCTTATTGTAGAACATGGCCACATGTCATACATCAAAATTACTTGCCTTAGCGTAATTATGTTAACGGAGTGAAATGATGTTCACATTTGAATCTGCATGGCTCGACCATGGCAGCAGTCAGCACCATCTGTTGATTGCTTTCCTTAGTGTCTGTGGCAGGAAGGCTCTCTGAGGTCAATTTTCTTTTTGGTTGTGGCTCTCTTTGCTAGTCTGTACTTCTTCGCCACATAAATGGATGACATTTTAAAACCCTTTGTATTTTTTGCAATAAAGCTACGAGGCAACCAAAGATGTTCTCAGGGGGGTGAGTTATTTTAAGATTGAGACCCTAGGAAGATTAGATAGCATGTGTGTAGCCTCTAAGGATCATTAATATCATTAATATGAGGCCAAGTCCTGGAATAAATGGCTTCTAGGAGAGCATAATTTATTCAGAATGACATGACTTTAAAATGTTTTTATTACCTATTATTAAAAAGAAAGATGATAAAACTCTTTCTCTAAATCAGCACTTCTCAGTATGTGGTCTGTATCAGAATTTCCTAGGAGATGGTGAAAATGCAGGTTGGAGGCCATATTACCAACCTCTTGAATCATTCTAGACATATACCCCTTGCCCCCTCGCCTGTATTTTTTATGAACTATTTCAGGATGCAATCAAGTATGAAAATCAAGTTGGGAAGATTACCAACTAGCATATGCCTCACAGGAAAACTGAGCTTTTAGGCAGTGGTGGTGAGAGAGTAACACTGTTACATTTGTTTCTAGGATTACTGAACATACCTAGGTATTAAACATACCTACCTCCTTCCTAGACTGCAAGCTCCATGAGGGCAGGAATCGTATCTGTCTTACTCAGGATTGTCTGGGGACGTAGCCCATTGCTTGACCTAGACTGCCCTCAACATTCACTGAGTGAATGATTTAAGTATATTATGCCCACTTATAGGTGAGCAAACTGAGTCTTGGAAAGAGTAGACAGCTCAAAGCCACTCAGAGGGCGAGCAGAATGTCCTTCCGGGCTAGCTCCAAGCCCAGGCCCTTTCCTTGTCATGGGACGTTCAATTTGGTGGTAGAGGGGATCTATATCAGCTTTGCCTGTTAAACAATCAAATCCTCAAAAAGCCCAATTAATAAGTTTATTTAGAAAATAAAATAAGTTTTATAGTATTTTGCTGCTGGTACTGCTAAGTCGCTTTAGTCGTGTCCGACTCTGTGCGACCCCAGAGATGGCAGCCCACCACGCTCCCCCGTCCCTGGGATTCTCCAGGCAAGAACACTGGAGTGGGTTGCCATTTCCTTCTCCAGTGCATGAAAGTGAAAAGTGAAAGTGGAGTTGCTCAGTCGTGTCCGACTCTTAGCGACCCCATGGACTGCAGCCTGCCAGGCTCCTCCATCCATGGGATTTTCCAGGCAAGAGTACTGGCGTGGGTTGCCATTGCCTTCTTCTATTAGAATGTGTTAAAAAAGAAATCAACACAGCACAAGGGAATGAGAAGTGAGGGGATGTGAAGAACTATTTCAATTTTAAATAAAATGATGGAAAGTTTTCACTAAACAGGTGATTTTTTTGAACAAAGCCTTAGAGGAAGAAGCAAGCCACTGACACCTGGGGTCAGAGGCCAGGGACCACCAAGAGCAAATGCCTGAGGAAGGAGTGGGTCTGTTTGGTCCAAAGATCTACAGGAAGCCAACACAGATGGAACAGAGAGGGTGGGGAGGATGGGGTGAAACTTGATCAGAATGAGATACAGAAGAACCAGAACAGATGATTTAGAAACAGTACAGACAACACTTTGGAAGAACAGAGAAATCGGGCAGCAGCTGGGCAGCAGCTGGGTGGAGACGTGGTTTAGTCAAGAGAGAGTTTCCTTTGCTTAAGGTAGGAGGAAACACAGGATGCTTGTTTTCTGGTATTAATGCTTCAGGGGAAGAGGGGGGAATTGATGATTCAGGAGAGAAGGGCATTGCATGAACGGAATTGTGAGGTGGAGAAGGCTGAGAACTTGTGCACCAGTAGGGGTGGCCTTAGAAACACAGACAATTCATCTATAGAAACAGGAGAAAAGACAAAGTATATGGAGGGACTTCCCTGGTAGTCTGGTGATTAAGACTTCACGCTGCCAATGCAGGGGGCATGAGTTTGATCCATGGTTGGAAAACTAAAATCCTACATGCTGTGTGGCACAGCCAAAAAAAAAAAAAAAAAGAAAAAGAAAAAAGCAAAGTACATGGGTAGAGAGCTAGAGAGGTATTGGGTAGGGCCCTGTGGTAGTGAGAGGCTGTGCCAATCATTTGATAGGTTCTCTTTTTCCCATGAAATAAGATGCAGAGTCATTAGCTAAGAATAAGACTGGAAGCATGTGCTAGAGAACCTTCCTTAAGAACATCTTTTACTGCATTCGGCTGCTGCTGCTAAGTTGCTTCAGTGGTGTCCGACTCTGTGCAACCCCACAGATGGCAGCCCACCAGGCTCCCCCGTCCCTGGGATTCTCCAGGCAAGAACACTGGAGTGGGTTGCCATTTCCTTCTCGAATGCATGAAAGTGAAAAGTGAAAGTGAAGTTGCTCAGTTCAGTTCAGTTCAGTTGCTCAGTCATGTCCAACTCTTTGCGACTCCATGAATCGCAGCACACCAGGCCTCCCTGTCCATCACCAACTCCCAGAGTTCACCCAGACTCACGTCCATCAAGTCAGTGATGCCATCCAGCCATCTCCTCCTCTGTCATCCCCTTATCCTCCTGCCCCCAGTTCTTCCCAGCATCAGAGTCTTTTCCAATGAGTCAACTCTTCACATGAGGTGGCCAAGGTACTGGAGTTGCAGCTTTAGCATCACTCCCTCCAAAGAAATCCCAGGGCTGATCTCCTTCAGAATGGACTGGTTGGATCTCCTTGCAGTCCAAGAGACCTCAAGAGTCTTCTCCAACACCACAGTTCAAAGGCATCAATTCTTCAGCGCTCAGCCTTCTTCACAGTCCAACTCTCACATTCATACATGACCACAGGAAAAACCGTAGCCTTGACTAGACGAACCTTTGTTGGCAAAGTAATGTCTCTGCTTTTGAATATGCTATCTAGGTTGGCCATAACTCTCCTTCCAAGGAGTAAGCGTCTTTTCATTTCATGGCTGCAGTCACCATCTGCAGTGATTTTGTGTCCAACTCTTAGCGATCCCATGGACTGCAGCCCACCAGGCTCCTCCGTCCATGCGATTTTCCAGGCAAGAGTACTGGAGTGGGGTGCCATTGCCTTCTCTGTCACTGTATTCTACTCGTATATAAACATGGTACTTGGGAGTTTCTGCTTAAGCATATGGAAATACCTTATGTACAAACTTTAGCCAATGCACTGTTACTCATCTTTGGTTAGAATTAGCTTGGAAAGTAAACTGTATAAGTAATGAATTTTGAAAAATAAATTAATACAGATTGAAAACCTTCTCATCTGCTCTCATTCATATTGCAAATTTATTGTCTCAAAATTATTTCATGTCCTGAATGTCACTGAGAAATTTAGTAGATAGCTGAGCTGCATCCCAGAAGTGGGTTTCCAAGCATAATTTAATTTGAAGGGTCGTAACTAAGTTTTACCATATGGGGTTGCCAGATGTAATCAATGAAGTATAAGTGTGAAGAAGACATTATTGAGTGTGTCGAAGCACATTTTATAAGCAGTGAAAGCTATCATTTATGCAACAGAAATCACTCTAATGTCTTACGAAATTAGGACATCAGTAGAATATACAAGTGTTGGAGAGTTAATGCAAAACAAGCAATTTTGGTTGAAAGCTAGCATATTATTTAAAGACATACATAAGTTAGATCAGGACTTCCCTTGTAGTTCAGTTGGTAAAAAATCTGCTTGCAATGTAGGAGACCTGGGTTTGATTCCTGGGTTGGGAAGATCCTCTGGAGAAGGAAATGACAACCCACTCCAGTATTCTTGCCTGGAGAATTCCATGGAGAGAGGAGCCTGGCTGGCTATCTAGTCCATGGAGTCACAACAGTCAGACACAACTTAGCAACTAAACCACCATCACATAAGTTAGATAATAAAAGTATTACTCACCATTCCTCCACCCTGTCATATGAATCAAATCTGTAAGGCTGACATGGCTTGAACTTCTTATGCCAACGCAACAGATAATATAATTGGAAACTGATATAGTTGGGAATTTAGTTTTATTAACATAGAATCTGGGCAAATTCCTCAGCCATAAAGTAGAGGCCCATAAAGTTTTCAACCTGGGGCCAATGGGTGGTTTAACAAATTGATATAGGCATTACTGAATTTTCAGTTGTTATTTGTATTCTTAACATCTCAAAGCTCTTGAAACTCGGTGGCTAGTCTTAAACAGATAAACCTAACAAAACCTATGATGATCCCAAAAGTCTATCATACTAATGTCTGAAGGCAGGCTCAGAAAAAAAGATTACAACTGAATAAACCATACAAAAGGCACTGCCTTCTCTACTTCTAGGTCAAACTGAACAGAGTCTTTGCACAAGCAAAGAGTTCATTAGCCCTAACTGTGCAGTTGTTGCACTAGTATTAAATCTTGCTCAAATACAGATGTATAAATTACGTATGCACCAAAACAATGGCACTCCAAGGCTAAATATCCAAGATTACCCATTATGCAGAGACTAATCATCTGGTTTTATTCTCCCTGAACTTGGATACAATTATTTGCAGGACTGTGATAAATGACTCTTAAGGAGTTTAATGCCTTAAATCCTCACAATGTGGAATTCATACTCCTTCACAGACTAATAAGAGAGCATGTGAAACCAGGGAAGGAAAGGCAAACTCGGACAATTTGAACTATGTAATGTGTGGCTAGGTTAGATAAATCCAAGAAAGGCATTCTATTTAAAGGGTTTAGCAGGTTAAGGCTTGTAAAGCAGTCAAGACTATGCACACACACAACTTGGAGCCAAGCTATCAGAACTGAAGAATCTCCCACTGCCAGCTGGAGAATTTAAGCTGGGAGATATGATCAGCCCAGAGACACACAGTGTGAGAGGACTGGAGGTCAGACTTGTTCTCTGGTCAGTTGCTTTCTGCTGCCCTACTGTCAAACCAGTGTGCGATGCTGAGTTCTAAAGCCAGGCAGGTGCATCTTCTCTTGACATTAGTTATCCAGCCACCTTTCTCAGGTACTATTATAACTTTGGAATGATGATCCCATTGGTGGCACCATACAGAGGAACTGTTGAGGTTGATCACAGAGATGTACAGGCAAGACTAATTTAAGCTTGCCAGTGAAGCAGAATGCAGGTAAATTCTACAACAATTTCCAAAGCAAAGTTAAGGTGAAGAAAATGAGCTTTACATTTAAACAGCAGTCTGTAAGAACCTTTTACTAGTGAATGGGTGCTAAATGCTTACAGAGTTGTAAATAAAAGGAACTGTGTCTCTGCTGGGCTTCAAGGCCAATTCTGTTGCACTCTTGATTAATCTTTAGGGCCAAGTGACCCTCTTTCCTGCCCAGAATGATGTCCTTAGCGTTTTTTTTTTTTTTTTTAAACCTGGCTAACTTCTATTTCTTTTCAAAACTCACCTCATTGAAAGTGGCTTCCAGAAAGTAATTTTGATTTTTTATGTATAGCGTTCAGTGCAATGCTTTGACTGGAAAACTCTAAACAGATGTTTGTTGAATAGTAGAGAAAGATAACTATATTTGGGGAATATGAATGAGAAGAAAATTGGACTGAGAATGAGAAGACCTGAACTTGAGTTCTCACCCCTCACCCCTACCCCCCACCGCCACTCTGTGGTGGTAAAGCTTTTCTTCTTGCTGGGACTCTGTTTCCAAGTCTACAAAATAACAATCATAATGCCTTTTCCTTGTACTTTATAAAGTAGCTATGATAAGAAGTGGCTGTGATGAACACATGGCTTTATTATGGGGTAAAGTGAAAGTGTTAGTTGCTTAGTCATGTCTAACTCTTTGGGACCCCGTGGACTGTAGCCCGCCAGGCTCCTCTGTCCATGGAATTCTCAAGGCAAGAATACTGGAGTGGGTAGCCATTCCCTTCTCCAGGGGATCTTCCCAACCCAGGGATCGAACCCAGGTCTCTTGCATTTCAGGCAGATTATTGTCAGAGCCACCAGGGAAGCCGTCTATAATGGGTAGCCTTGAGCAAATCACAGAAATGACAGGCATCTACTTCCTCGAAGGAGGATAATAAAAACTTCTCTATTTCTTAACATTTTAAAAAAAGTTTTCAAATGTCAGAAGATGTTAGAGTTTATTTATTTATTTATTTTTAGGTTCAAATTTTAGTCTTGAAATAATTTCACACTTAGAAAAAGGTTAAGAAAAGTACAAAGTATTCCTATATACTCTTCACTTAGTTTCTCCAAATATTAACATCTTACTTATAACCAATGCACAATGATCAAAATCAGGAAATTAACACTGACATAATACTACTAACTGATCTACACATTTCATTCAGATGTTTCCAATTATTCCTTTAATGTCCTTTTCCTGGTCCTGGATTCTGTCCAGGTTCCCACATTGCATTTTGTTGTTATGTCCCCTTAGTATCCTCCAATGTTTAAAAAAGTATCTCATGAGTGGATGCATTAAGACCAAAAATATCCTATTTCTCAACATACTTTTGGCCACTAATTTTAACATTCATTGATTATTTTTATCTGAAGCAATGAACACAGTGTTTGCCAAATGGTTATTTTTCTACTTCTATCGTTCTTTCTTCATTCATCAAATGGACGTCTCCTGCAAGCAACAGCTGTCCCTTTTTTCTTCCTTATTAATGTATTTAAGTTATTTATTTGTATGTGTATGGAATCATGGGTATTTGTTTTATATGCATTACAATCCATTACTATAATTATTTATTTTATTTCACAAATTGTCCCAGATTTGCTATGGCCTTTTAGATGATTCAACTCAAAGATCAGTGCTTTGCTAAAAATTAATCCACTTCAAGAAATGCCTGTTTGGAGATGTGGTATAGGAGAAAAAATAAAAATGTATAGGTGGAGAAGGTATGAAGGACAAAGGGTACGGACCCCAGATCCTGGCTGCTCTGAGAATGAAAGACAAAAGACTCATATGGATACAGAAGCTCAGGGTACCAAATACCCCTGACTTTTATACTCTGGCTGGAGATCTGACCATCTGGCAACTGGCAAGAAGGTTTAAGAAAATATTTATATGTCTGTAGGAAAAGGACTACGTCAAGGCTGTATATTGTCACCATGTTTATTTAACTTATATGCAGAGTACATCATGAGAAATGCTGGACTGGAAGAAACACAAGCTGGAATCAAGATTGCCGGGAGAAATATCAATAACCTCAGATATGCAGATGATGCCCCCTTATGGCAGAAAGTGAAGAGGAACTAAAAAGCCTCTTGATGAAAGTGAAAGAGGAGAGTGAAAAGGTTGGCTTAAAGCTCAACATTCAGAAAACGAAGATCATGGCATCTGGTCCCATCACTACATGGGAAATAGATGGAGAAACAGTGGAAACAGTGTCAGACTTTATTTTTCTGGGCTCCAAAATCACTGCAGATGGTGACTGCAGCCATGAAATTAAAAGACGCTTACTCCTTGGAAGAAAAGTTATGACCAATCTAGATAGCATATTCAAAAGCAGAGACATCACTTTGCTAACAAAGGTTCGCCTAGTCAAGGCTATGGTCTTTCCTGTGGTCATGTATGGATGTGAGAGCTGGACTGTGAAGAAGGCTGAGCGCTGAAGAATTGATGCTTTTGAACTGTGGTGTTGGAGAAGACTCTTGAGAGTCCCTTGGACTGCAAGGAGATCCAACCAGTCCATTCTGAAGGAGATCAGCCCTGGGATTTCTTTGGAAGGAATGATGCTAAAGCTGAAACTCCAGTATTTTGGCCACCTCCTGCGAAGAGTTGACTCATTGGAGAAGACTCTGATGCTGGGAGGGATTGAGGGCAGGAGGAGAAGGGGACGACAGAGGATGAGATGGCTGGATGGCATCACTGACTCGATGAATGTGAGTATGAGTGACCTCTGAGAGCTGGTGATGGATAGGGAGGCCTGGCGTGCTGCAGTTCATGGGGTCGCAAAGAGTTGGACACGACTGAGCGACTGATCTGATCTGATCTGATCATCTGAACTTACAGAGGTCAGCCAGAAGCCATAATTACAAGTTCAAAAACTTTATCTCATGGGTATATGCATGTTTGTGTGCATGTGTGTGCCTGTGCCCGCTCGAGTGTGAACAGAGGGCAGGGTGCGTAGTACAGGGAGAGATTAAGATATCAGCAGATTAGGCTTCGGTAATGAGAGAGAACTTTTTGAAAACAGATAAAATCAACCTTGAATATGATTTGTATAATACAAATCCCTGTGCAACAGACAGGTGATCACGTTTGTTCATAAAATCACTTATTAATTCATCACACGGACTCACACTCTGAATGTTTAAAATGTTCCTCAGTTCAGTTCAGTCGCTCAGTCGTGTCCAGCTCTTTGCGACCCCATGAATCGCAGCACGCCAGGCCTCCCTGTCCATCACCAACTCCCGGAGTTCACTCAGACTCATGTCCACCAAGTCAGTGATACCATTCAGCCATCTCATCCTCTGTCGTCCCCTTCTCCTCCTGCCCTCAATCCCTCCCAGCATCAGAGACTTCTCCAATGAGTCAATTCTTCTCATGAGGTGGACAAAGTACTGGAGTTTCAGCTTTAGCATCATTCCTTCCAAAGAAATCCCAGGGCTGATCTTCTTCAGAATGGACTGGTTGGATTGCCTTGCAGCCCAAGGGACTCTCAAGAGTCTTCTCCAACACCACAGTTCAAAAGCATCAATTCTTTGGTGCTCAGCTTTCTTAACAGTCCAACCCTCACATCCATACATGACCACAGGAAAAATCATAGCCTTGACTAGACGGACTTTTGTTGGCAAAGTAATGTCTCTGCTTTTGAATATGCTATCTAGGTTGGTCATAACTTTCCTTCCAAGGAGTAAGCATCTTTTAATTTCATGGTTGCAGTCACCATCTGCAGTGATTTTGGAGCCCAGAAAAATAAAGTCTGACACTGTTTCCACTGTTTCCCCATCTATTTCCTATGAAGTGATGGGACCGGATGCCATGATCTTAGTTTTCTGAATGTTGAGCTTCAAGCCAACTTTTTCACTCTCCACTTTCACTTTCATCAAGAGGCTTTTTAGTTCCTGTTCTCTTTCTGCCATAAGGGTGGTGTCATCTGCATATCTGAGGTTATTGATATTTCTCCCGGCACTCTTGATTCCAGCTTGTGTTTCTTCCAGTCTAGCATTTCTCATGATGTACTCTGCATATAAGTTAAATAATCAGGGTGACAATATACAGCCTTGACGTACTCCTTTTCCTATTTGGAACCAGTCTGTTGTTCCATGTCTAGTTCGAACTGTTGCTTCCTGACCTGCATCCAGATTTCTCAAGAGGCAGATCAGGTGGTCTGGTATTCCCATCTCTTTCAGAATTTTCCACAGTTTATTGTGATCCACACAGTCAAAGGTTTTGGCATAGTCAATAAAGCATAAATAGATGTTTTTCTGGACTCTCTTGCTTTCTCCATGATCCAGTGGATATCGGCAATTTGATCTGTGGTTCCTCTGCCTTTTCTAAAACCCGCTTGAACATTAGGAACTTCACGGTTCACGTATTGCTGAAGCCTGGCTTGGAGAATTGCGCAAACACAACAGATATAAGCAACAATTAAACACTGTCTTTGCTGACAGTGGAACTGATGTCATTTCAGAAAGCTGGACTGTTTCAGGTGGTCTTAGAGAAAGCTTTGGGCTTCATCAGTAAAATGGGAAAGTTGGTCTTTGATCTTTAAGATTCTTTCCAGCATTGAAGTCACTTGATATTGTAATTTGCTAAACTCATTATTTAAAAATTACTGCTTAATGTGCCTTTCTCTCAAAATATCCTAATCAGTAATAGATGGACTTTTCTTAATGAATCCTTTGTAGCTGCTTACTGAGTCTCACAGAGCTGATTCCCTTGGGGTAGAAAATCTCATTTACATACAGTCACCAACTCTTATTTTTCACACAGTGGCTTAGACTTCTGACACAATGAAAAGTCAGCTGAGACTCAGAATACAGTTTTTAAAGTTGGAAGCATATTGTATATCATATGCTTATTCTATATGTATATGCAATATACAATATACATATTATATGTTGTATACACATGGCATATTATAGCTACTTAGCTTTCTTGCCTTCTCTTAATGAAGAGAAATCAAATAGCTAATTTAAATAATTTTAGTGGTGGACAGAAATTGCTTTCATGGCTATGACTGGCATATTCATTACAAGGGACACATGCTTATCTGTATCTTCCAAAATAAGAAAGATGCCTTATTTTTTTATGGTAAGACATACTTATTTGGAAGTTTAGTAAGAAAACAATTTTAGAAAATCAGCAACACATTTAATAGTTAATACTACAGGTGTTAAGTTTACTAACCTAAATCTAAACCATGACAGCAGGACTAGTATCTTAGAGAAAACAGAGAAGAAAAGTAGAAAAACAGACAAAATCCAAGATATTTAAAAACTACGGATACCACACCATCAAATTTGTATTTTACAGTTACTGCAGGTCCAAATATGAACAGTAAGTGATACTGGTCTGCACTGTACAAAGTCCCAATACTAATCACAGTCTTCTTATAGTCCTCTCTCTTCCAATCTTTTAGTTTAAAATAACAAATCTTTTCATAAAGCATAGCCATATCACAATGGGCTTGGATGAAGGAGTTTTAAAACTATTATTTCATTTTTTTCAAAGCAAGAACATATTTTTCACTTGTATATTGATTTAAAATATTGAATCTACCAGTATATCTTTGGTTACTTGCCTACTCTAAATCAGAGGTAAAGGGGTGCCGCAGATAAAAATTTGAACTCATCCTAAAGGGAGGTCAGTTTAGAGTAATCACTTTAATACCAATACCATCTGCTTTCTTTCAGTTTCTTAATGGAGAAACACTTCAAAACTATCATCCTGAAATGTAGCATGGATTAAAATGTACCACTTCCTGCGCCCCTACAGATAAGCTTATGAAATGTGGGCCTGGGGTAGTAAGTGTAATTCTTCTAGTGTGAGATATGACCCAGTAGTAACCTGTTGGGAGAGTTGAAAGATTAAAAGTGAAGGGGGATTTGGATTGAATGAATATGCTTTTGGGAATACCAGTTGAGACAACAGATTGGGTTCATTGAGTTGTTAGAGGCTGCAGGAAAGGGTTTTTGATGATGTTTGTGAACAGCAGGAAAGGAAGAAAAGTAACTCAGGGAGACCAACTAGGTGGTCATAAAGAGGAAAAAAAAGTTTTGGTGGGAGCCCAGGAAGCAAGCAGCTAATGGGGCTGCAGAAGACATGGCCAAGATCAACTTAGCCCTGAACTGAAATGGGACCCCAGACCATCAATGGAACATTGAGAAATCCCAAAGTGGAAGGAAATGAAAGGATTTAGCTCCTTCCATGTGAGAGCACTATAGAGTCAGTCTTTCTTGGTGGCTCAGACGGTAAAGAATATTCCTGTGATGCAGGAGACCTGGGTTTGATCCCTGGGTCAGGAGGCTCCCCTGGAAAAGGGAATGGCAACCCACTCCAGTATTCTTGCCTGGAGAATCCCATGGACAGAAGAGCCTGGAGGGCTGAAGTCCATGGAGTTGCAAAGAATCGGACACAACCGAGCAACTAACACACACATAGAATTGCAACTTAAAATGAATTACGCTATCATGAAACAAATGATGAGGATGTGTTCCATGAACTTCTCTTCTTGAAGATAGCTCTACCAGAAGTGTTTTAGTTCTAATGGACGAATCTGGTTAGTGACACTCACATTGTGTTCCAAAGATTCATAAAATCAGATTTTGCACCATATATTTCCTTAAACCCAGATCCTCAACATTAATGCTATTCTATGTTGACATTTAAAGTATTCCAATTTGAAAAGCCTCCATATACTAAAGAAAGCACAGCTTTATGCTCAAAACTGCAGCCTGTGAAAATATATGCCCCATAGAAGTAGGGCACTTAGAACTGCTTAATATTTCAATTGCATAAAATGCTTGTAAACATTTTACAATTATAGACTAGCAGAGGGCTTTAAGAGGCACTTTCGTCTGTTCTGATGGCTCAAGTTACTTCTCATAGCCCAAGGCTGGGCTGTAATATGTAGTTCTGTTGGTTGATGAATTCTCACTTCCCTTATTTCTGGGATTTGTGGACATCCTTTGGTGATTCTAACCCTCACTCTTCTCTCCCTCCTGGATTTCATGCCTAATTAACTGATATAAAAATGAATGCAGAGCTCACAAATTCTTAAACTGAAATAACACAAAGGTAAATGTGGCATGACTGAGTCTCTTCCAACCAGTCCTTGGGAATATAAATATTTCCCTTGAAAAAGGGGCCTGAAGTAAGGTAAAGACATGATTTGGGAGGGTTGAGAAATCTATTGTCCTCTCTCCCCTTTCTTTAAAGAAAAACAAACAAATTATGGGCTAGCAACTGCTTTCAGGGTTAAATCCAAAGTAATACACCCAGAGGAACACTCTATCAAGCACAGGTTCTGACATGTTTTACCTACAGAGAGACAGTAGCATTACTATACAACCAGTGCATAGTTTCTTTTGTTTTTAAAAAATATTTTTGCCTAAAATTGACAGCCTTCTAATATGGAGCCTTTATCAGTTATTATTCCAGTAACAACTGGTTCTAGGCAAGATTTAAAATGTGTTTCTCAATTTTTGCTTCAATATACCTGAGGAATACAATATACTTAAAAATACCTACTCTCTAGTAAGCAGTGGAGGTGAGGTGTAAGTGTAAGGAGTCTGAAAAACGTTACAGAAATTACTCATGCACCTACCCACCGTTTTAATACTCATGGGGAACCAGGGCTTTTGAGAACCACTTGTGTGATTAGCAAAAAAAAAAAAAAAAAAAATTACTATCTGAAAAAGGCATTAGGGTTACCAACATCTACTGAGTACTTGCCATGTACTAGGGACTTCCTGTTGTTTCTTTCATTAACCCTCTCAGAGTGTCACTAGAAAGGAACTCTGCCAAAGAATAAACAAAAGTTTATTTACTCAACAAATATTTATTAAGCATCTGCTATTCACCAGGGACTTTTCTAGGTGTTGGGGATATAGTAGTGAACAAAATACAGAAAGTATGTACTTTCAAAATCTTTTATTAAGGGTTAATTTAGGGGCTCAGAAAAGTTAACTCACCCCAAATAAAGATGAGATTTGAGACCACTCCATGTTTCATGTATCATGCAACACACTTTCAGAGGCCCCTTATCACTGCATGCTCTTCTGTACAATCTGGTTTTCTTTGAGCACCAATGTCAAGAAAGATTGTTTTTCACTTCAAGCTGATAGCAGCTACTATGTACTGGGCCCTGGACACAAATACACAAGCAGCCTGCCTTATGGAGCTTATATCAAACAAATAAATCACACATATAGTTATCTAATTGCAAACTATGTGGATCGGGAAGGTCCCCTGGAGAATGAAATGCAACCCACTCCAGTATTCTCGCCTGGAAAATCCCATGGATAGAGGAGCCTGGCGGGCTACAGTCCATGGGGTCACATGACTTGACAACAATAACAAACTACGTTACGTGCAGTGAAGAAAAGTTGGCAATGTGCTGTGTCATAGAATCATGGGGCCCTAGTTTAGATGAGAGAGGACCAGGAAAGGCCTTTCTGAGCAAGTGTCACTTAAGCTGAGCATTGATGGATAAGTAAGAGTTAAGAAGAGAAGCAGTATTCCAGATGGAGGGAATAACACAAAGGCGAGTTCAGGAGAGAGTTTTGTGACTGTGAAGAACTAATAGACATCATTAAACAAAAGGGAGGGAAGAGGCTGGCTTTAAGTAGCTAGGGGTCAGAACATATAGGCCCTTATAGGCAGCAAGTATGTTGCATTTTCTCCTAAATGGAGAACAGTTTAAGAAGCTGATGTTTACAGAATGGATTTCAAGGAAGTCTAGAAGTACAATCTTAAAGACAAATTGGGTGGTTACTGTAACAATCTGAGTGAAAGGAGATAGTGGCTAGATTAAGGTGGCTAAAAAAAAAATAGAGATAGAAGAGAAGTAGACAGATTCTCAATATTATTACATAAGAGATAGACTGAATAGAAAATAGGTAATGGTAAGATGGGATGACTCCTTGCTTTCTCCTGTACCAAAGAGCAGGGTGGAGGTGCCCTTCTTCAGGATGTAGGAAGTTGAGCCAAGAATAGACAGAAGTAAAGAAGGAGATCAGAAATTTTGTTTTGAATAGGTAAATCTGAGATGCCGTTGAAACATTCACTTGAAGAGTCAAAGAAGAGTAGTTAGATAAATGAGGTTAGAGTTCAGAGTGGGGCTTCCCAGGTGGCGCAGTGGTAAAGAATCCACCCGCCAAACCAGGAGACCTGGGTTTGATCCTTGGGTCAGGAAAATCTCCTGGAGGAGGAAATGCAACCCACTCCGGTATTCTTGCCTGGGAAATCCCATTGGCAGAGGAACCTGGTGGGCTACAGTCCATGAAGTTGCAAAGAGTCGGACACAACTGAATGATTAAACACAAATGCACACAGAATTCAGAGTACAGGTCTGGGAGAGAGGGATATTTGGGAGCTGTCAGCACATTTAAGCCTATCAAGACAAATGAGATTTCCTGGGGGGTGTGGTGAACAGCCGCCAATGGCCAAGCATTGGAAAATTCCTATACTCGTAAGACCTAGGAGGATGAAGTAAGAAAATGACCATCCACGTGAGCACAGGGCCTGGCAGAAAGCAAGGACACAGTGCCTGTTTATTACTAGCCGAGAAACAAAGCCATATTTTAGTGTCTAGTGAAAAACCCTTTTCCAATTTGAAACAATTGTATAATATCTAAGCTGGAATAGTTAATGTACTGCATTAAACTAAGTCAATTGTCTTTTTCTTTTTTGTAGGTCAAAACTAGTCAAATTTTGGCATTTTTATTAAGTTTATTATTATACAAACGTTAAGTTGGAAGAAAATCCATTATATCACAGAATACAGTTCTAAAACGTTGCCCTTTCACATGTGGAGAGTAATCTTTTGCTAACTTTAGAAGCTTCATTATTAATTTAGATATTGTAAAAGATATTTAAAAAATCATACATGGTAATGCTGCATACCACTTAACCAATTAATTTCACCCTGGCAATCAAGCTGACAGCCTGAAAATGTCATTGACAACTTATTATCATACTCTGACTACTGACAATCCCCAAACCACTACTCCCTGGGAAATCTACATATCTATCAGGGTAAGCATTTTCAATTTCACACATTTTGAATTTTCTGTCTGAGTTAAGAAAAATCTGACTTCCCAGTTCTTTCTACGGGGAAAAAGAAAACATTAATAGGAAACTAATAGACATGGTTGACAGCTCTATAATTTAATCTTAGTTCATAGGGACTATGCTTTAAAAGTTTGAGTTACTCTGTATAATCATAGGTCTCTTTCATTTTACCAGACATATTCATCCCCCAAAAGTTAATAATTCATATACTTTCAATTTACCAAGGACTTGTGATTTCCCTTGTGGCTCAGCTGGTAAAGGATCTGCCTGCAAGACCAGAGATCTGGGTTCAAACCTTGGGTTGCGAAAATCCCCTAGAGAAGGGTAAGGTCACCCACTCCAGTGTTCTGGCCTGGAGAATTCCATGGACTATATAGTCCATGGTGTTGCAAAGAGTCAGACACAACTGAGCAACTTTCATTTTCACACTTTCGTGATTTCAAGCTGGGATTGCTGTTGCTATTGCTATTGCTAAGTCACTTCAGTCGTGTCTGACTCTGTGTGACCCCACAGACAGCAGTCCACCAATCTCCCCTGTCCCTGGGATTCTCCAGGCAAGAACATTGGAGTGGGCTGCCATTTCCTTCTCCAATGCATGAAAGTGAAAAGTGAAAGGGAAGTCGCTCAGTCGTGTCTGACCCTTAGCGACCCCATGGACTGCAGCCTACTAGGCTCCTCCGTCCATGGGATTTTCCAGGCAAGAGTACTGGAGTGGGGTGCCATTGCCAAGCTGGATTACAAGATGTTAAATGTGTAAATTGGACCAGTGTAATAGAGAGGAGTGGCATCTGCAGCAAATAAAGAAAAATTTTTTTCCCCCTAAAACATAAACTCTGAAAAAACAATCCAAATGAAGTAAGGTGGCAGGATTACAGTCGGCCCAACTCGAAGTTTGACACATATGATTTCAAGTAACCTTATTTACTTGAAGTTTTTTGGTATTATCACTGGACATTCTCTACTTTTATCTGAAGTTAGAATTTTAAAATATTGATTTTATTTTTTAAAGGGTTAAGACCTACGATCGTAAATGTTTTCATTTGTTTAAGAATGAAGAAGACTTCATAGTTGCAGAATGCAAGGTGCATGACACAAACGCTGTATAGTAACTATGGAAAAGTCTATAGAAATACACAGGGGATTTTGGTCACTTTTGAAGTAATGACTGTAAGTCATGTTTAGGCTAAAAATAGCAACAACACAAACTTGATCCTGTGTGGCAATACCTGAGATAACCTACACAACTTTCTGTGCCTCAGTTTCCTCATTTGTGAAATGGGGACTAAAGTAGTACTTGTCTCATAGGATTATTATAGAAATTAAGGGGAATCATGCATGTATATAAAGATACTAGCACAGTGTGTAGGCAGAGGTAAAAACCCAGACTCAGAAAACAATAAAGTACCTGGATTTCCCTCTGCACAACATCCACTGCCTCCTCAAAACCTTTCACTTTACCTTCTCTCACAATAATAGTCCCTACATGATCTGCAAACAAGTATCAGGAACATAGGATTGTAAACCCATTGTTCAATGTGGCCTTTTATATTTCAGTAATTTCTATGTGCAGTCCTCTTGTGCTTCTTTTCCCACCCTAAACTGTGCTGATAAAATTATACTTCTCATAGAGCTTCCTAACACTCAACCAGGACAAGAGAGAGCCGACATCAGGTACAATTAGTCACTTCATATGCACATATCTAAAGTAAATATACCACCATTAACACCATTATTTTAGATACTCAAATAAATAGATATGTAACCATACATAGAAAAGGCAAAATTTTGTTTTTTTCTTAACTTCTCTGAAAATGTCATCCTGGCTGGGTGTTTTACCAATAGCTGTTAATTACTACTTATGCACCAAAATTTCTATTACCATTTGCATGAAACAAAGAAAACATATAGTCTATTTTTTTTTCTCAGAAAACTGGAAATGTAACTATAGTCAGACACGACTGAGCAACTGATCTGATCTGATCTGAATCTCTGTATCACTCAGCTTACTGTTCTTAGCTCATCCAACTAAACACCTCTCACCATCCTAGGGCACATGTGTCACAGGTCTTCACTGAGGTTTCAAGGACATATACCTTTCAGATGACTACGTTTCTTTAGTTTCACAGTTTTCCCCCCTCTCATTTTTATGGGAGGGTTTATATTATTGAACCACTGCCAATTTGTGTAAACACACAAATTAAACAGTAAATTAAACAGCTTATTAAAAGTAAACAGACTTTGAATAAGGGCTTGAGGGGCTAATGAATGCATAAAGTAATTTTACCGCAAGAAATTTGGCTGGATTAGAAAGCTGGGTTCTAAGGTATGTTTTGGTGAATGAATTCTGGATCAACTTGATAAATAAGATCTTTCTGTTAAAGGTTTTTTAAAAGTTATTCTAAGAGAGAGAAAGAGGAAAACATTTTTTGAAATATCAGCTGGTACACTATTATATTTAAAGTGAAACTGGGCTTATGATTTTAAATTGCCAGCCATATCATCAAATGACTGTCTTTACCTGTATAAAGACAGCAATTACTGTAGTTAATGATTCTTAGTGATGGATTATTCATGCTAGTTAGCTAGCTGAACATTATGTTTCTGTAATCGTAAAAGCATAATTAATATGTTTTGTGGCAGTCAAGAAGCAGGTGTCAAATCAAAAACTAAAATTTTCCAATTAGGGTGACAGAAAAAGGAAGATGATATGAAAGTAAACTAAAGCAACGACAAAAATTTTAAGACTGAAAAGAAAGGAAATGAGACATATTTTAATTACAGTTGACTTCCTTAATCTAAAAGCAAGGAGACCCTTTTTTTCATAGGGATGTATCAATGTCAAGTAAGCCAGTACTTTTTATGAAATGAAGCAAATTGAATGTAGATAAGTGAACATAATCCTCTTAAGACAGATTTAAATGCTTCAGCTGATTTATAAGTATCACTACATTTTTAAGTCTCTAAACTTATTTTTTATTGTAGTAAAAAAATAATCTATCTTAACATTTTTAAGTGTATACAATTGTTACTTTTTGAACCACTACAATGATTCATTTTCCTCTTTTACTCAGATTCACAACTTTCTTAGTCATTCTTCCTTAGCCATCTCCCTTACTGCATCCCTGGGGTCATACACTGAAATGCCCACAGAGGCTGGCATGGGACGTGGGAGCAGGCAAGATGGTGAATGCGACCCAAGGAGTGCCATATGAGACAAGAGAGAATGGTTGTGGAGAACTGACATTTAAACACACACACACACGCACACTTACATGTGGGCTGACCTCTGACTTCTTTTGAAATCCTTGGCTTGTAGCTAATAAAGGGACAAAACCTGTTGATTCTGTATCCCAGATCTTGAATCTGTATCACCACCGCTATCATCTCTGGGCCACTGTGATCACTTCTGCTTCCTCCCAAATTCTACTTTTGTCTTTTCCTTATTCTCAGCTTTACATGTTTATTTACTTGTTTCCCTAGAGTCCAGATCTGATAACAAAAGCCATGTTTTCTGTGTCACATTGTTTTATGTATTTTAAGGCGACATGACCAGCATGAATAGATTCATGGCTATTAAAGCTTCAGTGTGTATTATACCTTTTACAATGTAAATTGTCTTTACTGACCAGGTTAAAGTTTTTGCTTTGAATTCTGTCACCTTACAAATATGTCACTCTGTATTATTAAATTTATTTTTGTCTATTATTGCATTGCCATTCTTTTACTTTAACTGATGCTACTTTGCTTAGCATTGTTTCTAAAAACAAGTTTTTGCTTTTCATCCACCATGGCAGATTCTACCTTTCAATAAGAGAGTAAATCTGTTGATAACTGTAATATATTTGCTTAGCATTTTGTCATGCTTCTTGTTTATATTTTCTTTTTGCATAGATCACATATTTCATTTGTCCTTAAATACTGTTTTTCTGTGAATATGAAGAATAAAACAACATCTACTGACTCCACCATCTGTAAAATAAGGGATTTAATATTCTTTCTTATACATCCTTCTCTGGGTTTTTGAAGTGATCTGGGGTATTTGACCCAGAACATTATTTTTTCTACCATAAGGCATCTTATAAGAATCATTTTTAACATCTGAGTTGTTTAGAAACAAAATAGGAACAGCTATTTAAATGTCATCCACTTTATCACGTTATAGTTCCAGTCCTGAATCCCTGATTCTGATTAGTTGGCCAGCAAAGTAAGCATTTGTTGTTGTTGTAGCAGTGGTGGTGTGCATGTGTGTGTGTCTGCCCTTATATGGCTGAGAAAATCATTCTTTTGTTCTTCACACTGAACCCTAGCTCATCTTGATAAGCAATTTTGAATCATAAACTTACTTCATTGTAGCTGTATATACATTATTCCATTACCTTCTGTCATTAAATGCCACAGAAGAGAAGTCTGATCACAAGCTAATGTTTTTACTCCCTTTATTTTTATCTGTTTGGAGTACTTTAGGTTCTTTTCTCCCCCTCATTTTAAAATTAAAAAATAAAACAACTTTACCAAAGTGTGGCTGGATTTCAGTCTCCATTAATTTTGCCTGGTGTTCTAAGGCCAACTCATATATAATGAGAATATTTCCTTTATTTTTATCTGCTGGTCTGGATTCCTTATAATTTGATCTTCTATAACTCTTATTTTTAAAAACAATCACCTCATATTATATTCACTTACACTTTTAATATGTTCATTTTTAAAGCATACAAGTCAGTAGTTTTTAAAAGCTCTGCAATCATCACTGCTATCTAGTTCTAGAACATTTTACCCCAGACAGAAACCCTATAACCATTGGCAGTCACTCTCCATTTCCCCTGTCCCTTAACACTAATCTACTTTTTTTGCCTTTATGGATTTGGCTATGCTGGATATTTTATACAGAATAAAATGTGGCCTGTTGTGTCTGGCTTTGTTTAACATTTTCAAGAGTCATCTGTATTGTAGCATCTATCAGTACTTAATTCTTTTCTATGGTTAAGTAATATTCCATTGCATTGTTGTACAACTCTTTGCTTATCCATGTACTTATTGAGGGACACTGGGTTGTCTTCATTTTTTGTCTATTACGAATAACAATACTATAAACATTTGTGTAAAAGTTCTTGTATGGAAATATTTTTATTTCAATTCTCCGGGCTTGTGTCCAGAGTAGAACTGCTGGGCCATATGCTAAATATATGGTTAATATTTTGAGGATTAATCAAACCATTTTCAGGCTTCCCAGGTGGTGGTGCTAGTGGTAAAGAACCCACCAGCCAATGCAGGAGATCTAAGAGACATGAGTTTGATCCCTGGATTTGGGAAGATCCCCTGGAGGAGGACATAGCAACCCACTCTGATAGGCTTGCCTGGAGAATCCCATGGACAGAGGAGACTGGCAGGCTACAGTCCACAGGGTCGCAATGAGTTGAACATGACTGAAGTGACTTCGCACGCAAACCATTTTCATTGTGGCTGCACCATTTTACAGCCCCACCAAGAATTTCAGTTCGGTTCAGCTCAGTCGCTCAGTCGTATCTGACTCTGCAACCCCATGAATTGCTGCACGCCAGGCCTCCCTGTCCATCACCAACTCCCGGAGTTCACTCAGACTCACATCCATCGAGTCGGTGATGCCATCCTTTCTTTAGGAGGGTTCAATTTTCTCCACATCCTTACTAGTATTTGTTATTGTCTTTTTTATTTTAGCCACCTAGTGGCTGTGAATATATGTCCTATGAATGTCTCTTCTCAAGAAGAGATTTGTTTGATTGGCAAATATTTTCTCCTGTGGCTTATGCTTTCACTTTCTTGATTTTGTCATTTGAAACGCAAAGTTTTAAATTTGATGACTTTTATTTTCTTTTGTTACTTGTGCTTTTGGCATCATACCTAAGAAACCACTGACTAATGTAAGATGATGACAATTTACTCCTTATGTTTTAATGGTTTTATAGTTTTAGCTCTTCTGTTTAGGCCTGCAGTCTATTTTGAGTTACATTTACATATGGTGTGAGTTAGCGACCAGTTTCACTCTTTACATGTGGATATCACGGGATTCCCTGGTAGTTCAGCTGGTAAAGAAAACCGCAATTCAGGAGACCCCGGTTCGATTACTGGGTTGGGGAGATCCCCTGAGGAAGGGACAGGCTTCCCACTCCAGCATTCTCGGGCTTCCCTGGTGGCTCAGATGGTAAAGAATCCGCCTACAGTGCTGGAGACCGGGGTTTGATCCCTGGGTTGGGAAGATCCCCTGGAGGAGGGCATGGCAACCCACTCCGGTATTCTTACCTGGAGAATCCTCACACACAGAGAAGCCTGGAGCCTGGTGGGCTACAGTCCATGGGGTCAGAAAGACTCAAACATGACTGAGAGACTAAGCACAATAAATCATTGTCTTAGTATCATTTGTTGACAACTATCTGTTCTCTTGTTGCAAATCAACTGACCATAAATGTAAGGGTTTTTTTCTGAACTTTCAATTCTATTCCACTGGGTTCTTAGCATTTTTAAATGTTTTAAAATCAGCTTATGAATTTTTGCAAAAAAAGGCAGCTGATATTTTGATGCATTAAATCTGTAGATTAAACTTGGGGATCACTGCCATCTTAACAATATTAAGTCTTCTAATTCTTCTAACACAAATTATCTTCCAGTTTATATTTCCTTTATTAAATGTATTCTTAAATATTTAATTCTTTTAGATGCTACTGTAAATGGATTGCTTTTAATTTTGCTTTTGAATGTTCACTAGTGTATAAAAAATAATAATAATCTTTATTATGCTCTTATGGCTTATAACCTTCCTGAACTTTAACAATTTGTGTATATGTGTGTATTTTTTAGAATTTTCTATAAATAGAGATAGATTTACTTCTTCCTTTCCAATCTGGATGCTTTTAATTACTTTTTCTTGACAGGTGCCCTGGCTAAAACCCCTACCACAATGCTGAATAGAAGATGAGAGGAGACATCTCTTCAGACATCCCTCCTGATCTTAAGGAGAAATATTCAGTCTTTCACTATTAAGAAAGATGTTACCTATGGGTTTTTTGCAGATGCCCTTTGTAAGTTGAGGAGGTTCCCTTCTATTCCTAGTTTGTTGAGTGTTTTCACCAAGAAAATGTATTGGATTTTGTCAGATGATTTTCTGTATCTATTCAGATGATCATGTGACTTTTGTTCTACTGATATGGTATATTACACTGCTGATTTTCAGCTTCAACCAACTTTGCATTCTGGAATAGATCCCACTTGATTACAGTATATAATTTTTATTTGTTGTCAGATCTGACGTAAGGACTTTTGAGTGTACATTCAGACTTCCTATTTCTTCTTGTTTTGGTAGTTTGTGTTTTTGTACTTATTTGTCTATTTCATCTAGGTCTACTAATTTGTTATCATATTATTGTTCATAGTATTCCTTACTACTATCTTTTATTTTTCCTAGGCTAGTAGTAATGTCTCTTCTTTATTAAATTCACTTAAAAATTTCATTTTCCGGGAGGAGCTAAGATGGTGGAGGAATAGGACGGGGAGAACACTTTCTCCTCCACAAATTCATCAAAAGAACATCTAAACGCCGAGTAAATGGCACAAAACAACTTCGGAATGCCGGCAGAGGACATCAGACACCCAGAAAAGCAACTCATTGCCTTCTAAAGAAGGTAGGAAAAAATATAAAAGACAAAAAAGAGACAAAGAGGGAGGCACGGACCTCTGTCCGGGGAAGGGAGTCTTAAAAAAAGAGAAGTTTCCAAACACCAGGAAACACTCTCACTGCCGAGTCTGTGCCGAACCTGGGAAGCACGGAGATCAACATAACAGGGAGGAAAATAAATAAACAACTAAAACCCACAGACTAGGAGCCCTACGATAACTTCCCCAGCGGAGAAGCAGCACAAACGCCTGCATCTGCCATTAGCAAGCAGGGGCTGGGCAGGGAGGGGCCGTGCGGGCGGCTTCACAGGGTACCTCGGCCTGAATATCCCGAGTGCTACCTGAGCGGAATACTTTGGGCTAGCAAACCAGACTGTGGGATACCTACCACATAAAAAGCCAGGCCTAATCCAAGACACCGCCAGGCCTGCACACAGAACAAAGGACTGTACAGAGATAGCCGGCTGCAGTCCGCTCCCCTCCGGTGACAAGCAGCCAGAGCTGGAGGGAGGCAATCACAGCCCCAGAGAGACATCATCCACAAAATTGTAAGCAGGCTTCTTTGCTAACTAAGACTTCTTGGGGCTCTGGTCGGCTAACATCTGCCTAAGAAAGTGCGCTGGTGGTACACCTAGAAAACCAAGTGGCGGAGAGGCGCTAAGTCACAGAAGCCGCGCTTGCTAAACACCTCATTACCTGCACTGCTGGATTCTGCGAAGGGCACAAAACGTAGGCCCAACCGAGCCTGGGCCTCTGAGGACTACCTGAGTGCCTGAACTTGAGCGGCTTAGACCTGGGAGGGGCAAGCAGCCCAGGGCCGGTTGTGGATGGTTCTTGCGGGGGAAACAGGGAGCCTAAGCAGAGTAGGCAGGGAGGCTACATGCGCCGTGAGCGGGGGCAGGCCCAGTGTGGCTGAGTCACTGCGAGCACACACCAGTGGTATTTATTTGCAGCGTCCCTCCCTCCCCGCAGCGCGACTGAACAAGTGAGCCAAAAAAAAAAAAAAAAGAAAAAAGGGTGTCCATCACCGCCCCCTTTGTATCAGGGTGGAAATCAGACACTAAAGAGACCAGCAAACAGAAGAAGCTATAACAGAGGGACCCGCTGTGGAAGCGACAGGCAATAAACTAAAACACTGTGGTTAGTACCAACTATAGAGAAAGGGGCCTATAGATCTTGAGAAATTTAAGCCAGAACAAGGAACTAGCCGAAAATGAACTGAACCCACAATACCCACAACAATAACAGAGAAAGTCTTATATACAGTGTTACTATTTCTACCATCATTATTTCTTTTTTTTTATTAAAAAAAATTAAAAAAAATTTTTTTTATCCTTTAGTACTTCTTTAATTTCCACTTTTAGGACCTATTATTACTTTGTAAAAAAAAAATACACTAAATAAAAATAAATAAATAAATAAAAGACCCTTCTTTTTAAAGGAAAAAAAAAACAAAAAACCAAACTTCACATATATATTTTTTATAACTTTTGTGACACTTTTTTTTTCTTTTTGTCTTTCCTTTTTTCTTTTCTTTAACATTGTATTTTTGAAACTCCAAACTCTGCTCTAGATTCATAAGTTAGCTTATTGGTAATTGCTATCAATTTTTTACCTATTCATTTTTTTTTATAACTTTTGTGCCTTTTTTTTTCCTCCCTCTTTCTATCTCTTCATCTTTTCTTTGACATTGTATTCCTGAAACTCCAAACTCTACTCCAGATTTTTAACTTTTGCTTTTTAACATTGGTTATCATTTTGTACCTATATTTTCTTTATAACTTTTGTGACTCCCTTCTTTTTTTCTTTTATCTTTTTCTTTCTTTCTTTTCCTTCTTCTTTTCTTTAACACTGTACTTTTGAATCTCCAAACTCTACTCTAGATTTGTAATTTTTGCTTTTAGGTATTTGTTACAAATTCTGTACCTTTAAGAACCTAATCTTAGTATCCACTTTTTACTAGGGAGCGAGATTACTGGCTTGACTGTTCTCTCCACCTCCGGACTCTCCTTTTTCTCCACCAGTTCGCCTGTGTCTACTCCCCTAACCCCTCTCTACTCTATCCAACTCTGTGAATTTCTGAGTGTTCCAAATAAAAGAAAACACGTAGGGAACTGATTACTGACTGGGTCTGTCTCTCTCCTTTTCATTCCCTCCTTTTATACTCCTGACCACCTCTGTCTCCTTCCTCTCTCTTTTCTTCTCTGTATAACTCTGTGAACATCTCTGAGTGGTCCAGTTGTGGAGTGCAGTATAGAAGGAGAACTTTTTGAGACTACTGTAAAAATAAGACCGAAAACTGGAAGGAGGAGGCTTAAGTCCAAACCCTGATCCCACGGAACATTAATTGACAGGAGCTCGTCAAATGCCTCCATACCTACACTGAAACCAAGGATAACACAAGGGCCAACAAGTTCCACGGCAAGACATACCAAGCAAATTCTCCAGAAACACAGGAACACAGCCCTGAGCTCCAATATACAGGCTACCCAAAGTGACCCCAAAATCATAGACATCTCATAACTCATTACTAGACACTCCATTGCACTCCAGAGAGAAGAAATCCAGCTCCATCCACCAGAACACTGACATAAGCTTCCCTAACCAAGAAACCTTGACAAGCCACCTGTACAAACCCACATACAGTGAGGAAACACCACAATAAAGAGAACTCCACAAACTGCCAGAATACAGTAAGGACACCACAAACTCAGCAATTTAAACAAGATGAAGAGACAGAAGAATTCCCAGCAGGTAAAGGAACAGGATAAATGCCCACCAAACCAAACAAAAGAGGAAGAAATAGCAAATCTACCTGATAAAGAATTCCGAATAATGATAGTGAAATTAATCCAAAATGTGGAAATCAAAATGGAATCACAGATAAATAGCCTGGAGAAAAGCACTGAGAAGATGCAAGAAAGGTTTAGCAAGGACCTAGAAGAAATAAAAAAGAGTCAATACATAATGAATAATGCAATAAATGAGATCCAAAACACTCTGGAGGCAACAAATAGAAGAATAACAGAGGCAGAAGATAGAATTAGTGAATTAGAAGATAGAATGCTAGAAATAAATGACTCAGAGGAGAAAAAAGAAAAACGAATTAAAAGAAATGAGGACAATCTCAGAGACCTCCAGGACAATATTAAACGTTACAACATTCGAATCATAGGAGTCCCAGAAGAAGAAGACAAAAAGAAAGACCATGAGAAAATACTAGAGGAGATAATAGTTGAAAACTTCCCTAAAATGGGGAAGGAAATAATCACTCAAGTCCAAGAAACCCAGAGAGTCCCAAACAGGATAAACCCAAGGCGAAACACCCCAAGACACATATTAATCAAATTAACAAAGACCAAACACAAAGAACAAATATTAAAAGCAGCAAGGGAAAAACAACAAATAACACACAAGGGAATTCCCATAAGGATAACAGCTGATCTTTCAATAGAAACTCTCCAAGCCAGGAGGGAATGGCAAGACATACTTAAAGTGATGAAAGAAAAGAACCTACAGCCCAGATTATTGTACCCAGTAAGGATCTCATTCAAATATGAAGGAGAAATCAAAACCTTTACAGACAAACAAAAGCTGAGAGAATTCAGCATCACCAAACCAGCTCTCCAACAAATACTAAAGGACATTCTCTAGACAGGAAACACAAAAAGGGTATATAAATTCGAACCCAACACAATAAAGTAAATGGCAATGGGATCATACTTATCAATAATTACCTTAAATGTAAATGGGTTGAATGCCCCAACCAAAAGACAGAGACTGACCGAATGGATACAAAAACAAGACCCCTACATATGTTGTCTACAAGAGACCCACCTAAAACAGGGGACACATACAGACTGAAAGTGAAGGGCTGAAAAAAGATTTTCCATACAAATAGGGACCAAAAGAAAGCAACAGTAGCAATACTCAAATCAGATAAAATAGACTTTAAAACAAAGGCTGTGAAAAGAGACAAAGAAGGTCACTACATAATGATCAAAGGATCAATCCAAGAAGAAGATATAACAATTATAAATATATATGCACCCAACATAGCAGCACCACAATATGTAAGACAAATACTAACAAGAATGAAAGGAGAAATCAACAATAACACAATAATAGTGGGAGACTTTAATACCCCACTCCCACCAATGGATAGATCAACTAAACAGAAAATTAACAAGGAAACACAAACTTTAAACAATACAATAGACCAGTTAGAAATAATTGATATCTATAGGACATTTCATCCCAAAACAATGAATTTCACCTTTTTCTCAAGCGCACACGGAACCTTCTCCAGGATAGACCACATCCTGCGCCATAAATCTAGCCTTGGTAAGTTCAGAAAAATTGAAATCATTCCAAGCATCTTTTCTGACCACAATGCAGTAAGATTAGATCTCAATAACAGGAGAAAAACTATTAAAAATTCCAACATATGGAGGCTGAACAACACGCTCCTGAATAACCAACAAATCACAGAAGAAATCAAAAAAGAAATCAAAATCTGCATAGAAATGAATTAAAATGAAACACAACAACCCAAAACCTGTGGGACACTGTAAAAACAGTCCTAAGGGGAAAGTTCATAGCAATACAGGCATACCTCAAGAAACAAGAAAAAAGTCAAATACACAACCTAACTCTACACCTAAAGCAACTAGAAAAGGAAGAAATGAAGCACCCCAAGGTTAGTAGAAGGAAAGAAATCTTAAAAATTAGGGCAGAAATAAATGCAAAAGAAACAAAAGAGACCATAGCAAAAATCAACAAAGCCAAAAGCTGGTTCTTTGAAAGGGTAAATAAAATTGACAAACCATTAGCCAGACTCATCAAGAAACAAAGGGAGAAAAATCAAATCAATAAAATTAGAAATCAAAATGGAGAGATCACAACAGACAACACAGAAATACAAAGGATCATAAGAGACTACTATCAACAATTATATGGCAATAAAATGGACAACGTGGAAGAAATGGACAAATTCTTAGAAAAGTACAATTTTCCAAAACTGGATCAGGAAGAAATAGAAAATCTTAACAGACCCATCACAAGCACGGAAATTGAAACTGTAATCAGAAATCTTCCAGCAAACAAAAGCCCAGGTCCAGACGGCTTCACAGCTGAATTCTACCAAAAATTTAGAGAAGAGCTAACACCTATCCTACTCAAACTGTTCCAGAAAATTGCAGAGGAAGGCAAACTTCCAAACTCATTCTCTGAGGCCACCATCACCCTAATACCAAAACCTGACAAAGATCCCACAAAAAAAGAAAACTACAGGCCAATATCACTGATGAACATAGATGCAAAAATCCTTAACAAAAACCTAGCAATCAGAATCCAACAACACATTAAAAAGATCATACACCATGACCAAGTGGGCTTTATCCCAGGAATGCAAGGATTCTTCAATATCCGCAAATCAATCAACGTAATACACCACATTAACAAATTGAAAATAAAAACCATATGATTATCTCAATAGATGTAGAGAAAGCCTTTGACAAAGTTCAACATCAATTTATGATAAAAACTCTCCAGAAAGCAAGAATAGAAGGAACATTCCTCAACATAATAAAAGCTATATATGACAAACCCACAGCAAACATTATCCTCAATGGTGAAAAATTGAAAGCATTTCCTCTAAAGTCAGGAACAAGACAAGGATGCCCACTTTCACCATTACTATTCAACATAGTTTTGGAAGTTTTGGCCACAGCAATCAGAACAGAAAAAGAAATAAAAGGAATCCAAATTGGAAAAGAAGAAGTAAAACTCTCACTGTTTGCAGATGACATGATCTTCTACGTAGAAAACCCTAAAGACTCCACCAGAAAATTACTAGAACTAATCAATGAATACAGTAAAGTTGCAGGATATAAAATCAACACACAGAAATCCCTTGCATTCCTGTACACTAATAAGGAGAAAATAGAAAGAGAAATTAAGGAAACAATTCCATTCACCATTACAATGAAAAGAATAAAATACTTAGGAATTATCTTCCTAAAGAAACTAAAGACCTATATATAGAAAAATCAAAGAGGACACTAATAGATGGAGAAATATACCATGTTCATGGATTGGTAGAATCAATATAGTGAAAATGAGTATATTACCCAATGCAATTTATAGATTCAATGCAATCCCCATCAAGCTACCAACAGTATTCTTCACAGAGCTAGAACAAATAATTTCTCAATTTGTATGGAAATACAAAAAACCTCGAATAGCCAAAGCTATCTTGAGAAAGAAGAATGGAACTGGAGGAATCAACCTGCCTGACTTCAGGCTCTACTACAAAGCCACAGTCATCAAGACAGTATGGTACTGGCACAAAGACAGAAATATAGATCAATGGAACAAAATAGAAAGCCCAGAGATAAATCCACGCACATATGGACACCTTATCTTTGACAAAGGAGGCAAGAATATACAATGGATTAAAGACAATCTCTTTAACAAGTGGTGCTGGGAAAACTGGTCGAACACTTGTAAAAGAATGAAACTAGAACACTTTCTATCACCATACACAAAAATAAACTCAAAATGGATTAAAGATCTAAATGTAAGACCAGAAACCATAAAACTCCTAGAGGAAAACATAGGCAAAACACTCTCTGACATACATCACAGCAGGATCCTCTATGACCCACCTCCCAGAATATTGGAAATAAAATTAAAAATAAACAAATGGGACCTAATTAAACTTAAAAGCTTCTGCACAACAAAGGAAACTCTAAGCAAGGTGAAAAGACAGCCTTCAGAATGGGAGAAAATAATAACAAATGAAGCAACAGAAAAACAACTAATTTCAAAAATATACAAGCAACTCCTACAGCTCAATTCCAGAAAAATAAATGACCCAATCAAAAAATGGGCCAAAGAACTAAATAGACATTTCTCCAAAGAAGACATACAGATGGCTAACAAACACATGAAAAGATGCTCAACATCACTCATTATCAGAGAAATGCAAATCAAAACCACTATGAGGTACCATTTCATGCCAGTCAGAATGGCTGCGATCCAAAAGTCTACAAGCAATAAATGCTGGAGAGGGTGTGGAGAAAAGGGAACCCTCTTACACTGTTGGACTTCCCTGGTAGCTCAGACGGTAAAGCGTCTGTCTACGATGCGGGAGACCCAGGTTCGATCCCTGGGTTGGGAAGATCCCTTGGAGAAGGAAATGGCAATCCACTCCAGTACTGTTGCCTGGAAAATCCCATGGACAGAGGAGCCTGGTAGGCTACAGTCCATGGGGTCGCAAAGAGTCGGACACGACTGAGCAACTTCACGTTCACGTTCACGTTCTTACACTGTTGGTGGGAATGCAAACTAGTACAGCCACTTTGGAGAACAGTATCGAGATTCCTCAAAAAACTGGGAATAGAACTGCCTTATAATTAGCAATTCCACTGCTGGGCATACACACTGAGAAAACCAGAACTGAAAGAGACATGTGTACCTCAATGTTCATAGCAGCATTGTTTACAATAGCCAGGACATGGAAGCAACCTAGATGTCCATCCACAGATGAATGGATAAGAAAGCAGTGGTACATATACACAATGGAGTATTACTCAGCCATTAAAAAGAATACATTCGAATCAGTTCTAATGAGGTGGATGGAACTGGAGCCTATTATACAGAGTGAAGTAAGCCAGAAAGAAAAACACAAATACAGTATACTAACGTATATATATGGAATTTAGAAAGATGGTAACAATAACCCTGTTTACGAGACAGCAAAAGAGACACTGATGTACAGACTTTTGGACTCTGGGAACGGGAGAGGGTGGGATGATTTGGGAGAATTGCATTGAAATATATATAATATCATATCTGAAACAAGTTGCCAGTCCAGGTATGATGCCTGATAATGGATGCCTGGGGCTGGTGCACTGGGAAGACCCAGAGGGATGGTATGGGGAGGGAGGATGGAGGAGGGTTCAAGATGGGGAACACATGTATACTTGTGGCGGATCCATCTTGATGTATGGCAAAAGCAATACAATATTGTAAAGTTAAGCAAAATAAAATTTAATTAAAAAAAAAAAAAAAAAGAAAAAAAATTTCATTTTCCTCTAAGTTTTAATAAAGTATCTTAATTTCTCTTTAATTGACTTTCATAGCTTCCTACAATATTCAATTTGCTAGTCAGTCTTTATTAATTGTATTTTAAAGTCTTGGCTTTACTCTTCTGTACATTTGTCTCTTACATCAAGATCCCTGTCTCTATATAATATTTTGTGCAACTCCTGAAAATTTCTTAAGATTAGATTATTTGCTTCCCAGCTTCCTGAACTTTTATTTCAGGGGTAGAGAATACTTAACTTTAGAGATTCTAATTTCTACTTGAATTAAAAGTTATAATTCACTTAAAATAATAAGTCATAATAAAATAAAATCTAACATTTAATAAAATATTTAATAAGTATGTAACACATGCCAAGTATTATACAATGTACTTTATGTGAAATCTCCCTCTATCAATATAAACATCCTTTAAGCTACAGATTACAAAACCAAATTTTAACCCAGTTTTGTACAACAGCAGAACCCACATTCTTAACCAGTGTCTGACAAACTAAAAAGGACCAGATAGGAAATATTTTAAGTTTGTGGGCATATGATCTTTGCCACAATGACTCAACTCTTCTCTTGTAGCAAGAAAGCAGTCTTAGCAATACGTAAATGAATGCGCAAAGCTGTTCCAATAAATTTGACTTACAAAAAAAGATAGTATGCCACAGGCCATAGGTTGTGGTCCCCTGCTCTTCACCAGCACACCACACTGGCCTACTTATTTTTCAAAGCCTTCCCTTATTACCGCATAGTTCAATTTCTTCTGCTTCTGGACATATGTTACAGCAACTGTTGTAATGCCATTATCCTAAATCACATGTCCTTGTTTATACAAATATATCTTACAATGTCATCTTTTGTTAAACATATTGACAAAAGATTATGCCAAGAAGTAATGATTTTATGTATTTTGTTGCATCTCTGTGTAACACCCAACTCCATGCTTCAGATTACAGTAGTTTAGAAATTTACATGACTATATCTAGAGTTTTGCCTCAATAAAGCCACTGATCTAAGTTCACATAAAAGAAATATTAAGAACTGGACTATAAAGATGTTGATATGGAAATACAGACAACTGCAATATAGCCAAGGTCCTATGGTCAACATCTTTGACTATGAGCTCTTTCAGTGTAGAAGAAATACTTGTTTCCATTGTCTCAGTTTCAACTTTTTTCACACTTTCTTACCAGGAATCATAATTTACAAAACTCTAATAAGCCCTATGATGTATTTTTATAAGAATGAGTAATACTTTAGGTAATAATCAGTGTATAGATGTTGGTAATATTTTTTACATTTTAAAAATGGTAACAACACCATTTTCCAGGATTAAATTTTTTGAGAGTGAGTTCCTGTCTATGAAGCAGTGGCTTTTTTGGCCTTTTTTTTTTTTTTTTTTTTTTGACAGATAGCATTTGTTTTTAAGCTTTGTTTACTATTCAATTGTTCTTTCATTTACACTACACCTATATTTTTCAATTTGACCTATATGAAGATTCTTTGATACTTTGAGGCTTAAAGCAGATTTAAAAATAGAAACATCCTTCCAATGCTACAGAAAATATCTGTAATGAATAGAACAGGACAAGTATTATATGTGATTTGGCTAGATGGTCTTTTAACTAGAGATACCATCAGTCTTTGGGAAATGCCTTTGCCCAGAGACTTCAACTCTGGTAGTCATAGAAACAAAAACTTGGTGTAAGAAGATTAGAGTTTTCTAACCTGGGGATAAAAACAAACAAAAACCCAAATGAACAAACAGGAAACAATGAGTCACTTAGAAGAAGATGGAATACACTTTAAAGTTAGTATAATTTTAATTATCAGACTATGGCTAACACTATTGATTGGTTATCCCAAATTACATTCAAACCATTATTCCCCTGCTTCATCCACTGCAACGGCCCAAAGTCCTTCATATCTCAACATCCCTTAATGCTAGGGGTAGCTACATGTCATGGGCCACTAAGTCCACAGTGGACATTTGGTAGAGGTCATTTGAAAAGCTTTTATTTCCTTATTAAAAGAGAAAAACTCAATAGGTACAAGCTGTTCCTCAGTCTTCCTGCCCTAAACTAGAATATGGTGTCTTGATCTGCAGAAGTATCCATCTTGTATCAAGCACAAGAGAAAGCGTGAAGTGAAAATCCTGACTACATTCAACTAGCCTCTAAACAAAAGGACACAACCACTTTCTTCTAGACTTTTTGTCCTGGAAAAAAAAGTAAATCCCTATTATTTTATGTCACTGTGCATGAAACTTGCAGCTGAAAGCATTTCTAACTGATACATACTTGTGAACTACTTTTTAAATTGTCAATTAATTTTGGCCACATAATGTAAGTGAAATTTGGTTTTTAAGATAACCCTGGACAACAAGACTTCTTTCTCCTTCAAAATGTTTAATTATATATTAATAATTATTAACTAAATCTGTTGTTATACTAAAAAGTGAATAGCTATTATTAGGTCTTTACAATTTTGTTACTGACATTTATTTTTAAAAGAGATTTAGGATAGTTAGTAGAGGTTACTTAACTGGGAGGCTGGATGTATCTAAAAGGCATTAATTGCTTCAGTGATTTTAAATTACTTTGTGAAGTACACAACAATTAAATGCTCCAATAACTGATTTAATTCAAGTGAATGGTAAAAATTATACATCATAATACAGTATCTATAGCATACTACTAAAAGGTGAAAAACAATAAAATTAACTCTTTAAGTTATGTAGGATTAAAAGACCTCAAATAAAACTTAGGTTTCAGAACAAAATTTAGGTTATCAAGAAAAAGACAGAAGCAGTCCAATGGGGGCAAAATATCAGAAGTATCCCAGTGAGCTCTTGGAGGTCCATTCAAAAATGTTAAAATACTAATGGAAAAATGAACTATGGGTTGATAGGTACTCACTGAATTGCTAGATTGTGCTACAGAAATACTTTCTGACACTTGAGTTACTGTTACTGGGAACTTTGGTATATCTGGGAAAAACAATACACTTAGGAAAATGAAGTAATTAAATCAAAGTAAATTCCATCTGCCTTCCTTCCCATACTAAATTATGAGCTGTGGGATCAGAAGGCTTTCCTTTCTTAGCCTGAACCAGAAGAAGGCCTTGAAGCAGTGGCTTGAGCTTGAGGGACCAGGCGCACTTGAGCAGCTGTGCTGTATGGAAGGCCAGCACTGAGCTCTGTCAGTGTCTCAGAACTCATCCTCTGCCCATGCTGGCTCAAAGATGACAAATACCTGAATAATTTAAATTTAATAAGTCTGAGTATGGTCTCCTATTGTAACCATTTCACTGAAAATAGAATATTCAAGAGCAGTTAAGTTTTAGTTAAGAGAAAGCCTCATGTTGCATTCACGTACTTTAAGTCTACTTTCAAGCGTTAAGGAAAAAAAAAAGTCAAAAATGCGTACATATGTGTATAGTGGGGAATATTACATAAAAGTACACCTTTAAGTCAGCACAGTTCTAGAGACGAGAGACCACACAAATTCCAAACTGCTTTGAATTAATAAATTTATATTTAAAGTACATACACATGCAAAGTTGCCACTAACTAAGCAATGTTTATTCATTCAGAAATCCAGGAAAAGGCAGTGATATTTATATTTAGCTTGATATAAGCAACTGTTGTGGGCAGTGGGCTGAATTTAGTGTAAAAAGAGATGTCTAAGAAAATTTCATTTTTCTAGTTGTACTTGTCAAAATATGATGACTGTTATTGTTAAACTATGTATAAGGCTCTCAAAGTAAATACCAAGGGAAATGAAACTCAGTCTTAGTTCTGAAGATACTACGCATCTGGTGAAGAAGACAGGAACTCAGCTAACTCTATACAAGACACTGTGCTGAGCTCAAGAGTAATGCCATCAAAACATGAAGATTAATCAATCATCAATTCTAAATCAAACTCTACCTATCAGTATGCTAATAAAGGCATATTAAAAAGTAAACAAAAGACAAATTAAATATCTGCTATTATTATATTCACTGCTAAAGAACTATTTACAATTAAATTCTACAGGTCTTATAATAATAAAAGGAAAATCACATTTGAATTCTTAATTCTAACACTAATCAGATTGTTTCTGGAAGGTCAAGGACAAAAACAACAAATGCCCAATTCCACATGTGCTTAAACATAATCAATCTGACATTTTTAAAAAAGAATGATTAGAAAAAAATGGAAGAGTAAATTAAATTTTTATAGAATGAAATATGATTTTAATAGATAAGCTTCAACAAAGGTGGGGTGGGTGGTGGTGAGCTGGTTGTAGAAGGCAGATCTTAAATGCCACTAGCAGGAGAGCCCTTCTCGTTGCCTATAATTTCTTGTCTCTGGGATGAATATAGAAACGGGGGCACACACAGTGGTAGGTAAATCTTTGCAGCCCAGTCGGAATCAAATCAGGCTCAAGTAACACTTTTGTAAAGGCTAAACAGCACAAAGACATTCTCAGAAGGCCTAATGTAGAGTTAATTATTTTCTGAGGGCAACTGACTTCTTCATCAAAGTGCAAGATGTCTCAACACATACATTAAAGAAGTATTGGTTCCAAGTTCTTGAAATAGTAAGTGGTTATAGGGCAACTTCTTTCTGCTGGGCATGATGTTGGTGCTAAGAGCAAAAGATAGGAAAGGAGCATAGAGTCTCCAGGAGCTAATAATTGTTACTTAAAACACAGTTAACCAAACTTTAATGACTAAATGCTGACATTAAACATAAGACTGAAAATAAAACAGAAACAAATCTTTACCTCTGTATGACAATTAATCTTGATCCTCAAAGCAGTGTTTAACTTTAGAAGATGGCTTTTAAAGGTGGCAGGGGCAGGAAGCAAGGGGTATCTTGCTTTAGTGTCTAGTTCAAGTACTTTTGTTATTAAGGGGGAAAACATCAGTTTTTACTTTTTAATATTATATCCAAATAATACTGTTTCACGTATACATATACACCTGCAGTAGTCTTTCCACTTTGCTTCAATAACCGATGATTATTCAACATGTAATGAATTAATGTCTATTTTGCTTCAGTTAAAATGATAATGTAGGAAAGTACTGTCTCTCACAATGGGTGAAGGCCTCTAGAAATTAATAACTTGGGGGAAAAAAAAAAGGTCATGAAATCACTTACAGGCATTCAACCAAAAAAGGATCAAATCTCTTTTTTCTCTTGCTAAGGGTATGTGTCTCATACAGCTTTCCTCATATTTATCCCCCCTTGTCCTCTATGCCACCTATCCCTGTCCCACATCAAAACCATTTGATCTTGAACCTTTAAATCTTATTCTTTTGTGCTGCATGCAACAGTGAATCCTCCTGTTAAGAGAGAAATCCATGCTACTCAATTATTTTTACTCAATAGGCTTAGAGTTAGAATGTTACATAAAAAAAAGTCCAATATATATTGTAATTTGAAATTAACCAGGTCTATTAGCTAAAGGACACTAATCCCATGAGCATCTTCCACTTGAGAGACATTCTGCATTCTGCTGATTTTTTTTTCCTTTCTCATTCTATACATACTCTGACAGCCATATGCAAATAGTAAAAATAAAGAGCAGAATAATGTGCTTTTAAACCAATTAATGCTTCACTACTACTGCTAAGTCACTTCAGTCGTGTCCGACTCTGTGTGACCCCATAGATTAATGCTTCACAGAAAACTATAAACTGTCATATGAGGAACTTCTCACCAGTAACATTTAAGAATTCTGAGATTTAATGTGAACACCAATTTAAAATGTGTCAAGAGTTCAAGGTAACATACTCAAGTGCTACATACTGCCAATGATTTTCTTCCTTATAAAAACATGGTTTTCTTATTCTCAAATGATACACAAACCCAATCTTTTACACTGACACAATAAAAAAGATCCATATCTTGGAAAAAGGTGAACAATTCTGTTAATACCAGAGACTCATTCATTCATAATGAGAATTCCTTTTTGATGCCTCAAAGCATCAAGACCTATAAATAGTTGGGATTCAAAGTACATTTGCATTTCAACTGTTTTGGTATGTATTTTCTATCTTATTTACTTGATTACTAACTGACCTAACTGACTCCCAACCAAACCCTGTCAAAAAGATCTTTTGATAAAGACCTTGAAAGAACTTCAGTGCCAGTACTATTCTTAATTATTATTATTACATGGTAGAAACAACCCAGTGACAGCAAGTATTCAGTTTCACAAAATGAATCAGTAGCAGAGCCTGAGACAGAAACAGACTGATTCAGGATGATCTACTTAATCAGAAATAACAAGGGCAAACATAATCTTTTCCAAACCTAACTACACCCTAGTACCCATTTTTCCACCTAAAATCATTTCCACAGGTCATATCAGCTATATGTAGATTCACAGACTCTCTGGTGATGTAGCAAAGATAAAATCTCTTCCTTAACCATAGTTGCGAAGTTTAGTGGCTACTGTTGCCTTTTCTTCCTTCTAAGCTCTTTGTTGCTTCTAATACTTACTTGATCTACTTGAGTACAATCTAAAAAGACTCCGTTTTTCTAAGCTGTGTCCCCTATATATTTCTCTAATGTGTGAGAGTATGGGAGGGGCTTTTGGAGTACATACATTGATAAGTCACTTAGGCTTATCAGAGGTAGCGCTCAGTAGGATTGAACTTTAAGCTATGAAATCTTTCCAGCCATTTCTTTTCAGAAAAGAATTCTGTGTGTTACACAGAATAACATCCAATAAATAAAATCCAAAAATCATGAGTGAATCAGCAAACCATGGAAACAAAAAGATAGGAGGCAATTACTCCATTTTACTGACCCTAGTTAAAAAAAAAAAAAAATCCCAAATTAAAGTATTCAGGCAGACTCTGAAATATACAACTGTCACAAAGAAAGCATTTCAGGGCAAAATGTGCTGCAATATGCTACTATGATTAAAAGCTATGTAATCTGGGGGAACCTCTGTAACAAAAAGAAAATGAACAGGGCAAATAGCTTTTTACAACCTTTAAAAAAAAAGGCTGTAATTCTGTCATAGTTACACAAAGGTAGATGGGACTTTCATCTTTATCTAGAATTAAAAACATATTTCCATCTACAGGTATTTAATTATAGTCAAAGAAACCACACATGGTTTCGTACTGAGAATAAACTATTATTTTATAATACCATTACATGTGTTAAGTCTGAACCCATCATAATGCATACTAAGGGAAATCACTTAGCACATGATCTCTAAACAGAAAAGATCCTTGCACAGCTCTCTTGGTACTTCTGTTTGTTAAAATGTACAAATACTACTAGACACAAATGAGAGAATAAGGGGCAGCAGTGAAGTACAACATACGTTCCCACTGTAGGCTGAGTCCTGGTCTTTGTTCCGATATTCTAGAGCCACTGGCAGGGAAAGCTAAGTCTCCCTCTATTATAAAAAGCATTTTTACATGATAGCTGGCAAAAGTTATACTTCTGATAGGTTCAGTCATCTTGATTATTCCTGACTGCATTTGCTTATTTAATAGAGATGTTGCAATTCTAGAAACCTGCAGTATAACCACCGAAAACGGATCCGTAGCAGGACAATCTGATAAAACAACATAAAGGGTACACAGTGAGGAAAACTGCAAAGTTATTTGACCAGCGAAACACTTCTGAAGTAATTCTCTATCAATGACAAAATTTTCTGTATTTTACCAGCTACGCACCTACCCAAATATGATCCACCTTGCCCTCAATTAGCAGGGTTTCCTCAATATTAAAATCTCCCAGAACAGTTTAATGGTACAACTCAGATCAAAAACACTAACCACGCCCTTAATGCCCCGAGTCAAGCCACCTTTTGCTGCCTTATCCCCCCTTAAACTCCAAAAACGTCTATCTTTCACCTAAAAGGGTTTGCACCAGTTCGCTAACCTTAGTCAGAGACTCTTTTTAGCTGTGCCTTGATAAAATTCCTATTGGAAGACGCTTTCTCCTGGTCAGAGCAGATGCCCAGGAGAGGCACCCACGCTTACCTCTCACACACCTGCAACCCCTGGCGGGATGCTGGACCTGAGGCTTCGAGGACTGCGCTCCGCTCCCGTTCCTGCTCTCTCTCCCGGGAAACTACAGTCCAGGCTGCGCCTTCGGCTGCTACAGGGACCCAAGCTCCGCCTCCCCCTCCTCTAGTTGGCGAATTCAGCAGCTGTTGCTCCTCCCCCTGCTGTTCCGGCTGCTGTCCTGGCTGGAGGCAGCGGGAAGCTGCTGCCCTGGTACCTAAGCGTTCCCTCGCGCTCCTGCAGCTTCTCTGCCGCTTCCCTCCCCTGGTGACCCCTCTCCCCTCACGCAGTAGCCTGACACCTGGAGCAGCTCCCCGCCCTGTCAGGGCACATCCGCGAGTAGCCTACGCTCAACCTATCCCTCCCTGCCCGACCCGCAGGTCTGAACGCTCGGTGTGCCTGGTGCTTGGCCGCTTTCGGGGAAACTGATCCTTCGGCCGGAGCGCATCCCCACATCTCGCTTTCCCTGCACCCTGGCGATTCCCTAGCTACTTCCCCGCCGCCCGCGAGGCTCAGCCGCCCCACTTTAGCCACTTGAAGCTCTTCCCCCACCCCCTTTCCCTCCTCGCCTCCGCTAGCCCGCCCCCACAATGGGTGAGACGCCTGCCGGGCCAGCCCTGCATTCTGATTGGCGCAGGTGAGAGCTGACCCCTCCCTTCCTCTTCTTTCCGTGCACCCTCTCTCTTCTTCTCACCTCCTCCCGCAAAGGCAGGGACTCTCCCTTATTGGCTAAAAGTGTCCCCACCCATCGTCTTTGGTTGCACCGCATAGCCTGACGGGAATTGTAGTCCTGGGTATGCAGGAATTGCCGATGATGCCAGCGAGCGGGACTACGAATCCCCATAGGCCCCTGCGCGACTCCGGCTGGGCAGGATTCCGGACAACGCCTGGTTCCTCTCGGGTCCTTCCGGCGTCGCCGGAGTGAATTGATCCGGGAGTTGAAGAGGGCTTCAAAGGTGGGAAGTGAAGTCAGTACCTCAGTAACCGGTAAGGTATGGCTGTTCTGTCCCAGTCCCCGTGGTCCCGCGTGGAGCAGAAGAGGTCTGGGGTCACATAGGGGCCGTGGCTAAGGCACTAGGGCTTGCTTCTGGCAGGCGGAGCGGACGGGGCTGGGAACGGGGCCCTATGGGCGTAAGCGAGGTTACCCTACGCGAGTGGCGTAAAGCGGGTTTGTAAATGCCGCCTGCCCTGCTCGGGCCTGAACGCCTCCAGGAAGTCTCCTGTAGGTGGGGGCGGGAGGGAAGGGCGAGGTTGGCCTCTGCTGCCCCCGGAGTGGGGAGAGGGCGGATGTGCCTGGGGTGGGGTCCTCTGAAGGTGTGGCTTGGGGCGGGGAGATGAGACTGCTGTTTTTCCCCAGCTTTAGAAGTAGGATAGGGAAGGAGTGGAGGAAGGAAGGGGCACTTGGAGTCGACTCTCGAGGTGACTCTGGTTATGCCCTTTGAGAGAAAAGAACTGTAGAAGAAAGAGTCAAAATGTTGACAGAGATCTACGGATTCAGTTCCAGTTTGATGATGTGGTCCCTCTAAGGAGGTAATTTTGCTCCGAATAGGCAAGTTTAACTTTATAAAGATGTAATTTCTAATACGTATTTACACCTTTGCTGTTTCAAGGAGTATTCCTAGTGGGATACTAATGAGGAAACTGAGGAGGTAAATGATGTGCACAAGGTCACACACGTAGGGACAGATCTTCTGACTCTAATCCATTTGTAATCCAGCTTCTGAATCTGAGCTGCCGTACCAGAAAGAAAGAGTGGGGAGGTTAGTTGTGTTTTTTGAAGAGGAAGTTGCAAAGTAATGCATTTTAGTTATTTATAAGAAGCCATCTGTGAATTCCTCAATGGAAGAAGCACTCATTCTAATCTGTTGTTGGAAAAATAAGAATCAATTTCAATTTAGCTGTTTTTTCCTTATATTAGAGGTATATTCAGTGATGAATGGTGCTACCGTTTTAAAGGGTAGTTAATGGGACAGGAGAAAGGTAACAATATGGCTCATCTTTACTCTTGAAAGCTACTCCTTTCCCTTTCTACTTTAGGACTGTATTATTATTATTCTGAACTGAGAACAATGGGATTGGGATTCTTCCACGAAACTTATTGTACACTTTTTCAAATAATACAGCATCAAGAGACAGTTTAGTGTGCTCATTGCTAGAAAAGAAGATATGCTGCATTTCTTGGAGGTAACATGACATTTTTGTTTTTGTTTTTTTACTTCCCCCCCTTTTCTTTTCTTGTGTGTGTGTAAACAATAACATCAGGCTTTTGTATATTTTACTTTTCTTACCATCTATGAGTTTTAACTCATCCTTGTTTTATGTTAAAGAATGGAAAAATAGTACATTTATGTTTTGTATTGAGCAGAAAGTAGTGTGCTTGTTCCAATCTTATCCATTGTTGTGACCACATATAATTACAGTGCATAAATATTAGACAGTTTTTAATAGAGTTTTAGTAGTACATTCATTGACATTTGTTCCTGATAAGTTTATATATAAGAATCAGTTATCTGCTGATCGCAGGTAATTGGTCATGGCTTACTCTTGTATGCATTGACCATTGAAATATGGCGCATTTGACTGTACTCTGCAGTTATTAAAATTACCCACAATATGTCTTAACTTTTGAATGCAAAAACACTTTCTACGATCAGGAGTACTGTTACATTCCTTTTAAAATAAAAATGACTTTTAAAATAAAAGAGAGGTGTAATACTATAGAATGAAGTAAAATCAAGAATAGTTAGCACCATGAGTAAGAAATGCAGTACACAAGGAAGGAAGATCTAAGTAAGCAAGTGGACAATTATAAGGAGATAACTGACTCAGTGCTGTGTTAGACGGGTGCGGTAGTTTAAGTAAACCATAAACTGATCATGAGTCAGTGATAGTAAAGAAAGAATGTTAATATATTTTCTACATGGCCACATACAGGCATTTGGTTTGTTGGAGGAAGTGAGAAATGAGTTCTAATTTTTGGCATGCATTTTGTAGGTTGTGGAATGAATTTTTGAACCAGAAGTCAGTAAAATTTGGGAATTAGTAAAATTAATATAACATACTTGTCTGCTGCTGCTGCTAAGTCGCTTCAGTCGTGTCTGACTCTATGCAACCCCATAGACGACAGCCCAGCAGGCTCTTCCGTCCCTGGGATTCTCCAGGCAAGAACACTGGAGTGGGTTGCCATTTCCTTCTCCAATGCATGAAAGTGAAGTTGCTCAGTCGTGTCCGACTCCTAGCAACCCCGTGGACTGCAGCCTACCAGGCTCCTCCGTCCATGGGATTTTCCAGGCACTAGTACTGGAGTGGATTGCCATTTCCTTCTCCAAGGGATCTTCCCAACCCAGGGATCAAACCCGGGTCTCTCGCATCGTAGACAGACGCTTTACCATCTGAGCCACCAGGGAAGTAGTACCTGAATATTTAAGTAATAGTACCTGAATATTTAAGTCATTTTAAGTCTTTTTCTCATGTAAAAATAAATAAGGAAACTGAGTCTTTATCTCAAAGTATGAAAAAGATCTACAGTTAAAAGCACTTCCCTGGTGGCTCAGATGGTAAAGCGTCTGTCTACGATGTGGGATACCCGGGTTTGATCCCTGGGTTGGGAAGATCCCTTGGAGAAGGAAATGGCAATCCACTCCAGTACTATTGCCTGGAAAATCCCATGGACAGAGGAGCCTGGTAGGCCCCAGTCCATGGGGTCGCAAAGAGTCGGACACGACTGAGCGACTTCACATTCACGTTCATTACCCTGTTACTCTATTCAGTGCTGACAGTTTCTCTTTTGCTTCCTGTGTAGCTTTCCAGCCTTATCTTCAGCCTTTCTTGTTTACTGTGCCTTTCAGTTACTACCTGCATTACTGTGCCTTTCAGTTACTACCTGCATAAGCTTTTTCCTGACTTGGGGGCATTTATACCTGTTTCATCCTCCTGCTTGGACTGCTTCACCTCCCCTTCCCAAGTCTCGCTCTTTTCAACTCCATGGACTGTAGCCCACCACACTCCTCTATCTATGGAGTTCCTCCAGGCAAGAATACTGGAATGGGTAGCCATTCCCTTCTCCAGGGGATCTTCCCATCCTAGGGTTTGAACCCGGGTCTTCTGCTTGCCTTGCAGGCAGACTCTACTGTCTGAGCTACCAGGGAGGCCCCAAGTCTGGCCAACTCCTAGTTAATTTTCAAGTCTCAGTTTAGATGTCATTTCTCAGGGGAATGTTCTCTGACCTTTGACTCCTCCTTCCTCAAACTAAGTTCCTACTATATATTCACCATACTCTGTACTTTTTTGTAGCATCATCACAATAGGAACTTAATTATTTTTGTGTTTATTTGATAAGTGTCTGTCTCCCTCACTAGACAGTAAGCTTCCTGAGCGGGCCCTTATTTGTCGTGTGCCTTACCTCATTACTTATACAGCACTCAGCACAAAGTTAAGTAGTCAGTAATTATTTGCTGAATGTTTGAATAAATGTAGGTGCTTTCATGCACTTACACTGTCCATACACAGTGCATTCAGCACTCTGCAAGGGGCAGAAATACACAAATGCATAAAAGAGATTTGTTTCCTACCTTTGGATAAAAAGAGGTTATTGACAGAAGTTGGATACAAATTGTAGAAAGATGTTTGTTCTTTATTGGAGGTCTGTAAAATGAGAGTAGTTTTCTGTGTGGAAATGTCAAAGAAATCATTTTCTATTACAGCAAAATTTCTGCATAACAGTGTTTTGGAGACCTTATCACTATCCTGCTCTTGCAAGCAACATTCATTATAATAAAATATAGATATGCAAGAAACTAACTTTCTGTGAATTCTGTTCTTCCCTGTTAGCTCATCTGTCCTCAACAAAATTCATGATTTTCCCTTTGCTTTGTTTTGTTTTTTAACCACAGTAATCTTCCTTTGAATTTTACCTTTAATATAATTTGCCTTATACAAGGTGACTGTAAAACTGAGTGGTGTTTATTTCAAAGGAGCTTATAGTTTGAGCTTCATGAAAATTGTCATATTTCAGTGGGTCTTAAGGTAATATCTTATTTGCTTTAAACCTCAGTACTTACAAGAGTAAAAATATTATTTTCAAAACATGAAGACTAAATTCAGAAATAAATTGTGCTGGGTTTTAGTTCTGAAAACAAATTCTCTGATCCTTCAGAGTACTACTATAATGGTATAGAATAAATTCAGCAGCTCAGAGTTGCTGTAGCCTTGCATGGTTCATGACTTTACCAGTTCACTGTCCCACAAAATATTGTCAAAAAGTGCTTGCTCATATTTGGCCCAGTTTTTATTATTAATACAAGTCTTTGGTAAATCCTAAACTTACATTTTTAAGTAAGTCCCTATGTTACTTGAATCAGGGATGATAAAATTCGTATTGACCTAGCATACCAATATGTGAAGGATAAAACTGAGGTACTGCTTCTTATATCTTGTTCAGTTATTAAGGTTGTTACGATTGGTAATGTGTGCCAAGAATTTTAAGCTAATTCCATGATAAACAATTTTTTCTCCACAATATAAACTGCAGAAGTGATTTAGAAGTTAAATAGTGTGATTGATAGTGTATATTACTGCATTTGAAATGTTATAGAAAGTTGCAGTCTTATTAGTGATTTATATTTTAGCAGTACAAGCATGCGCGCGCACAGGATGTAAAAAGTGAAAGCACCTTTATTGTAGCAGTTAGAAATAATTGATTTGCAGAAAGGTAAACTGTGTAGTTTGGTGGTCCATTTTTGTTTCTATGTAGAATTTACTTTTCTCATTTTAGCTACATAATTGCATCTTAGATACAATGTAATATTACAATCATATTTTTCAAGGTCACGCTTACGTTTTTTGGTGTGCATAATCTTTCTTTTTAACCACTTAAAAAGTGAAGTGGGTCTTCAAACTCAGTGTCACTGTACGGTTGTCTAGAATCAGGTGTTGCTATATAAAAAAAAAAAGATTTTTCCTTTTCATCAGCTGGCTTATGAATTATTGGGTAACAGCAGTGGAACATATTAAGTAGTAGTCATTACTGTTTACTCAGGCCAGTCCTTTGGAAATAAGTTTACCAGAAAAAAATAGATTGTATAATAATGATACTTTGATTTATTCATTTATCATATATTTGTTAAATACATATTATGTGTAAAATTGCTTTAAATCTTTGTATGATCCTATGATGTAGAGGCACTATTATCCCCAGTTTAAGAAAACTAAAGTATAGGGAGGTTAAGTAACTTGTGCAAGGTTACACAACCACTTATTGCTTGGAATTAGGATTTAAATCCATGCTGGTGAAGTGAAGACACTATATTTTTAATCATGGCAGTAAAAATGATGTTAGTTTTTGAGCACCGATGGAGGGCTCAACTTAGAGTTCCAGTTACAAAATGTTATGTCTTAGATACTAAAGTCAAGGTGGCAGGCAAAAATTACTTATCTTAAAATTTACTCTAAAAGGAACATTTTGAAAGTTACCACATTGGAAACTGACATAGCGTTAACAAATACATTTTTCCTCTAGCATTGGAATAGAATTACTTTTCCTTTGAGTGCTGGGTCAAGTATTTAACTTGCTATTCAGCGATCTTTCTGGAAAGGAAATATGTACATTATACTACAAGAATCACAGTGTGGTGAGCCTCTCCTTTGGGGGACAGCTGTGGCTCTCAGTCCAGTGGTGGGTAGCAGCAGATCCATGTCTTTATCACTTTCATTCAGGGGCTTATATTTGCAGAATGGAATTAAAATCACCCAGTATTTCAATAGTTATTTTTCTTTTTGTTTTCTTCAAAAATGAAAAATGTTAAACGTGCCCATTGAATTTGCATAGGGCAAGTATATGTATAGTGTGACACAGGTATGCTCCCCGGAGTTATGTAAAGTGGCAGCTTGACATGTATTTCTTTGTTGTCTCTCTTCCCTACAAGACTGCACACCCTCAAGGGCATGGACTATATCTAGCTTTTCATCATCGCATCTCCAACACTGCTGCTGATTTAGACTGACTATGAAGATCCCCTGGAGAAGGAAATGACAACCCACTCCAGTATTCTTGCCTGGAGAATCACGTGGATAGAGGAGCCTGGTGGGCTACAGAGGAGCCTGGTGGGCTACAGTCCACGGGGTCGCAAAGAGTCGGACACGACTGAGCGACTACACTTACTTATGCAGAGTACTGAGCTAGGTACTAGGAAATAAAGAAAGGAATAAAACTTCTCTACAGTGTTTATAATTTAGTGAATGTCGCTAGAGTCGGACATGACTGAGCGACTTCACTTTCACTTTTCACTTTCATGCCTTGGAGAAGAAAATGGCAACCCACTCCAGTGTTCTTGCCTGGAGAATCCCAGGGACGGGGAAGTCTGGTGGGCTGCTGTCTATGGGGTCGCACAGGGTCGGACACAACTGAAGCCACTTAGCAGCAGCCGCAGCAGAAGGCAATGGCACCTCACTCCAGTACTCTTGCCTGGAAAATCCCATGGACAGAGGAGCCTGATAGGCTGCAGTCCATGGGGTCTCGAAGAGTTGGGCATGACTGAGCGACTTCACTTTCACTTTTCACTTTCATGCATTGGAGAAGGAAATGGCAACCCACTCCAGTGTTCTTGCCTGGAGAATCCCAGGGACAGAGGAGCCTAGTAGGCTACTGTTTGTGGGCTCGCACAGAGTTGGACACGACTGAAGCGACTTAGCAGCAGGGGGGTGGAAAGACCATTATATGGACATTTGGTCTTTCTGATATATTAAGTACTTGGACATGCATCAATTCATTTGATAATTTTGCATTGGAGCCAATAGGAAGGGGGAAAAAAATGATAGTTTCTCTGAGTTACCTTCAGGTCCCTGGCACTGAAATATGCCTTTCTGCCTTATTCAGCCATCCTGTCTTCAGGATGAACTGGAAATCTAATGGAGTTTGGAGTTCAGGAAGGACAAAACCCTCAGATGTTGAACTCTTGCTTCCTTCTTAGATTCTTATGTTGCTGGAATCAGAGGCATTTGGGAATGGTAAATGAGTCATACCTAGTCTCCAGAGTGCAACTGCTCCCTATACCAGTTCACATTGTTACAAGGCTGTCTAGTTTAATTCCATAGGATTTCGAATAATGCTGTGGCCTTTTATTCAGGAGTAGAGGTCAGGAAGCAACAGTTAGAACTGGTCATGGAACAACAGACTGGTTCCAAATAGGAAAAGGAGTACGTCAAGGCTGTATATTGTCACCATGTTTATTTAACTTATATGCAGAGTACATCATGAGAAATGCTGGACTGGAAGAAACACAAGTTGGAATCAAGATTGCCGGGAGAAATATCAATAACCTCAGATATGCAGATGACACCACCCTTATGGCAGAAAGTGAAGAGGGGCTAAAAAGCCTCTTGATGAAAGTGAAAGTGGAGAGTGAAAAGGTTGGCTTAAAGCTCAACATTCAGAAAACGAAGATCATGGCATCTGGTCCCATCACTGCATGGGAAATAGATGGGGAAACAGTGGAAACAGTGTCAGACTTTGTTTTTCTGGGCTCCAAGATCACTGCAGATGGTGACTGCAGCCATGAAATTAAAAGACGCTTACTCCTTGGAAGGAAAGTTATGACCAACCTAGATAGCATATTCAAAAGCAGAGACATTACTTTACCAACAAAGGTTCGCCTAGTCAAGGCTATGGTCTTTCCTGTGGTCATGTATGGATGTGAGAGCTGGACTGTGAAGAAGGCTGAGCGCCGAAGAATTGATGCTTTTGAACTGTGGTGTTGGAGAAGACTCTTTAGAGTCCCTTGGACTGCAAGAAGATCCAACCAGTCCATTCTGAAGGAGATCAATCCTGGAATTTCTTTAGAAGGAATGATGCTAAAGCTGAAACTCCAGTATTTTGGCCACCTCATGCGAAGAGTTGACTCATTGGAGAAGACTCTGATGCTGGGAGGGATTGAGGGCAGGAGGAGAAGGGGATGACAGAGGATGAGATGGCTGGATGGCATCACTGACTCGATGGATGCGAGTCTGAGTGGCCTCCGGAAGCTGGTGATGGACAGGGAGGCCTGGCGTGCTGCGGTTCATGGGGTCGCAAAGAGTCGGACACGACTGAGCGAGTGATCTGATCTGAGACACTTGGAGATGACTTTATCCGTAATAAAATTGGCATTTTGAAAGTACTGTTAAAACTTGAGAGGTTTTCGAGGTCCTCCCTTAATTTTAGTGTCCTTCCTTGAAAAATGAATTACAGTTTTATAAGTGAAGGTCATGGGAAGAATTGTATATACGATACAAACAGACACCATTCTGTCTCCTTCATTTCTTCTTGTGACTAATAGCATTTTTATTTGAGATCACTTGGAGCTAAAGGTGAAGTTAAATGTCATTGTCGAGATAGAATCTTGTCCTTATTCTCACTTACTGTTAAACAAATGAGTCAGAGTCCATTTATTAGGTTGGTGCAAAAGTAATTGCAGTTTCAGTCCGTGAATTTTAAATCATTATAACTTGGCTAAAATACATCTTTATTAATCAAAATAGGAACCATTACAATCAACACATTTTTGCCAATGAGAAAGAAGTTTGTTTATTCCTGTAGTGTAAAAATCCATGCTTGGGGATTCGACAAACTCTTGGAAAGCATTTTCTGCATCCTTTTGGTTATGGAAGCATTTTTCCTGAAAAAAGTTGGTGAGATGCCTGAAGAAGTGGTAGTTGGTTGATCAGAGGTCAGGTGAACCTCGCGAATGAGGTAAGGCCCAATTCATTCAATTTTTGAAGTGTTAGTTATGCAACGTGTGGTCAGACGTTGTCCTGGATAAGGATTAGGCCCAGTAGACCAGTGCTGGCAGCAAGCATTGCAGTTTTCAGTGCATCTCATCAGTTTGCTGAGCATACTTACCAGATGTAATGGTTTCACTGAGATTCAGAACGTTGTAGTAGATCAGACACTACCAAACAGTAACCATGACTTTGGTGCAAGTTTGGCTTTGGGATGTATTTTGGAGATTCTTCTCAGTCCAGCACTGAACTTGTCATCACCACCAGTTGTCATATAAAATCCACTTTTCATCTCACATAACAATCCAATCGAGAAATAGTTTGTTGTTGTATAGAATAAGAGAATATACTTCAAAGCAATGGTGTTTTTTTTTTTTGGTTTGCAGTCAGCTCATGAGGCACCCATTTAACTTGCTTTTTCACCTTCCAGTTTGCTTCCAATACCAAATGATTGTAGAATGGTTGAGATGTTGAGTTTTTCAGCAACTTCTCCTGTAGTTGTAAGAGGATCAGCTTCAATGATTGCTCTCGGTTGTTGTCAACCTCCGACGGCTGGCCACTGCGCTCCTCATCTTCAAGGCTCTTACCTCCTTTGTGGAACTTCTTGAACCACCACTGCACTGTGTATTTGTTAGCAGTTCCTGGGCCAAATGCGTTGTTGATGTTGTGAGTTGTCAGCACTGCCTTATGACCCATTTTGAACTCACATGAGAAAATTGCTCGAATTTGCGTTTTGTCTAACATTATTTCCATAGTCCAAAATAAATACAAAATAAACAGCAAGTAGTAAATCATTAGCAAAAAAACATAAAGTGAGAAATGCACATTAAAATAATGTATAGCATAACCACATTTATTAAGAATATATTCCAATATCAAACAGCAAATTTCAACAGTGCAAAACTGCAATTACATTTGTACCAACCTAATATCTGGGGCTAATAATTTTATCAACATTTAAGCACCTTGTGGCAGTCTTGTGGTGCAAAGAAATTTGATAAAGAAAATACACATTGCTTACTGTAGCAAACCTTAGGCAATAAGGAGTTATTAAGGAAAATGTAAGACTGTAAGTGATACAGAGCAGGTAAGCCTGAGCCGTGTGATATGTGTGTCTGTTAGTTGCTCAGTTGTATGTGATTCTTTGCGACTTAGTCCTCCAGGCTCCTCTGTCCATGGAATTCTCCAGGCAAGAATACTGGAGTGGGTAGCCGTTCCCTTCTCCAGGGTGTCTTCCCAACCCAGGGACAGAACCCAGGACTGCCACATTGCAGGCAGATACTTTACCATCTGAACCACCAGGGAGCCCACGAGAGCTTAAGTTGAATTTCTAAGGGGTTTTAAAGGAAGGCTTTAGAGTTGTATTAGAGAAATTGAAACTCACAAATACTAATGCAAAAAAATATAGAGATGTACCTCAAACACTAAATTAGGCAATTCAGATCAGATCAGATCAGTCGCTCAGTCGTGTCCGACTCTTTGCGACCCCATGAACCGCAGCACGCCAGGCCTCCCTATCCATCACCAGCTCTCGGACGTCACTCAGACTCACATTCATCGAGTCAGTGATGCCATCCAGCCATCTCATCCTCTGTCGTCCCCTTCTCCTCCTGCCCTCAATCCCTCCCAGCATCAGAGTCTTCTCCAATGAGTCAACTCTTCGCAGGAGGTGGCCAAAATACTGGAGTTTCAGCTTGAGCATCATTCCCTCCAAAGAAATCCCAGGTCTGATCTCCTTCAGAATGGACCGGTTGGATCTCCTTGCAGTCCAAGGGACTCTCAAGAGTCTTCTCCAACACCACAGTTCAAAAGCATCAATTCTTCGGCGCTCAGCCTTCTTCACAGTCCAGCTCTCACATCCATACATGACCACAGGAAAGACCATAGCCTTGACTAGGCGAGCCTTTGTTGGCAAAGTGATGTCTCTGCTTTTGAATATGCTATCTAGGTTGGTCATAACCTTCCTTCCAAGGAGTAAGCGTCTTTTAATTTCATGGCTGCAGTCACCATCTGCAGTGATTTTGGAGCCCAGAAAAATAGTCTGACACTGTTTCCACTGTTTCTCCATCTATTTCCCATGTAGTGATGGGACCAGATGCCATGATCTTCGTTTTCTGAATGTTGAGCTTTAAGCCAACCTTTTCACTCTCCACTTTCACTTTCATCAAGAGGCTTTTGAGTTCCTCTTCACTTTCTGCCATAAGGGTGGTATCATCTGCATATCTGAGGTTATTGATATTTCTCCCGGCAATCTTGATTCCAGCTTGTGCTTCCTCCAGTCCAGCATTTCTCATGATGTACTCTGCATATAAGTTAAAAAAACATGGTGCCAATATACAGCCTTGACGTACTCCTTTTCCTATTTGGAACCAGTCTGTTGTTCCATGACCAGTTCTAACTGTTGCTTCCTGACCTGCATACAGATTTCTTAAGAGGCAGATCAGGTGGTCTGGTATTCCCATCTCTTTCAGAATTTTCCATAGTTTATTGTGATCTACACAGTCAAAGGCTTTGGCATAGTCAATAAAGCAGAAATAGATGTTTTTCTGGAACTCTCTTGCTTTTTCCATGATCCAGCGGATGTTGGCAATTTGATCTCTCGTTCCTCTGCCTTTTCTAAAACCAGCTTGAACATCAGGAAGTTCACGGTTCACATATTGCTGAAGCCTGGCTTGGAGAATTTTGAGCATTACTTTACTAGCGTGTGAGATGAGTGCAATTGTTCGGTAGTTTGAGCACTCCTTGGCATTGCCTTTCTTTGGGATTGGGATGAAAACTGACCTTTTCCAATCTTGTGGCCACTGCTGAGTTTTCCAAATTTGCTGGCATATTGAGTGTAGCACTTTCACAGCATCATCATTCAGGACTTGGAATAGCTCCACTGGAATTCCATCACCTCCACTAGCTTTGTTCGTAGTGATGCTTTCTAAGGCCCATTTGACTTCACATTCCAAGATGTCTGGCTCTAGGTCAGTGATCACGTCATCATGATTATCTAGGTCTTGAAGCTCTTTTTTATACAGTTCTTCTGTGTATTCTTGCCACCTCTTCTTAATATCTTCTGCTTCTGTTAGGTCCACACCATCTCTGTCCTTTATCGTGCCCATCTTTGCATGAAATGTTCCTTTGGTATCTATGATTTTCTTGAAGAGATCCCTAGTCTTTCCCATTCTGTTGTTTTCCTCTATTTCTTTGCATTGATCGCTGAAGACGGCTTTCTTATCTCTTCTTGCTATTCTTTGGAACTCTGCATTTAGATGTTTATATCTTTCCTTTTCTCCTTTGCTTTTCGCTTCTCTTCTTTTCACAGCTATTTGTAAGGCCTCCCCAGACAGCCATTTTGCTTTTTTGCATTTCTTTCCATACAATCAGCAAAAACAAGACCAGGAGCTGACTGTGGCTCGGACCATGAACTCCTTATTGCCAAATTCAGACTGAAATTGAAGAAAGTAGAGAAAACTACTAGACCATTCAGGTATGACCTAAATCAAATCCCTTATGATTATACAGTGGAAGTGAGAAATAGATTTAAGGGCCTAGATCTGATTGATAGAGTGCCTGATGAACTATGGAGTGAGGTTCGTGACCTTGTACAGGAGACAGGGATCAAGACCATCCCCATGGAAAAGAAATGCAAAATTAGGCAATTAGACATTATTTAATTCATGAACCACTAGATTAAGAACTTTGTGGGCAAAAGATGAACACATTCAAAGGAACAAATTTGTTTCCTGCCTTTCAACAAATGTTTTCATTTAAATTTTGTTCAGACCAGAATTGAACAAAACTTTAGGCATTCGAATAGAGGGAGAAAATAGAATATCGTCACTGCCAAAGAGATGTGTCTTTTCCCCTCAACTTGTGCAGAAATATCTTAGAAGCTCAAATAGCAGTTGTTGCAATTTTTGTTGTTCCCCTTTCCCATCAGAGGTAACAAACCATTTGATTCTATTCTCTTTTGGTTTTCCTGTGTAGATTATCCCCTCTTACGGATTTTTTTGGGACGTTCTTTGACCACATCTTGATTTCCCTCTTCTACCAAGCCTGCTTCTGGGCCACAACTTTCTTTATTAAGTTGATCCACATACATTAAGAGAATAAAAATTTTAACACAGACTTAGCAAATAATTTTAAAATGCATTTGATGATCACATTTTTTAAGAATTCCTAAACTGTAATTTGCTTTGGATGACACCTGTAACTTTTTGGGTGGCCCAGGTAATTTATATATGCCTTCGTTTTGGCAAGTGGGGAAGGAAAGGTTTTAAAAGGCTCTGGTAAGTGTCCTTTTTGGCATTGTGATAATCAGTATTAGCCCATCCTTGTGTGTACTGTGCAGGGGCAGGACTAGGGTGAGGCAAGCAAAGAGTTTAGTGTACAAAATTTCAAGAGGCACTCACTCTCTGTCCACAAGTAAGAGCTTGATTTTGTGCTCTAGCCATCTGGTTTGCCTCACACTCATTCCAGTCCTGATGCTATGTCAGATTCATAGAATCTTGGATGAAATATCAGTAACTAATATGTCTGGGGAGGCCTTACAAATAGCTGTGAAAAAAAGAGAAGCGAGAAGCAAAGGAGAAAAGGAAAGATATAAGCATCTGAATGCAGAATTCCAAAGAATAGCAAGAGATGAGAAAGCCTTCTTCAGCCATCAATGCAAAGAAATAGAGGAAAACAACAGAATGGGAAAGACTAGGGATCTCTTCAAGAAAATCAGAGATACCAAAGGAACATTTCATGCAAAGATGGGCTCAATAAAGGACAGAAATGATATGGACCTAACAGAAGCAGAAGATATTAAGAAGAGGTGGCAAGAACACAGAAGAACTGTACAAAAAAGATCTTCATGACCAAGATAATCATGATGGTGTGATCACTGACCTAGAGCCAGACATCCTGGAACGTGAAGTCAAGTGGGCCTTAGAAAGCATCACTACGAACAAAGCTATTGGAGGTGATGGAATTCCAGTTGAGCTCTTTCAAATCCTGAAAGAGGATGCTGTGAAAGTGCTGAACTCAATATGCCAGCAAATTTGGAAAACTCAGCAGTGGCCACAAGATTGGAAAAGGGCAGTTTTCATTCCCATCCCAAAGAAAGGCAATGCCAAAGAATGCTCAAACTACCACACAATTGCACTCATCTCACACGCTAGTAAAGTAATGCTCAAAATTCTCCAAGCCAGACTTCAGCAATACATGATCCGTGAACTTCCTGATGTTCAAGCTGGTTTTAGAAAAGGCAGAGGAACCAGAGATCTAATTGCCAGTATCCGCTGGATCATGGAAAAAACAAGAGAGTTGCAGAAAAACATCTATTTCTGCTTTATTGACTATGGCAAAGCCTTTCACTGTGTGGATCACAATAAACTGTGGAAAATTCTGAAAGAGATGGGAATACCAGACCACCTGATCTGCCTCTTGAGAAATCTGTATGCAGGTAAGGAGCAACAGTTAGAACTGGTCATGGAACAACAGACTGGTTCCAAATAGGAAAAATAGTACGTCAAGGCTATATATTGTCACCCTGATTATTTAACTTATATGCAGAGTACATCATGAGAAATGCTGGACTGGAAGAAACACAAGCTGAAATCAAGATTGCCAGGAGAAATATCAATAACCTCAGATATGCAGATGATACCACCCTTATGGCAGAAAGTGAAGAGGAACTCAAAAGCCTCTTGATGAAAGGGAAAGAAGAGAGTGGAAAAGTTGGCTTAAAGATCAACAGTCAGAAAACGAAGATCATGGCATCTGGTCCCATCTCTTTCATGGGAAATAGATGGGGAAACAGTGGAAACAGTGTCAGACTTTATTTTTGGGGGCTCCAAAATCACTGCAGATGGTGACTGCAGCCATGAAATTAAAAGACACTTTTAATTTAACCTAGATAGCATATTCAAAAGCAGAGACATTACTTTACCAACAACAGTCCGTCTAGTCTAGGCTTTGGTTTTTCCTGTGATCATGTGTGGATGTGAGAGTTGGACTGTGAAGAAGGCTGAGCGCCGAGGAATTGATGCCTTTGAACTGTGGTGTTGGAGAAGACTCTTGAGAGTCCCTTGGACTGCAAGGAGATCCAACCAATCCATTCTGAAGGAGATCAGCCCTGGGATTTCTTTGGAAGGAATGATGCTAAAGCTGAAACTCCAGTACTTTGGCCACCTCATGCGAAGAGTTGACTCATTGGAAAAGACTCTGATGCTGGGACAGATTGAGGGCAGGAGGAGAAGGGGACGACAGAGGATGAGATGACTGGATGGCATCACTGACGTGATGGATGTGAGTCTGGGTGACCTCCGGGGGTTGGTGATGGACAGGGAGGCCTGGCATGCTGCAATTCATGGGGTCGCAAAGAGTCGGACGCGACTGAACTGAACTGAACTGAATAATATGAATGTTTATTGTATGTCAGATACTGCAATAAGTACATACATTTTGTACTCTTAATAACGCTGTGATGTAAATACCTCAGTCAGTATTGCCAGTAAATTTCTCATTGAGTTTAAAAAGAGCTTAAATGGTATCACCCATTCAAACTTAAACCTGTTTTAAATCTGTGCACTTACCTACTACTCTGTGCTATCCATCCATATGTAGAAAATGTTAAGTTACTTGTCCATTTATGATTTCTGTATTTAGACACTCCTGCTGCTAAGTCGCTTCAGTTGTGTCTGACCCTGTGCGACCCCATAGACAGCAGCCCACCAGGCTCCCCAGTCCCTGGGATTCTCCAGGCAAGAACACTGGAGTGGGTTGCCATTTCCTTCTCCAATGCATGAAAGTGAAAGTGAAGTCGCTCAGTCAGGTCCGACTCTAGGGACCCCGTGGACTGCGGCCCACCAGGCTCCTCCATCCGTGGGATTTTCCAGGCAAGAGTACTGGAGTGGGGTGCCATTGCCTTCTCCTATTTAGATACTACTCCCCCCAAATATTCTTACACTGACATGATGCAGTTAACTTTTACAGTACCTGAGTCAGAGGTCTTGGTATCAAAAAATGGAAGATCCACAGACTTGTACTGCTGTATACCCTAAGGCGACGTTGAATCAGAGCCATGTTCCCATTGGCGTTAGTCTCTAAACATTCTGCCTGGAGTCTGGGGGTCTTGGCTCTCACCTGGGTGATCCGTGGATGACACAGAGAGCAGGGCAGGTGATCCTAGAAGGAGATCACTTTGGCAGACAGAAGACATGGCAGGCATGTCCCACATAATGGGTTATAGTAGCTCTATAGAATATATACTTACAATATGTCACTGTTTAGTTTATTAATGTGAGTTTCTGGGGACTTTTATTTCTAAATTGTGAGATTTGGAGATTGGAATTGAAAGTATAGAGGAATATGTGCTAATGGCTGTTTTTGCTGTAAAATTTTATCGTCTTAATGTTTAGGTTTCTTAAATGCATGAGTATGTGACAACAGTACAGATAAATTTACTGGTGAGAGAGTGAGATCTGAAACTATCTGAATTATGGAAAAAAATCTGGGTTTGGATAATTTTTGCCAGCGCTTACCTTTACTATTTGGACCACTTACCTTTGTTCATGCTTGTGTAGTGATTGTGCCTAGAGCATTGGTTCTCAAATTGTGGAGAGAGAGGGCTCCTGTGAGAGAAAGGGCTGGTAAACTGTAGTTATTACCCAGTACATTTATTGGATGAATGAACAGTTTATTGAATCCAAGCAAGTCTGGTTCTGGAGTCACTGTGCTTGTTACTCACCACTCTAATGACAGTGCTAATAATGTTAATTAAGTACAGTAGCCCCCTCACACCTTCCCCCTGCTATGTCTATAGGTTCCAAGATACCTAGTGGATGTTGGAAACCTCAGATAGTACCAAGCTCTCCATATACTATTATTTTTTCCTATACATCCATATCTATGATAGTTTAATTTATAAATAGCAAGAGATTGGCAGCCATAATAAAATAGAGCAATTATAATAAGTCAGTGTAATAAAGTTATACAAATATGGTCTCTTAAAATATATTAGTGTACTGTACTTACCTTGCTGTGATGATACTAGGTGATTAAATGTCTGAGTGATAAGACTAAGCGAGGTGAATGACATAGGCATTGTGATTTAGTGTTAGGATACTATTGACCTTCTTTTGTTTTCTTACTATTGACCTGATGATACATCTGAAGGAGGATCATCAAGCCATGATGATGTGAGTAGTGGCATGTTAGGAGCAGATCATATCTATGATTGGGGGGTCTCAGACTGGAGGGCATGAGATTACATTATGCTGCTCAGAATGGCAAACAGTTAAAATTTTATGAATTGCTTATTTCTGAAATGTTCTATTTAATATTTTGGACCTTGGTCGACCTTAGGTGAAACTGGTTAAAGTAAGGGTAAACCACTGTGTAATTCAAACAGCCCTATTCCTATTCACCTTTAGGTGAAGTGTTAAGCCTTTCTTAGAACCTTACAAAGTCGCTTCAGTCGTGTCTGACTCTTTGCTACCCCATGCACTGTAGCCTGTCAGGCTCCAATGTCATGGAATTCTCCAGGCAAGAATACTAGAGTAGGTTGCCATTTCCTCCTCTAGAGAATCTTCCTGACCCAGGGATTGAACCCACGTCTCCTGTGTAGCAGGTAGATTCTTTACCAAATTCATTTTGGTCTAAGTAGGATCTCTTGCGTGCCCTTTTCCTCTGCCTGCCTTTTCCCTAGCATCTTCCTCTAAACTTTTGTCTCTTATTTGGAAGTGGCTACAACATTTTGACCTGAGAAGGTCCTGAAAGGTAGGTTGTGATATCAAATGCTCACCTTTCCAACTATGTGACTTGGCCAGACTGATCTATTCCTGCCTTTAAATAAATTCAGTTTCTAGGTATGATTTGTGATACTGGGTGCTTGAGAGAAAGCAAAGTGGTGTTAGTTATTTGAAACCCTGAGTCAGTCATTCAAGAAGATCTCCTTTATCAGAATTTGTAAATATTTTCTATGATCTCGTGAGGTTTTTTTTTTTTTTTAATTTCCCATGAGATTCCTTTGGAACCCTTAGTAGACACCAGGAATAAAGTTTTACTGTCCTTGAATTTCAAAGTTCCATGGCCTTTTTTAAGATGATACAGTTTTTACCTCCTTTGTACTTTCTGATGAGGAAACAAGGCCAGTGATTAAGTGAAACTTCTGTCAAGTCAAGAGGACCAAAAACCCTTGTCTCAGGTGTTGAGTTACCTGTGTCTTGGAGACTGTCCTTAGCAGTTTTTTTTTGTTTTTGTTTTTTTTTTCTCTTTCTTCTGACTCTAGCCATTGTTCTTTCCATACCAGTGATATCCAGCCTGTCCTGTTCACAAGAGTCATCTAGGCTGGCTGCTGAGAATACAGCTTCCTTAACCCTTTCTTGGAGATTATGAGTAATCTTGAGAACTTGTGTTTTTAATAAGCCCTGAAGTGATTGTGATGGCTTAGGTTGTCCAGCATTTGGAAACTGCAGCACTCTTCACTCTTTCTCATAAAGTTTTGCTTTCTCCTGAAAGCTGGGTAACTTTTTGGATCTTGCTTATGTGTAAAGCAAGGTTAACTAATGTTGGAATGCTTCCACTTTGAGAATTTTGTGAACTATTAAATTATACACCAGTTGTATCCTTAATAAAATTAAGACATTAGAATTAATAATCTCTGTTTTAGTTTCCTTTGTTTTCCTTTGGCTTTCATGTAAATTTCTTTTGGAATTCTGATTTTATTTGCAGTGGTCTGATGCTTATATTCTCAGTTTACTACAGTAGGAAAAGCTTGGGATAGCCAAAAGAGATAAAAACTGGTAAATATAACTGGGTCCAGACTTCATTAATAGAATTATTTAGATTTCTGTGTTTGTTTTTGTTTTGCTAGGCTTAATATTTGAAAAGTGTTAGCAAGACTGATTCACCTTATAAATTGCTCATCTCTTGTCTGATTAATTTATGCATTCAGCAAATGTTTATTAAGGTCTGCTGTGTACCTGCTAATGCTGACTGGTAATGTCACTATTGGGAAAAAGAAATACACTTACAAATTATAACATGAACTCATGGATTCTATTTACTGCTGGAATTAATAAACTTCTTTTAGCTAAATATTATGGACAGTTTGGAGAGCCAACGAAAATAAATAAAACTTTCCTCCTTTAGGGAGGGAAGTGAAAGGTATTATAAGAATTTGGTATCATGTAAGGGGGCTAGTATTGGATTTGACTATAGAGAAAAGCAAGACAACCTGCTTACAAATATTTTTCAAGTCTAGAATTTCCTTTACTTAGGAAGCTTCTATTTTTCCCAAGAACTGTATGCATCAATTCCAAGAACTTCGATTTGTTCACACATTTATTTGAGAGTAAATAACCTTGGCCCTGCCCCAAAGGGAGAAAGTGAGGCTGTTTCAGGAAATGCTAATTCTGAGCCTTGTGATATACCCAGGTGTGGTTCTTTAAATGAACAGACTCCTTTGCTTGGTTGCATAGTGTATGGCAGAAACTCTTAAGACTAAATTTGGCATTAAAGGGGCATAGAGTTGCACGTTGTTTATTGAACTGTTTCAAATGAAGAAGCATGTAGGATTGACAACAAAATTTTAACTTGAAGTTAAAAGTTGCAGAACAGTTTAAAATTTAAAAGCCTTTTTGGAATTGTTGATTTTTATTCACATATAAACGCTAATGAAACTGTTTGGCCCAGCTTGTGATTGATTGTTCTGAAAAGTTCAGATATAAATTGGCTCTTTGGAACAGTTTTCCCATGGGAACAATGTTTTAAAAGAGTGGTTAACTGTGGAGTAACCAGCCACCTGTGTAGCCCATAATGTTGCTATAATACTGTCTTTTTGGTGACAAATAGTAGCTGATGGTAAAGTTAGTTTTGGAGGCAAGAAAAACTATGTATATATTTATATATGTATAAGTAAATTAGAGAAAGAGACAGTTATATAGAGAGACAGTTAATTTAAATAATATCTTAAGAGAAAATTTCCAACATGTTACAGTACCACTTATTAGACAAAATGTTTTTTTTTAAAAATCAATGCCAGTATTTGAAAAGGTAAAAATTAAGTGTTTGAGTGAGTTTAGTGGGGTAGATAGGTAGATATCAGCAGGAATTCAGAAAGTGACTCTAGCCACCTTACTAATCCATTCAACTGTGTCTGCCTTTGTATATGCAGTTATAGGCATGTGTTCAAAAGAGTAAAAGACAAAAATGATCCCATTGAGCATACTTCAGTGTCTTACCTCCTTTAATTTCTTCCTCCTTTTGACTGAGATCCTTTAAAACTTATACTCCTCTCTTGCCAGCTCACCAGTTCAACCTCTGCTAGTAGTGCCCTCTATATACAAGTGACACTGCTCTTTGAGTGTTATAGTTGATCTCATCAAGAAATAAAATTAAAAAAGTTTTTTAGGTTATTGTCCATATTCAGAAGCATCTAAAATTTTTGATGTCCTTCTCTTGGAAACACCTGATGCTGGTCCTCTTATCTAGTTCTCCCATAAAAGCATAGCATCCTGTGTGGTTTTCACAGTTGTTCATTTTGTCTTTCCTTCTAGTATAAGCTCTCTGAGGTCTTGTCTTGTTCACTGTTATGTATTAGTACTAGACCTTGTATGGATAGTCAAATTTTTTTCTTTTTTTAAAAGAAATATTTATTAAATAAATGAAAGATTTTTTTTCCTGTCATTCTATAAAATAGTTCCTCAAGTTCTGTTGTTGACCCTGTACTGTCTTCACTTTCTTTTTTCATAGATAGCTATGCCTTTCATTTACTCTCAATACTGTACATCCGGTATCCATCATTTTCACTTTGATTAGTATCACAGCATTTCAGCCCTTCTTTTTTGTTCCAAGTTTATTATGAAAAGGTATTCACAGTTAAATTTAAGTGGAAAGGCAGATTATCAAATGGTTTATTAAGTAGTCAGATAGTAATAGCAGATATTTACTTGCTCTTGTTTATTACTCAGGTTCTATTGATCTGGATGCATTAGGTTTCTTAAGTTTTTTCCTGCTTTCAGCTTCGTTCCTCCTTTCTGTCCTTAATGCTATGACCAAAGAAGTCTGTTTAAGTACCAGTTGACTCATCAGATAATGGTTTTCTCTTGTCTTATAGAATAAAATTTAGGAATTGGCCTTTTCTTCCTTTTATTTATTATTTATTTCATTATTTGATTCTGTGAATTCAGGAAGCAGATGTAAGCTCAGAAAGAGGAAAAAAATTTCCATGTTTAGAACTACCATAAATAAGACTAAACTTTCAGTTGGTGTCAGTTGGTGTTGAGTTCCCCTTCACTGGTAGGAATATGGAGGAATAGTAAGCAGTTCTCAGATGGGACAGTTCATTGGAGTGTGTTTTAAGCTATGATCACTAGCCTTTGTAGCTTTCAAACTGCTTAGGTCTTCCACAGTCTGCATCAGGTAATTTTTTAACGATTTAGAACCACATCTTTTTCATCCCCCACTGCGCATGCATGTAGTAGGTGGTTAACATATATTTATTCAATAAATGAATAACATCTGGGTACTTTCTTGGGTAGATGAGGTTCTTGGTTTTCACTTGATACTCTGTTTCTTGATTTGGGAGTGTCAGATCTGAATTCATAGACCTCTGCATGTGCGATCTTAGGCAAGTTATTTACCATCTGAGTCTGCTTTTTCATCTATAAAATTAGAATGACAGTTACTATAAGGTAAGTTATTGGGAGGATGAAATGCATGTGAAAAATATTTTATAATCTGAAAATGCTTTATTAAAGGTACAAATTATTCAAAATTGATAGCTTTTTTTGTTGAACTTACATATTATGTATCATTTAATATATAAATATGTTAACTACTGTTACTCTTTCACTTTATAATTAGACTCAGTTTTCACCCTAGCAAAGGAATTAAAAGTTGCTTTCTTTTCAAAAGCAACACATTTCCTCAACGCCTCAAGGCAAAATTTCTCTCTTATATTGTTGAATTCTCAATATTTTATTTCCAAACTTCCAGTACCCATGGATTTTTCTTCCTAGTTTCTGTGTTAACTTTGAACAAAGATTCAAAAAAATGCCACTGGCAAAGTTAAATAATATTAAATAAATTATTTAATTAAGAAATTAGATCAGTTTTTCCCCCCAAATAGATCACATTTGGTGGAATTTTCCCAATTTAAAAATTTGCCTTAAATCTTTGATGTTTGCCATGTTTTTGTTATTTTTTAGGTGACAAAATCAGTGAAGGATTAGCAAAAAATTGTAATGAAAATGTTAAACACTTGAAGTTTTTATTCTTAATTCTAATATAGTAAATATCTGTTCTTTCTTGCCCTTTAACCAGGTCAGTATATGTTTTGTGCTTTATTCTTTTATCACAAAGAAGAGAAGAAAGACTGCAGTGAATGAAGATTCCTCTGCATTTTAGCACTGCTTTTTCTACTGTTGTTGGCTTTTGAATGAGGATGACAATGGAAGAGATGAAGAATGAAGCTGAGACCACTTCTATGGTTTCTATGCCCCTCTATGCAGTCATGTATCCTGTGTTTAATGAGGTAAGTGGATAAACATTTCATATGACCTGTGGAATTTCTTTATGTCTGCTTCATTTATTCATTTGTTTGTTTGTTCCCTGATATAACAAGTACTTATATAAATGGATTGTCCCAGGGCTCGACATAAAACAGTGAGGGAAAAGCCCTGAGCTTTTGCTCTTCCTCTGGAGGTTTCACTATAGTAGAAGAGAGAGACATTGGACAAAAGAATACAAGTAATTTTATAAATGAAGAATTGTGATGAGTGCTATGAAGTGTAAAAATAAAATGTGTTAAGTAAAGTAGCAGGTGAGACCTATTTTAGGGACCAGGACAAGCCTCACTGGAATAAGAGACATATATGCTAACATCTGAAAGAGGTAAATCAGGCTTAGTGTGTTGAAGAGTTGGGGATTAGCACCTTTTAGGTAGCCAGAAGAGCAGGCCCGAAAATATCCTAATGAGTTACAGTGAAAGTGAAAGTCGCTCAGTTGTGTCCAACTCTTTGTGACCCCATGGACTGCACATGCACAGTCCGTGGAATTCTCCAGGCCAGAATACCGGAGGAGTAGCCTTTCCCTTCTCCAGGGGATCTTCCCAACCCAGGGATTGAACCCAGGTCTCCAGTATTGCAAGCAGATTCTTTACCGGCTGAGCCACAGGGAAGCCCAAGAATACTAGAGTGGGTAGCCTATCCCTTCTCCAGCGGATCTTCCCAACCCAGGAATGGAACCGGTATCTCCTGCATCACAGACCCATTCTTTACCAACTGAGCTATGAGGGAAGCCCTGAGTTAAAGTTAAGAGTGAGTAGTGACAAAACATAATTTTACTGATAAATGGAAGACACCATTGCTTTGTATCTAGAGAAGATATAATTGCTTTTTTATTTGAGGAATTTCTAGGACTTAATAATACTGATACATTTTAGGTTTTTTTTATTTTTTAAGTTGATATTTAATAGGCTAAGCTATGTATAGAGTTTTTAGAACTGGAATTTCTATAAGAGATAATTTTCTCCCTTCCTTTTAATGGTGAACTGAGGTCCTGATTTGTGAGATTATTTTGCTTTAAAGTTTGTTTGTTTACATAAGAAATTCTGGAGGTAAGTGGTCCAGGACTAATAGTATTATGAGTCAGTATCATCAAAAACTGAGGTTCCTGTCTTGTGTTTCATGATCCTAGTGCTTGCCTTCCCTTGTCAAGGTCACTTCAGCATGTAGGATGGCTGCTGCTGTTTTATCCTAAGTTGTTTGAAAGGGGTAAAAAAACGAAGCAGGGGGTGGGGATTTATTTCCAGCTGATAAAGCCTCCTTAAAGTAACCTTTCTGAAAGTCGTACTTGAGACTTTCATTTACATCTCATCGGTAAGAATATAGACTTATGACCACACCTAGCTGGGCAGTTAGGAAATTTAGAAGTTTATTGGAGAGGAAGCAAAGAGGAGGCATCTTTTGGAAAACCTGTCCCGATTATCCTACTACCATGATAGCATCGGGGAAGGCAATGGCACCCCACCCCAGTACTCTTGCCTGGAAAATCCCATGGACGGAGGACCCTGGTGGGCCACAGTCCATGGGGTTGCTAAGAGTCAGACACGACTGAGCGATTTCATTTTTACTTTTCACTTTCATGCATTGGAGAAGGAAATGGCAACCCACTCCAGTGTTCTTGCCTGGAGAATCCCAGGAACGGGGGACCCTGGTGGGCTGCCGTCTCTGTGGTCGCACAGAGTTGGACACGACTGAAGCGACTTAGCCGCAGCAGCAGCAGCAGTAGCAGCAGCATGATAGCATTGGAGGCACTCTTCTAGGGCTGGCTATACCCATCTCTGGCAGCGGTAGCCAACACTCCAGTCATTAATTTTGCCATTTTGTTCTAACACTTTAGCCAGACATTGCAAGACTATAGTTATTGGAAGCAGTGCTTCAGTGCTGTTCAGTAAATATTTACTAAATACTAGTCATTTGTTTGTCAAGTCCGCTGCAATGGTCTGTAGATAAGGGGAAGAAAAAGTCAGCATACTTCTCAAGAGTTGCAGGGAGTACAGATATTTAAGCAAATCAATTATTAACTGTTCAGTTATCCTTGTACCAGGTATGAGGTAAAGAGAGTCACTGAAGATGATGAGTAACCTGTTTTGACATTTAATATTTAAACTTCTCAGGTTCTTCAAGAGCCATCATGACAGTTCCATCCAGAAATGCTCCATCTTTTCGTGTTTATGTAGCTAGCTCTGTATGCTATTGGATCAAGTTGTCTGGGGGCATTTTCTATATTTATCTGGTATTTTGAGTCTTTATGGAAGGTCAGTTTGCATTGCTGAACTTCAGTTTAATCCTTTAGTTAATGAAAGAGGAATGAGAAAAGCTTTTTTTCTAGAGTTTGAGTGACCTTTTCCTCCATATATTGAAATGATTTTATGTGATGCTTGACTTTGGAAAACAGTTGTATAGCGTATAGGATTTGGGTGAAGTCTTAGGATTAATACTGGTATACCTTTTCTACTTTATTCATGTGTAAGAAGAATTAACTTGAAAAGAAAAGAAATGGCTATGAATGGACCAGTAAATCTCTTCAGAAATCTGAAACTTGAACAACATGCGGGGTATAATGGGCCCAAGATTAGAACACGTTGATAGATGATTCATAGTTGTAGTTAGAAGTTGTTAGAAATTTGAAAACGAAGTGGCTGGTTGTGTCAGACTGAGAGATACTACATCAAGTTCAGTTGAGTTCAGTCACTTAGTTGTGTCCAACTCTTTGCGACCCCATGAATCGCAGCATGCAAGGCCTCCCTGTCCATCACTAACACTCAGAGTTCACTCAGACTCACGTACATAGAATCAGTGATGCCATCCAGCCATCTCATCCTCTGTCGTCCCCTTCTCCTCCTGCCCCCAATCCCTCCCAGCATCAGAGTCTTCTCCAATGAGTCAACTCTTCGCATGAGGTGGCCAAAGTACTGAAGCTTCAGCTTTAGCATCATTCCTGCCAAAGAAATCCCAGGGCTGACCTCCTTCAGAATGGACTGGTTGGATCTCCTTGCAGTCCAAGGGACTCTCAAGAGTCTTCTCCAACACCACAGTTCAAAAGCATCAATTCTTCGGTGCTCAGCCTTCTTCACAGTCCAACTCTCACATCCATACATGACCACAGGAAAAACCATAGCCTTGACTAGATGGACCTTTGTTGGCAAAGTGATGTCTCTGCTTTTGAATATGCTATCTAGGTTGGTCATAACTTTACTTCCAAGGAGTAAGCGTCATTTAATTTCATGGCTACAGTCACCATCTGCAGTGATTTTGGAGCCCCACAAAAGAAAGACACTGTTTCCACTGTTTCCCCATCTATTTCCCATGAAAGAGATGGGACCAGATGCCATGATCTTCGTTTTCTGAATGTTGAGCTTTAAGCCAACCTTTTCACTCTCCACTTCCACTTTCATCAAGAGGCTTTTGAGTTCCTCTTCACTTTCTGCCATAAGGGTGGTGTCATCTGCATATCTGAGGTTATTGATATTTCTCCGGCAATCTTGATTCCAGCTTGTGTTTCTTCCAGTCCAGCATTTCTCATGATGTACTCTGCATATAAGTTAAATAATCGGGGTGACAATATACAGCCTTGACGTACTCCTTTTCCTATTTGGAACCAGTCTGTTGTTCCATATTCAGTTCTAACTGTTGCTTCCTGACCTGCATACAGATTTCTCAAGAGGCAGGTCAGGTGGTCTGGTATTCCCATCTCTTGAAGAATTTTCCACAGTTTATTGTGATCCACACAGTGAAGGGCTTTGCCATAGTCAATAAAGCAGAAATAGATGTTTTTCTGGAACTCTCTTGCTTTTTCCATGATCCAGCGGATGTTGGCAATTTGATCTCTGGTTCCTCTGCCTTTTCTAAAACCAGCTTGAACACCTGGAAGTTCACGGTTCACATATTGCTGAAGCCTGGCTTGGAGAATTTTGAGCATTACTTTACTAGCGTGTGAGATGAGTGCAATTGTCCAGTGGTTTGAGCACTCTTTAGCATTGCCTTTCTTTGGGATTGGAATGAAAACTAACCTTTTCCAGTCCTGTGGCCACTGCTGAGTTTTCCAAATTTGCTGGCATATTGAATGCAGCACTTTCACAGCATCCTCTTTCAGGATTTGGAATAGCTCCACTGGAATTCCATCACCTCCACTAGCTTTGTTCGTAGTGATGCTTTCTAAGGCCCACTTGACTTCACATTCCAGGATGTCTGGCTCTGGGTCAGTGATCACACCATCATGATTATCTGGGTCGTGAAGCTCTTTTTTGTACAGTTCTTCTGTGTATTCTTGCCACCTCTTCTTAATATCTTCTGCTTCTGTTAGGTCCATACCATTTCTGTCCTTTATTGAGCCCATCTTTGCGTGAAATTTCCCCTTGGTATCTCGAATTTTCTTGAAGAGATCTCTAGTCTTTCCCATTCTGTTGTTTTCCTCTATTTCTTTGGATTGATCACTGAGGAAGGCTTTCTTATCTCTTCTTTCTATTCTTTGGAACTCTGCATTCAGATGCTTATATCTTTATTTTTCTCCTTTGCTTTTTGCTTCTCTTCTTTTCACAGCTATTTGTAAGGCCTCCCCGACAGCCATTTTGCTTTTTTGCATTTCTTTTCCATGGGGATGGTCTTGATCCCTGTCTCCTGTGCAGTGTCACGAACCTCATTCCATAGTTCATCAGGCACTCTATCTATCAGATCTAGGCCCTTAAATCTATTTCTCACTTCCACCGTATAATCATAAGGGATTTGATTTAGGTCATACCTGAATGGTCTAGTGGTTTTCCCTACTTTCTTCAATTTAAGTCTGAATTTGGTAATAAGCAGTTCATAATCTGAGCCACAGTCAGCTCCTGGTCTTGTTTTTGCTGACTGTATAGAGCTTCTCCATCTTTGGCTGCAAAGAATATAATCAGTCTGATTTCGGTGTTGACCATCTGGCGATGCCCATGTGTAGAGTCTTCTCTTGTGTTGTTGGAAGAGACTGTTTGCTATGACCAGTGCATTTTCTTGGCAAAACTCTATTAGTCTTTGCCCTGCTTCATTCCGTATTCCAAGGCCAAATTTGCTTGTTACTCCAGGTGTTTCTTGACTTCTTACTTTTGCATTCCAGTCCCCTATAATGAAAATTACATCTTTTTTGGGTGTTAGTTCCAAAAGGTCTTGTAGGTCTTCATAGAACGATTCAACTTCAGCTTCTTCAGCGTTACTGGTTGGCGCATAGACTTGTATTACTGTGACATTGAATGTTTGCCTTGGAAACGAACAGAGATCATTCTGTCATTTTTGAGATTGCATCCAAGTACTATGTTTCGGACTCTTTTGTTGACTATTCTGGCTACTCTATTTCTTCTGAGGGATTCCTGCCCACAGTAGTAGATATAATGGTCATCTGAGTTAAATTCACCCATTCCAGTTCATTTCAGTTCGCTTATTCCTTGAATGTTGACATTCACTCTTGGCATCTTGTTTGACCACTTCCAATTTGCCTTGATTCATGGACCTGACATTTCAGGTTCCTGTGCAATATTGCTCTTTACAGCATCGGACCTTGCTTCTGTCACCAGACACATCCACAGCTGGATATTCTTTTTGCTTTGGCTCCATGCCTTCATTCTTTCTGGAGTTATTTCTCCACTCATCTCCAGTAGCATATTGGGCCTCTACTGACCTGGGGATTTCCTCTTTCAGTATCCTATCATTTTGCCTTTTCATACTGTTCATGGGGTTCTCAAGGCAAGAATACTGAAGTGGTTTTCATTCCCTTCTGCAGTGGACCACGTTCTGTCAGATCTCTCCACCATGACCCGCCCATCCTGGGTTGCCTCACAGGCATGGCTTAGTTTCATTGAGTTAGACAAAGCTGTGGTCCTCGTGTAATTAGATTGACTAGTTTTCTGTGAGTATGGTTTCAGTGTGTCTGCCCTCCGATGCCCTCTTGCAACACCTACCATCTTACTTGGGTTTCTTTTACTTTGGGCGTGGGGTATCTCTTCGCGGCTGTTCCAGCAAAGCGCAGCCGCTGCTCCTTTCCTTGGATGAGGGGTATTTCTTCACTGCTGCTCTTCCTGACCTTCAATGTGGGATAGCTCCTCTAGGCTCTCCTGTGCCCGAGCAGCCACTGCTCCTTGAATGTGGGGTTGGTCCTCCCAGCCGTCGCCCCTGACCTCAGCTGTAGGGGCGTCGGGTAGCTCCTCCTGGCTGCCGCCACTGACCTTGGAAGCAGGGTAGCTCCTCTCGGCTGCTGCCCCTGACCTCGGACTTTGGTAGCTCTTCTCAGGGTCTAATTTCTCAAATTGAGTTTACTGATCATGGTATCAAGTTTTTTTTTAATAAAATATAAACATTGTTCTCTGGCATTCCAATGTATTATTGTAACATCTTAAATAAGATACCTTTATTTAACTATAGTTCAAACATGGATTTTTCTATAAATTTAGTAATGGGGAAATTAGAATCTAGTTTGGCTCTGCTTTTCTCTGCTTTGCATATTTTAAGATAAAATGGATATCAAATTAATTTTACAAAAAACACCACCACAATAAGGATTAAGTTTTACTCTGAAGGTAAATGATTCACTAAATTTTGTCCACTGTGTAGGGAAGAGTTAAAAAACTTATGCATGCTCACCTTAATGTTACATTCATTAAACTAACAATGGTAGCTTAGAAGCCATTTTGCAGAACAGACTTTTAGATAGTAGGATATCCTTACACCTGGGGAAGTGTTAGTACTGGTACTCCACCTCATACGGGAAAGTTATTTATGACATTCTGGGAGCAGGATGCTTGCTAAACTTAATGAAGCTATGTGGAAAGTAAGCTGCTTGTTTAGTCAGCTGCTGCACAGTTCAGAGTCCAAGTATATTGCGTGTGTTGTAAATGTACTGTGAAATAGGTCTCCTGGTTGCATTATAGAATAATGAGTTTATAGAAACCTCATGCCAAGTCTTATATAGATCAGGTTCTCAGGTTCTGTATCCTTTTTTGCTGACTCTTTGTATATGGAGGAGGAAGGATGTATGATTCAGTTCTTCATTCCAGGAAAAGACATATCATGTATGTTCTTTCCCAGTGACTTGAAGACTTTTAAAAGCAAATATAAATATTTTTCCTATTAAATCAAACCTCAAATATTTAAGTAAATATTTACACTTCTCCACAGTGAAGGTGTGGGCTTCACTTATAATCCCAGTATTTAGAAGTGATCATAGTTAATATTTTGGATTTGATTTACTTCTCTGTCATTTACTATGCTATATAATCTTGTCTTAGTTTTGTATTCTGCAAAATGAAGATAAACAATATTTTATTTAATTCTCACAACTCTGGGAAGTAAGTGAATTGATGTAGTGCTTAGAACAGTACCAGACATGTGTAGGTATTAGATGTTATTATTAAGGAGTCTTCCACATAATTTTATGTAAAATTGTGATCATACCTGAGAGTGTGCACATTTTTAGGCAATGTTTTAGTGGGATATTCTTATAGTAGTTAGATGGCTCTGCTTATTTTTTTGCTAGACAACTTAGTAATCCCAGAAACTGATTCTTTTAGGCCAGTTATTGGACTTACTATGTACAGAACAGATGATTGCACTTTGCCTTTGTAAACTCGTAAAATTTAATGAGTGGCCTCTCGATTCTGTCTACTTCTGATTTTGTTCTGGCTTTTTTTTTTTAACCTAACTCATCTCATCATCATTTGAATCACAAGAGATGTATGTGGAGTTTTTATTCTTGGCTCAGTTTAACTTTCTTTTAAAGAATATGGTCAGTAATCTTGATGGCATTGAGGGGAGGGTGGGAAAAAGGGAGAAGGTATCAGCGTGGGGGAAATAGGCCTGATTTTGAGGAAGCAGGTGTTATAGACAATTTGGAACCAACTAATTAATTATTTTGACCTAAAAAAAAAAAAAAACTTAAAAGATTTTGTAAGACTGTTTAAAACTTGAGCAACTAAAGTGTTACTGCTATTGCTAAGTCGCTTCAGTTGTGTCTGACTCTGTGCGACCCCATAGACGGCAGCCCACCAGGCTCCGCAGTCCTTGGGATTCTCCAGGCAAGAACACTGGAGTGGGTTGCCATTTCCTTCTCCAATGCAAGTGTTAAGTGGATATATATATTTTTTTAATTTCAGGTTTAAGAAACTGGCTTGAGGGACTCCCTGGCAGTCCAGTGGTTAAGACTCCAAGCCACTACTGCAGGGAACTGGGGTTTAGTCTCTAGTCAGAGAACTAAAATCCTGCATGATCAAAAATTTTTTTTAATGTATTTTTTTTAAAAAAAAAAAAGAAATTGGCTTGATACTAGAAAATAAAGTATAGAAATGAACTGTTATTTCTAGAGGGAGTGATATAATAAAAACACTCTATGGATTCAAAATTATATAAGCTTTTAAAATATGTTTATAAATGATCCAAAAAGTTAAATTTGAAAAGTTTGCAGTTAGTTAACAGTAAGTGTATGCAAAAGCTGTGAAGAGTAAGTTACAGGAGGAGCTCACACAACTGAGAGGAGACAAAATGTGAGGTTGAGGTGAGACCTTAATGTTAAGCTCACCCAGCCTATAGTTTCCCTCCAGTTGCACTTCCGTCTCTAAGTGAGGGGAGGTGTTATGTGCCCATTTCTCTTACTCTGATTCCCTCTCTCTTAACTTATTTACTGGCGACATGGAAATCCAACATGGCAGAGATCCAGGAGTCCCTCTCCATGTCCCAGTATCCATTAGTACAAAAATGTCATTATATATCGCTTTCCTCCTTCTTTGGAAATAAAATATGGTATATGCACTGTCAGACACTGCTGAATAATGATTGCACTGGCTCTTTAAATATACGCCAAAGACACTTATCCAAAAAGCTAAAAAAATAATGGACTCAGTAGTAGAAGTATTGGAAACAAAGTGGATATTATTATCTGTTCCAAACTGACATAACCGTCATTATATCCACAGGGTATTAGCAACCCTGAAGAAACACTAAGGAGGAGGATTTTAGGAGGTCACATTCTTCAAGGACCAGTTTAGATCTCATCTTCATACTTTTTACTTCAGCTGACAGTGATCCCATCAGCTTCTGTGTAGCTACTTGCTTAATCTTCTGGGGTTCTAGGAGTATAGTCTGTTTCTTTGTATCTCTCAAACTGACTTCTCTCACGTGGTAGAAACTCAGTACATTGTTGGTTCTTAAGCAGTTGAAGAGATTCGGTGATGGGACAGAAGCCAGCCTGAAAAGGGTGAGTACAGGGTAGGTGCATACAGGGAGCTAAGTGGCTTGTGTATTGGTTTTAGAGCCAGACAGATCTGGTATGAAGCCTGTTTCTGTACTTTTTAGCTCTTTTATGTTGGGAAAATTTATGCAAACTGAGTTTATTCCTCTATAAAATGGAGATGATGATAGATAGTTACAGATTTATTATGAAGGTTAGTTAGAGATACTCTATAAAAATACATAATAAAGTCCGTAATATGTGCTTAGTAAAGTGGTAGCTGTTACTGGTATATTACTGGAACCTGATACTTTAATGAAAGGTACCAGTAAGGTGAACATGATTTTATTATGAAATCATCTACCACATGTGAGAGGCCTAAAATAGAAGCCCATTATAATAGGGAAGGTGTAAACATACCTTGCTACCTGAGTATTAGAGGCTGAAATTATAAGTAGATTAAAAAACAATTTAGGTAAATTTATGGATGAAAGTTTTAACTTTCATTCAAAGTATTTTTTGAATGTATATAGGTACCTATATGCCTGGTATTGCCTGGGCATTGTGAATATCTTATGAGTAATAAATCCTGGTGGGATTATTGCAAGATGTGTGGGTAAATACTGTATCCCAAGTGACTCCCAGTGGAGTTCTTGTCAGGTGCTTCCCAGATCACTGACTTGATTCAGTATGTTAAGTATGAACATACTTTCTCTCCTTTCTAAGATATACGTATGTAAAGTTAATCTAGAAATCTAGAGCTGTAGATGTCTATCTTGGCTTATTATATAGTTCCTCACTGACTAGCAGCCCCTTTTACTTGCATTGACCCTTTCATATACCAGTTGGGGCAGTACAGAGTGAGTTAATGCTGATACTTGAAAGACACTCATCTGACTCAGACCTTTGACTTGGCGAAAGAGGTCAGTGTGGTATAAACCCAAACAAGGAAATGGGTTCCTGTCAGGGAGGAAATGGGTTCCTGTCAGGGAGGAAACGTTCATTCTGTCTCCCTCTGCCTCCCTTGTACAATAAGAACTTGAGATCAGAAGAGCTATATTACTGAATCTTCTTTGTGATTCATTATAATTAAATGAATTGGTAGAAGAGGAAATTTTAATTTTTGGAGGTATACCTTCATTAGTTAATTAATATACTTATTTAGTTGCTTACTTGCTATTTTTGCCTATCTGGATCCCCTTGTGTCTTTCCTTTTACTTACCAGGGCAGTGTTAGATTTTACAAGGTTTGTAGAAGCCAAGTTAAATAAATACTAAATTGAATGGCCCATTGTTTATTTTGGAAATAAAGTGTTAATCTTGGCCAGTTTTGATGCTTTTCTTTTTGTTAAAGCAAGTAACTCAGGGAGATAAGGTTCTTGGCATTTCTGTCTTATTTAGAAAATAAATTGATTTAAACTGTTTGGAGAGTCACTAAATTGTATGTGTGTGTGTAAAACTGTTTTCATTGCCTTAAAGAATTGAAAATAATAGTTATTGCATAATGAAATCATTATGTGATCTATAACCATAAGATTTTTTTAGAAATATACTTGCATAAAAATCTACAAAGATTACATTGATTTTGAAGGTTTAATATTATCCCAAATAAAAAATATATACATTGAGTTTTATTGAGTTAACTGGCCTAATTCTTAGGGAACTAACAAAATCTGATTTTAACTGAAGCTAGTTATTTTAAGCCTGGCGATTAATTCTTCAAAAAATGTAGTTAACTTTTATGAAATTGTATAACTTCTTTAGCCCAATGAAAAGCAACTTATACAGTGTTTAATAAGGACATTTATCTTTCAGAATTATAATCCTTATACATTTGATAATAAAAGTTAAAAGCATTTGGGTTAAACTTGCAATTCAGGACTTTTGGTAGCCATTTTTTAAATTCTGATTAAGAAAAAAGACAGATATAAAAATCTGATTAAGAAAAAAGACATAACATCTGATTAAGAAAAAAGACATAACATCTGATTAAGAAAAAAGACAGATATAAAATCCAGATGACCTAGTCTTCAATTTAAGTAACAAACCTTTTATCAGTACTGTTTGCTAATTAATAAAAAAAAAAAAGACTTATCTTAGTTTAATGCCTAACTGAGGAGATGAAAAAGCAGTTTTAGAAGAGTTAGGTAGTAGGCGCTAGAAATAAAAACAAAAATAAATGAGACCTAATCAAACTTATAAGCTTTTGTACAGCAAAGGGAAACCATAAAAAAATGAAAAGACAGCCTACAGAATGGGAGAAAATATTTGCAAATGATGCTACAGACAGGAGCTTAATTTTCAAAATATACAAACAGCTTATGCAGTTCAAAAACAAAAAGACAACCCAATTGAAAAACTGTCAGAAGATCTTAATATATAGTTCTCCACAGAAGATATACAGACAGCCAATAGCCAACATGAAAAGATGTTCAACATCGCTAATTATTAGAGAAATACAAATCAAAACTACAGTGAGGTGCCACTTAACTCCAGTCAGAATGGCCATCATTAAAGTATCTACAAATAAAAATGCAGGAGAGGGTGTGGAGAAGAGACAACCCTCCTATACTGCTGGTGGGAATGTAAGTTGTTGTAACCACCATGGAAAACAGTGTAGAGGTTCTTCAAAAAACTAAAAATTGCCATATGATCCAGCAATCCCACTCCTGGGCATATACCTGAACAAAACTATAATGCAAAAAGATACATGCACCCCTGTATTTATAGCAGCACCATTCATAGCAGCCAGGTCATGGAGACAGCCTACATGTCTGTCAACAGATAAATGAGTAAAGAAGATATGGTACATATATACAATGGATATATCATAATATGTATATGCAGTGGATAAACTGTAATGGGAAAGAATATTAAAAATAGAATGTATGTGTATAACTGAGTTACTTTCCTGTACAGCAGAGATTGGCACAACACTGTCAATCAACTGTACTTCAATTAAAAAAATAAAAGAGTAAGGTAGTAAATACAAAAAATCTTAAGTAATACATATTTTCTTTGTTTTGGTCATTTTATAGTCGATACACACATAATTTGCCACCTCTTTTTAACGGAACATTGAAAGTTAATCTTGAATCCTCATCCCATTTTCAAAAATTTAAGTGAATATTTTTATTTCTACTAGGGACATATACTATTTTGAATTCTGTGCTTATCTTAAATCAGTCTTTAAGGTGATGTGTGCTAAGTCGCTTCAGTTGTGTCCAGCTCTTTGTGACCCTGTAGACTTTAGCCCATGAGGCTCCTCTGTCCATGGGATGCTCTAGGCAAGAATACTGAAGTGGGTTGCCATGCTTGCCTCCAGGAGATCCTCCTGACTCAGGAATCAAACCCGCATCTCTTAAGTCTCCTGCATTGGTAGACATGTTCTTTGCCACTAGTGCCACCTAGGAAGCCCCAAAGGAATAAATAAGGGACTAATACACATACCTTAATTTTTCATCCTTTCTAATGAAAATTTTAGATCATCTATTTGAAGAATTATGTTGATTCAGAACCATTAGCAAGTTATGTTTGTTAATTGATGGGTATATCAGTGTGATTACTGTAAAATGTATCAGGAATATACTTTTTCCATAAAACTGATATTAATGATGTAAAATTTTTATTGCAGCTAGAACGAGTAAATCTGTCTGCAGCTCAGACACTGAGAGCGGCTTTCATTAAGGTGAGGCACAGATAATTTATTATTACGGTGGTTAAAATATATCTTATAAAGAAATCTAAATACCATGTGATAAATGTCAGTTTATTTTTTTAACCTTTCTTTTTGGGTACCTTTCTCTTTTGTTTTTGTTTTGCTCTTTAGTGAAAACCTTTTCAGTCATCTTGTGCTTGTTTTAGTGTACACTTTTTAAGCTTAAAACACTTCTAAAAAGTGAGTTGGAACAAGTGCTCTTTCAGTAGCATTCAGCTTTTCATCACTTTGCTTTTAATCTGACTTCTTCAGAATGTTTTCTCTTTAGCTTTAGAGTATATTTTAAAATTGTTTTATTTGACATATTCAAAACTTTTATAAAGTTAAACCCAAAGATTTTCTTCATGCTCTTTTTAACTATAGAACCTAAGTGTAAAACTGTGTTTTGAGTGGGTAAAAAAGACCTCTCTGTTGATCACATCAAGGATATTTTGAGGATCAGCTGAGTCACTCAGGGTGAACTTTTTCATTGTCTTATTGTTTCATTGCCCTGAAGATGTTAAATTCATAATCCCTAGCTTACATGTTGGTGTTGAGCATTTAAAACATAGCAAGTTCAAATTGAGTTGTACTCCAGGTTTATAAGCAACGCAGTAATATGTATTATGTTGATTGCATGTTGAAATGATAATATTTGGGGTGTACTCTTAAAATAACTTCATGTGTTTTTTCTTTTTATTTTTTTAATATGGCTACTAAAAATTTTAAATCAGATGGGCTCCTACCAAATACTTCTATTGGATAGCGCTACTCCACTTAACTGAATGCAGCCTTTCATATAAGACTTAATCCATTTCATTCTAAATACATATCCATCCCAAATCACTTCAGTTGTGTCTGACTCTTGTGATACCATGAACTGTAGCCTGCCAGGCTACTCTGTCCATGGGATTCGCCAGGCAAAAATACTGGAGTGGGTTGCCATTTCCTTCTCCAAGGTATCTTCCCGACCCAGGGATTCAACCCACATTTGATCCTCTTAATTCTCCTTCACTGGTTCTTTACTACTAGCGCCACCTGGGAAGACCTAAATACATATCAAGATACCCAAAATTTTGATTTTTATTTACTTTTTGTATGTTTTCTTCCTTCAGTAGCTAAAACAACTTGTATTTCAAGTATTTTAATGTTTAAATCTAGAATAAATTTATAGCTGAGTCTCATTGGAGTTGAAACTGTGAATATTCAGCTTGATTTCTTTTTATGGCAGAGGTTAGCTTATTGATACCTCACTTACCTGGTAACATAAATAAAATAATGTCGTTAGACATCTATTTCACTACTAGAAATTACATTTTGTGTGTTGATCAGTACTATTTTGATGTAATACTCTAAATGCAGTGCCTGTATACACAGGCACACTAATTTTATTTAAATATATCCTGCCAAATCATTGGATTAATGAAGAAAGTGAATAAAGCAGCACCATCCTTAGTGGAGTTTTTTGTTGTTTATTTGTTTTTCATTTTCTTCTTAGCATTAAGTATCCGTGTGATTTGGAATGGTATATTTGGTTGTCAGGGTGGCATTATGGGGACTATTTTAACCATCTTTGTGGCCAAAGAAGGAAAAGTGACCTGTTACACACCGTAGTATTGATAAGGCAAAAGGGTTTTTGGCTTTTCTGATACCAGGAAGAGAGAGAAACTTGTCCTGTGTGTCCTCATGAGGAAGACTCACTCTGCAGTATTTATTATATACCCACTGACAGTCATAAAAGACATAAAATAATGAACTTTATTAAGCTTTTCCTTGTAATATCCTTATATATAAGCTGGCATTTTAACTCTAAAGTATAGTTAAAAAGCAAACTGTTTAAAGTATGTGGTTATGATAAATCTGGTTAAATATGATAGATCTGAATAAATTTTATTCATGGCACTGATTCTTTTTTTTTTTTTTTTAATTTATTTTAATTGGAGGCTATTTACTTTACAATGTCGTAGTGGTTTTTGCCATACATTGACGTGAACCAGCCACGGGTGTGCTTGTGTCCCCCTGTCTTGTACCCGCCTCACACCTCCCTCCCCATCCTCTCTCTCTGGGTTGTCCCAGTGCACCAGCTTTGAGTGCCCTATTTCACGCATCGAACTTGGACTGGTCATCTGTTTCACATATGGTAATATACATGTTTCAGTGCTATTCTCTCAAATCATTCTACCCTTGCCTTCTCCCACAGAGTCCAAAAGTCTGTTCTTTACATCTGTGTCTCTTTAGCTGTCTTGCATATAGGGTTGTCATTACCATCTTTCTAAATTCCTTATATATGTGTTAATATATTCATGTTTTTCTTTCTGACTTATTTTACTCTGTATAATAGGCTCCAGTTTCATCTACCTCATTAGAACTGACTCAAATGTGTTCTTTTTAATGCTGAGTAATATTCCATTCACGACAGTGTGATCACTCACCTAGAGCCAGACATCCTGAATGTGAAGTCAAGTGGGCCTTAGGAACCATCACTATGAACAAAGGTAGTGGAGGTAATGAAATTCCAGTTGAGCTATTTCAAATCCTAAAAGGTGATGCTGTGATAGTGCTGCACTCAATATGCCAGCAAATTTAGAAAACTTAGCAGTGGCCACAGGACTGAAAAAGGTCAGTTTTCATTCCAATCCCAAAGAAAGGCAATGCCAGAGAATGCTCAAACTACCACATGATTGCACTCATCTCATGCTAGCAAAGTAATGCTCACAATTCTCCAATCCAGGCTTCAAAAGTACATGAACTGCAAACTTCCAGATGTTCAAGCTGGATTTAGAAAAGGCAGAGGAACCAGAGATCACATTGCCAACATATGTTGGATCATCAGAAAAGTGAAAGAATTCCAGAAAAACATCTACTTCTGCTTTATTGACTATGCCAAAGCCTTTGTGTGGATCACAACAAACTGTTGAAAAGTCTTCAAGAGATGGAATACCAGACCACCCGACCTGCCTCGTGAGAAATCTGTATGCAGATCAAGAAGCAACAGTTCGAACTGGACGTGGAACAACAGACTGGTTCCAGATAGGGAAAGGAGTACGTCAAGGCTGTGTATTGTCACCCTGCTTATTTAACTTACATGCAGAGTACATCAAGAGAAATTCTGGACTGGATGAAACAAATTGGAATCAAGATTGCCGGGAGAAATAGCAATAACCTCATATATACAGATGACACCATCCTTATGGCAGAAAGTGAAGAAGAACTAAAGAGCCTCTTGATGAAAATGAAAGAGGAGAGTAAAAAAGTTGACTTAAAGCTCAACATTCAGAAAACTATGATCATGGCATCTGGTCCCATCACTTCATGACAGATAGATGGGGAGACAGTGGAAACAGTGACAGACTTTATTTTGGGGGACTCCAAAATCACTGCAGCCATGAAATTAAAAGACGCTTGCTCATTGGAAGAAAAGTTATGACCAACCTAGACAGCATATTAAAAACAGAGACATCACTTTGCCGGCAAAGGTCCGTCTAGTCAGAGCTATGGTTTTTCCAATAGTCGTTGTGTATGGATGTGGAAGTTGGACTATAAAGAAAGCTGAGTGCTGAAAAATGGATGCTTTTGAACTCCGGTGTTGGAGAAGTCTCCTGAGAGTCCCTTGGACTGCAAGGAGATCCAGCTAGTCCATCCTAAAGGAAATCAGTTCTGAATATTCACTGGAAGGACTGATGCTGAATCTGAAACTCCAGTACTTTGGCCACCTGATGTGAAGAACTGACTTAACTTGAAAAGACCCTGATTCTGGGAAAGATTGAAGGCAAGAGGAGAAGGGGTCGACAGAGGATGAGATGGTTAGGTGGCATCACTGACTCAATGCACATGAGTTTGAGTCAATTCCAGCAGTTGGTGATAGACAAGGAGGCCTGGCGTGGTGCAGTCCATGAAGTCGCAAAGGGTCGGACACGACTGAGTGACTGAACTGAACTGAATATTCCATTGTGTATATGTACTACAACTTTCTTATCCATTCGTCTGCCAATGGACATCTCTAAGTTGCTTCCATGTCCTAGCTGTTGTAAACAGCGTGGCACTGATTTTTAATTAGGGATAGTGAGAGTTATTTGGAGGAAAGTATATTAATTTTGCATTGATTTATTCTTAATTACTGTATTCTGTTTGGTAAAAATTTCAAGTGATTTTAAAGGAATGCATGCATTAAAAACATTAAGATTTTTGTGATTTTTAAACTTACTTGGGAAAAAACCATGCCTAGCCATATGTCTGTATTTATATGCAGTTATATTTTCATGTTTCCAGTTCTTGGTTCATAGCACCAGTGATATTTATCAAGCTTTAATACCTATTTTTGTTATTTGAAGAAAAATAATTTTTCCCAAGATACTGGTGATTATTATGTCTTATGATATTGATCCTGCTTTCTTTCCCTCTGGGAGGTTTCTGATAATGTTAAGGATCATTGATCCCAAGAGAGGGTATTTCTGCCCTTGGCTTTTCATAAAAGTTGGATAGCACAAAGTTTAAGATTGTATTCTGAAAGAAAACTTTAAGGTACAGGTACAGTGTCTGATTTAAGGGTTTTTCAGTTAGAGTCACTGGCTATATTCAAGGCCTCTAAGATAAAAAGTAGCATAACTAGGATGTCAGCCAGAAGACGCTAAACTACTGTTCCCAGAGTATGTGCCAAGCTACCTCGGGACCCTGCAGGAAACTCAGAGGGGTGTCATGAGATATTTTAAACATTTGAAAGAATAGAGTGAACATTAGCTTGACACTGTATGAGCTACTAGCTTGAGATAGTTTGCAGTTTCAGCATCTTCACCTGGGCTGCATTCCTTTCAGTGATGTCATATCTTTGTGAAACTGGACTTTGGCCACTGCTGTTGATAGAAAGCAAGTTCACAAGAAAATCAGTGTACAATAGGAAATGAGTAACATTTGAGAAATCGTGCAGTGCCCAACAGGTTCTCACATCTCACTAATAAAATAAATCATGGTTATTTAAGAATAAATAAAATATTTTTCTTTGAATTCTTGTGATTTTTAAAGGCTACTAAGTTGTTAGGACGTAAGTACTTACTAAAGTTGTTTGAACTTTACTTCCTGCACAGCAGTGTTAGGTATTTTGGTATTTCTTTTGGCACTAAGAACACTGAACTAAGAAAAAGTAGGGACATCTGTGAGGATTCTAATGCTGCAACTATGAGGGCTCCAGACAAACTGGGTACTGAAAGCGTTCTTCTCAGACTTGCAGAAGCGTTTTATTTTTTCCATACTTTATTACAACTTAACCAAAGAAGTTATATTTTTCTGTTGACATTCTCTGGAAGCACATAGAAAATCCCCCACTTTCTAAGATAATTCATTGTGTAGGTAGATTTAATGTTACTCAGAGATAATAAATCACTCTTACCAAATACTGGCTTGTTTGACTCTTACCAAATAACTATGTTATTTTGTGGCAGTTTTCCAAATTAATAATGTTGACACCATCTTAAGCCTTTTTTGTACAGCTTATCTTTCAACAACTCTTATTATAATAGATTCTTAAATACATTCATGAGAGGGAAAATCAAACAGGTTTTAAAGAAGAAATCAGTAGGACATGCTTTATTAACTGTCTAAATGACTTTCCTGTAAGCATTTGACAACAGTTAAAATGATCCCAGGATTGAACTAAATGTGTGTGTTTTCTTTTCTGCTTTCATTCCACAACCTTTCAGTTTTTGGTACTTGAAATCTAATAAGAAGCAAGATGTTACAATGTAAAGAGCTGAAGAAAGCTAAAACTGCAGTGGTACCAGAACTGAGGAGGCAGAGGCTAAACATAACTTGGCCCGTCAGGAGGCAAATAGATTGCCATTTGATAGATCATATTTACTATGTAGTACCAAGGCAAAAAAGAGAGGAAATTATCAGCATAATGATTAAAATTGGCAGGCATCCTAAAAGAGTGTGATTACAAAAATTTTTTAAATAATAAAATGGGACAGAATTACAAGGGAAAATCCAAATCTTGAAAACTAACTGTGGTAAACTCAGGACTTTTTATATTCAATCTTGAAATGTCTAGAAGATTTTAGTGCCCTAGGGAATGTAAGTAATAGAATCAGTGCAAGCTCATTAGTGAAACAAGCTCAGGAGGCAGTAAAAGGATTAATGATTTTCTGAAAGCTAGTGAAGGAAATAATATTCTTGCTGCAAAAATAAAGTAGAAAATGAAAACCATTGTGTGAGAATATTGTTAAGGGATCATATAGCTTCAGTAAAACTTCCAAAATGAATCCTGGGGTTTTTTTGTTGTTGTTTTTCCTGACGGTCTGTTAATTGAAATGCAGAGAATCTGAAGGAAAGAAATTGGTGAGATGAGTTACTGTTTGATTTTCAAGTTGAAATATTGCTTAATGAAAAAGAGCTAAAAATCTTCAGTGTTTAAACTCTTAAAAAATGTAATTGAAAAACTGTCTATATGTGTATGTATACCTGTACATATATTTACTCTTCATTTCTATGTTTGTTATTAGTTTGATTGCAAGAGAGTATAAATGAGAAGTAGGAAATGTTAAATACATTATGTTCAGATGGAAGTTTGGATCGTGACTGTAGTAATTTATGGACGCACAAACTCTCCCCACACATAAGTGAATGGCATCACGACACTTGCTTTGCAAAGATTTCTGCCCTTATTTTTAAGTTGATCAGTTTAAGGAGGTCCTAAGAGATTCTGAATGGTTAGGTTTTGGCTTTAAAATATTGATTCAGTTTCTGTATCTCAAAACTAGCTTTCTTTCTTACAGGCTGAAAAAGAAAATCCGGGACTCACACAAGACATAATTATGAAAATTTTAGAGAAAAAAAGTGTAGAAGTCAATTTCACAGAATCCCTTCTTCGAATGGCAGCTGATGATGTAGAAGGTAATCAGAAAGTCTTGTTTAGTTTTACAGATATTGAAAAGCTCGTCCTTCACATCTTTCTTATTTGATAAAAGTGGCTCCTCCCCTTCCTTCCTCTCCTCTTTCCCTTCTCCTCCCTTCCCTCTTACTGTTAGTGTTATTGTTATTATTTTGAAATGAAAATGGGGGGGGGTGGGTACGGCACAGCAGGGAGGAACCCATATAAAATAGAAATGTAGTTCTTTTTTTTGTCAGATTGAGTTACTAGAAGTAAAGCATTTATTTATGCTGCATGGTTTATTTTCCCCCCTATTAATTAATACATTTGATGAGTTCTAGTTTAATGAAGAGACAAGCTCTTTGGAATGGTGGTTTTATTTTGTGTTGAGTTTATGCAGATACCAGTTTGAAAGTAATGAGTTTCTTCTTTTTAAACTTTGGTATAGCATGTTTGGGGGAAGGCAATGGCACCCCACCCCAGTACTTTTGCCTGGAGAGTCCCATGGATGGAGGAGCCTGGTGGGCTGCGGTCCATGGGGTCGCTGAGAGTCGGACATGACTGAGCGATTTCACTTTCACTTTTCACTTTCATGCACTGGAGAAGGAAATGGCAACCCACTCCAGTGTTCTTGCCTGGAGAATCCCAGGGACAGGGGAGCCTGGTGGGCTGCCGTCTATGGGGTCGCACAGAGTCGGACACGACTGAAGCGACTTAGCAGCAGCAGCAGCAGCATAGCATGTTTGTGGGGTTTTTTTTGTTGTTGTTGTTGGCAAGGTAATATCTCTGCTTTTTATTTATTTATTTTTTAATATAAATTTATTTTAATTGGAGGCTAATTACAATATTGTATTCAAATATAGGTTTGAGAGAACAATATTACTAATCATCCTTTTGGCCTCTTTTCACATTTTTGCTTTTTTAAATGATTAGAAATGTATGTGTGCTTGGTCACTAAGTTATGTCCAACTCTGCAACTTCATGGACTGTAGCCCACAGGCTCCTCTGTCCATGGGATTCTCCAGGCAAGAATACTGGAGTGGGGTGCCATCTCCTTCTCCAGGGGATCTTCCTGACCCAGGGTTTGAACCCATTGTCTACTTCATTTCCTGCATTATCAGGCGGATTCTTTACCACTGAGCCACCTAGAAAGCCCTGGGTTTCACTTAAATTTAGTAGTCATTTTCCCTCTAACTTAGAAAAACATAGAGGTATAATTTCTCATGTTTATTAAGGGAGAACAAAAATAGATGTTTTAACTGATTGTGTAAATTATGAGAAAGTCCTCATTATTATTCTGGATTGAGCACCTGCAGCCTGTCAGGCCAGGTTGAATTGATGAGTTGGTAGAGTTGTAATGTTTCCAAGCCCACAGTGAATCTGGTTGTGAAGTTTTTGCCTTTGCTGCATCTGACTAAACTTCCTTACCAAAGTTGCTGTTTTGTGATGCCAAGCCTTATGTTGGACTTTCTATGGTGGTGTTTTTGTTTTAAGTGAGATTTCAAGAATGTGCTGAAGACTTTAGTGGGTTTGGAGTTTTGATGTATCGAGCCTTTGTATGTTCAATGTAGAGGTTTCTTTAATTAAACTCATATTCACCATTGGCAGATATATATTGCCATTGTATTTGTTACAAATGTCATTACTTAGTAAATGTTCTTCGTGAAATGTAACTTGAGAGACCTGGAAAATTTGATTAAGCCTTCCTTTAAAATTGTATTTATTTCTAAGATTTCATGGAATTTCCATTTATCCCATATTGAAGATGTTCATTTTTTTATCTTCTGATATTTTACTTGGAGGGACCCTAATACAATTGCTGAACTAAGTTAAACTGTAATTAATTCTGCTTTGCAACTTTGTTCTTCCTAGTTTTCTAGCCTTTTATCCCCCCACTCACCTCCTTGACCAACACATTGGAAATTCTTAGACTTGAATTTGGCAGCAAGTTTCATAATGTTTTTTACTATGTATTTATTTCATCAGAGTATATGATTGAACGACCAGAGCCGGAATTCCAGGACCTAAATGAAAAGGCACGAGCACTTAAACAAATTCTCAGTAAGATCCCAGATGAGATCAACGACAGAGTGAGGTTTCTGCAGACAATCAAGTAAGCAGCTTTTTGTTTGATTCTTCTTTTTTAAGTACTTCAAAAGGACCACTCATTTTAGATGTTTTACTGTGATATGACATTAATTTTAAGTTGAAATATTAATTTGAAATAAAAAATTTGAAAATTACTATATTTTTTATTAATTTCTAAACTGCCTCTGGCTTCTGAGTATAGTAAAATATTTTAGAATGTTTCATTTAAGAGCAGAGAATGGAATGTACATAAACTAGAATGCAGTTTGAACTTCATAAGTGGAAGAATGTAAATGTCAGATTAAAGTGAAGAGGGTAATTGAAGAGATTGATAACAAAGGAAACCAATACTGTTTTTTATTTCAGAAATAGTTCACGTTATTAGCATAATGATGTACTCTTAGTTGTAAATAACACTTTCTAATACTGACCAAATTGTGAACATCCCCAAATCCTTGCATTTGGGATGTAGAGTGAAAGAAATTGAGCTGACACAGTTCAGTTCAGCTAGGAAGCATGGTGATGGACAGCAAGCAAGAAGGGTTCTTCTCAAACAGGGACACAGCACCTCCACCCAGGGGCATCCTCAGGGGTGAGAGGGCGGAGGAGTCAGAAGGGAACTCCAAACGTAATTTCTAGATGAGTATTTTTAAACTAAAGAATCTGATAATTTTCTTTCACCTCAATGGGTAGAACACAAAACTCGGAATAACTAGTGGGACTATCAGTGCAACCTTTTGGTGAAACAAGTAGAAATTGCTAGAAAGGAGTGGGAGGTTCAAGAGGGAAGGGACAGATGTCTACAGGTGGCTGATTCATGTATGGCAGAAACCAACACAGCACTGTAAAGCAATTATCTTCCAATTGAAAAGCAAGTAAGCACTATTGGAACCAGACGTTTTAAAAAATTGCTAGAAAGGAGGGATTTAGCACAGATCTTTCTGGAAGAAGCTACATCAGAGCATTCTATCTTTCAAGAACTGAAGGAGGCTCCCCTGGAATAAATATTACCATACATCTCACAGGAAGAGTGTTCTTTGTAATTCACATAGCAAAATTATATTTTAGCTGATTGGCTACATTTTACTGGGATAGAGGGAGGAGTGTGACCCATTTTAGAAAATGATGGTAATAGGTACCAACTCGGCTATCAGGGAATGACTGTGTTCTTTTTGGACCTCTGATTGAGTATCAGAAAGTACAAAAGACTCCATTGACTAGTCAAAGTCCATGTCACTGAGACTAAGACCTTAAGGTAAATATTTTTACTTTTATTAGAAAGCCTCAGCTTTCTTTAGTAGTTTTTATTACAGATTTTTATTTTCAGTTTTGTGTAAAGTGAACGTTTGGCCCGTAAAAGGATAATTGTCAGTGATCTCAAACACAGCTGTTTAAACATGTATTTCTAGAATATTTAAATAATATATTTCAATAATCATATGCTACATTTCTATAACTTGGTTGAAACTTAAGCAGACTGACTCAAAGGACTTCTCTGGTGCTTTCCAATCATAGAGATTCATAATGTCAATCTAATCAAGTGATTGAAAAAAAAAGAATGTTTCTGCTGTTTGGAAGAGGCCTGGTAAAGGACATCCTGTATATTGGATGTCAGTAGGTAAGAGGGAAGATCGTGTTGTGGTTGAAGCTGGAAGTGAGATGGTATGCCCAGAACCCTCAGCCTGCTATTTTGATACCCTCTTTCCACTTCAAGGACTCCCAGACTCATCTCTGCTAAACCCATTGTTACTCTAAAGAGAGAGAGTTTGAAAACTACTTTATTACCAGCCACATTTTAATCATAAGGAAGTTGATGTCAAGAGTCTCTGAGTCTTGTCCTTAGTCATTGACAGAGGCTGAATTAGGGTCTTGTCTCTCATTTATGGGGCAATAATAGTATTCCAGTTCTGTCTTCTGGAGTGTGCTCCGCACAACTGAATTAAGATTACTGGCAATTAAAATTTATTTTGTATCCATTTTAAGAGGGATAACTTGCCATGGACATTTTGTTGATAATATGTATTGTTTCTAAGACTGAAATTTAACCATGTGTGTATTAGCATGGATGGCTATGGCTATTTGTATCACTGACACATATAGATAAATTTTGATATATATTGTTATTGCTGTTAATTGTTTGACAAATTAGTGGATAAAATTGAGCAAAATAAAAACGGTTTATCCTTCAAGCACAGCATATTGTGCAGTTTTTATTTTACTTTCTCATACTTAAGGTGAATATCCTCTTCTCTCATTATTTTAACAATACTTTTCAATATACCTATATCAAATACCAGAAAGTAACTCCTGTCAGATGACAAATATCTGTATGTACTGGCAAACCTAGGTTTGACTTGCTAACAGTTTGCTTTGTGACCTTGGTAAGTTGCTTAGCTTCTGTGACTCTAGTTTCTGCCTGTGAAGATGAGGGTAACAGTTGTGAATTGAAAATGGTATACATAGTGCCTAGCACAGAATCTAGCACCAGAGCACATAAAGCATTGTGAAATAAGATTTGTTTTTTCCCTCTATGAAGTTGAATAGGAAAAATGATTTGATTAATGTTTCTGTTTGACTACATTTGAGCTTATGCAAATACTTTATAAAATTAGTTCTTAGGATACTTTCCAATTAATAGATAACTAGTGGAAACTGGATTTAATAGTCCAGAAATCTCTGCATATAACTCTTTACCCTTATCTGTATTTGAATATTCATAGGTGAGGGTTTGTAAGGGTTGGTTTTGATGATGGCCTCAGAATAGCTTTTCTGGGGTGTCCAGTCTAGACAAAACTGAACATACAGCATAGGAATTTCCTTCCTGCAGGATGTTTGTATAAACATAATTTTACACAAATTTGGATGACAGAAGTTCTACTGTCCCATGCAAGTTTTTTGTAAGATGTATTACATTTCTTCTGATGCCTCTTGCCCTTTTCAGTATATATGTTCCCCCAAAGTTGTCCCACTAAATACATGCAAGTTGCTAAAATTCCTTCCTACTCTATCCATCCTATATGTCTCTTATCACAGAGTTCAGAAACTCCAAACTCTGCATGTGCTTAGTCGCTCCGTTATGTCGAACTCTTTGCGACCCCATAGACTGTAGCGTGACAGGCTCCTCTGTCCATGGAGATTCTCCAGACAAGCATACTGGAGTGTGTTGCCATGCACTTCTCCAGGGGATCTTCCCAACCTAGGGATGCACTACAGTTGTTTTACCCCTCAGGTTTTCCTCAGTTTTTTTTTGTTTAATTGTCTGAAGTAGTGTGTGTGTGTGCGTGCGTGCACGTGTGTGTGCTGGTATTTTCTCTTCAGGACACAAACCCTCAGGTTGTTAACTACCTTCTCTGGCGCAAACCTTAGTGCTGTAAATGAAGATGCTGTTCTGTGTACACACAGATCATCTAATATTTGACATAAATTGCTGCAGATTATCTTAGAGAAGGCCAGGCCTAGGGACAGACAATCTTGGCCTTTATAAAGCTCTGTGGCAAATAGTGGATCAAAGCTCAACTTTAGGTTCTGAGTTCCCAAAGAGTAGTTTCCAAACCTGGTTCATCAGCAGAATCATGTGGGGAGCTTTTTTCTCTTTTAAAGTACAGATTCCCAATATTCCATAAAGTACACTACAAAATATGGTTGTCTATAAACAGCTGTCTGATTACTGTAATTTACTTTATTCTATTCCTTTTGAATAAGCTTACTTCAAACTCACAGGTGTTTGAAGAATCTTCCATATCCAGAGATTGGACATTTTTTAATTTGTTGAAATTGTCATTTTTCTCACATAATAGGATGGTTGTACGACACCGTCATTAAGCAGTAGGGGGCTTAATGCCTGTCACAGCAATACAGGGATACAGCTTTCCTGAAAACATAAAGGAACAGTTAATGTAGCTAAAAATTGTTATTACTAGAGGTCAAAAAAAAAGAGTGGACAGGTATAATTTCTATGTAAACTTATTGCCCTTTTTGAATATCTGATGTTTTAATGTTTCAGCCTGTTACGGACGTGTGACTTACAAGAGGTAATAAGGAAATATTTATTGAAATATTGAATTAGAAGGTCATTACCACTGCAGAATAAGCTAAAATGCTTTTTTTATACCAAAAGCTTTTATATTTGTAATTTTTAGAATTTCCATATGCTTATTTACTAAAAATAAACTGAAACACACAGAAAAATCTGGACACGGAGCTTTTTGGTTTTCTTTAAATAGTTTAGCTGAAATGTTTCAAGTATGAAATAACTAAAATCTGACATTTGTGATTAAAAGGTAGGTAATAAAAGATTGTGTTTTGGGTAGTCTAGACTGATGTTTTACTAATTCATCTCCTTACACTTGCATTGCATTTGAACAGCAAAATTTGTAGCAGTTAACAGCTAAGAGAATGGATATGAAAAGAGAAGATTTGCCTTAGAGACTGAGAGGCTGTTTGAGAATGCAGAATTACAATAAGTTCAGTTTGCTAGAATATTGCTATGAAGTTAGAACACGGAAATTGAAAAGGGCATAGATAGAAAAGATGAGAATTTTTAAAAATGATACAGGGGTAGGAAGAAAAGTCAACTCAAATGAGAATGATTGATTTCTTCTCTCTTTAGAAAGGGGAGAAAAATGCTGATGCACATGTAGTCAAAGGATGATTGTTGGAAAGGTTAAGGTAGAAGAATATTCTGATTTTGTCTTTCCCAGAAATATAAATATATTTTCTAAGGAAATAGTGACAGCAAAGATTTGAAAGAGGAGAATATGTGCTTGTTAGAGAGGAGGCTAGATAAATGTGTCTTAAGGGAAAATAGCTACATCTGAGGAGGAAATATTTTAAACATCGAAACTATCAGGTCTATAATTTGAAGTGTTTTAAATACAGGAGTGAGTTACATGTAATAGCAAAATTTCATATAATTGTTCATGAGATAGCAAAAGTGAATAATACAGTTGCTCAAATTCACCTACATGAGAAAGGAAAAGTCATAACAGGAAAAGATGAGAGTCAGAGGTCTCTCATAAATTTGAGTAGGTAATGCTGAATAAAATGAAAATGTTTTGGGAAAGTTGATGTTAGTTGTGTAGTGTTTCCTCAGCAGTGCACGAGTAGCTGGGATCATAGGAGGATACAGGCTAAATCCTCCACTTAACCAGCCAGTCAAATATTTGGCTTGATACAGTGTTCATATGGTAATTAAGTATAGTGATTCTTAAACATAGCTGTGTATAGAGACTTCTTTCAATGAAACTGATTTTAAGAAGATTCTTTTTTTTCCTCACCCAACAGGGATATAGCTAGTGCAATAAAAGAACTTCTTGATACAGTAAACAATGTCTTCAAGAAATATCAATACCAGAACCGCAGGGTAAGTTTAGTAGAAACCTTACAAGCTGCCACCTTAGATGTTGGTTTATATCTAGTTGTTTTATTCAATAATAAGACTGTTGAATTATTGAAAATGGTTTTGTACCATTAATGACTGGATTTGTCCTTGAATTTGAATGTGCTGTTAAATGTGTATTTAAGTGAATACTCCTAAAACTGATTATCTATAATATAAGGTGTATTCTTAATTCTGTGTAATCTTCTGTCTCTGACTTTGGCCTTTGTGTTATTTCTCTTTTCTTACTTGTTTTTTATTTTTTTATTATTATTATTTTTGATGTTTGTAGGCACTCGAACACCAAAAGAAAGAATTCGTAAAGTACTCTAAAAGTTTCAGTGATACTCTGAAAACCTATTTTAAAGATGGCAAGTAAGTATTATCATTTATCCCCCTTTTAAAATTATAAAATTATGTGGCTTTCTATAATACTGAAACCATATATATTTAACTCTTTTACTATATTATTAATACTTAAGCAAACTACTAAGATAGACTGTTAAAGATGGAAAGGGGGTGTTTGATAATCCAGCCATGGCTGTAGTCTGGAGCTGCAGTTGCAGACTTTTTTGAAAAGGGCCAGATGGCAGATATTTTAACTTGGTGAGCTTGTTGCAGCTATAGCACTTACCTCTGCTGCCGTAGTGCAGAAGCAGCTGTAGACAATATGGAAACAAGTGAGCATGCTTGTGGCTGTGTTCTAATAAAATCTTACTTTATAGACACTGAATGGAATAATTTTCAGCTGTCTCATAATATTATTTTGATTTTTTAAAAATTTTTACTGTTTAAAAATGTAAAAGTATTCCTAACTTTCAGGTCATACAGTAGTGAGATTTGACTTACTGGGCTACTTTACCAACCTTTGAAGCAGTGATTCTCAAACTTTAATAGCCTCAGGGTCATCTGGAGGGCTTGTTATAGACAAAATGTTTTTGGGTCCTACCCAGAGTTTCTGATTCTGTTGGTCTAGGGTGGACCCAGGAAGTAACATTTCTAAGAAATTTCTAGATGATATAGATGCTACAGGTCTATTAAGAACTGTTGTACTATAGTTAAAACAGTGGTTCTCAATCCTTTTTGCACATTAAAATCACTTGTATTCAGTGTTTTAAAATCCCAGTGCCTTGACCCCACCTTCAGAGCTTCTGATTCCATTGGCTTGAGTGGGGCCAGGCTCAGGTGTTTTTTAAAAGTACTTCATGTGTTTTTAAAGGGCCACAAAAGGTTGTGATCCACTGTCCTAGAAGAGAGGCTTTCTGTAAGACAGAAAGTATACTAAAAAGGTAAATTAGATATGATTTTAAAATCTACATACACTTGGCTACAGAACATTCTAGAAAACCAAGAAATACTATGTGATTTATGTATAATACACATGTACATACAGTGTATAAACTGATCCAAAGGCTATGTCTTCTGCAACCTCATACTTTATAGAGAAGTCTTTGTACCTCAAATAGATTTTGTGGACAAGATCATTTTCTATCAGTGCTTGAAGCAGAAGAATAAATGGTGATTATTTCAGCTACCGTTGGCAGGGAGCTTTAACATCCTGTCCCACCACTAACATTGTAAGATCCCAATATCCATGTCAAACTATTATAGTATTATTGTAATAATATTAAAAAGTAATAAAATACATTAGAATGATATTAATGATTTTCAGAGTCATTTTTAATAGTTCAGACAGATCGAAATATTTCCATTTTATTATAAATTAAAGATATTGAGCTAAATATTATTAATGATTTTGTGTTGTTTAATACTGCTATTCAGGTTGTGTAAAGGAAAATGTATCCTGTTGATTTAGTTTAATAAGCTGGCAGGTGTGTTCTGAAAATAAACTTAACACCTGTTTTTCCTTGGTCTCCTCTGCTAAGTCCAAATAACCAAAAAACACATTAGAAGAATAATTTGCATTAAGGAGATTATTTATGATACTGATTAATTAAGAACAACATGGGATAAGCACATTAAAAGGTAGAAATTCATTTAGAGCATAACTTTGATTAATGTGAAATTATTTACTCTCATCCCTGTTCGTACAGTAGAATCACTTGGGTTCAGTTTTTAAAAATCTTTGTCCTTGGTCCCAAAGTTATTTTTAACAGCTTAAACAGGCATATGGATTATTCAGGTTCCCTGCTACTACTTTTTCTCTGTTCAGCAGCTTCTTTAATTTACCATTATTTGCATATGAATAACATACCACAAGTTTTCTCCCTGTGTCCTCAAAGTTGAAAATTATTAATAGAGCTTGATCTTTGAGCCATTTTTCAATAGGAGGATGAATTTGCATTGATTCATTTTATTTTTCCTAGGCCCACTTTGTTGAGGAATGCCTAGGATAAAGATACTGTCAGCCCTTCATATCCACGGGTTCCACATCCCTTTGTTATTGTTTAGTTGTTCAGTGTCCAAGTCTTTTGCCCCCATGGACTGTAGCCCTCCAGGCTCCTCTGTCCATGGGATTTCCCAAGCCAGAATGCTGAGGTGGGTAGCCTTCTCCCCAGGAGAAGGCAATCTTCCCAACCCAGAGATCAAGCCAGCGTCTCCTGCATTGCAGGCGGGTTCTTTACCACTGAGCCACCTGGGAAACTCCAAATCCCTGGATTCAACCAGTTGAAAATTTCTGGAGAAAGAAATTCCAGAAAGTTTCATGGCATTTATACTGTACTTCAGCTATTTATATTGCATTTACACTATATTAGGAATAATGAGTAATCTAGAGATATTACTGGAGGATGTGCCTAGGTTATGTGCAAATACTACACCATTTTATATAAGGGACTTGAGCATCCACAGATTCTGGTTTTTGAGGGGACTCCTGGAACCAGTCCTTCTCTGATACTAAGGGGAGGGGTGATTGTACAAGCTTTGGCTATGCTCCTGAGAACTGATAAGGCCACGCAGGGGGACTAGCATCAGCCCTGTGCTCCAGATCACATGAGGATGGGCTGATAGAAAATGTGGTTCAGGATGAAGTAATTTTTAAGAACATACTTTTACACATTGTCAACTCTTAAATATTGAAACCACATGATTATTTTGTTTTAGAAGTATATTAATTCTAAAAGTAATTCAGGTTTTTTTTGAAGGAAGGTAAGGCTAGGGATGAATCAGACTCAAAGTAATGAACCTTTTCCCAAGTATCATCCCATTGATATACAGATTTTTGAGACTGAATATGGTATTTTAGCAGGTCTTATTTTCATAACTTCTGTGAAACCACAGCTAGAGACTACATTCGAATCCTCCTCTTTGGCCAGTTACATGTTCGACCTATAAAATGTACTCTGGTTGTTGAGGCACCACCCATCATTAGCAGCCCACCAACACCTTATTGCCAGCCAGGACCACTAGGGGGCAGTAACTCCTAGATAGTTTCCAATGATGCAGGACACTTAACTTCCAAGCTGGGATAAAAGTTGCTACTCAGTACTAACTTGCAGTTGTTGTTGTTCTTAAATAGATTTTATTGCTGCTGCTAGTCGGGCATTTTAAGTATAAATATTTTTAAAGGATTAATTTTTTGGATAAAATTAATACTCTTTTCTTTTTTTGAAACAGGGCAATAAATGTGTTCATAAGTGCCAACCGACTAATTCATCAAACCAACTTGATACTTCAGACCTTCAAAACTGTGGCCTGAGAGTTGTATATGTTAAGAGATGTACTTCTCAGTGGCAGTATTGGACTGCCTTTATCTGTAAATTTTAAAGTTTGACTGTATAAATTATCAATCCCTCCTGAAGGGATTTAATAATCCAGGATGTTGAATGGGATTATTGCCATCTTACACCATATTTTTGTAAAATGTAGCTTAATCATAATCTCACACTGAAGATTTTGCATCACTTTTGCTATTATCATTCTTTTAAGAATTATAAGCCAAAAGAATTTACGCCTTAATGTGTCATTATATAACATTCCTTAAAAGAATTGTAAATATTGGTGTTTGTTTCTGACATTTTAACTTGAAAGCGATATGCTGCAAGATAATGTATTTAACAATATTTGGTGGCAAATATTCAATAAATAGTTTACATCTGTTAAACATTTCTTTACTTGAAAAAATGCATATATATATGTGAATATATATATGATCAGAAGACCAAGACGACTTGGTGTAATGTCTAAAGAACTTCTAAGGGGGAGCTTATTAGCAGTTTATCGGATAATAAAGCAACAAGAATTCCTATTTTTTTGTCCTTAATCACTCTGGGCAAAAAGTAGTTGATGGAGATATTTTTGTTAGTTACTATATTTGAGGTACTGAGTATTTTTCCAACCTTTGTTTTAAGAGACTTATGAGAAGCAGATGGCAGTTTGTAGTGTCTTCACATTCTACTGCCATTTTTGAGCTCTGTGACAATGTAAGATTAAGTCTTTCTGGTATGCTGGGCCCTAATAAGCTTTGCGCCTTTTTTCCATAAATAGCCACAACTAATAGTAATTGGAAGCTATACCAATGCTAGTTGGTCTGAAATTGTCATGAGTGTTAATAATATTATATACACTCTTTAAATATGTACAGTTTTGTTTCACCATAGAGAAATTCTAAGGAAATTATGTATCAAGTATTCATGTTAAGTGATTTCATTTTTCAATTATGATAAAATAAAGGAAAAAATCAGAATTTGTTTATCTTTTATAAAGATTTTAAATGTTAAACTAATTTCTGTTGACAATATAAATTTTTTGCTATAATGTAATTTATTCTTTAAAATTTTCCCATTTTAGAAAATAGATTTTTAAAGAATTACTGTCATTAGCAGTACAAAAGGAGATCATCCATTTAGCTGTAAACAGGAAACATGGAGGAAAACAAAAAAACTGATAGACAATTAAATCAAGTATCATACCTTACAGACATTATACTGATTTTTTTTTCTTCAGTGATACTTAGCTAGTAAAACACGCATAATTGGTGATTTTAATACTGTGTATTTTAGGCATAAGCTGTTTTTCACTCTTGGAAGCAGATGAATGGTGATTTGCAAAACAGACTTGTGAATACATGAAAAAAAAAATACTGCTTTTCTTTTCTTTGAGCAGCAGACTTTTCTAACATGAACGAGTACTATCTGTCTTCCTGTTGTCTTTCCCTCCTTAAGAAAACTCACCTGTTAACCAGTCATGCCTCAGCTCATCTTTTTTTTTTTAATGTCTTTTATCTTTTTATTCTACTGTGCAATATCTCCATTTTTTTTTTCCATTTTCATGAAATTTACCTCCAGAAAGGAGATTTAGTCTCAGGATAATTCCGTTTCTTACACGATCCTAGTGGTTTGTGTTTTGGGGTCAGGGAGTCAGATACAACTCCAAAGAACAGAACCGTGGCTCCCAAGGGAAGGAAGAAATGAGACGTTTGTTGAGCACCTCTGTATCAAGCATTTTTCTAGAGTCATCAATTTCTTATAATTCTCTTTGCAGTCCTATGACTTTGTCATCTGCCTTGCAATTGAGGAAACTGGCTAAGAGAGCTTCAGTTACAAAACTACAAAACTGGTAATTGCTAGAGCCAGGACTTGAATTCAACATTTGTCTCCAGATTCCACAGTCTTTCCACTGAACTGTACTTTATCTGTTGCCTAAAATGCAGTGTTTGGTTACAGTTTCCTTGACCAAGCTGACATAGCAAGAAATGAGAAAAGACATTGTAATAAGTCTTTTTCATAAATCTAAATTTATTTTAAAGAGGCCTGCTTTTATTTGAGACCAGAACTATGTTTTACATGTTTAAAATGCCTTCTCACAATATTTTTAAACAAAGTGATATAATTGTAGTTTGGGGTTTTTTTCACGATTGCATTATTGTGATAACCTTGTTTGGCAAAATGAGGTTGGTATCCCAGTGTAAGGCCTTCCTAATTGGTTACTAACTTTTCATATGGAAATAATTTCAAGCTGATGGCAAATTTACCAAAACTTAGCAAGAGGAACAATAGTGCAAAGAACATCAACACGTCTTTTATCCAGATTGACCTTTTGTTAAGATTTTACCATTTTTATTTTGTCCTTTGTTTGTTTTCCTTCTCTTAAACTCCTGGGTCAGTTTATCCTGGGTCATTTCCATGGCTTTTTTTCTTTCATGGTGTTTACTTGTGTTTTTGAAAAATATAATCTTCTGTCTCTTGCCCACTCCTTGCTTTTATAATAGAATATTCCTTATTTTGGGTTTCCTCATGATTAGATTAAACTTATGCATTCTGGAAAGGAAATGGGAATCCACTCCAGTATCCTTGCCTCGGCAATCACATGGACAAGGAGCCTGGCGGGATACAATCCATGGGGTCGCAAAGAGCTGGACACGATTAGCAGCTAAATACCAACATCAGTGTTTTATTACCCCCAGCATTTAGTATCTGTTGATGATTCTTGCTTATTCAGTCTTTACTTTGACGGTTTCAAAATGGTGATTTTCCCAATGCTCGCTGACACTGTTCTACTGTCTGAATATGAACCTTCCTTTCTCTCCACCCTCTCATTCATCCATTAGATACCTACCTACATGAATTTTTACAGTAACTTATTTTGCTTTTCTATTTTTTCAATGGCTTATAATTCATTACTTATTTTGATACTTAAATGGTCTTAGATTTGATCAGTATGAGAACCTTCTATTTCCATCTGACTTCTGTGTCCTTGTGGCTTCCACTTAATCTTTTTTTTTTTTTTCTTTCCGTAAGTACATTATCTTAAGTATGTCCCACAATTTGGAATCAGCACTTTTCCCAGGGAACCCTGACGGATGATAAGAGATACACAGGTCTGGCTACTGAGTGGGCTCATTACTACTGAACATCGTCTGCTTCTAGGCTGATTCAGACAACTAGGAAATGTGCATGTACAAACATGTACACACAAATCTGCGTGTACATGTACATTTTACACGTCATATGCATATTATGTGTGATTTCAGAAATCGTGAGTTCACAGTAATACCTCCAATTGAAGTCCATCCTCCTAGGGTTCATTCTTACTTTCGCATTCCATATTTCTGTGTACCTTCCTCAGAATCCCGACTCCCCGAGACATCAATATTCACTTGTTCAGTCCTACAGTACATTCGAAATAGTTTTAGAATTTCTTTTGCCCTATCAATGTAGAAAGTACACTTAAAAGACTATAAAATCATTTACAGTTCTTTGACTGTACTCTACCCAAGACTGAGGATATGTAATTACATTCTATGTTCATGAGTTACTTGGATTAGTCCTTTTTTTCTCCTTCACTGTGATTGTGTACTTTATTCTAAATAAATTGGGTTCATTTGTTTCAGTTTTCTTCCAGGTTTAAGGTTCCTTCCCCCGACTCACACCACCCGCTTCGCATCCTTACACATTTATTTATTAAGAATATATAGAACATTAGCATGCTTCTAAACATAAGAACTGTAACTTAAACATAAGAACTGTACCAAGAAGTATACTGGAGAAGTGTCACTCATACCCTTCTGTGCCGTTTCCCACCCTGCCAAGTAGGTATCCAACTCCGTTATTTGATGTTTATCCGTGTTTCTTTTTTGAAGAAAAATATGTTTTCGTATCCCTCCTTTCTTATCCAAAAGGTAGAATTCATGCAGGGACACCAACCCTCCCGGTTTGCTTCAGTTCAGTTCAGTCGCTCAGTCATGTCTGACTCTTTGCAACCCCACGAATTGCAGCATGCCAGGCCTCCCTGTCCATCACCAGTTCACGGAGTTTACCCACACTCATGTCCATCAAGTTGGTGATGCCATCCAGCCATCTCATCCTCTGTTGTCCCCTTTTCCTCCTGCCCCCAATCCCTCCCAACATCAGGGTCTTTTCCAATGAATCAGCTCTTCGCATGAGGTGGCCAAAGTATTGGAATTTCAGCTTCAGCATCAGTCCTTCCATTGAACACCCAGGACTGATCTCCTTTAGAATGGACTGGTTGGATCTCCTTGCAGTCCAAGAGACTCGCAAGAGTCTTCAACACCATAGTTCAAAAGCATCAATTCTTCGGCATTCAGCTTTCTTCACAGTCCAACTCTAATCCATACATGACCACTGGAAAAACCATAGCCTTGACTAGATGAACCGTCTCTGCTTTTGAATATGCTATCTAGGTTGGTCATAACTTTCCTTCCAATCAGTAAGTGTCTTAATTTCATGGCTGCAATCACCATCTGCTGTGATTTTGGAGCCCCCAAAATAAAGTCTGACACTGTTTCCCCATCTATTTCCCATGAAGTGATGGGACCAGATGCCATGATCTTCGTTTTCTGAATGTTGAGCTTTAAGCCAACTTTTTCACTCTCCTCTTTCACTTTCGTCAAGAGGCTTTTTAGTTCCTCTTCACTTTCTGTCATAAGCGTGGTGTTATCTGCATATCTGAGGTTATTGCTTAGGACCGCTGTTTCTTGGCAAATGGATTATTTAGTGCAAAATCTGGAAGAATCAGACAAATTGGGAGAATTAGTCATTTAATATACATGCTTTTATAAAATGCAACTTTATTGGTGTATGGTTTACATATATGCCTTCACAAAAATAAGGTATAATTCAGCATCATAAGTAAGTAAGTTCAGTCGCTCAGTCATGTCCGACTCTTCACGACCCCATGAATCGCAGCTCGCCAGGCCTCCCTGTCCATCACCAATTCCTGGAGTTCACCCAGACTCAAGTCCATCGAGTCAGTGATGTTATCCAGCCATCTCATCCTCTGTCGTCCCCTTCCCCTCCTGCCCCCAATCCCTCCCAGCATCAGAGTCTTTTCCAATGAGTCAACTCTTCATATGAGGTGGCCAAAGTACTGGAGTTTGAGCTTTAGCATCATTCCTTCCAAAGAAATCCCAGGGCTGATCTTCAGAATGGACTGGTTGGATCTCCTTGCAGTCCAAAGGACTCTCAAGAGTCTTCTCCAACACCACAGTTCAAAAGCACCAATTCTTCGGTGCTCAGCCTTCTTCACAGTCCAACTGTCACATCCATACATGACCACAGGAAAAACCATAGCCTTGACTAGACAGACCTTTGTTGGCAAAGTAATGTCTCTGCTTTTGAATATGCTGTCTAGGTTGGTCATAACTTTCCTTCCAAGGAGTGTCTTTTCATTTCATGGCTGCAGTCACCATCTATAGTGATTTTGGAGCCCAGAAAAATAAAGTCTGACACTGTTTCCACTGTTTCTCCATCTATTTCCCATGAAGTGATGGGACCAGATGCCATGATCTTCGTTTTCTGAATGTTGAGCTTTAAGCCAACTTTTTCACTCTCCACTTAGACTTTCATCAAGAGGCTTTTTAGTTCCTCTTCACTTTCTGCCATAAGGGTGGTGTCATCTGCATATCTTAGGTTATTGATATTTCTCCCAGCAATCTTGATTCCAACTTGTGTTTCTTCCAGTCCAGCGTTTCTCATGATGTACTCTGCATATAAGTTAAATAAGATTCACCCATTTTAAGATTTGTGCAACCTGACTACAATTGTAGAATATTTTATCATCCTGGCAAAAAGTCTTCATGCCCAGATATTGGTTAATCCTTGTTCTCCCCAGTTCCAGGCAACCCCTAACCTCTTTCTGGATGTTTTCATATACATAGAATCACACAATGTTATATTTCTAGTCTGGCTTCTTTTACTTAGCATAATGTTTTTGAAGTTCAGCCATGTTAGCATTTCTATTAGTACTTATTGCTAATGAATATTCCGTTATATGAATCTCCTATATTTTATCTATCCTTTAAATAGTTGATAGACACTTGAGTTGCTTCTTTCTTCACTAAGATGCAGAATGTTGCTATAAACATTGCTGCTATGAACATTCACCTGCCAGTCTTTTATGGACATGGGTTTTCATTTCTTTTGAATGGATACCTAACAGTGGAAATGTTTGGTTGTTTGATAAATTTATATTTAAGTTTTTAAGAAAATGTCACTGTTAAGAAACATTTAAGAAAATGTTACTGTTTTCCAGTAGTATACCATTTTACATTCCCAGCAGCAATTTGAGGGGATTCCCGTATCTCTATATCTTCACCATCATTTATTAATGACTATTTTTTATTGTAGGCATTCTTGTACATATAAAATGATATCTCACAGGGAAATTGCCCTTATGATGAATGAAGTGCAATGTTTTTCATGTGTATATTAGTATTTCACATGGTTCTTTTCCCTTAATATCTTCAGGAATCACTCTACGCTTAAGTCTATTAGAGATCCTCTCTCTCTCTCTCTCTCTCTCTCTCTCCCTCTCTCTCTCTCTTTTTTTTTTGTAGCAGCCTAGTGTTGCAGGGTTGTATAGGTACCCTCATTTATTTATCTGATCAATCTCCTATGCTTGTGTGTTCAGATAGTATTCAGTATTTTGCAAAACTACAAGTAATGCTACAGTGAATGTTCTTACATACCTATTTCTGGTTTGTTTGAAGTATACATTCAGAGGAGACTCTTAGAAGTGGGCTTGCTACTAGTCAACAACATATGTATATGACATTTTATTAGATATTGACAAATTCCATAAAGGTTGAGGCAATTCATATTCTGCCAAGAATGTATGAGGCCATTTATTTACCTAAAACTTCACTTAAAATTGTCAAGCTTTTGAATTTTTGACTAGTAACTCATTATACCTTCATCTGCCTTTCACTGCTATGGGTAAAGTTAGACATCTTTCATGTTTAAGGACCAATTTTGTAACTCTGTGATTTTGAATTTGCTTATGTTTTCTTACCATGCAAAATTTATGTAGACAAATTTATTAATTCATCCATGAAAGCATCTGGGCTTAGTGTTTTTTTGTAGAGTAATTGCTTGATAATTTTATTTCTCTTATGCAAAAAAATTTTAAGCTTTCTGTCTCTACAGGAGTCAGTTTGTCAAATATACTTTTCTAGGAAAATGTCCATTTCTTCTAGTTTTCACATGTGTATTTCTATTGAAGTGAGCAAACTAATGTTTTAAAAAATTGTTCTCTGTATCATAGCTGTTTCTTTGTTGTTATTTCTTATTCTGTATATTTTCACTCTCTTGTTGTTCAGCTCATACATACAGTTTTTTGTTTGATTTACTTGACGTGTCTCGTACTCCGTGTTAAAGTTTCTATTAGTAGTGCATCTCTCTGTTTCTCCCTGCATCTCTTGCAGTGTTTGTTTACATATGTGGTTACTGTGTTATATGATGTATAGATATTCATACCTGTTACATCCTAAATGTGAATGTGATTTTAACATTATAAAGTGTCCTTTTCTTTTTTTCTTGTTTAGTAGTGTTTTTTAAAATTTGTCTTTTGACCTTGAGTTAAGCCCATTCACATTTATTGTCATGACTATTGTGTTTGGGCTAAATCTGCTATGTTGTAATTTCTGCATGTATTATGTTATAGATGTTTTTTCTACTTGCTTTTTAAAAAAATTTCCTTTTGGTATTCAGGAAGGTTTATATTTTTATCCTCCACCAGGGAAGACCCATTAACTATGTTTGGGCTAATTAGGTATTATGTTTATTTTTTCTACTTTAAAAATTCCTTTTGGTATTTATGAAAGTTTATATTTTTATCTTAGTGGTGGCTTTGTATTAATATAGGATTTTTCATCTCCTTTTTTTCTTAAATTTTTATTATCTGGTGTGTCAGTTTTAAATCATATCCTTAAATCTCACCTATTATCTAAATGAGAGTCAGCGTTCTTTTTTTACAACTTGTCCCCCTTTTCTCTCCCTTTTCTTATTTTTAATTAAATTTTTCTACTTTATCAAAACACAATATTTACATGTTTTTCTTCTACCTTTGTTTTCTTCTACAAGGTAGAAGAAATAATCTGCCATTATTTCAGTGTAAATGCTACAATTAAACATGAATACTCACATATATTGTGAGCTCACATACGTGTGAATGCTCACATATGTCGTAGTCCCTTTGCCTGTTTTCTCTGTCATCTATTGGTTGGATGAAGATCATCCTCTAGAAGCTTTTACAACTACACGTTTATATAGTACTCTGAGCTCTTGCAGGTTCAATATTATTTTCCTGTAGTCTTGTTTCTTAAAGACTATTTCAGTTGTCTATAATATCCTTAGTTCATATTTTCTTCCCTTCAGTTTACTGAAAATTGTAGCTTCACTTTTGTTTGCTTTGTATGTTGTTTCTGAGAAGTCTGATGTAAACCTAATTTTCTTGCTTTTACATTATTTGTCTTTTCGTCTGGAAATGCAAGAATTTTTCCCTTATTTTCAGAGTCTAATAGTTTTATTAGGATATGTATCCGACTTGGTCATTCCAGGTCAATTTTCCTGGTACCTAATGGGTCCTTTTTATGTGTAGATTGAGGTCTTAACTTTATTTCTATAAAGTGATCTTGGGTTACAGTTTTAAATAAGAATTCAATTCCATTCTTTTGTCTTTCTGGGACATTAATTAACACTTTGAACTCTCTTTGCCTATCTTCCACTTTCTTTGTGACCTTCTCTAACTTTTTGCTTTATTTATTTATTTGCCTGCTCTTCATCAAGATTTTTTGTTAATTTTTTTATCCAAGTCTGGCTCTAGGTCAGTGATCACATCATCGTGATTATCTGGGTCATGAAGATCACTGACCTAGAGCCAGAGATCCTGGAATGTGAAGTCAAGTGGGCCTTAGAAAGCATCACTACGAACAAAGCTAGTGGAGGTGATGGAATTCCAGTTGAGCTATTCCAACTCCTGAAAGATGATGCTGTGAAAGTGCTGCACTCAATATGCCAGCAAATTTGGAAAACTCAGCAGTGGCCACAGGACTGGAAAAGGTCAGTTTTCATTCCAGTCCCAAAGAAAAGCAATGCCAAGGAGTGCTCAAACTACCGCACAATTGCACTCATCTCACACACTAGTAAAGTAATGCTCAAAATTCTCCAAGCCAGGCTTCAGCAATATGTGAACCGTGAACTTCCTGATGTTCAAGCTGGTTTTAGAAAAGGCAGAGGAACCAGAGATCAAATTGCCAACATCTGCTGGATCATGGAAAAAGCAAGAGAGTTCCAGAAAGACATCTATTTCTGCTTTCTTGACTATGCCAAAGCCTTTGACTGTGTGGATCACAATTAACCGTGGAAAATTCTGAAAGAGATGGGAATACCAGACCACCTGACCTGCCTCTTGAGAAATCTGTATGCAGGTCAGGAAGCAACAGTTAGAACTGGACATGGAACAACAGACTGGTTCCAAATAGGAAAAGGAGTACATCAAGGTTGTATATTATCACCCTGATTATTTAACTTATATGCAGAGTCCATCATGAGAAACGCTGGACTGGAAGTGGCATAAGCTGGAATCAAGCTTGCTGGGAGAAATATCAATAACCTCAGATATGCAGATGACACCACCCTTATGGCAGAAAGTGAAGAGGAACAAAAAGCCTCTTGATGAAAGTGAAAGAGGAGAGTGAAAAAGTTGGCTTAAAGCTCAACATTCAGAAAACGAAGATCATGGCATCTGGTCCCATCACTACATGGGAAATAGATGGGGAAACAGTGGAAACAGTGTCAGACTTTATTTTTCTGGGCTCCAAAATCACTGCAGATGGTGACTGCAGCCATGAAATGAAAAGACACTTACTCCTTGGAAGGAAAGTTATGACCAACCTAGACAGCATATTCAAAAGCAGAGACATTACTTTGCCAACAAAGGTCTGTCTAGTCAAGGCTATGGTTTTTCCAGTGGTCATGTATGGATGTGAGAGCTGGACTGTGAAGAAGGCTGAGCGCCAAAGAATTGATGCTTTTGAACTGTGGTGTTGGAGAAGACTCTTGAGAGTCCCTTGGACTGCAAGGAGATCCAACCAGTCCATTCTGAAGACCAGCCCTGGGATTTCTTTGGAAGGAATGATGCTAAAGCTGAAACTCCAGTATTTTGGCCACCTCATGCGAAGAGTTGACTCATTGGAAAAGACTCTGATGCTGGGAGGGATTGAGGGCAGGAGGGGAAGGGGATGACAGAGGATGAGATGGCTGGATGGCATCACTGACTCGATGGACGTGAGTCTGGGTGAACTCTGGGAGTTGGTGATAGACAGGGAGGCCTGGCGTGCTGCAATTCATGGAGTTGCAAAGAGTCGGACACGACTGAGCGACTGAACTGATCCAAGTCTACTCTCAGACACTTAGTAATTTAATCTTTATTTATAATGTAATTCCCCCCCCTACATTTAGTCAACTCTCATCTCTCCCTGTTTTTGTGCATTTCTGTCCTTAGTACTTGTATTTCTGATTTAGTCTACTTTTTTCATATTGTTGTTCAATCACCCAGTCATGTCTGACTCTTTGTGACCCTATGGACTATAGCATGCAAGGCCTCTCTGTCCCTCGCCATCTCCTGAAGTTTGCCCAAGTTCATGTCCATTGCATCGGTGATGCCATCCAGCCGTCTCATCCTCTGATGCCCTCTTCCTCTTCTGCCCTCAATCTTTTCTAGTATCAGGGACTTTTCCAGTGAGTCAGCTGTTCGCATCAGATGACCAAAATATTGGAGTTTCAGCTTCAGCATCAGTCCTTCCAATGAGTATTCAGGGTTGATTTCCCTTACGATGGACTGGTTTGATCTCCTTTCAGTCCAAGGGACTCTCAGGAGTCTTCTCCAGCACCACAGTTCAAAGGCATCATTTCTTCAGCTCTCAGCCTTCTTTACAGTCCAGCTGTCACAACCGTATGTGACCACTAGAAAGACCATAGCCTTGACTATAAGCATCTTTTTTGGCAGAGGAATGTCTCTGCTTTTCGACATACTGTCTAAGTTTGTCATAGTTTTCCTGCCAATAAGTAAACATCTTCTGATTTAATCGCTGAAGTCACCATCCACAGGGATTTTAGAGTCCAAGAAGAAGAAATAGAGGAGGGGAAAGTGGAAGTAATTTTTCATATACCACATGCTTATTTGAGGATATTTTATTTAGTTGGGGTGGACTCGCTCAGTTTTCTTAAGTGGCTTATTGGGAGTATTTTTAGCAGCAGAAAATGGATTGTATTGCTGTAGCAGACAGAGAAAGCAATGGCACCCCAATCCAGTACTCTTGCCTGGAAAATCCCATGGATGGAGGAGCCTGGTAGGCTGCAAACCATGGGGTCGCTAAGAGTCGGACATGACTGAGCGACTTCATTTTGACTTTCCACTTTCATGCATTGGAGGAGGAAATGGCAACCCACTCCAGTGTTCTTGCCTGGAGAATCCCATGGACAGAGGAGCCTGGTGGGCTGCCGTCTATGGGGTCGCGCAGAGTCGGACACGACTGAAGTGACTTAGCAGCAGCAGCAGCAGCTGTAGGGGAAAGAGCCCAGTGTCCCCTGTTTCTTTTCTGTGACCGCTAGATACTTCATTTCCGCTTCTGCTTTCCTCCTTTTCTTCCACTGCCTTGTTCTCTGGATGCAGTGCTTCATCAGAGTTGCCGCACCCAGCCCCTGCAACTGGTGCTGTGGGCTTTCTATCAAGTACCCACCTGTGCTCAGAGTTTTGGCCTTTAATGTTGCACTTTCTCTTTCTAGAGATGATTTTATCGTTGCTTTTTCTAAGTCCTCTTTTCCTTTCTGCTCCTTTCCAGAGGCTTTTAAACTTCCCCTTACCTGTTCTCCTGGCTCACAGGCTTGCCAACAGTAGGAGAGAAGTGAGAACTGTCAGATTTTTCCTCTCTACTCACTGGTGATTTGAAAGTTGTGGCGTTCGCTGTCTCCTAGTTACACGGAAGGCATAAATCAGCTAACATTTCATTTACTCTTATTGAATTTGTCATTTCAATTAGGATATCAAATATCTTTTGGAATATTAAGAATCAGATGGCCACTGTTCTCCAAACCTGGCATTTCCTCAGTTTTTCCAATAATTTTGCTGGTTTGTGAAATCCCCGATTCCTGAAACCTATGGATTATAAGACTCGGCTTTGGAGATAAATGAAGACTCCGTGTTTAGGGAGGCAGGCTTCACTGAGACACTGTGGACTAGCTCAGTCCTTCCAGTCTCCTTCCTCTGCAGGCAGCACTGGTAGGAAGTCAGCTTCTGGTCTTGCTCTGGTCTTGGCGCACTTGGTGTTGTTATCTTGCAGGTTAACAGTTTTCTATTCTGACAAAGTTCTAAGTGGCATACTCATGTTGGCTAAACTGGGATATTCCTGGGCTTCAAATAAAAAATAATGTGTCTGGAAAGTCCGAAGGTCATTTCCAGCCCTCCAATGAACTATGCAGACCAACTGTGATAAATGTAAAAGCATGCATTTTGAGTAAAACTTAAGTGTTATTAATGAGGAGTATGCCCAGCAGAATCAGTCTACCCTAGCTGTCATGAAATATCATAGACTGCATGGCTTATACAACAAAATTTCATTTTCTCACAGATTTGGAGGCTGGAAGGCCAAGATCAGCAACAGAAAAGAGGATCAGCGAAGAGAATGCTAGGAAAACTGTTGAACTTCAGCTATGTTAAGGAAGATAGATGGTCTCATTTGCTAAAATTAATACTAAAGGAGGGAGGGAACCCATGAAAGAAACACATAAGAATTTAAAAATGAATTTGCATACCATGCCTTTCAACTACAAGAAATAAGCAGAAGGAAAATGTTCTGAAGATGATTCTAAATAACATTACCTTGTAAATGTGCTAAAATGTTTCACTCAGCATGAAATAATCAAGATATTTGTTTTGTTTTGTAAAGATGCTAAATAAGAGAACAGAGTGCTTCAGAAATGATGTCTCATCACCTGGCACACTACATGAAAAGCTACAAATTATCAACAGGATATTATTCTAAATGGATTTTGAAAAAAGAAGAGATTGTATAGATTGAATTCCAAATGAAATTAAGATTTAAGGTGGGGGCAAGTATAGCGATCTATTTCACCTATTTTCTTGATTGACATTTATATTTGACCTCTTTTATAATGTTTATGCATTTCTCTTTTCTATTATACATTTTCCAGAAATTGTTTTAGAGCATTTTTATGATTTTGACAGTTTGACATTTATATTCCAAGCAGAAGTGCTAAAGCTTTTTCAAGCATGTGTTACGAAGGTCTTTGAGAAAATAAACCCAGTCATTTGATACCACTGCAGGGAAATAGCAGTCATCTTTCTAAATCACATTAGCTATTCATAACAGCATATTTAATATCTCATTTCATCTACAACTACCCTACAGGGTCTAGCTTTGTGAATATAGTTGGAAAATTATTCTCCGAATACCATTATACTTACCAGCATATTTTTTTATTTCCCTCTTTTTCTGATGGTACACACAAGCCCCCCATGAGTTACTTCCTCCAGACTCTATCCTTGAAGGAAACTGCTCCATTCATAGTCATTGCTGAAGAAAAGGGATCCTGGCTATTTCAATGTGATGTTTCCCTTCTACACTGATTGCAACGGGTGGAAATCTTATCCAAGGACAAAAATTACTGGGATTGGCTTTTGCGATAGCTGTTCTGTAGTACATCTCTGCTCAACCATGGCCACAACAGCCAGGCCACCTCAATCTTGCTCTAAATTCTAAACTAGGTAATTCTGAAAGTCAGCTGACTATGGGAAAGGAAATTGGAATGATACAATGAAGTATGGGAAAGGAAATTGAAATGATACAATGAAGCTATAAAGCAGAAGAAGCACATACCAGCCCACAGTAGGAGGAAGCAGAAAGGATGAGGTGGAGAAAATTGATCAGAGGATAAATGGTCAGTTTGTAGTGAAAAAGTAAGTGTAGAAACAAAAATAAACAGCAGAATCACTCAAGTTACAATTTAGGTGAAAATTCAATTGACCGCTATTGAGAGAAAATAATCCAGTTCTCAGCCCTAGTTTGGTTCTAGAATGACCTTCCAGTATTGCATCAAACTTGGCTCTGCTGTGCAGACATATCTCAGAGATGTTGCAGGTTCAATTCCAGATCAGCACAATAAAGCAAATCAAGTTTTTTCATTTCCCAATGTATATAAAATTTACGTCTATACTCTACTGTATTCTAGTAAGTGCTCCATAGTTTTATGTCTAAAAAACAACGCACATGCTTTAATTAAAAAATACTTTCTTGCTAAAAGTGCTAGCCATCATCTGAGCCTTTGAAAGATGAAACTGTTAGTCACTCAGTCATGTCTGACTCTTTTGTGACCACATGCACTATAGCCCGCCAGGCTCCTCTGGCCATGGAATTCTCCAGGCAAGAATACTGGAGTGGGTAGTCATTTTCTTCTCCAAAGGATCTTCCTGACCCAGGGATCGAACTGTGATTTCCTGCATTGAAAGCAGATTCTTTACCATCTGAACCACCAGGGAAGCCCATCAGAGCCTTTGAGTTGTAATCTTTTTACAATAGTAATATCACAGATAACTGATTACAAATGACCATAACAAATACAATAACAATGAAAACACTTAAAATATAAAAATTACTGAAATGTGTCATGAAGATGCAAAATGAGAGTTGCTACTGGAAAATTTGCTTGACACAGGGTTGCCACAAACCTTCATTTTGTAAAACGTGCAATATCTGTGAAGCATAGTAAAAAAAAAAAAGGTATACCAGTAATTCCTTACTTTTCAGGGGTGCCCAATGTGTCTCTCTCCTCCCTTTTAGTCATATTATGTAACAAATCCCCATTACTTGGTAGTCAGAGTGAGCCTGGTTCTTACGACCCATATAGCCTGATCTACATTGCCTAACAGTAGTGTTTCAGTAGCTCTATTTGTGAAGTATTGGAATTTAGGTACTCAATTTTCTTAATCTATTATTTTCTTTTAATTTCTCTATTCCCCTCCCCCCTACTTTTTTTTTTTTTTTTTTTCCTGTAAGTTACCACTGAAGTAAAAGCTCTATTTGTGGAGTATTTAGGTACTTGGTATTTAGGTACTCATTTATTTTCGTAACACATTATTCTCTTTTAATTTCTCCATCCCCTCTTTTTTTGTTGTTGTTGATAAATCACCACTGAAGTAAAGGGAGGAAAAGAAGGTGGGCTGATCTGGAGAGTTATCAGCTATAGAACTCTCCTGACTAGTCAAGAGTTTCTTTTTAATTTAGAAAAGACTGGTCCCTCAATTGTACTTACCACTCTCAAATAAAAGACAACTAGATTTCTAAAAACTGTTTCTCATTTTTTCTTTCCTACCTAAGAGAAAAAAAAAAATATATATATATATATATATATATATATAAAACAGGTACTTCCCAGGTAACAGAAATAGCACAAAGGAAGAACAATCCCAACCTGTTCCTTTGCCTCCTGTGTGTTCAAAAATACAGAAAGTGGAGAAATATGGGAAAATGATTTCAGGTGTCACTTATCTGTGATGAGTGGTCAGAAGGCTGGTGTACATCATCCTTTCACCTTGATCTCCCTCCTTCCTCCCCAGAATCCATCATTCCCAAATTCAAAATGCCTAAGGAAACACTCCAACACTCACGGCTTCTGCTTGATTGGACACCCCAGTTAGCTGGTCCTCAGAAATCTAGGTTCAAAGTCTAAAGCTGCACTTGTTGCTTGTGTATTCTCTAGTATTTTCTAACAAGGCGAATGGTGTTATCATCTTCCTAATTGTATCTATTAAGAACATAAGGCTTCCAAGGTGGTGCTAGTGGTAAAGAGCATGCCTGCCAATGCAGGAGACATATGAGACATGGGTTCAGTCCCTGGGTCAGGAAGATTCCCTGGAGGAGGGCATGGCAACCCACTCCAATATTCTTGCCTGGAGAATCCCATGGACAGAGGAGCCCGGCAGGTTACAATCCATGGAGTCACACAGAATCGGACACAACTGAAGCAACTTAATGTGCACATACGCATTAAGAACATACTAGTTTATGAGTAGCAACAGGAGGTTTTTTTTTTTTTTTTTAATAAGACTTTTTTTAAAAAAAGGCAGTTGCTAATGTTGGTTAAGTGACAACACTTATGAGATTTTTGAAGTGTTTCCTTCAGCTGCTTCAGTGGTGGAGTCCAGATTCAGCGCAGGATGAAAAGAAGAGGGGGTACCTTTCCTATTTTATCATGTAAAACAAGAACCTTTCCAGGGCCCTGACAGTCTTCTACCTATAGTTTCAGTGACCAGAATTATATCACTGTGTCACATGGTCATCTGCCTGCGAGGGAGTCTGGGAAAACAACCTGTCTTGCCTTGTGTTGGGTATGAATTTCTTCTCTATGAAAAGGGGATTCTCTTAGCAAGGAAGGGGCAAGGAAGGAATGTTGAGGGGGAAACCCAAAATTCTTGCATGATGGTGAGAAAAAATTTACACCTGGTTCAGTGGCTTTTTCAAGCCTCAAAATGTCTTGCATTTTACCTTTTTTAGAATTGCTCTTGCCACATTAACTCTAGGATTTATAGGGAGTTTATGTATCCTGGACCTAATAAAAATGAGTTTCTAAGGACTCTAACAGTTCAAGCACCTGTACTTGTGCTTAGTCACTCAGTCATATCCAACTCTTGAGGATCCCATGGACTGTAGCCCCCAGACTCCTCTGTCCATGTAATTCTCCAGACAAGACTACTGGAGTGGGTAGCCATGCCCTCCTCCAGGGGATCTTCCCAACCCAAGGATCAAACCCAGATCTCCTGCATTGCAGGCAGATTCTTTCCAGTTTGAACCACCAAGGAAGTTGCAAATGACTTTGTAAATGACTTTGGAGAAATTAATAACCAGTACTATGAGAGGCAGGCTATACTGGAGAGTGGGTACCTGGGTTGGAGGAGGATGCTGGGTGACTCCTAACTGTAAAAACTGAAGTGACCACAAAGTCAATGGCTTCCCTGAATGAAAATGTCCTCAGACACTCAGCTGGGCATTGGTGGGCACTTCCCCCAGCTCAGGCTCAAATCCTGAAATTTGCTCTTTATCTGAAAAAAAAATTTAAAGCTACAGAATTGTAAGAATAATACAATAACATATGTCTATGTATCAATATTTAGAATTGTTCTATAATATATGATCATTATTGTTGAGTCAATTGCAAACATTACAAGCATCATTGACCCTTATCCTCAATACATCAATCACCATGTAAATACATTCTCTTACATAACCACAGGTCAGTTGTCAAATTCGGAAAATTTCATATTGATTCATAACTATTTCCTAACAGACCGTCCATATTTAAACGTTGCCTCTCCTCCCCGTGCTGTTCTCTCCCTTTGCACAACTCCGATTTGAGGAGCCAATCAGGGATTATGAGTTGCATGTACTTGCTTTGTATTTTCAGTCTCAGTGATTATCTTTTCATGACACTGATTTTTTTTTGAAGAAGCTGGTTGGCTGTATGGAATTCTGTCGATTTGGATATGTCTGATTGTTTGTTCACGAGCAGACTCCGGTCTGGGTTTGGCAGGGATGTTGTGGAAGTGATGCTGTGTCCTTGGCACATCGCATCCAGATGCATGTGGTGTCTGTCTGTTCCATTGTTGGCCATGTTAACTCCCATAACTTACTCCCCTGCAAGGTACCCCTTTGCCTTGTGCAATATAAGTAATCTATGGGAAATATACTTTGAAATTGTGTAAGTATTTTATTTTTAAAGAATATTTAGTCAACTGATCTTTTCCTGAATCAATTATTAATAAAGTTGGTTATAAAATGGTGATTTTCTAACTCTATCAAAATTTACCTCTTTTTATTCCCTCCCTGTCCTGTTCCTTCCTTTCATCCTTCCCTTTCTCCCTCCCTCCCTTGTTTCCTTCTTTCCACTTTCTTTATATATATACACGAATATACATATATTTGTGTCAGTGTAGAATAATGGACCATTCTTGAAAGTTCTCTGTTACCCATTATTCATTTTGTTGCTCAAGTTGACCCCAATTTGGCCAGTGTGAGACCCTTTGTGCCTTCTCCTATTTCTTTTTTTATGTCTCTCATTTTTAAAGCATTTTTAAAAAACTTTCTAGCAAACAAGATACCCAAGGTTTATCTTGTACTGATTCTTTCCTGGCTCAGAAATCATTTACTTCTCCAAAGAGAATGGTATTTAGAAATGAAGGTCTAGGCTAGATGTGCTTATTGCATTTGAGATGTCTTAGCAGTCAGACCTAGGAATTAAGTTTGTGTGTGTGTGTGTGTGTGTGTGTGTGTGTGTGTGTGAGATTAGTTTATATTTTTATCTTCTAATTCCAATGCAACATTATAAAATTCTTCTTTGCCATGTTTGTATCTCCCTTCTGCTAGAAAGAAAATCCTGATTCCTAACAAAACCAATGTTCACTTATTGGTGCCACTCTGCAGTAAACACAAAATAGTTTTAAAACAACTGAAATCCATGTCACTTCTACCAAGAAAACTATTGTTCAAGATACTTTGTAGTTCTGTTTGTCCTTCAGTCAGTCAGTTCAGTCGCTCAGTCATGTCCGACTCTTCACGACCCCATGACTCGCAGCACTCCAGGCCTCCCTGTCCATCACCAACACCCGGAGTTCACCCAGACTCACATCCATCGAGTCGGTTATGCCATCTAGCCATCTCATCCTCTATTGTCCCCTTCTCCTCCTGCCCCCAATCCCTCCCAGCATCAGAGTCTTTTCCAATGAGTCAACTCTTCGCATGAGGTAGCCAAAGTACTGGAGTTTCAGCTTTAGCATCATTCCTTCCAAAGAAATCCCAGGGCTGATCTCCTTCAGAATGGACTGATTGGATCTCCTTGCAGTCCAAGGGACTCTCAAGAGTCTTCTCCAACACCATAGCTCAAAAGCATCAATTCTTTGGCGCTCAGCCTTCTTCACAGTCCAACTCTCACATCCATACATGACCACTGGAAAAACCATAGCCTTGACTAGACAGACCTTTGTTGGAAAAGTAATGTCTCTGCTTTTGAATATGCTATCTAGATTGGTCATAACTTTCTTTCTAAGGAGTAAGTGTCTTTTCATTTCATAGCTGCGGTCACCATCTGCAGTGATTTTGGAGCCCACAAAATAAAGTCTGACACTGTTTCCACTGTTTCCCCATCTATTTCCCATGTAGTGATGGGACCAGATGCCATGATCTTCATTTTCTGAATGTTGAGCTTTAAGCCAACCTTTTCACTCTCCACTTTGACTTTCATCAAGAGGCTTTTTAGTTCCTCTTCACTTTCTGCCATAAGGGTGGTGTCATCTGCATATCTGAGGTGATTGATATTTCTCCCAGCAATCTTGATTCCAGCTTGTGCTTCTTCCAGCCCAGCATTTCTCATGATGTACTCTGCATATAAGTTAAATAATCAGGGTGACGATATACAGCCTTGAAGTACTCCTTTTCCTATTTGGAACCAGTCTGTTGTTCCCTGTCCTGTTCTAACTGCTGCTTCCTGACCTGCATATAGGTTTCTCAAGAGGCAGGTCAGGTGGTCTGGTATTCCCATCTCTTTCAGAATTTTCCACAGTTTATTGTGATCCACACAGTCAAAGTTTTGGCATAGAGGTAATATAGTCAAAGTCCTGTGCTCAAACATTCCTTGGACTTGCTCTTTTTTCTTTTCCCTGTAGTTATGTTTTATCTTTGGTTAAGTTCACTTGTTTCTATTTGTTTTCAATTTTAGTTTTGCCCCCTATTATTTAATTAGTTATATTTTTAAATATTTAAACTATTAAAGTAGTTTCGGAAATCTAAACCATACAATAAGATTTCAGAATTGTGCCGATGCTTATCCTGGATTTTTCTCTCCTCCACACTTATCGAATGCTCTCTATTGTATTTCTGATACTTTTCTGGGAAAAAATAAAAGCCATCATCAGCTCTCAGCTTTATTTCCTCAGTTGCCTCCTAGCTGATCTTGCCTCCTTTTGTTACAGTAGTTCTGAGTCTTAGTTGTACAATCTTAGAATGGAATCATGTGAGGAACTCTAAAAATTACTGGTGACTAGATTCCACCTCCAGAGAATGTAAATAATTGTTCTGAAGAGGAATTTGGGCATTGGATTTTTAAAAGCTACCAGATCACTTAAGAACTACTGAGATGAGAACCACTGGGCATCAGTGATCTTCCATAAATGCACATCTCATCATGTTATATCCTCTGCTTAAAATTTTCCATAACTCCACTGCCCTCAGCATGAACACCCAACTCCCCAGGGCTCTTACAATCTGGACCAGCTTACTTCTCCAGCCAGACTTCCGTCCCTTCCCATAGCCCTCCTTCCCTATGCTGTATGAGCCATCCAGACTAAATTGTTTTTATCCCCAGGAATCCACCATGAACTCAGTCATCTCCAGACCTGGGCTGTTTCTTCTATTTAAACTCCCTTCATCTTATTCTTTATCTGGCTAATACTTACCCATCATTTGGGAGCCATCATAACTATAACTTTTTTCGATAACACTTTCCTTTTCCATTCTTTCCAATTCTGTTAAAAGCCCCTGTATGTTCTTCCTTGAATTCACCTCTTGCTCTTTTGAGTTGTAAGCTTTATGAGAGTCGGAGCCAGTCTGACTTCATCACTTGATAGCACCAGTACCTTCCACTATGTTTAGGCCACTCTGTCAATCACTATATGGTGAAATGAATGACTGGGTGAATAAGCAAATCCATTTGAACTGTATTCTTTTGAGAGAATCCTTTTGCGGTAATCAAAAGCGGAAATCTTCACTGCTAATCCAGTGAGAGAAACAGGTAGTCTTGGGGTGAGAGTGTGGCAGGTGAGCAGATGCTTGACTGACAGGTCCCATTAGTTAGTCCATATGATAATTTATCATCAAAAAAGTATTTATGATGTCGAAAGACGTGTCTTGGGTACTGTGGGTAAATGTGAAATAATATTACCTGGGACATGGACTATTTTCTTTTTCTGCAGAGCTCACAGGGTTCTTATGCCCCGACCCCCCCCCCCCCCACACACACACACTTCTTAAAATTAGGTAATAGAGGAAACTTTTAAAGATCATATGATTTAATCTTTTAATTTTACAGATGAAGATCCTGAAACCGGAGAAGTTGAGGAACTTCCCCAAGGTCATGCAGCTGGTTATGATCATAGATTTGTATCATTTTCCTGCTTAGTTGAAAATCTGACTCACTTCTTTATATTTAGCATCCCACTTGGTAAATTTGTGTTCCTGACCATTGCCACAGCTATATTTTCCCAATAGGTGGATGAGATTTTTCCTGAGCTGAGTGGCCCCCTACACACACACATCTGTAGAAATATGAACACAGTAATCAAGCCCTCCTGCCATCTGCTCTGAACATGCCCAACTCCCTGTCTCATTCCAGAGTGCATTTTTAAAGCTTTCTTTGAAAGGGCCTTGTGTTTTTTTCAGACATTGTCAAAAATTCATCTTGAAAATTAAAAAACCAAAATATGTCGAGTAAATTAAGATTCATTTTCTCTGACAGCATTTGGTCTAGGCAATGATTGCAAAAGTTCCATCTGCATTTTATAAGACGCTTCTCTATGAGTACAGTTTCAATGACTTGATTTTGGAGTGTACTTCCGATGTGAATTTGACCGTTGCTGTTTCTGCTGCAGACAAATAGAGGCCTGTGGTCTTCAGGGTTTTTCATCAGAGCACCATGTCCAAGAGCATTCCCTTCTCTGAGAAATATTTGTTGTGGCAGTGTTCTCTCTCTTGGGATCATAGCTTTCAATCTTTTAAAGTGCCGTTTGTCTCAGAACTTTCATTTTTACAAGTTTTGAATTCCTTTTTATTGCCTTTTTTTGTCTCTTTACTTTCCTAGACAGAATTTCTTGGAGTAAACACAGGGGAATTGGCAGCATTTTTCATAGGAGTGTGGATTTTTTTCTTTTTTTTTTTTTTTGGCATGTGTGATAAGTAAAGGGTTGGCCTGGAGAGGAAAAGAAAGTATGAAACAGATAAAAAATACATATATTTGATGCCAATCTATTCCTCTTTCTGTAATCTCCCTTGTATTTATTAAAATATTCATTCAATTAGTATTTATTTGGTGCCAAGTATGTGCCAAGCACTGTGCTAGGTGCTTAGTATTATACAATAGTATATTACGTAGTATACTGTTGTAAAATCTGTCCATGGGATTTCCCCAGCAAGAATACTGGAGTGGGTTGCCATTTCCTCCTCTAGGAGATCTTCCTGAACAAAGGATCAAACTTGGTTTCCTGCATTGCAGGCAAATTCTTTATTGATTGAGTCACCAGGGAATCCCACATAATATAATCAGTTCAGTTCAATTGCTCAGTCACGTCCAACTCTTTGTGACCCCATGAACTGCAGAATGCCAGGCTTACCTGTCCATCACCAACTCCTGGAACTTGCTCAAACTCATGTCTATCGAGTCTGTGATGCTATCCAACCATCTCATTTATTTTGTCTCCTTATCCTCCTGCCTTCAATCTTTTCCAGCATCAGGGTCTTTTAGTTACTATATTATTGTATTATAAATATTGTATTTACATTTTATTGATTTAATAATAATAGTATTGATTTTGTATCCTGCAACTTTACTGTATTCATTGATTAGTTCTAGTAATTTTCTGGTGGAGTCTATAGGGTTTTCTATGTAGAGGATCATGTCATCTGCAAACAGTGAGAGTTTTACTTCTTCTTTTCCAATTTGGATTCCTTTTATTTCTTTTTCTGCTCTGATTGCTGTGGCCAAAACTTCCAAAACTATGTTGAATAGTAATGGTGAAAGTGGGCACCCTTGTCTTGTTCCTGACTTTAGAGGAAATGCTTTTAATTTTTCACCATTGAGGATAATGTTTGCTGTGGGTTTGTCATATATAGCTTTAATTATGTTGAGGAATGTTCCTTCTATTCCTGCTTTCTGCAGAGTTTTTATCATAAATGGATGTTGAATTTTGTTAAAGACTTTCTCTGCATCTATTGAGATAATCATATGGTTTTTATTTTTCAACTTGTTACTGTGGTGTATTACATTGATTGATTTGCGGATATTGAAGAATCCTTGCATTCCTGGGATAAAGCCCACTTGGTCATTGTATATGATCTTTTTAATGTGTTGTTGGATTCTGATTGCTAGAATTTTGTTAAGGATTTTTGCATCTATGTTCATCAGTGATATTGGCCTGTAGTTTTCTTTTTTTGTGGCATCTTTGTCAGGTTTTGGTATTAGGGTGATGGTGGCCTCAGAGAATGAGTTTGGAAGTTTGTCTTCCTCTGCAATTTTCTGGAACAGTTTGAGTAGGATAGGTGTTAGCTCTTCTCTAAATTTTTGGTAGAATTCAGCTGTGAAGCCGTCTGGACCTGGGCTTTTGTTTGCTGGAAGATTTCTGATTACAGTTTCAATTTCCGTGCTTGTGATGGGTCTGTTAAGAGTTTCTATTTCTTCCTGATCCAGTTTTGGAAAGTTGTACTTTTCTAAGAATTTGTCCATTTCTTCCACATTGTCCATTTTATTGCCATATAATTGTTGATAGTAGTCTCTTATGATCCTTTGTATTTCTGTGTTGTCTGTTGTGATCTCTCCATTTTGATTTCTAATTTTATTGATTTGATTTTTCTCCTTTGTTTCTTGATGAGTCTGGCTAATGGGTTGTCAATTTTATTTATCCTTTCAAAGAACCAGCTTTTGGCTTTGTTGATGTTTGCTATGATCTCTTTTGTTTCTTTTGCATTTATTTCTGCCCTAATTTTTAAGATTTCTTTCCTTCTACTAACCCTAGGGTTCTTCATTTCTTCCTTTTCTAGTTGCTTTAGGTGTAGAGTTAGATTATTTATTTGACTTTTTTCTTGTTTCTTGAGGTATGTCTGTACTGCTATGAACTTTCCCCTTAGGACTGCTTTTACAGTGTCCCACAGGTTTTGGGTTGTTGTGTTTTCATTTTCATTCGTTTCTATGAAAAATTTTGATTTCTTGCAAAAAATCAAATTTTGATTTCTTACAGGAATTCCTTGCATTCCTGTACACTAATAATGAGAAAATAGAAAGAGAAATTAAGGAAACAATTCCATTCACCATTGCAATGAAAAGAATAAAATACTTAGGAATATATCTAACTAAAGAAACTAAAGACCTATATATAGAAAACTATAAAACACTGGTGAAAGAAATCAAAGAGGACACTAGTAGATGGAGAAATATACCATGTTCATGGATTGGAAGAATCAATATAGTGAAAATGAGTATACTACCCAAAGCAATTTATAGATTCAATGCAATCCCCATCAAGCTACCAACGGTATTCTTCACAGAGCTAGAACAAATAATTTCTCAATTTGTATGGAAATACAAAAAACCTTGAATAGCCAAAGCTATCTTGAGAAAGAAGAATGGAACTGGAGGAATCAACCTGCCTGACTTCAGGCTCTACTACAAAGCCACAGTCATCAAGACAGTATGGTACTGGCACAAAGACAGAAATATAGATCAATGGAACAAAATAGAAAGCCCAGAGATAAATCCACGCACATACGGACACCTTATCTTTGACAAAGGAGGCAAGAATATACAATGGATTAAAGACAATCTCTTTAACAAGTGGTGCTGGGAAAACTGGTCAGACACTTGTAAAAGAATGAAACTAGAGCACTTTCTAACACCATACACAAAAATAAACTCAAAATGCTTTAAAGATCTAAATGTAAGACCAGAAACTATAAAACTCCTAGAGGAGAACATAAGCAAAACACTCTCTGACATACATCATAGCAGGATCCTCTATGACCCACCTCCAAGAATATTGGAAATAAAATAAAAAATAAACAAATGGAACCTAATTAACTTAAAAGCTTCTGCACAACAAAGGAAACTCTAAGCAAGGTGAAAAGACAGCCTTCAGAATGGGAGAAAATAATAGCAAATGAAGCAACAAACAACTAATCTCAAAAACATACAAGCAACTCTGATAGCTCAATTCCAGAAAAATAAATGACCCAATCAAAAAATGGGCCAAAGAACTAAATAGACATTTCTCCAAAGAAGACATACAGGTGGCTAACAAACACATGAAAAGATGCTCAACATCACTCATTATCAGAGAAATGCAAATCAAAACCACTATGAGGTACCATTTCACACCAGTCAGAATGGCTGCGATCCAAAAGTCTACAAGCAAAAAAAGCTGGAGACAGTGTTGAGAAAAGGGAACCCTCTTACACTGTTGGTGGGAATGCAAACTAGTACAGCCACTATGGAAAACAGTATCAGATGAGATCAGATCACATCAGTCGCTCAGTCGTGTCTGACTCTTTGCGACCCCATGAATCGCAGCACGCCAGGACTCCCTGTCCATCATCAACTCCCGGAGGTCACTCAGACTCACATCCATTGAGTCAGTAATGCCATCCAGCCATCTCATCCTCTGTCGTCCCCTTCTCCTCCTACCCTCAATCCTTCCCAGCATCATAGTCTTCTCCAATGAGTCAACTCTTCGCATGAGGTGGCCAAAATACTGGAGTTTCAGCTTTAGCATCATTCCTTCCAAAGAAATCCCAGGGCTGATCTCCTTCAGAATGGACCGGTTGGATCTCCTTGCAGTCCAAGGGACTCTCAAGAGTCTTCTCCAACACCACAGTTCAAAAGCATCAATTCTTCGGCGCTCAGCCTTCTTCACAGTCCAACTCTCACATCCATACATGACCACAGGAAAGACCATAGCCTTGACTAGGCGAACCTTTGTTGGCAAAGTGATGTCTCTGCTTTTGAATATGCTATCTAGGTTGGTCATAACTTTCCTTCCAAGGAGTAAGTGTCTTTTAATTTCATGGCTGCAGTCACCATCTGCAGTGATTTTGGAGCCCAGAAAAACAAAGTCTGACACTGTTTCCACTGTTTCTCCATCTATTTCCCATGTAGTGATGGGACCAGATGCCATGATCTTCATTTTCTAAATGTTGAGCTTTAAGCCAATTTTTCACTCTCCTCTTTCACTTTCATCAAGAGGCTTTTTAGTTCCTCTTCACTTTCTGCCATAAGGGTGGTGTTATCTGCATATCTGAGGTTATTGATATTTCTCCCAGCAATCTTGATTCCAACTTGTGTTTCTTCCAGTCCAGCATTTCTCATGATGTACTCTGCATATAAGTTAAATAAGCAGGGTGACAATATACAGCCTTGACGTACTCCTTTTCCTGTTTGGAACCAGTCTGTTGCTCCATGACCAGTTCTAACTGTTGCTTCCTGACCTGCATATGGATTCTCAAGAGGAGATCAGGTGGTCTGTATTCCCATCTCTTTCAATTTCCACAGTTTATTGTGATCACACAGTCAAAGGCTTTGTATAGTCAATAAAGCAGAACAGACAGAGACCAAAAAACTGGAAAGACTGCCATGATCCATCAATCCCACTGCTGGGCATACACAGAGAAAACCAGAGAAGAGACACGTGTACCCCAATGTTCATAGCACCACTGATAATAGCCAGGACATGGAAGCAACCAGATGTCCACATCAGAGAAGAAAGAACTGTGACAAACACCATGGAGACAACCAAAAAACTGAATCAGTCAGAGGGGAGAAGAGCAAAAAGAGGAAGAAGAGAAAGAAAACACAAACAGTAACTAAGATAAGGAGAAGATGATCATACCCACAGATCAGATGTCCAGTTGTGTCCGACTCTGCAACCCCTGACGAGCACGCCAGGCCTGCCTGTCCACACCACCGGAGGTCACTGAGACTCACTCCATCGAGTCAGGATGCCATCCAGCCATCTCATCCTCTGTCATCCCCTCTCCTCCTGTCCTCAATCCCCAGCAAGAGTCTCTCCAATGAGTCTCTCCGAGGTGGAGACTGGAGTTCAGCGCCCCTCAGAATCCAGGGCGATCCCGGAGGACCCTCAGTAAGGGACTAAGTCTCCAATACACAGTTCGGCTGGCGCAGCCTCTTCACAGTGCCTCACACATGATCACAGCAAACATAGCCTGACTAGGGACTGTGGCAGTTGTCTCGTGGTTTAGTTGTCCCCAGTGCTGCAGTCACACGGTGAGAAAAAGTTACCTGTTACTGTTCCATCAGCCATGAAGTGTTGGGACTGGATGGAGAACTGCTGATGTTGAGCAGCCCTTCCTCTCCTTTCATTCATCAAGAGGCTTTTGAGTTCCTCTTCACTTTCTGCCATAAGGGTGGTGTCATCTGCATATCTGAGGTTTTGATATTTCTCCCGGCAATCTTGATTCCAACTTGTGTTTCTTCCAGTCCAGCATTTCTCATGATGTACTTTGCATATAAGTTAAATAAACAGGGTGACAATATATAGCCTTGACGTACTCTTTTTCCTATTTGGAACCAGTCTGTTGTTCCATGTCCAGTTCTAACTGTTGCTTCCTGACCTGCATACACATTTCTCAAGAGGCAGATCAGGTGGTCTGGTATTTCCATCTCTTTCAGAATTTTCCACAGTTTCTTCTGATCCACACAGTCAAAGGCTTTGCCATAGTCAAGAAAGCAGAAATAGATGTTTTTCCGGAACTCTCTCGCTTTTTCCATGATCCAGCGGATGTTGGCAATTTGATCTCTGGTTCCTCTGCCTTTTCTAAAACCAGCTTGAACATCAGGAAGTTCACGGTTCACATATTGCTGAAGCCTGGCTTGGAGAATTTTGAGCATTACTAGCATGTGAGATGAGTGCAATTGTTTGGTAATTTGAGCATTCTTTGGCATTGCCTTTCTTTGGGATTGGAATGAAAACTGACCTTTTCCAGTCCTGTGGCCACTGCTGAGTTTTCCAAATTTGCTGGCATATTGAGTGTAGCACTTTCACAGCATCCTCTTTCAGGATTTGGAATAGCTCAACTGGAATTCCATCACCTCCACTAGCTTTGTTCGTAGTGATGCTTTCTAAGGCCCACTTGACTTCACATTCCAGGTTGTCTGGCTCTGGGTCCGTGATCACACCATCGTGATTATGTGTGCTGTGAAGCTCTTTTTTGTGCAGTTCTCCTGTGTATTCTTGCCACCTCTTCTTAATATCTTCTGCTTCTGTTAGGTCCATACCATTTCTGTCCTTTATCAAGGCCATCTTTGCATGAAATGTTCCTTTGGTATCTCTGATTTTCTTGAAGAGATCCCTAGTCTTTCCCATTTGTTGTTTTCCTCTATTTCTTGGCATTGATCACTGAAGAAGCCTTTCTTATCTCTTCTTGCTATTCTTTGGAACTCTGCATTCAGATGCTTATATCTTTCCTTTTCTCCTTTGCTTTTCGCTTGTCTTCTTTTCACTGCTATTTGTAAGGCCTCCCCAAACAGCCATTTTGCTTTTTTGCATTTCTTTTCCATGGGGATGGTCTTGATCCCTGTCTCCTGTGCAATGTCACGAACCTCATTCCATAGTTCATCAGGCGCTCTATCTATCAGATCTAGGCCCTTAAATCTATTTCTCACTTCCACTGTATAATCATAAGGGATTTGATTTAGGTCATACCTGAATGGTCTAGTGGTTTTCCGTACTTTCCTCAATTTAAGTCTGAATTTGGCAATAAAGAGTTCATGGTCTGAGCCACAGTCAGCTCCTGGTCTTGTTTTTTGCTGACTGTATAGAGCTTCTCCATCTTTGGCTGCAAAGAATATAATCATTCTGATTTCGGTGTTGACCATGTATAGAGTCTTCTCTTGTGTTGTTGGAAGAGGGTGTTTGTTACGACTAGTGCATTTTCTTGGCAAAACTCTATTAGTCTTTGCCCTGCCTCATTCCGTGTTCCAAGGCCAAATTTGCCTGTTACTCCAGGTGTTTCTTGCCTTCCTACTTTTGCATTCCAATCCCCTATATTGAAAAGGACATCTTTTTTGGGTGTTAGTTCTAAAGGTCTTGTAGGTCCTCATAGAACCATTCAACTTCAGCTTCTTCAGCGTTACTGGTTGGGGCATAGATTTGGATTACTGTGACATTGAATCATTTGCCTTGGAAATGAACAGAGATCATTCTGTCATTTTTGAGATTGCATCCAAGTCCTGCATTTCAGACTCTTTTGTTGACCATGATGGCTACTCCATTTTTTCTGAGGGATTCCTGCCCGCAGTAGTAGATATAATGGTCATCTGAGTTAAATTCACCCATTCTAGTCCGTTTGAGTTCACTGATTCCTAGAATGTCGACATTCACTCTGGCCATCTCTTGTTTGATCACTTCCAATTTGCCTTGATTCATGGACCTGACATTCCAGGTTGCTATGCAATATTGCTCTTACAGCATCGGACCTTGCTTCTATCACCAGACACATCCACAGGTGGGTATTCTTTTTGCTTTGGTTCCATGCCTTCATTCTTTCTGGAGTTATTTCTCCACTGATCTCCAGTAGCATATTGAGCCCCTACTGACCTGGGGAGTTTCTCTTTCAGTATCCTATCATTTTGCCTTTCATACTGTTCATGGGGTTCTCAAAGCAAGAATACTGAAGTGGTTTGCCATTCCCTTCTCCAGCGGACCACATCCTGTCAGATCTCTCCACCATGACCCGCCCATCCTGGGTTACCCCACGGGCATGGCTTAGTTTCACTGAGGTAGACAAGGCTGTGGTCCTAGTGTGATTAGATTGACTAGTTTTCTGTGAGTATGGTTTCAGTTTGTCTGCCCTCTGATGCCCTCTTGCAACACCTACCATCTTACTTGGGTTTCTCTTACCTTGGGCGTGGGGTATGTCTTCACGTCTGCTCTAGCAAAGCACAGCCATCGCACCTTACCTTGTTCCAGGGGTCTCTCCTCACCACAACCCTTCCTGACCTTCAACGAGGGATAGCTCCTCCCTCCTGCGCCCTAGCAGCCACGGCTCCTTGGACATGGGATTGCTCCTCCTGGCTGCCGCCCTTGGCTTCGGGCATGGGCGCGTGGGGTATCTCCTCTGAGTCGCCGCCTCTGACCTTGGACACGAGGTAACTCCTCTCGTCGCCGCCCCGACCTCAGACGCAGGGTAACTCTTCTCGTCGCCACCCCTGACTTCCGATGCAGTAACTCCTCTTGGCTGTTCCCGTGCTGTCGCAGTCTGGTACTCTCGGAGCTGCCCCTGACCTCGGGCGTGGGGTGGCTCCTCTCGGCCGTGCTTTACCGTGCCCACCAGCAGCTGCCTGTGCTATATAACCCTGTATACAAGATAGCAAAAGAGACACTGATGTATGGAACAGTCTTTTGGACTCTGGAAGAGGGAGAGGGTGGGATGATTTGGGAGAATGGCATTGAAATATGTATAACATCATATATGAAACGAGTCACCATTCCAGGTTCGATGCAAGATACTGGATGCTTGGGGCTGGTACACTGGGACGACCCAGAGGGATGGTATGGGGAGGGAGGATGGAGGAGGGTTCAGGATGGGGAACACATGTATACCTGTGGCAGATTTATTTTGATATATGGCAAAACCAATATAATATTGTAAAATAAAATAAAAAGCATACTAAATTAAAAAAATAATAATAGTAAATATATTAATAACACACATTTCTATAAATAAACTGTCTTTCTTGTATTACAATATAAACAACTGTATGCATTTCCAAGGGCTGCCATAACAAATTACTACAGACTGAGTGGCTTCATTAAACAACAGAAATGTATTATCTGAGTTCTGGAGGCTGGAAGTCCAAAATCGAAGTGACAGCAGGTATGGTCCCTCTACAAGCACTAAGAAAAAATCTGCTCCAGGCCTCACTTGCTTCTAGCTTCTTCTAGTTCCTTAGCTTGTAGCAGAGTAACTAAAATGCCATTGTGTGTGTGTGTGTAAACTTCCTCTTTTTATAAGGACACCAGTCATACTGGATCAGGGGCCCACACTACTCCAGTATGATCTGCTGTTCCTGCATGCATGCATGCTCAGTTGCTTCAGTCATGTCCGACTCTTTGTGATCCCATGGACTATCGCCTGCCAGGCTCCTCTGTCCATGGAGATTCTCCAGGCAAGAATATTGGAGTGGATTGTCATGGCCATCTCCAGGAGATTTCCCAACCCAGGGATTGAACCCAGGTCTCTTGCATTGTAGGCAGATTATCTACATAACACTGAGCCAACTGGGAGGCCACCTTATCTTAATTTAACTGATTGCCTCTGCAATGACCCTGTTCCAAATAAGGTTACATTCTGAGGCACCAGGGGTTAAGACCATATGAATTTGGGGAATACATAATACAAGCCATAACACCAAGTTCAATGCCACCTCTTTTAAGGCTATCTTTGCTCCATCCAAAATGCCCCCTCAAATATATGTAAACAATCTCTTTCTTTACCACTTCCAGATAGTACTTCATCTATAATACTTATTTTACCTGAATGAATCATTTTGTAGACTTTATGTCCTTTACTATAGGACCCATGACTGATACCCATGGGTATCATGACAGTGATACCTTGCACATGTTGGCATAGAAATATTATAAAATGAATGATTGAATCAACAACAAATACATATTCACCTAGCTGTCTCTGGTTGGCAAATGTTTTCACATATGTTGTCCCCTTTGAGCCTTAAAGTGAGTCTTTGAAGTAGGCACATAGGAATTATTATCTCCATTTATAACTGTAGAAAACTGAAGCTCATAGGTAAGTATTCAGTCTTATGTGGAATAGTGGAACTACATTAAAATCCTGGTCTCCTGACTCTGACTTAAAGCTTGTTATCTCCTTATATTTTATCTCTTCTGGATATTTTTGTCTCCTCTGGATATTTTTATCTCTGAATCACACCTGGTTAGTGATCAGTGCTCAACCAAAGGCTATGGTTGCCCACGACTGTCCCTTGCTTTTGAGACAACTCGTCTAGAAGCTCCCAAAGTTACACTCCTAAACATGTCTCCTCCTCTCTCTCTTTCTCTCTCTATATGCATACGTATATGTTTACATTTATGTATACATATCCTCCCTTGAGGTTAAACCATCCAGAGAGTCCATATTGAATTAAAAATCCACTTCCCTTTTAAAACAGAATTTTCAATGCTTTATAAGCAAAACATCTGATTTTGGGGATTTGGACACTTGAATAGTAAGAAAGAAAGAAAGTGAAGTCACTCAGTTGTGTCCAGCTCTTTGCAACCCCATGGATTGTAGCCTACCAGGCTCCTCTCTCTATGGAATTTTCCAGGTAAGAATACTGGAGTGGGTTGCTCTTTCCTTCTCCAGGGGATTTTCCCGACCTAGGGATTGAACCCGGACCTTCCATACTGCAGGCAGACGGTTTACCCTCTAAGCCACCAGGGAAGTCAAATAGTAAAAGGCTCGTTTTATGACAGACTGTGGTTACATGGTTTCAGTGATGGGAAAGAACTATTTCCATTATTATTAAAGACATATTCAGCACCAAGCAGATTTCTAAGTAATCATCAGCTGTAACTAACTCCAAACAGAAAATGTTTTTTCAAAGTGTTAAATATAACATATACACACACATAATAGATATTGTATTTAATAACTAACCTTGAAAATTTTTATATGGCATTGATCTCTCTGGGATGGATTTAGACAATAAGAACTCTGCTGCTGCTAAGTCGCTTCAGTCGTGTCCGACTCTGTGCGACCCCATAGAGGAAGCTCACCAGGCTCCCCTGTCCCTGGGATTCTCCAGGCAAGAACACTGGAGTGGGTTGCCATTTCCTTCTCCAATGCATGAAAGTGAAAAGTCAAAGTGAAGTCGCTCAGTCGTGTCCGACTCTTAGCGACCCCACGGACTGGAGCCTACCAGGCTCCTCCGTCCATGGGATTCTCAGGCAAAAGTACTGGGGTGGGGTGCCATTGCCTTCCCCAGACAATAAGAACTAGGAGCAGTGAAAATTCCTAGGAGCAATGAAAACGATGATAGAATATCAGCTTCAATAGTAAATATCATGACATGGATAATTTTGCTTCATTCTGCTTTACTTACAGTACTCCAGCCTCCCTGTGAACTCCTACACAATCTTTCTGAGTTTGAAGGGATTTCCCTTGCACTGACAGTGTACTAATAACAATGCTAATTCATGTGCATAATGTTTTTACTGTTGACAGACTTTCATCACCTTGTGTCATTTCAACCTTAAAACTACTCTGAGATATGCAACACTATCTTCATTTTGAGAAATGATCCAGCTTGCTCAGGAAATAAAGGATTGAAAGGGAGAAAATTAAGACTTGAACCTGGTGTACTGAGTCTAAATTCTACGTTCCTCTGACTTTATTACCAAATATATGCTTTCTCATTTCCTCACTTTTCACACATCTCAGCTGCTAATCTAGTGATTAGCTGATCTAGTGATTAGCTGATCTAGTGATCAGAACTTAGTCTAGTGTCTAGCAGAGTACTCTGCACAGGGAGTACTCTGAACAGGGAGTACTCTGCACAGGGAGTACTCTGCACTGTGGAGAACATAGAAGGTATGAGTTTTGAATTATAGTTTTGCTGGGTCACCTTAGACAAGGTATTTAAGTCTCAATTTCTTCACCTGTAAAATGGCGACCATATGATGCCCACATCATAGGATTTCAAGAAGAATTAAATGAAAAATTAAGTGTCAAGTCTTGTTGTTGTTTAGACTCTAAGGCATGTCCAATTCTTTGAGACTCTGCCAGGCTCTTCTGTCCACAGGATTCTCCAGGCAAGAATACTGGAGTGGGTTGCTATTTCCTTCTCTAAGGGATCTTCTGGACACAGGGATCGAATACATGTCTCCTGTTTGGCAGGCAGATTCATTACCACTGAGCCACCTGGGAAGGCCATTTATCAAGTCTTAGAAGAGACCATAGTATGATATTATTGTGTTATACAATTTCCAAGTTGTGTGAAGTTGGGCAAGATACTTCCTCTTGTTTAGTACCATTATCAGTAAAAATCAATTTCAAAAATATTAAGTATCTTGCAGGGATATTATGAGGCTTAATAAAATTACCCTTGCAAAAGTGCCTAACACAGTGTTTGGCATACACTAGGGACTCAATAATTGTTAATCTCCCACCTACCTGCTTTCTTTCTTTCTTTAAGGGTGAAATCAATAAATGTTTACTGGATTTTCAGTGAGCCCTTTCTTGCAATGATTTTATGACTACTTTTTAGTGTTTCTATACATGGATGCAAGTGTTCAATATCAAGGTGACTTTGACTAACTGTTTGCAAGCTCCAAGTGGAATAAAATGCAGCATTCTCTCAGAGAGGCAATATAAAGGAATTTGGTAACCTAGTTCAGAGTAATTGCCCAGAAAGTGGCTCCCTGGTGAAAATCCCACTGACCAACAACAAGTCCATGTGTGACTTTGAACATGGACATTGGATTTCAAAGACAAGAATTTGTTAAACCAAAGAGGGCCTCAAAAACTGATTAACTGTTGGGAACGCCTATCAGGATTTACATAAAAATTGAACTTTAGAATATTTTTAAGCACTGATTCTCAATATTTAGTTCAGTGGATCTGATGTATCTACTGGTAAAATAAAATCATAGTTGCTTTTTTCAAATGAGCAGGAATGCTTAAGTCAAAAATTAGAATTTTCCCAGTTTTACCTTCCACATATTGTAAAATTTAGCTAACATTGCTTGCTTAGACTAGAACTTGACATATGATGATATGCAATTTATTGCACAATGATAAATTTAGTTATTTTACTATATAATAAATTACTACTTAATGAATTTTCAGTATTTAAATATTTGCACAGTCTGAGAAATGCTGTTGTATAAAGACAGTTTTCTTAATTTGGGCATTGTACAGCAGATCAAAAAAATAAAAAGCAAATATTATGTCGTGTAAGAGTTAACAGGGGACCTGCTTTCTCAAAAGATAAAATTAACTTAAAACCATAATTGACTTTTTAAAATTTTTGTTTTGGGTTTTTGTTGTCTGTTTCTTTTTGGCTGTGTCACATGGCTTGCAGGATCTTAGTTTCTGACCAGAGATTGAACCTGGGCCCATAGCAGTGAAAGTGCCAAGTCCTAACCACTGAAACCGCTAGGGGATTCCTCAGAATTTACTATCATGTCTCTGAGCAACAGTGAGCACAGAGCACTATCTCATTCATCTTTGCTTTTCTGGTGTCTGGAGCAGTGACCAGAACAGAGCAAGGCCTCAACAGGTCTGTATCTTATGTAGAAATTGCATGTATTAAATGGAACACCTTGTTTCAAGTGTTCTCAAGTAGTTTTTTCTAAGAACCTTGAACATACAATTGCAAAGTTGGTTTCCCTCATTAATTATTTTACTGTGGAATTCTACCTCTATTTCAGACTCAATACCACTCAGGAAACTGTCCTGAAAACTCAAAGCCACAGGAGAATTTCCTTTTCAGCCCATCTTATTTTACAAATAAGCACACACAACTGTGCTGCTGTGCAGTTTATACAAAGCTCTGTGTTGGGCCATGTTAGGCTGTAAGCTTTAGTGAGGTACTGTCCTTGTTTTTAGGGAGTTAGTGTGGTGGGAGAGAGACAGAAACACAGGCAACTAATTATATTGCAAGGCAGAAAGAAAAACTGCTGTGGTTAAAGTGTAAACAAAATGCTGTGGTTGCAGAGTGAAAGGAGTAATTAATTTGAGCCAGGAGGATCTGGAACAAGAAAGGAGAGAAACTAATATTTATTGAGGGCTTAAAATGTGCCAAGGGCGGAGCTGGTCCTTTCTCTCAAGCTCTGAGAGGAGGTGATGTTTAAGTGAGCTGGGAGCTGAAAAGAGAGGGCTGTAGGGGTGTGTTTGGCCACTGGGACCATGTTGGGAAGGTGTGTCTTCAAGAAGCAAGGAGACTGTGGGAAGACACCCTGCCACTGGCCCCAAGGGAGGGGGCTGGGGCAAGGAGCAGCCTCAACTTGAGATGGTTTGGTGAAAAAGGGGGTTTGTAAGGGGAAACTGGTTTCTCTTATCTGAAGGAGATGGAGGGAAAAATTTTGTCAAAGAGTATGGCTCAGTGGTAAAGAATCTGCCTGCAAATACAGGAGACTCAGGAGATATGGGTTTGATCCCTGGATTGGGGAGATCCCCTGGAGGAGGAAATGGCAACCCACTCCAGGTATTCTTGCCAGGAAAATCCCATGGAGAGAGGAGCCTGGTGGGCTACAGTCCACGGGGTCACAAAGAGTTGGACACGACTAAGCGACAGAGGGTGCACAAGAATGTTGGTAAGAACAGGCCTTGGTGTGAGGAGAGGAGAAACAAAGGGAAGGAAAATGGAGAGGAAAGGCAGGGCCTGCTATTTGTGTTGGTGGGTGTGAATTATTGGGGAGGAAGAGAGCAGGGATTTGGGGGTGAACTGGGAATTGTGACAAGGACACATATGGGAGTGTCTATTCAGTGGGGATAACGATGCAGGCCCAAGGTTCCAAAAAAAGCAAAAGCTAGTGATGTATCTGCTTGCATGGTCCTCTTGGGTGTCTAGTGCTCTGCTGTGTTGGTGACTGTTGGCTGGTCCCTGCAGGAGAGAGGGGCAAGTGTCAGTCAGGCAGCTTTCTCTCCAAACTAGAGCTCCCACTTTTAAACACAAAAACTTTAGGCTGCACTGGATCTTCATTGCAGTGTGCAGTCTTCTCTTGTTGCAGCGCATGGGCTCAGTGGCCACATGGCATGTGGGATCTTGGTTCCCCAACCAGGCATTGAACCCGTGTCTCCTGCATTGGAGGGCAGATTCTTAACCAGCGGATCACCAGGGACCTTCCACTTTTTAAGAGCACAGACTGTCATCACTTCCCTGTCCCACACAGAGCCTAGGATGGGACTGGGCACGTGGCAGATTTTCACAAACTCATAACCGATGCTTGGAAAGCAAGGAGGGTAAATTTCAGCATAGGCAAGAGTTGCAAAGAGTTGGAGATGATTGAGCACAAGTACACACAAAAGACTAGGTATAGACTTTTTAAAGTGGTAGAAGTTTAACCTGAAAATTAACCACACCATTACAAAGAAGGTGAAAGCCATGGAAGGCTTTATAATTGAGAATGATTTCTACTGCCATGATTTTACAGGAAGGAAGCTGTGTGAATTGATTAACTTCTACAGTAATTTGTAGGCTGCTCATTATAGTCTCCTGTTTTGACTAATGAATACGTTTAGAGCTTCATCTCTGTGCAAGCTAAGGCATCCAGGCAGTTTGGCTGTCTTAGAATAATTAGAGAATTTTGCATTGTCAGCCAGTGGGATACTTACCTCTCCCGGTGAGCTTCACAGAGTAATTTTTTCTATTTCCTCTTCCTTCCCTCATTAGTGTCTGTTATGGAATTAAGCCCAACTCTCCAACAGATCACTATAAAACATTTTATAGACATTTATAGGACTGATCTGACTGAACTAAACTATTATTAATTTGCTAATTAGGATGGTAAGAAGACAGATGTTATTCTTATGTGAGATAATTTAGGGGAATTTATCATATTAGGGCTTAAAGATGTTTTATCTAATTTACTGAAGGGCTAAACCAGGAAAGTTAAATGTGTAATAAACATGCCCCCCTCAGCCCTTTTGTGCCTGTGATACACATTTATAATTTATAATGCTACTCTTTTCCTCTGAGCCTGCACATGACTTCACAATTCTCCATGCAGCACTGGAAACAGCAAGAGGTTGAGACCTGACATGAAAGATGAACCAGACAGCTAATTGTTCCTACAAGACTGTAAGTCCCTCAGGGGTAGGCACCAGGTCCAAGTCAGGACTCGACACACAAGAGACTCTTAATAAATGGTTTTCGGAATGAATGATAGAGAGATGGATAAATTAATGGGTGGCTGAATGATATTTCATTTTTTTCACTACTGGTTCAGAAAAGTCTGTGGGATGCATCCATCTCTGTGTTGTAGGGAACGTGCTTTGCATCACCTTGTGCCTGTGAACACTAGCTCACTGAATGATGTTGCTGGAAGAAAACTTAGAGAACATCTTTTCAGTTTTACAGAGATGAGAATAAGGTTCAGAGGAGGCATGCATCTAAAGCCAGGAGCCACTCTGCCATTTTCTACACCTTGCTAACTGTGAGACTTTTGGGGTCAATGTTGCCTCTTCATCTGTAACCTGGAGGAGGAGGTGAAAACCCACTCCAGCATTCTTGCCTGGAAAATTCCATGTACAGAGGAGCCTGGCGGGTTACAGTCCATGGGGTCGCAAGAGTCAGACAAGACTGAGTGACTTTCACTTCATCTGTAAAGTGGGAAGAATGAGCTTGTCTGCTTTTCAGGATTATTGTGAAGCTTTAACAAGATAAGGAATTACAAAGTGCTTAGTGTAGTGCCTGGTACATGGTAATTGTGAAAACAAAATGTTAACTTTCTCCTTTTTCCTTTCTTTTCATTAATCTTAGCTGAACCAGTGATGGTACTATGGGTAGTTTTATCATAAGATTTATCATATTATGTTATACTGTGTTCTCCTTCCATATTTTCAATGAATTGAAAACCTATGTTACTGTAGACTGACGATAATTTTACTTCCAGATGGGACAGAAAATGAAATATTTGTTTGGAGAGGTTGATTAATCTCTTATATGAAGTAATTAGCATTCCCTCTGACATTTGCCATTTTCAACTGCACATTGTTCCCAGTGTTGTCAAAAGTACATAGTAGGGTACACACTGCTATATTCAAAAGGGATAACCAACAAGGGCCTACTGCATAGCACAGGGAACTCTGCTCAATGTTAGTGCAGCTGAGATGGGAGTGGGGGTTGGAGGAGAACAGATAACATGTTTATGCATGGCTGAGTCCCTTCCCTGTTCACCTGAAACTATCACAGCATTGTTAATTGGCTATACCCCAATACAAAACATTTTTGGTATTAAAAAATAAATAAAATTTAAAAATATATATAGTAGGTGCTCAATAAATGTTTATGAAAAGAATGAAAAAAAAAACAGGCTGAACGATTCCCATTTTATACACATAGAAACTAAGACAAAGAGATGATAAATGGATTCTTATTAAACACAAATGAAACATTTTTTACATAGAAAATGTAAAATTCCTAAATTCATTGTTGTTTTCTTGGAATAATCATCTTGCTTCGTAATACATTACATGTTTCATAGAAAATATGTTTATAAAAGTTGTCTTTAAATAGTGCAGTGATGAAGTTTAATTTTAAAAAATGAGTGGGCTGAATTGTCCTTTAAAAAAACCTCAATGTTTACATTGTTTATTCAAACCTTCAGGTCAGTCATTAGTTGCTGGGCGGGATGGGGGTGTGAAGAGGAGGAGAAAAAGGATAAGCCTTGGTTGGCTTCGCACTGGTTGCCAGGAAGCACACAAAGACAGCATGCACGCGTGAAACAAACAAGGCCGTGTTACTGGGAAGGCAGTCATCAGAGGCACACACTTCACTGGGACAGAAACCCTACAGCTGTGTCACCTCACACCTCAAGACAAGAAAACGGAGTTTAAATCCACGACATATGAATAAAAGCAAGGTTAGCCAAAGAGATTTTGAGACATTGCTTTTCTAATGCATTTTAAATGAGTATTAGAAGTTGCATTTTGTGTCAGTTGCTATAAACCCGGGGGAAAGCTTTTACACTCTTGTAATCAAGACAGGTTAAACAGAATATCCGTGGGCGGATCTTTTAAAAGGATTCAACAGTGGGCTTTGAAAATAAACTGGAATTAAGGAAGAGTAAGGGTCATGAGCTTTCATTCCCTGCCTCTGGGCTTGAATTTTTTGCCTCCTAATTGAGTGCCTTGAAACGTGCTGCTTTTATTTTGGAATTCGATTGCTAAGTTGTTTCTTTTCAAAGGCACCTGTTGAGGGAAAAAGAAAAGAAAAAAAAAAAAAATAAAACAACTTATAGAGAGAGTTGAAGACTGCTGAAAAGAGGTGAAGCCATTATGAGTTTCCAGAATGCTACCCCTGGGTTGAACAAAGGTTCTCAGCCCCGGCCAGAGAACCTGGAGGAGACTTCACACGGTGCAACTGCAAAGGAAGATGCCAGCACAGTGCTGCTTGAGAACCAACTCACCCTGGGCGACTTTGTCCAAATACAGAGAGCCTTTGAGGTAAGCACTCATCTTATTTGCTGGAGAGTTTGAGTTGTTTGTGAAAGAGGCAGGGATGGAACAAAGAGTTTTCTCTTAAAAGATTTTTTTTTTTTAATATACTTAATAGTTAAAAGGGCTTCCCAGGTGGCTCAGTGGTAAAAAATCTGCCTGCAATGCAGGAGACAGGTTCCATCCCTGGGTCAGAAAGATCCCCTGGAGAAGGAAATGGCAACCCACTCCAGTACTTTTGCCTGGGAAATCCCATGGACAGAGGAGCCTGGCAGGCTAACAGTCCATGGGGTCATAAAAGAGTCAGATACAGTTGAGAGACACAGCAACAACAGGGAACTGAAGAGAATTAATCAGACTTGGATAACACGAAGTAACTTTATCCATTGGTTCATTGGGTGAGATAAAATGATTTAGTATGAAATTGCTGCTAATGCTAAGTCACTTCAGTCGTGTCCGACTCTGTGTGACCCCATAGACGGTAGCCCACCAGGCTCCCCCGTCCCTGGGATTCTCCAGGCAAGAACACTGGAGTGGGTTGCCATTTCCTTCTCCAATCGTGAAAGTGAAAAGAGAAAGTGAAGTCGCTCAGTCGTGTCCGACTCTTAGCGACCCCATGGACTGCAGCCTACCAGGCTCCTCCGTCCATGGATTTTCCAGGCAAGAGTACTGGAGTGGGGTGCCATTGCCTTCTCCGAAATTGCTGCTACTGAATATCATTACCATCCAGGAAGGAAAATGAATTCCTGGACAATTTTTTTTTTTTTAGAGATCAATGTGTTTTGGAGAATAGAAAGTTATGATGCTAAGAAGGGGAAGCCAGATCTCTAGGGTGACTCCCAGTAATAACCCTATCCCTCTAGAAATTCAAATAGGCACCTCCAGGTATATGGGCTTCCCAGGTGATGCTAATGGTAAAGAATCAACATGTCAGTGCAGGAGACACTAGAGATGCAGGTTTGATCCTTGGGTTGGGAAGATCTCCTGGAGTAGAAAATGCAACCCACTCCAGTGTTCTTGCCTGGAGAATCCCACGGACAGAGGTACCTGGTAGGCTACAGTCCGTGGGGTCACAGAGTCAGACACGACAGAGCATGCTCCTACGCATGCACCTCCTGTATGAAGACTCTCCCCTGCCTCACCCTAAGCAACACGGCTCCTTTTTATAGCAGGTAGTGGCACTTCATTGTCCCAGATCTCCTGTGAGGAATCAGTCTGCCACTCTTTTTTGCAAATATTGGAGCAATGCCAATGAAAACAAAAAAATTAAAATTTAATTCTACATATAAACCTTAGGAATTTTAACTATAAATGAATAAGTTCTTTCTCTCTATCTCAGTTAAGTTGGAACTCTGCCGCTGTGCAGAATGGACAGCGTACATCAAAATGACTTTTAGCCTGTGCACTGATAGGAAGAAGTAGTCTTCCATGCTGTGGAATTTCAGTAGATATGAGCCTCCATCCTTTCTACTTCATTACACTTGCTAAAATATGCTTTCAGGGCTTCAGGATGTCCTCTGAGGGTGCTTGAGAATGTCATGTTAATTTGAAACAGACATGCAATGTTTGGGAATACCACCTTGAAATTAATAAAGCATGGTGAAATCTATCCATTCTATTGCCCTATAATTGGCACAAATTTTAATCTTTACCTACCCCCCAAAATAGTTGCTAGCCACTGAAAAACTACTATACTCTATTTTGTATAACCAGTTAAATTCTACCTGTGTTGATAATGTCCCATTAGTATCAATCATCTCTTTTTAATAGACTCTATCATATTTAGTAGGACAGACATGCTCTGCCCTACACTTTTCTCATTTTAATCTTCATGTTTTTGCAGTTCACCCAAACCCATTTGTCTGAAAAGACTTTTAGTGTTGCTCATGTCCAATGCCCTAAATAAATCTGGCATATTTTGATAGACATTGCAAACATTTTGACAGCTTGAGGGCATTCAGAAAAATGTAACCACAGACTTTGACAGCTTTGACTCTGGAATGAACAGAAATGTGGGCAGTTTTGTTCTGGTGCTCAGAACATGAATTAGAGTGCTAGGATCTGTTAGGAGAGTCTGTGTTATAAAGTTCATGGGTTAGAGAGTGAAACTGCTACAAAAGGTTGGGGGTGGATGTTCTTTCCAAATTAGTGATTAGTCTGGAGTGAACCAAAGTAAAATGGGATAATTCAATTTCAAGATTTTTTTTTTTAAATCTCTAAATGTTTCAAAGACTGGATCACTTGTTTTGAAATTAACCACTTTGAAGATCAGGTACCACTGATGGATCGAACAGGAGAAAGAGATTACTATTCAGAGCTTGCATGAACCTAGAGAATCTAATGACAGCGTTTAAAAAAGAAATTGAGCTTTGCAGGCTTACTTCAAGGACAAGTGAAAGTCCATCCAATTTTAACAGACTCAACGGACAGAATGGAATGATCCAATGGCAAATGTACAACCAGGAATAAAAATTAGGCCCTCGAGAAAACACAGTTTCCACAAACAGCACAGACACCTAGAGAAGAATGATACACTAGATGATTTCCACAAACTCCCTTCCATCTGTTGTGAGGGATGGGCCCACAGGCCACAGGTATAGATTGCTGTAAAAGGAAAAATTGCCCTCAGGGGTTGTTCTGCATCATAGAACTCTGAAGGCAGTTATTTGTAGTCCATTTATTAAAGACACACTCTTGGAATGCCACAATTCTGAAACTGGATCCTTTTGTCTCTTGTTTTGTTTTTTTTGTACCCAGATTGCTTATTTGGAGCTGAAGAGTTGTCAGGTAATAGGCAAAGTCCATGTTCTTAAATAGTCGTAGCAATGTTTACTTGAAAAATGGAAAGATGAGTCTTTGAATTGTGTAGTGAATGTTTCACATGTTTCCAGATGAGTTATTACATACTAAATAAATCTTAGTAGTAATATTTAGAAATAAAGTGCTTGGGACTTCCCTGGTGGTCCAGTGGTTGAAACTTGGCCTTCCAAGGCACAGGGTGCAGGTTTGATCCCTGGTTGGTGAGCTGAGATCCCACATGCCCCATGGTCAAAAAACCAAGACATAAAACAGAAGCAATATTGTAACAAATTCAATAAAGAAATTAAAAATCAGTTTCAGTTCACTTCAGTTGCTCAGTTGTGTCTGACTCTTTGCAACCCCATGAATTGCAGCACGCCAGGCCTCCCTGTCTATCACCAACTCCCAGAGTTCACCCAGACTCACGTCCATCAAGTCAGTGATGCCATCCAGCCATCTCATCCTCTGTCGTGCCCTTCTCCTCCTGCACCCAATCCCTCCCAGCATCAGAGTCTTTTCCAATGAGTCAACTCTTCACATGAGGTGGCCAAAGTACTGGAGTTTCAGTTTTAACATCATTCCTTCCAAAGAAATCCCAGGGTTGATCTCCTTCAGAAAGGACTGGTTGGATCTCCTTGCAGTCCAAGGGACTCTCAAGAGTCTTCTCCAACACCACAGTTCAAAAGCATCAATTCTTTGGCTCTCAGCTTTCTTCACAGTCCAAATCTCACATCCATATATGACCACAGGAAAAACCATAGCCTTGACTAGACAAACCTTTGTTGGCAAAGTAATGTCTCTGCTTTTGAATATGCTATCTAGGTTAGTCATGACTTTCCTTCCAAGGAGTAAGCATCTTTTAATTTCATGGCTGCAGTCACCATCTGCAGTGATTTTGGAGCCCCCCAAAATAAAGTCAGCCCCTGTTTCCACTGTTTCCCCATCTATTTCCCATGAAGTGATGGGACCAGATGCCATGATCTTCGTTTTCTGAATGTTGAGCTTTAAGCCAATTTTTTCACTCTCCACTTTCACTTTCGTCAAGAGGCTTTTGAGTTCCTCTTCACTTTCTGCCATAAGGGTGGTGTCATCTGCATATCTGAGGTTATTGATATTTCTCCCGGCAATCTTGATTCCAGCTTGTGCTTCTTCCAGTCCAGCGTTTCTCATGATGTACTCTGCATAGAAGTTAAATAAGCAGGGTGACAATATATAGCCTTGACGTACCCCTTTCCTATTTGGAACCAGTCTGTTGTTCCATGTCTAACTGTTGCTAACCAGTTCTAACTGTTGCTTCCTGACCTGCATACAAATTTCTCAAGAGGCAGATCAGGTGGTCTGGTATTCCCATCTCTTTCAGAATTTTCCACAGTTTATTGTGATTCACACAGTCAAAAGCTTTGGCATAGTCAATAAAGGAGAAATAGATGTTTTTCTGGAACTCTCTTGCTTTTTCCATGATCCAGCGGATGTTGGCAATTTGATTTCTGGTTCTCTGCCTTTTCTAAAACCAGCTTGAACATCAGGAAGTTCATGGTTCACATATTGCTGAAGCCTGGCCTGGAGAATTTTGAGCATTACTTTACTAGCGTGTGAGATGAGTGCAATTCATTATATCTTCAGTGAGTAGAAATTGAACCGCATGGCCTTTAACACTCTCTTAACTTTAACACATACATTCCCCACCCCCAAATTAAAGTTTGAATAACACTCACAACTATGCTTTTATATTCCTTTTGGTTGGGGTAGGAAGTGGAAGCAATGAGTTGCCAAGGCACAAATTCACATAGAAAAGTACAAAGGCTCATCTTTTCATCTCTTATTTCATATTTGATTAGCAGGTGAAAGATGTCAAGATATCTTGATCCCCTTCTTTAGAACAAAGAAGTTATCTGGATAGGAGTACTAGAAAAGTAACTATGAGTTTGTTTTTTTTTTTTCCTTTTAAGTGATGGTGTCCAAAAAGCCATATTTCAGTTGTATTAGTCATAGAACTGTAAAATGCTTGTTACCCAAACTTCCCTACTTAAAGAAATGATGTGCTGTCTGGATAGTCATATTATTTTAATGTCAAACACATTTTACATTTTCTTAGATACTTCAGTAGCCCCTTATTGTGTGAAGAAGGATGCCTATGATTTACTGATTTTATAGGAATCTTGAGAGGTAGAAATTAATGGTCCAAGGGAAATGGGATTTTGGAAACGCTGCATTGAGACTTGATATATTTTGATTTTTTCCCCCAAGACTGGCTAAGTAGATTCTTGAATATTTCTTTTCCATCATTGACTTCTTTATATTAGGACAATCTGCACTTTGATCTTGGAAGCCTTGTTGCCTGTTTGGCTTAGGTCTATAGTTTGCTACGCTGCTGGACTCCCTGGATTGGGTACTGATCTGCCTCTGTCAGCCGCGCTGTCTGTGGCATCCTATGGTACATCCTTTCTGGCCCTACCCTATCTGCTCTGTGCTGCCATTTGCCCAGTTCAGTTCAGTTCAGTTGTTCAGTCGTGTCCGACTCTTTGCGACCCCATGAATCGCAGCACGCCAGGCCTCCCTGTTCATCACCAACTCCCGGAGTTCACCCAGACTCACGTCCATCGAGTCAATGATGCCATCCAGCCATCTCATCCTCTGTCGACCCCTTCTCCTCCTGCCCACAATCCCTCCCAGCATCAGAGTCTTTTCCAATGAGTCAACTCTTCGCATGAAGTGGCCAAAGTACTGGAGTTTCAGCTTTAGCATCATTCCTTCCAAAGAATACCAAGGGCTGATCTCCTTTAGAATGGACTGGTTGGATCTCCTTGCAGTCCAAGGGACTCTCAAGAGTCTTTTCCAACACTACAGTTCAAAAGCATCAATTCTTCGGTGCTCAGCTTTCTTCACAGTCCAACTCTCACATCCATACATGGCCATTTGCCCAAGTCCTACTAAATCTTAAGCTTAAATAGCTTGAAATAAAGATCCTAAACCATATGTAAACGATGAGCTATTTATGCTTAAAGTAGGAAGGGTCAAAACAGTTCACTGTGAGAAAGGCATGGTAAAAATCCTAACAGGAAGTCTCCAGATACGTTCAGGGAAGGTTCTCAGAACACACTTATCTTGGGCGATGAATGGAATCTAAACACAACGCACTTGTGCTCACTTAACCTTGATAGACCAAAGTTCAGGAGGTATTTGCAGTTCTGAAAATTGTGCTTAAGGTATAATAAATGATTAAATCCACAGAATTTATGATGTATTCATGTTTGATTGTCTTTATAAAAATTCCCAACATTCTTGTCTACAGCAGGGCCTATGAACAATGCTTCCCTTGTACCAACAGGAAAAAATCGAGAGTTCTGATGCCCACTAGGCAGGGTAGACTTTAAGGAATCCAGAAAGTCACTGTTATCAAAAATTTAATTACATACATTTACAATTAGGAGGCACTGGCACCCCACCCCAGTACTCTTGCCTGGAAAATCCCATGGATGGAGGAGCCTGGTAGGCTCCAGTCCATGGGAGTCGCTAGAGTCAGACAGGACTGAGCGACTTCACTTTCACTTTTCACTTTCATGCATTGGAGAAGGGAAATGACAACCCACTCCAGTATTCTTGCCTGGAGAATCCCAGGGACAGCCGTCTATGGGATCGCACAGAGTCGGACACGACTGAAGTGACTTAGCAGCAGCAGCAGCAAGTAGTATTAACCCCCCACCCCCAAACAAACAAACAAGAATGATCTCGGTCTTCTGATACTCCTGTTCCACCCCTTCCATCTTCATCTCTCCCAGACATAAGAAGGAGAAATTATTTGAGTAACCCAATTGATGGTGACAGTGTTGGTCTGTATTTTTAAAGTAAACAGTGGGTGGGTGGGTGGGTGGGGGGGTAATCTATTAAAAGGATATGAAATTGAAAAAAAAAAAAAGATTCCCACTTTTTCCATTATTTGGCCTTTATTTTTTATATATATAAATGAGTTTATTTTATTTTTTGTCCATGCCTCTTGGCATGTGAGATCAGAGTTCCCTGACCAGGTATTAAACCCTAGCCCCTCACATTGGAGGTCAGAATCCTAGCCCATGGACTGCTAACGAAGTCCCTGTCCTTCTTTCTAAACTCTTAGGACTCTCCCAGTTCATAAGGGACTTCCTTCTCATTGCCCACTGTATATTTGCTATTAATTTACCCAAATGGACAGGCCTTCCTAGATGTAGCTCAGGTTCCAGAACTCTTCTTACCTCTTGCTTCTTTTTTTTCTACCCTAGACATCACCATCCCAAACGCATAAATAAAACCATCCATCTTTGTTTCACCTCTCCTCAGAACTGTTAGATTTTGCTTGTCTCTGTCAAAGTATGATACAGTCCATGAAGATCACTTAAAAATTATTTTTAGGTAGGACTGATGACTGTGTTGCTGCTGCTGCTAAGTCACTTCAGTCGTGTCCGACTCTGTGTGACCCCATGGATGGCAGCCCACCAGGCTCCCCCGTCCCTGGGATTCTCCAGGCAAGAACACTGGAGTGGGTTGCCATTTCCTTCTCCAATGCATGAAAGTGAAAAGTGACAGTGAAGTCGCGCAGTCGTGTCCGACTCTTAGTGACCCCATGGACTGGAGCCTACCAGGATCCTCCATCCATGGGATTTTACAGGCAAAAGGACTGGGGTGGAGTGCCATTGCCTTCCCCGATGACTGTGTAGATCACAATAAACTGTGGAAAATTCTGAAAGAGATGGGAATACCAGACCACCTGATCTGCCTCTTGAGAAATCTGTTTGCAGGTCAGGAAGCAACAGTTAGAACTGGACGTGGAACAACAGACTGGTTCCAAATAGGAAAAGGAGTACGTCAAGGCTGTATATTGTCACCCTGTTTATTTAACTTATATGCAGAGTACATCATGAGAAGCGCTGGACTGGAAGAAACACAAGTTGGAATCAAGATTGCTGGGAGAAATATCAATAATCTCAGATATGCAGATGACACCACCCTTATGGCAGAAAGTGAAGAGGAACTAAAAAGCCTCTTGATAAAAGTGAAAGTGGAGAGTGAAAAGTTGGCTTAAAGCTCAACATTCAGAAAACGAAGATCATGGCATCTGGTCCCATCACTTCATGGAAAATAGATGGGGAAATAGTGGAAAAGTCTATTTTTTTGGGCTCCAAAATCACTGCAGATGGTGACTGCAGCCACGAAATTAAAAGACGCTTACTCCTTGGAAGGAAAGTTATGACCAACCTAGATCAGATCAGATCAGTCGCTCAGTCGTTTCCGACTCTTTGCGACCCCATGAACCGCAGCACGCCAGGCCTCCCTGTCCATCACCAGCTCCCGGAGGTCACTCAGACTCGCATCCATCGAGTCAGTGATGCCATCCAGCCATCTCATCCTCTGTCGTCCCCTTCTCCTCCTGCCCTCAATCCCTCCCAGCATCAGAGTCTTCTCCAATGAGTCAACTCTTCGCATGAGGTGGCCAAAATACTGGAGTTTCAGCTTTAGCATCATTCCTTCTAAAGAAATTCCAGGATTGATCTCCTTCAGAATGGACTGGTTGGATCTTCTTGCAGTCCAAGGGACTCTCAAGAGTCTTCTCCAACACCACAGTTCAAAAGCATCAATTCTTCGGCGCTCAGCCTTCTTCACAGTCCAGCTCTCACATCCATACATGACCACAGGAAAGACCATAGCCTTGACTAGGCGAACCTTTGTTGGCAAAGTAATGTCTCTGCTTTTGAATATGCTATCTAGGTTAGTCATAACTTTCCTTCCAAGGAGCAAGCATCTTTTAATTTCATGGCTGCAGTCACCATCTGCAGTGATTTTGGAGCCCAGAAAAACAAAGTCTGCCACTGTTTCCACTGTTTCCCCATCTATTTCCCATGCAGTGATGGGACCAGATGCCATGATCTTCGTTTTCTGAATGTTGAGCTTTAAGCCAACCTTTTCACTCTCCACTTTCACTTTCATCAAGAGGCTTTTGAGCCCCTCTTCACTTTCTGCCATAAGAGTCGTGTCATCTGCATATCTGAGGTTATTGATATTTCTCCCGGCAATCTTGATTCCAACTTGTGTTTCTTCCAGTCCAGCATTTCTCATGATGTACTCTGCATATAAGTTAAATAAACATGGTGACAATATATAGCCTTGACGTACTCCTTTTCCTATTTGGAACCAGTCTGTTGTTCCATGTCTAACTGTTGCAACCAGTTCTAACTGTTGCTTCCTGACCTGCATATAGATTTCTTAAGAGGCAGGTCAGGTGGTCTGGTATTCCCATCTCTTTCAGAATTTTCCATAGTTTATTGTGATCCACACAGTCAAAGGCTTTGGCATAGTCAAGAAATCAGAAATAGATGTTTTTCTGGAACTCTCTTGCTTTTTCCATGATCCAGCGGATGTTGGCAATTTGATCTCTGGTTCCTCTGCCTTTTCTAAAACCAGCTTGAACATCAGGAAGTTCACGGTTCACATATTGCTGAAGCCTGGCTTGGAGAATTTTGAGCATTACTTTACTAGCGTGTGAGATGAGTGCAATTGTTCGGTAGTTTGAGCACTCCTTGGCATTGCCTTTCTTTGGGATTGGGATGAAAACTGACCTTTTCCAATCTTGTGGCCACTGCTGAGTTTTCCAAATTTGCTGGCATATTGAGTGTAGCACTTTCACAGCATCATCATTCAGGGCTTGGAATAGCTCAACTGGAATTCCATCACCTCCACTAGCTTTGTTCCTAGTGATGCTTTCTAAGGCCCATTTGACTTCACATTCCAAGATGTCTGGCTCTAGGTCAGTGATCACATCATCATGATTATCTAGGTCTTGAAGCTCTTTTTTGTACAGTTCTTCTGTGTATTCTTGCCACCTCTTAATATCTTCTGCTTCTGTTAGGTCCACACCGTCTCTGTCCTTTATCGTGCCCATCTTTGCATGAAATGTTCCTTTGGTATCTCCGATTTTCTTGAAGAGATCCCTAGTCTTTCCCATTCTGTTGTTTTCCTCTATTTCTTTGCATTGATCACTGAAGAAGGCTTTCTTATCTCTTCTTGCTATTCTTTGGAACTCTGCATTTAGATGTTTATATCTTTCCTTTTCTCCTTTGCTTTTCACTTCTCTTCTTTTCACAGCTATTTGTAAGGCCTCCCCAGACAGCCATTTTGCTTTTTTGCATTTCTTTTCCGTGGGGATGGTCTTGATCCCTGTTTCCTGTACAATGTCACGAACCTCATTCCATAGTTCATCAGGCACTCTATCTATCAGATCTAGGCCCTTAAATCTATTTCTCACTTCCACTGTATAATCATAAGGGATTTGATTTAGGTCATACCTGAATGGTCTAGTGGTTTTCCCTACTTTCTTCAATTTCAGTCTGAATTTGGCAATAAGGAGTTCATGGTCCGAGCCACAGTCAGCTCCTGGTCTTGTTTTTGCTGATTGTATAGAGCTTCTCCATCTTTGGCTGCAAAGAATATAATCGATCTGATTTACCAACCTAGATAGCATATTCAAAAGCAGAGACATTACTTTGCCAACAAAGGTTCGCCTAGTCAAGGCTATGGTCTTTTCTGTGGTCGTGTATGGATGTGAGAGCTGGACTGTGAAGAAGGCTGAGCGCCGAAGAATTGATGCTTTTGAACTGTGGTGTTGGAGAAGACTCTTGAGAGTCCCTTGGACTGCAAGGAGATGCAACCAGTCCTTTCTGAAGGAGATCAGCCCTGGGATTTCTTTGGAGGGAATGATGCTAAAGCTGAAACTCCAGTATTTTGGCCACCTCATGCGAAGAGTTGACTCATTGGAGAAGACTCTGATGCTGGGAGGGATTGGGGGCAGGAGGAGAAGGGGACGACAGAGGATGAGATGGCTGGATGGCATCACTGACTCGATGGATGTGAGTCTGAGTGACCCCCGGGAGTTGGTGATGGACAGGGAGTCCTGGCGTGCTGCGATTCATGGGGTCGCCAAGAGTCGGACACGACTGAGCAGCTGATCTGATCTGATCTGATCTGATAGTTAACAACTGTATAGTATGGTATCCAATGAAGTTCTAAAATTAGAAAATTCTATAGGGCCTGCAAATTGTGTAAAGTATATAATAGCACGTTCATGATAGAGGTTTATTTATCACTCATGTAGAGGGCTGCTAAGTCATTTCAGTCATGTCCAACTCTGTGCGACTCCATAGACAGCAGCCCACCAGGCTCCCCCGTCCCTGGGATTCTCCAGGCAAGAACACTGGAGTGGGTTGCCATTTCATTCTCCAATGCATGAAAGTGAAAAGTGAAAGCGAAGTCACTCAGTCATATCTGACTCTTCACGACCCTGTGGACTGCAGCCTACCAGGTTCCTCCGTCCATGGGATTTTCCAGGCAAGAGTACTGGAGTGGGGTGCCATGTAGAGGACAGATATTTCTAATTGGCAGCAGCTCCATGTAGGGATTCTAATAGGCAAGCTCCTTCCATCTTCTGCCTTCAGGCTGGCCGTGTGTCAAGCTAGTCGTGGGAGTAAGAGCTTGAAGGAGCACATGGGGGAGGTTTCGTGGGCCAAACTCCCTCTCTGCTGCCAGGGCAGCTGGAAAGGGTAGGTAGGCGTGTGCCCAGAAAACAGTCTCACTCACTATCCTCAGAGTGTAATGGTAGGAAAATTTACGTCTCTCCTAATAAACCTGTGTGCTGTATTTCATAGATTAAGGAAAGCTATGTACCTAAGGATGCTTTATGTTTTGCCTTTGTTGCCAGGAAGTTCAAAGCTAAATTTAGTCTTCGACTGACAATGATTCTTAACATAAATTTTTCTGAAACAATTATCTTCTATTTTCATTCTATGATCCTTGTTCTTTTATCTTGGTTTTAATGGTCTGACTGCCTATGTACTGGGGAAGGCAATGGCACCCCACCCCAGTACTTTTGCCTGGAAAATCCCATGGATGTAAGATCCTGGTAGGCTCCAGTCCATGGGGTCGCTAAGAGTCGGACACGACTGAGCGACTTCACTTTCACTTTTCACTTTCATGCATTGGAGAAGGAAAATGGCAACCCACTCCAGTGTTCTTGCCTGGAGAATCCCAGGGACAGAGGAGCCTGGTGAGCTTCCATCTGTGGGGTTGCACAGAGTCGGACACGACTGAAGCGACTTAGCAGCAGCAGCAGCAGCAGCAGCAGCAGCCTATGTACTGTAACTGAACTCAAGTTCTTTTTGGAAATCAGTGGATGTAAAAATGATGAATACAAATTTACTGTCTTTGAAGTACGGTGAGATTTTACCAAATACCTCTGTAGGTATCATGTGATTTAATCCTCTCACCAGCCAGGAATGTAGTCAGGGCAGGTATTTTTATTTCCTATTTACATATGAAGAGAATAAAGCTCAAAGGTATTTAATTGAGTTACCCTATAGAGCAGAGCCAGGGCCCTGGGGTAGATTGTCAACCTTCCAGCCCTTTGTATGGCAGGGCTCCCACTGGCCACCAGGCACCCATCCTTTGGGATTTGCTCTAAGGAACAGGAATCCAATAGGATACGGACTTTAATAATCAAATGAACATGTCAAGTTAGTACCACACGGACACTGTGCCTTGGTCACTTGGAATTAATGCAAATCAGCAAATAAGTCCCATAATAAATCAATGCAGAGAAGGGTGGAAGGATGAAAGGGAAGGATAGGAATAACTCATTGCTTTTTTATTACTTTTTCCTTTCTGAAGGCATTCAGTGGAGGCCTGTGAGAAGGTAAACAGGTAAAGCTTAATCTACAACTGTATTCCATAGTACAGAGTGCATCCAGCAATCTGAGTCAATCCATCACTTGCTGACCAAAAGCAGCAGGTCAGAGCATTTCTCACTCCAGCTCCCTTAGAAGAATCAAAAAACCTCATTTTTGATGGCAGCAGAAAATCAGTGAACCCTGCAGGTGCCCCTCCTCATCATTAAGGTAATAGCATGAAGACAAATTTGATAGCCCTGTGGTTGGCACAAACGGAAATGACAGAGGATGCTTTGGTGGTTTTGTCTGAATTGTTAGAATTCATGGGGAGGTTAACAAAGGATGCCATCATTGGAACACAAGCAAGGGAAGTTCTCTGTCAACACACATGAAAAATCGGCCTTCCTGAACACTGCTGCCCTTGTGCTGAATTTTGCAACAAGTTCTAACAGCTTCATGCCTTTTCTAATTTCTCTGTTTGCTTTCAGAACTGGCATTTATAAAATTAATCTAGATCAGAGAGGGTGATAAAGAGTACTTTTGAGGGACAAACACTTTAACCTTAAGCTTTGGTCAGGATTGGAGTAAAGAAGGCAAGCAAGAAACTTGTTATAAAGGAGAAAGCAAGCAAGCAAAGATGCCTACTGCTATTCATTTGTAGTGTATCAACTTAACCAGACCTTTACACCATGGGCCTGTGTGCTTCTTCAGTCACTTCAGTCGTATCCAACTCTTTGTGACCCCATGGATAATAGCCTGCCAGGCCCCACTGTCCATGAGATTTCCCAGACAAGAATACTGGAGTGGGGTGCCATGCCCTCCTCCAAAGGATCTTTCCAACTCAGGGATCGAGCCACATCTCTGTGTCTCTATAGCAGGCAGATTGTTTATTGCTGAGCTACCAGAGAAACCAAGATGAAGGGCACAGCCTACCTTTTCAAATTTCCTAAAAATTAAGAAAGAAAAATGAGGAAAACAGACAATTGGAGAGATATAATTTGTGCTATTTTGATTTTGCATTTGTGCTGTGTTAGCAAGTATAGTTCGGAGAAGGCAATGGCACCCCACTCCAGTACTCTTGCCTGGAAAATCCCATGGATGGAGGAGCCTGGTGGGCTGCAGTCCATGGGGTCGCTAAGAGTCGGACACGGCTGAGTGACTTCACTTTGACTTTTCACTTTCATGCATTGGAGAAGGAAATGGCAACCCACTCCAGTTTTCTTGCCTGAAGAATCCCAGGGACAGGGGAGCCTGGTGGGCTGCCGTCTGTGGGGTCGCACAGAGTCAGACACGACTGAAGTGACTTAGCAGCAGCAAGTATAGTTACACCCAATGATTAGACAAGAGCCCTCTGAATTGCCCTTCATGATTTCTCATCTTTCCCTGAAGCTCTGGTCAGACACAAGTCCCTTGGGTCATTTTTTCCCCTCATCAGGTTTTACCAACATATTATGGAAAAGAGTCTTGTTAGATCTTGACTCTGGGCACCAGCATTCTCTGCTGAGGACTTCCAGGGATACAGTTTTACTATACTCTGTTGCTTCCCATGTTCTCACTTCTTAATTCTCACAACCTCTGAGGCCAGGTTCTCACACTGGTCTTTCTCCAGATCTGTGCAATATGGCTGCCTTGAGCCAAAGGTGGCTATTTAAATTAAAATTAAATAAAGTTCAGTTCAGTTCAGTCGCTCAGTCATGTCTGAATCTTTGTGACCTCATGAACCGCAGCACGCCAGGCCTCCCTGTCCATCACCAACTCCCAGAGTTGACTCAAACTCATGTCCATTGAGTCGGTAATACCATACAACCATCTCATCCTCTGTTGTCCCCTCCTCTTCCTTCCTTCAATCTTTCCCAGCATCAGGGTCTTTTCCAATGAGTCAGCTCTTTGCATCAGGTGGCCAAAGTATTGGAGTTTCAGCTTCAACATCACTCCTTCCAATGAACACCCAGGATTGATCTCCTTTAGGATGGAATGGTTGGATCTCCTTGGAGTTCAAGGGACTCTCAAGAGTCTTCTCCAACACCACAGTTCAAAAGCATCAATTCTTCAGCACTCAACTATCTTATAGTCCAACTCTCACATTTATATATGACCACTGGAAAATCCACAGCCTTAACTAGATGGACCTTTGTTGACAAAGTGATGTCTCTGCTTTTTAATATGCTAAGTTGCTCATAACTTTCCTTCTAAGGAGTAAGCATAATAAAGTTAGAACTTACTTAATAAAATAAAAGTTCAGTTCCTCACAAGCACCAGCCATGTTTAAAATATTCAGTAAGTGCATGTAGCTAGTAGTCACCACAGTGGAGAGTACATATTATAGAACATTTTCTTCATCAGAGAAAGTTCTATTGGACAATTAGACCTTTTTCTTGGTATCCTAGTAGCTTGCCATCTTTCCATACTTCTGGTCCTAGATATATGGCCAACAGGCTACTCTCAGCCCCTCAGTACTCCCTGCATGTATACCAGACTCCTCATTCCTTAGAGCCTGGAGGCCAAACTGATTATTAGCTCTGGTGATTGTTGGTGTTGTTCAGTCACTCAGTCATATCCTACTCTTCGCAACTCTGTGAACTGCAGCATGCCAGGCTTCCCTGTCCTTCACTATCTCCCAGAGTTTGCTCAAACTGATATCCATTGAGTTGGGGACGCCACCCAACCATCTCATCCTCTGTTGCCCCTTCTCCTCCTGCCCTCAATTTTTCCAACATCAGGGTCTTTTCCAGTCAGTTGGCTCTTCGCATCAAGTGGCTGAAGTATTGGAGCTTCAGCTTCAGCCTCAGTTGTTTCAGTGAATATTCAGGACTGATTTCCTTTAGGATTGACTGGTTTGACCTCCTTGCTGTCCAAGAAACTCTCAAGAGTCTTCTCCAGAACCACATTTGAAAGCATCAATTCTTCAGTGCTCAGCCTTCTTTACAGTCCAACTCTCACATCCATATATGACTACTGGAAAACCATAGTTTTGACTATATGGACTTTTGTTGGCAAAGTGAGTGTCTCTGCTTGTTAATATGCTGTCTAGGTTTGTCATAGCTTTTCTTCCAAGGAATAAGCCTCTTTTAATTTCGTCACCATCTGCAGTGATTTTGGAGCTCAAGAAGATAAAATCTGTCACTGTTTCCACTTTTCCCTCATCTATTTGCCATGAAGTGATGGGACCGCCTGCCATAATCTTAGTTTTTTGAATTTTGAGTTTTAAACCAGGTTTTTCCACTCTCCTCTTTTATCCTCATAAAGAGGCTCTTTAGTTCCTCTTCACTTTCTGCCTTTAGAGTGGTATGATCTTCATATCTGACCTTGTTGATATTTTTTTCTGTCAATCTTGATTCCAGCTTGTGAGATATCCAGCTCTGCCCCTAGAGATACCAGAAAATATTTTCCTTTTTAATTTAGTCTAAGACCCATTTCTCCACGTTCCTCTACCAGGACTGTAGAGAATGGGGACATCCATTTCTCTCAAAGGAATCCTTACCTCCCACCTTCAAGCCCAGAGCTCACCCCTCCCCACTGGTATTCAGTTAGGCTTACAGTTCTAACAAGTCAGTTACAAAATTATCTGACACTGCATGGAATATTACCCATATTGTCCATTTTTGTGGCATTTTAGTTATTAAAAGTATTCCTGTTTTAGAACCTATCAAATGCTGGTGCCTCAGGTTGAAATATTCCTGCTTCTCTCCCCACAATCTTCAGCTAACTCCTATTCATACTTCATGTTTAAATACTGCTGTCCCCAGAAAGCCTTCTCTCTCCACCCTGGCTGGATTAATATCTTAATACCTATTCCTGTCTCCTTTCCTCATAGCTCCTGTATGTTCTTCTCTTGTACTAATTGCAGATGCTCTGATTAAGTACAACTAGTGCCAAGTAGAAGGATCAGAAAGGCAGAGAGAAATCCGTGTGAGATCCCGGAAGGTGGAGACCCTGGGTGCAAATGAGATCATCCTGAGGAATGAGCACAGTGTCTAAAACTGGATCTTAGGGAAATCCTTCAAGGGGGTAAAGAAACAACTGGAGTCCTTACATAAAATACAATACAGAAAAATAAGCAGGGTTATTTCCTAGAAGATGAGGGAGTAGAAACAGGCAAACAGGAAAAGTTGGTGCAGCAAGTCATACACAATTTCATTTAACAGTCCTTTTAGAAACAAGTTAGAATGAATACAACATTTTCATGGTTATAAAATCAAATTTACCATGTGAAATCCCCTCTGGCCCACCCTCAGTGACTAGTCTGGGTAACTACTCTTTTTTTTTTTTTTTTTTTGGTAGTTGTGCTTTTTTTATTGTAATGGTTTTATTTATTTTATTTTTTAATTGGAGGATGATTTCTTTATAATGTTGTATCACTTTCTGCCATACAATAATGTGATTGGTAACTACTCAATGCTGCATCCTTCCAGTGTGTTTTTTTTGTTCATATCTACCCATATATGCACACATACATATCATGTGTAGCTTTATTTTACATACAGTGTTACTTTACATATAATATATGTTGCATCAGATCAGATCAGTTGCTCAGTCGTGTCCAACTCTTTGTGACCCCATGAATCGCAGCACGCCAGGCCTTCCTGTCCATCACCAACTCCCAGAGGTCACTCAGACTCACATTCATCGAGTCAGTGATGCTATCCAGCCATCTCATCCTCTGTCGTCCCCTTCTCCTCCTGCCCCCAATCCCTCCCAGCATCAGAGTCTTCTCCAATGAGTCAACTCTTCGCATGAGGTGGCCAAAATACTGGAGTTTCAGCTTTAGCATCATTCCTTCCAAAGAAATCCCAGGGTTGATCTCCTTCAGAATGGACTGGTTGGATCTCCTTGCAGTCCAAGGGACTCTCAAGAGTCTTCTCCAACACCACAGTTCAAAAGCATCAATTCTTCGGCGCTCAGCCTTCTTCACAGTCCAGCTCTCACATCCATACATGACCACAGGAAAGACCATAGCCTTGACTAGGCGAACCTTTGTTGGCAAAGTGATGTCTCTGCTTTTGAATATGCTATCTAGGTTGGTCATAACTTTCCTTCCAAGGAGTAAGCGTCTTTTAATTTCATGGCTGCAGTCACCATCTGCAGTGATTTTGGAGCCCAGGAAAATAAAGTCTGACACTGTTTCCACTGTTTCTCCATCTATTTCCCATGAAGTGATGGGACCAGATGCCATGATCTTTGTTTTCTGAATGTTGAGCTTTAAGCCAACCTTTTCACTCTCCACTTTCACTTTCATCAAGAGGCTTTTTAGTTCCTCTTCACTTTCTGCCATAAGGGTGGTGTCATCCGCATAGCTGAGGTTATTGATATTTCTCCCGGCAATCTTGATTCCAACTTGTGTTTCTTCCAGTCCAGCATTTCTCATGATGTACTCTGCATATAAGTTAAATAAACAGGGTGACAATATACAGCCTTGACGTACTCCTTTTCCTATTTGGAACCAGTCTGTTGTTCCATGACCAGTTCTAACTGTTGCTTCCTGACTTGCATACAGATTTCTCAAGAGGCAGATCAGGTGGTCTGGTATTCCCATCTCTTTCAGAATTTTTCACAGTTTCTTGTGATCCATACTTTGTCATATTTTGTGCATTCAAGGAAAAGTACCATATAGATAGCTGCTAAACATGTTAAAAGATGCTCAAGTTCACTAGGAATTGGATTTGAAGCTCTAAGCAAGAAAGAAGACAGCCTTTTCATTCATCAGCTTGGAAAATATTAGAAAGATTGATGATATTTTCTGTTGGCAAAGAATCAGGGAAATGGACACTAAGACTATAAATTGTCAAGGCTGTTTTTGGTAGGCAATTTTCCGAAATATATCAAATGTATACTTTTTGAACCAGCAATTCTAATTCTACAAGCTGTCTTAAATAAATAATGACAGGGGCAGAAATAAAATTTGTATAAAATATTAATTGTAATATTGTCAATAAAATGGAGTATTTAAAATAGCCCAAATGTTCATCAATAAATTAATGGATAAATAAATTGAGATAAACTTCTACTACTCTGTGATTAAAAAGAATAAGGAAGACACCAAATTGCGAAGATTTACTATTCAGTGAAAAGAAGAAAATAACAGAACAGTGCATAATGTTATTCTAAAACGAAAAATGTACATTTTTCTGTATGTGTCAAGGTCTCAACTATGGAAAAATAGAACCATGCCTGGAGCAAGGTAAGGTATGCCAAATGGCTTTGTGAGCTTTTTATCTATACTATAATTCAATGCAAAGATAAATGTTATTAAAATGTCAGTATATCTTAATAGCCTAGAGACTTGTTGCTACTATTTTCTAAACATATGGTCTAATGATGCCGAATTTAAAAGCAGGACTGTTTTTGGACTTTCCTGTTGGTACAGCGGTTAGGACTCTGCTTCCATTGTAGGGGGCATGAGTTCAATCCCTGGTCAGGAAACTAAAATCCTATATGCTGCTCTGTGTGACAAAAAAAAATTAAAAAGTTAAAGTTAAAAAAATAAAAATAAAAGTAGCACCTCCTCTAGATATGTTCTTAATATTAAGTAGTTTTCTTCATCACTTTCCTTTCACTGAGCTTTAGCACCAAGAGAGAGACTATAGAGAACTATTTTATTGCCTATATTTTACAGATGAGGAAACAAAAATTCAAATGAAAGGATTTGTCCAGGTCCATTTGAGTTGTTGGCAGAACCAGACTATCACCCAAAGTAGTCTGATATCTATTTCTGTCTGTTTACTCTTAGTGAAGAATGCTAAACTTCACTCAAACTTACTACTAATCTTCCAATGTTATTTTATACAGTTTTATCTTATAATTTGGGCTTTCTTTACTACTCTGACCCCCACAAAGTGAAAGTCGCTCAGCCGTGTCTGACTCTTTGCCACCCCATGGACTATACAGTCAATGGAATTCTCAGAAAAAGAACCCATGTCTCTTATGTCTCCAGCATTGGCAGGCAGATCTTTATCACTGCACCACCTGGGCAGTCCAGTGTGGTGTATGTACACACACACACACACACACATACATACATATACATATATACAGTGTCTTACTCCTTCCAGGAGACTTAATGCAATATGACAGATGGGTAGCTTACAAACAACAGAAGTTTATTACTCACACTTGTGGAGACAGGGAGTCTGAGATCAGGGAACCAGGATGGATGGGTGAAGACCCTCTCCCAGGCTGCAGACTTCTTGCTGTGTCTTCACATGATAGAGAGGGCTAGGGAGCTCTAGATGTCTCTTATACAAGAACACTAATTCCATTCATAAGAGCTCTATATTCATAAACTATCACTTTCCAAAGGCCCCACTGCCTAATATCATCATGTTGGGCATTAAAATTTCAATTGGTGAATTTTGAGGGGACATGAATATTCAGACCATAGTACATCATTTTACCTCAGTCATTTAAAAGTGAGTTCAGGCATGATAATAATTTGCCTCAATTAGCTCAAAATATTTCTCTTAAGAACAAGGGCCTTCTTCTACATTTAACTTCAGATCAGATCAGATCAGATCAGTTGCTCAGTCGTGTCCGACTCTTTGCGACCCCATGAACTGCAGCACACCAGGCCTCCCTGTCCATCACCAACTCCCAGAGGTCACTCAGACTCACATCCATCGAGTCAGTGATGCCATCCAGCCATCTCATCCTCTGTTGTCCCCTTCTCCTCCTGCCCTCAATCCCTCCCAGCATCAGAGTCTTCTCCAATGAGTCAACTCTTCGCAAGAGGTGGCCAAAATACTGGAGTTTCAGCTTTAGCATCATTCCTTCCAAAGAAATCCCAGGGCTGATCTCCTTCAGAATGGACTGGTTGGATCTCCTTGCAGTCCAAGGGACTCTCAAGAGTCTTCTCCAACACCACAGTTCAAAAGCATCAATTCTTGAGCGCTCAGCCTTCTTCACAGTCCAGCTCTCACATCCATACATGACCACAGGAAAGACCATAGCTTTGACTAGGTGAACCTTTGTTGGCAAAGTAATGTCTCTGCTTTTGAATATGTGATCTAGGTTGGTCATAATTTTCCTTCCAAGGAGTAAGCGTCTTTTAATTTCATGTTCAGTTAAAATATTTCAGTAATTTTGGAGCCCAGGGAATAAGCATCTTTTACTTTCGTTTCATTAAAAAATTTAACTCCATATATTTCCTAATAAAGTGATGGGACCAGATGCCATGATCTTCATTTTCCTTAATGTTGAGCTTTCAGCCAACCTTTTCACTCTCCACGTTCACTTTCTCAGAGATTACACATTTCCTCTTAATTTCCTTTAATTGAGAAGTATAATCCTACATTTTTGTGATCTATCATGATATAGACATTTTTGAGGAGTCATGCCATGTCTAGAACATCTCATAATCTGCATTTTCTCATTGTTTTGATTTAGGTACATTGTTAGATTTAGGCTCACCATTTTTGGCAAGAATACTTCATAAGAAGTGTTATGTCTACCTCTTGAGACATCAGAGGCGCAGCATGTTGCTTTCCCATTACTGGTGATGCTACTATCCGGATCCCTTGATTAAAGTGGGCCCACTAGGGGTTTTGGATTCCCAGGGGGCACAGTGGTAAAGAATCTGCTTGCCAGTGCAGGAGACACAAGAACAGAGGACAGAGGAGCCTGGTTCCTCTACAGTCCATGGAGTCACAAAGAGTCAGGCATGACTGAGTGACTGACTGTTCTATAACATAGCATTACTCTGTAAAAAAGAGGCTTCTTCTTTCTCACCCCTTTTGTTCTCTTCCCTCATTATCACTTTGTCTCTGTATCTTGAATATTACTACAGACTCATGGAATCATTAATTCTATTCAATGCATTATTATCTATTATCATCATTATTCTTTCTGATACTGGAAATTGCCCCAAAGTTGGTCAGTGTCAGTCCCTTCAAACCAGCTCCCACATTCTTTTTACAAGTTTCCATCAATCTTCTAGGGCTTCCCTATTGGCTCAGGTGATAAAGAATCTGCCTGCAATTCAGGAGACCTGGATTCAGTCCCTGAGTTGGGACGGTCTCCTGAAGAAGTGAATGGCTACCCACTCCAATATTCTTGCCTGGAGAATCCCATGGACAGAGGAGCCTGGTGGGCTACTGTCCAAGGGATCACAATCAATCTTTTATTACTTCCTTGCTTTCTGGTAGAGCTTCTGCCCAACCGTCAACCTTGATCAACTGTGGACTTTGGTCAGTGAACAGACACTGATAAATACTGCCAGAAACAAGACTGGAGCTTTTCCCATCACTAATGTGGTGTGATCAGGCTACTGTGACGTTCTGGGGAAGGGAAAGCTCCCAATGCAATCTATCAGGAAGACCAAATTCTTCAGCAGAAGAGCAGAGGAAGGGATTGAGGATGTGTGTATATGTGGGGGCTTTATCCTAGTGGCTTGAAGTCACGTGGAGGGAGGTTCATGAACAGCTAAGTATTTATATATATACATTTTTTTGAGCTATGTTGCCCGTGGAATTTTCTCAGTGGCCATGTCACCACCTGCCATCTTGTCTCCCATCTTGTCCACCTCCCCTGTCTGATGCTATTCTCTTCCCAGCTGTTTAATCAAACAGCAAAAACTACCAAATTCTTCTTCTCTCCTTTAGAGCAGCTTGAACCTTTTTCTTTCTTGATTGATGTCTTTCATGTGCCTCAAGTTTCACTTTCTAACTAAATAGGAGTATCAAGAATCTGAAACAAAGATATTTTGGCATCAAAATTAACTTGGTATATTTTTCCCTATAAGAATTGGAAAGAATCCACTAAAAGATTTAGCTACAAGTTATTAATCCTCATCATAAGAACAGCTTCAGTGGAGGGGAAGGGAAAGAATCTGGATTGCAAAGACTGAGTACGTTGGAGGAGAGAGAATTGAAACAGTGAAGGAATATGATTCCTTCAAGATGGCTGTTCAAAAGGAGAAGGGTGGGGCAGTGGCTAAAAGAGATGGGAATGTCGGGTAAAATTTTTAACAGTTCAAGCAATTTGATTACGTTGAAATGCTAACGAAAAGGAGTCAATAGACAGCAAGAGAAGATATGCACTGAGGTGGTGGGGGAAGGACATATCTAGGAAACAGGAGAATTTCTGTTGCCACAGGAAGGAAGGAAGAAATGGCTACAGATGCAGGTCAATCTCTGTGTGTATATAGAAGACTGAGGAAGCTCCCATCTGGCTGATGCTCCCCCAACCCCCCATTTCTTCTCTCTATTCTCCTTCTTCTTCATTTCTGTGAGTGAGTAGTCAGATTTCTGTTAGGAATGGACAAGGAAATGATGAAGTAGGTGTTTGAAGAAAGCAAATGAGTTCAGACAGGAAACATGGAAGGGTTCCTATTAGCAAAAGAGGGAGTTTTTGAGGTTGGAGATCATGTATTTTATTATAGTGGCACCATTCTGCCCATTTCTGTAATATTTGTTCAGCAACCTGGTTGTAGGCACGGAGAAGGTGGTTTTCCAGGGTTAGTGTTTTGCTGGACACCTGGGATGAAAGAGTGACATCAAAGAAATAAGTATAAGGACTAGAGATTGGTTGAAGTATTTGATTTCTGGTTTGAAAAGGATACAACAGCAGGAAAGAGCTAATAATTTGGTTTTTAAAAAAATGTCCTTTAGAGCCTGGGATGGAATCTTTCTCACTCATTTCCTGCTTACTTTGTTGATTCAGAGTTCATATGTATATTTTAAGTACCTCATCAGAAAGCTTCAGTGTGAAATTGAAAGTATTAGTTTCTCAGTCGTGTCTGACTCTGCAATCCCATGGACTGTAGCCCACCAGGCTCCTCTGTCCATGGATTCCCCAGGCAACAGTACTGGAGTGGGTGGCCATTCTCTTCTCAAGGAGATCTTCTTGACACAGGGATTGAACCCAGGTCTCCCGCAGACAGTTTCTTTACCGTCTGAGCCACCAGGGAAGCTTCAGGGTTCTCAGTAAATAGCTTTTATTAAAATTTCATGAGGCTATTTGCTGAGCCACAAGGGAAGCCCATTTTGGGTGGGGGGTGGTGTGTGCTGCTGCTGCTGCTAAGTCACTTCAGTCGTGTCCGACTCTGTGCGACCCCATAGACAGCAGCCCACCAGGCTTCCCCGTCCCTGGGATTCTCCAGGCAAGAATACTGGAGTGGGTTGCCATGTCCTTCTCCAGTGCATGAAAGTAAAAAGCAAAAATGAAGTTGCTCAGCCATGTCTTACTCTTAGCAACCCCATGGACCACCAGGCTCTTCCGTCAATGGATTTTCCAGGCAAGAGTACTGGAGTGGGGTGCCATTACCTTCTCTGGTCGGGGGTGGGGGCGGTTATGGGAAAGCTTAATTCTAAACCTTCAATTCAGTACAGGGGTTTCAAGGTTTGTGTCTTTGTTAGTCACAAAAATTTAACTCCATTCAGATTTCTGAATTCTGGAACCATTGATATCATAATGTAAATGAAAATTATAACCAACTAAATTCCATCAAAGCAAGAAAAAAGAGCAGTATGAACTTCGGCTGGCAGACTAGTCTCTTCTGTTCTGTTGTTCAGTCTCTTATGAATGTTCACTGGTAGATGAAAATTGCAGGGGATGATAGAAAATGATGCATCTGTTTTGAAATGACATATCTAATCTTCTGCTCCAGAAGATGTTCACAGTGTTTGACAGCAAACTCTAATACATATTCATAACCAACACACTTTGTAACCAAGGGAAATTGAGGCAAGTGCAATGGAATGAAGTGTGAGGAAGCAGCATGCTAATTTTAAATTTAATTAGAGAGATGGGGAGAAGGATGCATTGAGATAGTATGTCCTCATTCAACTGTCATTGAACCGTACTCAAAACTCATGCCACAAATTTGACAGAAAAAAATAATAATTTTGGTGAAGTGATTGATAAAACTAGCAGTTCTGGGGAAAACAAGATTCTGAGATCCTACTAGAAACTATTTTTTAAAATTTATTTTAAATTGGATAATTGCTTTACAATAGTGTGTTGGCTTCTGCCATACAAAAACGTGGATCAGCCATAAATATACTTTTTTTTTTTTAATGTAGAGAAAAAGAAGCACTGCAGAATTCTAATCATTTTAAGACAAACAATTTTTTTTCAGAAGAAAGAAAGATTTCTGGTCCATGAAAGATTTCAGTTCCTGGAATGTCTTCAACATGTTTAAATTCTAAATTCAATTTGAAATTAGGAAAAGCATTAATTACTGTGATTCTTGTGATGTTATTACTTTTGGTAACCCAGAACCACATGTCATTCTGTGTGATCAGTGTGTTTGGGATCCTCACTGCTGTATAAGGATTCGAAGAGCAGAGACCTCTGCTGTCTTATTCAGAGCTGGTTTGGCATGGATCAGACGTTTTACAAATACTTGTTCAATGAATGAATAAATAAATCTACCTCATGCTGCCTTGTATGGGCTACATGTTCAATATATATTAATAAATAGGTCAATGGGTAGATGGATGGAAATATTTCTCTCAGTGACTTAAAACTCACTATTTGATATTAATTTTCAGAATCGAAGGAAAATGCTTCACAATGGGTAAGGGCAATGAGTGTGACATATTAACCCCGTCTCAGTTTTGAAAAATATTCCAGATTTCTGACCAGATTGGATTGTGCTCTCTCCATAGTTTTAAAATTGTGCTCTTTCCATAGTTTTAAAGCAGAACTTGTATTCTTGTCTTAGGCAAGTCCCTGTTTACAGAATAGGAAAAAAGAAGAAAAATTATCTTTCTTTTACTCATTATAAAATATTGGTATAGGAAAAAGTTAAGGAAAAAACAAACATAAGCAACATTTCTAAGAGTTGGTGCATTTTCAGAGAATTAAGTGTCTGGTTTGGGAATGTTTCGCTCTGTGTTGCCAGCAAGTATATCAATGCTCAGGCTTACTACAACTATTTTTTACAAATCAATCAGTGACTCTTAAAAAAGAATAAGAACACCCCAGCTTGGTAAGGGTCTTGCATGTAAGCAATATCATACTTTGTTAATGAAAATGTAAATTTTTTTGGTCTTTTGCAGGACGATTTAGCAAAATATACCAAAAGCTTTAAGAATGTGCAAAGTCTTTGATGCAGCACTTCTGAGGAATTTCCCTCAGGAAATAATTTGATCACTAAGCAAGGATGTATCTGCAGGAATGCTTGTTGCAGGGTTGTTTACTTGGAATGGGAAAGCACTGGAACAATTGAAGTCTTTAATAATGGGGAGTATAATTGTATTTCTTCTCCACAGAAGATTGTGTGGCCATTAAAATGATGTTAAAGACAGATATATATTACACAAGGCGTAGCTAGAAGGTATGATATAAAATGGAAAAAGCACACAAGGTATACATTAATAAATCATGACACTATTTCGTAAATAATGCATAAGTATTTCTGTTTCTGCCTAGGAAAAAAATCTGGTAGGCTGATGGCATTATGGAGGATTTTAAATTTTGGCTTGTCTATATTTTGTCTTTTCTATAGTAAACATGAATTATTTCATGCAAAAAGTAAATAATTTTAAAAATGGGTTGGCACACTCATGTTCTAATTGAAAGTACATGATCTTTTCTTGATGAAAAGAAAGGGGTGTCAAGTATTTTAAAAAGCTGTATTTTCAGAAGTTTGAACTTAGGTTTAGTGCTCAGTTTTTATATAAGTTACAGTGAAATCCAAATCTTGACAAAGCTGAAAAGCTGAAGAGAATTTTATAGAGTTCATGCTTTTTAATTTTTTTTAAATTTTAAAGCTCACAAGGACTGACTGTAGCTGCAGAAGATGCTTTCCAGGCAAAAGAAAATGATTTTTAGAATATTCTTTGAAAGGGATTCAGGAAGACAGGAAGACTTTTAAAGGTCTAAAGTTGTGCTTGCTGAGATAATCAATCAGACATTCTGAGTATATTAGCTTCCTTGCAGGAACAGTTGGAGGCCTTCGCTGCTTATTTTCTTACTCGTCGTTACATAGACATAGCAAAATAAATTTATTGACATTACCTTAGCGAGGGCTGAATAAGAATATGTTTTTTAATGATCATTCACCCTTTGCTTTTATTAGAAGAGGAGTTCTAATAGATGCAGGGGTACTAATTTTTACTCAAAAAGATCAACCCAGTCATGACTAATAGGAGTGAAACTAATAGGAGTGAAAGGGTATACTTTAAAACACTATGTGGTAGTTTTTATTTGGAAATCCTACATTCAAGTTAGAACAAACTGTCTATGGGAAGACACTTTTGTTAAAGCCATACTAATTACATTTATAATTGAAGAGAGAATTATTTTGTACTCTGTTTTATAATGAAATCTAATCTCCTAAATTCTTAATATTTTGCTAGTTATACTAACTATATGCTTGTGAATTTAACTTGATGTGGATGTCTTCAACAATAATAAATATTGCTTGAATAATATCGTTTAATGAAAAAAGTGTTAATTGCTGAATCATGTCCAAACTCTTTGTGATCCCATGGACTGTAACTCACCAGGCTCCTCTGTTCATGGGATTCTCCAGGCAATAATACTGGAGTGGGTTGCCATTTCCTTCTCCAGTTTAAAGATGGCCTTATATACATATTATTTTACTGAAGCCTTATAAAAACCCTGGGAAGATTATGACTAACCTATGGTCACACGAATATGTTGTAAATTTGGGCGTAAAACTCAGATGTTAACTAAATGAGGACTAATTTAAGTACATACCAAGCCATGCTAAGTTGCTTCAATTGTGTCTGATTCTTTGTGACCCTATGGACTGTGGCCCACCAGGCTCCTCTGTCCATGGGATTCTCCAGGCAAAACTCCTGGAGAGGATTGCTGTGCCCTCCTCCAAGGGATCTTCCCTATCCAGGAATTGAACTCATGTCTCCTGTGGCTCCTGCATAGTAGGTGGGTTCTTTACTGCTGAGCTACCAGGAAAGCCCAATTTAAATACATATCTGTATGTATATAAACATTAATAAATATAAATGTAAATGTAAATTTATGCATACCTACATATAAACATATAAAAATATATCCAAAGACGACTCAAAGATAAATTATTTTGCCACTTAGCACTGAACCTAATACAGATTGAGAGTTTGTAACAACTAAATCATGGTACGTGCAAACTCATTTTTAAAATAAAGGATTTTCGACTTCTGGTTAAGATGGCGGAGGATTAGGACAGGGAATACGCTTTCTCCTCCACAAATTCATCAAAGGGACATCTGGGCGCCGAGTAAATTCCACAAACAGCTTCGGAGTGCTGGTGGAGGACGTCGGACACCCAGAAAAGCAACTCACTGCCTTCTAAAGGAGGTAGGAAAGAATATAGAAGCCAGAGAGAGACAAAGAGGGAGGGGCGGACCTCTGTCCGGGGAAGGGAGTCTTAAAAAGAGAAGTTTCCAAACACCAGGAAACACTCTCCCTGCGGAATCTGCACCGAACCTGGGAAACACGGAGACTATCATAACAGGGAGGAGAACAGTTGAGCAATTAGAACCCACAGACTGCGGACCCTGCGGTAACTTCTCCAGCGGAGAAGCATCGCTGCAAACGCCCGAATCTGCCATTGGGGAGCCGGGGCTGGGCAGGGAGACGCCTTGGCCGTTCCTACGTGGGACGCTCCCCTGCCGGCCGCTCCCCCGAGGGACGCTCCCCCACTGGACGCTCCCCCGCCGGCCACTCCCGCGCGGGCTGCAGCTGCTCCCACGCAGGCGTGCCCCCCCCCCCGCCCGCTGTGCTGGCGGCTCCCACGAGGACCACCCCACCCCCCTCCCCCACCCGCCCACCATTCCCCGCGAGCCCCCCCTCGCCGGCCCCTCCCCCTCTGCGGGCCGCGGCGCAGACTGCGTTCGCCTGATTGTCTGGAGTGCTGCCTAATCGGAGTAGTTTGGGCCGGCAGTCCAGATTGTGCAGCGCCGACCACACGAGTGGCCGGCCTTGGCCCAGAACACCGCCGAACTGTGCACAGAACAAAGGACTATACAGACCAACTACAGAGAAAGGGGCCTATAGATCTTGAGAAATTTAAGCCGGAACAAGGAACTAGCCGAAAATGAACTGAACCCACAACAATAATAAAGAAACTCTTAGATATATTGTTACTATTCTTACCATCATTATTTCTTTTTTTTTTTTTTTCTTTTTTAATATATATTTTTAATTTTTATTATTTTTTAATTGGAAAAAGGAAAACAAAAATTTTTTTTTCCTTTTAATTTTTTTTGTTGTTGTTTGTTTTGTTTTGTTTCTTTTATTTTTATTTTTTTTTATCCTCTAGTACTTCTTTAATCTCCACCTTTAGATATAACTTTTGTGACCCTGTTTTTTTTTTTTCTTTTTTCCTTTTTGTCCTTTGCTTTTTTCCTTTCCTTTTTTCTTTTCTTTACTGATTACTGACTAGATCTGGCTCTCTCCTTCACACTCCCTCCTTTTATTCTCCTGACCACCTCTGTCTCCTTTCTCCCTTTTTCCTTCTCTGTATAACTCCGTGAACATCTCTGAGCGGTCCAGTTGTGGAATGCATTACAGAAGAAGAAGTTTTTGAGACTACTGTAAAAATAAGACTGATAACTGGAACCAGGAGGCTTAAGTCCATACCCTGATCCCACGAAACATTAATTGACAGGAGCTCATCAAAAGCCTCCATACCTACACTGAAACCAAGCATCACACAAAGACCAGCAAGTTCCACTACAAGACATACCAAGCAAATTCTCCAGAAAAACAAGAACACAGCCCTGAGCTCCAATACACAGGCTACACAAAGCGACCCCAAAATCATAGACATCTCATAACTCACTACTAGACACTCCACTGCACCCCAGAGAAAAGAAATCCAGCCCCACCCACCAGAACACTGATATAAGCTTCCATAAACAAGAAACCTCGACAAGCCACCGGTACAAACCCACATATAGTGCAGAAACGCCACAATAAAGAGAACTCCACAGACTACCAGAATATAGTAAAGACACCCTAAACTCAGCAATTTAAACAAGATGAAGAGACAGAAGAATTCCCAGCAGGTAAAGGAACAGGATAAATGCCCACCAAACCAAACAAAAGAGGAAGGAATAGCGAACCGACCTGATAAAGAATTCCGAATAATGATAGTGAAATTAATCCAAAATCTGGAAAGCAAAATGGAATCATGGATAAATAGCCTGGAGAAAAGCATTGAGAAGATGCAAGAAAGATTTAACAAGGACCTAGAAGAAATAAAAAAGAGTCAATATATAATGAATAATGCAATAAATGAGATCCAAAACACTCTGGAGGCAACAAATAGTAGAATAACAGAGGCAGAAGATAGAATTAGCAAATTAGAAGATAGAATGGCAGAATTAAATAAATCAGAGGAGAAAAAAAGAAAAACGAATTAAAAGAAATGAGGACAATCTCAGAGACCTCCAGGACAATATTAAACGTTACAATATTCGAATCATAGGAGTCCCAGAAGAAGAAGACAAAAAGAAAGACCATGAGAAGATACTAGAGGAGACAATAGTTGAAAACTTCCCTAAAATGGGGAAGGAAATAATCACTCAAGTCCAAGAAAACCAGAGAGTCCCAAATAGAATAAACCCAAGGCGAAACACCCCAAGACACATATTAATCAAATTAACAAAGATCAAACACAAAGAACAAATATTAAAAGCAGCAAGGGAAAAACAACAAATAACACACAAGGGAATTCCCATAAGGATAACAGCTGATCTTTCAATAGAAACTCTCCAAGCCAGGAGGGAATGGCAAGACATACTTAAAGTGATGAAAGAAAAGAACCTACAGCCCAGATTATTGTACCCAGCAAGGATCTCATTCAAATATGAAGGAGAAATCAAAAGCTTTACAGACAGGCAAAAGCTGAGAGAATTCAGCACCACCAAACCAGCTCTCCAACAAATACTAAAGGACATTCTCTAGACAGGAAACACAAAAAGGATATATAAATTCAAACCCAAAACAACAAAGTAAATGGCAACGGGATCATATTTATCATTAATTACCTTAAATGTAAATGGGTTGAATGCCCCAACCAAAAGGCAGAGACTGGCTGAATGGATACAAAAACAAGACCCCTACATATGTTGTCTACAAGAAACCCACCTCAAAACAGGGGACACATACAGACTGAAAGTCAAGGGCTGGAAAAAGATTTTCCAGGCAAATAGAGACCAAAAGAAAGCAGGAGTAGCAATACTCATATCAGATAAAATAGACTTTAAAACAAAGGCTGTGAAAAGAGACAAAGAAGGTCACTACCTAATGATCAAAGGATCAATCCAAGAAGAAGATATAACAATTATAAATATATATGCACCCAACTTAGGAGCACCGCAATATATAAGACAAATACTAACAAGTATGAAAGGAGAAATCAACAATAACACAATAATAGTGGGAGACTTTAATACCCCACTCACACCAATGGATAGATCAACTAAAGAGAAAATTAAAAAGGAAACACAAACTTTAAACGATACAATAGACCAGTTAGAACTAATTGATATCTATAGGACATTTCATCCCAAAACAATGAATTTCACCTTTTTCTCAAGCGCACACGGAACCTTCTCCAGGATAGACCACATCCTGGGCCATAAATCTAGCCTTGGTAAGTTCAGAAAAATTGAAATCATTCCAAGCATTTTTTCTGACCACAATGCAGTAAGAGTAAATCTCAATAACAGGAGAAAAACTATTAAAAAGACCAACATATGGAGGCTGAACAACACACTCCTGAATAACCAACAAATCACAGAAGAAATCAAAAAAGAAATCAAATTCTGCATAGAAACGAATGAAACTGAAAACACAACAACCCAAAACCTGTGGGACACTGTAAAAGCAGTCCTAAGGGGAAAGTTCATAGCAATACAGGCATACCTCAAGAAACAAGAAAAAAGCCAAATAAATAACCTAACTCTACACCTAAGCAACTGGAAGAGGAAGAAATGAAGCACCCCAAGGTTAGTAGAAGGAAAGAAATCCTAAAAATTAGGGCAGAAATAAATGCAAAAGAAACAAAAGAAACCATAGCAAAAATCAACAAAGCCAAAAGCTGGTTCTTTGAAAGGGTAAATAAAATTGACAAACCACTAGCCAGACTCATCAAGAAACAAAGGGAAAAAAATCAAATCAATAAAATTAGAAATGAAAATGGAGAGATCACAACAGACAGCACAGAAATACAAAGGATCATAAGAGACTACTATCAGCAATTATATGGCAATAAAATGGACAATGTGGAAGAAATGGACAAATTCTTAGAAAAGTACAACTTTCCAAAACTGGATCAGGAAGAAATAGAAACTCTTAACAGACCCATCACAAGCACGGAAATTGAAACTGTAATCAGAAATCTTCCAGCAAACAAAAGCCCAGGTCCAGACGGCTTCAGAGCTGAATTCTACCAAAAATTTAGAGAAGAGCTAACACCTATCCTACTCAAACTCTTCCAGAAAATTGCAGAGGAAGGCAAACTTCCAAACTCATTCTATGAGGCCACCATCACCCTAATACCAAAACCTGACAAAGATGCCACAAAAAAAGAAAACTACAGGCCAATATTACTGATGAACATAGATGCAAAAATCCTTAACAAACTTCTAGCAATCAGAATCCAACAACACATTAAAAAGATCATACACCATGACCAAGTGGGCTTTATCCCAGGAATGCAAGGATTCTTCAATATCCGCAAATCAATCAACGTAATACACCACATTAACAAATTGAAAAATAAAAACCATATGATTATCTCAATAGATGCAGAGAAAGCCTTTGACAAAATTCAACATCCATTTATGATAAAAACTCTCCAGAAAGCAGGAATAGAAGGAACATACCTCAACATAATAAAAGCTATATATGACAAACCCACAGCAAACATTATCCTCAATAGTGAAAAAATGAAAGCATTTCCTCTAAAGTCAGGAACAAGACAAGGATGCCCACTTTCACCATTACTATTCAACATAGTTTTGGAAGTTTTGGCCACAGCAATCAGAGCAGAAAAAGAAATAAAGGAATCCAAATTGGAAAAGAAGAAGTAAAACTCTCACTGTTTGCAGATGACATGATCCTCTACGTAGAAAACCCTAAAGATTCCACCAGAAAATTACTAGAACTGATCAATGAATATAGTAAAGTTGCAGGATATAAAATTAACACACAGAAATCCCTTGCATTCCTGTACACTAATAATGAGAAAATAGAAAGAGAAATTAAGGAAACAATTCCATTCACCATTGCAATGAAAACAATAAAATACTTAGGAATATATCTTCCTAAAGAATCTAAAGACCTATATATGCTATGCTATGCTATGCTAAGTCACTTCAGTCGTGTCCGACTCTGTGTGACCCCACAGACGGCGCCTACCAGGCTCCCCGTCCCTGGGATTCTCCAGGCAAGAACACTGGAGTGGGTTGCCATTTCCTTCCCAATGCATGAAAGTGAAAAGTGAAAGTGAAGTCGCTCAGTCGTGCCTGACTCTCAGCGACCCCATGGACGCAGCCTACCAGGCTCCTCCGTCCTGGATTCCAGGCAAGAGTACTGGAGTGGGGTGCCATTGCCTTCTCCAAAGACCTATATATAGAAAACTATAAAATACTGGTGAAAGAAATCAAAGAGGACACTAATAGATGGAGAAATATACCATGTTCATGGATTGGTAGAATCAATATAGTGAAAATGAGTATACTACCCAAAGCAATTTATAGATTCAATGCAATCCCCATCAAGCTACCAATGGTATTCTTCACAGAGCTAGAACAAATAATTTCTCAATTTGTATGGAAATACAAAAAACCTTGAATAGCCAAAGCTATCTTGAGAAAGAAGAACGGAACTGGAGGAATCAACCTGCCTGACTTCAGGCTCTACTACAAAGCCACAGTCATCAAGACAGTATGGTAGTGGCACAAGGACAGAAATATAGATCAATGGAACAAAATAGAAGGCCCAGAGATAAATCCAAGCACATATGGTCACCTTATCTTTGACAAAGGAGGCAAGAATATACAATGGATTAAAGACAATCTCTTTAACAAGTGGTGCTGGGAAAACTGGTCAAACACTTGTAAAAGAATGAAACTAGAGCACTTTCTAACACCATACACAAAAATAAACTCAAAATGGATTAAAGAGCTAAATGTAAGACCAGAAACCATAAAACTCCTAGAGAAAACATAGGCAAAACACTCTCTGACTTACATCACAGCAGGATCCTCCATGACCCACCTCCCAGAATATCGGAAATAAAATCAAAAATGAACAAATAGGACCTAATCAAACTTAAAAGCTTCTGCACAACAAAGGAAACTATAAGCAAGGTGAAAAGACAGCCTTCAGAATGGGAGAAAATAATAGCAAATGAAGCAACTGACAAACAACTAATCTCAAAAATATACAAGCAACTTCTACAGCTCAATTCCAGAAAAATAAATGACCCAATCAAAAAATGGGCCAAAGAACTAAATAGACATTTCTTCAAAGAAGACATACAGATGGCTAACAAACACATGAAAAGATGCTCAACATCACTCATTATCAGAGAAATGCAAATCAAAACCACTATGAGATACCATTTCACGCCAATCAGAATGGCTGCTATCCAAAAGTCCACAAGCAATAAATGCTGGAGAGGGTGCAGAGAGAAGGGAACCCTCTTGCACTGTTGGTGGGAATGCAAACTGGTACAGCCACTATGGAGAACAGTATCGAGATTCCTCAAAAAACTGCGAGTAGAACTGCCTTATGATCCAGCAATCCCACTGCTGGGCATATACACTGAAAAATCCAGAATTGAAAGAGACACGTGTACCCCAATGTTCATAGCAGCACTGTTTGCAATAGCCAGAACGTGGAAGCAACCTAGATGTCCATCCACAGATGAATGAATAAGCAAGCTGTGGTACATATACACAATGGAGTATTACTCAGCCATTAAAAAGAATACATTTGAATCAGTTCTAATGAGGTGGATGGAACTGGAGCCTATTATACAGAGTGAAGTAAGCCAGAAAGAAAAACACAAATACAGTATACTAACGCATATATATGGAATTTAGAAAGATGGTAAAAATAACCCTATTTACGAGACAGCAAAAGAGACACTGATGTATAGACCAGACTTTTGGACTCTGGGACCGGGAGAGGGTGGGATGATTGGGGAGAATAACATTGAAATATGTATAATATTATATCTGAAATGTATTAATTGTTCAAACTAAACACTGTCATGTTACAATTTGTTCATATTAGATGTTTGTAATGTTTCTGATAATCAATAAAATAGATTCTTGATAAAAAAAATAAATAAAATAAAGGATTTTCTTCTTCTTTCCATGAAATTATCTATTGCCAAGAAGATAGGAACTTAAGGCTCACCTGAAATTCATAGGGTGGCACTATAAATAGCTCAAGACAAGATAGGAGCTGCAATTATGGTGATGAAGAGTCAGTGTTATATATGTGAAATACTCTTGGTTGCTGAGAAGAGGTAAACTTTACTTTCATTGGACTCACCTAGGACAGTTTTATATTTGTGCCTCTGAGGAAGAGCAGCTGAAACAGTGTGCATTTGCTCTTTCATATTAAGGCGAAAACTAGCATCTGCTCCTGTGACCCCAGTGGTCATAGAAACAGAGAGCTTCAGGTAACCCTGTGAGTGGACATATTCTTCAGACCCACTAAGATCATATTTAAGACCATCTAGCTAGTAATTATCCACCCCTGATAGATAAGGTCAATTTACTAAAATTAGTAATTATGCATACCTCCCAAGCCTTCACACACACACACACACATAATCAACAAATGAGTTTAGCTAAATTCTCAGTCGTTGCTGGCATGATGACTCAATTTATAGCTCTTTTTCTTTTTTAAGATTTTTGATGTGGACTATTTTTAAAGTCTTTATTGAATTTGTCACAATATTGCTTCTGTTTTATGTTTTGGGTTTTTTGGCTGCAAGGCATGTGGGATCTTAGCTCCCAGGTCAGGGATCAAAGCCACACCACCTGCGTTAGAAGGTGAACTCTTAATGACTGGACTACCAGAAAGTCCCAATTTATAGTTCTTTCATTCTTTAAATTCTTTGGCAGTCAATTGATAATAAATAAGGGCTCCCTTGGTGCTTAGAGGGTAAAAAATCTGCCTATAATGCAGGAGACCTGGGTTCGATCCCTGGGTTGGGAAGATCTCCTAGAGAAAAGAATGGCTACCCACTACCATACTCTTGCCTGGGAAGTCCCATGGACAGCGAAGCCTGGCAGGCTACAGTCCATGGGGTCACAAAGAATCAAAAACCAATAACACTTTCACTTTTTGACTTTCAATAGTAAATAAATAATAACATACAAAGGATGGGGAACACGTGTATACCCGTGGCAGATTCATGTTGATATATGGCAAAACCAATACAATATTGTAAAGTAATTAACCTCCAATTAAAATAAATAAATTTATATTAAAAAAAAGAAATGTGTTGAACTCACATTAAATGACCCCATATGGTATACATACATTAAATTATCAACTAATCCTGATAACAGCTCTGTTATCAGGGCTGCTGCTGCTGCTGCTTCAGTCATGTCCAACTCTGTGTGACCCCAGAAACGGCAGACCACCAGGCTCCCCCGCCCCTGGAATTCTCCAGGCAAGAACACTAGAGTGGTTTGCCATTTCCTTCTCCAATGCATGAAAGTGAAAAGTGAAAGTGAAAGTGAAGTTGCTCAGTTGTGTCTGACTCTTAGCGACCTCATGGATTGCAGCCTACCAGGGTCCTCTGTCCATGTGATTTTCCAGGCAAGAGTACTGGAGTGGGTTGCCATTGCCTTCTCCAGATAATAGCTGTAAGCATTATTAGCTCTACTTAGAGGTGCAAGCTGAATCTTCAAGCTCCTATTATGCAACCACACAATCTCCCTACTACAACTTGTGATACAAATAATACAATGGAATGAGTGAATGAATTCTAATCCTAGAGCATAAGTGGAGGCCACTGATAAAATGAGAATTAATTGTTCAGTAAAAGTTAATGTATTTATGATTCTGAGCTTGAATCAATCTTCATATATTTTAATTGCACATTGAATTTATTAAAACTGGCATCAGATCAGATCAGATTAGTCGCTCAGTCGTGTCCGACTCTTTGTGACCCCATGAACTGCAGCACGCCAGGCCTCCCTATCCAAACTGGCATAGGATAGAATTAATAAACACAGATCTCACACTGATCAAGGCATAATGCTTCTTGAACAAGTTAGGATTTCTTAATAACAGGCTTCTTAAATTATAACCAAATGTATGGCAAAATCATGGTTTTAGTTTCAGCCTAAAGCAAATAAAGCTAGCGAGTGAACAATCAGTAATAGAATTGTCAAGGATATAGTACAATTGCACATATCTGTCAATTTCATAAATTGGAAGTATTTCTTAAATCTTCCCCACTGTATATTGGCACTATCAATGTACATAAAATTATGAAGTTGATTGTATGTATTACTTTGGGGAAGAAAATTTATTTTTGTCCTTGTTTATGTTCTATTTGCAGAGAAGGCAATGACACCCCACTCCAGTACTCTTGCCTGAAAAATCCCATGGATGGAGGGGCCTGGTGGGCTGCAGTCCATGGGGTCGCTAAGAGTCGGACACGACTGAGCAACTTCACTTTCACTTTTCACTTTCATGCATTGGAGAAGGAAATGGCAACCCACTCCAGTGTTCTTGTCTGGAGAATCCCAGGGACGGGGGAGCCTGGTGGGCTGACGTCTATGGGGTTGCACAGAGTCGGACACGACTGAAGTGACTTAGCAGCAGCATGTTCTATTTGCAATTCCATATTCTAGAATGTAAAAAAGAAATTGCCTTGGTATTTGTCAGTCAAAGCAGTTTCTTGATTATAGAAATAAAAATAAATTACAAACTCACAGGAAGAGAATATTTTGATTCAGCTTTAAAGTGTTTTTTGTTAAATGGATTAATAACATTAATAAATGGATTAATAACAACATACATTTGAGGCATTGATTGATGTCATTATGTAATAGTTCAAAGGGTCAACATCTACTTAGCTTTCAGAAACAGTTTGCAGTTTGGGTCAAGTGGAGTGTTTTTAGGACAAAATTTCTTTCAGCATTGTTAATATCTGGGTCACTGAAAAATTTCCACCTCTTTGAACTTTTAGATTAAAAATAATTTAACAAAGACAAGAGTGGTGGACTTCTGAGTAGTTCAAATTTGCGTTTTCCATTTAGGTCTGTGATCCATTTTGAGTTAATGTTTGTGAAGGGAATAAGGTCTGTGTCTAGTTTACTTTTTTGCTATATGAATATCCAATTACTCCAGCACGGTTGCAGATGTTATCTTTTCTCAAATGTATTGCTTCTGGTTCTTTATCAAAGATCAGTTGACCATGTTTGCTGCTGCTGCTGCTAAGTTGCTTCAGTCGTGTCCGACTCTGTGCGACCCCACAGACGGCAGCCCACCAGGCTCCCCCGTCCCTGGGCTTCTCCAGGCAAGAACACTGGAGTGGGTTGCCATTTCCTTCTCCAATGCATGAAAGTGAAAAGTGAAAGTGAAGCCACTTAGTCGTGTTCAACTCTTAGCAACCCCATGTTTACATGGGTCTGTTTTTGAGCTCTCTATCACAAATGTCTGGGTTACTGTCATTTTTTAATAAGTCTTGAAGTTGGGTAGAGTCAGTCCTCTAACTTTGTTCTTATCCTTCAGTACTGTGTTATCTCAGTATTTAGCCTCTCCATGTTGACTTGGAGTCAGTTTGTCAATATTAATAAAATGACTTACTGAGATTTTTATTGGAATTGCATGGAATCTATAAGTTGTCTTGGGAAGAACTGAGGTCTTAGCAAAAGTGAGTTTTCCTATCTATTAACATGGAATATTTCTCCAATTATTTATTCCTTGATTGTGCTGATAGGAGTTTTATAGTTTTCCTTATATAGATATTACACACATTTTGTTAGATTTACTTATATTTCATTTTTGAGGATGCTAATGTAAAATGGTATTGTGGTTTTAGTTTCAAATTCTTCCTGTTCATTACTGGTGTATAGGAAAGCAATAGACTTTTGAATGTTAATCTTGTGTCCTACAATCTTGCTATAATCACTTATGATGGTTCCAAGGGTTTTTCATTTGGTTCTTTCAGATATTTTACATACATAATCATATCTTCTATAAACAAAGACAGTTTACTTTCTTTCCAATCTTTATACTTTTACTTGCTTTTCTTGTCTTATTGCATTAAGTAGAGCTTCCAATATGATGTTGAAAAGCCATGGTGGGAAGACATCCTTGCCTTGTACCTGATCTTAGTTGGAATGCCACAAGGTTCTCACTGGTAAATATGATGTTTTTGGTTAAGCTGTATGTTTGTGGTAGATACTCTCTTTCAAGGTGAGGAATTTTCTTTCTATTATTAGTTTACTGAGAGGTTTTTTTTGTAATTATAAATTGGTGTTGAATTTTGCCAAATGTTTTTTCTTCATCTATTGATGTGCCATTTAACATTCATAATCATTTTCCTGAGACTGGCATTTTGCTATATCTACTGGCATATATCTACTTTGCTGTATCTACTGGCATATCTACTTTACAGATGGGAAAATTAAGCCTCAACAATGAAGTAACTTTCTAGTAGTTCCCACATATCTGGGTGAAACCAGGATTAAACCTACAATTGTTTGACCTCCTCTACAACATGCTGCCTCCCAGTGATTACTGTCAAACCTGACTCTTTGGCTCTGAGACAGTAGGAAAACAGATTCTCTCACTGTGAAGCTCACCAAACTAAATGTCCTCTCAGTATTAAAATACATAGTTATTTGGAATACAGATGGTTCTCATCAGTGTCAGATTTTGTATTTGTGAATTTGCCTACTTGCTAAAATTTATTTGGGTCCTCAAAATCAAAACTCAAGTCACCTTCATGATCATTCACAGACATGTCAGTCAGTCAGTCAGTTCAGTCACTCAATCGTATCCAACTCTTTGTGACCCCATGGACCGCAGCACACCAGGCCTCCCTGTCCATCACCAACTCCCAGAGTCTATGCAAACTCATGTCCATTGAGTCGGTGATGCCACCCAACCATCTCATCCTCTGTTGTCCCCTTCTCCTCCTGCCTTCAATCTTTCCGAGAATCAGGGTCTTTTCAAATAAGTCAGCTCTTCACATCAGGTAGCCAAAATATTGGAGTTTCAGCTTCAACATCAGTCCTTCGAATGAACACCCAGGACTGATCTCCTTTAGGATGGACTGGTTGGATCTCCTTGCAGTCCAAGGGACTCTCAAGAGTCTTCTCCAACGCCACAGTTCAAAAGCATCAATTCTTCAGTGCTCAGCTCTTTTTAGAGTCCAACTCTTAGATCCATACGTGACTACTGGATAAAGCATAGCGTTGACCAGACAGACCTTTGTTGGCCAAGTAATGTCTCTGCTTTTGAATATGCTATCTAGTTTGGTCATAACTTTCCTTCAAAGGAGTAAACGTCTTTTAATTTCATGGCTGCAGTTACCATCTGCAGTGATTGCCATGATCTTAGTTTTTCTGAATGTTGAGCTTTAAGCCAACTTTTTCACTCTCCTCTTTCACTTTAATCAAGAGGCTCTTTAGTTCTTCTTCACTTTCTGCCATAAGGGTGGTATCATCTGCATATCTGAGGTTATTGATATTTCTCCCAGCAATCTTGATTCCAGTTTGTGCTTCTTCCATCCCAGTGTTTCTCATGATGTACTCTGCATATAAGTTAAATAAACAGGGTGACAATATACACCCTTGATGTGCTCCTTTTCCTATTTGGAACCAATCTGTTGTTCCATGTCCAGTTCTAACTGTTGCTTCTTGCCCTGCATACAGATTTCTCAGGAGGCAGGTCAGGTGGTCTGATATTCCCATCTCTTTAAGAATTTTCCAGTTTATTGTGATCCACACATTCAAAGGCTTTGGCATAGTCAATAAAGCAGAAATAGATGTTTTTCTGGAACTCTCTTGCTTTTTCAGTGGTCCAGCAGATATTAGCAATTTGATCTCTGGTTCCTCTGCCTTTTCTAAAACCAACTTGAACATTGGAAGTTCACGGTTCACATATTGCTGAAGCCTGGCTTGGAGAATTTTGAGCATTACTTTACTAGCATGTGAGATGAGTGCAATTGTGCAGTAGTTTGAGCATTCTTTCGCATTTCCTTTCTTTGGGACTGGAATGAAAACTGACCTTTTCCAGTCCTGTGGCCACTGCTGAGTTTTCCAAATTTGCTGGCATATTGAGTGCAGCACTTTCACAGCATCATCTTTTAGGATTTGAAATTGCTCAACTGGAATTCCGTAACCTCCACAATATATATTAAAATGTCTTTCAATGGAAACAGACATAAAACAAAATTACGATTTGACCAGTTGATGAAAATATTGTGACCAGAGGCTCACAGAAACCTAACCATGTCTTTCCGTAAAAGCCATCATTCAGTATTTGCTAATTTTGTGTTTGTAGAACATAACCATTATAGTACATAACTATCATGAATAACCAAAATCAACTTATAAGGTTTTACTGGTTTTGTAATTGTGTGTTCATAGAGGTGACTTCTTGCTCTTGGATTAAAGTGTTACCGTGATACCATTTTACTGGCAATACTAAACTCTCCTCAGATATTCATCTATTTTCTCTAAACCACTATATTCATTTCCTATTGATGCTATAACAAAATACCACAAACTTAGTAGCATAAAACTCATAACTATATTATTTTACAGTTCTACAGTTCAGAATTCCAAAATGGATTTTCCAGGGCTAGTATCAAGATGTGGTCAAGATGGTTTTCCTTCTGGACACCCTCTGTTTCCTTACCTTGTCCAGCTTTTAGAGGTCACCTGCATGCCTTGGTTCATAGTCCTGTGACCTCTGCATCCACCATCATATCAAATCTCTGGCTTTCCTGCTTCCCTCTGCCAGTTACAAGAACATTTGTGATTGAGGATGTCAGCTTGCAGATCTGTCAATTATTTGCTTTGCAGCCCAAATTCACTTCAGTATAACACCATTGTAAGGTAGAAGGTATTTTTTGCATCTTGGAAGAATCGCTGATGAGATTCACCTTTGAGGGTAGCACAATGGTATCTTTCACTGATGTCTTATTTTTGTTCTTGTTTGTAGCCCTCAGAGCCCAGTCAAACCAATTGTATGTCCAGAGAAGAGTTTGTGCAGAGGATGACAGAGATTGTTGGTTGGGGCACAAAGGAAGAATATGGAGAGCTCTTTGATAAAGTGGATGTGGCCCAAGAGGGCTTCATTAATTGGGACAAGCTGACTTCATTTCTGCTGTTAACACTTTATGAGAAAGATGAACAAGCAAAGGCAACTGTGGTTCCCCAGTGGAGAGACCTTGAATTTCTCCCAGTGAAACACAAGGATACCATCCAAAGAGTAATTTTCTTAAAAAGTTCAAGTCGTTATCTGACCATCAGTAAGGAAGGTTCAGTAGGAATCTGGGGAGAGAACTTAAAGCTGCAAGAAACGCTTCCCATCACTTCAGATGCCACCAAGCTAAAGCACCTGTGGGTGACAAGTATGGTTTCTCTGGAAAATGTAAACAAGGTACAGAGGCTGTATAAATAAATTTATTGCTTGTTAAAGGGGGGAAATGATGGGACAGGACTCCTGATAAATAGCCAGTGTAACACCAGCAGTGATAGAGAACTGCTTTATTCTTCCATACTTTTAATCTGACCTGGAGGGAACACAAGTCAAGCTAAGTGAATTATTCCATTTCCCAAACTATTCTGTTGTGTGCCTTTAAATGACAAAACCGGTGGTGACTCAGATTCTTGGCTCTGTCCCACATGAGGTCAGTGTACATTTCTAGCTGATAAGACCTTTATGCCTCTGGAGTTTTTAGCAGTCTGAAAGTATATACATTTATATGCAGAGTTGAGAGGCTGTATGAGTGCAAGGCACAGATCAGAAAATTTCAGGAAACCGCTGATCTGATTTTGACTGCTGGATTAGCCAGTTTCTTAATTTCGATGGGTAGGGCCCATTCAGTCCAGATACCCTCATGTAACCATACCTATAAGGAAGATAACATACTGAAAGGAAAGTCAGTTTCTCAGGGAATAATGCAGCTTAAAGAATCCATATTCTTATTATATTACATTAAACAGATGGTAAATTTTACTATGAAAAAATTTAAGTGTACACACAAGCAGAGATAATCCCATTAAGAGCCAATATTCATCCTTAGCCATTTCCAATTCACAGCCCTCCTGTTTCTTCTACATCTCCCCTTTATACTGAAATCCAAAATTCCAATCATTTAATCTGTAAATACTTCAGTATTTCTGAAAAATGTCTCTTTAGCACAACCATAATACCATATCACATTTTATACCAATAACAATAATTCCTTAAAATAATGAAATATCCAGTCATGAACATATTTCATTGTCTTATGACTTTTTAATAGTTTGTCATTTGTTTTGATAGTTTGAGTCAAGATATGAATAAAGTCCAAACATTATGAATGGTTGATATGCCTTTTTTGATTCACACATTTTCCTCCATCTCATTTCTGTTTTGTATTTTGTTGTTGTTGCTATTGCTATTGTTCAAGAAGCTAGATGTTTTTCCTTTGGAGTTTCTCACAGTCTAAATTTCTCAGACTGTTTGCATAGGGTTGTTTAACATGGCCACTTGTTCTCTGTGTTTCCAGTAAATTGGTCCTCAAGTTGAAAGCCTTGATTGTTTGTATATTTTAGAAGAGTTGTTCCTCAGTCACAAGGCACAGAATGCCTGGTTATTTCTCTTCTTGGGATGTTAACAGATATTATGGATTATGCTTAGATACATCAGTTTATCAGGAATTGCAAGATGGTGATATTCTAATTTCATCATTTCCTCTTTCTTTATAAGCTGGAATACCTCTGTAAAATAAAGAAACTCCCCATCATTAGCTACTGTGTAATACAAATTGTTAACAAAAGCAGAATAAATGCCCAGGTCTTTCCTTTTATTTACCAGTATTCAAAATAATTAGCTAGTTTTCTAATGAGATGAAAAATGAGTGCTATATCATTATGTTATCAATATCATTATAAAATCATGGGTTTAAACAAACTTGATATATCTCAATCCACTGAGTTATTATCCTGCCCTCTAAATTTATACCATCTTTGGACAATGGTAACTGGAGTCTTTTCGGATATAACCCTATCTGTCTTTCAAATCTCCCTCATTTCCTGGTTAGGCTAGACGTTCCAGAATCATCTTGTATATTTATTAGAGCAGGCCCAGGACCAGCCACTTGAAGGGCTCCAAAAAGCCAGATTCTTTCAAGTGGGGAATAGTATGTTCTACTGCCAAGAATCATCAAAAAATAATCATCATGAACATTAGATTTCTATGTACACATGCCTTGCTGTTAATCATCTTCAGATCACCTTGTTGTTCAGTCACAAAGTGGTTTTCCGACTCTTTGTGACCCCATGGACTGCAGCTTGTCAGGTTTACCTGTCCTTCACTATCTCCTGGAGTTTGTCCAAATGAATTTTCATTGATTCCATGATGCTGTCCAACCATCTCATCTTCTGTCACCCCTTTCTCTCTTGCCCTCAGTCTTTCCCAGCATCAGGGTCTTTTCCGATGGGTATACTCTTGGCATCAGGTGGCCAAAGTGTTGGAGCTTCAGCTTCAGTCCTTCTGATGAATAATCACTTTTGAGGGGATTTATTTCCACTTTAAGAAAGAGAGACTAGGCAAGGAGAGGTTGTAATATGTGCCCCATGTCACACAGGATGCGATCAGTGTTGCAAGATTTGTAAAGCAAGGCGGCTTGATTTCGGAACCTGTGCTTCAGAATCTTTGCTGTGTCACTAGTGGTTGCTGCTACTGCTAAGTCACTTCAGTCGTGTCCGACTCTGTGCAACCCCACAGACGGCAGCCCACCAGGCTCCGCCATCCCTGGGATTCTCTAGGCAAGAACACTGGAGTGGGTGTACCTAGTGGCAGTTGACATCATATCTAGTTCTTTCTTACTAAGGATCTGATGTTAATGTTTAGCTGGTGTGGATTAAAAACATTTCTAGTTTATCCTTTTTCTGGTATGTGTGTGTAGCATTCTGTGCATGCGTGTGTACTAAGTTGCTTCAGTCATGTCCTACTTTTTTGCAATCCTATGGACTGTAGCCTGCCAGGCTCCTCTGTCCCTGGGATTCTCCAGGCAAGAATACCAGTGTGAGTTGCTGTGCCCTCCTCCAGGGAATCTTCCCAACCAGGGATCGAACCCACATCTCTTACATCTCCTGCAGTGACTGGGTTCTTTACCACTAGCACCACCTGGGAAGCCCTTGTAACATTCTGTATTATCATGTAATGTTTGTGTTGGTATCGGGTAATGACTATGTTGCACTGTTTCTGCTGTCCAGGACTGATCATTAAATCTTAGCCTTTCCTTTGTTCTTACACAGCATTAACATTTATTTTTTTTCTTCTTTTTAAAACAGCTTTATTTAGGTGTGATTATACAAAATCCACTGCATAAATTAAAAGTATCCAAGTTGACAGATTTTAATATATGTATATAGCTATGAAAAATCAATAGTATGATGAAGATAATGAATGCGTTTTTTCACCCTCAGATTTCCTCGAGTAGTTTTGTAATCCTTCATCCAGCCCCTCCCTTCCTTACTTGTCAAGTAACCACTGGTACACTTTCTGTCACTATAGACTAGTTTGCATTTTCTCATCTGTTATGTAATTGACATTGTACAGTGTATATACTTTTCTTTTTTGGTCTGGCTCTTTAACATAATTAGCATAATTATTTTGAGATTCATCTATACTGTTGGATATATGAGAAATTTATCTTTTATGGTTGTGTAATAGTCCATTTTTGATATAATATATCCTCACCAATACTTGATATGATCAAGTTTTTTTCTTTCTCTTAATTTTAGCCCTTTTAGTAGGTTTGTTGGAGAAGGTGATGGCACCCCATTCCAGTACTCTTGCCTGGAAAAGCCCATGGACAGAAGAGCCTGGTGGGCTGCAGTCCATGGGGTCCCTAAGAGTCGGACACAACTGAGCAACTTCACTTTCACTTTTCTGCATTGGAGAAGGAAATGGCAACCCACTCCAGTGTTCTTGCCTGGAGAATCCCAGGGACAGGGGAGCCTGGTGGGCTGCCATCTATGGGGTCGCACAGAGTCAAACATGACTGAGCGACTTGGCAGTAGGTTTGTATTTTGTCTTATTGAGGTTTGATTTTACTTTTCCCTAATGAGTAATAATGTTGAGCATATTTTCATGTGCTTGTTTCTACCTATATATCCTTTCCAGTGAAGTGTTTGTTCATATTCTTTGACCATTTTTATTGGGTTTATTTTGTTATTATTGAGTTTTGAGAATTCTGTATGTATTCTATGTATGTGCAATTACGTGATAGATAATTTACAAATATTGTATCCCAGTTTGTGCTTTTTCTTTTTGTTCTGTTAACATCCCCTTTGATAATTTCACTTTCAGATTGTCCATTGCTAATTAATATAAATAGGTTTATAAACTTGATCTTATACCCTGCAACTTTGCTGAATTCATTTATTAGTTTTAATTGGTTTTGCTGTTGTTTATTTTTCATGCCTAATTTCCCTGGATAGAAACTCTAGCACAGCGTTGAATAGAAGTGGTGAGAGTGAACATCCTTGTTTTATTTCTGATCTTAGGGAGAATACATTGTTTTTCACCATCAAGTATAATATCAGCTGTAGATTTTTTCTTTCTTGTACAATCTCTTTATCAAATTTCTTTCTATTCCTGATTTGTTGAATATTTTTATCATGAAAATGAATTGGGCTTCATAAAATGCTTTTTTGCAGATATTGAGTTGATAATATAGCCTTTCTCCTTTATTCTTTTAATATGGTATATTACATTAGTTGATATTTGTATGTTAAACTAACCTGGCATTCCTGGTGTTGGAAATAACATGTATATCAGAAGGATCTCAGATGAACTGAGTAACTCACCAAAATGTCCAAAGCCCTCACCTTAAATACCATCTTTGTTGTTGATGTTGTTTGGTTGCTAAGTCATGTCTGACTCTTTGCAACCCCATGGATTGCAGCACGTCAGACCTCCCTGTCTTTCACTATCTCTCAGAGTTTGCTCAAACTTATACCCATTGAGTCGGTGATACCATCCAACCCTCTCATCCTCTGTCAGCCCCTTCTCCTCCTGTCTTCAGTCTTTCTGAGTATCAGAGTCTTTTCCAATGAGTCAGCTCTTCGTATGGGGTGGCCGAAGTATTGGAGCTTCAGCCTCAGCGTCAGTCCTTCCAATGAATATTCAGGGTTGATTTCCTTTAGGATTGACTGATCACCTTGCAGTCCAAGGGACTCTCGAGTCTTTTCCAGAAACACAGTTTAAAAGCATCAACTCTTTGGCACTCAATTCAGCCTTCTTTATGGTCAAACTCACATCTTTATAGTGGAAAAACCATATCTTAGACCATACAGACCTCTGTTGGCAAAGTGATGTCTCTGCTTTTTAATATGCTGTCTAGGTTGTTAAAAACACCATCTTTAGGAAAGACAGAAGAGGGTGTTGAAGTGGTGGTTTAGTATTTCAAAGGGTATAAAGGCAATTTATATGAAGACGGAAAAGTAAATTTTTGATGTACAAAGGTTTGCTGGGCCATACAGTGATGCTGGGGCCTGGAGTAACTCTGATCTCTAGACCCTGAGTTCCTGCCACCACACAAAACTAGCCTGTGGTCTTTGCAGATATCTCTGGTGACACCTCTGTTCTGGTTTTTGTTGTTGTTCAGTCGCTCAGTCATGTCCGACTCTTTGTGACCCCATGGACTGTAGCATGCCAGGCTTCCCTGTCCTTCACCATCTCCTGAAGCTTGCTCAAATTCATGTCCATTGAGTCAGTGATGCCATCCAACCATATCACCCTCTGTTGCCCCTTCTCCTCCTGCCCTCAATTTTTCCAACATCAGAGTCTTTTCTAGTCAGTTGGGTCTTCACATCAAGTGGCCAAAGTATTGGAGATTTACCTTCAGCATCAGTCCTTCCAAAAAATATTCAGGATTGATTTCTTTTAGGATTGACTAGTTTGATCTCCTTGCAGTCCAAGAAACTCTAAAGAGTCTTTTCCAACACTACAGTTCAAAAGCATCAGTTCTTTGGCACTCAGCCTTCTTTAAGGTCCAACTCTCACATCCGTACATGACTACTGGAAAAACCATAGTTTTGACTTGTATGGACCTTTGTCAGCAAAGTAATGTCTCTGCTTTTTAATATACTATCTAGGTTTGTCATAGCTTTTCTTCCAAGGAACAAGAGTCTTTTTATTTCATGGCTGCAGTCAACATCTACAGTGATTTTGGAGCCCAAGAAAATAAAGTCTGTCACTGTTTCCATTTTTCCCCATCCATTTTCCATGAAGTGATGGGACTGAATGATTTGCATGTCTGCTTTTCATTTTCATTTCACTAAATCCATCAGAAATGTTTTCTGATTTTATGCTTTGTTACTTTAGATAGCAGTGGCTTTTACAAGTAAAGAAATTTGTTTCTATGATCTACTGTCCAAAGAAGAATTTCCTTGTCAATATAAACTCCAAGGCCTGAAAGGAACACCAATTTGTATGGATTATTGGTACAACCCTCTTGATGCCAATGAGTCAATTCTTTCTTTTGGGGACATAACTGGAAAGGTAAGTGAGGGAAGGATAAGGTTGAACATTATGGATTCAATCATCAAACTATAGCTCAAAATAGAAATAGAGTGCAATGAATGTGACCTCCTAATTGAACTGCTTTATAGATTACAAGGCCACATACCATGGACATGAGAAGATGGACTAGGTCATAGTTCTACTTCTTGCCTATGAAAACCAACACTGTGGTTTTCTTGCCTAGGTATAGACTCATTTTTTTTATTTAGGAAAAAGTATTTGCTAACTTTTTCACATAGGATGCTTAATCTATTAGGTCCCAATGTTAATCAACATATAATGTTAAATGTCTAAAGTTATGTCTCACAACTGTTTCATATTGATTATTCAGATTTTTATTCACAAGGTTTCAGGCTTCTCAGTAGCGGACTCCCTGGACATGCTTATTTCCTGTCTCAAGTGACAAAGGAATAGATGCATTGAAGAGAGCAGCACCAAACCTCAGACACTGCATACAGTGATTTCTGTTTTTCCATCAAATTCTACGACTCTGAAAAATGATTTTTTAATGACTGACATAGACAGAATATGTCTATGAATACTGTAATAATCTAATTTGAACAATTTCATTTCATAATTATGTAAGTTTTTCATCCTTACTGTTTTTAATGACAAATATATCATAAAAGCAAACAAATAAATGCCCTTGGTAATTGCCTTAGCAACCTTGTAGTGTCATGCCTTTCAATATAATGGCCTGTGACCTTTAAATAATATTAAATAAATGCCTGTTTGTTCAATATCTATTCCTTATTAATCTTAAAAAACATAGAATCTTCTTTTGACAATCACCCTATGCTTATTTATTTTTCCTGCAATGCCTCTCTCAAGGTTCAAGTTATTGCCTTCACAACGGCTTTGATTTCCCTTTTTGAGCGTCCTGCTGGTGCATGTGAAGATAAAGAAGCAACAGTGACCATTAACTGGGCAGAGCTGCGCCCTGGACATCACAAATGTTGCTATACGTTAGGGCACAAACTTCATCATGGAGACTGGGTCAGACAAGGTACTGAACCTAAACAGCAATGAAAGAAACAGTCACCTTAGCCTTCTACATTTGTATTTTTTCATGAAAATATTTCACATACAGAGTTCAAGTCTAGAAACTAATAATTGATTCCCAGGAGGTTCTGACCTGAACTCTGCTATCCCCTACATGCTAGCAGGAATTACTTCTTTCTTTCTAAAATTTATGCCTCATACAATTAATTCAGATGGACTGTGCAGTCAAGAAATCTCAAAAGAGAGGAGAAAATTATCACAGAGTCCATTTAACTTCACTCCAACTCTGATCCTAACTAATTTTGTGTAGTCACATTTGGGTCTACTTAATAAAATAATTTAACAAGAGCCCTTAAAACACTCCCTTGTTTTCTTTATATTCTCATGAGAGCTGTATTAGTTTGACTGTCTTCAAAATGGAATCTTCTTAATTTCTTTTCTTATTTCTCTTTTTCTATATAATGACTGAACTGCATTGATCTAGAGTACTTGAGTGGCAGTTCTCTGTGAGATAGGAGTATGTTATAAAACAGTATCTTTGGAAAGTCAGGACTTTTTAAAAACCTAGTCAACAATGAGTTTGCTAATTTTGTATTATGCCTGGTTTTTACAAAATTTGCATATGATGGTTTAAGATCCAAATGTACAGTATCTGCTCTGATATCTGTTTTGGTCCAGACACTAAGACTATGGTATTTTTCTCACTTCAAAACTATTACATAAACAATACCCACTGAAAGGAATGGATCAGTCTTACTGTTATATCGCAGGTATACTCTTAATGTACTTTGAAGAAAAGATAGTCAAAATGGACCCAACAATTGGCTGGTGTGATAGCTTTACCCTCTTTGAGTTTTAGGAGTTTGGAACTAACTCTTTAATGCATGACCCACGATAATAATATCCCACATGATGAACTATAAGTTCTGCATTTTTTTCTTTGGTACAAATCATACCATCATACCATGTCTTTTGGAATTTCTTTGCTGTGTTGTGCTTAGTTGCTCAGTCATGTCTGACTCTTTGTGACCCTATGGATGGTAGCCCACCAGGCTCTTCTGTCCATGGGGATCCTCCAGGCAAGAATAGTGGAGTGGGTTGCCATGCCCTCCTTCTCCAGGGAATCTTCCCAACCCAGGAATCAAATCGGGGTCTCCTGCATTGGAGGCAGATTCTTTAACAGCTGAGCTACCTGGGAAGCCCTTTGTACTTTCTGCTGCTGCTGCTAAGTCGCTTCAGTCGTTTCTGACTCTGTGTGACCCCATAGACGGCAGCCCACCAGGCTCCCCCATCCCTAGGATTCTCCAGGCAAGAACACTGGAGTGGGTTGCCATTTCCTTCTCCAATGCATGAAAGTGAAAAGTAAAAGTGAAGTCGCTCAGTCGTGTCCGACTCTTCGGGATCCCATGGACTGCAGTTTACCAGGCTCCTCCGTCCATGGGATTTTCCAGGCAAGAGTATTGGAGTGGGGTGCCATTGCCTTCTCCCTACCCTTAATTCTTGCATGTTATTAATCATGAGTAAACAAAAAATAAAATTTTTGGTCATCCACTATGTGTGACAGGCACAAAATTCTGTGTTATGTTTTCACAACATGGAAACAAGTAAGTACTAGAAAGTGAAGAGAGTACTTGAAGGTGATGGAAGGTGTTATGGCTGCTTCCAAACAAGTATTATATTTTCATATATAAACTAAAGACTTAATTTTTTTGTGCTTTAAAACTGTCTTAGGCATTGGTGGCAATTGAAGAAAGATAAATTATAGACTTATCTCAAAAAAACTTAATATACAAATAAGAATGAAAGACGAATATAAAATAACTTATTTAAACATTGTACAGTGGTGCTGAAAATTAACTACTAAGTCATATAAACAAGATTTTGACTCTTTTGGAATTTGTAAGCAGGAAAAGACATGAGAAAAAGCTTCAGGGCTGAGTGGTGGTAGTTGAAGGATGAATGAGGGGAGAGGAAGAGAGCACAGCGGACATGAGGAAATATAGGCAAGCAGGCGTAGTAATGGTGGCAGAGATGGACATGAATAGATTAGACATGGAGTATTAAGAAAATAACAATGCCAAGGTCTAACAGGAATGTCTATTGGAAGATCTTGACAACCAGACCAAGTTCACATTTAACAGAAAAATGAAACAGTGACGCACTGAAGGTTTTTGAGGAAATCTGTGCAGACTTGATATAGATAGCGTTTAGGAAAAGTTTATTTAGTAGTTCTGTCCAGAATAGATTGGAGGACAGAGAAAGATACTGCAATCAAATTGGCTAGTTGGTCATGAGAAAATGGAAATGATAAAGCAAGGAGAGAAATAAGCAGCTTTTTGAAATGGGATGTTCAGAACTCAGGGTCTGAAATGCGGAATGATGAACAGTATTAGAGTATCTTATGACTTCGATTCCCAAGTAGGGAAATGTTCTTTTTGCAGATGACAGAGATGCTCTCTGGGGGCCAATGCTTGTACTCTCCCTAGCTCACTTTCTCAATGTTGACTACTTCTGAAGGAGTATTTATTCTGAGATATTCTAGATCTGCCACTGAAGAAGAATCTTCCTTGCCAGTATTGCTACTGAAACTTCTCTTCCCTTTGCCAAGCATCATATTTTTCTCTTCAGCCATCGAGTGCAGGTGGACTCTTCCTTGTGTAATTTGCAAACTCTTCAGTTCTGGCTCTCCTCTTGGGTTCCTACAAACTTCTGTTCTCACGTCAGAATCTTGGTTCTGTCATAACCTTCCTAATTCCAGCAGGAAGTTTGGATGCCTGACATGCAAACCACATTTATACAGAAACTGAAAATAAAACACTGTTTTTAGGGTAGTAAATATGTCTTTTAAGGAGATCAGCTCTGGGATTTCTTTGGAAGGAATGATGCTAAAGCTGAAACTCTAGTACTTTGGCCATCTCATGTGAAGAGTTGACTCATTGGAAAAGACTCTGATGCTGGGAGGGATTGGGGGCAGGAGGAGAAGGGGACAACAGAGGATGAGATGGCTGGATGGCATCACCGACTCGATGGATGTGAGTCTGAGTGACCTCCGGGAGTTGGTGATGGACAGGGAGGCCTGGCGTGCTGCGATTCATGGGGTCGCAAAGAGTCGGACACGACTGAGCGACTGATCTGATCTGATTCTCATTAGGGTCCACTGTAACACATAGTACAATGTTCTTATGATCTTTCCATTTCTCACTGATTTTAAGCAATTTGATTGTAATGTGCCTTCATTTTCTTGGGGTGTGTGTGTGTGTGTGTGTATGCTGTTTAGAATTCACTGAGATTCTTGGATATGTGGATTTAGAATAGTCATTAAATTTGAAAATGTTTCTATTGTTATTTTTTTCCAAAGACTTCTTTTTCTCTCTCTTTTTTTCCCCAGGGGCTCCCATTATTTATATGTAAGATGCTTGATATTGTCCTACAAGTTATGGAGGCTTTTTCATTTTTATTCAACTATTTTTTAAAAATAACTATGGTTTAGATTTTTTTCCTGTGTGTTCAGTTGCATTTGACTCTTTGTGACCCCAGGGACTGTAGCTCACCAGGCTCCTCTGTTCATGGAATTTTCCAGGCAAGAATAACAGAGTGAATTGCCATGCCCTCTCCTCTAGGGGATCTTCCTGACCCAGGGGTTGAACCTGCATTTCTCATGTCTCCTGGATTGACAGGCTGGTTCTTTACCACTGTGCCACCTGGGAACCCATGCTTTAGTTGAGTTAGATTCTATTACTGTGCCTTCAAATTCCTAGATCTTTTTGTCTTGAGATATTGCAGAGTGGTTTCAAAGGTGAGTGAGGCTGCCTCTGTGGTTCAGGTGAGCCAGCATGCCCCGGCCTAATGCCTTGGTCAGGGAAGCCTGGCAGAAACCTGGTGTAGACTGCATCCAGTGGAGCCCTGACATGAGTGGAGCCACCTTAGAGAGCTGTGGCATGGGTGGGGCCACTGCCACAGCACGGACAGTAACTTTGAGGGTGACATTGCTATCCCAGTGGGTCTGGAAGGCAGATAACCAGACCAAGAAGGCTATTCTTGATCCATAATGTTTAATGGAGTTTTCCTTGTTAGGTTTTGTATTTACTTGAGACCTATCACTTCCTTTTTCCTCTCTTTAGGAATATAAATACTTATCACGTGCCTATTCTACCACTTTATTTTGGAAGCATAGAACTTACTTGGTTCCACAAGTTCATAGCTTGGAGAAGGATTTGCCTCAGGATGGAGTGATTATATCCTGAGTCCTACCCAAGTCTGATTTAGATTTTCAGACGGGATTTCAACTTAAAACTTTAATGTTGTTGTTGGAATAAGTTAAGGCTTTCAAGACTGTTGAGATGTATTTTACATGTGATAAGGACATGAATTGGGGGAGAGGGCTAGGGGAAGAATGTATGGACTGGAGTTTTGTGTCCCCTCCCAGCAAATTCACATGTTGAAGTCTTAATCCCAGTTCTCCCTCCTTATGATTGTGCCTTTGGGAGATGATTAAGTCATGAAGGTGTGGATCTCATGAATAAGATTTGTTGTTGTTCAGTCACTAAGTCATGTTCAACTCTTGTGACCCCATGGACTGTAGCCTGCCTGGCTCCTGTGTCCATGGGATTCTCCAGACAAGAATACTGGAGTGCATTGCCATTGCCTGCTCCAGGGTATATTCCTGACCCAGGAATCAATCCTGTGTGTCCTCCACTGGCAGGTGGGACAGGTGTCCTTTACTGCTGAGGCACCAGGACAGCCCCATGAATAGGATTCAGTTTAGTTCAATTCAGTCGCTCAGTCATGTCTGACTCTTTGTGACCCCATAAACTGCAGCAGGCCAGGCCTTCCTGTCCATCACCAACTCCTGGTGTTCATTCAGACTCATGTCCATCGAGTCGGTGATGCCATCCAGCCATCTCATCCTCTGTCGTCCCCTTCTCCTCCTGCCCCCAATCCCTCCCAGCATCAGAGTCTTTTTCAATGAGTCAACTCTTCGCATGAGGTAGCCAAAGTACTGGAGTTTCAGCTTTAGCATCCTTCCTTCCAATGAACACCCAGGACTGATCTCCTTTAAAATGGACTGGTTGGATCTCCTTGCAGTCCAAGGGACTCTTAAGAGTCTTCTCCAACACCACAGTTCAAAAGCATCAATTCTTGGGCACTCAGCTTTCTTCACAGTCCAACTCTCACATCCACACATGACCACAGGAAAAACCATAACCTTGACTAGATGAACCTTTGTTGGCAAAGTAATGTCTCTGCTTTTGAATATGCTATCTAGATTGGTCATAACTTTCCTTCCAAGGAGTAAGCATCTTTTAATTTCATGGCTGCAGCCACCATCTGCAGTGATTTTGGAGCCCCCCAAAATAAAGTCAGCCACTGTTTCCACTGTTTCCCCATCTATTTGCCATGAAGTGATGGGGCCAGATGCCACGATCTTAGTTTTCTGAATGTTGAGCTTTAAGCTAACTTTTTCACTCTTCTCTTTCACTTTCATCAAGAGGCTCTTTAGTTCCTCTTCACTTTCTGCCATAAGGGTTGTGTCATCTGCATATCTGAGGTTATTGATATTTCTCCCGGCAATCTTGATTCCAGCTTGTGCTTCTTCCAGGCCAACATTTCTCATGATGTACTCTGCATATAAGTTAAATAAGCAGGATGAATAAGATTAGTGCCCTTATAAAAGAGACCCCAGAGAATTCTCTCACTTCTTCCCCAAGTGAGGGCCCAGTGAGAAGAGGGCATCTGTGAACTAAAAAGTGGCCCCTAACCAGACTCTGAATCTGTCAGGACCTTGGTCCTGGATGTCCTAGCCTCCCGAACTGTGGGAGATAAACATTTGCTGTTTACATTACTGCTACTGCTAAGTCACTTCAGTCGTGTCCAAGTCTGTGCGACCCCATAGACGGCAGCCCACCAGGCTCCCCCGTCCCTGGGATTCTCCAGGCAAGAACACTGGAGTGGGTTGCCATTTCCTTCTCCAATGAAGGAAAGTGAAAAGTGAAAGTGAAGTCGCTCAGTCGTATCCAACTCTTAGCGACCCCATGGACTACAGCCTATGAGGCTTCTCTGTCCATGGGATTTTCCAGGCAAGAGTACTGGAGTGGGGTGCCATTGAGCAGCCTGGACTAATACATTGGGAAAATATTATTAAAATATTTCAAAAGAAAAGATAAACCAAGAGAAATCTTGCTAAATATTGGTAGCCTTCTTTTTTTAAGAGGGATAATTTGTGGTAAAAAGAAAAATGTCAAAGTGAGAAAAATACATTTACCAATAATGTGTAGTTTAATACTCTGCAGTAGCTGTTGAGGAAAATGTAGTAGAAGAGATGGTAACTGAAAAAGGAGAAAGTAGAGTGTGTAGAAAGGTGAAGTATCTATATAAGATTCTCTTCTTTCAAAGTTGAGATTTGAAGCTCAGGTACCTCTGAAAGCAGATCCACTTCAGTTTAAGGCAATGGGTGACTGCCTTTCCCCGGGTTTAGTCACTGGGACTTGAAGCTTAACTACAACTGTTTCTTGGCTTATTTGTAACTCAGGTGTTGCGGTATGAAGCAAAGGGAGGAAGGCTGAAATGAGGAGGCAGAAAAAAGAGGAAAGCAGGCTGGAATCAAACACAGGACGATGGTCTTAGTAGCAATTATGCTCCTTGGTCTGCTAGACTTGCTCTGTGAGGAGCAAGCAAACACTGGTTACTTTCAAGTGAGGCTTTTTTGGCCCCATCAACATGAACTGATATTCTTAGACCTCCTCGAGGAACATTTTTACTGATTTCCGTCTCAGTGGGAGGAGGGAATATACAACAGACGAAAGAAGCTAATACATGGGCAAGCTTGGTAATACTATTTCACTGAAGCTAAGATAAAAGTATCTGTAAAACTGAAATATAAGAAATACTCACTTTCAGACATAAGGATATTAGCTTTCTGCTTTAAGATAAGGTTAGGTTTATTTAAAACTTTGAAGGAGAAAATGCTTTCATCTCATCTGAGTGGTTCTGTGTTGTATCTTAATGGAAAAATAATTACTTTCTGAAATGTAAAGTAAGTGCAGAGTAAGTACAGAGATTTTGAGCAATAGTGGCAAGACATAAATATCTTGAACCTCAGAGAATTTTCTCTCTTACTTGATCATAAAGAATTGCTTTTTCATATAGATAATATCATTGGAAACCTTGAAATTCACAGACTGGAAGTTCAGCTGTGGAAAGAGTGAATACTAAATTGCTTACAATAAATATGATTGATTTTCTTTATTATGTTGGAAGGTGTTTCACCCTCTTTGTTTGACCATGGCTATGAGAAAGTACAAAACAGTTTGAACTGATAAAATCACTAATTGCTGAGCTGATTAATGAAAGCGTGCCAGAGAATTTAGAATACAGAAAGCAGATTGTTTTCTTAGGGAGCCTTTCTAATTGATGGGGACTAAGTCTGGAAGAGAAGCCAGATTTAGTGTCTTGCCTGTGTGTTTTTCCATTTCCCTACATCTACGTCAGTCCTCCAGACAAAAGCGGTGCACCAGAGAGTCAGCTGGAACGTGCTGCCCTTCTGGGCAGTGCTCTTGCTGCGTTTAAAGGAGTTGAAATCAGCCGTGAGCGACTGGCCAATATTTGCAGTAAAAGATCTCTTCCTGTAGATTGTCCCATAGTGTGACAGAAGGGTAAAATCCATTGTAAGCCTAGTCTAGTATTTTGAAAATTCATTAAAAGAATGGCATTATTATTTTTAATATGCCTACCAAGGCTGAGTTAGATTTTTTTTTTTAAAATGGAATAGCTAGCTTTATTCTTTCGTATTGTTCCTCTTTGAAATGGTAGTTATTCAGAATGTAGAGAGTCCCAAGTCTCAGAGAATGGGACCCCTCCAACTTCAAAATAGGGAATACAACTGAGAATAAACTCCCTCAGAGAAGACTCCGTCAGACAAGAGACCTTCCCTGATAACTCAGTTGGTAAAGAATCTGTCTGCAATGCCAGAGAATCCTGTTCGATTCCTGGGTCAGGAAGATTCGCTGGAGAAGGGAGAGCCTACCCACTCCCTTATTCTTCGGCTTCCCTTGGGGCTCAGCTGGTAAAGAATCTGCCTGCAATGTGGGAGACCTGGGTTTGATCCCTGGATTGGGAAGATCCCCTGGAGAAGGGAATGGCTACCCACTCCAGTATTCTGGTCTGGAGAATTCCATGGACTGTATTCCCAGGGACAGAGGACCCCATAGCTGCTGTCTATGGGGTCGCACAGAGTTGGACACAACTGATGTGACTTAGCAGCAGCATTCTAAATTACTCTAAGTGCACTTAATAGCATTACTTACTGAGTTTTTAGGTATTACTTTTCATTCTCAAATCACTTTTCCCACATAAACTAATTGGTATTACACAGTTATTTTGATAGCAACACAAGGGCGAGGATCTGTGATGACAGCTTCCCTTAATGCTTTTTTTATGACTAAAGGGCAAGACAGTGGAAGAGTTGAAAGTTAGTATCTTAAAGAATGGACAGACATGATCAAATTGTCCTTTTTATCCCTCAGCATATCATCTAAAAGTAACTTTAAATATTTTGCTACCAATCCTCAAATTCATTGAGAATATTTAAAACAAATCATTTGTCAGTTCTTTCCATCCACTAGCTTGATGTTTTAAAAACTTTTTCATCATAACCCATCATTTCCTTTTCTCTCTTCAATAAGTGAGGAACACATTTTTATCTACCAGGTAATTTGATTTCAAGGAAATGGCTTTACTTTTACCTTTTGCTCGGGCATTCCCAGGAACTCTGGCATTCTACAGTTTAACCAGAAATGAGTTACATCTTGGTTTAGAAACAAAGTGTGAATTATTTGAACCTCCAGTATGGAAGACTATGGGTCCATAAATGTCACTTGCTATACTTTGGCCACCTCACGTGAAGAGTTGACTCATTGGACAAGCCCCTGATTCTGGGAGGGATTGGGGGCAAGAGGAGAAGGGGACGACAGAGGATGAGATGGCTGGATGGCATCACCGACTTGATGGACATGAGTTTGAGTGAACTCTGGGAGTTGGTGATGGACAGGGAGGCCTGGCGTGCTGTGATTCATGGGGTCGCAATAAGTTCAGACATGACTGAGCGACTGAACTGACTGACTGAACTGAACTGAATTGAGCTGAATCTCCAGATTAAAATCTTAAAGCAATACTTTAAATACAAGGACAGAATGTACTTCTTTATATGTCTTTCTTTAAAGCCTTAAAACTAAGAAGATACCTGGATGTAATGTGGAAACACATGACAAAGCAATTTTCAGGGTAGAAATACTTTATTTTAATTGTATTGTAATGACATTATGGAATGTCTATGGATTTGAAGATATAATTATAGTGCTCTGTAGTATACTTCATGTGTTATACTACTGCTTTATTAAGTCGTTATAATAACTCTTAGCATTTTCTGTAAACAAAGGGAATTGTTTCATTGAGGATGTTCCTGATAAGGACATTGTCCTCAGATTTTATACTGCTGGTACTTCTAGTAAAGTAGTAGTATTAATGTAGCAAGTGATCAGCAAACTTTATGCTCCTGAAATTAATTGCTCCCCAGTGAGGCTCAAAGGATCTTCCCTAATGGCTCAGTGGTAAATAATCTGCCTGTAATGCAGGAGACACAGGAGACTTGGGTTCTATCTCTGAGTCAGGAAGATCCCCTGGAGGAGGAAATGGCAACCCACTCCAGTGTTCTTGCCAGGAAAATGCCATGGATAGAGGAGCCTTGTGGTCTACAGTCCACAGGGTTACAAAGAGTTAGACATGACCGAGTGACTGCACATGCATGCACACAATGAGGCTCAATGAATGCGATTGGTAATGGAAAGAACTTCAAATCAGATAATAGAAAAACCTGGCATACATACGGCAGTGGGGCTTAGTGGAAGAGAAAGATTGTTGTTTGCTGTTCAGTTGCTAAGTTGTGTCCAACTCTTTGCAACCCCATAGACTGCAGCATGCCAGGCTTCCCTGTTCTTTACTATCTCCCTCAGTTTGCTAAAACTCATGTCCATTGGGTCAGTAATGCCATCCAACCATCTCATCCTCTGTCTCCTTCTCCTGCCCTCAATCTTTCCCAGCATCAGGGTCTTTTCCAGTGAGTCAGCTCTTCACTTCAGGTGGCCAAATATTGGAGCTTCAGCTTCAACATCAGTCCTTCTAATGCATATTTAGGGTTGATTTCTTTTAGGATGGATCTTCTTGCAGTCCAAGGGACTCTCAAGAGTCTTCTCCAACACCACAGTTTGAAAGCATCAATTCTTTGGTGCTCAGCCTTCTTCGTGGTCCAACTCTCACATCCATACATGACTACTGGAAAAACCATAGCTTTAACTATACAGACCTGTGTTGGTAAAGTGATGTCTCAGCTTTTTAATATACCATCTAGGGTGGTCATAGCTTTTCTTCCAAGGAGCAAACATCTTCTAATTTTGTGGAAAAGAAAGATGCAGTAGTACAAATGAAAAGCTCACAACCAATCAGGATGGCACTCAGTCTCATCTCTATCCTCAATTAGCCACATGACCTAGTGTGATATGGCTTTTGGACTATTTCCTCACCAGTAAATTTGGGATATCTATCCACTAAAGATGATTACAAGATAAAGGCATGGTTTGATACCTGGTAGTAGAAGGGATTAAAAAACATTACTCTAATAATACTTTTAAGTAATCCATAGATTGAGGGAGATTGCATGATGGGGGATGAGCAAGAAACAACAGTCCAGGTGAATTCTGGGCTGAGTGGAGCAGTAGACCATTTTGGCCCTTAGCAATCCTTTTGTGTTTCACAACATTTCACAGCACACTGTTTGGTGAATTATTCTTCTGCCTGGAGCTCCTTTCTAAAAGTCTCCTTTGCATTATCAGAGCCCCTTCTTTTTTCCTTAGAAATTGTGTTCTGATTGGCATAGACTAGTAGAAACTTGGCATCAAAACTCAGCTAAACTCATTTACTTTAAGAAGTAGAAACTAAAAAGACAAGCCCAAATTCAGGTTCGGCTGCTCACCAATTGAAAGTCAATGCTTGAGAGACAAGCGCTGGCAAGAAAGGAAGTGCCTTATTCAGGAAGCCTGCATCCTGGGGTAGAAGGTAGACTTGTGTTGCAGAACCAATTCCAAAGATTCTGCTTGGCCTTGAAAGCTTTTAAGGGGAAAAAGGAGACATAATTTCATTTAATCATTGAGATAGGGAATCAGATTCATCACTATCTCCCACTGCGTGCAGACTTGTGTACTCTTTGTGATCTTTCTTTAGATGCTATCTTGTTCACATAGGTAGCTTGAGGGATTACGGAAGGGAAAGCTGGGGAAAAAATCTACTTCGCTGTTAATTACTTATCCTTCATTTCTATTTCTTTGATCTAAGAAAAGAATCAACAGATTAGACAAGGCACTGTGTGATCAAAGGATTTGGAAGGTGTGCTTAACCGGGAGATGAGTAGAGCATGGGAAAGCCTGGTTTAAAGGTTAGTTACAATATAGCTTTTCTAAAGTGACAAGACAAAAGGGGCCTCCTGTAGAGAGTGGCTTCCTGCAAAGAGCTGTTTCCTGCCAAGAGATGCTTACATGGGCACTGATTAACACAAAGCATATGCATCATTAGTAACAGGAACTTTAAGAATCATTTGAGAAAGCAGGTGAAAGTTTTGCAATCCCCAATTACCTTGTTGCTGGAAATTTCTCATTTGATTTCTTCAGATCTATTATTGTTGGGCTTCATGAATAGAGGTGGGGAGGTTGGGGAGGTTCCTCAAATCCTCATATTTTATACAAACTTCTGTGTGTGCACATCTTTTTGATGGAGAGGGTCTACAGCTTTCATCAGATTGCCAAAGGAGCATTTGATCTCCCAAATTTTGAGAAAATGAAAGTGTTAGTTGCTCAGTTGTGCCCAACTCTTTGCAACCCTATGGATCGTAGCCCACCAGGCTCATCTGTCCACGGGATTCTCCAGGCAGGAATACTGGAGTGTATAGACATTCCCTTCTCCAGAGGATCTTTCCAATCTAGGGATTGAACCTGAGTCTCCTGCATTGTAGGTGAATTCTTTACTGTCTGAGCCACCAGGGAATGGTTTAATTCTCTAGAGTATAGAAGGAGAGCCTTGCTCTTAGTAATGTATTCTGCTGCTGCTAAGTCGCTTCAGTCATGTCCGATTCTGTGCAATCCCATAGACGACAGCCCAGCAGGCTCCCCCGTCCCTGGGCAAGAATACTGGAGTGGGTTGCCATTTCCTTCTCCAATGCATGAAAGTGAAAAGTGAAAGTGAAGTCGCTAAGTTGTGTCTGATCCTCAGAGACCGCATGGACTGCAGCTTTCCAGGCTCCTCCATCCATGGGATTTTCCAAGCAAGAGTACTGGAGTGGGGTGCCCTTGCCTTTTCCAAGTAATGTATTCTAGTGTCTTGCTACTCAAAGTGTGATCATCACCAAACAGCATCACCAGCCACAACTGTGATTGTTAGAAATGCAGCATCTTAGATTTTCTGAATGAATATCTGCATTTTAACACCAGTTTCTAGGTGATTGTTTTGCTTATTACAATATGAGAAGCCCTGTTCCAGTGGTCAGGAGGTCAGGTCTGAATTTGTACTCTGGCTCTGCCAAATGCTAGTTGTCCTGAGCTTGGATCTTTAATATTGTATGCTATATAACATTAAACCAAAACTAGAGTCTAAATGCTTGGGCTCCAGTCCAGAGTTTGACAACAATCAGTTGTTGACTTTTGCCAAATACTTGAATCTGCACAGGTGTCTATTTTTCAGTCTCTAAAATAAAGTAGATAAGTCCTCTTTCAGTCCTGAATTCTGGAGTTTACCTTTTGTTTTCCACCCATGTGTTTTGTTACTGCTCAGACTGTAAAGAAATGCAGTGTGGGAGACCTGGGTTGGATCTCTGGGTTGGGAAGATGCCCTGGAGGAGGGCATGGCAACCCCCCTCCAGGATTCTTGCCTGGAGAATCCCATGGACAGAGGAGCCTATGAGGCTACATTCCATGGGGTCGCAAAGAGTCGAACATGACTGAAGCAACTTAGCACGCACAAAGCACAACCGTGTTAAGACATATATTTCATAGTGAAATAGCTGTGAAATGTGTTAAATTAAGCTATTTGCATGTCAATTGCAGTTGTTGTTTTAGTTGCTAAGTTGTGTCTAAGTTAGCTCTTCCCATTTAGTTTATTAAATGTATTATATTAAGTGTATTGTATTAAGTGTGTGATATATATTAAGTGTATTATTAAGTGTGTGATGTATATTAAGTGTACTGAGCTACAGTTCTGCCTCTCAGAATACTTGCCTTTACTAATTCGGAAATATATATATTCATATATATGTATGCATATATGTGTACATACATTTATATAAAGCAAATTAAATTCTTCCAACCAAAATAGTAAGACTGTTTGCAAGTTAGTTACTAGTAAGTTAGCTTGCCATTTCCAGCACAGCCAACAATACAAATACTGTGGCTCTCACGTGGAGAAAGAACTTTTAAAATAATCTTAAAATGAGAGAGGACATAAGTCTCCTGTGTTGCAGAAAAAAGGCCTTCATTATTCACAGCACAGCAACCCCCATAAGTATCAGCATATTCATGTCAGTTCCCCTTGACACTCAGGTCTCACAGAGGCAAAGCAGAGAGTTGCAGATGAATGCCTGCACAGTGGGTCATGTTACAGGAAAAGAACCCTGAGCTTATAGAATCTGAATCTTCTGCAGTGGGCAGGATGCATGCTGTCTTTGGCTCCAGAGTTATTTTTGGTAGTAAATTTGTCTATCGTTTGATACAGAAAAAGAGACAAATATGAGACTGCCATGTCTCATATTCTAAGGTGTTTTCTATGCAAACACTCTCAACAAGATAGTGAGGAACAGAGCGCAGTCAAAGATTAGTTTAATAAGAAGTTCAAGAATTCTAGTGATCCCTGAGAATTGTATTACAAGAGTGTTAGCTCTTGATGCTGGATAATAAACAGATCAGAAACATTTTCAAAAGCTGTTCTATTAAAACAACTTGTCTTAAGCTGTACGGAGTTACAACATCCCTCTTTGTGTGAGGCAGAAATTAGGTTTGAGGTCAAATTGGAAATCTTTCACCTTGGGGCACAAATATATTGTCTCAGCCAAATGTGAAAGAAAACTGTCATCTAACCATGGAGGGCATAGTAGTGAGAAGTTTGTGGCAAAGCAGCTGTGTCGTTTGGAGCCTGTGAGTCTATAGGAACTCACAAGTCTTTTTGAAAAAAGACAACAGAATCATTCTTCTTGCTTGTGGGATTTTGCTGCTCATCTATTGTATTCTTGACTGGACAATCCCATGGGCAGCGAAGCCTGGCAGGTTGCAGTCTGTGGGGTCGCAGAGTTGGACGTGACTAAACACGCATGGTCCTTTCATGTTCCTGGTACTAGATCATCAAGAACAGGAAAACTGCCAATCGTCCTGACTTCTCGCTGTGAATCTTGGCAGAGCTTCAAGTCCTGGCCACCCCACTCTCAAACATTCTAGACCATTCAAAACATAAGTAAACCAATGGTTTGGGCATGAGCTGGACCTTGAGAGTAGCAGATGTTTGCTCAGCTCCTGTTTGCCTACTTCAGGCCCAGGAAGAAGAACCCAGAATTTTAGCCAGTTACTTATATCTCCAGAATCCCATGTAATTATTGATTCATATTGTTTCCTGTCATGTGTTCTAATTAAAATTTTTTAAGCTATCCTTGAGGTGGAAGAAAAGTATGATTGCAGATTTTTTGGTAAGTTTTTACTCTAAGTTTTTTGGTGGGAAAAGCGGTTAGTGAGGTGCTTTCTAAGTGTCAGGTTGTATCATCATAATATGAGTTTAATTTTTAACCTCATGTATTAAAATAATACTAGTCTTCCTGTGTCTTGTGAGAAATCAGCTAAAGATTTTTTTTTCTTTTTCTTTGCTCAGTTACTTACAATGCATCTTTAGATGCTATTATTTCCAGTACAACCAGCAATACAAACACTGTGGTGCTGGCCTGGAGAGAGAAATCTAAAAAGCATCTTAAAATGACATCCTTCAACATTGCCCAGGGCATTCATGGTTTTGATTACCACTCTCAGCTCAATTTAATTGGTATGTAAAGTAAATCATGATAACTATGAGAGACTCCTGAATAGTTTGCTATGCCTATTTACATGCATGGGGCCTCTTCACCTTGTTGCTTTTATTGCCGGAGAGACCAGCTTGAACAGCTCACATTTTATTACCTGAGAATGTCTGATAATGATGCATTAAGATGTGCTGCATATATGAACTACATGGGGTGAAAATATGAGAAAGTGCTCCAATGCTTTAATGAGCCTTTTGCTCAGCATTGGTGGGGAATGTAAAATGACATAGAGAAAGAAGACTATTTGTGCAGTATCTGCCTTCTGCCATCTTCTTAGCATAACCAAATGCTCAACCCAGACAATGGAGAAAGAAATGGCAACCCCCTCCAGTATTCTTGCCTGGAGAATCCCATGGACAGAGGAGCCTGGCAGGCCGCAGTCTATGGGGTTACAAGCAGTTGGACATGGCTGAGTGACTATCGCTCACTCACTCTACTCAAATACATCATTTTCCTTGTTCATGTGCACACACACACACACACACATATAGTCACTAGAGAAATGTAAAATGTAGAACATTTTCTAATCACCTTTCAGAATATAACTTCTGATGCTTTTTGAAAATTTTCAAACTTGCCCTTTAGCATACTAAGGGAATTTTCTTTAAGTAAATTTTTATTGGAGTACATTTGCTTTACAATATCATGTTAGTTTCTGCTGTACAGCAAAATGAATTATCTATAACATGTACATATAGCCCCTCTTCTTTGGATGTCCTTCCCATGTAGGTCACCACAGAGCATTGAGTCAAGTTCCCTCTACTATGCAGTAGGCTCTCAGCTATCTATCTTACACAAACTAGTGTATATATGTCATTCCCAACCTCCCAGCTCATTCCACACTCCCCTTCCCCACTTACTGTCCATACATTTGTCCTCTACATCTGTGTCTCTGTTTGTACTTTGCAAATGGGTTCATCCGAACCATTTTTCTAGAGTCCACATATATGTGTTAATATACACAATATATGTTTTTTCTTTTTGACTTACTCTACTCTGTATGATAGCCTCTAGGTCCATCCACATCTCTGCAAATGGCACAATTTCATTCCTTTTATGACTGAGAAATATTCCACTGTATATATGTGCCACATCTTTATCCACTTCTCTGTTGAAGGACATTTAGAGGAGAGCTCTTTTTTTCTATGTGAATTTTAGCTGAGGAAATAAGCAATAAAGATTTTCGGGTATTGTCTATTTAAATCAATTTTAGACATTTTGAAAGCTGATAATTTGATTTATATGATATTAGTTCAAATATGAAAAGGGAGGTGTTATTTTAAACATCGATAGGGTAGTTACAGAGAATGAATACACATGGCCTACAGAATGGGTCTTACTGACCCTCTTTCAAAAGCTGTCATTTATATAAAGAGTATTGACATCAGCTAAGGGGCTGAATCTCTAAAATTCCCAACAATCATAGCTGCCATTCATGATAAAAGAGACTGGCTTTGAAGTCAGAGATATGCGAACAGCAAACTTTCAAGGAGGATTGTAGATTTATTAGAGAAAGCTGGACGAGTTAGTGAACTGGGCTTAAAAGGACTCAAATATCAACCAGTGCCTTGGTTCATTATTATTTCAGCCCCTTTGCACTGATCTCTAACATATAACTGGCCCAGTGCTGGAATTACATGTTACTGTATGCAGTAATAGTCAGGGTAAAATTTATCACTTACTAATTTCATACTATGGAGTAAAGACTTGAAACAAAAGTACATTCAGTTCCTCTTATTTCTGTAACTCTGGGCTATTAATCCAAATAGGGGTCTGACATTTATGGCAACTCCATAAATGTGAATAGATTCAGCTCTTCATTTAGCCCTAAACATGGGAACAGCAGAGAGGGCTCTGCTGAATTTCCTCAGAACTGAAGAAGCACAGGCAACGTGCTCCCAGTTTCTGATGCACTCCCTGAATATAATTAATTTGTATTTTTTTAAAAGGCTTATTCTCTCAATAGAGCAGGTCAAATATGTACTTCTGCTGCTCATTTGCTTACAAATTCTTGATTATTTACATGACAGTGAAAAATAATTGATTTCCTTATAGTTTTTCATTAATTTGGAAACTTTAAATATTGCTTTAGTTCTCTCTTACTCCTGGGATAACTTTAATGTGATCTGCATTCCTAGGCTGTGCAGGCTGGAGAGGGAAACACTGGGACCGGGAGGAAGAATTGTCTGTCCTCCTGCTTGGGTTGCTGGTGCCTTTTAAAGAAACTGTTGTCCTTTTACCCCGTGCAGACCCATCTCCCCTACACTTTCCATTTCAACTGCTTCCAGTGATAGAACTCATGCCTTATTAGCCTGGACTGTTGTACACGGATAGAATTTTCCTCCCTTCAAAACAAAGGTGCATTAGTGCTGAGAAGGCTTTTATCAGCCTATGGTGATATAGTATGTGATATACTCATTTCAGAAAGAAAGTGTTGTGGGGTATTCCTATTACTAAAAACATTTTTTTTTTCTTTCTAATTCTGATTAGCAACTGCTGGCATTGACAATAAAGTTTGCCTTTGGAACCCTTATGTTGTCTCTAAGCCGGTTGGTGTCCTTTGGGGTCACTCGGCCAGTGTGATAGCTGTCCAGTTCTTTGCTGCAAGAAAACAACTTTTCAGCTTCTCCAGAGATAAAGTAAGTAACAGTGTACATTCAGTTTATTTAGTTCTGCCTCCCCAGTTCCTACCCAAATCTATCTTTGGTTTGAAATTCCTCTTAGAGATGGTATAGATTTTTAAAATATAGTGACTTACTACTATGGTTTGGAAATCTATATTTTAAAAAAAGATAATGATGATAATTTAGGATAGTCCTGGGCAACTGGATGAGTTATTTCATTAAAAAAATTTTTCAAACCATGTGCTCATAAATTAAATCCTTATTATTGAGCTTTCGATGGGTTGTTTTAAAAGTTTCCAAAGTATTCATTAACCCAATTTAAAAAAAAACAGAAATGGGAATGATAAATATTACTTGGATAAGATATGGATGAATAGAATCACAGATGTAGGAATGGATTGTGGACACAGTGGGGGTCGGAGGGGATGGGACGAATTGAGAGTGGCATTGACGTAGATGCAGTACCATGTGTGAAATAGATAGCTAGTTGGTGCTCGTGGTAAAGAACCCACCTGCCAATGCAGGGTCAGAAAGATCCCACTGAGGAGGGTACTGCAACCCACTCCAGTATTCTTGCCCGGAGAATCCCATAGAGAGAGGAGCCTGGCAGGCTGCAGTCTATAGGGTCGCACGGAGTCAGACACGACTTAAGTGACTTAGCATGTGTGCAGTGGGAAGCTGGTGTAAAACACATGTGTCTTCCATGATGACATAGAGGGGTGGGATGGAAGGGTGAGAGGGAGACTCAAGAGGGAAAGGACATGTGTGTATATATATAGCTGATTCACGTTGTTGTACAGCAGAAACTTAACACAACACTGTAAAGCAATTACATTCAAATTAAAAAATATGCACAATAGAAATATAAGAAGGTGAAAAGACAGCCTTCAGAAGGGAGAAAATAATAGAAATGAAGCACTGACACAACTAATCTCAAAAATATACAGCACTCTACAGTCAATAAAAATAATGACCCACAAAAAATGGGAAGAACCAAAGACATTTCTCCAAAGAAGACAACAGATGGCACAAACACATGAAAAGATGCTCAACATCACTCATTCAGAGAAATGCAAATCAAAACCACTATGAGATACCATTCACGCCAACAGAATGGCTGCTATCAAAAGTCTACAAGTAATAAATGTGGAGAGGGTGGGAGAGAAGGGAACCCTGATGTTGGTGGGAATGCAACTAGTACAGCCACTATGGAGAACAGTATGGAGATTCCTCAAAAAATGCGAAAGAACTGCAGATCCAGCAATCCCACTGCTGGAACAGGAACAAAAGACACCTGTACCCCAATGTTCAAGCAGACTGTTCGCGGGAGCCAGAGTCACCACAGATGAATGGAAAGCTGTGTCTATACACAATGGAGTAACTCAGCTAAAAAGACATTCGTTTAGGAGGGAATGGAGAAGGAAGGCAGAACAAAACAAAAAGTCGAATATATGGATTAGAAAGATGTAAAATACCTTTCGAGACAAAAAAGAGACATGAGTAGAAGATTTGGACTGGGACGGAGAGGGGAGATGATTGGGAGAAGAGATTTTTTTTTATTTATTTATAAACACTATCATGTTCAATTTGTTCATACTAGATTTTGTATTTCTGATAATCAATAAAAGAGATTCTTGATTAAAAAAAAAAAAATATGGAATAGACACAATGAACCAGTGTTACTTTGCTATTGAAGAGTCTCAGTAAGTTAAAAATCAAAGTTAATCTGCAGGATATTACATTAAGGAATTACAGTTAAATATGCCTGTCCATTCTATTTGATGATATTGATACATATTCTATATAAGGTGGAAAAAACATCATACTAAAATCAGATAGTCTGGGTTATATCTTGACCACATTATTTACTACTCATATCTCCCAGGTAAATTTCTTATCTCTAATAATCTCATCATTTGTTCCCCTATAAAGCTTCTGTTTTACATAATGCCTGACATAGATCCAGTAAACATATGATAGATTTCAAGAAACCTGATTGTGAGAACATGGATAGGCTATAGACTTACTGGGGACAGCCCTGGAGAGTTTTTCAGTGACTCGGACTTTTAATTTTATTCTGAAATGATACATGTATTTGTGAAAATTAAACAGAATAAAATAGAAATTCACCTCAACTCCTTAGTCTTACCTTATGAATAAGGGGAAACAATGGAAACAGTGGGAGATTTTATTTTGGGGGGCTCCAAAATCACTGCAGATGGTGACAGCTGCCATGAAATTAAAAGATGCTTGCTCCTTGGAAGGAAAGATATGACCAATCTAGACAGCATATTAAAAAGCAGAGACATTACTTTGACAACAAAGGTCCGTCTAGTCAAAGCTATGGTTTTTCCAGTAGTCATGTATGGATGTAAGAGTTGAACTATAAAGAAAGCTGAGCATGGAAGAATTGATGCTTTTGAGGTGTGGTGTTGGAGAAGACTCTTGGGAGTTCCTTGGACTGCAAGGAGATCCAACTAGTCCATCATAAAGGAAATCAGTCCTGAATATTCATTGGAAGGCCTGATGCTGAAGCTGAAGCTCCAAATATTTTGGATACTTGATGCGAGGAGCTGACTCATTTGAAAAGACCCTGATGCTGGGAAAGATTGAAGGCAGGAGGAGAAGGGGGACGACAGAGGATGAGATGACTGGATGGCATCACCAACTCAATGGCCATGAGTTTGAGGAAGATCTGGGAGTTGGTGATGGACAGGGAGGCCTGGCGTGCTGCAGCCCATGGGGTCACAAACTGTCGGACACGACTGAGTGACTGAACTGAACTGATACATAAGTCTTGCCGAACTTGCTTATTTTAGTATATTATGTATCAGACTCTAAATCTCCTTTACCACTGAACTATTAATTCCAGTTGATTCTGCCATCAAATATATTTATCACCTTCCACTCTCAGCTGCCACTACTCTAATCCAAAATCTCATCTTCTTTTGAATTAGCTCATCCAACCATGGCAAAGTTTTCCTAACATGTCTTTCTTCTTGCAGACTAGTGTCATTTCAGTCTGGCCTCCATCCTGCTAATTCAGTTGTTTGTAAGAAAAATATTTCAACATCTTCTCTTACCCTCATTCTAAATATCAGCATGAAAATTCTTAAGCTTTTCTATAAAACTCGTCCCCAGACCAGGCCCAGCTCACTTCCGGCTTTTCTCTTCTGTTCATTTGATGTTGCAGCCGTATCACTCTTTATTCCCACCGTGCTGCCTCATGGTTCTGCTGCATGCCTGCTCTGTCTTCAGTTCCCTCTCCTCCATGCTCAACTGGCAAAAGCCTATTTATCCTTGAAGTTTCAGACTCTTTTGGAGTCTTTCATGCAGACCTAGGTGTTTGTTTCTCTGCACTCCCATCACACCTGTGTCCCTTCTTAGAGCATGTGTCCTGTTGTACTGAAGTTGTTAGTTTGCTGTCTTAAGCTGAGTTGCATCTTTTGAGCATGTGTATTGGTATCAGTCATAGTGCTTTGCACCTCGCAGTGTTTGTTCAGTGGTTACTTGTTGACAGTTTAAAGTGAAGACATATTACTGTGAATATCAAGTAACAAAGAAACTCAGAATGAAAACTTTTCTGATGCCTTAGTCTTATTTAGTTGTTCTATTTCCTAACATCTTTTATCTCTAACTTCCATTATTGAGTTTCACACAATCTGACAAGTATACTTGAAGATTGTATATGTATATTGTATCTTCCACTAGATTTTGAGTGCTTAAAGGTAAAGATTATTTGTTGAATTCATTTCTTTGAATTTTTTTATTGATGTGTATTGTTTTGTTTATTTAGTCGCTAAGTCATGTCTGACTCTCTGACCCTGTGTACTATAGCCTGCCAGTCTCCTCTGTCCATGGGATTTCCCAGGCAAGAATACTGGAGTGGGTTGCCATTTTCTTCTACAGGGCATCTTCCTGACCCAGGGATCGAATCTGTGTCTCCTGCATTTCCAGGAGAATTCTTTACCACTGAGCCACGAGGGAAGCCCACCATACACATAGTAGGTCCTTAATAAATCTTAGTTAAGTAAGCAAATCTTTATCAGAGCTAAGTATGAAGGAAATAACAGATATTTTATCATTACAGAATTCCCTGAAAGGTGGTATATCTTTAGAAAAAAGTGAAAAAAAATGTTCTTAGAGTCAGAATTAATTGCATATAGCTATCATCAATGTTAAGACTGCCTGGTCTCTTTCAAGGCAATTTTATCATCCTATTTTTGCTTTGACTTTTAAATCATTACATTGTAATAAAGCTTGTCATGCTGTCTTTCACATTAGTCTAAATTCATTTCACTTCAATAAATGCATAATAATCTTAGCCTGTATGTCTTCACAATAAACAACAGGTTTTCAGCTACCAGGTTAATCTTTGGCTTTATTGTCATAAAATTCTTCTGTATATTTTATAGGTCTAGGGTTAATTTAGGGAATGGGGAAAATGAAAGAAAGCATTCTTTTTTCAAAAAGCCTTTGATTAAACCATGTTTTGGCCTATGAATTGCTAATTAGAGGATTTTCAAATCAAAGCAATTTAGATCTAAATAATTTCCTCCAATAATGACCTGAGACTTCAGTTCTTTTTTGGAAAACTGCTCTACTGTGCTTTCCAGTGATGATTAAACAATAAATTTATCTGTAGAATTTAATATTATACTAAGCAATAGCCCAATTGCATTTTGTTTCTGAGCCCTGAATTGTCTCATAAAATGGTAATCACTGATTGATGGCACGGCCCTGCTGGGAACCAATAACTTGGTCATTTAGAGGAGGAATCACCATGGGAAGTAAAAGGATTTTCAAAGCCTCTGGGAAATACCTTTGCTGGGGGGTGACGTTCCAACCAGGAAATCTGATTAGGCTTTTCTATTGCTCCTAATTCCTCTCTTAGGCTGCTCATCCTGACTTGGCCACCAGAATCAGATCAGTCTGTAACTTAATCTTTTGTTTGAGGTTTTGATTTTTTCCAGAGTGTGGTTTCTATACTGTGGTCCCAAGGTTGGGAAGGAAAATACAAAGGCTCTTGTGCTGGTGACTAGCTCTTACCTGCCTGTCTTCCTTTCTCTCCTGCATACCCTTTCTCCTCAAATTTCCTCTATCCATCTAGAGACAAAGCCAGTTTCATTTTGTTTAAATTGTACAAGTAAACAGATTAATGATCTTTTGTAGAAATTGCAAACGAGGAAGCAAGTTGGAAAGAAGTAAATATTCCTTTTCTTCACCCTCTTAAAATCAATTCCTCTTCCAAGAAATAGCTATTATTAACACTTGATCTGTATAGTCTCACATTTTTATCGTATACTTACATATTATAGTATTGATATATTGCATTTTAATATGTGATGGTGTCATAATTTGTTATTTATGTACCATCTTATGTGTGTATACAAATTCAAAGTACTGTTTATTATTACTTTTATATAAATGGCATCACATGATATATATTTTTCTGCCACTTCCTTTTCCCTAAACAATATCTCCTGCAGATCTTTCATTATGAGTGTACATATACCTGATTTTTTTACCTGCTACATAATAATTCATAGTATGGATGGTCAACCTTAATTATTCAATCACATGTTGATTATAAGAGATATTATGTCTATGACACCTACACACACATGCACATACACATAAGACCACAGAAGTTGATTTCTTTGTGATATGTCCCTAGAGATGAATTTCTAGAAATGATGCTATTGGGCCAACAGAGATTCAATTCTTAAAGGATGATTTAGATCCAGAATTTGTGTCAATTGGTATATTCATCAGAGGTGTGTAAAGGTGTTTGTTTCCCTGCACTCTTGGTAATGATGTGTGTGTGTGTGTGTGTGTGTGTTGTGTGCTCAGTCATGTCTGACTCTTTGAGACTCCATGGACTATAGCCCTCCAGGCTCCTTTTTCCATGGAATTTTTCAGGCAAGAACACTGGAGTGGATAGTCATTTCCGACTCCAAGGGATCCTCCTGAGCCAGGGATCGAACCCTCACCTCTTGTATCTCCAGCATTGGCAAGTGGATTCTTTACCACTCCGCCACGTGAGAAGATCCTTTGGTAATGACAGATACCATTAATATGCTCATTCTTTTGTGAATCTCATGGACAAAAAATTAGAATGAAGTTCTTCAATTATTTACTGACCATTTCTATTTCTATTTTTTTTATGATGCATTATCTGATCATGTCCTTTATTTTTTTTTCATGATTTTAAAACATTTATTTATTTTTAATTGGAGGAAAATTGCTTTAAAATGTTGGATTGGTTTCTGTCTTACATCAACATGAATCAGCCATAGGTATACATACGTCCCTTCTCTCTTGAACCCTACCACCTCCCACCCCATCCCACCCCTTTAGGTTGTCGTTGAACACCAACTTGAGCTTCCTGTGGCACATAGCAAATTCCCACTGGCTATTTGTTTCACACATGGTAAGGTGTGTATTTCAGTGCTGCTCTCTTAATTCATCCTATCCTCTCCTTCTCCCATTGTGTCCACAAGTCTGCTCTCTACATCTGTGTCTCTTTTGCTGCCCTTTAAATTCTTTATCTTATTAACTGAACTCAGGACTATACTATCAGCAGTTGTAGTTTGAAAAATAAATTGATTATCCCTTATTATATATGATGCAAGTATTTTGCCTCTTTCAAGCATACTGCTTTTAACTTTGTTCATGTGAGTTTTAAAAAATTATTGTACTTATTTATGTATTGCTGTGCTGGATCTTCATTGCTACCTGCAGGCTTTCTCAGTTTGCAGTGTGAGGGCCTCTTACTGCAATGGCTTCTCTTGTTACAGAGCACAGGCTCTAGAGCACGCAGGCTTCAATAACTGTGGCACATGGGCTCAGAAGTTGCCGTGTAAGAGCTTAGCTGTTCCTCCACATGTGAGATCTTGCCAGGCCGGGGATTGAACCAGTGTCCCCTGCATTGCAAGGTGGATTCTTAACCACAGGATCACCAGGGAAGACCGGCTTATGTGATTTTTATCATTCAAAAGTTTTGTTTTTGCAAAACTGAGTCTAAGAAATGATTTTCTTTATGGCTCTGGATTTTGTATCTAGCTTAAGAATGTGTTCCACACATCATATTTATAGAGGTGTTCTCCTTTGGTTTCACCTAATACTTTTTATGTTGTTGATTTTTTTGCATTTAATTTTGCAGTTTATTTTCATGTAAAATTTTTTGTTCTACAAATGGGTATCCAAGAGGTTTTTGAATAATTGTTTTGAATAATTTGTTCCCTGGAGGCTCAGATGGTAAAGAGTCTGCCTGCAGCATGGGAGACCCAGGTTCCATCCTTGGGTCTGGAAAATCCCCTGGAGAAGGACGTGGCAACCCATTCCAGTATTCTTGCTTGTAAAATCCCATGGATGCAGGAGCCTGGCAGGCTACAGTTCATGGGGTCGAAAAAGAGTCTAACATGACTGACTTCACTTTCACTCACTAGTTTAAAATTCAATTGTTATTATTTGAATTTTCATGTATACATGAATTTGTTCTTGGATGCTTTATTCTTTCCATTAGTCTGTCTTTTCTCGCATGCATATACCACTGTTTTAACCAGCATAGTTTTTTTGTATGTTGTGATACCTGGCAGAGAAATTCCTACTTCTGTTTTTCTATTTTAATTTAACAACCCCCTGGCATTCCAATCCCAAAGAAAGGCAATGTCAAAGAATGCTCTAACTACTGCACAATTGCACTCATCTCACATGCTAGTAAAGTAATGCTCAAAATTCTCCAAGCCAGGCTTCAACAATACATGAACCATGAACTTCCAGATATTCAAGCTGGTTTTAGAAAAGGCAGAAGAACCAGATATCAAATTGCCAACATCCGTTGGATCATCAAAACAGCAAGAGAGTTCCAGAAAAATATCTATTTCTGCTTTATTGACTATGCCAAAGCCTTTGACTGTGTGGATCACAATAAACTGTGGAAAACTCTTCAAGAGATAGGAATACCAGACCGCCTGACCTGCCTCTTGAGAAACCTGTATGCAGGTCAGGAAGCAACAGTTAGAACTGGACATGGAACAATAGACTGGTTCCAAATAGGAAAAGAAGTACATCAAGGCTGTATATTATCACCGTGCTTATTTACCTTATATGCAGAGTATATCATGGAAAACGCTGAGCTGGAAGAAGCACAAGCTGGAATCAAGATTGCTGGGAGAAATATCAATAACCTCAGATATGCAGATGACATCACCCTTATGGCAGAAAGTGAAGAGGAACTAAAGAGCCTCTTGATGAAAGTGAAAAAGTAGAGTGAAAAGGTTGGCTTAAAGCTCAACATTCAGGAAACTAAGATCATGGCATCTGATCCCATCACTTCATGGCAAATAGACGGGTAAACAGTGGAAACAGTGGCTGACTTTGTTTTTGGGCTCCAAAATCACTGCAGATGGTGATTGCAGCCATGTAATTAAAAGATGCTTACTCCTTGGAAGGAAAGTTATGACCAACCTAGATAGCATATTGAAAAGCAGAGACATTACTTTGTCAACAAAGGTCTGTCTAGTCCAGGCTATGGTTTTTCCAGTAGTTATGTACAGATATGAGAGTTGGACTATAAAGAAAGTTGAGTGCCAAAGAATTGATACTTTTGAACTGTGGTGTTGGAGAAGACTCTTGAGAGTCCCTTGGACTGCAAGGAGATCCAACCAGTCCATCCTAAAGGAGATCAGTCCTTGAAGTTCATTGGAAGGACTGATACTGAAGATGAAACTCCAATACTTTGGCTACCTCATGCGAAGGGCTGACTCATTTGAAAAGACTCTGATGCTGGGAAAGATTTAGGGCAGGGATAGAAGGGGACTATAGGATGAGATGGTTGGATGGTATCACTAACTCAGTGTAAATGAATTTGGGTAAACTACAGGAGTTGGTGATGGACAGGGAGGCCTGGTGTGCTGTGGTTCATGGGGTCGCAAAGAGTTGGACATAACTGAGTGACTGAACTGAACTGAACTGCCATTTTATCTTTCTAAGTAAATGTTAGGATCAGTATTCATGTTCCATGAAAAATTACATTAATTTTTGAATTGGATTTCCTTTGAATTTGAACATGACATCATTAAAATATTGAGAAAACATATTCTGTATTTTACTTATTGATTCTTTTAATGGTCTTTTCAGAAAAATTGTACACTAAGTTTCCATTCCTTGTTGAGGTTTTTCCTCCACATTTCAGAAGGCGTCTTGTCATATTCTTGACTTTTATGGGTGTGTTTGTAATGGTATGTGCCCACTTTCTATATAACCTGTGCATTTAGTTTTTGAATGTTACAATTTTTTTTTTTCTAAAACATTTTTTAACTGCCTGTCAATTGTATATACTCTTTTGTTGTTTGCTCATTTGGGGGATTTTATCTTTTAGCTCTTTAATTTCATATTAATTACTGCATTTTCTTATCAGATAATTTTAATACCTGGAGTCATTGGAGAACCAAATTTGATATTTGCTGTTCTGGTGATTCTCCCACATGGTGACATGTTTCCTTTTTATGTCTGGTTATCCTTTATTGTTACCTCATTTTTGGTTGTTGCTAAACTATAGACATTCTGAAGAATGAAATTGAAAATGCTTTCCTCCAGAGAAGATTTGTGTTTGTTTCTGCAATATGGAAATAAAGAGAGCTATTGTCCTGAGGCTACTGCATTTTGCTTTTTCATTGTCCTTTTAATTGAGCAATCTTGCTTCAGTGACTCTGTTGTTCTGCTGGTCCAAGGCTTAGGCTCCTGGTTATAGTGTCTTCATCTACGCCTACTGTTCACTGTCTCCATATTAAGTTTGCTTCTTATACCTCTTTCTTCTTTTGGACCTGTGGAGATTGTTTTCAATCCCTGAAGATCCAGCAAGGCGACAGAAATTATGTTTTAGTCATAGATGTTTTTCTTTGAAGCAGGAAAGCCCCCTACAAAAACCTAGTCTTCAGTGATACTTGAACCAGAGTTCCTTTATTTTAGTTGGTTTTCACTTACTTTCTTAAAAAATGGTTGTTAGTATAACTATTGAGCTTAAAAAAAGAAAGAAGTTTAAAGTGTTTATGTTTACTTTGTGAAATAAAAAAGAGACAATAATCTTTGAAACACAAAGTTTGAAAACTTCTGTTTAAAGTCTAGGAAAAAAAACCTGGTTATGTTTTTCAGTGTTATGTGAATAATGATAATAGCCAAAAAATCAATTTAACTGAAATTTTAAAATCCCCCAAATGAACTTTTGTTCTGAAAAAAAAAAAAAAAGCTTTTGAAACAAAATGTTGATGTTAGTTAAATTTATTGTCGAACTTGTACTGGGAAATTAGTGAGATTTTTTTGAAAACAATTCATAGTGTTAAGAAGCATTTTGACTTTTCCAAGGTCAGTGGTAGAATACCAAACAGAAACACAATAGAAATCTGTGTCTTAGAGCTGTATGTCTTCTCTCATTTTTATTGAAAAAGGTGAACAAAAAAATAGATGATAATGGCTATGGTAACAATTTAAGAGTGAATAGCACAAGAGATTTTAATTTCCAACTAATATCTTAAATTAGATCTCATCCTGGGGGGAAAAAATGGCAAAAATATTTCTTAAAAGAAGATCTGTTATATGAGTTAAAGATAAAAACACTAACTGAGGTGTTCAGTAGAATACTTTTGCTAGCATATATCATGTCAAACAAAATTGCCTCTAAACATTCACTGATTATGCCTTTGTGGATTATCCCAAGGCTTAAATTCTAAATAAATAGACTTGTTAATACATAAAGGTATATTCAGAAGAGCCAATGCCCTCAGTTCCTGTTATCCTATTATCTGCAAGTAGGCTATCCATTTTTGTGGATTATCCTGGAGAGCTGAGCTGCTGCACTGCTGTCTTCAAAATCCCCTAGTGCTATATTCTCTCTCTGTCTCTCTTTCTTATTGTCATTTTATATCTATGCCCTGCAGGATGGCAGGACTTAGTAGCAAATGTTTGAGGCAGTCAAACAAGTCTCATTTAGATACAGTTGTCTGGGGTCTGTCTTTTACTTTTTTCTAACTTTTCTATCATTATTAGGAAACTTTACTGTTTTCCCCCTAACCACTTTGAATTAAATTTGAACATGTTGCCAATATGTAAATAATACTGATTTGGTTTTAAAAAGTGCACTGAAAACAGATTCTATATCCATCCATACATCTGTTTGCGCACCCATCCTTCCATGAAGTTACCCACTTAATAAATCTAATATTTATAGGATAAAAAAGTTTTGTTTATTTATTTATTATAGTTTTATTAGGCTTCCCCAGTGGCTTGGCAATAAAGAATCCACCTGCGATGCCCAAGTCACAGGATATGCGGGTTTGATTCCTAGGTCAGGAAGATGCACTGGAAGAGAGCATGGAAACCCATTCCTGTATTCTTGCCTGGGAAATCCCATGGACAGAGGAGCCTGGCGCGCTCTGGTCCATGAGTTGCAAACGTTGTAGTTTTGTTATGCCTCTGTGAAATGATCTGCCCATCTCTAGCAGGGAGCAGGAAGAAATTCCTCAGTAAAATTAGACTACATTTCTTTAACCCAATTTTCACAATACCCCTTCTTGAAACTGCTTCCATTTTGTTATTTTGGAGCCTATAGATAATGGATTGAGCAATTTCAGTACATTCCAAAAAAATCGACAGAATTTCAAAGCTGGCAGGGGCCCATTCTGTATAAAGATGAGAAAATGGAAAGGTAATATAATACACCTAAACTGACAGACCTGAGTAGTATTAAAATGAGGATCAGGATGTCTGGAGTCTCCATCTTTGATTTCTAGTTCTAGTTATGATGTGTACGGGATTTGCTTTCATAATCCTGCCTTATTAAGTGGTAACAAGATAAAGATTAAGTAGAAAGATGTCTTCATCATTATGTAAAAAGCTAAATTCTGCCTTGATATAAAATCACAAGCTTGGATATTTATTCCTCCTAATACTATAAAAATGGAGATGGAATAAAGAGCCGTGCATAAATCATTTCAAGGACTAGACTTAGTAAGTCTGTGTTTGGACAAGCATCACAAGTTCTCAGGTATCGTGATGAAAATAGAAAGTACAGTTTAGATGAGAATTTATGGAAAATATAAATTAAAAAATAATCATTTACTCAATGATAATTTTTAAGCCTGGGTGTTTGTCCAGTATTTTATTTTCCCTACTAAGAATAAAGGAAACATCTCTAAGATATTTGGAATGGAAATGATATCAAATATATTCCATTCTGAAATGTGGTAAAATTCTCTTCCAGAAGTCAACATGAACATAAAAAAGAAGAAAATCAAGAATTCTCAAATAATAAATAGTTATTTAAGTGACATTTTGCAAAGAAAATAGAATTAATGTGAGATGTTTTTCATGATTAAAGAGATATAGGCTGATTAGGAGAGCTGATTGGCTTTTAAAGCCAATCCACATGATATTACTTATTTAACTTATATGCAGAGTACATCATAAGACATGCTGGGCTGCAGGAAGCACAAGCTGGAATTAAGATTGCTGGGAGAAATAGCAATAACCTCAGATATGCAAATGACACCACCCTTATGGCAGAAAGTGAAGAAGAACTAAAGAGCCTCTTGATGAAAGTGAAAGAGGAGAGTGAAAAAGTTGGCTTAAAGCTCAACATTCAGAATACTAAGATCATAGCATCTGATCCCATAACTTCATGGCAAAGAGATGGGGAAACAGTGGAAACATTGGCAGACTTTATTTTTCTGGGCTCCAAAATCACTGCAGATGGTGACTGCAGCCATGAAATTAAAAGATGCTTACTCCTTGGAAGGAAAGTTATGACCAACCTAGACAGCATATTAAAAAGCAGAGACATGACTTTGTCAACAAAGGTCTGTCTAGTCAAGGCTATGGTTTTTCCAGTAGTTATATAGAGATATGAGAGTTGGACTATAAAGAAAGTTGAGTGCCGAAGAATTGATGCTTTTGAACTGTGATGTTGGAGAAGACTCTTGAGAGTCCCTTGGACTGCAAAGAGATCCAATCAGTCCATCCTAAAGGAGATCAGTCCTGGAGGTTCATTGGAAGGACTGATATTGAAGCTGAAACTCCAATACTTAGGCCACCTCATGCGAAGAGCCAACTCATTTGAAAAGACCCTAATGCTGGGAAAGATTGAGGGCAGGAGGAGGAGGAAATGACAGAGGATGAGATGGATGGATGGCATCACCGACTTGATGGACATGGGTTTGGGTGGACTCTAGGAGTTGGTGATGGACAGGGAGGCCTGGTGTGCTATGGTTCATGGGGTTCCAAAGAGTCGGACATGACTGAGCGACTGCACTGAACTGAACTGAAAGCCAAGCCTCATGATATTACTGATTAAGCTGAGAGAAAGAGGCCTTGTTCAAGGAGATTAGCATTGACCTTAAAAGCAAGTTGAGAAGCTAAAGTATAATACAGTGGAAATACTTGGGAAATTAAAGAAAACTCATGCTTGAGCCCCATCCTCAGAGAGTCTGATTTAATTGGTTTTGGAAAAGGGCCCAAACATAAGCATTTTCTCAAACACCATTTGTATTTCTAGTGTCAAGATTAAGAATCACTATCATAGATTATATGAGTATAGGAAAAATTGAAAATCATATGGGAAGTCACATGCCATGACATTATTTCTGGGAGAATTGAAACACTGTTGCAGTGGAGTATTACTCAGATATTAAAAAGAATACATTTCAATCAGTTCTAGTGAGGTGGATGAAACTGGAGCCTATTATACAGAGTGAAGTAACTCAGAAAGAAAAACACCAATACAGTATAATAACGCATATATATGGAATTTAGAAAGATGGTAATGATAACCCTGTATGTGAGACAGCAAAAGAGACACAGATATATAGAACAGTCTTCTGGACTCTGGGAGAGGGTGAGGGTGGGATGATTTGGGAGAATGGCACATGTATATTATCATATGTGAAATGAATTGTCAGTCCAGGTTCGATACAGGATACTCGGGGCTGGTGCACTGGGATGACCCAGAGGGATGGGATGGGGAGGGAGGTGGGAGAGAGGCTCAGAATGGGGAACATATGTACACCTGTGGCAGATTCATGTCAAGGTATGGTAAAACCAATACAATATTATAAAGTAATTAGCCTCCAATTAAAATAAATAAATTAAAAAAAAGAAACACTGTGCTGTACATTGATGACAGTATGTAAATGTTGTTGGCTTTGATTCTTAGCAGAAAGAAAAATTAGATAGTTAAAGATGGAAGGGAACTTAGTAGGATCATTAATTATGAGAATTATGGGTTCTTCAAGGGAAGGAGGGAAAGAAGAAAAGTAAAAATTGATTTTAAGAAAATTAATAAAGTTACACATTATGATTTTTAAAAAGAACCTCTAATTTTGATTGATGATAGCAGGAACTCACCTGTCATAGAGTAGAGGTTATCACTCATCTATTTTTAATTTTTCATTTAATTAAATATGAATAAATGTCAACAAAATATTAAAGTCAATATAAATGATTTGAACAACATGTTGAAAATGATTCTGGAGAAATTATAATCCATTAATATCATTGGGTTATTGTTAATCTATACTCAATCTTGCCCTATATTATTTTTCTAAAATGAAGTTAATTATCCTGAAATAAAGTTAATTTCAGCTTTTTTAGGAACAAATCCATACCAAACAAGATAGGATTTTGAACAATGGGGATATAACTATTTTAAGTTATATGAGAGTTTGAGAGTGATATAGATGTGTTTAATCTTGTGACTCTAACATTCAAAATAATAACTTATCAATCCTATTATATTTAGAACACTTTGAAATATATTTGAAAGTCTTAGTTCTTACAGGATTTATATTTTTGAGGGTAAACATTTGCCTGAGAGTTGCCAGAATGTTTTAAATAAAAATTATAAGGTTTAAGAATTAGAATAAGTTGTTTAATAAAAATATTCTTGCCAAGAAAACCCAATGTACTTTTATAAACATATAGTCTCAGAGAAAGCAATGGCACCCCACTCCAGTACTCTTGCCTGGAAAATCCCATGGACGGAGGAGCCTGGTAGGCTGCAGTCCATGGGGTCGTTAAGAGTCGGACACGACTGAGCGACTTCACTTTCACTTTTCACTTTTTTCTGCATTGGAGAAGGAAATGGCAACCCACTCCAGTGTTCTTGCCTGGAGAATCCCAGGGATGGCGGAGCCTGGTGGACTGCCATCTATAGGGTCGCACAGAGTCGGACACGACTGAAGCGACTTAGCAGCAGCAGCAGCAGTCTTGGGTTTAGAAGGATTGGTAATGCTTTTTATCTGGGAGGATTTGACTATGTCAGTTTAAATTTGTTACAAGTGTTGGTAGATGGATACATTACCCAAATACATCAGTTCAGTTCAGTTCAGTTGCTCAGTCATGTCAGACTCTTTGCTATCCCCTGAACCGCAGCTCGCCAGGCCTCCCTGTCCATCACCAACTCCCGGAGTTTGCCCAAACTCATGTCCATTGAGTGGGTGATGCCATCTAACCATCTCATCCTCTGTCATCCCCTTATCCTCCTGCCTTCAATCTTTCCCAACATCAGGATCTTTTCAAATGAGTCAGCTCTTCGCATCAGGTGGCCAAAATATTGGGGTTTCAGCTTCAACATCACTCCTTCCAATGAACACCCAGGACTGATATCCTTTAGGATGGACTGGTTGAATCTCCTGGCAGTCCAAAGGACTCTCAAGAGTGTTCTTCAACACAACAGTTTAAAAGCGTCAATTTTTCAGCACTCAGCTTTCTTTATAGTCCAACTCTCACATCCATACATGACCACTGGAAAAATCATAGCCTTGATTATACAGACTTTTGTTGACAAAGTAATATCTCTACTTTTTAATATGCTGTCTAGGATGATCATAACTTTCCTTCCAAGGAGTAAGCATCTTTTAATTTCATGGCAGCTGTCACCATCTGCAGTGATTTTGGAGCCCCCAAAATAGAGTCTGCCACTGTTTCCACTGTTTCCCCATCTATTTGCCATGAAGTAATGGGACCAGATGCCATGATCCGGTTTACACCAAGCATACTCATTTCTGCAAGATTTTTGAAAAATCCTCATAACATTTTCTTGTGAATTAGATGAGATCTGCAATTGGGTAAATAACCATGTAGAAGTTGAGGCAAGCTTTTGTTTATGGAAGTGTTATATTTTTGGACTTAGCTAAAATTTTTCATCAGTGAGCTGGATAAAAACATAATTATTAGATGAACCACAGCCTTCAACAAATTAAGAAAACATCTATTTACCATTTACTGTATTCCATGAGATGTGTGGACAAATCAGGGAGGAGTTATCAATATAATATAATTAGGATTCAAAATTGTATTCTTATACTTTGGAACTAGAAAAATCCTAACTTTAGCTTATAACATCAGATTTTTGAAGGTAGAATATTAAATGTTTGCCTTGATTGTTTATTCATGGGAATAAGCTTTAGAGTTTTACTCAGTCAGGACCTCAAGGTAAGGGCAATGCATGTTGGAATGGCTTATTCAGCTAATGTAAAAATAGGGTGTTTAAAGAAGCCACAGTGTCTGTAACAATGGTTAGAACACACTTGAAATATTGGCTCAATTCTGGGGACCCTAAGGTGTTCATGCTATATATTGGTGAGTAGAGATATACTGACCTGGGGAGTTTCTCTTTCAGTATCCTATCATTTTGCCTTTTCATACTTGCCGGGGTCCAGCCCCAGTAGGTCCAGGGAATTCGAAGGGGAGACGGAGTTGGCGGGGATCAGGAAACGATTAATTAGGTGTTAAGATATAAAGAGTAATAAAAATGAAGATAGCTCAGGGAGGAAATTCAGTGAAGAAAAGCTGATGAAATAAGAATAGCTCAGTGAGAACATTTTGTGGAGAGAGGAGGCTGAATAATTCAGCCAGAAGGTAAGAGAAAGAATGACATGGGGAGACCAAGCTTCGGTGAACAAGGCCCCACACTTTATTCTTCAAAGTAGTTTTTATACCTTAAGTTATGCATAGACGATAATGGGGGAAGGGGTAGAGTTATGCAGTAAGCCAGGCTTTCTTCCTGCAAACTTATCATATGCAAAGTTTAGGTGATTTGCATCATATTCTGCGGGGAAGGCAATGGCACCCCACCCCAGTACTTTTGCCTGGAAAATCCCATGTACGGAGGATCCTGGTAGGCTCCAGTCCATGGGGTTGGTAAGAGTTGGACATAACTGAGCGACTTCACTTTAACTTTTCACTTTCATGCATTGGAGAAGGAAATGGCAACCCACTCCAGTGTTCTTGCCTGGAGAATCCCAGGGAAGGGGGAGCCTGGTGAGCTTCCGTCTATGGGGTCGCACAGAGTCGGACACGACTGAAGTGACTTAGCAGCAGTAGCAGCAGCATCATATTCTGGCCCGGAAGCCTGTCAACATTTTAAGACCCTTTCTTCAGAAAACTTATTTTTCTCTAAAGGTGATTAGTCAGGCGCCACCCTCCAAAGGCATTGGAGTTGCATTTCTATAGGGCAAAGGTGTGGTGGGTTATAACAAGAGAAAGAATTAACTCAAGGGTCCAAGGTTACAAACATTAAAGCTACTACTTACATTTCTATAAACCAATAATATCAATCAATTCACTGCCAAGGACACAGTAGGTAAGGGACATGGAGGCTTAACAGCAAACATTGGCCCAACCAGTGAAAAACCCTTCACCAATACAATTTCTAATCAGTCTTTTAACTGCTCAAAGGAATCTGTACTTAGACAGTTTAGAACATCTCATGCATCTCACAGTTGGAAGGCTCTGAACAATCAATCATATGTGGCCGGAAAAACCTATTCAGGCAGGCTAGAGGATTTCCAAAGGAGTTTGTAGGTTAAAACACTGTCACACCCAGGAATTATTAACTGGAGCTGTAAGTTAACTCTTTTTTCAGAGAGGTAGTGGGGGACAGCCCCCTGTAAAGTCAGAGGTGTAGGTGAGAACACAAAGCAGAAAGTAGGCAGACTCTGGTTTTGGGGGTAGATGCTCGAGAATTTCCAGGGGGACTCCTGAGGCTAGATCCCGAATTTGCGTATGCCGAGCCTCCTTCCTCATGACCTTTGTCATGGGTGGAGTGCTGATCCAAGCCGGCTCCCGACACATACTGTTCATGGGGTTCTCAAGGCAAAGAAAGGCAATGCCAAAGAATGCTCAAACTACCGCACGATTGCATTCATCTCACACACTAGTAAAGTAATGCTCAAAATTCTCCAAGCAAGGCTTCAGCAATATGTGAACCATGAACTTCCTGATGTTCAAGCTGGTTTTAGAAAAGGCAGAGGAACAAGAGATCAAATTGCCAACATCTGCTGGATCATGGAAAAAGCAAGAGAGTTCCAGAAAAACATCTATTTCTGCCTGATTATGCCAAAGCCTTTGACTGTGTGGATCACAATAAACTGTGGAAAATTCTGAAAGAGATGGGAATACCAGACCACCTGATCTGCCTCTTGAGAAATCTGTATGCAGGTCAGGAAGCAACAGTTAGAATTGGACATGGACCAACAGACTGGTTCCAAATAGGAAAAAGAGTATGTCAAAGCTGTATATTGTCACCCTGTTTATTTAACTTATATGCAGAGTACATCATGAGAAATGCTGGACTGGAAGAAACACAAGCTGGAATCAAGGTTGCTGGGAGAAATATCAATAACCTCAGATATGCAGATGACACCACCCTTATGGCAGAAAGTGAAGAGGAACTAAAAAGCCTCTTGATGAAGGTGAAAGTGGAGAGTGAAAAGGTTGGCTTAAAGCTCAACATTCAGAAAACGAAGATCATGGCATCTGGTCCCATCACTTCATGGGAAATAGATGGGGAAACAGTGGGAAAAGTGTCAGACTTTATTTTTCTGGACTCCAAAATCACTGCAGATGGTGACTGCAGCCATGAAATTAAAAGACGTTTACTCCTTGGAAGGAAAGTTATGACCAACCTAGATAGCATATTCAAAAGCAGAGACATCACTTTGCCAACAAAGGTCCGTCTAGCCAAGGCTATGGTTTTTCCTGTGGTCATGTGTGGATGTGAGAGCTGGATTGTGAAGAAGGCTGAGCGCCGAAGAATTGATGGTTTTGAACTGTGGTGTTGGAGAAGACTCTTGAGAGTCCCTTGGACTGCAAGGAGATCCAACCAGTCCATTCTGAAGATCAGCCCTGGGATTTCTTTGGAAGGAATGATGCTGAAGCTGAAACTTCAGTACTTTGGCCACCTCATGCAAAGAGTTGATTCATTGGAGAAGACTCTGATGCTGGGAGGGATTGAGGGCAAGAGGAGAAGGGGACTACAGAGGATGAGATGGCTGGATGGCATCACTGCCTCAATGGACGTGAGTCTCAGGGACCTCCCGGAGTTGGTGATGGACAGGGAGGCCTGGCGTGCTTCAGTTCATGGGGTCGCAAAGAGTCGGACATGACTGAGCGACTGATCTGATCTGATCTCTGAGAGATATACTGTCTTCTATTGATGGTACATTAATTAATGTGTAATTATATTATTTTAACGTGTGCAACACTAGAACTTCCCAGGTGACTCAGTGGTAAAGAATCCAGCGGCAATGCAGGAGCAGCAGGAGACATGGATTCAATCCCTGGGTGGGGAAGATCCCCTGGAAGAGGGAATGGCAACCCACTCCAGTAGTCTTGCCTGGAGAATCCCCATGTACAGAGGAGCCTGGCAGGCTATAGTCCATGGGGTCACAAAGAATCAGACACAACTGAAGCAACTTAACACATACACAACGTTTAGGACTAAAAAATACAATGTTCAGATTGGGGCAAGGGGATAAGAAAGGGAGAATAGGAGTGTAAGTAAGTATTTCTTTCAGGAGAAAGTATTATTCGATGTACAATTAATATATGTTATATTCACACAGGCACACATGCATGCACACACACACACAAACAGCTATTATTTGGTGTTATGGAGAAAACCATAACTCAGAAAGAGTCAGAGAAGGCTGTCTCTGAGATAGGGGGATAGGGGGAATGGGGACTTGGGATTGAGAGGGATGAATTGACTAAAAAAAAGTTTTGATTCAATTGGATTTTGCACAATGGACATATCTTATTACATTTTTTAGAAAAAGTTATCAAGGCCTGGATGATCAACCTTCCTGGAGAGAAAGTGAAAAAAAAAAAAAAAAAGACTAAGTGAGAGAATCAAGAGTGGGATCTACAAATGATGCTATGATTTAGAAGGAACTGGGGTCATCTGTCCTGGACAAGAGGTGGATGAAGAGGCTTATGTAGATGTAGGGAAAGAGGGTAGGATAGAATCAAAAGGTAGAAGAGGAAGTCTTTGGCTTATCATAATGCTATAGGAATTCTTATCCCATGGGATCCCAGGATCTGCATGGGAGATTCGTGTGTCTATGTATCCAGAGAAATTCTATGCGATATTGTGCTCATATATGAATATGTGCATTTAAGAGGAGGGGATGGGCCGTCGTTTTCAACTGATTTTTTTTCCCAAAGGAGTATAAGATTTAAAATAGGTTAAAACTACAGGATCACTTGCCTTATGGAGTAATAAACACTTGTGTAAAGAGGCCATCTTTTACAGATAATGTAGAAATAATTCTCACACTGGATAAAGCACATTAGTTTATTTGAAATAAACTTTTTCTGCTCTAAGGTTCTAATATTTATATAATAAAAAGGAATAAAATACATTTATAATAAAACATTTATTGGGCACTTACTACATACAGCTTATCATGCCAAATGCTTGACATGGGCTTTCATTCAATCTTTATAGGGTCAGATTACGTAGGTACCAGGCTTCCCTGATAGCACAGTTGGTAAAGAATTGCCTGCAATGCAGGAGACCCTGGTTCAATTCCTGGGTCAAGAAGATCCACTGGAGAAGGGATAGGCTACCCATTCCAGTATTCTTGGGCTTCCCTCAGCTGGCTAGGGGGTGGCTCAGCTGGTAAAGAATCTGCCTGTTATGTGGAACACCTGGGTTTGATCCCTGGATTGGGAAGATCCCCTGGAGAAGGGAATGGCTACCCACTCCAGTATCCTGGCCTGTAGGATTCCAAAGACTGTATAGTCCATGGGCTTGCAAAGAACTGGACACGGGACAGGGCCAAGATGACAACCGAAGAAGTCTGGCCCTAGAACTGGCCTGAAGCCCCCTTTGGAAGGGTTTTCCCCTCTCATTCTGACTCTCCCTCGCTCAAAGTATTAGTCACTCAGTCAAGTCCAACTCTTTCCAACCACATGGACTGTAGTTTGCCAGGCTCCTCTGTCCATGGAGTTCTCCAGGCAAGAATACTGGAGTTGGTAGCTATTCCTTTCTCCAGGGGATCTTCCCAACCCAGGTACTGAACCAGGGTCTCCTGCATTGCAGCCAAATTCTTTACCCTCTGAGCAACCAGGAAAGCCTGACTCTCCCTCACTGCACTGTGTTCATTCTACTCCATGACTGACAGTGGCAACACTGGCATCTGCAGAGCTCCTCTTCCCATTTCCTTCACTGCTTGTCCACGTGTGTGGCATTTTTGTGCCTTAATTGTCTGTGTTATCTGAACTTGATTTCCTTTAATGGACTTCCCTGGTGACTCAGACAGTAAATAATTTTGTTTCACAAAAAATGCATATATTATCTACCTAGCTAGCTATTATCTATTCATTTATCTATATAGAGAAAGAGATTGTATTCGTTTTCTTTTGCTACTTTGACAGATAACCACAAACTCAGTGGTTTGCAACAGCACATCTTTTATGCTTTGTAGGTTAGAATTGTAGCCTGGTTCTCACTGGACTAAAATCAAGGTACACACAGGGCTGTCTTCTTTTCTGGAGGCACTGGAGGAGAATTTGTTTCCTTGCCTTTTCCAACTTCCTTGGTTCATAGCCCCTTTTCTCCATCCTCCAAGCCAGGAACACTGGTAGTGGTTTTAGTTGCTGAGTCATGTCCGACTCTTACGACCCCATGGACTGTAGCCTGCCAAGGCTCTTCTATCCATGGGATTCTCCAGGCAAGAATACCGCATTGACTTGCCACTTCCTTCTCCAGGGGATCTTCCCAACCCAGGAATTGAATCCCAGTCATCTGCATTGCAAGTGGATTCTTTACTGACTGAGCTACCAGGGAAGCCCTAGGCAGAGTTTATCTTACATTCTGTAGCTTTAATCTCCCTGTGGTTATATTGTTGTTTAGTCACTTCAGTTCAGTTCATTTCAGTCGCTCAGTTGTGTCTGACTCTTTGTGACCCTGTGGGCTGCAGCACGCCAGGCCTCCCTGTCCACCACTAACTCCCAGAGTTGACTCAAACTCATGTCCATTGAGTTGATGGCCATCCAACCATTTCATACTCTGTTGTCCCCTTCTCCTCCTGCCCTCGATCTTTCCCAGTATCAGGGTCTTTTCAAATGAGTCAGTTCTTCACATCAGGTGGCCAAAGTATTTGAGTTTCAGCTTCAATATCAGTCCTTCCAAAGAATATTCAGGACTGATTTCCTTTAGGGTTGACTGGTTTGATCTCCTTGCAGTCCAAGGGACTCTCAAGAGTCTTCTCCAACACCACAGTTCAAAAGCATCACTTTTTTGGCACTCAGCTTGCTTTATAGTCCAACTCTCACATCCATACATGACTACTGGTAAAACCATAGCCTTGACTAGATGGACCTTTGTTGACAAAGTAATGTCTCTGCTTTTTAATATGCTGTCTAGGTTGGGCATAACTTTTCTTCCAAGAAGTAAACAACTTTTTATTTCATGGCTGCAGTCACCATTTGCAGTGATTTTGGAGCCCCCCAAAATTAAGTCTGTCACTGTTTCCACTGTTTCCTCATCTATTTGCCATGAAGTGATGGGATTGGATGCCATGATCTTAGTTTTCTGAATGTTGAGCCTTAAGCCAACTTTTTCACTCTCATCTTTCACTTTTATCAAGACGCTCTTTAGTTCTTCTTCATTTTCCAAAATAAGGGCAGTCTGTCTGCCCTTCTCCATCAGAGGGCAGACAGACTAAAAACCACAATCACAGAAAATTAACAATCTAATCACATAGACCACAGCCTTGTCTAACTCAATGAAACTATGAGCCATGCTGTTTAGAGACTTCTGACAAAAAGTGGTCCACTGGAGAAGGGAATGGGAAACCACTTTAGTATTCCTGCCTTGAGAACCCCATGAACAGTATGAAAAGGCAAAAAAAATAGGACTCTGAAAGAGGAACTCCCCAGGTTGCTAGGTGCCCAATATGCTACTGGAGATCAGTGGAGAAATAACTCCAGAAAGAATGAAGAGATGGAGCCAAAACAAAAACACCACCCAGTTGTGGATTTGATTGGTGATGGAAGCAAGGTCCAATGCTGTAAAGAGTAATATTGCAAAGGAACCTGGAATGTTAGGTCCATGAATCAAGGCAAGTTAGAAGCAATCAATCAGGAGATGGGAAGAGTGAACGTCAACATTTTAGGAATCAGTGAACTAAAATGGACTGGAAAGGGTGAATTTAATTCAGATGACCATTATATCTACTACTGCAGGCAGGAATCCCTTAGAAGAAATGGAGTAGCTATCATAGTCAACAAAAGAGTCTGAAATGCATTACTTGGATGCAGTCTCAAAAACGACAGAGTGATCTCTATTCATTTCCAAGGCAAACCATTCAATATCAAGGCAATCCAAGTCTATGCCCTGACCAGAAATGCTGAAGAAGCTGAAGTTGAACAGTTCTATGAAGACCTACAAGACCGTCTAGAATTAACAACAAAAAAAGATGTCCTTTTCATTATAAGGGACTGGAATGCAAAAGTAGGAAGTCAAGAAACACCTAGAGTAACAGGCAAATTTGGCTTGGAGTACAGAATGAAGCAGGCAAAGGCTAATAGAGCTCTGCCAAGAGAATGCACTGGTAACAATAAGCACCTTCTTCCAACAACACAAGAGAAGACTCTACACAGAGACATCACCAGATGGTCAGCACTGAAATCAGATTGATTATATTCTTCATAGCCTAAGATTAAGAAGCTCTATAAAGTCAGCAAAAACAAGACCAGGAGCTGACTGTGGTTAAGATCATGAACTCGTTATTGCCAAATTCAGACTTAAATTGAAGAAAGTAGGGAAAACCACTAGACCATTCAGGTATAATCCCTAATGATTATACAGTGAAAATGAGAAATAGATTTGAGGGACTAGATCTGATAGACAGAATGCCTGATGAACTATGGACGGAGGTTCCTGACACTGTATAGGAGACAGGGAACAAGACTATCTCCAAGAAAAAGAAATGCAAAAAAGGAAAATGGCTGTCTGAGGAGGCCTTACAAATAGCTGTGAAAAGAAGAGAAGCGAAAAGCAAAGGAGAAAAGGAAAGATATACTCATTTGAATGCAGAGTTCCAAAGAATAGCAAGGAGAGATAAGAAAGCCTTCCTCAGTGATCAGTGCAAAGAAATAGAAGAAAACTATAGAATGGGAAAGACTAGAGGTCTCTTCAAGAAAATTAAAGATACCAAGGGAACATTTCATGCAAAGATGGGCTCAATAAAGGACAGAATTCATATGGATCTAAGAGAAACAGAAGATATTAAGAAGAGGTGGCAAGAATACACAGGAGAACTGTACAAAAAAGATCTTCATGACCCAGATAATCATGATGGTGTGATCACTCACCTAGAGCCCGACATCTTGGAATGTGAACTGAAGTGGGCCTTAGGAAGCATCACTATGAACAAAGCTAGTGGAGGTGATGGGATTCCAGTTGAGTTATTTCAAATCCTCATAGATGATGCTGTGAAAGTGCTACACTCAATATGCCAGAAAATTTGGAAAACTCAGTGGTGGTCCAGGACTGGAAAAGGTCAGTTTTCATTCCAATCCCAAAGAAAGGCAATGCCAAAGAATGCTCAAACTACCGCACAATTACACTAACCTTAGACACTAGTAAAGTAATGCTCAAAATTCTCCAAGCCAGGCTTCAACAATACATGAACCATGAACTTCCAGATGTTCAACCTGGTTTTAGAAAAGGCAGAGGAACCAGAGATCAAATTGCCAACATCTGCTGGATCATGGAAAAAGCAAGGGAGTTCCAGAAAAACATCTATTTCTGCTTTATTGACTATGCCAAAGCCTTTGACTGTGTGGATGACAATCAATCGTGGAAAATTCTGAAAGGGATGGGAATACCAGACCACCTGACCTGCCTCCTGAGAAACCTGTATGCAGGTCAGGAAGCAACATGGCCTGGAACTGGACATGGAACAACAGACTGGTTCCAAATTGGAAAAGGAGTACGTCAAGGCTGTATATTGTCAACCTGCTTATTTAACTTTTATGCAGAGTACCCTGGGCTGGAGGAACCACAAGCTGGAATCAAGATTGCTGGGAGAAATATCAATAACCTCAAATATGCAGTTGACACCACCCTTATGGCCGAAAGTGAAGAACTAAAGAGCCTCTTGATGAAAGTTAAAGAGGAGAGTGAAAAAGTTCAGTCATTAAGTCATGTCTATTCTTTTGTGAACCCATACACTATAGCCTGCCATGCTCTTCTGTCCATGCAATTTCCAAGGCTACAATACTGGAGTGGATTGTTATTTCTATCTCCAGGGGATCTTCCTGACCCAGGGATAGAACCCACATCTCCTTCATTGACCGATGGATTCTCTACCACTGAGCCACCTGGGAAGCCCTGTGATTATACTAGACTGGTCCAAATCAACCAGGATTATCTGTCCATCTCAAAGGCCTTAATTTATGACATCTGTTTTGTCATATAAGATAGCAATTTCACATTTTCCAAGAATTAGCACATGGATATCTTTGAAGACAGTTATTCTTCCTAGCACAAGCACTTACTTAATGCAGGCATTTTTCTGAGGACTGAGACAAAACAAAATCCCTTCCCTAGAAGAGATTACATTTGAGGAAATATTGAAACAGAGAAGGGAAATACAAAAAATGTGTTCTATGAGATAAGGATGAACAGTCACCAGTGCTATGGGGAGCCTGCCTGAGGTTGAGGGTGAACTAGGGAAAATTTGGTTAGAAAATTAGAATTATTCTTGACATAGTCCTATTACTCTGTTACTTTTCCTGCAGGTTTTGAGACTCTGGGATATTCAGCATCAACTGTCCATCCAGAGGATTCTCTTGCTTTTCCCCAAGAGTCAGGACTTCAGGTGTCTATTCCACTTTGATGAAGCCCATGGAAGACTCTTCATCTCGTTCAATAACCAGCTAGCTTTGCTGGCAATGAAAAGTGAAGCCGGCAAGAGGGTGACAAGCCACAAGAAAGCAGTCACTTGTGTGCTTTACAATTCAGTCTTGAAGCAGGTAACGATGCTTTTCTGTCACTCTCCTAACATGTGCCCACATTCAGTTCCTTAATTCAATCTGGGGACAAATATAGAAAAGTAAAGGTGGGAAAGAAATGATTTAAGCTGTGTGCTTTTCTGCAATAATGTGTATTCGGGTGGATTTGGAGAGTAATTTCATTTTTAGCCGGCAACCACAGCAGCACTGATAGAGTTACTTGGAGGCAGTATTCCAGCTAAAGCAAACACAGCATGGAATGTAATTGAACTTATCTTTGTTACCCTCTAGTTTGGCTCTTGATGCCAAATGCAAGTGAACCTGGCTGTAAAATTCCCTGTTATGCACACCATCACCATCCCCCTGCATCCCTGTGGAAAGAACTGAAATATGCATGAAATGTAATTAGCAATGATCCATTTTGCCGGCACAGTTTCGGCGAGTGGCTCGCTGTGGCAGGCCTGGAATGTATTCATAATAAAATGATTCTGTTAAATGTGCTGCCACTTGGTATGCAGCTCGGGTGTTGTTTGTCTCCCCACCACGTTAATGACGCTTTGCAGCCTTTGCTTATGGGAGCACTCCCTGCATGTCAATGAGAAAATGGGCTGCTCTGGAGTGGAGATGCCACAGGGACCACAGCCCTTCTTAGAGGACAGGGAGGGCCAGCCTGTGGGTATTGTGGAGGGAGTGGAGCAATCCTTTTCATTGCCCTTGGAGCTTAGTCTGTGGCCATGATCACCCCAGGCCTGACAGTCACAGAACAGCAGGAGCCAAGCTGACAGCCAGTATCCAGCTTGTGGCCGATTAAACAGTAACTCCAGCCCATCCTTCTTTCCTTTCTGCAGAAGCTTCTGCTTGTGGCCGATTAAACAGTAACTCCAGCCCATCCTTCTTTCCTTTCTGCAGAAGCTTCTGCATCCACGCAGAAATGAGTAGTTCAGATGGTGTGCAATGGGAGGAAAGGCCTTTGTTAGTAATGAGTAGTGTGTCATGTTACTACTTCAGATACTCTGCTGGTTATTCTAGGAGATAAAAGTCCTTTACAAAACAATCCATTTTGAATTCCATCTGTGGGGGAAACATCCCTTAGTAAATGTTTTACTGAACTGTATGAAGGCAGCCAGTTAATTTGGCTTCCTGGTGGCCACTGAGAGATATATTTCTTTCCAGAAGAATGTTCTGCTAATTGAGATTTGCAGAGTTAAAGTCTTGAGTTTATGTGTAGATGTTATGATCCTATATTGCCTGACCATAAGATGAGCAATTTTCCATGAGGCATTCAGGAAATAGGACACAAAGAAGGTCTGGAGTCTTCCATTTGAAACATGAAGATAAAGCCAAAATAACACAAGGATATGCCAGTTATAGGCAACAACAGAATATGCACATGTGGAATATTACATGCAAAGAATCTCTGTACAAATGAGTTGGATATTGATGCCTCTTTTATTTCTGAGATCAAAAGTATAAATAATTAAATGCAATGTTAAAGTATATATAAAGTACATAGAGTTGTGTATCATACAGAAATGTTTCCTATTATCAGCTAAACTATGGAGAACACTTTAACATTGTGTAACATTTATAATTGCAAAAATTATATATTGCAATCAAGTACAAAGGAAACAATATCACCCACAGACCCATAAGCCAGTGATAACTGATCATTTCAAAGTAGTTAGATAAAACAAATGAAACTGTTTTGAACAAGTGTCAGGTGCCAAGAATGAGGGATCAAAGATTCACATACCACAAAGTTTCTTTACCCCCATAGTTCAAGGAGATTCAGATACAGAGAATCTTCCCAGAGCTCACTGCTGGGCAGGTGTTCATTACAGGATTGTGGGGTGATATCAGGGGAGCAGACACATGACTCACTCACAAAGAAACAATGAAATAGAGTAAAACGAAGAGAGGAAAAAGCAAAGTGCTATCCTTGGAAAGAGGACCATTCTGCCTAGGGCTGAGTGGGTGACAGTTTAGCAGAGCCCTGACATCTCCAGTGGGAACCTCTGAAAGGAGAGAATGAAGTAGCTCCAGACAGATGGTACAACATGGCCACCTGTTTAAGCACAAACAATGCATTTTTTTTTCAGGGAGAGGGTTTATTCTGATGTGACTAGTTTGTGGGTACTTAGCAAATATTGGGAGACTTGAGACAGTGGAGGGAGCTTAGAGTCAGGTTGTGAGTGCCATTCACTCAATGAACCAAGGTCTAGTCTTGGAAAAATATAGACTTGAGGTTAGAACAGCAGTTCTCACAGTGTGATCTCAGATCTCTGGGGAAGTCAGACCCTTTTAAAGGGTCAAAACCATTTTCATCATAATATTAATCTATTGTCCACTTTCCCCACTCTCATTGTTTCATGAGTGTACAGTGGTGTTTCCTAGAGGCTATGTGATGAATGATGGTACAATGTACTTTTGTATTTATGTGTTTTAACAATTTCTCAATTTAAACTTCTAATATGGTAAATAAATATATGTGTTTATCTGTTTTTGTCTTTGTCTCTATCTCTGTCTCCAAGATAAATAGAAGCTATTTGGATTCTTCAGTACTTTTTAATAGTGTAAAATCAAAAGATCAAAGTTTTGAGAACACAGAGAGAAAAGAGAGTTCAAATGTTTGGCAGACTATGTCCTGTGTCTAAGCTTCGGTTTATTGATTTTCAACAGTGTGTGTGTCTGCGTGTTGGGGGGCAGGCATAGACATGATGACGGGAGCAATGGCTGTCTCTGCAGCATCACCCTGCTGTGTCCTGCTTCTCAGAGGTAGTTCTTCTTCCTCCCAGGCAGTCAGCCCAGGCAAGTCTCCCCGGTCCCCCCAAACCTCTCAGGTTGAAGGGTGATGCTTTTAATATACCTCTTCCTTATTTACATCTTGATATTTCTTACTCTTTATTTTACCCATGTGACATATGAAAGCAGAAGTTGGAAAGAGTTAGAAAGGCAAAGGGACCCCTGAATAGGGCTTTGTCTCTGGCCCCGTGAGATGAGGAAGTGGTTTTTCCTGCCCCTCCTCTTCTCTACCACTGCAGCTCTTGCTGGTTAACATTCAGTTCGGACTCCTCTCTGGTCCTCTCTGCATCTGATGTCTCCAGGAACATCTTCTGCCACACCTCTCTCCCTTGCATTTCTAGTTGTTATCCAGCTAAACAGTTACCTAAATTCTCACTTTCTCTCCTCCCATGTTTGATAAAAGGGAAAGATTCTTGTCTTTCACTTTCGTATTTTCCTACAACTCCCAACACTCTTCTGAACAGCAACACGAATGCTCAATTCTAGATTTGGTCGATTGGTGCTATTTCTAAATCTAAGTTCAAAAGGAATCCATGCTTTTTCAGTCAGCTGGTGCTTTTAGGTTATTTGGTTTGGTGTTTTTTGAAATACTTTCCCTTTATCTGAATCAGGAAAACATGACAACATGTTGTCATTTCAACACTTTGCTACACCTTATTATTAGTTCATTCTATTTGGTCATCAATGAGAACTCCCCATTATTCCTGTATGAAAGTGACATGGCATATTTCTGAGACTCATCTTCCTGCCTTTTGGAACCTTCACATCCTAATCTAAGAAAATGATGTTAAGCCACGCAGAGACTTTGAAAATGGACTGTGAGCTTTATTTCACTCAGCAAAGCTTACCCTCTCAGCTAGTGGCAGAACAAGTTGGGACAGGATGAGGGAGTCCTTGGAATGCACAATTTTGAAAGAATCAAAGACACACAATATCCTGGAGGTAGTTCAAATGAACTGTCTGCATAGAATTCTTAAGTGAAGCTTTTCTTAAAAACCCATGATTGTTGGGGAACTTTAAAAATGTGTTTGTAGATATCATATAACTGAAAAAGAAAATTTCTGACTTATCCTAATGATGTGCTTTTGTAAAATAGGTGATGTTTCAGTGCTTTTTACATCTGGACATGGTTAAGCTAAATGTAAATAGGCATTATCAAATCTTGACAGTGGTATTCACTATTTTCCCATTGAAATAATTTACTTTTTGTAAAATTATACTTGCTTATTACAATAAATTAAAATAATGCTGTAAAGTTCAAATAAGGAACTAAATATTGCTGAAATATCATTAACATGTTCTAAATACCTCTCTGTGCATAGACTATTTCACCTGAATATGGTTCTATAACCTACATTTTACCCTATGACATATTGGAATTAATTCCTTGTTTCTAATGTAGATCTCCTTCATTGTTTTTAAAAAGCAGCGCAGAGTCCCACTGTATGTGTATCATAATTTACTGATGCATTTGCCTTGATGAGCATTTTGCTATTATGAATTTCTTTATGCATAAATATATTCACACTCATGACTTTATCTCTCTAAGGCATAATCTTAAGAATAAATTTCACAGTTAAAATATATGTATATGAGATAATTTGGTACACAAATTGCCTCCCGAATCTCACTATGTTACCCAATCTTTAAGAGTAAACACATTAATCATATAAAGAGACAAGTCAGACAGAAACTGCCTGGTAGCCTCTGGCAGGACTCCTACGATCTCTGACATAGTTCCTGTTATTCACCATGGAATGTTGCCTTTGAAAATTTGAATATTAGACCTTCTTTACCTTACCCAGAGTAGTGTCTGTTTCTTGAGGACCAACTCTTACAAGAAATATGATGTCAATCACTCATTTAAAATGGGGTTAAGGTATAATTTTTTAGTGACAGTGTCTCCTGTCCTCTTTTCTGCACGCGATTTTGGGGGAATTGTGATGTTTGAGAGTCTAACCAATTCAATACATAGTTCCTATGGGAATTGTAAAATCTGAGTAGAGGGAAGTGGACAAGCTTGAGGGAAATTTATCTCCACTTTACAAGACATTATGCCTCTTTAGTGCTTGTATTTAGGGCAAAATCAATGAGTTTCTCCTTGATAAGTAGATAAACACGGATGAAAACTTTCTCCTTGCCTGCTTACTGCTGGGCTCCAAGTGACTTGTGTTAATGTGGCTTTTCTTCACTGGTCAGATTAAGGCTGTACGTGGTTACATGTCAATACTGAGGCTATGAGCTCTGGTCACTTGTTGAAGACATGGGAAATGCCTTAGTGTTAAGGGTAGATCAGGGAACTTTCCTGGTGTTCTAGTAGTTAAGACTTCATGCTTCCACTGCAGGGGACCCAGGTTTGATCCCTGGTTGGGAAACTAATATTCTGCTTGCCAAAATATATACACACTTACATGCATGTGTGTGTGTGTACATATACACACATGTTTATTTAAAAGTGATTGCTTGGAAGGAATACCACATTTCAGTGTTACAAAACTCAAAAAGACAAAGGGTATACAGTAAAAATTTCCTTTTATCACTGTTCCTACCTACCAGTTTCCTTTGCTATAAGCAACTAGTTCATTAGATCCATGAGCAGCCTTTAAGGGCTTTGTATTCATACACAAGTAAATACATATTTGTTGTCACAAATATGTATACTCACTTTTAAATAGATGTGCATAATAATTCTTAATATTTAAGAATATTAATAATGTGATTTTACACAAACAGTAGTATGTTATATGCACAGGAACACTGCTCTGTACTTTGATTTTCCACCCAAAAATACAGCCTAATGATCATTTTATCTCATTACCCAGAATATCCTCTTTCTTTTTGACAGCTTCATGGTATTCTATATAATGGGAGTGGCAAATGTTGAAAAGTAGAGACATTACTTTGCCAACAAAAGTCTGTCTGGTCAAAGCTATGGTTTTTCCAGTAGTCATGTATGGATGTGAGAGTTGGACTATAAAGAAAACTAAGCACCGAAAAATTGATGCTTTTGAACTGTGGTGTTGGAGAAGACTCTTGAGAGTCCCTTGGACTACAAGGAGATCCAACCAGTCCATCCTAAAGGAAATCAATCCTGAATACTCATTGGAAAGACTGATGCTGAAGCTGAAACTCCAATACTTTGGCCACCTGATGTGAAGAATTGACTCATTTGAAAAGACCCTGATGGTGGGAAAGATTGAAGGTGGGAGGAGAAGGGACGACAGAGGATGAGATAGTTGGGTGGCATCACCGACTCGATGGACATGAGTTTAAGTAAGCTCTGGGGGTTGGTGATGGAGAGGAAAGCCCAGTGTGCTACAATCCACGGTTTGCAAAGAGTTGGACATGAGTGAGTCACTGAACTGAACTGATGGAACCAGATGCCATGATCTTTGTTCTTTGAGTGTTGAGTTTTAAGCCAGCTTTTTTAATCTCACTTTCATCAAAAGGCTCTTTAGTTCCTCTTCACTTTCTGCCATAAGGGTGGTGTCATCTGTATATCGGAGGTTATTTATATTTCTCCCAGCAATCTTGATTTCAGCTTGTGCTTCATCCAATCTGACATTTTGCACTGTGTACTCTGCATGTAAGTTAAATAAGCAGGATGACAATATACAGCCTTGATGTACTCCTTTCCCAATTTGGAACCAGTCTGTTGTTCCATGGATGTTCCAGTTCTAACTGTTGGTTGTTGGTTTGCATACAGGTTTTTCAGGAAGTAGGTAAGGTGACCTGGTATTCCCGTCTCTTTAAGAATTTTCCACAGTCTATTGTGATCCACACAAAGACTTTAGTGCTGTTGGTGAAGAAGATGTTTTTCTTGAATTCTCTTGCCTTTTCTATGATCCATTTGATGTTGCTAATTTGATCTCTGGTTCTTTTGCCTTTTCTAAATCCAGCTTGAACATCTGGAATTTTTTTGGCTCACTGTTGAAGCTTAACTTGGAGAATTTTGAGCATTACTTTGCTAGCGTGTGAGACGAGTGCAATTGTGCAGTAGTTTGAATATTGTTTGACATTGTCTGTCTTTGGGATTAGAATGAAGACTCACCTTTTCCAGTCCTGGGCTACTGCTGAATTTTCCCAATTGCTGGCATGTTGAGTGCAGCCCTTTAACAGCATCATCTTTTAGGATTTGCAATAGCTCAGCTGGAATTCCATCACTTCCACTAGCTTTGTTTGTAGTGATGTTTCCTAATGCCCACTTGAGTTCACACTTCAGGATGTCTGGCTCTAGGTGAGTAATCACACCATCATTATTATCTGAGTCATGAAGATCATTTTTGTATAGTTCTTCTATGTATTCTTGCCATCTCCTCTTAATATCTTCTGCTTCTGTTAGGTCCATAATGTTTCTGTCCTTTATTGTGCCAATGTTTACATGAAATGTTTCTTTGGAATCTCCAATTTTTTTGAAGAGATCTCTAGTCTTGCCCATTCTGTTGTTTTCTTGTATTTCTTTGCCCTGATCACTGAGGAAGGCTTTCTTATCTCTCTTTGCTATTCTTTGGAACTCTGCATTCAGATGGATCTATCCTTCCTTTTCTCCTTTGCCTTTCACTTCCCTTCTTTTCTCAGCTATTTGTAAGGCCTCCTCAGACAGCCATTTTTGCCTTTTTTTCATTTCTTTTTCTTGGGGATGGTCTGATCACAGCCTTGTGTATATTGTTACTAAACTCTGACCTTAGTTCTTCAGTACTCTATCAGATCTACTCCCTTGAATCTATTTGTTACTTCCACTGAATAACTGTAAGGGATTTGATTTAGGTCATACTTGAATGGCCTAATGGTTTTCCCTACTTTCTTCAATTTAAGTCTGAATTTTGCAATAAGGAGTTCATGATCTGAGCCACAGTCAACTCCTGGTCTTGTTTTGCTGACTGTATACAGCTTCTCCATCTTTGGCTGCAAAGAATATAATCAATCTGATTTTGGTGTTGACCATCTGGTGATGTCCATGTGTAGTTGTCTCTTGTGTTGTTGGAAGAGTGTGTTTGTTGTGACGTGTGCTTTCTCTTGGCAAAACTCTGTTAGCCTTTGCCCTGCTTCATTTTGTATTCCAAGGCCAAACTTGCCTGTTAGTCCTGGTATCTCTTGAGTTCCTACTTTCTCATTCCAGTCCCCTACAATGAAAAGGACATCTTTTTTTTTTTTTTTCCCGATGTTAATTCTAGAAGGTCTTGTAGGTCTTCATAGAACCATTCAGCTTCTTAAGCATCAGTAGTTGATGCATAGACTTGGATCACTATGATGTTGAATGGTTTACCTTTGAAACAGAGATCATTTTGTCATTTTTGAGATTACACCCACGTACTGCATTTCAGACTCTTTTGTTGACTATGAGGGCTATTCCATTTCTTCTAAGGGGTTCTTACCCACAGCAGTAGATGTAATGGTGATCTGAATTAAATTCACCCATTCTGGTGAATGATATGATTATATTGCATTAATTTTATGATGATATTGCATTGATATGATGGTTTGCATTAATATTCAGAAGTTGAACCAATCAAATGCTTCTTACACTTTGTTGGATTTGAAATTATTTTGTTGAGTATTTTTGCCACTAAGTTCATGAGGATATAGATCTATACTTTTCTCTACTTGTATGTCTTTGTCTGATTTTGGTAATGCTGGTCTCATAAAATGAGCTTGGAAGTATTTCCTCTGCTTCTTTTCCCTGAATAAGACTGTATAGAGTGGGCATAATTCCTTCCTTAAATGTTTGGTAAAACTCATTAATGAATCCCATCTGCTGCTTTCTGTTTGGGAAGACTATTAGCTATTGATATAATTTCTTGTATAGATATATATGTACATATATATATGTGTGTGTGTCTGTATATATATATATATGCCTATTCAGACTCCTTCTTGTGTGAGTTTGGACATTATGTCATTCAACAAATTAGCCCATTTCATCTAGGTTATCAGCTTTGTGAGTGACCTCCGGGAGCTGGTGATGGACAGGGAGGCCTGGCGTGCTGCGGTTCATGGGGTCGCGAAGAGTCGGACACGACTGAGCGACTGATCTGATCTGATCTGATCTGATCAGCTTTGTAAGCATAGAATTGTTTCTGCTAAGTCGCTTCAGTCGTGTCCGACTCTGTGCGACCCCATAGACAGCAGCCCACCAGGCTCTGCCATCCCTGGGAGTCTCCAGGCAAGAACACTGGAGTGGGTTGCCATTTCCTTCTCCAGTGCATGAAAGTGAAAAGGGAAAGTGAAGTCGCTCAGTCGCGGCCGACTCTTAGCGACCCCATGGACTGCAGCCCACCAGGCCCCTCCATCCATGGGATTTTCCAGGCAAGAGTACTGGAGTGAAGTGCCATTGCCTTCTCTGATAGAATTGTTTAGGATACCTCTATAATCCCTTTAATGTGTATGGGGTCTTGGGTGATGTTCTCTCTTTGATTTCTGATGTTGGCAATGTGCATCTTTTGTTCCTTTTTTTTTTTTTTTACTTAGCCTGGATAGATCACCAACTTTAAAATTTTTTTCTAAGAACTAGCTTTTGGTTTCATTAATATTAATGATTTTTTATTTTTAATTTCATTGATTTCTATTCTAATTTTATTTTTCCTTTCTCCTGCTTATTTATATTGTATTAACTCTTTTTTTTTCTACCTTTGTAAAGTAGAATTTTAGATGATTGATTTTAGATTCCCCCCCCCACCCATACATGTATGTAGTGCCATAATTTTTCTTCAAAGCACTGCTTCCTCTGACCTGGGACTTAGAAGAAAATCTCATACATTTTGATAAGGTAAATTTTCATTTTCATTTAGTTAAAAATATTTTTAAATTTCTATTGATGTTTCTTCTTTGATCCATGCTTTATTTAAAATGTGTTGTTTAGTCTCCAACTGTTTGGGGGTTTTCCACTTATCTTTCTGTATACGTTCTGAGTTTAATTTCATTGTGATCTGCAATCAGACACTGTATGATTTCTAGTCTTTTAAATTTGTTAAGGGGTGTTTTATGACCCCAAATGTGTTTTATCTTGGTGAATTTTCCATGAGAGCTTGAGAAAAATGTGTGTTTTGCTGCTGTTGGGTGAGGTAGTCCATAGAGGTCAATTATATTCAGTTGATTGATGGTGTTGTTGAGTTCAGCTACATCTTTACTGGTTTTCTGCCTAGAACGGTTCTTTCCATTTCTGATAGAGGAGTGCTGAAGTCTCCTACTGTAACAGTGGGTTCATGTATTTCTCCTTGTAATTCTACAAGTTTTGCCTCACACAGTTTGACAAAGGTTTTAAGCCATATACACGTTGGCTATTGTTATGTTTTCTTGGAAAATTAACCTTTGTCCTTATGAAATGCCCTGCTTTATTCTTAATAACTTTCCCTGCTTTGAAGGCTGAACATGAAGTGAAAGTGTTAGTCATTCAGTCGTGTCTGACTCTTCGAGACTCCATGAACTGTAACCCATCAGGCTCCTCTGTCCATGGTATTTCCCAGGCAAGAATACTGGAGTGGCTTGCTGTTTCCTCCTCCAGGGCATCTTCCCAACCCAAGACTGAACCCCGGTCTCTTGCACTGCAGGCAGATTCTTTACCATATGAGCCACCAGGGAAGCCCAGTTCAGAGCCTTCAGAGGACAAGGCTCTGAAGTCTGATTTTTCTGAAATTAACACAACTGCTTCTGCTTTATTTTGCTTAATGTGAGCATGAGATACCTTTTTTTATCCTTATCCTTAACCTCAAAATAATACTTTATATTATTTAAAATATTATATTATTTATATTATATATTTTATATTAAATTATATTATTATTAAATTATATTATATTATTAAATTAAATTATATTATTTATATTATATATTTATATTAAATATTATATTATTTAAAATATTATTTAAAGTATATAAAATAATACTTTATATTATAATAATACAAAAAACCTCAAAATAATACTTGTAAACTTGTGGGAGCTCCCTATGACCAGCTCCTCAGAATTTTTGACTCTCACACTTGTCTACTTTAAGATTCCAGCAATCCATCAGTTACAGTTCTGATTTTCCTCTCTCAGCTCACTTCCCCAGGGAGTTTTTGGTTCATGAGTTTCTGCTCTGGTAGGTTGTGATTTTCTCGATCTGCGTGTTGGTCTCTCCAATTTGGAGAGCAAAGATCTGCCCTGTGACCTCGTTTCTTGAAGTAGTCTAAGAAGAGTTGTTGATTTTTCAGTTTGTCCAGCTTTTTACTCATTGTTAGGATGGAATGAAAACTTCCAAGCATGTGGCATCAGGACCTGCAAGTCCAGTGCAATCTCAACTATTTTTGGAAATAGTTTTTTTCTCAGCAATTTTTCAGAAGGAGGGAGGTGGTGAGGTTTTAGACTTGGAGTTTCCCAATGATTTCCACTGAGCAAGTAATTTAATTTCTTTAAGCAAAGTTTTATTATCTATAAAATAAGAATTTATAATACCTCCCGTGTAGATTTTCTTTAAAGGACAAAGGGTATTGTGTATAAAGATACACAGAACAAAGCAGGAGTAAAAGCTAAATAAAGACTAGCTAAAAAACGGGAAGTGATGCTTTTCTGACTTCATACCCTAATCCCTGTGTGTGCCTGGTCGTTTGGGGAGTATTTTGAACACCTGAATAATGAGCACAGATGGTCCCAGCCCATGGCCCCTCTCCTGATTTACATTGCCTAAGCCTTGCTGGCCTCCTTGCTAGTCCTTGAACATGCTAAAGATGTTCTGTTTCAGGGCTTTTGCATTGCTGTTTACTTTGCCTGGAAGTCTCTTCATCCAGGTATCTGTATGGCTCCCTCTTTCACCTTAGTCATATCTTTCTTCAAATAATCCCTCAGGGAAACCTCCCTGAGCCTCCAAGTTTGTACCCACTCCCAGTGATCTCTACCTTCTTCTTGGTTATAGTTTTCTCCATAATGTTTTTCACTGTTAAATATTGTGTGTGTATGTGTGTGTGGGGGCGGGGCACATGTGTGTGTATGTATGCATGGCTTTTTTGTCTTTCAGTTGCATTGCTTCCAACCTTCCTCCACTAAATATAAGGGCAGGCATTTTTCACTGTTGAATCACCAGGGCCTAGATCTTGTGCCTTGCATACTGTTGTTATTGTGTAGTTACTAAGTTGCATCTGACTCTTTTGTGACCCCAAAGACTGTAGCCCATAGACAGAGGAGCCTGGCAGGCTACAGTTCATGGGGTCACAAGAGTAGGACACTACTTAGCGACTAAACCACCACCATCAGACAAGAATACTGGAGTGGGCTGCCATTTCCTTCTCCAGGAGATCTTCCTGACCTAGGGATCAAACCTGTGTCTCCCGCATTGGCAGGATGATTCTTTACTACTGAGCCACCAGAGAAGCCCCTGCATATTATAAGGGTTCAGTAAACTCAAGGAATGAATCTAAAAAGTCCAATTTTAAATTCATATAGAAAGAGGTGATACCTGACAAATAAGATTTATAAATGGAGAATGATGTCCTTAAAATATTTGCATTCTTTGTCTGTACCAGTCCTCTGAGATATTATTATTCTTCCCACCTCACTACTTACTGAGTTGTAACTTCTAAAGATTTGCTGCAAAATAGAAATAAAAGAGGTAACCTGCTTTATATCATGGAACTATAAACAGCACTGACTTAAAAAAATAAAATTATGAACAGCAATTCAATCAAATGTCCTGATCCCTTGGTAGGCAAGCAACATCCGCCACTGCAATTCTGTAATTTTTGATTCTTCTTGCCTAGACCTAGAACTTGAGATGCATATAAAATAGAATAGAAGTGCTTATTGTTGTTGAAATAGCAAGAAGACATTCAGGGGGCATGGATAGCGCCTCCCATCTCTTACAATTGTCTGATTGACTGTGACAGCTTCAGATGAGAGGGACAAAAAGACCTCTATATTACTAAACAGCTATTAACTCAGGTACATAAGATGGAGCATTTCTCCATCGGAATGATTTGCTCACAAGGTCCATTTGCACTGAAGTGTAGTTATTAAGATCATGCTATTTTCTGCTCTGCAGATGCTAAAGCTCGGTCCTCAACGGTTAAGGTCTCATCTGATGAGAAGCAGTCAGGAGTAAACTGAAAACTTAAAGGGACTTGGTATCATCAAAATGTGGCATATAAATGTGATGCCAATACTTATTTCTGGGTTTTATCACTGATAAAAACATTTTGCTATAAATACCATCTTCACCCTCTGATAGTCAAACCTCTTCACTTGCTAAGTGACGTGAAACACGCTTCTCTCTCACTAGACTTTGAATGTCTTTTCACTTGTCTTGTTATTCTTGTATTCTGATACTGTCATAGTGAGAGTAGATTCTGGTTAATACTGGATGTGTGTTTGTGACATAGTCAGTCCTTATATTTCAACACATGGTTTTACTGAAGACTACGCCTTAAGGCAGATTGCCATAAAATGAAATCTGACTGGCTCTACACTGTTGTCATTATTGATTCAGATTTCATGAGAAATTGTGAAATGAGTAGAGAAAGGTGCTGAAAAGTGATGAATGGTATGTTGGGGCTCAGCCAGTTAAGGCAGAGGAAGGGGAGTACAAAGCAGCAAAAAGTGAAGGTTCCTTAACTCCTGATTAAACATCTGCATTAGGTAAAAGCAGTGGATGGATGATGAGATGCTTTGCAATGTGAATGAGGCCAGTCTTGAACAAGTAAGCACATCTTTCTTTGAACATAGTTTACTTTCTTTTTCTTTATTTTGTTTCTGTCAAAGGATATTTTTTAGTGCTGAAATGCTTAGCATATAATAGATCAATGAATATTTTTGAATAGATGGTTCTCAGGTGGCTCAGTGATATAGTATCTGCCTATCAAACAGGAGATGCAGGTTCTATCCCTGGGTTGGAAAGATCCCCTGAAGTAGGAAATGACAACCCACTCCAGTATTCTTGCCTGAGAAATCCTATGGAGAGTGGAGCCTGGTGGGTTGCAGCCCATGGGGTCTCAAAAGAGTCAGATATGACTTAGCAACTAAACAACAACAAAAAATTCCATAACCTTTCTTCAAAGATCACTATCAAAAACTTCCCTTGAGGGGACATATATAGTATACCTAAGGCTGATTCATGCTGATGTTTAACAGAAAATAACAAAATTCTATAAAGCAATTATCCATCAACTAAAATATATATATAAATTTAAAAAAAGAATAAGGGCAATTAATTAAACATTTTTTCACTTGTTTGAAATATTATGTTTTCATGACTTTGTCTTTAATGAATACAATCCAAAGTCTTAAGCAATTATGTGCAAAATCTTGTGTGATATAATTTTAGATTTCAAGGTTCATCATTAAAAAGCTCGTTTCTCAAATATAACTGTCTGCATTCATTCTCATGGCTGGAAGAAACCAAGTCATTAAATATTTTTATTAAATTGGTTTGGATATGAAAAGTGACATGAATTCAAATAATAGGTCAGGTTATTAAGCTTAAATGGAATAGTAATACTAGCTAACTTTTATGAAGCATTTATTGTATGCTATATACTGTGCTAAGTGCTTTACAAGTATTTGCTTACTTAAACCTCTTAAAAATGGTTTGAGGGATAATTATGATTCTCTATGGTTTATAGGTGAGGAAACTGAAGCTTATAGAGATTAAGTAATGAATCCAAGTTTAGACACTGACCTTTAAACTCAAACATACAGGCTCCAGGCCCAGTACTTAACCACCATGCATATTGCACAAACCAAAGCAGATAGAAACAGTTACATGGAATGATAACTAAAGTGATATGTCATATTATTATGAAGATCCAGGTCATTCGCTCTAGAAGTTGCACTCTAGGCTATGTGGCAGCCTGGATGGGAAGGTAGTTTGGGGGAGGATGGATACATGTTTATGTATGATTGAGTCCCTTCACTATGCACCTGAAATTTGTCACATGATTGCTAATCGGCTAAATACCCTGATACAAAATAAGGTAAAAAAAAAAAAAGAGTTTGTATAAATTGGGTAAGTATGGATGTTCAGTTCAGTTCAGTTGCTCAGTCATGTCCAACTCTTTGTGACCCCATGAATCGCAGCACGCCAGGCCTCCCTGTCCATCACCAACTCCCAGAGTTTACCCAAATTTATGTCCATCGAGTCAGTGATGCCATCCAGCCATCTCATCCTCTGTCGTCCCCTTCTCCTCCTGCCCCCAATCCCTCCCAGCATCAGAGTCTTTTCCAATGAGTCAACTGTTCGCATGAGGTGGCCAAAGTATTGGAGTTTCAGCTTTAGCATCAGTCCCTCCAATTAACACCCAGGACTGGTCTCTTTTAGGATGGACTGGTTGGATCTCCTTGCAGTCCAAGGGACTCACAAGAGTCTTCTCCAACACCACAGTTCAAAAGCAGCAATTCTTGGGCGCTCAGCTTTCTTCACAGTCCAACTCTCACATCCACACTTGACCACTGGAAAAACCATAGCCTTGACAAGATGGACCTTTGTTGGCAAAATAATGTCTCTGCTTTTGAATATACTATCTAGGTTGGTCATAATTTTCTTTCCAAGGAGTAAGCATCTTTTAATTTCATGGCTGCTATCACTCTGCAGTGATTTTGGAGCCCCAAAAAACAAAGTCTGACACTGTTTCCACTGTTTCCCCATCTATTTCCCATGAAGTGATGGGACCAGATGCCATGATCTTCGTTTTCTGAATGTTGAGCTTTAAGCCAACTTTTTCTGTCTCCACTTTCACTTTTATCAAGAGGCTTTTTAGTTCCTCTTCACTTTTTGCTGTAAGGGTGGTGTCATCAGCATATCTGAGGTTATTGATATTTCTCCCGGCAATCTTGATTCCAACTTGTGCTTCGTCCAGCCTAGTGTTTCTCATGATGTACTCTGCATATAAGTTAAATAAGCAGTGTGACAATATACAGCCTTGACGTACTCCTTTTCCTATTTGGAACCAGTCTGTTGTTCCATGTCCAGTTTTAACTGTTGCTTCCTGACCTGCATACAGATTTCTCAAGAGGCAGGTCAGGTGGTCTGGTATTCCCATCTCTTTCAGAATTTTCCAGTTTATGGTGATCCACACAGTCAAAGGCTTTGGCATAGTCAAGAAAGCAGAAATAGATGTTTTTCTGGAACTCTTTTGCTTTTTCCATGATCCAGCGGATGTTGGCAATTTGATCTCTGTTCCTCTGCCTTTTCTAAAACTAGCTTGAACATCTGGAAGTTCATGGTTCAAGTATTGCTGAAGTCTGGCTTGGAGAATTTTGAGCATTACTTTACTAGCGTGTGAGATGAGTGCAATTGTGTGGTAGTTTGAGCATTCTTTGGCATTGCCTTTCTTTGGGATTGGAATGAAAACTGACCTTTTCAAGTCCTGGACCACCACTGAGTTTTCCAAATTTGCTGGCATATTGAGTGCAGCACTTTCACAGCATCATCTTTCAGGATTTGGAATAGCTCAACTGGAATTCTATCACCTCCACTAGCTTTGTTCTTAGTGATGCTTTCTAAGACCCACTTGACTTCACATTCCAGGATGTCTGGCTCTAGGTGAGTGATCACACCGTCATGATATTATGGGTCGTGTAGCTCTTTTTTGTACAGTTCTTCTGTGTATTCTTGCCACCTCTTCTTAATATCTTCTGCTTCTGTTAGGTCCATACCATTTCTGTCCTTTATCGAGCCCATCTTTGCATGAAATGTTCCCTTGGTATCTCTAATTTCCTTGAAGAGATCTCTAGTCTTTCCCATTCTGTTGTTTTCCTCTATTTCTTTGCATTGATCACTGAGGAAGGCTTTCTTATCTCTCCTTGCTATTCTTTGGAACTCTCCGTTCAGATGCTTATATCTTTCCTTTTCTCCTTTGCTTTTCGCTTCTGTTCTTTTCACAGCTATTTGTAAGGCCTCCCCAGACAGCCATTTTGCTTTTTTGCATTTCTTTTCCATGGGTATGGTCTTGATCCCTGTCTCCTGTACAGTGTCACAAACCTCCATCCATAGTTCATCAGGCACTCTGTCTATCAGATCTAGTCTCTTAAATCTGTTTCTCATTTCCACTGTATAATCATAAGGGATTTGATTTACGTCATACCTGAATGATCTAGTGGTTTGCCCTACTTTCTTCAATTTAAGTCTGAATTTTGCAATAAGGATTTCATGATCTGAGTCACAGTCAGCTCCCGGTCTTGTTTTTGTTGACTGTATAGAGTTTTTCCATCCTTGGCTGCAAATAATATAATCAATCTGATTTCAGTGTTGACCTTCTGGTGATGTCCATGTGTAGAGTCTTCTCTTGTGTTGTTGTGCTGACAGAATGTCATCCACTGGAGAAGGGAATGGCAAACCACTTCAGTATTCTTGCCTTGGGAACTCCATGAACAGTATGAAAAGACAAAATGATAAGATACTGAAAGAGGAACTCCCCAGGTCAGTAGGTGCCCAATATGCTACTGGAAATCAGTGGAGAAATAACTCCAGAAAGAATGAAGGGATGAAGCCAAAGCAAAAACAATACCCAGTTGTGGATGTGACTGGTGATTGAAGCAAAGTCCGATGCTGTAAAGAGCAATATCGCATAGGAACCTGGAATGTCAGGTCCAGGAATCAAGGCAAATTGGAAGTAGTCAAACAGGAGATGGCAAGAATGAACAACATTCTAGGAATCAGTGAACTGAAATGGACTGTAATGGGTGAATTTAACTCAGATAACCATTATATCTGGGGAAGGCAATGGCACCACACCCCAGTACTTTTGCCTGGAAAATCCCATGGACAGAGGATCCTGGTAGGCTCCAGTCCATGGGGTCGCTATAAGTCGGACACGACTGAGCGACTTCACTTTCACTTTTCACTTTCATGCATTGGAGAAGTAAATGGCAACCCACTCCAGTATTCTTGCCTGGAGAATCCCAGGGACAGGGGAGCCTGGTGAGCTTCTGTCTATGGGGTCGCACAGATTCGGGCACGACTGAAGCGACTTAGCAGCAGCAGCAACCATCATATCTACTACTGTGGGCAGGAATCCCTTAGAAGAAATGGAGTAGCCATCATGGTCAACAAAAGAGTCCTAAATGTAGTATTTGGATGCAATCTCAAAAACAACAGAATGATCTCTGTTCGTTTCCAAGGCAAACCATTCAATATCACAGTAATCCCAGCCTATGTCCCAACCAGTAATGCTGAAGAAGCTGAACGGTTCTATGAAGACCTACAAGACCTTTTAGAATTAACACCCAAAAAAGATATCCTTTTCATTATAAAGGACTGGAATGCAAAAGTAGGAAGTCAAGAAACACCAGAATAACAGGCAAATTTGGCATTGGAGTACGGAATGAAGTAGGGCAAAGTTTAATAGAGTTTTGCCAAGAGAATGCACTGGTCATAGCAAACACCCTCTTCCAACAACACAAGAGTATGGACGTTAGAGATATTGATATAGGTATAAATATGTGTTTGTGTGTAGAGATAAATAAAATTCAAGCGTATTCAGGGAAAAAAAGAGGCGTCTCCATTCATTCAGTCTAACATCTGCTCAGCCTGAAGTGGAACCGCCTGTTAGTTTATTAAATTGTAGAATTAATTCATGTGGAAATAAGAGAGGAGGGGGAAAGGAGGCTTTAATTCATACCAAAGGGAGGAATGAATATATATATATAAAGAAATTATGCCATAGTTTAATAATGGTAATTAAACACTCAAGCTACTTTTGGTTCACTGAGAGAAAATGTGTAGCATAGATATAGTTTTACATCATTTAAGAAATTTTCTTTATGAGAGCTGCAATATCAGGGGAAAAAAGGGCTACAAGAGCTCCCATGCAAATAATCAGTTCTTTGTTGAGGCATAAAGATTGTTAAACGATGGCCCTTTCATTCAATCCCTCTTCCCTTTTTGCTTCTGGGAACTACTGCCTTAGGTGAGCATCCCTACCTGGACTATAACAGCAGCCTCTGAATGGTCTTCTCACAACCTGTTTGTTTTCTACACTGTTGCCAGAAGTATCTTCACAAACTAATAAAAGATGCACTTTTTCTCTCCTCCTTATTAGAACAAAGAAATCATTCTTAATTTTATTTGATTCATACATGCCACTGATAACCAATGAAAGATATGAACCCTTTCCCAGTTAACAACTACAAAAACTTTATACACGCTATTATTCTTTGATATCGCTCACTAAAGATTTCAAATATCTGTTGCTAGTTTGCATCCTCACCTGATATTGCATCATTTATCTTATTGTCTGCACTCTGGCTTCATGACACTTCTTACTGTTTCTCAGGCTTGAAAGAGACTCCAAGTTCTTTCTTCTAAGCACTTTAACTATCTAGGGGTACAGTGATGAAATAGAGGAAGGCTTTTGATGTGTTTGTCATAGAAGGTCTAAGATTCAAACCTTGTTATAAGCTTGGGAATGGTACTTAGCTGATTAGAATCTCAATTTTATCATGGTAGAAAGAGAGTGATAACATAATTTTGCAGGGTTTGTATAAAGGTCCAGTGAGATAATGAAAGTAAAGGGCTTGGCACTCCTCGTTCCTACCTTCAATCCCTGATTGAGCCTCCTTACATTTTATCCCCATCCCCCACCTCAGTGAATGGATTTGGGGTTTGACTCTTTGTGTCCCCAGATCACGGAGTGCTGATACTTCTATACTTGTAAGATTGGGGGGCGTTTATCTATTTCTTGTCTGTTTCTCTCTCTAGTCCAGTAACATGACTCAGGCTGCATACTTAAGTAACCTTTATAAATTCCACTGCTGGTCCAATTAGTCCAATTGGTCCAATTCCAACTCTGGTCTGGTCTGAAATTGTGATTTTTAAAGTGATTCTAGTGTACAAGCCTAGGCTACAGGCCCCTTGAGCCCAGAGATTCATCAGTGAAGCTCCACTGTCCACATGGAGCTGGTGCCCAGTGGGTGTTCAATGAATGCCTGTAGGGTGAATGAGTGAATGAATGAGTAAATGGATGAATACATGCACAACAGCCAGTTATCTAGGTCTTCTGAACCTGCATTTGATAAATTTTAACCCATTTAATTATGAAAATGTGACACTCTAGTTTAACAAATTCCTGATAAGTTTATATTTATACATTGGCAATCAATACGTAAGTGGATAAAGTTATGCTTTAAATTAAAAAAAAAAAATCTAGATATTGCTTCAGGCAATTTTCTACCTACATATTTCTATGTTTAGTGGTCTTTTGTTTTTTCTTTCATTGCTTTGCATCCCTATGTCACATAAGCAAAGTAATTTTAACCTATAAATCTCTTAAAGGGCATCTAACTACCTAGAGCTTAAATAAGCAGTCTACTTGACACTGTTCTTACTGTCGGACTATTGCATGCAGTCCTATCCTTGCATTTGTTTTGTTGCCTTCTTCTTGGAGTGTATATGCAGATTTATATTCAACCTTCCTGGATTCTTTGTTTTTAGTGACCCATCAATAATTATGCTGATTGTGAAAATATATGCAGTTCCTTGAGGAAGGGAACTAATGGCGTTAGAAGCAGTAGTTCTAGCAATCAGCTGATGTGAACTTTTCCCCATAATGGCTGGTGGTGCTTTCTCTTCTGAATGCTAAATGAAAGCTGATGTGTAATAAAAGGTTTATTTTCGTAAAGTGAATAGTGTCAGAGCATCATGACTGATAAAATCAACTTTCTCATCTAAATGTGAAAGATTTATAAGTTTATTTTCGGTAGGATTCGATTTCAGGATGGTCTCTAGACACTAAGCTGAACAGTGGGTAAGGGAAGAAGATTCCTATCTTTTCTGATAAAGAGAATCATGACTTAATTACCTCAGTTCTGGCCTAGAAATAGAAATGTTATCAGCTTAACAAAAGAAAGCAAATACATTACAAAAATGTATGGTGGAACTCACTAGCAGAAATGCACAGGCTGGATCTTTTGATTGAAATAAAAACGGTAGATTCTGAGACTATATTTAATTTCTATACAGTGTTATTTTCTTGTAGGTAATCAGCTCTGATGTGGGGTCGACCGTTTCCTTCTGGATGATAGACACTGGGCAGAAAATCAAACAGTTTACCGGTTGCCATGGCAACGCAGAAATCAGCACGATGGCCCTAGATGCAAATGAGACGCGGCTTTTGACTGGCAGCACAGATGGGACCGTAAAGGTGTGAAGACAGTGACGCTTCTTTATCCAGATAGGAGGGGGCTAAAACATTGTGCGAGGAGACACAGCTTTGGCTATATCTGTGTTGGTATTTTTGGTCTTGGAAGAAAAGAGATGAGACAAGGAAGAGCTAAATAACTCAAACCATCTAATAACAAAGCTGTTAGGAAAATAAACCTCTGTGGAAAAATGAATAAATAATTTTTCTGAATAAATTATTTAGAATCAAAGCACAGCTTGTCTTACTCATTTCAGAAAGCCTTTTCCAGTGTTCTGGATAGAGGACCACTTTGGGGAATAAGAGGCCTGAATACTTTTTGTGTGCTTTAACTAATGTCTTTGGTTTCATTTTTCTCAGTTTATAAAATGAGAAATCAGGGCAAGTACATAAATTTTAAAATGACATGAATGCAAGTTTTTCAGAAAATGAATATCTTAAAATCAACCTATTTTGTAAATTGCATTTTTATGTGAAGGTAAGTATCAATAAGATAGTAAAGAAGGATAGTAGGAAGGACAATCATAATCTTATTTATTGTCCATCCTAAACTAACATTATTTGATCCTCTCAGTTATCAAATTATTATTAATTTCTTCTGGGAGGAAAGTGCTATATTATTTTGCAGAAATCATCAAAATTTCAGGTAAAGCTAGATTCTTACAATCTAAAATCATACCCAGCGGTGAATCTTCTCTGCACACCTCAGCACTGAAAGTGATGACAGTATTGGATTGGAGATGACTTGTGACACTTTGAGTCAACAGAAGGCAGTTTCCCGAATAAGCTTTGAGTTGTTCTTAAGTTTCTGTCATAAGTGGACTCAGAAGGGTATTAATTAGAGGTACCTCCTGTGTTAGGGTGTATGATGTATTCAGGTAGACTGCTGGGGATGGTAGTGGAAGGCTACCTAGATATGTAGGTAGGTAGTGAGTGCGTGAGTGAGTGATAGTCGCTCAGTCATGTCTGACTCTGTGACTCCATGGACTGTAGCCTGCCAGGCTCCTCTGTCCATGGAATTCTCCAGGCAAGAGTACTGGAGTGGGTCGCCATTGTAGGTAGAACATTGTGGAATTTGGAGGCAAGTATTTAGGAGAATTCCAGCCTGCATTGATCACTGTGAAGCATGCTGCAGTGAGCATCTCTGGAAATTAGCAGAACGTGACCTCTGGGAAGGATAATGGCTTGAGGTATGGACTAGGAGCATGGGTTTAAGTCAAGTAACATCTTCATGTGAGAAAATGGTTAAATGTGTGAAGATAATGGGATAAGTAGGTGGAATAAAATGAAAGTAAGTAGAACTGGAGTATTAGACAGTGACTTAGGCAAAAAAATAAAAGTGAGTATCCCACATACCAGTCCTTGGATACAAGACTGGACTGAAAAAAGAAGGCAACAGATTAGATTGTTTTTATGCCTATGTTGGGAACTAACTGGTCATAGAGTCCAGGGTAGGGCAGACTTGTAGATGGTTGCAATGCTATGCTATGCTAAGTCACTTCAGTCGTGTCCGACTCTGTGTGACCCCATAGACGGTAGCCCACCAGGCTTCCCCGTCCCTGGGATTCTCCAGGCAAGAACACTGGAGTGGGTTGCCATTTCCTTCTCCAAAACTGGTCCTAATTAAGGGGCTTCATAGGATCTGGGGACAGTCAAATCTTTATACTATTTTTCTGTGGCTATTATTTTAGGTGGGCTTTTTAAGAGCCTTGTTTAGAGAAAAACAAGGTGACGTGGGTGAAGAGCATGTACACCCCTCAATGTCTCAGCTTGAGTCCTGACATCTTAGAAGTTAATGTGAATTTAGTATTACAATCACAGCTTTTGAAGGTACATTTATCTTTATCACAATAGCACAATAGAATTCTGAAATCTGGCAACTTCTGTGTAGGATGCATAAATCAAGGTTGAGCTGCACAGGCTATATTCTAAAAAGAAACAAGAATGAATGATATTTTCCCAATCACATTTATAATTTAGAACCCCAAATCCAGTACTTATGCAATCAAAGATTTAAAAGTATTGCCCTATTTATCATGGTTTTCAAGTTTCTGTTTTTAAATTAATTGTTTTGAATAATGTATGCACACAATAAAAATTTAAACCGAAAAGATATATACAGTGAGAAGAAAGTGTCCTTCTCACCCCTGTTCCCTTCTCCTCACTGTGGCTACCAGTAATACTAGTTTCTTGCACATCTTTCTAGACTGTGAGCACCATTTGCTTTTCAGGGGCAGTCCACTGTCCATACTGTTCTGCATTTTACATTTTCTGCATTAGACTGATTTATATGAAGGCAAACAACAACAATAATATTAGTTAAATTTTATTGCATATTACTATGAATCATGCACTGTCCTAAGCACTTTACACACACGCGCGCGCGCACACACACACACACACACACCCCACTATATGCTTGGTACTATTATTATACCAGTTGAGAAAACTGAAACCTATGGAAATGAACAACTTGCTGAAGGTCCTATGGCTGATTGGCTTTGAACAAAGCTTGGACAATTGGAGATGACCCATTCTTTGTAATGGCTGCATTATATGCTACTGTGGAGATATTCCATAGTTGGATGTTCATTTCCTTATTAATGAGCAATTAAGTTGATTCAAATTTTTAGCTGTTATGAACAATGCTTCCAGAAAATCCTTTAAAATACATAATTGCACATATGAGTATCTCTGAGTAATGATTTTCTAAAAGTTGAACTTTTGAGGCAAAAGGTATATGCATTTTCATTTTGATAGAAAGTGCCAAATGCCCTTTGATGATGTACCAATAATGTTTTGTAGCAGGGCTTAGTTTTAAGAGCTAGTTACTTTCTCTCTTAAAGTGAACCAATTGGTCTACATCCTCATCCCACTGCCTGAGGAGGTAAACTAGAACTGCTTGTGCTTCTGTGGATGTGGGTCTGGTACCCACTGTCAACAGGAGGTTTTATTGGCAGAAGATAGGAAACCTAGGACATGATGTCTGTGTTTCAAGCTCTGTATTATATGTTTACAGCTCCAAGCATCCCTGAAATAAAGGTCCTATGTCATAAATGAGGAAATCAAATTTTATAAAGGTACTTGGAGAAAGAAACAGGATTTTGACAGACTCCAAAATTAGGCTTTTCATGTTTTTATACTGCCTCTCCTTTAAAAATATACACTGGTAAAGTTAAATAAAATAAAGATAAAATTAAAAAAATATATACACTGATGTATTGCCTTTGAATCAACTATTATCAGAGTAGACTGATAAGGTTACAAATAGAGTAATAAACATATGAGCTAAATTTAAGTGGTGAGAAGGCTTTAATTATTATGTGTCTCAAGTGACTCAACCCTAGTGTAGAACATAAACAAAAAATTGTAAAATAATCCTATTACATCCTGTTGCTGTACTCACTGAGAAGACATTTTCTTTTCTTATCTCAAAGCTGGTTTTAACTTCTCTTTTAAAGGTCTGGGACCTCAATGGCTGTTGTCACCACACACTCAATGTTGGGCAAGAGGGAGCTGTGGATATTTCACACATCCTGGTTCTAAAGAAGACAATCCTAGTTACAGGCTGGGACAGGTATGATAGACTTCATGCAAAACTGTAGGAAGGTAAAAGGAGAGAGTTTTACAATCCCCTGAAAAAGGGAACAGCTACCCACTCCGGTGTTCTTGCCTGGGAAATCCCATGGACAGAAAAGCCTGGTGAGCTACAATACATGGGGTTGGAAGAGTCAGACACGACTTAGAGACTAAAGCACCACCACCACCACCACAAAGAAAAGAAAACCCAGAAATCCTGTTTTCTGAGTCTTCAACTGATTTAATCCTAATTCTGAGTCTTTAACTTGCTGGTGACCTTGATGAGTGAAACTGTTTGGAACTAGCTGGATGCTTAATGAATAAAATATTTTAAGATCATGTAGCTTGAGCAGCTTTGAGAAGTGTTAACAGTGCTTTCTCCTGGCTTTAGGAACCTGTCTTTTTCTTTAACCATTTCAGATAGAAACATAATACCACTTCCTGAGTGTTAAATCCAAAACTTTCCCAAATTTTACAGTCAATACATTCTTAATGTATAAACTTCATTCCTTCAACTGTAAAAGGAACTCATTCTATCTTCTCTTCTTAGTTTCAGTTGCAGTTGCAGCACAAGAGGGGAGCAGCCTGCTGAAATCTGTGTTAGCACCTCTGTCACTTCAGAGTAGAGAAGGGCCTTTCACATTCCACTTACTGTATTCAAAGAGCAATTTTTCCATTTCATTATAAAGAAAATTACTTTGCTTTCCTCTTTTCCTGAGAGAACTAAGGGATCATAACCAGGGGCTTTTCTATGACATTGTATAAGCCCTAAGAAAATTAAAGTGTGATATGTTTCAAAAATACATTGTCCATAAATTCAACGGCTCAAGAAATATTGCTCTAATATGTAATTTGCCCAAGATTATTCACTACAGAAATATGATTGTAATGGTTTGAAGCAAAGATTAAATCAAATTTTATACCTAGAAAACAAGCAATATTTATTTGGGGATTTTTATCACGCTTAGGGAAGGGTTGTGTCTAATGCAAATGTGAACATACTAGACTAGACTAGAGAATACAGTGCCACACACAGCTTAGTTTTCAGAGGTAGTTTGACTGTAAGGAAAGAAAGTATAGTTCAGATTGTTATACTTTCAATTAAAAACTAATTTAACCATCTTCACCTTTGAAAGAAAACTTCTTCATATCCCTGGGAGCAATCATGATCCATCAATGACTCATAACTACTCTAGTAGACTATAGTCTAATGCTCTCTATAATTAGGCTATGGCAATGAATAAGTGGAATTATCATGGCAGAGTAGATGTGTAGTATACACTTTAATTTTGCACATATCAAAAACACCTTTAAAAATGTGTTGGTCAAACTTTGGAGACACCATTTTCTTAGTCATATTTTTTAGACATCCATAGTTAGAAATTAGCATCAAATGTAAGGCTTTAAAAAAAAATTGGTCACAGGGTGAAATTACTAAAGATTAGATACATAGAGTAATCTAAAAGTGATTTAAAAAGAACACCCAATGATCTGATCTGTATTGGGGGTGATCAGTTTCTATAACCCTGGGGAGGAATTTTGGGGGAGATTGAAATGAGTGGAGGAAAACATCACTCTTCTCATTTTTCTCCATGTTTTCCGTCTTCCATAAGGTTGTCAGGACTTGGATCATGTAGTTGGAATTGAAAGTTGAATAACTATGTTCCCAGTTATATTGTTTTACTTTCATATTGATGAATTTGAAAATGATATTTTTATATTTTCTAAGCAATATGTCTTACATCAGGAAGGATTTTGCAAGATCTTTGCAGGGTCGGTTTTTTTCTTTTTCAACCAAGATGCATTTAACAAAAGAGGCAAGAAAACAGGTAAGTTGTTTGGTTATGTCTTGGGGAGGATAGTCCATTAAGCCAATTCCCTAATAGTTTAGTGACTTGAGAAGAAATAAGTGGAAGTTTGAGAGTCTTTATTAAGCTTTCTTTAAAATCCAGAGGAGGCTGTTAAGTTATACCGTAACTTTAACTTTAGGCTCTATTTAAATAAAGAAATTGGTCTGATAATGCTGTTCAAGATGGAATAGAAATTACATTTATTGAGTTTGGTACATAAATATGCCATCAATTTATTTTATTCATAGAGCTTTGTAGCATTATGCACTTTACATACATTATCCAACTTAATCCTTAGCTTCATCTTGGAAAGCAGGCAATATTTTGTAGATATCGCTAATCTCTGTCTTCAGCTCTTATCTTTCTAAGCTCACTCATCCATTTGCTTGCTGGATGTATCTGACTGTGATCCCAAATTCTTCATATTCGAAACTGAGTGTATTATGCATGAAAGTGAAAGTGATAGTCATTCAGTCATGTCCAATTCTGTACTACCCCATGGGGTGTAGCCTACCAGGGTTTTCTGTCCATGGAATTCTCCAGGCAAGAATACTAGAGTGGGCAGGCATTCCCTTCTCCAGAAGCTCTTCCTGACCTGGGGATGAAACCCGGGGCTCCTGCACTGCCGGCAGTTTGTGTATAGTCTGAGCCAACAGGGAAGTCCATTTTATTCATTCCCTTCCCTAAACCTACTTTTCTCTTAGATTCAGAGCTTCAGGTAATAGCTAGACATCCTAGTCATCCACCTGGTCATCCTTCTTATTCAACTTCACAGTCAAGTAGTCACTAAGCCTTATCTCTTTTCTAGTCTAAATATTTTTTTCAAATCTATTCCCAATACTACTAGACTGCATACTTTAGAGCATCATTTCTATGTACATGAATGTCACGGTCTTCTCATTTGTCTTTTTCTCTAGTAAATGTCTCTCTTTTACCTCTTAAATAGATTTACTCATTTTAATGATTTCTACAGTGATTGCTTTCTATAATACCGTTTATCTATGTCACTTCCTTGGTTCAATGATTTTTAAAATGTCTACAACAAAAAAACCAAAGCTCCCTGTGTCCCAGACCTATTCTGAGCTCCATTTGTACACTCCATTCTTGTGTAAATTCTAAACTCAAATAGAAACCTGCTGTCAGAGTGTTCCTATATAAGCCGTACCATTTCACGCTCCCATTCTCTCCCCTTTTCTAGAAATCTCTCTCCAAATATTTTTCATGTAGTTAATGTTTATTCTTACTTGAAGTCTTGTTCATATATCTTTTCTACCAGAAACTTTTTCTTTCCTCCTATGGTGGAAATACGCCCCCATTTGTCTTTGTGCTTTCTAATTTCCTGCACTTTACTTAACCTAGGAATATAACTATTGAACATCTAATATGTATGTATATCTAATATATGCTTATTAGATGTTATATGATACTTGTCAAATGACTTAACATTTATTGAATAGATAGGAAATCTGAAGATTAAAGAGATTAATTACCCATGGTCACACTCCAAATAAGAGGAAAACAGAATTGATATTCAAATCTGTTCTTTCATTACAATAAGCCAGAAAGCCAAGTATTACCAATTCTCTTTCACAAAGGAGGAGGCGAGGCTTGATGAGTAACCTGGCCAAATCTAGTAGGCAGCTGAGCTAAAAGTCTATGCCAAAGTGCATGCTTTTTCTACCATTCCTGAATTACAGATTGAGTCATTAAATCATGGGAGATCAATTGCATTCTTTTAAAGAAATAATTTGACTAAGTTGATCAGGTCAATCAAAGCTAATGAATCAGTTTTGTATATTTGAAGGGAAAAAAATACCACATATTATCAACTTAATAATACCTCAGAATTTTATCTTACCATAATTTTCCCCTTTCCTTTCCACAAATATCTTTAAACTGCACCTAGATGGAAAACATGGAGTTAGGAAACATGGTGTGCTGAATGTGAAAAAGCAGAATTCCTTCGCTCAAGGGCATCACATTCTAATTGAGGAGTTGATGCATACAAGGCAGGACATGGAAAATGCCCCTTTCTGCTAAGCAAAGCCTGAATCAGAGAGCCCACTAGGCTGTTTAGGAATATGGCCATTCATATCTAGAGGTTACGTCCAACAGAAAAAAACAACCCAAATTCAGAAACTCTACAATATGTTTCTTATCATTGTAAGCAAAATGTACTGAGAGACAAAGCTGTAAATTGACATCGCCTCAGTTAAAAAATACTCGGTTAAATACCTAACCATGTTTATGTTGGAAAAACTAAGTGAAGAGATGATGAACTATCTTTGCATTTGTTAAGTAGTCATATAATATGTATCAGTTCAGTTCAGTTCAGTCACTCAGTCGTGTCTGACTCTTTGCGATCCCATGAATCGCAGCACGCCAGGCCTCCCTGTCCAGCACCAACTCCCGGAGTTCACTCAGACTTATGTCCATCAAGTCGGTGATGCCATCCAGCCATCTCATCCTCTGTCATCCCCTTCTTCTCCTGTCCCCAATCCCTCCAAGCAACAGAGTCTTTTCCATTGAGTCAACTCTTTGCATGAGGTGGCCAAAGTACTGGAGTTTTTCAGCTTTAGCATCATTCCTTCCAAAGAAATCCCAGGGCTGATCTCCTTCAGAATGGACTGGTTGGATCTCCTTGCAGTCCAAGGGACTCTCAAGAGTCTTCTCCAACACCACAGTTCAAAAGCATCAATTCTTTGGTGCTCATCCTTCTTCACAGTCCAACTCTCACATCCATACATGACCAAAGGAAAAACCATAGCCTTGGCTAGATGGACCTTTGTTGGCAAAGTAGTGTCTCTGCTTTTGAATATGCTATCTAGGTTGGTCATAACTTTCCTTCCAAGGAGTAAGCATCTTTTAATTTCATGGCTGCAATCACCATCTGCAGTGATTTTGGAGCCCAGAAAAATAAAGTCTGACACTATTTCCATTGTTTCTCCATCTATTTCCCATGAAGTGATGGGGCCAGATGCCATGATCTTCGTTTTCTGAATGTTGAGCTTTAAGCCAACTTTTTCACTCTTCATTTTCACTTTCATCAAGAGGCTTTTAGTTCCTCTTCACTTTCTGCCATAAGGGTGGTGTCATCTGCATATCTGAGGTTATTGATTTTTCTCCCGGCAATCTTGATTCCAGCTTGTGCTTCTTCCAGTCCAGCATTTCTCATGATGTACTCTGCATATAAGTTAAATAAGCAAGGTGACAATATACAGCCTTGACATACTCCTTTTCCTATTTGGAACCAGTCTGTTGTTCCATGTCCAGTTCTAACTGTTGCTTCCTGACCTGCATATAGGTTTCTCAAGAGGCAGGTCAGGTGGTCTGGTATTCCCATCTCTTTCAGGATTTTCCAGAGTTTAAAAGCTAGTGGAGGTGATGGAATTCCAGTTGAGCTATTCCAAATCCTGAAAGAAGATGCTGTGAAAGTGCTGCACTCAATATGCCAGCAAATTTGGAAAACTCAGCAGTGACCACAGGACTGGAAAAGGTCACAAACTTTGTTTGCGATGGTTTTATGTCTATAAAATATATAAATACTTATATAAATATGTATATATAATATATAAAGATCCAAATATAGAAAAGAGAATTTTTCATATAATTTCAAATAACTCTGAAAATATGATTGATAGTAACATTCTTCACAGAATTCTTTAAAAAGTAGTTGCTCAATAAATAGCTGTTGATATAATTCTATTTCTAAAAGTATCTTTTAAGGGAATTGAAATTAGGTATTTGAAGTTCCCCAACAATAAAACTTACCTATCACAAGATATTAAATTCTTAAAATAATTGCCTTGCTAAAGAACTGTATGTAATCTTATATATGACTCAATCATTTTTTATTATTAGAATGAGAATCAGAATGAGCACTTCCAAAGCTGTGACTTATTCTGGATAATCTTGTTGGAGGCTGGATGGGGGCGAGTATGTGTGAAATTCACAAATAACCCTCAAGACTAACTTTGTAATGGTTTCAGTATCCAAAATTGGGCTCCACAAATTTTAGGAAAAAGCATGAAAAATAACTGATTTATTTTGAACTCATTCCCTACCTTTGAGGTAAGCTTTTTATCCTAAAAACAATGGATATGTTCTTTAGGACTAACAAGACATGAACAATTAACCTCTGAGGGAACAGATGTGTAAAATGCATGTCTGACTCTGTGACCCCATGCACTGTAGCCCGCCAGGCTTCTCTGGCAGGCTCTTCTGGGATTTCCTAGGCAAGAATACTTAAGTAGGTTGCCATTTTCTTCTCCAGGGGATCTTCCCAACCCAGGGATTGAACCCATGTCTCTTGCATCTTCTGCATTGCTAGGTGGATTCTTCACCCAACTGTGCCACTGAGAAGTCCCAAGAGAACAAATAATTGACTTTGTTCTTTTGTTACAATTTCTAAGCATGATAAGTTTTGGTAAAATTTATTATCCTATCTCATTCATCCTGCTGCTGCTGCTGCTGCTAAGTCGCTTCAGTCGTGTCCTACTCTGTGCGACCCCATAGACGGCAGCCCACCAGGCTCCCCCGTCCCTGGGATTCTCCAGGCAAGAACACAGGAGTGGGCTGCCATTTCCTTCTCCAATGCATGAAAGTGAAAAGTGAAAGTGAAGTCGCTCAGTCGGGTCCAACTCCCAGCGACCCCATGGACAGCGGCCCACCAGGGACCTCTGTCCATGGAATTTTCCAGGCAAGAGTACTGGGGTGGGGTGCCATTGCCTTCCCCATCTCATTCATCCTAAAAGAGATTATTTTTTAACACATTGAAAATGTTTTTTTGCTCTTGTCAGGCAAACTAATTTTGCTTTCTCAGAATTGGTCATCATATCTAAATTCTGAATTAGAGATAAGGCCATCATCAGAAGAACACAGTGACTCAATAGCTGTCCTCCCAGGACTTCAGATGTGAGGTGTGGAATGGAACTAGTGACCTGCTTCAATGGCAGAAAGAACAAATCTCTCAGACTCTTAAAATGGCCTAAAGATTGGCTCGTTCTGCACTTCAGTTTTACTCTTGGCAAAAGTACAAACTTAGAAAAAAAGTTATCTTGAAAATGTACAAAGTAAGAAATACAGTGTGGATTCTGAAGGTATTTTAAGGATAACTGTCATTTCAAATGAAAGTTTCAGGTTAGCTTTCAAGGGAAAGTTGGCAGCTAATTACCTTCTCACCACTGTGACACACAAGGTCAAATATCAGAATGGCTACTTTTTACACCATGTTATGAAAGGGATTTTGTGCTTTGGGGTGTACGCCTTAAGTATATCCAGTTAAAATGGTAGCTTGGCAAAGAAGACAACTGACATTAAATACTGGTGGAGAGATAATAGAGGAGATATGGACTGACCTCTTCCATCTCACTCCCACCTTCATACTCTCCTTTATCAAAAGGTTTAATCTTTAATCAAACATACCAATAGGTAAAGAGGAAATTTTAAATATATACATATAAAACTCTTAAAAAATTCATGACAATTTCAGAACTGCAAGTTACGTTACTTATACTATCTTTTCTTGCTAAGCTTTGTACTAATACTATTAAAATAACATTGATATTAGATTATTGATTTAAAAAGTAGAGTAATTCATATATTGATTCAGCAAATTTTTATGAAATGCCTATTATTTTCTAGGTACTATTTTGGGTACTATCTACCGATGCTGAGAGGAATAAAACAAAAGCTTTGCTCTCCTAGAGCTTATTTATGGTAGGAAAGACAGAAAAGAATCAGACAAATAGATATAGATCCCAATATCACATAATGATAATGTAATAAAAATGATGTAGGTGAGGAATGAGAGATTCAAGGAATCCTTTAGCTTGGGTAGTCAGGGAGGGCTTCCCCAAGGAGGTAACATCTGAGCAGAGAATTTTTCATCCAATTATGTGATAATATTTATTAAATATGCAATATGTGTAGGTCACTATGATTGCTACTCAGTATGTATCACTATGATCGGGTTGTAGAATAAAACACGATCTCTGTTTTTTGTGAACTTACATTATAGCAGAGAAGCAGAGACTATATAATATGAATTAAATGTTGTGAGTAAAATGTAAATTATATAAGACATCAGAAGAGGGATATATTTCTTTCAACATTAGTTATTAAGGAAGCGTACAGAACAAGATAGGACTTAATGAATGGGTGTATAGACAGGTAGTGTGGGTATGTGTGTGTGGAAGAAAATCCACAGAGGGATGGAAGAGCCCACTGTGAATAAAAACAAAGCAGCTAGAAATGCAAAGCACATTTAGAGAGCAGTAAGAATATTGCTAGTCAAGGCTATGGTTTTTCCTGTGGTCATGTATGGATGTGAGAGCTAGACTGTGAAGAAGGCTGAGTGCTGAAGAATTGATGCTTTTGAACTGTGGTGTTGGAGAAGACTCTTGAGAGTCCCTTGGACTGCAAGGAGATCCAACCAGTCCATTCTGAAGGAGATCAGCCCTGGGATTTCTTTGGAAGGAATGATGCTAAAGATGAAACTCCAGTACTTTGGCCACCTCATGCGAAGAGTTGACTCATTGGAAAAGACTCTGATGCTGGGAGGGATTGGGGGCAGGAGGAGAAGGGGACGACAGAGGATGAGATGGTGAGATGGCATCACTGACTCAATGGACGTGAGTCTGGGTGAACTCCGGGAGTTGGTGATGGACAGGGAGGCCTGGCATGCTGTGATTCATGGGGTCGCAAAGAGTCAGACACGACTGGGCAACTGAACTGAACTGAACTGAAGAATATTGCTTAGGTCTTCTCGAGTGGCACAGGTGGTAATGAATTCACCTGCCAATGCACAAGATGCAGGAGATGCAGGTTCAAATTCTGGATCGGGAAGATCCCTGGAGGAGGAAATGGCAACCAGCTCCAGCAGTTTTGCCTGGAAAATCCCATGGAGAGAGGAACATGGTGGGATACAGTCCATGGGGTCACAAAGAGTCAGACAGGGCTGAGCAACTAAATGCACACATATACATACACACACACACACACACACACACACACACACACACACACGAGTACTAATTGGCTTGAGCATGAGATGTGCTTCAGAAACAACCTCTAGATGCTCCTAACAGCTTAACATGGCTCCTGCAAGGAGGGAATCTATTTGAAACCCTGTATTCTATCTATAAAATCCAGGCAAATTTGCTTTCTATTACATTTATTCATCTATCCTTATTTTAATACAAAAATATTTTCTCCCAAACTTTTTGAGTAAAATGAACACTTAGGAAGGTGTGTCAGTTCTACCTGTGGTTTCCAGTAGCCCTGTCAAACATTTAACTGGACATTCACATTTTACTCTGAAAACCAAGGACAGAAGAATAAAGGGAAGAATTCTGAAAGAGTTGATTGGATCCAAATATTATTGGGTCTCAAATAATAGGTCCACAAATTTTATTTTTGTCATGTGAGAAATGGAAAACCTAACAAATATTTTTTTAACAGGATATTAGCCTTATCTTTTTGATCATGCTGTTTCTCCGCACTGCTTGGAGTGACTTCCTCTTCCAAATCTTACCCATCTATTAGGTTTAGGCTCTGTAGGTTCTGTTCCCTACAGCACCATGAGCAGGGACTTTCATGGAGAAAACAAGAAATGTTTGTAGAATGAATGTATATCAAGAGCTCCTGAATGAAATGATTAATCTGATAGCAGAATGAAGGATCTACCAGAGGTGGGTAGCCTAGAGACAGTGAAATTTGTTAAGAGTCCTTTACAGTTGTTCAGCCTTGAGCTAGTGAGTGCTAAGCTAGGAAGCTGTCATTGATTATTCAACATAAAAAAGAAGGAATGAATATATAACATCACAGAGGCAGAATCTGAGGATTTTATTTGACTAAGGAAGAGAAAGACAAGCAGGAATTTGGAATTCTGGTCTATTAACCAATTTTGAGAATTTAGTGAGTCCTCCTGTGGAGGGAAGGTAGAAAATTTAGATTTTTTATATTAGCTGATGGAAACTATAATGAAACTGTCAGCTGTCAAGTGAGAACAACTCAACACTGGAAAAAGTCATGAATGAAGATAGATTTAACAGCTACGTGTATAGAAGTGAACTGAATATTCACTGGTGGTGAATACAAAATCCAATACAAAAATAATACAAAAACCAATACAAAAATGGATGGTATACAAAACCCCTGCCCAAGCCCTTTTGATCAGAGAGAGGGGAGTGGAGGAATGATGGTCAACCGTGTGCATATTGAAAGGTGAAAGAGAGAGAAGGATGGGGAAACAGAGTACAAGGAGTGAAAGGTCAGGGAACAGGAAGAGAAGCAGGGCGTTTGGCAACAGAAGAGTTTCCAGAACAAACTCATCCATCAGAGGGTGAGGAGTTGGTAGGGCAATTGGAGACCTTTAGTGTGAGTGAAACAGAAGCAAGGTTTCAGAAAAGTGAAGAGAGAATGTGGATGGAAACACCAAGCCTGGGATTACAAATGCCCCTTTGAAGTGAGTGTGGCTCTAGAAGTGGGGAGAGGCATGCCAGAAGCTGGTAGCCAGAGTTCGATCAGGAGGAAACAGGTGGTCCTATAACTTGATGCCTCCAGTATGTAATTTTTAAGCTCCTTCTCTCTTCACCAGGCATCAGGCATTTCATTCTCTGTCCTTTATGATCTGTCCTCAAATTAACCAGTAATGCCTCAGGATACTGACCTTTAAAAAACTATTTCTGTTGAAAACATCTCTGTCCTCCATCCCATTCCTTTGAAGCTGCATTTTCAAGTGTTCCACAAACAGTTCCTCAAGATGCCATATGAGAAAGGACTCTGTGGTCAAGTAAGTCTGGAAAATGCCACAGGGAATATAAACATGTTAAATATCCTGGATGAACTGATGAAAAGAAACTTTAATGATTTTGTCTAAACTATCCAATATTATTTGTTCACAGACTCTACTCTTTTGTTACTGCCACGAAATTCTTAGTGGTTCCACTTTGGAGACATTTTGTTTTTAAAGTCTTGGTGGTGGATGATTAATCTGATAAATGCACACATGTTTGGTATTAATGAATGTGAAAGGAAGATTAACCTTCTGATATTCATAATTTACCAGGGAATTTAAGAGAGACTTCAAAAGGAAGTTCAGTGTTGGGATTTAGACTTATGGATGACAAGTAGGGATAAAGTTTTGGATAGCATCATCTTTTTTTTATTTTTTAAAAAATATTTATTTATTTGGCTGTGCCAGATCTTAGTTGCAGGATCTACGATCTTTGTTGTGGCACATGGGATATTTTTTAGTTGCAGCAGGCAAACTGTTTAGTTGCAACATGTGGAATCTAGTTCACTGACCAGGAATGGAATCCAGGCCCTCTGCATTGGGAGTGCGGAGTCTTAACCACTGGACCACCACAGAGGTCCCGAGCATCATCTTTTAGACTTCTCAAATCGCGCTATTCAACTGTGGGATGGCTACTCCATATCTATATCATTTTTATATCCACAGCTAAATGCTATATCCTTTTTTCACTAGATCTATTACTGTGTTTCGACCTCAGAACTTCAATCAGTTTTCCATCCAGCCTGAAGAATGGAAGGGAGGAATTCAACACCATGATGATATACTATGTGCTGCATTTTCACCTCCACAAACTCTTGTTACAGGTTACTTGAATGTTTACTTGACAATCAGTGGTATAGTTTCCTTTGCCTCACTTTGAAAAAGCCTTTCCTCAACTACAAATGAACAGGTTTCTTAAAGAAGCTGTCCTTGTACTTTAAGTCTGGTCCTTATTTCTAGGGCTGTACAACAGTGGTTACAAACATCAGCTCTGAAGCCTGGCTACTGGGCTTCAGATCCTGGTTCTACAACTTGCCACTACCTCATATTGAGCAAGTTATTTTGACTCTAAAATACCATTTTCTCTGGAAAATAATAATTTATCAGCATGTTGATTTATAGTGAGGATCACATAAGATTATCTGTGCATGGGTTTAATCCAGTGCTTACAATAAGCCCATCAGTAAATACTAGCTTTCATTTTCATTGTCCTTTTCTGAGGAGCAACCTCAGGGTTGTTGGGTACAAATCACATTTCTGTAGCACTCAGATGTTTCATAACAGGAACAGCCTCTGGGCACAGTTTACTCTAAGTAATGTTGGTTAAAGACTGGTCTCAGAAAAAGTCTATAAATCCAGGCTCTTGACAGGATCCATGGGCATACTTTGATGTGGCATATTAAAGAGGATCAGAAATTGTTGAATTATTTCCAACCAAAGAAAACAATTTATAAAGACAGATTGCACCATGAAATTATAAAGTCCCTATTTTGACAACCTGATTTGTTTTATAGGACCAAAAATGTCATTAATTAAGAGGAATGAAAAATTACAGGAAAAGAGCTTCGATATCTATGAAGTGTTACCATATGAGGCTTCCTGCTTTATCTACATTTAGAATCTTGTTGTTTTCAGAACTTCCAGGAGGGCCAACTCTGCAGTTGAATTTGCTCTATAGCTGCTGGAAGTCTACCCTGCAGCATGTACCATACACTGAAATGTGATGAAAACAAGTAACGCTGTGTAGTTGATATTGAAGTATCATAAAATATCATTGTAATTGGGGAATAAATAATCTCTTCATTCACTTTCATTCCTTCAGTCCTATGTGAACATGCTCTGTCAAACACTTTGCAAATGAAGCATTTTAAAATGTTAAGAGAACAGCTAGAATGTGGAAGCTTTGGCCAGTTTGTGAGTTACACAGGTTGCCTCTCCAGGACAATACAGAGTGCAGTAGGCATTCCTCTCTTCTCTCTCCAAATCCCAAGAAGGACACCATCAGTACATACCACTCGGCTCTTGTCTTTTGCTCTCCTCTTGATGTTGGCACTCTGCTCACTAGCTTTTCTCACGGGGCTGCTGAGAACAGTGGTCTGGGTATGCACTGCTCCTTCTAAAACCAGCTTGGTCAGACTTAGCCTCATTGTTTGGACTTTTCTATGTTTTCTGCATGGAACATTTTGAAAAGACTTGTGTAGGGAAAGTCTAGGATTGGAGAAAGCAACATTCAGTAAAGAACATAAAAGAGAAAAAATAAACAGAACACACACAACAAAAGAGCAGATGTAGGAAACAGAAACTTAGAAGGAAAAATCGTTTGCCCTCAATAGTAAACCAATAACACAGTAGTTATTAATACTATTTCAGTATTTGTAATATTCTAGGCAGTAGGTGCTTTTCATTCTTCAGAGCATAAATTCATTTATCAGATAAAAAACTTTATTAACCCATTTTTTAGGTGAGGAACTTGTGGCATCAAGTAAAGTTAAAGAACTTGCCAAGGTCACACAGCTGGTAGGTGGTAGAACCAGGACTCAAATTGATGAATTACAAAGCCTTTATTCTGAATGCTTTCTTAACACAAAATAAAAAAAAAAGATATTACAGTAATCTCTATCAAACTTACTGAATGGTATTTTGTAAAGTTTCCAATTTCTAAAGTTTAATAAAAACACTAGTAATTACTATTCATTCATGTCTCCAAATATATAGAGAAAACTTACAAAGTGCCAGATTCCCTGTAAGTTATTATGATAATGATTTCTTCTAATTGTTGTTGCTCGTATTTTCTATCCAATTTTCTGGTAATTTCTATTCTCTGTCTTGGCTCCTTTAGGGAGTTATGATGGAGAAATTGTTCTGTGGAACAACAGCACAGAAAATGCTCACTATGTCCTTCACCCTGATTATCAGAGGCTGCTAAAATCAAAATCGGGTGAGTACAAGTTTGAAACTAAAATAATGTGGCCTGGTTGTTTGTGCATGGGCCTGCTGCAGCTTGCTTCTGATTTATAGATGATTGGCTGTAAGCGCAAGGGATTAGTGATACCGTTGTCTTGTCAAAGTGACTAAAAAGAACCTTGAGATTTACTTGGCTTAGCAAATTCTCCATGGCTTGCTGTTCCTTTTCCTTATGCTACATCAGCGTTTCTGAATTACTAACAGCAGGGAACAGGACTCTCATTTTTATCTAGTTTATTTTTTGCCAATAAACCTCTCCAAATTGCCTTTGAGTGAACCTTGGGTACTCCTTGGTAGGAAAATGGGAACTTGTGTTCACTTGATAGGCTGCTCAGGCTTAGACTAGAGCTTGTATTAAATATTATGCCACCTGGAAATCTTAAATTATTTCTTGCTTTAGAAACCTGTGTGGAGCATTAGATGGAATTATATTGTATTTTATGGAAGTTTAGCAGAGCAGATGAATATTTTATGCTTAAGCAAAATGTCTTGACAATTGCCTTTCACATTTTATTTTAGTTTCCTTAGGTACTAAAGGTTTTTCCTTAGACTAATTTATTTGAGTAATGAATATGTCATACTTCATATGAGGTTCTGTTGTATCAATTGGATAAACTCACAGAGACTGAATTAGATTAGGAAAGGACTGGTCATCAGATACAGTTTTGCGTGTGTGTGTGTGTGTGTGTGTGTGTGTGTGTGTGTGTGTGTGTGTATGTGTATGTGTGAAAAGCTGAGGGAGTAATTTGTTAGGAGGAAGAAAACTAACAAGAAATTTGGAGTTTACTTGGCTTCAGGCAGGATACTCTGACTTGCTTTATGTTTTCAATACAAAGAGCTCATCATTAGGGTTCATTTGAATCCTCCATGGAGAAAGTGAATTCTGCCTCTTTGCCGCATTGGCCCTCAGGGGAATAGTCTTGTTCTCACAGCAGACTTAATTGTGGCTGTGATTAAAAACACAGAGAAAAAAATAGAAAAGAAAAGCAGATAATGCCAAATTTTCAAAAGACACAAGAGACATTGCTCTAGATTTCTGGCTGTGAATGTTTGAAGATACCTCTGTATACATTTTTCATAAGTATGTTCATACTATTTATAGATTCTGAGATGAATATCCCCAGTTTTTATTAGTGTGACATGAAGATGGTATCATTAGATCATGGAAGTACCATTAAGGATATCCTTTTCAGGGTAACTCACTAACAAATAATATTGCTTAAAAATGATTTAAATACATAGTCATTTTATCTTAAGTTCATTAAATTATTTACGAGCTTAATATTAATGATTAATAAGTTGAAAATGGCACGATATTAAGATCACATTTGTCTTGAACATATCAGCATCTCTAAGATGTTATCAGGGACTACAAAATGAAGTCCCTATTAATTAATATCAAGGGAAAACACAGTAAACTTATATGGAGTATGAGAAACAAAAATGGGATCAAACAGTCTGTGAAGTTGAGGTTGAGGAAGTGAACTGCAGGGGGCTCCATGGATGTTGACTGGACGTCCATTAAGACTTGCTGGAGTCATCAGAGACTGTGATGGGAGTGCCCTGTTGTTTTTCATAAGTGTTTGAAGAGCAGATGCTTCTGTTCATTAAGTCACCTGGCTTGTCTCCATCTCAGATGCAGGGCTTCAAAAGCTTCTTGATGCTAAGAGGAGCCCCTCTTCCCACCCCACCTATGACCAGGCTACCCTGGGAGCCTGTTCCTTTGAGATGGACACTGAGTGCAATCATGCTGTTATGAGGCTCTGCTTCCTTGAAGCAAGAAAAAACATCACAGGGACAGGTAAAATATATATTTATATTTTGACTATAGACTGCTTTGATATATTGTAAAATATTGGGACAGGGAACCGTAAAGAAAGTTCAGTCTAATTTGATCTAGGTCTTGTAGAGTTTGACTGCATCTAGCAAACAGTCAGGATCAGATTACAGAAGCAACAGGCCATGGCCAACAAGGTTAAGGTTCAGGAAGATGGGTCCAGGAGCAGAAGCTAGACCAGACTCTACCAGGAATCTATACCACGTTGTGTATGTCAGGATCAGAGAGAGAAAACTCTGGGCAACAATCAGAAATGAAGAAAAGCTATGACAAACCTAGACAGCATATTAAAAAGCAGAGATGTTACTTTGCTGACAAAGGTCTATATAGTCAAAACTATGGTTTTTCCAGTAGTTATGTATAGATATGAGAGTTGGACCATAAAGAGAGCTGAGTGCCAAAGAATTGATGCTTTTGAACTGTGGTGTTGGAGAAGACTCTTGAGAGTCCCTTGGACTGCAAGGAGATCAAACCAGTCCATCCTAAAGGAAATCAACCCTGAATATTCATTGGAAAGACTGATGTTGAAGCTGAAGCTCCAATACTTTGGCCACCTGATGCAAAGAACTGACTCCTTAGAAAAGACCCTGATGCTGGGAAAGAGTAAAGGTGGGAGGAGAAGGGGATGACAGAGGATGAGATGGTTAGATGGCATCACTGACTCAGTGGACATGATTGAGCAAACTCTGGGAGTTGGTGATGGACAGGGAAGCCTGGCTTGCTGCAGTCCATGGGATTGCAAAGAGTCAGGCATGACTGAGTGACTAAACTGAACTGAATCTAGCCATGGTATAGAGATTTGTTAGGTATAGGGCTCAGCATGGGCTTCCCTGGTGGCTGAGATGGTAAAGAATCCACCTGCAATTCAGGAGATCAGGGTTCGATCCCTAGGCTGAGAAGACCCCTGGAGAAGGAAATGGCTACTCACTCCATTATTCTTGCCTGGGAAATCCCATGGAGAGGGAAGCCTGGCGGGCTCCAGTCCATAGGGTTGCAAAGAGTTGGACACGACTGAGCAACTAAGTACACAAGCACAGGGCACAGCATGAAATATGCTCTAAATATATGAGCCAAAGCCTACATGGGGTACAAGAGCTGCATCTGAGATGACCACACTGGCACATGTTATCAACATGGGCTAGGAGAAAATAGTGAGAAACGCGGAGATTGGAAACTATAGTGAAATTTGAAATGGCTGCTGCTAATTGCTGATCCCAGGTCATGAGAACTGCCTGCTCTTTGTCTTAATATTTTTGGTGGGGGTTAGTAGGTAATGCTTTGGGTGTCTATACCAACTGTGCATCCTTTTCAGAATAAGTCTGGTTAGAGCTGCTTCTAAGATACATGCTAACATATGATTTACCACAGTTATTTGAAATTATAATAGATGAAATAACTATTTGCTTAATTTCCTTTTTGTCTTCAGTGGTGATGTAAACGTGGTATTGATGCAGCCTGCATCTTCCCAAAATAAAAATCTGCTTCTGAAAGCAATGCATATTTTTTATTTTTCTTCTGAAAAAATAATTGTTTAATTTTAGAAGTATTTTTCCTTAATGTTAGGAATCTAGATCTATATGTATTATATAATTGAAAAAAGAAATAAATATATCTGAACCTTGTTTTCCATATTTACTTTCTCATATTCAATTTGAAGATAGAAAATCTGCATGATTTTCATGTGAAAGTTTTCTGCATTAAAAATCAATAAAGGTATATACCCTTATAGAGTTCTAGAATCATTGTGGAATATTTAGAATAGACCTAGAAATTGTTAGAGTCTAAAACTTGCTATTTTCCAGAATGCACCTACACTCACAAAATGAACTGTTATCCTGAAATTGCTCTCATTTCCTCAACACTAATTCTTCTTAATGTTATCAGTATTCCCAAATTGTTTCCACTGAAGCGGCTACATACCATTATTTCTACCTTAAACAGATATCATTGTTAATAGGCAGCTCATTTGTGAAGCAAATTGGAAGTCATCTACAGATTTATCAAATAATAATAGGAACTTTGCCACAGAAGAATAATTTAGGTAAAGTACTTATACATGTGTATAAAAATGGAAAATGAAAAGGTTAGTTCTAGGCCTATGAACCAAAAAAGTGTTCCATAAGGACTTGCAATGAATTTTGATGAAAGATTAAAAAGCAAGCTCATAAGTAGATTTCTAAGCATATGGCTGCATAGAGAAACCCATAGCTGTGCTACTGTAACTATACATATATGCATAGCTAGCTCTGTACATGAGGAATTTTACTACTTTGGTATATGTGTCCAGTGGGTAGTTAAGAAAGGTGAGTTTTCTGTAATTGGAATAGTATCACAATGTTGAAATTAATATTTTGTAAGTTTGTCTGAAGTAACAGATCAATTTTATCAAAATTTTGAAACCCAAATAATATCAAAATAATGAATGAAGGAGTGGTAACTAGATTTTATATATAGAACATCTTACGTATCCTGCTGCTGCTGCTGCTAAGTCACTTCAGTCATGTCCGACTCTGTGTGACCCCATAGACGGTAGCCCACCAGGCTCCCCCGTCCCTGGGATTCTCCAGGCAAGAACACTGCAGTGGGTTGCCATTTCCTTCTCCAATCCTACCTCACTTAATACTCAGCACAAACCAGTGAAGCTTTCATAGGGCTTTTCCCAGCACTCTGATTCTCTCAAATTGATCTCAGGGCTACTTACCTGTCTGACATCCATATGCTTTTAACAAGGAAACTGAGGAGGAAGTTGTTTCTTGTGTTTGTAGTTTCCTAATTAGGTGTTCTCATATATTAGGGGGAGCCAACCTGGTATCATGTGGAGGATCTGGGTATGTCAGATTCTGGGATACATTTAAGAAGCAACTTTTGGCTGAATTTTTGGCTCATAGTGGAGTTGGTTCTATTATTATGTCTACTGATAAATCAAATCGATACCTCGCCACAGGAGATCTGGAGGGGTGGTTGAAAATTTGGAATATAGAGGTATGTTGAAAAAATTCTCACATTATCATTATAATTTTTGATTGTATTTTGTTTCAGATAATTATGAATCAGGTCTTGTCTGTTTCTAGATAAAGGAAGAGACATTCAGTATTTTAAAGAAAACTTATGTATTGATCAGAGACTTCTTTAATTCATGGAGAAAAACAGGTTTTTCTCAATATTGAAAATCCTCTATTAATATAGTCAGGTCAGTCTCCCAACTTAGGAATGTAGTATTGTTAGTACGGTACTACAGCATTGTTTGAGAATAAATAGTTAAGATGTATCTCATTTTAAATGAGATAATAAACATGATCTAAGTAGTGTACTGGCCTTTTATCTAACATTGTTATCATCCTGAGTTGGGATTTTTTGTGTCACTGATTACCTGCTCAATTTTCTAATAATACTATAAAATCGTATAATATGTGCCTACCTATACATGATAAAGTTCATCTACTTTATCTAATAGCTGACTTTACTGCTTATATTTTTCCATCCTTCCACTCCCCATCCTTCCTTTCTGTCTACTTCTCAAGTTAGTCAAATCAGTTAGAAACCTTTTCTTGAATGTGAATACCATATTTCTAACCTCTGTTATCATGAGCTATTCTTTTGCATTTGTATCACAGATTGCTATTCCCCAATGCACCTTTGTTCAATTTCTGTATCTGACTTTTTTAAAAAAAGTGTTATATCACTGTAGTCATTTCATATGTGGACATTTTAGAATTCTGGCATGTCTTTTCATTCAGGAGTACTGTCTTAATTCCAGCAAGAACAAACTCACACAGGCCCCAACTCTGATAAGATCGTTCCGGCCTCACGAAGACTGGATAAGCTCCTTAGAGATGTGTGAGCTGGGCGGCCGCTTGCTGATTCTCTCTGCCTCTGCAGACTGCAGCGTTTGTGTGACTGATGTCTGTGGTGTTCCTGTCCAGATCTTTGGTCAGGTAGAAATATTGCTTCTTTACTATTCTAATATTTACTTGACATTTAGTATGAACTTGGCCTGGTTTCCATTTGAATCTCATCGTCTAGTAAAGTTCATTAGTTATAAAAGAACTGACTTCCATTCTGCAACTATAGCTCCAGGCCTCCCTTATTAACTATGGCAGTTCCATCAAGTAGAGGACATCGGAGACATGGAAAGATGGGGGACCTAAGCAGCTTAAAATATGTAAGGATTTCTGAGCAAAATTTCTCCTCCAAAATAAGTGGATCTCTTCAGTTTCAAAATTCAGTAGAAATACAGTGTGGATAATTGTACTGCATTACTATAAAATAGATGACTGTGACAGTCAGATAATAATCAGGCAATAATCAAATACAGAAAATTAAAAAAAAAAATCTTTTGTGTTCATTGTCTGATTTATTCCTGCCAAAATCACATTCACTAATGTTATCTGAGTTTTTCCTGTTCTAAGGTCTCTATGTGCCTGCTCTGTTGCTTCAGTCGTGTGACTGCTATGTCTCTTTGTGACTCCATGGACTGTAGCCCGCCAGTCTCCTCTGTCCGCGGAATTCTCCAGGCAAAAATACTGGAGTGGGTTGCCATGCCCTGCTCCAGGGGACCTTCCTGACCCAGGGATGGAGCCCTCATCTCTATGTCTCCTGCATTGGCAGGCGGGTGCCTTACCACTAGTGCCACGTGGAAGCCCGACATGAGTTATTTCATGTAATCTATATAATTGCCTGTCCCATTAGGGAGGAATGCTCATTGCTCCCGTTTTACATATGAGGAAACAGAGGCACAGAGAGTTTGAATCAATTGCTGAGCTCAGAGACACTAATAAGCGGTAGAGTTTGGCTTTGAATTCAAGCTGTCATTTCACAGCTCATGTTTTTAACTTCTTCCTCCCATGAAACTAAGCTCTGATTTATATGAGCCTACAAAAAAAAAAAAATGGAACCAGAGGTCTTAGAAGAAAGAAAATATTTATTGTCTCACATTTCTCTTTTCCATTTGTTTTCATGGGAACTCAGTTCCTAGTCCCTTTCGTTTGGGGGACAATGAGGCAGTTTGTTCTATTTCAACCAGTACTGTTCAGACATGGTGGTATGAGCTCACCCTGGAACTTCAGTTTCTGTCTGGCTGGTTGACTTAGTCCTAGTCAGCAGCCTTGGGTGCCGCTCTCATGCCCTGAGTATGGCGGTTCCCTTCATGCTGGAAGACAAAGTCTGTTGTTGTTCCTTCTGTGGAGTCAGCTTGAGGATGTCAAGTTATGCTGCCCCAACTCCGTACAGTCCTTGAAGACATAGAGGGTGGTGGTAAATCAGAAAATGATGGTAGATTGGTGGGTGGATTGGCTGGGAAATGTGGGAGTTGCCACGTGATAGCCAAGAGCTGTACAGCCTCTTCTGCTCTGTAAATAAGGCAAGTGCTAGACTTTTCTTAGCAAAAAGAGTGTCTGAGTGGGAACTCAAATGGGTGTGTGGGCAGTTGTGGTGAGAGAGACAGCGTGGGGCTCGGCTGGCATTCTGAACATGAAAGGAGTTGAAAAGCTGTCTGGCAGCTCTAGAAGTTACTGCAATCCTGACATTGCTACAAGGCCATGCCACATGGGCTCCGGGAAAAGGAGGTGCAAAGAAACAAAGAGTCATCTGGCAGGTGGTGGTATCTGGAGTATAAGTACCTTTTGTGTGTGTGTGTGTTAGTTGCTCAGTTTTTTCCGACTCGCTGGACCCCACGGACCTTAGATGATGCTAAAGCAAGAAATAGGACTGTTCTAGGTATGGGTGCCACAAAAACTGTGTCCAGAAAGCACAATCTGTGTGGAAATTTTATTAGAATTAAGAAATATATGCTAGTAAAACTGTTCATTTGTATACCTCCGGTCATTTTCCTTAGTTGTTTTGTAAAGTCTTTTATATTTCGAAGGACTTCAGCCTCAAAAAGCCTCCGAGAAAATAGTTTGGTTTTATCCCTTCTGTTCAAGATAGGAAAAGAGCCACTAGAACCCGGGTAGTTTTAGAAAGTAAAGGCTGGCAAAGCAGAGGACAGCTGGGTTTTCTAGTCCCTTCTGCCTGAGCTTTAATTGTTTTCTTTTCTTGTTTTTTTGAGAACGCACTTTTATTAAGCTCTTGGATATGGTGCTGCTAGTTTCAAGGGCCATAGGAGGCAGTGGGAGGGGAGGAACATAAAAAGGAGGGGAGGAAGAAAAAGGAAATTAGTAGATAACTGGAAAAAAAACAAAAGTGAATGTTCGTTCTTCTCATAGTTTGAGCAGAGACATGCTTTCACAGAAAGATATGGTAGGCAGATGGAAATACTTAGAGAAGAAGAGACTCCATTTGTAAATATGACTAGGGTCAGAGCAATTTTTTCCTGATCCAACTTGATTTCTACAGCATAGTGACCTTTGGCCTATATTGGAATGTTGCATTTGTCTTTTAGTTGAATTAGTTTTGGTCTAGTAGTTATAAAAACAAAAGGAAAGGCAATTATGTATTTTAATTTCCTTCATTAAGGCTTCATCTTCCGATCACATTCAATTTGATTAACGTATTCAAAATTTCATGTAATTGTGGTTCAGTATATTTCATAAAAGAAGTTTTTTTCCTTAAAAACCGTGAATCGGTTTTACAACATAGCTATTGATCTGAGGTTGGTTTTCAAGTTAGATTTTTAAACGTAAGTAGTGTGCTATGTCTATTTCTAGAGTTGGAGAGATGGAGTGAGGATGTTTTATGTGTGGAGATACATTTATCCCAGGAAACTGTCAGACGATTGTGGTATAAAAAGCAGTGAGGTGGTTCGTGTGTCTCTTCAGCGTCCATCGCAGCACTGACCACTGCTGTGCTCTGCAGAGTTTGTGTTCTGGTGCCCCCTCCTCAGCTGATGCTTCTGCTACTCAGTGGCTTTGACTGAGCTTATTCACCCAGTGTTTAAAATTTAAGTTTCCCATGTTTGAACATGAATTTTCATATAAGATCTGTATTTCTGATTAATTTCCGAGAGATTACTTCTCTCGGAAAAGAACATATGTCATTCCCTGAGAGTAGCTATGGCTCCCTTAATGGAAAATGGGCTTCCTCTAAGTCAGTATAGTCCCATCTTTATTTCCCTTTTGCTTATGAACACTGAGGCTGAATTTAATTTACTATTTATCATCCTATATGAGACCTGATCTGGAGAAGGCAATGGCAAGCCACTCCAGTACTCTTGCCTGGAAAATCCCATGGATGGAGGAGCCTGGTGAGCTGCAGTTCATGGGGTCGCTACGAGTCGGACGTGACTGAGCGACTTCACTTTCACTTTTCACTTTCACACAATGGAGAAGGCAGTGGCAACCCACTCCAGTGTTCTTGCCTGGAGAATCCCAGGGACGGCAGAGCCTGGTGGGCTGCCGTCTGTGGGGTCGCACAGAATCGGACACGACTGAAGCCACTTAGCAGCAGCAGCAGCATGAGACCTGATCATTCATTGACAGTATATTCCTGGGCCCTGGAGGCATTCTACTCTGTAAATCCTTCTGACAAAGGTTGATCAGTAGCAGGTGAGATATGCTGGGGATCCCTAATGGTCCCTCATCATACAGGCTGTGTTCCCTGAGGCATTCCTGTGGATGCAGTGTGAACTGGTAGAGGACAAACTATAACTTCAGAAAATTTCTGTTTGCTTCTTATGATGCATCCCTTTCTAATTTTATTAAACTTACATGTGTAAGTTCCATCTCCGTTTTAAGACTGTAAGCTCCTTGAGAACAGGAGCCATATCTCCTTCATTTTTGATGTCCTGCGGACTTCAATAAAGAATCTAGCACATTTAGTCACTTCACTCCTGTCTCAGTCTTTGCTACCCCATAGACTTTAGTCAACCAGACTCTTCTGTCCATGGGATTCTCCAGGCAAGAAGATGAGTGGTTGCTATGACTTCCTCCAGAGGATCTTTCTGACCCAGGGATCAAACCTGCATCTCTTATGTCTCCTGCATTAGTAGGCAGGTTCTTTACCATTAGCTCCAAGTGGGAAGCCCAAATGTTCAAGGAAAGTACATTTTATACAAATAAATCTCCCTCTCTCTCTTTTTTTTTTAGGAAAAGAATTGGCAACTTGAAAACTGTTTTTCTGTTCCTAGAAGAGACACTAATTTAATGGGAAATAAGATTCAAGAGAAAAGCATAAAGGAAATTCCTTTATTTTCTAAGGAGGAATCATGTTTAGACCCATCAAAACATTTGCTACTCGATAAGAAAACATACAGGTTAGTACATCTTACCTGTAAAGGGTGAAATTGGCCCCCAATTCCTTCTATGCTCTGTGGAATGTCTAATGACTACCTCAAGATTTCGCTCACATTCTGATCAGTGGTAGATGTGTGTGTGTGTGGCAGGGGGGAGAGCTTATATATTCAGGCTGGTATCTGATTCTTACTCTTGTCTCTTTGTAATGATTGATTTCTATCCTGTCTTCTAGTCTTCTGTGTCTACTCCATCATCAACCTAATTTTGGAAATCAACCCTTTTTTTCAAAAGCAATATATGTGTGTATGTATGTGTCTAGCTAGCTAGCTACCTCTCTTAGAATGTATGTCAGATTTTACTTCTGGTTTTGGTAAGGCACACAAAGATTTGTGGGCTTCCCAGGTTTTTCAGTGGTAAAGAATCCGCCTTTCAATACAAGAGCTGCAGGAGACGAAAGTTCGATCCCTAGGTCGGGAAGATCCCTGGAGTAGGAAATGGCAACCCAATCCAGTATGCTTGCCTAGAGAATCCCATGGACACAGGAGCCTGGCAGGCTACAGTCTATAAATTCACAAAAAGCTGGACATAACTGAGCATGCCTGCATGCACAGAGGTTTATGTGACAGAAGTTCAAAGAGCTTAACTTTGAATATTGAACGTCACTCTCATTCTATGACTTCTAGGCTTTCCTTCCTGTTGTTCAGCCATTTCATCTCTTCTGCCACTCAGATGGATCCCATTCTTAAATTCCTCTAATTCTCTAATGCCAGGCAGTTTTAATTGTTTTTTGTTTGTTTGTTCATTTTCTATATTCTTGCTGACTCATGGTCTTGTAATTTCATCTTTTGTATTAAACAATTTTTTTTAGAAAACAATTTTATTCATTGTATTTTCTTTGATACAGTTGGCATTTCTATTACCACATGCCGATATTACTTTTTGAAGCTCTATAGAAAAATTGCATAGAAAGTAGAGAGTTCATACATACTCTGCCCTCAGCCCATACAGTATCGAATGTTAGTGTGGTACATTTGTTACAATCCATGAGCCAAGATTGATACTTTCTTATTAACTAAAGTCTATAGTTTACATTTAGAGGGTAAAGTTGAGCATTTTCTGATGATACTGCCCAGAGACCTCTGCCTTGCACTTTTCTAAATTAATGCATTCTTTGACTAAACTCTTAGGGCTCAGACCCACCAGCTGGAGTATTTCTGTTCTAGTCTCCTCACACTGGCAGCCTTGCCTCTTGCATAACTTCCCTTGGGTTAACTTCTGCTTGGCCAATAGGAAACCCACACATCCTTGCCACCCCCTACTCGACAGTCACTTCTCCTCCTGCTCACTGGGGCAGTTTCAGTCATAGTAGACTTTTTCAGATATTAATTCACTGGTTCATTGTATCCCTCTAAGGGTTATCCTGGGCAGCATATGTTTAGCTTTTTGTGTGGCTTATGTGAATGGAAGCTAAAACTGAGGGGAAGAGTCCCTCCTCTTCCAAGAGGGTGGGACTCAGTCCTTACCTGTGATTCTCTCCAGTGCAAATCTCTCTTAGAATTTCTACATCCTTAGTCTTTTTTTGTCCTAGAGTGGTGGTTGATCTGAGCATCACAAGATCAGTTTTGGAGCCACCTTCTTGACAAAGGGGGTGAGCACAGGAATTGATCTAGCACCTCACTTTGAAATGTGGGAATACTCTCTATCTCTTAATTAATTAATTATTTTGCTTTCAGACTTTTTGGACGTCTGTTGATAAGGAGGTAGGGGAAAAAAATTCCCTTTGAAACCTCCTGTTACACTAAATTACCCTTTGGTATTTGTTTTTCCATTTCGTTGAATTATGGCTTGCTAAAATGTCAAGTGGCATTTTGCTTTCAGGCAGAAGAATCTTTCAGTTTAGAAATATAGCATGACTGATCCTGTACAAGAATAGAACACTGAGAATGGAAAACTTGGTGTATGGTAAAATGCCCCCACCCAGCCGCCCAGCTTAATCAGGAAATAAAGTTACCCCAGGGTAACACCGACTGATTATTATTTCTCTTTCTGTCACACTTCCAGAAGAGTGAACCCAAATGTCCACAGATTCTTATTTACTTCAGCCAAATACTAATTTCCTATTCCTTATGACAATCTCAGTTATTTAATTTTAATCAACCTTTCCTTAGAGTTCAAAATTGGCCTTTTGAACTCTTTACTTCTTTTCGGACTTCTGTCTCATCTTATTTCCTTTCCTGTTGTCCCATGATACTTGTCTTCTGAAAATTAGTGCTGATGTGTAAATACTTAAATTCACAGATTTCTCTTAAAACTAGAGCTTTGCATGTGCTAGATTAGATAAGACTACAGCAGAGTGATCGTCTTACCTTTGTTATATATTTCTGTGGGCCTTGGGAGGGGTTTCTGGAAGTAAAAATCAAAGTTATCCCTGTTTACTGCATCTTTTCAAGTGACAATATACTCAAAAATATCTGTGATCTTTACCAGGTTCAGTGCACGATTCTGGATGCTTGGGGCTGGTGCACTGGGATGACCCAGAGGGATGGTATGGGGAGGGAGGAGGGAGGAGCGTTCAGGATGGGGAACACATGTATACCTGTGGCAGATTCATTTTGATATATGGCAAAACCAATACAATATTGTAAAGTTAAATAAAATAAAATTTAAAAAAAAAAAATTCTGCCTTTAGTTCAAATGGGTAGTTGGCATAATTTAAAAAATTTGTAATAAAGAGATAGTACAGAATAATGTCATTTTGAAATTTTTGAACTAATTGGAAGAAAAAAATTAAAAACATATCCTTAGAATTGACTTGGCAGGTACAGCCCTGACTTCTCCCAGAAACATGTTCATGAATCCTATGGAGAAAACCTACAAACGCAATACAGCTGTCAGATGTAAAATATCTTTTGTGTTCTTCATCCAGTATTGAAGAGATTATAGATTACCTTTTACCTAAGAAAATATTATTCTGAAGAATGTGCCCTATTCTTAATCAAATCAGGACATCCAAGGAGAAATCATGCCAGTTTTCATCTATATGCAAAAGTATGAATGAAAAGTAAATACATGAAAGAATTTAGAGAGACTAAAAGGGGAAAAGCACATTTGGTAAATGTATGCAGGTGGGGAGATGTTTAAATGGAGAGGGAAGGAAAATAAGAAAGAGATACAAAAAGAAAAAACCAATAGGAAATAGAAGAAGCAGGAATAATGAAGGAAAAAAATTAAATCATGTAAAGCCATGTTCTCACCTTAACTCCTAAGATTCTCTTTCCAGGATAAAATCTTTGCATTTATTATGTTCTGTCTTATACATAAACATCAGGTTTCCATAGACTTAAGATATTTTATGATATTATGTGTGAGAAGAAGGTAGGTGGTAAAATGTCATCTTCATTTTAAACCTGATGAGATGAATGAAGATGAATATGGAATTTAGCAGAGAATAGGAAGTTCTAATGTTTAGTTAACAATTGACCCAAAGAAATAGATTTTTCCCTTCTGTGGTTTCTACAAACGTCATAGTACCATCAGAAAACGGAAAAAAAAAAATAAAATGACTAAAAAGATAAAATAGAGAAATAAAACCACAGTGTACATGCATTTTTCTTAATGAATGGCAATATTTGGTTTCTGGACTCACACAAAAGTATTCTAATCTAGATAAATTACAGATAAGATGAATAATTTAGGCAATATAACCTTAGAGTATTTCTTTATTATGAAAATAATACATGTTCATTAGGAGAAAAATTGGAAATACAAATAAGCAAGATGAAAAAGATGAAAAGAAATCATTAACAGCAAAACCACCACTAACACTTAGGCATTTCACTCTTCAGGTCTCGTTCTGAGCATGCTAATGCAGCTAAACAAATATGCATTTTATAAAAGTGAGGATGTAGTATACATAGTTTTTATGTTTTACAACCTAAAAAACATACCGTTAGTACATTTCCAGGTTATTTAATATGAGTGTCCCCAGATATCAATATTCACGACAGCTCCTTAGGAATTATCACATAGCTTTCTAAACATTCTCTTCTTTTAAATATTTAAACTGTTTACAAGTTTTAACTGAGAACATTTCTTTAAATACCTTCATGCATACGTGTTAGAATACCTGACCACATTCATCATTAGAAGAAATTATTTGAAACGGAGATGTTGAGTCAAAGTTTTAAAGGTCTCTGAGTCTTGCTAAATTGCTGTTCCAACGACATGTGGGCTCTACCACCAGCAGGAAAGGGAAATGACTGTGTCTGAACCAACACTGCATGTTGTCATTGTCTCAAAATTGTTGCTCTGATAGACTGTCAGTGTTTTAAGTTGGACTTTTAAATTATTTGTGAGAATAAACATTTCTCATGTGTTTATTAATCTTTAATAATTCAGTAACAAACTTGAAAGAGGTATCTGATGCCTGGTAGACCAATTCCCAATCCAGCCGTAAGAGAAGCATATTCCAGCTGTATCTTGAATAAATCCTACAGGCTACACTCACCATCGTACAGATAGCCTTCTCTATTATTGAACCACTCTTCATTATAGGATGACACTAATGGTAAGTCAGACCTATCCATCTGAACACACTCTAATCCATCTTTATTTTTATGCTAGGGCAACAAAGAGCACTCTGTCTTTGGAGTGCTCCAGAGCACTCCGTCTTCTATCATTGGACACATTTTCTTTGGCTACCATTAAAAAAATATTTATGGTGAAAGGATTATTTATTAGAAGCCAGGGTAAAATAATTAGTTGAGAAATGAAACATAAATTTCCATTAATTTCTCAGTAAGTTTGTATAAAACAAAAGGCACACTTACTGATTCTTAAACATATGAGATGATTAGGTTCTAGAGTTCATATTATTATTATAAGGGAACTGATATTTAGTATTATTTATATGCTGTTGATTTTCTAATTATTCTGGCAGTAGAGCTTATGTGAGAAAATAGGAGTAATTGTAAATATAAATAATTTTAATATAAGATTTTAAAAAGAATATTAGAACTGACTGCATACATGTGTGCTTAGTGTATGACTCTGTGTGACCTTATGGACCGTAGCCCACCAGACTCCTCTGTCCATGAGATTCTCTATGCAAAAATACCAGAGTGGGTTGCCATGCCCTCTACCAGGGTATGTTCCCAATCCAGGATCAAATTCTCATCACCTGCTTTGGCAGGCAGGTTCTTTACTACTGAGCCATTGGAGAAGCCCCAGAATTGGCTTTTGGGAATATTGGGACATCTAATTTGAGTGGTAAATATTGTATTATTCTGTCCTAAACTGATAGTAGTTAATACTTATTGAGCTCTTACCATATTCCAGGCATTGTTCTAAGGTTTTTATGGTTTAGCTCATTTAATTGTCACTATAATCCTTGGTCATATATGGGCATGAGAGTTGGAGCCTAAAGAAAGCTGAGCACTGAAGAATGATGTTTTTGAACTGTGGTGTTGGAGAAGACTCTTGAGAGTCCTTTGGACTGCAAGGAGATCCAACCAGTCAATCCTAAAGGAAATCAACCTTGAATATTCATTGGAAGTACTGATGCTGAAGTTGAAGCTCCAATACTTCAGCCACCTGATGCTAAGAGTTGACTCATTGGACAAGACCCTGATGCTGGAAAAGATTGAAGGCAGGAGGAGAAGGGGATGACAGAGGATGATATGGTTGGATGGCATCACCGACTCGATGGACATGAGTTTGAGCAAGCTCTGGGAGTTGGTGATGTGGAGGGAAGCCTGGTGTGCTGCAGTCCATGGGGTGGCAAAGAGTTGGACATGACTGAGCAACTAACTGAATAGCACTGAACTAATAGCCCTTGGTGGTATCCACAGTTGTAATCTCCATTTCATGACTAGGAAAGCAAGACAGAAAAAAGCTAAGTGACTTACACAACCCATAAGAGGTGAGCCAGGGACCCCAAAGCAGGCTCCAGAGTCAATACGCTTTGCTGCTGCTCTATTCTGCCTGTGCCACAATCAACATGTGGCAGTATTGAAATTTTGTTGGTCTCTGAGTCAAGTGATGAAACGTTTTGTTAAGCACCTGCTATGGGTAAGCAATGCCTCTAAGCACCTTCACTTCCTTTAATGCCCAATAGGGCACTTGGGAACTTGACAGTCATCATTCCTCCCTTGTACATCCAGCACTGAGAGATGGGAAATATGGTCTTTTCTTCTCATAGACTTGATGGTGAGGATGCCAGAGTCCATAGTAGGCCCCCATCTTGCATCACCCCATAAGACATTTTTGCAAAAGTTTTAAACTTTATCTATGCTCTTTATTAGCTTCCCAGGTAGAGAACCCCCAAGCTAGTGGTAAAGAACCAATCCCCCCCACCGCCCACCCCAGCCAGTGCAGGAGATCCAAGAGATGTGGGTTCAATTCCTGGTTCAGGACGATCCCCTGGAGAAGGAAATGGCAACCCACTCCAGTATTCTTGCCTGGAGAATCTCATGGCCAGAGAAGCCTGGCAGGTTACAGTCCATAGGGTTGCAAAGAGTTGGAAATGACTGAAGAGACTTAGCATATGCACAGATTCTCTTTATTTGGCTTCTGAGGTGGTGCAGTGGTAAAGAATTTGCCTACCAGTGCAGGTGAGGTGAGTTCAAACCCTGGGTCACGAAGATCCTCTGGAGGAGGAAATGGAAACCCATTCCAATATTCTTGCCTGGAGAATTCCATGGACAGAGGAGCTTATAGCCCTGACAGGCTACAGTCCATAGGGTTGCAAAGAGTCAGACATGACTGCGCATGCATGCACACATGCTGTTTATTACATACTTTAGCTTCTTTGTATTTATCCACTAGGAATACTGGAAACTTGGGAGTATTCACCTCTTTCCAGTTCCCTGTACATTTTCATAGTCACCGTTTTCCCAGGAGTCAAATGTCTTTGGAAATGAAGCAATAGGTTGGCCTTTGTGGTTTGAGGAAAAATTTCCACCTACCTTCAGTCTTTCGGATGGCAAAGATTTCCTTTAAAGAAGTTATAATTCCAAATAATTTATGTAGATACTCCCCCCAGTCAAGGAGATAGAGCTTAACTTTCTTCTTCATCTGCCTTCAGAGAGTACTGTGTAGACATTTAGGGGAAAAGTAACTTGAGATGGCTGGATGGCATCACTGACTCGATGAATGTGAGTCTGAGTGACCTCCGAGAGCTGGTGATGGATAGGGAGGCCTGGCGTGCTGTGGTTCATGGGGTCGCAAAGAGTTGGACACGACTGAGCGACTGATCTGATCTGATCTGAACTTTGCTGAGACCTGGCAAGCAACCTTGGCCAGTTGATAAAGTTTACATCAAACAGTGGTAAGTCAGGTCAATAGTAGGTGCCCTTGATAAATTGTGGGCTTCCCTGTGGCTTAGTTGGTAAAGAATCTGCCTGCAATGTGGGAGACCTGAGTTCAATCCCTGGGTTGGGAAGATCCCCTGGAGAAGGGAAAGGCTATTCACTCCAGTATTCTGGCCTGGAGAATTCCATGGACTGTATAGTCCATGGGGTCAAAAAGAGTCTGACATGATTGAGCGACTTTCACTTTCACTTTAATAAGTGGTAATGAACATAACACTTCACCTCTCTTATCTTTCTTCCAACAACTCATAATCCCCATCTAAGCATAAGAAAAGTATCAGATCAGATCAGATCAGATCAGTCGCTCAGTCGTGTCCGACTCTTTGCGACCCCATGAACTGCAGCACGCCAGGCCTCCCTGTCCATCAGCAACTCCTGGAGGTCACTCAGACTCACACCCATCGAGTCAGTGATGCCATCCAGCCAACTCATCCTCTGTCGTCCCCTTCTCCTCCTGCCCTCAATCCCTCCCAGCATCAGAGTCTTCTCCAATGAGTCAACTCTTCGCATGAGGTGGCCAAAATACTGGAGTTTCAGTTTTAGCATCATTCCTTCCAAAGAAATCCCAGGGCTGATCTCCTTCAGAATGGACTGGTTGGATCTCCTTGCAGTCCAAGGGACTCTCAAGAGTCTTCTCCAACACCACAGTTCAAAAGCATCAATTCTTCGGCGCTCAGCCTTCTTCACAGTCCAGCTCTCACATCCATACATGACCATAGGAAAGACCATAGCCTTGACTAGACGAATCTTTGTTGGCAAAGTAATGTCTCTGCTTTTCAATATGCTGTCTAGGTTGGTCATAACTTTCCTTCCAAGGAGTAAGCGTCTTTTAATTTCATGGCTGCAGTCACCATCTGCAGTGATTTTGGAGCCCAGAAAAATAAAGTCTGACACTGTTTCCAATGTTTCTCCATCTATTTCCCCTGTTTCTCCATCTATTTCCCATGTAGTGATGGGACCGGATGCCATGATCTTCGTTAAGAAAAGCATCAGACAAACCCAAATTGAAGGAGACTCTACCAAAAAACTGACAGGTGTTTCTTAAACCTGTCAAGGTCATCTAGAACAAGCAAAATCTGAGAAATTGTTTTATACCAGAGGAGACTAAGGAGTCAGAAAACTAAATGTAATGTGGGATCCTGGGACAGGGAATGAGCAGTTAGAAAAAATGGGAAAACCCTAATAAAATACTACTAATAATGTACCAGTATTGATTTTGAAATTGTGACAAATAGTAATATAAGATGTTAACAATAGGGAAAATTGGGTGAAGGGGTTCCAGTACTCTCTACTGTTTATAAATTTTCTGTAAATCTATAACTACTCTACAATGGAAATTTCTTTTAAATTTTTAAGCTTATTTAAGTTTGAGAGATACAGTCAACTAGGACAGAGGAAAAGGAAGGAGGGAAATTAACATTTATTGAATACTATAATTTATTAGGAAAATTCTGAAAGAGATGGGAATACCAGACCACCTGATCTGCCTCTTAAGAAATCTGTATGCAGGTCAGGAAGCAACAGTTAGAACTGGTCATGGATCAACAGACTGGTTCCAAATAGGAAAAGGAGTACGTCAAGGCTGCATATTGTCACCATGTTTATTTAACTTATATGCAGAGTACATCATGAGAAATGCTGGACTGGAAGAAACACAAGTTGGAATCAAGATTGCTGGGAGAAATATCAATAACCTCAGATATGCAGATGACACGACTCTTATGGCAGAAAGTGAAGAGGGGCTAAAAAGCCTCTTGATGAAAGTGAAAGTGGAGAGTGAAAAGGTTGGCTTAAAGCTCAACATTCAGAAAACGAAGATCATGGCATCTGGTCCCATCACTACATGGGAAATAGACGGGGGAAACAGTGGAAACAGTGTCAGACTTTGTTTTTCTGGGCTCCAAAATCACTGCAGATGGTGACTGCAGTCATGAAATTAAAGGACGCTTACTCCTTGCAAGGAAAGTTATGACCAACCTAGATAGCATATTCAAAAGCAGAGACATTACTTTACTAACAAAGGTTCGCCTAATCACGGCTATGGTCTTTCCTGTGGTCATGTATGGATGTGAGAGCTGGACTGTGAAGAGGCTGAGCGCCGAAGAATTGATGCTTTTGAACTGTGGTGTTGGAGAAGACTCTTGAGAGTCCCTTGGACTGCAAGGAGATCCAACCAGTCCATTCTGAAGGAGATCAATCCTGGAATTTCTTTGGAAGGAATGATGCTAAAGCTGAAACTCCAGTATTTTGGCCACCTCATGCAAAGAGTTGACTCATTGGAGAAGACTCTGATGCTGGGAGGGATTGAGGGCAGGAGGAGAAGGGGACGACAGAGGATGAGATGGCTGGATGGCATCACTGACTCGATGGGTGTGAGTCTGGGTGACCTCCGGGAGCTGGTGATGGACAGGGAGGCCTGGCATGCTGCGGTTCATGGGGTCGCAAAGAGTCGGACACGACTGAGCGACTGATCTGATCTAATCTGATCTGATAATTTATTAGACACATCACTCAGCATTCATCCTTCTTACCTACTTTAACACCACAGTAAGAATCACATGCAGAGCAGAAATTGAGGCTGAGAGAATAAGAAATATCTCAGATCAGATCAGATCAGATCAGTTGCTCAGTCGTGTCCAACTCTTTGCGACCCCATGAATCGCAGCACGCCAGGCCTCCCTGTCCATCACCAACTCCCGGAGGTCACCAAGACTCACATCCATTGAGTCAGTGATACCATCCAGCCATCTCATCCTCTATCGTCCCCTTCTCCTCTTGCCCTCCATCCCTCCCAGCATCAGAGTCTTCTCCAATGAGTCAACTCTTTGCATGAGGTGGCCAAAGTACTGAAGTTTCAGCGTTAGCATCATTCCTTCCAAAGAAATCCCAGGGTTGATCTCCTTCAGAATGGGCTGGTTGGATCTCCTTTCAGTCCAAGGGACTCTCAAGAATTTTCTCCAACACCACAGTTCAAAAGCATCAATTCTTTGGTGCTCAGCCTTCTTCACAGTCCAGCTCTCACATCCATACATGACCACAGGAAAAACCATAGCCTTGATTAGGCGAACCTTGTTGGCAAAGTAATGTCTCTGCTTTTGAATATGCTATCTAGGTTGGTCATAACTTTCCTTGCAAGGAGTAAGCATCTTTTAATTTCATGGCTGCAGTCACCATCTGCAGTGATTTTGGAGCCCAGAAAAATAAAGTCTGACACTGTTTCCACTGTTTCCCTATCTATTCCCCATGAAGTGACAGGACCGGATGCCGTGATCTTCGTTTTCTGAATGTTGAGCTTTAAGCCAACTTTTTCACACTCCACTTTCACTTTCATCAAGAGGCCAAGGTTCTGTGAAAAAGTGAAAGTGTTAATCACTCAGTTGTGTCCAATTCTGTGACCCTGGGGACTGTAGACTGCCAGGCTCCTCTGTCCATGGAATTCTCCAGATCAGAATACTGGAGTGGGTTGCCATTCCTTTCTCCAGGGAATCTTCCCAATCCAGGGATTGAACGCGTGTCTCCTGCATTTCAGGCAGATTCTTTACCATTTGAACCACCAGGGAAGCCCCAAAGTTCTATAGCTGCTCAGTATATAACAAAATTGGGAATAAAGGTTAGAAGGGGAGTAGTAATCACAAAGGGTTAAAGGATGCAAGGAAAGGAGGCAGAAGGAAGAGGGCAGTCCCTGTGACTCTCAACAATTTTGTGAAAATGGGGATGTTTTCTGACCAGACACTTTCCAAGAAAATAATAATTTTTGGCAACATGGCTTGTAGCTGTTAAGGCTGAGGTCTATGATAGTAAATGTTAAATATATTTGAAATCATTTCCTGTTTGCTGACCGGAATTATATACAACCATGTAATGGTTTCACTTCCTGTGTTTTATTGATACAAATTTTTTCTGTGGATTCAAGCTAATCTAAAATTTTCATGTAGATTCATATGACAGGCCTAAAAAATACTGAGTTATTTTTTTTCTTTTTGAATTTTGGATACCATAAGTGAAGATGCAGGCATAACAATGGATAAAAGAACTTTTGATCAATAACACTAATTAGCCCATATAATTTACACATAGGGAAATGATAGTGTGCGTTTCTGTGACATTTTCTTCTGAGGACAGGACCTTTGCTTAACTGACTTCTCCTTCTCTGTGACTCTTCCTCTTTTATACCATCACCTGGCTAGGCCTTGTACTCAAAGACGTAACTTGATTAGTGTAAACAAATGTCACTACTTTAGCCCACAGGATAGAGATTTTTGTTGTTGTTGTTAAAGGTATATATTTACAGCCAGAAAGTGTTCATCCTTTGTGGTTGATTGTTATTTCATCATAAATTATTTTCTTCCAGTGGCATACCTTCAGAAGTCATAAACTTAGGTGTGAAATATATGGAAAGAAATGTTTATAAGAAAGAAACACATGACCTTTACAATGGTGGAATTATACGAAAATCATGCAGTAAGTTATCACTGTTGATTTATTTTTATTATGTTACTATTTTATAGATTGTTATGAAGAAAACAAATAACGATGCTATGTGCCAGGAATATTGCTGGTAGTGGTGGTTTAGTCGCTAAGTTGTGACCCACTCTTGCAGCCCCCAGTGGACTGTTGTTTGCCAGACTTCTCTATCCATGGGATTTCCCATGCAAGAATACTGGAGTAGGTTGCCATATTCTTCCCGAGGGGATCTTCTTGACTCAGATTGAACCAGGAATGTTGGTATTCCATAATAAACCTGAATAAGGTCTTGTGATCTCCACTGAATAAAGGGAAGACAAAGAGGCTCAGAGATATTAAGTGACTTGTCCAAGCCTTCACAGTCAACAAGTGGCAGGAGTGTAAAATCTAAGCCAGAACACATGTGGAAAGTGCCAGGTGTAGTTTCCAAAATAGAGTTGGCACTGAAATGTTCATTTTCTCCCCTAAGTGTTTAAAAGATAAAAATAAAATTAAAACTTTTTTTTCTCTCAGAAAGCCCCAAACCACACAGAACAGTGTATTTTTTTTTTTTTAATTTTGGCAGACCAGATAAAGAATTACGTAAAAAACTAATTAAAACAAAAAAAAATTGTTATCATACTGAAGTGTATTATTTAGAAGAGTAGTGAGAATCATTCTGGAAGCTCCATCATATAACAAGAATATTTCATTCACTACAAATCTTTTGTCAACTTATGTCCAAGGGGGTGCTGCACTTTCATAGAGCAAATATGCTCATTTCTGTTGAAATTTTTGCTGTCAAAAGGTACATTATTATTTGTTAATATTCAATGCATATTTATAAACTAATCTGCTCCATAGGGGTTTTGCCAAGATTACATGAAATAATTATATGTGAAGCACTTAGTGCTTGGCATATTATAAAAACTCAATACAATTTTATTACTAATATTATTAATTATTATTAGTATTATACCTTGGAACACAACTTTTGGAATGAAATATGTTTGAGTAGATGTCCAAGGTCTGCCCTTTACCAATGATACTTTACAGGTTGTGAATATTTCTCCTTTGGTTTGACATACACTGGTTCCCAAAGTATGTTCCCTGGTCTACCAGAATTAGCATTACTAGAAACTTAGAAAGGTAAATTCTGGGGCACTGTGCCCACCCGCTGGAGAAGGAAATGGCAACCCACTCCAATATTCTTGCCTGGAAAATCCTATGGACAGAGGAGCCTGGCGGGCTCAGCCCATCAGATTGTGAACAGTCGGCCATAACTGAGCAACTAAGCATCCCCACCCGACTAAATCAGAAACAGGAGTGGTGCAAGTGGTTTATGCTTGAACAAGCCCCGCAGATGACTCTGATACCTGGTATAGTTTGAGAACCACTGACATAGCTTGTCTCTGAGTAGGTGCTGGTTACAAGACAGCACAATGACAGAAGCACAGTTTTTACCCTAAAGCTAACAATCAAGAACACACAGAGTCACATCTTTTTAATTAATTATTTTTGGCTGAGCCATGTGGCAAGTGGGGTCTTAGTTCCCTAATCTGGGATCCAACCCATGCCTCAAGTCTTAACCATTGGCCTGCCAGGGAAGTCCCTAGGGTCATGATATGAATTAAGTTTTTGTAGACTTCTATTCCATTTGCTAGGGGCTTCCCCAATGGCTTAGCAGGTAAAGAATCTACCTGCAATACAGGAGACACAGGAGGTTTGGGTTCGAGCCCTGGTTGGGGAGATCCCCTGGAGAAGGAAATGACACCCAGCCCAGTATTTTTGCCTGAAAAATCCCATGGACAGAGGAGCCTGGTGGGCTATGGTCCATGGGGTCATAAAAAGTCAGACATGTCTTAGCGACTAAGCACACAAGCATTCCATTATCCATTTATCCTATGAAGCAAAAAGAAAACTTCCCACTCTTCCTTCTCGTTATCTCATCATGGGAATCATAGATATAGTAACACAGCCCTGGTTTACATTATAGCAAAATGAAATTGTACCTGCATATTCAAAATTTTAGATATATTGTTAAATTAAATACTGAAAAATAGGTTTCACCTCACAAAGCCTGCAATTTTCTTGCAGAAAAAAGAGAAACTGGTGTTTTTCTAAAATTTCAGAATATCCATTTTCAAGGGAAGATCGCAAAAGAATACAAAATGAAAAATAAATGAATGGGGAGTCTTGAGTTTCTTTTTGTCCCTTTGAATAAAAGGACCATGGCTTTATCTTGAACAGCTGTGTTTACAGGGTTTGCTGATCACTGCAGCTGTACCAGCTGAGTAACAGGAAGGTTAAATTTTAAAAAAAAAGTTAACTTGGAAATGTGCTAGCTCTTTCTGAGGAATTAATGATATTGTACTTTTTTTCCCCCATCCTCCCTTAAAACTTGCTGTTGTGAAGGCAGTTTTAGGTCATTAAGCATTGGAACGTTGAAAGAGCTACCTGAAGTGAATAAACCAGCTTTTCTTCTGGACCCTGAGAAATACTTTAGGGAAGGCCCAGAGGAGCAGTGTCCCCAAATTCCAGAGTTTCCATCACTTTCTGAAAGTAAGTCATCAACCACTGTACCACTTCCCTCCTTTCTCCCCAGGAAACTCAACCAGTTAAGAAAACAAAATGGAGAGACATGAGGGTAACACGTGTTCAGCTTGTAGATGGCAGTGAACTGAAGTGTGGTTTGACTGTTAAGATTTATAGCTTAGTTGCTGGTCAGTGCTCACAGAAAGGACAGCTAATGGGCTGAAATACATAAAAGGAATATTTTTATTTTGCCACTTTTCTGAAGTCAGAAAGCCATAAACAATACGATTCTGCTATGAATGAGAACCTTCCCCCACCCCCACCCCAGTAATCTGAATTTTCAAATCTAATACCAGAGAAAGAGACATCCTAAGGCTGCTTCTGAACAGAATCTCTGACAATCTGGGTTTGTTCTTTTCATGTGAAACTCTATAAATGGCGGCTACTTAAAGTGTATTGTTTTAGAGCCTTCCAGCTGCAACGCTAGGCTAATAGGATGAGAGGAAAAGAAAGCTTATCTTAGAACATAGAAGTGAATGGTCTCTGAACATTTGGAAACAAGATGTGCAAGAGAATGCTCTATTTTTTTCAGACTGTTATAGACTTCCAAGTTTCTAAGAACTTAAAGAGTAATTCTGTACAAACATCCTACCCGCAAAGAGGGACACAACGGGAGTGCAGGCAATACAACCTGCTACTCAGCGAGGCACTCGGAAAGCATATGGACACCGCAGGGAACTCATTTAAAATAATTAATGAAAAGAGACATTTTCAGCTTGTAGTAGTTAAAAGATCAGAACTGCACTCTAACCATCTGAGATCTGTGGTTTCTAAACTTTTCAAATCCTCTGAGATTGGGGTTCAACATCATCCTTGAGAAATAAGAACCCTTGTAGGAAGGAGGCGTTTATGCTTACACTTGAGGAAGTTTAAGCCTCTTGTCTCTGCTTGCTTCCTTATTACAGCTGGTCAACATTTTTTTTTTTTTTTAATTCCACTTGTAAGCAAGGTACAGCTGCTATTCCTCACCACTGTATTTCCACTCTAATTATTATCAGCTTCCTTTGCTTTTTCGCAGTTTCTCTTTTCTAAATCTAGCATTTATTTGCTCTCAAGAGGCTCATCTATGATATCTGCTCATCCTTTTAAAAACATGAATCCATAAATGGTAGGGCTTTAAATAACCTTTAGTTCATCTGACAGGGCTTTCAGTCTATCAGCCAATTGCTTTTTCCCCAGGATGATTCATTTTCAAGAATAAACATGGGAGGACTTATCTCGTCCTGCTGAGTCACAGACGGAAGAGAATTTGGGGAACAGCGAGTAAGAAAAGATCCAGGGAGCCAGAACAAAGTGTAAAGGCAGTCCAGACGTAGAGCATGTACCCAGGAGGAAACCAAGATGGAGCAGAGTTAGAATTGAGGCAAGAGAAATAGGAGAGTGAGAATGCAGAAACCTGAGAGCCAGGAAGTAGGAGAAAGAAATGATGAGTGCAGCAAATGACTCTCTTCAGATTTGGGAGCTCCTGTGTTTTTGAGGAGCTTGTACATTCTGCAGCAGGAAAATTCTCCTTTGTTTTCAGACAACTGCTCCTCATGGGCAGGGAGGATGTGTAAGGGAATGTGGGGGTGAATGACTGGTTGGAAATACCAAAAATGCAAAGAAACCTCTAATACATTTTCAAAGTTCAAAGAAAATTTTTTTCTCCCAGATATCTTAATATAAGTTTTCCTGTAATTTCCACACGATGTAAAAGAGATGCTTTCTTTCTTTTGCTTTTCTATTTTATTCTTCAGCTTTTCTTCCTTTGCTCCCTTCTAAATATTTCTACTCATCTGCTTTCTCTGCAAGGAAAACAGTTCCTTTTTGAAAAAGTTTCAACTTGAGAGAGACACAGATATAAACTATTGAGGGTGACAGAAGGCATGACGCATGACACCACAAATGGGTTCTGTGGAAGTACCAGGCAAGAAGGCGGATTAAGTCTGTGCTGTGTTGTGCTTAATGGCTCACTCATGTCTGACCCTTGGTGATCCCATGGACTGTAGCCCGGCAGGCTCTTCTGTCCATGGGATGGAACCTAGGGATCGAACCCAGGTCTCCTGCATTGCAGGCAGATTCTTTACCATTTGAACTACAGGAAAGACCCTGTGAACTTAAAATGGGTATGAGTTCAAAGGGTGAGAAAGGAGAAGAGGAAGTCTAGACCAAAGAAACGCAAGGAAAAATGTAAGGAAATCAGGAGTGAAGTAGGGCAGACATCCGGATGATTTCAAGCTGGCTGCAGTAGGTGGCTTCAGAGAGTGTCATGGTGACCGAGTTTGACACAGATGAATAGAGTGGGGTTTGGAAGATGTTGAGTTTGAGGTACTGGTGTGCTAGTTAGAAACAAAGGTCTGGAGAATGTCCCAGGATTGTACCATGCTCTGCATAATAATGGTCTTCAACTGGCTGATACAGAAACCATGTCTGCTCATGTGTGTATTTGGCCTCCCTGGTGAATACTGAATGCCTTCTTTGCTGGCACTTGTGCTGGATGGTGAAGGGACAGAGCTGACATGTAGAAGGACAGACTTCAAAGTTCTTGAAGATTAGTTGGGGAAATAGATAAGGAAACAAATCACTATGTTGCAGGAAGGGGGACCTCTTCCAGGGCCCGAGAGTGGGCCCTTGTCTAATACTCAGAAATGAATTGTCTGAGGAGACATGCGTGCTGACGAAGGAAGAGACTTTATTGGGAAGGTGTGCCCAGGTGGAGGGCAGGAGGGTAAGGGAACCCAGGAAGACGGCCTTGCCATTTGGCTCAAAGTGGTCTTATGGGAATGGGAGTAATTTCTGGGTTGCCTCTGGCCAATCATTCTGACTCAAGGTCCTTTCTGGTGGTATATGCATCACTCAGCCAAGATGGATTCCAGTGGGAAGGATTCTGGGAGGGTTTTGGAAGAATATATGGACTGGCGCCTCCTTTAGACCTTCCCTGTTGATGGTGGCATTTTGGTTCCATGTTCTTTACCAGGACTTATGGTTATTATGGTGCTTGGCCTGGGTGGGTGGTTTTAGTTAGTGTTTCCCCCTCGCAATTATGTTTTACAGCAGAGGCTATAATAGCGATAAGCCCTTGGCACTGTGGGACCATATGGAGATTCATAGATGATTCTCCAGAGAAATCAGATCATGCCTGAGCTAAATAGTAAATGTGATATTATTTAGATTAAAAAAAAGAGTATATGTTTCTTGCAAAGGAGCAGTGTATGCAAGGGTAAGGTGGTATGAGCAAGATGGATGGTGTGTGCTTAGGGAGTTATGTGTAGTCCCATTTAAATGGCTGGGTTCTAGAAGGAACATGAGAATTAAGGCTAGAGAGGCAAGTGGAAGCCAAAGCATAGAGCACTTGGCTTGCTATGTTAAGGACTTTGGTATTTATTTTACCAGAAATGAGGAGACATTGGAATGTTTCAGTCAACTGTTCTGAATTATCTCATTTTATCTCTTCTATTAATTCTTCAGTTTTTTTATCAGTTTGTGTTATTCTGTTAATGATTATTATAAAGGTTATAGTACTCTTTCTTGTGTTCTTTAGTTCTTCTTGGGGTACTAGGCTTCCAACTGAGATTACTTTCCTTCGTTCAGAACTTCCTGCAGTATTTCTTATAATGTCTGATGGGTCTGATGGTGAATCATTTTCCAGGCTTTTTGTTTCTGAAAGATGTGTTTATTTCAGTTTGACTTTGAAAGGATATTTTCACTGGATTTAAAAGTCTAGATAGCAGTATTTTTCAACTTTTTAAAGATACTGTATCATTGCTTCCTTGCTCCCATAGTTCCTGTTCATAAAGTTCCACTCTTCATACTATTTGTTACTTCTTTGAATGTAATATTTTTTTCTGACTGCTTTAAAGGTTTTTCTCTTTATGCTTGGTTTTTAGCAGCTTTATCATGCTGGGCATAAATACACTTTTCTCTGTATCTATACTGCTTGGGGTTGGTAGGAATTTTTGAGTGCATCTTTCTTCAATGTTGGATAATTCTCAGCTATTATCTTTATTTCTTTTCAATTACCACTTTCCAGTCCTGCTGGGATTGCAATTACACATATTTTGGACTTTAATTATATCACAAATGTTTCCTGTGTTCTTATATTTCCATTTTATTTTCCTCTCTGGGCTTCATTTTGGATATGTTATATTGATTTATCTTTGCATTTACTAATCCTGTCTCCTTTGCAAGTCTTTTAAACCTATGATATCAGTTTCCCATGTTAGATTTTATATATATATGTGTGTGTGCATATATACATATATTCAGTTCTAAAATGCCATTTGAATCTTATATATAATTCTCAGTTGAAAATACTTATTACTTATGTTTTAAATTACTTTATGTCATCCATTTTGTCCAAATACTCTCTGTTTTCTTTAACATATTTATAATTTAAAGTCCTGGCCTGCTGACATCAATATCTGGATGATCCTTGGATCTGCTTCTAACATCTATTTTTTCTTTTTGGTTATTGGTCACATTTTATTTCTTTCTTTCAAGTCCTATAATTTTGTACGTTTCCTGGTACAGTTTTTTTTTTTTTTTTTAATGTATAACAGAAATTGTGTAAAAGATCTATAGATAATGGAGTTAATGTTATTTTCTTTCCTTAGTTGGACGAAGAGTGTGAAGTGTGATTCATGCTAATTCAGTCAGGAACTGAGTTCAGTCAGAGCCAGGTCATGGCTGCAGTTAGACTTTGTTTACTTTCAGTTTCAAATGTTTGTTTAAGGCCTCTCGCGTTAGTGTAGTTATTATCTTCTAAGTACTGTAAGACTGCAGGAAATGTTCATCTGCCTCCCCAGTCCAATTCATGGTCTCCCACACCACCCAGCACTCAGATTAAATCCTATGGGGAATGCTGGGCACAAGTTACAAAGTTCCTCTGGATTTCAGTCCACCACATCAACCCACACAGTCATCCAAAGCTCTTCTGATTTTTCTTTCCCTTTAGAAAAGTCTCTGTCTGTGGCTAACCTGTTTCTTAGCAGTGCCTAGACAGGATTAATCCCCAGAGGGAAGAAAAGATTTGAGAATCTCGGCTCACCTGAGAAGGTTCTACCATCTCATGTATTTTAATTTGATAATCTTTGTTTCCACAGTCCTCTTATGGCTTTAAGAATATAATTTCTGTATTTTTTTTTCCCTTCTATCTAGTCCTATGAGAAGGATGACCTGTCGCTACTTATATCCTACCCAGAAACAAAATTCCTTTTGAAACCTTTAAACAGGAAAACTCCATGTCCAGATTTGCATTTTAGAAAGCTTTCTGGAAACTGTGTGGTGGATGCATTGTAATGGGGCTAAACTGAAGGCAGTGGATATGTTAGAGTTGTGGGAACCTGTATGACATCAACTACCTGCTTTTCCATGTTCACTTCACCTTTTACTAGTGGATCATATCTGGATAAATTACATAAACTACAAATTCTCAGTTTCCTTATCTGTTGAATGGGACCAATGGTGCCTGGAGTTGTGTGCATTAATTTTAGGCAGCATCAGAGTCTTTTCCAATGGGTCAACTCTTCGCATGAGGTGGCCAAAATACTGGAGTTTCAGCTTTAGCATCAGTCCTTCCAAAGAATACCCAGGACTGATCTCCTTTAGGATGGACTGGTTGGATCTCCTTGCAGTCCAAGGGACTCTTAAGAGTCTTCTCCAACACCACAGTTCAAAAGCATCAATTCTTCGGCGCTCAGCCTTCTTCACAGTCCAGCTCTCACATCCATACATGACCACAGGAAAGACCATAGCCTTGACTAGGCGAACCTTTGTTGGCAAAGTAATGTCTCTGCTTTTGACTATGCTATCTAGGTTGGTCATAACTTTACTTCCAAGGAGTAAGCGTCTTTTAATTTCATGGCTACAATCACCATCTGCAGTGATTCTGGGGCCCTCAAAATAAAGTCTGACACTGTTTCCACATCTATTTCCTATGAAGTGATGGGACCAGATGCCATGATCTTCATTTTCTGAATGTTGAGCTTTAAGCCAACTTTTTCACTCTCCTCTTTCACTTTCATCAAGAGGCTTTTTAGTTCCTCTTCACTTTCTGCCATAAGGGTGGTGTCATGTGCATATCTGAGGTTATTGATATTTCTCCTGGCAATCTTGATTCCAGCTTGTGTTTCTTCCAGCCCAACGTTTCTCATGATGTACTCTGCATATACGTTAAATAAGCAGCGTGACAATGTACAGCCTTGATGTACTCCTTTTCCTATTTGGAACCAGTCTGTTGTTCTATGTCCAGTTCTAACTGTTGCTTCCTGACCTGCATACAGATTTCTCAACAGGCAGGTCAGGTGGTCTGGTATTCCCATCTCTTTCAGAATTTCCCACAATTTATTGTTATCCACACAGTCAAAAGCTTTGGCATAGTCAATGAAACAGAAATATATGTTTTTCTGGAACTCTCTTGCTTTTTCAATGATCCAGCAGATGTTGGCAATATGATCTCTGGCTCCTCTGCCTTTTCTAAAAGCAGCTTGAACATCAGGAAGTTCATGGTTCACATATTGCTGAAGCCTGGCTTGGAGAATTTTGAGCATTACTTTACTAGCATGTGAGATGAGTACAATTGTGCAGTAGTTTGAGCATTCTTTGGCATTGCCTTTCTTTGGGATTGGAATGAAAACGGACGTTTTCCAGTCCTGTGGCCACTGTTGAGTTTTCCAGATTTGCTGGCGTATTGAGTGCAGCACTTTCACAGCATCATCTTTCAGGATTTGAAATAGTTCAACTGGAATTCCATCACCTCCACTAGCTTTGTTCATAAGTGATTCTTTCTAAGGCCCATTTGACTTCACATTCCAGGATGTCTGGCTCTAGATGAGTGATCACACCATCATGATTATCTGGATGGTGAAGATCTTTTTTATACAGTTCTTCTGGTGAGATGTTAAGACATGTATGATTGTCAGGTTTCTAGCCTGGATAACTGTATCAATAAAAAAGACAGTTATTGAGAGAGGACTTATAGGAGGAAGAGATGGTGTAGAGTTAGTTTCAGACTATGTTGAGACAGAGGTACCTGTAGGTCATCAACCAAGGAAAGCTAGCACTTTTCCAAGAAACTGACTATAGTGGGGAGGAAAGACAAAGACCAATAACTGAGAAGCCACTCTAAGTCAGGAGAACTACAGTCAAGGCATATTTTAGAATTAGTTTTATTTTTTAGTTCATTTTTTTCTTCTGATTTTAGATAGAATATATGCATATTATAAAACACTGGCTAGTAAGAAGTAAAGAGATTCTAAAGAACACAGCAATAGGGGTTCTAAAGAGCAGCCACTACTTCCAGGCCTGAGTTAGATGGGGGAAGATGTGCACTAGATCTGAGACCCAGACCTTGCGCCAGTGGGTTCATCCCTGTCTCACTGGATGGCAAGGTGGCAGAGCTGCTGCAGGTGGAATTTGCGGAAATCTGTTATCAGATTCTCTCCTATCCACAGGGAGTGCAGAACTCACTGCAGAGCCATTAAGGGAGTGCAGGGGAGGCTGTCACAGGGAGGAATCACACTGGTGGCCTTCCCCTTGCCTCCTGGGGTATTATGGAAAGTCATTCACTGGATGGTGGCACACAGGTGGCACTCTGCTGCAGTCACCTGAGAGGGTGACAAGGGAAGCTGCTAGTTCTGGAGAAGCCATACTTGCTTAACAAGAGTCTGGAGCTAGAGAAGACACGAGAGGAGCTGGGTCCTGGGGAAGCCATGCTGTAGGTGTCTAGTGCTGGAGGAGCAGCCCTGTAGGAGGCTGGTGAGAGAAGCACCCACTTAGAGAGAAATCCAGTGTCCCTCTAGTGCCCTCTAGTGACAGAGCTCAGCGACATACCAGCTGTTAAAGGAGAGCATCTACAGACTCTGGCCCATTATCACCTGGTGCTTAAGAACCTGCCTGCCAAGGCAGGAGACCTAAGAGATGTGGGTTTTATCCCTGGGTCGGGAAGATCCCCTGGAGGAGGGCACGGCAACCCATTCCAGTATTCTTACCTGGAAAATCCCATGGAGAGAGGAACCTTGAGGGCTGCAGTTCAAGGGTGGCAAAGAGTCAGACACAGCTGAAGCGACTTAGCATGCAGGCACAGACCATTATCACACAGCAAGCAGTGAAGAGTGGAATAGGAACTGAGGAGCAAAACATTGGTAGTTGGCATAGTACCCTGTTCCTTAGCTATTCATGCTTTTTATTCCATTCCTGTCCTTCACATTATTTGGTAACCATTGAAATCACAGCCATTATTCCTACTAAGTTATAAGGTGTCAATGGTTATGGTTGTCTTTTGAATAAAATCTGGAAGACTCAAAGCAATAAACATATAGTAAGGGCCAAATTTCTAGCATAAGCATGGCTTCAAATCAAGACTATTTGCTATCTGTATGACTTTGATCAGATCAATTAAACTCTCTATGCCTTAGTTTCTTCAACTAAAAATGGACATCATATTTGTTACCCTCCCCATAATGTTGTCATGAACATTAGGTGAAATAACCTATGTGAAGCCCTTAGCACAGAGCCTGTCACCTAATCAAAGTTTAATACATTTTCTTTATTGATGATATTATTATTCCACTAAATAGCTCTATGACATAGGGATTATTATTGCCTCTATTTATTATATAAAGGGTCTCTGGCATAGGCTCCATGGCATAGAAGAAGAGTTTAAATAATTTATCTAGTTTTGCATAACCAGTAAAAGTTGGATTATAGTTGAGAAGAATCCATGTTATTCAAGCAGGTGTCCATGTTATTAATATTTCTAGATGCAGCCCCTCTTGTTCAAATAGTGATGAAATCACAATCCCTGGGCAACCTATTCTTATGATGATTTATAAATCCAGCTATTTCACTTAATATTGCCTGTTTTTATCACTTTCATTTAAAATTGTTCATCTCCTTTTTCATAGGAGGCTATTGAATTTAAAAATTACTATGATAAATGGCCAGGGAAGGCAATGGCACCCCACCCCAGTACTTTTGCCTGGAAAATCCCATGGACGGAGGAGCCTGGTAGGCTCCAGTCCGTGAGGTCGCTAAGAGTCGGACACGACTGAGCGACTTCACTTTCCCTTTTCACTTTCATGCATTGGAGAAGGAAATGGCAACCCACTCCAGTGTTCTTGCCTGGAGAATCCCAGAGACAGGGTAGCCTGGTGAGCTTCCGTCTATGGGGTCGCACAGAGTCGGACACGACTGAAGCGACTTAGCAGCAGCAGCAGCATGATAAATGGCACTTAAAAAAATCTCAATTAAAAAATCTTAAAAAAACTCAATCACCAATATAGTCCCCCCTCCATGTTATCATTACAGAGTCTACCTTAAGTCTTTGCACTGCATTTTACATACATTCTTGAAATCTCCATAATTACAGTGTTTGGAAGGTTATTTGGGGATTGTAGGATGAGAGGCACTTTGCCAGACTTACTTTCAACACTCTAAGCTATTATTTTGGAACTTGGGACAGTTTTCAAACACTTCCTAACCCCCAGATGACTTTTTAATCTTACCTACTGGGTTTTTCAGTGTTCTTTTGTATTTTCTTTCTTTCCCTTTCAAGTTGAAACATCTTTCACAATCTCTCTTTAGCTTCCAAGTTGTTCCCTGTGGGTTCTCAAACAGCTTGAAATCCCTTTTGATATGCTTTATTCAAAAAACTGGAAGCTACTTAGAAGTGGCTCTGGGTCAGATTTTGTCAATAAATTCCCCAGAAGTCATTCAAATTGTACCTATAACATCTTTAAAACTTCCAGAGTAGAGGGAATGCTGCATTAGTGATACCTCGGGTGAGTTGTTTGGTTGTTGTTGTTCTGTCAAAGACACAAGGCACAGGATAAGGTAAGAGATAACTGGATTCAAGCTATTGCAAGAGGAAGAATATTCATTAAAGAGGAATATCTCAAAAAAGGAAGGGGGCTTGAGCTGTTATAGAGACAGGTCGATGAATCCATGAGTCTTATCAGACTTGTGAGGAGGGTGGAGAAGGCCTTATCACAGAAGGAGAGAGAAAAGAGTGGTCCTTTGCTGTCATCTGTTTGCAGAACATGAGAGAATGTGACATTTCTTAGCTGCCTCCATGTTCTGGTTTTACAGGATCCAGGTAAGGGTCAGTGTTGTTGGCCACCTTACTTCTGTTCAAGATGAATGAATACTGCTCATTGTTGGACAACCCAGAGGTGATCATGAATTCTTTGGATGGGGCAAAACAGTGTCTAAGAAGTCTCTCTTGGGGATTCTTGCTGGTATTGCTCCGGTAGAACCAGTTGAGCCCGATGTTAGGAGGGAGTGGCAAAGGTCAGTTGTTTCTAAGCCCTGGAGGTCCTGATAGCAAAGGAGAGCTGCAAGGCAGCCTAAAGACTTGGACTCTCAGGCTTTAGTTCTCAGTTTTAGACAGATGTAAGAGGAACTGAATAAGTTTGGAGGATTGTAGTCAGATACTGAAGAAAACCAGAACTGAAAAATTGGTTCAGTTCAGTTCATTCGCTCAGTCATGTCCGACTCTTTGCGACCCCATGAATTGCAGCACGCCAGGCCTCCCGGTCCATCACCAACACCCGCAGTTCACTCAGACTCATGTCCATCGAGTCGGTGATGCCATCCAGCCATCTCATCCTCTGTCGTCCCCTTCTCCTCTTGCCCCCAATCCCTCCCAGCATCAGAGTCTTTTCCAATGAGTCAACTCTTCGCATGAGGTGGCCAAAGTACTGATTTAGCATCAATCCTTCCAAAGAACACCCAGGATTGATCTCCTTTAGAATGGACTGGTTGGATCTCCTTGCAGTCCAATGGACTCTCTAGAGTCTTCTCCAACACCACAGTTCAAAAGTAGGGGTTGATAATTTGTACAAGATAATAACTTCTGACCCAATTTGCAGGTAGGGTACCAAAACTGGTGTTTTCAAGGAATAGGAGCAAGTCAGTTAAAACTCTATCAGATGAGATAGAGTTTGCATATCCATGGCAACCTACAATTTACAAAGAGGGGCAAAATAGTTCAAAAATAGTGAACTCAGCTAGAATCTGCCTACTCAGAAGGATATGCTAGAGTCAATACTGTCCAATACTGGGTTTTCATTGCTCTCTATAGTTCTTAAACTATAGGTAAGACATATATATATAAAATCCACCCTGCTTTACAATACAATCTTAAATCTAGTATCAGTAAAGAAAAAGAATCTGATATTATGGAAATCTTCTTACTTGAACAAATAATTAAATACAAGGAGAATGTATTTATAGACATATTCAGTTTAAGTAAGAAATAAGATATTTCTATGTGTTATTCATTCCAGGAAATTTTAGATAACTGAAGATCCAGATTGAGCACAAAACTCAGAGACATCTTAGAAGGAAACAAAAAATCCTTCCTATTATATCTTTGCTTACATGATAGCACCATAAATTGAGTGCTACAAAACAGAAGTCATTAATGTGTGAAAAGCATTTTTTTAAAAGATTCAACAGATGGTTCACATCATATGTTATCAGGGAAATTCAAAGTAAAAAAGAACAATGAGTTATCACTATGCACTCATTAGAATGGCCAAAATCTAGAACATTGTTAGCACCAAATGCTGGTAAGGTTGTAGAGCAACCTACCAACTATCTTCCAAAGTGGCCGTACAATTTTGCATTCTCGCCACGGGGAAAGAAGCTAAATCTGTGAAGGTACACACTGTATGATTCCCATGATTCCTACTCTGAGATTCTGGAAAAGGCACTGTTGTTCATCTGATATATAGTTAGTCTTCAATCAGGAGGCAAAGGGGAGATCAGATGACAAAAGATTAACTTTGCTTTATTAAAATCACTGAATCATTTTATTTTCATGAAAATGTTTGAATAGCTTCATGATCACCACATTTTTTATTTTCATCGTTTTTAAAACACCTTTTCGTTATCATTATTAACAAACCTTGTTGGGCAGCCAACTATAAAATAAAGTGATCAATGTGTAATGTCATCTTTTCCTGAGTAGGAAGTAGAGACTGTAAATGTTTACTGATAACACTTGATGTTAATTTTTAAGAGCAGGTGTTATGGTTAGTGGGTGTATACACGGATTTGCGGCATGGAAATCCACCCTTCTATTACCATAACAGGGTTCTTCAGGTCTCTGGAATGTAGGAATTTCAAAGTGTGAGGAGTGAGCCTGCCCCTTTACAAGCCTGGAGAATCTTCATTCATTTGTTCATTTATTCAACATATATATATATATATATATATATATTTTTTTTTTTTCCCTTTTGCTAAATACCAGACACAATGCTGCATGCTAAGGGTATATGAGATATAAAGGCAGACATGGTCTGTGCACTTATTGAATTTATCACCTAGGAGCAATAACTAAATAACTGAATATAAGAAGGCACATTTGGATAGTGATATTGATAAAAGGCAGCTTCCCAGGTGGTGCTAATGGTAACAAACCCATCTGCCAATGCAAGAGATGTAAGAGATGCGAGTCTGATCCCTGGGTTGGAACCCACCCCAGTATTCTTGGCTGAAAAATCCCATGGACAGAGGAGCCTGGCAGGCTACAGAGGGTTGCAAAGAGTCAGACATGACCGAAGCAACCTGGCATGCACACATTAACAAATGGTATGAAGAAAATAAAGCAAGATAATGTGATGGGATGTGACTAGATGGAGCATCAGTGAAAGTTTCTCTGATTGTTGAGCTGAATCCTGAAAGATAAGAGGAAATAGTTCTTCAAACAATTGGGGGCAGAATATGCCAAGGATGGGAACAGAAGTGTAAAGCTACTGAGGTGGGGACAATGTTGGTGAATTCTAGGGACAGAAATGTCAGTTTTGCTGGAACAGAATGAGAGAGATGCTTCTAGGGGGGCATGAGGTGAGGGTGGAGAGGGTTAGGGATCAGGTCAAAAGGGGCCATGTAGGCTGGGCAATAAACCTGGGTTAATTTTAAATGTGAAGGAAGTCTTAGAAGGCTTAAAGATGGAATGTGACCCAGTGAATCCAAATACATTGGCTGTTACTAACCCTTCTGAGTGAACCACTCGCCAAGATTACAAGTAAGTTGTTGGACCCAAAGGACAAGAAGTTTGAGGCTTGAGGTTCTATGTGACACCTATATGGGAACTTGAAGGTGCTTTAAGATAAACTGTATGTTTGAATAAATATAAATTTTCTTTACAAGGAGTATCTGGCAGATTCCAGTCACAAATCACAGGAACCTTGACAAACAGTCTATTTCTCTCCATAAGAACACTTCACCCTTCACAACCGTTCTGCCTTAAACAACACACTTTATGGCAAGTGTATCAGTCAGGGTTCAGGGAAGCCAAACTAGCAGGACCGTGTATTGAAATATATGACAAGAAATCACTTTATGAGGTTGTGAGGTATGGTGCAGCAAGTCCAAGAAGAGTAGGGCTGAGTCAGGAAGGAAGATTATGGGCAGACTGAGCACAGGCTAAAGCTGTCATACACAGCAATTAAAACAGGAAGAGAACGGAACTTGTGGGCACAAGCAGAAGCCTTTGTCCAGTATGTTGGCATTTCTTTTCTCTCATAAGGAAGCCTCAGTCCTGCTTCTGTGGTCTTCTAACTGGCTAAGTCTGGCTTTCCAAAATTATCCAGGATAATCTCCCTACTAAGAGTCCATTGATTAGGGGCTTTACATTGGCAAAATTTCTTCAGAGCAACACCTAGATTAGTGTTTGATTGAATAACTGAGAAGAGTCTTCAGAAGAGTCCGTGATGAAAATGAGTCGTCACAGCAAGGTTAAAGATATTCTTTTATAATCTTAAAGAGGTTCAATAAATGGATAATGGTTTCTTACATGTATCATAATTCATGGTAGACTCCCTCATATGCAAACATTATGCCATGAATCCAGCAGGTGTTGTTACTCTGAATAGCGAGATGAATTGAGGACCATTATTCATTTAGAAGGTGTTAGGTTAATGGCATGACTTTTGTCACATAAAGGAAAGTGAAGCTAATGTAGGTTAAGTTATATAAGTTTTATCCACAAACACCCCTATGAATATTAGCAGTTACTAATCACTATGGTGGCTCAGATGGTAAAGAATCCATCTGCAATGCAAGAGACTGTGGTTCAAGCCATGGGTCAGGAAGACCCCCTGGAGAAGGGAATGGCAACTCACTCCAGTATTCTGGCCTGGAAAATTCCATGGACAGAGGAGCCTGATGGGCTATGGTCCATGGGGGTGCAAAGAGTTGGGCACAATTGAGGGACTAACCCTTGCCTTACCTTATCACTTCATGGCAAATAGATAGGAAAAATGTGAAAATGTCACAGATTTCATTTTCTTGGGCTCCAAAATCAATGTGGATGGTGACTGCAGCCATGAAATTAAGAGATGCTTGCTCCTTGGAAGAATAGCTATGTCAAACTTAGTATTTTAAGAAGCAGAGACACCACTTTGCTGACAAAGGTCAATATAGTCAAAGCTATGGTTTTTCCAGTAGTCATGTATGGATGTGAAAGTTGGACCATAAAGAAGGTTGTGTGCTGAAGAACTGACACTTTCCAACTGTGATGTTGGAGAAGACTTTGAGAGTCCCTTGGACAGCAAGGAGATCAAACCAGTCAATCCTAAAGGAAATCAGTCCTGAATATTCATTGGAAGGACTCATGCTGAAGCTGAAGCTCTAATACTTTGGCCACCTGATACGAAGAGCTGACTCACTGGAAAAGACCCTGATGCTGGAAAAAATTGAGGTCAAGAGGAGAAGGGGGCGACAGAGGATGAGATGGTTGGATGGCATCACTGACTCAATGAACATGAGTTTGGGCAAACTCAGGGAGATAGTGATGGGCAGAAAAGCCTGGCACTTCATGGGGTCACAAAGAGTCGGAGGCAACTTAGCAACTGAAAAACAGCAACAACAAGGAGTTTCAGGGTGTTCTGGGTAAAGAGAGGAAGTCAGGTTGCAAGCAGGGATCATTTCCAGGTAAACATTTCAGGTGCCTTTTGTAAAAGAAATCTGAAGACGAAAAGGACTCAGCTCTACAGAGCTTCCAGTAATTTGTTGAGATGTATTTTCTCATTCTAAATACACAGCCACTTTTATGAATAATTTTGTATTTGTAATTTTTTGTTCATTTTCTTAAAGAAAACTCTCCAAATTGTAAGCTTCAGACCCAGGAAATAGGTATCCATCCTTGCATAGGAATTTTTTATCATTTGTTTTTTAACTCAAAAATAAATAAATAAATTATCCCTGACAAGAACTTACAAAGGCCTTTTGGTTCGTTATTGGTTGAACGGTCCCCCAAACCTATCAGTTACAATGAAAGTTCCCCATCTAGTTGTGATACATCTCAGTAAACTACTAGCATTTATTTCAGAAGCAACATTTTGGCTTTCACAGTGGTCATCAGGAGAATTCTGAGGCCTTCAGAATGCCTTGTGATGCTACAGTGCTTACCTGCAGGCGCAGAGGACAGAATCAACTGCAAACTGGCAGGAATCCACACCATCTTTGTTCCTGGTATTAGGGCAGTAGAACGTGTTTTCATTTTTAGCTTTGCTGATGAGGTAGGTCCAGGTTGCATTTTGTCTTATTAACAAAATATAGGGCTTCCCAGGTGGCCCAGTGGATAAGAGTCCACCTGCCAGTGCAGGGGATACGGATTCTATCCCTGGTCAGGGAAGATCCCACCTGCCCTGGGCAACTAAGCCCTGGTGTCACAACTACTGAGCTGTGCCCAGTAGCCCTGACCAGCTACTGAGTCCACGTGCTGCAACTGCTGAAGCCCATGCATCTAGAGCCTCTGCTTCGCAGCAGAAGAAGCCACTGCAACGAGAAGCCCAAGTAGCACAACTAGACAGTAGCCCCCAATCGCCACAACAAGAGAAAGCCTGCATGAAACAGTAAATACCCAGTGCAGCCAAAAATAAATAATTAACATATACATATATTCTTATATGAAAAACAGCATATGTTCCTACTGGTCAAATATTAGATCATATAAAACATTATTCAGTGAGAATTCTCTATCCCATGATGCTGAAGTTTTCACTGGACCTGTAATCTTTTTCTTTATTTTTATTTGGGAGGTTGTTTAAATTTGTATTGGTAGTACTTTTATAGTCAGAAGTTTATATAATTCTTCTAGCACTTTATTTTTCTAGGAGAGTAACAATTAGATTCATGTTGACTGATGATAAAATGAACATGTTTCTTCATTCCCCTACCCCTCTTCCACTACACAATTTTATTCAGTAATATGATCTTTGTGCTTCTCTTAGATTTGCTTTTGCTGATATCACTTGACTTGTTGGTTTAAGTCCTTTGTCTCTCAGCTGTTACTGAATTATCAAGAATGAAACTTCTTTCTTACTTTCCCAGTTTTTGTTAATTGTATCCGGCATTTGCCTTCTAATTTGTCATCCGAGGCTATGCTGTTTTAATCTCATTTATACATTTAAATTCCCATCTCTTTCAGAATTTTCCACAGTTTACTGTGATCCACACAATCAAAGGCTTTGGCATAGTCCATAAAGCAGAAATAGATGTTTTTCTGGAACTCTCTTGCTTTTTTGATGGTCCAGTGGATGTTGGCAATTTGACCTCTGGTTCCTCTGCCTTTTCTAAAACCAGCTTGAACATCAGGAAGTTCACGGTTCACATATTGCTGAAGCCTGGCTTGGAGAATTTTGAGCATTACTTTACTAGTGTGTGAGATGAGTGCAATTGTGCGGTAGTTTGAGCAATCTTTGGCATTGCCTTTCTTTGGGATTGGAATGAAAACTGACCTTTTCCAGTCCTGTGGCCACTGCTGAGTTTTCCAAATTTGCTGGCATATTGAGTGCAGCACTTTCACAGCATCATCTTTCAGGATTTGAAATAGCTCAACTGGAATTCCATCACCTCCTCTAGCTTTGTTCATAGTGATGCTTTCTAAGGCCCACTTGACTTCACATTCCAGGATGTCTGGCTCTAGGTGAGTGATTACACCATCATGATTATCTGGTTCATTAAGATCTTTTTTGTACAGTTCTTCTGTGTATTTTTTCCATTTCTTCTTAATATCTTCTGCTTCTGTTGCTGCTGCTGCTAAGTCGCTTCAGTCGTGTCCGACTCTGTGCGACCCCATAGATGGAAGCTCACCAGGCTCCCCCGTCCCTGGGATTCCCCAGGCAAGAATACTGGAGTGGGTTGCCATTTCTTTCTCCAATGCATGAAAGTGAAAAGTGAAAGTGAAATCGCTCAGTCGTGTCCGACTCTTAGCAACCCCATGGACTGGAGCCTACCAGCATCCTCCGTCCATGGGATTTTCCAGGCAAAAGTACTGGGGTGGGGTGCCATTGCCTTTTCTGCTTCTGTTAGGTCCATACAATTTCTGTCCTTTATCGAGCCCATCTTTGCATGAAATGTTCCCTTGGTATCTCTAATTTTCTTGAAGAGATCCCTAGTCTTTCCCATTCTGTTGTTTTCCTTTATTTATTTGCACTGATCATTGAGGAAGGCTTTTTTATCTCTCCTTGCTATTCTTTGGAACTTTGCATTCAATGGGAATATTTTTCCTTTTCTCCTTTGCTTTTTACTTCTCTTCGTTTCACAGCTATTTGTAAGGCTTCCACAGACAGCCATTTTGCTATTTTACATTTCTTTTCCATGGGAATGGTCTTAATTTCTAACTCCTGTACAATGCCATGAACCTCTGTCCATAGTTCATCAGGCACTCTGTATATCAGATCTAGTCCTTTAAATCTATTGCTCACTTCCACTGTATAATCATAAGGGATTTGATTTAGGTCATAATTGAAAAAGCCTCTTGATGAAAGTGAAAGAGGAGAGTAAAAAAGTTGGCTTAAAGCTCAACATTCAGAAAACAAAGACCATGGCATCTGGTCCCATCCCTTCATGGGAAATAGATGGGGAAACAGTGTCAGACTTTATTTTGGGGGGCTCCAAAATCACTGCAGATGGTGACTGCAGCCATGCAATTAAAAGACGCTTACTCCTTGGAAGGAAAGTTATGACCAATCTAGATAGCATAGTCAAAAGCAGAGATGTTACTTTGCCAACAAAGGTCCGCCTAGTCAAGGCTATGGTTTTTCCAGTGGTCATGTATGGATGTGAGAGTTGCACTGTGAAGAAAGCTGAGCACTGAAGAATTGATGCTTTTGAATTGTAGTGTTGGAGAAGACTCTTGAGAGTCCCTTGGACTGTAAGGAAATCCAACCAATTCATTCTGAAAGAGATCAGCCCTGGGATTTCTTTGGAAGGAATGATGCTAAAGCTGAAACTCCAATACTTTGGCCACCTCATGCGAAGAGTTGACTCATTGGAAAAGACTCTGATTCTAGGAGGAATTGGGGGCAGGAGGAGAAGGGGACAACAGAGGATGAGATGGCTGGATGGCATCACCAACTCGATGGACGTGAGTTTGAGTGAACTCCGGGAGTTGGTGATGGACAGGGAGGCCTGGCGTGCTACGATTCATGGGGTGGCAAAGAGTCGGACATGACTGAGCGACTGAACTGAACTGAACTGAATGTTCTAGTGATTTTCCCTATTTTCTTCAATTTAAGTCTGAATTTGGCAATAAGGAAGGAGTTCATGATCTGAGCCACAGTGAGCTCCCAGTCTTGTTTTTGCTGTCTGTATAGAGCTTCTCCATCTTTGGCTGCAAGGAATATAATCAATCTGATTGGACTGTGTTGACCATCTGGTGATGTCTCTGTGTAGAGTCTTGTCTTGTGTTGTTGGAAGAGGGTGTTTGCTATGACCAGTGCCTTCTCTTGGCAAAACTCTATTGCCTTTGCCCTGCTTCATTCCGTATTCCAAGGCCAAATTTGACTGTTACTCCAGGTGTTTCTTGACTTCCTACTTTTGCATTCCAGTCCCCTATAATGAAAAGGACATCTTTTTTGGGTGTTAGTTCTAAAAGGTCTTGTCGATCTTCATAGAACCATTCAACTTCAGCTTCTTCAGCATTACTGGTTGGCACATAGACTTGGATTACTGTGATATTGAATGGTTCACCTTGGAAATGAACAGAGATCATTCTGTCATTTTTGAGATTGCATCCAAGTACTGCATTTCAGACTCTTTTGTTGACTATGATGGCTACTCCATTTCTTCTGAGGGATTTCTGCCTGCAGTAGTAGATATAATAGTCATCTGAGTTAAATTGACCCATTCCAGTCCATTTCAGTTCGCTCATTCCTAGAAAGTCGACATTCACTCTTGCCATCTTCTGTTTGACCACTTCCAATTTGCCTTGATTAATGAACCTAACATTCCAGGTTCCTATACAATATTGCTCTTTACAGCATCAGACCTTGCTTCTATCACCAGTCACATCCACAACTGGGTATTGTTTTTGCTTTGGCTCCATCCCTTCATTCTTCCTGGAGTTATTTCTCTACTGATCTCCTGTAGCATATTGGGCACCTACCGACCTGGGGAGTTCCTCTTTCAGTATCCTATCGTTTTGCCTTTTCATACTGTTCATGGGATTCTCAAGGCAAGAATACTGAAGTGGTTTGCCATTCCTTTCTCCAGTGGACCACATTCTGTCAGACCTCTCCACCATGACCTGTCTGTCTTCGGTAGCCCCACACGACATGTCTTAGTTCCATTGATTTAGACCAGGCTGTGGTCCATGTGATCAGATTGGCTAGTTTTCTGTGATTATGGTTTCAGTGTGTCTGCCGTCTGATGCCCTCTTGCAACACATACCATCTCACTTGGGTTTCTCTTACCTTGGATGTGGGGTATCTCTTCATGGCTGCTCCAGCAAAGTGCAGCTGCTGCTCCTTACCTTGGACGAATTTTCTCTTGAGAAACCTATACGCAGGTCAGGAAGTAACAGTTAGAACTGGACATGGAACAACACACTGGTTCCAAATAGGAAAAGGAGTACATCAAGACTGTATATTGTCACCTTGCTTATTTAACTTCTATGCAGAGTACATCATGAGAAATGCTGGGCTGGAAGAAGCACAGCTGGAATCAAGATTGCTGGGAGAAATATCAATAACCTCAGATATGCAGATGACACCACCCTTATGGCAGAAAGTGAAGAGGAACTAAAAAGCCTCTTGATGAAAGTGAAAGTGGAGAGTGAAAAAGTTGGCTTAAAGCTCAACATTCAGAAAACCAAGATCATGGCATCTGGTCCCATCCCTTCATGGGAAATAGATGGGGAAACAGTGTCAAGCTTTATTTTGGGGGGCTCCAAAATCACTGCAGATGGTGATTGCAGCCATGAAATTAAAAGATGCTTACTCCTTGGAAGGAAACTTATGACCAACCTAGATAGCATATTAAAAAGCAGAGATATTACTTTGCCAACAAAGGTCCATCCAGTCAAGGCTATGGTTTTTCCAATGGTTATGTATGGATGTGAGAGTTGTACTTTGAAGAAAGCTGAGTGCTGAAAAATTGATGCTTTTGAAATGTGGTGCTGGAGAAGACTGTTGAGAGTCCCTTGGATTGCAAGGATACCCAACCAGTCCATCCTAAAAGAGACTAGTCATGGGTGTTCATTGGAAGGACTGATGCTGAAGCTGAAACTCCAATACTTTGGCCACCTGATGTGAAGAGTTGACTCATTGGAAAAGACCCTGGTGCTGGGAGGGATTGGGGGCAGGAGCAGGAGGGGACAACAGAGGATGAGATGGCCGAATGGCATCACCGACTAAAGGGGCATGAGTTTGAGTGAGCTCTGGGAGTTGGTGATGGACAGGGAGCCCTGGCGTGCTGCGATTCATGGGGTCGCAAAGAGTCAGATACAACTGAGCGACTGAACTGAACTGATACATTTAACTATTAAATACATTCAATGCTCACCACCATATCTATTTCCAAATTTTTTGCAGTCATTTCTCAGTTTATGTTGTATTAATTTCCTAAAAAATACTGTTGGGAGCAGTAACCCTTGAAATCCCCACCTGTTGAAACTATTGGTAGTTTTCAGAGTTGAAGAGCAGCTTGGATGTTTGTTATATTCATACCTCACATATTGTTTGCTTGCTTATCTTGGGGAAGTTGCTCTGTCTACGGTCTACTGGTATTGATCGTTGCTATGAAGATATCTAATGCATGACATTTACTTCTCTTCACTTGAGTGACTAGATCATTGAGGTTGACTCTCAAGTGATTCTGTCTTTATCTTTAAAAACTAGTGATTCTGATATTGTTTTTGGCTATTCTGAGTCTATTATTTCTGGCACAAGGTATGTCTTTTTTTCCTCCCAGACTAAAACAAAAATTAGGTTTTTTACTTGTATCTTTTTTGCCCGGAACTCCTTTCCACTAGAGATATCACGAAACTCCGTCTTTCCCACAATTTAAAAAAAAAAAAAAAAAAAAATTGTCTCAGGCCGGTAGCAAAGATTGCCTGTCTCTAAGCTATACAAAACATAAAATCATACCAAGAAATATTAAATTTACCAGCAAATAAAGGGATCGGAATTTTGGAAAAGTGAAGAAATATTAATAAAATTGTGATTATGTTTGGAACTAAGTTACCAAAAATGCAGAGGCAAGACTGAAGCTTCATTGGAACTTAAAAGTTCCAAAATACATGCTATGGGCTGAATTGTGTTTCCCCAAGTGCCTAGCCCCCAGCATCTCACAATGTGACTCTATTTGGAGACAAGGCTATTGAAGAGGTGATCAACAGCAGATCTTTTCTGTATATCTGGTTGTCTCTTATTTGAGGGTAGTTTTACTACATAATGCTTTAAAATATTTCTGCTTACATTTTCTTTGTTAAAGACTCATCCCATTTATGCTTGCTGGATCTTTTTTTCAACATCTCTTATTTCCTTCTAATTTGTTCTTTTAGATTTTCATCTTCCTGTATTTGTTTTTCTCACTTGGATACTCTAATGCTTCCCATTGTGTTACCTCAATCTGTTTTCACTTGTGGTACTTTTCCCCCTAAGTTCTGCCAGTTGACTTTTCATCATTTCCCGTTGTGTCTTCATCTCTTCCCTGAGTTCTTTCACTCTTGCTCTGTGATCTTCCATACAGAGATAAGCACTTTTTTCAATTTTTGAAATGTAATTTGTCTCAAAATTCTTAGTAACACTATTTGTCTACTGGCAACGTGTTCCTGGTAGTGATATTTGTATTGATGAGTTTTGCTGCTCTTCTAAAAATTCGCTTTAATTTGGTTTATAATACATTTGTGTCCATGCTATGCCAGTTTTTTTTTTTTTTTTTCAATTTACCCTTTTAATTAATTATCTTAATGAGGTTGGTTTTCATAGACTTGAAATTTGTAGTAGGTCCCTGGCCGAGAGCCTGGGACGTGTGCTCAGTGTGGCCTTCAAGTTTTACAACCTGTAGAGATGGGTCTTCTTTTAGCAGAAAATGCCTTATAGGTGAGATTCTTCATATGGTTCCACATGAGAGCTTGGAGAGAGCTTTTGCTTCCAGCTTCCAGCCTTATTCACCCCGTGTGGCATCCATAGGTATAAGTGAAAGATACAGTATTTGGACCGCAGGGTGAGCCCCTCATCTTCAGTGAGCGTCTCTTTGCCAGCACCTTCTGAAATGCTGCTGCTGTCTCCATACTTTGTAACTTTTATTCAGTCTCTGCTGCTAGCTGCCCTTCTTCATGGTTTGTAGGCTGCAGGTTAGGTCTACCTTGGGGTTTTGCTGAACATAGAATTTGTGCAGTTATTTCCTCTTACTTTCCTGGTTGTTCTTGTATAATATCTAAGAACAAAGAGGGCAAGATATGTTTGTATGGGAAGTGGAGACTTTGGGTTTTCTTTTTTTAAAATCCAAATGTATAAAGATGCTTCTACACTGTGAGGTTTTTTTTTTAATGTTTGTGTAATTTCTTTGTTTTGTATTTTTTGGCTTAGTATTTAAAGTGGCCCTCAGTCCAGCACAAATATCATTCTATTTTATATATCTTACACTTCTGTTAGATCTTTGAATTACTCAGAGTGGCCAGAAGAGTAGCTCTCTTTCTCCATACTTGTATTTACTTTGACCCCTGTAGTTGGCTTTCCTTTTCTCCCTTGCAAATGTTTCCTCATCTCCATAGTCCTCGCTATCAATGATAATTCTCTCTGGGCTTCAGGGTCTATCTCAAATAGCATCCAATTCTGAAAATCTTTTCTCTGATCTCTGTGTATTGTTACAATCTCATTATGTGTTTAACCACCATTTACATTGCTCATATTCTCTTAGAATAGATCCTATTATAGATGATATTTTGGTTATTTGGCTACAGCTCCCACTTTCTATCAGTTGGAAGGAAACCTGTGACTTAGTCATATTTGTGCCCCATTTATACCTGAGCATAGTACATAATGTATATTCAATAAGCATTTATTAAAATGACAAAATTTAGCAAAAGGCCAAAAAAATATTTTTTGGAGTGCAAGGCACAATTTCCTCCTGCTTCTCACTAACACATGTAACCATTCATGGGGCTAATTTGGCTGTCTTCTGAAGCCACAGATCCCTGCAGATCAAACTATCCTATAATGATGTAATGGCAGATGTACTTGTTTAGTCATGCAGTCACACTGTGTTTTGATGATTTTAATTGTTTTGTTTCAATACAGAATAATTTGTTCTTTGCTTTGTACGAGTCCTCGATCATTGTTAAGTAGATGAAAAAACAAAAATGGAAAATGCAAGCTTCTTTAGTCTTTTCCTGTTAAATGGTAGATCTCTATAATGATATAAATACATTAATAGATGAGCTCTGTTAAAATTTAACTTCCAAATTTAAATTGAATTAAATGGAATAGCAGAAGCTTAAGATAAAATTTTCCCAGGAGACTCTTGGTTTGAAAAACATCCACATTTCAAGAAGAAGTGAAATTTGAAATTTCTCCCCACTATTTCATTTAATTGGATCTTTTACCAAGCACAATTTATATGTCATTTTCTACACTATTCTGCAGCATTGAAAGCAATATTTGATGAGAAAAACCTGTTCCCCAAAGAAATTCTGGATCATGAAAGAAGAATCAAGCAGTTATGTCAAGAAACAAGTAGTGGAGTGAAGATAAAAAGAAATAAGAAACCATTGTAATTGAAAGAAAAATAAATATTTCATCATTGCATGAAGTATGTATATAAAATGCATAAAAAATGGAAACAAAAATATTGCTCCTTTCTTTTACTCTATATTTGAACTCCAGGAAACTTCATTTTGAAACAGTGTTTAAGTGCTGCTTTTATCCATCACATTTCAATTTCTCTCCCTTTTTAACAGAAAAATATGACTAAAGAGGGGACAATAGCACCTGGTATCTATTCTCATGTTGTTATATAAAAGTTCCAAATTTTTTTCTAAACAATTCCAGAACACAGTGTTCTAGCCAGTCACACTTCTTGTTGCTCCTATAGACAAATATGTTTGTTCAATTTTCATTGTAAAATCAGTTTGTGTTGAAGTTAAATATGTACTGATACAGAGAATATAAACTTGACTAAGAAAAGCATTCAGGATTATTTATACTCTTTTTGTTTTAAAAAATGATTCTGATAATGCAATTAAACCTTGTCAGTAACAGCTATTACTATTAATTTTTTAATGACATGGCCATCCTTCCAGATACTTATTGAGAAATCACTGCATATGTTCTATACTTCACTATGTGCTGTGCCATACTTGGTCCCTCAGTTGTGTCTGACTCTGTGACTCCATGGACTGTAGCCCACCAGGCTGCTCTGTCCATGGGGTGCTCCAGGCAAGACTATTGGAGTGGGTTGCCATGCCCTCCTTATACTTTGTTATACTGTACTCTAAAATTGAGTGGCATAGCACAACCAAAAAGGGAAAGGCCTCAGGGAAAAAATAGGAAACAGGGTTGTATAAAAGACTCATTTTATGTGGAAGGTCAAGTAGGGACTATTTGGTTTGGCTTATGAAAGAGAATTCATGGGAGATACAAACTATTCTTAAACATTTCAAAGCTGCCTTGAAGAAAGAGAGTAGTAGAACTGATGGGTACACTTGTAAGAAGGCAGATTCTGGAATTGCTTCCTAATCCTTGTTAAAACTTGAAAATATTTCTTATTTCCCCTTTCCTTCCCATCTTCATATCTCATCTTGATACAGAATTGTTGGCAGCAGTCCTGCTGCATGGCTAGGAAAGAAAGTAGGAGGACCTGAGAGAAAACCCAGCAGAGATAAAGTGGACCCAAGAGTATGGGTGGGGGAATTTAGTGGGAAAGGGTATTAGTGGATGGGAAAGAAGAGGGTTGAGCAGAAGTGATGACCAGCATAATTGGGAGACTGGTTATGTTGTAAATCAATATTGAGTAAATAAAATGAATAAATTAGTAAATATATTGAGGATAATGAGAGCCAAGTATCTCACTGTTATAGAAGGTATTTATAGGACTTCCCTGGTGGCTCAGTGGATAAGAATCTGCCTGCCAATGCAGGGCACACTGGTTCAATCCCTGGTCTGGGACGATTCCACACGCCACAGAGCAACTGAGCCCCTGTGCCACAACTACTGAGCCCGCACTCTAGAACCTGTGAGCTGCAACTAATGCTCTCATGTGCCACAACTACTGAGGTCCCCGCACGTTTAGATCACATGCTTTGCAACAAGAGAAGCCTCTGCAACAGAGAAGCCACTGCAACGAGAAACCCAGGCACTGCAAAGAAGAGTAGCCCCCACTCCACTCACCACAACTAAAGAAAGTCCATGCAAAACAACGAAGACCAAGTCAGCCAAAAGAAAGAAAGAAAGGTATTTATAAAATTTGAAAGAAAGAAAACTAGAAAGAACCTTGAGATTTGGGCTTTGGATTATAGATATCAGTTTGAACTCATGATTTTAGCTAGCTAGTTAGCTAGATAACAGAATGAAATTTTTAGGAATACTTCAAAATTGTGATTGCAGCTTACTTTCAAATGATTCAGAAAGTACTAATTATAATGTTTATATATTTATATACATAAAACACACCACATATATTTATCTACACATACACCCATATATATATACATATGGAGCCATATATATATATATATATATATATATATGCAGCCATATATATATATGGAGCCTGGCATGCCGCAGACCATTGTATCATAAAGTGTCAGACACAATTTAGCAACTGAACAACAGCAACAATGAAAGGATAAAGAGAGAGAGGGAGAGAAAGAGAGATTAGGTATATAGATAGAGCACATATATGTGGTGAAATGTTAACAATTGGAGAAACAGAGAGAGGGGGATGGTAGTTCTTTGTATTATAACAGCAACTTTTCTGTAACTTTAAAGTATTTCAAACTAAATTATTTTTAAAAAATGAAAGTTTGCCTTAGTACAAAGGGCTCCCTGACATGTTAAAACAGAGGCTGAATAACTCTCACAGGGAGTTTGCAGAGAACTCTTGCACTGGTTGGGAGGTTTGATTGGATAATCCATCATTTCTAACTTAAAGCATATGATCTATGAATCATAGATTGGTGACAATACAGTGGAGTGAAATTTGAGCCTTATTTCCAGAAATTTAAGGGAATATTAAGATGTTAAAGAGATGTAATATGGGTGCCAAATACTTTGAGACATTCATTTTCCACATCCATCCATCCATGTATCTATCCAACCAATTATCAAAGGCATATATGCAAGGCACTGTTTTCCATACCAGCTTTATGCATATAAAGAGAGTACACTTCTCCTGCCATCAGCTTTCTGGAGTGAAGGTACATAAAATGCAATGACTCTAAAGAGAAAATTGAATGAGCCTTCTAGTTTTTCTGTTGTAATTTGGAAATTCTTTTATTAGACCAATTTTATACTTTTTTTTTTTTAGCCCTGGAGATGACTTTGTTTGAAATGATGATTCTGAAATAGCCTGGTCTGTGTAGATAGAACGTCTCTCTGTATATAGAACGTCTCTCTGTATCCTACTGTATGTTCATGGCACTATGCTGTGTGTGACCCTAATTCCATCCTTAATTAATTCAGGGCCTTTTGTATAAAAGGAATTAAGAAAGGCTTTCTCACAAGTATATTTAATGAGAATAGAGCTTTTAAGAGTATGTAAGTCTCTTTTAATGTTACTGTTTTTAATAATTTAGAACAAAAACACAAAAGGAAAAAAATAAAAAGACATTTAGTTATTATGTCTTACTGTCTTATATCTTACAGAAACTAATTGTGCTAGACAGGTAGCTGGGTCTCACCTATCAAATGTTAATAGAACTAAGACTTTATAAGTTGTTTCTGAAATTAACAGTTAGGTTCAATTATTTAAGATCCATTTTTCTGCAATGAAAGAACTTGTCACATTAAAATAAGATGTGCCATAATTTTCAATAGGCTGCTTTGTTTGTGCTGTATAGACTTACACTAAATATAATTTAACCTATTCTTTTTTACAGAACATTTTCCTCTTATCACTCACAATATACAGAGCAAACTGAAAAAGAAAAGAATGCCTGAAATTAATCCATGCTCACATGGAAGAATTAGCTTATATGTCCTTTACAGATGAGGGCATTTGCTTGTGAGTTTTTAGTTTAGAATTACTTTGAAATAACTATAAAATGCTAAGAAAGATAATGAGATTGAACCTGCAACCCTTGCTACTCTTTTTTATACATATTAAAATGTATTTTTTACAGTGGGAATAGTGATACTGCTCAAATTTATAGCAAACACCCTGGCTTTCACTAATGAATTTTTCTCTAATCATCTAGGGGCAAATAGAGTTATAGAAAAAGCAGATTTGTGAAAATATTTTAAAGATTTGCAACAATATTTTACAGACAACTGTGGTATCTTTATTGTCTATTAAAAGAGCTTAAACCACGGAAAAGAAATTCATGATCATTGTTCTTTACTCCCTAAGAGACAGGAAAATATACAATCTGCTTGAACTGCTCTATCATAAGGTTCTTACCGAACAACTTCATTAACTGATCTTACGAACACAGACTGTCTGTCTCTGTCATTGGAAGGAAAAGTAATGAGCTGTCCCTGGGTAAATCACATTGTAACCTGAGTAATGTACAGACATAATAATTTGGTAGCCAAGGGTATTTGTGATGGATATTTGCTAGTGTCACTTCATGGGTAGAAGAACATTGATTGAATAATAGTCTTAGGCATTCAGACTTATTTTTGAACTGCAGAGTAGAATAAGAGGCATGATAATGTTGCTAAAATTAAGAATTTTAGTAAATTAAGAGATCATGTTCTTTGTCATTAGGCTTCTCAGTTCTGAGCTATTGCCCTGTTAGGACACTGAAAGAGGTTAACAGGGTCCTTGCAGAAGTATTTTTTTAAAAGAATTTTAGAAAGGTATTTACATTCACTGTATTTCTTTCTCATAAGGATATCAGAAATAATATTACATTTAGTGATCAATAGTGAATATTTGTTTAATTGAAACTAAACTGAATTTTCCTTTTCAGAGAGGCCTCTGATAAATAAAGCAATGTGTTTAATATCTGATTGCTATTGTTATGATTGATTTAAATTAGAAAAATGAGATCAAAACCCATTTAATTATGTGTATATTTTTATTAATAATCTGTTTGTAAAGATCATATAGAATTTTAAAAGCATTTAAAAGTAACACCAATGATTATTATCAAATTATTTATATTTAATAATATTATCTTGATAATTTGGTAAATCAATAATCTTCAGATTAGATCAGTCGCTCAGTCGTGTCCGACTCTTTGCGACCCCATGAATCACAGCACACTAGGCCTCCCTGTCCATCACCAAGTCCTGGAGTTCACTCAGACTCACATCCATCAAGTCAGTGATTCCATCCAGCCATCTCATCCTCTGTCGTCCCCTTCTCCTCTTGCCCCCAATCCCTCCCAGCATCAGAGTCTTTTCCAATGAGTCAACTCTTCGCATGAGGTGGCCAAAGTACTGGAGTTTAAGCTTTAGCATCATTCCTTCCAAAGACATCCCAGGGCTGATCTCCTTCAGAATGGACTGGTTGGATCTCCTTGCAGTCCAAGGGACTCTCAAGAGTCTTCTCCAACACCACAGTTGAAAAGCATCAACTCTTCGGCGCTCAGCCTTCTTCACAGTCCAAATCTCACATCCATACATGACCACAGGAAAAACCATAACCTTGACTAGATGAACCTTTGTTGGCAAAGAAATGTCTCTGCTTTTGAATATGCTATCTAGGTTGGTCATAACTTTCCTTCCAAGGAGTAAGCGTCTTTTAATTTCATGGCTGCAATCACCATCTGCAGTGATTTTGGAACCCAGAAAAATAAACTCTGACACTGTTCCCACTGTTTCCCCACCTATTTCCCATGAAATAATGGGACCGGAGCCATGATCTTCATTTTCTGAATGTTGAGCTTTAAGCCAACTTTTTCACTCTCCACTTTCACTTTCATCAAGAGGCTTTTGAGTTCCTCTTCACTTTCTGCCATAAGGGTGGTGTCATATGCATATCTGAGGTTATTGATATTTCTCCCGGCAATCTTGATTCCAGCTTGTGTTTCTTCCAGTCCAACGTTTCTCATGATGTACTCTGCATATAAGTTAAATAAACAGGGTGACAATATACAGCCTTGACATACTCCTTTTCCTATTTGGAACCAGTCTGTTGTTCCATGTCCAGTTCTAACTGTTGCTTCCTGACCTGCATACAAATTTCTCAAGAGGCAGATCAGGAGGTCTGGTATTCCTATCTCTTTTAGAATTTTACAGTTTATTGTGATCCACACAGTCAAAGGCTTTGCCAGAGTCAATAAAGCAGAAATAGATGTTTTTCTGGAACTCTCTTGCTTTTTCCATGATCCGGCAGATGTTGGCAATTTGATTTCTGGTTCCTCTGCCTTTTCTAAAACCAGCTTGAACATCAGGAAGTTCACGGTTCACATATTGCTGAAGCCTGGCTTGGAGAATTTTGAGCATTACTTTACTAGCATGTGAGATGAGTGCAATTGTGCGGTAGTTTGAGCAATCTTTGGCATTGCTTTTCTTTGGGATTGGAATGAAAACTAACCTTTTCCAGTCCTGTGGCCACTGCTGAGTTTTCCAAATTTGCTGGCATATTGAGTGCAGCACTTTCACAGCATCATCTTTCAGGATTTGGAATAGCTCCACTGGAATTCCATCACCTCCACTAGCTTTGTTCGTAGTGATGCTTTCTAAGGTTCACTTGACTTCACATTCCAGGATGTCTGGCTCTAGGTCAGTGATCACACCATCGTGATTCTCTGGGTCGTGAAGATCTTTTTTGTACAGTTCTTCTGTGTATTCTTGCCATCTCTTCTTAATATCTTCTGCTTCTGTTAGGTCCATACCATTTCTGTCCTTTATTGAGCCCATCTTTGCATGAAATGTTCCTTTGGTATCTCTGATTTTCTTGAAGAGATTTCTAGTCTTTGGTAAGTCAATAATCTTAATCTGGTCTTTTTGCTCAACATAAAGACTGTATTTCTTCAAGATTCACTCCTTTTCCTAAGGCTTCAAAGGGCCTTGTATCCACAGGAAACTCCTCTGACTATTGTATAATTTGATGAATTGTTGAGTTCTGTGTAAACATAGCAGTGATTTGTCTCTGCATTTTGGATTTGATTTAGCTTTATTCTTTTTCTTATAGGCATTCTGAAATATTTATGATGCAATACACTGGTAATCTGATGTGAGAGTCCTATAAAAAACAAAAAGAACTAATTACTAGCAAATTTACAACCACTGGCACATTCTTCCACATTTTGTTTCTACTTACTATGTGTGTGTGTGTGTGTTGCTCAATCATGAAATAATGGATGAAATAACAATTCAAACTTAATGATTAAAAAACATTCTATTGTTTTCTCCTCGATGCTTGCATATTTCATAATTGATCATTAACCAGGTCATGTTAGTCCTTCTGTACAAATGTGAACACCTGTTTTGGTTTTAGAGGAATTAATTGGGCAATGTTCAAGATAAATAGAGTTGGCCTTGTCTGATCAGGTGTCCTATGTACTAGTGTTTCCCAGCAGGCACATTTTAGCTGTACCATTACAGTGAGTAATCAGAAGCCAATTTTGGGGTAAGTATCTTAAAATTAAATAGCTTTTAAATGAAGTATGTATGCAATAACTTTGACTATGAGTGTTAATAGAGGAATGGCATTTCAATTCACGTTGGTGCAGGTATAATTTAAATGTGTCAAAGTAACACATCACTTTATTTTCCTATAAAGACTAAAATTTCCTTAATTTTCACTATCAGTTTGAAGGTCAGATTCTTATAGAACTATTCATCAGGTTGCTTAGTTCACCAGTCCTTCATGTTTTCTGATGAGGTACAATCTGAAACTCAATGAGGTAAGTGAATTTTAAAAACATATATTTTTGCATGAGCTTGTAGTTTATTAAGTGCCTAAAATTTTTCTGGAAAACAAATGCTCAGAGGATATATACTTTAATTATTAAGATTGTTAATAGGACAACTCCCAGATTCTACTACTAAGGAAAAATTACATCCTTCATAATATTTATTACTCTAATATAAACCAAGTACTTAAAAATGTGCCAAATAAATTGCCAGTTTATGACTTAAAAACATTAATAACATTTTGATGACTTACATGTCTACAAACTGATATTTCAGTCAGAAATTTCATAAGATGATGAATATATTAGAAAATGATACACAGAAATTATTTATTTTGTATGTAAAACTTCTTTTACACTCTGGCTCTTACTATTGTTGTACTACCAGTCACAAGCTGATGTACTGATTTAATTCTCAATAAGGCATTTGCTTGATAGCATATATTTATATTTTTAGTTTGTCAACATGTTATTTTCTAAAAATTGTTTAGCTTGCATTTTGAGGGGTTTTTTCCTTTGTAAGTTGTATATCTAAGCAAATAGAGTTTAACTACACATTTCCGAAAAGAAATGGAAATATCTAGATAATGACTTTATAGCTTAGTTTTGGGAAATAATTGACTATTAGTATCTTTATGTATGGAGCTTCTCTGGTGGCTCAGTTGGTAAAAAATCCACCTGCAATGCAAGAGATCTGGGTTCGATGCTCAGTGTAGGAGACCCAGGCTTGATCTCTGCATCAGAAAGATCCCCTGGGGGAGGGCATGGTAACCCACTCCAGTATTCTTGCCTGGAAAATTCCATGGACAGAGAAGCCTGGTGGGCTACAGTCCATGGGGTCAGAAGAGTTGGACCTGATTTGGTGACTACACCACCACCATGACCATCTTTATGTATAATGGTGATTCTTAGTTACTCAACAATTTAGGGGTCATGGAAACCTTCCTAATAATCTGCAGAACACTAGAAATATTAGTTCTTCATTTTTTAAATATTCCAGAGGTTTTCATTTTTTCCTCCAATAGAGAGTTACTTCCTGAGAGGGTTAAACTAGGAGTTACTTAAAGCTACTAAAATATATTATTTGTAAGGTAAAAATTAGTGTTACTTAAATTTAAAATAGTTTAAAAATTAATTTAAAATTTCATTTAAAATACTTAAAATTTCAAGTACTTCAGAGTCAGTCAGTATTCTCCTAGAGTCTGCAGCAATATGGCAAAAATCATTCTACTCTAGATGTAATGAGATGGTTAGGTTTCTTGCAATTTTTGTGGAGAGCGTTTTAATAGGGTGTCATTAGTGTTGTGAATTGGTTACAGTTTTCAATCGCAACTTTCTTATATTTGTTAATTTATTTGTCAAATTATTCTTTGATTTTTTAAAAACGCTTTCTAGTGTTGTTGTTGTACTGTTTGTATTTGATTGCAATTTTGTTTCTTTATAATTTTTTTCTGAGCTTTTTTTTTGTACTTCCCTTGGAAAAGTGTGAGGTGGGTTTGGGAGTTCTTTCATCCTACAGTAGCAAGATTCTGTAATGTGTGAGACTTATTACTGTAAGAAGTTAGCCAGATTACTCAACTGATTTAGAATACTTTAACTTCCTAATGTTATATGTTCAAAACCACACTGGAATGTATTTAGTTTTTATTCCATTTCTCCTTTGTTCTTTTATCTGTTTTAGAATCATCTGGGCAGAAGTTTCCCTTGATATCAGAGCCACAAGTGTCTCATTTAAAACCAAGGGAAAAGATCCAAAAAAGTATCCTCTAGCTATTCAGAGATAGTATTGCTGTTGATAATGTTCCAGAATTATAATTTCTCCTTTAATTAAAAAAAAAAGCTTCAATACCTTCTATACTGCTTGTTGAATCCATGTAAAACATGCTAGTAGCACATGACCCATTTCTCCTAATAGATGATGCTTAGTCTGAAAATTTGGATTAAAATAATTTCATGGTAGTTTGTTCCAATAAAATGGAAAGTTCTAATAGGTAGAAATCTTTCTGTTGAACTTACTATGATAAACTCTGATTATTTTAAAAAACTAATAAATTTTGAATTAATGAATGCACAGAGGTCAAAATGGATAAGATCCTGCTGTGGAGTCTTCTACTGACTTTTTCTGGAAGTCAAGCCTCAAGCCCCTTGGCTCAAAGAAATGCCGAATTTGTAGTTGATCTTTATCAAGCTGTTGGTTTATCTCATAAGAACAACATCGTAATTTCACCTCTTGGAACAACTTTGGCCCTTGGAATGGTACAACTAGGAGCAAAAGGAAAAGCACAACAGCAGATAAGACAAACTTTAAAATTTCAGGACACCTCAACTGGTAAAATTCTTCTACATGATTATTTACACTGGATAAGATCTGGGAAAATTTATTTTTAAACTATTAGAGAAGCTAAGGGTTATACAACTTTAGTATAAAGTTTGAAAGTTATGAAAGGTATAAAATTATAATAATATGGAGAGTTTTAAGTGCAAATAATTATCAATGTAAGCAATTTTATTGTTTCTTGAAAATATTACCAAAATAATTTATAAAAAATTGATTCTATATTCATAAAAATTGTGACTATGTCTGTATATTTTCTTCTGGCCTGTTTTGGCCAGTTTTCTTTGAGATCATGGTGTATGTGCATGTGTGTGTGTATAAGTGGATATACACCCATATATATGTATACATATATTCTTCCACTAGCACTTACTGTGTTCTGATTTCTTTCTTCAGATCATGCAATTGTTTCAGAGTATGTTTTTAACTGCTGCATTTTATTGTCTCTAATGGAAACACCATTGCTTATTTACCTAATCCTTCCTCATTAAATAGTTTCCAGTACTTCTTTTATAAAAATGCTTTAGTGACCAACCTCACCTAGAAATCTTTGTGTGTCTCATTATTTTGTAGGCTTTTAAAAGGTAGTTTTTTTAATTGAAATTTAACTTTTTCACTTAAATGAGACCAAGAAAAAGCATTTACTTATATAGTTTCAAAGCTTATTTAATAGCTTCTAAATATTTTTTTAAAAGAATCATTTGCATGACTCATCAGAGACCCTTTTGTGTATGAGCAGTTGTTCATCTAGTCTCGCAATGGCCTCCATGAGACACTGCGTGGATGCTTTAGTGCTGTTATCCCATCTTAAGGTGTGGTTGTCCATCTCCCTGGCATCCTGTGCTTCCAAGTTCTAGAATGACTTGAATTTTAAATTTCATATCACTGTCAGATATCATATCATAAGTATTAGAGGCAATATACAGATTTTTTATTTGGGTATTTAATTACTGTAACTAACTAATTTCAGTATGTCTGCCCTAGCGTAGAATAGTTGTTGTTGTTTAGTTGCTAAGTTGTGTCTGACTCTTTTCGACCCCATGGACTGTAGCCCACCAGGTTCCTCTGTCCATGGAATTCTCCAGGCAGGAAGACTGGAGTGGGTTGCCATTTCCTTCTCCAGGGGATGTTTCCAACCGCGTCCTCTGCATTGCAGGCAGATTCTTTTCACTGAGCCAACAGGGAAGCCCAGCATAGAGTAGTTACATTTAAAAAACTGTTTTCCTGAGTAAACAATTTACAAGGTTCCATTGGCTTCATTTTAAAGGCAATTTTATGTAGAAAAGAAACTGGTGATAGTGAAGTTACTTGACAGAGTTCTCCTTTGTGGATAATGCAAAATGAAGTCACTGTATTCCAGATCTGGTCTTCATTGTCTGTGTTAATTTCAGTAAATCCCACGACACAGTCCCAGAAACATTTATATCACATGATATTGCTTTGAAAAGTAATAGAACATTCATGAAAATATGTAAAGTTGATTCCACGATAAACTAGCAAAATTAGAGCCTTTGAAATTTAAATTACTTTAAATGAATCCATCTTATAGAGGAACATGGGAGTCTTAACAACTCTGGATTGTGAACATAATAGTAACAATGCTAAAACTATCAAATATATATAGTGTACCAGTCACTGTTTTATGTACTCAGTATACTTTATTTTATTTACTCTTCACAATCACTCTGTGAGCCAGACATAAACCTACTATACAGATGAGGACACCAAGGCAAAGAAAGGTTGAGTAACTTGCCCAGAACTAATTCCAAAAATGATTCACTGAGGGTTATAGATCACCAGAGCAACAATGAAAATTTTAATATTTTCTTTGAAAGAGTATATATGCATAATTAAACATTAACTTTGTAACATACATAACAAAATCCACCAAATTTGTTATCTCTTGTTGTTGTAGTTGTTAAGTCACTCAGTTCATGTCTGACTCTTTGTCTTTCTTTTTTTTTTTTTAATTTTTTTTAATTTTGCTTAACTTTACAATATTATATTGCTTTTACTATACATCGAGATGGATCCGCCACCAGTATACATGTGTTCCCCATCCTGAACCCTCCTCCCTCCCCCCTCCCCACACCATCCCTCAAGGTCGTCCCAGTGCTTCAGCCCCAGGCATCTGTTATCGGGCATCATACCTGGACTGACGACTCGTTTCAGATATGATATTATACATATTTCAATGCTATTCTCCCCAATCATCCCACCCTCTCCCGGTCCCAGAGTCCAAAAGTCTGTTCTATACATCAGTGTCTCTTTTGCTGTCTCATAAACAGGGTTATTGTTACCATCTTTCTAAATTCCATATATATGCGTTAGTATACTGTATTTGTGTTTTTCTTTCTGGCTTACTTCACTCTGTATAATAGGCTCCAGTTCCATCCACCTCCTTAGAACTGATTCAAATGTATTCTTTTTAATGGCTGAGTAATATTCCATTGTGTATATGTACCACGGCTTGCTTATCCATTCATCTGCGGATGGACATCTAGGTTGCTTCCATGTCCTGGCTATTATAAACAGTGCTGCTATGAACATTGGGGTGCACATGTCTCTTTCAATTCTGGTTTTCTCAGTGTGTATGCCCAGCAGTGGGATTGCTGGATCATAAGGCAGTTCTATTCCCAGTTTTTTGAGGAATCTCCATACTGTTCTCCACAGTGGCTGCACTAGTTTGCATTCCCACCAACAGTGTAAGAGGGTTCCCTTCTCCCCGCACCCTCTCCAGCATTTGTTGCTTGTGGAATTTTGGATCGCAGCCATTCTGACTGGCGTGAAATGGTACCTCATAGTGGTTTTGATTTGCATTTCTCTGATAATGAGTGATGTTGAGCATCTTTTCATGTGTTTGTTAACCATCTGTATGTCTTCTTTGGAGAAATGTCTATTTAGTTCTTTGGCCCATTTTTTGATTGGGTCATTTATTTTTCTGGAATTGAGCTGTAGGAGTTGCTTGTATATTTTTGAGATTAGTTGTTTGTCAGTTGCTTCATTTGCTATTATTTTCTCCCATTCTGAAGGCTGTCTTTTTACCTTGCTTATAGTTTCCTTGTGCAGAAGCTTTTAAGTTTGATTAGGTCTCATTTGTTCATTTTTGATTTTATTTCCAATATTCTGGGAGGTGGGTCATAGAGGATCCTGCTGTGATGTAAGTCAGAGAGTGTTTTGCCTATGTTTTCCTCTAGGAGTTTTATGGTTTCTGGTCTTACATTTAGCTCTTTAATCCATTTTGAGTTTATTTTTGTGTATGGTGTTAGAAAGTGTTCTAGTTTCATTCTTTTACAAGTGTTCAACCAGTTTTCCCAGCACCACTTGTTAAAAAGATTGTCTTTAATCCATTGTATATTCTTGCCTCCTTTGTCAAAGATAAGGTGACCATATGTGCGTGGATTTATCTCTGGGCTTTCTATTTTGTTCCATTGATCTATATTTCTGTCTTTGTGCCAGTACCATACTGTCTTGATGACTGTGGCTTTGTAGTAGAGCCTGAAGTCAGGCAGGTTGATTCCTCCAGTTCCGTTCTTCTTTCTCAAGATAGCTTTGGCTATTTGAGGTTTTTTTGTATTTCCATACATATTGAGAAATTATTTGTTCTAGCTCTGTGAAGAATACCGTTGGTAGCTTGATGGGGATTGCATTGAATCTATAAATTGCTTTGGGTAGTATACTCATTTTCACTATATTGATTCTACCAATCCATGAACATGGTATATTTCTCCATCTATTAGTGTCCTCTTTGATTTCTTTCACCAGTGTTTTATAGTTTTCTATATATAGGTCTTTAGATTATTTAGGAAGATATATTCCTAAGTATTTTATTGTTTTCATTGCAACGGTGAATGGAATTGTTTCCTTAATTTCTCTTTCTATTTTCTCCTTATTAGTGTACAGGAATGCAAGGGATTTCTGTGTGTTAATTTTATATCCTGCAACTTTATTATATTCATTGATCAGTTCTAGTAATTTTCTGGTGGAATCTTTAGGGTTTTCTACGTAGAGGATCATGTCATCTGCAAACAGTGAGAGTTTTACTTCTTCTTTTCCAATTTGGATTCCTTTTATTTCTTTTTCTGCTCTGATTGCTGTGGCCAAAACTTCCAAAACTATGTTGAATAGTAATGGTGAAAGTGGGCATCCTTGTCTTGTTCCTGACTTTAGAGGAAATGCTTTCAATTTTTCACCATTGAGGATAATGTTTGCTGTGGGTTTGTCATATATAGCTTTTATTATGTTGAGGTATGTTCCTTCTATTCCTGCTTTCTGGAGAGTTTTTATCATAAATGGATGTTGAACTTTGTCAAAGGCTTTCTCTGCATCTATTGAGATAATCATATGTTTTTTATTCTTCAGTTTGTTAATATGGTGTATTACGTTGATTGATTTGCGGATATTGAAGAATCCTTGCATTCCTGGGATAAAGCCCACTTGGTCATGATGTATGATATTTTTAATGTGTTGTTGAATTCTGATTGCTAGAATTTTGTTAGGGATTTTTGCATCTATGTTCATCAGTGATACTGGCCTGTAGTTTTCTTTTTTTGTGGGATCTTTGTCAGGTTTTGGTATTAGGGCGATGGTGGCCTCATAGAATGAGTTTGGAAGTTTGCCTTCCTCTGCAATTTTCTGGAACAGTTTGAGTAGGATAGGTGCTAGCTCTTCTCTAAATTTTTGGTAGAATTCAGCTGTGAAGCCGTCTGGACCTGGGCTTTTGTTTGCTGGAAGATTTCTGATTACAGTTTCAATTTCCGTGCTTGTGATGGGTCTGTTAACATTTTCTATTTCTTCCTGATCCAGTTTTGGGAAGTTGTACTTTTCTAAGAATTTGTCCATTTCTTCCACATTGTCCATTTTATTGCCATATAATTGCTGATAGTAGTCTCATGATCCTTTGTATTTCTGTGCTGTCTGTTGTGATCTCTCCATTTTCATTTCTAATTTTATTGATTTGATTTTTCTCCCTTTGTTTCTTGATGAGTCTGGCTAGTGGTTTGTCAATTTTATTTACCCTTTCAAAGAACCAGCTTTTGGCTTTGTTGATTTTTGCTATGGTCTCTTTTGTTTCTTTTGCATTTATTTCTGCCCTAATTTTTTAAGATTTCTTTCCTTCTACTAACCTTGGGGTGCTTCATTTCTTCCTTTTCCAGTTGCTTTAGGTGTAGAGTTAGGTTATTTATTTGGCTTTTTTCTTGTTTCTTGAGGTATGCCTGTATTGCTATGAACTTTCCCCTTAGGACTGCTTTTACAGTGTCCCACAGGTTTTGGGTTGTTGTGTTTTCATTTTCATTCGTTTCTATGCAGATTTTGATTTCTTTTCTGATTTCTTCTGTGATTTGTTGGTTATTCAGGAGTGTGTTGTTCAGCCTCCATATGTTGGAATTTTTAATAGTTTTTCTCCTGTTATTGAGATTTACTCTTACTGCATTGTGGTCAGAAAAAATGCTTGGAATGATTTCAATTTTTCTGAACTTACCAAGGCTAGATTTATGGCCCAGGATGTGGTCTATCCTGGAGAAGTTTCCGTGTGCGCTTGAGAAAAAGGTGAAATTCATTGTTTTGGGATGAAATGTCCTATAGATATCAATTAGTTCTAACTGGTCTATTGTATCGTTTAAAGTTTGTGTTTCCTTGTTAATTTTCTGTTTCGTTGATCTATCCATTGGTGTGAGTGGGGTATTAAAGTCTCCCACTATTATTGTGTTATTGTTGATTTCTCCTTTCATACTTGTTAGTATTTGTCTTACATATTGTGGTGCTCCTATATTGGGTGCATATATATTTATAATTGTTATATCTTCTTCTTGGATTGATCCTTTGATCATTATGTAGTGACCTTCTTTGTCTCTTTTCACAGCCTTTGTTTTAAAGTCTATTTTATCTGATATGAGTATTGCTACTCCTGCTTTCTTTTGGTCCCTATTTGCATGGAAAATCTTTTTCCAGCCCTTCACTTGCAGTCTGTATGTGTCCCCTGTTTTGAGGTGGGTCTCTTGTAGACAACATATGTAGGGGTCTTGTTTTTGTATCCATTCAGCCAGTCTCTGTCTTTTGGTTGGGGCATTCAACCCATTTACATTTAAGGTAATTAATGATAAATATGATCCCGTTGCCATTTACTTTGTTGTTTTGGGTTTGAATTTATATATTCTTTTTGTGTTTCCTGTCTAGAGAATGTCCTTTAGTATTTGTTGGAGAGCTGGTTTGTTGTTGCTGAATTCTCTCAGCTTTTGCTTGTCTGTAAAGGTTTTGATTTCTCCTTCATATTTGAATGAGATCCTTGCTGGATACAATAATCTGGGCTGTAGGTTCTTTTCTTTCATCACTTTAAGTGTGTCTTGCCATTCCCTCCTGGCTTGGAGAGTTTCTATTGAAAGATCAGCTGTTATCCTTATGGGAATTCCCTTGTGTGTTATTTGTTGTTTTTCCCTTGCTGCTTTTAATATTTGTTCTTTGTGTTTGATCTTTGTTAATTTGATTAATATGTGTCTTGGGGTGTTTCGCCTTGGGTTTATTCTATTTGGGACTCTCTGGGTTTCTTGGACTTGAGTGATTATTTCCTTCCCCATTTTAGGGAAGTTTTCAACTATTATCTCCTCTAGTATCTTCTCATGGTCTTTCTTTTTGTCTTCTTCTTCTGGGACTCCTATGATTCGAATATTGTAACGTTTAAAATTGTCCTTGAGGTCTGTGACATTGTCCTCATTTCTTTTAATTCGTTTTTCTTTTTTCTCCTCTGCTTCATTTAATTCTGCCATTCTATCTTCTAATTCACTAATTCTATCTTCTGCCTCTGTTATTCTACTATTTGTTGCCTCCAGAGTGTTTTGGATCTCATTTATTGCATTATTCACTATATATTGACTCTTTTTTATTTCTTCTAGGTCCTTGTTAAATCTTTCTTGCATCTTCTCAATGCTTTTCTCCAGGATATTTATCCATGATTCCATTTTGCTTTCCAGATTTTGGATTAGTTTCACTATCATTATTCGGAATTCTTTATCAGGTAGGTTCGCTATTTCTTCCTCTTTTGTTTGGTTTGGTGGGCATTTATCCTGTTCCTTTACCTGCTGGGAATTCTTCTGTCTCTTCATCTTGTTTAAATTGCTGAGTTTGGGGTGTCCTTACTGTATTCTGGCAGTCTGTGGAGTTCTCTTTATTGTGGTGTTTCTGCACTATATGTGGGTTTGTACCGGTGGCTTGTCGAGGTTTCTTGTTTATGGAAGCTTGTGTCGGTGGGTGGAGCTGGATTTCTTTTCTCTGGGGTGCAGTGGAGTGTCTAGTAGTGAGTTATGAAATGTCTATGATTTTGGGGTCGCTTTGTGTAGCCTGTGTATTGGAGCTCAGGGCTGTGTTCTTGTTTTTCTGGAGAATTGCTTGGTATGTCTTGCCGTGGTACTTGCTGGTCTTTGTGTGATGCTTGGTTTCAGTGTAGGTATGGAGGTGTTTGATGAGCTCTTGTCAATTAATGTTTCGTGGCATCAGGGTTTGGACTTAGGCCTCCTGCTTCCAGTTATCGGTCTTATTTTTACAGTAGGCTCAAAAACTTCTTCTTCTATACTGCATTCCACAACTGGACCACTCAGAGATGTTCACGGAGTTATACAGAGAAGGAAAAAGGGATGAAAGAGACAGAGGTGGTCAGGAGGATAAAAGGAGGGAATGTAAAGGAGAGAGACAGATCTCCTTTAGAAGGCACTGAGTTGCTTTTCTGGGTGTCTGATGTCCTCTGCCGGCATTCCGAAGTTGTTTGTGGAATTTACTCGGCGTTTAGATGCCCCTTTGATGAATTTGTGGGGGAGAAAGTGTATTCCCCATCCTAATCCTCCGCCATCGTAACCGGAACTCCATGTCTGACTCTTTGAAACTCCATGGACTGTAGCATGTCAGGCTTCCCTGTCATTCACCATCTCCCGGAGCTTGCTCCAACTCATGTCTATCAAGTTGGTGATGCCATCCAACCATCTTATCCTCTGTCATCTCCTTCTCCTCCTGCCTTCAATCTTACCCAGCATCAGGGTCTTTTCTAATGAGTCGGCTCTTTGCATCAGGTGGCCAAAGTGTTGGACCTTCAGCTTCAGCATCAGATCTGGTCAGATCAGATCAGTCGCTCAGTCGTGTCCGACTCTTTGCGACCCCATGAACCGCAGCACGCCAGGCCTCCCTGTCCATCACCAGCTCCCGGAGATCACCCAGACTCATACCCATCGAGTCAGTGATGCCATCCAGCCATCTCATCCTCTGTCGTCCCCTTTTCCTCCTGCCCTCAATCCCTCCCAGCATCAGAGTCTTCTCCAATGAGTCAAGTCTTCGCATGAGGTGGCCAAAATACTGGAGTTTCAGCTTTAGCATCATTCCTTCTAAAGAAATTCCAGGATTGATCTCCTTCAGAATGGACTGGTTGGATCTTCTTGCAGTCCAAGGGACTCTCAAGAGTCTTCTCCAACACCACAGTTGAAAAGCATCAATTCTTCGGCGCTCAGCCTTCTTCACAGTCCAGCTCTCACATCCATACATGACCACAGGAAAAACCATAGCCTTGACTAGGCGAACCTTTGTTGGTAAAGTAATGTCTCTGCTTTTGAGTATGCTATCTAGGTTGATCATAACTTTCCTTCCAAGGAGTAAGCGTCTTTTAATTTCATGACTGCAGTCACCATCTGCAGTGATTTTGGAGCCCAGAAAAACAAAGTCTGACACTGTTTCCACTGTTTCCCCATCTATTTCCCATGCAGTGATGGGACCAGATGCCATGATCTTCGTTTTCTGAATGTTGAGCTTTAAGCCAACCTTTTCACTCTCCACTTTCACTTTCATCAAGAGGCTTTTTAACCCCTCTTCACTTTCTGCCATAAGGGTGGTGTCATCTGCATATCTGAGGTTATTGATATTTCTCCCAGCAATCTTGATTCCAACTTGTGTTTCTTCCAGTCCAGCATTTCTCATGATGTACTCTGCGTATAAGTTAAATAAACATGGTGACAATATGCAGCCTTGACGTACTCCTTTTCCTATTTGGAATCAGTCTGTTGTTCCATGTCCAGTTCTAACTGTTGCTTCCTGACCTGCATACAGATTTCTCAAGAGGCAGATCAGGTGGTCTGGTATTCCCATCTCTTTCAGAATTTTCCACAGTTTATTGTGATCTACACAGTCAAAGGCTTTGGCATAGTCAATAAAGCAGAAATAGATGTTTTTCTGGAACTCTCTTGCTTTTTCCATGATCCAGCGGATGTTGGCAATTTGATCTCTGATTCCTCTGCCTTTTCTAAATCCAGCTTGAACATCAGGAAGTTCACGGTTCACATATTGCTGAAGCCTGGCTTGGAGAATGTTGAGCATTACTTTACTAGTGTGTGAGATGAGTGCAATTGTGCGGTAGTTTGAGCATTCTTTGGCATGGCCTTTCTTTGGGATTGGGATGAAAACGGACCTTTTCCAATCTTGTGGCCACTGCTGAGTTTTCCAAATTTGCTGGCATATTGAGTGCAGAACTTTCACAGCATCATCTTTCAGGACTTGGAATAGCTCCACTGGAATTCCATCACCTCCACTAGCTTTGTTCGTAGTGATGCTTTCTAAGGCCCATTTGACTTCACATTCCAAGATGTCTGGCTCTAGGTCAGTGATCACATCATCATGATTATCTGGGTCTTGAAACTCTTTTTTGTACAGTTCTTCTGTGTATTCCTGCCACCTCTTCTTAATATCTTCTGCTTCTGTTAGGTCCACACCATCTCTGTCCTTTATCGTGCCCATCTTTGCATGAAATGTTCCTTTGGTATCTCTGATTTTCTTGAAGAGATCCCTAGTCTTTCCCATTCTGTTGTTTTACTCTATTTCTTTGCATTGATCGCTGAAGAAGGCTTTCTCATCTCTTTTTGCTATTCTTTGGAACTCTGCATTTAGATGTTTATATCTTTCCTTTTCTCCTTTGCTTTTCGCTTCTCTTCTTTTCACAGCTATTTGTAAGGCCTCCCCAGACAGCCATTTTGCTTTTTTGCATTTCTTTTCCATGGGGATGGTCTTGATCCCTGTCTCCTGTACAATGTCACGAACCTCATTCCATAGTTCATCAGGTACTCTATCTATCAGATCTAGGCCCTTAAATCTATTTCTCACTTCCACTGTATAATCATAAGGGATTTGATTTAGGTCATACCTGAATGGTCTAGTAGTTTTCCCTACTTTCTTCAATTTCAGTCTGAATTTGGCAATAAGGAGTTCATGGTCTGAGCCCCAGTCAGCTCCTGGTCTTGTTTTTGCTGATTGTATAGAGCTTCTCCATCTTTGGCTGCAAAGAATATAATCGATCTGATTTTGGTGTTGACCATCTGGTGATGTCCATGTATAGAGTCTTCTCTTGTGTTGTTGGAAGAGGGTATTTGCTATGACCAGTGCATTTTCTTGGCAAAACTCTGTTAGTCTTTGCCCTGCTTCATTCCGTGTTCCAAGGCCAAATTTACCTGTTATTCCAGGTGTTTCTTGACTTCCTACTTTTGCATTCCAGTCCCCTATAATGAAAAGGACATCTTTTTTGGGTGTTAGTTCTAAAAGGTCTTGTAGGTCTTCATAGAACCGTTCAACTTCAGCTTCTTCGGCGTTACTGGTTGGGGCATAGATTTGGATTACTGTGACATTGAATGGTTTGCCTGGGAAACGAACAGAGATCATTCTGTCATTTTTGAGATTGCATCCAAGTACTGCATTTTGGACTCTTTTGTTGACCATGATGGCCACTCCATTTCTTCTGAGGGATTCCTGCCCACAGTAGTAGATATAATGGTCATCTGAGTTAAATTCACCCATTCCAGTCCATTTTAGTTCGCTAATTCCTAGAATGTCAACATTCACTCTTGCCATCTCTTGTTTGACCACTTCCAATTTGCCTTGATTCATGGACCTGACATTCCAGGTTCCTATGCAGTATTGCTCTTTACAACATCGGACTTTGCTTCTATCATGAGACACATCCACAGCTGGGTATTCTTTTTGTTTTGGCTCCATCCCTTCATTCTTTCTGGAGTTATTTCTCCACTGATCTCCAGTAGCATATTGGGCCTCTACTGACCTGGGGAGTTTCTCTTTCAGTATCCTATCATTTTGTCTTTTCATATTGTTCATGGGATTCTCAAGGCAAGAATACTGAAGTGGTTTGCCATTCCCTTCTCCAGCGGACCACACCCTGTCATCTCTCTCCACCATGACCCACCCATCCCGGGTTGCCCCTCGGGCATGGCTTAATTTCATTGTGTTAGACAAGGGTGTGGTCCTTGTGTGATCAGATTGACTAGTTTTCTGTGAGAACGGTTTTAGTGTATTTGCCCACTGATGCCCTCTTTCAAGACCTACTGTCTTACTTGGGTTTCTCTTACCTTGGGCGTGGGGTAACTCGTCCCGGCTGCTCCCAGCCAGCGAAGCACAGCCATCGCACCTTACCTTGGATGAGGGGTCTCTCCTCACCGCCGCCCTTCCTGACCTCGGTTGTGGGGTAGCTCTTCTCGTCTGCGCTTAGTGCGCTGGCCCTCACCGCCGTCCTTCCTTGGTTGTGGGGTAGCTCCTCTCGGCCGTGCTCTTAGTGCGCGACGCATCAGTCGTTTCAATGAATATTCAGGGTTGATTTTCTTTAGAATTGACTAGTTGGATCTCCTTGCTGCTATCTCTTATACTTTGTTAAACGAGAGAGGTGCAGTTGGTGGATAAGTGCAAAAAGAAAAGGAAGACCAACCAAAAAGGGAGAAAATATAAATATGAAGCTCTGGAAAATTTTTAGAAAAAAGTTAAGAAGGAGAGCAGTGAGAAAAAAGTGCAGGAAGATGGAAAGAAAGAGATGCAAAATGATTTCAGGGTAAAACAAAGGGTGCAACAGATCAGAAGGTAGTACCTGGCAGGGCCACACTGGAACTCAGGGCAAAAAGAAAAATCAATAATTATGATATTGCCTTTACTTTAAATTTTTATGTTTTGTTCATCGTGGCTTTCTTTGTGTTAATATTGATATTTAAAATACATTTCAGTAAAATATTTTTTATCCTGATTACTGAGTTTGTTGCCATCTCCTTAAACTTTATGCCAAAGCGAGGGTCTCATTGACCCATCTTGGTCCTGGCCCTGCTTTCAGTTCCCTTTGATTGTCAAATGGTGCTGTCTGTTGAATCAGGCTACATTTGCCTTCCCTGCTACCAACCTGTTTCATATCCTGCTTATTTTGCAGATGGGCTTAAAGCTCCTGGCATCCTACCCACACTGGGGCTCTCAGTGTCCTAGCTTACTCTTCTTTCTCCATTGCTAAAACAATCTGTTCAAAATTTACCTTTTCCTGTTTACTGGGCATCTGATAATACTCCATTTTGCTTTGCTTCTAATAAAGCTGCTTATTAATTGAAGACTAACTTAAAGGTGTTTCTTTATTCTAAGCAGTTTATGGAAAGAGAACTGCCATGAACTCCTGGCTTAGATATGCATCCCAATGACCCTGTGATGGGGCACCTTTCAAGCTATCTTATCTCTCTGGATTTTAGATTCTTCATTATAAAATGAGTTTGGATTAGATGATTTCTGTGGGCTTCCCTGGTGGCTCAGATGGTAAAGAATCCACCTGCAATGCAGGAGACTTGGGTTTGATCCCTGGGTTGGGAAGATAGCCTTGAGGGGCATGGCAATGCACTCCAGTATTCTTGCCTGGAGAATTTCCATGGACAGAGGAGCCTGGGGGATCTACAGTTCATTGGGCCACAAAGAGTCGGACACAACTGAGCGACTAAGCACTACACAGCACACATGGACCTTTTAGCTAAAACAATCTATAATCCTGTGACTGCCTTTGTTTTCATCTTTGGATCTGTCACATTGTACACACAGTTGGCCTTAAGGCTTTCAATAGCAGGAGAAGTAAACATGTACCAAAATTTAGGACTTTTTTGGAGGTCTGGTACAACCAAACCAGAGTCACAGTCACCAAAACTCACATTCACTCCATGATCTGTAGGTTTTCCATGGCTCTACTTTAGGAAATGAAATTAACTTACTGCTTATTAGGAGCCATGTACGTATATTCTTTTTGATCTATGCTAAAAGAAGCTATTAATCTGTAAATTAAATTTATAAGGCAGATAACTTTATATTTTCCAAACTTGTGCTATTGGTAATATTTTTTCATTGACTTCTGAGTCCAGCAGTTTATCAAAGAGCAGCTGACTGTCATACAGTCTTAGACCTAAAGTACATGACATAAATTTATTTACTTTGACAAATGAGTTGGAACTATTTTTTTCCTCCTTCTCTCATTTTTTCTCCCAATCCTTTAAAGATGTTCATAAATTATGAACTTCTGAAAATTGGTTTCAAAGTTTGCCATTTTATTTCTGACTTTAATTAATTCTTCTGGAGAAGCTCTCATGTCTTCACTCAGAAAGTCATCTTGGTAACTTTTCAGCTATTGAGATAATATTTCAGCTTCCAATAGCAAGAAGTGATTGCATCTGAAATAATTGTATAAATAAGTAAAATACATTAACGTTCTTCATTATGTAAGGAATTTCAGGGTTGTAAAGAATCACTGATATTCTTCAGATCCAATCATATGGAAGAAAGTTTTTGTATCTAAAATTGTTTACATCTGTGTCTATATCCCCATGAATGGAGAATCATGGAGTTTGAAATATAATTCAATATACCGTTCGAGTCTGTTCTGTGGTTATGTAGGCTGAATTTGCACAAGAAACCTTCCCAGATGGCTCAATAGGGTTTGACCCCTGGGTTGGGAAGATCCCCTGGAGTAGGAAATAGCAACCCACTCCAGTACTCTTGCCTGGAAAATTCCATGGACAGAGAAGCCTGGAGGGCTACAGTCCCTGGGGTCACAAAAGAGTTGGACACAACTGAGCCAGAACAAAAGGACAAGTGGGGACTGAAATGTGGCCTTCACTCAGTTGGACAAAATATGAGGTAATGGGCATGCTGTGCCCCCACAACCACCCAGTTTGTGAGAGCACAATTATTTGCACAAAGATATCCTGTGGGCTACTAGCTCTCTGATATTAATAAAATGTTTACACACACATGTACACATCTGATTTCCAATAGACACCGCATAGCAAGTTCCTCTTAGTCTTTTATTCTTTATTCAGTGGACATTTCCCAATGATGAACCATTTGTGTTTTCTTCAACAGAGATAAATTGCATGCAATCAAATTTTAAGTTGTGAAAGTGGTATTTTCAGTATTTAACTCAAAATAAACAAAGGCTCTGAAGAACTGTGGATTTGAAATACAGTTCCCAAATTTAAAGATTGAGTTCCAAAATTAAGCCAGAAGGAAATATAAAATATTGGTGCCCTCTGGTAATAAATTGGAAGCCACTGAGCAATGATCGGAGCTGAATTCTTTCATAGCACATACACCTTCCTGACAACACTGTAGTCAGAATGACCTGATGATAAATAAGTATAGGCCAACAGTGATTCTTAGCTGACTCTAACAGATGCATTTGGCTAGTGGCTATAGTTGGAATGGTTAAATATTTTTATTGTTCACGCAGACAACCAAAGTATAGAGACTCATGAACCTGGAGAAATAGGCAATTCTGATCCTTAGCATCTCTAGAGATAATTACAAGGGTTACCTCATAAATTTCAAAATGTGGACAGTCACAGTTCCTCATAAGAGAGTAATTTTTTCTTAAACTGAAAAAAAAGTAGCATTGAAAAGGATTGCTTATCACTGTCTTAGCCCTCATCAGCACTCGTTAGTATTCCTCCTTCACAAATATCTCATGTTATGCATAGGATGAGATTCTAAAGATACCTTTCCAACAACTAAGAATGAGCTACATTTGACTAAAAGAGGGAGTTTCCTTCAACCTTTTTGAATGCATATTCTCATTTTTGACAAATTTCAAATTTACATGGACAATTTTTTTCCTGTAGGAGAGCGGGTTTCTCTACAAAATGCATATTCCACAAGAGATAAATGCTTAAAATATTTATACTGACTTAGAAAATGTCGTTAGTTGTACCTCAGGGTGCTAAAAAATGGTGATATGAATCAGAGTGCTTAAAAGTAAAGCTGAGAAGCTGTTGTTTTTATGTTGTTCAGTATGTCAGTGTACATTATAATTATTTTTCAGGAGAAGAATTTTCTGAGCTGAAGTCATTTTTCTCTGCCATCTCAGAGAAAAAACAAGAATTTACATTTAATCTTGCCAATGCCCTCTACCTTCAAGAAGGATTCACTGTGAAAGAACAGTATCTCCATGGAAACAAGGAATTTTTTCAGAGTGCCATAAAACTGGTGGATTTTCAGAATGCAAAGGCTTGTGCAGAGACAATAAGTAACTGGGTAGAAAGCAAAACAGATGGTAAAGTTTCCCATTTCCATAAAGTCATTATTTGCTATTGTATTCATGGTTTTTAATATACTAAAGTAAAGAATGATTGAATATTTTCCTATTAAACTATGGCTCAGAGGGATCAGTTCCTCTGTTTTGCTTCCCTGTTATTCAAATTAACACTGAATTATAAAATGGAGAGACATTGTAAGCAGCTTTGAAAAGTATAAAGATTTTGTGTTTTTTTGACAGGTAACCTGTTTAAGAATTTTTACAGGAAGAATTTTAATAGTAATCTTTTATTAAAGTGTGTTTTTAAAGTATGACAGCAGGAATAATATCTTTGGCCAGATAAGACTTAAATCTATCCATCTCAGATGCTTTCTTTCCCACATACACTGTAAATAATTAACACATATTGGTTGGATGTGTTAATGTTTCATAATAAACACTGATAGTTCTATCATAGAGTTGTAATCTAAACTTTTAAGTATAAGCTAGCAGAAATTCCAAAGACACTACTGAGAGACATAGGAGAACACAAATTTAAGCTCATACAGATCAGAGTTCAAATCCTGACAAGTTCTAAGCCATGCCCCATTTAAAATGAGGATACTATTATAATGTTTCAGGGTTATTGAAAGATTAAAAAGAATGTGTGTGAAGAGACCAGTATATATCAGGCCCTCAATTAATAGCAACTTGTTTCTTCATTTATTCATTCTGCTATTTAAGCCAAAAAAATCTGTGATGTGTAAGATGAGACTCTATTTTACGTGGGGTGCCTCTGATGGAGAAGCATAAGTTGAAAATGTGAGATGGGTATTGTGAGCACTGTTCACAGGCAAGTACTCTTACTGGGATACACATTAAGAACATCCGTAGACAGCTCTATGGCAGCTGATCATGCTGTGGACTCGTAGCTTTGAAATACGCATTAGACATAAAAATCAGAGACTGGTTTTTTAGAAGAGGAACATCACATTAGCAATTCCATTCTTATCCTTTCTCAATGGTCAATGGCTACAGATGCAACAGCAGAGAATTTGAGTGGACCACTAATTTATTAATTCTGATTGACTTGCTGGAGAACTTTGAAATAAAGTTTGAAAAATAACAACAGATATGAAGAGATACTTGATTTTGTTCTTTCTATCTGAAAAGCAATTTACACAAATGATTTCACCAAAGAGCAGCCATTGCTAGGTCTCTCTAAATTTGTGTAAGATAATTCTGTATCTCCTGTTTCCTAATGAAGTCCTGTTTGTACCTGTTTCTTTGTGAATAGTTAATAAAGCTCCTCCTTAACTCCTCCAAAATTGCCACATTTAAATGATCAAACACCCTATTTTTAATTGATTAGCAAGATAAATTTTTGTTTTAATTTAATTTAAAGCAGTTCTTTGAATCACTGTTGCATGTTTCTTTCTGCCTTTTCCTCTATTCCCTCCCCAGGAAAAATTAAAGACATGTTTTCAGGGGAAGAATTTGGTCCTCTGACTCGGCTTGTTCTGGTGAATGCTATTTATTTCAAAGGGGATTGGAAACAGAAATTCAACAAACAGGACACACAGCTGAGGAATTTCACTCTGAAAGATGGCACAGCAGTCAAAATTCCAATGATGAAGGCTCTTCTGAGAACGAAATACGGTAATATGAAAAAAAAAAACACACACACTCTAAAGGACAACTTTGGGAACTGCTAAGTATATTAATGGCCCTGGGATTTCTTTGGAAGGAATGATGCTAAAGCTGAGGCTCCAGTATTTTGGCCACCTCATGCGAAGAGTTAACTCATTGGAGAAGACTCTGATGCTGGGAGGGATTGGGGGCAGGAGGAGAAGGGGACGACAGAGGATGAGATGGCTGGATGGCATCACTGACTCGATGGATGTGAGTCTGAGTGACCTCCGGGAGTTGGTGATGGACAGGGAGGCCTGGTGTGCTGCCGATTCATGGGGTCGCAAAGAGTCAGACACGACTGAGCGACTAATCTGATCTGATCTGAAGTATATTAATATTTTATTTTCTCTGTTTCAGGTTATTTTTCTGAATCCTCCATAAACTACCAGGTTTTGGAATTACCTTATAAAGGTGATGAGTTTAGTTTAATTATCATACTTCCTGCAGAACACATGAACATAGAAGAAATGGAAAAGCTAATTACTGCTCCTCAAATCCTGCAATGGTTCTCTGGGATGCAAGAACAGGAAGTGGAAATAAGCCTTCCTAGGTTGGTAATGTCATTTTATCACTCCAGTTCTTATGTTTTCACTTATAGACGGATTTCAATAGCTGGCTGAAAGATAACTAGTGCTTAAAAAGTCTATTGACAAAAATAAAAAGAAAAACCTGTTAGGAATTGTTACTCTACTTTATGGATACAAAGCAGGTCTGAACATTGCCAGCATTGTTTTGCCATGAGGAGGATAGAATTTAAGTACTCAATATTCTCTGAAAAGAATGAACAAATATAAGTCTTCAAAACAGAATGCTGGGCTTAAAAAGAATTATTACTCTTTTTATTATACAAACTTATTTTTCTTTAACATTTTTTTTTCTGGTTGAAATTTAAAATATTTTATCTTCTCTTGTGTTTAAAGAAAATAAAATTCCCAAGACACTTGTGATATTATACAGTTAAAAAATACGTTGTTATTTTTGATAAACATATTTGATAGAGCACCTTTGATAGAGGGTGCTCTCTGTTCAGTTCAGTTCAGTTGCTCAGCTGAGTCTGACTCTTTGTGACCCCATGGACTGTAGCACACCGGGCTTCCTTGCCTATCACCAACCCCCAGAACTTACTCAAACTCATGTCCATTGAGTTGGTGATTCCATCCAATCATCTCATCCTCTGTAGTCCCCTTCTCCTCTTGTCTTCAATCTTTCCCAGCATCAGGGTCTTTTCCAGTGAGTCAGTTCTTCGCATCAAGTGGCCAAAGTATTGGAGTTTCAGCTTCAACATCAGTCCTTCCAATGAATATTCAGGGTTGATTTCCTTTAACATTGACTGATTGGATTTCCTTGCAGTCCAAGGGACTCTCAAGAGTCTTCTCCAACACCACAGTTCAAAAGCATTAATTCTTCGGCACTCAGCCTTCTTCACAGTCCAACTCTCACATCCATACATGACTACTGGAAAAACCATAGCTTTGACTAGATGCACCTTTGGTGGCAAAGTAATTGGTCAAAACTTTTCTTCCAAGGATCAAGATTTTTTTTAATTTCATGACTGCAGTCACTATCTGCAGTGATTTTGGAGCCCAAGAAAATAAAAAAGTCTCTCACTGTTTTCATATCTATTTACCATGAAGTGATGGGACCAGATGTCATGATCTTAGTGTTCTGAATGTTGAGCTTTAAGCCAACTTTTTCACTCTCCTCTTTCACTTTCATCAAGAGGCTCTTTTGTTTTTCTTCACTTTCTGCCATAAGGGTGGTATCATCTGCATATCTGAGGTTATTGATATTCCTCCCAGCAATCTTGATTCTGGCTTGTGCTTCATCCAGCTCAGCATATGATGTACTCTGTATATAAGTTAATTAAGCAGGGTGACAATATACAGTCTTGACATACTCCTTTCCCGATTTGGAACCACTCTGTTTTTCCACGTCCAGTTCTAACTGTTACTTCTTGACTGGCGTACAGATTTCTCATGAGGCAGGTCAGGTGATCTGGTATTCCCATCTCTTGAAGAATTTTCTACAGTTTGTTGTGATCCACACAATCGAAGGCTTTGATGTAGTCAATAAAGCAGAAGTAGATGTTTTTCTGGAACTCTCTTGCTTTTTCAGTGATCCAGCAGATGTTGGCAATTGGATCTCTGGTACCTCTGCCTTTTCTAAATCCAGCTTGAACATCTGGAAATTCACGGTTCACTTTCTATTTAAGCCTGGCTTGGAAAATTTTGAGCATTGCTTTTCTAGCATGTGAGATGAGTGAAATTGTGTGGTAGTTTGAACATTCTTTGGCATTTCCCTTCTTTGGGATTGGAATGAAAACTGACCTTTTCCAGTCCTGTAGCCACTACTGAGTTTTCCAAATTTGCTAGCATATTGAGTGCAACACAATCACAACATCGTCTTTTAGGATTTGAAATAGCTCAACTGGAATTCTATCACCTCCTCTAGCTTTGTTTATAGTGATGCTTCTTCTTTTTTTTTTTTTTTTTATCAAGAATCTCTTTTATTGATTATCAGAAACATTACAAACATCTAATATGAACAAATTGTAACATGACAGTATTTAGTTTGAACAATTAATACATTTCAGATATAATACTATACATATTTCAATGTTATTCTCCCCAGTCATCCCACCCTCTCCCGGTCCCAGAGTCCAAAAGTCTGGTCTATACATCAGTGTCTCTTTTGCTGTCTCATAAATAGGGTTATTTTTACCATCTTTCTAAATTCCATATATATGCGTTAGTATACTGTATTTGTGTTTTTGTTTCTGGCTTACTTCACTCTGTATAATAGGCTCCAGTTCCATCCACCTCCTTAGAACTGATTCAAATGTATTCTTTTTAATGGCTGAGTAATACTCCATTGTGTATATGTACCACAGCTTAGGCCCACTTGACTTTGTACTCCAGGATGTCTGGCTCTAGGTGAGTGATCACTACCATTATGGTTATCTGGGTCATGAAGATCTTTTCTATATAGTTCTTTTGTTTATTATTGTGACCTCTTTTTAATATCTTCTGCTTCTGTGGGTCTGTTCATACCATTTGTCCTTTATTCTGTCATACTCCTTTCCCGATTTGCAACCACTCTCTTTTTCCATGTCCAGTTCTAACTGTTTCCTTGGTATCTCTAATTTTATTGAAGAGATCTCTAGTCTTTCCTATTCTATTACTTTCCTCTATTTCTTTTCATTGATCACTGAGGAAGGCTTTCTTATCTCTCCTTAACTATTCTTTGGAACTTTGCGTTCAAATGGGTATATCTTTCCTTTTCTCCCTTGCCTTTAGCTTCTCTTCTTTTCTCAGCTATTTGTAAGGCCTCCTCAACCATTTTGCCTTTTTGCTTCCATTTTCTTGGGGATGGTCTTGATCACCACCTCCTGTACAGTGTCATGAATCTCTGTCCATAGTTCTTCAGGCACTCTGTCTATCACATCTAATGCTTTGAATCTGTCACTTCCACTGTATAATCATAAGGGATTTGATTTAGGTCATACCTGAATGGCCTAATGGTTTTCCTTTCTTGTTTAAATTTAAGTCTGAATTTGGCAATAAGGAATTCATGATCTGAGCCACAGTTAGCTCCTGGTCTTGTTTTTGCTGACTGTATAGAGCTGTATAGACTGTATAGAAGGTGTATAGACTCTATACACTGTTTAGACTGTATAGAGGGTATAGTATACATATAGTATACATATATACATACATATATACACCCACACACATGTATATGTATAGACTGTATAGAGGGTGCTTTAACAGTCATTAAATTATAAGTAGGATCCTAAGATAATATTTATTATTGGGGTATTTATATATATATATATATTTAAAACTTCTCATTTTTATACAATTTTAAAGGTTGCTTTCCATTTATAGTTACTACAAAATATTAGGTTCTTTTTGGATAGTTATTACAAAATGGAAATCACAAAGATGTATCTCAAGAAGTCATCATTATAAACACTAACTTCTTGATATCATGCTTCTGGGGGACAAGAGAAACTTCAGAGCAAAAGATGTGTCTAAATAACTCTCAACCTGAACTTTTAAAAGGAGAGATGTCTAATAGATTATTTTCTGTTCTGTCATTCCTAAATTTTTCTTCAAAGTAATCAGGGCCTGCATGGTCTGTGCCCCATTTTCCTGGCTCTCTGTCTCTCCACCTGCTTGACTTTTCTTTCTGTTTGTGCTTAACTAGGATCTAGTTCGTTGTTTGAATCATACTGTCACCAAACATTTGACATATTTTTGTCACCTGTCTTTGCTCCTTTGTAGTTCTCTCCTCATTCTGAATCCTGAATCTACTCAAAAAGTCTCTTGGGTTCCTTAACTACTGATTTTGTTAAGCAAAAGCCCCAGAGCAGTCACTCTGGCCTCCCTTAGGCTGGAGCTTAACAGTCTATCCTCAGAGAATGTTCTTTTCTAACACTCCACCAAGACTTTCCCTCTGCTTTCCAGGTACTGCTTCATGTTGATTATCTTACTCTCAATGTATGTCTCAACTCCCTGTTTCTTAAAGAAAACATACTATTATGTAAACTCACCTCTCTACACTTCATCTCAAAAATTGTATAAATCTTTACTAAACTAAATACTGTCATGTTACAATTTGTTCATATTAGATGTTTGTAATGTTTCTGATAATCAATAAAAGAGATTCTTGATAAAAAAAAATAATAATAAAATAAAAAATAACCTGTTATTAAAAAAAAAAAAAAAAACTTCTCTTCCTCTATCTTCCTTGATACTCAGGAGGAAGAAGTATCTTATGCTTTCTCCACCCTAACTCTGGGCTCTTGATCCACATATTTTTAACCATCCCTTTTTATTAAAAACCTTTCTTTCTTTAACCCCTCTGGCATTACTTTTATTTATTTTTCTCTCTTTCTGTGAAATTTTCCTGCTCCCTGACTTAAACATTTTTTCTTTCTGTCCCCAGATAATGTTTACCAGATTTCATTTTCAGAAATTTTCTATTCCTATTCTCTCTTTTTATTTTTGTTCCTTATATTTCATGCCTCTAATATCCAACTCTTAAGTTCTAATCTCTCTTCTAATTCTCTACTGTCTATAAATCTCTACCTGGATGTTATTTGGTCTTTCAGAGTATTTTTTAAAGCTCCTACTATGTGCCAAACATTGGGTATATAATGGTGTATGTGACAGATAATTTGCTTATTAATCACAGAAAAAATAATTTTTGAAATTGTTTATTTTCAAATTTACATCTCTCTCTCTTCCCTTTGGGAAGATTAGTAGAAAAGAAACATACATGGAAAGCCCTGAGTTTGAGGAGTGTCTATACTATGTACTAGCAGTGGGGTCTTAGGAAAGTCACTGATGTCCTGAGTTGTGGTTTTATCAGCACAAAATGGAGATAATGGTATCTATAACCAAGATGGCTCCAGCTTCATCAGTCTAGATATCAAATGTCTAAGTAGGAATGCGGTAAGTTCCAAGATCAATTGACAATAGAAAATATAGGCTTTCACCAGAATTCCTTTCTCTACCGTATTAGGAATCCCCACAGCAATGGTTCATAGTTCACAAATCCATCTAGACTACTGCAGTCTGGACAGCCCTTTTCAAATTTCGAGACCTGTTATTAGCCTCTCCAAACTGTAGCCACGTTTCTCATACAACTTCTCCCATAGTGTGGACACAGACTTTGCTTTTAATTTCTCCAAGAACAACTGCTATGAGTTGAATTATGTGCTTCTCAAATTTGTATGTTGAAATGCTAATTCCCACTACATCAGAATGTTTTCTTATTTGGAGATAGAATCTTTGTAGAAGTAATCAAGTTAAAGTGAAGTCAATAGGGTGGACTCTAAACCCATGTGACTCCTTTATAAAAAGGAGAAATTTAGATTCAAAGATACACAAACAGGGAAGGTGTTATGAAGAGACACAGGGTTAAGATGGCCATCTACAAGTCAAGGGGAGAAGCTGGAATAGATGTTTTCCTCACAGCTCTCATAGGAAACCAATCCTGCAGATGCCTTGATTTTGAACTTCCAAACTACAGAACTGACAGACAATATGTTTCTGTTATTTAAGCCACATAGTTTGTGGTACTGTGTTAAGGTAGCCTTTGACAAGTCTATACAAGTAAGATCAACTTCAATGTTTGACTAAAGTCTACTGAAATCTAATATGGGGCTTCCCTGGTGGCTCAGACGGTAAAGAATCTGCCTGCAGTGCAGGAGACCAGAGTTCAATCCCTGGGTGGGGAAGATCCCCTGGAGAAGGGAATGTCTACCCACTCCAGTACTCTTGCCTGGAGAATTCCATGGACAGAGGAGCCTGGCAGGCTACAGTCCATGGGGTTGCAAAGAGTTGGACATGAATAACACTACTAAAATATAATAATAAAAAGGTCTTATGAGGTGAAAAATAATTTAAAACCTGTTTCCAGGGATGAATATTCCTAGAGTGTAGGCCATTTCTTGTACTCGGAGTCTTCTGTCTGTTATTGTCCTTAGCCTACCATTATCATGATGTCAGAGCCCACTAATCCAAAAGGGGTATCTTTCCCATCTCTATCAGCATTCAGAATCCTCCAACTTTTCCCAGCATAAAAAGAAGGTAAGCCAGATTTTCTTCCATCCCCTCTTAGGCTAGATTCCTAGTTACGATTAGAATCTACATCAGTAGAGTTCAACCTTCATTACAAATTCCAGACACCAAAGATTTAAAAAAAAATGTGGTGATAGCTTCCATTACACTATCTCATTACATACTTCTATTCACAGCACAAAGCCTAACAAGTAGAAAATGCTAAATAAGTGACTTATTTTCTTTATTTGGAAGCTATCTGCTCAGCCAATACCAAATGGGAAAGATTCCTCTAACTTTTTAACCTCCATCCCTCCTATTTCCTTGATCAGGCCCTTCTCCATGGTGTCTAACCAGTATTTTCTCATTCATCCTTCAGGGTTCCCCTAAATAAATTTCATGTAGTTTCTCAACATATTCAGTTAGAATCAACCATTCCTTATTTTTATTTCCATAACACTTTATGCAGATTTACACTATAGCCTGCATTACATTGCGCTTTTGTTTCCTCATCACATTCTTGTCTGTCTTATTAAAATGTGAGTTCTGTGGCAGTGGCAGGCCATAAGATCAGTGAACTTACGGTCCAGTCCATAGGACAGTGGCTTGCAACATTTTGGCTTCCATAGTCCCTTGCACATTTCATGGTGCATATTAATAGTATGGTCTTCTCAAGTAGTGCTAGTGGTAAAGAACTCACCTTCCAATGCAGGAGACATAAGAAATGGGAGGATTCCCTATCAGAGGGATGGCAACTCACTCCAGTATTCTTGCCTGGAGAGTCCCATGGACAGAGGAGCTTGGTGGGCTACAGTCCACGGGGTCACAAAGAGTCTGACACAACTGAGGTGACTTAGCACATGCACACACATTAATAGTATGAACGTGAACGTGAACGTGAAGTCTCTCAGTCGTGTCTGACTCTTTGCCACCCCATGACTGTAGCCTACCAGGATCCTTGGTCCATGGGATTTTCCAGGCAATAGTACTGGAGTGGATTGCCATTTCCTTCGCCAAGGGATCTTCCCAACCCAGGGATCGAACCCGGGTCTCCCGCATCATAGACAGACGCTTTACTGTGTGAGCCACCAGGGAAGTCCTCTTTAATAGTATATGCTGGATGAATATTATTGAGTTAAATTACATAAATATAGTCAAAGAGGTTCTATGTTATTTCCATTTATCTAATTTTAAGTATCTCAGAAATCAGAATTCAATTTCTTAGTCACTCTCGGATTCATTCCTTGTGAGGATCTGAGAGGCCATCCTCCTTCCCATCCATGCAGCATAACGAATGATAGGATATCAGTTATTTCTTGAGAAACTTCTCTCTAGAGAAACAAAAATGAGATTTTTAAAATTCACAAGACTGAAAATTCTGTTATCAATTATTCAGTCACATTAATACAACATTACATTTAAAATGTATTCCATTTTCTCTAAAAAGATGAGTCTTCTGATTTCTTAAAGGAATGATTTGCTTATGTGTTAAGTTCATGAATAATTTTAGTCTATCAGGATGCATGTATTTAATTAAGGTTCCTGAGTGCTCAGATCATGGATTAAAAGTTCTGAGATACATTTCTCTCAATAAAAAGAAAATTACCCATTCAAAATCTGTGGTCAGTGCAGAAGAGGAAAAGTTATACAGGCTGAATAAAAACTTATGGGTGAACTTACAATTTTATATTTTATTACTCAATACTGTGATCCTTTTATATTTGAATGGTGGTTTCAAATTATGAAACAGTGAATTATGGTTTCAAACCGATAGCTAAAGATTTTGACAAAATAGATTAGTCAGCTGTATTAGTTTTCCAGAGCTGTTGTAACAAAGTACCACAAACTAGGTGACTTAACATAAGTTTATTTTCTCAAAGTTCTGGAAGCTGGAAGTCCAAACAAGGGGTCAGTAGGACCATGCTCTCTTGGAGACTCTGTGGATTTTTCCTATCCTTTGCCTAGCTTTTGGTTGTGGTTTATCATCCTTGGTGTTCCTCTTCTTGTAGAGCCATCATGCCAATCTTTCCCTCATGTGGCCATCTTTCTCTAAGTGGCATCCTCCTTTCTTGTGAGTCATATTGGATAAAGAACTGGCTCTACTCCAGTGTGATCCTTTGATCTGAAACAGATAGACTGCCAGATGTTTCTCCTGCAAAGATAGGTTTATTTGGGATCAACAGAAAATTTCAATTTGGAATCTATAACTAGGGCAAGCCACGTGCAAGTCCTCCAAATGCAAGGGAAGGAGAATGATTATATATAGGAGAATAAAGTTGGGAGGGCTGTAGTAAAAAAGGAATCCATGATTTTTCATTGGCTGAGTCCTTCCCAGTAAGGAAGAGGAGTCTTCTTCTTGTTGGGCTCTGCTATTATCTTCACAAAGCATGTAGGCTCCCCCTTCTGATCTCCCAACTTTTATTTAATTGCTATTTTTGTCTATTAAAATTTTCACATCCTCAACCTAACTAATTATATCTGCAAGGACTCTGTTTCCAAATAAGGTCACATTGTAAGCTGTTGGCAGTCAGAGCTTTGACACATGAATTTGGGGTTGAGGGGATTCATTTTAACACTAAACATCTACTGTGCAAAATTTTGTCACTGTAAAAATAAATAAACAAATGCATCTTTGATGGCAAAATTCAGTAAATGTCAAGAAAAGAAAAATTAATCATAAGAATGCTTGTATATAAGCAACAGTAGGCAAGAGTGTGTGAGTGATTATAGTTATTGTTAGAAATAGTATAGAAACAGTTCTTCCTCTCTTTGATGTATGACTCATTTAGATTTGAGGCCAATAGGACAGAGCATAGTCTAAAAACACTAGGATGGTTTCTATGTTTACTATTTGTAACATACTGGATACCTAATTTTGGACATTATTTTGCAGTTGGATACCAACAATCACATTACCTTTTTCTAATTTAATATGAAATTTTATAAACATCTCAATAGTTAGATTTCCTAGGTTGATGAGTCTAACACACCCTTATTATGTATCAGATTCTTCACTGCATAAGAAAAGGTTTGAGATTGTGTTTTTATGATTGTGTATATGTGCAAAGTTAATCATTTAATACATGTAAATAAGGTAAATAAACAAGAAACCTTCATCTACATCCATTTTAACTTTGTAAAGCATTTAATATTTACATTTTAATACTAAATGCTACAGTTCTGTAGTCTGACTTGGTTATAAATAGTATTCCACAGATAAGGAAACTGTCACTCAAAAAGTAAATTGATCGACATTTAGTTAAGTTCTGGGGGACAGGTTAGCTCTCATTTCCGTTGGTTCATAGACTTATGATACTATTAGTTTACTACTTATTAGAAAATGTATTTCCTGTTCAAAAGCAGAGATTGATTGGGACCCCACTATGAACAATGAACTGAGACACAAGCAAAATGACAGACAGGATTTCTATTGAGAAGACAGTTGCCACTTATGTGGGGTGGTGCAAGATTTGCACAAGTTTACTAATAATTAAATACTTAAAGAATGGTATAAGTAAGAGCTTCAAGGTTCATGGAAAAAGAGGAGAGAAGGGAGAGGAAGCACCAGAGACTGGAACTGTATAAACAAAGGCTTCAGTAAAAGGAAGGATTTGAACTAGGCTTGTAAACTTGTTGAGGTCAGAAGCTATGCATATTTCCTTTCTTTGATACCATCACAGTGCCTGCATCTGAAAAATAGTAGCTGCTCAATTTGTTGCTTAATTTGAATAGTCATGATGTTTGGGATGTGTTAGAGAGGGAAAGACTGAAGCCTAAAAGATGTTAAGAAATCACTGCAACAATTCAGGCACTCAGTAGTGAGCGCTTAAGGGAGCAGCTTCACTGGGACTGTAAATGGCAGGTGATGCAGAAAGACATTAATTGAAGTGTATGACTAAGTACATATGGGCTAAGAAGGAACAGATTATTCTGAAGTGTTAAGTTTGATTATAGGAAAATGAGAAGTTATTGACTTATTTTCTTCTTTTGTAGCAGTCCTTAATCTGGGCACCATGGACTTCTAGGATTTTAGAGTAGAATTGAGTCCCTGAGGCTGTTGAAATTATTAGCAAGTTTGAGTATTAAGGAGAGTCTTCTTAGTTGTCATTAAGTTTTTGGCAGTCTGGGTCTTTGAACTTGTTAAATACTATACTTTTATTCAAAAGTATAGTGATAACTGGTATTCCCTGGTGGCTCAGACTATAAAGAATCTGCCTGTAATGACAGTCCATGGGGTTAGAAAGAGTCAGACACGACTGAGGAACTAACATTGTCACTTCACGTTCACTTTCATAGTGATGACTAAGCAAGAGCCGCAGTTCTTCAAAGAAGTATCCCTCTTTAAAAACATTGACTGATGGGACATCTCACAGTATCTTTTATCAACTGTTGAAACAAGATTATGGAAAATAGAACATAATATTGTAGGCCAAGAGCTTTGTCATCTCCATACTGAAAAACTTTGTCTTGCCTAAGATTTCTCTCTTACTGTTAGATGAGAGACTGACAATACCTGCCTCTTAGGGTTGTTCTCAGTATGAGAATGTGTTTGTTGCATTTTTAGTATTCAGTATATCTTATATTGTTGGTATTGTTTATTATTATTATTCTCATTCAGCTTTAAAATTTCTTGACAATCCATTATAGTGGATTGCTTTCCCTGTTTGCCATATCTCACTTAATCACCACCATAAATTTGAAAGAAATCTATCTTTAATATTTAGGTTACAGTTGAGATGCAGACAGGTAAATGCCTTGCCAGAGGTCACACAGCTAGCAAATGTCAGAGTCAAAATTGCAGGAGTCAGGAAATGCTTGTGTAAAGTTGGCAAACATGGAGGGCACAGAACAGAGCAAATGGCCAGTGACACGATGAGCAGCTGGGTAAGTTATGCGAGGCAGCAGTGCCACAGAGACTCAGAAAGAGATCACACATTCCATAGGACATCATGTTCTTGCTGGGCTAGTAATCCATCCCAGGTTGGCCAGCTTCGGATCTCTGAGTGCATGAATGTGAGCTGTGTGTGGGTGAGAGAACATGACCTCAGGGGAAATGAGGTTGGGTGTGAGAGTGGATAAGTTATGACCAGCTGCAGTGGTGATTACAAAGGTTCATTTACTTTAATCTATCAGACACTGATACAAAGCAGAATCCAAGTTTACATTGAACATTGTCCAGATAGGTTTCCTATGTGACAGAAAGCATTTTTAACTCAGCTCTCAAGGCCGATAGAATATTTTACATACATACACACACACACACATACACACACGAAAGTGACACATAATAGTCCAAGTTGAACACTGTCAAGGATTGTGTTATTTTTTATCCTTGTGGGCAGCCCTAAGACTTGGTTTGGTTGTTTCTAAGCCTGAACCTTTCAGTGATAGCTCAAGGCCACTGTATCAAAACTGGGATTCCAAACAATTAAGGATAAGGACCTTGAAGGAAAACAGCCAAAGACATTTTGTCATTAAACAAGAGTCCTGTGTATAAAGGCGGAGAGACAATAGAAGTCCACAGTAGGGCCTGCAGACCAGGAGTGAATTCTTCAAACAGAAATTCTAAATTGTTATCCTTTGTTTTCTGCAGCTTGAGCTTGTATGAGACCACTTTAAGCACAATGGTTGCCTATGGCAGTAAATTGCTGCCTTTTAAGAAGGTGTATAATATTTACACATGCTAAAATATTCATTTCATGATTGCTTACTTGGTAATTGTCTATTGAATCTTTTTGCCGTTCATTCTTTAAGCTTTAGCTGTATTCTTTTGACAATTTTAGAGGAGGGTCAGGGAAAAGAAAGAAAATGAACCACATCTAGAATAAATATTAAGACTCACAAAATTTGGAGGAGGTACATAATTAACACTATACATATATGTATTGGAGCTTCCCAGGCGGCTCTTGTGGTATAGAACCTGACTACCAATGCAGGAGACATAAGAGATGCGGATTTGATCCCTGGGTCGGGAAGATCCCCTGGAGAAGGGCATGGCAGTCCGCTCCAATATTCTTGCCTGGAGAATCCCCTGGACAGAGGAGCCTCGTGGGTTACCACAGTCCATAGGGTCACACAGAGTCAGACACAACTGAAGCCACAGCACAGCACAGCATATATATGAATTGATCGAGATTATGATTTTGAATTATATTTTGATTAGAAGGCAGTGGAGGTTAGCACATTAGCTTTAATTGGAATGGACCTGAGTTTGAACTCTAGCCCTGTCTATCTTGTCCTTGGAAATCAACCTCCTCAAAACCTACACTTTCTTATATGTTAATGGGAATAATAATGCTCACTTCCCAGGGTTTTTGTGAAGATTAAAAACTATAATCTATATTAAGTACCTAACACATGGAAGTGACTTCACACCTGACTGTTCATGGCTCCAATAATTATGGCTAATTAGAAATTGGCTGTAGATTATATTTTATTAAATGGTTGAATGGGTTTCTATCGCTGTAGGTTTCATTGCACTATATTATGAGCAAGACTGTTACTTAAATGACTCTCTGGTATAATTAGGCCTTATTAGAGGTTATAATAAGTCTTGCAGTATTCTTGTCATTATTCCCAAATCATTGGACTATTATACTAAAAATAGTCAAGTTACAGACGGACTAGAACATTTATCCTCCACCTTTTAGAAGTCCGTACTCCATTCTGTATAAAAAAGAATGTGCTAATTAAAACAGAATAAAAGCACAACCCCAAAGCCTCAAAACCATCATGCTACATATTATCTTTTTTAGCAGAAGTTAAAAAGAAGTTGAAAATGATTGGCATAAAACAAGTTATTTTCATTATCAGTAGGTTTTAACGTGCACATTGTGAGTTGTGCCACAATTATGCACAATTATGCTCTGGAATTATGCAATTCCAGTTAGCTAGGGTTCTGAATGAAATAACATCTTCCAAAAGTACATAATAATTTGCCAAGAAATAATTTAGGCCCAGTAAATTTTTGCTACAGCATGTTCATTGTTTTGAAGAATTATAATTATTATAAGAAGCTTGTTCAGTCTTTGGCAATTAAAATAATAATTTAATTAGACTGATTGTGCAAGCTAATTTCTAGCCCCAGATGTGGGCCTGTTAGCTAAGCAAGGTTCCTGTGCTTAAGCAATCATGTCTGCATCCACAGCAGAAGGTACCCACCAGGGCAAAGGTCCAGCAAGGGAACAGACAGAGCTCCTGGGGCAGGAACCGTCCTGGGATTTCCCTGAAGTCGGAAATAGACTTAGCTCCCTGTTGAAGGACTTTATACTCTTTTCTTTCATGAACAAAATTTCCAGTCTGGTTGTAAAATGTAGATAGATGCTTTTAGCATCTGTAAAGTCAATAATTAAAAAAAAAAAATATTTAAAAAAATAAAATAATTTTTTTCCCCTTCTATTTTATTAAAATGGAAGGTGAGGGTCATAGATTGCAGTTAACATGGAATCATAGAAGGTCAGTGCCTGAGAGGATCTTTGAGATTCTTTGGTGAAGTTCCCTCTTCAGGCAAACTGATGCTTGGAGACTTGCATAGAACCTAGAGTCTTAACTTAGGGCCTTGCATTAGAAGTATTGGAAAGCTCTTTCTTTTTTTCCCCTCCTATAATTTTTTACTCTGTTTTACTGGAAAGAAATTTAGTCCCCCTTCAGTCTTTTACCTCTTCTACAGGGCGTATTGGAAAGATGTTAGGTATGTTTGTAAACTGAAGGAAGTCACATCAGCTGCGACAGTGGATATGCAAGGATCATAGGCTACTAATGCCCCCTTTCTGTGCCTCAGTAGCCAACGATCTTTTTAATGAACTGTTGGCTTCTGTTTCTGGCTCATAGTATTTGGGATGCCTGCCAGGAACCATCTTGGATGATGTGAAAAAAAACTTGAGTGTGTACAGTTGCTGGAGGGAAGTTTTACAGTTCTAGGGAAGAAGCCAAATAATCAAAAACTTAGAACTCTCACCCTGTTTTGTTGGGTAATTGTTACCTCAAAAAATAGAGTATTTTCTTCTCCCTTCCCAAGTATCCATTTATCTGGAAAGCAAGTTATTAGCAATCCAAAATTGCTCAGTGGAGTAGTGGGGAAATAGTGTTAAAAATGAGGATAATGAAAACAAAATATTTCACAATAAAATATCTTCCGAGTCATCCATTTTATGAAAAAGAAACCCTTTTGGTAGCCAATGTGTACCGTGTTTCACAAATTTTTCTCTTCATTTTTTTTAAGCAGATTTAAAGTAGAACAAAAATTAGACTTCAAAGAAGCTTTGTATTCATTGAATATAACTGAGATATTTAGTGGTGGCTGTGACCTTTCTGGAATAACAGGTAATGTGAAAAATTATTCTTATATTATCAAGTAAATATGTTCTCTTAGAAACTGTTAACTGACTGATCTTAAAACTGAAAGAGCATTTGGCCCCAGAAAATACATACACGGGGAATAAATGTCATCGTCGTGTCAAGCTGTCTGTAAACAAGCACTCTATTTTGCATTTAAGTAGTTTTACTTAATGAGAGTCAGACAGCATGTTAGAATGTTAGATAAGCTTTCTAACCACACTTACAATGAAACTATGTAGGAAAAGTATTGTATGGGGCTTTTATTCCAGCTCTGTTTGTATTTCCTTATCTGAATATTGGGAATTACAACTTTGAGGTTCTCATCTAAGCAGAGCTAATAAAACTCCCAATTTGCAAATGTTAATTTGGTAATATTAGAGCCCATGAAATAGGCATCTGCAAGCTGTTGGATGATGAACACAGTCTAGAAATTGTAAGGCTGCAGCTTGTAGATTTAGCTTGAGACTGACAACACATCAGAGATGGAGCTTTTATACTAACTGGCACTTGGGAAATTGTGCATGGTTCAGATGCTCACTTTCACAACAAAGCCCAAGACACTCTTTATTTCTCATCCTGGCAGTACCTACTAGTTCAAAAATAACTAAAGAGAAAAAAAATGGACAAAGAGGGACAAATTATCCCACCATTTTAAATTCTTTTAAATTCAGTCTTCTGTTTTATAAAGAAAAAATAAAGTCCTAATGATACAAGCTTGTCTGTCTGATGGGGTTGGATATCCTAACCTAGAATTATTATGTATTCCTATATAAAATGTGGGCTTTGGAGAGGTATTCATTAACTTATTCACTTATCAATTATGTGGATAAGTGAACAGAATGAATGAAGTTTTCCTGGTGGAGGAGGTGGGTGGGGTACACAGGTGACAGAGATGTTCATTATCACCTTCACACATGATTTAGCTGCCTGTTCTCACACTGACAGATAGATCTGACTTCTTTGACAATTTCATCAGCATCAGGAATGAGGCAGTCAAAATTAAATACTGCAACAGGATTCTGTCTAAGTGTGCCCTGGAATGCAGCCACCTTACCAACTTGAAATAAACCAAGCCATTTTTTAAAACACCTCTTCCTCTTAAATTTCTTTCTGGCCTTCGGAAGCTCACTTGCTATATCTCAGGCATTTCAAACAGCCACTTGCTCTGCAAATTCCCAGCAATTTGTGACTTCTCTAAAATCTCCTTTTACATCAATAAAATAACCCAAAATGTTTTATAAGAGAATTTGTATAAGAGAATAACCCTGAACAGAAAAGAATAAGTATCCAACATTTTTTGGTCTGAGTTACCTCTTTGAGTTGATTTAACGACTTTGGTTCTGTCTTATTGCTTGAAATAGAACAACCACAGCCAAAGCTGGCACTATTTCTAGTCTTTAGGAGAACAGTGAATTAATTTCCTGCTATTAGTACTTTTTGTGCAATAAGCGTTTGCTAAAGGCTATTGTGGCGGCTCAGTGATAAAGAATTCACCTGCCAAGCAGGATACGCAAGTTCGATCCCTGGGTGGGGAACATCCCCTGGAGAAGGAAATGGCAACCCACTCCAGTATTCTTGCCTCGGAAATCCCAAGGACAGAGTAGCCTGGTTGGCTATAGTCTGTGGGCTCGCAAAGAGTTGGACACGACTGAGTGACTAAAACAACACAAAGGCTACTGTGGATCAGTCCAACGCTGCTGCTATGGGATGTTTACACAAAGGAGACACTATCTTATACTCAGATCGTCCACAAATTTTGAATGAAATGTTTTTGAAAGAGTTATTTTTGCAACTTTGAGATGAATATTTGACTTCTGTCACCCTTAGTAAAATATTTAACCTTTCTGAACCTCAATTTTCTAATCTATTAAATAAACAATATATCGCAGTGGCAGAAATAAATAAAAGGACATATGTAAATCACCTTGTTCAACATCTGTTACATAGTAGATGGGCTTCCCTTGTGGCTCAGATGGTAAAGAACCTACCTGCAATGCGGGATACCTGGGTAGGGAAAATCTCTTGGAGAAGGGAAGGGCTACCCACTCCAGTATTCTGGCCTGGAGAATTCCATGGACTGTATAATCCATGGGGTCGCAAAGAGTCAGACATGACTGAGTGACTTTCACTGTATAGTAGATACTCAGTAAATGTTAAATGCAAAAAGAAAACTGACCAAATGGCACATTAATATTTACTTGCACATCTTCTAGCAAAGCTACTAGAAGTTTCTTATCTTCTTAACTTGATGAAGACATGCTTGGAATCTTCCTAGAGAATTAAGGGAAGGAGTGATTACAAAGATATAGAAATCAGTAAGTTGATGAAGTTCAGATCCCTTGTCCTAATCTAGCATCTTCCAGGTCCTGTTCTTTTTCCAAGACCGTGCCCCCTCTGTAGAAGATGGAATACAGAAGGTCAAATTGCTCAGTCTACTAACCAAAGGCTCACTTGGTTTGGTGCCAGTGGTAAACTGCGTGTATGAAATTCTCCACTCCATCCCAACCTGCTATTTGGTCTTCATTCTTTGCATGGGCCCCTCAGTTATCTACTCTGTGCTCTATATGCAAATCCTTATTCTAGGCAGCTGTGGGGAAAAAATGTGCTTATTTGCATGACCTTAAAAGACCACACTCCTGTATTTTAGTTAAACCACAGTCATGATATGGACGCCCCCCTTTCTCCATCTGAACTGTTTCTATCACTGGACATATTCTTATCCATTGATTTATTTATTTGGCAAGTATTTATTATAAGCCAGCTAGCTATCTGCCAGACAATTTTTTAGAGTTGAATAAAATCCACAAATTCCCTCTCCTAATGAAGTTTACATCTGTTAGGGCAGATGGACGATTAACAAGTAATTAATTAATTAAATGATGAGGTGATAGATGGTATGAATTAACTAAAATAGAGTCATGGGATAAAGAGATTAGATCAGATAAGAGCAGAATTAGACATGGTGGAAAGAGAAGATTGCTTTGAGGAAGTGTCATTTTTATTGAGACCTAAGTAACAGGGGACCCAATCAGGGTAAGTTCTAGGAAAAGGGATTTTAAGCAGAGGGACAGATGAGACTAAAGCCTTGATGCTTGACCTTGTAGCTGGAGCTATTGGGTGAGAAAAGGAGGGTAGGAGATGTGGATCAGAGGTAATCAAGGGCCCAGACAAAGTCACCACACACAGTCTGGAGTTATTTTTAGGAAGCCATTGTTTATGCAAATCACCCTTTGATGACTTCTCTCTATCTTGCCTGAGGGGATTTACTTTTCTGTAAACTTTCAGAGATGGTTCCCCTTGATTAAATTATTTTTTCATGAAAGCGTTAGTCACACAATCGTGTCCAACTCTTTGCGACCCCATGGGCTGTAGCCTGGCAGGCTCCTCTGTCCATGGGATTCTCCAGGCAATAATACTGGAGTGGTTTGCCATGCCCTTCTTCAGGGGATATTCCTAACCCAGGGATTGAACCCCAGCCTCCTGAATTACAAAAGATTCTTTACCACCAGAGTAGCCCCTATTTCTTCATAAACTCTTCTAAATTTGGTTGTCTTGATGGAGTCCACCTGCAGCACATCAGCTTTCTCTGTCAAGAGGGACAAAACACCTTCATCTCCTCCCTCTTCACGTGTCAAGGCTCACCTTGCTTTCTTCCACCCTCTCGCCCTCAATGAACCCACCACCACCTTTCTGTTGTTTCTGTGAGGAACGTTGTCAGGTCGATCTGGTCTTGATGCAGCAGGGACGGCAGATGGCCCCTGAACTTCCAGTTTCACTTCCCCCTTCTCAAGGAGATGCTCCACAGGTCACTGTATCAGAAAGGCTTCACACATATACCAGTTTCACCGAGGAGATGAGTGGGGCCTTCTCTCTCAGCTTGTTTCCACAGCAGAACAAAATGTTAAGACACTGTCTTACACTGAGAAATTTGACAGGTTTTAAAGCCTAGCTCTGAAGTGACTTTGGAACAGATGACACAAAAGCCCTTTAGACTTTTATCACCCCACCAGTCTGGAAGGAAAGTAAATTTTGTTCTAAACTCAGATCAAAACCCAATACAGAATTTAAAAGGCAAGTTGGCTTTGAGGTTGAAAACACAGGGTGGGATTAATTCATATCTGTAAAGCCTTTTTCATCTTATCTGTGGACCATGACGAAGGGGAGCAAAACCCTTGGTCCATTGAAATATTTCACTTAGTGGGATACCTGACTTGAGGTTGATCCCCTTCTATCTTTACCTTTCATATCTGAGCTAAACTTGGTCTCTTCATGTTTTCTCTATATCATCTCTGCAAGAACTAAACCTAAACCACCTTTATCTCTAGAAAATTAACTAACTGGGAAAGAATTTTTTTTTTCCTTTTTCTTTGTTCATTTGAAAATGTAATGGGATCCAAAAAGTAATGGTTCTGAGTTTTAACCCTTAAATGCACTTTCATATTTTCTAACAGATTCTTCTGAGGTATATGTTTCCCGAGTCATGCAACAAGTTTTCTTTGAGATAAGTGAAGAAGGCAGTGAAGTTGCAACATCAACCGGTAGGACAAATGATGTCACAGGAAGCCAGGAGGAAGGATGGGAAAATGAGCATGAGGATGCTCATTTTGTGGCACTTTGTGGCTCTCTGACCTCCTTTGCCCTTCCTGCTGTTCAATACACAATAGGAAGGGCAAAGTGGTTATTTAAGCTATTTAGGCATCTGTGTGGCTGGAGTTTAAGGCAAAAAAAAAAAAAAAAAAAGAGAGAGAAGGGACTGATATCTACTGATATCTACTTATTTGTGAACTGGATTACCTGCCCAATAGCAGGCAGGCTCAAACCTGAAATCATGATTGCTCAGGAATATTCACTCTTAAGTGAATTCACTCATTTCATTCTTCCTCTGCACTCTTAGTTCCTCCTTTTCTAATTTGATTCTTGTTGCTATGTCTATGGCAGTGGCTCTCAAACTTAGCTGCATGTGAGAGTTAGCTGAAAAGCTTTTAAAAATTCTATGCCCAGCCTAGAATACTGTATATTGAATATTGAATTGAATATTGAACAACCTAAAATATTGAATCAGTATCTCTGGTGATGAGATTTAGCCTTCAGCATTTTCTTACATTTTCCTAAGTGATGACAATGCGCATTAAAGGTTGAGAACTACTGTTCTCCAGTGACTTGCAGCTTATCCTTGGTACTATGAGTATAATGCATGGACCTGCAGCATCAGTATCATTCTAGAACTTATCAGAAATGCAGAACCTTGGGCCCAACTCCAGAATGACTGATCCAACATCTGCATTTTCCAAGGTTTCTTGGTGACTTGTATGAACATTACAGTTTAGGAGCCGTTCTTCTCTATCTCCCTGAACAAGTGGCATTTGAATAATATCTATGCTGCATAAAAGTAATACTCAACAAATAATTGGAGAAAAAGCCTTAAATTCAATTAGAAATGGGAAGGTAACTTTAATGAATTCCTCATAAACATATTTTAATTTTTCAGACTATTTGGATTTTAGCCAGTATGTAAAAAATATACATCCTTTAGTCATATTGTTAAATTTATATCCACATTATTAATTTCTTGATTAATTTATAATGCTATGTAATGCCAATGGATTTTGACATCTGGGTGGGGCACACTGGGCTCCCTACTGTTTTGTCATCTCTTGAAGGGCTCCTGTATGGGCTATTATAATCCTTAGAAAAATCAAAGGTGGTGTTGGGATGAAGTTGCTAGATCATGTAGACAAATTTTCCACTTGCTTTTACATAGAATTGGAAGAGTCCTTATAGATCATTGTCTGATGCTCTCATTATGTTGGTGATAAAACAGACCCACGTGTGGAGCAGTTTGCCTAAGGTCATATTAGTGAGAAACAGTAGGGTTTGCAATGAAACCAAATTTCCTGACTTCAGGTTCAGAGCTCTTCTGCCGTAGCCCAAGGCCTCTTAGTACAGAGTTCTCTAAGAGGAGGTAACAATCATTAAGGGATCGGCAGTGACCCTGATGTATCACCTTTGTTAGTGTGAGTATTTTGACTTTCAGGCATCTTCTCAGTGGATTTACAAAATACCTGGATAGGAATTAGGAGTTCAAACACTGTAAAGTAAATTATCTAATGTAAATAAAAAGTGAGCAGAAAGTTAAAAGATGAAATTTTCAGCTGCTGTCACTAAATTGAATCTAGTATCTGGCTTTCTTCTTCATTAAGCATAAAGTGTGAAGTTAGAATTATTCCATGGATTCCAATATCTCTTCCTCTGCTCTTCAATTTTTAAATTTATTCCAAATTTCTCTGTATTTAGAAAATGGTTATTTTTCCACATGTTAACTCCTCAAACAAAAATGGCCTTTCCTGTCTACAAAAAATATTGTGAATATTATGGATATATTTTCTTTACTGATCTTTAAATGTGAACATCTAAATAACTCTTGTCTCTATTTCATAGGCATAAATACACCTGTGATCATGAGTCTGTCACGGAATCAATTTATAGCAAATCATCCATTTCTGTTTATTATGAAGAATAACCCAACAGGTACCTTTTTGAGAATTCCCTGGGGGAACTGTTTAAGTTCAATAGACCTAGTCTATTGAATATGTTGGAATCTTGCTATTAATCGCAGTCTGTTCCAGCTGCAAATGACAGTCTGAAGTCATTTGTTCTTTCAATTTATTGAATTTATTTTAGTTTTTTCCAAAGTTTTTTTAGTGATTATTTGTTGAGTGCTTGTTTTGTACTAGGCATTGTGTTTTAAGAGATGTCAGTGACCTAAAATAGATCAGTACTAGTAATAGCTGCCAAGATAGTCTATATAGGTGCTGGTGATGTTAAATACCAATCTGTACAGTTAACACCATTCCAATAAGTCATATATTTGATGAATAACGACATAGAAACTCAAAGAGAAGTTGTATAGTTTACCTAAGGTCATACAACTGAAAAGTGGCAGAGTGAAAATAAGACCTGTTTGTCTCAGAAGACAACTTTCTTTCAATGGGAATAGAACTTGGAAGTTGCACAGTTGTGAAAAGTTTCCTAGGTAGATTCCAAGAATAAGTGACTAGCTGTAGGCTCTGAGTGGGAGGGAGGGGTCAAACATTATTCCAATTCTCTAATTTGGGCAATTCTAGAAGATAATGCAGTTAGGTATGTAAGGTGGGGGTAGTAGTCAATTCGGAGAAGGAAATGGCACCCACTCCAGTACTCTTGCCTGGAAAATCCCATGGACGGAGGAGCCTGGTAGGCTGCAGTCCATGGGGTCGCTAAGAGTCGGGCATGACTGAGCGACTTCACTTTCACTTTCATGCATTGGAGAAGGAAATGGCAACCCACTCCAGTGTTCTTGCCTGGAGAATCCCAGGGACAGGGGAGCCTGATGGGCTGTCGTCTGTGGGGTCACACAGAGTCAGACACGACTGAAGCTACTTAGCAGCAGTAGCAGCAGCAGCAGCAGCAGCAGTAGTCAATTGGACTGGCATTACAGACACGGTGGACACATAAATGCAGATGGTCTGGATAGATGTTTTCGCATCTTATGAAATGAAAGAGACCATAAATGTGGATAGTGAGGAAGCTTTAAGTATATATTTAGGACTCCTCGGGAGTCATAGGAGAAGGCAATGGCACCCCACTCCAGTACTCTTGCCTGGAAAATCCCATGGATGGAGGAGCCTGGTGGGCCCGGTCCATGGGGTCGCTAAGAGTTGGACACGACTGAGCGACTTCACTTTCACTCTTCACTTTAATGCATTGGAGAAGGAAATGGCAACCCACTCCAGAATTCTTGCCTGGAGAATCCCAGGGACAAGGGAGCCTGGTGGGCTGCCATCTATGGGGTCACACAGAGTCGGACACGACTGAAGTGACTTAGCAGCAGCAGCAGCAGTCATAACTTGATGACTGTATACCACTGGAAAAGAGATAATATCTTACTCATTTCTGTATCCAGCCCAGAATTTGGAAAAGTGCTCTGCACTTAATATCAGTATCTCTGGAAATTGAAGATTTGGACTTGGGTCCAAGGACCAGTTTAATGAACTAATAGTTCTAAGACAAGTCACTATCTGATACTTTCTAAGCTATATTTTTCCCACCCCCTATTTGAACATAATATTAGTACTTATATCATGCTGTGCTATGCTTAGTTGTGTTCAATTCTTTTCAATCCCGTGGACTGTAGCCAGCCAGGATCCTCTGTCCATGGGGATTGTCCAGGCAAGAATACTGGAGTGGGTTGCCATGCCTTTCTTCAGGGGATCTTCCCAACTCAGGGATCAAACCCAGGTCTCCTGCATTGCAGGTGGTTCTTTACTCTCCAAGCCACCAGGGAAGCCATTATCTCATAGAGGTAAATAAAGAATATATTAAGCCTGTGACACAGTGCCTGGCACATGATGTTCATTGTGAATACATCAATAAATATACATAAAGGAAGGAAGAAAAGTGGAAAAGTTTCTGTAAATGAATTGATTTACGTGGAGAAGAGACAGTTAATTTCAGAAACTGAATCTGTCAGTTTAGCAATACTGATATTATTGACCCCCGACGACATGGCTGGATGGCATCACCGACTCGATGGATGTGTTTGAGTGAACTCCAGAGTTGGTCATGGACAGGGAGGCCTGGCATGCTGTGATTCATGGGGTCGCAAAAAGTCAGACATGACTGAGAGACTGAACTGAACTTAAGGGATATATCAGTCTCTTTTTTTAGGTTGTGTGAAACTAATGCTGAACAACTATTCTGAAAGTTACATCTTGGAAACAATGGGGATAGTTTCATATTTGCTGAGGCTGTATTAACACAACTTCAATTCTATAGGGGATGAGTCAGTGTTACAACTACATCATTTGATTTATACATCCTTAACCTTAGGATATCTCTAATTTCTTACCCTTATTATGTAATTATTGAGTATGCAGAACAGAAAGAACTGAAGCTGCATTGTGCATCAATGCTCAAGGAAATATGGCATTTAGAATAATATTTGACTCTATTTTCCAAGTTGATGACTGAGGGGTTAAGGATATGTAATAACTATCAGTTATATTGTAATGAAAGTTCAAATTAATTCACTTATTTACTTATTTGTGATAAGGCTTAAGTGTCAGACCCTTAATGACAATTTCCACTGTTTTATGATCTTTATTGTAATGAGACTTTCTAAACTAAGGTTACTCCCCTAAAGTATTGTTTCAAATGAATGGCCACTCATTTATAGGAGGCTGTAAATTGTTGCCATATATAATGTAGAATGGGCTATTATCTTAAGACAATACTCGTTCAGTGATTTCTTTATTTTTCCTTTCACAAATGAACTGAAGAAATCATTGGGATTAACAAAGCTGGTGATTTATCATGGAACAGTGAACTATCAAATGGCATAATGATTTATATAAAATATATTCATTTGACAATTCCTGAAGTACGAGAATGAGTGATTTTAGTTTTAGTAAAACCAATTTTTACCTAGATTTTAAATTTTCCTTTGGTAAAACAAACTTCTTATGAAAAATCCATACATTATTTGTATTTTCGTATCAGTCAAAGGCTTTGGCATAGTCAATAAAGCAGAAATAGATGTTTTTCTAGAACTCTCTTGCTTTTTCCATGATCCAGCGGATGTTGGCAATTTGATCTCTGGTTCCTCTGCCTTTTCTAAAACCAGCTTGAACATCAGGAACTTCACGGTTCACATATTGCTGAAGCCTGGCTTGGAGAATTTTGAGCATTACTTTACTAGCATGTGAGATGAGTGCAATTGTTCGGTAGTTTGAGCATTCCTTGGCATTGCCTTTCTTTGGGATTGGGATGAAAACTGACCTTTTCCAATCTTGTGGCCACTGCTGAGTTTTCCAAATTTGCTGGCATATTGAGTGCAGCACTTTCACAGCATCATCTTTCAGGACTTGGAATAGCTCCACTGGAATTCCATCACCTCCACTAGCTTTGTTCGTAGTGATGCTTTCTAAGGCCCATTTGACTTCACATTCCAAGATGTCTGGCTCTAGGTCAGTGATCACATCATCATGATTATCTGGGTCTTGAAACTCTTTTTTGTACAGTTCTTCTGTGTATTCCTGCCACCTCTTCTTAATATCTTCTGCTTCTGTTAGGTCCACACCATCTCTGTCCTTTATCATGCCCATCTTTGCATGAAATGTTCCTTTGGTATCTCTGATTTTCTTGAAGAGATCCCTAGTCTTTCCCATTCTGTTGTTTTCCTCTATTTCTTTGCATTGATCACTGAAGAAGGCTTTCTTATCTCTTCTTGTTATTCTTTGGAACTCTGCATTTAGATGTTTATATCTTTCCTTTTCTCCTTTGCTTTTCACTTCTCTTCTTTTCACAGCTATTTGTAAGGCCTCCCCAGACAGCCATTTTGCTTTTTTGCATTTCTTTTCCATGGGGATGGTCTTGATCCCTGTCTCCTGTACAATGTCACGAACCTCATTCCATAGTTCCTCAGGCACTCTATCTATCAGATCTAGGCCCTTAAATCTATTTCTCACTTCCACTGTATAATCATGGGAATACCAGACCACCTGATCTGCCTCTTCAGAAATCTGTATGCAGGTCAGGAAGCAACAGTTAGAACTGGTCATGGAACAACAGACTGGTTCCAAATAGGAAAAGGAGTACGTCAAGGCTGCATATTGTCACCATGTTTATTTAACTTATATGCAGAGTACATCATGAGAAATGCTGGACTGGAAGAAACAGAAGTTGGAATCAAGATTGCTGGGAGAAATATCAATAACCTCAGATATGCAGATGACACAACTCTTATGGCAGAAAGTGAAGAGGGGCTAAAAAGCCTCTTGATGAAAGTGGAGAGTGAAAAGGTTGGCTTAAAGCTCAACATTCAGAAAACGAAGATCATGGCATCTGGTCCCGTCACTACATGGGAAATAGATGGGGAAAGAGTGGAAACAGTGTCAGACTTTGTTTTTCTGGGCTCCAAAATCACTGCAGATGGTGACTGCAGTCATGAAATTAAAAGACGCTTACTCCTTGGAAGGAAAGTTATGACCAACCTAGATAGCATATTCAAAAGCAGAGACATTACTTTACCAACAAAGGTTCGCCTAGTCAAGGCTATGGTCTTTCCTGTGGTCATGTATGGATGTGAGACCTGGACTGTGAAGAAGGCTGAGCGCTGAAGAATTGATGCTTTTGAACTGTGGTGTTGAAGAAGACTCTTGAGAGTCCCTTGGACTACAAGGAGATCCAACCAGTCGTTTCTGAAGGAGATCAACCCTGGGATTCCTTTGGAAGGAATGATGCTAAAGCTGAAACTCCAGTCCTTTGGCCACCTCATGCGAAGAGTTGACTCATTGGAGAAGACTCTGATGCTGGGAGGGATTGGGGGCAGGAGGAGAAGGGGACGACAGAGGATGAGATGGCTGGATGGCATCACTGACTCGATGGACGTGAGTCTTGGTGAACTCCAGGAGTTGGTGTTGGACAGGAAGGCCTGGTGTGTTGCCATTCATGGTGTCGCAAAGAGTCGGACACAACTGAGTGACTGATCTGATTAAATATGAGGGATACCTCTTTAAGAAGTGGGCATGAAAAGTGGGAACAACAATGAATCTGCTTCAGCCTGCCTCTATATCCATTGAGACAATGTCAAGAAAGATTTCACTAATCTGTCCAGTTTTGTTGTGAGTAGATTGATGATTGCTTGTAGACTTAATTCAAAATGTGGTTCTCCTTGGTCAGAAAAGCAGATTGAAAAGACTAGGACAAATGGCTTTTATGTAATGTCTTATACTTCTGAGAGTTTAAAATTTTAAACTATTGTCTTCAATTTATGAGGTTAGTTACTCTAAAAATTCTTCAAACAAGCATTTCTGGTAACCATTTTAATGCCATAGAATTACAAAGATACAAGAGTTATTGTTGATTCCTCTTGTGTCTAAATGCAGTATACAGCCTGAGGAAGTTATTTATGTATCCATGTCTATCTGGAAAAAAAAAAAAAAAGAGTATTTGTTTTCTTGTATTGTTGGAATTATTTTGAGATTTTTGTGGCAAAGTATTATTAATTTATGATCATAAAAAGAAGAACAAAATCTGCTAGAGATTATGTCTATTTCTGTGTTAATTGGCTTTATTAAGACTGTGTCTTTGGACTGAACAATAAAGAGTTCATGCAGAAGGGCTCTTCCTTTTTACTTCATTTCTGCCATTGTTATTTCAATACTTGTAAGTGTAAAATTCATTCACTTTAAAATTATGTAAAATTTTATTTTGTAACTTTTGAAATGAACCTTTATTACATATGAGTTTAAAGGAGATAACCCAAAGCAACACGACATTGAGCCATTCAAGCCATTTACCTTACCCTGCTGCTGCTAAGTCGCTTCAGTCGTGTCCGACTCTGTGCGACCCCATAGACAGAAGCCCACCAGGCTCCCCTGTCCCTGGGATTCTCCAGGCAAGAACACTGGAGTGGGTTGCCATTTCCTTCTCCAACGTATGAAAGTGGAAAGCGAAAGTGAAGTCGCTCAGTCGTGTCCGACTCTTAGCGACCCCATGGACTGGAGCCTACCAGGCTCCTCCGTCCATGGGATTTTCCAGGCAAAAGTACTGGGGTGGGGTGCCATTGCCTTCCCCTAGTTGGCAAGAAAGGTGAATGGATTTTGACATGTCATTTATTTCTGTTTTGTCCTCTAGTTCGTAGTTCCTTTTCACTTGAAAAACACAGAATGGCTGGAAACAGGTGTTTACATTTACGCTGTATACTATATCACTTTGGCGAGGATGTAAAAGTATGAAAGATGTGAAAATATTGCCTTTAGCCGTAAGCTTTGATTCAGAGCTGAAGGAGGAGAACTGAGAAGCTGCACTTTTAACCCCAAGGGTTTATATTACATGCATAAAGAGATGACTGCTAATGCCTTAAATTTAAAACGTTTCCTATGCTCATCACCATTTTATTACTCTATATTTGCCTGACTGAGTCTCTATATTTAGACGAACACCTCTCAGTCATTTTAATTTTGCTTTCCTTTATGAAAAACAGAACTAATGCATTTTCAATGACGAGCTGTTGTAGGTGTTAATATATTTCATAAATTATAAAAAAGTTATTAATAATGATATAGTCATCTATTTTAGAGAATTGGGCTTTGTTATTAGACATTGCCAGTTTACCTTATAAGTAAAAAGACTAAATGACTTGTTAAAACATTAAGAAAAATTGATTATTATCATTTTTTTCTCCAGAAATTCCTAAAGAAATTTTTTTCTTTTCCTAGATTCAATTTTGTTTATGGGAAGGGTGACAAATCCTGACACCCAAAGGATGAAGAGAAGAGATTTAGATTCACTGTGAATGGAAAGAGCAGCCTCAGAATAGAAGGTTATTCCTGGAAAATAGTTGACTGGCAAAATATCATCAAATATTTTCTATATATCTTTTTCTGTCATAAACATTGGCTGTATTAATCTGTATCGATGAATAAATGAAATTATGCATTAAGTGTTTTTGTGCTTTCTGTATTTTTATAAAGTATATATGAATAAAAAGCAGTGAACTTACATAAAATATTAATATATTAGAACAGTCCATCTATGATGTCTTAGATATAAAAGTCTTGTCTTAGATATCAAAGTCTCTATATTCCTACAAGACCGAACTATCTGACTCCCAAGTATAGCACCTTTATCCAGACCATGGGAATTGAGTCAAGAGAGAGAGTGCATGTGCTGGTACCTCTCTGGGGTGCCACTCGAGATACCAAGATCTGGAACCTATGATAGTAAATGAACTTTGAGTATTTAGTTTATCTTGGCATTCCATGTGTTATGTTTAATAGTTGTCTTGTTTCAATGCATATCAATTTGTTCTTCTGATTTATGCCTTAAACCTGTAAAAGAAAGTAGAAGCAACAAGAACTTTTTAATAAAGCTTTCCTGTACATGAAATTGGCAGCTAAATTAGTGTAATTTAGGAGGCTGACTGTCCATGATTTTATAACACTGAGCTAATGGAAGTATTAGAGCCAAGATTGTAATCTACAAATATTAAACACAACACATTTCCTCTGATGTCAGATGTAAATACACCCAACAATACTACTTTCAAATGACTTTATATAACATTTTGTAGTTTTTCTATTTTCATGTTAGTGATGTAAAGTGTCCTTTTGTTTGTGCTGGCAATTCTCTGCAGAGTTTAATGATAGTGGCTTCCCATTGTTGAGCCCTGATTTTGTGTCAGGCACTTAAATCAGCACTTTTTGGACATTATGATAAATGCAGGAAAGATCCATGAGCTACTATTACCCATATTCCTGATGAAGAAATTGAAGCTCAAGCACATTATATAAGCAGTCAAGGACATATAACAAATAAGTATGGAGTCTTTACCATATTTCAAAGTTTGAGCTCAGGACTATCTGTATCAGGAGACTGTGACCATAATCACTGAGTTATAATCCCTCCTAAGTAAGTCCTTTAAAGTAGTGCAGATTTTCCCCTGAAACTTCATGCTGTCTGGTCTCCAACGTCTAGATGTCCATCTGTAGCAAAACCTAGAGCAATACTCAAGACTATATAAAGAGAGCTTTACAACTAATTGTGATGGCTCCAAATCATAACATAATCAAAAGCAATGCTAGCTTTCTTAGACTGTAAATTGCATCTTAGATATAACACAGTGAATGCTAATATATATGTTAGTGATGTATCACAAGTTTGTTCTTCATCATGGAATGGATTTAAAAATATGTTTCCTTAATTTAGGAAGAAGAGCATAGTACACTATTAAAAGGACAGTAGTTTTATTTTCAGGTGTTTTTCTTGGGTTAGGTAAATGTGTAGATTCCCTTCCATGTGTTACATGCTAATCTGCTCTGGAGATTCATTCATCCCTTCCACAAATACTTACTGAGCTTCTATGTTCCAGGCACAGTTGTGTCCAACTCTTTGTGACCCCATGGACTGTAGCCCGCCAGGCTTCTCTGTCCATAGGACTTCCCAGGCAAGAACACTGGAGTGGGTTGCCATTTTTCTCTCCAGAGGATCTTCCTGATCCAGGGATCAAACATGTCTCCTGCATTGCAGGAGGCGTCTTTGCCACTGAACCACCAGGGGTAAACTAGTAAACAAAACTGACAAGGTCTCTGACCTCACCAAACTGACAATTTGCCAGTGGTAGAAACATAGTAAATCAGTGAAAAAATAAAGTTGGATAATGAAATAGCAAGGAATTTATAGCATCAAATAATGTAATAAAGTGACTGTCCAGATTTCAGTTTAAGTATATGTTTTCATAATATGTTCCTAATATATATGCTTCTCTTAAGTAAGATCTGCTAAATGTCTGCCTTGGTTTTCCCACTATGGAGTCCACTGTTGCCATTTTTCTCTGCCAATTTCATGGTCTACATCTAGTAGGCATTACTTGCCTTACAAAAGGAGATGGTTTAAGCTCCTTATAAAAGAGAATAGCCTTCTGGTGTGGATTCAAGCTTAAACTATTTCCTTTCCCTATTCTAGACACATAGTTGCCACAGCACTTCTAAGATTAAAACCTTAGTCTTCACCTTCATTGCAGTTAACTCAGTGGTTATTATAGTTCCATATTACAAAGGTTAGAAGTGTCTGGAATGTATTTATAATATATATGTGTGTATTTATTTATTTATGAAATAAAATAAGTATGAAATATTTTTCTCTGCCAAGCTATATGAAACCATTAAGATTCACAACAGTATACAATATATGTGGGATAAAAATATTTTCAAATTAATAACCCTCATAAAAGCTTAATATATCATATATATATAAGCTTAATATATCATATATATATATGATGTAATTTCAAAGTTATTAGGAATTAGGTTTCATTGACTTCACACAGTTATAATACATGGTATATTTTAGAGGAAGGAGTTTGTTACATTAGGAAATGGGACCTGGGAGATCAAAGGTCTGAGACAATAAACAATTTCTATTTCAGGGGTGAGGTTTAGAGAAGTCTCTTGAATTGGTTAATAAAAACCTGGAAACCTTGAAAGATACAAAGAAAACTTTAGGGCAAATTTTATTAGAAGCCAGTGTTTTGGACCTCTGTAAAGAAGATATTTTCTCTCAGGATGGCGTCAGATACACCCTATATGGGGTAAGTCCTCCTGAGCTATGCGTCCTGAGACCGACTCCACGCTTAGGGTGGGAAAGGGGGTCTACTGAAAGTAGCTCGTAAGAGCACTGTTTCTCCCTGTGGTTTAGTCACTAAGTTGTGTCCGACTTTTGCGACTCCATGGTCTGTAGCCTGCCAGACTTCTCTGTCCATGGGATTCTTCAGGCAAGAGTACTGCCATTTCCTTCTCTAGGGGATCCTCCTGACCCAGGATTCAAACCTGGATCTCCTGCTTTGCAGGTAGGTTCTTTACTGACTGAGCTACTTTTTTTCTGGCTCCTTGTGTGATCATCTCTTAATCTGAACCCGAAATTTAAGAGATCAAAATCTAGTTTCTGCCTCTTTTTTTGATGCCTCAAGTGACCACCTTGATGTTATAATATAAAGGAAATGAAAGATGATATATTTTTCACTAACATTATAATTTTGGCCTGTCATCTCAATTTTCTGGAACTTCAGTGTCCTCATTTGTACAGTTGAAGGGTTGGATGAATCCTATTTAAATTCCTTATTCCAAAGTCCTATGCTTGTAAATCTCAGGATTTCTCTACAAAGACACATTTGGAATTATGTCTTTTGAGTCAATATTGTTTCTATAAGCAGTGTTTTTGCATAAATGAAGCAGAAATCCAGGATGCCCTAAAATTTTGGTTCATGATACTATCTTTAACTATTTATACTTGTTTCTTTTTATAATTCTATTGGAGTATAGTTGATTTACAATGTTATTAAGTTTAGGTGTACAGTAAAGTAATTCTGTTATTCATATATGGATACTCATTCTTTTTCAGATAGGTTATAAAAATAATAAAATTGTTTCTTCATAGGTTCGAGATTTAATTTTTAAAAACAATGCACATAAAACAGTCTTACTACTGTGGCAGAGACTCCTCTCTAATGAAGGCTTTTGAGCGTGGTTTTGAGATGTTGCTGGACAGTGGGAGCCTAGCTGAGCACTTCATTTCACCTATCATTGCATTTATCGAAGTGAAGCCTTGTAATTAGATCTCCTTAGTGGAATTTGATGGAGATGAATGTAACTTGTGAGTCTGTTTATGACTGCTCTCTACTTCTGTACCAGCTAGATGCAAATGCTCAAGGCCACCCTGGAAGTCCTATTTAGAAGATGACAGAGGTCTGCTAGCCTGGGTACCTCTGTCATCGTATGTTACAGATCCTCTTGCTGCTGGATTAAAGCCAACCAGAAATAACAGCTTGGGACTCATATAAGCAAGAGTTCCATTTTCACTGGAGTTGGTTGTTAGTGATAATGGTGAAGGTTGATTTGGTACTTTTAAAGTGGTGATTCTACAAAGAATCACTTTACTGTAAAAATTACTTTACTGTACACCTAAACTTAATAACATTGGAAATCAACTATACTCCAATAGAATTATAAAAAGAAACAAGTATAAATAGTTAAAGAAAGCATGTGGTGTAACTTGAAATTGGATGCAAAAACAACAAGAACACAGACATAGCAGTCTGAATGCAGCAGAGATTGTTAAACGGTGGAAATATTTGGTAAACTGTTGCTTGTGATAATCTGGAAAGTAGAACATGTGTGTACAGACCCAGTATCTAGCCAGAGGTGACATTTCACATTTCTCTTGAACTTGGTGGAGCACTGGTTCAGGAAGATTCCCCTGGACAAGGAAATGGCAAAACTCCAGGATTCTTACCTGAAAAATCCCATGGACAGAGGAGCCTGATGGGCTACAGTCCCTGGAATTGCAAAGAGCCGGACACGACTGAGAACTAAGCGCACATACACACACACACACACACACACACACACACTCCAAGCGGAATATGAGCAGAAATGTTACCTGTTCCCTCTGGCCACAGTGATTAGGAAGCAAGTTTGCCTACTTTTCTTTCTCTTTTGTCCACCCTGTTTGCTACATATCAACTCTTGGGATGAAAATGAAAACCTTAGAAGACATCTGGGAGATGGCTTATCTCTATCAGCTTGGGTCCCTGAATGATTGCATAGATCACAACCACTCTATTCTCCGTTATACCATCCTTGACCAGAGATTCCTGCACTGTACTAGGGGCAAGAAATACACCATACAATGCGAAGCCACGTTAACAGGTAGATCAGTTAGTTCAGTCACTCAGTCGTGTCTGACTCTTTGCGACCTCACGAATCACAGCACGCCGGTCTTCCCTGTCCATCACCAACTCCCAGAATTCACTCAGACTCACATCCATAAAGTCAGTGATGCCATCCAGCCATCTCATCCTCTGTCGTCCCCTTCTCCTCTTGCCCCCAATCCCTCCCAGCATCAGAGTCTTTTCCAATGAGTCAACTCTTCACATGAGGTGGCCAAAGTACTGGAGTTTCAGCTTTAGCATCATTCCTTCCAAAGAAATCCCAGGGCTGATCTCCTTTAGAATGGACTGGTTGGATCTCCTTGCAGTCCAAGGGACTCTCAAGAGTCTTCTCCACCACCACAGTTCAAACGCATCAATTCTTTGGTGCTCAGATTTCTTCACAGTCCAACTCTCACATCCATACATGACCACTGGAAAAACCATAGCCTTGACTAGATGGATCTTTGTTGGTAAAGTAATGTCTCTGCTGTTCAATATGCTATCTAGGTTGGTCATAACTTTTCTTCTGAGGAGTAAGCATCTTTTAACTTCATGGGTGCAGTCACCATCTGCAGTGATTTTGGAGCCCAGAAAAAGAAAGTCTGACACTGTATCCACTGCTTCCCCATCTATTTCCCATGAAGTGATGGGACCAGATGCCATGATCTTCGTTTTCTAAATGTTGAGCTTTAAGCCAACTTTTTCACTCTCCACTTTCACTTTCATCAAGAGGCTTTTGAGTTCCTCTTCACTTTCTGCCATAAGAGTGGTGTCATCTATATATCTGAGGTTACTGATATTTCTCCCAGCAATCTTGATTCCAGCTTGTGTTTCTTCCAGTCCAGGGTTTCTCATGATGGACTCTGCATATAAGTTAAATAAGCAGGGTGACAGTATACAGCCTTGACGTACTCCTTTTCCTATTTGGAACCAGTGTTGTTCCATGTCCAGTTCTAACTGTTGCTTCCTGACCTGCATATAGGTTTCTGAAGAGGCAGATCAGGTGGTCTGGTATTCCCATCTCTTTCAGAATTTTCCATAGTTTATTGGGATCCACACAATCAAAGGCTTTGGCATACTCAATGAAGCAGAAATAGATGTTTTTCTGGAACTCTCTTGCTTTTTCCATGATCCAGCGGATGTTGGCAATTTGATCTCTGGTTCTTCTGCCTTTTCTAAAACCAGCTTGAACATCAGGAAGTTCATGGTTCACATATTGCTGAAGCCTGGCTTGGAAAATTTTGAGCATTACTTTACTAGCATGTGTGATGAGTGCAATTGTGTGGTAGTTTGAACATTCTTTGGCATTGCCTTTCTTTGGGATTGGAATGAAAATGGACCTTTTCCAGTCCTGTGGCCACTGCTGAGTTTTCCAAATTTGCTGGCATATTGAGTGCAGCACTTTCACAGCATCATCTTTCAGGAATAGACCTCACCAAAATAATATAATGATGTTTTCAATACATACGTTCCATATGTTAACTTGTAGTGTATATTTTCTCCTCCTGGTGCTTGACACTTGGTAAGACAATATTCTGGAATGCTATTTCATTTTGCCTGATTCATGAAAGAAACTCAGGAATTTTCCAGCACATTTTCTCTAGTAAATTCCTCATCTCCGTGATAAAAATGTATCTTTACCAAAAGAGAGAAAAGTTTATAAAATACAGAAAGCTCACTAATGGGGTACTTTTCTGGCTGCCACACAACTCTCTTAGTAAAAAAAGCAACCTTTACCAACTACTTACTCTGTGTGTGTGTGTATGTGTGTGTGGTGGAGATGGGGGCAGGGGGTTGAGGGTTGAGGGTATCTTTAAAGATTTGTCCTGAAAAGATTTTTAACTAATATAAAAAGTAGCCATCCTCTGCTTGCTTGCAAAGGATGCAGATGTGGCCTTGCTAATGATAACTTAAACCATGTGCTCAATGCTTCAGAGAAAATGACAAAAAAAAAAAAAAAAGTTGCAAGTCTTCAGTTCAGTTCAGTTCAGTCATTCAGTCGTGTCAGAATATTTGCGACCCCATGATTCACAGCATACCAGGCCTCTCTGTCCATCACCAACTCCTGGAGTTCACGCAGACTCATGTCCATCGAGTCAGTGATGCCAACCAGCCATCTCATCCTCTGTCATCCCCTTCTCCTCCTGCCCTCAATCCCTCCCAGCATCAGAGTCTTTTCCAATGAATCAACTCTGCATGAGGTGGCCAAAGTACTGGAGTTTCAGCTTTAGCATCATTCCTTCCACAGAAATCCCAGGGTTGATCTCCTTCAGAATGGGCTGGTTGGATCTCCTTGCAGTCCAAGGGACTCTCAAAAGTCTTCTCCAACACCACAGTTCAAAAGCATCAGTTCTTCAGTGCTCAGCCTTCTTCACAGTCCAACTCTCACATCCATACATGACCACTGGAAAAACCATAGCCTTGACTAGATGGACCTTTGTTGGCAAAGTAATGTCTCTGCTGTTCAATATGATATCTAGGTTGGTCATAACTTTTCTTCTGAGGAGTAAGCATCTTTTAATTACTGCACCATCTGCAGTGATTTTGGAGCCCCCCCAAAAATAAAGTCTGACACTGTTTCCACTGTTTCCCTATTTCCCATGAAATAATCTCAACAATCAGTTTTGGAGATCAAAACATTATTTTGGATACTAATATACATATTATACTTGAATTCTTCAGCTTTTCATGGCTTTATCACATTATTCATATTCTTTGTGTCCATGAAAATATATAGGAAAAAACATTTCTGGCAATTAAGTTTCTATTTTGTAATTGAGAGCTTATACTCACAGAGATCTTACTATCACTAAGTAATATATATATAATATTATATATTATAATATATAATATATTATATTATATATATTATTGTATTATATATTAATATATATACAGTATCTTATATAAACCTCACATTTCTCTTTCACCCTTTGTAAAATGATAAAATTGAAGTCAAAATATTAAGACACTTTGCTCTGGGACACATATGGAATATAAATAATAGAACTGGTATTTGACTTCTGATACATCTACCTGCCAATGCAGGAGACACAGGAGATGCAAGAAACTTGGGTTCTATTTCTGGATGGGGAAGATCTCCTGGAGAAGGAAATGGCAACCCACTCCAGTTTTCTTGCCTGGAAAATTCCATGGACAGAGGAGCCTGGCAAGCTACAGTCCATAGTGTTGAAAAGTTGGACATACAATTCCTGGCTTCTCTGATTCCAGACCTCACTTTTAATTACTAAGCTAGTAGTTTTCACACTTCGATTGCATCAGAATCATCTGGAACCCTTGTCAAACCAGATAGTTGGTTCCTGCCTCCAGGGTTTCTGATTTGGGAGGTCTGGATTGGGTCCTAAGTACTTACATTTCTAACAAGTTTTCAGATGGTGCTGATGCTGCTGGTCTGGAAACCATATTTTATGCACCACTGAAATAGGATACACTTACTTCTCTTTTATGATCTTTTATTTTTATTTTTTTGCTATACTCAGAATGACCTGATAATCAGTATGATCAGAAAGGAACCACGAGAACACATGATTCAATGAAGAAAGGCCAATGACAAGATTACATTAAAATCCAAATGAAAGAAGGTAAATAAATTGCAAAGGTGATGATTCCTCATTGCATGAAGAATGAATGCAAGACTGCAGCCAATATTTAAAGTCTCTTATAAACTAACCCCAGATTTCTAGACTAATCTTCACTCATCTCTGCTTGGTCATCCAGCACATCTACAATCTCTCACCTTGGGTGGTATCTACTAACGGATACTAAAGGATACTTCCTCTGCCTAGAAATGCTTTTCTCTCCCTTCCTGCAAAATCTGTTGAAGGTCTAGTTGTGCTTCAAGATTTAGTCCAAATAGTTCCTTTCATAAAACAGCCATCCAAGTCTCTCTTGATATCTACTTCTTCCCACCAAAATTCTTCCCTGTATCATCAAAATTATTTGAGTTGTTCAAATAACGATGGGTCCAGGAAGAGTTGTGTGTATTAATCGCACATAATGAAGTTTCATTCGTATTTGTTTCCCATAGGATTTAGGATTCTGCTGCATCCTAGCAGTTGCTCAGCGCTGCTGCTGCTTCTAAGTCACTTCAGTCATGTCCCACTCTTCGAGACCGCATGGACTGCAGCTTATCAGGCTCCTCAGTCCATGGGATTTTTCCAGGCAAGAGTACTGAAGTGGGTTGCCATTGCCTTCTCCAGGTTGCTCAGTGAGGGCTCATCAAGTCCAAGTAATTCAAGAAGCTTGTTAGAGTCACCAATTCAGGTATATATTTGCCTTATCAGACTGTATGAGGGCCCCCAAATAATAGATAATTGTATAAGGTAGAATTTTTTGACTATGAATAATAGTATTTCAAAAAAATTAACTTAAAATGACAAAAATTTACTTCTGTATCAGATCAAAGCAGACTGGAGGTTCAGTCCACAGCTGATATAGAGCTCTCATGACTGGACGAGACTCAGTCTCCTTCAGTAACTCCAACTCTGTGGTGGTGTATCTTAGCTCAGGCTGCATCAATGAAATTACATAGATTGGGTAGGTTAAACACAGACATTTAATTCTCAGTTAGTGAGGTTGAGAAATCCACAATTAAAGTGTTTCCTTTAGGTAATGTAATCTTGTTTTCTATTTGCTTTTCAGCTATTTAATTACAATGGGCTGTGATATTATCTTCATTGCATTCATTCTACTTGGGGTTGTTGTCCTTATTGGATTCATGGATTAACATCAGATTTGGACTTTTTGGCCATTATTTTTTCAAGCATTTTTTTCTCTCCCCACATCTGGACTTCCACTGCATGTAGGTTAACTGCATTACATCACTCCACAAGACACTGTGGCTTTATGTTTTTCTTTATAAATTAGTGTGCATTGATTCTGTTTTAATGTCTTTCAGTTCAGTTCAGTCGCTCAGTTGTGTCCGACTCTTTGTGACCCCATGAATCATGGCACGCCAGGCCTCCCTGTCCATCACCAACTCCCGGAGTTCACTCAGACTCACGTCCATCGAGTCAGTGATGCCATCCAGCCATCTCATCCTCTGTCGTCCCCTTCTCTTCCTGCCCTCAATCCCTCTCAGCATCAGAGTCTTTTCCAATGAGTCAAAGTTCAATAATTTTTTGTTTGGCAGAATCTAATCTTCATTGAATTCCACCCAGTAAATTTTTTACTACAATTTTTAGCTCTAAAAGTTTCATTAAAAAAAATATTTTCCAGGCTTCCCTGGTGGCTCAGTGGTTAAGAGTCTGCTTGCCAATGTAGGTGACACGGGTTCGATTCCTGATCTGGGAAGATCCCACATGCCTCAGATCAACTAAGCCTGTGCACTGCAACTATTGAGCCTGTGCTCTAGAGCCCCGGAGCTGCAACTACTGAGCCCACACACTGTAGACCCTGTACTCCAAAAGAGAAGCCATCACAAGGAGAAGCTCACACACCACCACAGAGTAGACCCCACTTGCTGCAACTAGAGAAAAATCCACACAGCAACAAAGACCCAGCACAGCCATAAATATATAAAATTATGCTTAAAAATCTTCAATTTTTCTCCAGTTTTTATTTAGGATTCCCTTTAAATCTTTAAATATGTTTATAAAAGCTATTTTGAGTCCTTGTCAATCCTATTCACTGTTATTTTAGGGTCTACTTTTCCATTGGTTGATTTTCCTTTAATTGATGGATCACATTTTCTGCTTCTTTGCACATGTAGTGGTTCTGATTAGATGCTGAGTGTTGTTAATATTGTTATTATATGACTGTGATCTGGATTTTATTGCCTGCCTTTAAAGAGAATTGAGTTTCATTCTAGCAGCCCTAAAATTACTTGCAAATCAGCTTGATATTTTCGAGGCCAAAGACAGGAAATTCAGTTACAATTCAGAAAATGATAACATGAAAGGGAAGAATATGATTTACGTGTAAAAGAGTTAAGTCTTCAAAGAACTGGAAACTTCTGACACTGTTTTCCCTGCTGATAGTTAAAGTCAATATAAATAATTTTTATTTAGTTTTATATCCATATTTTCTCATCTTGTCACCACTTTGGGGAAAAAAAAGTCTAGAATTCAACAGAGAATATGTAGATACATATTGTTCCTCCATATCTGCTGCAATTTCATTGCAATCCAGATAGGCTACTTCTCAGGCTATTTCCTGACTTTTAACATCACCTTGAAGAGTGTGCATGCCAAGAGTGGAGAAATGAATAAGAAGATAACTTTAGATACCTTTGTAAATATCAAATTTAGCATGGAACTAATCACCTAAAAACAGACAGAATATAATTGAGTTTGACTCTGGTGCACTTTCAAAAGATTGTTAAGAGATGAAATTGAGTTTGATCAAATTATCTAAAGATTATTGAAGAAAGATAGTTTGGAAGTTGGGATATTTGAATTTTCTCAAATATACCAAATCACAGCATATACTCTCCTTTTAGAGATGTATAGAATTCTGCAATTCAATTTTAATTAGTATATTTATTTATATACTTCTTGTACTAGAAGTGTGTGTATACTTGTATATGATACTTGTATCATATACAAGTATAATATATATACTTGTATATGATAAAAAATACATCAAACTGAAAAATGCTAGAATAGTCCAGTTCTATATGGGAGCATTCAAAGGAAAAAGTAACGCTAGTGTTTGAAGAGATTTAATAAAGTAAGTTGATAATTTATTCATTCTGTCTACCTGATAATGAAAAGTTAACAAACCAGCCCACTATATGAATAGATTATGTAAGCTTTTTCAGATTCAATTTAAATTTCACCAAAGTATATTATGCATTGGCAAATTTAAAGTAGGAAAGTAATTTCCCCTTCAGAAACTAGTGGTGTAAGATGCCACAAATATGTGAATTTGTTCAGTTCGGTTAAAAGCCACAACAAAAAGATTTATTTTTGAGAAACTGTTTTATATTTTATGTTTTGACTGTTAATATTGTAATTTTTTTACTGTTTGGCTGTACTTTTCAAAGTATGGTCTGGGAATCCTTGGGAGCAACTGAGACTGCATGAGTTCAAGCTATTTTCATAACAACATTATGAAGTTATTTGCCCATTTCACCCTCAGTCTCTCATGAATGTACAGTGGAGATTCCATGGGATGCAGACAAATGACATAATACTGCAACAGACTGAATGCAGACAGATACAAAACTATAGCTATCTTCTATTAGATGAGATATAAAAGAGGTATGAATAAAGTGAAGATATGCTACTCTTTCCTGTAGTTTTAAAATTTGGAGAACATTTTTAAAAAATAAAAATACACTATGTAACACATCATAGATATTTATTGTCATTTTATTTATTTTGTAAAAATATTTATTTATTTAGTTGGTTGACCTGGGTCTCAGTTTCTGCACATGGAGTGCTTGATCTTTGTTGCAGCATGTGGGATCTTTAGTTTCAGCATATTGAATTCAGCTCCCTACACCAGGGATGGAACTGAGGCCCCCAGCATCAGCAGCATGGAGTTCCAACCACTGGACTACCAGAAAATTCCCATATTATTGTTATTTTAAAGTGAATTAATACAATTATTTTAAAAATTGTTTTTTTTTCTCTAGTGTGAAAAAAACCTTTAAATATTTAAAATTGTCTTAAAAATGTGATATTTAAGTGTGGATACCTTAAGACCAAAATGCTTACAGACCCCTAACGTACATGTACATAAGCCACATTGACATGAGATAGTTAAAGATTGTGCCATATGTTCAGTTATGTCTGACTCTTTGTGACGTCATGGACTGTAACCCACCAGGCTCCTCTGTCCTTGGAATTTTCCCAGGCAAGAATACTGGATTGAGTTGTCATTTCCTCCTCCAGAGGACCTTCCCAACCCATGGATTGAAACCCTGTCTCCTGTGTCTCCTGTGCTGCAGGCAGATTCTTCACTTGCTGAGCTATTAGGGAAGGCCCTAGTTAAATATTACAAAAACAAAAACAAATAAATGAGATGAAAAACCAAGAGTATATGACACTGTGAAATAGGCACATTGCAGAGATGTGTGGATAACGTGGATAACTATTTCAAGTACTGTCGCATCTCAGTCCCCTGTTTTTTTCTCCTACCAGAAAAGGAAACAGAATAGCTATACAATCCTTTATGTGATTACAGGATAGACTGACTGCAGAGCATGGCTCCAGAGCAGATACTGCCATAGGAAGGGCACCAGAGAATTAATACAATTAAAAAATACACGAGAGTGAATAAGATGGCTGAGGAGTAGGTGTACGTGGAGTATATCTCTCTCCACGGATACATCAGGAATACACCTTCAGACGCAGAAATTCATGTAGAACACCAGCCGAGAGTGGACAGGAGTACCTGACCAGTGGAAAATAATATATAGAACCACACAAAACTCGGTAGGATGAAGGAACTCGGGAGAGAAACAGGAGTGTTACTAGGACTGGACCTGCCCTCAGTGGGTGGAGGAACTAAAGCAGGTGTCCGATCCCCACATCAGGGCAGTTGTCTGAATCAGAGGAGAAACATTTAAGGCTGAGAGTGAAACAGCTGATCTGTGGCAGCCTAAATGGAATGAGAATCAGATAGTCCTTGCTGCAGCCATACATACCCTGGACAGGGAGGCAGGTCCCCTAGAAGGCAAAGCAGCTGGGACCTGGAGCTTAGGGATGGGAGGAGATTGAGGTGGGAAATGCCTGTGGAGGAAAGCCAGGCAGTCCTAGAAGCAAGGCAGTACTGCTGAGTCATGCATAGGGGGTGGAGCCATCACCATAGCCTCTCTCTCCTCACAGGGCTGCATGGGCGGCTGAACAATAGAGAGAGCTTGAGGCATGGAACTACAGAGTAGGACTCCACCCATGGTGCCCCTTTAAGTGCCTGATGTACTGATCTACAGAGTAGGACCCCAGCCTTGGGGAGCCCTCTATGTGCCTGACATGGTGAACAACAGAGAGGGACCCCAGGCAAAGGAGCCCTCTGAATGCCTGAATGGGGGGAACTATGGAGAAAGAATAGCCAAAGAGTCCTTCTGATTGCCAGCTACCAGAGGCTCAAAAAAGACTCTAAGAGGGCCATAACTCTAACAGCTGAGGCAGTCCGTGTCCCTGCACATTTGGCACCACTAGGATCCCTGTGACCCAAGCAGCTGGGCCAAACTCATGCTCAACCCTCACTGGGGCAAAGTTGCCACAGGAGAAAAAAAAAAAAAGTCTTGCATTGGTCTTGTCCAACTCTTTGTGACCCTGTGGACTGTGGCCTGCCAAGCTTCTCTGTCAGGGGGTTCTCCAGGCAAGAATACTGGAATATATTGGCCAATATTTGTTGCCATACCCTTCTAGACCACTTTATTTCCTGCTTCGCTAGCCACCAACACCCCTGAGCACCTGGTGCTGCCAGAACCCTTGCAACCCAAGCAGCTGCACTACCTCCACGCTTGGCCTTCACTGGGGCAGACCCAAGTCCTTCAGGGCAGCCTCAGGAGCAAACCCCAGGGAACAACCCACAAGCAGAGGTGGGAATAAAACCACAATTGAAACCTAGGGGCAGTGTGGCTAAGGAAGAAAACCCAAAACCTTCGCATCAGCTGTACAAGCTGCAAATTAAATCCACATGATCAACTAGGCAGAGTCTCTCTACAGAATATATAAAATGACATTGAGAGTTCCCACAAAAGAAAGCACACTAGCTCTGACGGCTGTGGACATTGGAGGCAAGAACACACAGGAGTAGAACCAGATTAGAATCTGAGCTGTCCTCGCAGCAGGTTCAGAGACCACATAGTGTTGGAGGGCATCCTAGGGAGGTGAGGTAGACTGTGACTCCCACCAAGGGAAAGGATTCTGATAGCAGACTCAAAAAAAACATTTATTATTCTTATATTTTGACTTGTTCTGTAGTTTCTTTCAGATTTTTCTTTCTTTTTTCTCTTTTCCTTTTCCACTCCCTCTCTTGTAGTTGTTGATTTTATTGGCACTATGAAATCTAATTAAACTTCTGAGTTTTTTTTTTTTTTTTTTCAATCACACGTTTTATTGTTGTAAACTTCTGCCTCTACTTTGGTCTTTTGCAGTTCTGTGGATTTTTCTTTTTTTTCTTTCCTCTTCCTTTTTTTTCTTTTTTAAATTTTAATTAAAAAAAATTTAAACCTATTATTATTTTTTCTTCATTTATTCCTTTGTGTGCTTTTCCTACTGTTCTTTTCCCCTTGCAGTTAATCTTTAATGTATATGAATCTTCTTTATCTACCTTTATTTAGCTTTGCATATCTATTCTTTCTTTCTTTCCTTTCCTCTTAAGATACTTGTTACTTGTGTTTTCATAGCTTTATCCGCCAGTTGGCACCTTGTTTTAGTTTTGTTTTCCAGTTTGTGTTTTAGTTAGTTTTGTTCTTAACTGGTAGATATAAGTTTTGGTTTCCTTTGTTTGCTGGGTCAATCTATTGTACTTTATTTTTGTTGAACTGTTTTGATTTTGCTTGTGGATGTACATAGGTATATTACAGTATTTTAATTATTATGTGCCTGATTTTGTAACTGCCATTTGTGTGAGGTTCATCTTTGGTTTCTCTTTTTGGGGTATGTGTTTAATCTCATTTAATGCCATAATATATACCACTTGTGGAATCATCGTTCCTAACCACAAATCAAGCCCTGAGCCTATGAAGTGGGAGCACTAGCTCTAAGAGCCTAGATTACCAGAGAAATAACATTCAGAAAACGAAGATCATGGCATCTGGTCCCATCACTACATGGGAAATAGATGGAGAAACAGTGGAAACAGTGTCAGACTTTATTTTTCTGGGCTCCAAAATCACTGCAGATGGTGACTACAGCCATGAAATTTAAAAAAACGCTTACTCTTTGGAAGGAAAGTTATGACCAAGCTAGATCGCATATTCAAAAGCGATTTTTTGAATCGCTTTGCCAACACTTTGCCAACAAAGGTTCGCCTAGTCAAGGCTATGGTCTTTCCTGTGGTCATGTATGGATGTGCGCCAAAGAATTGATGCTTTTGAGCTGTGGTGTTGGAGAAGACTCTTGAGAGTCCCTTGGACTGCAAGGAGATCCAACCAGTCCATTCTGAAGGAGATCAGCCCTGGGATTTCTTTGGAAGGAATGATGCTAAAGCTGAAACTCCAGTACTTTGGCCACCTCATGCGAAGAGGTGACTCATTGGAGAAGACTCTGATGCTGGGGGGGGATTGAGGGCTGGAGGACAAGGGGACGACAGAGGATGAGATGGCTGGATGGCATCACTGACTCGATGAATGTGAGTCTGAGTGACCTCCAAGAGCTGGTGATGGATAGGGAGGCCTGGCGTGCTGCAGTTCATGGGGTCGCAAAGGGTCGGACACGACTGAGCAACTGATCTGATCTGATCTGAAGCCTTGGGAGTATCAAATAGTAAGAACTCCCACAAAGGAAATCACTCGAATACAAGATCTGGCATCACCCAACCATCAGTAGCAACCTCTGTAGGATGCCTCATCCAAACAACAAACAAAGCAAAAATACAAACCCAATCATCAACAGACAGAATTATCACCTCACTCAGCCTTGCCCATCAGAGGAAAAACAACAACAACAACAACAAAAACTCAGCATAAGTCTCATTCTATGGGAAGCTTAAACAAACCACGGCACCAACCTTACTGGGGGCAGAAACCAAAAGGAAGAAGGAATTCAACCTTGAAGCTTGCAAAAAGGAAACCTCAAACACAATAGGTTTAAAAAAAAAAAAAAGAAAGAAAGAAAAGGCAGAGAAATACTGCACAAATGAAGGAACAAACTAGAAATCAGATCAAAGATCAGATCAGTCACTCAGTCGTGTCCGACTCTTCGCGATCCCATGAATCACACCATGCCAGGCCTCCCTGTATATCACTAACTCCCGGAGGTCACTCAGACTCACATCCATCGATCAGTGATGCCATCCAGCCATCTCATCCTCTGTCATCCCCTTCTCCTCTTGACCCCAATCCCTCCCAGCATCAGAGTCTTCTCCAAAGAGTCAACTCTTCACATGAGGTGGCCAAAATACTGGAGTTTCAGCTTTAGCATCATTCCTTCCAAAGAAATCCCAGGGCTGATCTCCTTCAGAATGGACTGGTTGGATCTCCTTGCAGTCCAAGGGACTCTCAAGAGTCTTCTCCAACACACAGTTGAAAAGCATGAATTATTCAGCGCTCAGCCTTCTTCACAGTCCAGCTCTCACATCCATACACGACCACAGGAAAAACCATAGCCTTGACTAGATGAACCTTTGTTGGCAAAGTAATGTCTCTGCTCTTGAATATGCTATCTAGGTTGGTCATAACTTTCCTTCCAAGGAGTAAGCGTCTTTTAATTTCACGGCTGCAGTCACCATTTGCAGTGATTTTGGAGCCCAGAAAAATAAAGTCTGACACTGTTTCCACTGTGTCCCCATCTATTTTCCATGAAGTGATGGGACCGGATGCCGTGATCTGCATTTTCTGAATGTTGAGCTTTAAGCCAACTTTTTCACTCTCCACTTTTACTTTCATCAAGAGGCTTTTGAGTTAGTTCCTCTTCACTTTCTGCCATAAGGGTGGTATCATCTGCATATCTGAAGTTATTGATATTTCTCCTAGCAATCTTGCTTCCAACTTGTGTTTCTTCCAAAAGCATTTCTCATTATGTACTCTGCATATAAGTTAAATAAATAGGGTGACAACATACAGCCTTGACGAACTCCTTTTCCTATTTGGAAACAGTGTGTTGTTCCATGTCCAGTTCTAACTGTTGCTTCCTGACCTGCATACAGATTTCTCAAGAGGCAGATCAGATGGTCTGGTATTCCCATCTCTTTCAGAATTTCTCACAGTTTATTGTGATCCACATAGTCAAAGGCTTTGGCATAGTCAATAAAGCAGAAATAGATGTTTTTCTGGAACTCTCTTGCTTTTTCCATGATCCAGTGGATGTTGGCAATTTGATCTCTGGTTCCTCTGCCTTTTCTAAAACCAGCTTGAACATCAGGAAGTTCATGGTTCACATATTGCTGAAGCCTTGCTTGGAGAATTTTGAGCATTACTTTACTAGCGTGTGAAATGAGTGCAATTGTGTGGTAGTTTGAGCATTCTTTGGCATTGCCTTTCTTTGGGATTGGAATGAAAACTGATCTTTTCCAGTCCTGTGGCCACTGCTGAGTTTTCCAAATTTGCTGGCATATTGAGTGCAGAACTTTCACAGCATCATCTTTCAGAATTTGGAATAGCTCAACTGGAATTCCATCACCTCCACTAGCTTTGTTCATAGTGATGCTTTCTAAGGCCCACTGGACTTCACATTCCAGGATGTCTGGCTCTAGGTCAGTGATCACACCATCGTGATTATCTGGGTCATGAAGATCTTTTTTTTACAGTTCTTCTGTGTATTCTTGCCACCTCTTCTTAATATCTTCTGCTTCTGTTAGGTCCATACCATTTCTGTCCTTTATCGAGCCCATCTTTGCATGAAATGTTCCTTTGGTATCTCTGATTTTCTTGAAGAGATCCCTAGTCTTTCCCATTCTGTTGTTTTCCTCTATTTCTTTGCATTGATCACTGAAGAAGGCTTTCTTATCTCTTCTTGCTATTCTTGGGAACTCTCCATTCAGATGCTTATATCTTTCCTTTTCTCCTTTGCTTTTTGCTTCTCTTCTTTTCACAGCTATTTGTAAGGCCTCCCCAGACAGCCATTTTGCTTTTTTGCATTTCTTTTCCATGGGGACGGTCTTGATCCCTGTCTCCTGTACAACGTCACGAACCTCATTCCATAGTTCTTCAGGCACTCTGTCTATCAGATCTAGGCCCTTAAATCTATTTCTCACTTCCACTGTATAATCAAAGGGATTTGAGTTAGGTCATACTTGAATGGTCTAGTGGTTTTCCCTACTTTCTTCAATTTAAGTATGGATTTGGCAATAAGGAGTTCATGGTCTGAGCCACAGTCAGCTCCTGGTCTTGTTTTTGCTCACTGTATAGAGCTTCTCCATCTTTGGCTGCGAAGAATATAATCATCTGATTTCGGTGTTGACCATCTGGTGATGTCCATGTATAGAGTCTTCTCTTATGTTGTTGGAAGAGGGTGTTTGTTATGGCTAGTGCATTTTCTTGGCAAAACTCTATTATTCTTTGCCCTGTTTCATTCCGTATTCCAAGGCCAAATTTGCCTGTTACTCCAGGTGTTTCTTGACTTCCTACTTTTGCATTCCAGTCCCCTATAATGAAAAGGACATCTTTTTTGGGTGTTAGTTCTAAAAGGTCTTGTAGGTCTTCATAGAACCGTTCAACTTCAGCTTCTTCAGCATTACTGGTTGGGGCATAGACTTGGATTACTGTGATATTAAATGGTTTGCCTTTGAAACGAACAGAGATCATCCTGTCGTTTTTGAGATTGCAACCAAGTACTGCATTTCGGACTCTTTTGTTGACCATGATGGCCACTCCATTTCTTCTGAGGGATTCCTGCCCACAGTAGTAGATATAATGGTCATCTGAGTTAAATTCACCCATTCCAGTCCATTTGAATTTGTTGATTCCTAAAATGTCGACATTCACTCTTGCCATCTCTTGTTTGACCACTTCCAATTTGCCTTGATTCATGGACCTGACATTCCAGGTTCCTATGCAATATTGCTCTTTACAGCATCGGACCTTGCTTCTATCACCAGTCACATCCACAGCTGGGTATTCTTTTTGCTTTGGCTCCATCCCTTCATTCTTTCTGGAGTTATTTCTCCACTGATCTCCAGTAGCATATTGGGTTCCTAGTGGCCTGGGGAGTTTCTCTTTCAGTATCCTATCATTTTGCCTTTTCATACTATTCATGGGGTTCTCAAGGCAAGAATACTGAAGTGGTTTGCCATTCCCTTCTCCAGTGGACCACATCCTGTCAGATCTCTCCACCATGACCCGCCCATCTTGGGTTGCCCCACGGGTATGGCTTAGCTTCATTGAGTTAGATAAGGCTGTGGTCCTAGTGTGATTAGATTGACTAGTTTTCTGTGAGTATGGTTTCAGTGTGTTTGCCCTCTGATGCCCTCTTGCAACACCTACTGTCTTACTTGGGTTTCTCTTACCTTGTGCGTGGGGTATCTCCTCACGGCTCCTCCAGCAAAGCACAGCCATTGCTCCTTACCTTGGACGACGGGTCTCTCCTCACCACGGCCGTTCCTGACCTTCAGCGTGGGATAGCTTCTCTAGGCCCTCCTGCGGCCGCGCAGCCAGAGCTCCTTGGACGTGGGGTTGGTCCTCCAGGCTACCTCCCCTGGCCTCGGGCGTGGGATTGCTCCTCCCGGCTGCCGCCCTTGGCCTTCGGCATAGGGGCGTGTGGTAGCTCCTCCCGCCCGCTGCCCCTGACCTTGGGCTTGGGTGGCACCTGACCTCGGACGCAGGGTAACTCCTCTCGTTGCTGCCCCTGACCTCAGACGCAGATAACTCCTCTCAACCGTTCCTGCGCCATCACAGTCTGGTACTGTCAGCTGCTGCCCCTGACCTCGGATGTGGGGTAACTCCTCTTTTTGCCGCCCTTAGGGCATGGGGTCCTCCCGGCTTGTGCCCCGACCTTGGACGTGGGGTGGCTCCTCTCCGCCGCGCTTAGTGAGCCTGCCACTGCCGCCTGCACTTTAGCATGCCTGCCACAGCCGCCTGTGGCTAGAAATACAGAAGTACAAATAAATGAAGAGGAAATGGCAAACTACCTAAAAAAGAATTCAGAAAAAGTATAGTAAAGATGATCAAAAACCTTGAAAACAAAATTGAGGAAATGCAAGAATCAATTAACAAAGACTTAGAAGAATTAAAGAATAAATACACAGAGAAAAACAACACAATTACTGAAAGTAGAAATACTCTATAAGGAATCAATAGTAGAATATCTGAAGCAGAAGAATGAATCAGAAGAGGGAAGAGCTAAGATGGCGGAGGAATAGGACGGGGAGAACACTTTGTCCTCCACAAATTCATCAAAAGAACATTTAAACGCCGAGTAAATTCCACAAAACAACTTCTGAAAGCTGGCAGAGGACATCAGACACCCAGAAAAGCAACTCATTGCCTTCTAAAGGAGATTTTTAATTTTTGCTTTTAGGTATTTGTTACCAATTCTGTACCTTTAAGAACCTAATGTTCAGTACCCACTTTTTATTAGGGAGCGAGATTACTGGCTTGACTGTTCTCTCCACCTCCGGACTCTCCTTCTTCTCCACCAGTTCACCTGTGTCTCCTCCCTAACCCCTCTCTACTCTATCCAACTCTGTGAATTTCTGTGTGTTCCAAATAAAGGAAAACACTTAGGGAACTGATTACTGACGGGATCTGTCTCTCTCCTTTTCATTCCCTCCTTTTATCCTCCTCACCACCTCTGTCTCCTTCCTCAATCTTCTCTTCTCTATATAACTCCGTGAACATCTCTGAGCGGTCCAGTTGTGGAGTGCAGTATAGAAGGAGAAGATTTGAGACTACTGTAAAAATAAGACCGATAACTGGAAGCAGGAGGCTTAAGTCCAAACCCTGATTCCACAGAACATTAATTGACAGGAGCTCATCAAATGCCTCCATACCTAAACTGAAACCAAGCATCACACAAGGGCCAACAAGTTCCACGGCAAGACATAACAAGCAAATTCTCCAGAAACACAGGAACACAGCCCTGAGCTCCAATATACAGGCTACCCAAAGTGACCCCAAAATCATAGACATCTCATAACTCATTACTAGACACTCCATTGCACTCCAGAGAGAAGAAATCCAGCTCCATCCACCAGAACACCGACACAAGCTTCCCTAATCAAGAAACCTTGACAAGCCACCTGTACAAACCCACACACAGTGAGGAAACGCCACAATAAAGAGAACTCCGCAAACTGCCAGAATACAGTAAGGACACCCCAAACTCAGCAATTTAAACAAGATGAAGAGACAGAAGAATCCAGCAGGTAAAAGAACAGGATAAATGTCCACCAAACCAAACAAAAGAGGAGGAAATAGCGAATCTACCTGATAAAGAATTCCAAATAATGATAGTGAAATTAATCCAAAATCTGGAAATCAAAATGGAATCACAGATAAATAGCCTGGAGAAAAGCATTGAGAAGATGCAAGAAAGGTTTAACAAGGACCTAGAAGAAATAAAAAGGGTCAATATATAATGAATAATGCAATAAATGAGATCCAAAACACTCTGGAGGCAACAAATAGTAGAATAACAGAGGCAGAAGATAGAATTAGTGAATTAGAAGATGGAATGGTAGAAATAAATGGATCAGAGGACAAAAAAGAAAAACGAATTAAAAGAAATGAGGACAATCTCAGAGACCTCTAGGACAATATTAAACATTACAACATTCGAATCATAGGAGTCCCAGAAGAAGAAGACAAAAACAAAGACCATGAGAAAATACTAGAGGAGATAATAGTTGAAAACTTCCCTAAAATGGGGAAGGAAATAATCACTCAAGTCCAAGAAAACCAGAGAGTCCCAAACAGGATAAACCCAAGGTGAAACACCCCAAGACACATATTAATCAAATTAACAAAGATCAAACACAAAGAACAAATATTAAAAGCAGCAAGGGAAAAACAACAAATAACACACAAGGGAATTCCCATAAGGATAACAGCTGATCTTTCAATAGAAACTCTCCAAGCCAGGAGGGAATGGCAAGACATACTTAAAGGGATGAAAGAAAATAACCTACAGCCCAGATTATTGTACCCAGCAAGGATCTCATTCAAATATGAAGGAGAAATCAAAAGCTTTACAGACAGGCAAAAGCTGAGAGAATTCAGCACCACCAAACCAGCTCTCCAACAAATACTAAAGGACATTCTCTAGACAGAAAACACAAAAAAGGTATATAAATTCAAACCAAAAACAATAAAGTAAATGGCAACGGGATCATCAGATCAGATCAGATCAGTCGCTCAGTTGTGTCTGACTCTTTGCGACCCCATGAACTGTAGCAAACCAGGCCTCCCTGTCCATCACCAACTCCCGGAGGTCACCCAGACTCACATCCATCGAGTCAGTGATGCCATCCAGCCATCTCATCCTTATCAATAATTACCTTAAATGTAAATGCGTTGAATGCCCCAACCAAAAGACAGAGACTGGCTGAATGGATACAAAAACAAGACCCCTACATATGTTGTCTACAAGAGACCCACCTCGAAACAGGGGACACATACAGACTGAAAGTGAAAGGCTGGAAAAAGATTTTCCATGCAAATAGGGACCAAAAGAAATCAGGAGTAGCAATACCCATATCGGACAAAATAGACTTTAAAACAAAGGCTGTGAAAAGAGACAAAGAAGGTCACTACATAATGATCAAAGGATCAATCCAAGAAGAAGATATAACAATTATAAATATATATGCACCCAATATAGGAGCACCGCAATATGTAAGACAAATACTAACAAGTAAGAAAGGAGAAATCAACAATAACACAATAATAGTGGGAGACTTTAATACCCCACTCACACCAATGGATAGATCAACTAAACAGAAAATTAACAAGGAAACACAAACTTAAACCATACAATAGACCAGTTAGACCTAATTGATATCTATAGGACATTTCATCCCAAAACAATGAATTTCACCTTTTCTCAAGCGCACACAGAACTTTCTCCAGGATAGATCACATCCTGGGCCATAAATCTAGCCTTGGTAAGTTCAGAAAAATTGAAATCATTCCAAACATCTTTTCTGACCACAGTGCAGTAAGATTAGATCTCAATAACAGGAGAAAAACTATTAAAAATTCCAACATATGAAGGCTGAACAACACGCTGCTGAATAACCAAAAAATCACAGAAGAAATCAAAAAAGAAATCAAAATCTGCATAGAAGTGAATTAAAATGAAACACAACAACCCAAAACCTGTGGGACACTGTAAAAAGCAGTCCTAAGGGGAAAGTTCATAGCAATACAGGCATACCTCAAGAAACAAGAAAAAAGCCAAATAAATAACCTAACTCTACACCTAAAGCAAATGGAAAAGGAAGAAATGAAGCACCCCAAGGTTAGTAGAAGGAAAGAAATCCTAAAAATTAAGGCAGAAATAAATGCAAAAGAAACAAAAGAGACCATAGCAAAAATCAACAAAGCCAAAAGCTGGTTCTTTGAAAGGGTAAATAAAATTGACAAACCATTAGCCAGACTCATCAAGAAACAAAGGGAGAAAAATCAAATCAATAAAATTAGAAATGAAAATGGAGAGATCACAACAGACAGCACAGAAATACAAAGGATCATAAGAGACTACTATCAGCAATTATATGGCAATAAAATGGACAATGTGGAAGAAATGGACAAGTTCTTAGAAAAGTACAACTTTCCAAAACTGGATCAGGAAGAAATAGAAAATCTTAACAGACCCATCACAAGCACGGAAATTGAAACTGTAATCAGAAATCTTCCAGCAAACAAAAGCCCAGGTCCAGACGGCTTCACAGCTGAATTCTACCAAAAATTTAGAGAAGAGCTAACACCTATCCTACTCAAACTCTTCCAGAAAATTGCAGAGGAAGGCAAACTTCCAAACTCATTCTATGAGGCCACCATCACCCTAATACCAAAACCTGACAAAGATCCCACAAAAAACGAAAACTACAGGCCAGTATCACTGATGAACATAGATGCAAAAATCCTTAACAAAATTCTAGCAATCAGAATCCAACAACACATTAAAAAGATCATACATCATGACCAAGTGGGCTTTATCCCAGGAATGCAAAGATTCTTCAATATCTGCAAATCAATCAATGTAATACACCACATTAACAAATTGAAAAATAAAAACAATATGATTATATCAATAGATGCAGAGAAAGCCTTTGACAAAGTTCAACATCCATTTATGATAAAAACTCTGCAGAAAGCAGGAATAGAAGGAACATACGTCAACATAATAAAAGCTATATATGACAAACCCACAGCAAACATTATCCTCAATGGTGAAAAATTGAAAGCATTTCCTCTAAAGTCAGGAACAAGACAAGGATGCCCACTTTCACCATTACTATTCAACATAGTTTTGGAAGTTTTGGCCACAGCAATCAGAGCAGAAAAAGAAATTAAAGGAATCCAAATTGGAAAAGAAGAAGTAAAACTCTCACTGTTTGCAGATGACATGATCCTCTACGTAGAAAACCCTAAAAACTCCACTAGAAAATTAGTAGAACTAATCAATGAATATAGTAAAGTTGCAGGATATAAAATCAACACACAGAAATTCCTTGCATTCCTGTACACTAAAAAGGAGAAAATAGAAAGAGAAATTAAGGAAACAATTCCATTCACCATTGCAAGGAAAAGAATGAAATACTTAGGAATATATCTTCCTAAAGAAACTAAAGACCTATATATATAAAACTGTAAAACACTGGTGAAAGAAATCAAAGAGGACACTAATAGATGGAGAAATATACCAATGTTCGTGGATTGGTAGAATCAATATAGTGAAAATGAGTATACTACCCAAAGCAATTTATAGATTCAATGCAATCCCCATCAAGCTACCAACAGTATTCTTCACAGAGCTAGAACAAATAATTTCTCAATTTGTATGGAAATACAAAAAACCTCAAATAGCCAAAGCTATCTTGAGAAAGAAGAATGGAACTGGAGGAATCAACCTGACTTCAGGCTCTACTACAAAGCCACAGTCATCAAGACAGTATGGTACTGGCACAAAGACAGAAATATAGATCAATGGAACAAAATAGAAAGCCCAGAGATAAATCCACGCACATATGGTCACCTTATCTTTGACAAAGGAGGCAAGAATATACAATGGATTAAAGACAATCTCTTTAACAAGTGGTGCTGGGAAAACTGGTCAACCATTTGTAAAAGAATGAAACTAGAACACTTTCTAACACCATACACAAAAATAAACTCAAAATGGATTAAAGATCTAAATGTAAGACCAGAAACCATAAAACTCCTAGAGGAAAACTTAGGCAAAACACTCTCTAACATAGATCACAGCAGGATCCTCTATGACCCACCTCCCAGAATATTGGAAATAAAAGCAAAAATAAACAAATGGGACCTAATTAAACTTAAAAAGCTTCTGCACAACAAAGGAAACTATATGCAAAGTGAAAAGACAGCCTTCAGAATGGGAGAAAATAATAGCAAATGAAGCAACAGACAAATAACTAATCTCAAAAACATACAAGCAACTCCTACAGCTCAACTCCAGAAAAATAAATGACCCAATCAAAAAATGGGCCAAAGAACTAAATAGACATTTCTCCAAAAAAGACATAAAGATGGCTAACAAACACATGAAAAGATGCTAAACATCACTCATCAGAGAAATGCAAATCAAAACCACTATGAGGTACCATTTCACGCCAGTCAGAATGGCTGTGATCCAGAAGTCCACAAGCAATAAATGCTGGAGAGGGTGTGGAGAAAAGGGAACCCTCTTACACTGTTGGTGGGAATGCAAACTAGTGCAGCCACTGTGGAGAACAGTATGGAGATTCCTCAAAAAACTGGGAATAGAACTGCCTTATGATCCAGCAATCCCACTGCTGGGCATACACACTGAGAAAACCAGAATTGAAAGAGACACGTGTACCCCAGTGTTCATAGCAGCACTGTTTACAATAGCCAGGACTTGGAAGCAACCTAGATGTCCATCCGCAGATGAATGGATAAGCAAGCAGTGGTACATATACACAATGGAGTATTACTCAGCCATTAAAAAGAATGCATTTGAATCAGTTCTAAGGAGGTGGATGGAACTGGAGCCTATTATACAGAGTGAAGTAAGCCAGAAAGAAAAACACAAATACAGTATACTAACACATATATATGGAATTTAGAAAGATGGTAACAATAACCCTGTTTATGAGACAGCAAAAGAGACACTGATGTATAGAACAGTCTTTTGGACTCTGGGAGAGGGAGAGGGTGGGATGATCTGGGAGAATAGCATTGAAATATATATATAATATCATATCTGAAACGAGTCACCAGTCCAGGTATGATTCCTGATAACATAACGGATGCCTGGGGCTTGTGCACTGGGACGACCCAGAGGGATGGTATGAGGAGGGAGGAGGGAGGAGGGTTCAGGATGGGGAACACATGTATACTTGTGGTGGATTCATTTTGATGTATGGCAAAAGCAATACAATGTTGTAAAGTTAAGCAAAATAAAATAAAAAAAATAAATCCATTTTAATTAAAAAAAAAAAGAATGAATCAGTGAGCTGGAAGATAGAATGGTGGAAATAACTTTTGAAGAGCAGAATAAAGTAAAAAGAATTAAAAGAACTAAGGATAGTCTCAGAGACCTCTGGGACAAAATCAAACGCACCAACATTCGAATTATAGGGGCCCCAGAAGAAGAAGAGAAAAAGAAAGGGTATGAGAAAAATGTTGAAGGGATTATAGTTGAAAATTTCCCCATTATGGAAAAGGAAATAGTCAATCAAGTCCAAGAGGTGCAAAGAGTCTAATATGGGATAAACCCAATGAGAAACACACCAAGACACATACTAATCAAACTAACAAAGATTAAACACAAAGAAAGAAAATGAAAAAAAAAAAAAAAAGGGAAAAGCAACAAGTAACATACAAGGGAAACCCCATAAGTTTAACAGCTGATCTTTCAGCAGAATCTCTGCAGGCCAGAAGGGAATAGCAGGATATATTTAAAGTACTGAAAAGGAAAAATCTACAACCAAGATTACTCTACCTTGTAAGGCTGTCATTCAGAATTGATGGAGAAATCAAAAACCTTTCAGACAAGCAGAAGTTAAGATAATTCAGTACCACCAAACCAGCTTTACAATAACTATTAAAGGGACTTGTATAGTCAAGAAATACGAGACAAGAAAATGATCTATAAAATCAAATCCCAAACGATTAAGAAAATTGCAATAGGAACATATATATCTATAATTACTTTAAATGTAAATGGATTAAATGCTCCAATCAAAAGACACAGATTAGGTGAATGGATACAAAAACAAGACCCATATATATTCTGTCTATAAGAAACCCACTTCAGACCTAAAGACACATATAGACTGAAAGTGAGAGGATGAAAAAATATATTCCATGCAAATGGAAAGCAAAAGAAAGCTGGAGTAGCAATCCTCATATCAGACAAAATAAACCTTAAAATAAATTATATAACAAGAGAAGGAAGGACACTACATAATGATCAAGGGATCAATCCAAGAGAAAGTCATAATAATTGTAAATATCGATGCAATCAACATAGGAGCACCTCAATACATAAGACAAACACTAACAGACATAAAAAGAAAAATGATGGTAACACAATAATAGTAGGAGACTTTAAGACCCCACTCATCCCAATGGACAGCTCATCAAAACAGAAAATTAATAAGGAAACACAAGTCTTAAATGATACATTAGATGAGATGGATCTCATTGATATCTTCAGGACATTCCATCCAAATGCAGAAGAACACACCTTCTTCTCTAGTGCACATGGAACATTCTCCAGGATAGACCACATCTTGGGTCACAAATCAAACCTTAGTAAATTTAAGAAAATTGAAATCATATCAGGTATCTTCTCCAACCACAATGCTTTGAGACTAGATATCAATTACAAGGAGAAAAAAAAAAAACTGCAAACACATGAAACAATACATTTCTAAATAACTAACAGGTTACTGAAGAAATCAAAAGGGAAATAAAAAAATTTCTAGAAACAAATGATAATGAAAACACAAGAACTCAAATCCTATGGGATGCAGCAAAAGCAGTTCTAAGAGGGAAGTTTGTAGCAATACAGTCCTACCTCAAGAAACAAGAAAAACATTGAATAGATATCTTAACTTTATACCTAAAACAACTGGAAAAAGAAGAACAAAAAACCCCCCTAAATTAGCAGAAGGAAATAAATCATAAAGATCAAAGCGGAAATAAATGAAAAAGAAATGAAAGAAACAATAGTAAAGATTAATAAAACTAAAAGCTGGTTCTTTGAGAAGATAAACAAAATTGACAAACCTTTAGCCAGACTCAAGAAAAAAGAGAAAAGAATCAAATCAACAAAATTGGAAATGAAAAATGAGAGGTTACAACAGATGATGCAGAAATACAAAGATGTATAAGAGACTAATATGAACAACTATATGGCAACAAAATGGATAATCTGGAAGAAATGGACAGATTCTTAGAAATGTTCAATCTTCCAAGAATGAACCAGTAAGAAATAGAAATTATGGACAACCCAATTACAAGCTCTGAAAATAAAGCTGTGATAAAAAAATCTCCCCCAAAAACCAAAAGCCCAAGACCAGATGGCTTCACAGGAGAATGCTATGAAACATTTAGAGAAGAGCTAATGCCTATCCTTCTAAAACTCTTCCAAAAAATTGCAGAGGCAGAAACACTTGCAAACTTATTCTAAAAGGCCACAATCACCCTAATACCAAAACCAGACAAAGACAACCCAAAAAAAGAAAATTACAGGCCAATATCACTGATAAACATAGATGCAAAAATCCTTAACAAAATTTTAGCATCAAAAACTCATACACCATGATCAAGTTGGATTTATTTCAGGGATGCCAGGATTCTTCAATATATGCAAATCAATCAATGTGATACAACATATTAACAAATTGAAAGATAAAAAAATATAATAATCTCAATAGATGCAGATAAAGTCTTTGACAGAATTCAGTATCCATTTATGATTAAAACTCTTCAAAAAATGGGCATTGAAGGAACCTACCTCAACATAGTAAAGGCCATATATGATTAGCCTACAGCAAACATATTTCCCAATGGTGAAAAACTGAAAGCATTCCCCTAAGATTAAGAACAAGACAAGGTATCCACTTTCACCACTATCATTCAACATAGTTCTGAAAGTCCTAGGTACAGCAATCAGAGAAGAAAAAGAAATAAAGGAATCCAGATCGGAAAAGAAGTAAAGCTCTCACTGTTTGCAGATGATATGACACTGTACATAGAAAACCTTAAAGATAGTATCAGAAAATTACTAGAGCTAATCAGTGAATTTAGCAAAGTTGCAGGATACAAATCAATATGCAGAAATCACTTGCATTTCTATATACTAACAATGAAAAATCAGAAAGAGAAATTAAGGAATCAATCTCATTCACCATTGCAAGAAAAAGAATTAAATATCTAGGAATAAACTTACTTAAGGAGACAAAAGAACTGAACACAGGAAGTTATAAGACACTGATGAAAGAAGTCAAAGATGACATAAACAGATGGAGAAATATTCCATGTTCCTGGGTAGGAAGAATCAATATTGTGAAAATGACTATACTACCAAACACAATATACAGATACAATGAGATCCCTATCAAAGTACCAATGGCAATTTTCACAGAACTAGAAAAAAAATTCACAATTCATATGGAAATACAAAAGACCCTGAATAGCCAAAGTGGTCTTGAGAAAGAAGAATGGAACTGGAGGAATCAACTTTCAAGACTTAAGATCATACTACAAAAATACAGTTATCAAGACAGTATGGTACTGGCACAAAAACAGAAATATAGACCAATGGAACAAGACAAAAAGCCCAAAAATAAACCTAAGGACCTATGTGTGCCTTATTTTTGACAAAGGAGGCAAAAATATACAATGGGGCAAAGACAGCCTCTTCAATAAATGGTTCTGGGAAAACTGGACAGCTACATGTAAAAGAATGAAATTAGAACATTTTGTAACACCATACACAAAGATAAATTTAAAATGGATTAAAGACCTAAACATAAGACCAGAAACTATAAAACTCTTGAAGGAAAACATAGGCAGAACACTCAATGACATAAATCAAAGCAAGATCCTCTATGACCCACCTCCTAGAGTAATGGAAATAAAAACAAAAGTAAACAAGTGGGGTCTGATTAAACTTAAAGGCTTTTGCATAGCAAAGGAAACTATAAGCAAGGTGAAAAGAAAACCCTCAGAATGGGAAAAAATAATAGCAAATGAAACAACTGACAAAGAAATAATTTCTAAAATACACAAGTAACACATACAACTCAATATCAGAAAAATAAACAACCCAATCAAAAAGTGGGAAAAAGACATAAACAGACATTTCTCCAAAGACATATAGGTGGCTAACAAACACATGAAAAGATGCTCAACATTGCTCAGTATTAGAGAAATGCAAATCAAAACTACAATGAGATATTACCTCACACCAGTCAGAATGGCCCTTATCAAAAAGTCCACAAACAATAAACGCTGGAGAGGGTATGGAGAAAAGGGAACACTCTTACACTGCTGGTGGGAATGTAAATTGATATAGCCACTATGGAAGGACAGTATGGAGATTCCCTAACAAAGTAGGAATAAAAGCACCATATGACTCACAATCCCACTCCTAGGCATATACCGGAAACCAAGGAAACCAAAATTGAAAAAGACACATGTATACCATTATTCACTGCAGCACTATTTACAATAGCCAGAACATGGAATCAACCTAGATGTCCATCAACAGATGAATGGATAAAGAAGTTGTGGTATATGTACACAATGGAATATTACTCAGCCATAAAAAGCAATGCATTTGAGTCAGTTCTAATGGAGTGGATGAACCTAGAGCCTATGAAGTAAGTCAGAAAGATAAAGATAAATATTGCATACTAATGCATATATATGGAATCTGGAAAAATGGTATTGAAGAATTTATTTGCAGGGCAGCAATGGAGAAACAGAAATAATAGAGAATAGGCTTATGGACATAGGGAAGTGGGAGGAGAGGGTGATGTGTATTAAAAGAGTAAGATGGAAACTTATATTACCATATGTAAAATATCTAGTCAATGGGAATTTTCTGTATGTCTCAGAAAACCCAAACAGGAGCTCTGTATCAACCTAGAGGGGTGGTATGGGGAGGGAGATGGGAGGAAGGTTCAAAAAGGAGGGGATATATGTATACCTGTGGCTGATTCACATTGAGGTTTGACAGAAAACAACAAAATTCTGTAAATAATTATCTTTCAATTAAAAAATAAATAAATTTTAAAAAAGAAAAATACATGGGTGTGTATTTCTTCCCCTGAGGAAATATAAAATCATTAAAATTGTTTTGTAGAGAACACACATTAAGAGAAAAGCAAGACTAATCTTTGTCTACTCAGTGTATGCAGAGTTCTTTACAGGGTAAATTAGAAATTCAAGTAATATTTAGTCAAGGCTCTTTGACTACAGAAACCATATTGAAACAGGAAAGAGGATTTAGGAATATTTTGATTACCAAGGGAGAAACTGTAGCCAACTCTCAGGAAGGATGAGAACCCAGACATAACCAATATCTTGTTCAGAGTGTTATTAAATTATCATCCTTCTTTTTGAAACACTGTTTTCTCATTTTGCTTTTCTTTGGTATCCTGATAAATGCATTTGTCTCTGTAAGTCAGCTTTTTTGCTGCTTCATGCATACAGTTAAGTATATAGGAAGTTCCCACATAAGTTTCCATATTCACAAGCCAACCTACCAGCAGAGGCTGGTTCAGATCAGATCAGATCAGATCAGTCTCTCAGTCGTGTCCGACTCCTTGTGACCCCATGAACTGCAGCACGCCAGGCCTCCCTGTCCATCACCAGCTCCCGGAGGTCACTCAGACTCACACCCATCGAGTCAGTGATGCCATCCAGCCATCTCATCCTCTGTTGTCCCCTTCTCCTCCTGCCCCCAATCCCTCCCAGCATCAGAGTCTTTCTCCAATGAGTCAACTCTTCGCATGAGGTGGCCAAAATACTGGAGTTTCAGCTTTAGCATCATTCCTTCCAAAGAAATCCCAGGGCTGATCTCCTTCAGAATGGACCGGTTGGATCTCCTTGCAGTCCAAGGGACTCTCAAGAGTCTTCTCCAACACCACAGTTTAAAAGCATCAATTCTTCGGCGCTCAGCCTTCTTCACAGTCCAGGTCTCACATCCATACATGACCACAGGAAAGACCATAGCCTTGACTAGGCGAACCTTTGTTGGCAAAGTGATGTCTCTGCTTTTGAATATGCTATCTAGGTTGGTCATAACTTTCCTTCCAAGGAGTAAGTGTCTTTTAATTTCATGGCTGCAGTCACCATCTGCAGTGATTTTGGAGCCCAGAAAAATAAAGTCTGACACTGTTTCCACTGTTTCTCCATCTATTTCCCATGTAGTGATGGGACCAGATGGTTAGCATCATTAAATTTCAGTTCCAGATTATTCCACTTTGTAATAATCTGATTAGCCCTATTTGGGTTTTATGTTCAGTCCTGATTAAGATAGTCATTGTCTACAGACATTTAGGGGCTAACATTCCTGAAGGAATGTAAATTATGTCTCAGAGAAGAGACTTGAGAGAAGGACAAACACTGCCTTTCACTCTAAGTAAGAGAGATGTAATTATGTTCTACAGATTTCTACTTATATCTAAGTAACTTAATCACCCTCCTCAGAGTCTCAGCCAATCATGAAACCAACCCATAATCACTGCAGCTTTAGTAACTAGCATAATCACTTTTTTTTCCTTTAAGGATCATTGTAGGTAGCTGTTTTGGTGTAAGGTCCCCGGACAGTTCTCTTTATGAAGCTTGGGGCTCCCTAAGCAATTGCTATGTTATAATGAACTTTCCCTCTTTGGGCACCAGACTCTCACCTAAACTAATCAAAATCTATGTATAAATGGGGGCTGATGCAACCTGAGAAAATAACTGTGGGTATCTGTAAGTCTGAAATGGACTCCTGCAGTTGACTTTAAGCATTGAGATCCATATTTAAAGTATTCTGTTCAGAATGTTCTTTGCCAGAATGCCTCATCACTCTTGGTGATGTTAGAACTACACCCAATTGCAGTCATAAAATGGAAGGCCTAAATGCCACTCCTCCCTGACAGCCTGACTCAATGGGACATGCACCATTTGGTCTGACACACAACTGTGAACTTCTAGAAGAGCCAGAAAAGCTATTAGGAATGCAGACCATTCCCTTTCAATCCTGCCTAGAGTATGCTGAGAAAATTTAACGTCCATCTCTCTTCTTTGACTATGCACTTTTATTCCTCTAGTTAAAGGGAGCAATTGGGAGTGGTAGTCAAGGTTGCCTGTCTTATCAGTACTGTCTTATGAGTCTCTACATAAGTACCCACTGAATTAAAGGGGAAAAACAAAATTTCTATAGCTCTACACTTGGGACTAGAAAGTCAGATCTTAATTAGACTAATTTAGTAATGAGGGCAATATAACATATGCTGCAGTGATAGTTCTTTTTATAAACAATTCTTTTAAAATTCTCATTTCCAATGCATATCATAGGTATGCCCCAAATTATTTCTTCCTAGTTTTTCACCAGTCTTGGGGATCTGATTCGATATGATCAATCCCCATGCCAATGTATAATGTAGCTCAAATTGACATGCTTAAGAGGGTCATTTCCCATATGTTAAGATTAAGTGGTTGTGTATTAGGAAAGAGGACCAGAACCCAACTTACAAATCTCCTGATTGCTTACTGCTGCCCTAGATTGGGCATCACAATTAGATCCAGGCAAGAGAGTTAGTGTCCCATGATAGAAACCTCCTCTGACCAAGGAGTTAAAAGTCTGCAAAACTAAAGGAATGAATCCATCCAGAGCTTGGAATCCTCTCATTTAGATCTTTTAGACCATGTTTTATATACACAAAATCCTAGAATTCACTTCCCAAACAGTCCTAAGCCTTCTTTCCAGGCTAGTGTAGGGCAGTGCCGAGAATCTGTTCTCTCTAGGAATGGTTGCACAGCTAGAGAGACTGTCTTGAGACCTAGGAAAGGGCCAAAAGACTGGTGTTCACAGGGTGGCAGATGGAAACTGGCTTTACAGGGTGGGATGGGTATGCAACCAGGCTCCCCACAGAGTAAGGCAGAGGCAGGGTGGAAGAAGAGAGCATGTTACTTCCTTGGGGATGAGGGTCTGGCTCTCTTCTTACCACCATGTTTTGCTAAAGGAACCCAATTAATTCAAGAATTCAAATCTCCTTCCAGGTTACTATGAAATTTTATTTATTAAGCTAAGAGAATAGATTTGCTTCCCTTAAAATTTTGGCTGGACTTACAACTTTTAAATACTTAGACGTATTTGTATGTGGGCCTCCATTTACAGGGACCTGCAAATATTAGCAGTCAGCATGCTCAGATTCTTAAGAGCTTCCAGACCAAGAAAATGCAAATGCTTTATTAATATTTAAGCATTTCTATTTTGCCCTAAATGGATAGTATCCTTCTTACAGGCTGAGCTGGACAGAAAGAGACAAAAATGAAATCCTCTATGATAGGGCAGCTTCAACCAGACTCAGATCAGGCAACTTGTTTACATCTCTACCCACCCCATAGCTATGTATCAGCTCTTTAAATTCAATCTTCAAAAGCGAGAGAAGGTGAACCTAAACTCAGATGGTAAGAGCGTCTGCCTACAATGTGAGAGACCTGGGTTCGATCCCTGGGTTGGGAAGATCCCCTGGAGAAGGAAATGGCAACCCACTCCAGTACTCTTGCCTTGAAAATCCTATGGACGGAGGAGCCATGAAAGGGTGCTACAGTCCATGGGGTCGCAAAGAATCTGACACGACTGAGCCACTTCACTTTCAAAGAAGGTTGAAAGAGAAAGGGATCAGTATAAGATTCAGAGAATAGCAGACTAAAACCATTCTGTATCTTGAAATATATTTTCTCTATCTACACCTCTCTCTGATTTCTTTGTGAAAAGGCACTGAAATTTGCCATCAAGGTATTATTTGTCTCTCTTGGGCATATATTAGTCAAGAAACTGCAGGTTGAGTATATTCTTCTATGACTGATTTTGCTCTTATGGTCAAGCCCAGAATAAAAATCACTTTCAAAAGTTGTTATAGATGGGTGCCTAGACTTGGCAGACCAAATATACAACTGAAGCTAAGATCATTGTATAGAGCAGACTAAGAAATGCTCTCATGTAGTATCCTTTAGAGAATAACGCTGAAATGAGGTCCATATCTGCCCAGGTGTGCCCTAACTCATTCAAACACAGCCTTCCATCAGGGACCAGGGAGAGCCAGGATTGCTTTAATACAGCATTCAAACACAGCATGAATGCTAAAGATTCAAATTTCCTATTATTTTTATCTGGTAAATTTCACAGTACTTATTTTTAGTTTTTTTTTTCACAATTTAATTTCACAGTATTTTTTATTAAGCCTATAGATATCTCACCATTCATGTGATTTTATGACACCTAATATTAAAGCTTTAAGCCAACTTTTTCACTCTCCACTTTCACCAAGAGGCTTTTTAGTTCCTCTTCACTTTCTGCCATAAGGGTGCTATCATCTGCATATCTGAGGTTATTGATATTCCTCCCAGCAATCTTGATTCCAGCTTGTGCTTCTTTCAGTCCAGCATTTCTCATGATGTACTCTGCGTATAAGTTAAATAAGTAGGGTGACAATATACAGCCTTGATGGACTCCTTTTCCTATTTGGAACCAGTCTGTTGTTCCATGTCCAGTTCTAACTGTTGCTTCCTGACCTGCATACAGATTTCTCAAGAGGTAGGTCAGGTGGTCTGGTATTCCCATCTCTTTCAGAATTTTCCACAGTTTATTGTGATCCACACAGTCAAAGGCTTTGGCATCACTTCATGGGAAATAGATGGGGAAACAGTGGAAACAGTGTCAGACTTTATTTTGGGGGGCTCCAAAATCACTGCAGATGGTGACTGCAGCCATGAAATTAAAAGACGCTTACTCCTTGGAAGGAGAGTTATGACCAACCTAGATAGCAGAGACATCACTTTGCCAACAAAGGTTCGCCTAGTCAAGGCTATGGTCTTTCCTGTGGTCATGTATGGATGTGAGAGCTGGACTGTGAAGAAGGCTGAGCGCCGAAGAATTGATGCTTTTGAACTGTGGTGTTGGAGAAGACTCTTGAGAGTCCGTTGGACGGCAAGGAGATCCAACCAGTCCATTCTGAAGGAGATCAGCCCTGGGATTTCTTTGGAAGAAAGTGAAAATGAAGTAGCTCAGTCGTGTCTGACTCTTTGCAACCGCATGGACAAGGAATGATGCTAAAGCTGAAACTCCAGTACTTTGGCCACTTCATGAGAAGAGTTGATTCATTGGAGAAGACTCTGATGCTGGGAGGGATTGGGGGCAGGAGGAGAAGGGGACGACAGAGGATGAGATGGCTGGATGGCATCACTGACTCGATGGACGTGAGTCTGGGTGAACTCCAGGAGTTGGTGATGGACAGGGAGAGGCCTGGTGTGCTGTGATTCATGGGGTCGCAAAGAGTTGGACACGACTGAGCAACTGAACTGAACTGAACTGAATATTAAAGCACAGTTCAGAGGTCAATAAAGTTAGCAATGTCAATATTGCTCACTGATGATCTCCTGATGAACTGCCACATTTTCTGGCAGGTCAGAATGTGGATATATTAGCCATATGGTTTGTTTTCTGGCTTGGTAGTATATACATCAGTGCAGCAATATTAGTGCTCATAAAGCCTAATCTTTGCAGGGCTCACTCTGTGTGTAAGTGGGTTAGGTGGCTGCAAACCTTCCTTATTCCTAATATTGTAAAACACCAACTCTGAACATGCCATTGCACTGAAACCAGTGCTGAATTTTAGATCTAGATAGACATGGTTTTTCCCTTTGAATCATTAGTGCTAGGGGAGTAGCAGATGTGTCTGACTTGCTATGGTGTGGGAAATTCTTGTAACAGAGCTGCTCCTTGTCATTAAGTAACTAGGTCTCTGGACCACCTGTGTTAAAAATGCAAATGAAAATGAAACTCACTGGTCTATTAACATCTGTATTAGTTAGGTAAAGGTTTAATAGCTATAAAATATAGTAGGTACCAAATACAAGGACTTTAAAAGATCTGCCATTTCCTAGGAAAAGTCTTCAAGTCCACAATACAAGCTGAATTGCAGACAAGTCCGTATTCTGGCTGGGGGCAAGTGAAAAGAGCAGATGTCTAGGGCAGGCAATTTTCCTTTAAACTAATGAGGTAGAAATTGCACTTATCACTTCCATGCATATTCCATTGATGCTAAGTAAGTCACATCCCAGCTGCAAAGGAGTCTGTTAAAGCAGTGGTCTAGCTAGGTAACCACATACTCAGTTTGAACCCTGTTACTGTGGAACTGACTTTTTGTGGCCCCATGGACTCTAGCCCAACAGGCTCTTCTGTCCATGGGATTTTGCAGGCAAGAATACTAGAGTGGGTTGCCATGCCCTCCTCCAGGGTATCTTTCCAACGCAGGGATTGAACCCATGTCTCTTGTGTCTTCTGTATTGGCAGGTGGACTCTTTACCAGAATAGGAGTGTAGATTTTGATAGAGCAGCAGCAGTATCCACCACAGAATCATTCGGAACATTTTTGGTATAGTTAATTCAATAAAGCATCTGTTGCTCTAGTGAAATCTTGAAAGTATAGGACATATAGCCAGAATATTCGTAATGGGAAGACAGTGAATAAGCCCTCCGCAGGCTAGTTGGGCTTGATTGTGAGTTGTGTATAAGGAGGCAATTGCAGTTGCCTGAAATAAGTTTAGGGGAGAATATAGTAGCAAAGATAAATTTGGAGGTCCTAGGAGGGATCACCTTGGGGCTCAGTGGAGATGTTACACTGAGCTGGTAGGACCAGGTCAGGATCTTTCCAGAGCTGTCTGAAAACATATCAGTAGTTATAACACATGGATAGGGACTTTCAGGTTGTCCAGTAGCTAAGACTCCCTGCTCCCAGTGTAGGAGGCCCAGGTTCAAGCCCGGGTCCGGAAACTAGATCTGGCATGCCACGACTAAGACCTGGTGCAGCTGAATAAATAAATATTTTTTAAAAGCATGGATAAAAATAATAAAAAGCTTGTATATTATTTTCACAAACCTTATTGAACCTGTATTTGCCTCAATGATTGGAAAAGTTATATAAGTACAGACATCGCCTTTGGGCATTCCTTCTGTATGAAAATGTTTTAGCATTAATTTGAAGATCCTCTGGAGAAGGAAATGGCTACTAACTCCAATATGCTTGCCTGGAGAATTCCATGGCCAGAGGAGCCTGGCAGGCCACAGTCCATGGTTTGCAGAGAGTAGGACATGACTGAGCGACTATCATTTTCACTTTCCTTAGAAAAATTCATTTTAAAATAATGCATTACACTTGGAGAGATTTAATATTCTTTCTTTCTGGTATCATTATTTGGATTTTGTTAGAGAAATTTAAAAAATAGAGGGTTGTGTATTTATACTTAACGCATTTGAAGTTTTTGAAATGCTGGATGCTGCTGGGGTTCGGTGGTTATGTGATGATCTGGCGCCACCCAGCAGACCAATTGAACATTGATTCAGTGGACACTTAGGGCAAAGAGTGGAGTGAGCACTCCTAGTGGTGGACTGGGTGGTAGAGCTTCAAGCTTCAAAAGCAGCAGCCTGTCTGTCCTTCCTGTTCTCCTTCCTGTCAGTGGGCAGAGAGGCCATTCAGGAATTACTAGGAGAAAAGTGATTGCTTGAGTTATATTATTATTTTTCAAATACTAAGTCCTACCCACAAAATTAAAACTTTTCCAACTTGTATAATTCCTTACCTTCTTTGCAGAAATAATGTTAATGTGTAGGTCTTGGTTGCCACTCCTCAAAGTCCTTTCTTCTCTCTTCTTCCTTCTTGGAGATCAAAGTAGAAAAACTGAGAGAGCTCCCTGATTTGCAGTGAAATCTGAAGTGTAAGACTTGTCCTAGATATATCCCTTGTGCTCACATCGAGGGTTATTTTAAGGAGAAACATCATATGAAGGGGTTTATAATTTAGATTTCTCCTAACACTTACATCTTTTCTATATATCCTTTCAATCTCATGAGCTCCCTGGTAAGTGTTTCCATTGTATGAAGATGTGTTAAACCTGTCCACTGTTGGGAAGAATGTAAGTTGACTTTTTCCCAAATTGCCTTTGAGTGTTTATTGATATTCTTCCTATAAATGTACGCTTTTCCTCAATGCTTCACACAGAAAAGCTGCTTATTAAAGCCTATTATCAAGGGCTAATTATATCTGAAGACATAACTGAGGTTGAAAATCAACATAACATAAAGGGAGATATGATAATCTCTTTTCCAGTTGGGAAGACGCTATTGGTTGCTTAAGTGGGAGAAAGCGACTACTACATCTTTCTCATCATACACTTTTTAATTGTTGGTGACAATAACTCACTCAAATGTCTTCTTCAATTACTAATTTCAAGTCAGGAGTTCCCATTCTGCTTAAAAGTCAAGCGCCCAGAAAGAACAGATATTAACTCCTTCTTCACCTTCATCTCTCATTCAGTCTGCAATTCAGTGCCATGAGGGCTCCATCTCACCACTTCACGAACGTATTCTATTAGAGTTCAGGAGGTATCTTCTATTCCCCAAATGATTAAATGTGCTTTAGTTTTCATTCTCTTGCAACATTGCGTTCCTTTGGACACTATCCTAGTCTCAAATTAATCTCTCTCTGTGTTTTTTTTTTTTTTTGTGACAAACTTTTTCTGGTCATCATTTCATTCTTTCCTTGTTTTTTTTTTTTTTTTTTTTTTTTGCTTTTTTAAAAAGAAATCAACAGGAACATAGAATGCCAAAGAGATTGTGTCAAATGGATTCCTAATTAGTGTATTATTGTTGTTATTTTGGTCACACCCTGCAGCAAGTGGGGCATGGGAGCTTAGTTCCCTGACTAGGATTGAGCCCAGGCCCCTTGCAATGGAAATGCAGAGTCTTAACTACTGGAACACCATGTAAGTCCTTCTTTCTTTCCTTCTTAGTCTCCATCTCAGGGTCATTATCCTGTCTACCTTTTTTTAATGACAGAAATCAAGAGTTCTGCTCCTTGTTTTTCTCACTGAGCTTTTTTGACAATTCCAATGAATTAAATCACTGCAATTGTCTCTAACTGGACCTCTTCTTTGTTCTCCAAACATATAATTGGAACTCTGTAAATGACAATTATTGTCATTTATAGTATTAACAAAGTATTTGTTAAGAAGAAGATCCAACCAGTCCATTCTGAAGGAGATCAATCCTGGAATTTCTTTGGAAGGAATGATGCTAAACCTGAAACTGCAGTATTTTGGCCACCTCATGCGAAGAGTTGACTCATTGGAGAAGACTCTGATGCTGGGAGGGATAGAGGGCAGGAGGAGAAGGGGACGACAGAGGATGAGATGGCTGGATGGCATCACTGACTTAATGGGTGTGAGTCTGGGTGACCTCTGGGAGCTGGTGATGGACAGGGAGGCCTGGCGTGCTGCGGTTCATGGGGTCGCGAAGAGTGGGACACGACTGAGCGACTGATCTGATCTGATCTGATCTGACTCACAAGATACTTACTAAATGAGTGACTGAATGAATGAGTGAATGAATGAATAATAGCTGTAGTGCTTCAGTTAAATTTTCAACAGCTTTAGCTTTACTTGGATTATCTCTATAAATTATCTTTTCTTGTATCTGAGATTTGTTCATTCTCATTAGTTTAACAATGGCTCTTAATACAAGGTTTTGAATGTAGCCACATTAACCTATGACAATACCCTGAATATTTAAGAACAATATGTTTCTGGTGTCTCACATGTCCTCAATTTTTGCTAAAAGGTTGTAAATATTAGATATCTAAAACCAAATTTTGATGTACTATCATAACTGTTTAGATAAATAAGAGAAGGATTTACAGTAAATACCAACCAGCAGCAATTATAAACATTCATTAAATTTTTATATAATTGATTTATACATATTGCATAATAAATTCACTAGATATAGAAAATATTTCTTAGCTAATACAACATACATAGCACTATTTATGGCCTGTAATTTTCAAGTTTGTAAAAATCCAGACAATATTTTTCTGAAGAACTGGGGATTTTTATTTTCCACAGTAAAAGCAGGTTATTGACTATGTTATCAAGTCCTTCAGAGAATCTTATCCTTTTTATGTTTGTCTTAGACTGACAATAGTCTATCTGACATTTCGAGATAAAATCAGTTTGCATTTCACAGTTATAGTCAAGTTATCCCTTTTTGCTATGATAAAATATTGAAAAGGGAATAAAACAAAACAAAACCTCATAAGGCATCCTGACACATCTACACATTTCTGAAACATAAACAAAATGAAGAATTTGAGAGCCTACAAATCAATTTTCTGTTGTAGAGATTCATTATCTGTTATCTTGTTTGACTGAACAGCTCTATGGCTGAACAAGAATTAGATCTCATTCATTTTTTTATCTTCTTAGAGCACAATCATGCAACAAGGTGCCAGGATGAAATGGGCCCACTCCCAATCATGTGGATTTTTCTCTTATACAACAGGAAGCTACTGTTGCAGGAAGGGGGACCTCTTCCAGGGCCCGAAACTGGGCTCTTGTCTAACACTCAGAAATGAACTGTCCGAGGAAACACATGAGTGGAGCGCTTATCCTCGCCGAAGGACGCCTGCGGCCTGCTCAAGTGGTGCAAACTTCTTGTCTTAAAGTTTTATTGGTCTCCCGAGTAAACCAAGCTACTCAGCCTCTTCTCTCCTCTGAATATTCCTACTGAGCTATCCTTTTAATTACTCTAATGTCTCTAATTGATATGTAAATGAGTCGCCTATGCTGTCTCCCCTCTGAAGACCCTGGATCAGCCAGGGCTGGACCCTGGCACACATGTACTGACAAAGCAAGAGATTTTATTGGGAAAGGGCACCTGGGTGGAGAGCAGTAGGGTAAGGGAACCCAGGAGAACACCTCTGCCACGTGGCTCACAGTCTCAGGTTTTTTGGTGATGGGATTAGTTTGTGGGTTGTCTTTAGCCAATCATTCTGACTCAGAGTCCTTCCTGGTGGTGTGTGCATCACTCAGCCAAGATGCTATTGAGAGGGATTCTGGGAGGCGAATGGACACATGGTATCTCCTTTTGACCTTTCCCACATTCTTCCGGTTAGTGGTGGCTTATTAGTTCCGTATTCTTAATTAGGACCTCCTGTAGTAAAACAACTCATCCTAATGGTTACTAGAGAGCCTGGCCAGGGTGGGTGGTTTCAGTCAGTGTGCTTCTTCTAACACCACCAGTTCAAATGTGCTTTGTTTCTTTTCTCCATAACATCATTGCTTGATTGTCCTCATCTGAAATTTGCAATTTGCTGAGTTTAAATTCATTCTCATTTTACATGCAAACACAACCTTCTTTTTTTGCCACTGAGTTTCAGTTTAGTATTTAGAAAACCACATAAGATTTTTCCTCCCAAATGCTGCTGATTCAGCAGGGCATTTTTCCTTTTGAAAGGCAAAACCATTTCGAGTGAAAGTTCTCCTAAAGATGATTTGTTTTTTCTTAGCCTTATAAGTTTTGTCATGGTCTGCATTTCTCTTGGCATAAAAGGCTCCATCGTGCCTTTCCCCTTTATTTATTGTCTGCTGTACTAACAATAGTTTTCTTGGAAGCAGAGAAATTTCTTACCTTCTGACTTCTTGCTGGTCAACACAACTCTTTACTTTGACATGTTACATTGGGGAATGAAATATTAATATATGAGACTAGGTACTGTTTCAAGGAAGACAAAGTAAGGAAATAACACGTATCTAATAATTTTCTCTTGACCTGGAAAAGGAAAAGTGTGTGTGTGTGTGTGTGTGTGTGTGTGTGTGTGTGTGTGTGTGTGTATGATGTGTGTGTGTGTCTGTGTGTACACGCGTATGTTAGAATGGGAAAGGGAGTAGTTTAACATTTCCATGAGTCATCCATGCAGGATACAAGAGGTGACTGGTGTATCTTTGCAGACCTAGGGCAGAGCTCTTCCTCAGTCAAATGAAACTTGGCAATTTAATTGGTGGCTTGAAGGGGAAAAAATGAAAAATGCCAAGAAATTGAAATGAGGGAAGACAAGTGAGATGTAGAAGTTCATGGAAAGGGGCCAGATTTCTACCAGCAAGAATCTCTGTGCTTAAAAAATATTTCATCAGTTTTTCAGGCAAGTAGCTGAGTTCCTCATGTTTATAAATAAATAAGATACTCAAGGATTTAATGATTTAAAAAAAAAAAAAGGTAAGCAGTGTCATGCTTACCATATGAGACTAGAGCACATCGCCTTCCTCCTGGTCTTTCCTCTTCAGTCAGATCAGAGATCAGATCAGATCAGTCGCTCAGTCGTGTCCGACTCTTTGTGACCCCATGAACCACAGCACGCCAGGCCTCCCTGTCCTCTTCAGTAACAATAACCAAACTGACACTATGATATTTTATTTAAGTCTTGCAAAAAGCAGAGACAATTGGTGATAGTTGAAATTCTCTGAGGTCATTTTGTTATGTTTCAGTCTTCTTTATGCTTTGCTCTTTGAAAAAAATAACGACAACAAAGATTGCTAATGTTATTTTCCAATTAAAGTGTTCATTTGCAAAATCCTGAAGACTTTAGTGTATCATCATCATTGTGTTCATTTTGAAAGGACTTTGCCATTTGCACATTCTCAATCATAAATCATAAATATTTATAACATGCCCAGGCATTCATGACTAGTGTCAACGAGATGTGCGTGCGTGCATGCTAAGTCGCTTCAATCCTGTCTGAATCTTTGTGACCCCATGGACTGTGGCCCACCAGGCTCCTCAGTCAATGGGATTCTCCAGGCAAGAATACTGGAGTGGGCTGCTGTCCTCCAGGGGATCTTCCTGACTCAGGATAGAACCCACGTCTTTTATGTCTTTTGCATCAGCAAGCAGGTTCTTTATCAATAGAGCCACCTGAGAAGCCCCTTCAACAAGCCCCTTCAAGCAAAACAAAATAAGCTGCTAATTCTTAAAATAGGTCAAATCTGTGAATAAAATATAACAAGAATCTCTAGGTTTGTGAATCTCAATTTTGCCTACTTATTTGAAATTGTGTATGAGTCCATTTGGATATCACTTTGACAAATAAATAAACACACATTTATATGAATGTGTATACACATATATAAAATATTTCTTTGCTATACAAATAAAATACATTTCAAATGTGATTGAATTAAGATTTTTATGGAACTTTTTTTTGTTAGTCGTGAAGTCGTGTCTGACTTTTTGTGACGCCACAGACTTTAGCCCACCAGGCTCCACTGTCCATGGGATTTCCTAGGCAAAAGTACTGGAGTGAGTACCCATTTTCCTTCTCCAGGGTATTATCCTGGCCCAGGGATAGAATCCTCATCTCTTGCATTGGCAGGCGGATTCTTACAACTGAGCCACCAAGGAAGCCCATGGAATTTCCTAATAGCATATCTTTTCAAATGTTGGTGAATGGTCCATCTGCATCAGAATTATCTAGTTAAGGGCTTCTTAAGCTGTGTGCCATGGGATCTTTTTTCCCTTAATCTGTAGAGGATTAACATTTTTGTTCTATGATCTGCACAATGAAATAAGTCCACTAACCATGGAGATTAGGTGTTGCAGCAGTGTCAAATGGTTCAGAAAATTTATAGTCCCTTTCTCTCATTACCTTCTTTCTCCCAGGACTGAACAAATAGTTTTTCTAGTTCATACTGGGTCTTTGAGTCACACTGAATAAGCAGGCTTGTGAAGGTCCTAATTAGTCAGGACTTCATGGGATGAGCTTAAAGGATTGACATTGTTAACAAGTCCCTGGGTGATACAAATGCGCTCTAAAATTTAAGTACTATTGCCTTCAGATAAATCTAAATATTGTCATTGCTTTTAATCACAAACCCAGGGAACCTAATAGCAATTATAGTACTTCATCGAGCAAAAGAATTTGTATGTAGTAGGGAATCTGCTCCACAACCAAGCACATGTTCTGTCAACCACAGTCATATTAGCTCTCTGATAGTCAGTGTCCAAGCACTGCACTTATCTTGTATCATCTGAAGACCCCCATTCTTTCTATTAGACACATTTGGTCTTTTTTTTTTTTTTTTACTTCCTTGAATTTCAAAGTAATGTATCAGATGGTTCATCTCTCCATCTGCACTTCTTTTACTTATTTTTCCATGCTAATTATGTACATTATTCTGGCTCTAAGTTTCCCTGGTGGCTCAGTGGTAGAGAATTCACCTGTCAACGCAGGAGACATGGGTTCAGTTCTTAGGTCAGGAAGATCCCCTGGAGAAGGAAATGGCAACCTACTCCAGTATTCTTGCTTGAAGAATTCCATGGACTGAGGAGCCTGGTGGGCTATAGTCCATGGGGTCGCAAAAAAGTCAGCCATGACTTTCAACCTTATCTCTGTTGTATATTTTGACACATACTTTCTCCCTCAGTGATTTTATCCATTGTGGTGACTTCCTTCTATCCCCTCTATATGAACAATCCTAGTTTCTCCAATTATAATTCTGTGTGTGTTTTTTCTATTACTCCACTATAAGATTATCATTCTTCAAGCTCTTGTTTCTTTCTCATTTGTCCACATTACTTTGAACAAAGGTGTCCAGCACATAGCATCAGTGTGTATCATTAAAACACTCACCGAATACAGTGCTTGCTACTGTTTTATGTATATGACCTTGTCTTCCCGACTCTGTTGACTGAAAGACCAATAATAGAATATATTACACTTTCAACCCTGGGATTTCTTTGGAAGGAATGATGCTAAAGCTGAAACTCCAGTATTTTGGCCACCTCATGTGAAGAGTTGACTCATTGGAGAAGACTCTGATGCTGGGAGGGATTGGGGGCAGGAGGAGAAGGGGACGACAGAGGATGAGATGGCTGGATGGCATCACTGACTCGATGAATGTGAGTTTGAGTGACCTCCGGGAGTTGGTGATGGACAGGGAGGCCTGGCGTGCTGCGGTTCATGGGGTTGCAAAGAGTAGGACACGACTGAGCGACTGATCTGATCTGACATTTTGAAATGGTAAAGGATGTTGTCTCAGTGACACTTAACGTTGTCTAGGAGTTTGGAAAAAAGTCATTTTGAAACAGTTTTCCAGACTTCTTTTTTTCTAATCATAACAATTAACAATATCCTGGTATTGATTACAGAATATAGATTCTGTAGTCTTTAGGTCTCCAGGAGATTCTGATTCAGTATATCTGATGTGGGACCAGGAAACTTTAACAAACACCCCAAGAAACACACATGTAAGGTGTCTTTCATTCAAATAGTTTATAATTCTATTGTAGACACCTGAACCATGAGGAATATATCTTTAACGGCTATATCAGAGTTAACATTTTACTGAGAATAGAAAAGATATTCAGTGTTGATTTAATTATTCATTGGTGAGCATTTTGACAGATTCCCAGCCTTCAATTCATATGCATAGTTTACATGCCATAGTTTACACAGTTTATGCCAGTGTTCTTTTAGATGTATTGCCAAAAAAATTATTGTTATTTTCAAAACATTTCACAGTTTAAAAAGTATTTTTATTATTTGCTCTGTTGAGAACTTCATTCCAACCAGATGAAATTGTTAAGGCACTATTACTGATATTTCACAAATGTGAAAGTTAGGGATGGTAAGAACCGGCCCCTTTTACACTCAGCTACTCTCATCTCACATGCTAGTAAAGTAATGCTCAAAATTCTCCAAGCCAGGCTTCAGCAATATGTGAACCATGAACTTCTGATGTTCAAGCTGGTTTTAGAAAAGGCAGAGGAACCAGAGATCAAATTGCCAACATCCGCTGGATCATCGAAAAAGCAAGAGAGTTCCAGAAAAACATCTATTTCTGCTTTATTGACTATGCCAAAGCCTTTGACTGTGTGGATCCCAACAAACTGTGGAAAATTCTGAAAGAGATGGGAATACCAGACCACCTGACCTGCCTCTTGAGAAATTTGTATGCAGGTCAGGAAGCAACAGTTAGAACTGGACATGGAACAACAGACTGGTTCCAAATAGGAAAAGGAGTTCATCAAGGCTGTATATTGTCACCCTGCTTATTTAACTTCTATGCAGAGTATATCATGAGAAACGCTGGACTGGAAGAAGCACAAGCTGGAATCAAGATTGCTGGGAGAAATATCAATAACCTCAGATATGCAGATGACACTACCCTTATGGCAGAAAGTGAAGAGGAACTAAAAAGCCTCTTGATGAAAGTGAAAGTGGAGAGTGAAAAGGTTGGCTTATAGTTCAACATTCAGAAAACAAAGATCATGGTATCTGGTCCCATCACTACATGGTAAATAGATGGAGAAACAGTGGAAACAGTGTCAGACTTTATTTTTCTGGGCTCCAAAATCACTGCAGATGGTGACTGCAGCCATGAAATTAAAAGACGCTTACTCCTTGGAAGGAAAGTTATGACCAATCTAGATAGCATATTCAAAAGCAGAGACATTACTTTGCCAACAAAGTTTCGTCTAGTCAAGGCTATGGTTTTTCCTGTGGTCATGTATGGATGTGAGAGTTGGACTGTGAAGAAGGCTGAGTGCTGAAGAACTGATGGTTTTGAACTGTGGTGTTGGAGAAGACTCTTGAGAGTCCCTTGGACTGCAAGGAGATCCAACCAATCCATTCTGAAGGAGATCAGCCCTGGGATTTCTTTGGAAGGAATGCTGCTAAAGCTGAAACTCAAGTACTTTGGCCACCTCATGCAAAGAGGTGACTCATTGGAAAAGACTCTGATGCTGGGAGGGATTGGGAGCAGGAGAAGGGGACGACAGAGGATGAGATGGCTGGATGGCATTACTGACTCGATGGACGTGAGTCTGGGTGAACTCCGAGAGTTGGTGATGGACAGGGAGGCCTGGCGTGCTGCGATTCATGGGGTGGCAGAGTCGGACACGACTGAGCGACTGAACTGAACTGAACTACATCCGGTTTCCAAATTTGAATTCAGATCTTAGGATTCTTTACTCTATGATCTTTCTGTGGTGCCAGGCTGCTAGCACTAGTAATCCTATCTATACTTACTGTACAACCCAGCAAAAGAAAATTCACAGCCTTATTCCTGCATAAAAAGACCAATATTATGGGTGAAACCAGCTAGGACCAAAATCGATAACAATAACATACAAAATGTGAGAACAAAAGAGGAATATTCAAGAACATTTTTTTCCTAAGAAAGAATTTCAGCAATTCCTAATTAATACCTGCTGCTGCTGCTGCTGCTGCTGCGTCGCTTCAGTCGTGTCCGACTCTGTGCGACCCCACAGACAGAAGCTCACCAGGCTCCCCCGTCCCGGGGATTCTCCAGGCAAGAATACTGGAGTGGGTTGCCATTTCCTTCTCCAATGCATGAAAGTGAAAAAAGTGAAAGTGAAGTCGCTCAGTCGTGTCCGACTCTTAGCGACCCCGTGGACTGGAGCCTACCAGGATCCTCCATCCATGGGATTTTCCAGGCAAAAGTACTGGGGTGGGGTGCCATTGCCTTCCCCGAATTAATACCTAATTAATACCAAAGAAAATACGTATCTCATCATTTTCCCACTATAGTCTTAGCCTTCGTTCTTCTAAATGGCAAGAGAAGGTTGAGGAAGTGAACCCTAGGGACTAAGTGAGACAATCTTAGGTCTGCTTTCAAAGGGTGAATCAATCGGAATTGAAAGGATAATTGAATCAGAAGCTAGTTTTAATACCTCTTTATTTCCTCCTGTGGCTCAAGACTGAAACTGGTGGCTGGGTCCCCATCTTCTTTGACCTTCTTCAGGGCGATGCTTTCACATGTGGTCCCTGGACCATTGCAGGTACTTGTAAAATTCTTGAGGTCCACCTCTTATCCATTAAATCAGAATTTCCAGGACTGGGTCTTTGATATTTATGTACACTTGAGTCTGAAATTTTGCCAGAAAGAGATTAACCTGCTTTTGTATGCAGGTACAAACCTTTTTGAGAGCTAGTTCCCCATGGAGAAATCAAACTTGTCGCAACTTTTTGTAGCACGTATTAGAATGGATGAACATTAATGAAGCCTTGTTTGTTTAATGCACGTAGCATTTTGCCTCAGAGGAGTTGAAATATCAGACGTTTACCTGGCCTTTTTGATGGCAGAAAAAACGAGTTTGAGAGGTAAAAAGAGAGAGCAGCAATTTTTTTTCACTTAGCCGTATGTTATTTTCTATTTAATCTCATTAATCTGCATATTTCTTGGAAAATAAGCAACTATATTCTTTGACAGGATTATTAAATTTGAAATTGTATGCTGCATGTATTAGATACAATCAGAAAAGAGAATAGTGCCTAAACAAATACTTTCCAAACAATTTCCAGTGGGAATAAAATACTTTTGTCTTCAAATAGTAAATATTGCTTAGTCAAAGCTATATAAAAGTGGAGAAAATGTGAAAAAGATAAAGTTGAGAAATATTTTAAATTGTTAAGCTATGGTACAACTCCACCCAATGGATTTCTGTTGAATTTCACTTGGGCTGAGAAATACAATATATATTACATGCCATTTGAATTTATATTTGATCACAAATATTTAATCATAATTATGTGAAAATTAATTAAATGATTAGTGATATGGATAGAGAAAGGGCTGGAAAAAATACATCCAGATATAAATAGTTTTTGGTAAGTGTGAATAATTTGGAGTGAATATATTTTCTATTTAAAAATAATGTTTCTATATTTTTCACCTATCTGCCTATATCTATGTATCTATATGTAAACCTAATGGTGAAAAATGTTGATAACATTAAGTAGAAGAAAGAAACATTTTACAAAGAGCTAACGGGCAGGTTTTAGGACCCATCGTCTACACGATAAAAAGGTTATACTGTTTAGATCTTACAGCATGTTTTTAATTGGTTGTGACTTGTAATTTAATAGTTCAATAAAAACAGAAGTGAGATAATTGCATTTTACTCCCACCTTTTCCATTAGTTTGGTTTGCTCTTATAGGCCAATAATTTAATATCTCTACTTCGGTTTCCTCTTCAGTGAAATGAGGACAACCACATTAGATTTTCTTTTTTTTAACTTTAGCATGAAGAATTAATTGAGGCAATGGCTGGAGAGAATTTAAAGTATATGAAGAAAATATTCATTAATATTCTGCAAGGTAGTATCATTACTTTATTTCTTGGACAGTTATGGAAATACTGTCAATCTGATATTCTTGAAAACTAAACCCAAATAAATAATGCTAAAAAACCCAAGGTTGTGATAAAATCAATAAAAATGAATAAAATGAGTGGCAATGGAGATTTGTTTAACTGAGCATGAGAAATAATTGGATGAATTAACTTCATGAATCAGTTAGACTTAAGCTGCTAAAAATAAATTCAAATGTAGTGGCTTAAATAAGAAAAAAGTTAAATAATTTTTCCTTTTATGTAAGAGTCTGTTTGGAGATGAGTATTCAGATTGGCGACTCACTCACATTCCATTGGTAAGAATTTAGTCATACAGCCATACCTAGCTTTTAGAGAGGCTCAGAAATGTAATTCCTAAGTAATTTACTGTATTACCAGGGAAAAAAGGGTAAAAGAAATTTTTGTTTTGCTTTAGGTTAACATGCATTCTGCTAGTGATGATTATATTTAGCTTAGGCTCTGAAAGCAGTTTGTGAAATCGCTGCATCACCAGATAGAAACCATATCTTACACTTACTCTCCAGAGTATCTCATCTCATCCTTTGCTTTAAATTCTGTCCATATGTTGATGATTCCCCAAATTTATATTTCCAGCTTTGATTATTGCTGAAAATATACTAGAGTGTTACAGTGAATAGCTTACTCATCCATCCACTTGAATGTCAAATCAGATAATGGCACCAATATCCATCCAAAATCTAGAAGCCAGATTAGATTTTTCCCCATTTATGTGAAGACAATCTCTGAATTTCCACCCTCACTTTCTTCCATTTGTAATAAAACCCTGGGTTTTAGATGGACACCTGATCTCCCAGCTACAGACTATATTTCCAGCTTGCCTTGCAGCCAGGTGTGGTCACATGACCAAGTGTTGTTTAAAGGAATATAGATTGAAGCCAAGCAATTTCCAGGTCATGTCCATAAAACAAGTGGTGGTAAACTGAGTTGTCATACTTGTACATAAATATTTATCAGATCAGATCAGATCAGATTAGTCGCTCAGTCGTGTCCGACTCTTTGAGACCCCATGAACTGCAGCACGCCAGGCCTCCCTATCCATCACCAACTCCCGGAGGTCACTCAGACTCATATCCATCGAGTCAGTGATGCCATCCAGCCATCTCATCCTCTGTCGGCCCCTTCTCCTCCTGCCTCCAATCCCTCCCAACATCAGAGTCTTCTCCAATGAGTCAACTCTTCGCATGAGGTGGCCAAAATACTGGAGTTTCAGCTTGAGCATCATTCCTTCCAAAGAAATCCCAGGGCTGATCTCCTTCAGAATGGACCGGTTGGATCTCCTTGCAGTCCAAGGGACTCTCAAGAGTATTCTCCAACACCACAGTTCAAAAGCATCAATTCTTCAGTGCTCAGCCTTCTTCACAGTCCAGCTCTCACATCCATACATGACCACAGGAAAGACCATAGCCTTGATTAGGCGAACCTTTGTTGGCAAAGTGATGTCTCTGCTTTTGAATATGCTATCTAGGTTGGTCATAACTTTCCTTCCAAGGAGTAAGCATCTTTTAATTTCATGGCTGCAGTCACCATCTGCAGTGATTTTGGAGCCCAGAAAAATAAAGTCTGACACTGTTTCCACTGTTTCTGCATCTATTTCCCATGTAGTGATGGGACCAGATGCCATGATCTTCGTTTTCTGAATGTTGAACTATAAGCCAACCTTTTCACTCTCCACTTTCACTCTCATCAAGAGGCTTTTTAGTTCCTCTTCACTTTCTGCCATAAGGGTGGTATCATCTGCATAGCTGAGGTTATTGATATTTCTCCCGGCAATCTTGATTCCAGCTTGTGTTTCTTCCAGTCCAGCATTTCTCATGATGTACTCTGCATATAAGTTAAATAAGCAGGGTGACAATATACAGCCTTGATGAACTCCTTTTCCTATTTGGAACCAGTCTGTTGTTCCATGACCAGTTCTAACTGTTGCTTCCTGACCTGCATACAGATTTCTCAAGAGGCAGATCAGGTGGTCTGGTATTCCCATCTCTTTCAGAATTTTCCATAGTTTATTGGGATCCACACAGTCAAAGGCTTTGGCATAGTCAATAAAGCAGAAATAGATGTTTTTCTGGAACTCTCTTGCTTTTTCGATGATCCAGCGGATGTTGGCAATTTGATCTCTGGTTCCTCTGCCTTTTCTAAAATCAGCTTGAACATCAGGAAGTTCATGGTTCACATATTGCTGAAGCCTGGCTTGGAGAATTTTGAGCATTACTTTACTAGCGTGTGAGATGAGTGCAATTGTGCGGTAGTTTGAGCATTCTTTGGCATTGCCTTTCTTTGGGATTGGGATGAAAACTGACCTTTTCCAATCTTGTGGCCACTGCTGAGTTTTCCAAATTTGCTGGCATACTGAGTGCAGCACTTTCACAGCATTATCTTTCAGGATTTGGAATAGCTCCACTGGAATTCCATCACCTCCACTAGCTTTGTTCGTAGTGATGCTTTCTAAGGCCCACTTGACTTCACATTCCAGGATGTCTGGCTCTAGGTCAGTGATCACACCATCATGATTATCTGGGTCGTGAAGCTCTTTTTTGTACAGTTCTTCTGTGTATTCTTGCCACCTCTTCTTAATATCTTCTGCTTCCATTAGATCCATACCATTTCTGTCCTTTATCGAGCCCATTTTTGCATGAAATGTTCCTTTGGTGTCTCTGATTTTCTTGAATAGATCCTTAGTCTTTCCCATTCTGTTTTTTTCCTCTATTTCTTTGCATTGATCACTGAAGAAGGCTTTCTTATCTCTTCTTGCTATTCTTTGGAACTCTGCATTTAGATGTTTATATCTTTCCTTTTCTCCTTTGCTTTTCGCTTCTCTTCTTTTCGCAGCTATTTGCAAGGCCTCCCCAGACAGCCATTTTGCTTTTTTGCATTTCTTTTCCATGGGGATGGTCTTGATCCCTGTCTCCTGTACAATGTCATGAACCTCATTCCATAGTTATAGAAACTTTATTGTAAGAGATAAAAATCTAGATACAATCAAATGTTCATTAAAAGGTGAGTGTATAAAAAATTGTGGTATATCTATGAAGCGAAATTATTCTCAGCAACAAAAGGAAACAAACTGCTGATAAACACAACACACAAAAGTGTCAAAAACATGCTGAGTGGAAGAAGTTTTACACAAAAACGTACAAACTTTATATTTATACTTTTAGTAAATTCAAGAATAGAAAAAATTATTCCACAGTGGAAGACAGCAGATCAGTGGCTGTTTGAAAGGATTAACTGCAGAGGCAAACACGAGCTTTGGGGAAATGATTTATATTTTTTGTATAATTATTTTAGTGGCAGTTATGTGCATAGATTTATCAAAACTCATTGGATGCAAACTTAAAGTATGTGTATTTTATTGTACTGTATGTGTGTGTGTGTGTGAGCTCAGTTGCTTAGTCATGTCTGATTCTTTGCAACCCTATAGACTGTAGCCCCAGAGAAGGCAATGGCACCCCACTCAAGTACTCTTGCCTGGAAAATCCCATGGACGGAGAAGCCTGGTGGGCTGCAGTCCATGGGGTCGCCAAGAGTCGGACACAACTGAGCGACTTCATTTTCACTTTTCACTCTCATGCATTGGAGAAGGAAATGGCAACCCACTCCAGTGTTCTTGCCTGGAGAATCCCAGGGACAGCAGAGCCTGGCGGGCTGCTGTCTATGGGGTCGCAGAGAGTCGGACACGACTGAAGTGACTTAGCAGCAGCAGCAGCAGCAGACTGTAGCCCACCAGGCTCCTCTGTCCATGGAATTTTTCAGGCAAAAATACTGGAATGGGTTACCATTTCCTATTCTAGGGGATCTTCTTGACCCAGGGATTGAACCCACTTTTCTGGTGTCATATATAGATAGATAGATAGATAGATAGATAGATAGTGGTAATATAGTGGTAGCTCAACTGGTAAAGAATTTATCTGCAATGCAGAAAACCCTGGTTCATTTCTTGGGTTGGGAAGATCCCCTGGAGAACAGATAGACTACCCACTCTAGTATTCCTGGACTTCCCTGGTGGCTTAAATGGTAAAGAATCCACCTGCAATGTGGGAGACCTGGCTTTGATCTCTGGATTGGAAAGATTCCCTGGAGGAGGGTATGGCAACTCGTTCTAGTATTCTTGCCTGCAGAATCCCCATGGATAGAGGAGCCTGGTGGGCTACAGTGCATGGGATCACAAAGAATTGGACATGACTGGGCAACTAAGCCAGATATATATATATATATATATATATATATATATATATATATATACACATATATATGTATGGACACAGCACTATATGTGTATATACATGTATATATATTGATAAATTTGGGTGAAAGAAAAATGACCTTGTTTAGAGACCAAATGGTAAAATTAAAAATCAATCATGTTGAAAAGAAGTACTTCACAGAACTAGAAATACAAATGGACATTAGGAAATGTTTAAACTCACTATGAAGTAAACAAAAATTTAAGATTTGCAAATTTATGATTATCTCATATCAACTGCTACAGAAACAAACAGAAGATTCTGATATCTGGTCTGATGAGTTTCTTCTGGCAAGAAGTTTGGAAGTCACCATTCAGTTTTAACAACAAGTAAAAAGCTGAGAAACTGAATAATCAACAGTGCTTCTTAGATCCATAAGAGAAATGAGATCATAGGGCGAGCGACTGCCCCCCAAATTACAGAGACCTATCAGCAAATACAGAGAATCACAACTTTCTGGACCAGAAACATCCTGGGGAACCGGTACCAGGGTCAGGAAATCAGAACTGTTATTGAAGAATTGCAGTGTAGACAACTCAGAAAAGTAAAAATTCCAGAGGGACCCAGTCATTGGAGGGACTCTACACTTTTGTGTGTTTTAACTTCTGAAATGTTACCAGGTTCTCATAGTGAATATTGGAGGAAAACCCCTCAAGCTTTTGGCAAGGGGAGGGAAAAAGTTATTTTAAAATATACCAGAGCTTTCAGTTCTTCTTCAGAAGGTCTACCCTTAGGAACAATTATTTAATCAGAGTCTAACCTGCTGGGATTTTTGCAGAGTCTAACTGACCTGGGGGAAGGGAAATACTCAGCTCCAGATGACTGGTCATTCTGTCCCAGCTGAAGGGGAGGTAGAGCAACTGAGAAGCATATGGGAAGTTCACAGTCCAGAGTGTTAAAGTATGTGAGGCAAAAACTGGAAAAACTGAGAGCAGAAGTATATAAGTTGATTATTATGGTTGGAGACTTCAACACTCCTCTATCTGAAATGGACAAGTTCAGGAGGCAAAAAATCAGTAAGGACAGACTGAATTCATCAACATCATCAGTCAGCTGGATATAAAGGACATCAATAGACTGCTTCATACAAGAAGGGCAGAATACACATTCTTCTAAAGCACACATGGATTTTCACCAAGATAGACCACATTCTAGGCCATAAAATACACATTACATTTAAAATAATAGAAATCATACAGTGTCTGCTCTCAAACCATAAAGAAGCTAAACTAGAAATCAATAATGGGATGATTGCTGGAAAATCTTCAAATACTTAAAGATTAAACAACACATTCTACATAATTCATAGGTCAAAGAAGGAATATAAGCAAAATGAAAACATATATTTTGGACCAAATGAAAAATTAGACACAATTTACCAATAATTGTGGGATGCAGTGAATGCAGTGTTCAGGAGGGAAATTTCCAGCATTCAATGTATACATTGGAAGAATGTAATACTTCTGTGATCTAAAATCAATTATCTAAGTTTCTACCTTAGGAATCTAAAGAAAAAAATAAGGCAAAATTAAATCCAAAGTAAGCAGAAGAAAAGAAATGATAAGAATTAAAACAAATCAATTAAATTGAAAATGAGAAATCAACAGAGAAAACAAGTGGAACAAATAGCTGGTTCTTTGAAATGATCAATGAAATCAATGTCTCTATCTAAGCTACCTAAGGAAAAATGAGAGAACAGATTTGATAATCTAGAGGAAATGGACCAGTTTCTTGAAAGACAAAATTTGCCAACACACACATAGTAGACTATCTGAATAGGTCTATACCTGTTAAACAAAGAGCCAATAATTAATAAACTTTTAAAACTGAAAGCAACAAGCTTCACTGGTGAATTCCACCATATATTTAAGGAAGAACTTATATCAGTCTTGTACAATTTCTTTCAGAAGAGCAACAGAGGCACTACTCTAATTCATTCTATGAGGCTAACATTACCCTAATAACAAAAATCAGAAAAGGACATTATAGGAAAAGAAAACTATCAACTAATATCTCTCATGATATAAATGTAAAAATTCCATCTTTGGATCCATAAATATTGGAGATCATCGTTTTTCCTCAACCTCTAATTAATTCCAAGTCCACTGATGAATTTGTCATATAGATATTTGATGCTTATTTTCATTTTAATTCTGCTATCTTGTCCTAGGCCAGTAATATCTGCCTGAGCCAGGGTCTCCTGCATTGCAGGATGATTCTTTACCAACTGAGCTATCAGCGAAGCCTGACTATGGCTACTGCCTCTTAATAAGTCTCTCCTTTGCCAGACTTGTATGACTGTCATTTCTTTTATCCCATTCCTACTTCTCCTAAGTTCCTTTAAAGTTTCAAAAAGACTGTCATTTTCTGATTCTCAAAACTTACCATGGGCTTCCCTGATGGCTCAGTGGGTAAAGAATTCACCCTTCAAGGCAGGAGACCCAGGAGATGTAGGCTCAATCCCTGGGTCAGGAAGATCCCCTGGAAGAGGAAATGGCAACCCACTCCAGTATTCTTGAATGAAAAATCCCATGGACAGAGGAGCCTGGTGGGCTGCAGTCCAAAGAGTTGCAAAGAGTTAAAAACAACTGAACAGCAGAATAGCAAACGTAGCACACTCTAACTCATCATGGGGAAGTTTGCATGTTGTTTTTTTTTTTTCTACCCACAACATGCCCTAATTTCGTGCACTCCCCTAATCAAATCTGGAGTTCCTACTCAACATCTGGGTCAAACCAAAATCATTTAGGCTAAGAAATCTTTCTTGAACTTTCAACTGTTGGGTTAATTTCCTTCCTCTGTGCTTCTAGAGTATTATGTTCTCACACAGTTTTAGTAGTTAATATTCTGTTTCTTGTCTGTATCTCTTGTCTTTTCTGCAATGGCAGAATACAAATTTATCCTGCTCATCCTTGTAGCTATTATTTATCCAAGTAACTGGAACAAAATATGTTCTCAAGAAGTATTTGGTTGATGTCTACACCTTCATGAAAGCTAGCTACATTATACACATATGGTTTTTTGAATCAGTGCAAAGATGGATAATACATAGGTCATGTTAACTCACAGTGGGCATAAGAATGGTAAGTCTAGTTTGTTCTACAGTGGAGAGAATTGTGATAACTCCTTCAGGATGTTTTGGGAGCAACTTCTGCAAAAGGTAAGGCTGTTATAAAATGTTTCACAAAATCCAATGAAAAATCTGCCCTTGGGGATCAGAGCTATAGAATAAAGTTGATGAAAGAAAATTACTGTTAGACATCTCATGTCAAACAAACCTAATAACTCTTGTTTTGTGCCTCCCAGCTTGAGCGCATAAGAGAAAAAATGCAAATTTTCCAAATGAAGTAGAACTAACAGTGCATAAATCTCAAGAAGACAGTAGGATACACTTATTAAAACTTGGCAAGGATCAAAATGAATGTCATTTTCTCAGAAATGCTAGCTTTTTTTCTTTTTAAGATTAGCTTTTTCCTAAAGCTACATCAATTATAAATAATTGTCTGCTACAAAACTAGCACTGCTAAACTTAAAGAAAATAAACTAAGAAATTAAACTGATTAAAAAATAAACAAAAGGTTTTTATCCTTTTTTGATAGAATGGCTTCAAAATATGCCAAATGACCTTCCTACCTTTGTATATGTAGGAATATTAATTTAAAATTATGAGACACATGGATTAATGTTCGACCATTGTTTAAAGTAATTCCCTGGGAATCTAACTTTGGACTTACCTTATAAAAGAAGTAGGGGCTTCCCTGGTGGCTCAGGTGGTAAAGAATCTGCCTGCAATGTAGGATACTGTGGTTTGATCCCTGGGTTGGAAAGATCTTTTGGAGAAGGGAATGGCTACCCATTCCAGTATTCTTGCCTGGGGAATTCCATGGACAGAGAAAACTGGCGGGCCACAGTCCACAGGATCACAAAGAGTCAGACACAATTGAGTGCCTGGTAACTTTAGTCCTACAATTCTAACAGTCATTTTCATCAAGATTTTTTTTTTTTCTGCACAACTGAAACTAAGCTATGCCAGTTTAACTAATAAAGGGGAATTTAAGATTATTAGAGTGTATCATGGAACCCAAAGGCTAGAATGTAGCTAGTTCTCAGGAAAGCGAACACTTCTATAAAATTTCCTCCTTTCTTTCTTTTTAAACTTCCTTTTGTCCTTTCTTGCATTTTTTTTTCCTTTCTGTTGTACACATGGCAGAATATTGCTAACCCAAGAATCACACTCTCAGTCTCAAATCTACATTCTCACAAAAAATCTTGTTTGAATTTTGTTTGAATTTATTTATATATTTATGGACTCAGTCCACTAGATCATTACCAGCGTGGCCTGGATTGTGCAGAAAAACTCAAAAGCTCACAAATTGTTGCCAGGCAAAGGGAGGAAATGAGGGGCAGATTATTGGTATCAGTAAGTCAGTCAGTCAGTTTAGTCGCTCCGTTGTGTCTGACTCTTTGCGACCCCATGAATCGCAGCACACCAGGCCTCCCAGTCCATCACCAACTCCTGGAGTTCACTCAAACTCATGTCCATCAAGTCGGTGATGCCATCCAGCCTTCTCATCCTCTTTCGTCCCCTTCCCCTCCTGCCTACAATCCCTCCCAGCATGAGAGCCTATGTGAGGTTATTGAGATTTCTCCCAGCAATCTTGATTCCAGCTTGTGCTTCTTCCAGCCCCAGCGTTTCTCATAATGTCCTCTGCATACAAGTTAAATAAGCAGGGTGACAATATACAGCCTTGATGTACTACTTTTCCTATTTGAAACCAGTCTGTTGCTCCATGTCCAGTTCTAATTGTTGCTTCCTGACCTGAATATAGGTTTCTCAAGAGGCAGGTCAGGTGGTCTGGTAGTCCCATCTCTTTCAGAATTTTCCACAGTTTATTGGAATCCACACAGTCAAAGGCTTTGGCATAGTCAATAAAGCAGAAATAGATGTTTTTCTGGAACCCTCTTGCTTTTTCAATGATCCAGTAGATGTTGGCAGTTTGATTTCTGGTTCCTCTGCCTTTTCTAAAACCAGCTTGATCTGGAAGTTCACGGTTCATGTATTGCTGAAGTCTGGCTTGGAGAATTTTGAGCATTACTTTACTAGTGTGTGAGATGAGTGCAATTGTGTGCTAGTTTGAGCATTCTTTGGCATTGCCTTTCCTTGGGATTGGAATGAAAATGGACCTTTTCCAGTCCTGTGGCCACTGCTGAGTTTTCCAAATTTCTGGCATATTGAGTGCAGCACTTAAACAGCATCATCTTTCAGGATTTGAAATAGCTCAACTGGAATTCCATCACCTCCACTAGCTTTGGTTGTAGTGATGCTTCCTAAAGCCCACTTGACTTCACATTCCAGGATGTCTGGCTCTAGGTAAGTGATCGCACTATCATGATTATCTGGGTCGTGAAGATCTTTTTTGTACGGTTCTTCTGTGTATTCTTGCCACCTCTTCTTAATATCTTCTGCTTCTGTTAGGTCCATACCATTTCTGTCCTTTATAGAGTCCATCTTTGCATGAAATGTTCCCTTGATATCTCTAATTTTCTTGAAGAGATCTCTAGTCTTTCCCATTCTTTTGTTTTCCTCTATTTATTTGCCTTGATCGCTGAGGAAAGCTTTCTTATCTCTCCTTGTTATTCTTTGGAACTCTGCATTCAGATGCTTATATCTTTCTTTTTCTCCTTTGCTTTTCACTTCTCTTCTTATACTTTATTGTTATTGTTTTTCAGTTGCTAAGCTGTGTCTGACTCTTTGTGACCCCGTGGACTGCAGCATGCTGGGCTTCCCTGTCCTTCCCTATTTCCTGGAATGTGATCAAACTTAAGTTGACAGAGTGGTGATGCCAGCCAACCATCTCATGCTTTGTCTTCCCCTTCTCCTCTTGTCCTCAGTCTTTCCAAGTATCAGGGTCATTTCCAGTGATTTGGCTTTTCACATCAGTTGGCCAAACTGTGGGAGCTTCAGCTTTGCCATCAGTCCTTCCAATGCATATTCAGGGTTGATTTTCTTTAGGATTAACTGGCTTTTCTCCTTGCAGTTCAAAAGACTCTCAAGAGTCTTCTCTAACACCAAAGTTCAAAAGCATCAATTCTTTGGCACTCAGCCTTCTTTATGATCCAGCTCTTACATCCATACACTACTACTGGAAAACCCACAGCTTTGACTAATACTGATGTTTGTTGGCAGCAAAGAGATGTCTCTGTTTTTCAATATAGTGTCTAGGTTTGCCATAGCTTTTCTTCCAAGGAGCGAGCATCAGTCTTTAGATGGAACCAAAAAATACTAACCTCATATTAAATTGGAAGGTGCAGAGAAAAGCAAAATAAAATAATTTTTTGTTCAAATAAAGTTTTTTTTCTAGAAACCTCATCACCTGAATTCTGTCTTTGCCTACTCCGAACTTGTTTACATAAGCTCAGTGTAGGTGTATTTATATTGGCAACATGCTTCAGGGACCAATGGCAAGTTTTTTTTTGTTTTTTTTACCACTTACTTTAGTGCATGTTCAAGCTGGTTTTAGAAAAGGCAGAGGAAATAGAGATCAAATTGCAAACATCCTCTGGATCATGGAAAAAGCAAGAGAGTTTCAGAAAAACATCTATTTCTGCTTTACTGACTATGCCAAAGCCTTTGACTGTGTGGATCACAATAAACTGTGGAAAATTCTGAAAGAGATGGGAATACCAGACCACCTGATCTGCCTCTTGAGAAATCTGTATGCAGGTCAGGAAGCAACAGTTAGAACTGGACATGGAACAGACTGGTTCCAAATAGGAAAAGGAATACGTCTAGGCTGTATATTGTCACCCTGTTTATTTAACTTATATGCAGAGGACATCATGAGAAATGCTGGACTGGAAGAAACACAAGTTGGAATCAAGATTGCTGGGAGAAATATCGATAACCTCAGATACGCAGATGAGTCCACTCTTATGGCAGAAAGTGAAGAGGAACTAAAAAACCTCTTGATGAAAGTGAAAGAGGAGAGTGAAAAAGTTGTCTTAAAGCTCAACATTCAGAAAACGAAGATCATGGCATCGGGTCCCATCACTTCATGGGAAATAGATGAGGAAACAGTGTCAGACTTTATTTTTCTGGGCTCCAAAATCACTACGGATGGTGACTGCAGCCATGAAATTAAAAGACGCTTACTCCTTGGAAGGAAAGTTATGACCAACCTAGATAGCATATTCAAAAGCAGAGACATTACTTTGCCAACAAAGGTTCGCCTAGTAAGGCTATGGTCTTTCCTGTGGTCATGTATGGATGTGAGAGTTGGACTGTGAAGAAGGCTGAGCACCGAAGAATTGATGCTTTTGAAGTGTGGTGTTGGAGAAGACTCTTGAGAGTCCCTTGGACTGCAAGGAGATCCAACCAGTCCATTCTGGAGGAGATCAGCCCTGGGATTTCTTTGGAAGCAAAGATACTAAAGCTGAAGCTCCAGTACTTTGCCCACCTCATGTGAAGAGTTGACTCATTGGAGAAGACTCTGATGCTGGGAGGGATTGAGGGCAAGAGGAGAAGGGGCCGACAGAGGATGAGATGGCTGGATGGCATCACTGACTCAATGGACGTGAGTCTGAATGAACTCTGGGAGTTGGTGATGGACAGGGAGGCCTGGCGTGCTGCGATTCATGGGGTAGCAAAGAGTCAGACACGACTGAGCGACTGATCTGATCTGATCTTAGTGCATGCTTCTCAATGGTAAATATGTGAATGACACTGAGAATAACTGAGAATCACATTAATACATTCATGCAATGTGTCATGTTCATTTGTGAGGACTTTGCAATGAACACTGATAAAACACCGCAAGATAAAAAGGCCAAGAATTGGTTTCATATCCATCTATTTTAGGTATGTTGGATGAATATCTCTATCAAATCCAGCTCCTCCATAGTTTTTTGAAGGCTCCTGGGATGTTTTCAACTCCTCCTTTAGCTGTGATTACTTTTTATATGTTGATGGCATGACCAGACACTCTAATATACATGACCCATCACTTTGCCTACAACTTGACCTAATTTTACTATTGACATAACAATAAGAAACAATAAAAATATTTCTGATTGCTATCTCAAAATTAAAAACTTGAAAAGTGAACTCATTTCTGTGCCATCTCTGTGGTCCTCATTCTGTGAACTGTTCCCTATTTGACATCCACATTTCTTCAGTCTTCAGATCCTGCTGGAGTTTATGAAATCCCCTTGAATCTCTTTCCTTTGGCCTGTGCCCTCTGCATCGATTTATTCCAGACTCATCATTCCTATCTTAGACTAATATAACCATACTTTAAATATGTCTTTTTGTCTCCATTTTATCCTTTGGCTCTATTTGCATCTCAGCATGCTGAGATGATTATTTTCTGTTAAAAAAAAGTTGTAGTTTCCACTGTGAACAGTGTAATGTCTGAGGTGCTTTTAAATTTGAGTCTAGCACAGCTTTTTATCTTATCTCCCTGCCATGTATATTACGTCTGGACCAATCATAACTTCTGGCTATGCCACACACATCTCTCTCCCATACTTTGTGAATATAGTACTTGCTACATTACATATTAATTATTTGTGATCTCTCACTTTCCTCAATAGACAATGGGTTCCTCAAAGGCAGAGATACAGCCTTTGTTCCTTTTTGTATCCACTTTTAGGCAGTGTCCATAATAAAGCAGGTGTTGGAATAAATGCTGGTTGAAAATGACATTCCCATTGAAAAAGCTTATATATTTATTTTTCAACTGGGAAAGGACTACACATTGAAAGAAGCAGGCATTTATCATATGCCCTGATGATTTTCCTCCACTTGTGAAACATCAGTCATCATTGCCTGTGTTATGGAAATTTATTTGCTGAAGAATTCTATGCCATGGGTGACCACCAGAAATTACAATGCTGAGAAAAATTACAAAAAGGACAATGTCACACCTTAACTATAAGTTTCTTCTTTTTCCTTTTTAAGTTTAGTCTGTAAGATATATCTAAATACATTTATATCATACTAATTTATGTTTTTTAAAAATCTTTTTGTAATTTTATGTTGCCTCTAAAGCTTGGCTATCCTTGACAATTTGAAAAATCCCATACATATGTAATAGGATGTTATATCCACTGTCTGCCTAGGCATGAGGAAAGTAGATGTTCCATTTCAAAGTAAAGCTAAATTTCAGGACTGGTAAAAAGGAGATGATAGAAAATCTGTTTTATAATCCTGATTTGATTATCAACTTCTGCCTGTAATAAACTTTGGGGAACCAAGAGTGGAGTGGATATTGAAAGAGTACTTTTGATAAGTTTCTGCTCTGTCATGTGTCCCATCTCCCTTCAGAAGAGGAAAGCTTGGTACCTACTATCAAAATGTAATTTCAGAAATTAAGAACATGATGGTCTATAAATATATTAATAGAATTTACATGTTTATTTAATTCATAAAGGAAGGAACCACCAGGATGGTTAAATTGGTTCAAAAACCTAATGCAAATAATGTGAAAATTATAGATGGAAAAAAACCTACCAGTTAATATATTACTTCACAGAATCAGAGCTTTATGACTAGTAAACGATAATCACACAAAGGAACATTTTCCTAGAGGATAAGATAACCTTTCAGTGGATTTTTAGAGTGTATCTGAAATGACATGTAATCATGCCTTTAAATGATTTCCAAGCTTCAGACAGTGTCTGTTAACTGTCCCTGACCATCATTTCAAGCCTGGTAAGATGTACATCAGTGGGTCCATGCAGCTGGGGACACAGTGGGCTGGTTTTATATTCTATCTGAGTAGTCAGAAGTACAATTGCTAGGCCGGCAGGTTGCTGGTGTTTGAGGCAAAGAGAGATGACCGTGCTGGCTGTCCTGCATTCCCACAGTGTGGCAGGGAAAGTATGAAAGAGCATTTTCTGTAGGTCTGACATGGAACATGCAAAAATGTAAGAGAAAGTAGGTCATTTAAAATTCTCTCCAGGAGAACCACTGAGACCCTGTAGAGAGAAACAAGAATGATCAGTTGATGCTTAGGGGTTCAGGAAGCAAAAGTCTAAGAATGTACGGCATGCATCCAGAACAAGGCAGGTAAAAGGTCCTCAGTGGATGTGGTGGGGGGGCTGTGGTTGTGGTCTCTGGGGAATGATATACTTTCAACACCTGTGAGGATCACACCAGGCAAGGCAGGACATTTTAGTTTTAACCCTTACCCTTTCCTGTGATCTTAATGTAGGCAATCAGTCAGACTAAAACATGAATGGATGATGCAGAATGGAAACCCAAGCTTTTCTTAAGGGTTCTGTGACTCCAGGCTTTCTTGCATTCAGGAGGCCCAAGCACTGTGAAAAAGAAAAGCCTTAGTGCTAAGTCATATGAGGAGTTTTGACAATTATGTGAGGCTGAACCTTTTTATTACTCATCTAAGAGCTTCCTCAGTGATCAATGCAAAGAAATAGAGGAAAACAACAGACTAGGAAAGACTAGAGATCTATTCAAGAAAATTAGAGATACAAAGGGAACATTTCATGCAAAGATGGGCTCGATAAAGGACAGAAGTGGTATGGACCTAACAGAAGCAGAAGATATTAAGAAGAAGTGGCAAGAATACACAGAAGAACTGTACAAAAAAGAGCTTCATGACCCAGATATTCACGATGGTGTGATCACTCACCTGGAGCCAGACATCCTGGAATGTGAAGTCAAGTGGGCCTTAGGAAGCATCACTACAACCAAAGCTAGTGGAGGTGATGGAATTCTAGTTGAGCTATTCCAAATCCTGAGAAATGATGCTGTGAAAGTGCAGCACTCAATCTGCCAGCAAATTTGGAAAACTCAGCAGTGGCCACAGGACTGGAAAAGATCAGTGTTCATTCCAATCCCAAAGAAAGGCAATGCCAGAGAATGCTCAAACTACCACACAATTGCACTCATCTTACATGCTAGTAAAGTAATGCTTAAAATTCTCCAAGCCAGACTTCAGCAATATGTGAACCTCGAACTTCCAGGTGTTCAAGTTGGTTTTAGAAAAGGCAGAGGAACCAGAAATCAAACTCAACATCCGTTGGATCATGGAAAAAGCAAGAGAGTTCCAGAAAAACATCTATTTCTGCTTTATTGACTATGCCAAAGCCTTTGACTGTGTAGATCACAATCAACTGTGGAAAATTCTGAAAGAGATGGGACTACCAGACCACCTGACCTGCCTCTTGAGAAACCTATATTCAGGTCAGGAAGCAACAGTTAGCACTGGACATGGAACAACAGACTGGTTCCAAATAGGAAAAGGAGTATGTAAAGGCTGTATATTGTCACCCTGTTTATTTACCTTGTATGCAGAGTACATCATGAGAAACGCTGGGGCTGGAAGAACACAAGCTGGAATCAAGATTGCCGGGAGAAATATCAATAACCTTAGATATGCAGATGACACCACCCTTATGGCAGAAAGTGAAGAGGAACTCAAAAGACTCTTGATGAAAGTGAAAGAGGAGAGTGAAAAAGTTGGCTTAAAGCTCAACATTCAGAAAACTAAGATCATGGCATCTGGTCTCATCACGTCATGGGAAATAGATGGGGAAACAGTGGAAACAGTGTCAGACTTTATTTTGGGGGCTCCAAAATCACTGCAGATGGTGACTGCAGCCATGAAATTAAAAGATGCTTACTCCTTGGAAGGAAAGTTATGACCAACCTAGATAGCATATTCAAAAGCAGAGACATTACTTTGCCAACAAAGGTCCGTCTAGTCAAGGCTATGGTTTTTCCAGTGGTCATTTATGGATGTGGGAGTTGTGAAGAAAGCTGAGCGCTGAAGAATTGATGCTTTTGAACTGTGGTGCTGGAGAAGACTGTTGAGAGTCCCCTGGACTACAAGGAATCCAACCATTCAATTCTGAAGGAGATCAGCCCTGGGATTTCTTTGGAAGGAAGGATGCTAAAACTGAAACTTCAGTACTTTGGCCACCTTATGGGAAGAGTTGACTCATTGGAAAAGACTCTGATGCTGGGAGGGATTGGGGGCAGGAGGAGAAGGGGACGACAGAGGATGAGATGGCTGGATGGCATTACCGACTCGATGGACGTGAGTTTGAGTGAACTCCGGGAGTTGCTGATGAACAAGGAAGCCTGGCGTGCTGCAATTCATGGGGTCACAAAGAGTTAGACATGACTGAGCTACTGAACTGAACTGAAGACCTTTTATTACCTATAAGGGACTAGGAAGTCCTGAGAACCACCATAACTTTCCTCCAGATAGTGCCAACCAAGTGCAAAATAAGATTACTTGATGAGTTGGGCTTGCTTAACGAAAGTTATGTGTGTGTGTGTGTGTGTGTGTGTGTGAGAGAGAGAGAGAGAATGAATGTGTCTTTTTAAGCATGATCTTGCAGTTATTTTTTGAAATTAGTTAAGTCTGTGCTCTCAATTTCTTCACAGTTAATTTTTATCTTTTTAAATTGACTATCTTCAGTTCAGAAAACTTGAATTCAGATCTTGTCTTCAGATTAGCACAATAAAGCTTGGATTTGCCAAAATCCTCAGGAATACCATTCCCTTCCTTGATATAGACGTGGCAACCTATTTGCAGAATAGTGTTTCAGTTCTGCCGGTATGTCAGTTAAATGTACTCTGCTTCAGCAGAAAGGATATTCTCTCTCTAGAGGTGTTACTCCTTTTACATGTTCAGTTTGTCATGAATCGTGTTTTGAAAAACAAGCACATCCTATTTTTTACTTTACTATGTAACTTGGCGTGGGATTGTTTTTTGGCTCTGTTTTGTTCTGCATAAATGTGCATGAACTAAGATATTTTCCTAAATATAAGTATGATAATGTCCATCTAAAGTTTTTGAAAAGTGCCAGGATAATTTATACGATATTTTTATGAGTTTAATTTTCTATTGCTCCAGTGAATATGTTGTAAAAACTCATTTTTGAAGTAAAATCAGTGCTGTACAGAAGTGATTAGGGTTTTTACACAACAGACTGCTCTAGATTGAGTTGGAATTGAAGTTTGTTTACTGCCCCCTCTGTCTGAAATGGTTCTTGCCTTGGCTGCCGCATGTCTTCCTCTATTATTCAGAGACTTCTCTGATAATCTAACCTAATTTGAACTCTTAATTATTTCCTATTTCTTGATCCTTATTCTTCAAAGCCCTGACCACTAATTATATGTTTATTTATTGTCAAATAAAATATACATTTGAAACGGGAGGGGCTATGTTTTATTCACAGCAGTATTTTCAGAACCTGGAACAATGTTTTCAGGACCTGGAACTCAAGAAATATTTGTTGAATAAATAAATGAATGAATGGATGAATGAATGAAGAGAAGGCTGGAAATAACTTCCTGGCAATTCAAAGAGCATAGCTGCCTGAAAAATACAGTCCTGCACAAGAAACCTCTAGTAGTATTACACATTCACTTGAAATTTGTCATTGCACTAGATTTAAAGGAAGGACTTGGTGAATTTATACCATGAGCACTAAGATATCCACCATAGCTGCAAAATCACCACTATTTTTCAACCATTTAGTATCTACTGTGGTTTAGTGCTAAAACAACATACATTGCTTCATTTAATCTTTCATGTTACATGATATGTGGACTAAACCAATGATTACCTTATGTAACCAGTTAAACTGGGCCTTACAACTCACTCAAGGTCCCACAGCAGGTGAGTTATGGGAGGACGGAGACTCAAACTCAGCTCTGCCCTTATTTATAAGCCCAGTCATAGTCTCATGGCTATCATTGTCTTTTCTCATCTATGCTGGTTATAATCTTATACAGTTGAATCTACCAGGTGAAAACATTTGATGTGTTCTTAAATAGGTATTGACAGGCACATTAATGTGGAAAGCAGTGGTGCAAGAGTTAGTATCTCAGCTATTGCTTAACAGTTGAGATTATTAGTCCAGTAATAAGATTCAGTGTGGATAAGCTTAGACATTTTTTAGACTGACTGCAGAACAAACCCCTGATGGCTCAGACAGTAAAGAGTTTGCCTGCAATGCAGGAGACCTGGGTTCAATCCCTGGGTTGGGAAGATCCCTGGAGGAGTGCATGGCACTCACTCCAGTATTCTTGTCATGAGAATTCCCATAGACGGAGGAGCCTGGGGAGCTATATTGTCCATGGGGTCGCAAAGAGTCGGACATGACTGAGAGACTAAGCCCAGTTCAGCAGAACAAACCAGACATCCTACTTGCAGTGTAAGTAAAAACAGAGATTAAAAACTACAGCATATTTAGGAATCCAAAAATAAGTTCACCACAGGTGACTCTCTGGAAGGGAAAAGTTGAGAAGTGTGAGTTGATTGTGAGAGAAATGTCTCTCTCAACTCTTACACCCCGCCCCCCATGTGTCGTATATTTGATGTAATGAAAAGAGTGTTTTAGGCTTGTCAAAGACTTAGATTCTAGTTCTGACTTTGCCTATTGTAACCTTTGGTAAGCAACTGAACAGTATGTATGTGAGAGTTCTGAACTGCTTGGGTTAATTCTTCGTGGGTCTGCCATTTGCTAGCTCTGTAATTTTGTGTTGTTATTCAAACTTTCTAGAATATAGCAGAGGCTCAGTAAGTGTTAGCCAACTGTTACCCACTCGGGCACAAAGCTTCCAGCACCCGCCCTTTCCCTTTTCTCTACGCTCTTTCCTTCTTCCTCCCATTCTAAAGGGCTCCCTTGCTCCCTCTGCGGGCCGACCGCCACAGTACCAAGCCTTCTGGTTGCTATGGGTACCGAGGTAACGCGGTAACCAAGGAGACCAAAGCGGAAGCTCTGGGCTGCTGGCTGCGGCTGACTGCGGTGACGCCGACGGCTGGGGGCTCCAGGTGGGTCGGCTGGTTGCTGCGGCGGCGGCCGGTGGGCTTCGCAGTCGGATTAGCTGGCAGCGCGCTGGGTGTGGGTGGTGCAGGAGCGGGCGGGACAGCAGGAAAGGAGACTGGACTCCGGGGGAAGCTGGGGGTGCAGGTCCAGCAGGTGTTAGTTGAACACCTGCTGTGTGTCTTACACTGGGCCAGGCACGCGGGCTGCAGGAAGTGTCTTGACTTCCGGAGTTAAGCGTCTTTTCTCCAAACAAAAGACTTTACAGGCAGTGATGCTATTGGATTCATGAACGAGGGTGAACCCCAGATAGTGAAACGTGGGGCTTCTTCACATCACTTATACCCTTTCTATAACGCAGACTTCTGGAATGAAGTGTTTTGAACCTTACTTGAAAAATTTGGTGCCCTGACAAATCATTTTCACGCCCCTTGTAACCTTCCTTCTTCCTGGGCAGCCACGTGTAGGCACTTCATTCTTAGAAGTCAACTCTTCCCAAGTAAAGATCTCGGTGAAGGGTGCCAGATTCTTGAGAAATCTGAAGCTGTGGAAGTTTTTTCTTCCTCCAGTCAGAGTTAGAGGAGCTCAGATATATACATTCACTTATGTGTATTTATATATGCAGAGGTAGCAAGACATTAAAAAAGTATAAAGTTAGCTCCCCAGGATTAGAACTATGCTAACTGTATGTTTATGGAAGATGAAACACATACACACACAAACATAAACACACACACACACACACACCCCTACCTCTACTTCCCTCTAGCACCTTGCCTAGAATCTACTAGAAGTCTGTCCTGACCTCCCATAGTATTGCCAGTTGTGTCACAAATTAATTATTTGAAACAATCTCGGTCCTTTGTTTATTTCCTTCAAATCACTTAATACTTCCCACAATTACTTGCTTTTAAATTTTTTCCTACCTCCATCAGAGTGTAAGTTTAATGAGGGTTAGTACTATCCTTGCCTGGTTCACTTTGTTCCTTAGTGCTTTACCTGGCGGAGAAGGCAATGGCACCCCACTCCAGTACTCTTGCCTGGAAAATCCTATGGATGGAGGAGCCTGGAAGGCTGCAGTCTATGGGGTCGCTGAGGGTTGGATATGACTGAGCATCTTCACTTTCACTTTTCACTTGCATGCATTGGAGAAGGAAATGGCAACCCACTCCAGTGTTCTTGCCTGGACCTGGTATATGACACATGGAAAAAAGAAAACAAAATAATCTGTTGAAGTAGAAAAGAGGGTATGTTTGTTTTAATTTTTTTTCCTTTGGGTAGATTATTCATTAAATTTAAAGCAGTGGGAAAAAATTAAATACTAAAAACTAGCACATTACTGGAGAAGGCAATGGCACCCCACTCCAGTACTCTTGCCTGGAAATCCCACGGACGGAGGAGCCTGGTAGGCTGCAGTCCATGGGGTCACTAGAAGTTGGACACGACTGAGCAACTTCACTTTCACTTTTACTTTCATGCATTGGAGAAGGAAATGGCAACCCACTACAGTGTTCTTGCCTGGAGAATCCCAGGGATGGGAAGTCTGGTGGGCTGCTGTCTATGGGGTAGCACAGAGTCGGACATGACTGAAACAACTTAGCAGCAGCAGCAGCAGCACTTTATTACTGATAGTACACTGTGTGTGGGCACTCTACTAATTGCTGGGGATTCAAAGTTCGATGTTAGGTCTGCCTTCAAATATTTGGGATACTTGGGGAAATAACCTTTATATAAGCAAGGCAGTAAATAAATAACACATGATAGCATATAGTAGCAAATGAGTGTAATACACATTATTACACATGTTCTTACAGCAGAGAATCTCACTTCTAATGGAAGAAACCTTCATGATAGAGGTGGCCTTTGAACAGGGCACTAGCAAAATAAAAGTTGGTGAGCTGAAAAAGTGGAAAATAATGCATAAGGCTTAGCAAGACTGGGCTGCATAATGGAGGATCTTAACTACTAAGCAGAGTAGCTAGGTATTTTTTCCCTGTGTTTAGGGGGAACTATTTAGAAGACTCTGATGCTGGGAGGGATTGGGGACAGGAAGAGAAGGGGACGACAGAGGATGAGATGGCTGGATGGCATCACTGACTCAATGGATGTGAGTCTCAGTGAACTCCGGGAGTTGGTGATGGACAGGGAGGCCTGGCGTGCTGCGATTCATGGGGTGGCAAAGAGTTGGACACAACTGAGTGACTGATCTGATCTGATCTGATCTGATTTAGAGACTAAATACATGGGAGCAATTTGTCATACACTAGGGTTTCAGTGGTGTCTAAATAAATTGCTGTAAAATTTAGAAAATAGTTTTGGTCAAATAGTTCTTTTTACGACAGGTTAAGTGTACAACAGTGGGAAAAATCTGATTGATATAGATTAGTTATTTTAAGTTGTAGATTTTAAATCCAAAGAGGATCTAACAGGACTGAGAATAACATCATAATTTCTGGTTTGTCACCAATCTTTGATGGGTGCCTTAATTTTTCCAGGCCTGAAAGATATTCACAAGAGGACACCTTGGACAAGAGTGGCATGGATGGGAGAAATAGACTATCAATATATAAAAGGACTTAAGTTTCTAAAAGGTATGGTTTATAAATTTAGAACTTATTATATGTAATCATATAAAGTTTTAGTTGATATAGAGGTAATAATAATTATATATTACTTTATTATTGTGTCTTTCAAATGACTTTTTAAGCTCCAGAAGAGTTTAAGTTTGACCCAGAGGCTCATTATGTTAAAAATAGACTTGAAATCAGAGCAGCTATGAATAAAGCAGAGCCTTGCTGCTCCCCTCACTTACTTCTCAAGGTAGTTTCTAAGACTACCCCTTTTCCTGAACCCTGAACTCTCTGAAGCCCTTTAGGAGCTCACAGCTTTATAGCCACGAATCAGAGACCTTTTCCATATTCTGCAAATTAGGGAGGAGGAGGCCCATAGCTGTAGAAGACAATGGTATCCCACTCCAGTACTCTTGCCTGGAAAATCCCATGGACGGAGGAGCCTGGTAGGCTGCAGTCCATGGGGTCACTAAGAGTCAGACACGACTGAGGGACTTCACTTTCACTTTTCATGCATTGGAGAAGGAAATGGCAACCCACTCCAGTGGTCTTGCCTGGAGAATCCCAGGGACAGGGGAGCCTGGTGGGCTGCCATCTATGGGGTCGCACAGAGTCAGTCGGACACGACTGAAGTGACTTAGCAGTAGCAGTGGCAGCAGGCCCATAGCATCTTACAATGGATAAACAAAGAGGCTCAGACCCCTCTCACACAAAGGTCTCTTGAGTGTAAACTCAGTATCTTTTAATATTGTCATTTTTATTTTATTTAAGAAATATATTAAAATGTAGTTCATTTACAGTGTTGTGTTGGTTTTCAGGTGTATAGCAAAAAATTCACACACACACACACACACAATATATATATATATATATGCTCTTTTTAAGATTCTCTCCATTATAGGTTATTACAAGATATTGAGTATAGTTCTCTGTGCTATGCAGTAGGTCCTTGTTGGTAATCTATTTTGTATATAGTAGTCTGTATATTTTATCTTTTCTCCTACCCTTTCCCTTTTGGTAACCATAAGTTTGTTTTCTATGTGTGTGGGTCTCTTTCTGTTTTATAAGTAAGTTCATTTGTATCATTTTTTTAGATTCCACATATAAGTGATATCATATGATATTTGTCTTTTTTTCCCCCTGGTGGCTCAGACACTAAAAATTCTGCCTGCAAAGCAAGACATCCAGGTTCATTCCCTGGGTCAGGAGGATTACCCCGGAGAAGGGAATTGCTACCCACTCCAGTATTCTTGCCTGAAGAATTCTATGGACAGAGGAACCTGGTGGGCTACAGTCCATGGGGTCACAAAGAGTTACACACTACTGAGCGACTAACACTTTCACTACTTCACTTAGTATTACAACCTCTAGGTCCATTTCATTCGTTTTTTATGGCTAGTAACATCCCATTGTCATTTTCACAGAGCTACTTTTCAGTTTTAGTTAGAAATTATTTTAAAAGGATATCTTACGGCTTGATGTAAAGCCGAACTTTTTCAGTTTTTTGTAAATGAAATTGCACATAGAAGGTAAAAAGTGGGTGACTTGGGTACCATTTAGTGCTGTGAGGGAGTGCTTAATTATCTTAATTGGCTGAAATATTGAATACAGCCATGATATTAATCCCTGGTTTACTTTTAGGGCCCATGGTAGGAGAAAATGACATGTATGTATTTAGTAGGCTACTCACAAGCACAAGATATTATGCTATGGATCGTGTGTTTATAGTCCCTTCTTTAGCTTTTAAAAAAGTTGTTAATTTTTAAAATATTATATATAGCATATTATTATATTTCAATATTAAAATGTATTGCATCTGTAATACATATTATTTAAAATAAGGATCATATCAGACAGATAAAATATTACCATTTTTTATTAATGTAAGCAGTTTTAATTAAATTCATTTTCATTTAACGTTTCTTGCTTGGGTCTTTAATTTCTTAGTACTATGGTAAACATTTTAATCTATTCAAAACAGCTTGCTTATTAGACTCCTTGAAGAAAAGTTATGACCAACCTAGATAGCATATTGAAAAGCAGAGACATTACTTTGCCAACAAAGGTCCGTCTAGTCAAGGCTATGGTTTTTCCAGTGGTCATGTATGGATGTGAGAGTTGGACTGTGAAGAAAGCTGAGCACTGAAGAATTGATGCTTTTGAACTGTGGTGTTGGAGATGACTCTTGAGCATCCCTTGGACTGCAAAGATATGCAACCAGTCCATTTTGAAGGAGATCAGCCCTGGGATTTCTTTGGAAGGAATGATGCTAAAGCTGAAACTCCAGTACTTTGTCTACCTCATGTGAAGAGTTGACTCATTGGAAAAGACTGATGCTGGGAGGGATTGGGGGCAGGAGGAGAAGGGGACAACAGAGGATGAGATGGCTGGATAGCATCACTGACTTGATGGACATGAGTCTGAGTGAACTCCAGGAGTTGGTGATGGACAGGGAGACCTGGCGTGCTGCGATTCATGGGGTCACAAAGAGTTGGACATGACTGAGCGACTGAACTGAACTGAACTGAGTGTGTGCTAGAGTAAGGAAAATCCTTATTTACTGACTTTTAAATCTTCAAGTCTAAGATTATCTGGATGGTTAGAAAATCAACTAACCTTAGAAAAGATAAGTTTTCCATTACATGAAAACAGTGGTTTCCCAAATAGCCCATTCTGCCAATGATGTGATGGTAAATTGTCTTTGCTGAGGGCAACTTTTGAATACTTTGAGTTTACATTAGTAAATTTCTTGTTTCCATTTTGTGGTGGCAGGCCTAGATCTTTGGACTGCTTTCCCAAAGTGGGAACTTATGAAAAAGGATCATTTAGAACATCATAGGCTGGAGGGTTCCCTTTTTTCCACATCCTCTCCAGAATACATTGTAGATTATTTTGATGATGGCCGTTCTGAATGGTGTGATATCTTCACCATTGTAGCTTTGATTTGCAGTGCTGTACTCAATATGCCAGCAAATTTGGAAAACTCAGGAGTGGCCACAGGACTGGAAAAGGGCACTTTTCATTCCAATCCCAAAGAAAGGCAATGCCAAAGAATGCTCAAACTACCGCACAATTGCACTCATCTCACACGCCAGTAAAGTAATGCTCAAAATTCTCCAAGCCAGACTTCAGCAATACCTGAACCGTGAACTTCCAGGTGTTCAAGCTGGTTTTAGAAAAGGCAGAGGAACCAGAAATCAAATTGCCAACATCTGCTGCATCATGGAAAAAGCAAGAGAGTTCCAGAAAAACATCTATTTCTGTCTTATTGACTATGCCGAAGCCTTTGACTGCGTGGATCTCAGTAAACTGTGGAAAATTCTGAAAGAGATGAGAATACCAGACCACCTGACCTACCTCTTGAGAAACCTATATTCAGATCTGCTGCTGCTGCTGCTAAGTGGCTTCAGTCGTGTCCAACTCTGTGCGACCCCATAGGGAGCAGCCTATCAGGCTCCCCCATCCCTGGGATTCTCCAGGCAAGAACACTGGAGTGGGTTGCCATTTCCTTCTCCAATGCATGAAAGTGAAAAGTGAACATGAAGTCACTCAGTCATGTCCGACCCTCAGCGACCCCATGGACTGCAGCCTTCCAGGCTCTTCCATCCATGGGATTTTCCAAGCAAGAGTACTGGAGTGGGTGCCATTGCCTTCTCCAGTGAAAGAGTGGGAAGTTGATAAATAACACAGGGAGCCCAGCCTGGTGCTCTGTGATGACCTGGAGTGGTAGAATGGGGAGAAGGGAGGGAGGCTCAGGAGGGAAGGGACATATACCTATAATTATGACTAATTTGCATTGTTGGATAACCCAAATCAACACAACACTGTAAAGTGATGTTTCACCAATTAAAAAATAAGTAAAATGAGAAACAAAAACAAAAAAAATACAGGAGCCATTCTGGGTCATATTGTGTATATGTATTTGGGGGAGAACAAAGTTGAGGACAGAAAAATGATACAGTCTAGTAAATCAGGTAATGAGAAAACTTTCCAAGCAACTACTGAACTTTTGCTATTCAGTTGTAAGAAAATAAATTGATCAAAGGACATATGGAATTATGAGGTTTGCATAATAGTTTATCTGTATTTCCCTGGTTCCATTAGGAGACTAAAGTTTTGTGCTTTGCTATTCTTCCTACTCGCGTTGTTATATCCTTGTTGTCCCAAGAAAGGTGACTAATTCTCTGTTGGTTTTAGGAAAGAAAATAGGCAGAACAGCATGACTCACAATTATAATTTTCCTTTTTTCTTCATGCAAGAAATTGACTCATGTGTGTGACTTGATAAAACCTTTAATTGAGAAGCCTTACTAATTGCATTCAGGGAAGCAAAATGCCCACTGAATAAGACTATTTATTGGTTAAGTAACATTATCAGCAGAGCTGTAAATCTGAATTATCTCACCCTAATGAAATTTACAGATTTTTCTTTCATTCATTTCAGTCTTCATGTATCCATTCAGTTTTATGCATAATGTACATACACATATAAAATTGTATTGTATATATCAATGCATAAATGAAACTAAGTCAATTTAAGTTATTGTAATTAATCAGACATATTAATTCGGGGCATTCTTTTTTTAATGATAATGATAATGATTACATTATGTAACTTTTCATGGAAAACTTACTGACAGTAGACTGAGGATCTGGCAGTTGGATTTCTGATAAAAATCAAAAAGGGATATACAGACTATGTTACTCTATGTACTAGAATTTTTTAAAAGGTATCTTTTGTAGCCTCTGTTTGATAGAAATGAGACAAAAGTTTTACCTACAAAGAAAGGATAGGAGCAAACCAAATTTGGTTTTTCATTCCTTGATTTCTTTAGTTCTCTTTGACACTGATTTCAGCTTTGAAATACAGGACTGGGTGGTGGAGAAATGAATCTGAGTTTGATGTCTCTCCTAGTACTTTCTCCTTTCAGAATGTCCCACGGTATTATTGTCTTTATTTGTGTGATTTTTCCCTTTGATTGTGAGTTCTTTGAGGGAAGAAACCATGTCTTATTTACCATTGTGACTTCAGGACTCACAATATGCATCAGAAAGGAGCAGCTGAATAACTGGTGATTGAAGGCACAAATAAATCTAGTCTTATTATATAGCCATTATGTTACTTACAATGTAAAATTATTTTGTATAATTCCATTTTGGAATTCTCTTCAAAGAATAAATTCCTTCAGAATTTTTCCAAAGTAGTAAAAATCTACCCTTCTAGGCTTGATTTGATTTCTGGAGGCAAGTAACTTGAAACTAGATTTGAGTGAACAGAATAGTTGCTCCTGCTGGACAGTATCATTTTTAGTTTTGAATGAGGAATAGCAAAGTAGATTTGTGTGTTTGTGGACTCAGCAGTCAGTCTCAAAAGAGACAATCCAAAAAAGTTTTATCAGTGGTTGTATCATTGAAATTATAAAATAATCCCCCAGAGATTTGATTCATTCGATTGTGTGGACAATAGATTTACACTTAATTACTCCTAGTCAAGGCTATGGTCTTTCCTGTGGTCATGTATGGATGTGAGAGTTGGACTGTGAAGAAGGCTGAGCGCCGAAGAATTGATGCTTTTGAACTGTGGTGTTGGAGAAGACTCTTGAGAGTCCCTTGGACTGCAAGGAGATCCAACCAGTCCATTCTGAAAGAGATCAGCCCTGGGATTTCTTTGGAAGGAATGATGCTAAAGCTGAAACTCCAGTATTTTGGCCACCTCATGCGAAGAGTTGACTCATTGGAGAAGACTCTGATGCTGGGGGGGATTGGGGGCAGGAGGAGAAAGGGACAACAGAGGATGAGATGGCTGGACAGCATCATTGACTCGATGGATGTGAGTCTGAGTGACCTTCGGGAGTTGGTGATGGACAGGGAGGCCTGGCATGCTGCAGTTCATGGGGTCGCAAAGAGTTGGACACGACTGAGCGACTGATCTGATCTGATCTGACTCCTATTTTGTTATACTTGATACTGTACTTACTCAGGGTTGGGAAGATCCCCTGGAGAAAGAAAAAAGGCTAACCACTCCAGTATCTGGCTTGGAAAATTCCATGGACTGTATAGTCCATGGCGTCGCACAGAGTCAGACATGACTGAACGACTTTGACTTCATTCACTCCTATTCTGATGCTGTCTCTCCTGAGTGTTTAAGCAAAGCTTCTAGATTTATATCCTTTTCTTCCTTATAAAATTTTCATACTGAATTAAGTCAGACAAAGAAGGAGAAATATCATATAACATCCTTTATACGTGGAATCTAAAAAGAAATGGTACAAATGAACTTACTTACAAAATGAAAAGAGATCTACAGACTTGGAGAACTAACTTATGGTTTCAGGGTTGGGGAACGGATGGGAGAAAGGGATAGTTGGGGAGTTTGAGATGAATAGATACATACTGCTGTGTTTAAAATGGATAACCAACAAGGACCTACTGTACAGCACGTGGCGCTCTGTTCAGTGTTGTGTGGTGGCCTGGATGGGATGGGAGTTTGGGGGAGAAAGGTTACACGTATATATGTGTCTGAATCCCTTCGCTGTTCACTTGAGAGTGTCACAACATTGATTGTTAATTGGCTATTGAAGAAAGTGAAGTCGCTCAGTCGTGTCCGACTCTTTGCAACCCCATGGACTGTAGCCTACCAGGCTTCTACGTCCTTGAGATTCTCCAGGCAAGAATATTGGAGTGGGTTACCATTTCTTTCTCTAGGGGATCTTCCTGACCCAGGAATTGAACCCAGGTCTCCCGCATTGGAGGCAGACACTTTGCTGCTGCTGCTGCTAAGTCACTTCAGTCATGTCAGACTCTGTGAGACCCCATAGATGGCAGCCCACCAGGCTTCCCGTCCCTGGGATTCTTCAGGCAAGAACACTGGAATGGGTTGCCATTTCCTTCTCTAATGCATGAAAAGTGAAAAGTGAAAGTGAAGTCCCTCAGTTGTGTCCGACTCTAGCGACCCCATGGGCTGCAGCCTACCAGGCTCCTCCGTCCATGGGATTTTCTAGGCAAAAGTACTGGAGTGGGGTGACATTGCCTTCTCTGGGCAGACACTTTACTTCAGTACAAAATAGAAAGTTAAAAAAAAAAAGTTTTATAAGGAACTCTCAGTAGCTATATTCTGTATTCTGCATTCCAAATGCTTTAACTAAGCACTTAAGTCATCCATATTGGGCCTCAGCCTATGTTTCCAAATTTACACCTACTTTCCCCTCTCCATTCAAGAGCTGCTTTCCCCCCACAGTGAGGAAAGTTCATCCAATCCACATGTTCATATATTAGCCTCCTTTCACATTAAAGCCCCAGGTTAAATGCTAGCCAGCTTGAATTCTCTTCTTTGGCTCCCTTCTTATACCTGTAAATTTTATAGCCTTTATAATTCCTACCTTGTTTTATGGTATTTATATATAGGTCTTTTGTGCCCTGTTTGACTCTATACTGTGTGAGCCAGAAAGCAGAGCTTCTCCTTGAGTCCTTCATATCTCTCAGTTTAGTGCTGTGTGTATAATAGAGCCTTAATAAATATTTGTAGGGGTTATGAGCACATATATAAAATGATGGTATCAGATAGTTTGAGCATTTATACTATGGACTCTGATATTGCTTCTTATATTTAATAAGAGTGTCTGAACTTTGAAAGTTTTTATTCATATAAAAATCTAATAATTGTGCATATGCTGTGCTTAGTTGCTCAGTTGTATCCAACTCTTTTGTGACTCCATGGACTGCAGCCCGCCAGGTGCCTCTATCCTTGGGGATTCTCCAGGCAAAACTGGAGTGGATTGCCATGCCGTCTTCCAGGGGATCTTCCCAACCCAGGGATCAAACCCAGGTCTCCCGCATTGTGGACGGATTCTTTACCAACTGAGCCACCAGGGAAGCCCAATAGTTGTGCATTCGATTCAGTAATTCAGCATTACAGAGTAAATGATTCTAGAACCTCGAATAACTGGGATATTCAGGAAATAGGGTGTTCTGAATAACTTAATTTTCTGGTTAACTTGGAGCTAGGCAAAAAATCTTTTTGGTTTAATTTCTTGTTGAAAAATTCTTTCTAAATATGCTAATTTATGATCGTAGGCAGAGTATTGTTACAGTTTTTTGATAAATGAGATTATTAGACTGCTTTAGGGTAATTATTGCATACCTTAATTTTTATTTTATCATATATATATATAATATATATAAACGTTTTTGAGCTTGAATTGTGTTTCTAAGGTTCTTTTCACTATATTTAGCTCTGGATTTTATTTTTGGCTGGGAACAAATATCTGATATATATTTTTGTAATCTTAACTGTAGAAAGAGTCAGAATATGTGCTCTTTTTGTTTTAATGAATTTATTCTTCACTCTCAGTTAAATGTTTCCACAGTCTTGTGCTATGTAATTTTTGGTAAAATTTTTGTTCCATCAGATATGTTGTAGCTATAGCTATATTAGTATGTAAATATTTGTATAACTTATATATAGCATATATAATAATTTCTTGTTGCTTAAACCTTTGATTTGACCTCTTCTCTCAAAATTATTTCTGGTTTAAAATTTTTCCTGAATTATATGTAGTTTCAAATTTTTCATGTTATCGTTTTACCTCTGAAGTAATTCTTTTGCCTTTATTACTTTTTCAGAAGTTTTCACAAATCACAATAATTTTTAGGTAATACTAAGAAAATCATGAACACCAAAGATTTTGTGGTTCTTCCATGGGGAAAACCTGGAAATTCTGTAAAGCTAAAATATAAGTAAGTGCATATATGTTTATTACTTAAGTAGAAGCAGTTGCTAAAGTTTCTATGTATTATAATTTAAATACTTTTCATGTGAAGCTGTTAGAGTTGAAGTAAAATTTTGTGAATTCTCATCTCCATTTTCTTCACATTGCTCTATTTTTATAAGAGAGTAGGTTTGAAATATTATAAATCTATCATGGTTTAAAATGAGAACAAAAATATTTATGGCACAAGAATCTATGCGAATTGGGACCATCAACTATTGAAGCAATTTAATAGAAAGTTACTAATTTTATTAACACTTATTCAAAATTATAAAAGAATCACCCTGAAGAACTGAAAGAAATTGAAATTGAGAGAGACTATCAAGGTGAGAAACCTTTAAACACGGAAAAGAAATCATTAACTATGCTGAGTCCCCTGCACTCTACAGCAACTTCCTTCCCATTAGCTATTTTACACATGGTTCAGTTCAGTTCAGTTCAGTAGCTCAGTCGTGTCCGACTCTTTGCGACCCCATGAATTGCAGCATGCCAGGCCTCCCTGTCCATCACCAACTCCGGGAGTTCACTCAAACTCATGTCCATCGAGTCAGTGATGCCATCCAGCCATCTCATCCTCTGTCGTCCCCTTCTCCTCCTGCCCCAATCCCTCCAAGCATCAGGGTCTTTTCCAATGAGTCAACTCTTCGCATCAGGTGCCCAAAGTATTGGAGTTTCAGCTTTAGCATCAGTTCTTCCAGTGAACACCCAGGACTGATCTTCTTTAGGATGGACTGGTTGGATCTCCTTGCAGTCCAAGGGACTCTCAAGAGTCTTCTCCAACACCACAGTTCAAAAGCATCAATTCTTTGGCACTCAGCTTTCTTCACAGTCCAACTCTCACATCCATACATGACCACTGGAAAAACCATAGCCTTTACTAGACGGACCTTTGTTGGCAAAGTAATGTCTCTGCTTTTGAATATGCTATCTAGGTTGGTCATAACTTTCCTTCCAAGGAGTAAGCGTCTTTTAATTTCATGGCTACAATCACCACCTGCAGCGATTTTGGAGACCCCAAAAATAAAGTCTGACACTGTTTCCACTGTTTCCCTATCTATTTCCCATGAAGTGATGGGACCAGATGCCATGATCTTCGTTTTCTGAATGTTGAGCCTTAAGCCAACTTTTCACTTTCCTCTTTCACTTTCATCAAGAGGCTTTTGAGTTTCTCCTCACTTTCTGCTGTAAGGGTGGTGTCATCTGCATATCTGAGGTTATTGATATTTCTCCTGGCAATCTTGATTCCAGCCCGTGCTTCTTCCAGCCCAGCATTTCTCATGACGTCCTCTGCATAGAAGTTAAATAAACAGGGTCACAATATACAGCCTTGACGTACTCATTTTCCTATTTGGAACCAGTTTGTTGGTCCATGTCCAGTTCTAACTGTTGCTTTCTAACCTGTGTATAGGTTTCTCAAGAGTCAGGTCAGGTAATGTAATGTATCTATTTCAGTGCTACTTTCTCAGTGTGTATACCTATGGCTGATTCATGTTGATGTATGGCAGAAACCAACATAACATTGTAAAGCAATTATCCTCTCATTAAAAAGAAATACATTTTAAAAAATTATAAAAAAGATATTAATGACTATCCTTGCACTTTGCAATGTTAAAGGACATTACATTGAGTCAGTTCTCCTAGGAAGGGTACCTTCTGTCCTAGATTGCCTGGAAGATGCATTCAGCCTGAACCAAGCAATTCTGGGTATTGTGGGAATTTCAGGATTTGTAGGGGTACCTACAAAGTTCAGTGTGCTCTTCCCTTTGAGGTCATCGAGAATCACTAGACATTTTCAAGGCCTTTGTCTCAAATATAATTCAGAACCAGCGAGCATGGGCTAGGGGCGGAGTATTGATTTTTTAATTTTAGTTTCTGAGTTCCTTGATCCAGATCAATAGTACTGTGGTTATTTAGTGTCTTTAGAGCTTTCCTAACTCTCACTTCACCTTTGGGATATTGTGTATAAAAGCATTGTGTCAACTGAAAGATGTTATATGGCATTATCATTATTAGGTTTATTAGCTTTTGGTAGGGAATGGAGCTATCTAATTGTTGTGTTGCCAATTTTCCTTTTTGTAATGCAAAAGAAATGGGCCTTGCATTTTGGTGATGTGTTTTAAGTCTGTGTGTATGTACCTTTAAACATTCATTCAACATTTGTTAAGTACACTTATTCTACACACTGTGCTAAGGAATGATGGATACAAAAAAAGGAAGTCACAGTCTTTGCCCTCAGGTAGCTTGTGGAGGATGCGAATATATAAAATTGTATCTACAAAGTCATGTGAAATATGGTGTGATATTAAAGCACAGGCAGTTGTGAGAACATAGCCCAAACTGCTAGGGCAGAGGTGAGGAGGTCTTCAAGTTTTGCCTGAAAGATGCAGTTACTTGGGTGGTTACTGGGTGAAATGTGTGCAAAGGCACACAGATGCGTAGTCTGGGAACTTCCAGGCATAGCCAGCTTGCTGATTTATAGAACAAAATTGGAGGGAATTGCAAGTTGCCTAGTTAATAAATTAACTTGTATGCCACACTAAGGAGTTTAGGATTTGTCTTGGAGATGAGAGGGAGTCCCTGTTCCCTGGCCTGCATGTCTCCTTGATTCACCCATGATTCACAACCCATAGAGACTAGGCTTGGATCCCCCATTCTAAGGTCATTGCTCTGGAGTTTCTTTTCTTGCCCTTTCCTTGTTCCAAGTTTTTTTTTTGTTTGACATTGTCTTCACAAGTGTCTTAATGTTGTCTGACATGTTAGAGTTATCCAACTCTTCTCTCTGTTTCCCAGCCTCCACACAGTTTTAGTGGGTTGTTTCTGCCTCTCAGATTTGCTGTGTTGACATGATCTCTGTAGGATCAACTTCAGCCGCCCTTCTGGGTCTGCTGTCTCCAGGCGGAATCTTCTATCTTGTTCCAGACCCACAGAAGCCCACATAATCAATTTGACCACTTGGTCAGGAGGCCAGTTCCTTTTTTACGACAGTGAGAACTTCCAAAACATTACAATTTTGTAAGCAAATAAGTAACACAGTCACATTTGTGCTTTTGAACTCTTCCTCTGGAGGCCATGTGGAACATGTTGTAAGCCACTGAGACTTTGGGCCAGTAATTCTGAACTGTGCCCACAGCTCATTCCAGTGTGACCTCATTCAGGAAACAGCTCCTAGGGTTAGCTCAGGTTCCTTCCTTTTCCCTTCCCTGATCAGTCTTTGCTGCTACTGCTGCTGCTAAGTCGCTTCAGTCGTGTCTGACTCTGTGCGACCCCATAGATGGTAGCCCACCAGGCTCCCTCGTCCCTGGGATTCTCCAGGCAAGAACACTGGAGTGGGTTGCCATTTCCTTCTCCAATGCATGAAAGTGAAAAGTGAAAGTGAAATCGCTCAGTCACGTCTGACCCTTAGCGACCCCATGGACTGCAGCCTACCAGGCTCCTCCATCCATGGGATTTTCCAGGCAAGAGTACTGGAGTGGGATCAATCTTTAAGTCCAGTTAACTTTGTTTCCTTATAGTTCTCGAATGTTGCCTTGTCCCTAATGTCTCCATATAACCAGACCAGCACAATATTAGGATTATGGAAATAGTCTCCTAACTGGCTTCCTTACTCAGCTTACTCTAATTAATATTCCTTTATACAGCCAGAGTGATGGTTCTTAAATGCAAGTCTGATCAATTCTCAATTCTCTTAAAACTTTTTAAAGATTCTTACTTCTCATAGAGTACAAATCCCAGTTTCTCATCATGGCCACAGCTCCTCATGATGCGGCCACTGTCCACCTTAGCAGTTCCATTTCTTGTCACTTTCCCCTTTCTTTGCTTAATGTCTGGGGACATGGAACTCCTAGTTCCTGGACCCATACACCACTCTTTTCTACTTGTGACCTCACTTTTCTTTCTTCCTGGAACACTGCTCTCACCACCTCCCTTTGACTGGCTAGATCCTTTCATCCCTTAGGGCTCAGCTTAGTCTTCATTCCCTTCAGGAACAGTGTGGATACCCCCAGGAGCTAGGAATGTGCCCTTATATGCTCAGGTGTCTCCCTGTGCTTTTTCAACGAAAGCACCATACACTATACTTCAGTTACCTTCATGCTTGTCTGTGTTCCTTTCTATAATGGAAGCTCTACTGGGTCTCACATCCTGTCACTTGCAAGTGCTTGTTTGTAGTTAGGGCTGAGTTACTCCTTGTGGAACAGATATAATGAAAATAACGCCTCTCTTTCTCAGTGTCTTCACCCATGTCTCTCTACCCTCTGTATAGCTTTTGCCTCCTCTTACTTTCCATTTATCTCCCTGGATTTGGGGTCATATCTTTGACTCACTTGCTCTTTGGTGACTGCTCTCTACCTCTGAATTATTTCCCTTTATCTTCTTTATTTTTATTTTGGTTCTTTGCCATAGCACACATACCCAAGTAGCCCACATTGCTTAATTATAGTAAAGCACCAATGAAATAATGAAGAGACTTAAACTCATGAGAGATAATGAAAGCTAGAAAACTAGGCTGGTTTACTTCTACAAAACAGAGAGAGTGAGTGACTAATGCTGACAAGGGACCAGAGTTGTTAAGACAAAGGAAATCAAGCTGTCAAAAGCTTGATGAGATTCAGACATTATTATAGAATCTTTTGTACAGGAATCCGTTAGGGGGCTCTGCTCTATCCTCAGAAAGTTTTCTTTTTGTTGTTTTCCTTTGTGGAAACAATCAGTGGTGCTTGCCTCAGTTTCCATTTATCCCTTTGATGGCTCCTCAACCAAAACTCTTAACAGGTGCTTTTTTCCTAATAGGCTCCAAGCAAACTCTTCTCTCTTTCTATCTTTTGTATTGTACATACATGGCATAAAGGTAGAAATTTATTGAAGTTTTCCAAGATGATTTATTTAGCAAAAATGTGTATTCTGCCTATACAGAATAGTTATTTTAAACACTGTGATTCAAACTACTTGAATTCTCTGAAGGCAGTATGAAAATTAGAAAATGATTTTTAGTTTATTTTCTATTTGTGTGTCATGGATATTTGTGCATATATAAAGACATAGCTCATGCTTAAAGTGAATATGATTTGAAACTTCTAGCAAGGTAATATGAAAAACAAAAGTCCAAGATTTGAAGTTGTACCTTGCTTGAGGAGAATATTAATTGATGGCAAATGCTAGCTTTAGAAACTGTATTTCAAAGACAAAAAAGGAAGTAGTTAACATATGCTATCACATATTTATTACTCCTGATTTTAATTAATTTTTTTTATTAAGGACACATAGGAGTATAAAATTATTTTGCCTTTTTAATTTTTTTTTTTTTTTGGAAGGGTTTGTTTGTCTACCTCAAATGAAATTTTACATTTAAATCATCTGCACTTAAATCTTGTTCAGAAATGCTCAAGAACTGAGAATGGAGAAAATGCAACTAGAGTTGGAGAACCAGGAGATGGAAAAAAAACTGCAAGAGTTCCAATCAACAAGGAACAAAGAAAAGGAAGAACGAGGGTAGGTGACACTTTTAAAGAATTTTAGAGAAATAAACTGATTTCCTTATTGTAAGCTGAGGTCCTTATGTCAAGAACTGTTTGATGCTTATGTCAAGAACTTCCAATTTTTCCCTGATGACTCAGACAGTAAAAAATCTACCTGTAATGAGGAAAGCCGGTTTCAATCCCTGGATCAGGAAGATCCCTGGAGAAGGGAATGGCAACCGACTCCAGTATTCTTGCCTGGAGAATCCCTTGGAGAGGAGCCTGGCAAGCTACAGTCCCTGGGGTAGCAAAGAGTCAAACATGAATGAGCGACTAACACGTTCACTTTTTTTTTTCCTTCCAGAGATATCTGTTCAGAATGAATCCTTTTTGGATTTTACTGATGAACAAGCAATATTAAATTGCCCCTCATTTTTATAATTGTGTTCCCTTCCTCTAAACCTTATTTGGTTTTGCATGTGTGTCTGCTAAGTTGCTTCAGTTGTGTCCGACTTTTTGCGACTCTATGAACTATAGCCCATCAGGCTCCTCTGTTCATACGATTCTCCAGGCAAGAATGCTGGAGTGGGTTGCCATGCCCTCCTCCAGGGACCTTCCCGACCAAGGGATCAAACCCACATCTTTTATGTCTCCTGAATTACAGGCGGTTTCTTTACTATTAGTGCTGCCTAGGAAGCCCACACTTTCTTATTTCTCTTCTTACAGTACTCTTCTTAACCATTTATAGTTTGGAATGTTGGGACTTTCCAGGTGGCTCAAAGAATCTGTCTGCCAATGCAGGATACGTAAAAGACGTAGGTTTGATCCCTGGGTTGGGAAGATCCCCTGGAATAGGAAATGGCAACCTGCTCCAATATTCTTTCCTGGAAAATTCTGTGGGCAGAGTAGTCTGGTGGGCAGGCTACAGTCCATGGGGTCACAGAAGTGGAAACAACTGAGTAACTGAGCACACACATTTTGAGAACAGCAGTGCAGTTTCTCTTTGCTCCCATAAAAGTGCTATAACGGATGATTGCCGGTTTATGAGCAGCATATTTTTATTTATTAAAAGACTTTTGGGATAGGGATTTACATGCACACAGATAAGAGTTTTCAGACCCTCAAGTATGTTTGAAATATTGTTAGCAAATATGCTTTAGCTGAAATTTTATTAATGAGAACTTTCTAATACTTATGCTTGTATACCTGTACTAACTTTATGGAGAATTTTGCTTTGTTGTAAAAAATAATAAATATAATTAAAATCAAGTATAATTGATAGTTATATAATGGAAATGATCTCTTCTTTTCTCTAGGCTGACTCCCAGCCCACTTTGCAGTACCACTTTTAACAATTAAAATGTTTGTCCCCACAAATGTCTTTGTACAAGCCTGTATATATATATGTGTGTGTGTGTGTGTGTATGTGTATGTATGTGTGTAGGTTTGTATTTGACATGTCTTTTACATTTTTCAAGTGAGGACATCTATAAAAATATGTGAATGGATTCACATTCTACTTTGCTCCTTGCTATTTTTTCCACTCTTGCCACATCAGCACACGGTGATCTCATTGTTTTAATGAGTGCATAATATTTCTTTGTGTGGATATAATAGCACTTATTTTTCAGATCTTTATTAAGTTTTTAGTATTTAGTGATTATATATGCTGTCATGAATATGCTTCTACATATATTTTTGCTTATACATGTAAGAGTATCTATGGGATAAGTTCCTACACTTGTAATTTTAGATCAGAATATATGGCAGCTTACGTTTTGGTAGATACTGGAGAACCTTTCTTTCCAATAGACTGCAAAAGTGTCTAAACTTTTTTCCTGTAGAGAATGAGGGTGCATTCATATACTTTTGGTGTTACTAAAAGTCTGGTAGCCAGACTCTGTGTATTCAATTTGCTTTGTTTAGTACTCAGGTGATGATCATCAAATATCTGTGAAGTACCTTCTGAACCATTAAAGAAAATTCAGAAGTTTATTATGGTTTCAGTAGTATTTATCTTTAGAGACTAAGTCTTTGAAAAAATGTTTATGACAGAGCTAAGTCACTTGAATTGTGTCTGACTTTTTGTAACCCTATGGACTATAGCACCCACTAAGCTCCTCTGTCCATGGGGATTCTCTAGGCAAGAATACTGGAGTGGGTTACCATGCCTTCCTCCAGGGGATCTTTCCAACCCAGGTATCAAACCAACGCTTCTTATGTCTCTTGCATTGGCAGGCAGGTTCTTTACCACTAGTGCCACCTGGAAGCCTTCGTGACACATACACACATCTAATAAGCAGAACATTGGATTTTTTCTTAAGAAAAACTAATTTTATATTGGAGAGCATTGGTTTAATCAAAGATGTTTCAATGAGGTACATCATCCCAGGTGACGAAGTTTATTGTGTGTCTTGGTGTTCTTATGCTAATGATCCAATGGCCAGTTCTCTCTTTTTTTTATTGCTGTTTTTTTGTTTTTGTTTTCTTTTGTCTTTTTATTGTTTTGTAAACTTCACTGCTTTGGACTTAGTTTGGGCTCCTCAGCGGACTATGAATATATCTGTGAAATGGGGTTCTTGAAATTAGCCCCCAAGAGTGGTTTCCATTAATGGAGGAACCTTTTCTAGATGTTTTCAAAAATATTCTAAAGCTTGGCTGGGTTTTAAAAATACTAAAATGCTTTTCTAAGGTCACATAGATAGTAAATGTCATGGCCCGAATGAGAACCTGCCACTCACTAGTCTGGAAGATGGAAGTTTGGTTTTCCAGTCTTGGTTTTATTATTTATTATCTCTGTGATCTTGGGCAACTTTTTTCTCATTATTGTTTAAAATGGGACTTGGGCTCCCTGCTCTGTTGACTTCAGAGGATTTTGTGAGGCTCAAATGAAAGTGCTTTGAAACTATAAAATGAAACCTTTTGCCTTCTTAGCAATCTCTGTTACCTTTCAGTTTGGGAACTAATTTAAAGTCTTAAGGCATTCATCACGTAGTCGATCTGCTGAATTTGGCTCATATTGCTTTGTTTCCTTTTTCTCTTTACATTTGTGAACACTTAGCATTCAAAACTACATGGCAATCTGTAAAATTTCTTATAAATCAGTAAAACTATCTTTAGTCATTGTAAATGTCTTTAAAAATGAAATTCTTCATCTGTGTTTGGACATTTCACTTTTATCCATTTCTTTTCAAATCTTCCAAATATAGTAGAGTTATTACTGAGGCTATTGTGCCATTATTGATATTTCATTTTCATTTTGTGGTGGTCGGTTACATGTTAACAACTGAATTTCCATTTCCTGAACAGGGAAAATATATTTGTTTTCATTAAAAGGAGAAATGTATTTAGTAATTACATTTTGTCTTCCATTGATATATATTGAAGGTCAAGTGGATACCATTGGAAATCTGGACAAGTGGGCAAATTGGGTAATCAATCATACACAATGTCACAAAATAAAGGAAATGTTATTAAGGTAAGAGAACACTATTTGATTCTCTTGCTAAGAATATATAAATTATTTTTTCAGATCTTGCCTTCCCTTCCATACTTAAGAACCGACAATTCTTATTTTTAAAAGCTTTGCATATTATTGGATTTTGATTAAATTTTATGGGTTAATATGCAACTTTTCGGGGAAGGCAATGGCACCCCACCCCAGTACTTTTGCCTGGAAAATCCCATGGACGGAGGATCCTGGTAGGCTCCAGTCCATGGGGTCGCTAAGAGTCGGACACGACTGAGCGACTTCACTTTCACTTTTCACTTTCATGCATTGGAGAAGGCAATGGCAACCCACTCCAGTGTTCTTGCCTGGAGAATCCCAGGGACGGGGGAGCCTGGTGAGCTTCCGTCTATGGGGTCGCACAGAGTCGGACACGACTGAAGCGACTTAGCAGCAGCAGCATGCAACTTTTACTGTTCAGATATGTTTTTGTTTTTCATCTGCACGTTGAATTTTAAAAGTTCACCTTCAGTTGAATTTTTCTAAATCCAGTTTCTCCTTTCAGTTCAGTTCTGGTTTTCAAGTATGAGAAGTAGAACTACATTGTTCTGTATTAAAGTGAAAGTGAGGTTATTTGATATAACAAATGACAGACTTTTTCTGCCTTTTTATTATATCACATTTATTTAATATGTTCATGTTCTGCTTGAATAATAAATTCTTAAGTTGTTGATTCCATGTGTGAAGATACCCAAGGGAAAACTGCTTTGAAATTTCCCAGCTATAGAATTTCTTTATCTTTACTGTGTATTGTAAAATATAATATTACATTATATTTAAGGTTAAAAGAATAGGAGTATCCTTATGTGATGAAAACTGTTTTGCTTCTGTATTCTTTAGTACAAGATTCGTGACTTTGTAAGTTTTAACTTATATAGCTTTTTCCTTTTTATGTACCTATCATTAAACTTTCATTGGACCAGTTGGCATCTACAAATATCTTATTCGGCACTTCTAGCCTTTTTGGCTTTGAAAAGGCATTTTATTCTTTACTGTCTTTCTCTTACTGAGATATGTGACTTTAATTTTTGAGTTAAAAGTTTTATAATCCACTTTGCATTTTTCATTATCTTTCTGAGACATTGTTCCAGGCTTTAGATGTTGTTGTAAATATGTTAAAAGTGCTGACTCTTTGTGATTATTGATTTATTTATTCAATAGCATTTATAAGTTCCTTCTTTGTCTCATAGTGAATTGTCCTTGTTCTCAAGGAGATCCTTATGTAATGTAGAAGACAAAGCACATATGAGAATATCTATAGGAAAAGTCAGTATGTAATTTTTGCCATTTAGTGTATGAATCATTTGTGCTTGGGAAATAATAGTTTACCTCTAAAATATTTGAGAGTGTGCTAGATATATTTGTTAGGAAAACTGATGAATAAGTCATAATGCCAGTTCCCATAAACCTCATAATTTAGTATGAGGGTGAAAGCATGGGGTAGGGTGGGGAGGCACAGAAGGTGGGAAGTAAAGGAAGATTGGACAGGATGGGAGGACGACTGAAAACCAGACTCCGAGTCTTGACTTTTTTCTCTGGGTGAATGGAATTCCCTAAGAGTTTTGAAGGCAAGTTTAAGGTAATGATGTGTATTGGCTGATCTTCTCAACATCCAGTGCATTTGGAGTTTGTAAGTAGAGTATACAGCAAATGATATTCACATTCTTTTGATCATGTACCATATCAATAAAGAATTTATTTTGAGAATAAACTTTCTATCCACGATTTTTTATTTGCTTATAGATATAATTTATTTATATGCATACTAATTTACTAGTATGTCATGTGCATTGTAAAACAAAATATGGAAATTAATCAAGGATTATATAAATATGAAGAGATGTTTCTTTTTCTCTCTTTGGTCTTCTCCTGAGCTCCCTCAGGCATGCATGTATGCTACTTTTGAGGCCACTGGTACAGAAATAGAGAGACTACTTACAAGACTATTAAAAGGTCAGATGAGAAGAGTTTGAATTAGAATGTAGTGAAAGAAATATAAAGGAAACATGGAACCAAACACAGTGAGAAAGGAAAGGAGGAAGTAAAATATATAAGTAATATTCCAGAATGAATTGCCTAGAAGATAGAATAAATAATGGAGCTGGAGAAAAAATTCTGGTGTTTAGATTTAGGCTTCTTCCTTCCTTCCCTCTTTTTCTTTTCCCAGACCTACTGAGGTATGGTTGGCTAATAAAATTATATTTAAAGAGTACAACATGATGGTTTGATATACATATACATTGTGAATGGATTTCCCCCATTGAGTTAATTAACATATCCACATTTGCTTTATTTTTTATAAGAACATTTAAGTTCTGCTAGTAACAAATTTCAAAGACTTGGAGTTTTGTTTGCACTCTAATGTGCTGGCTGAAGCTGAGAGAGTAAATGTGCCTTCTAAGAATTTATAAAAAAGGAGAAGAAAGGTGTGAAGGATAAAGGGCAGGTATGAAGGATAAAGCTCAGAAAATATGGAGGCAAAGTAAACTTTAATATTTGCTCACTACCTGTTTTTTACCAACCAACAGTGCTTTTCCTGTTTTCTCTCTTTGAGTGCTTGTATTACTCTTAAGAGACAGTTGCTCTTTTTCACAGTTCTACAGATGAAGTAATTTAACGCCAAAAAATTTGAATAACTTGCTCATGTCAAAGGTCAGGGCCAAGATTTGGAATGCAGGTTTTCAGGCTACTTCTAAGATAATTTGCCAGCCCTCTAGCGAAAGGAGCCTGAGAAGAGAAAGAATGGGAGAAATAGAGTCAAGGTAATGTAATTTCATAGGAGATAAAAGTCAAAGAGCACATCTTTAGAAAAAAATGGAGAAGTCAACTTTGACTGATGTATTTGTAATGAAAAAGTTGAGTATAGTTTTATTCTGAAGTTTTTCAGCTGGGGGCAGTTTGTCCCCCAGGAGACACTTGGCAATGTCTGGACATATATTTTGCTCTCACCACTGAGAGGGATATTTTTGGCTAATGGTGTGTAGTGGCTACAAGTTAGGAGTACTGCTGAGCATTAGACAATGAGCTGGGCAGCCCTCATAACAGAGAATTATTTGGCCTAAAATAGTGGTACCAAGGTCACAGAATCCTGTGCTAGACAATATAGATTAAAGTCCTGACTCATCTAATTAGTTTTGTGATTTTAGACAAAAATCTAACCTGTAACCTTTCTTGGTCTTATGTTACCATGTTTGTAAACATGCATAACAGTACTTGCTGACTGCTTCACAGAGTTTCGAGCAGTGCATGAGATAATATGTGTGAAACCAATTGTAACATCAACTGAAAATCATGTTAAAATGGTTGTTTATGGAGAATGAGAATTTTAAAAAACAATACATTTGATTTGATGGTAGGGTTGTCATCAGATGTAAGAAATTATTTCAAGTTGTTGAAAAAGAAAGATAGATGGCAATGATTAAAGACTAACGTTTCAGTGAACATGAGGGCAGAGGGCGACCTGTCAAGGGTTTAAGAGGCTCAAGGAAATACTTTATTATGTGGGAGACAATGGAGCCAGTTTGTAGCTGAGGGATAGGTTGACTAGTGGAGGAAACACTGAAGATTAAATGAGAGAGGTGCCAGTTGCTTGGGGCTTTGAAGAGGTGGCTCCTTGAGGAGGGCTTGACCAAGGGAAAGAAGGCACATTTCCTTGAGACAGGAAAGATGGAAAGCAGTAATGGTACATTTTTAGAGGTTGCTTTTGACAGGCAGTGAGGCAGGAAGCTGTGGAAAAATCTTTTATAGTTAAACCTCAACCTTCTTAGTAAATTTGAAGGCAAGATCAACTGTTCGTATTAAGGAAGGGAAATGGGGGTGAATTTGAGTTATTGGGAATGGAGAAGATCTGGAGTTGCCACTGTGGGAATTACGTTTGAGGTTTAGTAGCAAATGAGCAAATAGGTTGCTGAAGAGCCACAGGAGCCCAGTAGGCTTGTTCAGCCTGGATTTGTGGAGGACCCAGTAACTAATGGGGCTTCCCTGGCGGCTAACATAGTAAAGAATCCGCCACCTGTGTGGGAGACCCAGGTTCAATTCCTGGGTTAAAGTGAACATTAGAAAATGAGCTGGGCAGCTCTCATAGATCACCTGAAGAAGTGAATGGCAACCCACTCCAGTATTCTTGCCTAGAGAATTCCATGGACAGAGGAACCTGACAAGCTACAGTTTAAGGGGTCACAAAGAGTTGGATACAACTGAGCAACTAATACTTTTAGTTGCTATTATTTCATCACAGTGATAGGTAGTTATGGGATGTCTAAAAGGAAGGAGGTAAGGAGATTGTGGTTAGTGCTCAAAGAAACTCTGACTTTGGGATTTTGAAGGTGTGGCCATTCAGCTTGCTGCTTAGGTCCAAGGTTTGGTCATAATGGTCAGGGGGCTGAAGAGGCACTCTAGACATGCATAGCAGTCAGCGTGTAGGAGGGTTTTCAGCATCAGGATGTCAGGTGAACACAGACATTGAGTCTCCAAGACCATTACCTTAGAGAAGTGATGGAGACAAATACTGAGCAGACTGCTGAGGTTCAGGTGGAAGAGGATTCTGGGTACTGGAGAAGGCAGTGAGTGGATAGTGGGAACTTCAGTAGAGGCAACTTGGCTGAATGATGAGAGCAGAACAGTGTTCTGCAAGCAGCACTGAGGAGCAAACAGGGAGAACATTTTCCTTCTCTCTGGGTGAGTGCACGGGAATAGAAACGTAGCTAGTCCCTCTGGAGAGTCCTGTGGAGAAGGTTGTATGTGAGAAAGGTGAGTCCAGGTACTGTGAACTTTTTTAGAAGAGATATGTTAAGGAAAGGTTTAAGGCAAAATACAGTTAAATGTCTATTTAATAAGGGTTTCATGGAAGGGTGGGGCAGCCTGGATGGAAGGAAAAGTAGTGGAGAATGGCAAAGGTTAAGTAGCTAATTGGAGTAAGAATGAGACTTTTGGAAAAGGTGGCTTGTGGAAGGCGCGTGGGCCCAGCATGGCAGTTTAGGACATTAGTGGCAGTTTGCAGACATTTGTGAATGCTAGGGAGGCCGATGAAGACAGCACAGTCTGACCCCAATGGCCCAGAGGATATGTCTGAGCCTCTAAGCTGTCCTGGCCCCTGATGGGACCCCTTTAGCATCTCCTGGTGGAGGCATAAGTTGGCTAATGAGGTATATAGCTTCAGTATATTGAATTCCTGATGTTTTATGTATACACACATAGGCATATCCATATATATATATGGATATATGTATATGTGTGTGTTCTCAGTCATGTGAGCATTGAGTCCTGTGAGCATATAGTCCATGGGGATCACTGTTTGTGACCCCCATGGACTATAGCCCACCAGGCTCCTCTCTCTCTGGAATTTTCCAGGCAAGAATACTGAAGTGGGTTGCCATTTGCTACTCCAGGGGATCTTCCTGACCCAGGGACTGAACCCATGTCTCTTGTACCTCCTGCATTGGCAGGCAGATTTCCACTTTGCTACCTGGTAAGCTTTTGGAGTAGGGTTGGACCAGGGATATACACACACACACTCACATGGACAACATGTGTTTGCGTGTGTGTGTGTGTGTGTGTGTGTGTGTGTGTGTGTGTGTGTATCCCTGGTCCAACCCTACTCCACCCTCATCTTTTTCCCCAACAGATAAAAATCAGACTTAGGAGAAAATTCTATTTACCTAAAAATAGCAAGCTAGCAGTTTGTTCATTGAAATATTGTATGCAGTTTGAATCATTTGAAATAAATATGGCTGTATTCACAGAGCTGAAAAATATTCACAATAACAAGAACAAGTTACAACATGTCCCTAATAATGGGTTCATTCAGCTTTAGTATGTCCATTCTGCCCAGGTAGCCTATAACCACGTTTCAGTGTATCATTAAGGTAATAATATTGGAGAATTTGGTTATGAAAAATGGGATTAAATTATCTGTAACTTGTATAACACTGCCAGTTTACAAATAAAAGTGTTATTCACATTAAAAATGATTATTTCAATTCTATTTTCTAGTCTGCTCTGTTTGGTACATACCATCTGAGCAGCTCTTTAAAGAATGTGAGAAAACAAATGCTCTTTTGAAGCAAATCCACTGTATTTACTGAGAATAATTAGGCCTAAATTTTCAAAGATGACTGCAGTGGTACAAGCTGTAGACATAGAGGCAACCATTGTTCTCATATTCTCATGTGCAAATTGGGCAACTGAGCATGGAAATTGAAAATGGAAAATAAGGCATGAATTGACAGTGTGTGTGTAAGTGTGCACCATGCTCTGTGAATGTCTTTGTACTTCAGATGTTGGTTTTAATAAGACCGAAGCAGGTACTTGCAATCGGCAAGTCTGTTTCATTTCTTAAAATCTGAAGATCCAAGGATTTTAGGCAATTATTTATTTGAAATACCTAGCCATAATTCTTATGTACTCAATTTTTTTGGCTACACCTTGGGAAAGTCCGGGATAACAAATAATATATTTAGAAAAAGGCTATGTCTATGATGCTTAAATGCATAGTTTTCTAAATTGGGCAAATACAGATAATAATGTTAGCTTTTTACAGTTTTGTGAGCAGAATAGCTCAGTCAGAATTCAGTTTAGATTCAGTCTACACAAATATTAGACTTTGTATGTTTCAGAAAGATCAGAGATGAAAAAGGCATACTGAGCCTTTATAATATTTAAAAGCTAGTGCTTTTCTAAAATCATTTCATAGAGATGTGTAACTTTTCTTTAAAGATAATTTATGACATTTGTTTCTAAAAATTGGCTTATATTTGTTTCAAAAATATATTTTCCTTTTGTGAATTTTCTCTTGATTTAATATATATTTGCAGTAAAGATGATATATTCTTCTTGGAAAATGTTTGTTTTGTTCAAGATGCAGCAAAATGTTATGGCTTTATAGTATTTTTGTTAGTCACTTAAGCTTTGAATTATACCTGAAAAATAGTATCTATTTTGTTAATACAGTTTTCTACTGGAAAAGTGAAATTAAAATTACTGAAGGAGCAGCTTCAAGGTAAACAGTTTACACTGTATTATTAGGTATTATAGATATAATTATTATTTTTTTAAATTTTATTTTATTTAACTTTACAATATTGTATTGGTTTTGCCATATATCACAATGAATCTGCCACAGGTATACATGTGTTCCCCATCCTGAACCCTCCTCCCTCCTCCCTCCCCATACCATCCCTCTGGGTCGTCCAAGTGCACCAGCCCCAAGCATGCAGTATTGTGTATCGAACCTGGACTGGTGACTCGTTTAATATATGATATTATACATATTTCAATGCACACATTTTAAAAATGAAAAAAGTCAGAAAGAATATTTATAAAATAGTTATATTATGAAATAGTCTGTAAAGTAGTTTTTATCACTTAACATTTGTTTTTTTTTAATTTTTAATTATTTTTTAAGCTTTGAATTCCATAGAAAGTTGAAGTTCTAAGATGATTCATGCAATATAATGACTCTAAACCCCCAAATGTTGACTCTTTATCTGTGATATTCAAAATATATTTTATCTGTGTTTTGGGGAAGAGCACTTATTTTATATCAAAAATCAACTTAGGATATGACTATAATAGTATTTTTGAAAGATGAGGACTTACATAGCATTGCTTCTTAAACTTTATTAATATAATATCTTAAACAGGAAGAAAATTCTAGCAGTATAAAATTATAAATTGAAATTTTACTCTAGGAAATTAAAAGAACATTGAAAATTGCTTTTTAAAAATAATTTAAATATAGCAAAAACAAATTTTGAATTTATGGTAATTCTAAAAGAAATGAGATTTCTAATATAGAGGATAAACATTTAATTTGAATAATTAAGATAATTTGATAGACTATGTTCTAGAAATACATATAACACTTATTATAGAAGTTGTTCTGTATTGGCTTCAGTTTCATCCAGAAATGGGACAGAATGCTATAGGAATTCTATCCAAAGCACAGTTTTTAACATTCTGTAATTTTATGTGTCTAGTTCAATTGAGCTTACAGCAGAATGTGTATGGGTGGGTGTTTGTGGCTCCGTGGTCACAGCGGGTGGGAGGGAGACTGTGGGCTCCCCAGTCTACTGGCGAGATTAGACTTGGCTACATGCCATTCTTATTGGGCACCTGATATGTATACACTATTTGAGAATATAGAAATGTGCATAATTTCCTTAACTTATCAATCAGAAAACTTAACATTGTATTTTAATGTGATTAGTCTGTTTATTTTTCCTTTCAGGACCAGTGAAACAACCACTAAATTATAAAATGGCAAATTCTTCTGAAAGTGACAAACCCAAGATAAAACGGAAGGTTTGCGGGCAGTGTGAGAACAAAGCTGCTCTGCTAGTACGTACACTGGGATAAAATCTTGGAGCAGAACTCTCACATGGGCTAATACACTTGTCCCGACTTAAGCTGCTTTGGTAGCCATGCACTTTTCCTTCAAGACCCTTGCTAAGAATGAATTGAGCAGGCTGCTGGGAAAGCCCAGTGCTAAATGATGTGCTGAATCTCAGCTTCTCATTCCTGTTTAAGAACAAGACCTAACTCTTGTCCTCTGTCCCTTGAATCGTGCCTATCAGCACACAAATATGCTGCATTATTTCGCAAACCAATGAAGAAATTCTTCTTTGATCCCCAGATCTCCTCTTGCATCCCTTTCAGTAATACTTCTGAAGAGTTGTCTGCACTTACTATCATTGTATTCTCTCCTCCCATTCTTTTTTTAAAAATTGAGTTATAATTTACCTACTGTGAAATGGGCAGATCATAAATGTATATGTCCCTATCAAGAAAATATAATACCCCAGAAGGTTCCTTTGTACCTTTTCCAATTAATTCCCTTTACAAAACCAACTACAGTGTTGATTTTTAGCAGCATACCTTTAGTGGTGCTAAACTTATTCTTGGAATTTATATAAATGGAATGATATGGTATATTTTTTCTGTGTAAGGCTTTTTTGGGTTTTTTTTGTATTCTTGACCCCCGAGGTTTGGAGTGCCACAGGACTTGGTCCTCAACCTCTTCTGTAGTCTATTTATGTGGTTCTTTAGTCAATGGCACCCCACTCCAGTACTCTTGCCTGGAAAATCCCATGGGTGGAAGAGCCTGGTAGGCTGTAGTCCATGGGGTCGCTAAGAGTCGGACACGACTGAGTGACTTCACTTCCACTTTTCACTTTCATGCATTGGAGAAGGAAATGGCAACCCACTCCAGTATTCTTGCCTGGAGAATCCCAGGGATGCTGGAGCCTGGTGGGCTTCTGTCTATGGGATCGCACAGAGTTGGAAACGACTGAAGCGACTTAATTAGTCATTAAGTCATGTCTGACTCTTTAGCGACCTAGTCCATGGGACTTTCCAAGCTAGAATATTACAGTGGGTTGCCATTTCCTTCTCCAGGGGATCTTCCTGACCCAGAGATAGAACTTGTGTCTCTTGCATTGACAGCCAGATTATTTACTACTGAGCCAGCAGGGAAGCCAGTCTATTTGTACTTACGGTTTGAATAGTTTGATCTACTCTCTTGGCTTTAAAGATCATCTCTATTTTGATGGTTTCCAAACTTATTAACACATCTCTAATTAATATTTCCCCCTCTGAACTTTCAACTCAGATACTTGGATGGCTAACGAAAATCACTAATTTAATATGTTCAAAATTCAAATCTTCAGATCTTCCCAACGAATTTTTTTCCTTACCAAGGTCTCATATCAATAAAGGTCAATTCAAACTACAGCTTTTTATAAAACAGAAACAGCTGAGTTGTACTGTCCAGTTCTGTGAAGCTGCCTCATTCATCAATGCAACATTAATTACTCTTTAGTGTATGTTTATTTTCTCTTTACCTACGATGTAAACTTCATGAGCGTACGGACTTTAGTTTTCTTCACTGCTCTGTGCCCACCACCTAGAATTATGCCTGCAATTTACTAGGTACTCAGCCCATACTTGTTTAATGTGTTTATTTCTTTAGGGCTTCCCCAATGGCTCAAAGGGTAAAGAATCTACTTGTAATTCAGAAGATATAGGAGATGTGGGTTCAGTCCCTGGGTTGGAAAGATCCCCTGGAGGAGGAAATGGCAATACATTTCCAGTATTTTTGCCTGAAAAATTCCATGGACAGAGGAGCCTGGAAGGCTATAGTCCATGGGCCCACAAAGAGTTGGACACGACTGAGTGAATAAGCACAACACACAAGCACACATATTTCTTTAAAACATTTCTGTTATTGAAAACATTGTTATCATTGAAGCTAACTGAAACAAAGATATCCAATATCTTTTGCAATTAAAATATCACACACACTTTGGAAGCAGTTTTTTCTCCAAAGAATGTAATGGTTATAACTAATATTTGTGGGTTACTATAACTAATATCAGGGAAGGCAATGGCATCCCACCCCAGTACTCTTGCCTGGAAAATCCCATGGACAGAGGACCCTGGTGGGCCGCAGTTCATGGGGCCGCTAAGAGTCGGACACGACTGAGTGACTTCACTTTCACTTTTCACTTTTATGCATTGGAGAAGGAAATGGCAACCCACTCCAGTGTTCTTGCCTAGAGAATCCCAGGGACGGGGGAGACTGGTGGGCTGCCGTCTATGGGGTTGCACAGAGTTGGACACGACTGAAGCGACTTAGCAGCAGCAGCAGCATAACTAATATTTATTATAATTTCAGAGGATTTAGCTGTAATCACTTCTGATTTAAGATTGTATTACTGGCCTTATTTCATGGGGCAATTTTAATGGAACTCAGATTTAGAGTTCTTTCTAGTAAAGAGCTAATAATACTAAATGTAAAACCCTGGCTCTTGGTATAATGCTGTTACTATTATATAATACTTCTTTTCTTCTTACTGATGTAATGGTGGACAATAATTTGAGGAATTTTAGAAAGTTATACCTACCCAGAAATGTTTAGAAAATATAAGCAAGTGCTAATATTCCTGAAACTTGAAATATGAAAGCTAAAAGGGACTTAAGGGCAGAACTGAATTGTTTGAATCCACTGTTCATGATCTGAAAATCATTTGGCATAGGAGCTATGAGTCAATATTTCTTATGACTCCTTTTCTATGTTGAACACTGTATAAAGACCATGGAATTTGAAAAAAATGGCACATGTAGATAAGACTTGACTTGGAAATAAAACATCTGTTTTTCCAGGGAAAAGGAAAAGCAAGCAAAGGACATTCCGGACAGTATAAATGGCACCTGCTTTGGCTGGAAAGCAGAGAGTGACAGTGTACAGTGATTACAAACCTGATCTGCCTGAAAACTATTGTAAATAGAAGCCAGGATTTAGGCTCTTACTTAAGAAAGGATATTGTTTGATTTTAAATGAAAATAACATTCCATCATGCTTCTTAAAGCACAATATTATTTTTTTTTTAAAAATTTCAAGCTTGGCAAATGTAATGAACTCTGTAGTGTTGAATTATAAGTTTACCTTGTATTCTTAGCTTCCATCATTCTAGATGGTCATGCTGATTGGATAATCAGAGTCAAGCTCTCTATATCTTATGGCATGACCTTCATCAGGGAAGATCGTATAGGGATGGGAGGTAGGGATTAAGAGCTTGCCTTTTGGAGGTTGGCATTTCAACTTTACCTGTTGTTAGCTCTGTGACCTTTAGCAAATGACTTAATTCTTTTATATTTCTGTTTTCTCATTTGTAAAATAGGATAAAACGGATAACAGTAGTCTAGATCTCAGAGTTATTGAAGATAATGGTTAATGCATGTGAAGTATTTAGCATTGTGCCTAGCACATTAAGAGAAGGTAGTAAATTGTATGCCTTTTTTGTTGGCACATTTTATATATGTTGTCTTCATATATATTGGTGGTAAAAATAAACCCCTCAATTTGCAGATTTCTTATTTTGAAAAAAAATTCCAGAGGCTTTTGGCTGTTTCTCTATGGCAAGAGGGAAATGGATAGTTGAAAATTACTTATTAATTTGGCAAATGTGGATAATTTAATTAAACTCAGATGGATTCTGAAGTCATAGCATAACTGACCCAGCCTTGATCAAATTAAAAAGTGATATGCTAGAACTGCACTTGGGTATTCCATCATTGATGAATCATCTGTGGTGGAATCAAGTCCTTATTTGTGTTTTTGCCAGCTATCAGTTCAGTTCAGTTCAGTCGCTCAGTTGTGTCCGACTCTTTGCGACCCCATGAATCGCAGCACGCCAGATCTCCCTGTTCATCACCAACTCCCGGAGTTCACTCAGACTCATGTCCATCGAGTCAGTGATGCCATCCAGCCATCTCATTCTCTGTTGTCCCCTTCCCCGTCTGCCCCCAATCCTTATCAGCATCAGAGTCTTTTCCAATGAGTCAACTCTTTGCATGAGGTGGCCAAAGTACTGGAGTTTCAGCTTTAGCATCATTCCTTCCAAAGAAATCCCAGGGCTGATCTCCTTCAGAATGGACTGGTTGGATCTCCTTGCAGTCCAAGGGACTCTCAAGAGTCTTCTCCAACAGCACAGTTCAAAAGCATCAATTCTTCAGTGCTCTGCTTTCTTCATAGTCCAACTCTCACATCCATACATGACCACTGGAAAAACCATAGCCTTGACTAGACGGACCTTTGTTGGCAAAGTAATGTCTCTGCTTTTGAATATGCTATCTATGTTGGTCATAACTTTTCTTCCAAGGAGTAAGTGTCTTTTGTTTTCATGGCTGCAGTCACAATCTGCAGTGATTTTGGAGCCCCCCCAAATAAAGTCTGACACTGTTTGCACTGTTTCCCCATCTATTTCCCATGAAGTGATGGGACCAGATGCCATGATCTTTTTTTTCTAAATGTTGAGTTTAAGCCAACTTTTTCACTCTCCTCTTTCACCTTCATCAGGAGGCTTTTGAGTTCCTCTTCACTTTCTGCCATAAGGGTGGTGTCATCTGAATATCTGAGGTTATTGATATTTCTCCCGGCAATCTTGATTCCAGCTTGTGCTTCTTCCAGCACAGCATTTCTCATGATGTACTCTGCATGTAAGTTAAATAAGCAGGGTGACAATATACAGCCTTGATGTACTCTTTTTCCTATTTGGAACCAGTCTGCCTAAAGTCCTTATCTATGTTCCTGCCAGCTATACAAACTGCCTAAAAAGTTTTTCCAGTTGTTGGTCATTTTCCCCCATTTTTAAATCCATTGTGGATTTAACTCCATTATTTTAAATCCATTAAATCCATTTTTTTAAAATCCAAATATGCTTGTATAACAAAATATATAAGCTTTCTCTGTGACTCCAGCTTTGATCTTCCAGTACAATATCCCTTTGGTTACTTTCATTAAAAATCTATTGTTAGCAAATATTTGGCCTAGAATTATATGCTCAAGGCTTCCCTTGTGGCTCAAATGGTAAAGAGTCTGCCTGCAATGCAGGAGACCCGGGTTTGATCCCTGAGTTGGGAAAATCCCCGGAGAAGGAAATGGCAACCCACTCCAGTACTCTTGCCTGGAAAATCCCATGGATGGAGGAGCCTGGCAGGCTACAGTCCATGGGGTCACAAAGAGTTGGACGTGGCTGAGCAACTTCACTTTCAGTATATGCCCAGACTGACACTCAGTCGTCTATTGTAAAAATGGTGCCCAATATTTATGAGACATTCATTAAAATATCAGCTGGTATGTTGTAGAATACATTTTGAAACCATTAATACAATACTACTTCCATATGTGTATGTGAAATTATAGCTTTTAATCTGGTACTTAAAAATTATGGATTTAGTTGTATCTTAATTTACTTGAGACTATAGCTCTTGAAACAAGAATTGACAGGCTATAACCATTTCCTGTACCGGGGATAGTACTTATTTTTCTTCCACTAAAATTATAAATCCAATTTTGTGTAGCTATAATCACACTTGACAAATGCACTTGAATTTTGATAAATACTAGACCATGCCATCATTTGACATATTGGATTTATTTTATTGCAGATTTTATCAAGGTTTTCCCATAAATGATTAGTACTGCAATCAATGGTCAATGATTAATCATTAGTAATGTGGGTATGGGTAAGAGTTTAAGTTTTGAGTCAGACCCTGGGGTTGAAATCCTGGCTCCATTTAGCTGTACGATTGGAAAAATTCTCAATCATTATGTTCCTTTGTTGCCTCATCTCAAATTGGAGGTACAATGGTCATGTCGACATTATGGGGTTCTTGTTAGAATTAAATGAGATGGAACACATGAGGCCCTTAGAACAATGCGTAAGTGCTCCCCAAATGCTGTGAATATTGTTATTTGATTCGACTCTTCCTTTTTAGTTTCATTTTAGTTACATAAAATTAGTTACTCTTTTCACATTTTTTGGGTAGTTTTCCTAACCATTTCATGTTTAATAAACATGGCTACATTACTGTAGATAACTGCATCATCATATGGGAATTTGCAATACAATTTAAAAAAATTAATGGACTCCTTTTGAGTTTTTTTTTTTCATTAAGATATAGTTGATTTACAATGTTGTGTTAGTTTCAAGTATACAGCAAAGTGATTTAGTTAAGTATATATATACATATTTAGTTATATATGTGTATATATATATATTTTTTCAGATTCTTTCCCTTTATAGGTTATTAAAAATACTGAGTATAATTCTCTGTCTATACAGTAAGTCTTTGTTGGTTGTCTATTTTATATATGGCAGTGTGTATCTGTTAGTACCAAGCTCCTAATTTAACCTCTCACCTTCTCCTAAGTTTAGTCTACTCTTTTTCATCCATACACTCCAACTCCTTTTTACTCACTGTGTGGTCTGCATCCAACAGCTGGTGGACATCACCTGGGAGCTTGTTAGAATGCAGGATCTCAATCCCGTTCAGACTTCCCAAACCAGAGTGTGCACTGAAGCTAATTCCCAGGAGATTCGTATACATGGTGCAGTTTGAGAAGCGTCACCGCTGAATTGCACATCAGGCTACCACTGAACCGAACGAGGCAGAGGACCCTGATCTGTCACTCCCCAGTCTGTCCAGCTGCTTTATGCTTACTGTACCCTGATACAATGAGAGAAGGAGGGGAGAAGATTGGTGGGCATCCTAAAGGGGGAGGAAATGAAAGAAAGCTGAAGGGAGTGTGAGCTTCTTGACACAGGCGTCCTGACTATCTCCAAGTCTTGTGCTTTCTTATTTGTGCTGTCAGTTACTCCCAACCTAGGCCAAACTCAAGGAAATGAGGGCTATTAGCCATTTGCACTATTGTTTTAATCATACTGTAAGAGGTGTTGGGGTGCCTGTACATTTACACAGTAGTAATTGCTCTTGCAGTAAAAATTTCATTTTCTTTCTTCACTTTCACTCTTGCTCAGCACCATCGTAGGTAGAAGTATATCACATTTTCCGACTTGTCCACAAATTTAAAAAATAACATTTTAACAGCATATGGCATTTGCTAGAAAATACACATTTGTGCATAATCATTTCATCAAGCATAAGCATTGCTCACATGTTTTTTCTTATACTTTTTTTTCCCTTTGAGATATCTTCTAAGTATGCTTTTGAAAATCACATTTTGAGAATCACCAGTGAAGCAGTGCCATTCAAAGAAGTCCGTGGGGATTTTTGGAGATGAATAATATTATGCATCCTTTGAAACAAATTACGCTATGTAAATCCATTCAGGAAAATAAAAGAACTCTTTATGAAGTAGTTTTGACTCAGAGATAACACTTAATTTTTACCAGGTTAAGAAATTTGATCTGAGGTTGCTGGGTTTTTTTAGTGATTTATTAAAAAATTGTACATACATACATGCAACTAGCACTGAAGCCTACTTGCAGCTGTAATATTTATTTTGTCATGAGAATAAAGTTTTCAAGTTAATTTTTCTCAGTTACATCTTAACTGGCACAAATGTTGTCCTATTTCCTTGGGCTTCTCAATTTCTTGGTGTGTAATTGGAGAAATAAAGATGAGAGCAATGAGTTCTTTACACATATGTTTTCTCAAAGTCATATTTTATGAGACTGTATGATTTTTCAATGTCTTTTAAGGTATGCCTTGAATGTGGAGAAGATTATTGTTCAGGATGCTTTGCTAAAATCCACCAGAAGGGGGCACTAAGACTCCATAGAACAACTCTTTTGCAGGTATGACATAAATGCTCTACTTGTAGTGTGTTTATAAAATGTTTCAACAGGAAGACATTTAAGACCTGTTTAATTATCTAGAATTTAGGATGATTTGCATTAATTTCTAAAATTCTATTATGTACAGTCTTTACATGTAACTTAAAATTACTTGACAACGGTAATCTGGATTTTATTTTGTTGTTTAAACTGTTCTTTAATATAACTCCTGAAACACTTAGCTTGATTAGAATTTTTACATTAGGCATTCTAACCGTGAACTTGACATTTAAAACTTAGACAATATTTTTTTCTATTGTGGTTTCAAGTGAACACATGATTTATTTTAAGTATTATTTGTATCTAGTTTATAAATAGAAATCTCTTGCTTTCTTCTCATGTTTATTTTTAAACAATAGTCTTTTATTTGTCTTCCCTCATTGTTGTTTAAATAAGCTTATTTCTCATGTTTCTACTTTTCCTCCTACATATTACCAGCGTTTATTATCCTAATGTAATCATTTTTTTTAATGCTTAAACCCTGTCAGATGGCTTTAAGTTTCTAATACTTAAACAATAAATATGGCTAAATATAGACTTAACATTTTATGCCAGATACATTTGATGATGCACTGGCTTGTCATAGATTTCACTTATTGTACAGAGTCAGTGTGAGGCAATGACCCTACAAGATGAATACTACTAAGATCCTGCTCCTAGGGACCTGGAGGTAAAAGTGAGAACCCAGGACCTTGGGGTTAAGGAATTTAATATTATCTTGTATATTTTATGATTGTCTGTATTTGGAAAGATCACTGGTAGACTTCAATCATTACCTGTTGCTCAACATATAAATATCAGTAGCTCTCACAGAATTGAAGACCCGAGTCATAACGGGCACAAAGCATAACACTGACCTTCCTTTTATCAGTATTTACCAAAATCAGTTACTTATTTACTTTTGAGTTTAGAGCCTTCTGGCAGAAGTGATGGAGGGAAAACAAAAAGCCACTGTCCATTCCCCTGCCTCAGGAAATATCATACAACTGGACCGTTGTAGGAAATTAAAATGAAGGTACATAAAAATGAGTGTAATAGTTAATAGATAAATCGTATAGAATTTAACTAAAGGCACTCCACTGTGAGGGTAAGGAGTATAATCACCCCACTGTGAATTCACATTAGAATTTTCCATTCAGCGATTTATTCAGCATATTTTCCTAATTGTCGGTCAGTAAATGTAGGCACTGTGCTAGCTGTACGGAGTATCAGTTCACTTCAGTTCAGTCGTGTCCAACTCTTTGTGACCCTATGGACTGAAACCCGCCATGCTCCTCTGTCCATGGGATTTTTCAGGCAAGAATACTGGACTGGGTTGCATGTTTTTCCTCCAGGGAATCTTCCTGACCCAGGAATCAAACCCCCATCTTGTCTCTTGTGTCTCCTGCGTTGGCAGGCAGATTCTTTACCACTAGCACCACCTGGGAAGCCCTTCTTGCCTTTAATCAATCATCCCATTGGCTATCTGTCATTTTCTTACTATTTCTGTACACTGTTTAGTTCTTTGATTTTTTTGCCCATCATTCTTCCCTGTGCATTAAGGTAATGTTTTTGATGCTGTTATCTGTTGGCCTGATGGCCATTGTTAAACAGTGAGTATATGTTTCTTTCTGCTTCGTGGTTTAGTCATATTAATCAGCCATAGTATTTTTAGTTCTTCACCATCTTTGGTAAAAGTCATGAGACTCTTTTTGGTCATCTGTAATTCACATGCTATTGTACATCAACTGTATCTTAATTTTAAAATATACATATTGTGGAAATAAAGAAAAAGAAGTAATGAGGTTTTTTTCATTAACTGTTGAATTCATACCTAATCTGAGAATATATCTGAATATTAAGCAATACTATATAAAAAGCAAGCATTCTAGGCTAATGGCTGCTGTACTTTATATTATTTAACCTATGTTGGCATTTAAGAATGACCTGTTTTGAGTGTTGTAAACCATTTCAACCCCAGCCTACAGATCATTGAGTCTTTACAAAGTTCACAGTCAGTAGGGACCATTTTGTTCTGGTATATCTTGTTTCATTTAAGAGATAAATCCCTAAAAAATATCGAAGGCAAACTATTACCATTTCCATGTTGAATAAAATAATTTCAAAGGGTCTGTCTTTTGATTTATGATTGATTTATACTTAGAAGTGATTTCAGCACAAGTTTATTTATTTTTTACCTTCTCCAAACCTCTGTGAAACAGTTGATTATCTGCAAAATAATGTGTAAATGCATAGAGTTACTGAGGATGAAAATTCTACTTCTATGTTTAAAATAAATTTTCAACAATAAAGATTGTAATGAAAGATTTTTTTCCACTGGAAAAGCCTCACATTGGTGAAAAATAAGGTCTTAATATATCAGGAATTTGTATTTCCTTTTCACAACAAAAGATCAAGCAGAAGAGAACAAGGTTAATTAGAAATAAAGGAAAATAGGGGGCAAAACAGATGAAAGGCATTCCATTTTGAAGTATGACATGCACAAAGGGAGGCTGGATTGAGTAAATCATTACTATACTCTGGTATGTATATTTTAAAAATTGGAATGGAGATTTTCCTAACCGGAGGAGAAACCTTGGGAAGAGAGTTGGTTAGTAATGAGACAAGAGATAATTGAAGTAGAATTTCCATGTTTTATAGTATGAAGCATTTATGTTCATCCTTTTTATCTACAAGATAAGGTATGCCTATATAAATATGGATTATAAGTGCGAATATTTGTTCGTTTGAACATAGTTACAGGAGAATAATTACCAGGAAGAAGCTCAATTATCATCAGAATACTATGTTTTCTGACTTAGTGGTAGAGTGTTTTCTTTCATTTGCCAATGACCAGTATCAGCTTTAGATTCACACTATCATTATTTGTTAATGTTTAGAATAATACAGTATTTTTCGACCATAGCTAGTCATTTAGATAATAACATGGTTACTTACTTGATGATCTTAAGGTACCAATTTTAAATGCTATGTGCAGACATACTGTAGATGCTATGTTGTGACACCCAGATCCTCCTCTTTAGAACTGAGAAACTCACTTCCCTAACCTCCTGGAATGCTGTCTACAGGTAGATCATAGCAGAGTTTCTTCCCAGAAATTGCTTTTGCCCAAAGAGAACTGCTGAGCTTCTCTTGTGGCTCAGCTTGTAAAGAATCCACCTTCAATGAGGGAGACCTGGGTTTGATCCCTGGGTTGGGGAGATCCTCTGGAGAAGGGAAAGGCTACCCACTCCAGTATTCTGGCCTGGAGAATTCCGTAGACTATACAGTCCTTGGGGTCTCCGAGAGTTGGACATGACTGAGTGACTTTCACACAAAGAGAACCGCCACCTCCAAGTTTACACTCCATTTCTGGAGGCAGCCCACCCTCTGGTCAAATATCTGGTCTAGGTTAGGGAATAAATTCTCAGAAACCCATTGCCTCAGTTGAGGACAACTCAGATGGACTATTAACAGCTCCTCTTTGGGGGTTGACAACTACATAAAATTCAGCTTTCCTCTTTGCCCAGTTCTGCTATCTTCACTCTCTCACAGCCCACAGGTATTATTCTCAGAGCACACCCCAGTAGAAGTTAGGCAGGCAAATCTCAGAATGTGTTTCTTGGTGAACCTGAAATGTGACACTATGTAATGTAGAGTCAGATTATAGATGATTGTTGGCCAATTTTAGAATGTATTGAAATTTTTGAAGGGCTATATATCACATCTCTTTCTTCACTTTACAGATTCTAAACCAATTGAGAAATAGGTATTATAGTCAGAAGGTATAAATCAAAATATCAGTTCTGTTATTGATACAATCAGAAGTAATGGTTGTAGCACAGGTGTTCAGATAAATTCAGCTTACTGATGCTTCCTGAAATTTAACTTTTTGTCCCTTCTCCCAGGCCTCATATTTTAGACATTTCCCTTTGGCAGGGCAGGCTCGGTCTCTAAGTCCTACTCTTTGTGACCCCATGGACTGTAGCCCACCTGGCTCTTGTGTCCATGGGATTCTTCAGGCAATGTTACTGGAGTGGGTTGCCATTTCCTCCTCCAGGGGATCTTCTCCACCAGGGATCTAACCTAGGTCTCCATTGGCAGGCGGATTCTTTACCACTGTGCCACCAGGGAAGGTGGCACCGCAGGATTCACCCAGAAAAAGCCCTTAGTGGAGATCTAGATTGGAAAACATCTTTCTCAGGGCAGGCAGCCCTTGGAGAAACCAGGATAGGCAGGGGTGAGCATGCTCTCTTTTTCTTCCCAAAGTCTCACAGACAAGAATAGAAATAGAAGGATGGGGAGTACATGTTCCCTCAAATTAAAGTCTAGGTAATGTCAATATCTTGACATTATATAGCAATATAGAAATTTGCTATTTATGACTATAGTTAGCACTATACAAAAGAAAAAATAAAATATTTAGAATATATATATATATATATAAACAACTGAGTATTAGCTCAGTTTTTCTTTTCCTTCTTAAATATGAATAATTCCATATAATTTTGAACTTCTGTCAAAGGATTTTTTAAACTGTTTTCTTATTGACCATTTTGTCCTCTGTATCTTCTGATAAATTTCAAATCTTCTAAGGAGAGGAACTACTTCTGTCTTGTTCATCACTGTATTCTTGTGCTTAACATCATAGCTGGCATGTAAAAATCACATTTTTGAATGAATGAAAGAAAACATGAATAAATCCTGAGAGATACAATCAAGCTCATGAAATAATTTAAGACTACATTTTAAGTGGCACAGTTTCTTTTTCTCTGAATTTTGAAAACCAAAAATTGCATAATTAATTACATGGTACATTAGTAAGTTATGTTGGTGAAGAACCTTTCTTAAAAGGCTTTAAGAAAAGCCTTTCCTCTGTGTCTGAGATTTGACCTTTAGTTACATTTCTAACTCTTCCCTCCACCACCACCCCCTGGGAAACAGATAAAAGTCTTAATATCAACTATGTTTCTAGACCATATATTCACAGAATGACTCTGGGTTGGCAGATCGCCTCTAACAGGAGGGCCGTAGTTATTAATACCTGGGGTAAGCCACAGCTCTCCCAGTGCAGTGTGGGGAGCTACGTTACTGAAGCCCCTATGGGGCTTCAGAATGGAAGGTCTGTCCCTCACCTCTCTGAGTGGTACTTCTGTGTGAGCTATTGTAAGACTCCCACCAAAAAATAACAGCCGATGCCAACCCATGGGCAAACTGTTGTTCCTGTCCTTAACCTTCTGAGCAGACTGTTGCCAAGAGTGGTTTGATGACAACCTGGTGAGTCTGAAAGTTTAATTTACTCAGGTAGACTGCAGGAAGGATGGTCAATTAAGTCTTTGATTAACTGAAATTTGAGAAAACGGAATGATGTTATACTCAAAAGATAAATAAAGGACACATATATAGACATCACTGACAAGAATTTTTTAAAAAGTTTTTATTAAGATGTAACTCACATACTCTACAACTCCATGTGAAGTTTACAATTCAATGGATTTTAGTATATTCATGGATGTGTGGTCTTTGATGACTAGCTGGTTTTTAGGTTCTATCTATGTTGTGGCATGTATTAGTGCTTCACTTATTTATGGCCAAGTAACATTCCATTGTATGGATATACCACATTTTGTTTATCCATTCATCATTTGATGGACATGTAGCTATTTCCACGTTTTGCCATTATGAGTAATGCTGCTGTGAATATTTATGTACAGGTTTTTGTGGGGATATGTTTTAATTTCTCATTGCTATATCTCTAGTATGGAATTTCTGGGTTGTAAGATAACTCTAATCTTTAATTGAGGAATGGCCAGAGAGTGACGTTCCATTTTATACTCCTATCAACAGAGTGTGGAGGTTCTGATTTCTCTATGCCCTACCCAACACTTACATCTGACTTTTTGATTCTAGTAGCCTAGTAGGCATGAAGTAGTATCTTACTGTGGTTTTCATTTGCTATTCCCCCAATTACTAATTATGTTGAACATCTTTTCATGTGCAATGGCACCCCACTCCAGTACTCTTGCCTGGAAAACCCCATGGACGGAGGAGCCTGGTGGGCTGCAGTCCATGGGGTTGTGAAGAGTCGGACACAACTGAGCAACTTCACTTTCACTTTTCACTTTCATGCATTGGAGAAGGAAATGGCAACCCACTCCAGTGTTCTTGCCTCTGCCGTCTCTGGGGTTGCACAGAGTCAGACAGGACTGAAGCGACAGCAGCAGCAGCAGCAGCATGGCCATTTTATATCTCCCTTGGAGAACTGTTGATAAGGATTTTGTGAAGACAGTTTCAGAATACAGGGCATGTTTTAAATATGGGTACATTTTCATACCCTCTCCTCTACCTCAGCGAAGTTGTATCTGTGATGATGATATTTTTAGATGCCATACTAAGAAAAGCTAGGGAAAGGGAAGAGACTAAATTTGAAAGGGGTGTGAAAAGTGAGAGTAGGACTTCTGCTATCACCAGTGAAGAATTGGAAGAACATGAGGGGTTTAGAGGGTATATTACAGAATAAAGTGACAGAGTAACAAATGCAGTGGAGAAGAAAGAAGCAGTGTGAGGGCTTAATGCAGTGATGGCTCAAAGCATCTCAAATGGAAATGAGGGTGTTTCTATAATATTTAGGCTAAAAGAATCTGTAAGATTAAACTCACATATGCAAGCTCAGGAACTTACAAAAATATTGGGAGGATCAGATTAAATGACAACAAATATGAAAGTATCCTGTTCATAGGAGGTGCTCCATACATTTGGTTTTATTAGTCAGGATATAGTATTTAAAGAAATTCAATGTTAATTGTTAGACCATCCAAATTTAGAATCTAGGAAACAAGGTATATTAATGCTAATGAGTCAAAAGAGGGGATAGTTTGAGGGACATTTTCAAAGGTATTAGAGTAATATATATCTTGGAAGACTTTTGTGGAAATACAGTGAGGTAAAATTTTAGAGAAATACAAACTTCCTCCATATCCAGAGAATAATTAATCTCAATAATTAGAGGGGGCAGTAAAGATCATTAATCTGAGAACCCATGACTTACCAATAGAATATGACAAAGGTGAAGGGGTTTTGCAAACATAATTATGGTTCCAGATAAGTTGATTTTGAGTTATAAAAAGAGAACTGATTTTGGATGGACCTGACTTGGTCAGATGAAAGACTTTAAAAGGGAAACTAAGGCCCTTCCTGAGTCAGAGGATCCTCTTGTTGGCCTTGAAGAGTAACTTGCCCTGGAGTGAGAGGGTCTGGGAGAGGCCTCTCCCAGTAAGTATGGGCAGCCTCTAGGAGCTGACAGTAGCCAGCCAGAAAATGGAACCTCAGTTCTGTAGCCTCAGGAGCTGAATTCTGCCAACAACCTTGTAAGCTCAGAAGAGAGCCCTAGACTCAGGAAGGAACGCGTCCTGGCCCACACCTTGACTGCTGTCTTCTGAGACCCTGAGCAGAGCATCCAGTTAAGCTGGACTTAGACTCGACCCATGGAACCCATGAGATAATAAATGTGTGTTGTTTTTAAAAAATCATTAGTCTAATCATATGTCTAAACCTTTAGTCAATCACAATGATGCTGATTATTTGAGGAGTCTCTATAATTTGCAAGTACTACTTATACTGTCTTAATTTTTTCATGGAGTCTGATCAATTTTACAATAATTTTTAAATTTTTACTCTATTTTATGTTCATTTGTATTTGTAAGATAAAAGTCATCAGTCGTGAGGTAACAGTATTACTATGTATAATAAAACAAGTGGACAATTATTGATTGCTATTTATTGGTGAGTTTATTCTGATATGCCTAAGTGTGTTAGTCGCTCAGTCATGTCTGACTCCTTGCGAGCCCATGGACTGTAGTATGCCTAAATATCTGTTTTTCAAAGTATTCCATATTAAATTACTTTTTATTCATGTATCTCAACTATGCATAATTGCTGAAAGCAGCTAACTCATCTGGATGCATTGTACACGTAATATTAGTTGAAAACAATAGTACTTGCTAAGATAATTAATGTAGTGCATAATTATATGGCATTGAAACTGCAAATAGAAAGCAGATTGCAGGTGTGACTTTCCTACGTTGTTTTCTTGTTGCTATTCTGGCTCTTAAGATTGCTCTCTAAATAGAATTTTTAATGTTGCAATAAAATTTGAAAGGCTGAGGTCACATTTTGTTATTTTTTTTAAGCGTCAAGTGATTTAAAATTTTTGAAAATATATTATCTTTTGTGCTATTACATTTATATGCTATATTGTCTTATTTTTAAATAGTTTAACTGCATTTAGTATTTTATTTCATTATTCTCACACTTTATTATAGTACTAAATATTGAGTCCAGATTACTTTTATTTGACATTTACTGTCTATTGAATAGTAAATTGCATTTATAATCAGAGGCATGTATACAGGTGCTTGCTTATTTTTTATTATGTCTTTATGTGTCAAGGAGGAATAATAATACATAAATCTTTGATTAATAAAACCTATAGTTTCCATTAGACCTTTAGAGGAAAGGAAAATCTAAGGGTTCTTTAAGTTCTACTTAAAAAGTTATACTGAAAGAGTGCTAGAATAAGCAATAAACTTCAGTCACATGAATGTCACACTTTCAGGATTTGATTCCTATTTAGCTTGCACTAAGTAGTTCTTTATACCACTGACATTTTTGTACTACTCATGCAAATTCCATATCTGTTTTTAGAAATATGATGAGCAGTGGATTTGAAACATGATTCTGTTGTGAGTCCCTCTGCTGCAGTTTTCTTTCATCCTGCAAATAATTTAGTTTTCTCCTATTTCTACATATATTTATATGGAGACTTTTATTCAAACTCTGTTCTTCTTTCTGGTGTCTGCTAAATGGAAATTCCTTTCCTTGTTTCTTGACCTTTTAGCTGGCCTGAAGTTGACCTTTTTCTCTCTTTCTTTTGATCCTAACAGTAGATGATAACTTTGCTCAAGCCATTTATTTAAGGTATCTTTTATTTCAAGTTTCATAGAAAATTCAGAATTGACCCTATGGCAAAGACTATTTTTAGGGAATAAACTTGTACTAAGACTACCTGTAAAGATGGATTCATTAACAGTAAAATAACAGTATTCCCTAAGAAAAGAGTATATATCTTAATAATGTGAAAAAACTGGGAGATAAATTTCATCTTGATCTTGGAAAAATAGCAACAGGGTCTTTGTTCACTGCCCAGGAGTTGAATCTGGGTAACCTGAATGAAATTAAAAGATGCTTACTCCTTGGAAGAAAAGTTATGACCAACCTAGATAGCATACTGAAAAGCAGAGACATTACTTTGCCAACAAAGGTCCGTCTACTCAAGGCTAGTCAAGGCTATGGCTTTTCCAGTGGTCATGTATGGATGTGAGAGTTGGACTGTGAAGAAAGCTGAGTGCCAAAGAATTGATGCTTTTGAACTGTGGTGTTGGAGAAGACCCTTGAGAGTCCCTTGGACTGCAAGGAGATCCAACCAGTCCATTCTAAAGGAGATCAGTCCTAGGTGTTCTTTGGAAGGAATGATGCTAAAGCTGAAAGACTCTTTATTTAGGATAGAAGCAAGGCAGAAATACACCTCAGGAGACAAAGAGTGTGGGCATCTTTCCTAATGAGGAGGAGTGTAGTAAAGAAGCAGCTAAATCATTGATACAGGGCAGTTCTTCTGGGTCTTTGCTTACTTACCTTTGGCCCGTTATCTGGATTCTCTTCTCACATCTGACCTGCTCTAGGACATGCCCCAACATGAAAAAGTAAAAGTGAAAATGTTAGTCACTCAGTTGTGTCTGACTCTTTGTGATCCCATGGACTGTAATCTACCAGGCTCCTCTGTCCCACAGGATTCTCCAGGCAAGAATACTGGAGTGGGTGTCCATTCCCTTCCCCAGGAATCTTCCCAACTCAGGGATTCAAACCCAGGTCTCCCGCATTGCAGGAAGATTCTTAGGACACTCCCCAACATGAGTGCGTGTCTTTTTGCCAACATGGGTTCCAGCAGAGAGGGTAGTGGGAGGTTTGACAGCACCTATTATGGGTTGGTGCCTCCTCCCTTTTGACCCCCAAGGAGCCTTTCTGCACAGATGCCGTCCAGGAGGTCTCTTTGACCTCAGGAGTGGTCATCTTATCTCTTTACTTCAGCAGTGCTCAGCTCCTGTCAGTAACTTGGTCCTTAAAATGTCTAGTAAAATCAAAGCTCCAATTTTACTCTGCTTGACAAACAGCAGCTGTCCAGCCCAGGGGCCCATTTACCATCTACTGCAAACTTTTTCATTCCTATTTAATGGTTAGAATGTTCATAATTATGCATTTTTTATAAATAATTTTTACTTTGCAAAGATATTTTTACTAGGTGGAAATTTAATGGGCTTGTTGCATCTTATTATTGATACATGATAATTTGAGAAAATTTATCTGCTTGATGTGGTTAGTAGTCCTTGTAGCTCCTGACTCAGAGAGGTTTAGTCTGGTTTGATAGTGTTGACTTTAGATTACAGGATCCTTATACTAGCATCATGCACTGTATTTAATGCAATATATAAATAGAAATATGAGAAACGCTGGGCTGGAAGAAGCACAAGCTGGAATCAAGATTGTTGGGAGAAATATCAATAACCTCAGATATGCAGATGACACCACCCTTATGGCGGAAAGTAAAGAGGAACTAAAAAGCCTCTTGATGAAGGTGAAAGAGGAGAATGAAAAAGTTGGCTTTAAGGCCCAACATTCCGAAAAAGAAGATCATGGCATCCGGTCCCATCACTTCATGGGATATACATGGGGAAACAGTGGAAACAGTGTCAGACTTTATTTTTTTGGGCTCCAAAATCACTGCAGATGGTGATTGCAGCCATGAAATTAAAAGATGCTTACTCCTTGGAAGAAAAGTTATGACCAACCTAGAAAGCATATTGAAAAGCAGAGACATTACTTTGCCAACAAAGATCCTCTAGTCAAGGCTAGTCAAGGCTATGGTTTTTCCAATGGTTATGTATGGATGTGAGAGTTGGACTGTGAAGAAAGCTGAGCGCCAAAGAATTGATGCTTTTGAACTGTGGTGTTGGAGAAGACTCTTGAGAGTCCCTTGGACTGCAAGGAGATCCAACCAGTCCACTCTGAAGGAGATCAGCCCTGGGATTTCTTTGGAAGGAATGATGCTAAAGCTGAAACTCCAGTACTTTGGCCACCTCTTGTGAAGAGTTGACTCATTGGAAAAGACTCTGATGCTGGGAGGGATTGGGGGCAGGAGGAGAAGGGGATGACAGAGGATGAGATGGCTGGATGGCATCACTGATTCGATGGACGTGAGTCTGAATGAAGTCTGGGAGTTGGTAATGGACAGGGAGGCCTGGTGTGCTGCGATTCATGGGGTCGCAAAGAGTCGGACACGACTGAGCGACTGAACTGAACTGGACTGAGCCACATTAATCTGTGGAGATTTCTTTTGGTAAATATACCTTGAGCAAATATTTTGATGATTTTTAATAAAAAGTATATTTTCCTCTAAAGCATAATTCTTCAGTGTACATGTATTACTGCCATAACAAAATATATGATTTCTAAAAACTTGCCATTCTGGATAATCCCCTACCTATGTAACAGGGCTCCACATATTATTAGAGTTAGGGAAAGGCCATTCAAATCCTATGAGACTTTTTAATCAAAGCCCTAACAAAAACAGTAAACTCTCCATATAAAACCACTGATGCATGGACCTTAAGGACTTTCGTTTCTTTTTCTGTGATACAGGTCCTGGTAGCAATTCACATCTAATGTCATCATTTTGCTTAAATGAAAACTCTGAATCAAACTGCTGTCTCCTTTATTAGTCCATTATTTAATATCAGAGAGAGTATCTTTATAATATCTTTACCTGATCAGTTGTGTCTGACTCTTTGCTACCTCATGGACTGTAGCCTGCATGGAATTCTCCAGGCAAGAATACCGGAGTGGATTGCCATTCCCTTCTTCAGAGGATCTTCCCGACCCAGGGATCAAACCCAGGTCTTCTTGCATTGCAGGCAGATTCTTTACTGTCTGAAAGTGAAAGTGAAATGAAAGTTGCTCAGTCTTGTCCGACTCTTTGTGACCCCATGGTCCATACAGTCCATGGAATTCTCCAGGCCAGAATACTAGAGTGGGGAGCCTTTCCCTTCTCCAGGGGATCTTCCCAACACAATGATCGAACCCAGGTCTCTCTATTGCAGGTGGATTCTTTGCCAGTTGAGCCACAAGGGAAGCTCATTTCAGAAGATACTGTCTGAAAGTATCTTTATAACTTCTTTATCTGCACTCACATTCTTTCCAGATAGCTTAACTTAATGGAATGCATGGTCATTAAAGTCATTAAAATAGTCTGTATTCCCACTGTGAGGGGGTATTTTTATAGATTTTTTTCAGCTTTTTCCTAAGGTCTTTATGTATTGCTAAGATTTTGGCTTTAATTGTGAGACAGCTTGCCCCCGATTACTTCAAAACAGTAATGTTGCTGGAAAGGAAAACTTAAGAATCAGTACAACTCCACAGTTATATTGACATCATTCCTCTATTTACCAATTTCATATGAGGTAATTCACATCAAATAAACCAGAACAAACTGTACTTTCGAAAAATATTCTCAACGTGTTTTCTCAACAAGTAAGGCCAATAAAACCTATATGCATACAGATATTCTCTTAAAAAATTCCATTAGTGCATAATTGGATCTTCCTGAAGTAATTTTTATAATCAAAAACTATCTGAATTCCAACTGTGTTCAACAATCCTTGTAACCAGTGAATCCATAATGTTTTATTGGGTTCTGTGCATTTGGAACACATTTTTTCCCCCTGTGTTTCTGCATATGTGTATACCTCTGTCTCTACCTCTATTATTTGCCTCTATTGGGCTGAACTCAGTTGCTCATTCGTGTCTGACTCTTCTGACTCCCTGGACTGTAGCCTGCCAGACTCTTCTGTCCATGGAATTTTCCAGGCAAGTATACTGGACTGGGTTGCCATGCCCTCCTCCAGGGGATCTTCCTGAAGCAAGGATCGAACCCGCCTCTCTTGCATCTCCTGCATTGGCAGGCAGATTCTTTACCTCTGCACCACCTAGAATACAAATGACATAACATCTCTTCTGCAAGTATTAGAGTTTTCATTTTTAATACAAGGCTGTGGTTGCAGTAAATCTCTTCTAAAATTTTGGAACTGGAAAATCAATGAAAGTTAGCACCATGAAAAAAGAGAAATTTGAACATTTTTTTTCAAACTTAGAAAGTAACATAGGTCTAAACCATGTGTGAAATTCATTGACCTGAAACTCCTGGATCATATAAAGAGGCATGGCTATGTCAACATGATCATTAATATTTATTGCTGGAGAGCCAGCGTTTGGGATGATTCTGGTGGTTAGAGTTCTGAAGTACTGACACTCCATAAAGTATATCATTTTTCTAACTAAACTAAAACTTTTACTCTTGTACCTTAACTTCTATAAGGTGCCATCCATTCTAAAATGCTATAAAATATCAGCCCTCTTTACTTTGATTAATGATACATTGTCAGAGTGATGAATTCTTCTAGAGTGTAATTTGAAAGATAATATCATTCTCGGGAGGAAAAAAAAGTTCAAGTAAGAATTTAGAAAAGTTACCAGATGAAACCCTTACCATCATGGAGTGTAGCGAAGGATGTGGAGGAATCTGGAAACGCTGGCAGTAAATCACATTCTTTGGCTTTAGTTTAAGCTTCCATCTTAGTGAGATATATGATTTACTATGTGTCCTGAAGGCTGTTTTAGTTTGATTTTTTAAACATTTTTAGTATGTGGAGAAGTTGCACAGGTAAATTTATTCAATTTCAGTCTCTGCCTCCTGTGGCTACCTATTAGTACTACTATAGGTAAATTTTCATATTTAAAAGATGGAAATGAAATTATCTTTGAGTTTTAAAATTTGAAAAGATCTTAATATATATCTGATAGCATTATGACACTTGATATTATAGTTATCTATTTTAAATATTTTATAATAGTAACCTTTACATTCTTGTTCATTGGTTACTTATTACATAAAATGATAGTTATCATATTGTTAAATGGAATGATGCTAAAGCTGAAACTCCAGTATTTTGGCCACCTCATGAGAAGAGTTGACTCATTGGAGAAGACTCTGATGCTGGGAGGGATTGAGGGCAGGAGGAGAAGGGGACGACAGAGGATGAGATGGCTGGATGGCATCACTGACTCGATGGACGTGAGTCTGAGTGACCTCCGCTGAGAGCTGGTGATGGATAGGGAGGCCTGGCGTGTTGCGGTTCATGGGGTCGCAAAGAGTCAGACACGACTGAGCGACTGATCTGATCTGATCTGATCTGAATATGTTTTGTGTTGCAAATCTAGATATATCCTTGTAAGCAGAGATAAAAGGCTGCAGGACATGTGTTCTCAGTTGCTAAGTTGTGTCTGACTCTTTGAGGCCCTCTGGGTCGTAGCCCACCAGGTTCTTCTGACCATGGGTTTCTCCAGCCAAAAATACTGGGGTGGGTTGTCATTTCCTTCTCTAGGAGATCTTCTCAACCCAGGGATCAAACCCAGGTCTCCTACATTGCAGGTGGATTCTTTACCACTGAGGCACTCAGCGATGCTCTCAATGATTGCAAAAACCCAAAACACCTCCCATATTTTCAAATCTCCTTGCCTCAATTGGGAAGCATTGGACTTTGTATTAGTTAGGTCTCTTTACACTAGCTTGGGCAGAAAAGAATTTTTTCTTGTTGTTAATGACCTCACAAATGTCTTATTATGTGGTAGTAGGAGTGATGTAGCTGAGTCATGGTAAGAACCAGAGCTGGATATTTTAAATTGCTGAACGCTCAAGCAAACTCCTTCTTCCACCTTTATTAATTTTTCTTGTGTGTCTTCTCTAACTTTTTCTTACAATTAACAAATTACAAAGATACGTAATTGAGGATCAGTGACAGGGAGAACAATGTTGCTTTCTTGATTTTTAAATCTAAATCTTGATGAGCTCAACCTAGTGCTCATTTCTTGTCCAATGAACCATGGCCCAGAGGGCAGAAATATGTTGAGTAATTGTAACCTCCTTGCTGGGACTGGTGATGATGAGCACTGCTAGGGGTCAGGAAGAAATTGTGATAGAAGGGGACATGACAAGAGATTGAGCATTCACCCTAATGCAAATCTCTGCTGTAGTCAGCCTAGTGAAGAAAGAAGCTTCCTGTCTGTTGATTTATTTTTTAGTTCAAATTCCTTTTATTGAAATTTAATTTACATGCTATGAAATTCACATTGTAATGCACAGTTTAATGATTTTTATAGTAAATTTACAGGTCTGTGTAATAATCACCACAATTGAGTTTTAGAAAATGTCCATCACACCAAAAATTTCCTGATCTTTTTTTTGCAACCAGCTCTTGCTACCACTTCTTGTCCCTGGCAACCACTGGTCTTTTTTTGTTGCTTTAGATTTGTCTTTTCTAGAAATTTCATAAAATGGAATCATTCCTATGCAGTCTTTTGTGTCTGCTTTCTTTCACTTAGCATAAGATTTCTGAGGTTATTTTGCAGGGTAACGTGTTCATTGTAATGGTTTATTGCATTCTGACTCTGAATAATATTCCATCGTATGGATGTGTCATATTTTCTTACTGCCGTCATCAATTGAGGGGCATAGATATTTTAAAGACTTTTGGCTGTTAGAATAATGATGCTAGGGATATTTGTGTACAGGTCTTTACACAGACTTATATTTTATTGCTCTTGTATAGATACCTAGGAGTGGAATAGTTGAGTTCCAAGGTTAGTATTTGTTAACTTTTTAAGAAACTATCAAAAGAACAGAATACAGGTATTTCCTTCTCTGTTTTCTAAAAGTGTTTTTATTGGATTGTTTAATTTCTTAACTGTTGGATAGAATTTGCAGAGGAAGCAACCTGAGTCAGCTTTTTTTATGGGAAAATTTAAATTGCTAATTCAATTTCTTTGCCATATTATTCTGTTTTTTTTCTTGAGTCAGTTTTGGTAATTTATTTCTTTAGTCAGTTTTGGTAATTTATTTCTTTCATTGAATTTGTCCATTCAATGTAAGTTGTCCATTTGTTGGCATAAATATTTCAAATTCTACTATAATCTGGAAATTAGTGTAGGTCTATTTTAGTGTAGGTCTATTAGTGTAGGGATGTTTCTTATATCATTATAGATTTGTTAGTTGGTATTTCACTCTGTCCCCTACCCCACCTCTTGGTCAGTTTAATAAAGGTTTACACATTTTTATAAATTTATATCCAACATTAATGTTGGAGAAGATAAATTTATCTCCAACTGTGGTGTTGGAGAAGACCCCTGAGAGTCCTTTGGACTGCAAGGAGATCCAACCAGTCCATCCTGAAGGAAATCAGTCCTGAATATTCATTGGAAGGACTGATGCTGAAGCTGAAGCTTCAGTACTTTGGCCACCTGATGCGAAGAACTGATTCATTAGAAAAGACCCTGATGCTGGAAAAGATTGAAGGTAGGAGGAGAAGGGGATAACAGAGGATGAAATGATTGGATGGTATCACCGACTCGATGGACATGAGTTTGAGCAAACTCCGAGAGTTGGCAATGGACAGAAAAGCCTGGCATGCTGCAGTCCATGGGATTGCAAAGAGTTGGACACGACTGAGTGACTGAATTGAACTGATAAAATTTTAAGTCTTTCCAATTTTAGTTGCATTGATTTTTTGCAATTGTTCTTATTTCATCGATTCTGCTCTGATCCTTATTTTCTGAATTCTACCTCCTTTTGGACTTTTTACTTTTCTTTTTCAATCTTCTTGAAGTGGAGCTCAGATTGTTGATTTTAGATCTTTCTTGCTTCCCCCAAAAGCTGTAACTTTCACTCTAAGCACTGCTTTTCCTGCATACCATACATTCTGATATGTTGTGCTTTTATTTCCAGTCAATTTTCTAATTTTCCTTGTGATTTATTTTTCATCCAAAGTTTATTTAGAAATAGGTTGTTCAGCTTCTAAATATTTTATGATTTCCCCAAGTTATTTATTCCTGATTTATATTTGTTTGTTGAGATCAGTGAACATACTTTCTATTTAAATTCTTAATGAATTATTAATACTTATTTTATGTGGAGCATATGTCTGTCTTGGAAAATGTGTCACATGATCTTGAAAAGAATTTGTGATCTGATGTTGTGAGGTTGAGGGTTCTTTAAATGTCACTTAGGTCAAGTTACTTGAGATTATTAAAGTTTTCTAAGTACTGATTCTCTGCCTAGCTGTTTCATAAATTTATGAAAAGGAGGCATTGAAATTTCTAATGAAACAGCTCGGCAGAAAATCAGTAAGTCCATAGTGTTAATTACAGTGTTAATAATGTTGCTATATATGATTTTATGCTTTCAAAAGAAAGACAATAAAAGACAAAAAATTAATACATCTTTTCCATTTACTCATATATTTATTCTTCTGGGTTGCTGTCTTTCTCCTGGTAGATTTAATACTTTTCAGTCTTAAAACCTTTCTATAGTATTTCTTGCCAGGCTGATATGCTAGAAATGAATGATCCTCCTACTTTATCTATTGAAGAATGTCTTTATTTTTGCCTTCATTTTTAAAGGACAGTTTTTTGCATGTAAAATTATCTTTGGCAGTTTTTCCTTTCAGGACTTCATATCATTCTACTACCTTCTGGGTCTCCATTTTTTCAGATGTGAAATCAGCTTGTTATTCATATTGATGCACCCTTATATGTAATGAGTCCTTTTTCTCTTGTTCAAGTTTTTCTGTTTGTCCTTGGCTTTCATGATTTGATTTTGGTATGTCTTGGTGTAGATCTCTTTATGTTTGTCTTTCTTAAAGCTTGTTGAGCTTTGTAGATTTTTTGCAGTAACAGTTTTTCATCACATAAGAGAAGTTTGGGGACCTCATAAACTTATTTTTTAATGCTCATTTCTTTCCCTCTGATATTTCCACTAAATGTATGTTGGATGCTTGATGCTGTCCCATAAGACTCAAAAGCTGTGTTCATTTTCTTTTCAATTTAGGTGATTGATCTTGGTTGGTCTTCAATTTAATTGAATTTTTCATTTCAAATATATTGTTAGTTTATATAGGTCATACTCAAGAATTTTTTTTTTGCATGTGATTTCCATTTTTAAATCAGCCCTTGTATAGCTCTCATTTCCAGGTTTATCCCATTTAGTGTTTACCTGGTCCACTCCTCATCCCAACTGGGACCAAAACCCCAGGTTGTTGGAGCCATAGGTTTTCCTTATTTATTTATAACCAAAATTTCTAGTTCACTGATAATGCCAATGTAACTTCAAGACTCTCTCCTCCACTGGAATCAGGCACACTCCCTGTTCGCAAGGCCAGTCTTGACTTAGGAATTGACAAACCTGGGAAGGAACATTTAAGACAGGAGCAACCCCACGCAAGTAAGCCTTATACTTTGGAAAATTCAGAGTAGTTTTTAAATTTTTTTAAATGAATATTTATCAGTTTGTTTGCTTTTGGTTGATTTCAAGAGTTCTGAAATAGTTGTTTTAAACAAATTTATCCAGTTGTAGAATTATGTACTGACCTCTTCTTTATTCCATAGCCAGATATCTATTGAATTTGGCAGGAATTCTATTCTCTGGATATTTAAACTGTATTTCTTATTTACAGAAAAACAGTTTGCTATTGTGATCTATAAAAAGACAGCAGTCGTTTGAATGTCCTATTTTTATGCCATCACTCTGCTAAGTGTTTTTCGTATAAGATATGTATTCGCAGGGGTCGCTAAGAGTTGGACTCGACTGAGCGACTTCACTTTCACTTTTCACTTTCACGCATTGGAGAAGGAAATGGCAACCCACTCCAGTATTCTTGCCTGGAGAATCCCAGGGACTGGGGAGCCTGGTGGGCTGCCGTCTCTGGGGTCACACAGAGTCGGACATGACTGAAGCGACTTAGCAGATCCTAGGTAGAGACTGTCTTCATTTTACAGGTGCAAACATTTAGGCTTAGAGAGGTAAATGATTTGCCCTTTTCTGGTGTTATGAAAAGTGCCATTGATTTTACCTGTATTGACTTTGACTCAGGTCACTTGGGTATAGAAATGAGTGTTCAAATGGAATTTTTAGTCATTTTTATCTCAGTAAGTCAGTTAAATTAGACTCAACCACCATTTCTCAAGTACTTGTCAGCATCAAATGATGTTCTAGTTGCAAAGCATGAAGGACAGGGCAGCAGAGATATTACATGGTCCCCTCTCTCAAGGAATCAAGGGATTCATCATCACAAAAGAGAAGATAGATATTTTCAAACAGCTGTAACACAATTGACTGATAAGTGTTCTGACGCAGTGATTCTCAAACCTAATGTATGTTCAAATTACAGATTAAACTGTAGATTTTGATTCAGTGAGTCTGAGTAGGGCCTGAGATTTCATATTTTTAGCAGGTTTTCAGATGATAGTGATACTGCTGATATATAGATCACACAGTAAAAAGCAAAACTCTAGCATAGATGTAAGCTGGGAGTTATTAGAGCACACAGAATTCATGGGTTTTTAAAAAATTTGCTGTGGTTAGTTGAGGAAGAAAACTTCATCTCCGAATGATCAATAGGTTGCCTTTGGAGTGATGTCAGCATCATGGTAGCATACGATGCTCTGTTTGTCTCTCTCTTTCGATGTATTACTAATAAAACATCCATAACACAACAAAGCTTCCTCTGTCCAACATGCCAGGATGCCAGAGAGTTCCACACATCTGTCCATCTGGGAGTGAATGGACTAGAACAACAGAGGAAGCAGAACTGATGAAACAGCAGAGGTTGTACTCATGGTGCCAGCCCTCTGGCCATGGCAAATGATCCTACAGCCCCAGAGAACCCACCTGCAGCAGGAGAGGCAGCACGCGTGACTCCAGGATCCCAAGTGCAGTGGCACCCACAGGGAACCAGGCAGTAGTGGAGGCAAGGGTCCTTCCAATCATGGTGGTGCCTGAGATTCTGGCCTTCCCCCATGAGTGCCAGTGGCATACTTGAGCCTGACAACCCCAGATGCAGTGGGGCTGCTCATGACCCACGAGTTTGCCCCTGGCCATGGTGGTAGTGCCTGCAATCCAGGTGACCTTGGATACAGTGGAGGTGTCCGCTACCCTGGTGGCCCCAGGGGTGATGCTAGTAACAGCAATGACAGTGGTAGCAGCGAGGCATCAGCAGGCCCTGAGGCACAGCAGTGACAACTTGGGCACTAAAGACACCTCTGACAGAGGCTGGGAAGGATGAAAAGTGCCCACCCTCAAATATAGCCAGAGGCAGCTCAGATAAGAGAAACTAAAAACCTGTGCTAGACTCTGTGTCAGACCAATCACTAATGAGGGGATTGAAACAGTAATCAAGTCCTTCAAAAACAAAAGTCCAGGCCTAGACAGCTTCACAAGTGAAATTCTACCAAACATTTAAAGAAGATGTGATAACTCTCCTTCTCAAACTCTTCCAAAAATTTTTGAGGAGAGAATGCTTCTTTTACAAGGCCAACATTACCTTGATACCAAAGACTAAGCAAGAACAACACAACACACAAAAAATAAAATTACAGGCCAATCTCTCTGATGAACATAGATGCAAAAATCCACAACAAAGTATTAGCGAACCAAATATAATGCATTAAAAGGATCATGTAAAATAATGAACTGGGATTTATTCCAGGCTTGCAAAAATGATTTAACATTTTCAAATCAACCAACATGATACAACACAGTAACAAAACGAAGGATAAAAATCAAATAATCATCTCAGTAGATGCAGAAAAAGCACCCAACAATATTCAACATCCATTTATGTTAAAAATATTTAATAAAATGGTGAAGTGGGAAATGGCTAGCCACTCCAGTATTCTTGCCTGGGAAAATCCCATGGACAGAGGAACCTGGTGGGCTATAGTCCACAAAGTCTCAAAGAGTCAGACATGACTTAGTGACTAAACAACAACAGGTAGTATACTTCAACATAATAAAGACCATATATGACACATCCACAGCTAACACCATACTCAATGTTGTTGTTCGATCACTCAGTCGTGTCCAACTCTTTGTGACCCCATGGACTGTGGCATGCCAGGCTTCCCTGTCCTTCACCATCTCCCAGAGCTTCCTCGAACTCATGTCCATTGAGTCAGTGATGCCATTCAGCCATCTCATCCTCTGTTGTCCCGTTCTCCTTTTGCCTTCAATCTTTTCCAGCATCAGGGTCTTTTGCAGTGAGTTGGCTCTTAATATCAGGGGTGTGTGTGTGTGTGTGTGTGTATGTGTTTGTGTGTGTGTGTGTGTGTGCGTTAAATTGCTTCAGTCATGCCAGACTCTTTGTGATTCTATGGACTGTAAGCCTGCCTGTGGGGCTCCTCTGTCCATGGGATTCTTCAGGGAAGAATACTGGAGTGGGTTGCCTTGCCCTCCTCCAGGGCATCTCCCTGACCCAAGGATTGAACTCGGGTCTCTTAATGTCTCCTGAATTGGCAGGCGGGTTTTTTACCACTACTGCCACCTGTAAAGCCCTTTTCACATCAGGTAGCCAAAGTATTAGACTTCCCTGGTGGCTCAGACGGTAAAGCGTCTGTATACAATGCGAGAGACCCGGGTTCGATCCCTGGGTTGGGAAGATCCCTTGGAGAAGGAAATGGCAGTCCACTCCAGTACTATTGCCTGGAAAATCCCATGGACAGAGGAGCCTGGTAGGCTACAGTCCATGGGGTCGCAAAGAGTCAGACACACTGGAGCTTCAGCTTCAGCAGCAGTCCTTCCAATGATATTTAGTGTTGATTTCCTTTAGGATTGACTGGTTTGATTTCCTTGCTGCCAAGGGACTCTCAAGAGTCTTCTCCAGCACCACATTTTGAAAGCATCAGTTCTTTGGCGCTCAGCTGAAGAATTTCATACTCAATGATTAAAAACCTAAAAGCTACCCCTCTAAGATCAGAAACAAGACAAGGATGGCTACTCTTACTACTCTTATTTAATATAGGACTGGAAGTCCTAGTCAAAGCAATTAGGTAAGAAGAAGAAATAAAAGACATTTAAATTGGAAAGAAAGACATTAAGCTGTCATTATTTGAGGATGACATGATTTTATTCAGAGGAAACCCTAAAGACTCACTGAAAAGCTATTAGAATAGTAAACATAAAACATAAATTTTCAGTAAATTTGCTATCAGTATAAAAAAGTTGTGTTTCTATACACTAAAAACAAAATTGAAGAGAGAAATTAAGGAAACAATTCATTTACCATTGCAAAAACAGCAAGAAATACGTGTTGCTGTGAAGTTGCTCAGTCGTGTCTGACTCTTTGTGACCCCAGGGACTGTAGCCTGCCAGAGTCCTCCTTCCATGGGATTTTCCAGGCAAGAGTACTGGAATGGGTTGCCATTTCCTCCTCCAATTTAACCAAGGAAATGAAAAACCTGTGCATGAAAATTATGAAGATCTTGTTGAAAAAAACTGAAGAAGACACACCAAAAAATGGAAAGGTATTCTGCATTCATTGGAAGAATTAATATTGTTAAAAATAACATACATATGATATATTTTTCACATATCTAGGAACTTTGAAGTATTATGGTGAATTTCTAATCTTAATGATTCTGTTAAATTTTTCACCTCTTTAGGAGATATATAGTTTAAGTTTGTTCTATAATTCTGCTTTTATAGAATATTTTTAACTTTGTTGCTAAAAATCTTGTGCTTTTTTTCCAAAGTCCACATTACCTTTCAACTCCCCTCTCCCCTGCAATATGTAGGTGAAATGAGTGAAAGGAGTATGTCTATTTGTCTCTTCATTATGCTTGTGCTTGGTCAGACATAGAAATAAATAAGTACAATAAAGTAAAAGCAAAAACTCAATCTCACACCTCCCACTCCATCCCACCCCTCTAGTTTGTCACAGAGCACCAGTTAGAGCTCCCTGGGTCAATTATCCAAATAAATAAATTAAAAACAAAAAAAACAAAAATCATGCACAGTGAGTTATAACCACTGGGATGCTAGGGGATTCATCAGTTTTTGTAGATAAAATTTTATTATAACACAGCCACAAGATTAAAAAAAAAAAAAGCCCAAACTCAACCTAATCTCCACACAAGTGATTGTATATATGTATATTATATATGAAAGTTGTTAAGAGAGTAAATCCTAAGAGTTTTCATCATAAAGAAAATTTTTTTTTTCCTATTTCTTCAATTTTATATCTACATGACATGATGGATGTTCACCAAATTTTTGTGGTAATCGTTTCATGATGTGTGTAGTTCTAATAGAAGGAACAATGTTCATATCTATTATTAGAGACACAATTTAATAATTTAAGTTTCAGGAACCAAAAATAAAGCAGGTTTTCTGTGTAAGGTGGTCTCCCCTGATAGCTCGGCTGATAAAGAATCTACCTGCAATGCAGGAGACCCTGGTTCGATTCCTGGGTTGAGAAGATCTGCTGGAGAAGGGATAGAATAGCTCAGTATTCTTGGGCTTCTCTGATGGCTCAGCTGGTAAAGAATCCATCTGCAATGTGGGAGACCTGGGTTGGGAAGATCTCTGGGTTGGGAAGATCTCTGGGTTGGGAAGATCCCCTGGAGAAGAGAAGGGCCCCATGTACAGTCCATGGGGTTGGAAAGAGTAGGACACAACTAAGCAACTTTCACTTTTTTCTGTGTAAGGTAAGACACTGTGGGAAAGAAAATTCACATTGGCATTTTGTTTATATTGAATTAACAATTTTAAGATGTTTAGATATAGGGTTCCAATGTTTCAGCTATTCATGATTTTTACCTTATCTTTTAGCAGTAAATTTAACTGAAAAATAAAATTATTTTTTGGCCATTTCGTGATCTCTTAATATGTTACCTAAAAATGTTATAAGGATTGTTGAATTATTGTTGGCAAGATTCATTTTAAGACAGGAATAATCTTTGTTCTGTGTTACTTAAATATATATCAGATCATATCAGTCACTCAGTCATGTCCGACTCTTTGCGACCCCATGAATCGCAGCACGCCAGGCCTCCCTGTCCACCACCAACTCCCGGAGTTCACTCAGACTCAGGTCTATCGAGTCAGTGATGCCATCCAGCCATCTCAACCTCTGTCATCCCCTTCTCCTCCTGCCCCCAATCCCTCCCAGCATCAGAGTCTTTTCCAATGAGTCAGCTCTTCGCATGAGGTGGCCAAAATACTGGAGTTTTAGCTTTAGCATCATTCCTTCTGTCTTGATAATTTTATATAAAACTAATACTATTGCCTTCTGATATTTTTCAAAATATAAGGTATAAACTATAAATTTTAACCACCTTTGAAATAAATAATATTTTGTAAGGAATTTAAAATTAGGTTAAGTTGGATTACTTTGCTTAAAAAGAAATTTGTTAAAGTACAGGTATTTCTGGAAAAATGAAACATCACCATTGGCTTAATTTCCTTGTTCTTTTTCTTGATAAATCAGTTTTATTCAGGTTTAATTTATGAACCACAAAATGCACCCATTACTTCTGTGTTCACATTGTTTAAAAATTGTAACATACAAACAATATAAAATGTTATCATCTTAACCATTTTTAAGTGTACAGTTCAACAGTGATAAGTATGTTCATATCATTATGTAAAATGTACTCTTTTGAAGTATGGAGTTTAATTAGTTCTATGTCAATACACTTGTGTAACCTCCAGTATAAGTTAATACACAGTCTTTCTATTACTCCCCCAAAAGTTTCCTTTGTGCCTGTTTATGATCTTCACTAACTGCAAACCAAGTAATAGCATCAAGAAGGCAATGGGTCCTGGCAAGGATTTGGTGTAAATGGAACCCTTGTACACTGTTAGTGGGAATGTAGATTGGTTCAACCACTATGGAAAATAATATGGAGGTTTTCTCAAAATATTAAAAATAGATCTACCATTCAATTAAGACAGTTCTACCCATGAAGATATACCCAAAGAAAATTAAAAGAGGGTTTTGAAGAAGTAGGTACAAGCCTATGTGGCATCACTCACGATATGGAAACAACCTAAATGCCAGTCAATGGGTGAATAGACAAAAATGTTGTGGTTTATGTACACAATGAAGTATCATGCAGCCGTGAGAAAGGGGGATTATCCTTTGGCTACTGTGACAACATGGATGGACCTTGAACAGTTTATGCTGATATATATCAGACAGAGACAGAAAAATACTGTATGATATTCTCTATATGTAGAATCACAAAAGTCAAACTCATAAAAAAACAGTGAGTAAGGTGGTGTTTATGAGGGTATAGCGGAGTGGGAGGATGAGTAGTGTTGTTTAAGGATACAAGCTCATAACAAGTGGTGAATAAGCCACGGAGATCTAATGCACAGTATAGTCAATATAGACAACAATTGTGTATTATAAATATGAATTTGTTTTAAAAAATGAGGACTGCTAAGTCTATAAAGGCTTTTTGATGATCCTTGGGAAAATTTAGAGCTGATGTCATAGGTCTGTATATGGACAGTAATATGTGTGCATAGGTCACATTAGTCATTTTTCATAGATAAATTTATTAATTCAGTGTGAAATAACACTGGTTAATTTGATGTTCACTGATTTATTCCAAAGCCAGATTGCAATGAATCTTAATAGATTTACAAAAGGTCATAACTGGAAAGTGTCAATGTAGTCTTAGCTATTTAAATAGGTAACTAGAAAATTTTAGAATAGGGATATTTCCATGGGAGAGTATAAAATAACCATTTCTGATCCCTGCTGAAGTTTGCTTCTGTCTTGAGAACATTTGTTTAAGAAGCAAGACCTATTCCTTGTGTACCTAATACCAGGTTTTCAGCAAGTCTCTGAAGGGTTTGCGTCTTCCCTTGAGAGTTTATCTGGTTCAAGCTCAGATGGGATCCAGACTCCTTGCAGTGTCCTTGGGCAAATCAGGGTTATTGCAGCTAGAAAGCCCTTCAGAAAATAGGACCTTCCTGGGATTTGCCTGTTTTGTTCTTCCAGCCATGTGAAGGCATTTGACAAGGTCTTTGAATTCTTTTTTTCCCCTTATTATTTATTTTAATTCTGTAGCTCTCTCTGTCCCCTGCAACACCTTATTTTTTATGTTATTTTGTTATATTACTCTTTGCCAGGCACTGTAGTAACTGTACAGAGACTTAAGAAGACATGATGTTTTTTCTTCTGTGAACTTTTATGGTATAGATAGACATCAAAAAATGATTCAAAATCAATATTTGTGTGGGGTTGTAAAGATCTCAGAATAAGAAGAGGATACAAAGAATGGACACCTCATGCAGCTAGGGGAGGAAGGCAAAGAGGGGTTCCTGAACCTGTGGGAGTACCTTGGGGTGAATCTAGAAGCGGAGGTAGGGGTCTGCCAGGTAAAGGAGGAAATAAAGGAGGGAGGGCCTTCCTGGTGTCTTATGAGCAAAGGCATGACAAAAAGAATTTGGAATTTGATAGGGTACTTCCTGATGTGCACTTTGAGTAGTTAATACTTTCTAAACATGTTTTATCACCAAGAAAATACTTATTACTGCTTATTGAGACTCCCTCTACATCAACTATATTTAGTTCTTTAGCCATGATGTGCACAAAATAGCTCATCTATCTATTTGGGGTCGATATAATGGAAAGGCTATGAATTATTAGAACTATATACACCTGGGGTCACTTCCCAGCTCTGCCACCCACTCACCATGTAACCATGATCAAGTTATTTAAACCCTCAAAACTTTATCACTAAAACAATGATAAAAATAGTTAACACTTTAGAGTTGACTTGAGGATTAAAAGATATGTTTTTAAGATACTTAAGATAATATGAGCTCAAACTAGTCATTCAGTAGATGGCAACTGTCACTATTATATGGCTCCGTCCATGGGATTTTCCAGGCAAAAGTACTGGGGTGGGGTGCCATTGCCTTCCCCTTATATGGCTGATATAAATGGCAATTTATATTTTTAAATATTGAACAAAATGCATTGAATTTTGCTAGTAATTAATGAAAATATGATTTAATATATATAAATTACTTAGGCTGACATTGGGCTTTTTATTCCTATCTTTTTTTTTTAATAGGCAAAATCACAATTATTATCCAATGTATTGGATGCCGCCCATCGGTTTATAAAGGAAGTTAATCCAGATGAACCCAAAGGGGAGAATTGTTCTACAGAAGAGATTAGTAAAAGCCAGCAGAAAACCAAGTCTCCTATTCTGCAGGGGAGCAGCTCTCAGGTAAATGGAGAAAAATACAGTAGACATTTTCTGTCATACATGATCATGGAGACTGTCATTCATACTAGAGGTTTAGCGTTTTAAAGATGATTTGATCACATTGTTGTTTAATATGAATTTGTTTTCTTTTTAAAAACATTTTTACTGTAAAAATCCTTTTGAGGAGATTGCTTTGATTTCACTGGCTGCTGGTTTTTTGAGGAATGATCTTTTGACTATATTGCTTTCCAGGCATTTCACCACATCAGGAAATGAATATTTGAGAGAAACATTAGAAAATAACACAATGCAATATAGCAATTTTATTTTAATCAGAATCTCAGGGAGACTAAAAGTACAAAGCCTTTCCAAGTGTTTTAAGTGACAGGCAATTTCACAGTTATTTAAAATCAGATTTATAACAAATTTTGTGGTTATTCAAATTGATTACTGATCCTAGATAAGCTTATATCTACTCATGTCATTATTTTAATAATAGACTTGTATTGATTCTTTAGTAGGAAACAAATTTCCTCAAATTTTGATCCTTGTAATAATCCTCATTCTTTTAGATGTCACTCACCTTTTCACATGGGCTTTGCTGATAGCTCAGATGGTAAGGAATCTGCCTGCAATGCGGGAAACCCAGGGTTCAGTCCCTGGGTCAGGAAGATCCCCAGGGGAAGGTAATGGCAACCCACTCCAGTATTCTTGCCTGGAAAATTCCATGGACAGAGAAGCCTGGCGGCCTAGAGTCCATGGGAACACAGAGTCAGACATGACTGAACGAATACCACTTTCACTTTCACCTTTTCAGTGTAGTTCAGAAATAGTGAGTTGGCAAAAGTCATACACACACAGCTTGTTATTTTATGACAGAGTCAGGCTTGAACTTCAGTCTGTTGAGTTTCAAACTCTTGCTCAGAGAACATAAAAGAAAACTATCTGTGTTAGTAGAATCTCTTTACAGCAGAGAAACTATACTTGAGTTGTCTAGAAAGAGTAACATTCTGGTGCGGATTTCGCTACTAGACCTGCCAAGAGTGCTTGTGAAGAATCACTGAATGAGTTACAGCCTTATGATTAGAATAATAATATGCTAAGGACCACTCCAGTACTCTTGCCTGGAAAATCCCATGGACAGAGGAGCCTGGTAGGCTGCAGTCCATGGGGTCGCTGAAGGTTGGACACGACTGAGCGTCTTCACTTTCACTTTTCACTTTTCATGCATTGGAGAAGGAAATGGCAACCCACTCCAGTGTTCTTGCCTGGAGAATCCCAGGGACAGGGAAGCCTGGTGGGCTGCCATCTCTCAGGTTGCACACAGTCGGACATGACTGAAGCACCTTAGCAGCAGCAGCATGCTAAGGCTGTTTATTGCAGTTTGGCACAACCAGGTGCCAAACACTGTTTTATGTATTTTATGTGTATTATCTCTTTTTTATCCTTTTTTAATTTTTTATTTTTTTCAAATGAGAAAATTATGTCAAAATATAGTTTTTTAAATTGCCCAAGAAATCATTGATTGTGGAACTTCACTTTCAACTCAGACCTTATAATGCCAAATTACCTGTTTTTAATCACTACCCAGAGGCTGAGATTTTAAGGATTTTGTCTTCATGCTTGTCATTTTATATAACTTATACTATCAATAAAAATAGTAATAAATCAATAGCCTCACATTTATTAAATATCATATGCTAGGCATTGAGCTTAATCCTTTAGTTGCTTTATGTTATCCAATAATGACAATAACCCTATAAGTTTTGCATTATTATTATCTCATTTAACAGATGAGAAAGTCAGAGAGGATTTAAGTTACTAGCTGTACTAGAAAGCTATAGGGCTTACTCGTTTGCCTGAGCTTTTAATCCCTAAATTAAATGCTGCCTCTTGTCCCCATTAGTAACTGTGTCTGCTCTATAGACCCTCCACCTCTGGTCTTAACCTAGAAACTATTAATTCAGTGGTTTTATCCAGGAGTGCACAGTAGAATCAACTGGAGAAACGTTAGGGAAACACCTGTGACTGAGTTCAGCATGTCTGTGGGTGGTCCAGTCATGTGCTTTTAACACCTGCTCATTCTGTTGAGTACTCCTGGTTGGGCATTATTCCTGCTGTCAACCTGTATATAGTGCACACATTAAAGAAGTACCCCTGTCGTATGCCTGGTACTCCTCTGTGCTGAAGAGCAGAGTTTTTCCAAGTGCAATAAACATCACAAGTACTGCGTGAGCTTTTTGAAAATGTGTACTCCTGGCTTGCCACTCAAATTTGGATTTTTTTACATTTAGGTTAGGCCCCAGGAATCTGATTTTTATTTATTTACTTTTTAGGATTAAATGTTTCATTTTTTTTAAACTTTTTTTTAAACTTTTTATTTTGTATTGGGATATAGCCAGTTAATAATGTTGTGGTAGTTTCTGGTGAACAGTGAAGGGACTCAGCCATCCATATACATGTATCCATTCTCCCCTAAACTCCCCTGCCATCCAGACTGGCACATAACATTGAGCAGAGTTCCATGTGCTATAAAAAAAAGTCCTTGCTGGTTAACCATCTTGAATATAAGTGTATACATGACCTTCTCAAAGTCCCTAAGTATCCCTTCCGCCTGCCCCGGGCAACCATAAGTTCATTTCCTAAGTCTGTGAGTCTCTGTTTTGTAAGTAAATTCATTTGTATCATTTCTTTTTAGATTCCGCATATGAGGGATGTCATATGATATTTCTCCTTCTCTGTCTGACTTATTTCACTCACTATGACACTCTCTAGGTGCATCCATGTTGTTGCAAATGGCATTATTTCACTCTTTGTAATGGCTAACAAGGAATCTGATTTTTAATCAGCAATTTGAATGCCTGGAAGAATCAAAATAGTGGATTCAAGCCAGTGGATATCCTTGGAAGGGAGTGCAGTTCATGAAAGCTTTCATTTTAGACTGAAACCTGAGCTTGAAGTACTGACTCTGGTTTTCTTACAGTTTATAGTTTTGTAACATTGGGCGATTTACTTAGCTTCCCTTTCCTTTTCTGGAAAGTGGGAATATTAAAACATATTTTGCAGGGGTATATTTGGCCTAGAGGGGCCACATATGACAGCTGAAATATTTAAGAGTGAATATACCATCCTCTGGCTTTTTCCTATCCTGTCCTGCTGTGTGGAAACCAAGTATTCCATAGGCATAGCTGTAAAATGCAAATATCTTATATCTCTTATTCACTGCTTGAAAGGGAGCTGCCCTGGAGAGCTTCTGTAATCATTGGAACACTCAACTCATTTTGTATAAAGCACTGAGTTTTTAGTGCTTCTTCATGAGTATAGTGTGTGTGCGCACACACACACACATACACACACACACACACAGCTTACTACTGGATACCTATAAATACCAACTCATATACTTTTAAGACTCAGTATTTCCAAGCTAAATTCATCACCTCTTCTCCCACCCTATAGATATTACTGTTGGTGACAGCTGTCTTCAAGCTTTTCAAATAGCAAGAACAGTTATTTTCTATAATCATTTATCTTCTTCCTTTGCACTTCCAATCAGTTACCATGTCTTAAAACCATCTGAAAACCCTTGAGTATTTGGTCACTTCTATTCTTACTGCTTTTCCAGATAGTAAAATTAACAATTTCTTAAAGAGCAAAAGGTTTATAAAGTGAAAAGGGCATTTAATTCTCTCCCTTTCTGGAAGTTAATAATAATTTCAATTTTGTAAGTATGCATTAACAGAAATACTAATATGTTGTATGCTGCTATGCAAACAGACTTTTTACGCTTAACAATATACTGTTGTTATTCATATAAGTATATCCCACAGCCTTCTCATTCTATATGAAAGTGAAAGTTGCTCAGTCCTGTTCAGCTCTTTGTGAGACTCTTTGCAAAGCCCTGGATTGTGGCCCTCCAGGCTCTTCTGTTCATGGAATTCTCCAGGCAAGAATATTGGAGTAGGTAGCCATTCCCTTCTCCAGGGAATCTTCCTGACCCAGGGATTGAACCCAGGTCTCATGCATTGCAGGCATATTCTTTACTGTCTGAGCCACCACGGAAGCCCAAGAATACTGGAGTAAGTAGCCTGTCCCTTCTCGAGGAGATCTTCCCGACCCAGGAATAGAACCGGGGTCTCCTGCACTGCAGGTGGATTCTTTACCAGCTGAAATACTCCATTTATTAGATATGAAATAACTTTTTAAGCTATGTTTTCTGTTGCTCAGTATTTACACTGTTTCAGTCTTTTGCAAGTATGAACTATAGTAAAAAGAATAATTTTGAAAAATATTGTTTTGTATATGTATGTGTGTGTGATAAAATCCTAAAATTCCTAGGTGAAGAGGGTTATGTGTTTGTAATGCTGATATTGACAAATGGATGTGAATTTTAATTGGTTTCCTTGCATTTGAACTCACTATTCTCCAATTTCTTTCTCTCCCACACTATTGTGTGGGATTCTACAGTAGCTTTGCATTTCCATTATACTTAAGTGTAATTTTCTCTGGATGGTGGGGGGATCCTTCACAATCTGCCTCTGTTCATCTTTCTATCCTTAATATTTTCTCATATCTCACTTTTTGCTCTGTGAATTTCCCTGGTGGCCCAGATGGTAAAGAATCTGCCTGCAATGCAGAAGACCCAAGTTCAATCCATGGGTTGGGAGGATTCCCTGGAGAAGGGAATGGCTACCCACTCTAACAGTCTACCCACTCTATCATTCTTTTGCTCTAGAATACTGCCCTTGCCACTTTTTGCTCATGGGATTCTTGTTTCCCTGAGTTAAATTTTTGTTCTTTGCTTCTGTTTCTATTGTGGACTTAGTAACCTGTGTTTCTTGGCAATGACTAGCATAGTGTTTGTAGGTTCCAGACGGTTTTTGTTTATGTTGAATTTTATATATGCACATATTTAACAATCTTCTCTCAATTGTTCTCTAACAATGTGCCTATTTATTTTGCAATTAAGTGCTGAACATAGTGGATTCTATTGTTGTATCTAGAAGGTACACAATGGAGCTTTAGCAATTTGATCAGTGTAGGTAATCCACATTTTGCAATTCAGAACTGTTGTGGAACTTATTTTGCTTTAGTTCCCCAATTTTGCTGTTTTCTCTGATTCACTGGATAACTGCCAAGTTGTATCTTCATTTTCTTTTGTGTATTCACAGTAAATCTATATTTTGTACTGAATTCTCCTTTCTCTCCAGCATTATACTGAAAAGCAGGCAATATTTCATATACATTAATTGATATGTCCATTCATTCAACTGACTTTTAATGAGCACCTGCTTTGTGCCAGTTACTGCTCTTGGCCCTGAAGAAACAGCCAACATTCTTGATCCCATTCCATTCTAATGGGGAGAGATCAGCAGTAAACACACATGTAGAGTAAATTCACATGGATGTAAATTACTGGGAGAAAAATAAAACAGATAAGGGATCTGAAAGTGGGGGAAATGACTTTGTTATTATGTCATCAGTAAGGTCATTGCTTATTCTCTGAGCAGGTGACATTTGAGCCAAGACTGAATGAAATGACTGGAATGACTGTATGAAAATATGGAGAAGGATCATTTCAGGCATTAGCTACAGCTAGTACGAGGCTTTTGAGTGGAATATGCTTGATGGGTTCCTAGAATTGCAAGAAGAGGTTTGGCTGGAACAGGGTGAATGAAGGGGAGAAGTGGAGGAAGTGGAGTGAAAGGCAGGGGAAGACAAGCTTGAGTACAACCTTGTAAGTCCTGGTAGGAACTGAGGGTTTCACAGTGTTGGAGGGTTTGGAGCAGAGGAACCACCTCAGAATTACATGGTAATGAAACTGCTCTTTCTGCTGTGGGGAGGTTGCAGGGAGCAGGAGATTGGAGAAGTAGGGTTAGATGCAAGGCTGTCACTGCTTTCCAGAGAAAACCCTCATGAATAACATAGTGACAAATCCTCAGTCCTGTAGGCTTTAGCTTTAATATTTTCCAAAGATACCATTTATAACTGTCTGTAGAGTTTTAAAGAAATCAGAAAAGCACATAAATAAGTACAAATAAAAAAAAGTTTGAAGCAAAAAAAAAAAAAAAAAAAAGTGTGATTTCACAATGCTCAATAATCAATGCTACCTGTATTTTAAGATACAGAACATTTGGTAAAGCACACTTAGATATAGTTTTAATTGGTTTAGGTAGAAGATCCAACAACAAAAAAAGAAAAATGTGCAAATTCAAGAGACAAGCCCTTGTGCGAAGTGCCTTTCAATGAAGAAGCTTCTACCCAATCCTTTCAGAAAGTTTTAAGTCAATGGAGAACTGGACATCATGATGACAATGAGACACAGAATTTACATGCAGCAAAATCAGGTACAGTTTTGTTTATTTTTTAAACAAAGTGAATGCTTTAAAATAAAGCTGATTTTATCTCCATTCTCTGTGAATATAAATGCAATGTTCAGAAGCTATTAACATTGGGATAGTAGTTTGATATAACTCTTCAAATAGTCACACACTAGTCACTGTGTGACCATTGGTTTAATGGTTTAATATTTATAGAACCCTGAGTGGGCCTCTTTGCCTTTTCATAAGTCTTTTTGCCTTATGGCAGAAAGCAAAGAAGAACAAAGAGCCTCTTGATCAAAGTGAAGGAGGAGAGTGAAAAAGTTGGCTTAAAGCTCAGCATTCAAAAAACTAAGGTCATGGCATCTGGTCCCATCACTTCATGGGAAATAGATGGGGAAACAGTGGAAACAGTGTCAGACTTTATTTTTCTGGGCTCCAAAATCACTGCAGATGATGACTGCAGCCATGAACTTAAAAGACTCTTTCTTCTTGGGAAAAAAATTATGACCAACTTAGACAGCAAATTAAAAAGCAGAGACATTACTTTGCCAACAAAGTTCTGTCTAGTCAAAGCTTTGGTCTTTCCAGTAGTCGTGTATGTATGTGAGAGTTGGACTATAAAGAAAGCTAAGCGCCAAAGAATTGATGTTTTTGAACTGTGGTGTTGGAGAAGACTCTTGAGAGTCCCTTGGACTGCAAGGAGATCCAATCAGTCAATCCCAAAGGAAATTAGTCCTTAATATTCATTGGAAGGACTGATGCTGAAGCTGAAACTTCAATACTTTGGCCGCCTGATGCGAAGAACTGACTCACTGGAAAAGACCCTGATGCTGGGAAAGATTGAAGGCAGGAGGAGAAGGGGACGACAGAGGACGAGATGGTTGGATGGCATCACAGACTCGATGGACATGAGTTTGAGTAAGCTCTGGGAGTTGGTGATGGGCAGGGAGGCCTGGTATGCTGCAGTCCATGGGGTCTCCAAGAGTCGGACACGACTGAGTGATTGAACTGAACTGAACTGAATGGGCCTTGGGTATATATTTGCCTTTGTTTCCTGCATAAATTCAGACTGTCAAATGAATAGAGAATTGGATTCTTTCAGCTCCTCCTCTTCTAGCAGAAAGTTTTTGCTAGAACAACTGTTCCTTTATTGAACTGTAATTACAACATATAAAACAAGAGGATCTATGAGACAGTAAAGTAAATAATTTTTTTTTTGTATGTGTCTTGAGAAATGTATTTCAAGGACTGCTGTGAAGTTTGGGGGATAATTAATTTGTCTTTTGTTTTTCTTTCTTTTTGAAGAAATATTTCTTGTTTTTATTTTTCCTTGGTGATTTTTACAACCATATTCTAGACATTGAAGACCTGGATGACTGAAGTATATAGAGTCTTTGCTTTGTTTCCCAGGATCTTTTGAGGGAAATCATACTTCTAGAAGTATTTAATTTATTAATTTTATTATTCAGAATCTTTTTGAGCTTTCCAAGTGCTTTTCGTTAAAGATAAAATTCTAGATAATAAATTTAAATCATGTAGCTTAGTTGAAAGTGTTCAATTTTGTGGTTTCTATTTTCATTCTTTTTTCCAGTGAAGGAACTCTCCTGTTTACTGCTCATTTAAAACATAGTTTAATTCCTAATGTCAAATGTCATGCACCTTCTTCACAATTAATATTTGATTTTCTTCTTAATGATGTTTTCTTTCAAATATGTTCCCTACATTTGTTCATGATACATCAATTTTGTTAATATTTCCAAGATTTTGTTTGTATACCCTGTTTTAGTATGTACCTCAGTATTACTCTGAATGACTCTTACTTTATGTGCCCTTTTTTTGTGTTTTCACATTTTTATTTATTTTTTTACTCTTATACTTTGAAAGGGACTAAGTCTTCTGTAGAAATACCTTTATGATTGGTGCACTTTGAAGACATGATATTTAAAAATGATAGAAGAACTGATGTGTTGTAGCTTTCCTCTATAGGCTAAAGATTGTGGATGGAGATACTTAGATGGAATTGACTGCCTAATTTCAAAGGAATCATAGCAATCTGGAATGGTAGAGGCCAAAAGTTGGTATATAATTATCAAAGTTTTAGTGAACAAAATGCCAAAATAAGGGGTAAGGAAGACTAGTAATTGATTGTTTCAGTTCACAAAGATCTGTGATACTAATTAGAGTACATAAGAATGAAAAAAATTTGGACACTCTTCTGTTTTTTCTGAGTATAAAATTTCTATCTGATGCAGAGACCCATCTTAAGCTACTGTATTGGGAATTCAGAGTTTTTATAAAGTTCCCAGCCCTAAGCCAGACCACAGATCTGAGGCCCCTTGAGATAGATGCTGGGTCCTTTTGCAAAGTTTTGTATTGTGGCCACAGGGTATATTATGCATCTTTCTCTATAACTTTACTACAGATTTACAGCTATTTACCAGGAAAGTAAAAGTGTGAAAGTGAAAGTGTTAGTTGCTCAGTTATGTTCGACTCTTTGGACTATAGCCCACCAGGCTCCTCTATCCATGGAATTCTCCAGGCAAGAATACTGGAATGGGTCACCATCACCTTCTTCAGGGGATCTTCCTGATCCAGGGATTGAACCCTGGTCTCCTGCATTGCAGGCAGATTCTTTACTGTCTGAGCCACCAGGGACACCACCAGAATAAACATGCAGTGAGGAAAGACAATGCCCAAACTTCCAGAGGGGTTATTAGACCTTGGGTCTGAACTGACAGTTATCTCTGGAGACCCTTACTATCATCATAATCCACCAGTCAGTGTTAGAGATTTATAGAAGTAGAGTGATAGATGGAGTCTTGTCTTTATTCTGTCTTGTAGTGCATGGGCCAGTGGGACCATTATGTGGTTATTTTCCCAGTCTTGATTATATAATGGGAATGGATATACTTAGGAACAGTAATAATGCCTATATTGATGGTCTGACCTGTGGCATGAAGATTGCTATGGTTGTACATAAGTAGAAGACCCTAGGACTGTCTTCCTTCTTTGCCAACGTGCATGGTAAAATACCATGCTGGAAGCAAAACCAGGGGATTGCAGTTTATGGGAACTGCAAAGATTAATGGCAACATCAAAGACTTGAAAGATGCAGGAATACTGCTTTTTATTATGATGATTTAGTCGCCAAGTTGTGTGTCTGACTCTTGGCGACCCCATGGACTGTAGCCTGCCAGACTTCTCTGTCCAGAAGAATTTCCAGGCAAGAATACTGGAGTGGGTTGCCACATCCTTCTCCAGGAGATTTCCCCACCCAGGGATTAGAACCTGGGTCTCTTGCATTGTAGGCAGATTCTTTACCAGCTGAGCTACCAGGGAAGCACAGTTCCATTTAACTTGTGTATTTGGTACAAAAGCCAATGACTTAGAAAATGACTGCAAGTTAGAGTAAGATCAGATGATGATGATACAGGTCATAGTTGCTTTACTGGATGTAGCCTTTTTACTGGAGAAAACCAACACATCTCTATGGTTGGAGGAGAGATGGCTACTAACCTAACCCAGGGGCTAATTTTTCTATAATTTTCTATTCTATCACTTTAAATATTTTAAGCTTTGAGGGCCACTCATAAGGGTCATACAACTCTGCCATTGTAATGTGAAAGACAATATATTAACAAATAAGTGTGATTGTTTTCCAATAGAATCTTATTTTTGAATGCAAATTTGAATTTTATGTAATTTTCACATGTTGAAATATATTATCTTTGTTTTGATTTTTTTCAACCATTAAAATATGTGGAAACCACTCTTAGCTTGAAAGCCATACAGAAATGGTGGGCCACATTTGGTGCAAAGATTATAGTTTGATGCTCCAATATAGAATATATTCTTTTCTATTTCTATCAATAAATACAATCAGAAATAGTTTAATATCATATGGCAGATGTCATGGTATACATTCACAATCTTGCTCCAGACTTCTAACTCTCCAGCTTTCTAGCATTATATAGTCCCAAAGAACCTTGATTGTCTTGCTATTGCAGAGAAGATAATGCTTGATTATTAGATTGATGTCATGATGCTAAGTGGATTTGGTGAACAGGGAGTATCTGTTACAGAATGATTATATTGGACCGTTTCCATCATGAGCAGTAATTTGTCCTCACAGAAAGAAGCTACGAATTTAAGAAAAAGATTTGCTTCCTCTTCCTGTAGTGTGTCTGCCAGCAGAAGCTTTGTCACCATGGTATCTCACACAATGAGTGTCTGAGAGCAAGACACTCATTTTGTTATGAAAGAGGTGTAGAAATAGGCTCATACCCATGAAATTCACTCATCTTACCATGTGCAGCACTATCCAGCAGACTTGATAGTTTTATGGAATGGCCTGTATGGATTCAGTATGGGTTCCAGTTGAGAAAAAACATCTTGTGAGTTTGGGGTGCTTTTTCTTCAGGGTACTGTGCATTACATGAAACTCCAGCAGAACCTCCATTAAACAGGAAGCTGAGACTACCCCTTGCCATTCGGGGCTCATCACACTGAATTAATTGTCAGCAAGTGTCACTGTACTGACCATGTTGTTTCAGCACAAGCATGAAGGAGCGCTTGGATTATTGTCATTCAGTCAAGAAAAGATAGACTTTATCTGCAAACAAATCAGCAGAAACTTAATTGTTTTCCTGTGTTCAGTAATAATGTTCATCGGAAAAAAATGTGGTAGGCCAGTGAAAAGAAGGATATGGTCTTGAATCTTTGGCAATGAAGATTTGAGACACTCCACCAGCTAAAAGGTATCAGCAGATAGTAAGGTGAACATCGAATAGGTGGTGAAAGAAGGAAGCTATGGTAAACAAATCAAGGTAGGATTCAGTTGTTATTGTTTAGTTGCTAAGTCATGTCTGACTCTTTTGTGACCCCATAGATTGTAGCCTGCCAGGCTCCTCTGTCCATGGGATTTCCCAGATAAGAACAGTGGAGTGAGTGCCATTTCCTTCTTCATGGGATCTTCCCAACACAGGGATTGAACCTGAGTCTCCTGCATTGCAGGTTGATTCTTTACAACTGAGCCAAAACCAGCTACAAAATGAAGAATGATGGCAGCTATGTTTTATGTTGAGTAATTATGTTTTTCTCCTGTTTTTCCTCCATACTAATATGACACATACTGCTGGTATCTAACATTTAAATTTAGTTGGAATTATCACTACATTGAAATCTGGTGGCTCAGCTGGTAAAGAATCTGTCTGCAATGTGGTAGGCCTGGGTTCAATCCCTGCATTGCGAAGATCCCCTGGACAAGGGAACAGCTACCCACTTTAGTATTCTGCCATGGAAAAGTCCATGAACCATATAGTCCATGGGGTCACAAAGAGTCAGACACAACTAAGCGGCTTTCACTATGATACCCAGTGAAAACTTTGTATTTTCTATGTGCTTCGTACTGTAGAACTTTGTGTTTTCTATGTGCTTCAGACACAAGTCAGGTTTTTTGTTGTTTTGTTTGCTTTTTAGCTGGTGGTAAATAATCCACCTACTGATGTTGGAGATGCAAGAGACACGAGTTCTATCCCTGGAGTAAGAGGTGGCAACCCACTCGAGTATTCTTGACTGAAAAATCCCATGGACAGAGGAGGCTGGTGGGCTACATTCCATGGGGTCTCAAAGAGTCACACACGACTGAGCACACTACTGCTACTGCTTGCTTTTTGCAGAGAAATAGGCGGCATACAAATGGAGCTTTAGATGCAAACTAAGTAGACTGTCTCTCTGGATTCATTTTCTCTTATTTTTACCTGATTCTATGCCTCTTAAATTGTAGAAAATAGGGAAAACCACTAGGCCATTCAGGTATGATCTAAATCAGATCCCTTATGATTTATACAGTGGGAGTGAGAAATAGATTTAAGGGACTAGATCTGATAGAGTGCCTGATGAACTATGGACTGAGGTTCGTGGCATAGTACAGGAGAAAGGGATCAAGAACATCCCCATGGAAAAGAAATGCAAAAAAGCAAAATGGCTGTCTGGGAAGACCTTACAAATAACTATGAAAAGAAGAGAAGTGAAAAGCAAAGGAGAAAAGGAAAGATATAAGCATCTGAATGCAGAGTTCCAAAGAATAGCAAGAAGAGATAAGAAAGCCTTCCTCAGCGATCAATGCAAAGACATAGAGGAAAACAACAGAATGGGAAAGACTAGAGACATCTTCAAGAAAATCAGAGATACAAAGGGAACATTTCATGCAAAGTTGGGCTCGATAAAGGTCAGAAATGGTATGGACCTAACAGAAGCAGAAGATATAAAGAGGTGGCAAGAATACACAGAAAAACTGTACAAAAAAGATCTTCATGACCCAGATAATCACAATGGTGTGATCACTCACCTACAGCCAGACATCTTGTAATGTGAAGTCAAGTGGGCCTTAGAAAGCATCACTACGAACAAAGCTAGTGGAGGTGATAGAATTCCAGTTGAGCTATTTCAAATCCTGAAAGATGATGCTGTGAAAGTGCTGCACTCAATATGCCAGCACATTTGGAAAACTCAGCAGTGGCCACAAGACTGGAAAAGTTCAATTTTCATTCCAATCCCTAGAAAAGGCAATGCCAAAGAATTCTCCAACTACTGCACAATTGCACTCATCTCACATGCTAGTAAAATAATGCTCAAAATTCTCCAAGCCAGGCTTCAGCAATACCTGAACCATGAACTTCCAAATGTTTAAGCTGGTTTTAGAAAAGACAGAGGAAACAGGGATCAAATTGCCAACATCTACTGGATAATCGAAAAAGCAAGAGAGTTTCAGAAAAACATCTATTTCTGCTTTATTGACTATGCCAAAGCCTTTGACTGTGTGGATCCCAATAAACTGTGGAAAATTCTGAAAGAGATGGGAATACCAGACCACCTGACCTGCCTCTTGAGAAACCTATATGCAGGTCAGGAAGCAACAGTCAGAACTGGACATGGAACAACAGACTGGTTCCAGATAGGAAAAGGAGTATGTCAAGGCTGTATATTGTCACCCTGCTTATTTAATTTCTATGCAGAATATATCATGAGAAATGCTGGGCTGGATGAAGTACAAGCTGGAATCAAGATTGCCAGGAGAAATATCAATAACCTCAGATATGCAGATGACACCACCCTTATGGCAGAAAGTGAAGAGGAACTAAAAAGCCTCTTGATGAAAGTGAAAGAGGAGAGTGAAAAAGTTGGCTTAAAGCTCAACATTCAGAAAACGAAGATCATGGCATCTGGTCCCATCACTTCATAGGAAATAGATGGGGAAACAGTGGAAACAGTGTCAGACTTTATTTTTGGGGGCTCCTAAATCACTGCAGATGGTGATTGCAGCCATGAAATTAAAAGACACTTACTCCTTGGAAGAAAAGTTATGACCAACCTAGATAGCATATTGAAAAGCAGAGACATTACTCTGCCAACAAAGGTCCGTCTAGTCAAGGCTATGGTTTTTCCTGTGGTCATGTATGGATGTGAGAGCTGGACTGTGAAGAAGGCTGAGTGCCAAAGAATTGATGCTTTTGAACTGTGGTGTTGGAGAAGACTCTTGAGAGTCCCCTGTACTGCAAGGAGATCCAACCAGTCCATTCTGAAAGAGATCAGCCCTGGGATTTCTTTGGAAGGAATGATGCTAAAACTGAAACTCCAGTACTTTGGCCACCTCATGTGAAGAGTTGACTCATTGGAAAAGACTGATGCTGAGAGGGATTGAGGGCAAGAGGAGAAGGGGACAACAGAGGATGAGTTGGCTGGATGGCATCATTGACTGGACTGACGTGAGTCTGAGTGAACTCCAGGAGTTGGTGATGGACAGGGAGGCCTGGCGTGCTGCGATTCGTGGGGTTGCAAAGAGTTGGACAGGACTGAGCGACTGAACTGAACTGATGCCTCTAGAGGCTGACTCTAGAGACTGCATCACATAGCTCCCTTGTTCTCTGGCTTCTAGTTGGGTTTGGCTAATTGGAGACACTAGCAAAACATTGAAGGGTGAGACGAAAAGGGAGAGTTATTAGTCTCCCTCTATTTGTTAATGTACTCAGATTTTGCAGTCACTGCATTGTCCCCCTATGTTATTAGCAACACTCAGATTACCTTTGTTCACAATTATTGCTTTCCATAACTACTTACAACACTTTGTCCTCTCAAGCCTAAGGTTGGTAACAGCTTTCCACTATTTTTGGTCTCTGAGTGCTTCAACATCGCTTATTTCCTCAGCTCTACTCCCTGATTACAAGTTAGTTCCTTCATTTGACCTTCTTCAAATTACCCCTCTGAGTTTTCTCTTTCCTGTTAGGACCCTGACTTATACTAATGATCAAAAAAAAAGGATTTCTAAGTAGCCAAGGTTCAAGTTGAGGTCTAGAAAATGAGTTGATATGTAGAGACAGATTAACATGTGCAAAGCACCCCATTATGGAAAGTTTCATATTGTGTTAATGGAATTGAAGGGAGATGTGTGTGGCTGGATCTTAGAGAACAAGGGAGACTGTTGTAGCACAGTAAGATAGAGAGGATTCACAGTGTGGTTGTTGTGGAGAAATCATCAAGATGATGGACTTCTGTTGATAAAATATGTGATTATTTTGCCTCAAAGTATTATAGATATTACTGTTTTTGTGTATGTACATTTATATACATGTTTATAAATATTTTCCTTTTTCTAAGATAGTACATAAAAAGAAAACTTATAAAATTTATATACTTTATGGAGAAAAACAATGCAGTAAGAACCTCTTTCCTCCCTCTAAGAGATTATCACTAGCTTGGATTTTGTATTTTCTCATTCCCTTAATTTCCTGTGGTTTATTGTATGTATGCTTCTCTAAACAATATATTGTTAAATTAGCATGTATTTAAACATGGTGGCAGAAAGTGAAGAGGAACTCAAAAGCCTCTTGATGAAAGTGGAAGAGGAGAGTGAAAAAGTTGGCTTAAAGCTCAACATTCAGAAAACGAAGATCATGGTATCTGGTCCCATCACTTTATGGGAAATAGATGGCGAAACAGTGGAAACAGTGTCAGCCTTTTTATTCTGGGCTCCAAAATCACGGCAGATGGTGATTGTAGCCATGAAATTAAAAGATGCATACTCCTTGGAAGGAAAGCTATGACCAACCTAGAGAGCATATTCAAAAGCAGAGACATTACTTTGCCAACAAAGGTTCGTCTAGTCAAGGCTATGGTTTTTCCAGTTGTCAGGTATAGATGTGAGAGTTGCACTGTGAACAAAGCTGAGCGCAAAAGAATTGATGCTTTTGAACTGTGGTGTTGGAGTAGACTCTTGAGATCCAACCTGTCCATCCTAAAGGAGATCAGTCCTGGGTGTTCTTTGGAAGGACTGATTCTGAAACTGAAACTCCAATACTTTGGCCACCTCATGCGAGGAGTTGACTCATTGGAAAAGACTCTGATGTTGGGAGGGATTGGGGGCAGGAGGAGAAGGGGACAACAGAGGATGAGATGGCTGGATGGCATCCCTAACTCAATGCACAGGAGTTTGGGTGAAGTCCGGAAGTTGGTGATGGACAGGGAGGCCTGGCATGCTGTGATTCATGAGGTTGCAAAGATTTGGACACGACTGAGTGACTGAACTGAACCGATGGGCTTCCCTAGTGACTCAGTGGGAAAGAATCTGCTTGCAATGCAGGAGACAAAGGAGAGGCGGGTTCAGTTCCTGGGTCTGGAAGATACTGATGAGGAGGAAATGGCAACCGACTCCAGTATTCTTGCCTGAAAAATTCCATGGACAGAGGAGCCTGGTGGGGTACAGTACAAAGGATGCAAAGAGCCGGACACAGCTGAGCACACGCACAAACACTGTGTAAATGGAAAGCTAGTATATTATTCTTTTACAACTGGTTTAATATTTTTCAAGATTATTTACTGAGATTTACCCATAAAGATGTGCATAGCTGTATTTCATTCATGTCACCGCTTAACAGTTCTCTGCTTATACCACTGTTTACCTGCTTAAACTTTGATGATTGTCTGAGTTGATTCCCATTTGGGGGAGGAAAGAGGTTGAAGTATATACTCTCCCTCGTCTTCATGTGCTGAGAGTTTTGCAGTGACTGCATTCTCCGCTTATGTTACAAAGCAACACTCAGATGACCTTTCATCCACAGCCATTGCTTTCAGTGATTCTTACAAAGTTTTCCTACATTGTCCTCTCAAGTCTAGGGTTGGTAACAGCTTTTCATAATTTTTACTTTCTGAATGCTTCAACATCACTTATTCCCTTAACCCTACCCAGCAAACACTGCTGTTAAGAATATTCTTGCCCAGGTCTCCTAGCACTCATATGCACACATTTCTGGGTTCTATTCCTAGAAGTAAAATAGCTGGGTTATGGGGGTATCCATGTCTTCAACTCTACTAGGTAAACTTGAATTATTTACCAATGTATTACTTTATACTCCCTCTTGCAGTGTATAAATAGTCTGGCTGCTTCCCATTATCACCAACACAAATTGGCAGCTTAAAAAAAAAAATTTCTGGCCTGATACAGATGAAATTGTAGATATAATTTGTGTATCTCATTATACATGACATTGTTTTCCTATGTATCTTGGCCATTAGCTTTGAATTTTCAAGTTTCCTCGTTATTTGTGTTATTGATTATATTTTAGTGAACTCCAAAATCTCATTTCCTTCAGTGTGAAAGGCAAGTACTTACAATGACCTAGAAGGTTCATTAATATCACGGCTTCCCTGATGACTCAGTGGGTACAGAATCTGTCTGCAGTGCATAAAACCCAGGTTTGATCCTTGAGTTGGGAAGATCCCCTGGAGAAGGGAATGGCTACCCACTCAAGTATTCTTGCCCAAAGAATTCCATGGACAGAGAAGTCTAGCAGGCTACAGTCCAAAGGGTTGCAAAGAGTCGGACACAACCGAACAAATAAACACACACACAACTTGCCTCTTGGTTGTTCCTTAAACACTTTGGGCAAATTTGTATCTTAAGGCTTTTAAAAGCGTTGTCTATTAAGCAAAATACCTATCATTCCTTCAGTATAAACAGTGGAACATCTTACACTAAAGGTAGCCAGGGAACCATTAAACAAAGGAGCAAACCAAAACCTAAGTTATAGAGCTTGCATGGCATTGTTCAGGGAGACATGCCTCATAAACCCATGTATTCTAGATTTGTTTTCTATAAGCAACTTCAAACAAAGATTATCCTGCTCAATGCATTACATAGCTAAAGACTCTTCCTATCAGATCAGATCAGATCAGATCAGTCGCTCAGTCGTGTCCGACTCTTTGCGACCCCATGAACCGCAGCACGCCAGGCCTCCCTGTCCATCACCAGCTCCCGGAGGTCACTCAGACTCGCATCCATCGAGTCAGTGATGCCATTCAGCCATCTCATCCTCTGTCGTCCCCTTCTCCTCCTGCCCTCAATCCCTCCCAGCATCAGAGTCTTCTCCAATGAGTCAGCTCTTCGCATGAGGTGGTCAAAATACTGGAGTTTCAGCTTTAGCATCATTCCTTCCAAAGAAATTCCAGGATTGATCTCCTTCAGAATGGACTGGTTGGATCTTCTTGCAGTCCAAGGGACTCTCAAGAGTCTTCTCCAACACCACAGTTCAAAAGCATCAATTCTTCGGCGCTCAGCCTTCTTCACAGTCCAGCTCTCACATCCATACATGACCACAGGAAAGACCATAGCCTTGACTAGGCGAACCTTTGTTGGCAAAGTAATGTCTCTGCTTTTGAATATGCTATCTAGGTTGGTCATAACTTTCCTTCCAAGGAGCAAGCGTCTTTTAATTTCTTGGCTGCAGTCACCATCTGCAGTGATTGTGGAGCCCAGAAAAACAAAGTCTGACACTGTTTCCACTGTTTCCCCATCTATTTCCCATGCAGTGACGGGACCAGATGCCATGATCTTCGTTTTCTGAATGTTGAGCTTTAAGCCAACCTTTTCACTCTCCACTTTCACTTTCATCAAGAGGCTTTTTAGCCCCTCTTCACTTTCTGCCATAAGAGTGGTGTCATCTGCATATCTGAGGTTATTGATATTTCTCCCGGCAATCTTGATTCCAACTTGTGTTTCTTCCAGTCCAGCATTTCTCATGATGTACTCTGCATATAAGTTAAATAAACATGGTGACAATATGCAGCCTTGACGTACTCCTTTTCCTATTTGGAACCAGTCTGTTGTTCCATGACCAGTTCTAACTGTTGCTTCCTGACCTGCATACAGATTTCTTAAGAGGCAGATCAGGTGGTCTGGTCTTCCTATAAAATATCATTAATCCATTTGCCAGAAGGTCTGCTGCTGCTGCTGCTAAGTCACTTCAGTCGTGTCCGACTCTGTGTGACCCCATATTCGGCAGCCCACCAGGCTTCCCCATCCCTGGGATTCTCCAGGCAAGAACACTGGAGTGGGTTGCCATTTCCTTCTCCAATGCATGAAAGTGAAAAGTGAAAGTGAAGTCGCTCAGTCGTGTCCGACCCTCAGCGACCCCATGGACTGCAGCCTTCCAGGTTCCTCCATCTGTGGGATTTTCCAGGCAAGAGTACTGGAGTGGGGTGCCATTGCCTTCTCCGGCCAGAAGGTCTAGTTAGTAGCATATTCACAATCAAGTTAACCCTGCCATCTTATTTCCTGGGAATGTGCCATTGGTGATGGGAGGAGAGTGAGGCACCGGCCAGCTGCTTCATCTCCTTCCTCCTCATCACCCTCCTAAACTTGGGGATTATTGCTCAAGTCAGTGGCTTGACTTGGCCAGAAAAAAAAAAAAAAGTCCTCATTGTTTTACTTTCAGCTTTCCTGTTGGGATTTTTTTTCCTCATGAAAAGGCAGAATCACAGTGGAGGGCTTTTCTTTCTCCTAGGACTTGTTCTCCTTGACTCCTGCTCCTCTAGTTCATGCATGCTGGTGGTGGTTCTCAGTTGTTGTTTAGTCATGTCCGACTATTTGCGACCCCATGGACTGCAGCATGCCAGGCTTCCCTGTCTTTCACTATCTCCTGGAGTTTGCTCACATTCATGTCCATTGAATCAGTGATGCCATCCAATCATCTTATCCTCTGCCGTCCCCTTCTCCTCCTGCCTTCCATGTTTCCCAGCATCAGGGTCTTTTCCAGTGAGTCATCTCTTCGTATGAGGTGACCTAAGTATTGGAGCTTCAGCTTCAGCATCAGTCCTTCCAATGAATATTCAGGACTGATTTCCTTTAGCATTGACTGGTTTGATCTTGCAGTCCAAGGGACTCTAGCGTCTTCTCCAACACTACAGTGCAAAACATCAGTTGTTTGGTGCTCAGCCTTCTTTATCAGACAGGACTGAGTGACTCACTTTCACTTTTCAGTGACTTTCACTTTCTCAGCCTTTATGGTCCAACTCTCACATCTGTACATAACTACAGGAAAAACCATAGCATTGACTATACAGAGCTTTGTTGGCAAAGTACACCTTCTAATTGCTTTATTCAGCACTCTTCTATACTGTGGGAAGAACGGGAGTGAACGACACATTCTTTTGGTTTATTTTCATTGTTGGCATTTGGCCGCTTCTAAAAGCTATTTATTATAACCTGCAGTATGCACTTGGGATTATTCTCTAGTTTCAGTCTATAAAAAATAATTGTTTCCCTCTTTACTGCTTCCCTATTTTCTCCAAGATTTTTCCTGCTATTATGGTCAGTTTGGAGAAAGGTCTTATATTTAGGAGGGTAGAGAGATGAGAAAATCTGGACTTACACTGCTCTTTTCTTTTTTTTTTTCCCAGAAATCACCATCAGTTTTAAGTATGTCTGAATGGTGCTTTTAATTTAGTAGTACTTCAGAAACATCTTAAGCATCTGGAAGTAAATTGCCATATAGATATAAATTCATGAGGACAGTTGTCTCCTCCAGGTGCCATTCTGAGTTATTTATTTTCTGTTTCCCATAATGTGTAAATATTATTGTCAGTGGCTGTAATACATGCCTTTCTGTGTGTATGCCTTTATAGAATATATAATGAATCTGTGTTTTTTTATCTTTATTGTGTAAAATAATTAGCTGCTTTAAAAACATTCTGAATCATAATATTTCTTTCCCAAGAAATGATTGAAGAAACCTATAAAAATATAATACATCACCAATATTTGGCATTTTTACAGCATTTAAACCTAGAATTATTGATTGTATAGACAAATATCAAGGTAATTTTGCCTCAAAAATGGTGAGCTTTGTATCTTGAGAGATATGGTAATTTGTATCCTAGGTTATATTAATTATGCACATTATTTTTTTTTTTAGATTCATTGGAAGAATGTGAAGTACAAACTAATCTGAAAATTTGGACAGAACCACTTACTATTGAATTTAAGGAAGATAGTCTATCCTACATGGAAAAATTATGGCTTAAAAAACATAGAAGGTATTTTCTGATTTTTTTGCATTATCAATAAGAAATGTAAAAGCTATTTCTGTTTCTGTCTTGTGTGACATGCTTTTTTTTGTAGCAGTGTTATTTATGTACTTCACATCTGTGTAAATAATTTTAAAGCAATATTAAGTGCCTGTGAAGCTTCTACCATACTGATAAGAATTTTAATTCAATTTATGTATGCAATGCATGATTAATTTAAGGTCTGTCTAAATGAAAATATGTATGGGGGAAAAAAAGGCACAACTATGGTACATATTTTTTAATATAAATTTATTTATTTTAATTGGAGGTTAATTACTTTACAATAGTGTATTGGTTTTGCCATACATCAACATGAATCTGCCACAGGTATACACGTGTTCCCCATCCTGAACCCCTCTCCCTCCTCCCTCCCTGTACCATCCCTCTGCATCATCCCAGTGCACCAGTCCCAAGAAACCAGTATCAGGCATTGAACCTGGACTGGAGATTCGTTTCATATATGATATTATACATGTTTCAAGGCCATTCTCCCAAATAATCCCACCCTCGCCAACTCCCACAGAGTCCAAAAGACTGTTCTATACATCTGTGTCTCTTTTGCTGTCTTGCATACAGGGTTATTGTTACCATCTTTCTAAATTCCATATATATGAGTTAGTATCAGATCAGATCAGATCAGATCAGTCGCTCAGTCGTGTCTGACTCTTTGCGACCCCATGAACCGCAGCACGCCAGGCCTCCCTGTCCATCACCAGCTCCCGGAGGTCACTCAGACTCGCATCCATCGAGTCAGTGATGCCATTCAGCCATCTCATCCTCTGTCGTCCCCTTCTCCTCCTGCCCTCAATCCCTCCCAGCATCAGAGTCTTCTCCAATGAGTCAACTCTTCGCATGAGGTGGCCAAAGTACTGGAGTTTCAGCTTTAGCATCATTCCTTCTAAAGAAATTCCAGGATTGATCTCCTTCAGAATGGACTGGTTGGATCTTCTTGCAGTCCAAGGGACTCTCAAGAGTCTTCTCCAACACCACAGTTCAAAAGCATCAATTCTTCGGCGCTCAGCCTTCTTCACAGTCCAGCTCTCACATCCATACATGACCACAGGAAAGACCATAGCCTTGACTAGGCGAACCTTTGTTGGTAAAGTAATGTCTCTGCTTTTGAATATGCTATCTAGGTTGGTCATAACTTTCCTTCCAAGGAGCAAGCGTCTTTTAATTTCATGGCTGCAGTCACCATCTGCAGTGATTGTGGAGCCCAGAAAAACAAAGTCTGACACTGTTTCCACTGTTTCCCCATCTATTTCCCATGCAGTGATGGGACCAGATGCCATGATCTTCGTTTTCTGAATGTTGAGCTTTAAGCCAACCTTTTCACTCTCCACTTTCACTTTCATCAAGAGGCTTTTTAGCCCCTCTTCACTTTCTGCCATAAGAGTGGTGTCATCTGCATATCTGAGGTTATTGATATTTCTCCCGGCAATCTTGATTCCAGCTTGTGCTTCTTCCAGCCCAGTGTTTGTCATGATGTACTCTGCATATAAGTTAAATAAGTAGGGTGACAATATACAGTACAGACCAAATTGACTTTCTCCTCTTCATGATATCCTTTCCTATTTTAAAATCATATTTAAAATTCTTATCATATTTAAATTCATATTTTAAAAATCAGTCTTCATGCCTTTCTTGAGGCTTTTATTTGACAGATTACCGTATCCCTTCAACTGTTTTTCATGGATGTATTCCTTTTCTTTCAATTTTCTTATTTTGATATAAGGCATGCAATTGAGAGTTACAAAGCAGTATGAAGAATTTCTACATATCATTCATTCCGCATTCCCTAATGGCAACATCTTATATAATCACAGTGTATATCAATACCAAAAAATTAACACTGGTAGAATATGAATCACTAAACTACACACTTTATTTGAATTTCAGTAGTTTTTCACTAACATCCTTATTCTGTTTCAGGAGTCACTTTAGGGTCTCACAGTGCAGTTTTATCCTATCTCCTTCTCCATTGCAACTCCTTGCTCTTTCCTAGTATGGCATGACATGGACATGAGTATTTGCCAGGTGTTTCATAGAATATACTCAGTGTGGGTCTAGCTCCTGTTTTTTCATAATAAGATTGAGGTTGTACATTTTGAGGAAGAATGCCACAGAGAGGAGATGCCTTTCTTAGTGCATGATATCACGATTGTACTGCCGTAGATCTCAGCAGCAGGTTGTTAACCTTGAACACATAGTTGATGTGGTGCTCACCAAGATTCTCTGCTATAAAATCACTTTTGACTTAATAAATAATGTCATGGTCTGTTTGTGCTATTAGAATACCATAGACTGGGTGGCTTATAAAGATGTTTGTTTTTCACAGTTCTTAAGGCTGGGAAATCCAAGATCAAGGTGCCAGCAGACTTGGTGACTGGGTTATCTTCTCACTGTGTCCTCAAAGAGCAGAAGGGGTGAGAGGTCTCTCTTGGGTTTCTTTTATAAGGGTACTAATACCATTCATGATGGATCTACTGTCTTGAACAAATCACTGCCCAAATGCTCACCATCTAATACCATCACCTTGGAGGTTAAAGTTTCAATATACAAATTTTGTGGGGACACATTCAGAAGAGAGCTTTCTCCTCCTGGCCTTCCACAGTTTATGACCTTCCCATTTAAAGAATATGTTCATTCTGTCCGAATAGACCCCAACATCTTAAGTCATCCCACTGTCACCTCAAAATTCTAGTCTTAATTCTAAAATCTTATCTAAATATCATCTAAATCAGATGTGGGTAAGATTCAATGCATGATTGATTCTGAGACAGATTTCTCTCTGTGAATCTGTGTAATCAAATATGTTCTGTGCTTCTGAGATACAAAGATGGGACAAGCATAGGATAGATATTCCTATTCCAAAAGGGAGAAATTGGGAATAAAGAAGGAACGAGTCCTGAGCAAGTCTGAAACCTAATGACAGTGCTCTTGGACCTTAACTCTTGAGAATTTTCCTTTGTCAGTGCTCTGCTGTCCAGGCCCACTGGCGTGGGAAGCCCTCTTCTGGACACACTGAGGCAGTAGTGCTGCCCTGAGCCTTGTGTGGCAGGGGCTGGGCCCCCAGGGTTCTGGGTAGCTCTACCTGTTTTGCCATCCTCATGACTTTGGGTGGCCCCATTCCTCTGATGACTCTGAGATGGGTCATATGGTTGTGATTTCCCTGACCAGAAATTATGACTGTTCTAGTCTGGGATCATAAGGGCAGCCTTACCCTCAGGGTTTACTGGACATTACTGTATTGGAGATTCTGGGTTATGGGAAGGATTTTTTATTATTTAAATAGTTGCTAAGTTGTGTCTCATTCTAATGTGACCCCATGGACTGTAGCCCATCAGGCTCCCCTGTTCATGGAATTTCTCAGGCAAGAACACTGGAGTGAGTTGCCATTTCCTTCTCCAGGGGATTTTCCTGACCCGGGGATTGGATCGAGCCTACATCTCCTGCATTGGTAGTTGGATTATCTACTGCTGAGCCACCCAATGGGAGGGATAGCCTTGATAATTTCTGAAATAACTTCAGGACCACTCTTCCATTTTCTTGGGTAATAGCTCAGGTCTTCTGTTTAGATGAATGAGTGATCTCCCTGTTAGATGATCCTTTGGACATATACTGGTACTTCCTGTTATACCTTTTAAAATTAATATTTTCATTTTCTTCAAATAAATACCCAGAAAGGGAATAAATAAATCATATGGTAGTTCTATTCTGATTTCCATAGCAGATGTACCATTTTTCATTCCCACCAACAGGGTATAGTTCTTATTTCTCCATATGTTGTTTTCTATTCTTAATGACAATAGCCATTCTAGCAGGTTTGAGGTGATATCTCATTGTGGTTTCAATTTGTGTTTCCCTGATTATCAGTGATGTTGAGCAACTTTTCATATACCTGTTGGCCATCAGTGTGTCTTGTTTGGAAAAATGTCTATTCAGATTCTCTGCCTATTTTTAATTGGGTTGTTTGGGGGTTTTTTGGTTGTTGAGTTGTATAAGTCATTTGTATACTTTCAATGTCAATTCCTTATTAAATATATGATTTACGAATATCTTTTTTCATTTGATAGGTTGTCTTTTCATTTTCATTTTGTCAATGTTTCCTTTGCTGTGCAGAAACTTTTTAGTTTCATAAAGTCCCTCTGGTGTAGTTTTCCTTTTCTTCAAGTGGATCTTTTAAATGCTAGGAAAGTTTCATGAAAGGGATTATACAATTTGTATTTACAGTATTTTAAGGATGGATATTATCAATTAGTTGGTATTTCTACTCCAATCCCCCTATTTTAATTGTATCCGCTTCTCAGGTCTAGCTGATCATCAGAAGTATGGGGGCAAGTGAAAATGCTGATTTCTCTACCCAACCTCAGACAAATCAGTGTTTTTAAGGATCGTCTGAAGCAAACCTAAAAATCAATGTATTTAAGGATTATCTGAGGCTTTGCATTTAAAAAAAGATGTCTTCTGGTGATTCTGAGGCTAACAGGCCTGTACTGATTCACAGAATAAATTTAGAACACTCATTTTGAGAATGATTTGGTCAGTTTAGTTCCCCCAGTGAACTGGTCAATGCTGGGTATATGTTTAAATTTTTAAAAAAGGAAAATCTGGTGAGGTAATCCTATTCTAAAACATATGTCATCTTTTATTTATGTGGCATGATCTTTTAGCAAAGCAATGGTGCTAGGGTCTTAATATCCAGAATGCGGACTTAGTTTGTTCACTAGCTAGTTGTTTGTTCATGGGCAAATCACTTTAATTCTCTTGGTCCACATTTTCTCACCTGCAAAACACTAAGTTTGAAATAGATCTAAGGGGCCCCTTCAGCTCCAATACTCTATTATCTGGACTCTACAAGGCTTTGGTTCAGAGTTTTGCCCCTAAAATTTGATGTTTTCACTTAATGAAGGAGTATATAGATATTAGTACATGTATGTGTATCAGTAATTGCATTTTTATAAAGTATTTTCACATTAAACTGGAAAGAGGTTTCCAGTGGCCAGATGCCAGTTTGTCTTTGACCTTTTCTCTCTAATATTTTCCATCACTTAATTAAATTGTGGATGTAACATGACATGTTCTTCAAAGCTGGATAATACATAAATATTTTGGAGTGTACTGACATATACATTGCATATATTGGGAAAATTCACAGTCACAATTTGCCAGGAGATCATTAAATTTTTGGTATCTTTGCAAATTGTGACAGAGGCAATATAGCAAAATGATTAAGAACATGGGCTTGGGGAGGCAGACTGCCTGGATTCAAATTCTCTTTGCTGCATTTACTCACTGAATGACTTTGAACCAGTTGGTTAATTTCTTTGTGCTTCAGTTTTCTCACCAAATTTAGATAATACTAATGCCTATTTAGTATTCCTATTAAGATTCAGTACACCAAATGGTTTAGAACATAGCTTGGAACATTTTTTTTTTTTAAATATTGATATTACCTGTGGATATTATTAAGAAAGCCCTGACTTTTATATGTGGAATTCCACAAGCATATATAATATAGAAGGGATGTGCAACTACTTACTTTCTTAGTTAAAATGTGACTCCCTTCCCCACTGCTTTGGAATATCCTTTGGGATCAAATGCACAAGACCTCTAAAGATTCCCATGCTTCATTGCCTTGTATGTGAGATAGGCCACATCAGACCTCATTGTTAATTAGGTAAAAGATGCTTCAGCGACACCTCATGTTCGTATAGTGGAAACCTGTTTTATCACCCTGTTGGCTTAGTGGAAGTTTAGAAACATATCTTCAGTTTCCTTAGAATTTTTCAACATATTTCCAAGGCTGTGAGATGCAACACACCTTTGTAAATTAGCTTTTTAAACAGCATGATGTTTCATGGACTCCACGTGTTTTTTGCAAGAACACTGAATTCTATCATAACTTTGATTTTCATCTTAAAGACAAAAACAGTAGGATATGCAATTAAAAATCTTGTGTGATATTAATTTGATTTACAAAATTATTTTAGTAGATTAAGATTATGTTATGCAGTTGCACATTTCTTCTGTAAATTAGAGGTATAGCTATGATTTTCCTTATAATTTTGTAGATTCATTTGTTTGTGAAATAAATTAAGATCTCATCAGAAGAAATTCTAGATAATGTACTTTATGCTTTTAATTGCTTCTTGTTTTGTAGAACTCCACTGGAGCAACTTCAAAACATGCTACCGGACACCTTCATACCTCAGTGTAAAACCACTAGTGAGGCACAATGTTCTCAGAATGAAAATGATGAAGATAGTGATGGTTAGTTCAGCATTGATTAGATATTTTTGAATTTACTATTTCAACTTATATACACTGAGCATTAATCAACATCTGCTTTTGGTTTCCTTTATTGTATCATTCTCACTACACTGTACACTATTTCTAGATCAGAATGACACACTCTCCTTCCTATTCTCTAGATATAGCTTGTTTTATTTTAAATAGCTTCATTTAAAAATTGAATGCTAAATAATTTACTTGAGCTGGGAAAATTGAGAGTATTTATACCTTTGAGTGGCTGCACAGAAGAACATTCTTCCATTGTTGCCTATGTTATTTGAAGATGAATTATCAGGTAAGGTATACTCTGGATGATATTATTTTTAATCTTATTTTCTAGTTGAGGATATCAAGATACAACCCCCAGCTCTTTTTCCGCCAATAGAAGAATTAAACATAGAGAGACCTGAACCATCTCTAAAAATAGTTGAACTGGATGATGTAAGTGCATAATGACCACTCATATTACTTAACAGAGAGGCGATTCATAACACATAAATAATATGTACTTACCAACCACATATTATTTTCAGCAAGATAATCTTTCAAAATTAAGCATAGTTTAATAGTATAAATTTACAAGTGTTTTAACTTAAATATGCTGGTAAGAATACAACAGACTATTATTTTAATGTAGACAGTAAATTTGTGAGCTAAATTGATATTTTGTCATAGTATGGAAGATGAGAAGATATTTCAATCTTTTAACTTGAGAGACGGTGTTTAGTGTTTATTTTATTGAGTGGTCAAAAAGTTCATTCCCAGATGAACTTTTTGACCAACCCAGTATTTAGTTTTCTACGTTATCATGCTTTTAAACAAAGATTATTCTCATTATATGATATTTATTTAATAAAATTTTTTTATGCATTTAGTTTGTTGAATGTCATTTAATACTTTTTATTTAAAGGAAAAATAGTTTTAAGATTTAATGGATTTAGTATAATAATAACTTGAATATAAGCCTCTGGAAAACACCAAGTAAAATCAGCTGGAGCTAGAGTAAGTCAGAGCTACAGCTCCAGGATGAATGCATTTCTGACTTTCTCATCCTCTAGTACTTGAATATACCCACTGTCCTCAATATTGCACTTTCTATGGTTGTCATAGTAAAGGAATACAATAGAGGAAGTGCTTTTTGACATACTACTTTCTTCTTTAGCTTAATAGCTTCTGCAGTGTGTGTGTGTGTGTGTGTGTGTGTGTGTGTGTGTGTGTGTGTGCCTAGCAACATGTTTGTATCTGCTTTGGATAAATGGAAGATTCTGAAAAAATTAACACATACATGCATGTATGTTTGTGGTTGCTCTTCATTAAATTGTTGTGGCATAGAGTAAGCTTATGACATGCTGGTCAGAAAATATCTACTTGGCACTGAGGGCTTCCCTGGTGGCTCAGTGGTAAAGAATCTGCCTGCAATGCAGGAGACCTGTGTTTGATCCCTGGTTGGAAAGATCCCCTGGAGTAGGAAATGGCAACCCACTCCAGTATTCTTGCCTGGGAAATCCCATAGGCAGAGGACCCTGAACTCCATGAGGTGGCAAAGAGTCGGACACAACTGAATGACTAACACTTGCACTTCACTTGGCACTTTGTAGTTACAAAATAAAATCTAAGTTGTTATGTTTGGCTCTGGGTGTGATAGTAGTGGTGATAAGAGGAACTATACAGCAAAAGCCCTCAACAATTATCTGTTGAATTTGTTTAGTTCTCTTGGAATTCATGTTCTATGGCATATAGTCAGTGAGTTTATGACATTTTTTGTGAGAAGAAGAATTCTCTAAATGCTGTGAATAAGTTAGCTGGTTAATGTATCATAAATTAGCTAGCTGAACATACTAATATTATACAACATCCGTTTAAGAAGACTTATGAAGTGGAATTTGAAGAACCAGGAAATGCTGTACCTTATAAAGTTGAGTTAGCAGATGCAGACAGTCAACAAAGGTAAGATCTTTCTAATTCACTTTTGATGCTTGTTAAACACTCACAAAAATTTTCCTATCTTTTGAAAAGTTCACAACATAAAAAGCTATGAATTTAATGTTAGAATATGTTTTACTTAAGCCATCTTTAAATCTGAGTACAGTATTACTGGGCTTTCCTGGTGGCTCAGTGGTAAAGAATGTGCCTGCAGTGCAGGAGATGCAGGAGACTCAGGTTCAAGCCCTGGGTCGGGAAGATCTCCTGCAGAAGGAAATGGCAACCCACTCCACTATTGTTGCTTGGGAAATCCCATGGACAGAAGAGCCTGGAGGGCTGTAGTTCATGGGGTTGCAGAGAGTTAGATGTGACTGAGCATAGCACACAATATTACTAACATTTATCAGCATTCAATAATTAGAAAACTATCTATAATCATATGTTTATGCTTTACCTAACATCTGGATTATTTAATAGATGCTTCCGAATTTAGGAATTGTCATTATTTGAAGTGACTGACCAAATCTTATATATTTCACATAAACTTTCTTACTTTCTGCAAGATACTCTTTGGATTTTGCTTACTTCAGTTTGTTATGAACCCTAAATAAAAATGTATACTAATAATTAGGTTGAGAGAAGAAAAAAAAAGCCTCCGAACTATAGATTACTTCTTAGATAGATTTTACTATGTGATAAATAAATCAGTTATAATGATTGAGGTTGTAACTTTAAAAAAATTTTTGTCATTTTGAATGAAAAATAACATCTTGCTGTATCTCCTAGTAATATATAAATTATTCCAAGTCCTCTCTGCTGTTGAAACCTTGGCTAGGATTTCAGGTGTTTTGACTGCAAAGTATTAAGTTGGGTAAACAGCAGAATGAAGCTTCTATTAGGTAGCCCCTACACCGATTCTTTGTTTATATGTTCAGATCACCTTAGGCCCCTGTCAGTATTTTGGAACAGCAGTGGGCCTAAGTGATACCCTTGGACCTGAAAGTATTCTGGCCTGGAGAATTTCATGGACAGAGGAGCCTGGCAGGCTACAGTCCATGGGGTCGCAAAGAGTTGAACAGGACTGAGCAACTTTCACTTTCACTTTGGACACATAGACCCAGATATCTAGCAGCAAATGTGCTTTTGGCAGGAGACAACCAGATTCTGGTCAGTAGGTAAGAGGTTTATACTTATATGTACTACTATAAACCAAGGAAGTAAGCATTTCTACTCTCTCATTTGATTCTTTTATATATTTTATCACAAGTCTTTCCCTTGACCTCCATGTTAGACAAGGCAGAGAGAGTTACTGATTATGGTTGGCAATAGTTTTGCATATTGGGTTTGGAGGTGCCCATGAGTTGGTGATGGACAGGGAGGCCTGGCGTGCTGCGATTCATGGGTTCGCAAAGAGTCGGACACAACTGAGTGACTGATCTGATCTGATAGAGCTTCTTTTCTAGAAAAGTCATAAGGGATCATATGTGACACAAAAGAACCTTTTTGGTCAAGCATAATCCATGAGTTTTTATGGTGGTACTGTGTAGAGCTTGCAGCTTCCCTGGTGGGCTCAGCAGTAATGAATCATACTGCAATGCAGGAGATCACCTGCCAAACAGGAAATGCAGGTTCCTTCTCTGAGTGGCGTAGATCCCCTCATGAAGGAAATGTCAACCCACTCCAGTATTCTCACCTGGAAAATCCAATGGACAGAGGAGCCTGGCAGTTACATTCCATGGGGTCACAAAGAGTCATACATGAGTTACTGACTAACCCACCCACTACCATGTAGAGCTTACATAATATCAAGTATTATTAAATTCAACTCATAGAAAGTGCTATTCAGTTTTAACTATGCTTGTATATGGTAATCATCATTAAAATTGAGATATAAATACCACATAAGGCTTTTGAACCCATATAGTCATGATGAACAAATAAAAAGTTTATTTAAGCAATAAAATCTTGTTTTCATCAGCTTGATGAGATTGAAAGATATCTCATCATTTTTAGAAGAAAGACCATAAGAAATTAAACTTACTTTAGACTATTTTTTAAAAAAGAAACTTTCAGTGAAAAATTTGCAGTCAAATCAGGTTTGTTCCAGTTGCCTATTTCTTTTAAATTCATAATACTGATAAGGTACTTGCTGTTTTAGAATGCATCTACAGTATGTTGAAACAAGTATTAAATTAATGTGACTAACCCTATTTCCTTAAGTTTTTACTATATTTAGTTTAATAAGCTGAGTTTTAAAATTTATTTATAATTTATTTTTATTTATTTATAATTTAATTTATTAATTTATAATAATAAGTAAATTACTATATTTATTTCAATAAGCTGAGTATTTTAACATTTTTATGTATAATTTCTTTCAACTATGTTCTCTTGTTTGTCCCTAAACATGAAAGTCACACATTTTGTGATTATCAGAATGCTTTTCTGTATGAAAACGACGTCCATCAACATCATGTATTTACCAACAGAAAATGTGACCTCTTCCACCTTCATCTGAGTAACAACTCTTTTTTTTGTAAAGATAACTCAAAAGGTAACTTTTTTCATTTTTGCTTAATATTATTAACAGCGAATATTAGTAATTTAATAAAATCAATAGGTATTGCAGGTTATATAAAGCTTTGCCTATTTTGCTGTTCATTTTAAACCCAGAAAATTTGATACTCAGAACACTGGTTGAAAATATGTAATTTTCTATCAAATATTCTTTTTAGTTAGTGGATAATGGTATTTGTATTCAGAGAAAAAAACAGCCAATATAAAACTACTCTGAAAGTTATACCTGAGCTACCATTTAAAAGTTTACATGGTTGGGCTCTTAGGGACAGAAGTCTGATTGGCATGCTTTACTTTGTTCTCCCTTGCACTATTTCTTTTCCTAAAATATTTGAGTTGTAAAGTTTCCAATAAGTGATAAAACCAAACCAATACAAATCATCTCTTTATATAGCTGCATTGTTATTACTAGGTGTACCCTGGGGATCTATAGATTAGAATACTGCGTACTAATGTCTGGTTTTAATTTTCAAATGCTGAGATCATTTTAAAGACAGTCATAGCAAAGTATCCTGGCCTGGGAGTCAGATTTTGTTTTCATTTCTGCCTTAAATCACTGTGTGACCTTGAATATATCACTTCCTTTCTTAAGTCTCATTTACCAAAACTAAAATATAGGAATTAGATGATTTCTAATCTGCTTTTATGTATTTAGTATTTTATTTTACCTACTTAGATTTTCAGAAAAACGAATAAATATTACTTATGTGAAGAATTTGAGAGAGACCAGAGATCATTACTTAAAGTAACTCATAGTAACACTGATGATTACCTTTTCATTGGGTAGCAGATGGTAGAGAACAGTGATTTAAGGTAATCCTGCTGATTTTAACATCTTCGGCTACTAAGCTTCCAAATCATATGACCATGAACTATATCCATATGGGAATTTAGGCCTTTGCAGGGCTCCAAGTCTCGGCCATAAGCTGTTTTTAACCTTCCTGGAGCATGGTGTTACAACTGTGTTTGGGAAAATGCTAAATACAAATGCCCATTAAGTGTTACTTTAAAGATTCTATTTAAATAGACTTTATTTTTTAAAGCTGTTTCAGGTTCATAGGAAAATTTAGCAGGAAGTACAGAGTCCCCATAACTCTCAGCCTCCACAAATTCATAGGAATTTTTTTCCACTATCAGCATCCCTAACCATAGTAGTACATTTGTTACGTATCATTTTTACTGAGAGTCCCTGGATTACCTTAAGGTTCTCTCTTGGTGGTGTACATTCTGTGGGTTTGGACAAATGATTAATGACTTGTAACCAGCATTATAGCATAATACAAAGTTTATAAAAACTTTGTATAAAATTTGTATAAACTTTGTCTTAAAAATCCTCTGTGCTCTGTCTTTTCACACAACACTCTTTGCTAGCTCTTGGCAACCACAGATCTCTTTACTCTCCAGTTTTGCCTTTTCCAGATGATAACTTATAGCTGAAATCATACAAGTCTTTTCAGATTGACTTCTTTTACTTAATAAAATGCATTTAAAGGTGTGCCCATGTGTTTTTGTGGCTTGATGGCTCACTTATTTTTATTGCTAAATAGGATTCCATTGTCTGGATGTACCACAAATTATTTATATGTTAACTTATTAAAGGACATCTTGGTTGTGTTCAAGTTTTGGTGATTGTGAATAAAGCTGCTACAAAAATCCATGTATGAGTTTTTGTTTAGACATAAGTTTTTAACTGATTCAGGTAAATAACAAGGAGCACAGTTGTTGGATCATGTGGTAAGAAATATATGTAATTTTGTAGGAAACCACCAAGATCAGATCAGATCAGTCGCTCAGTCGTGTCCGACTCTTTGCGACCCCATGAATCGCAGCACGCCAGGCCTCCCTGTCCATCACCAACTCCCGGAGGTCACTCAGACTCACATCCATCGAGTCAGTGATGCCATCCAGCCATCTCATCCTCTGTCGTCCCCTTCTCCTCCTGCCCCCAATCCCTCCCAGCATCAGAGTCTTCTCCAATGAGTTAACTCTTCGCATGAGGTGGCCAAAATACTGGAGTTTCAGCTTTAGCATCATTCCCTCCAAAGAAATCCCAGGGCTGATCTCCTTCAGAATGGACTGGTTGGATGTCCTTGCAGTCCAAGGGACTCTCAAGAGTCTTCTCCAACATCACAGTTCAAAAGCATCAATTCTTCAGCGCTCAACCTTCTTCACAGTCCAACTCTCACATCCATACATAACCACAGTAAAAACCATAGCGTGACTAGATGGACTTTTGTTGGCAAAATAATGTCTCTGTTTTTGAATATGCTATTTGGGTTGGTCATAACTTTCCTTCCAAGGAGTAAGCATCTTTTAATTTCACGGCTGCAGTCACCATCTGTAGTGATTTTGGAGCCCAGAAAAATAAAGTCTGCCACTATTTCCACTGTTTCCCCATCTATTTCCCATGTAGTGATGGGACCAGATGCCATGATCTTCGTTTTCTGAATGTTGAGCTTTAAGCCAACCTTTTCCCTTCCACTTTCACTTTCATCAAGAGGCTTTTTAGTTCCTCTTCACTTTCTGCCATAAGGGTGGTGTCATCTGCATATCTGAGGTTATTGATATTTCTCCTAGCAATCTTGATTCCAACTTGTGTTTCTTCCAGTCCAGCATTTCTCACGATGTACTCTGCATGTAAGTTAAATAAGCAGGGTGACAATATACAGCCTTGACGTACTCCTTTTTCTATTTGGAACCAGTCTGTTGGTCCATGTCCAGTTCTAACTGTTGCTTCCTGACCTGCATACAAATTTCTCAAGAGGCAGATCAGGTGGTCTGATATTCCCATCTCTTTCAGAATTTTCCACAGTTTATTGTGATCTACACAGTCAAAGGCTTTGGCATAGTCAATAAAGCAGAAATAGATGTTTTTCTGGAACTCTCTTGCTTTTTCCATGATCCAGCGGATGTTGGCAATTTGATCTCTGGTTCCTCTGCCTTTTCTAAAACCAGCCTGAATGAACATCAGGAAGTTCACGGTTCACATATTACTGAAGCCTGGCTTGGAGAATTTTGAGCATTACTTTACTAGTGTGTGAGATGAGTGCAATTGTGCGATAGTTTGAGCATTCTTTGGCATTGCCTTTCTTTGAGATTGGGATGAAAACTGACCTTTTCCAATCTTGTGGCCACTGTTGAGTTTTCCAAATTTGCTGGCATATTGAGTGCAGTGCTTTCACAGCAACATCTTTCAGGATTTGGAATAGCTCAACTGGAATTCCATCACCTCCACTAGCTTTGTTCGTAGTGATGCTTTCTAAGGCCCACTTGACTTCACATTCTAGGATGTCTGGCTCTAGGTCAGTGATCACACCATCGTGATTGTCTGGGTCGTGAAGCTCTTTTTTGTACAGTTCTTCTGTATATTCTTGCTACCTCTTCTTAATATCTTCTGCTTCTGTTAGGTCCATACCATTTCTGTCCTTTATCAAGCCCATCTTTGCATGAAATGTTCCTTTGGTATCTCTGATTTTCTTGAAGATATCCCTAGTCTTTCCCATTCTGTTGTTTTCCTCTATTTCTTTGCACTGATCACTGAAGAAGGCTTTCTTATCTCTTCTTGCTATTCTTTGGAACTCTGCATTCAGATGTTTATATCTTTCCTTTTCTCCTTTGCTTTTTGCTTCTCTTCTTTTCACAGCTATTTGTAAGGCCTCCCCAGACAGCCATTTTGCTTTTTTTGCAAACCACCAAACTGTCTTTCAAATTGACTTTACCACTTTTCATTGTCACCAACAATTAATGAGTCTTACTGTTCTTCACATTCTTGCCAGTATTTGGAATGGTCAGAATTTTGGATTTTTGTGATCCTAATAATTATATTGTTTTTTTCAGTCTGTCTACCCTCTGATGGAGAAGGATAAGAGGCATATGGAAGCTTCCTGATGGGAGAGACTGACTGAGGGGGAAACGGTCTTGCTCTGATGGGCAGGGCCTCGCTCAGTTCAGTTACTTAGTCATGTCCAACTCTTTGTGACCCCATGGACAGCAGCACTCCAGGCCTCCCTGTCCATCAGCAACTCCTGGAGTTTAGTCAAACTCATGTCCATTGAGTCGGTGATGCCATCCAGCCATCTCATCCTCTGTCATCCCCTTCTCCTCCTGCCCTCAAATCTTTCCCAGCATCAGAGTCTTCTCCAATGAGTCAACTCTTCGCATGAGGTGGCAAAAGTATTGAAGTTTCAGCTTCAGCATCTGTACTTCCAATGAATATTCAGGATTGATTTCCTTTAGGATGGACTGGTTGGATCTCTTTGCAGTCCAAGGGACTCTCAAGAGTCTTCTCCAACACCACAGTTCAAAAGCATCAATTCTTCAGCACTCAGCTTTCTTTATACTTCAACTATCACATCCTCACAGGACTACTGGGAAAACCATGGCTTTGACTAGATAGATCTTTGTTGGCAAAGTAATGTCTCTGCTTTTTATATGCTGTCTAGGTTGGTCATAACTTTTCTTCCAAGGAGTAAATGTCTTTTAATGTGTTGGGAGCCCCCCAAAATAAAGTCTGTCACTGTTTCCACTGTTTCCCCATCTATTTGCCATGAAGTGATAGGACCAGATGCCATGATCTTAGTTTTCTGAATGTTGAGCTTTAAGCCAACTTTTTCACTCTCCTCTTTCACTTTCAAGAGGCTCTTTAGTTCTTCTTCACTTTCTGCCATAAGGAGGGTGTCATCTGGATATCTTAGGTTATTGATATTTCACCCAGCAATCTTGATTCTGGCTTGTGCTTCATCTAGCCCAGAATTTCTCATGATGTACTCTGCATATAAGTTAAATAAGCAGAGTGACAATATACAGCCTTGACCTACTCCTTTCCCTATTTGGAACCAGTCTGTTGTGCCATGTCCAGTTCTAATTGTTGCTTCCTGACCTGCATACAGATTTCTCAAGAGGCAAGTCAGGTGGTCTGGTATTCCCATCTCTTTCATAATTTTCCACAGTTTGTTGTGATCCACACAGTCAAAGGCTTTGGCATAGTCAATAAAGCAGAAATAGATATTTTTCTGGAACTCTTTTGCTTTTTTGATGATCCAACAGATGTTGGCAATTTGATCTCTGGTTCCTCTGCCTTTTCTAAATCCAACTTGAACATCTGAAAGTTCATGGTTCATGTGTTGTTGAAGCCTGGTTTGGAGAATTTTGAGCATTACTTTACTGGCATGTGAGATGAGTGCAATTGTGCGGTAGTTTGAGCATTCTTTGGTATTGCCTTTCTTTGGGATTGGAATGAAAACTGACCCTGTGGCCACTGCTGAGTTTTCCAAATTTGCTAGCATATTGAGTGCAGCACTTTCACAGCATCATCTTTTAGGATTTGAAATAGATCAACTGGAATTCCATCATCTCCATTAGCTTTGTTCATAGTGGTGCTTCCTAAGGCCCACTTGGCGTCACATTACAGGATGTCTGGCTCTAGGTGAGTGAGATGATACCACTTTTATGTCAGAAAGCGAAGAAGAACTAAAGATCCTCTTGATGAAAGTGAAAGAGGAGAGTGAAAAAGTTGGCTTAAAGCTCAACATTCAGAAAACTAAGATCATGGCATCTGGTTCCATCACTTCATGGCAAATAGATGAGGAAACAGTGAAAATAGTGACAGACTTTATTTATTGGGGTCCAAAATCACTGCACATGGTGACTGCAGCTATGAAACTAAAAGACACTTACTCCTTGGAAGAAAAGTCATGACCAAACTAGACAGCATATTGAAAAGCAGAGACATTACTTTGCCAACAATGGTTCATCTAGTCAAAGCTGTATTTTTCCAGTAGTCATGTATGGATGTGAGAGTTGGACTACAAAGAAAGCTGAGCACTGAAGAACTGTTGCTTTTGAACTGTGGTGTTAGAGAAGACTCTTGAGAGTCCCTTTGATGCCAAGGAGTTCCAACCAGTGCATCCTAAAGGAAATCAGTCCTGAATATTCATTGGAAGTACTGATGCTGAAGCTGAAACTTTAATACTTTTGCCACTTGATACGAAGAACTGACTCATTTGAAAAAACCGTGATGCTGGGAAAGATTGAAGGGACAAGGAGAAGGGGACGATAGAAGATAAGATGGTTGGATGGCATCACCGAACTATTGGGCATGAGTTTGAGTAAACTCTGGGAGTTGTTGATGGACAGGGAGGCCTGGCATACTACAGTCCATGGGTTCACAAAGAGTCAGACACGACTGAGCCACTGAACAGAACTGAACTGAATAATTGTGTAGTGGTATCTCATTTTAATTTGAAATTCTTCAGTGACATATATTGTTGAACATCTTTTCATATGCTTATTTGCCAAATATGTCATCTGTGTTATCTTTTAAGGTTTTTGGCCCATTTTTTTAATTGGATTGTCTATTCTGTTACTTTGAAATTTTAGAGTTCTTTTGCATATTTTAGATTGCAGTATTTTGTGTATGTGTCTTGCAAAAATTTTCTCCAAATATGTGGATTATCTCCTCACTCTCATAGCAGTATCTTTCATAGAACAGAAAATTTTCATTTTACTGAAATTGAGCTTATCAATTATTTCTTTCATGCAATCCTGTCTTTTGTGTTGTATCTTAAAATGTCATTAGAATAACCAAGATCATCTGAATTTTCTCCTATCACCTTGGAGTTTTATAGCTTTGCTTTCTGCATTTAGTTTTATTATTTCTTTGTGTTAACTTTTATGAAGAATATAGTCTGTGTCCGGATTTATTTTGGGGCATGTGCATATTCACATGTTCCAACACCACTTGTTGGAAAGACTATCTTTTATCTTTTCTCCGTTGTATTGCCTTTACTCTTTTGTTAAAGATCAGTTGATTATCTTTATGTGAATCTATTTATGGATTCTTCTTTTCGTTCCACTAATCTGTTTTTATACTTTTGCTCATATCACTTTGTCTTGATTACTGTGTTGTTTATTTGCTAAGTCGTGTCTAACTCTTTTTTAACCCCATGGTCTGTAGCCTGCCATGCTCCTCTGTCCATGGGATTTCCCAGGCAAGAATACATTAATGGTTTGCCATTTCATTTCTGGAGTATCATCCTGATCCAGATATCAAACCTGCATCTCCTGCATTGGCAGGCAGATTCTTTACCATGGAGTCACTAGAGAAGCCCCTTGCTTACTATAACTGTATAGTAATTTCCCAAGTTGTGTAGTGTCAGTCCTTTGACTTTGTTCTTTTCCTATATTTTGTTGCCTGTTCTGGTTTTTTTGCCTCTGGATATAAACTTTAAAACCTATTTGTCAATATATACAAAATAGCTTGTTGTGACTTTGATTGGGATTATATTGAATTGGTAGATGAAATTGGGAAGAAGTCACATCTTGACAAATTGAGTCTTATCTATGAATGTGAACTAGTGTGAAAAAAACACTTAGTTTTTTTTTTATTTCTTTCATCCAGTTTATGTTTTTCATCCAGTTTTCCTTATATAGGTCTTGTTTGTACTTTTTTTTTAGATTTATACCTGAGTATTTCAATTTCATGTGCTAATGTAAATGGTATTGTGTTATTAATTTTTAATTTCACTTGTTTATATTAGTGTGTAGGAAAGCAAATGACTTTTGTAAGCTCAACTTGTATCTTCAACCTTGCAATAAGCATTTATTAACTCCAGGAGTTTTTTTCTTTGTTGTTGTTAGTTCTTTTGGATTTTGTACCTAGACATTCTTGTAATCTGTGAACAAAATCAGGTTTATTTCTTCCTTTTCAGTCTGCATACCTTTTATTTCCTTTTATTATCTTATTGAATTAGCTATGACTTCCAGTACAGTGTTGAAAAGGAGTGGTAAGAATGGACATCTTTGTTTTGTTCCTGATATTTGAGATAAAGCTTTTAGTTTCTTATTATCAAGTATTTTGTTAACTGTAGTTTTTTTTCAGGTAGTCTTTATTAAGTTGAGAAAGTTTTACTTTATTTCTAGTTTGCTGAGGAATTTTATCATGAATGAATGTTGGATTTTGTTGAATGCTTTTTCTGCATCTGTTGATATGATCCTCTGATTTTTCTTCTTTAGCCTCTTGATATGACAGGTTAGAATAGTTTGATTTTTGAATGTTGAACCCAGACAACTATTTTTTATGACTTAAATTAAATCATATCTGTACTTTCTGCATCACATAGTATGCATTATTAACATGTTGTGTTCTCACTTTTCCAGCAGCAATAAATCCCTATAATGGAATTTTACAATCTAGCAAAAATACTGTAGAGGTTAGTTGTAGACATTTATACTTAGGAAATGACATATCCTTCCACACACACACACACAAAACCCCTAGATTCAGATAATTTATTTTCACGCTTATTAGGAAAGTACAGCATTTTCATAAAAGTTTTATTACATTGAATAGGTTTCATAAAGGTTTTCTATAAAATATTTTTCTGACATATAACATTACATTTCTCACGGTACTTATGCAATTTAGATATGATAATTGAAAATGGAAGTTCTAAATAGTATGTGCAATTGCTGAGTTATATAAACATTTGATTGCAGCAATGGGGTGTAAGGCAGAGTTTATTTCATGGAAGACTATTTTAGTTTATAGCTTCTACTATTTTACACAGTCTATTTATACAGATAAGATATGCATATTGGAAAGAGAATATGGGCTAACCAGATGAAGCTATATTTAGTTTGGATAAATATGTGTATGTGGTAATGAAAGCAATATGGTGTAAATTTTTTTTTTTTAAGAATTTTATTCTTAAGAAAATCTAGAACAAAGTTTCATAATCCTAGTTTCACATTATAATAACCTGGAGAGCTTGGTGGGGGAGAGGGGGAAAGAAACAAACAAAATGCTTGATTCCCACAGTCAGTGTTTGATTTAATTGGTTTGGGGTCAGGCCCATACACTGACAGTTTTAAAGAGTAACTTCAGATGACTCCATTGTGCATCCAGGTTGAAAACCAGTGATCTACCCCAAGTGATTTATTTAAAGCAGACATAATGAGGTGGGTGATTAATATAATCTAGTTCATCTTGTAGCTTTCCAGAGACAGGTGTCTCAGCTCAAACATTTTCTGTGCCCCTAACTGCTGCACTTCTTTCATTTGGCAGACTTCCCATGGCCCTCTCCTCGTCACTAGTTATGCTAAGCAAAAGAGGTAAAATGTGGAAAGTAAGGTTTTCTCTGCATTGTTTCTCATAAATTATTGATATAAAACTTGAGTGGGAGAGAGGGTAGAAAAGTAGAAATTGAACCTCAGGCTGAAATGGACACGTGTCAATTTCAAGATTGCATCATAAAGTAAAACCTTGTCTCCCTCCGTTAGTCTAAATCATTTAAGTCTGAATATATAGGTAAATTAGGATTGTCATTTACGAACATAAGCTGTATAAAAGTCTTTAAAACTGCTGCTAAGTCGCTTCAGTCGTATCTGACTCTTGTGTGACCCCATAGACGGCAGCCCACCAGGCTCCCCAGTCCCTGGGGTTCTCCAAGCAAGAATACTGGAGTGGGTTGCCATTTCCTTCTCCAATGCATCAAAGTGAAAAGTGAAAGTGACTTTAAAACTGAGGACTCAGTAAAGAAAATTGATTTTAAAAATAGTGTTTAATGATAAATATTTATACCACAGAAGTTTTGGTGAACAGTTTAATCCATTTATTTATTTACAATTATTTACTTAACTTTTGTAAATATGTGTTTTCAACAGCAGGAACTTCACATGCAGATTTTGATACCTTTGTGGATCCTGACGCATACTCTCCTGCTATTGAAAAATTAGAGGAAAACAATTTTTTTGAGAGAAATTTGAAAGAGGAAAGCATAGATATAAAAAGTAATGAACAGCATGAAAATTCCCACATACCTTTTGAGAGCAAGGATTCTTTGCCAAGTACAGATTTAGAAAAACACTGCATTAAGGCGAAATTATCTCAAGAGGACAAGAAATCCTTGGAATTCAGCAACCTGCATGAGAGGCCAAACTTTGAAGATTCTAAAACTACAGAGTCACCACGGGTAAATATCTATTATCTTTATTGTATTAAAATTTTATATTTATCATCATAAAAAATTTATATTGACACAGAATATTCTTAAATGCTACCTCCTATCGAATTTAAAATGTACAACCTTACAGTCAAAGAGTAACTCGTATGGGAAAGAATGTAAATGATTTACAGAAGAAATTCTAATGTGGTAAATGCCATTATAACAAATGACTTTCTATGACAAATAATTTAAGGCCCACCTCATGCACCATAGTAAGAGTGCTGTTACTTTCCTAAATGAAATTCATTATTATGAATAATTTAGTATAGTAAATCCTCTCTAGCTTTCTACTCTATAGTCACTGGTTAAAATGAAGAAAAAAATTGCAGTTTTGTAGATAAAACCAGTTTTGTGGCTTAATGTAAACATAACATTTAAAAGGTAATTCTTCAGGAATATAGCTAATAAAGAAATAGGGTATAGTTTTGTTTCTTCTTAGAGGAAAAAGATAAAGTAGTTCATTATTGCATTATTGCCAAATTTAAAAACTATATTTATATCTCTGTTCTGTATACTAAAATCTTAAGTGATTATAATGATTAATAATAAGTTATTTAGAATTTGGATAGATTAAATGTTAAATTCTTTGGAAACTTGGTAAGTTAAATATTTCAACAAGATTTTAAAGTCATTTGCAATGAATTGCCATGGTACTTCGGGGAAGGCAATGGCACCCCACCCCAGTACTTTTGCCTGGAAAATCCCATGGATGGAGGAGCCTGGTAGGCTGCAGTCCATGGGGTTGCTAAGAGTCAGACATGACTGAGCGACTTCACTTTCACTTTTCACTTTCATGCACTGGAGAAGGAAATGGCAACCCACTCCAGTGTTCTTGCCTAGAGAATCCCAGGGACGGGGGAGCCTGGTGGGCTGCCGTCTATGGGGTCGCACAGAGTAGGACACGACTGAAGCGACTTAGCAACAGCAGCAGCAGCTATGGTACTTAAACTGAAGATAGGACCAGAGAGTTACAGAATGAGTACTGAGCTGCTGCTACTTCTGCTCAGGGGACTGAATTTCTATACCTACTTAGTGATAGGCCTTGTTCCTTTTCAAAGTGAGAAATTAGAACTGAGACCTCTGCAGAAACCTTATATCCCTAAAAGTCTGCTCTGTCTCTGAAGGAATTCACAAGGAGACAAACAGGTGCAGGATGAAAGGAAACTACCGTCTGCAAGGGATCAGGCCTAAGTCAATAAATATCTTATCTGAAAAATGGAAATCTTGGGCTTTTACCTAGTTTCGGTTTAGAGTTTGATGATACATTTCTTGGAATCTGCAAGTTCCAAGTAAGAAATGTTGGAATCTGCAACACTAATGTTGACCTGTGTCTACTGATGCCCTGATATATCTGACAAAAGTAAATCTCAGCCCCTTGTAGAAAGACATTCCCACAATTTAGCCAATAATCAGTTCAGTTCAGTTCAGTCGCTCAGTTGTGTCCGACTCTTTGCAACCCCATGAATCGCAGCACGCCAGGCCTCCCTGTCCATCATCATCTCCCGGAGTTTACTCAGACTCACGTCCGTTGAGTCAGTGATGCCATCCAGCCATCTCATCCTCTATCGTCCCCTTCTTCTCTTGCCCCTAATCCCTCCCAGCATCAGAGTCTTCTCCAATGAGTCAACTCTTCGCATGAGGTGGCCAAAGTACTGGAGTTTCAGCTTTAGCATCATTCCTTCCAAAGAAATCCCAGGGCTGATCTCCTTCAGAATGGACTGGTTGGATCTCCTTGCAGTCCAGGGGACTCTCAAGAGTCTTCTCCAACACCACAGTTCAAAAGCATCGATTCTTCAGCGCTCAGCCTTCTTCACAGTCCAACTCTCACATCCATACATGACCACTGGAAAAACCATAGCCTTGACTAGACGAACCTTTGTTGGCAAAGTAATGTCTCTGCTTTTGAATATGCTATCTAGGTTGGTCATAAATTTCCTTCCAAGGAGCAAGCGTCTTTTAATTTCATGGCTGCAGTCACCATCTGCAGTGATTTTGGAGCCCCCCCAAATAAAGTCTGACACTATTTCCACTGTTTCCCCATCTATTTCCCATAAAGTGATGGGACCAGATTCCATGATCTTCGTTTTCTGAATGTTGAACTGAACATGGAACAACAGACTGGTTCCAAATAGGAAAAGGAGTATGTCAAGGCTGTATGTTGTCACCCTGCTTATTTAACTTATATGCAGAGTACATCATGAGAAATGCTGGGCTGGAAGAAGCACAAGCTGGAATCAAGACTGCTGGGAGAAATATCAATAACCTCAGATATGCAGATAACACCACCCTTATGGCAGAAAGTGAACAGGAACTAAAAAGCCTCTTGATGAAAGTAAAAGTGGAGAGTGAAAAAGTTAGTCAATAATGATGATGATGATGTATCACTTCAGTTGTGTCTGACTCCGTGTGACCCCACATATGGCAGCCCATCAGGCTCCCCCGTCTCTGGGATTCTCCAGGCCAATAATAGATTCTCCCAAATCAACCTGCACTTCAGCAGAACTTCTCCACTTTCCAACAAAGAAAGCAATTGATCATGGAATAAATTTCAGCAAAAAGAACAAATAAGAACTCTGATTTTCCAGTTTCCAAAGGGCATCATGCCTAGAGCTAAGTGACACACACACACCGTGTGCTGTGTTATCCAGAGGAATTCTGGATACATCAGATGTAATTTTAGTAAATAATTTACATTGTAATAGTGTATGTCAACTTCAACACAATAATACAATTAATTTATTGAAGGCAAAAGGAGAAGGGAGTTGGCAGAAGATAAGATGGTTAGATAACATCCCTGACTCAATGGACACGAATTTGAGCAGATATCAGGAGAAGGTGAAGGACAGGGAAGCCTGGCATGCTGTAGTCCATGGAGTCACAGAGTCCAGCACTACTTAGTGACTGAAAAACAACAGCAATTAATGTTACATATAAAGTCTAACATATATACTGTAGTATAGGTACCGGAAGCAAGTCTTTTAAATTACAAGTATTGTGTGATAAAGTTATGTGTTGTACACATCGATCTGATCTGATCTGATATGAAACATCTCATTATTAAAATTTAAATGTTAAAAAACTACTAATAATTTTGATCCCTTATACTACTGTTGTAAAAAGAAAAGTGGTAAATGATTGCATCACAGAGCATAGTGCTTTACATTTAGTTGTAGAATCTACTTTCCTTTCATCCCAAATGACTATGCATGAACTTTTTACTTTCCTCCTGCCCTAAGAGAAACAATTCCCTGAGCAGAAACTGTTTAGAAATCTGCTGTGATCCTGTAGAAAATTCATTAGTAAGCAGTAGGGGCAGATTTTAGCAGTGGCATTCCTTCAGAGTTTGAGACAGTACATTTTGCACTTCAGTCTCCAGAAATTGAGTTCTTCCTAAAGGTATGGAATTGTAGTTAATTGTAGAGCAGCAGCAGTGAGGTGGAGGCACGTGCAAGGAAGAGTATGGACTAGTCAGGACCTCTTGGTTTTAAATGTGGAACTATGAGATTGGGCAAACAAACAAATTCACTCTCATTGTTTTCTGTTAACCTAAGCTTTAAAAAAATTTCCATATTTTCAAATGTCTGATCCAGATATGAGCTCCACCAGAACGGTTTCTGTGGATTGGCGATCAGTGTCCAGGAGAGCTGGTGAAGATGTCATGAGTAGGGACTGGGACTTGCCTTTGAAGGAAGTGCTCTATTGGTCCCTAGCTTCAATTTGTAATGGCTTATCATTTATATGACTTATCCATTTGAATGGAGTTATAATAATTTTAATTGTGTGATTAGCACCTTGAAACAGACTGCGTTTGGGCATTATTTAGATACATTATGCTATGCTATGCTAAGTCACTTCAGTCGTGTCCGACTCTGTGTGACCCCATAGACGGCAGCCCACCAGGCTTCCCAGTCCCTGGGATTCTCCAGGCAAGAACACTGGAGTGGGTTGCCATTTCCTTCTCCAATGCATGAAAGTGAAAAGAGAAAGTGAAGTCGCTCAGTCATGTCTGACTCTTAGCGACCCCATGGACTGCAGCCTACCAGGCTCCTCTGTCCATGGGATTTTCCAGGCAAGAGTACTGGAGTGGGGTGCCATTGCCTTCTCCGTTAGATACATTAAGGAACTGTTAAATACTGATGGCCACTCTAATGGCATTTTAAGCCCATCTAGAGCTCTCACTGGGCTTCCCCAGTTGCTTAGTGGTGAAATCCACCTGCAATACAAGATGCAGGAAAGCAGGTTCAATTCCTGGATCCGGAAGATCCTCTGGAGGAGGCCGTGGCAACCCACTCCAATATTCTTGCTGGGAAAATCCCATGGACAGAAGAGCCTGGAAGGCTACAGTCTGTGGGATCGCAAAGCACAGGACACGACTTACTAACTGAGCACAGCACAGCAGTACAGCCTTCTCATTGGTACATCTCTAATGTTTTCTATCAGACTTGTATACTTTATAGGCTTCCCTGGTGGCTCAGAGGGTAAAGCGCCTGCCTGCAATGAGGGAGATGGGGGTTCGATCCCTGGGATGGGAAGGTCCCCTGGAGAAGGAAATGGCACCCACTCCAGTACTTTTGCCTAGAAAATCCCATAGACTGAAAAGCCTGGTAGGCTACAGTCCATGGTGTCTCAGAGTCAGACACAACTTGGCAACTTCACTTCACTTCACTTTACTTCATGTACTTTATAAGTCTCATTTACATTCTTCCCTAGGATGAAAACATATCAAAATAAGAGTTCATACAGTAGTAGGGGAAGCGTAGGCTTCAAATCAGTGAGATCTATATACAGAATCTAGGTCTGCTAGTTTTTTAGCTGTATAAAGTTCACAAATTACTTAGCTCACTCTTGGCTCCATTTCCCCTTGTATATTTTCTTCATAATGAATGTTTTGTTAACTTGGATTTTCTCTGTGACCAAGATCAGATCAGATTTGTTTCCATCCGTATTTTGCTTTCATCTTTGAATTTATTTTACATATAGTCAAAGACACTAATAAAAAGCATAGCATATGAGAAAGACTCTATTTTCCAGAGTAATTTATGTGCAAAGACACTGAGGGAAGAAAATAAGGAAAGAAAAGATAAAACTTAATTTTTCTTTTAAATGAACTTCAATCCTCCTTAGATTTAATGGCAATTTTCAGATCATTACCATAATTGTGGTTTACGAGTGTTTCCAAACTTACTCTGTATAAATGTTGTGTAATAATTTATGTCTCCACAACTAGAACCTAAACTTGATGTGGGCAAAATCCATGCTAGAAACATAGTGGGTGCTCAATGAATGAATTGCTACTTTGTGTGGATAAAATAAAATAAACTTAATTTTGTTGACTATTTTGTTTCCTAGTTGTTACAAGAAATAGCCCTCAGGAGTAAGCCCATAACTGAACAATATCAAGGACTTGAAAGATTCTTTGTTTTTGATAAAAATGAAAGACTCAACTTACTTCCTTCTCATAGCTTAGAATGCAGCTCCTCAAATACTAGGATTACAATTGCAGGTAAATTCAGACATAAAATCAGATGGCCTGTGGACCAAGCTAACAACTTTCTGACACGTTTTAAAAAAACAGTTTGTCAACATCTTAGGCAATACTGAGTAATTCTGTTTACCAAATGAAATTGTTTTCTTCTTTTCTACCTGGAATTACTGACCCTATGAGAGTTACCAAATATTAATATTTATATTTAAGGCAACTGTCAGAAAACATGGCTATAATGAGACTTAGATTATTTTTAGATATTAGAAGTGTGACCCTTAATTAACTAATAGTACATCTTCAAATCACTTGATTAACTGCTAAGTGTTACAATTCTTAGATGCCATCTTAAAAGCAAATCTTAAAATCTTAGGATTGTCGAAATTCACAGACATAGCCATCGTTTCCTTTAAAACTCAGGTCTTGGTATCACCTGCAGTCTTAAATTTCTTATGTATTCAAATATATTTTTCACATGCATACTATTATATTTTATGTTATATTGCATGCATATTTTTAAAAATATTTATTTCTGTTCACACTTGTACATGTGTATTTGTGCAACCTCCTTGCAGTTTATAATTCATTCCTTTTATTGTATAATTATGAGATTTTTATCTTTCATAATATACACCTCACTGTCATAAATGTTTTCTCTTTAGCTAAATATTATCCAGTAAGACAATATATAATGAATCAACAACATGAATGTCTCCTCTTTTTCAACTTTATCTAATTTTACCGTTTTATCATTTTAGGAGACAGAGAATGGATCCCAGACCATAGTGTAAGTGCATATGCTGATAACACAGTTGCCTTAGGTGTTCTGAAGTTTGCCCAGAAACCATCAGGAAGGAGAACACAGCAAAAGACTGGTAAGATTGACTATAAGGCTGCCATGCCATATTGTAGCTCAGTGTGTTTATTAGTTTATCTCTTAGTGCTTTACTAGGCACCTGAAAATTCATTTTGTCAGTTATTTAATTTAAACGTATTCATTTAAACTGTCCTGGACTTTTCTTCCAAAGCCAAAAAACCAAGAATAGTCATTACTCCTCTCAAAAGCATATATTTTACAGTCTTAGCTATTTTCTGCCACAATGTACTAGAGAATGATATTTTTAAAATGTAGCTCAGGATAAGGCATATATATTTTGAACAACCCTTATAAAATACACACTGAGTTTCATTGCACTTTCAAGAAACAGTATATTTATACTAGAATTTGTTTCCTCCTCTACTTGATTCATATTATGATCACACAAAGCCATGAGATTGCTGTTTGTTGCTGTGGTTAAGATACTGCTGGTTTAAATCTAATGCTTAATGTGTTGGCCCTGAAATTTTGATTTCAGTTTACTAATTCTATTTTCTAGCCAAAATAATTTTGAGATTTTCTATACGATTACTTTTGACATTTTGAATGCTCATTGCCGTATTTTTCTAGTAAGTGCATGCAGAGAATTTTGACATCATTAAAATCAGTAGTGTTACTGGTTATTATTGTTATCTGAAAGTTCCTGATAAAGTAGGTTTGCTTTTTGCTCAATTTCATATGAAGTTGCAGTTGATGACTAATGAATTAGGATAATTCAACATACATGGTGAATATAACAATACTGTGCCGGGTCCTGGGGAGAAGAGTTGTCTGAGTCATGTTCCTTGATCTTGGGAGCTCATGATTCAGGAGAAACATTTGACAGAGGGGACTGTTTGACTTCATCTGAAGGCCAACTTCAAGCCAGAAATTTAATTACATATGATTTGTGCATATATGTAAGATTTATATTTCTCTCTTACCTTAAATCCTATGATTAAACCAACTTGGCCAGCTTAGATTCTTTCCATATGCATTTATGTTGAGAAACTGTCAGAGTTTAATAGTTTTGTTTTTTTTTTTTAAGTGGAAAATCCATTCATGTATGATAAATGTTTTCTGGCTCTATAATTAGATATATCAAAGGCTGAGGCAGCTTTGAAAATTCTGGCTGCTTCCTTCTGAGGCAGTCAAAGGAACTTTTTAAAGTCACCGTAGATTGATAAAAACAAATTCTCATGTATGCCATGAGAATTTGTTACTTGGGCAAATCTTTATAAGTAAGTAGCCAAATGCCTTGAAGTATCCATTTGCTGTGATCTGTTGAAATCAATAATTTGCTATAAAAACATTGGAAGGAGCAGCTACTTGAGGCATGGTGATATAAAATAAGCCACCTTCCCAGAAGCCTGAGAGCTTAGAGTCTAGTTCAGAGGCTCTCAAGTGTCAGTGTGAGTGTAATTACCTGGGAAACTGCTGTGGTGTTCCTAGATCTCACTGTCAGAAATTTTGGGTCGTTAAGCTGAGATAGGGTTCAGGGATTTGCATTTATTTTATCAATGATTCCACTTCATGCCAATGTATAGTCCAAAAATCATACTCTGAGAAAACTGCTATATAGATATGTTGACTATGTTGACTGACATAGTCAGTCACTATGTCACGTCTGACTTTGCCACTGCACGATCTGTAACACGCCAGGCTCCCCTGTCCTTCACCATCTCCCAGAGTTTGCTCAAATTCATGTCCAACCATCTCATCCTCTGTTGTTCTCTTCTCCTCTTGCCTTCAATCCTTTCCAGCATCAGAGTCTTTTCCAATGAGTCTGCTCTTTCCATTGGGTGGCTAAAGCATTGGAGCTTCACCTTCAGCATCAGTCCTTCCAGTGAATATTCAGAACTGATTTCCTTTAGGATTGACTGGTTGGATCTCCTTGCAGTCCAAGGGACTCTCGAGTCTTCAAGAGAGTTCGAAGACTTCAAACTTGAAGAATTCGAAAGCATCAATTCTTTGACACTCACCCTTCTTTTTGGTCCAACTCTCACATCTATACATGAATACTAGAAAAACCATAGTCTTGTAAATACATAAATTATACCATATGTAATAAAAGGTCTATAAAAAACATGAATAACATGCTTCTGGAGACTGATAGGTAGCTAATAATAGTACATATGATCAGTTATAATAGAGGTAGATGCATGTGCAGTTTTTTAGGAATGGAAGTGGTAAAATAATTACTTTGCCATTGAAACCTATCTGTATGCACGATTTCAGATGGTAGGTGAGATTTCAGCCAAATCTTAAAGAATTGTTAAGACTTCCCAGTTAGAGGTAGAAGGAGATAACTACAGAGATAGTGACCTGAAATAAAAATGAAAATTTCCTGACTATGCCACAAGTTACAGAAATCTTATATTCTGAGTTGGTGTCAGTATATAAATGAATTACTCTTTCTCTAAGACTTTTAAATTTGTGAATATAAAAACATGATAGCTATGAAATACATGTGTGTTTTGCAGCAAGTCCACTGATTCTGCCCACCCACTGCCAAACCTACTGTTCCCCCTCCTCAGCTTCCTCTCTCTGTATTCTGAGGAAAGTATAGATTAACCCTGATCACAGTTATACTATAAATGTAACAAAAGAAATTGTCCTTGGTATTAGTTCAAGAATAATATGCTATAATTACTAATAAGACCAGCAAAATATTGGGATGATAATGTAAAATAGTGGTTTGGGTTATATTAATGGGTATAAGAATGTCAATAAAGATATAAAAATATTAATCACTCACCGAATAGACTTTAATACAATAGTAATTATTACTATTCTAAATAAAACATTAGAATTGGATGAAATATAAGCAGAGTAACCTGCTTTTTGCAGAGTGTTTCAATAATAAGTAACATTTTGACCAAAGCACTCAATGTATTTTCCCCTGGATAAAGGTCACAAAATATATTTGTCTTTTAATATTCTTGCTCCACTGTGTAAATTACTGAGAATTCATACATTAGAAAATGTATTTTCTAAGTGCTCCTGAAACATTTATGGAAATATTATTTACATTGCCAGTGATGGTGTAAGTTATTTCCAAAAGGTTACTTCCAAAAGATTATGTTTATAATCTACAAACTTGGTTTAAAAAAAGAAAAAAATACAGGATGATCCCTTTAGTCATGGCATTTTTCATTTGTGCCTGTCTTAACCATGTCTCTAATCTTAACCTAACAATAGCATTAATAATCTTATACAGGAAACATTAAAGGGAATGACATATTCATCTAAATGAACAAAATAAATAAAACCAAGGACCAAACTGAAGCCTCTCTGTCTTTCTATGGCTTATGTGCATTAAATTACACTTTGAGTATACTTCCAGTAAGAAAAATAGTCTCTTTCTTTGCTGTATGGTAAGCATATCTGACCCACACCTGTGTACTTTATTTTTTTCTCAGTTGGGATCAATTAACCTCTAATACTGTGGCAGCCAGATGTTGTTATAAGAGTTCAGCAAATGTTCGTAATCTCCTGAATTTTCTGAAGGGCATATATATTATGTTAAAAGTTTTTCATCTCATATTTCTCTGTGTTGGCAGAAGTCCAGTTCTTCTTAATAATATCTTTCATTTATTTTATTTTAACAAGATTTAAATTCCTTTAAATTGTGATTGAGACATAGCAAGTAAGATAGAAGGTGTGGTTTTCTCCATAGATCTAGAAGTTTCTATTTTTATAGCTGAATTACTGTATTACTGTTTATAGCTGAATTATATACTCTCTGACCTGTACTTCTACCATTACTATTTCTACTGCTGGTTCACTTATAAAAATGATAGATTTGTTATTCTTGATGGCTTTAAATAAAATATTGATTCCTTACAGGTAAAATAATTCCAAATTCTAGTCATTAAAATAAATCTTAGGGATATTTACTTTGTTAAAAAAACATAGGCATATTTTTGTTAGTTGTTTTTTTTTAGAATTATCTCTGAGTGCAAATAGATGCAAAAAGGTTAGACTCTTAATTTATTTACAATTTCATTCCAACAAAAACTGTTTTCAAATTTGATTTCTGAGGCGTGTATTAAAATTGGTACCCTTTGGGACTTACTTTAGTCAGTTTTAATTGCTTAAATAATTACATACTGCATTAAGATTCTTCTTAGGGTACTAGCTACCTTCAAAGTAGATCTTAAAAAAAAAGATAAACTCAATAATCACTGACTGTTTATTACATAACAATTGCCTGTAGCCACTCTTCTGAATTTTACATTTTTCTTTGAGTCAATAGAGTGGGCATAATGTTGTATGACATATATTCAGTCAAATAATAATTTTAATGATAATGGCCATAGCACTTTTTAAAGAATCCAACATTTTACACAAAGGCAGTTTGTATTAAGGGAATACAAGATTATCTTATAAATTATTTATATTTAATATACATGTATTTATCTAAATCAAAACAATTATTCACTATATTAAAAATATACCTGTGCTATGAATATATAAATTTGTGCCTTGAATATTCCCTTCAGTTCAGTTCAGTCGCTCAGTCATGTCCGACTCTTTGTGACTCCATGAATAGCTGCACTCCAGGCCTCCCTGTCCATCACCAACTCCCGGAGTTCACTCAGACTCAGGTCTTTCAAGTCAGTGATGCCATCCAGCCATCTCATCCTCTGTCATCCCCTTCTCCGCCTGCCCCCAATCCCTCCCAGCATCAGAGTCTTTTCCAATGAGTCAACTCTTCGCATGAGGTGGCCAAAGTACTGGAGTTTCAGCTTTAGCATCATTCCTTCCAAAGAAATCCCAGGGCTGATCTCCTTTAGAATGGACTGGTTGGATCTCCTTGCAGTCCAAGGGATTCTCAAGAGTCTTCTCCAACACCACAGTTCAAAAGCATCAATTCTTTGGCGCTCAGCTTTTTTCACAGTCATTCCCTTGGCCTTTATTAAAGAACCTTGTGAGCAATACCAAATGATATATATTGTTATGTTTTGTTAGCATAAATTTTGAAGGGATTTTTTTTTTCTACTATGAAAGAACCACACATATTGAAGAAACCAACTAAGTCAGCCTTTGAAATAGATCAAGACAAAATGGTGACTGCCCTAGTGGAACAAAGTACTAACCTGACTCATATCTCTGTTTCCGGAATTTTTCCACTGAAGTGCCCTATAAAGCAGCTGAGAGTGAACTCATATTTAGGAAAATTAGAAATGTACTCTCAATTTTCTTTAAATCCTTTGTTTTTACAAAAGATTTTGCATTCTGGTCTATTTTGTTTCCATATCTGCTTTAATAGATGAATGTACACATCATCAAATGAAATGGTATTATTAGGAAGTGGTACCATGTTTATCCTGTGGGGTTTTTTCTCTTATAAGACACAGTGCAATATTGTCCTGGAATTTAAGAAACATAGCACAGTGGTTGGCCATGGAGTAGATGATAAGATTGGTATGTTGAATTGTTCTGGAATTGACTGGGCTTACAGATTTTTGTTTTACTTAATATTGAAATTGGCTTACCTTTCTCTGAATGTAGGCAAAATTAGGGAAAAATAACCCAAAGTGTGCTTTATAACACAAAGAAGGTAATTTAGGATTCACAAATGGAGGTAAACCAAATACATGATAATCTAAAGTTCATTTTCCCATAAATTCTGTTGCATGAATTTAACTGAGTTCAGGAGGCTAGTATTCTGTATCTTTTAAAACATTCATTCAGAATTTTTAAAATGATTGATTCATTTATTTTTTATTTTAGGCCAGATATCACAGAGACCTTCAACAGCAAATTTACCACTTTCCAACTCTGTGAAAAGACGTTCCAGCTGCTTTTCTTCTTCTCATCCCCGGTCAAGAAGTGCAGTTGCTCAATCACTCTCTAAAGCTGCTTCTGAAATTTCAGAAATTGAATATATTGACGATACCGACCATGATGAGCCTTTCTTAGATGACACTGATGATCAGCAGACCTTAGACAGTTTGGAAAAAGAATTAAATGAGCTGAGAAATCTTGCAGGTAATGCTATTTTTTTTCACCATAAACAGTATTAACTCTGCCTTATGCCTGATTCTCCATGTCATGCTCCAAGCAAACAAACTTTTCCCTTTTCCTCTTTAAACTGTCAACCTTTGTGTTTGTTTTCTTGACTATCCTCTGATGTCACCCTGAAAATGTTATAGAACTTGTGTGTGCCCAGCCATATCAGAGATTATCCCCTTAGCTCAAATAATTCACAGTTAAGTGGTCTTAAGGTCTTTCATGTGGACAGAAAAAAATTTTTTTTTTCTCCTTCCTACAAGCTCACTGAGTGACTAATCTTTTATAAGAGCCACTGCCCAATATTGTTGGAGACAAGAGCTATTTCATCTGATCGTTTGAAGCAGTATTTCTCAAGTTTCAATGTGTACATAAATCGCCCAGGGGTGTTGTTATAATGCAGGTGTATGTCTAGGGTGGGATGCAAGATTCTGCATTTTTACTGAGACGTCCCAATTTTGAGCCTTTTATTTTCATTCACTTCTAGAAGTTTTGATTGTGGCATTCTTGTCTGTTTTATCTTTAGAGTCCATTGGCAAGTTAGATTAATTTAGCAATTTTTTTTCCTCTGCACTTAGTAGGCATTTCTCCACTGTCTTCTGTCCCTGGATAATGTGCTAGTTAGTACTTTGGCACAGTTTCTCCATTTAACTTTTGCTCGGTTGAATTTAATTGTCAATTTTTTTTTTTACCACTGGTAGAGCTTGTGGTAGCTCTATTACCTGAATCCTGTCATGTTGGAGAATGCCTGCTACCTTTGTATTTGAATGGCAAATTGACTGTGGATATTCTCCTTGCGTCTGGGCTTCCCAGGTGGCTCAGTGGTAAAGAATCTGCCTACCAATCAAGAGACATGGGTTTGATCCTTGGGTCAGGAAGATCCCTTGGAGAAGGAAATGGCAACCCATTCCAGTTTCTTGCCTAGGAAATCCCAAGGACAGAGGAGCCTGACAGGCTACAGTCCATGGGGTCACAAAAGAGTTGGACATGACTTAGCGATTAAACAACAACAAAATCTCCTTGGGTCATTTTTCTGTTAAACCTTGTATGCGCTGATTCATCCTTTCCTGGATCTGAATTCTGCTGTGAAGTAGTTCAAGGTTTCTCACTTTTACTTCACTCTCTTTTGCATATGACATGCTTCTTTTTTGATTTGATGTTTGGAGAATTTTTTTTTCTTAGTATTTGAAATTCAGTTATTGGACCAGGATTGTATTTCAGTATCAGTAATTCAGCATTTCTTAAAGCACAGAAGTTCCTCTTTGTTTTCAGAGAAATTTTCTTCTGCCATATATTTGAGTTGCTATTCTGTTCCATTTGGCTTTTTGCTGCTGAGAAACCTGTTTTGTTTATGTTGGATCTCTTTACGGTGTTTACTTATGTTTCTTTAACTGTTTTAAGCTGTTTTTATTTTGCTTTTTATTTACTGTGATTCTCAAGTTTGTCTCTTATATCAGCATTTCAATTTTCAGCTGGTTATAGTCCATTCTTTATGGATTGACCCAATAAATTAGCTCTTTACAGGCATTCTTTTTTTTTTTGGTAATTTTTACTTTGATGTAATTTAAACTTAGAGAATTGTAAGACTGCAAGAATAGTACAAGGAACTTCCATATACATTTCATGCATTTCATGACCTGTTTGTCTTACCTCCTTTGAATGTATGTACACACACACACACAAATACAGCTCTTTTTCTGAACCATTTGAGAGAATGTTACAAGAATCATGACTCTTTTCCAAAAATATATTTTAGTGTATTTCCTACAAGCAACAGCTTTTTCTTGTGCAACCATAGTACAGTGATCAAAATCAAGAAATTAAACACTAATACATTGTAATTCTCTCACCTTCAGTACATATCTAATTTTTTTAAAATTGTCTCAGTGATGTTCATTATAGCATGTTTTTTCTGGTGCAAGGTCCAATCCAGGAACAAGTGTGCTTTTCCTTTTTGATGTCTGACATGTTGCTGGTTGATCCTTTAGGTTAGTTTTATTCTTTTTAAAAATACCATTCTTATTATTTATTCTGTAACCAAAGGACGTATGAGGGAATTTTCTTAGGGTCTTGACCTGTTATCTACCAGATTGCTCTTTCTCGTAACCGTTTTTTGTGTGCAGTGGATTCTTGGATTCCAGTTCGTTTGCTGTCATTTCCTCGCGTTTTACTTGTCCACATGTATTGTGAGTGGCTTTGCTCGTATCTTCTGTCTTTTCTGATACAGTGAGACTGCATTCTCCCTAAAATCTCCTCTCTCCTCTCTGCTTGTGCCAGATGTGTCAGTCTTCTCTGACTGTTTGTGAGTTGGCTATTGACTCTTTTCTGTATCCCGCTGGCTCAAAGGCACAGGGAGATGAAGGACTGAGGAGTTCAGCTTCCTTTATTGGAGAATCTGGGCTCTCTTGTCTCTTTCTGGATTTTATTGAATGCCAAACTTCACTGGACCTGATTTCAAATGTGCTTTGTCTCTGTTGGGACACCTGTGGGTATGTGATTTTCTTGCCTCCACTAAGATATTATGGTGGATGTTCAGGGCTTAAAAATATTTTCAACATTTTCTCCTTGCTTTCCCCTTACCCACTGTTTTTCCCAATTTCTTATCGTACTGGTAAGACTTGTGAGCACTTTAGATGACTCTTCTTTTCCTGTCACTAGTTTGTGTGCACATTGAGCGGGAAGGAGAAAGGGTGTGGACAGCGTAGGCCCCCAGCTGTACCTTAATGAATCTTCTGTTTATTCCTTTGGTTGTCCCTTGTCAAGGTTTATGTGAATTTGTATCTCTTCCTTTCATTCCACTTATGATTTTATTTTTAATTTTTCTCCTTTCCTATTCATTTCATTAGGGATTGGGGAAGAAGAAATTGTGATTCATCTTTACCTATCATTCACTTGCCTGACTCTGCTTTATTAAAAATCAAATATAAATATGCTTGGAGGTAATTCTCATGTCAAAAGTCATTTCTAGGGACTTCCCTGGAGGTTCAGTGGTTAAGACTTTGCCTTCCAATGCAGAAGGTAGAGGGTTCAATCCTGGCTGGGGAGCTAAGATCCAACATGCCTAGTGGCCAAAAAACAAAACCAGAAATGATATTGTAATGAATTTAATAAAGGCTTTTAAAAAGATGGGTCACATAAAAATACCTTTAAAAAATTAATTCTAAAATGAAGCATATCACATCTGAACTAGATCAAAAGGATAGTAATACAATTTTTAATCAGAAGATGAAGGTTGTCTTATTTGGTAAATTGATCAATTTCATTATTTACAAATGAAATACTTTACAAACAGTAGTTTTGGCTTGTTTGTCTCTAACCTCTCAGCTTTTTTATTTCATTTATCAGGTTTGTCCTTATGTGCTTCACCTTTCCCCTGTCACTCATTTCCTCATAAACTCACACCAATGTTTTCACCAGAATACATAACTCTTCATACATTAAAAGCAAGTACACACTACGTAGCCTGTGAACTACCAGAGCTTTTTGAGGGTCGGGAGCAGAATGCAAGCATGTACACACAGTCCACCGACGAATGGCTCTCTTTCTATTTGGGAAAATTGGCCTTGGATGAATGCACAGCTTTGGAGACATTCACCTGGAGCTGAGGAAAGAAGAGGACTGCACATCAGCTAAATTGTCCCAACAATCAGGGAGGTGACAGCTGTGGTGGTGCAATCAGGCTTTATTCTAGAAAATTCATTGATTCTGCACAGACTTTTGTATTCTGTTCAGCATCAATGGGTAGAAAAATTCCACCCACATGTCACTACTCATGGTAAGTTCTGAAACAACTCTCAATGAAGTCTGGTCTCACACAGATACAGCTACACAACTGTACTCATACAAATGTAAATGGCTGTGCATTCCCATGAAACCTGCCTTTTTTTGTAAGCAACAAACCTTATGACTAGTTTTATGTCAGCTCTAGGATACCTCCACTTCCTCCAAGTTCTAGGAAAAGAGCCCTGCCAAAGAGTCTGGAGAAGAGAAGACAGGAAATAATTACATTGAGTAGTGTTTCTCTTTTGAGTCCAATTGCTGAAGCTGACAATAGAGTCATTTCAGAAGGAGACAGGGCCAGTGGGAGCTGAGGATATGAGTGTGTGTGTGTGTGTGTGTGTGTGTGTGTGTGTGTGTGTAGGCTGAATCAGGAAACAAGGAGCAGCAAAGCAGGGTGGTTGAGAGCCAGGCTCTAGGGCCAGGGGTTTGGCTCTGAAACATGGAGCTATGAATTCCCAGCTTTGTGACAACAGACAAATTATTATACTTTCTTAATCTCTCTCTGTTTCAATTTCCATGTATGAAAGACGAGTATGAGAATAGGCCCTATCATAAATTGTTCAGTGATTGAATTTGAGTATATATTAAATACTATATTTATAAAAATTTTGCACATACACACACACACATGCACTTTAACATTGAAGTGCTTAGCACATAGTCTGTCCTGAAAACACTGTTAAATTATATAAGAAACCAGTGGACAGTGCTTTTAACATACTGTAAGCTAAGGTGCTCTTGGCAAGTCCAACTTTTAGTCAAAAGCATATAAAATCTGTTTCTATTCTAGATCCATGTTTTCTTCTGGGCCACTTTGAGAATTATAGTTAGCTCTAGTCCATGTTGTATAATTATTCCTCCACAAGTACCTTTGTAAATAATACTAAATTCTACTTATGCTTTAGTATTTCAGTCATGTCTGACCCTTTGTGACCCTTTGGACTGTGGTCCACCAGGCTCCTCTGTCCATGGTATTCTCCAGGCAACAATACTGGAGTGGTTGCCATTTCCTCTTCCAGGGGAACTTCCAGACCCAGGTATCAAACCTGTGTCTCCTGTGTCTTCTGCATTGCAAGTGGATTCTTTACCATTGAGCCATTACCAAGGCATTTTTGTCCATTTTTGGATATTGTTATAGCCTGAATAGAGAAGGCAATGGCAACCCACTCCACTACTCTTGCCTAGAGAATCCCATGGACGGAGGACCCTGGTGGGCTGCAGTCCGTGGGGTCGTGAAGAGTCAGACACAACTGAGCGACTTCACTTTCACTTTTCATTTTCATGCACTGGAGAAGGAAATGGCAACCCACTCCAGTATTCTTGCCTGGAGAATCCCAGGGATGGAGGAGCCTGGTGGGCTGCTGTCTATGGGATCACACAGAGTTGGACACGACTGAAGCGACTTAGCAGCAGCAGCAGCAGCATAGCCTAAATAATTTGGAAATATCAGAAGATTTGCATTATGAGAAAATATCAGTAATCAAATGCAGTAAAGCATTCACTTCTTTAGTGGTTAAAAATTATTGTTTGAGGCCTTCCCTCGTGGTTCAGTGGCTAAGACTGTGTTCCCAGTGCCGGGGGCACAGCTTCAGTCCTTGCTCAGGGAACTGAAATCCCACATGCCACACGATGGGGCCAAAAAGAAAAGCCTCATTTGTTTTAAACTCATTCTGACTTGTTGTTTGAGTTTTTTGGTTCTTAAATTCCTTTGGCAATCCTATGCTTGTATGAGTCTGCAGGTACTCAGTTGAGTAATTAAAGACAGAGAACTTTTTCTTAAATAAGAAAGAATAAAAATCTACCTGATACTAGTACGAACTACAGTATGAAGTAAAATAGAGAGGCAGTGGTTTCCTGAGTAATTATAAGGTTGACCATCAAGTAAGATATTAAACTATAAAATGGCTAGTCAGAATTATCAGATCAGATCAGTCGCTCAGTCGTGTCCGACTCTTTGCAACCCCATGAACCGCAGCACGCCAGGCCTCCCTGTCCATCACCAGCTCCCGGAGGTCACTCAGACTCGCATCCATCGAGTCAGTGATGCCATCCAGCCATCTCATCCTCTGTCGTCCCCTTCTCCTCCTGCCCTCAATCCCTCCCAGCATCAGAGTCTTCTCCAGTGAGTCAACTCTTCGCATGAGGTGGCCAAAATACTGGAGTTTCAGCTTTAGCATCATTCCTTCTAAAGAAATTCCAGGATTGATCTCCTTCAGAATGGACTGGTTGGATCTTCTTGCAGTCCAAGGGACTCTCAAGAGTCTTCTCCAACACCACAGTTCAAAAGCATCAATTCTTCGGCGCTCAGCCTTCTTCACAGTCCAGCTCTCACATCCATACATGACCACAGGAAAGACCATAGCCTTGACTAGGCGAACCTTTGTTGGTAAAGTAATGTCTCTGCTTTTGAATATGCTATCTAGGTTGGTCATAACTTTCCTTCCAAGGAGTAAGCGTCTTTTAATTTCATGGCTGCAGTCACCATCTGCAGTGATTGTGGAGCCCAGAAAAACAAAGTCTGACACTGTTTCCACTGTTTCCCCATCTATTTCCCATGCAGTGACGGGACCAGATGCCATGATCTTCGTTTTCTGAATGTTGAGCTTTAAGCCAACCTTTTCACTCTCCACTTTCACTTTCATCAAGAGGCTTTTTAGCCCCTCTTCACTTTCTGCCATAAGAGTGGTGTCATCTGCATATCTGAGGTTATTGATATTTCTCCCAGCAATCTTGATTCCAACTTGTGTTTCTTCCAGTCCAGCATTTCTCATGATGTACTCTGCATATAAGTTAAATAAACATGGTGACAATATGCAGCCTTGACGTACTCCTTTTCCTATTTGGAACCAGTCTGTTGTTCCATGACCAGTTCTAACTGTTGCTTCCTGACCTGCATACAGATTTCTTAAGAGGCAGATCAGGTGGTCTGGTATTCCCATCTCTTTCAGAATTTTCCATAGTTTATTGTGATCTACACAGTCAAAGGCTTTGGCATAGTCAATAAAGCAGAAATAGATGTTTTTCTGGAACTCTCTTGCTTTTTCCATGATCCAGCGGATGTTGGCAATTTGATCTCTGGTTCCTCTGCCTTTTCTAAAACCAGCTTGAATATCAGGAAGTTCACGGTTCACATATTGCTGAAGCCTGGCTTGGAGAATTTTGAGCATTACTTTACTAGCGTGTGAGATGAGTGCAATTGTTCGGTAGTTTGAGCACTCCTTGGCATTGCCTTTCTTTGGGATTGGGATGAAAACTGACCTTTTCCAATCTTGTGGCCACTGCTGAGTTTTCCAAATTTGTTGGCATATTGAGTGTAGCACTTTCACAGCATCATCATTCAGGACTTGGAATAGCTCCACTGGAATTCCATCACCTCCACTAGCTTTGTTCGTAGTGATGCTTTCTAAGGCCCATTTGACTTCACATTCCAAGATGTCTGGCTCTAGGTCAGTGATCACATCATCATGATTATCTGGGTCTTGAAGCTCTTTTTTGTACAGTTCTTCTGTGTATTCTTGCCACCTCTTCTTAATATCTTCTGCTTCTGTTAGGTCCACACCATCTCTGTCCTTTATCGTGCCCATCTTTGCATGAAATGTTCCTTTGGTATCTCTGATTGTCTTGAAGAGATCCCTAGTCTTTCCCATTCTGTTGTTTTCCTCTATTTCTTTGCATTGATCACTGAAGAAGGCTTTCTTATCTCTTCTTGCTATTCTTTGGAACTCTGCATTTAGATGTTTATATCTTTCCTTTTCTCCTTTGCTTTTCGCTTCTCTTCTTTTCACAGCTATTTGTAAGGCCTCCCCAGACAGCCATTTTGCTTTTTTGCATTTCTTTTCCATGGGGATGGTCTTGATCCCTGTCTCCTGTACAATGTCACGAACCTCATTCCATAGTTCATCAGGCACTCTATCTATCAGATCTAGGCCCTTAAATCTATTTCTCACTTCCACTGTATAATCATAAGGGATTTGATTTAGGTCATACCTGAATGGTCTAGTAGATTTCCCTACTTTCTTCAATTTCAGTCTGAATTTGGCAATAAGGAGTTCATGGTCCGAGCCACAGTCAGCTCCTGGTCTTGTTTTTGCTGATTGTATAGAGCTTCTCCATCTTTGGCTACAAAGAATATAATCGATCTGATTTCAGTGTTGACCATCTGGTGATGTCCAAGTATAGAGTCTTCTCTTGTGTTGTTGGAAGAGGGTATTTGCTATGACAAGTGCATTTTCTTGGCAAAACTCTATTAGTCTTTGCCCTGCTTCATTCCGTATTCCAAGGCCAAATTTGCCTGTTACTCCAGGTGTTTCTTGACTTCCTACTTTTGCATTCCAGTCCCCTATAATGAAAAGGACATCTTTTTTGGGTGTTAGTTCTAAAAGGTCTTGTAGGTCTTCATAGAACCTTTCAACTTCAGCTTCTTTGGTGTTACTGGTTGGGGCATAGACTTGGATTACTGTGACATTCAATGGTTTGCCTTGGAAACGAACAGAGATCATTCTATCGTTTTTCAGATTGCATCCAAGTACTGCATTTTGGACTCTTTTGTTGACCATGATGGCCACTCCATTTCTTCTGAGGGATTCCTGCCCACAGTAGTAGATATAATGGTCATCCGAGTTAAATTCACCCATTCCAGTCCATTTTAGTTCGCTAATTCCTAGAATGTCAACATTCACTCTTGCCATCTCTTGTTTGACCACTTCCAATTTGCCTTGATTCATGGACCTGACATTCCTGGTTCCTATGCAATATTGCTCTTTACAGCATCGTACTTTGCTTCTATCACCAGACACATCCACAGCTGGGTATTCTTTTTGTTTTGGCTCCATCCTTTCATTCTTTCTGGAGTTATTTCTCCACTGATCTCCAGTAGCATATTGGGCCCCTACTGACCTGGGGAGTTTCTCTTTCAGTATCCTATCATTTTGCCTTTTCATACTGTTCATGGGGTTCTCAAGGCAAGAATACTGAAGTGGTTTGCCATTCCCTTCTCCAGCCAGAATTATAGTCAGCTAATTAACTAGATAACCCTTGTAAAGACAGTCAGGTGAAATTGAATTAGAATGGCAATTTTTTTGCTTTAGAGTATCTTGGAATTTTAGGGAAAAAATTGGGTGACATATAAAAGTGAAAGTCAATATATTAAAAACATTCTGATGCGGGAATATGAAGCCATTCAATGAGTCGTAATAATCACTGTTTGTTCTTATATGAACTGTTGCTCCATTTGATCTTCATAGCTATCCTGTTGGTAGATGGGTGATGTGTGGCTATAGTAACTGAGACTCTGGATGGTGCAGCAACTGCCTCCCCTGGGTGCCCAGAGGCACCCATGCACAAACCCAGGCAGGTCTGCCCCACATTCCTTTGTCTGACCACCAGACCTGTGTGCCACTTAAATAATTTGATATCCTTCCTTTAGATCACTACTGTGATCACTTGAGAGGCAGAAGGTATTGGGCAGAGTGAAGGCAAAGGAAAGAACGGTTGAAGGATAAATGAGGCAAGACAGTGGAGGAGTGGAAACAGGTTGGCGGGTTGGGCGTGGGCTCACAGGTTACAGGGGGAGGGTCCTGATGGTCATATGTCCCGAATATTGGGATGTCTTTTGTATGTGTATCTAGTCCTTTAGAAGTGGTGCTTGTTTTTGTTGTTGGTGAATTATTTACTGGGAAATTGCCTGTATGCTTTGTTTCTGTTCCTTAAAAGGGGTTAACCTGTCATTTGGTCCTTCCTTTCCTCTTTACTTCATTTCTTTATTCAAGTGTGTTTATTTCCCTGTAGAATAAAGTTTTATGTATGTGTTTTAAGTGACTTGAGTTTTAGAAATACACTGTGGAACTTTGTATATAGTCAATTTCCCCTCTTTGCCATTCTTTATTATTATTGCATTTAAGAGATTCTTCAGTGATCAATGGCACCCCACTCCAGTACTCTTGCCTGGAAAATCCCATGGTCGGAGGAACCTGGTAGGCTGCAGTCCGTGGGATCGCAAAGAGTCGGACAGACTGAGCGACTTGACTTTCACTTCTCACTTTCATGCATTGGAGAAGGAACTGGCAACCCACTCCAGTATTCTTGCCTGGAGAATCCCAGGGACGGGGGAGCCTGGTGGGCTGTCTTTATGGGGTCGCATAGAGTCGGACACGACTGAAGCGACTTAGCAGCAGTCAGATCAGATCAGATCAGATCAGTCACTGAGTCGTGTCCGACTCTTTGCGACCCCATGAACTGCGGCACGCCAGGCCTCCCTGTCCATCACCAGCTCTCAGAGGTCACTCAGACTCACATCCATGGAGTCAGTGATGCCATCCAGGCATCTCATCCTCTGTCATCCCCTTCTCCTCCTGCCCCCAATCCCTCCCAGCATCAGAGTTTTTTCCAATGAGTCAACTCTTTGCATGAGGTGGCCAAAATACTGGAGTTTCAGCTTTGGCATCGGCCATGAAATTAAAAGACGCTTACTCCTTGGAAGGAAAGTTATGACCAACCTAGATAGCATATTCAAAAGCAGAGACATTACTTTACCAACAAAGGTTCGCCTAGTCAAGGCTATGGTCTTTCCTGTGGTCATGTATGGATGTGAGAGCTGGACTGTGAAGAAGGCTGAACGCCGAAGAATTGATGCTTTTGAACTGTGGTGTTGGAGAAGACTCTTGAGAGTCCCTTGGACTGCAAGAAGATCCAACCAGTCCATTCTGAAGGAGATCAATCCTGGAATTTCTTTAGAAGGAATGATGCTAAAGCTGAAACTCCAGTACTTTGGCCACCTCATGCGAAGAGTTGACTCACTGGAGAAGACTCTGATGCTGGGAGGGATTGAGGGCAGGAGGAGAAGGGGACGACAGAGGATGAGATGGCTGGATGGCATCACTGACTCGATGGATGCGAGTCTGAGTGACCTCCGGGAGCTGGTGATGGACAGGGAGGCCTGGCGTGCTGCGGTTCATGGGGTTACAAAGAGTCGGACACGACTGAGCGACTGATCTGATCTGATCTGATCTTCCAAAGAAATTCCAGGGCTGATCTCCTTCAGAATGGGCTGGTTGGATCTCTTTGCAGTCCAAGGGACTCTCAAGAGTCTTCTCCAACACCACAGTTGCAGTGATCAAAGAACATACATATATCCCATTTATTCCAGGGATAGGAAAGATTTAACTTCAATCCACTCTCAACAATCAGCTGATTTGACAGTTATAAAGTAAAATCTCCAATGGAAATATCAATGCAATCTTCCCCGGTCCCATATGAGAAAAATCAGAACACTTGAGTTTTGGTATGGTTGACCTTTTAGGTTTTAACACTAACTTGCAGTAGGGTTTTTGTTAAAGTTTTATTTTTTTCTGCCTTGAAAGTCAAGTGATGTCACCTCTGCTCCTGTTAACTGCAATTAAATAACTCCTATTAATTCTGAAATAAAATTTTGAGACTGAATAATTATACAAAAATAGTCCCATTCTGTTTGTATAATTTGAATTAGCTCAGTATTCATTCAGTTAGGACTTGAAAGACTAATAGAGACTTGAAAGACTAACCTCTCCTGGTGGGATTCCTTAGATCTAAGAATCATTATTGGGTTAGCACTGTGATTCTACCAGTTCCGAATCCTGAGCTGACTACTTTCCCACGGGTAACATTCTCTTTCATGTGGTATGTAAAGGGACCTTGTATACCTGTTTTCATTCACCTTGTTGTGGGGGAAAAAAACACATCCTTGTGAAGAAGATAATAGCCTAATGCTAAATAACTAGATCATGGAACATAGTGATTTATGAATGTGGTGAGCTGAAAGAGCTTAGGTTAAGTTCCAGTTCTTCTACTTGTAGTTGTGTGAACAAGTTATCAGTCCCTAGTGGGCCCTCAATTTCCTAATCTCCAATAAGTGGGATGGGACAAAAATTTTCACTAAGGAATCTTGTTTTTCTCAGAAGTAATCTTATAGAGAATTCCTAAACATAAACTAGACCAGTGAAAGCTGTCTTGCTTGCTTTGGGGTGGTGGGAGCAGAAGACTCAACCCTCAGCCTGCTGGATTTCTCCACGTATTGTCATTGTGAATGTTCTGGACTTTGAAGGACCCTTACAGTTGTAAACGTATGGATGTCTATCTTCAGTTCAGTCGCTCAGTTGTGTCCGACTCTTTGCGACCCCATGGACTGCAGCACGCCAGGCCTCCCTGTCCATCGTCATCTCCCAGAGCTCACTCAAACTCTTGTCCATTCAGTTGGTGATACCATCCAACCATCTCATCCTATGTGGTCTCCTCCTCCTTCTGCCTTCAATCTTTCCCAGCATCAGGGTCTTTTCAAATGAGTCATTTCTTCGCATCAGGTGGCCAAAGTATTGGAGTTTCAGCCTCAGCATCAGTCCTTCCAGGGCTGACTTCCTTTAGGATGGACTGGTTGAATCTCCTTGCAGTCCAAGGGACTCTCAAGAGTCTTCTCCAACACCACAGTTCAAAAGCATCAATTCTTCGGTGTTCAGCTTTCTTTATAGTCCAACTCTCACATCCATACATGACTACTGGAAAAACCATAGCTTTGACTAGACAGACCTTTGTTGACAAAGTAATGTCTCTGCTTTTTAATATGCTGTCCAGGTTTGTCATAACTTTTCTTCCAAGGAGTAAGCATCTTTTTATTTCATGGCTGCAGTCATGTGATTTTGGAGCCCAAGAAAATAAAGTCTGTTACTGTTCCTACTGTTTCCCTATCTATTTGCCATGAAGTTATGGGACCAGATGCCATGATCTTAGTTATCTTGCAGGAGGGATATTCTAAGTTCAGTTTTGTAGTGGAATCTCTGCTTGCTCACAAACTTCAAGTTAATACTAACCACCCCCAATTATCTTCAGTCAGGGGTTTAATACATGCAGTCTGGTGTTTGATCCTTCTGATCCTGTCACTTTCTTTAAAGTGAAAGGAGGAATGTGTGCTAAGTCGCTTCAATTGTGTCTGACTCTTTGAGACCCTGTGGACCATAGCTGGCCAGGCTCTTCTGTCCAAAGGTTTCTCCAGGCAAGAGTACTGGAGTAGGTTGCCATGCCCTCCTCTAGGAGATCTTCCCTACCTTGGGACTGAACTCCCCTCTCTTACATCTCCTGCATTGGCAGGCGGGTTCTTTCCTACTTGCACCACCTGGGTAACCCCAGAAATAACAGCCAGTAATTTTAATCATTTTAAAAGTCATCATAGCATAACCTCATGTAGAAGTTAGATGGCTCTAACAAAATTATGTCTAATGTAGTAATCATATTTACTTCTATACTTGATATTTTGGTAGTTCATGTAAGGAAGATATTGCTTACACATTTGCTTATTGAACTTGCACTATTTGTCCCTACTCAGGCTGAATTGGGAGAAGACAATGGCAACCCACTCCAGTACTCTTGCCTGGAAAATCCCATGGTCGGAGGAGCCTGGTAGGCTGCAATCCATGGGGTCACTAAGAGTTGGACATGACTGAGCGTCTTCACTTTCACTTTTCACTTTCATGCATTGGAGAAGGAAATGGCAACCCACTCCAGTGTTCTTGCCTGGAGAATCCCAGGGACGGAGGAGCCTGGTGGGCTGCCGTCTAAGGGGTCATACAGATTTGGACACAACTGAAGCAACTTAGCAGCAGCAGCAGAAGGCTGAATCACAGGCCAACTTCAGGAAAAAGATCTAAGGCTTTTCCCCTTTCACATACACATGGTTATTATCTACCCAAATAAAGCAAGGCAGTCTAAAAGAAAGAGTAGCTTTTCCAAAGCTAACCTTTGCCTCAGACTGTGTGGGGGCAAACCTTTTATTTCTTAGGAGACAAAAAGATATAATAAAGTGTTTAATATTCAGGCAAGTTGAGGAGTTGCACAATGTTGTAAGTTTAAAAAAGATTGCTTGTATTTCCTTGGAACTTTGTAAATTTTCATAGCGTTTGTCACTTAAGTATAGTGTATGTTAAAAATCAATGTGGCGGGGTACTCTTTCTGCCCCCTTCTGAGGCCTATGTCAGAAGCTTTCTCTATCTCCTTTATACTTTAATAAAACTTTATTACACACACACACACAATCAATGTGGCTAGGCAATAGAAGTCAGACTACTGTTTAGTTGCTAAGTCGTGTCCAACTCCTTTGAGACTACATGTACTGTAGCCCACCAGGCTCCTCTGTCCATTGAATTTTCCAGGCAAGAATACTGGAGTGTGTTGTCATTTCCTACTTCAGGGATTGAACCCCAGTCTCTTGCATCTCCTGCATTGCAGGCAGATTCTTTACCACTGAGTCACCTGGGAAGCCCCTATCCTTGTACTGCTTGAAGTTTACTGAGTAAACTTTCAGCACCATATGCTCTGTATTTGTTTCTTGAATTTATGTGTTGACAATGCATGAAATAAAATATTTCAGATCCTTCAGAAAAACTTTACAGCCTAACCTCAGAAGAGTTACCAGCCTTCAACAACCATTTGCTGAATATAAGTCAGACTACCCTAGATTTCCTTAAGACCTCATGTGTGAGGGGTCTGTGTGGATTTCAGGAACAGAGGTAGGTTAAATATGCTGCTTATATGTACAAAGTGCATCATAAAATTTTTGACAACCCCCAACTAGTTACCTTTACTACATAAATAAAGATTGTCCTCATGTGTGTACTTATATGGCTATTTGTTATAAAATGTTTAAGTGCTTTGCTAACCTAATATCAGGATTTAGTAAAAGGCTTATGAAGTTGTTGCTTTAATGTGAAGAGATAATTCTCTGCTGCACAATGTGTGTCAGGAAAATTAAAAGACATTTGGAATTTAATAATCTTTCAGTATTTCTTCTTATATTGAAAAACAGTTGCCTTATTTGCCTTCATTAACTTACTGAATTTCAATACTTTGCATTCATAGACTCTTACTCAATGTGAATAAAGTTTTTAGAATAGAGTATTGAGAAGTCTCTTTCTTGAAATCAAGTCTAGATTGTTAATGATATCATTTTAATCTATATGACTTCATTCTTCCCTTACACAGAATAAGAGCATCTAGAGATGGTGATCAGTTTATAAGGAATATTGGTAAAACTAATAAATCTTCAGAAAAGTAGTCTATCGTGTCAAGGTGTTATGGTCATACTAGAATTCCCTGAAAAAGGAAGAGTGCTTCTTCTAAACAGACTGAGAAAAAAGTAAAATAAAACCCCCTTGAATTGTAAATTCCTTTGATTTGCTGAAGTCTAATATTGTAGTGAAAAGGAATCAAGAGTTCATATTCTGTCTTTCTGAAGGAGAAAATCATTTATCTGTGGCCCAAGGATTTTTCCATTTCTAACACCACTTACATTTCTTTTTTTAAAGGGATCAGTATAAAGTTGCTATTTTTGTCCTTAAAAATAAACCAAAGTTACTAAACCAACTTCATAAAAAGAAGGACATTTAGGACTAAATATAAGGGGATTATATTAATAGAATAAAGCACAGTTCTTTAAAACTAAAAATTTCATGAAAAAGTTATTACCTTGTCCTTCTTTTCTCTATTTAGACCAGTGAAAGGTTTCTTTTGTTTTTGTTTTTAATCACATTTAAGATCTGAACTGGACTTCAGACAAGAGTTTAGGAAATGCTGGTTTAGCCTGTTTGGGGCATAAAATCCAAAGAAGAGTTCTATCACAGGGTGAAATATTTTATATTATTTAGTAGTGTACATGGGCTGAAATTTTTAATAACTTGGACCAAAATATCTGAACTATGCGGACTCCTCTCTGTGCCCCCATACTACTTCTTACCCCAAACCTCAGACAGCAACACACTAGAGTTTCCATGCATTCCTTTTTACCGTAAGATGCAACAAAGTAAAAGAACTACATAGTTGCTGTCATTAATTTTGGCTTTGGCATATCTAGACTGGCTATCCACATGGTCCTAATTTACTGTACACAAAAGAAGTGATTTATCTGGTAGCTTATTCATTGGGATTCTGGTAAACAACCAACGTAATGATAAATGTTCTTTACAAGAACCTGAGGGCTCTGCAAGTTTCTGAAGTACCTTCTGAGGTATCATCCATGAAAGATGCAACCAGAGACCATGAAATCTTCTCTCCTTGGTTCCACTGTGGCTTTATCTCTTGAGAGAGGGAGAATGATGAGAATCACGGAGGCTTGGTTTATTGGGCAAATTGAGAATTATGGTCTCAGTCTGAAAAAGCCCCCCTTATGTCTGCCTGCCTCCGATTACTTCAGTGTGTGTAGTATTGATCAGAAGATAAATGAAGAGTTGCAACCTGGTTCTATATATGGTGTATTGACTTTTTAATGTATTTCCAGCTCTTCTGAAAAAGATACTGGAATCCAGTCTTTGCTGACAGTTTCTGAAAGCAGTACGGACGAGGAGGAAGATTTTCTTGACAAGCAACATGTCATTACACTCCCGTGGTCAAAGAGTACTTAGCGATCATTCATTACTTTTTCCATTTTGTACTCAGAGTAAAGCAAACCTGAAAAAAGTTATCAAATGATTACCTGTCCGGGTGATAGAAAGTTTAGATTATTGTCTCTGATATTTCAAGGTTTACAGACTAATAAAAATTAGTGAAATTATAAGTTTAAGGGCTTTTTCTTCCAAATTGCAGATTACATTAGTAACATTCAATGAAATTTTTATAATAAGTTGTAACTGTGTCTCTAAGAACTTATCAGAAGGTAGGTAGTACCATTGCAGGAAGGGGAACCCCTTCCAGGGCCCGAAACTGGGCTCTTGTCTAACACTCAGAAATGAATTGTCCGAGGAGACACATGTGCTGACAAAGCAGGAGATTTTATTGGGAAAGGGCACCTGGGTGGAGAGCAGTAGGGTAAGGGAACCCAGGAGAACTGCTCTGCCACATGGCTTGCAGTCTCCGGTTTTATGGTGATGTGATTAGTTTCTGGGTGGTCTTTGGCCAATCATTCTAATTCAGAATCTTTCCTGGTGGCACATGAATTGCTCAGCCAAGATGGATGCTAGCGAGAGGGATTCTGGGAGGTGGACGGACACATAGTGTCTCCTTTTGACCTTTCCCAAACTCTTCTGGTTGGTGGTGGCTTATTAGTAACGTATTCCTTATCAGGATCTCCTATCATAAAACAACTCATGCAAATGGTTACTATGGTGCCTGTGGCCAGGGTGGTTGGTTTCCAATCAGTGTGCTTCCCCTAACAGTACATGAGATTATCTTTTTAAAATTAATTTATTTTTATTGAAGTATAGTTGATGTACAATATTATATAAATTAGTACATGCTTATTTTTAAAGTAATATTTAATTGTTAAGTTATATTTTAAATAATTATATCACCAATGTACATTTGATGGCCTAGTTATACTTGGCAGTATCACTGAGACTGGAATCCACTTTTTACTTTGATTAGTTTTTTTCTCGGGGAAGGCCATGGCACCCCACCCCAGTACTTTTGCCTGGAAAATCCCATGGACGGAGGAGCCTGGTAGGTTCCAGTCCGTGGGGTAGCTAAGAGTCGGACACGACTGAGCGACTTCACTTTGACTTTTCACTTTCATGCATTGGAGAAGGAAATGGCAACCCACCCAGTGTTCTTGCCTGGAGAATCCCAGGGACAGGGGAGCCTGGTGAGCTTCCGTCTATGGGGTCGCACAGAGTCAGACACGACTGAAGCGACTTAGCAGCAGCAGTTTTTTTCTTCTTGTTGGGGTTTTTGACATTTACATGTGTTTTGGTAGCATCAAAAGTTGCTGCTAGAAGAGCAAAAGAGGACCTGAAATAAAATGAATATGATATTTGCCATTCTCTGTTATGGTAAAACAGTGGAAAGATCCCTTAATTATCTAATTTTGGGAGGGCCAGTGTGATGGTTCATTTTATGTAGCAACGTGGCCAGGCTGAAGTACTCAGATATTGGTTACACTTTATTTTAGATGTTTCTATAAAGGTATTTTTCAGATGAGATTAACATTTAAATCAACAGACTTTGAGTAAAGCAGATTACTGTCCATAGTAGACTGAGGTCCTCTAAGGAAGAGAGAATTCTATCTTCAGACTGCCTTCAGGTGAAGCTAAAACATCAACCCTTCCCTGGTCCCAAGCCTAGCTGTCTGCCCTGTAGATTTTGAATTTGCTAGCCATCACAACTGGTTCTGTTCCTATGGAGAAGCACAAACTGTGTTTCCCTGACTAATACAAACACAGTCAGTATGGAGGATTGTTGTGGTAGGTTTAAAAAAAAAAAAAAAAACACCTCAAAACTACATTTCAAAGTGTTTTGCTAGTCCTGAGTGGTAGTGGACCCTGGGGTTGGTTTGTATTCAAGGTTTCACATAATTTTATAATGCAAGAGCTTCAAAAGGGACAGAAGATGAAAGGAGAATAGTTTTATGGATGTCGCTTTGCAATGTCTTTGGACAATTTCTCCTTAAGGCATTTGTTAACTTACCAGAGAAACATCCCTACAGCTTGGCATAACCATTATGTCATCACCACAGCATAGACATATCTCAGGATTCAAACTCTTTTTAATCTGGATAGTATTCTAAGATTCTAAATTCTGAGATTCTGGGTAGACCCCATATAGACTGATGGTTGCTTAGTGTAAATCTATCTTTGATAATTTTTTCATGGCATCAGTAAATTGTACTGGCATTTGTACACACCATCTACTTACAGGGTAGAAAAGGACGATACAGAGATCTATCAGCATTTCTATGTCTTTTAGCATACAAATGCCACTTATAAAAAGTGACTTACATAAGTGAACACGAAGTAATCAGGAAAGCCAATCATACTATCAGAATATAATTTTTCAAAAGAAATAACTTTAAGAATGTGAGTCCTCAGCATTGTTATTGTTCTTTTAGCACTTCTTCCACCACAATCCCAGAGAGAGACAAGAGAGTCAGCCTTGAATCTTTATCATTCGTGTCAAAAGCCCTTGTGGTGTCTTACCCTGAGGCTGAATTTTAGTATCTGTAGTTAAAATGGGGATTTCCTCTTCACCTGTTCAGATAAGAAGAGCTGCTATTTTTCTTTTCAGTGTGTCTGCTCAGGTTTAAAGTTTCTCGGCTTTTCTTCTCCTCCTTTGCTCTAAGACATCTTCCTTTACCTTTTAATGAAAAAGAAAATTGTTTCTCTGGGTGCAATTTGTAAAACTCTATTTTTTTTCTCTCTCAGATGAAATGGTAGGAGATGTTATCCTATTCTCATTAGGAAAGTAAGCCCACTTCTCTTCCTTCTGTGTATTCAGTCATGGCTTGAATCTTTTATTAACTAGCTCAGAAGGAGATTTTATAATATTCTATTACTTTTTATAATATAAGAATTTTGAAGTAAAAATTAAGATGATAATTAGTTGTCATTGGTGCGTTTCTGGCCAGAATTTGAAATAAGGAATGAACCATTGACTTTGTCATTTGACTTTCAATATAACATTGAAATTAAAAATGAGGGTCCTCTGGGGCAGAGCAGACCCCCTTCTGCCTTTATTTGCTTCCCATAGCCACACATTTAGAAAAGTTCCTAATTCATTCGTCATTAGTCTAATGAGGAAATAAAAAACTAAATAAGATTAGAACCTTTGCCTGAAGCAACTTCAGTGTGTTCTCTCATCTTGGAGATCAAGCTTAAAATCGTTGTTAAAGGCATGAGCCTAGTTCTCACTGTGGAATTGAGAGAGTTACAGACATTCTAGAAGAATCACAACCATATTCCCAATTCTGGAATTAGTACAGTGTGCCTCTAGAAACTCCTGGACAAGTGATAACATGATTTTACATGCATATTGGGATTTAGCAATTTATATTCAGACTTGCCTCTGGTGTACAGCCAGAGTAAATCCTGTAATTTTACAATTCTGGCAATACACAAGATGGAAACAAAATTAAATTATAGTTGATAATTTAATATGTCTTTTGATACTTGTTGAAGTCATCCATATTTGGTGCACTCTGAATGTGTCACACAACACTGGCCAGTGGCGCACCCCACGCTTAAGACCACTTCATTCTGTGTTTTATACAGGAGGGGCAAGAAAATTTTTTCTTGAACAGATGAAATACACAATGGCTCCATCTCTATAATAAGGCACTGAAATATTTTAAATAATGCCTTGATTCAGAAAAACCAGTTCTCTTTGTCCCCATGATTCAGTTGTTGGAAAGATCTTGAGCAATGCTTATCTCATCGGGCACCATGCCATCTTCTCATCTCCAAGGTCTCAAAATGTACCTTCTCAAGAGACTCTTAACTTCTATCTAAATTAATTCCCATTATTCATTTTATTCCTTCTCATAGTGTCCTACTTTTTCCTCCATAGCACTGATAATTTTTAATTTATTTATGTGTTTTTTTAATGTATATCTCTCAACTAGATGATACAGTTCAACAGAGCGTGGAGTTTACCTATTTTGTTCACCACTCTAAGTTAAGCCCCTATCTTATGCCTGGCTGAGACTGAGTGGTCATTAGTAATGAATGAATAAATGAAAGAAAAAATGTGCAGGATCCAATTGATAAGCTGCCTCAATCCCTAACTTTTCCCAAGGAAAGACAGCCTAGTATATATAGTGGGAGAAACACAGCTTATCAGGTTACACTTTACTAGATGGCAGATCACTTAGTTGAAAGTGTTCCTTTCTGAATTGGAGGAAAAAATACTAACTGACTTGACTTAGCTCAAAAGATGGTGTGAGTATAAAATGCATTGAGTGCAGAAACCCTTTGGGAACTAGAAAGTGCTGTGCCATGCTAATTATCACAATTTCTCATGTGTTTACCCTACAATCATTGAATATACAGACAAATTAACGGGTGGATTAATTAGTGAATTTAAGGCCAAGTTGACATAAATGATCTATGAAAATCACTCAGTATCAAAAATGAAGACTGCATGGGTGAGTTGGACAATTAGATTAAATATTGTATAAAGCTGGCATTAATGTTGAAATCTAAATATCTAAATTTAATTAAAAATATTTCCGAAACATTATTCTCTGTGTTTATAGATTTCTTCTATCATGTGTAAATTTAGAGTTTTTAAATATTAAAATTGCACTGGTACTTTATAAACACTGTGCATCATACTTCCAGAAAGAGAAATTTTGAAAACATACTATTTATACCTCCCCAAATCTGTTTTTATAGAGCATTCTGTTTCATCATAATTTTCATCCATGGTTATTTATTACTAGCCACATTTGCATGAAAACAATCTTCATTTCCTCAGAGTTCATCTGTGCCTGTAGTTTATCCCCTACCTAAAGTCATAATTCTTTGTTAGTGACACCCTGATTGTTTGCTGGGTAAATGATTATGATGTTGCAAACCGGATTATGGCTTTAGCTGGGGAATAACCAGCAGGCATAGACGAACTTTAAGGAAATAAAGATCCTCCTCTTTTAATGCAAATGTCTTTCATAGTTAAGGAAAAAGAGAGAATGTTCTTAATGTTCTCCATGAGGTGACAGTTATGTTTAAAAGGAAAAGATTTAATTGATTGATGGGATTATCTTCTGTTTCTTTTTTTCTTTTCAGATACATATACAGTACAATAATATTTATGGAAATATAGGTGTGAAAGGGCTCTTTTTATGCCCTTATTTCTGCCAGAAGGAAGCAATAGGTGAATTGTTTTCTATTCAGAAACAAATACACATTATTCTACATATAAATGCTTAGCAAAGTTTCTAGGAGGGAAATGTATTTCATCCCTATTTATAATTAACTGAACCTTATATATTCTAAATAACTCTGAAAGAGATGCTTTAAGGTAAGTTTTGATATAATTTCACATTATTTAGGTAATTGTCATACTTTTATCGGATAAGGTTTTGTCCATGTTTATTCAAACGACCAGAGTTCTTTGACAGCTTCTATACTTAAAAAATGAAAGCTGCAAGTGGAAACATGAGACAAACAGATGCACATTTTAGTTTTCAAAAGTAATCATCATATCTACTTTCTCCTCTGACGTCTATCCCATAGCTCCAGAAGAATATCTTATAAGGTAGACTACTGAATCTGTTAGGATTTTGTTTAACTTTATATTACTGCTACTGCTACTGCTAAGTCACTTCAGTCATGTCCGACTCTGTGCGACCCCATAGATGGCAGCCCATCGGGCTCCCCCATCCCTGGGATTCTCCAGGCAAGAACACTGGAATGGGTTGCCATTTCCTTCTCCAATGCATGAAAGTGAAAAGTGAAAGTGAAGTCGCTCAGTCATGTCGACCCCATGGACTGCAGCCTAGCAGGCTCCTCCATCCATGGGATTTTCTAGGCAAAAGTACTGGAGTGGGGGTGCCATTGCCTTCTCCAACTTTATATTATAGGAAACATCAAACAGTGGAATAACATGGTATTTACTTCTTTGTATGTAAAGTCTGGTATTAGGCAGTCAATAGTTGACTGGGTTGTTTCTATCCTCAAGGTCCCCTCATCCTAGGAGATGGCAATTTTTAGCCATCACCAGCTGAGTTTGAGGCAACTAGAAGTAGGGCAGTGGGAGAGCAAGATAGGCGCTTCCTCAGTGAGGCAGCTTCCTTGAAACTAGTCTCTCTGGAAATCTCACACAATACTTCTGCTTATATCTTATTGGCCAGAACTTAGCCACACCTAGATGCAAGGGAGCTTAGAAATGTAGCTGCTTAAGTGGTTCTGTTGCTGCTTAGAATAAAACTGGGGTCGTGTCACTGGGGAAGATGGGGAGAGCAGATACTGAGGCAACTGGCCTCTCTCTCACAGAATGCAATTCTCATCCTTGATCCACAGCTTCATGCTCTCAGAATATATGGATTTTGACATTAATGTGATTTGAAAATACATGATAGAAACCAACCTTTTGAGATTTAAATCACTCAAATTTAAGAGACACAGACTTAAATCATTCAATTTCTTATAGAAACCATATTTCTTTTTTTAGTCTGAAAGACATACTGGAGTTACACAAACAGAGACGTCATCATTATTCAGCTTCAAGTTTTCACCTTAGGACTTCTTGAAACACATTCTACATCTCTTTAAAGTTCAGTCTTTGGGCTGGTGCCCAAATCCAATCTGCTTTGGCAAAGACTCAGTGCACTCTGTTAAAAATACTGTGATAGGAAATATTTGTCTCAAATGAATGTTCCAATAGTAGGCTATTTTGAAACCTATGATGGAAATTTTCATAAGAATACACAGAGAACAAATGTAAAATAATTTCTTCTTATAGGACTGTTGAATATTTGTACAGTGGAGCCAGAGATTACAGATGCTCTCAGAGATAAAGCCTCAAGGTTATGTTCCCATAGGGCACTGCTGAAATCCTTTAGAATACATATAAAATGAGAGATTAATTGCTTTCGAACTGAGTTCTGGGGACTCTTAGTGTTTCTTGATCTGGTTGGGGAGTATAAGTGGGATTGAGTTGCCCAACAAAAGCATCTGTAGTTGGATTTTTTTTTTTTATATGAAGGGGTTCTTTGTAAAACTAAAGAAAGAATTCTGTGAGAAAATTTAGAGATCATTGGTCTAGTGTCTGGGAAGATCTCTGAACGCCCTTTCAGGCTGGTATTCTGGGATTTATGTTGTCACGGAATATTAGATGTTAAGATACATGACTGGATTTATATGTCTTTGGTTTAAGACGAGACTCTAGAGAACTGTGGAGGGCAGACAGTTTCTCCTGCTCAATTTATTGGAAGGTATTCAAACACTGGAGAAGCAAATCGCAACCCACTCCACTATTCTTGCCTGGAGAATTCCATGAACAAGAGGACCCCATCAGACTCCAGTTTGTGGGGTTGCCAAAGAGTCAGACACAGTGACTAAACAACAATCCAAACATTATCCAACCTTAGTCAGCTGCCTGTATTGCTAACGGACTTCTAGTTAAAATTTTTTTCTTCATACATAAAAGCCCACTCAAAATACTGAAAGTAAAATGGGCTTATTTTAATGAGAAGTGGAATTGTGTGGAAATCCAAGAACAGGAACTGTAGAAGAATTGACCTCATAGGGATTTAGACTTGGACTTGAGCCAGTTCTCTTTCCACATAGTTGTGGACACTTATGGGTCCCTGCTTTGAGGCAGCGGGTGGGGTTGGGGGGTGGGAAGTGGGGTGGCGGGGAGGGGGGCGCACATTAGCTTTGTTTCTCCCTACTGATTGGCTTCTTACTTTCATTCGTCCTTTCTGCTTATGCCCAAGGATTTACTTTATTAATTACAGACCTCTCACTCTTCTCATAGCCTCCCTCAGCCCTATTCAGACAGCTAACAGTTTCAGTCTTTTGAGTTGGATTTTCAGTTCTAAATCTAGAGAGAAGCTAGATTGGTCCAGTTTATATTTTCAAACCAGGTAATGTGATTGTCTAAGGAGGGCCCTGAGCTGGGTCAGGCTCAAACAGTTGTTTCCACACCATAGAGAGGGAGTGGAGAAAGGGAAGGACAACTTGTTATAAAACAAGGCCTCTGCACTCAACAGGCCCAGGGCAATGATTTAAGGCTGTTTTGAAAAGGGAAGTGAGTCTGGTATGCCACAGACCTCCCTGAAAGGCCCTCAGGGAAGGAACGCAAAGTCAAAGAGGAGTTTTGTAGGACAATTGTAAAAATATTGGAGTGAGTGTGAGGAGAGGGACAGTAAAGCAGGGGGATGACGGGCTGGTGGCAGGTCAGGACCCTGATGTATGGGGACAGTGCAGGCGGTACCTTGTCTCTGACAGCAGCAACCTGCCCTTCAGGGGCTCTTCGTAGACCTCCTCCAGGGCATGTTCCCAAACATGATCAGAGTATTACTCTATTCTCAAAGAACCATTGCTGAAAATGAGTAACCTGGACCTTTGGTCTAAGTTTTTTCCCCTGATGTCCTCATCACAACATTTTTTCATTTCCAGGACTGATCTACTTGACAACTATGAAGTGAAATTTCACACCGAATCCTCCTTGGGGCACAGTATTCTCTGGAGGCCCCAGTGGACTCTCAACAGCAATGTTACAAATGTGGCAGGTGCCTCCCCTTGCATCCAGAACCAGATGAGTCTGAGAGCCTGTCTCACACAGAGTCCCTTTTAATGGTTTTTGAAATAGCCCCATTTTGTTCTTTATAGAGGAGGAATGAAACCTCAACCAAATGTTTGTGATTGAAATAAGGGATAATGATGATAGAACTTTTACCAAGGCTATGTCTCCTTCTGCTATCAGATAAATACCAAGGTGAAAATGAGCCGTTCAGCCACAAACAAACATTGCACTAGGGGTAAATGGTTTATTTTCCAAGTTTGAAACAATCATACTTTGACAGCATCACTCTCAAGATTTTAGGTTTATTATAACATCATTAAAAACACATTTATTTGGTATTAGTGGAACAGTTCATTGCACTGTTACATAAAAGACAGATTTGACATTAAGCTAGTTAAAATGTCTCAATTTAATTTTTCATATTTCTAAAAATATTTCCTACCTTTTCATGAATTAAAGTATCTGACTCACTGAGACTTCTTTAAATAAATAGAATTTTATTTTTCTATAAATAAGAATGATAGATTATAATTGTACCAAATAGTCAATTTTTTTATTGTATGGTATCTTCTGTTCTAGAAATAGAAATGCTTCAGTTTCTCAACTAGATTTAGAGAACTTATTCTGCTTGATTCTACAACACCAGTGAATGTAAATGGTACTGCAGAAGTGTTTTTGCATTTTCTTAATGGAATCCCAACTGTACAAAATTTAAATTGAGCTTAAGGTATTTATCCCCCTTTCTGGAATGAATACCCATTTCAATACTCACCACATATTTAGTAGATTTGTTAATAAAGGGGCTTCCCTTATAGCTCGGTTGGTAAAAAAACAAAACAAAACAAAACAAAACAAAAAAAACGCCTGCAATGTAGGAGACCCCAGTTCAATTCCTGTGTCAGGAAGATCTGCTGGAGAAGGGATAGGCTACCCACTCCAGTATTCTGGCCTATGAGATTGCAAAGAGTCAGATGACTCCACGGTTTTCACTTTGTTAATAATGGAGATAGAATTCCTATGTCTTGTTCAATTCTTTTTTTTTTTTTTTTCCCAGAAGGCAAGGGAAAGTGAGCAAAGGAAGGGATCCATGACTCTTGTTCAATTCAAAAAGTTCCTTTTAGAGAGGGGACAGCATATTGTTATGACTTCCATTGAAAAAGAGACTTCTTTGAACCCATATCCTCATGAGCCATTCCCCTCATAATCACTTTTGCTCCCTCTGGTTTTTCCTGTGGTCATGTATGAATGTGAGAGTTGGACTGTGAAGAAGGCTGAGCGCTGAAGAATTGATGCTTTTGAACTGTGGTGTTGGAGAAGACTCTTGAGAGTCCCTTGGACTGCAAGGAGATCCAACCAGTCCCTTCTGAAGGAGATCAGCCCTGGGATTTCTTTGGAAGGAATGATGCTAAAGCTGAAACTCCAGTTCTTTGGCCACCTCATGCGAGGAGTTGACTCATTGGAAAAGACTCTGATGCTGGGAGGGATTGGGTGCAGGAGGAGAAGGGGACGACAGAGGATGAGATGGCTGGATGGCATCAATTTCCCATCCAACTATCTCCTTCATCACTCCCACCCTATCCACTCCTCTCACACTGGACCCAATAGCTTGACTTTATAAAACAGCCAGCATTATCTTTCAAAAATGAAGATTAGATCACATTGTGTCTTCAGCTCAAGCTCCTCCTTGGATTATAGTTAAAACTAAAGTCAAAGTTTCCCAATGTCCACCAAAGCTTCATAAAATCAGGCGCGTACCTCACTCTACAGCCTCAGGGCCTACCCTTCCTTGAGCTCCCTGTGCTCTGAGCTGTTATTTGAACTCAAGAAGGTTCTAGCTTTAGGACCACTATACTTGCTCTTTCATCTGTGACACTGCCCTCCCCCCCCCCACCCCCGTAGATCCTTGCAAAGTTTCTCCTTTCAGTTCAGTTCTCATCTCAATTATCAGTCAGAGAAGTTAGTTTCTGCTGCTGCTGCTTAGTCCCTCAGTCTTGTCTGACTCTCTACTGCCCTATGGACTGTAGCCCACTAGGCTTCTCCATCCATGGAATTTTCCAGGCAAGAATACTGGAGTGGGTTGTCATTTCCTACTCTAGAGGATCTTCCCAACTCAGAAACTGAACCCGTATTTCATATCTCCTGGATTGGCAGGTGGTTTCTTTACCACTAGTGCCTCCTGGGAAGCCCGGAGAAATTTCACTGGTTTCTTTATATAAAGGAGCCACATATGTCTTCACTCTACCCTCTTATATACTGAACATTTTTCCTACTGTTATACAGAAAGAACTGATTCACCTTTTTATGGACATTCTCAGAATATAAGTTCCCTGAAAGCTGTCTCGTTCATAACCGTGTCACCAGTGTGTGTCCGGCACAGAGATCGTTAATTGGTTAATATCATCATTAGTGAATACTGATTGAATTAAAGATTTTTTTGTTTTCTTGGCAAAGATCTGTAGATAGGTGTTGAGAAGAAATTTTCTATAGCAACTTTCTAACATACATTGAGCATCATAATGTAAACATTTTCATTGCCTTACAACAAGGATACCTGGTAAGTACTATCAATATTCCTTATTTCGCATATGAAAAAATAGACTCTCAGGATGATTGAATAATGTGCCCTAGGCTACTGAGCTAGTAAGTGAGGGTGTTGGATTGGAAATATAGGCCTTCCCATTCCAGGAGTCTATACTTGCCAAGGTGTACAATACTTTCTTTCTACTTTTTTCCACTTTAGTGAACTTTTAAAAGAGAGTTTACTATTGATTTATGGAACAGATCTTAATTTCAGGTGCTGGGATTGGATTTTTTCATAGTAAAATATTTGAATGTAGCTTTATTATAGTTTAATTCTTTAAAATGTGTGTTCTTGAAAAACAACAACAACAACAAAATCTCCTCAATTGCCTTCAATAGATCTTGGCTGAATAAAATATCAATAGCAAAATTTAGATGGAAATATTTATACTCTTGGCATCACAGCGGTCATTTTTCTCCTAAAGGTTGTGTATGTAGTTTTGTCAGTGGTAAAAGGTGGTTGGCAGGGGAGCCAGTGTCTGGCTTTTTTTGTCCTTGGCTGTAGGCTTAGGTACCACTTGCATCATCGGATTTCCTAGTATTCCTGACCACAAAACAATTCTGTGAGGCACCTCATTTATATCAGTAGTCAGTATTAGCCACTTAATAAACATTTTTGACAATCATTTAAACATTATGTGCTAGGCCCTGAAGTAGGTTCTGGGGCTAAATGAATAAAGTATGAATCCTGCCTCAAGGAATTTGTGGTCTGATTCAGAGGATAGACACATGAATAATTGCACTAATGAATGTAGATTGACCTCACCTCTCTGAGATTTGTGTTAAGGACGTCTTCACAGATGAAGTGATCTTCAATTTGGGTCTTGAGAATGATTTAGATGTTGTCATCTCAGCCAAGACAGCTGGGTGGAGGTTGAAAACTTTCTTGGTAAAATTTATGTGATAGAAATATCCCTCCTAGAGAAGGCATTAGTTGCCTTTTGGGATTTCTCATTAATAAGTTCAGTAATTATCATTTAGTTATGTATTAAGATAATTTATAGCTTGAAGATGGAAGATTCTGCATTTCCATGTACTAAGTGTATCTTAAGGTTTGACATCAGGTATCAGTATATTCTCTAAGCCCTAGGGATTTGATATTCTGCCCTAAAGGAACAGGAAACAATAGAATCTATTTTCTAATTTACACATTAAGTACTGATGACTGATGGAAAAAGAGCAAGGGAGACCTCCACTTATACATGGGGACAAGATGAAGGCATTCATACATGGCAGCATGGCTAGAATATGTCACATAGCAGAAAAGCAAGGCACTGAATTGTCTTCTCGAATTACTGGAAAAACAGACATCACCAGGGAACTCTAGCAAAATGAGCAACGGAGTCCTGAGCTGTCTTTCTTTTTTTTTTTTTTTAACTTTATGGAAGATGGGAAGCAGTATCTGTACTATTTGTTGAGATATTTATTCCCTGCACTGTCATATGCAACTTAGATTCAACACAGATGAAAATATTTTATGTTAATATGTTTAATATGTGTGAAACTCTGCTCCATGGAGCACTGGTAGTTCTAAGAAGACCTCTCAGGGTGGAGGACGTATGGGCAGGGTTGCAACCCCTACCCGAGTTTCAGTGCAAATACTCAACTTCTGTCTTTTCCCTATCACTAAAAAAGTATAAGATTTTTATCCACTGAAGATTTCTCATCTAAAATATTTAAACAACACTGTTCCCAGTGCTCTCTGATGAGAAAGGAGCCCTTATGACTGCTATTCTAATTGAGTGGAATACTACCCTGTACATGCTTAGAGTAGCATAATGCACAAATCCCTAAGATGGACTGCTGAGCACCTTGTTTTGGAAAAACTCAGCTTGACTCAGAAGCTGAGTCATTGTTCTAATGATGTACTTTTATCAATTGAAGAAGCACTTTAACTCTGTAGCCTCTGGTTCTACCAAAAGGAGTTTAAGTAATAACCTCTTAATGTGTAAAGTGACTCTACAGCCTATTTTTATTCACTTCTAGTTGTAAGAAGCTGAAAAACTAAGAGAGATTTTTTTAAGTCTTTTCATTGAAGTGATATCCAATATCAGAGGGTTTTTTTTTTCTTTCTTTCTTTTTTCTTTTCTACTTTTAGAGTCTTTGAAAGCATTTTGGAAATACACCTGAAGATATTGGAAGGGTCCAGAACCTAGACCAAAATCATATTTCCTCTGTGGGACAGGCACTGGAGCTCAGGGAAGGTACCTTATCCATCTATAGGCAAAAAGAATGAGCCAGTCTTACACAGACACATGGGAAATAAAAGGGAGGAACAAATAGCTGAGCTCCTGCCGACCCCTGATATTTAGGACAGTAAATGGAGTAAGATAAAGGCAGAATGACAGCAAGAGAAGATCCAAGATGTTGAACAGATCATCAAAACACAGGGCTCAGCAGCAATGGGATACATGGAGGCTTGATCAGAGAATTAGATGGAGTGCATTTCTTACCTTGAGGTCTCTGGAATATGGTAGAAGGGACCCCTGAAGAAGCTCCAGGGAGTCTGTGGATCCTATGAAATTGTAAACTTGCATATGTTTATACTCTGGAAAGAGTCCATGGTGTTCTTCAGAGTTTTAAAGTAATCTATAGTGTCCTCTTTGATTTCTTTCACCAGTGTTTTATAGTTTTCTATATATAGGTCTTTAGTTTCTTTAGGTAGATATATTCCTAAGTATTTTATTCTTTTCATTGCAATGGTGAATGGAATTATTTCCTTAATTTCTCTTTCTATTTTCTAATTATTAGTGTATAAGAATGAAAGGGATTTCTGTGTGTTGATTTTATATCCTGCAACTTTACTATATTCATTGATTAGCTCTAGTAATTTTCTGGTGGGTCTTCAGAATGGCTGCGATTCAGAAGTCTACAAGCAATAAATGCTGGAGAGGATGTGGAGAAAAGGGAACCCTCTTACACTGTTGGTGGGAATGCAAACTAGTACAGCCACTATGGAGAACAGTGTGGAGATTCCTTAAAAAGCTGGAAATAGAACTGCCATACGACCCAGCAATCCCACTGCTGGGCACACACACCAAGGAAACCAGAATTGAAAGAGAAACGTGTACCCCAATGTTCATCGCAGTACTGTTTATAATAGCCAGGACATGGAAGCAACCTAGATGTTCATCAGCAGATGAATGGATAAGAAAGCTGTGGTACACATACATAATGGGGTATTACTCAGCCATTAAAGAGAATACATTTGAATCAGTTCTAATGAGGTGAATGAAACTGGAGCCTATTATACAGAGTGAAGTAAGCCAGAAAGAAAAACACCAATACAATATACTAACACATATATATGGAACTTAGAAAGATGGTAATGATAACCCTGTATGCGAGACAGCAAAAGAGACACAGATGTATAGAACAGTCTTTTGGACTCTGTGGGAGAGGGCGGAGGGGGATGATTTGGGAAAATGACATTGAAACATGTATAATATCATATAAGAAATGAATCGCCAGTCCAGGTTCAATGCAGGATACAGGAAGCTTGGGGCTGGTGCACTGGGATGACCCAGAGGGATGGTATGGGGAGGGAGGTGTGAGGGGGATTCAGGATTGGGAACACGTGCACACCCGTGGCGGATTCATGTTGATGTATGGCAAAACCAATACAATATTGTAAAGTAAAAAAAAAAAAAAGAAAGTAATCTATATATGAAAACGTTTCACGATTTCTGGATGGTCCCCAAGGGTAGATTGGATTAAGTTAAAGGAAGACTTGATGATGAGGTGTCTGAATAACAATCTGCTTCTCAAAGAAGGATGGAGAAGGACTTATAATGTGTGTAGAAGTCAGCCTACCAAAAAGGTTAGCTAGCCCCTGCTTTGAGGGAGAGAGAGGAAATTAGGCGAAGTATAACTGTCTTTCCTCTGAGTTAAATTCACCCATGCCAGTCCATTTTAGTTTTCTGATTCCTAGAATGTCGACATTCACTCTTGCCATCTCTTGTTTGACCACTTCCAATTTGCCTTGATTCATGGACCTGACATTCCAGGTTCCTATGCAATATTGCTCTTTACAGCATCGGACCTTGCTTCTATCACCAGTCACATCCACAGCTGGGTTTTCTTTTTGCTTTGGCTCCATCCCTTCATTCTTTCTGGAGTTATTTCTCCACTGATCTCCAGTAGCATACTGGGCCCCTACTGACCTGGGGAGTTTCTCTTTCAGTATCCTATCCTTTTGCCTTTTCATACTCTTCATGGGGTTCTCAAGGCAAGAATACTGAAGTGGTTTGCCATTCCCTTCTCCAGCGGACCACACCCTGTCAGATCTCTCCACCATGACCCGTCCATCCTGGGTTGCCCTACGGGCATGGCTTAGTTTCATTGAGTTAGACAAGGCTGTGGTCCTAGTGTGATTAGATTGACTAGTTTTCTGTGAGTATGGTTTCAGTGTATTTGCCCTCTGATGCCCTCTTGAAACACCTACCGTCTTACTTGGGTTTCTCTTACCTTGGGCTTGGGGTATCTCTTCCTGGCTGCTCCAGCAAAGCACAGCCATTTAACTCAGAGGACCATTATATCTACTACTGCAGGCAGGAATCCCTCAGAAGAAATGGAGTAGCCATCGTGGTCAACAAAAGAGTCCGAAATGCAGTACTTGGATGCAATCTCAAAAACTACAGAATGAACTCTGTTCGTTTCCAAGGCAAACCATTCAATGTCACAGTAATCTAAGTCTATGCCCCAACCAGTAATGCTGAAGAAGCTGAAGTTGAATGTTTCTATGAAGACCTACAAGACCTTTTAGAACTAACACCCAAAAAAGATGTCTTTTTCATTATAGGGGACTGCAATGCAAAAGTAGGAAGTCAAGAAACACCTGGAGTAACAGGCAAATTTGGCCTTGGAATATGGAATGAAGCAGGGCAAAGACTAATAGAGTTTTGCCAAGAAAATGCATTGGTCATAGCAAATACCCTCTTCCAACAACACAAGAGAAGACTCTATACATGGACATCACCAGATGGTCAACACCAAAATCAGATTGATTATATTCTTTGCAGCCAAAGATGGAAAAGTTCTATACAATCAGCAAGAACAAGACCAGGAGCTGACTGTGGCTCAGACCATGAACTCCTTATTGCCAAATTCAGACTGAAATTGAAGAAAGTAGGGAAACCCACTAGACCATTCAGATATGACCTAAATCAAATCCCTTATGATTATACAGTGGAAGTGAGAAATAGATTTAAGGGCCTAGATCTGATAGATAGAGTGCCTGATGAACTATGGAATGAGGTTCGTGACATTGTACAGGAGACAGGGATCAAGACCATCCCCATGGAAAAGAAATGCAAAAAAGCAAAATGGCTGTCTGGGGAGGCCTTACAAATAGCTGTGAAAAGAAGAGAAGTGAAAAGCAAAGGAGAAAAGGAAAGATATAAACATCTGAATGCAGAGTTCCAAAGAATAGCAAGAAGAGATAAGAAAGCCTTCTTCAGTGATCAGTGCAAAGAAAGAGGAAAACAACAGAATGGGAAAGACTAGGGATCTCTTCAAGAAAATCAGAGATACCAAAAGAACATTTCATGCAAAGATGGGCTCGATAAAGGACAGAGATGGTGTGGACCTAACAGAAGCAGAAGATATTAAGAAGAGGTGGCAAGAATACACAGAAGAACTGTACAAAAAAGAGCTTCACGACCCAGATAATCATGATGGTGTGATCACTGACCTAGAGCCAGACACCCTGGAATGTGAAATCAAGTGGGCCTTAGAAAGCATCACTACAAACAAGGCTAGTGGAGGTGATGGAATTCCAGTGGAGCTATTCCAAATCCTGAAAGATGATGCTGTGAAAGTGCTGCACTCAATATGCCAGCAAATTTGGAAAACTCAGCAGTGGCCACAGGACTGGAAAAGGTCAGTTTTCATCCCAATCCCAGAGAAAGGCAATGCCAAAGAATGCTCAAACTACCCCACAATTGCACTCATCTCACAAGCTAGTAAAGTAATGCTCAAAATTCTCCAAGCCAGGCTTCAGCAATATGTGAACCGTGAACTTCCTGATGTTCAAGCTGGTTTTAGAAAAGGCAGAGGAACCAGAGATCAAATTGCCAACATCCGCTGGATCATCGAAAAAGCAAGAGAGTTCCAGAAAAACATCTATTTCTGCTTTATTGACTATGCCAAAGCCTTTGACTGTGTGGATCACAATCAACTGTGGAAAATTCTGAAAGAGATGGGAATACCAGACCACCTGATCTGCCTCTTGAGACATTTGTATGCAGATCAGGAAGCAACAGTTAGAACTGGCCATGGAACAACAGACTGGTTCCAAATAGGAAAAGGAGTACATCAAGGTGTATATTGTCACCCTGTTTATTTAACTTATATGCAGAGTACATCATGAGAAATGCTGGACTGGAAGAAACACAAGTTGGAATCAAGATTGCTTGGAGAAGTATCAATAACCTCAGATATGCAGATGACACCATCCTTATGGCAGAAAGTGAAGAGGAACTCAAAAGCCTCTTGATGAAGGTGAAAGTGGAGAGTGAAAAGGTTGGCTTAAAGCTCAACATTCAGAAAACGAAGATCATGGCATCTGGTCCCATCACTACATGGGAAATAGATGGGGAAAGAGTGGAAACAGTGTCAGACTTTATTTTTGGGGGCTCCAAAATCACTGCAGATGGTAACTGTAGCCATTAAATTAAAAGATGCTTACTCCTTGGAAGGAAAGTTATGACCAACCTAGATAGCATATTTAAAAGCAGAAACATTACTTTGCCAACAAAGGTTCGCCTAGTCAAGGCTATGGTCTTTCCTGTGGTCATGTATGGTTGTGAGAGCTGGACTGTGAAGAAAACTGAGGACCGAAGAATTGATGCTTTTGAACTGTGGTGTTGGAGAAGACTCTTGAGAGTCCCTTGGACTGCAAGGAGATCCAACCAGTCCATTCTGAAGAAGATCAGCCCTGGAATTTCTTTCGAAGGAATGATGCTAAAGCAGAAACTCCAGTATTTTGGCCACCTCATGTGAAGAGTTGACTCATTGGAGAAGACTCTGATGCTGGGAGGGATTGGGTGCAGGAGGAGAAGGGGACGACAGAGGATGAGATGGCTGGATGGCATCAGTGACTCGATGGATGTGAGTCTGAGTGACCTCCGGGAGTTGGTGATGGACAGGGAGGCCTGGCGTGCTGAGATTTATGGGGTCGCAAAGAGTCAGACACGACTAAGCGACTGATCTGATCTGAACTGTCTTTTCTGAAGGTTCTCCCTCTAGCCAGAGTTAGGGAAATTAACAAAGAGTGCCACTTCCAGCTCATCAGGGGAGATCTGAATGGTTCCTCCTTTCCAGTATGCAGCATCTACAGTAACACAGGACTTAAGTTCTCTCCTGTGGTCATCAAATGCTTATTTAGTGCCTACAATATATTTGACCCTGTGTAAGCATATAATCGGAGAAGGCAATGGCACCCCACTCCAGTACTCTTGCCTGGAAAATCCCATAGACAGAGCAGCCTGGTGGGCCGCAGTCCATGTGGTCGCTAAGAGTCGGACAAGACTCAGCGACTTCACTTTCACTTTCCTGCATTGGAGAAGGAAATGGCAACCCACTCCAGTGTTCTTGCCTGGAGAATCCCAGCGACGGGGTAGCCTGGTGGGCTGCCCTCTATGGGGTCGCACAGTCGGACACGACTGAAGCAACTTAGCAGCAGCAGGCATATAACGGATTTTAGCTCTTGTGAAACTTATATTGTACCAGAATAGATAAGATAATAAGTAATTATATAGATTGTTGTTAGAGATATAAAAGAAATAAGCAGAGTGCTGAGACTGTTAGTTTGGACAAACTGAGTTATGAGTTATGCAACAATAGCAAAGGAACATCCAAAAATGAGTGGGTAGTTCACTGAGGCTTTACACTGTCATTTGAAGATCAGGCTGATGATATTGCTTCCATCTGGGACAATATCAGTTAATATAGCATAGGGATAGAGAATGAGGTAACCAGACCCTGCTTCTTTAAACTTTTAATCAGAAGTGACACATCACCTCCATACATATTTCTTTGGTTGAAGAAAGATAAAGAGTGAATCATCATTCATCATCATCTGGTCACTCAGTCATGTCTGACTCTTCACAGTCCTCCAGGCTTCTCTGTCCACGGAATTTCCTAGGCAAGAATACTAGAATGGGTTGCCATTTCCTTCTTCAGGGGATCTTCCCGACCCAAGAATTGAACCTGGGTCTCCCATACTGCAGGCAGAATCTTTACCATCTGAGCCACTAGGGAAGCCCCCTATAATTATATATTTATGTATTTGATCTATTATGTGTTTAATCTATACCATAAAATTTCTCCAATATATATTTTTGGTTGGGGTTAAAACTACCTAGCTACCTACAATGATTTTTAACTTTTATAAACTGTAAAATTAGACTGATTTGAAATTCACAGCATTTTGTGGTTTGATATCATTCTGTGATTTGATATCACTCAGAAGTGATGCCCATGATATCTGCAGAACAGCAAGGCCTTTAAGTATGCCAGTTGATACAAAATATATTAAATTAAACAAATGTAAATTAATTTGCTTATGAGAAATCTGAAAATAATATAGCAAATGTCTTCAATTGATTTGCATTGAAATGTGATAGTTGGTTAATTCAGAGGCTTACTGGGTGACCAATCTAGCCCTGAGGTGGAGATAATGGACTGCTAATTGCATGCATTTGAGTCTGTTAATTTCCTGTTTCCCACCTGCTTTGTTCCCTCCCGTTGGCATGTCTGCCAAAGCAGATCAACCTGAGTTGCTGGATAAGGGTAAAGAGCTTAAGGCATTAAAATCTCCAGCCATTTCCCTCTCATATACTGCTAAATATATATATATATATATATTTAGTTCTTCATAAAAGAAACATTGGAACAATTAGCTATCATAGAGAAATCTTTCTCTTTTAATGCCACATAGTTTATATGGAGCCCTTAGTAATGAGGACATACAAATTGAATCATGGGAATAACTAAGAACACATTTAGCAAGAAAAACAGAAGTTATGAAGTCTTAAGGGCTGTAAATACTTGAACTTGGACCAAGAAAAACATAAAATAGTGATTTAAAGGCAGACATCTTGCCTGAATTAAGTTGACCAATAGGTTATAAGGGGCATTTGGTCATTAATCATACTTCTGACAGAGGAGAAAGAGTGTTAATAGAAATTTAAGAGCAAGGATTGACCTGAAAGATCAACTTAACCCAAACCAATGATTTTATAATGGAAACTTGAAGACCAGAAAGGTTAAGTAACTTGCTCAAAGTCATAGAGCAAGTTAGAATCAGAGCTGGAACTAAATTTTAACTCTGGATTCTTATACAAAATCTCTTCCAGAATTTATGACTTATGATTTCCTAGCATAATTCTCCCAGGAAAAATCCATTTGGTTTTTACTCCTTTACTGAAAAAAACTTTTTTATTGAGGACCTACTGTGTTTGGAAGTACGAATCAATATGCCCTTGACTTCAAGAGGCTTACATACGAGGAAGATTGGGAGGATAGTATAGAGTAATGGTGAACTCAAGCAGAATGCCAGGTATTGTGGAGTGAGAAGTCTAAGGGGAAGGCCGTATTGGGGGTGGAGAGTTAGTTTAATGATAAGTAGATGATTGTTAGGTTAAGGAAAAAGGAAGTGGGACCTACTCTAGATGACAAGCACTTTCGTGTAAGATTTCAAAAGGTGTCCTCTTTGAGAAGTTACAGCTCAGTGGGCACATAGCTTGAATAATGGATAGGGGACTGGGTTTCAGCCCCAATTACTCCCTGTGCCTAACTTCTTATGTCAGGCACAGTCACCACAGCATAAGCAGAAGGATGTTCCATGCCGAGAGATCATACTAGGAAAAACTATATGACCTTTCATCTGTGAGGGCATTATTAATTTAAAAGGAATGGGACAAATACTACACCGTTCTCCTAGTCTTTCTCTTCCTAACTCTAACTCTCTGATCTGTCTAAATGCCAGAGAATGATATTTTGTATTGCTTAGAATATACCTTGATTTACATAAATTAATATTCTGGGCTGTAAAAGTGTACTTATTACAAGTTTTGAATCTTGGCTCTACCAATTACTTATTAGCTATGTGAAATAGGGCAAGTTCAGTTCATTTCAGTCTCTCAGTCGTGTTCGAAATTTTGTGAACTCATAGACTGCAGCATGCCAGGCTTCCCTGTCCATCACCACTTCTAGAGCTTGCTCAAGCTCATTTCTGTTGAGTCAGTGATACTATCCAACTATCTCATCCTCTGTCATTCCCTTCTCCCGCCTTCAATCTTTCCCAGGATCAGGGTCTTTTCCAATGAGTCAGTTCTTGCAATCAGGTGGCCAGACTATTGGAACAAGTTACTTTTGTCCCATAAAACTCAGACAAAGCATGCAGTAAGATTCTTCTGCAATTTTTGTGAGTGCTTAAAGAGTAATAATATCTAGTGTGTGCATTCTCAGTTGTGTCTGGCTCTTTGTGATCCCATTGGACTGTAGCCCACCAGGCTTTTCTGTCCTTGGAATTTTCTAGGCAAGAATACTGGAGTGGATTGCCATTTTCTCTTCCAGGGAATCTTTCTGACCCAGAGACGGAACCCACATCTCCTACATCTCCTGTATTGGCAAGTGGGTTCTTTACTACTGAGTCACCTGGGAATCCCAATAATATCCAGAGTGCTCCTCAAAGTGCTTAGCATAGAGGACATGTGCTAAGTCACTTCAGTTGTGTCTGACTTTTTGTGACCCTATGGGCTGTAACCCACCAGGGTCCTCTGTCCATGGAATTTCCAGGCAGGAATACTGGAGTCAGTTACCATGCCTTCCTCCACAGGATCTTCCTGAACCAGAGATCCAACCTACATTTCTTAGGTCACTTGCATCTGGACAGGTGGATTCTTTATCACTAGCGCCACCTGGCATATAGTAAGTTGTGCATAATGTTAAGTATTAACATCACATTTGATTGATATAATGATTCTATAAAGTCAGCTGAAGTACATGAATATTCCATTTAACACATGATCCACATATCACTCAAGCTCTCACACCCAGTTAATATCTTTATGAGATTTATCATGGGTGTAGAAGCTCAGCACCCTTTTAACAAGTTGTTCGTGGTCTTCATGGCTTGCACTGTCATGGTTGCCTTGGCTCCTCGCTCTACTATTGAGGAGGACTCACTCTCACTGAGTCACCCCTTCTCCCTCTGCATTTGCTACTATTTACCATCAACTACCAGTACAGTAAAGCGTCTGTCTATGATACGGGAGACCCAGGTTCGATCCCTCAGTTGGGAAGATCCCTTGGAGGAGAAAATGGCAATCCACTCCAGTACTATTGCCTGGAAAATCCCATGGACAGAGGAGCCTGGTAAGCTACAGTCCATGGGGTCACAAAGAGTCGGACACAACTGAGCAACTTCACGTTCACCAGTATAATGTAACTATATTACTTTTTAGTGTAATAGAACTTCCTCTGAAATTTGAGAAATTTGGTGAGTGATCAAATTGGACCTTATCAGATCAGATCAGATCAGCCGCTCAGTCGTGTCCGACTCTTTGTGACTCCATGAATTGCAGCACGCCAGGCCTCCCTGTCCATCACCAACTCCCGGAGGTCACTCAGACTCACATCCATCGAGTCAGTGATGCCATCCAGTCATCTCATCCTCTGTCGTCCCCTTCTCCTCTTACCCCCAATCCCTCCCAGCATCAGAGTCTTCTCCAATGAGTCAACTCTTTGCATGAGGTGACCAAAATACTGGAGTTTCAGCTTTAGCTGCATTCCTTCCAAAGAAATCCCAGGGTTGATCTCCTTCAGAATGGACTGGTTGGATCTCCTTCCAGTCCAAGGGACTCTCAAGAGTCTTCTCCAACATCACAGTTCAAAAGCATCAATTCTTCAGCGCTCAGCCTTCTTCACAGTCCAGCTCTCACATCCATACATGACCACAGGAAAAACCATGGCCTTGACTAGGCGAACCTTTGTTGGCAAAGTAATGTCTCTGCTTTTGAATATGCTATTTAGGTTGGTCATAACTTTCCTTCCAAGGACCTTATACTACTGCACAATTGTACTCATCTCACATGGTAGCAAAGTAATGCTCATTAGCAGCAGCAGGCTTCAGCAATATGTGAACCGTGAACTTCCAGATGTTCAAGCTGGATTTAGAAAAGGCAGAGGAACCAGAGATCAAATTGCCAACATCCGCTGGATCATCGAAAAAGCAAGAGTTCCTGAAAAACATCTATTTCTGCTTTATTGACTATGTCAAAGCCTTTGACTGCGTGGATCACAATAAACTGTGGAAAATTCTGAAAGAGATGGGAATACCAGACCATCTGACCTGCCTCTTGAGAAACCTATATGCAGGTCAGGAAGCAACAGTTAGAACTGGACATGGAACAACAGACTGGTTCCAAATATGGAAAGGAGTACATCAAGGCTGTATATTTTCACCCTGCTTATTTAACTTATATGCACAGAACATCATGAGAAACGCTGGGCTGGATGAAGTACAAGCTGGAATCAAGATTGCCGGGAGAAATATCAATAACCTCAGATATACAGATGACACCACCCTTATGGCAGAAAGTGAAGAGGAACTAAAGAGCCTCTTGATGAAAGTGAAAGAGGAGAGTGAAAAAGTTGGCTTAAAGCTCAACATTCAGAAAACGAAGATCATGGCATCTGGTCCCATCACTTCATGGCAAATAGATGGGGAAACAGTGGAAACAGTGTCAGACTTTATTTTTGGGGGCTCCAAAATCACTGCAGATGGTGATTGCAGCCATGAAATTAAAAGACACTTAACTCCTTGGAAGGAAAGCTATGACCAACCTAGATAACATATTAAAAAGCAGAGATATTACTTTGCCAACAAAGGTCATCTAGTCAAGGCTATGGTTTTTCCAGTGGTCATGTATGGATGTGAGAGTTGGAGTGTAAAGAAAGCTGAGCACCAAAGAATTGATGCTTTTGAACTGTGGTGTTGGAGAAGACTCTTGAGAGTCCCTTGGACTGGAAGGAGATCCAACCAGTCCATTCTGAAGGAGATCAGTCCTGGGTGTTCACTGTAAGGACTGATGTTGAAGCTGAAACCCCAATACTTTTGCCACCCTATGCAAAGAGTTGACTCATTTGAAAAGACCCTGATGCTGGGAAAGATTGAAGGCAGGAGGAGAAGAGGATGACAGAGGATGAGATGGTTGGATGGCATCACTGACTCAATGGGCATGAGTTTGGATAAAGTCTGGGAGTTGGTGATGGACCTAGTGTGCTGCAGTCCATGGGGTCGCAAAGAGTTTGACATGACTGAGCTACTGAACTGAACTGAACTAAATAGCCCTTCTCCCTTTGCATCCCCTACTATTTACCATCAACTATCTAACGATATTACTCTTTAGTGTAATAGCACTTCCTCTGAAATTTGAAAAATTTGATAAGTGATCAACCTGGACCTTATACAGCTAACAGCTTAAAATTTATATTAACCCTTTTCCCTGCCTCGCTGCAGAAATTTCCAGTGCTGTTTTGTCATATATTATGTCCCAGACTCTTACTCTTGCCATCTTGCTGCCATATCTCTTTCTTTCCTTGTATTTCCTCCTTGATTTTTATTCCTCTTTGCCCTCTCCCTTCAAAATTAAGAATGAAATTTTCATTTTCTCATGTGAAGAAACAACTAAGACTTACTTACTTATTTTTTTTTTTGGTCTTGGCTCCTATTCTCAGGACCTTATCTCTGTCTCAAGTGTCTTATCATAAGCCTTTTCTAAATAAAGACAATTCTCTTCCTGGACCTAGACCAGCTGTTAAGAAAATTGATTTTTTCTTTTGTGCAACCACCACATGAGGAAACTGAAGCACAAAAAATTATGTGGATTGATGAAAGTTACCTGTATGCTATTTAGCAGAACAAGGACTTGAGCTGAATTGCTTTGACTTAAATCCAGTACATTTTCTGTTGTCTTCTTATTTAAGAAATATCTGTGAGATACTTCAGTGTCTTGTCTTTTGACATATTTATTGAGTATGTGTTCAGTTGAAGGCACTATGCTAGGTATTAAAAGTTTTAAAGATGAATAAGATTTAGTCTGTGCTCTCAAAGTACTTAAAAATTTACTGTGGGCAACAGAATTCTTTACAGATTACAAAGAAAATGGCCTTGCATTAACTAGAGTAGTTTTGCTTTTTCCAATATTACTTCTTGGGTGACTAAGACTTTTGCTGAAGCAATAGTTTATAGTTTTAAAAAAAAGAAAAGGAAAAGAAATAAAAGAAAAAAAAGATAATCATGTATATAGACAGATTAGTGTAGAAGTTCTTTGGCTCGCCATTATAATACTTTCTTAAGCAGATGCCCTGATATTTCATGACTAATAATTTGATTCCTTTCTCTTTAAATTACCATGTATTGTTTTAAAGTTTAGAAGAATGTAAGGTGAAAATAAAATTAACCTCATTTACCCTACTCATTTATTTCTGTTAATTTTTGTCATATTTCCATTTAGTTTTTGTCATAACATATACATATAGCCAGAGGAGAATCTTTCCGCACATAATTGGTGTAATAGACTAAATTATGTCCCTTCAAAATTCATATGCTGAAGTCACAAACCCCAGTATCTCAGTATGTGATCTTAATTGGAGACAAAGTCTTTAAAGAGGTGATTAAGGTAAAACAAGGCTCTTAGGATGGGGCCCTATGATGATGTCCTTAAAAGCAGAGGAAGACAGAGGAGCCAGCATAGGTAGAAGAAAGCTCATGTTGGGAGGTAGCCATCTGCGAGCCCAGGAGAGTGGCCTCAGGAGAAATCAAGTGCCAATATCTTTATCTTGGACTTCTAGTCTCTAAAACAGTGAGAAAATTAATTTCTGTTGTTTTTCATGCGCAGCCCTCACAGATGAATTCGATTGGTATCATGTGTTTTCTACAACTAATATTAGATCATGGGTGTTTTGCCATGTCAATAAAAATTCATGTGAGATAATATACCACTGAAGGGAAACATCATAATATAGTTAACTGTTTCCTATTGTTGGATAGTCAGCTTTTGTTTCAGTTTGCTAAGGAACTCTCAAAGTTCAGAATTAAAGAAACTGCAGGTCCCTTAAGGTGATCCAAATGGGACATTATTTGGTTGATTTTCTGTCAGTTTATTTAAACTAAGAATGGTAAAATAGGCATTCCACTTTCTACTACAAACAATGTTGTTTGATTATAGAGCCACCTCATTATTGCTGAAACAGTTCAAGGCCTGTCATATGAACCTCCATGCTGCTGCTGCTGCTAAGTCACTTCAGTACTCAGGGTTTTAATGACTATTAAGACTCAAACTGCCAAACAATTGCACTCATCTCACACGCTAGTAAAGTAATGCTCAAAATTCTCCAAGCCAGGCTTCAGCAATATGTGAACCGTGAACTTCCTGATGTTCAAGCTGGTTTTAGAAAAGGCAGAGGAACCAGAGATCAAATTGCCAACATCCGCTGGATCATGGAAAAAGCAAGAGAGTTCCAGAAAAACATCTATTTCTGCTTTATTGACTATGCCAAAGCCTTTGACTGTGTGGATCACAATAAACTATGGAAAATTCTGAAAGAGATGGGAATACCAGACCACCTGATCTGCCTCTTAAGAAATCTGTATGCAGGTCAGGAAGCAACAGTTAGAACTGGTCATGGAACAACAGACTGGTTCCATATAGAAAAAGGAGTATGTCAAGGCTGCATATTGTCACCATGTTTATTTAACTTATATGCAGAGTACATCATGAGAAATGCTGGACTGGAAGAAACACAAGTTGGAATCAAGATTGCCGGGAGAAATATCAATAACCTCAGATATGCAGATGACACCACTCTTATGGCAGAAAGTGAAGAGGGGCTAAAAAGCCTCTTGATGAAAGTGAAAGTGGAGAGTGAAAAGGTTGGCTTAAAGCTCAACATTCAGAAAACGAAGATCATGGCATCTGGTCCCATCACTGCATGGGAGGTAGATGGGGAAACAGTGGAAACAGTGTCAGACTTTGTTTTTCTGGGCTCCAAAATCACTGCAGATGGTGACTGCAGCCATGAAATTAAAAGACGCTTGCTCCTTGGAAGTAAAGTTATGACCAACCTAGATAGCATATTCAAAAGCAGAGACATTACTTTACCAACAAAGGTTCGCCTAGTCAAGGCTATGGTCTTTCCTGTGGTCATGTATGGATGTGAGAGCTGGACTGTGAAGAAGGCTGAGTGCCGAAGAATTGATGCTTTTGAACTGTGGTGTTGGAGAAGACTCTTGAGAGTCCCTTGGACTGCAAGAAGATCCAACCAGTCCATTCTGAAGGAGATCAATCCTGGAATTTCTTTGGAAGGAATGATGCTAAAGCTGAAACTCCAGTATTTTGGCCACCTCATGTGAAGAAGTGACTCATTGGAGAAGACTCTGATGCTGGGAGGGATTGAGGGCAGGAGGAGAAGGGGACGACAGAGGATGAGATGGCTGGATGGCATCACTGACTCGATGGATGCGAGTCTGAGTGACCTCCGGGAGCTGGTGATGGACAGGGAGGCCTGGTGTGCTGCGGTTCATGGGGTCGCAAAGAGTCAGACACGACTGAGCGACTGATCTGATCTGAAGACTTGATATGAAATGAAATTTTGCAGAATCAGTTTTCATATTTTCTTTTTAAACCCTTCATTTCTCAGCTTTTATTGTGATTTGAATTTCTTCAAAATGATAAAGAGGATTACCAACAGCTTACATTTTGAGATTTTATCTTTGGATTTTTTAATCTAACAGCTTTGCTTTCAAATAGAATTTCATAGACTGTTACTTGATCATATTGATTGGTTCAGCTTACTAAGTTGTTTTAAAACCAAACCACAAAGATATTACATCCTAATAAAGATTGCATATCTCCAATAGCTCTTTCTCAGCTATTTACCCTACATCCTTACAATACTTCTCACAAATCAGAATCGAACAGAACAATTGCCCATTCTTTGCCCTGTTGCAGTATTTCATGTGGACAAGCTTCTCCTGAAAAGTTTGAAATGTCATAGCATTATAGGAAGACCACTAGACTGTTAGTCACAGTTGTGCATTAAGTTCAACCCTGCTTCTCTCACTAAGAAGCTGTGTGACCTTGTATATCTCTAGGGACATCCTTAAACCACATACTGATTACCTGGATGGTAAAGGTAGTGCTCACAGTAGGCTCGGTTTGTCCCCACCCATCACAACTGTTAGCGACCAAATGTGCCTGAAGAAGCACAGGTGCTTTGCAAATCACAAATGTTAGTTATAATTATTTCCTGGTGTGTCGATGACCTACATTGACCTTTACAAAGAGAGAATACAGTGTTCGTGTGTGCGTACTAAGTCCTTTCTTACAAAGAGAGAATACAGTGTGCATGCATGCGTACTAAGTCATGTCCACTCTATGCAACCCTAGGGATTGTAGCCCACCATGCTCCTCTGTCCATGGGAACTCTCCAGGCAAGAATACTGGGGTGGGTTGCCATGCCCTTCTCCAGGGGATTATCCCAACGAAGGAATCAAACCTGCTTCTCTTATGTCTCCTCCACTGGGAGGGAGTTCTTTACCATTAGCACCACCTGGGAAGCCCAACACAATGTGCTTGATGTTTAAAATTGGAGGCTTTCCTAAAATAAAGAGAACAAAACCTTTCCTTGTTAAAGACTCTAAGCATTTTTCATGCTATCAGGGAACAACTCTCTGAAAGGGAAGTTCATGTTCCTATCTGGAGAGTTGTATAGTTTTCCTGTTTTGATGAGTTTTTTTTTTTTTTTTTAAATTATAAACTATTTGAAATGCAGAGACACAACAAGCAACAGACTGCATTTCTTAGAGTTTGACTCACACTGTTATTTTTAGTTATTTAAACTTATTTTTAGACTTTTTTTTGGTGGTTAGTATGAAAACTTAGCTATACCCGTTATTTTAGTGCAATTTTTACCTCAGGAGCTCCTGACTCATTAATATTGGTAATCTAAAATAAATTATCAATCAGTATAGGTTTGTTCCTGTTAAGAACTGAGGATATCCAGTCTTAATTTAATGTCACTAATTGGAAAACATCCATAATGGAGTACTTACAAATTATTTCAGAATGGAAAATATTCTTTGACTTTTCAACTGTTTAATGAGAAATAAGTAACATTTTTTACTCATGAGAAGAATTTTTTTCTTTTTAGTATTTGTGATAGGAAGGAAAAGGGACTTGTATTAATGAAAAATTTTCCTGGCGATTCTCTATTCAGACCACTGAGTAGATCTAAAAATAACTTCTGCTTTGGAAATACACAATGGTGTTCCCATTTCAATCTACTTTTACCAAACCCAACCCTATTCTACCGTAGTGACCTTGAACTGTTATGAGAACCAAATATAAATTTAGGTTATGTTTGAGTTATTGCACAGTAGTGTCTAAATTGTACACTGTGATTCTTGTGGAGTTTTTTAAAAAAATTAAAACATTCTGGGCCTGCTAATTTGCTGGCATATTGAGTGCAGCACTTTCACAGCATCATCTTTCAGGATTTGGAGTAGCTCCACTGGAATTCCATCACCTCCACTAGCTTTGTTCATAGTGATGCTTTCTAGGGCCCACTTTCATAGCATCATCTTTCAGGATTTGGAGTAGCTCCACTGGAATTCCATCACCTCCACTAGCTTTGTTCGTAGTGATGCTTTCTAGGGCCCACTTGACTTCACATTCCAGGATGTCTGGCTCTAGGTCAGTGATCACACCATCATGATTATCTGGGTCGTGAAGCTCTTTTTTGTACAGTTCTTCTGTGTATTCTTGCCATCTCTTCTTAATATCTTCTGCTTCTGTTAGGTCCATACCATTTCTGTCCTTTATTGAGCCCATTTTTGCATGAAATGTTCCTTTGGTATCTCTGATTTTCTTGAAGAGATCCCTAGTCTTTCCCATTCTGTTGTTTTCCTCTATTTCTTTGCATTGATCGCTGAAGAAGGCTTTCTTATCTCTTCTTGCTATTCTTTGGAACTCCGCATTCAGATGTTTATATCTTTCCTTTTCTCCTTTGCTTTTCACTTCTCTTCTTTTCACAGCTATTTGCAAGGCCTCCCCAGACAGCCGTTTTGCTTTTTTGCATTTCTTTTCCATGGGGATGGTCTTGATCCCTGTCTCCTGTACAATGTCACGAACCTCATTCCATAGTTCATCAGGCACTCTATCTATCAGATCTAGGCCCTTAAATCTATTTCTCACTTCCACTGTATAATCATAAGGGATTTGATTTAGGTCATATCTGAATGGTCTAGTGGTTTTCCCTACTTTCTTCAATTTAAGTCTGAATTTGGCAATAAGGAGTTCATGGTCCGAGCCACAGTCAGCTCCTGGTGCGAAGAGTTGACTCATTGGAGAAGACTCTGATGCTGGGAGGGATTGGGGGCAGGAGGAGAAGGGGATGACAGAGGATGAGATGGCTGGATGGCATCACTGACTCGATGGATGTGAGTCTGAGTGACCTCCAGGAGTTGGTGATGGACAGGGAGGCCTGGTGTGCTGCGGTTCATGGGGTCGCAAAGAGTCGGACACGACTGAGCAACTGATCTGATCTGATCTGGGCCTGCTAAATCAGCACCCTTTGGGATGAACTATAGACGCTCAGAACATGGGACTCCTGATAGACAATAAAGTTAGAAACCACTGAATTAGGTGACTCATCCTTAAATGGGCTAATGATACCTTCCTTTGGTCAAGTTCTTCTTTCTACCTAGAACATATCATCCTTTCCATCTTCTAAGGCCCAATTCAAAAGCCACCTTTCCATCAAATCAGACTCAAACCTTCCAGAATGGGAGGGATACCAATGAGTTAATGTTCCTTCCACTTTGTTCATACATCTTTCGTGGTGCATACTCTGTCTTGCAGCAGTTACAGGAGAGATGTCTTTCTCATCACTCTAACCAATGTAGGTTCTCTGGGGCAGGGAGCACATCTTACTTCTCTTCTAGCATCTGACTGAGGGGCCATACTCATTTTTCATGTTATCCTTATATATTGTAAATAATTCAATAAATATTCATTAAGATAAATTCATCAATACTTCAGACTTCAGGAGAAATTGGGGCAAAAGAGGAAGAAGGTTACTTATGAAATTATTTAGATAAAGTGGATTATAATTAAAGTATAACTGAGTTTTTTTTTTTTTTTCAAAAGGACTGTGAAAATGAGGTGATAATGAAGATCCTGAGTAGCCTCTAGGAATAATTTTTCCAGATAAAAATTAGAGCATCCAATTAAATTTTAACTTCAAGTAGGCAGGTGATTTTTACTATGAGTATTCTCCTTGTAATATTTTGGGACAATACTCATTGTTCATCTGAAAGTCAAATTTAACTGGGCCTTCCCAAGTGGTGCTAGTGGTAAAGAACCCACCTGCCAATGCAGAAGATACAAGATGTTTTGGTTTGACCCTGAATTGGGAAGATCCCTCAATTGGGAAGATCCCTTCGAGGAGGGCATGGCAGCCCACGCCAGTATTCATGCCTGGAGAATCCCATGGACAGAGGAGTCTGGCAGGCTACAGTCCATTAGGTTGCAGAGTTGGACATGACTGAAGTGACTTAGCACACATGCACTGAGTTAAATTGTGAGTCCCCAAAATGTGTGCCACCTGGAACCTATGAGTGTGATCTTGTTTGGAAATAGGGTCTTTGCATTGTAATCAAGTTAAGATGAAGTTCTGTTGGATGATGGTGGACCTTAAATTCAATCACAAATGTTTTTATAAGGAAACAGACACACAACATAGAGGGAAGAAGGCCAAGTGTAGATGGAGGCAGAGATGGGAATGATGATACTTCCACAAGCTAAGTAAAACTGAAGAGTACTGGCAACCACTAGAAGCTGAAGAATCAAAAAAGGATCCTTCCCCTGGAGAGCCTGCAGAGAGAGCCTGGCCCTGATGACATGGTGATTATAAACTTCTAGTCTCCTAACTGGGAAACAATAAATTTTTGTTGTTTGAGGGTGCCCAGTTTGTGGCGCTTTGTTATGACTCTTGAGAAAATGAATACACTGCGTTTCCAGCATTTTTATTTGCCAAATCTGGTAACCCTGTGGGGGATCTCTTCAGCCTCCTAAGAATATTCATTCGATCATATTCCAGGCACCTCACAATAGCAGGGTGTGTTGTGACTATAGCTCTATATTCACAGATCATCTCTAATAGGTCATAGTTTCAGTGGAAATTTGATTATTGGAAAAGATGAATTTTTGATAGATTCTAACAGTAAACAAAAATCCACTGGTTTTGTCCATAATTATGTACATATAACAAAATCTTTTAGAAATTTTACTATTAGCACTCCTCAACTCACTGATGAATAGAATATGAGAGGCATGATGAAAGAATATATTTCTACGTGTGATTCCCTAGGTCAAAGGGCATAGCAGAGGGCATTAGTGGCCCACCTCTCATCCTCTTTGCCTACCCAGAAAGTCATCTGTAAACAATTTCATACAGCCTGATGGTTTCCTTGGTGGTTCAGAGGTTAAAGCTTCTGCCTGCAATGCGGGAGACCTGGGTTCGATCCCTGCGTTGGGAAGATCCCCTGGAGAAGGAAATGGAAACCCACTCAAGTATTCTTGCCTGGAGAATCCCATGGATGGAGGAGCCTGGTGGGCTATAGTCCACGGGGTCACAAAGAGTCGGACACGATTGAGTGACTTCACTCATTCACTCACTCACTCTGCCTCAAAGTATTCTCTGAATGCTATAGTTAGCCTACTTGACAACATAAGGCCAGATGAACAAGGAAGTTCATGCCCATGAAGTGACCTTCTGTCAATAAAAGGTGAGAGTTGGTGGGTAAATCTTCCACCTTCATCAGTTCTCAGTGGTACAATCATGAAACTTGTCTTATAGTCTCTCAAATGGTCCCTAATGTATTTAGGGCCAAGTTGCCCACAGAGGTAAATTGCTTATCAGCTCACACTTCATTAGCTTCCCCGTTTCCCTGTCCTGCTTCTCTTGAAATCACATACCAATTTGTGTCTAAAACTTTACGTCTACTTCTTCTTTTTTTTTTTGGTTGTTTGTTGTTTTCTTTCTCTTTCTGCTTTTAGAAAACTTCAAATAAAAACTAAGTGAATACTCATTTTCTAAGTTTTATGTTTAAAAATAGATACTATTAAATTGCATTCCAGAAAGATTAAATCTGCATGCACTCCTACTATATGGCCTTTACTTTCATTTAAAAAAAAACAAAACAAAACAAATTAAAGTCTTGCCCAAACTTCTCAATCCTGTGTGACAAAGATAACCCTTGGCTGCCTGACAAGTGTGGGCTGCTTTTGAAGGTACATTATGCCATTAATGAGTCCAGAAGCTGAAATTTTAATGAATTGCTCAAAAAGCCTAAGTCAAAAACTGGTTAGCTTTTGCCCAGTGGTTTTTAAAGCTTTGTGTCTCCATTCTGATCTGATAAGTATTTCCTCTATCATTTGGCTGGAAACCTGACACAATTTTAAATGGGACCTTTTAGACAAGACCCTTTCCATTTAATCTTTCAACTCTTAAAACATAACCTCACTATTTTATGGCTTCCATTTTTAAGCTTTTCTCTTTAGAAATAGTCACAGGCTCTATGCTAACAAAATTTTAATTGACCTTTAAAAGAGCTATGCCACCTTCAAATATAAATAGGTGAAAGTACTGTTAATTTTCTTGTCATAACCATACTAATACGTTTCAAGGGTGTTATAAATAAATAACTTTTACATTTTAATTTTAGATACTCATGTACTGTGACAAAAAAATACGAAAGGAAAAGCAGGTTTCCTTTTAACCTAAAGGTTATTATTAACATAAAGGTTAACATTAGGTTAATAATGGCCTTATATGAACTCTACCCACATTCATTGCCATATGTAAAAAATACAGCAAACAAAAAAAGGACAGTATAGGAATGATTCTAAGAAATTATTCCAGTAAGGGGAGATAGACAATCCAGACATTCCTATTCAAATAACTAAGAATAACTAAGATGTCTAGAAAAGGGTTATTATGTTTCTTTCTCTCTTGGGTCTTGGCTAATTCTCAAATAAAATGATAGAGAAATAAATGTCAATCTTCTAGAAGAGATCCTTCAAATGACTCTTTTTTTTAATCAAGCAGTGAATCCTGGAAATAATTCCTTCAAGGTTGATTAACGAGATTTTTCTAAAATAGACCATAGGTACCTATACACACTGAGCTGCAAAACTTGTGTCATGAACACAGACATTTACCTTGGCCCAGCTTCAGCAGTTCTGGAGTATGAGAAAAGATTAAGTGTTAGTCTCAGTTATGCCCGACTCTTTGCAACCCCATGGACTGTACCCATCAGGCTCCTCTGTCCATGAGATTTTCCAGGCAAGAATACTGGAGTGGGTTGCCATTTCCTTCTCCAGGAGAATAAGAAAAGATTAACTCTCATAAAAAAGACAATGACAAGGAGTAAAGAGATAAACATCTAGATCATATTTGTGTTTGTGTGTGATATGCGCAACTGCCCTTATTTATATATATATATATGCTGTAAAGCCAGCTCAGTCTAGGTAAAGATGATTGAGGGAAATATTGAGATATCATTTGACTAGTTATTCAGTTGGACCAATTAGGGTAACTGAACAAAGAATGATATGTTGAGAGATTGAGAGATGATCATTTTTATTGCTTATTTCATCCAACAGTGTACCTTGCCTTTGTAGACTGCTTTAGATAAATGAGCCTTGATGGTGATGGCTTAGGTAAGATTTCTTATGTTAAAAATGTCTTTATTTTAATTGTGGTAAAAGAAGTTCCATTAGAAATAATGTGTAGAAAACCATAGCATGTCTATAAGAATCAAGAATTATTTTTGTTTGTTTTAAGAGATCAGATTTGTGGTTACCAGAAATGGAGATGGGGGATGCGTGAATTGGAAGAAGGTGATCAAAAGATGGGAACTTCCAGTTATAAAATTAGTACATACTGGAGACACAATGTACAACATGATGACTATAGCTAACATTCAGTTCAGTTCAGTCACTCAGTCATATCCAACTCTTTGTGAACCCATGAATTGCAGCACGTAAGGCCTCCCAGTCCATCACCAACTCCCGGAGTCCACCCAAAACCATGTCCATTGAGTCGATGATGCTGTCCAACTATCTCATCTTCTGTCACCCCTTCTCCTCCTGACCTCAATCTTTCCCAGCATCAGAGTCTTTTCCAATAAGTCAGCCCTTTGCATCAGGTGGCCAAAGTATTGGAGTTTCAGCTTCAACATCAGTCCTTCCAATGAACACCCAGGACTGACTTCCCTTAGCATGGACTGGTTGGATCTCCTTGCAGTCCAAGGGACTCTCAAGAGTCTTCTCCAATACCACAGTTCAAAAGCATCAATTCTTTGGCACTCAGCTTTCTTCACAGTCCAACTCTCACGTCCATACATGAGCACTAGAAAAACCATAGCCTTGACTAAATGGACCTTTGTTGGCAAAGTAATGTCTCTGCTTTTTAATATGCTATTTAGGTTGGTCATAACTTTCCTTCCAAGGAGTAAGCGTCCTTTAATTTCATGGCTGCAATCACCATCTGAAGTGATTTTGGATCACAGAAAAATAAAGTCTGACACTGTTTCCACTGTTTCCCCATCTATCTGCCATGAAGTGATGGGACCGGATGCCATGATCTTGGTTTTCTGAATGTTGAGCTTTAAGCCAACTTTTTCACTCTCCTTTTTTACTTTCATCAAGAGGCTCTTTAGTTCTCTTTCACTTTCTGCCATAAGGGTGGTGTCATCTGCGTATCTGAGGTTATTGATATTTCTCCCGGCAATCTTGATTCCAGCTTGTACTTCATCCAGCCCAGGGTTTCTCATGATGTACTCTGCATATAAGTTAAATAAGCAGGGTGAAAATATACAGCCTTGACATACTCCTTTTCCTATTTGGAACCAGTCTGTTGTTCCATGTCCAGTTCTAACTATTGCTTCCTGACCTGCATATAGGTTTCTCAAGAGGCAGGTCAGGTGGTCTGGTATTCCCATCTCTTTCAGAATTTTCCACAGTTGATTGTGATCCACACAGTCAAAGGCTTTGGCATAGTCAATAACGCAGAAATAGATGTTTTTCAGGAACTATCTTGCTTTTTCCATGATCCTGCCGATGTTGGCAATTTGATCTCTGGTTCCTCTGTTTTTTCTAAAACCAGCTTGAACATCTGGAAGTTCACCGTTCATGTACTTGCTGAAGCCTGGCTTGGAGAATTTTGAGCATTACTTTACTAGCATATGAGATGAGTGCAATTGTGTGGTAGTTTGAGCATTATTTGGCATTGCCTTTCTTTGGGATTGGAATGAACTGACCTTTTGCAGTCCTGTGGCCACTGCTGAGTTTTCCAAATTTGCTGGCATATTGAATGCAGCACTTTCACAGCGTTGTCTTTCAGGATTTGAAACAGCGCAACTGGAATTCCATCACCTACTCTAGCTTTGTTGATACTTCCTAAGGCCCACTTGACTTCATATTCCAAGATGTCTGGGTCTAGGTGAGTGATCACATCATTGTGATTATCTGGGTTGTGAAGATATTTTCTGTATAGTTCTTCTGTGTATTCTTGCCACCTCTTCTTAATATCTTCTACTTCTGTTAGGTCCCTACCATTTCTGTCCTTTGTTGAGCCCATCTTTGCATGAACTGTTCCCTTTTAACATTAATTGTTAAGATAGTTAACATTACTATATGATATATTTTAAAGTTGCTAGGTGAGTAGATCCTAAAATTCCTGATCAAAAAGAAAAACTATCTTTCTTTTTTTTTTAATCTACATAAGATGATGGATGTTAACTAAACTTATTGTGTTAATCATTTTATGATATATATGTCAGTCTATGCTGTTCTTAAATGAGCTTGCAAAGAGTTGGACATGACTGAGCAACTAACGGGGTCAGGATAAATGTAGAGTGCTATATGTCAATTATTAATAAATCTCAATAAAAGCCAAAATAAAAAATTCAAGTAAAAATGAGGTGAAAACTAAATTTAAAGAAAGGTGGAAAACAGATCTAAGCTAGCTAGAATGTTTCTAAAACAACAAAATGTAATTAATCATAATTAAATATATTAATATTTCCCTATACATATATTTAAAAATTGATCATTTCATAGATATGGCTGAGATAAACTAGAAAATAGCAGCTCATATAAAAACAATAAAAACTCTAGTGATATTACTTGACTCCCCTGTTTAACATGTGACTGTCAAAGAAAACAATGCCATAGAAAAGGAGATTTTTGGAGAGGTCTAAGGTGGCAGCAAAAGAAGATCCTATACTCACTTCCTTCCACAGACACACTGAATTTACAGAGTAAATTCAGAGTAAAATTACAGAGATTTTTTACAGAGTAAATTTACAGACTAAAAAACTACACACAGAGTAGTTTTCCCTAAAGGAGACCTGAGGACTGATGAACAGCTTCTGAACATAGAGGGACTACAAAGAAATGTGCAGGAAAGATGGAGATGGAGACGTGGTATCCACAGGAAGCCCACCCCTGACATAGTGTCCTGCAGTAAGTAGAAAGAGAATCGCTGAGGAATCTAAGTGTAAACTTGTCTGCTCTGGGACACAGTGAGAAAACATCAGTTGTTAGGGCACCTAGACTAAATGGAAAGGAAATTCAATTAACAAAATGCTTGGGCAACTCCTGGGACTCTCTTCAAGGTTGGAGGCACTAGGCAAGTACCATTGTTTGTGTACCCTTAGGATGGACCCCATCCTGTGCCCATCCCAGGTCCTGTCAGCTGGCCAAAGTGATGTAGGTATAGCAATCCTTGGACTTCCTCTGGTCACAAACATTCTAGCTCCAGTCATCTGGTACACGCAGTCTACACAAGAGATGCTTACAAGTAAGGGCACACCTTTAAGCCTGGGAGAGGTAGCTGTTTCACCCAATTCATAGAAACTATTCAGGAAGTGTAACAAATGAAAAAAATAAAAGAATGCTTTCCAAACAAAAGAACAAAATAAAACTCCAAGAAAAAAAATCCAAATGAAATAGAGATAAGTAATTTACTTAATAAGGAGCTCATAGCACAGAGTCGGACATGACTGAAGCGACTTAGCAGCAGCAGCAGCAGCAGCAATGGTCAGAAAGAGGCTCAGCAAACTTGGTAGAACGAACGAACTCCATTTCTTCAGCAAAGTTAGAAACTGTAAGAAAGAACCAATCAGAGCTGAAGAGTACAATAACGACATGATGGAGGTCGTTGAGAAGAATGTATAGCAGCCATAGTAACTTTAACAAGTGGGTGAGAAATGATTGGAAAGTGGCTTTTGTGGTTTCAGACATATCACAGGCCTTGTAGTGTGCATGTATCCTTTTTCACTGATTGCATACACCGTGGAAATCCAAACGAGTTAGAGAGTGAAGCTCCTGAACTTCAATGTTAAGTGAAGTCTTGGGTTTATGTGATGCCAGATGGTGTAAACTCCTGTGACAGCTCTTGATTAGTTTATATTGGAAACCGCTGCTTTAAATTCTTTGGAATGTAGAGATAGCTTGAGGCTTTCTGTAGGCCATTATAAACATCAGAATTGATGCATTTTAAGGATGCCATTCCAGCTTCAATTTTTACAGCATATATGATTATTTTTTCTCTAAGAAATCCCCAAAATATTATTGTCACAGCAGATGGTGTGACTCTACAATGTAAGAATTACTATGTATACCAGGAAGAAAATTAGTTTTATTAAATTTCAGTCTGATTAACACTGATGCTGATTAAATGTATACTTCAACAGGGCCAGGCAACTTGAATTTCTATGTAAAATATTACTTGGCAAAAGTTTAGTTTGGCCTGTGTTTTGTTTTTACATTATTAAACATTCATGATTATTTTGAGGATTCTTCATATTATTTTATGCTAGATAAGAAGAAAGGTTCTCAGTTTATAATTACTCAAAAGCAGATTGAGTAACACCAATCTCTTGTTGCCAAGTTCCATTATCAATTTGAATGATTAACCTAAGAGTTAATAATGAATTTGCATTCAGTGACATGATCAACTGTATTCCTAATAGAATTCTTTTCTCATTGGGAAAATTGTGCTATATTAGGAAAAATAAATGCTAGGGGGAAAAGAGCTGTCAAATTGTTCTGAAGCTTAGGAAAATATACTCTAGTTCCTCCCAAGATTACACAATTTCAGGCAGAATCAAAGACAAAGAGGAAAGCCATCTACCTAAGAATCATTGACCTCACATAACAATCACTATCTGTGACTTTAATGGCAAATTTTGGGAATCTGGTACTGCATATCCTTGTGAGATAGATTAAAAATAGGTGCAAACTATTTGTCACAAAAACTTTCCATTGAGTGATTGACATTTCCCCGTAGAGTATGGCAGAAATGGTGCTGTGTTATTTCTAGGTCAAGACTTTATGAAGACTGGACATTTCTGTTTCTTAATCTTAGAATTTCACTCTTTAGACACTCCTTGGAGAAGGCAATGGCACCCCACTCCAGTCCTCTTGCCTGGAGAATCACAGGGACGGGGGAGCCTGGTGGGCTGCCGTCTGTGGGGTCGCACAGAGTTGGACACGACTGAAGTGACTTAGCAGCAGCAGCAGTAGCAGCAGACACTCCTTAGGTTCTGAACCCCATCCTGAGAACTCAGCTTATGGAAAGAAGCTGTGGTTAATAGGCCAGGCAAGCTGTGAGTTGATGACCATGGGATGAGCCATCTCAACAGTCCAGTCTAAGCAAGCTTTCCTAGGACTAGAAACCAGCTCGTGCTGCCTGGCATGAAGAATCACTCAGTTAAGCAGAGTTAACCCACAAAAATGTGAAAGATAAAATGGTTATTGTTCTGAGTTAAGCAGAGTTAACCCACAAAAATGTGAAAGATAAAATGGTTATTGTTCTGAGCCATGAAAAAAGAAAAAAAATAAGTTATACAATTTAAAAAGCTGAGAGAATCACGACTGTCACCAATCCAGTAAAAGAACATATTTAGTGACTACTTGGTAATCTCCAAAATTTATTTTTTAATACTGTTTGGCATGTACTATGATTGCCTCTTCATCAATAGTGCTTTTTTTAAAATAAGGTTTTCAATATTGAGAAGTAAATTTATTACAGCTTAGTTAATCAAAATGTGTGTATTATCACTTTCACATCTCATTATTGGTAGTCCTACATTTGTAACTTCTATAATGGCTTGCACTGGGGTTTCTTGTCCAGGAAAAACCCTCAGGAAACTTCAGGCCTTCATTTTCCTTAGAATGATCTCTGATTCTACAGTTGGCGCAACTCAACTAGTTCCTTGTAGCTGATAACTCTCTGAACACCATCACCTCCCCATCTTGGTCATCCTTTAGGGGGAACACTGCCATGGGACAGACAGCATCTAATTTCACATTCTATTCTTTGGGGCCAAAGTTTGAATGTAGTTACTTAAAGAGGTCGCAGGGGCATGTTGTTGCTGGGGACTGTTACCTTTCAGGATTTGTCTCTTTGGAGCAACCATATTTATCTTGGCAGCCACTGTTTTCAGGACAAGTCTGGGAGCTGTCTAATACTTAAAGTCTCTTACTCTGCTTTGAAGCTGAGCCAAGCCTTCATAAAGAGAAGCACACACAGTCATGAAGACCTGTAGCTAATCCAGAAAGCCCCAATAGACTCTTTGCATTGGGATGTTCTGAAGTTCACTTCAAAGGCTGACCAGCTCAAGGGCATTCTCCTTTCAGTGTTCTGCACACCCACCCCCAGATCTTTATAGTGTGAATTTCAGCGAATATTTCTGTTTCAGAGAAGTGATAACAACTGACAAGTTGATAATCTCACAGCTGCACAAAACCTGTAGCAATAAAACCATGTACACTATTTGCAGTTTTTAAAATAAACTATATGATTTTCCTCTTTCCATCTTCAGACTCCTGTGAGAAGGTTATTACTACTGCCAATTTATTGATAATGAAACTGTAGTTTCACTTGGTCAGAATTGGTTAAATTTCAAATGATACAACTGTAATTAAAAGAAAAATGTTTATGGTTCCAAAGACAATGAAATTTTTCCCTGTACTATCTAGACGTTATGCATACTATCCCAGAAACTTGTACATGAAATGGCAAGGTAAATGAGTAAGAATATTCATTGTGTACATTTTATGGTTAAAAAAAGTAGACTAGAAAATTAAACATCTATCAATAAGATTTTTTAACTAAATTAAAGCACATGCTCATGAGATTGTATAATATTATCAAAATGTAAGGTGGGTCTCTATGGACCTAAACAGATATTTAGTGAAAAAGGTAATTACAGATTACTGTGCAAAATAAGGAAATATCTGTTAAAGGTATACATCTGCTATAATGGGCACATGTCATTATACATTTGTCTAAATTCTTAGCATATACTAGAATGAACCCTAATGTAAATCATGGACTCTGGGGTACAAGGGAACTCTCTGTACCTTCTACAATTTTTCTGTGAACCTAAAACTGCTCTAAAATATAAAGTCTCTGCTTAAAAGTGCTTTTAAATATCTCTATATATCTTCATATATTTATATCTTTATATATATGTACAAAATCGACAATATTCTGGAAAGATTTGTACCTATTTATTGTTATTTCTCTGGGATATAGAGGGAGATTTGGTATGGCATTTGCTTATTCAGTTCAGTTCAGTCGCTCAGTCGTGTCCGACTCTTTGCGACCCCATGAATTGCAGCATGCCAGGCCTCTCTATCCATCACCAACTCCCAGAGTTCACTCAAACTCACGTCGTCCATTAGTATATATCAAAACTGTGGTCAAATAATGGTTGATTTTTATGTTTTTTTAAATGTTTTATTGTTTTGAAACTTTTGAAGAGTATGACCCATTCCTCCTGGGCTTGTTGACATCTTTCAATTTGGAAAGTTGAACTAGGGTGAACATAAAGAAGAGTCTCTAGGTGTCAACATGGAGAGAATTTTTTTTTTAAGTGGCTGCACTGTGTTCAGATCATAAGAATCTGTTTTCTCTTCTAAAACCTGAAGCCTTTCTCTGACTTCCAGTCTTCTGGAATAATGTAATCAGAGACTGTAGGGGACAGGAATTTTGCCATGGCACAAATTGACATCTTAATTGGATTCACAACATGACATTGGCCTATCAGATTATGAGAAGTGAAAGTGTTAGTCAGTCGAGTCTGACTCTTTGTGATACTATGGACTGTAGCCTGCCAGGCTTCCCTGTTCATGGAATTTTCCAGGCAAGAATACAGGAGTGGGTTGCCATGTCCTTCTCCAGGGGATCTTCCAGAACAAGAGATTGAACTCAGGTCTCCCATACTGCAGGCAGATTCTTTATTGTATGAATCACCAGAGTATCCTAGATCCAACTTAATTCTAAGAAACAGACATTTAAAATATCTTATAATCTTCCCAATCTCCCCAATTGTAATTTTCCAAGTTTGCTCCCATTCTTCAACACATCCCTCAATCCAAAAATGTAACCATCACCATCATAAGAATGAGAGAATCACATTTGTCCAGCAGATCCTTAATTTGTCCCTTCAAATTTCAAGGGGTTCCTCAACAACTTTTGGGGGTCTTTTGTCAAAAATCAGCTGCCCTTATCTTATATGCTGGATAGCAAGATGCACACTCACATCATCCTTTCCACTACTGTCTTGTTTAACTTGAAGACACTAACATGGGCCATGGCAGTGAAAGCACCTAGTTCTAACCACTGGACTGCCAGAGAATTCCCAAGAACCACTCTTGTTTATACAGGGATTCTAACTCAAACAGCCAGACAGTAAATGAGTAAAGGAAAGCCATCTTGTAGATCAAAGGTTAAAGCCATCAGGTCTTCAGTCTTCAGGATGAGGAAATATTTTGTAATCTTAATATCTCATTGTAAATATTAGATGTATGTCTGACTTTCAGTATCATAATAATGAACATTTAAAATTACATTATGGATCTTTTTTTCTTGTGCTGATCACATTTATAACAGTTATTCATCCTTTAAGATTTGGACGTACTCACACTGCCAAGTGTAAAGCAGATAGCTAGTGGGAACCTACTGCATAACACAGGGAGCTCAACCTGGTGCTCTGTGGTGACGTAGATGCGTGGGATGATGAGGAGGGGAGGGAGGTCCTAAAGGGAGGGGATATAGGTATCCATATAGCTGATTCACTTCATTGAGCAGCAGAGACTAACAACATTATAAAGCAACTATACTTCAATTAAAAAAAAAAACAAAGAGTTTAGTTTAGGCATCATAGTTAACCAAAGAGGTTAGTGCTGCTCTTAATAACAATTTCCTTGTACATAATTCCCTTTCAGGACTTTCACACTGTTTTACTCCTTCTCTCTCTCCATGCTGTCTTCTCCAGTGACTTATGAAATCTTTTAAAATGCATATTTTATAATATTTACCTGTTTATTTCTAGCTCTCAGATGGATCAGAAGCATTAGATACTCAATAAATGTTTTGATAAATGAACAAACTAAATCTTCCTCAATACCACCCTACTTTCTTGTGTCAAAAAGCTTTTTGCTCTCTTCCCACAGGTTTTTCCTCCAAATAATTGATTTTAAGGTAGGTAATTCCACTTATCCCAAAGAGTTTAGCCATACTGTCTTTAACCTCATGCATATTTTTTATCTTTACTGTAATCCCAAATTGTCTTCTTTATATTTGAGGTAATATATGGAACATATGTCATTCTGGAGATCCCTGGGATTCTCTCGTGGTAGTTTTCTATTTTGAGACAACTTACCAGTTATTATAATATTGAAGTATATTATTGATATTAACTATTTTTTTATAAGTTCCTGTTTTGTGATTCAATGCAAGAAATTGAAATCATAAATCATTTGCAAATTTTCATAAATACTGGTAAATGAAATACTAGGCAGTTTTATGCAGAATTCCAATATTCATTTGTATCCTTTGCCACCTCAGATGGTAATATCCTTTAGTATATATTTTTCAATATTAGTCTGCTGCAGACTTGGTATTTGTTGGGCTCATTTCAATTTATTATTCAAATGCAAATTGGAACTGCCAAATTTTACATGACTTATAGCTAATATTCCAAATAATGTTTGCTTTCATTTTACTAAGCAGCAGCACAAGGGGATTTAGTGTGACAATGGAATGCAAAGCTCCATCATTCACAGTCAAAGAGAGATGTTTGATTCTGGCCTCTCTGAAAACCTTCACTGCCAGTCACCAATTATCATTTTCCAACTTGTCAGGATTATTCCAGCTTTGCTCTGATGCATACACCATCCTCCTGCATTTAGCAGAATTGGCTCTGAGCACTCCAGATGGGCCACCAATATCCAGGAACTATTCATTCTTATGGGGTTGGGGTGGGAGAAGATGTTTTCATGTAGTATAATCCTCACATGGAACCAGCAATCTGAGTGAGATTTTGCTACTCCTTTTCAAAGATAGCTTTCTCACTCTTGCCATGATTCTACCAGAAATGTACTTTTTTACATTTGCCATCTCACTTGGCAAACAAAAGTGTCTTTCTGAATAAGATTGGTATCATACATAGTATTGTGACAAGAGAGGGGAAGTTAAAAAACCAAACAAAACTGTGCATTTTGTGTCTAGTAGAAAACCTCCCCTACTTTAGCTCCTTTTCGCTTCTACAAAATAAACAATCAAAACCCCAAAAGACCAATACCTTGAGAGGTCACTTTTTGCTGAATAGAAATGTAGTATTCCAGTTAGAAGATAATACTTCATCCTCATGCTACAATAAAAAATACATTTTAAATTTAAAGTAGGTAAATATTTCAAAGGTGGTAGGGGGGATGTGGCATCCCAATTCCTGTAATGAAAAGAAAACTCAAATCAGCAACATATGATAAGCTAGAGGAAGTTTTGTGACTATGGCAACTTTGTCAATGGGACTTTTCTCCTCTATCTGTATCAGTGATATATTTGAAGGTAGGTACCCTTTTTGATTCTTCAGTTCCAAATTGTCTGCTTCATTTTATTGATATTGTTGGCTGAGAAAGCCTTTTGTATGCATTTCACTGTTAGAATGAAAATTTACCAGAATCAGTAATTTAGATTACGTCTGTGCTTCTGTTTGTAATTGTTCCTCTGCAGCAGAGGAAAGTAGCAATATAGTTGTAGCTATGTAATAGAAACATGGCATTCAAGGCAAGGGGACTCAAGAGAGAACAAGGACCACATAACTTTCCCAGGTGGCTCAGCTGTCAAGAATCCACCTACTAAAGCAGGAGATGCAAGAGAAGAAGGCTTGATCCCTGAATTGGGAAATGGCAAGTGACTGCAGTATTCTTGCCTGGAAAATTCCATGGACAGAGGAGTCTGGCAGGCTACAGTGCATGGGGTCACAAAAGTCAAGACACGACTGAGCTCACATACATACAACTTTGAGTGTTAGGGATAATCTCAGAAAGACTTCTCCCAGGCCTGCATGCAAGATGATTGGTACTTGTTTATAACTTTCTTTCCTGTTTTTCAACAAATATTTTTGAGCATCCAGTATATGACAGCATTATTTAGGTAACTGATGAACAGCGTATGACCCCTATCTTCATTTCACTTAGTAGAATTTCTCAGTGTAATTTGGCAAGAATCCAGAAGTGAACATTTAGGGAAAGACTACTGATTCATGGCAAAATGCTATGCTATATATTAAAAATGTATATGAACAAAGGACATGGATAGTTTATACATCAAATAGATAAAAATTTGAAACAACTTTTGAAATACTGTAGTTGGTAATACACAAGAAAAATGAAAATTAAAGCAAAATACTCCATATATATTAAGTTAAAAATGCTATATATAAATAGATGCTATATAAAAATGTTTTATATAATATGTAATGTCATCTATACATAGAAAACGTTTATATATACCAATGAGTATGAGCAATTCTAAAATTGTTCCAGTTTCCATTGTGAAGGAGAAAATAAGTAAAAACTTTTTATGAGAAATGAGCAACATTCATGAAGAAAAATTAAGGGCACATTGATATAATTCCATGCACTGAAATCTACCCTGTGGAAAAATCAAAAGAAAAGTTGGTTATGTGCATCAAGATGTTCAATGGATTTTTGCTTATAATACTAAAAAAAAATTTAATGCAGCCCAAATGTCTATTACTAAGGGAAGGTTAGATCAATTATATTTTAACTAGATAGAACAATGTACAGATGGAAAATGATGATTGCAAATATGTTTGACTTGAAAAATGCTTATTTCTATGTAGGAAAAGCAAAATAAAAGTTGAATTAAGTTAAAGAATTCTAGTATACATAGATGATACATGGAAAAATGAAAGAATGTGACACCTTGTGATGGCAATATTTTGGATGATCTTAAAGAATGTTCTGATTGTAGTTTTAATGTTTTTACAGACTTCACAATGGGATGACACTTTATGATCACAACCAATATTGAGTATTCAGGGAAAATTAGTGTGGCTTCTTTTGTTTGCTCCATTTTCTTCACTGAACATAAAGTTTACATATAACAAAATCTACCCTTACAGAAAACAGCTCAGAAAGTTAAAAAAAAAAAATGAGTTGTGTAATGACAATCACAGTGAAGATAGGAAATAAAGTACAGAAAAAATTCTATCCCCCCAAATTCTATCCTGCCCCTAGAATCAACCTCTGCTCCCATGCTGAGCTTCGGTTTGTTATTTCCCATAGTTTTGCTTCTGAAAGGATGATACGTAGGTAGAATTATAGACTATGTAGTTTTTTTGAGTCTGGCTTATTTTACAAGCATAACACATCTGTGACTTTAAAATGGTATTATGTGTATTGGTAGCTTTTCCTTCTTGCTGCTTATTGATTTCTCATTGTATAAATGTACCATGGTAATTTTATCCATTCCTTAGGGGAGGGACATTTGGGTTGGATGTAATTTAAGGGAAATCACACATAAAGTTGATATATAAACATGTATTTACAGATTTCCTTTCTGTATTCTAATTATTTTGAGATATTATTAAATTCACATGTATTTATAAGAAATAATACAGATAAATGTTGAGTTGCTAATAGTGACATTTGCAAAACTATAATATAATAGCATTAACAATGACTTGGGGTCCTATTTAAAACTTCTGTTTTAATAGGTAATTAACCTGCTGTCTTTAGCATGTAAGTCCTGGCCTATTGCGGGCTGTGTTTCCAAAGCATCATTAAAAGTGCTTATTTCACATCTTTATATCTTTTTTGGTGAAATTTCTATTCGAATCTTTTACCCATTTTGTTTTTTATTATTGACTTTTAAGAGTTCTTAATTTATTTTAGATATAAGCCCTTTATCAGTTTTTATCAGTGGTTTACAAATATTTACTCTGGTTTATGGTTTGTCTTTTATTTGTTTAGTCTTGTTTTGAAAAGCAAACGTTTTAAAGTTCAGATAAGATCAGTCGCTCAGTCGTGTCGGACTCTTTGCGACCCCATGAATCGCAGCACGCCAGGCCTCCCAGTCCATCACCAACTCCCGGAGGTCACTGAGATTCACATCCATAGAGTCAGTGATGCCATCCAGCCATCTCATCCTCTGTCCCTTCTCCTCCAGCCCCCAATCCCTCCCAGCATCAGAGTCTTCTCCAATGAGTCAACTCTTCGCATGAGGTGGCCAAAGTACTGGAGTTTCAGCTTCAGCATCATTCCTTCCAAAGAAATCCCAGGGCTGATCTCCTTCAGAATGGACTGGTTGGATCTCCTTGTAGTCCAAGGGACTCTCAAGAATCTTCTCCAACACCACAGTTCAAAAGCATCAATTTTTCGGCGCTCAGCCTTCTTCACAGTCCAGCTCTCACATCCAACATGACCACAGGAAAAAACCATAGCCTTGACTAGGCGAACCTTTGTTGGCAAAGTAATGTCTCTGCTTTTGAATATGTGATCTAGGTTGGTCATAACTTTCCTTCCAAGGAGTAAGCGTCTTTTAATTTCATGGCTGCAGTCACCATCTGCAGTGATTTTGGAGCCCAGAAAAATAAAGCCTGACACTGTTTCCACTCTTTCCCCATCTATTTGCCATGAAGTGATGGGACCAGATGCCATGATCTTTGTTTTCTGAATGTTGAGCTTTAAGCCAACTTTTTCACTCTCCACTTTCACTTTCATCAAGAGGCCTTTTAGTTCCTCTTCACTTTCTGCCATAAGGGTGGTGTCATCTGCATACCTGAGGTTATTGATATTTCTCCCAGCAATCTTGATTCCAACTTGTGTTTCTTCCAGTCCAGCATTTCTCATGATGTACTCTGCATATAAGTTAAATAAACACGGTGACAATATACAGCCTTGACGTACTCCTTTTCCTATTTGGAACCAGTCTGTTGTTCCATGATCAGTTCTAACTGTTGCTTCCTGACCTGCATACAGATTTCTCAAGAGGCAGATCAGGTGATCTGGTATTCCCATCCCCTTCAGAATTTTCCACAGTTTATTGGGATCCACACAGTCAAAGGCTTTGGCATAGTCAATAAAGCAGAAATAGATGTTTTCTGGAACTCTCTTGCTTTTTCCATGATCCAGCGGATGTTGGCAATTTGATCTCTGGTTCCTCTGCCTTTTCTAAAACCAGCTTGAACATCTGGAAGTTCACGGTTCACATATTGCTGAAGCCTGTCTTGGAGAATTTTGAGCATTACTTTACTAGCGTGTGAGATGAGTGTAATTGTGCGGTAGTTTGAGCATTCTTTGGGATTGGAATGAAAACTGACCTTTTCCAGTCCTGTGGCCACTGCTGAGTTTTCCAAATTTGCTGGCATATTGAGTGCAACACTTTCACAGCATCAACTTTCAGGAATAGCTCCACTGGAATTCCATCACCTCCACTAGCTTTGTTCATAGTGATGCTTTCTAAGGCCCACTTGACTTAGCATTCCAGGGGGTCTGGCTCTAGGTCAGTGATCACACCATCATGATTATCTGGGTCGTGAAGCTCTTTTTTGTACAGTTCTTCTGTGTATTCTTGCCACCTCTTCTTAATATCTTCTGCTTCTGTTGGGACCATACCATTTCTGTCCTTTATCATGCCCATCTTTGCATGAAATGTTCCTTTGGTATCTCTGATTTTCTTGAAGAGATCCCTAGTCTTTCCCATTCTGTTGTTTTCCTCTATTTCTTTGCACTGATTGCTGAAAAAGGCGTTCTTATCTCTTCTTGCTATTCTTTGGAACTCTGCATTCAGATGTTTATATCTTTCCTTTTCTCCTTTGCTTTTCGCTTCTCTTCTTTTCACAGCTATTTGTAAGGCCTCCCCAGACAGCCATTTTGCTTTTTTGCATTTCTTTTCCATGGGGATGGTCTTGATCCCTGTCTCCTGTACAATGTCACAAACCTCATTCCATAGTTCATCAGGCACTCTATCTATCAGATCTAGGCCCTTAAATCTATTTCTCACTTCCACTGTATAATCATAAGGGATTTGATTTAGGTCATACCTGAATGGTCTAGTGGTTTTCCCTACTTTCTTCAATTTCAGTCTGAATTTGGCAATAAGGAGTTCATGGTCTGAGCCACAGTCAGCTCCTGGTCTTGTTTTTGCTGACTGTACAGAGCTTCTCCATCTTTGGCTGCAAAGAATATAATCAATCTGATTTCGGTGTTGACCATCTGGTGATGTCTATGTATAGAGTCTTCTCTTGTGTTGTTGGAAGAGGGTGTTTGTTATGACTAGTCCATTTTCTTGGCAAAACTCTATTAGTCTTTGCCCTGCTTCATTCCGTATTCCAAGGCCAAATTTACCTGTTATTCCAGATGTTTCTTGACTTCCTACTTTTGCATTCCAGTCCCCTATAATGAAAAGGACATCTTTTTGGGGTGTTAGTTCTAAAAGGTCTTGTAAGTCTTCATAGAAACATTCAACTTCAGCTTCTTCAGCATTACTGGTTGGGGCACAGACTTGGATTACTGTGACATTGAATGGTTTGCCTTGGGAACGAACAGAGATCATTCTGTCGTTTTTGAGATTGCGTCCAAGTACTGCATTTCAGACTCTTTTGTTGACCATGATGGCCACTCCATTTCTTCTGAGGGATTCCTGCCCACAGTAGTAGATATAATGGTCATCTGAGTTAAATTCACCCATTCCAGTCCATTTGAGTTTGCTGATTCCTAGAATATCGACATTCACTCTGGCCATCTCTTGTTTGACCACTTCCAATTTGCCTTCATTCATGGACCTGACATTCCAGTTTCCTATGCAATATTGCTCTTTACAGCATTGGACCTTGCTTCTATCACCAGTCACATCCACAGCTGGGTATTCTTTTTGCTTTGGCTCTATCCCTTCAGTCTTTCTGGAGTTATTTCTCCACTGATCTCCAGTAGCATATTGGGCCCCTACTGACCTGGGGAGTTTCTCTTTCAGCATCCTATTAATATGCCTTTTCATACTGTTCATAGGGTTCTCAAGGCAAGAACACTGAAGTGGTTTGCCATTCCCTTCTCCAGCAGACTACATCCTGTCAGATCTCTCCACCATGACCTGCCCATCCTGGGTTGCCCCACCAGCATGGCTTAGTTTCATTGAGTTAGACAAGGCTGTGGTCCTAGTGTGATTAGATTGGCTAGTTCTCTTTGAGTATGGTTTCAGTGTGTTTGCCATCTGATGCCCTCTTGCAACACCTACCATCTTACTTGGGTTTCTCTTACCTCGGGCGTGCGGTATCTCTGCACGGCTGCTCCAGCAAAGCACAGCCATCGCACCTTACCTTGGACCAGGAGTCTCTCCTCACCACCACCCTTCCTGACCTTCAACGTGGGATAGCTCCTCTCTCCTGCGCCTGCGCCCGCGCAGCCAGGGCTCCTTGGACGTGGGGTTGGTCCTCCCGGCCACCGCTCTTGGCCTCGGGTGTGTGATTGCTCCTCCGGCTGCTGCTCTTGGCCTCGGGCTTGGGGCGTGGGATATCTTCTCTGAGCCGCTGCCCCTGACCTCGTTTTAAAGTTAGAGGAAGTTAAATTTATCAATCTATTCTTTAATGAGTTATTCTATAACCAATTTTTATTTAATTTTCATATAAGGTAAGTTGCTTTTGAATTGTGGTGCTAGAGAAGACTTTTAACACTTTCTTGTACTGCAAGGAGATCAAACTAGTTAATCGTAAAGGAATTCAACCCTGAATATTCATTGGAAGTACTGATGCTGAAGCTCCAATACTTGGACCCCCTGAGAGGAAGAGCAGACTCATTATAATAGACTCTGATGCTGGGAAAAATTAAAGGCAGGAGGAGAAGGTGGTGACAGAGGATGAGAGAGTTAGATAGCTTCACTGACTCAATGGACATGAATTTAAGTGAGCCCCAGGGACAATGGAGGACAGGGAAGCCTAGTGTGCTGCAGTAATGGCGTCACAAAGAGTTGGACACAACTTAGCAACTTAATTACAACAACGAAGTCATTTAAAATGAAGACTCTTCATTGTTTCACTTATGGATATGCAATTTTTCCAGCTCCATTTATTGAAAAAAGATTCTTTCTCCTTTGAATTTTCTTTCATGTTTACTGATAATTGAACATATATGCATAAATCTATTTCTATTTCTAAAATCTCTGGTTCCATTGGTCTATAGGCTTATCTTTATTTTTAAACTTTTTATTTTGTACTGGGGTACAGCCACTTAACACACAGTGTTGTAATAATTTCAGGTGAACAGTGAAAGACTCGGCCATATATATATACATGTGTCTATTCTCCCCCAAACTCCCCTCCCATCCAGGCTGCCACACAACACTGAGAAGTTTCATGTGCTATACAGTCCTTGGTTATCCATTTTAAATACAGCAGTGTGTACATACCCAAACTCCCTAATTATCCCTTCCCCATTCTTGTCCCCAGCAACCATAAGGTTGTTCTCAAAGTCTGTGAGTCTGTTTCTATTTTGTAAGTAAGTTCATTTGTATCATTTCTTTTTAGGTTCCACATGGAAGAGATGCCATATGATATTTCTCCTCTGTCTGACTTCATTCACTATGACTCTCTGTAGTTCCATCCATGTCATTGCAAATGGCATTATTTCATTTTTTATGGTGGAGTAATATTCCACTGTATAAATGTACCACATCTTTTTTTTAATCATAGGTTTACCTTTATTCCAAAACTATCCAAAACTAACCAAAACTATCCTGGCAGTGGTTACACATTTTTCAATAATTGAAATGCCAAACTTTGTTTTGTTTGTTTGTTTTAAATCATCTTGTCAGTTTCTAAAAAAAAAAAAAAAGCCTATGGTGAGATATCTAATGGTATTGTCCAAGGACACAGAGTCGTTCTTTAACAGTACTTTAAAAGCAACATGCTTTACTGTCTTAAACCCAGGTGTCTAAGTCTTTTCCATAGGAGAGATAGATGAGTCTGGAGAAGGATTTTGTGCTTTTTCTACAACACTCTGTAACACCTTCACCTGGAAGGAGGTTTGCTTAGGTCTTTATCATTCCTACATCGTATTTCTTGTGAGCAAATTTTGTCTTTGAAGAATCTTCATGAGCCAATGTGAATTCACCTTGTATTTGTGACCTCAGCGGTTCTGTATTCTCATTCCTGTCCATAATTGGCCTTTAGCTATTTTGCCTGAATTCTTTTTACCATTCTCATTGGCAACAGACAGATTGTCCCCTGGGTAAACAAGTGCTCTATCCCCCCAAATTCTACCCTGCCCCTGAGAATCAATCACTATTCCCATGCTCAGATTTTGATTTTATTATTCTTGGAGGCAACTTTTCTCCTTGGATTTCAGGTCAGTGTTTTGTTCTGAGACCTCAGGTCTCTGATGGGTTCAAGAAAATTGTAGATTTGTTGATTATCTGGTATTTTTGTTTATTTTTGTTATAATAGAGGAAGCAATACTCTTTAGCTTTCTGTATTTTAAGCACAAGTTGTAAATCTCTCCGATTTGTTCAAATAGGAAAAGGAGTACATCAAGGCTGTATATTTTCACCCTGCTTATTTAACTTATATGCAGAGTATTTCATGAGAAACGCTGGGCTGGAAGAAGCACAAGCTGGAATCAAGATTGCTGGGAGAAATATCAATAACCTCAGATATGCAGAAGACACCACCCTTATGGCATAAAGTGAAGAGGAACTAAAAAGCCTCTTGATGAAAGTGAAAGAAGAGAGTGAAAAATTTGGCTTGAAACTCAACATTCAGAAAACGAAGATCATGGCATCTGGTCCCATCACTTCATGGGAAATAGATAGGGAAACAGTGGAAACAGTGTCAGACTTTATTTTTTTGGGCTCAAAAATCACCACAGATGGTGACTACAGCCATGATATTAAAAGACACTTACTCCTTGGAAGAAAAATTATGACCAACCTAGATAGCATATTGAAAAGCAGAGACATTACTTTGCCAACTAAGGTCTGTCTAGTCAAGGCTATGGTTTTTCCAGTGGTCATGTATGGATGTGAAAGTTGGACTGTGAAGAAAGCTGAGTGCCGAAGAATTGATGCTTTTGAACTGTGGTGTTGGAGAAGACTCTTGAGAGTCCCTTGGACTACAAGGAGATCCAACCAGTCCATTCTAAAGGAGATCAGCCTTGGGTGTTCTTTGGAAGAAATGATGCTAAAGCTGAAATTCAAGTACTTTGGGCACCTCATGCGAAGAGTTGACTCATTGGAAAAGACTCTGATGCTGGGAGGGATTGGGGGCAGGAGGAAAAGGGGACGACAGAGGATGAGATGGCTGGATGGCATCACTGACTCGATGGACGTGAGTCTGAGTGAACTCCGGGAGATCGTGATGGACAGGGAGGCCTGACGTCCTGTGATTCATGGGGTTACAAAAAGTCAGACACGACTGAGTGACTGAACTGAACTGATGGCAAAATATTTGAGAAGAATTTCAACTTTCAGTTGAATATGATTTTTGGATTAACCTGTCTAGCCAAACTGACTTGAATCATGGACAAAGTCATGCTGTTGTTGTTTAGTCTCCAAGTCCTGTCTGACTCTTTTGCGACCTCATAGACCACATGCCAGGTTCCTCTGTCCATTGGATTTCCCAGGCAAGACTATTGGAGTGGATTGTCATTTTCTTCTCCAGGGAATCTTCTTGACCCAGGGATTGAACTCATATTTCCTGAACTGGCAGGTGGATTCTTTACTGCTAAGCCACCAGGGAAGTCTGGACAAAGTCATAGCCACGTACAATTTATCCATAGCTTTATAATACTCATGACAAGAATGAGTCATATCTTTAGTTGCTTTGGTAGTTGTACATAAACATATGGTCATAGTGAAACTACCTATAGATAGGGTTAGAGGATACTACCACAGACAATCACTGGTTGAGAAACTACTATATGCTAACATTTTGCATACATTAGGTCTAATTGCAACACCACTTTCAGGTAAAGGTTATGGTCCACTGTCCAAAGGTGAGCAAATTCAATTTAAGGAAGGTTAAATTTTTATTATTACTGTTATTTTTTGGCCACACTGTGAAGCATGAGAGATCTTAGTTCCCTGACCAGGGATCGAACCATGTCCCGTACAGTGGAAGCTTTGACCACTGGGCGACCAGGGAAGTCCCTAAGGTACTTATATCCACAGGTACCAGAGGCAGTAAGAAGCAGGGTCCTAATTTGACTGTAAGTTTAGCTCCAAAACAAGTCTTTATCTTTTTCTTTCTCTTTAACATTCATGTAATCTCATGGGGAAGGCAATGGCATCCCACCCCAGTACTTTTGCCTGGAAAATCCCATGGACGGAGGATCCTGGTAGGCTCCACTCCATGGGGTCGCTAAGAGTCAGACACTTCACTTTCACTTTTCACTTTCATGCATTGGAGAAGGAAATGGCAACCCACTCTAGTATTCTTGCCTGGAGAATCCCAGGGACGGGGGAGCCTGGTGAGCTTCTGTCTATGGGGTCGCACAGAGTCGGACACGACTGAAGTGACTTAGCAGCAACCTCAGATTTCAATGTATGATCATACATTTTTGACACTTGGAAGGGCATTTGGATTTTAATATCTTTGGTGAGATTTAAAACAAAACAAACAACAACAAATAAACGAAGTTGCCATTAGGTCTTCCCTAATCTAAGGATTCCAAAAGTGAGCAGTGAAGTAGAGTGCTGATTATTTTTTGTTCATAATAAAGTTTTATTTTTCAGCATAATATTTACCTCAGGCAACTCTTGACATATTTTCCAGATTGAAATTGATTTTAATCCTTAATTTTCAATCTGTTGAAATATGATAGTAGATTTAATGTAGATTTGGTGATTTTATCAGTTTAAAGTAAGTACATAGGCATGCTTTTAGTGAATCAGGGTGAGTTTGCCATGAACTTAATAAATATTAAGTTGGTTAATATTTGTTCGAACTGTATAGTTCTTTACGAGTTCATTCCTTGGCTTAATTTGTTGTTGTAAATTGTATTTTTAAGAGCCCCACTTCACCCTAATTATATATTTTAGGTTCTATAAAACTGATTTCTTCTTCCTTGGGCACAATTTTTAATCTCTCAAAGTTTTAAGTATTTGCTACAGTTTGGCTGAGAAAGGTTTGAGATATAGTTTTATTTTGCTTCTGCTAATTATAAAGTCTCACAGGAATCAGACTCCTCTTTAATTAAAAGGAGATAGTATTCCAACAGGCTATCATTTGCAACAACAAAGCCCTTCTGAAAAATGACTTTTGGCAAGTAAATGCAAATATATCTTTTGGGTAATTACCTATCTTGTTCCATATTGAAAGCTTTGTGTTGCAAAAATTAAGTAAAGCATCAAGAAATGTTCAGGTATATTGCTTCAGAGATAATATAGGAAATGAGGTCAGGAAAATCATCTGAATATAGAGGAATAAAAAACATAAATGAGCATCTTTTTAAGATTCTGAGTAAATGTGAATGCAATAAACTATTTTCTAGGTTTCATCTTTGCTAAAGGCTTTTCTTTATGACTGATACTTTTTGGAAAATATGCTGTACAATTGATCAAACCGAATGTAAAGGTAATTATTGCACATTACTTTGGTAATTCTCAAGAAGTGCATTTCTGACTATTTAAAAGACAGTTATGATGTACAAGACTTCAATATACAACCTTGTTTGCAAGTGCAATTCATTTTTAATACAAATTAAAATTATCCTAATTGTTTTAGATAAAAATCACCAACTTCAATTTTATATGCTGAATGAAATGTGTCTTTTTGAAAGTCAAATAACTTTACTCACTGTGCATTTTGAATGATGAGTTTTCTCCACCTGACATATATTTGGTTCTATAATTTTAAAGATGTTGACCATATTTAGATGATTTTTGTGAAATTTATTGAGCATACCATTCCAGCTATTTATACTGATAAATCACCATACTATTCATTACATTCTTGGGCTTCAGGAAGAAAAAAACAATAAAAAGTAAAGAGTCCATAAAGCAAAAACATTCTGAATTTATAGGTATATTGATATTCTTATTATTTACCACCAATAGGTCTATTTGTAGTAGATAATGAGAGTAATCACTCTCAAAGGAGAAGTTGGAGGATTATTCTAGTTTGGGATTTTATCCAAAATCTATGACTTTATTCAGAATTGATTTTATTTAAAAACAGAGAGACTTCTCTTGTGGTCCAGTGGTTAAGACTCTGCCTTCCAATGCAGGGGACACACGTTTAATCTCTGTCAGGGAACTAAAATCCTACATTCCACGGGGAAACTACGCCCATGTGCCACAACTAGAGAGAAGTCCAAAACCTGATGCAGTCAAAAACAAATAAATAAATATTTTAAAAATAAAAATTGAATAAATAAGATTATCTTATGCATTTTAAGTGACAGGCACCCCACTCCAGTACTCTTGCCTGGAAAATTCCATGGATGGAGGAGCCTGGTAGGCTGTAGTCCATGGGGTCGCTGAGAGTTGGACACGACTGAGCGACTTCCCTTTGACTTCTCACTTTCATGCATTGGAGAAGGAAATGGCAACCCACTCCAGAGTTCTTGCCTGGAGAATCCCAGGGACGGGGAAGCCTGGTGGGCTGCCATCTATGGGGTCACACAGAGTCGGACACGACTGAAGTGATGTAGCAAAGCAAAGTGGGTTCTTGATGATGACTATAAGATGGCAATTTAAAAAACCACATTAAAGCATTTCCACTTGGTTGATAAAGGCGTAAGAATGTGTGGGTGCTTGTGTGTGTGTATGTGTCTGTGTGAGTAAAGTGTTTCAGTCACTCTAATAAGAGTCTGTCTGCTGACTCTTTCAAGAACTGGGTTTCATTTTTTAAGAAAAAAGCATGCAGATTTGTGCATGACTTCCCCTAATTAAGTGACTTCATTTCAATAGGGAAGTTAAACATACATGATTTCACACACTCTTTTTTATAGGTGGTTTAATATAGGAGTTATATAAATCTCACAAGATTTGGTTGATTTCAAAATATGGCTATTCTAACGAAAAAAACAAATAGACTTTTTGAGGACTTTGTGTCCTCTATCTCTGAAATTATAGACAGTAACACTCTTGTTAGCTCGCCCAGCTCAAAAGTATCTGGCTAAATAAGTTCGTTTCCAGTATTTCCAGTATCTGGATCTCAGCTTTATTGAAAGCTCTCTCTAAAATGTAAGATGTACTTTTAGTGAACATCACTCTGCATGCAGAATCCCATGATGACTTTTTAAATATGGCAATATATATCCATTTTTTATGAAGTTATGTATTTTATATTTGGAGATTTCATTTTTCCTAGTTATGTTGATGGTGATTCTTTTTAAAGTAGATTTTTACTATGTCATGTCTTATATTTAGGTTTTAAAAAAATTTGAACTTATTTTTGCATATGATGTGAGAAAGTGTTCTAATTTATTGATTTACAGTTAGTTGACCAGCTTTCCCTGGACTGCTTGCTCAAGAGACTGCCTTTTTGTGTATTCTTGCCTCCTTTATCATAGATTAATTGGCCATAGGTGTGTGGGTATATTTCTGGACCCTCTATTCTGGTCCGGTGATCTATATGTCTGTTTCTGTGCCAATATCATGCTGCTTTGATACTGCAGCTTTACAGTATTGTCTGTAGTCTGGAAGGGTTACGGTTTCAGTTTTGCTCTTTTTCCTCAGAACTGCTTTGGCAATTTGGGGTCTTCTGTAATTTCATATAATTAAGATTCATTTATTCCAGTTCTGTGAAAAATGTCATGGATATTTTGATAGGGATCATACTAAATCTGTAGATTGGCTTAAGAAGATGTGGTATATCTATGCAAAGAAATATAACTCAGCCATAAAAAGAATAAAATATTGCCATTTGTAACAACATGGATCATCCGACATGGATTATCATACCAAGTGAAGTGAAGTGAAGTAAAGTAAATCAGAGAAATACAACTACCATATTATATCACTTGTATATAGAATATAAAAAATGTTACAAATTAACCTATATACAAAACAGAAATAGGAGGTGAGAAGTGATAAATTAGGAGTATGGGATTAACAGAAGCAAACTACTGAAGATAAAATAGACAAGCAACAAAGATTTATCATATAGCATAGGGAGCTCTATTCAATATCTTATAAAAAAACTATAATGGAAAATAATCTGAAAATATATGGATATAAACATAAATATATATAACTGAAAAAAAACTACTAATGTAATTAAAGGGTATTAATCCTTAAAACTTGGGATTTTTGGGCTCCAAAATCACTGCATATGGTGACTGCAGCCATGAAATTAAAAGACGCTTGCTTCTTGGAAGAAAAGCTATGACCACCTAGATAGCATATTCAAAAGCAGAAGCATTACTTTGCCAACAAATGTCCATCTAGTCAAAGCTATGGTTTTTTTGGCAGTTGTGTATGGATGTGAGAGGTGGACTATAAAGAAAATTGAGAGCCAACGAATTGATGCTTTTGAACTGTGGTGTTGGATAAGACTTTTGAGAATCCCTTGGACTGCAAGGAGATCCAACCAGTCCATCCTTAAGGAAATCAGTCCAGAATATTCACTGGAAGGACTGATGCTAAAGCTGAAACTCTAATACTTTGGCCACCTGATGCGAAGAGCTGACTAATGAGAAAGGAGTCTGATGTTGGGAAAGATTGAAGGTGGAAGGCAAAGGGGATGACAGAGGATGAGATGTTTGGATGGCATCACTGACTCGATGGACATTAGTTTGAGTAAACTCCGGGAGTTGGTGATGGACAGGGAAGCCTGGTGTGCAGTAATCCATGGGTTCACAAAGAGTCGGACATGACTAAGTGACTGAACTGAACTGAATCCTTAAAAAACTCAAGCCCATTGTCATTGGCTAGCTGTTGATTACTGTTAATGTCTGAGAGACAGATATATTCTCTTTTAGCAGAAAGCTGGTCAAAGTCATAAAGTACATATAAGAAATCAAATGACAATTTACAGCTGATAGATAAGTCATATAACAATATTATCTAATTTTAGAGAAGATAAAAAATATAAACATAATATTTTAGATTAGATGATAGTGCAGCATGAAGAAACTATTCAGTAGTCTTAGGAGTTTGGTAAAGTGAAAGAAAGTGAGTCAACATAATGGCCTGTGTTTACTGCTTAGTAAATAAGCTAGATGTTGAGGTTTTATAAATAAATCTCTCCATCTGCCTTTCTATTGTCACTAAGGATGGAACCCTATGAAGCATCTCTGCAGGTTTAGTTATAGTGGATAATGTAAAACTCGGTGGGCTGGTCATTAGTACATGTAAAATAGACCAATTTTAAAAAGACCTTCATAAATTACTATGGTATAATCACTATCTAGCTCCTAAATCCATCTTCCCAGGGATGTGAATTGGAAATAATGATGAGTTTCACATAGTGAGGAGCCTTAGTAGATAATGGTGACAGGAAAGAATTGGCTGAGCATGTGGAGAAATAACAGAATCTGGGAATATGGTACTGAATCTTAAAGACGAGACTCTAGAATAATAAATAAAAATGTTCCTGTGAGGATGTGCTTGACATCTCAGAGCATAATAATAGTAAATTTTGATTGGTTTATTTAGAAATTTACTTAGGAAGACTATGTAAATTTCTTATTTCCAAATGACATTTATAACTGTGCAAAATGATTTTTTTCTCTACCCTGAATGTGACATTACTACTATTCTGGGTGGCTTAGTAAACAAGGTATAAAATTTTGTTCCATGACTGCATATAAGTGAAAGTCATTCAGTCATGTCTGACTTTTTGCAACCCCAAGGACTATACAGTCCATGGAATTCTCCAAGCCAGAATACTGGAGTGGGTAGCCAGTCCTTTTGCCATATAACATGCTGTTTTTTTTTTTTTTTTTTTAAATGCTAGATAACCTGTTTTCAAGTTTTGGATTTTGGTTCTTTAAAAATAAGGTCATCAGAAATAGACCCACAGACATAGAAAACAACCTTATGATTACTAAAGGGGAAAGGAAGGAAGGATAATTTAGAAGTTTGGAATTATCAGATACATACTGTGCATGCGTGCATGCTAAGTCACTTCAGTCGTTTCTGACTCTGCGACTCTATGGACTGTAGCCCATCCTCTGTCCATGGGATTCTCTAGGCAAGAATACTGGAATGGGTCGCCCTGCCCTCCTCCAGGGGATCTTCCTGACCCGGGTATCGAACCTGCGTCCTCTGTGTCTCCTGGATTGCAGGCATATTCTTTATTGCTGAGTCACCAGGCAAGCCCCAGATATATACTACTATATATAACATAGATAACCAACAAGGACCTACTGTGTAGCACAGGGAACTATACTTAATGTTTTGTAATAATCTATGAGGGAAAAGAATCTGAAAATGAATTTATTTATATACACTATATATATATATCCATATAAAAATGCATATATATGTATGTATTTGGATTACTTTATTGTATGCTGAAACTAACACAATGCTATAAATCAGGTATACTTCAATTTTAAAAATTGAAAAAAAATTGTACTCTTTTAATAATGCTAAATGACTGCCTATCCTATGTGGATTAGTGGATTTATAGAGATACTTGGACAATCTAGAATGGCATAAATTCTAGAGGCTTTCAGTTCACATGGTGTCATCACAGGGCCATTTTATCCTGCATGGCTGACATGTGAAGAGGTGGAGGTTCTGCTTCATGTTACTAACCCAGTTAATGTGGAAAAATGAGCTCTCCCTCTCTTCTGCTTGGCCTTCAGTACTTCCATGAAAGCATATGATTCTTGGGGTCATTTTGCAGCTATGAGTGGAAAATTTAGATCTGGTGAAATTCCCCATCCTGAAAGTACCTACCATGGGCTATCTTGTTATAGTGAAATTTGTTTATGCAAGTAGTCTGTGGCTTTCTAGCTAAACACATTGTAAATGATAGAACCTTTTTTTGTTCAGTATAAATATTCTCTGTGCTTAAAGCTTTTAATATCCCATGGGTCCTATATCCTCACTGTATTAGGGTTCTCTACAGATAAAGACCAATAAGATATATAAGTAGAGATATATGGAAAGATATTTGTTCTGAGGAATGGGTTTCCCAGATGGTGCTAGTGGTAAAGAACCCACCTGCCAGTGCAGTAGAGTCTTGGGTTTGACCCTTGGGTCAGGAAGATTCCCTGGAGGAGAGCATGGCAACCCACTTCAGTATTCTTGCCTGGAGAATCCCATGGACAGAGGAGCCTGGTGGGCTACAGTCCATAAGGTAGCAAAAAGTTGGACATGACTGTTGTGACTTAGCATACACACAATTGTGGAGGCTGAGAAGTCCCACCATCTGTTATCTGCAGGCTCCAGGAAAGCTGGCACTGTAGCTCTAGTTCAGACCTGAGGGCCTGAGAACCAAGAAGTCCAATGGTGTACATTCCATCTGAGTCCAATGGCCTGGGAACCAAGAACACTGATACCCGAGAGCAGGAAAAAATGGATGTTCTAGCTCAAGCAGAGTGCAAAATTGCCCTTTCTCTGCTTGTTCTTTCTATTCAGACCCTAGATGGATGGGATGAAGCCCAATTGCACTGGTGAATAGGATCTTTTCTACTTAGTCTAATAATTCAAATGCTGAGTTCTTTTGGAAACACCCTCACAGATACACCGAGAAATATCAATAATATTTTACCTCCTCTCTGGGCAACCCTTAGCCCAGTCAAATTGACATGCAAAATTAACTTTCACATTGATTATTCTACTTTAGAGTCACACTGGTTATTAATTTTGCTAATGAAATGTGGAACCCAAAATTGAAGATTATATCCTAGACAGGATGACCAGTGCTGCTTGAAAGAATCTTTCTGATTTTGCCAGTGCTCTAAAAAATTAAATTAGCATTCTAGGCAATTCCAATAAGCTGTTTGCTTTGATGTGGTTATTAATAACAAATAAACAAACATAAAAATTACATTCCATAAAAACAAAATAAAACAACAAAACATTTTGCATCCACTGTGAGGCCAAACATTTGCCTTCTTATATATTGTTTAAAATAAAAGCACAACACTTGAATAATTCTCTCTGAAATAATTCAAACAAATAATTTAAATAAAGGTAAACTGAATACAAAAAAAGGATCTTTTTATTTCCATTGCTCAAACATGCATCCCACTCAAGAAATAACTATGGCAAATTGTTTTGGAATTTTTTCAAAGCATTTATTTTTATTAAGTATTATTTACATCGTATGTATTTTTCGCAACTTTTTATTTTTTTCTTTCAATATATATTGATAAATTTTTCCTATTGGTGATTGCCACTTACGGATCTAGACATATTTTTAACTGCTGCCAACATTCCATGACACAAGAATGTTTCAAAATACACTGAACTACTTCATTATTAATAGGTATTTCAACATTTTCTAATTTTTGTTATTACAGTGAAATACTGAACAATGCTATCCATTTTATTTATGTACCTGGATGGGCATTTTTTGTAATAGATAAATTTAAAAATAATTGAGTCAAAGAATTTGTGCTTTTAAATGTTGAATATTGTATCAGTCATAGTTCAGTAAGAGGAAACACAAATACCACAAGCATTATGAAAATAAAGGGTTCATTATAGTGATTATAGCTTATATAAATGTAGGCTGGAATTTTTGTTATTCAGGAAAATGAATTTTGTTAGCAATGTGTACAGTTAATGTGATGGATGACATATATAGGAATAATTAAAAATCCTTGCAAAATGGAACTAGACTTTATTGATATTTTAAATTTGGAAAATTTATGAAGAATATATATCTATATATCACATGGCTAACTATGGCTCAAAGATTGATTTTGAACAAAAAATTATATATAAATATATTAGATGGATTAATCATGGACAAAGGCATGGAACTTGGAATGCAGTGGCTATAATGAGGAATTAAAAATTATTCCACTTTGGGTGAAGCATCGATCATTTGGATGCAAACAGTAGAATATAAAGCCAAAGATTAGCTCATATCATGAAAGACAAGGTAGAAGGCTAGTTCTGTTTTCAGACATAAGAAACAGAGGTGGAGAAACGTAGCAGTAATGGAAATGAAAAGACTAGAGCCAATTTGAGATTGCAGAGGTCAAAGCTCCACAGTTTAGCGTGTGAAAGGAGTCAGAATGTGAAAGAAGAATCACATATTTCTGTACATCTGTTGATGCAAATCTGCCTTAGTCAATAGTGGTTAGCCTGTAAGTGAGCATCTTAAAACATTACAAACCATTGCCTTCTGTTTATAAGTCTGCAGGCGCTATTGAAATAGTTGAGCAGAAACCAAATGAGAAATAAGGGTTAAGAACTTTATCTGTTGTCCAGACATCTGTACCCTCAGCAAGCTGTCAGAGGAAATGCTGCTTTGGAAGCCAAAGTCACCCAGAGGGCTAATCAGCTTAAACACATGACAAAAGTCATAGACAATTCCAAAGTGCTAACGATGTTAACTAATAGTGCTGCCTGCCAAGGAGTTGCACATCACTGCCAAAAGAAAAGACATGGTTCCCTCTGCTGAGCTCTTGGAATTTTTTTTTTTTTTTTTAAATTTCCCACCCCCCTACCCCTTTTCAATTATATTTGGAGAAGATAGTAGTAGAGAGGAACTTATGAACACTCCATCTGGTGAGAAAACCGAGATCACAAAGTTTGGCTGGTTTGGGTGCCAAAGAAAGGTGGTTTAAATGCAAGTCAATGAGTGTTTGGGGATAGAGTGCTGCTTCACGAATGTTTTTGTAGCCCCAGCTCACTTCTTAGGTTTGCCTTCTTTTCCATGGCTGGCAGTGTGAGGAATTAATGATCGCTCAGAATTATTTAACGATCACTCTGCTCTCTGACTTTCAATCTCTCTGATCATATGACAATAAAGGTCTTGTGTGGCTGGATTTCCCTCTTACTTTTCTCTATCAGGTTGCAGTGTGAAACTGCTAAAGAGCAAGCATGAATTGAAGTGCGTGTGAGTCATTACTGTGGAACTATTATTCCCTTGTCTTCTTGTCAGTCTGTTCACCAGAGTCCCTGGTTAAATTTTACTTCATTTCCTATACTTCTCAATTGACAGGAACAATGAAGTAATGGCACTATAATCTTGATTTTTCTGAACATGACATTTTGTGTTGGTAACTTTATTAGTTACTCTGTTTGAGACACTTTCTATTTGGGGTATCTGTGTGGTTTATCTTATATCTTTGTTTTTTTGTGAACTCTCAGGGTGCCCATTTGAAAACTTTAAAATGTGGTCTTGAGAGATCTTTCTATCCTCTTAAATTTAAACTCACCTTAAGGTTAGTCTTTATTTTTACATAGATTTGTAGATCATATTTCTGGTTTATAGTTCAAATATGTATTTTTCCACTTGCTAATAGAACATAGGCAAGAATGGTATTATAATGTGCATTGTGGTCTTGTACACACCACTCATTTATTCTATTCTGTTTATTTAACAAGTATTCATTGAGTAACATGTGTTGTGCACTGTTCTAAGCACTTGAGATTCAACGACAAACAAAACAGACCCCAAATGGGCCTATCTTTTGGGGATCCTAGTTCCTATAGAGAGATAGATGGTAAGTGAAATATAATACTGGTTGTAAGTGCTGTGAAAAGGGTGCAGTGAATGCCAAGAGAAGTTAGAGAGGGGCGGTGATTTTAAACAGGTGGTCAGAGAAGGTCTCACTTAGAAAATTGTATTTGAGCAAAAACTTTAAGGAATTTAAAGATCAAACCATGTGATCACCATTTAAGAACATTTCAGTCTGAAGAAACAGAAAATTTTAGGGTCCTGAGGAGGGATAGTGTGTTTAGAGGACCACAGAAAGGTGACTGTAGCTCTGTGAAAGGAAGGAGGGAAAGAGAAGATGAAATTGGGGGTGGGGAGTAGAAGGTGTGGAGAAGACAGGATACAGGTTCAGAGAACATGGTAAGGACTTTGGTTTTTATTCTAAGGGAGAAGTCTTTGGAGATATTTGTGCTAGAGAAGTGATATGATCAGAGTTATGTTTCAAAGGGTCATTTTGGCTGCTCAGATTTGCAATGGTGAAGCAGGAAGAACAATTATAATCTCTGTGCTCTCATTCTAACATGAGACCTCCTCTGAATTCACAACTTTAGTTTGGCTCTAATATTTTTGGAAATGTCATAGAATTTGTATGTATATTTTACTCAAAAGAGAGTAGAGAAGAGCAATTGAGGACTTGAAATCAGAAAGCCAGTTTTGATCATAATTCCACCTTGGGCAAGTATCTAACTTCTCTGAGTCTGCATTCCTCTGGTAGCATTTCCTTTCTATATTATGGAGATGAATAGATTAATAGCACTAGTGGTAAAGAACCTACCTGCCAATGCAGGAGACTTTAGAGATGTGGGTTCGATCCCTGGGTTGGGAAGATCCTCCAGAGGAGGGCATGGCAACCCACTCCAGTATTCTTGCCTGGAGAAGTCCATGGACAGAGAAGCCTGGCAGGCGACAATCCATAGCATCACAAATAGACAGACATGACTGAAGTGACATAGCACAAATGTGACAACACATATAAAGTTATTTGTATGGTGTATGCAAATAATAGGCATTCATTAAATATTGTCTATTATTAGTACTTGCTATTTTATTATTACATTTTCATACCATTTAGGAAATAATGCATAATATTACATCCTTGATAGTTATTGAAGAGGTAATCATGAGCCCCCATTTCCACCAATTATGTAAATAGTGCACTGTTCCCTTAAGGACACAAAGGAATCTCCTTGGAAATTTCAAGAGTAGGATAGATATTTATCTGTCAGCTGGTGGCCCTACATCATTCTTAAAGCTCTGATTCTGCTTGAAAACAGACTGACACCCCAGATTAGCCTTAAAAAGCCATTTTACTTTCTCACTGAGAGTGGATAATAAGCTGAGTAAAGTGCCTCAGAACATCAGTTTCACTCATCCTGCTCTCTAAGCTTGGGGATGCATGGAGAAAAGCATGTGCTTAGGGAGAAAAATGGTCATAGCACTGGTCATAGCAAACATCCTCTTCCAACAGCACAAGAGAAAACTCTACACATGGACATCACCAGATGGTCAAGACCGAAAACAGATTGATTGCATTCATTGCAGCCAAAGATGGAAAAGCTCTATACAGTCAGCAAAAACAAGACTGGGAGCTGACTATGGCACAGATCATGAATCCCTTATTGCCAAATTCAGACTTAAATTGAAGAAACTGGGGAAAACCACTAGACCATTCAGATATGACCTAAATCAAATCCCTTATGATTATACAGTGGAAGTGAGAAGTAGATTTAAGGGATGAGATCTGATAGAGTGCCTGATGAACTATGGCCAGAGGTTCGTGACATTGTACAGGAGACAGGGATCAAGACCATTCCCAAGAAAAAAAAAATGCAAGAAAGCAAAATGGCTGTCTGAGGAGGCCTTACAAATAGCTGTGAAAAGAAGGGAAGTGAAAAGCAAAGGAGAAAAGGAAAGATATACCCATTTGAATGCAGAGTTACAAAGAATAACAAGGAGAGATAAGAAAGCCTTCCTCAATGATCAATGCAAAGAAATAGAAGAAAACAATAGATTAAGAAAGACTAGAGATCTCATCAAGAAAATTAGAGATACCAAGGGAGCATTTCATGCAAAGATGGGCACGATAAAGGACAGAAATGGTATGGAACTAACAGAAGCAGAAGATATTAAGAAGAGATGGAAATACACAGAAGAACTATACAAAAAGGCTCTTCATGACCCAGATAATCACAATGGTGTGATCACTCACTGAGAGCCAGACATCCTGGAATGTGAAGTTGAGTGGGCTTTAGGAAGTATCACTATGAACAAAGCTAGTGGAGGTGATGGAATTCCAGTTGAGCTATTCCAAATCCTAAAAGATGATGCTGTGAAAGTGCTACACTCAATGTGTCAGCAAATTTTGAAAACTCAGCAGTGGCCACAGGACTGGAAAAGGTCAGTTTTCATTCCAATCCCAAAGAAAAGCAATGTCAAAGAATGCTCAAACTACCGTACAATTGCACTCATCTCACACACTAGTAAAGTAATACTCAAAATTCTCCAAGCCAGGCTTCAGCAATACATGAACTGTGAACTTGCAGATGTTCAAGCTGGTTTTAGAAAAGGCAGAGGAACCAGAGATCAAATTGCCAACATCCGCTGGATCATCAAAAAAGCAAGAGAGTTCCAGAAAAACATTTATTTCTGCTTTATTGACTATGCCAAAGCCTTTGACTGTGTGGATCACAACAAACTGTGGAAAATTCTGAAAGGGATGGAATACCAGACCACCTGATCTGCCTCTTGAGAAACCTGTATGCAGGTCAGGAACAGTTAGAACTGGACATAGAACAACAGACTGGTTCCAAATAGGAAGAGGAGTACATCAAGGCTGTATATTGTCATCCTGCTTATTTAACTTATATGCAGAGTAAATAATGAGAAATGCTGGGCTGAATGAAGCACAAGCTGGAATCAAGATTGCTGGGAGAAATATCAATAACCTCAGATATGCCAATGACAGTACCCTTATGGCAGAAAGTGAAGAAGAACTAAAGAGCCTCTTGATGAAAGTGAAAGAGGAGAGTGAAAAAGTTGGCTTAAAGCTCAACATTCTGAAAACTAAGATCATGGCATGTGGTCCCATCACTTCATGGCAGATAGATGGGGAAACAGTGGAAACAGTGGCTGACTTTATTTTTGGGGGGCTCCCAAATCACTACAGATGGTGACTGCAGCCATGAAATTAAAAGACGCTTACTCCTTGGAAGGAAAGCTATGACCAACCTAGACAGCATATTAAAAAACAGAGACATTACTGTGTCAACAAAGGTCCATCTAGTCAATGCTATGGTTTTTCCAGTGATCATGTATCGATGTGAGATTTGGACTATAAAGGAAGCTGAGCACCAAAGAATTGATGCTTTTGAACTGTGGTGTTGGAGAAGACTCTTGAGAGTCCCTTGGACTGCAAGGAGATCCAACCAGTCCATCCTAAAGGAGGTCAGTCCTGGGTGTTCATTGGAAGGACTGGTGTTGAGGCTGAAACTCCAATACTTTGGCCATCTGATGCGAAGAGCTGACTCATTTGAAAAGACCCTGATGTTGGGAAGGGTTGAGGGCAGGAGGAGAAGGGGACGACAGAGGATCTGATGGTTAGATGGCATCACCTACTCAACAGACATGAGTCTGAGTCAACTCCTGGGGTTGTTGATGTACAGGGAGGCCTGGCGTGCTGCAGTTCATGGGGTTGCAAAAAGTCGGACATGATTGAGCGACTGAACTGAACTCAACTGAACTGAGGAAGAAAACATTTTTGTATATATTGACATGCCTTAAATGTTTGACTATTTAAGATCCATTCCAACCTGAGAACATTTGAGGGAAATAATGCTTAAATTCAAATGCTACAATTTTAAAGCAAGATGAAAGAGAGATGAATCTATCAGAACAATATAGACACAATTTTAAAGGCCTGGAAGTATTAGGAAAAGTAGGTAATATGATTCTGCCATTCCAATGTGTAGATTTAGAGGAGGTAGACAGACCATAGATTCCTTTGAAAAGGAAGAAGAAGCTCATAGTGTTCAGATCTAGTGCATGCTTCCAGATAGTGCTAGTGGTAAAGAATCTGCCTGCCAATGCTGGAGATGTAAGAGACTCAGGTTTAATCCCTGGGCAGTGAAGATCCCCTGGAGGAAGGCATGGCAACACTTCAGTATTCTTGCCTAGCGAATCCCCATAGACAGAGGAGCCTAGCAGGCTGCAGTCTATAAGGTCTCAAAGAGTTGGACATGACTGAAGCGACTTAGCATACACTTATGCACTAGCTCGATATACTTATGTTAAAAGGCTTCCCTGATGGCTCAGTCGGTAAAGAAACTGTCTGCAATGCAGGAGACCCAGGTTTGATCCCTGAGTTGGAAAGATCCCCTGGAGAAGGAAATGGCAACCACTCCAGTATTGCCTAGGGAATCCTATGGACAGAGGAACCTGGTGGGCTGTAGTCCATGAAGTTACAAAAGAGTTGGACATGACTTAATGACTAAAGCAAACCAAACAGTTACTAGAAACATCCAGGGCTTTTAAAATTTTTGTGAGAATTGTTTTCATGAGGTCTTTAGAGCTCATTTGGTTGAGAGCAGTAATTTGTGGGACGCCCAGTTAGAGAACTAGGACTGCATTCTCTTTCAGAGCTGGGTTTGACACTAGAGAGTTAAGAGGTTAAAGTCCTAGAAAAAAAGCAGGGGACCACTTTTCTTTTTACAAGGCTTGCTTAGGTCAGAGGCTCTGTGGGAGAAAGACTTGAGCATACAAACTTATGTCTAATTATTCTGAGCCTTTTCAAAAGCTTTTTTATTTTTATTTATTTATGGATGCTCCATGCTGGCACATGGGATCTTACTCCCGGAACAGAGTTGGAACCTGCACCCTCTGCAGTAGAATGCCCAGTCTTTAACCAGGGAAATCCTTAAACTATTTAGATTTTGTTCTCTCATAACATTACTTTGAGTTGCATAATAGTACTTTCACCCATTTTATAGATGTTGAACAGGTCTCAAGGCGCTAAAGATTCTGCTGAGATCTGAGTGAGGTAGTAATAAAACTGGGTCTTAAACTTGGACCCTCTTCTGACAAGATCCTGTAGTTTCTCCTTTTTTGAAGGATATATTTGCTGGTCATTTTTTAGTGGTAGATTATATATTGCAGTCTTTCAAACAGGATGTATGCTTACCAAAAAAAAGCCATGTTGCTGAATATTAAAACTGCTATCTTGGATATGTGGTGTGGCAGATGCTCTAAAATGATGGTTAGCATGACTGCAATCCTTAGTCAAAAGTGAAACTTTATGAGTGGCAGGGCTGCAGTCATCCATATTTAAAAATAGAATTAGTAAAACAATATCTATATAGAAAGAAGTTTCATGGTCCACTGCTTGTAAGGAGAATTCTTGGACTTTATTGCTGGACCAGACTCTATCTTGATATAAGACCTTTGACTTCACACTTGATTGACTTGTACCTCTGTCAATCCAGATGGAAAAATGGGGGAAAAGCCAGAGCTCACTGAAAACCAGATGCTGCATCTGAGCTGTGATTTCCTAAGTAAATGAATTACAAAACATTGCAGAAAAAGTATGCTTTTGAAATAGCTTGGTGAGACTCAGTCTTGTCCCATATTTAAAAAATTAAATTAAAATTAAAACACATACACACACACATATGTATATAAGAGAGAGGTTATAAATCTTATATGGCAATAATTTGAACACAATGGCATTGCAACTCAGAAATGAAGTGATTTTTTCATTGTTCATGAGCTCCTTAGTGAGACAAGTGTTTAACATTTGCTTTTGGGGAGAAGGGTGAATCTGTACTGCTAGAAATTGCCTTTGTGGAGGTATTTAGCATGTGCTAACATATATAGAGAGTTTCCCTGGTGGCTCAGAAGGTAAAGAATCCTCCTGCAATGAGGGAGACTTGGGTTTGATCCCTGAGTTGGGAAGATCCCCTGGAGGAGGGCGTGGCAACCCACTCCAATATTCTTGCCTGGAGAATTCCCATGGATAGAGGAGCCTGGCAGGCTACAGTCCATGAGGTTGCAAAGAGTTGGACATGACTGAATAACTAAGTACAAATGTATATAGAAAATAATAATTAAGGTAATAATAAAACAATAATTAAGGTACTTAACATGAATTAATCATTAGGAAATGTATTTCCTAACAAGGAAAAAATGAGCCAATCAAGTTCAGAGGAAAAAGGAAACCTATTATTTCCAACAATAGAACTTTAAGAGAATTTTGCACTTCCAGGTCACACAGAGGATAAGGACAAATACAACTCCAGTGTAGAAAAGTCTGTCATCAACGTGTGACCTTAAAATCCAGCTGCTCTTATCATTCTCATAACTACAATGTGAACACTGGAATATCTAGTAAATGGAATTAGAAGAAAATTGTTGGATGCAATGGAAATTCAATCCACTTGAGTTCCAGGTCTAGAAATGTGCTGACCGTGAAAGGCCAGATTGGACAAAAATAGTAATACCACCTACAGTTTGAATTACATGATACCAACCAGAGATTCTGTGAGGAAAAAAGTAGGAGAAATATTTGTCCTCAGGGCAGCCACATTTGGCTGAGTTCCAGTGGGAACTGATGTGGAAATGGGAAGCTGATAAGGGCTCAGGAATATTTTCAGAGTTCCTGAGAGATCATAATATACTAGTTTATAGTAACATGCTAGAGAAATTCTAAAATCACAAAACACAATTCTTTTTGACTTGTATTCTCTTTTTGTGTGAACTAATCTCCTTCAAGACACAGTTCTCCCTGCACCTACCCTGTCTGATATCTAAGTTATACTCTTCAAGTTAAATTTTGAAAATGAAAATCTGATGTCATTCCCCTGCTTGCCATAGCATAAGTTAAATTCCATTACCATGGTTTTTGAAGCCCGGTCTGGTCTCTTCTTACCTTCTCCATTCTCATCTATGACTAGACTGTCCCAGATGTTTCCTCTTACCTTTTCAACCACTCTGAGCTCCCCATCCATCTTCCTAAATTTCCCACAGCCTCTTTCCTTCACTGGCAGCACTTTATTCTCTGCTCTTGCACAGTACAAGGTGAAGGCTTCTTCTGGCCTCTTGAAAAGGGTCAATCTCTTTTCACAAAATCTCTTACAACACTTGGAAGTACTTGTCATAGATGTAAACTGAAATTCATTTGCCTGATTTAAGTAATAGATTTAAATTTAAGCCTCCTCTAGATTCTGTTTCTTTGAGAATTCTGTCTTTGCTACCTACTCAATGTTAGTCAAAAATGAATGAATGAATATAACCATATGTAATACGATATGCTTGAATAAAATGCAAATAGGTAATAGAACTGCAATTATACAGGTAAGTCAATAAACATGATTTGGGGAGAATCTCTTTCTGAATAATTCTATTTTCCAGTTGATATATGGTTAATTACCTAGCACAAAGGAGGAAGCTAAATTGTTTGCTTATCAGTCAAAGTCTATAGGCAGTGTTAGAGCACTGCTTTAGAAAACCCCTTTCTCCCTTCAAGTGCTTTATGTATGTGTAGTGATAAGATTGCAGCCCATTTCTTTCCAGACTGTGTTGTATAGTAAAAATAGAAAACGCTTCATGCTTGCTGTTATGTCTTGTGGGAATTGTATTACATCTAAAACATACATGACAGTTCAGACACCAACTGTGCAAGACATATAACATACCTTCCCTCAATGGAAGATGTTGTTTGCTGCTTGAACGTATATATATCCCTCCATTCTTAGTAGTGTAGTCCCTCGGCTGTGTCTGCCTCTTTAAGACCCCACAGACTGTAGCCACCAGGCTCCTCTGTCGACAGAATTCTTTAGGCAAGAATACTGGAGTGGATTGCCATTTCCTTCCCCAACGGGTCTTCCCGAACCAGGGATCGAACCTAGGTCTCCCGCATTGCTGGCAAATTCTTCACTGTCTGAGCCACAGGCTAAATGAAAGGTAGGGTCCCTTGGTTACAGAGAGCAGATGACACTGACTTTCTTCCTGTCCCTTGCCTTACTTTCAAAGCAAAAACGTCACCAGTGGTAACCAGAGTCCTGACCTCCTTGGAAAGAGAGAAGTTATTTGGAAGGCTCTTTTACTTCAGCTTGTGTGATCCTAAACCCTTGTAGCCAACCTAGTCTGAAGAATGAATGGATGCTAAACTTACCAAATAATTATTTTTCTCCTGCCTTTTAAAAAGGAGTGTATCTGTTGAGAAAACTCGGGATCCTGACAGCCATAATGAAATTCATTTTCAAAGGATGCACTGCTCTTCTTACCCAAGAACTTCTCTCTTCACTGGTCTTTATCAAAGAACCCATCAGCCAGCTGTCCTGTTCCAAGAAGTCTTCCTCATCAATAAGCCTGTCCTTTGCTTTACATATGATCTTTACATAAGTGGGTCCTAGACAAATCCCTAGGTCTTGCACGTGTTCCTGCTCTATTAAATTCTAAGTGTGTACCTCACAATGGTGGTTAATGGTGGAGAGAGGAGCATGGTGTGGTAGTAAGACCACTGAGTTGACCATCAGAAATTCTGGGTTCCAGTTTTGGCTATGGGAAATTCACCAGATAAAGAACTTATTTTGGTTCCTGACACAGAGTAAGAGATGAATTATCATCAGCTAACATGAGTAGCACATTATTGGTCTATAAAATTGTCAACTTTGTTTCAATGATATGCTGGAGGGGTTGCCATTTCCTTCTCCAATGCATTCAGGCATGACGAATCGCTTCAGTCGTGTCGGACTCTGTGCAACCCCATGGACAGCAGCCCACCAGGCTCCTCTTTCCAAGGGATTCTCTAGGCAAGAATACTGGAGTGAGTTACCATTTTGCCCACAGACAAATTAAATTAGGTGACATAATTTAATCTGGGGTTAAGTGTCGGCATAAGAGAGCTATAAACAAATTTAGTAACTATATATAGTTACTAGTTGTATACAACCTGTGCATCTTGTCACAGGTTTTTATAGCTTCAGTGACCAGGCATTTGTATTCCTTATGCTTGGGTCTTCAACACTGGGGCTGCAGACTGGTACCTTCTGTCAGATCAGTGGCAGCATTAGATTAGAAATAAAGTGAACAATAAGTGTAATGCACTTGAACCATCCCCCCTCCACAATCCCAGTTCATAGAAAAATTGTCCTTCATGAAATCAGTGCCTGAGCGCTAAGTCACTTTAGTTGTGTCTGAGTCTTTGCGATCAAATTTACTATAGTCCACCAGGCTCCTCTGTCCATGTGATCCTCCAGACAAGAATACTAGCATTGCCATGCCCTCTCCAGGAGATCTTCCCAACCCAGGGATTGAACCTGCATCTCCTGCGGCTCCTGCATTGCTAGTGGATTCTTTACCCCTGAGCCACAGGGAAAACCCCCCGTGAAATCAGTCCCTGGTGCCAAAAAGGCTGGGGGTAGCTTCCTTATGAGAAAGTCTAATCCCCTTGCATGTTCCAGGCATCCTGGTCATCTTTAAACTACTCAAAGGTGTATAGCCCCTTTTATGCCTTTCCATAAGCAAATCTCCCCTGCCAGGAAAGTCTCTCTCCTACTCACAATCATTCTCCCTACCTAATTAAACCCTATTTACCTTTCAAATCTCAGGAAAAAATGTCACTTTGCCTAGAAAGCCTTCTCAAATGACCTCAGACAAAATCAGGTCCTCTCCCTCTGGGTTTATGGCTCCTTATAATTTTCCTTCACAGCAATTACTTTAAAATGGGCACCTGATGATCATTTTATCAGTCTATTTTCTATTCCTCTGGGCAAGACAGAGAGTTCCATTAAGGCAGGGCCCCTGTTTGTCACACTCATCTGTTCACCCAAGGATGCCTACCACACAGGGCTGGTGGGTAAATTGCACTGCATATGTATGTGCTGGGTGAATGAGTTTCAGAATTCAAGCTAATAATATTTGAGTAACTTAATATGTGGTCCCATCACTTCATGGCAAATAGATAGGGAAACAGTGTCAGACTTTATTTTCTTGGCCTCCAAAATCACTGTAGATGGTGACTGCAGCCATGAAATGAAAAGACACTTGCTCCTTGGAAGAAAACCTATGACCAACCTAGACAGCATATTAAAAAGCAGAGGCATTGCTTTGCCAACAAAGGTCTGTGTAGTCAAAGCTATGGTTTTTCCAGTAGTCATGTATGGATGTGAGAGTTGGACTATAAAGAAAGCTAAGCACTGAAGAATTGATGCTTTTGAACTGTGGTGTTGGAGAAGACTCTTGAGAGTCCCTTGGACTGCAAGGAGATCCAACCAGTCCATTCTGAAGGAGATCAGTCCTGGGTGTTCATTGGAAGGACTGGTGTTGAAGCTGAAACTCCAATACTTTGGCCACCTGATGTGAAGAGCTGACTCATTAGAAAAGCCCCTGATGTTGGGAAAGATTGAAGGCAGGAGGAGAAGGGGACAACAGAGGATAAGATGGTTGAATGGCATCACCGACTCAGTGGACATGAGTTTGAGTAAGCTCCGGGATTTGGTGATGGACAGGGAGGCCTGGTGTGCTACAGTCCATGGGATCACAAAGAGTCAGACACGATTGAGTGACTGAACTGAACTGAACTTAATACACTAGAGTTTTTTGTATAACTGCACACTGTCAAATAGTGCCTTCATATTTTAATTCTCAAACTGAAGAACAACTAAGTGAAGTCAGAGGCCACAACCATTTCATAAACCAAAAAGGGATGCTTTAGAAGTTCAGCAGGGCTTCCCAGGTGGTGCTAGCAATAAAGAACCCAACCTGCCAATACAGGTAGACCTGAGACGTGGGTTTGATCCCTGGGTGGGGAAGATCCCTTGGAGGAGGGCATGGCAATCCACTCAAGTATTTTTGCCTAGAGAGAGAATCCCATGGGCAGAGGAGACTGGTGGTCTACAGTCCATGGGGTCTCACGGAGTCTGGCATGACTAAAATGACTTTGCATGCACTCTTGCACAGAAATTCAGCAATGACTTTCCATACAATGTGTATTAGTGGTAACTTACATTGGCTTTTATGTCAGTCAAAACTCTTGTGTTGTGAATATCTATGAAATATCAAAAAAAAGGATTTTAGGATCATAACTGAAGAGCTCACAGAGGGATTTGCTGACTGTCTGATGAAACAACAATGGATAGGGCAGAGGTGAGGGGACACTCCGATCCCCCCAGGTCATTTCATATTGCTGACTTAGGCAGCCCTCAGCAGAGAGAAGCCTGCTTGTCAGAGCCCGACTGCTGTGGCCCAAGCCAGGATTGGGGTAGAGCTCACAAAACAGGCCTTTGATTGGAGCAAAGTAGGGAGAGGCAGTTCAGAGAAGAGAGCCCCCAAGACTTCCTGAGGAAGCAAAATCTAAGTAAGAGCCAGAGGCAGGATCAGTCATAAACTAGAAAAAGGAGGTTCAAGTTTCTCGAACCAGGGTGCCAGAGGAGATAGAAATGAGAAAATAAGGGGTCTAAATAGACAGTGGGGAAAAGGCAGGCACAAGTAGGGTTTGGAGTTTGTAAATTTAAAATGTTGATTTCATTTGTTTCCTTGGGTCCTATCTGTTGGATTTGCCTAGCTCCTGACCTGTCACACACTTGTGCCAAGCATGGGCTCAGAGGATCCCAGTCTTGTCATGTCCTAGAGCCCATTTGCTGAGTTATATGTGATGGCCACTGAAAAAAGAGAAGTTGAATCACACAGATAATTCATAATTTCTGCATGACTTATCAGATCCTATCTCACAGGTATAAACCTTGCTCAGAATTTCAGATTGGATTTATTATCTAGTGCTCTTTGAAAAAGAAGTTATATAAAGTCACTCCAAACAGGTTTTAAATTTTATAGTGAATAGGGAAGTAGATCAATTGTCATAGAATCAGAATCCTAGTAAGTGATGTGAAGTTGCTGCTGCTGCTAAGTTGCTTCAGTTGTGTCCGACTCTGTGCGGCCCCATAGATAGCAGCCCACCAGGCTCCTCTGTCCCTGGGATTCTGCAGGCAAGAACACTGGAGTGGGTTGCCATTTCCTTCTCCAATGTATGAAAGTGAAAAGTGAAAGTGAAGTCGCTCTGTCGTGTCCGACTCTTAGCGATCCCATGGACTGCAGCCTACCAGGCTCCTGCATCCATGGGATTTTCCAGGCAAGAGTACTGGAGTGGGGTGCTATTGCCTTGTCCAGATGTGAAGTTAATGTTCCTTTAATAAACATTAGGTAGTGAAATACGTACTGTTACATAACAGGTCCAACATAACAGTCTCCTCTTGAATCTATTTGCAACAACATTTATCATAAATGATAAATTTGTGCTTCATTCTCATTAACAATTTCTCTGGGACTGCACTGGGATCTTTGCTATGATCAATGCTAAATGTGAGAGGAGCAGCCCAGTAAAAGATTACTTGTATATCGTGCAGAATGCTCTGGAAGAGTTATGGGAATGAGCACAGTGCCTCTTAGATGAAGGCAGGATTAAGGGATTTCTTAACAGAAGGAGCCTCTGACATATTGAATCCTGTACTTTTGAAACGTGTGATGCCAGGGGCAGTAAAGGAAGGGTGTTGCTTTTGATGAAGCAATATCTTCTCTAATAAACATCAATTCTGTGCGTGTAAAATAATAAAACAGTAGGAATCATACCTGTTTCTAAGAATTAAAGCTGTTCCTGCAAAGCTAAACACAAAATACAAAACTAATGCCTATTGTGGAGAAAAAAGGTTTCTTCTGCCTACTTATCAACTATATATCATTTATCCAATCAAGCATTCTCTCTCTCTCTCTCTAGTCATTTATGTCTGACTATCTTTCAAACAGGCTTTCCAGGTGGCTCAGTAGTAAAGAATGCACTTGCCAAGCAGAAGACTCGGGTTCAATCCCTGGGTCAGGAGGATCCCCTGGAAAAGGGAGTGTTAACCCACTCCAATATTCTTGCCTGGGAAATCGCATGGACAGAGGAGCCTGGAGAGCTACAGTCCATGAGGTTGCAAGAGTCAGACATGACTTAGATCAGATCAGATCAGTCGCTCAGTCGTGTCCGACTCTTTGCGACCCCATGAACTGCAGCACGCCAGGCCTCCCTATCCATCACCAGCTCCCGGAGGTCACTCAGACTCGCATCCATCGAGTCAGTGATGCCATCCAGCCATCTCATCCTCTGTCGTCCCCTTCTCCTCCTGCCCTCAATCCCTCCCAGCATCAGAGTCTTCTCCAATGAGTCAACTCTTCGCATGAGGTGGCCAAAATACTGGAGTTTCAGCTTGAGCATCATTCCCTTCAAAGAAATCCCAGGTCTGATCTCCTTCAGAATGGACTGGTTGGATCTCCTTGCAGTCCAAGGGACTCTCAAGAGTCTTCTCCAACACCACAGTTCAAAAGCATCAATTCTTCGGCGCTCAGCCTTCTTCACAGTCCAGCTCTCACATCCATACATGACCACAGGAAAGACCATAGCCTTGACTAGGAGAACCTTTGTTGGCAAAGTGATGTCTCTGCTTTTGAATATGCTATCTAGGTTGGTCATAACCTTCCTTCCAAGGAGTAAGCGTCTTTTAATTTCATGGCTGCAGTCACCATCTGCAGTGATTTTGGAGCCCAGAAAAATAAAGTCTGACACTGTTTCCACTGTTTCTCCATCTATTTCCCATGTAGTGATGGGACTGGATGCCATGATCTTCGTTTTCTGAATGTTGAGCTTCAAGCCAACCTTTTCACTCTCCACTTTCACTTTCATCAAGAGGCTTTTTAGTTCCTCTTCACTTTCTGCCATAAGGGTGGTATCATCTGCATATCTGAGGTTATTGATATTTCTCCCGGCAATTTTGATTCCAGCTTGTGTTTCTTCCAGTCCAGCATTTCTCATGATGTACTCTGCATATAAGTTAAATAAACATGGTGACAATATACAGCCTTGACGTACTCCTTTTCCTATTTGGAACCAGTCTGTTGGTCCATGACCAGTTCTAGCTGTTGCTTCCTGACCTGCATACAGATTTCTCAAGACATGACTTAAATACTAAGCAAAAATATCTTTCAGACAAATCTCTACTGAACATCACCATTCGAAGGATTAATTTCCATGTTTGTGAATATCTCATTTCTACCTTCCTTTGTACCTTTTCCTGTGAACACAGAGCATAGTACATAGCAGGTGTTTGGTAAGTGTTGTTTGTGATAATTTAATTTGTTTTCTTGAACTGAAATTATTTTCTTTCTCAAATGACCCCTCAACACTAGCCAGACTCCTTCATCAATCACTACCATACCATGCACTTACATTCTCTCCCAAACAAAACATCATGATGATGATAATGGTTGTGTTAATGATGATGACAATGTCAATGTCACAATACCCTTTGCTCTTGATCTGATTTGTAAGGGAAGTACAGTTAGTGAGAAAGTATTCATGACACAGGATCTCTGAAAGATTCTTTCCCACTAATACAAAGCTTCTGCTGTATTGCTTTGCATAACTTTACCACCTCTTAGAAATTACACTGAGATCTGTCACTGTGGGCCATGTTGTGGCTCTGTAGGAAAGGGAACTGTTTCAATAGATTCCACTCAAAGTGACATTTTTCTCTTGAATATCACTGTTGTGGTAGTGACCCTGGCAAAAAAAAGAGAATTATTTTCTTTTGTGTTCTTTTTAATGAGGTGTAGGTGGAATAACTTATGGAGACTAGAACACAGGAATTAAGATCTTTTTCCTCTTGATCAGTCTTTGTAGTCAGAGAAGGTAGATATTTGGTGAATGAGAAATTTAAAGTTATCACTAATAATTTATTTGATATGAGATTGGTACTTATATTGTCCCTGCTCTCCCCCTATATCTAAGCACAAAAACTTGTTCAAATTATTTTTAAGTGGACAGGAAATTTAAAAAAAAATTATGTAGTAATGGATTGTAAAATGTATGATGAAGCATTGTGAAAGAAGCTCTGAAGACAAGTGATTATTTATGCATGTGTGTGTGTGTGTGTGTGTGTTGCTCAGTCATGTTGGACTCTTTGTGACCCCCATGGACTGTAGCCTGCCAGAATCCCCTGTCCCTGGAATTTTCCGAGCATGAATACTGGAGTAGGTTGCCATTTCCTCCTCCAAGGGATTTTCCCCACCTAGATATTGAACCAGCATCTCCTGCCTTGCCAGGCAGATTCTTTATCACTGAGCCACCTGGAATCCGTCGTTATTTACACTTGACTATAAAGGGTGATCTTCTAAAAATTCAAGTATCCGCCGATCCTCAAGAAGGAAATAATTAACTTCTATTTGGAATTAACATGACTAACTTTGCTTGGAAAATTCTATTCCCTAGATTTTTGAAGAAGCACAAGTTGTAAGCTTCCATAAATTAGGCCTTCTGAGATTTTTGGGGTCTTTATAAAAAAGATTTTTTGTGTTGAAACAATTAAATTTATTTCTTAAATCTGGGAGTTTTAGTGTACTTTATGTTAGAGTATTTAAAAAAAAACCATGAAAGCTCTCTCCTTTTAATTTTTCTTTATTCCTTTCTGTAGATGTCACTGTAGTATAGGAAAAAGAAATAGCACTTTTCTTCTGAAAATATATGACTTCTATATGCAAATAAAAGAAAGTGGTTATTTGATTTATTATGCTAGGGTTGTCATATCAACAATAAGGTTTCCAAGCAACTAGCAGATAAATTATTTTATAGATTTATTTGCTTAGCCTCATAAAATGGACCAAATGGAAGATACTTTTTTTTTCCACCTGTGATTATGTGGTAATTAAAAAATGTCATTATAAAGAAATTATGCATTAAATTCACATTATTAAGGAGAGTTCAAAATGAATCATGTGAATGCAATCAATGCCAAAAGTCTTAATGAAGATTTGCTGCTTACAAGGAAGCATTGTTGGCTTATGTTTATCTATTTTCAATAATTGGTTTCTAGTGTCTATAACCACGGTTTGTATGAAGTTGTTCTGAATTTACTCTTCAAAGGGTCTAACACATGCAGCCTTGACTCATTCAGTGCGCCCTTTAAATACTCCTTAGAATGACCTCCTCACAGAACCCTGAGCTCCTTCTACTAGACAGAATGTCTTAGAATCCTGTACATATGCAAACAGCCTGTGTCAGTTCTTTGAAAGACTTCCAAAAAGTTACTTGAATGTACTGGAAAATGAACCATCACCCTGGGGAATGTTAGAAATTTTAGACATTCACAATCTGTATTCCCCAAACATCCTTGTGTAATTTAAACATTTTCATTGCTATTTTTGAGTTTGCTTAGGGATCTACTTGAGAAAAAGTTTGCGTCTATGTGATAGATCTGGTCTTCCTTTAGCCTCTTAACTTTTATTAAAATTTTATCCAAAATTTTTGATTTGTTCAAATTGCTGATGTTATTGGGCTTCCCAGGTGGTAAAAAATCTGCCTGCCAGTGCAGGTGATGCCAGAGATGCAGGTTTGATCCCTGGGTCAGGAATATCCCCTGGAGAAGGAAATGTCAACCCACTCCAGTATTCTTGCCTGGAGAATCCCAAGGACAAAGGAGCCTGGTAGGCTACAGCCTATGGGGTCTCAAATGAGTCAGATATGACTGAGCATGCCCACACACACACCACCTGTGGGAAAACAAACAAAAAAAGACATACCAAACTTCTCAGCTTAGGCAAGGGAAGCAAAAATCTACCATGCTATCAGTCCCAGGATATAGTATTTTGTATTTGTATCCACCTACTGCAGATGCTTACTCCTTGGAAGGAAAGTTATGACCAACCTAGATAGCATATTCAAAAGCAGAGACATTACTTTGCCAACAAAGGTCCGTCTAGTCAAGGCTATGGTTTTTCATGTGGTCATGTATGGATGTGAGAGTTGGACTGTGAAGAAAGCTGAGCACCGAAGAATTGATGCTTTTGAACTGTGGTGTTGGAGAAGACTCTTGAGAGTCCCTTAGACTGCAAGGAGATCCGACCAGTCCATTCTGAAGGAGATTAGCCCTGGGATTTCTTTGGAAGGAATGATGCTAAAGCTGAAACTCCAGTACTTTGGCCACCTCATGCGAAGAGTTGACTCATTGGAGAAGACTCTGATGCTGGGAGGGATTGGGGGCAGGAGGAGAAGGGGATGACAGAGGATGAGATGGCTGGATGCCATCACTGACTCGATGGATGTGAATCTGAGTGAACTCTGGGAGTTGGTGATGGACAGGGAGGCCTGGCGTGCTGCAATTCATGGGGTCGCAAAGAGTTGGACATGACTGAGTGACTGAACTGAATAGCAGATGTGTTTGTTGATAGAGAAAATTATTAGTGCTCATAGAAAGCACCCCATTTCCTTTGATTTACCAAGAATGGGTTTCCTTTCATTTTGTTTGGATTCCTCGGGAAATATTATTCTTTTAAAACCTCATAGGCTATATATAGCCAAAGAATTGGGAGGGAAAAGAAAAAACTTATACTGAAAAATTACTAATTATACTGAAAAACCACAGCATTCAACTGTATTTCTTTATTTGAAACATTTGAGGAAAATATAGCTCTGATTCAGATGCATCTGCTCCATTATTACCCACATCTTTCATATTCTTATAGACATTTCAGAGACTCAGCAAGTGGAAGGAAAATATTTCTCCCTTCAAATGACATTGTCCTAATATTATTAAGCTTGCAACATGGTTGCCAAGTAGGGCTGCTTCAGTCCAATTTTAGACTATGGGTGTTTTCTCCCTTTTTATTTTGTTGTACTCAAGACACCATTGCTTCAGAAGAAAGGAAAATCAATTTTGAGATTCAAGACAGTGTTACATATACCCAGGCATTACAATAAACAGCCTTCTGTACTGTGCTTGTTTTCTTGTTACCTGTCAATGCTCTGCTTCATTTCATCTGTATCTTATTTTCAATAGCATGCTCTTAGGCAAATTTTCCCTATTATCTTCTGGAGAAGTCAATCTATGTTCATCTTCTCCTGTCATAAAAAACAAACGGACAAATTTTCAAAGAAACTTACTCAGTCTAGTCCTTTTTTTCCCTTTACTTTTTCTATAAAATTTTTGTTTGTAAAACCATGCCTTTGATTTCTTAATTGAACTCACAAGTGGCTGCATGTGCTTTCCCAGAAACAGACAACCTGGGGCTATAATTATTTCTGTGAAACAGGTGAGAGATTGTAAAGTGCAGAGGGAAAGTTTCCCTCTTTTTCTTTTTTTTTTCTGGTACGTTCCTTCAAGTCTTGGGGAAAAGTCATCATGATCAATGCTTGTCAAACTTGAGTGTAAGGAACAGTCACCTGGGGACCTTATTACAAGGTAAGCTCTGGTTCTGAGAGTCTCTGGAGGGTGGGGGCCTGAGTGTCTTTGCTTCTAAACAGCTTCCGGGTAATGCCCATGGTGCCGATTTACAGACTGCACACTGTGTAGCTGCATCCTGGAACATTCCTGTCCTTCAGGTGAAGAAGCTGAAGCCTAACAGCTGAACAGATGTACCGAATGTCATTTCTTGGTTTGTTACTTAATCTGCTTAGAATTTCAGTGTCCCCAAACAAGAAAAGATGTATTTTCCTGTGCAGGTTACATGAGGAAATGGATGCCAACTTCCCTGTGCTGGGAACCCTTTCTTTTTCCCTTCTCTGTATCTGTGGTTTAGGATTCTTTCCTCAGCATGAATGTTTCCATGTTTAGTCATCAATAAAATTGACATAGAAGAAAATCAAATTATAATATATTTGGAACTCAGTGCTATCATTTTTTTTAATCTGAGAGACAGAGGTTTGGGAAAAATAAGCAAATTTATCTTCAAGTTATCAAGAACCACTTGATAGCAAAGGCAGAAATATTTTAACACTAAGACTTCATTGTTGTTTTAGTATAAGCTTTTTTTATTTTTAATATGAGCTTTCCAATAGTAAAATAAGTGCAATAAAATAGTTGAAATAAAACACTGATGGTGAAGCAATTTTCTTTGAGGATTCATTCTTTTATCAAGGAAAAAAACAGTAATTTAAAGGCATGGATATTGCTCTGGGTGTCAACTAAAAGAAACCTTGCCTTTCTGAAAAAATAAACTCAACTGAAAAGATAATCTGCTCTTGATCCCTCCTTCCATCTCTAATATTTTCTGCTCTGATTACTTAGGCAAAACTCTCTTATTCATGTTCTTCAATGAGTATCCCCTTTAGAATGTTATGGTTGGTCAATAGGGACAATTTTTTCAGATGAAGTAAAAATTCCCATTTTGGCTCTGTTTCATTGGTTACACTGGAACTTTGCACCCAGGGAAATTTGGTAGTCTGCATATGTCCATTTATCAGTTATTAACATACAATTGCAGTTCTAAAAATGGAAAATAATAAGATATTACCATTGCCAAGGTGAATAATTTGTAATAGTGAATAAAAATTCATGCACCTAGATCCTATGGGACTGTGAGCAAAGATGGAAGAAAAAGATTTTGGTCAGTGGAAACCAAGACCTAAAGATAAATATTATGAATGGAGTGCAATTCAAAGTTGAGTTGACAGCCTAGCACCAGTGCTAAAGCAGAGAAGTAGGGAACAGGATAACAGAGAAAACTCAAAAATAGGGCCTGTTTGAGCCTCCAACAGATTATGTTGAAACCTGCTTATTTAGCATTACAAATGAATGGCTTCCTAAAGTGGAGCTCAGGTCTTGACTTGAATATCAACTAGATCAGAAGGTGTCCCCTAACTGTATAAAAATTGTGTATATATGTGTGGTTTGCCTTGGAGAAATCTATAATTTTCAGTAGATCCTTAAAGGGACTCATGACTACCAGAAATGAAGTTCCAAAGCTTTATAGTAAAATACATTAACTCACAGCACGTGGCGAAGAAACTCTCCTTGGCCTCAAATGCATTTAAACTCCGTGTTTGATATTATTCATCTATGCAAAGAATGCAGACAGACATATCTTCTTTTACAAAGGTAAGTTTTACTTTGTGTCTGAGGCCTTGGGCCTTTTCTATTTAACTTAAGATAAGCCAGGTCAACTTTTAAGAAACTTTATTTAAAAATGTTTTCTGCAGAAACTGTGGGAGTGTGAATATTAGAAATGTGGAGAGAATTAATTACTATTATGACCAAGTTCTATGAATATAAGACATTTACTTGTTGTCCTTGTAAATTTACTGCAGTCAAGAAGGAAAGCTTTTTTTTAATTCATATACAGTATTAACATAGAAAAATTAAAGCAGAGTAAAATATGATTTTGAATAGTCTTTTCTAATTATAATTAATTATTTTGATTTACTTGAATAATTTAATTGCAAAAAAATAGTGCTCTTTCTCAATCATAATAGTTCTTTTTCTGGACAATCTGCTCCGTGGTTTCTGTTTCTTTTTGCCTCGTTCAACCCAGTACAGTCCATTTATAGACAATAGACAAAGGAAAAGAATAATAGACAAAGAAAAAGTGCCCATCTGGCCTAAGAAATCCTTTTGTACACTGGTGAATAAGTGTCAACATGAAATATATTTACTCTTTCTGAAAAATGTCAATGCACGTTATGTTAATTATCTTTACGTTTGATTGGATGTTTTTTGTAGACTCAGGTCATGGTTGCTGTGTGGAGTGTTTGCCTACTGATAAAACATGATTTTTGGTGCATATTGTTTCATTGCAGTGGATTTTATAGTAAGCATTGACAAATTACATCATGTCTGACAGGACAGATGATCTTCAAGACACTCAAGAGGACACTACTATGTCTTTTTGTAATATCAGAAGTTTTCTACTTGTGGAAGTTGGACAGAAAGAAACAGAAGATTATGAAAAGTCACATATTGAAATCTTTGCACAGAATAATGGAAAGATACTATGACTGTTAGATTACCCAGATTTTATGGATAACAATATTTCTAAAGGATTAAGGAATATGTAACATTTACATTGGAGAAGACTCTGATGCTGGGAGGGATTGGGGGCAGGAGGAGAAGGGGACGACAGAGGATGAGATGGCTGGATGGCATCACTGACTCAATGGATGTGAGTCTGAGTGAACTCCAGGAGTTGGTGATGGACAGGGAATCCTGGCGTGCTGCGATTCATGGGGTCGCAAAGAGTCGGACACGACTGAGCGACTGATCTGATCTGAAGCAAATAATTGAATAACTGAAAAAACTAGCTAAGGTTCCACATGGAAATGCAGCACTCAAAAATATATAACCAATGGGATCTACTGTATGGCACATGGAGCTCTGCTCAGTGTTATAGCACATGAACTCTGGGTGGGAGGTGAGTCTGGGGGAGAACGGATACATGTAAATGTATGGCTGAGTCCCTTTGTTGTTCACCTGAAATTATCACAACATTGTTAATCGACTATACCACAGTACAAAATAGAAAGTTTTTTTTTTTTTTTTTAAGAAAACTAGTACTTGATGAATTGAACTGCTCCTTTGTCCTTCTGTATGTAGTTTATCTGTATCTATATCTACATCTCTATTTCTACATGTCTATAGACACAAACATATGAATGTGTATATAAATACACATACACGCACTATATGTGTACTATATATTTTTTCGTAGAAAAAAAAATGGTTCTTTTAAAAATATTTGTCCAACACTGGGAAAATGTGAAGTAAATGAGTCCCAGGAGCCCTAAATAGGAGAGGAACATTATTTGGCTGTCAAATTGGAGACTGTTCAGGTTGAGGTCTTGAGCTCAAAGCCTTCTTGGAACACTGCCTTTGTTGGACCAACTTCTGGTCCTCTCTCAGGCCTCAGCTTTGCTTACACCAAAGTTGAGCGCCCTTCTGTGACAATCACTGTGGAGGATTTGATATGCCTATTTGTTTGTCTTGTCTCTCAGGGGCTGTCCTGTCTCCATTCTCTGAGCACCCAGAACAGTGCCTGGCAAACAACTGGAGCTCAAACAGGCACTGGATACACTCGAGCACAGGGCAGCGACAGGAGAGGTTTCAGAGACGTTAACCTGGGCTCGGACCCTAGCTGCTTCCTCAACTGCTTCATCACCCCAGACAGAGTCACTTCATTGAGAATATAGGGAGAACAGTATCTACCCTCAAGAGTTGTGGGGCCAAATGAAAACTATACTGGGAAATGATTTTTAATAGCTATGTCCATTAAGTTTTAAATTAAATTAAATTTATTGACTTCCATGTGGTACATATTAACATATACAATGAAATATTACTCAGCCAAAAAGAAAGGAACAAAACTGGGTCATTTGTAGAGATGGGGATGGACCTAGAGACTGTCATACAGAGTTAAGAAAGCCAGAAAGACAAAAACAAAAATCTTATTAACACATATTTGCAGAATCAAGAAAAATGGTATAGACGATCTTATTTGCAGAGCAGAAATAGAGACACAGACTTGGAGAACAAATGTAGGGATACCAAGAAGGGGAGGGGGTGGATGGGAGGAATTGGGAGACTGGGATTGACATATATACATTATTGATAGTATGTATAAAATAGATGACTAATGAGAACAGGCTGTATAGCACAGAGAACCCTACTCAGTGCTACTTGGTGACCTAAATGGGAAGGAATCCAAAAAAGAGGGGATATATGTATATGTATTGCTGATGGACAGGGAGGCCTGGCATGCTGCGATTCATGGGGTCGCAAAGAATCAGACACGACTGAGCGACTGATCTGATCTGATCTGATCTGATATTTAAAACATGACTTTGCATTATGTACTCAATTTGTGCTAGATTTTTTTGGTTGAGCCATAGAGATTCAAGGAAATTGATTTTTCTATTTCTCAAAAGCAAGAGAACAATGAACAGTTATACATAATTACTTTATCTCTATTCATCCCACCAGGGCATTTAATACTAGTCAATTTAGAGTCAGTAATCAGAAATATGTTTATTCTTGGAAAAATCTAACTAGCTATCATTTCTAGGATCATGTTTAGTGTTTGTGTTAAATGTTTTTTCTAAAGAGACAAAATAAAATGTCATAGTTAAAAACAGCTTTCCTGGAAACACATGAAGTAGTACTGGATACAAAGGTAGAATATTAGTTTGAAAGATTATCTGCCTGTATGGGGTCAATACAATGATATCCCTCTGTATGTTTTCATAGATAACAATGGGAGAGACATGATACTCACAACAACAGAAGTGAAGACACCTTTAGAACATTCCTGCTATGTTTTATCAGATATAACACCAAATTTTATCATTTAAAAGCGAATCCCTATTGAATGGACAAATATGGCCACAGGATCAAGTCTATTTTGATCATTTCACTAAGACATTTCTTCATTTTATGGGCAATAAAACTTGAACATCTTTATTTGAACATTTCATCAGGACAATAAAGGGTTTTTGTTTCTCTAGGAATTCTCTGTAGATTAAAATACCACACCAAATTCTGCTTATAGAGTACTTCTAATCTGTTGTTGAACACCTCTGAGATCCAAGTTTTTTTTTTCTATTTTAAAATAAGAAGATTAAATTCCTTTACTGCCCCAAAGTGCTACAAAACTATAAATGTCAACTGAAAATAATGGTAATTTTTAGAAATATTACCAAGGAAAAATTTAAAATCAATATTTTAAAAATGCCTATATTCCCTTATAAACTAATTGAAAGATGCATAAAATAAAATATTAGAGAAATTGTTGTCTTTCCAAAAATATTTTTTTTCTAGGTAGAAAGAATTTTCTATGAATTCTTAGGTAATTGTGATGTTTATTGTAAGTTATTCTAAAATTCTTTGTATGATCTTGACTTATTTAAAAGTCTGATTTAAAATTTTGGTAGGATATGTAATGTCATGGCTGTTTGAACCGGAAGTGTTCCTCACACATATTCTTTTGTAGCAATAGTTCTGAGAGGAATTCATGTCCTGATATTGCTAGTAGGTTATCAAAGCTCGGAGAGGCTAAGGGACTGCCCATGGTCGTTTAAGGTGCTTCCCTGGTGGCTCTGATTGTAAAGATTCTGCCTGCAATGCAGGAGACCTGAGTTCGATCCCTGGGTTGGGAAGATCCCCTGGAGAAGGGAATGGCTACCCACTCCAGTACTCTTGCCTGGAGAATCCCATGGAGAGAGGAGTCTGGTAGGCTACAGTCCATGGAGTTGCAAAGAGTCAGACATGACTTAGTAACTAAACAACAACAACATGGTCACTTTAAATGAAGGTGAGGAAAGAGAGAATTTCGGCTGCCTGATTTGATGCTCCACCTGTCAGCCAGACTGTTTCTCATAATGAATAATTTATTCCCATGAAGAAGTAAGAGCAGATAGTTTGTATACATGTTGAGAAAAGGAACTGAAGAACCCAATAATAACATTCTTAATTCAAATATTTAAGTTACATATATTTGATAAGAACATAACTTAATTGAGCAGCAGCAGCTCTGTTTGGAGAGGAAAGCTATCCTTAACTGACTGAAGAGGAGTGCAGATATAAATGTTGTTACTTTCTGCAACTGAATATGTAGTCCTGGTTTGATAGTAAACAGTCAATCCTTGAGAAGATGTATGCAAATATTACAGAGACACAACAGTCAGGTACAAAGACTTTAAAATTATGATAGAATTAATATATGCCAAATTGTACACATTTGAATTACAGAATTTAACATGTTTTAAATTATGTATACCTCATAAAACCACCACGATAATAAGGGTAGAAAGCACATTGATCATCACCAAAAGTTTCCTATGCTCCTTTATAATCCTTGCCTCCTCCTGCTCTGTCAACTAGGCAGCAGCTGGTCTGCTCTCTATCATTAAAAAGTAGCTTGCACTTTCTAGAATATCAAATAAATGGAATAATAGAGTATGTGTTCTTTTTTCCCTTTTAAAAATTTAGCATAGTTATATGAGATTCATTTACATTGGAGGTATGGATAGTTCATCACTTTTTATTTTTGAGTAGTATTCCATTGTATGCTGCTAAGTCACTTCTGTTGTGTCCGACTCTGTGTGATCCCATAGACAGCAACCCACCAGGCTCTGCTGTCCCTGGGATTCTCCAGGCAAGAACACTGGAGTGGGTTGCCATTTCCTTCTCCAATGCATGAAAGTGAAAAGTGAAAGTCAAGTCGCTCAGTCGTATCTGACTCTTCGCAACCCCATGGACTGCAGCCTACCAGGCTCCTCTGTCCATAGGATTTTCCAGGCAAGAGTACTGGAGTGGGGTGATTCCATTGTATAGATACACCATAATTTGTTTATTCATTCATCTATTAATATTAACGGGCATTTAGGTCATTTCCAGTTTGGGATGTTTTACTAATAAAGTTTCTGTAAACATTTGTGTATAAGTCTATGTATGAACATATGATGCCTTTCTCTTAGGTAAATAAATACCCTAGAAGAGAGCCAGCTGGGTCATGAAGTTTAATTTTGTTAAGAAAGTGCCAAGCAGTTGTGTCAATATACATTCTCAGGAGCAACAGTGCATGAGTATTTCATTTGCTTCACAAACTAGCCAGTGTTGTATATATATTTAACTTTATTTATTTATTGTTGGCTGTGCTGGGTCTAAGCTGTGTGGGCTTCTCTCTAGTTGCAATGGGTAGGGGCTACTCTCTAGTTGTGATGTGCGATCCTCTCATTGCAGAGGCTCATCTTGCTGTGAAGCACAGGCTCTAAGAGTGGGGGCCCGGCAGTTACAGCTCCTAGCCTCTAGAACACAGCCTCAATAGTTGTGGTGCACGGGCTTAGTTGCTCTGAGGTGTGTGGGATCTTGTTGGATCAGGGATAGAACCGGTGTCTCCTGCATTGGCAGGCAGATTCTTGACCTCTGAGCCAACAGGGAAGCCCATCAGAGTTTTTAATGTAAATATATAGAGAAATCCATAATAGGTATGTAGTGATATTTCAATGTGGTTTTAATTTGCCTTTCCCTAATAACTAATGATTTTGAACATTTTAATATGCATATTTGCCATCAGTATATGATGACTCAGATGGTAAAGAATCTGCCTGCAGTGCTGGAGACCCAGGGCCAATCCCTGGGTTGGGAAGATCCTCTGGAGAAGGGAATGGCAACCTAATCCAGTATTATCGCTTGGAGAATCCCATGGACAGAGGAACATCCAAGGAGTTGCAAAGAGTTGGACATGACTAAGTGACTCACACACACACACACACCTTCTGTGGTGAGCTGTTTAGCTTTTTGGGGGGTCATTTTTGTTGTTGTTGTTAAATTAGTTTGTCTTTTGTTAGTATTGAGTTCTAAAACTTCTTTATATACTCTAGAAACAAACCAACTTTTATATATACAGGTTTTGAAAATATTGTTTCCCTTTCTGTGAGAATCAAGAGTCTCTTACCAGTGTCTTTTGAAGAGCAGAAATTTAAAATTTTTTTGGTAGTACTATTTAACAACCATTTTCTTTTAGGGATTGTGTTTGTTGTGTCTAACCCAAACTCACAAGTGTTTTATCTTATATTTTCTTTGGAAGTTATGCAGTTTTGTTTTTTATTTTGGATTATGGTCAGTTTTAAGTTAAATGTTTTTAATGTTGGGTGAGAAATGACTCAAAGTAATTTTTTGGCATGTGTAGATACAATTATTCCAGCATCATTTGTTAAAAAGGAAAAAAGAGACCTATCCTTCACTGAATTGTCTTTCTTTATTGGTCAGAAACTGGTTGATTACACATGTTCAAGTCTATTTCTAGACACTATTTTTTCCTTTGATATATTGGATGCCAAACATCTATCTTTATGCCAGTACAGTACTTCTTGATTTTTTATTGGGATTATAATAATATAATTGACTTGGGAAAAATTGACTCTAATATTGATTATATTAATGTAATTAATCTTGCCATTGACATTGAGATAAACCCTCAGAACAGGTATATCTCTCCATTTACTTAGGATTTTAATTTCTCTCAGAAATATTCTGTAGTTTTTACTATACAGATCTTTATCCCTAAGTATTTCATATTTTTGGTGCTATTTTTAATGGAACTATTTTTGCTTTGAACTTCAATTTCCAATTGCTCATTTTTAGTATATAGAAATGCAGGTCAATTTTGTATATTGATCTTGCATCTGGAAGCAGGAAGCCCAGTGACACTTGCTAAATAAGTATTACTGAACTCACTTACTAGTTTGAGTAGCATTTTGGGGTATGCCCATGTGTGTGAGTACTCAGTGACTTCAGTCATTTACAACTGTTTGTGACCCCATGGACTGTAGCCCACCAGTCTTATCTGTCCATGGGATTCTCCAGGCAAGAATATTGGAGTGGGTTGCCATGTTCTCCTCTGGAGGATCTTCCTGACCCAGGGAGTGAACCTTCTGTGTCTCCTGCATTGCAGGCAGATTATTTACCACTGAGTCGCTGGGGAAGCTCTGCATTTTGTGGTAGTTTTTATCAAGTTTTCCACATACATAATCATGTTGTCTATGAATAAAGACATTTTGAATTCTGTCTTTATTACATAATAGGGTCTTATATTTTTATTTTTTCCGCTATTATACTGACTAGAACTCCTAGTACAATGTTGACTAGAAGTGTGATAGCAAGAATTTTTACTTCCTAATTTTAGGGGGAAAGTTTTCAGTCTGTCATCAGGTGTAATGTCAGTATTAGGTTGATCACAGATGCCTTTTAAATATCAGACTGAGCAAGTTTTCTTCTATTCCTAGGTTTCTGACTGTTTTTAACAGGAATGGATGTTAGGTTTTGTCAAGCATGCTTTCTAGTGGTAGGTTTAGGATTTATGGAATACGTCTTTAACCTATCACAAACTACCTTGGAGTGATATACCATTTCACATGTAATGTAAGAACTGTATTTTGCTTCCCAGGGCTGTTGTAATAGTGCCATAAACTGTGTGACTTTAAACAAGAGAAATTTCTTCTTTCACAGTTCTGGGGGTTATAAGTTCAAAATCAAGGTGTCAGCAGGGCCATGCTCCTTCTGACTCTGGGTACAATTTTTCCTTGCCTGTCCTTGGCTTCTGGTGGTGGTTGCCAATCTTTCGTGTTCCTTGCTTATAGCTGTCTCACTCCAATTTCTGCTTCTGTTGTCACATGTGTCTTTTCTGTTTGCTTATCTGTGAGGCCCTTCTCCTCTTCTTGTGAAGGCAAAAGTCATATTAGATTAAGATCCCGCTTACCTGACTTATTTCAGTATGATCTCATCCTAACTAATTAAATGTGTAACCACCTTATTTCCAAACATGTTCATATTCTGATCCAGGAAGAACATGAAAATTTGAAGGACACTATCCAATCCAATACAAGAAACTATGAAGAGGATACTTCCATTTTTTTCCTCTAGAACTATATAGGGCTATTGTTTATTACTGGCAGCTCTCAATACATAAAGATAGCAACTGTCTTACTCTTTGTACCTCCTGTGCTAACCAGTCCCTGCCTTGCCCACAGCCTACTCACCCTACTGATATTTCCTCTTAATCACAGAACCTCATAGGTAAAAGCTTACATATTTACCCCAAGCTCCAGCTAGTGATTGTTTTAATCTTTATACCAGAACTATTTCTACTGTGATAGTGTATCAAAGGGATGTGCCTATTCGTTGGTTTTCCTGGTAATTGATGAGCCAACCTGATGTTAACTCCCTCTGTAACTAGTAACCTTCCCCTCCCCATCATACTGCCATATCCTGCCAGTCATCTGCATTGTGGGGTGTATTAGAAAAGATCCTGATGCTGGAAAAGAATGAGGACAGGAGGAGAAGGGAGCAACAGAGGATAAGATGGTTGGATGGCATCATCAACTCAAATGGACATGAGTTTGAGCAAACTCCAGGAGATACTGAAGGACAGGGAAGCCTGGCATGCTGCAGTATATGGGATCACAAAGAGTTGGACACGACTTAGCAACTGAACAACAACAACAATATACATACACATATGTACTATATATAAGCTCTTTGTTACTTATATGTATTGCAAATGTTTTCTCCACTAGGTGGTTTAATATTTTCTCTTTCTTAAAAATAGTGCTTTTAGGTGAACAGATATTCTGACAAGGTAATATAATTATCAGTTTTTCCTAGTATAGTTAGTGATAATGAAAAAAGATATTCCTACCTATTTTGAGTTCATGAAAATATTCTTCTCTACTACTTTCTGGAAGATTTAATGTTTGTTAGAGTAAAAATCCACCTGGAATTAATTTTTGAGCATGTATGATAGTAGGAATCAATTTTATTTTTTTCCTTTTATATATGGATGTATAGCATTTTTCATGTATGGATGTGAGAGCTGAACTGTGAAGAAGGCTGAGCGCCGAAGAATTGATGCTTTTGAACTGTGGTGTTGGAGAAGACTCTTGAGAGTCCCTTGGACTGCAAGGAGATCCAACCAGTCCATTCTGAAGGAGATCAGCCCTGGGATTTCTTTGGAAGGAATGATGCTAAAGCTGAAACTCCAGTATTTTGGTCACCTCATGTGAAGAGTTGACTCATTGGAGAAGACTCTGATGCTGGGAGGGATTGGGGGCAGGAGGAGAAGGGGACGACAGAGGATGAGATGGCTGGATGGCATCACTGACTCGATGGATGTGAGTCTGAGTGAACTCCGGGAGTTGGTGATGGACAGGGAGGCCTGGAGTGCTGCGATTCATGGGGTCGCAAAGAGTCTGACACGACTGAGCGACTGATCTGATCTGATAGGATTTTTTTTAAAGATCATTTTTTTTTTTTTGTCATTTCCTTTTCAATGGAACATTTTCTTTGTCATTTATCAACCATCTATGTATGGGAAGGGAGAAAGGGAAAGATATACAAACTAAATGCAGAGTTCCAGAGAATAGGAAAGAGAGATAAGAAGGCCTTCTTAAATGAACAATGCAAAGAAATAGAGGAAAACAATGGAATGGGAAAGATGAGAGATCTCTTCAAGTAAATTGGAGATATCAAGGAAATATTTCAGGCAAGGATGGGCACAATAAAGGAAAGAAAATGTAACAACCTAACAGAAACAGGAGAAGGTAATGGCAACCCACTCTAGTACTCTGGCCTGAAAGTCCCACGGATGGAGGAGCCTGGTGGGCTGCAGTCCATGGGGTCACTGAGAGTCCGGCACGACTGAGCGACTTTACTTTTACTTTTCACTTTCATGCATTGGAGAAGGAAATGGCAACCCACTCCAGTACTCTTGCCTGGAGAATTCCAGGGACAGAGGAGCCTGGTGGGCTGCCATCTGTGGGGTCGCACAGAGTCGGACACGACTGAAGCGACTTAGCAGCAGCAGCAGCAGCAACAGAAACAGAAAATATTAAGACGAGGTGACAAGAATACACAGAAGAACTATACAGAAAAAAGGTCTTAATTACCTGCATAACCACAACCATGTGATCACACACTTAGAGACAGACATCCTGGAGTGTGAAGTCGAGTGGGCCTTAGGAAGCATTATGACAAACAGAGCTAGTGGAAGCAAGGGAATTCCAACTGAGCTATTTCAAATATTAAAATATGATGCTGTTAGGTGCTGCACTCAATATGCCAGCAAATTTGGAAAATACAGCAGTGGCCACAAGACTAGAAGAGGTTACTTTTCATTCCAATCCCAAAGAAGGGCAATGCCAAAGAATGATCAAACTACGGTACCATTGTGCTCATTTCACATGCTAGAAAGATTATGATCAAAATTCTTCAACAGGTTTTTGCAGTACATGAAATGAGAATGTCCAGATTTACAAGCTGAGTTTAGAAAAGGCAGAGGAAACAGAGATCAAATTGCCAACATTCATTGAGTCATGGAGAAAGCAAAGGAATTCCAGAAAAACTTCTACCTCTGCTTCACTATCTGTGCTAAAGCCTTTGTCTGTGAGAATCACAACAAACTGTAGAAAATTCTTAAAGAGATAGGTGTACTAGACCACCTTATCTGCCTCCTGAGAAACCTGTATGCAGGTCAGGAAGAAAAGTTAGAACTGGACATGGAACAAAGGGCTGGTTCAAAATTGGGAAAAGAGTACATTAAGGCTGTATATTGTTACCCTGCTTATAGAACTTGTATGCAGAGTATATCATGTGAAATGCTGGGCTGGATGAATCTCAAGCTGGAATCAAGATCGCCAGAAGAAATATCAGCAACCTCAGATATGTAGATGACATCACCCTTATGGCAGAAAATGAAGAGGAACTATGGAGTCTCTTGATGAGGGTGAAAGAGGACATTGAAAAAGCTGGCTTGAAAACATTCAGTAAACTAAGATGATGGCATCTGGTCCCATCACTTCATGGCAAATAGAAGGGGAAAAAGTGGAAACTTAAGATTTTTTTAGGGGGAGGTCTCCAAAATCCCTGCAGACAATGACAGCAGTCTTGAAATTAAAAGATGCTTGTTCCTTATAAGGAAAGCTATGACAAAACTAAACAGCACCTTAAAAAACAAAGACATCACATTTTCTGCAAAGGTCCATATAGTCAAAGCCATGGTTTTTCCAGTAGTCATGTATGCTGCTGCTGCTGCTGCTAAGTCGCTTCAGTCGTGTCCGACTCTGTGCGACCCCATAGACGGAAGCTCACCAGGCTCCCCCGTCCCTGGGATTCTCCAGGCAAGAATACTGGAGTGGGTTGCCATTTCCTTCTCCAATGCATGAAGGTGAAAAGTGAAAGTGAAGTCGCTCAGTCGTGTCCGACTCTTAGCGACCCCATGGACTGGAGCCCACCAGGATCCTCCATCCATGGGATTTTCCAGGCAAAAGTACTGGGGTGGGGTGCCATTGCCTTCCCCGGTAGTCATGTATAGATGTGAGAATTGGACCATAAAGAAATTTGAGCACAAAACTTTTGAACTGTAGTGTTGAAGAAGACTCTTGAGAGTCCCTTGGACAGCAAGGAGATCAAACAAGTCAATCCTAAAGAATATCAACCCTGAATATTCATTGGAAGGACTGATGCTGAAACTGAAGCTCCACTACTTATTTTGGCCACCTGATCCCAGGAGCCGACTTATTGGAAAAGATCCTGATGTTGGGAAAGATTGAGGACAGGAGAAGTGGTTGACAGAGCATGAGATTGGTGGATGGCATCACAAACTAAATCAATATGAATCTGAGCAAATGCCAGGAGATAGTGAAGGACAGGGAAGCCTGGTGTGCTACAGCCCTCTGGGTTGCAAAGAGTTGGACACAACTTAGCAACTGAACAACAGCAAACATATATATATCAGTTGTTGAACCTACTTTTTGTTTCACAGGCTTATTTATCTATTTTGCAACAATGCCATACATATTGCTTTAGATTTATAATCAATCTTGATATCTGGTAGTTAGTAAGTCCTCTGTTTCTTCTTAATGTTAATGGCTTACAACCAAATCATTACTTTTTGCAGAAGCATAGCATTGATTGTATAGCACTTGTTGAAACTAAGTGATAGCATTTAAACTCATATTGAAAATGTTTTTTCTTCTTAAAATATTTTTCTAAACTTCTGAAGGTTAATCTTTGTTTCTTTTCTCGCCAAAAATATATCAATAAAATTCTTGAACATTGAAGATTGAAAAATTATCTATTTTTGTCCCATGTTGCTCATGGCATATTATAAGTAATTAATCTTCTCAACAATTTTTACTTTAGCAATTGCTATTAGCATAATTTCTTGTTAGAATATTCATAAGAAATATCTATTTATTCAAGTACCTTTTGTGGATTTAAAAATCCATTATTTCAAAAGTAAATGGGCTCTAAATTCTTAATCTTTGGCAGTAAGTTATGTATTAGGAAGATAATTAAATCTTTTAGATGACTTTTCCAATTAGCATAGGAGTAATAACAATAGCCATCTGGGCACCCTCATGCAAACAAGGCCATATGCAGGTTTATAAGTTCACATTAATATGTGGAAGTTGCTTAGAGACAAGCTTTGGTGACTGTTTTCTCAGTCTCTGACATATTCCAGTGGATTCATAATAAATCCTAGTTATGAGGAAAAGGAGTGCCACATGTCTGAGAAAAATAAATGGAGGTGATGCCAAGTCATCATATATCCTCAAACTCTGCCTCATAGTCTCTGCTCACTGTCTTGTGGGTGAATTCACATATGGAATCAGGAAAAATTAAATAAGGACATATCTGGGAAGTTCCAAAACAGAGCTCTCTAAAAGATAAGAAAGTCTGGATGTATGTGGTTTAGTCGCCAAGTCATGTCTGACTCTTTTCTCCTGCATTTCAGGAGAATTTTTTACCACAGAGCCACCAGGGAAGCCCTCTGGAATGTGTGTGTGCAGGTGTGCGTACAAGCATGTGTACTACATTGCTTCAGTTGTGTCCAACTTTTGCGACCCCATGGACTGTAACCTGCCAGGCTTCCCTGTCCATGAGATTCTCCAGACAAGAATACTGGAGTGGGTTGCCATTTCCTACTCTAGGAGAATCCTCCCGACCCAGGGATAGAACCTGGGTCTCATGTTTCCTGCATTGGCAAGCAGATTCTTTACCACTAGTGCCAATACTAAATAGTAGATCAAGACTATTGTCCATGAATGTAAAGATTTTAAGTATGTCTCTTTACACAAATGGAGCTGCCTGTTAAGGCATTCCCAAGCTATAAACGGGGAAGGCAATGGCACCCCACCCCAGTACTTTTGCCTGGAAAATCCCATGGACGGAGGAACCTGGTAGGCTACAGTCCATGGGGTCACTAAGAGTCAAGCACGACTGAGTGACTTCACTTACACTTTTCACTTTCATGCATTGGAGAAGGAAATGGCAACCCACTCCAGTGTTCTTGCCTGGAGAATCCCCAGGGACAGGGGAGCCTGGTGGGCTTCCGTCTATGGGGTCGCACAGAGTCGGACACGACTGAAGCGACTTAGCAGCATCAGCAAGCTATAAACTGCCCTGTGGTGGCTGTCTTATTCCTTCAAGATGTGTGTGTGTGTGTGTGTGTGTGTGTGTGTGTGTGTTTGTCCACTGGAACCTGTGTCTGTCTACATGTGTTTGACTAGAACCTCACGCTGTGATCTATGTTCCCAGGTGGCCCTTTCACTTACCTAGAGAGAGCCTTGCCAATTTCCTACATATAATGCAGATTGTTGCTAACTATCTTTCCAAATCTTCCAATCAGTTATTTATGCCATACTCAAAATTCCATGAATAAAAAAGAGCTATACAGGAATTCAAATATGTAATATGAAAATTTATAAGTGTGTACAAATCATTTTGGGCTACAAAGAGTTATTGTTCTAAAGAGTCAAAGAGGATGTTATCCCACAAACATATTTAGGATCACTGAATATCTTCTTATACTTGGAAAATACAGTTATTATAATTTTGCATATATCAGGGCTTTCAATTGCACTTTGTGACAAAGATCATTTGTCCTTTGTTTTACTTTGTAAATCATTTCCTCAATAAATCCATATATAGCATGTTTCACATGAAGCATTTAATTTACATAGTATAGAATAAAGCTAATTAATTACAAAATAATATCAGCGTTAAATTTTAACCACATAATCTAAAATAGCCAAGAAGATGTTCATGTTTTTGTTTCTTTATGAATAAACAAATTTTATATTTACCATTTTTGAAGGTGCGAATGATCATATTTACCATATGAAATCACGTCAATTGTTGTAAAGCTATTTTAGGTTAGGAAAATAACTGATAGGATGAGTATACAAAATCTTATTTAGGAATAGCCTATATATTTCCAGATTTTTTAATATTACAGAGCTGTATGACTTTAATTAAAAATTGATTTATATAACAAAAAGACTCTTGTGAGTCCCTTGGACTGTAAGGAGATCCAACCAGTCCATCCTAAAGGAGACCAGTCCTGGGTGTTCATTGGAAGGACTGATGTTGACGCTGAAACTCCAGGACTTTGGCCACCTCATGCGAAGAGTTGACTCATAGGAGAAGACTCTGATTCTGGGACGGATTGGGGGCAGGAGGAGAAGGGGATGACAGAGGGTGAGATGGTTAGATGGCATCACCGACTCAAAGCATGTGAGTTTGGGTGAACTCCGGGAGTTGGTGATGGACAGGGAGGCCTGGCGTGCTGCAATTCATGGGGTCACAAAGAGTTGGACACAACTGAGCAACTGAACTGAACTGAACCACACTTAAAGAATTTGCCCAGGAAAATAAAGGGAACATATAGGTATTGAAAGGGAAAAATAGAATGCCATTTTTTCTCACTATAATTTCATAAGAAAAATGATACTTTAATAGCAAAAACACAGGACAGATATAATTTCAAATTATAATTCTTGAACTCAATTTTTATAAATCTTACACAAATATGAAATTATCAATTATTCTTCTTCTGCCACATATTAATAAAAACTTAGTTGTAGACCAGCTTTCATCTATATAACAACATCTGGGAACTGATGCTCTAGGGAAAAATCTTTGCATTTGGTGGCAGCCTTCGTACAAAACTCTTCTCCCTTTTGGTAAAGTTAGACTGTCTGCTAAGTCAGTGATATGTTCAAAGTGCTTGAGTATTCTTAACTCAAATAAATTATAACATATTTATTCAATGTTAGTTCTGTGCTACCTGGTAGAAATAAAGAACAAGATATGGATTCTACTCACAAGGAATGCCCCCATTTAGTTGGGAGTTTGCAGCAGAGTCCCACACATATGTTCTTGGCACTACCATTCTGTTCTTTGGGGGCTCAGCTTCCAATGGAAGCTACTGAAACCTGCCCAATTTGCAAGGCTAGCAGAAAACACCAACTATTAAAAGTCTTCAACCCATCACCCCTAACCAGGGGCATTTGTGTTTAGTTGCTCAGTCCTGTCCGACTCTTTGTGACCCCATGGACTGTAGACCACCAGGCTCCTCTGTCCTTGGAATTCTCTAGGCAAGAATACTGGAGTGGATTGCTATGCCCTTCTCCAGGGGATCTTCCCAACCCAGGGATTGAACCTGGGTCTCCCACATTGCAGACAGACTCTTTACTGTCTGAGCCACCAGGAAAGATCACCAGAGGCATTTAGTAATTAAATATTTGGACTTCTTTGCTCATTGATGATAGCACCCTATTCTAGTACTCTTGCCTGGAAAATCCCATGGATGGAGGAGCCTGGTAGGCTGCAGTCCATGGGGTTGCTAAGAGTTGGACAGGACTGAGCGACTTCACTTTCACTTTTCACTTTGATGCATTGGAGAAGGAAAGGGCAACCCACTCCAGTGTTCTTGCCTGGAGAATCCCAGGGACGGGGGAGCCTGGTGGGCTGCCGTCTAAGGGGTTGCACAGAGTCAGACATGACTGAAGTGACAGCATTAGCAGCAGCAGCAGCTCACTGATGAAGTGAACTATAAGGTTTGTATTTTACACCTTTTCCTGGGTCCCCCAAGGACCCATTTTAGTTTTCTGTGGTGGCAACTTTCTGATTTACACATCTTTTACTTTTCTGGTTTCTTTCCTCTGTCTCAGCACTGCTGCTGAGGACTACTGTTTTCTGATATTTTCTCTCTAAGAAACTACTTCTGCTTGAAACGTTGTCTCATAATCTGGTTTTGGGAGAATTTGAATAAGACAAAGTTGCTACGAATAATGCTGTAAATTTGAAACAAAACAACAGAAACAATAAAATAACTCATTTAAGTGGTGCTTGGTTAGATTAATATTAAAATTGCAAAAATAATTGACAACAACAGACTTTAGCATTATCATTTAATAGCTGTGTGACTGGGCAAGTCAAAGATACATATTTTTTTCTGAACCTTTTTTTCCCCATGTCTTTGTTTTCTCTTTAAATTATTGTTATTATATTTTGTTTGTTAAGAATACAACATGAGATTTACCCCCTTAACAAATTTATACATAATGATACAGTATTGATAATTATACGCACAATGTTGTATAGCAGATTTCTAGAATTCATTCATCTTGCATGACTGAAACTATATTTTTTGAATAGCAACTGTCCTTTCCTCCTCCTTACAGCTCTCACTAACTGCCATTCTATTCTCCATTCCTGTTTCAAGATTTTAAATTTCTCATACGAGTAGGATCATGCATTATTTGTTCTTCTGTATCTGACTTATTTCACTTAGCATGATGTCCTATGGATTCATCCATGTTGTTGTATATAGCAGGGTTTTTTTTTTTAAGCTGAATAATATTCCATTGTGATTATGCACCACATTTTCTTTATCCATTCATTCCACGGTGAACACTTAAATTTCCATGCCTTGGCTACTGTGAGTAATGCTGCTGTGAACGAGAGAGAGCATATATATCTCTTTGAGATACTTATCTTAGTTCATTTGAATGTATGCCCAGGAATGAGATTGCTGGATCACACAGTTGTATCATTTTACATTCCCATCAACAGTCTACAAGCATTTCAATTTTGCCATATCTTCACCAACAATTGTTATTTTTTCCTCACTTGTACATAAGAATAACAACTTTTTCTTGACATTGTGATTTATGTTATATACCTTATTATCACACGAAGCACCAATGCATTAGAAAAGACCCTGATACTGGGGAAGACTGAAGGCAAAAAGAGAAGAGGGTGGCTGAGGATGAGATGGTTAGATATCATCACTGATTCAATGGATATGAATTTGAGCACACTCCTGGGTATAGTGAGGGACAGGGAAGCCTGGCATGCTGCAGTCTGTGGGATTGCAAAGAGTTAGACATGATTTAGTGACTGAACAACAATATATGTATATTTGGTTATTGTCTCTGTTTCTGGTGCAGAGCTCCTAAAAGGTTTAGGACTTCCTATGTTAAGAGCAATAAAGTTGGCTTTTGTTATGTTAATAAATTGACCAGAAAAGCACCTAAGGAAGCAAGCTGGTTGCCACTGGAAACACCCTTGAATAGAATGTTGGAACTTTCAGTGCCTGGTTACTCCTCCTCAGAGGTAAAGAAGAAGCCTGCAATGCAGGAGATGCAGGAAACATGAGTTTGATCCCTGGGTTGGGAAGATCCTCTGGAGGAGGAAATGACAACCCATTGTAGTGTTCTTGCCTGGGAAAATCCCATGGACAGAGGACATAGGTTCACAGAGTCAGACTTGACTGGGTGACTGCGTCTGCACATGGATACAGGAAGACTTGGAGATTGAATCATTGGCCAATTATTTCATCAATTGTCCCTGTATATAAAGAAGTTTCTGGAAAAACCCAAGAGGAGGAAATTTAGAGAGCTTCCAAACCAGAGTACTTGCTTGTGTCACTGTGCCAGGCCCCAAACCCTAGGAGCACAGACGCACCTTTGTTCAGGACCTCACCTTCTGTATTGCTACCTCTGCATCTGGCTGTTGATTTATACTTTGTACAATAAACAGTGAATATAGTGAGTAAACTGGTTTCCTGAATTCTAGGAGCTGCTCTAGCAAATGAATTAAACCAAGGACAGGGTCTTTGGGACTTTATAGCTACACAAGTGAACAATGGACTTGCAATTGGTGGCTAAAGTGTGTGTGTGTGGTGGTGGTGGTGGGGGCAGTCTTACAGGACTGAGCCCTAAACTGAGATATTTGATGTTATCCCTGGGTACACAGTGTCAGAATTGAGTAAAATTGTAAGATACCGAACTTGGTGTTAGAGAATCACTTTGTGATGTAGGGAAAACCCACACACACTGGAACTGGTGACAAAATTTTACTTTCTTAATAATTGTTAGGCACAGATAGGACAATACATATGAATATATTTGTATAAGTAACTCACCAATATAAGCTATTAATACTTTCCATGTCATTTTACACTTATTTTATAACAAGGTATTCATGAAAAATATTATGAAATAAGGTATGTTAAAGAAATATCAAATGATATAAAAGTGTATAAATTTTAATTAAAATTTTTTCTTTGCTGTGCCTTGTGTGGGACCTTAGTTCCCAGATCAGGGGCTGCGTCCATGACCCCTGCATTGGAAGCTCAGAGTCTTAACTACTGAACATCTAGGGAAGTTCCTAGAAGTGTATGAATTAAAATGATCTCACTCTCCACTTTCCCACTCAAGTCCTTTTCCCCAGTGCCCAGAGCAACCACTGAGGATTTCTGAATTTGGTTTTTCTAATGATTATCATTAATTTGACACTATGTGTTGTGCTCAGTTGCTCAGTTGTGTATGACTCCTTGTGACCCTATGGGCTGTAGTCTGCCAGGCTCCTCTGTCCATGAGATTTCCCAGGCAAGAATACTGGAGTGGGTTGCCATGCTTGCCTCCAGGGGATCTTCTTGACCTCAAGAATCAAACCTGAGTCTCCTGCACTAACCAACTGTGATCAATTCTATTGACTCCTCACCCTGATGTATAAGAAATTTGGTATCATTATTATTACCTGCTGTTGTTGCTCAATCACTCAGTTGTGTCTGACTCTTGGGACCCCATGGATTGTAGCACACCAGGCTTCCCTGTCCTTCACTACATAGTTTTTAACAGTTATATTTTTATTTAGGTTTTTTCTTTTGATGGTTCTTTACCTGAACTTTCTTAGATCTATGCTTCTTGACTTAGCAAATTTAGGCAGTATTTATTGACTTTTGTTTTGAAACAAAGAAATTAGCACATCTGCCTTTCTTTCTGCCTCTTCTGCTTCCCATTTTTGTTTCTATTATTATTTTTACAAGGTCAAAGTTGAAGATAGTACATTCTGTTCTGTAACTAATTCATTATCCTATCTTTTGTCAATTTGTAGATTCTAAAAACCAGAGAAGGCAATGGCACCCCACTCCAGTACTCCTGTCTGGAAAATCCCATGGATGGAGGAAGCTGATAGGCTGCAGTCTATGGGGTCACTAAGAGTCAGACACGACTGAGCGACTTCACTTTCACTTTTCACTTTCATGCATTGGAGAAGGAAATGGCAACCCACTCCAGTGTTCTTGCCTGGAGAATCCAAGGGGTGAGGAAGCCTGGTGGGCTGCTGTCTCTGGGGTCGCACAGAGTTGGACATGACTGAAGCGACTTAGCAGCAGCAGCAGCAGCAGCAGCAGATTCTAAAAACAGAAAATCCCAATACCTTGTTTGCAATTCATGATTACATAAATATAACACTGTAGTAGAACAGTCAACACCCAGGAAAATAAATTCTTGTGTTACTAATTCTTTTTCTTCAAAATAATATTCTAAGCGTTTTTCTTTTTTTATGATTTCACTTTATACATTTGTTTATTTTTGGCTGTGCTGGATCTTGTTGCTCCATGGGCTTTTCTCTAGTTGTGGTGAGCAGGGGCTGCTCTTCATGGCAGTGTGAGGGCTTCTCATGGCAGTGGCTTCTCACGTGGCACAGCATGGCTCTAGGGCTCACAAGCTTCAGTAGTTGTAGTTCCTGGGCTCTAGAGTACAGGCTCAATAGTTGTGGCACACAGGCTGAGTTGTTCTGAGTCAGGTGAAATCTTCCCAAACCAAGGATCAAACCTGTGTCTCCTGCATTGGCAGGCAGATTCTTTACCATTGAGCCACCAAGGAAGCCCTCTAAACATTTTTCTAATAGAATCTGTTGATCAGCAAAAACATTTCAAAAAAATAAAACTTTCTGCAGTTCTTCAGTGTCATACTGCCACTGATTTTTATGCCTTATATCGTATCTATTTCTAGATTCCTTATTCTTATCCTGGAACATCTTTTTGAATAATTTATTACTACAAGGGACTTTAGGATTATTTTACATGCCTGTAGAAAAGGCAGAGGAACCAGAGATCAAATTGCCAACATCTGCTGGATCATGGAAAAAGCAAGAGAGTTCCAGAAAAATATCTACTTCTGCTTTATTGACTATGCCAAAGCCTTTGACTGTGTGGATCACAATAAACTGTGGAAAATTCTGAAAGAGATGAGAATATCAGACCACCTGATCTGCCTCTTGAGAAATTTGTATGCAGGTCAGGAAGCAACAGTTAGAACTGGACATGGAACAACAGACTGGTTCCAAATAGGGAAAGGAGTATGCCAAGGCTGTATATTGTCACCCTGTTTATTTAACTTATATGCAGAGTACATCATGAGAAATGCTGGACTGGAAGAAACACAAGCTGGAATCAAGATTGCCAGGAGAAATATCAATTACCTCAGATATGCAGATGACACCACCCTTATGGCAGAAAGTACAGAGGAACTCAAAAGCCTCTTGATGAAGGTGAAAGTGGAGAGTGAAAAAGTTGGCTTAAAGCTCAACATTTAGAAAACGAAGATCATGGCATCTGATCCCATCACTTCATGGCAAATAGATGGGGAAACAGCGGAAACAGTGTCAGACTTTATTTTTCTGGGCTCCAAAATCACTACTGATGGTGACTGCAGCCATGAAATTAAAAGATGCTTACTCCTTGGAAGGAAAGTTATGACCAACCTAGATAGCATATTCAAAAGCAGAGACATTACTTTGCCAACAAAGGTTCGTCTAGTCAAGGCTATGGTTTTTCCTGTGGTCACGTATGGATGTGAGAGCTGGACTGTGAAGAAGGCTGATCGCTGAAGAATTGATGCTTTTGAACTGTGGTGTTGGAGAAGACTCTTAAGAGTCCTTGGACTGCAAAGAGATCCAACCAATCTATTCTAAAGGAGATCAGCCCTGGGATTTCTTTGAAAGGAATGATGCTAAAGCTGAAGCTCCAGTACTTTGGCCACCTCATGTGAAGAATTGACTCATTGGAGAAGACTCTGATGCTGGGAGGGATTGGGGGCAAGAGGAGAAGGGGACGACAGAGGATGAGATGGCTGGATGACATCACTCACTCGATGGACGTGAGTCTGGGTGAACTCCGGGAGTTGGTGATGGACAGGGAGGCCTGGTCTGCTGCGATTCATGGGGTCGCAAAGAGTCGGACATGACTGATCGACTGATCTGATCTGATCTGAAACACCCTTGTATGTATCTGATAATTTCCCTGGTATAGATTTCTAGTGATGTAAGATGATTTATGTATCATTTTGAATGTTATTTTGGAGATATATAATAAAGTCAGTTAAAATTTTTTTTTATATATTTTTTAATACTTTGAATTGTGAAATTTTACCTGAAAATTTCCTGGTATGATTTTGTTCTTGCTGTTGTTTTCCTCATTTAGTCTGCCTCGTACTAGGGAAGCTAATCAGGAGAAGGAAATGGCAACCCACTCCAGTATTCTTGCCTGGAGAATCCCTTGGACCAAGGAACCTGGTGAGCTGCTGTCCATGGGCTCACACGGAGTTGGACACGACTGAAGCGACTTAGCATGCATGCATGCATTGGAGAGGAAATGGCAACCCACTCCAGTATTCTTGCCTGGAAAATCCCAGGGACAGAGGAACCTGGTGGGCTGCCATCTATGGGGTCACACAGAGTCGGACACAACTGAAGCAACTTAGCAGCAGCAGCAGCAGCAGGTAAGCTAATAAATCTGAATACTTAAGCCATTTTTTTGGCTCTGGACATTAAAAAAAATATTTAATTAATATTATTAAATATTTACTTATTTCTCATTATAGGTTAAACTTTTGCTGCATGCTGGGGTTAGAGATAGAAGCTGAGGTAAAATGATACCTGGAGAAACATCCCTGGACTTTGATACCAAGTAAGGATTTAAGATACATATACCAAATTTTCAAATAGGTAAAAATGTAATAGTTTGGGGAGTGGGGAGATGGAAGAAAGTAATTCTCTTCTTTAATAAATTTTTTACTTTATATATAATGTCCTTTTGAAAATGTTATGCTTTTGTGAATAGAATATTATCTCTAATATCTTTAAGTCCATTAAACTAAGATTCATGAGAATCTTCTTGAATCTTCTTTGGCTCCCTAAATTAGCATTGCTTCCTTCAGTATCATGAATTATTTTGTTTATTCATCTTTATCTTTGACTAACCTGATACAGATTTTTTTAAATGTCCAGTGATCTCTTTTGGGTCTATTATGATGAATTAGTTTGAGATTTTCCTGTGGAGTATGATGATTTGTTTCTCTATTGGATCTTTCCACCAAATGTGAGGGGAATTGTAGGCTTGATGTGAGTGAATGGGTAGATTTTTCTGAAGGATACATGGAAGAAGAGTGGGCTGGTAGCTGTTTTTTATTCTCAGGTGGTAAAATAGCTAGACTTTTTTGGTCTTGTTTACCCCTAGAAACATCATCTGTTTCTGCTGCATCAATTTTCTCACTTCTTGTATTTTGGATACAGAAAGAGCTTCAGTGAAATTTCCTTATTTTACAGGTCAGGAAAAAGTGCTGGAAATTGAAAGACTTGCATAAACTCAGAGAATCAATGGTGGCAAAAGTGAGGTAATTAAAAGAATTTAGAATTCTGATTATAAATCCTAATATTTCCCATAATCTCAAGACTTCAACTCCATTTGGGAAGTATATGTTTTCATTCATATATAATCTTCTAGGGAAGATTGACAATAGCAGAATTATTACTCCAGTCAGTTAGGTGTTCAAAGCTATTTAAGAAGTGAAACTGGAGATGTTAAAATGTGTTTGACCTAAGAGGTTGAATGTCTATCTTGTTCTTGAACAATTTTTTATCCATTTGAGAAGTCCCAGAGAAACATATAGCCAAAGTAAAGGTCTATTTTGAACAGTTATTCAAAAATAAAACCTTTGGTAAGGATAGTAACCTTCTGAAAGGCAGTGTACATCAGCATCCTCAAAATCTGAAGAAAATTGGAAAGAGAGAGCTCAGAAAAGCAACAATATCTGATATGAACACTGAATAGATGTATAAACTGAATAGATAGAAGAGGGAATTTCTACTATGTGTTAAATGCATTTTATACCTTATGCCAAGTTATACCATCTTCAGGCAGCCTTATGTAATCTTCACCTCAAAGAACTTCAAAGAGAACAATCTAATGACCTTTCCACTGCTCATCCCGTCTTCTTACTGCAGGTGATACTAATTTGCTATTTGGCATGCTGAAGTTTTAAAAAGAGTTTTGGGAATAAGGAAATTTCTGTTTGTCTTTGAAAATAAAACTAATTCAGGGTAGTCCTGCAAATTGTAAAATGATGCTCTTTGTAGACATTGTGAAAAATGCCTCTAATACCATGAGAGAATAAAATCTACTAGTTTTCAAGAAACTTAATTCACTTCTCAAGTTAATTCTTTATCTATATTTAACTTAACAGTAAGGAAGCCAGTTAAATTAAAATTAACTTTTAGCATGCTAAAAGTAGTTCCTGCTGATGAGATGTATAGAGAAGGAGTCAGAGACTTTTGGAGAGCCAACTGGGTCTGAAAAGTGTCTCCCAAAGTAACAGAATCAACAAACAAACAAACAACAAACTATTTTGTTTAAGTATTCTAAAGGGACTGATTTATAAACTAGAATGTGAAATTGTTATTGTAATGAGAGATACAGCTTAGAAGATTACCAACATTTGGCATTTGCAAAGGAAATCTCCCTTCTGTTGGGACAGTATACTAAGGATTCCTTGAGTCCGTCAGTTCAGATGGACAAATTTCAAGTTAGGATTTTTTGAAAGGAATATTTCTCTCAAACTACAGTACCTGAAAAATTATTTTTTATGCTAGCAGTATTAAAATTAATAACAAATCTTATTATTTTTTTGGAATCAGCTCCCTTTTACACATGGAGAAAGTAACATGAAGGAACTTCTTAAATGTTTAATAATTACACTAAGTGAAGGAAAGAAATTTAAAAAGCTCAAATCTTTTCTTTCCTTATTTTTTTTTTTTTGGCCTCTTGGCTGTGATTACCCAGTTGTTTCACAATGTTATGATACGCTTGAGCAGAATAGAACTTTATTTCCTTTAGTTACTTTCCAGTCACCTTTTTGTTGTGTTGTTTTTGTTTCTGGTTTGAGACTACAGAGACAGTCTGATCCCAGAAGCAGTGTGTTGAGCTTGGATTCAGAGCACTTGGATTCAAATCCCCTTTGGATTTCTTGCTAATTGCCTATGTCTCATTTTTTTCTCATCTGCAAACCAGAGATAAGGCAAAGGAGCCTGTGGTGAAATGGGATAACATATGTAAAAACAAGTGGCATTACTCCTGGCACATAATGGGCATTCAGTAAAGTACTGATTGAATCCGAGTTCATGCTGATCACCTTTACAGGATGTGGGAAACATCCTGTTTCATTTTGAATGTATTTAAGAAAACTTCATCAATTCACTATCTCAAATGGAACACACATTCATAACTTCTCAGTTCCTTAGACAGTGTTACCTATGTAGATGTCTAAGTTCAAGTCTATGTTGAATATTTTTTACTTCAATTTTATAGCACAATATTTTCTACCTCTGTCCCTAAATTATAGGTATGTCTTTTTTAGAGCTTATTGTGTGTTCTAGACACGTTGTATACTGGTTGAGAGTTCATTCTGCTCATGTCTTCCTATGTCACCATTCAGTAATTTCATGTTAAGAGCTTGAAATCAGCCATGCTGAGAATATTCACAACATGGAAATTAGCAAACACAAGTCAAGATTTCAGGCTGATAAAAGTTCTGTTATCTTGTATCTGCTTCATGGTACCTTAATCATGGCAGAGAAAGAACAACCAGGAGATTGTGTGTTACTTTTCTATGCATTGACTTCCATTCACAGCCATTGTCCAGAATTAAGTAAATGGCTTAATGCAAGAGAGCAAGGGGATAATGAAGATTACATGATATGTGTTGTGAGCACCATAGTTTATGCCATGCTGCTGCTGCTGCTAAGTCGCTTCAGTCATGTCTGACTCTGTGTGACCCCATGGACTACAGCCTACCAGGCTTCTCCGTCCATGGGTTTCTCCAGGAAAGAACACTGGAGTGGGTTGCCATTTCCTTCTCCAAGTTTATGCCATGGGTAGTGGTTAAATGTTAAATTTAATAACTGTTAAATCTCAATTATAGATTCTGTTACTTTTGAGAAAATCATTTTGCTAATAATCAATAATGATTATCCTGATGCAGTAAAATTATCTTTATTCCAACTTATAGCTATTCTTGGATGAAGATGGCTGGTCAAACACCCAGAACTGATGAAGTAGGTCTACTGGGATGATGTTTTTCAGAGGACCTGGGAGTCCTGTGAGAAAGAACTTATTCTATGGGAAAAAGGAATGAACCTACAAGTTTGGCCAAATATAGAAATCTTTGATCCCAAATAAGTAACTTTCAGAGGAAGAACATGGAGTTGTTCCTCAGGTATGATTGTCATCTCAGGTCTACCTGTACTCATATTTATGTTTACAGGAAGGAGGAAGAAGAATAAATAAAAGCCAATAAATGCTATTTTGTATCTACAATGTATAAGATGTTGGAGCACAAACTATGGTGCCTTAGATTACTGATAAGGGAGTAAAATGAAGAACAAGAGAAAAGAATTTTACCCCCTTTCCCACATACATCTGCAATAATCCTTAACCTTTGGTAAAAGTAAGATACTGATGTCTAGAATAATATACATACAGATATATTTAGAAACACATTCAGCATATGAATTCTAGCAGTCCATGTGGTCCCATGTGATATGTTCCTGCCAACATTCTCATGGAGTGAGCAGTCACAACACAGGGGCACTTGTGCCTGGCAGAGGTGATAATCTTAGTGGTATTAACTGTAAGCAGGAGATAAGTAGAACATGACTGAAGAGTGATGCATAGGAAGTGAGAGTATTACCACTGGAGTGAACCATTAGCTAGTAGGAAGTAGCACTACCCAAGATAGAGTGATACCTTTTTAAAACTGCAGAGCCAGTTGAAGTCTCTACTGTAGGTATTGCTTTGAGTAGTGAGTTTGTAGAAGAAATAGAACCTGTATTGTTGTAGGGCTTCCCAGGTGGTACAATGGTAAAGAATCTGCCTGCCACAAATGGATAAGGAAGTTGTGGTACATATAAACAATGGAATATTACTCAGCTATTAAAAAAAAATTTGAGTCCGTTCCAATGAGGTGGACAAAACTGGAGCCTATTATACAGAGTGAAGTAAGTCAGAAAGAGAAACACCAATACAGTATATTAACACATATATATGGAATTTAGAAAGATGGTAAAGATGACCCTATATGCAAGACATTAAGAAACACAGATGTAAAGAACAGACTTTTGGACTATGTGGGAGAAGACAAGGGTGGGACCATATGAGAGAATAGCATTGAAACATGTATATTACCATATGTAAAATAGATGACCAGGGTAAGTTTGATTCATGAAGCAGGACACTCAAAGCTGATGCTCTGGGAAAACTCAGAGGAATGGGGTGGGGAGGGAGAGTGGAGGGGGTTTCAGGATGGGGAAACAAATATACACCTGTGGCTGATTTATGTCAATGTATGGCAAACACCACCATAATATTGTAAAGTAATTAGCCTCCAATTAAAATAAATAAATTAAGTTTTTAAAAAAGCAGATAAAGCACACATTGTTAATAGGAACTACAATGATAAAATGAGCACAAAGTTGCTAAGATGTAAAGCACAGGAATTTGATAATGTCAAATGAGCCACTTAGTAGAACAATGCCTATATATAATTTAGAAATGTAGATGATTAATCGTCTCCTCTCCTTTATAAAATTGCCAAGTCTTCTTCTGTGACATTTGATTAAAACAAATTATTTTTTTCCGCACACACACACACACACACACACATAAAGAATCTGCCTGCCAATGCAAGAGATGCAGATGTGGGTTCAGTCCCTGGTTTGGGAAGATCCCCTGGAGTAGGAAATCACAATCTATTCCAGTATTCTTGTCTGGAAAATCTCATGTGTCAGGAGCTGCATTAGGCATTACTGACAAAATGGAGGCACTGTCCCAGACGCTTCTCCTCATTCCGCAGGCATGGCCTTAGGATGAAGGAGTTAGGCCTTGTAATTCTGACTTGTCTTTTCCTCTCCTCTGCTGAGTTGACTGAAAAGGAATATTAAGGTGCTTATTGTTCTTGAGAGGAGCATGAGAAGGCACAAAGCCTTCTGCAGCTGTGCTGAGAAAATAATTCATAAAGTTAATCATTGACATTTGTTCAAGGACTTTTACAAAAGAGTGTTCCAGGATGAGCGCATAGGCCATAGCTTGAAGCCATGGGAGGGATTGCTATCTGAAGCCTATGTGTGAGGAGAATGTTTATGGCAAAGGAGTTTACTGAATTTAGGGTTTAGAAATAATTAAAACAGAAGTTAAAGATTTAAGGAATGTTGTAAAGTTAGCATATTTTACTATAGCTTATAGAAGTTAGGAATTTTTAGAGATACTATAGCTAGAAGCCTTTTTAAGAGATAGTGAACTCAAGATGTTAGAGGCAAACAAGATTTAGGAAGATAAATAGTAAACTAAGGAATGTAGCATGAGTTACAGTGTAATCACAAGTTAACTATAGGACACATTAGAGGAGGTAGGTAATAGAATCTCGGCTGATTCCAAGAGAATCACTGAAGCAGAAACTCTGTTTGAAGAGCAACAATGATTTGTGGGGATAATAAATCTCGGAGAGGGGGAGCTGAAAATGTCAAACCTCTGGCCTAATGTTTTTGTAAAAGTATAGAATAGAATCTTAAACTTGAAATAAATAGGCAGTTTGGACTGAAAACTGAGAGGCTGCCTCATTGCCGACACCATTCATCTATCTCTTCAGGTTGAATCCCTGGCTGCTGGAGCTGGACTCTGGCACTCATGGACAGAGGGGCCTGGTGGGCTACAGTCCATGGGGTTGCAGAGAGTTGGAGATGACTGAGCAGACAGACAGACAGACAGATAGACAGATACTATTATGAGTTCTCAACTGTTTCACCAAAAATGAAATTTGAATGGAAAACTCTAGAAGAACTGTAGTACCAACCTTATAGAAATAAATGAGTTAATATATATGTAAAAGGCTTATATAAATGCCTGGCACATAGTCAGTGCTACATAAGTATTAGTTGCTATATTATTACTGTTATATTTCCTGTACCCAAATCATCTTATTCCTATGTATTTTAAAATTAAACAGCATTCTGTTTAGAAGTAAAATAAAAACAGAATGAATAAGGTTTTGGAGTTTAGGGCACCATGGATGTTCATGAATGATTACTAGTAATAAGGAAATTAGTATAGAGAAGTAATGCTAAGGTCATTTTTTATGCATGGAAGTGTAAAGTAGAAAATAAGGATATACATTTTACATTTCATTTCTTTAAGTCTAACTTTACACCTTATCTATATGAGATTTAGATTCCTATAAAATTTCAAGCTGTAATTAATTTATACATTGGAGAAGAATTTAGAAAATACAGACATTATCCTTCCCCATAATGATGAGGTGGAATATAGTACAAGGCACATGCCATTAGATACTGAGCATGGAACGACGCATGGGAGCTTATGTCAATCATCTTGAATAAATAATGCTATTAAATATAGTGCATACTTTCTCCACAGATGTTACTGCTAAGTCACTTGAGTCGTGTTCGACTCTGTGCAACCCCAGAGATAGCAGCCCACCAGGCTCCCCCGTCCCTGGGATTCTCCAGGCAAGAACACTGGAGTGGGTTGCCGTTTCCTTCTCCAATGCATGCCAGTGAAAAGTGAAAGTGAAGTCACTCAGTCCTGTCTGACTCTTAGCGACCCCATAGACTGCAGCCTACCAGGCTCCTCCATTCATGGGATTTGCCAGGCAAGAGTACTGGAGTGGGGTGCTGTTACTAGAACAAGGAAATTTTGAAAGCAGTTGCCTTTAAGTAAGGCATTTCTGCTTCTTTGGAATATATTTCTAATATTGTCATTAATGGTATAGCACGATGCAATTGCATTTTCATACACTTTGCAACGTATGAAAGGTGGTGTGACCATAAAAACAAAAGAAAGTATCATCTAGGTCTTTTTGTGTGTGTATGATAATAAGCACGTCCCATCATGTCTGAAGGATAAAACTGGCTTTGACTATAATGCTTACCCACCACAGAATGCCATGATTTATAAATTTTAAAGCAATCTTGGAAAGAGAGCATATTGAAAATGGAAAATTAAAAGCAGAAATTTAACTCAGAGGAGATAAAAAAGTAGGAAAAACTTGAAAATGTAATAGGAATACAAAGGTAAGCGTTAAAATAACAGAAAATCAAGTAATATCATCCTGCCATTGAATGTTAATTTGCCAGATTTATTCACATTATACAAGTTCAAAGTAAAGATGAAATGGGTAATGAAGAGGGGTTGTTCCCTTTTCTTGTCTTTCCCATAATGTCCCTAGGGATGATATGAATATTCTCATATATTAAGCTAGGAACTTAAAGTACAAAACTAATGAGGAAGGACTTTTCTTTCATCTTTCAATTTGATATGAAATAAAATCATGCATTAGTATGCATGGACTTTCATGGAGTACATTTACAACCGTTTTTTTTTAAGGTGTTATTCAATTGTATATCCACATTCTTAACTCTAGAACAGTTTATCTTGTTGAAATTATTTACTTGGAGAGGAGGAAGAAGGTGAGAAATCTTGCATGTATGATCTAACATTTTTTTGTGTTTTTAAAATGACTTAGTCCTTTGTTTTGGTCTTTTGTATTGATACACACAGAGATGACTCTTATAGCTGGCTGCTTATAAGAGACTGTGGAGGGAGTCTTTCACTGTCTGCTGAGTTCAGCTATTCTGGGTAATTGGAGGGTGCTGTGGCTGTCTCATCCTGACCCTTTAGAATCACCGAACCAGCATAAATGCCAATATGTCACTTCCAGTGGGAAAGGTAGGAATAACTCTGAGATCTTCTGTTACACATTCAGGGAGCAGATAGGCACACAGGAGACTGAGGTGGCTGACTTCTGGTTAATTTTCTCTCATTGGCCTAGAAAGGGAGCACTCAGGTGTATCTCCTGAGAATGCCAGCCCAAATCAGACTGGTGCCAACCCAATTAAGGAAACTGGTGTTGTCCCCCGAGGAAGAGATATAGAGGAAAATGAGAAGCAGGTCCCTTGAATTTATTTGGTGGTTATAGTGTTCTACTTTCAAATGCCTTGGCTTGCTAATTTGCATACTCTCTCTTCAGGTGCTCTCAATCTTGTTTCTTACGTCTTTGCCTTCCTTTCTCCCTCTAACCATGCAAAAAATTTAGCTGGATCTGTGGTAGAAAAGCGGAGAAGGCAATGGCACCCCACTCCAGTACTTTTGCCTGGAAAATCCCATGGATGGAGGAGCCTGGTGGGCTGCAGTCCATGGGGTTGCTAAGAGTCAGACACGACTGAGGGACTTCACTTTCACTTTTCACTTTCATGCATTGGAGAAGGAAATGGCAACCCACTCCAGTGTTCTTGCCTGGAAAATCCCATGGATGGAGGAGCCTGGCAGGCTGCAGTCCATGGGGTCGCTAAGAGTCAGACACGACTGAGCGACTTCACTTTCACTTTTCATTTTCACTTTGGAGAAGGAAACGGTAACCCACTCCAGTGTTCTTGCCTGGAGAGTCCCAGGGACGGGGGAGCCTGGTGGACTGCCATCTCTGGGGTCGCACAGAGTCGGACACGACTGAAGCGACTTAGCAGCAGCATGGTAGAAAAGGGCAAACCAACTACATAAACACAGAAAAGAAAAGAGAGTGACTCCCTCCAGAAGTTCAGTCTTTCCAAGAAGATACTGGTTGGTTAGAAATATGCTGGTTAAACTCCTTGAGGGGTTGTATAGGTTGAGAATTATAGGTCAAGGGAGCAGCCTGTGCAAAGGCACAGAGACACATGCTTCCTTGTTATATCACATGTATCGAGCATCAGTTCAGTTCAGTTCAGTCACTCAATCATGTCCGACTCTTTGCAACCCCATGAACTGCAGCAAGCCAGGCCTCCCTGTCCATCACCAACTCCCGGACTTTACCCAAACTCATGTCCATCGAGTCAGTGATGCCATCCAGCCATCTCATCCTCCATCATCTCCTTCTCTTTCTTCCCCCAATCCCTCCCAGCATCAGGGTCTTTTCCAACGAGTCAACTCTTCCCATGAGGTGGCCAAAGTATTGGAGTTTCAGCTTTAGCATCAGTCCTTCCAATGAACACCCAGGACTGATTGCCTTTAGAATGGACTGGTTGGATCTCCTTGCAGTCCAAGGGACTCTCAAGAGTCTTCTCCAACACCACGGTTCAAAAGCATCAATTCTTCTGCGCTCAGCCTTCTTCACAGTCCAGCTCTCACATCCGTACATGACCACAGGAAAGACCATAGCCTTGACTAGGCGAACCTTTGTTGGCAAAGTAATGTCTCTGCTTTTGAATATGCTATCTAGGTTGGTCATAACTTTCCTTCCAAGGAGTAAGCGTCTTTTAATTTCATGGCTGAAGTCACCATCTGCAGTGACTTTGGAGCCCAGAAAAATAAAGTCTGACACTGTTTCCACTGTTTCCCCATCTATTTCCCATGAAGTGATGGGACCAGATGCCATGATCTTCGTTTTCTGAATGTTGAGCTTTAAGCCAACTTTTTCATTCTCCTCTTTCACTTTCATCAAGAGGCTTTTGAGTTCCTCTGTACTTTCTGCCATATGGGTGGTGTCATCTGCATATCTGAGGTTATTGATATTTCTCCCAGCAATCTTGATTCCAGCCTGTGCTTCTTCCAGCCCAGCATTTCTCATGATGTACTCTGCATATAAGTTAAATAAGCAGGGTGAAAATATACAGCCTTGATATACTCCTTTTGTATTTGGAACCAGTCTGTTGTTCCATGTCCAGTTCTAACTGTTGCTTCCTGACCTGCATACAGGTTTCTCAGGAGGCAGATCAGGTGGTCTGGTATTCCCATCTCTTTCAGAATTTTCCACAGTTTATTGTGATCCATACAGTCAAAGGCTTTGGCATAGTCAATAAAGCAGAGATAGATGTTTTTCTGGAACTCTCTTTCTTTTTCCATGATCCAGCGGATGTTGGCAATTTGATCTCTGGTTCCTCTGCCTTTTCTAAAACCAGCTTGAACATCTGCAAGTTCACAGTTCACATATTGCTGAAGCCTGGCTTGGAGAATTTTGAGTATAACTTTACTAGTGTGTGAGATGAATGCAATTATGCGGTAGTTTGAGCATTATTTGGCATTGCCTTTGTTTAGGATTGGAATGAAAACTGACCTTTTCCAATCCTGTGGCCACTGTTGAGTTTTCCGAATTTGCTGGCATATTGAGTGCAGCACTTTCACACCATCATCTTTCAGGATTTGAAATAGCTCAATTGGAATTCCATCACCTCCACTAGCTTTGTTCGTAGGGATGCTTTCTAAGGCCCACTTGACTTCACATTCCAGGATGTCTGGCTGTAGGTGAGTGATCACACCATCATGATTATCTGGATCATGAAGATCTTTTTTGTATAGTTCTTCTGTTTATTCTTGTCACTTCTTCATAATATCATCTGCTTCTGTTAGATCCATACCATATCTGTCCTTTATCGAGCCCATCTTTGCATGAAATGTTGCCTTGGTATCTCTAATTTTCTTGACAAGATCTCTAGTCTTTGCCATTCTGTTGTTTTCTTCTATTTCTTTGCATTGATTGCTGAGGAAGGCTTTCTTATCTCTTCTTGCTATTCTTTGAAATTCTGCATTCGGATGCTTATATCTTTCCTTTTCTCCTTTGCTTTTCACTTCTCTTCTTTTCACAGCTATTTGTAAGGCCTCCCCAGACAGCCATTTTGCTTTTTTGCATTTCTTATCCATGGGGATGATCTTGATCCCTGTCTCCTGTATAATGTCATGAATCTCCATCCATCAGGCACTGTATCTATCAGATCTAGGCCCTTAAATCTATTTCTCACTTCCACTGTATAATCATAAGGAATTTGATTAGATCATACCTAAATGGTCTAGTGGTTTTCCCTTCTTTCTTCAATTTAAGTCTGAATTTGGCAATAAGGTGTTCATGATCTGAGCCACAGTCAGCTCCCAGTCTTGTTTTTGCAGACTGTATAGAACTTCTCTATCTTTGGCTGCAAAGAATATGATCAATCTGATTTTGGTGTTGACCATCTGGTGATGTCCATGTGTGGAGTCTTCTCTTTTGTTGTTGGAAGAGCGTGTTTGCTGTGTCAGTGCATTCTCTTGGCAAAATTCTATTAACCTTTTCCCTGCTTCATTCCGTACTCCAAGGCCAAATTTGCCTGTTATCCCTGGTGTTTCTTGACTTCCTACTTTGCATGCTAAAAGTTGAGATTTTATCTGATCTCATCTCCCTACAAGAAGGAGTAGGTTATACTTCTAAAGTGGAACATTGAGAAGTATATCGATTTCAAGTGTGAGTTCAAATTGTAGATGGCTCCATAGATTAAAAATAACAATAATAAAATCTCATGCTAAATCTGAATGTGCATGGGGCCAGAAGTGAGGAAGTCCTACCAGGAGTCCTAGACCTAGATATCATGTAGGCAGAGACTGAGAGAAGAAGAGAAGAGTCAGGGGAGAACATCTGGGATTTCTGAACCTCTCCCTGTCCAGTTGCCATCTCCTACCTTCTCAGACAGTCTGCTGCTCCGTCTACTGCCCAGAATGTTTTTTCCCCTATTCTCTGTTAACTCTTACTTGCATTTTTATGTTTTAAAATTTATTATTGGAGTATAATAGCTTTACAATGCTCTGTTGGTTTCTGCTATACAACAACATGAGTCAGCTACATTGTTGTTGCTCAGTTGTGTCCGCCTCTTGCGACCCCATGGACTCAGCACACCAGGCTTCCTTGTCCTTTACCATCACCTGGAGCTTGGTCAAACTCATGTCCGTTGAATCAGAAATGCCATCCTACCATCTCATCTTCTGTCATTCCCTTCTCCTCCTGCCTTCAATCTTTCCCAGCATCAGGGTCTTTTCTAATGAGTCAGCTCTTTGCATCAGATGATCAAAGTATTGGAGCCTCAGCTTCAGCATCAGTCCTTCCAATGAATATTCAGGACTGATTTCCTTTAGGATTGACTGGTTTGATCTCCTTGCAGTCCAAGGGACTCTCAAGAGTCTTCTCCAACACCACAGTTCAAAAGCATCAATTCTTCAGTGTTTCACTTTTCTTATGGTCCAAATCTCACATCCATACATGACTACTGGAAAAACCATAGCTTTGACTAGATGGACCTTTATTGGCAAAATCTCTGATTTTTAATATGCTGTCTAGGTTTGTCATAACTTCTCTTCCAAGGAACAAACATCTTTTAATTTCATGGCTGTAGTCACCATCTGTAGTGATTTGGGAGCACAAGAAAATGAAGTCTGTCACTGTTTCCGTTGTCTTCCTATTTATTTGTGATGAAGTGATAGGACTGGATGCCATGATCTTCATTTTTTGAATGTTGAATTTCAAGCCAGCTTTTTCGCTCTCCTCTTTCACCTTCATCAAGAGCTATTCAGTTCCTCTTCACTTTCTGCCATAAGGATGGTGTCACCTGCATATCTGAGGTTATTGATATTTCTCCCAGAAATCTTGATTCCAGCTCATGCTTCATCCAGCCCAATATTTCACATGATGTACTCTGCATGTAAGTTAAATAAGCAGGGTGACAATATATAGCCTTGATGTTCTTTTTTCCCAATTTGGTACCAGTTCATTGTTCCATGTCCAGTTCTAACCGTTGCTTCTTGACCTGAACACAGGTTTCTCAGGAGGCAGATAAAGTGGTCTGGTATTCCCATCTCTTTAAGAATTTTTCACAGTTTGTTGTGATCCACATGGTCAAAGGCTTTAGCATAGTCAATAAAGCAGAAGTAGATATTTTTCTGGAATTCTCTTGCTTTTTCTATGATCCAGTGTGTGTTGGCAATTTGATCTCTGATTCCTCTACCTTTTCTAAATCCAGCTTGAATATGTGGAATTTCTTGGGTCACGTACTGTCATAGTCTGGCTTAGTTAATTTTGAGCATTTCTTTGCTAGCATGTGAAATGAGTGCAATTGTGCAGCAGTTTAAATATTCTTTAGTATTGCCTGTCTTTGGGACTGGAATGAAAACTGATCTTTTTCAGTCCCATGGCTACTGGTGAGTTTTCCATATTTGCTGGCATACTGAATATAGCACTTTAACAGCATCATCTTTTAGGATTTTAAATTGCTCAGCTGGAATTCTATCACCTCCATTAGCTTTGTTCATAGTGATGCTTCTTAAGGGCCACTTGACTTTGTACTCCAGGATGTCTGGCTCTCGATAAGTGATCACACCATCATAGTTATCTGGGTCATAAAGATCTTTTTTGTATGGTTCTTCTGTGTATTCATGCCATCTCTTCTTAATATCTTCTGCTTCTGTTAGGTCCATACCATTTCTATCCTTTATTGTGCCCTTCTTTGCATGAAATGTTCCCTGAGTATCTCTAACTTTCTTGAAAGATAGTCTTTCCCATTCCATTGTTTTCCTCAATCTCTTTGCATTGTTCACTTAGGAAGGCTTTCTTATCTTTCCCTTGCTCTTCTTTGGAACTCTGCATTCAGATGGGTATATCTTTCCTTTTCTCCTTTGCCTGTAGCTTCTCTTTTTTTCCTCAGCCAATTGTAAGGTCTCTTCAGACAACCATTTTGCTTTTTTGCATTTCTTTTTCTTGGGGATGGTCTTGATCACTGCCTCTTGTTCAATGTCATGAACCTCCCTCCGTAGTTCTTCAGGCAGTCTGTCTATGAGGTCTAATCACTTGAATCTATGTGTATACATATATCCCTTCTCTCTTGAGCCTCCCTCCCATTTCCCCACCCGTCCAATCCCACCTGTCTATGTCATCACAGAATGCTGAGCTGAACACCCTGTGTTATACAGCAACTTCTCACTAGCTATCTATTTCACACATAGTAAGGTATATATGTCAATCCTACTCTCCCAATTTGTTTCACCCTTCCCTTTCCCCACTGTATCCACGTATCTATTCTCTACATCTGCATCTCTAGTCGTGTCTTGCAAATAAGTTCTGTGTACCAGTTTTCCAGATTGTGTATATATATGTGTGTGTGTGTGTATGTGTGTGTGTTAATGTATGATATTTGTTTATCTCTTTCTGACTTTCGTCACTCTGTATTACACTCTCTGTTCACACCTAAGGAGATGCTTTCCCTGAATCCTTCTCACAGTGAGGCCCCTGAGTTAGGATGCTGAAGGCCTGAACCATGAAATTTGGATAAAGAACTGGTAGGTTTTTAGGTTTGCTTAGGAGGTAGAATGGACAAAGTCGTGGCTACTTTCACTTGATGAATGAAAGGCAAAGCTGGCTAAGTAATTTGTGGGGCCCAGTGCTAAATAGAATGACAGGCTTCTTTGTTTACAAATGCTGAAGTTCTAAAGGGGAGACAGAAGCATTTGCTCAGATGTGAGGGCCCTCAATGAACAAGGACCAGTGTACCTGCACAGATCACATACTCCTGAAGCTAGCCCTGAGGAAGGAAGGGAGAACGTGGAGAGGAGGGTTAGTTTTTGCACACGGGGTGAGTTGTGATAGTTGTTTATGACACTTTGATCAAATGATGTCCACTGGGCATATCTGCCTGTAAAATAATCTGTTTTTATTTTTTTTCATTACCTATCTGCTCCCTCTTAGGTCCAACAATCCACAATCCCTAGAAACTTTTATATTTTAGGATGGAACAATATTTTAAACCAAAAGAATAATTGAATCTGCTTAAAAGTAAAAAAAGAGAAAGCTTTGTCTCCACCTGGATTATAAGGTATATTGTGCTAAACACTGGGAAGGAAAGAATCCAGTTGACTATTTAAGTGCACTGAAAATAGTGACTGATTTCCCAAGTTGAATCCTGGAGACTTGAAAGCGATAATAATCTTCCAAAAGTACCTTATTTATTGACCTTCCCACCTCAGAGATTTTTATTTATTTTTTACTTTATATTCCTTGTGGTTGACTTCCTTTTAGTAAGCCATTTATTTCCCTAACAGTCTTAATGGTGTTTGTTTCTGGAATTACATGAAAGTCAATTATGAGGGCTACAATTTAAAACCATCCTACGCAACCCAGCTTCCTAGTTTTTGACATGGGTGTTTGTGGAAAAAAAGGTGACTGGGGTTTAGCTATTGTGTTCAGCCTGTTGAAAGATGACACGGATGATGGTGCTGCTGACTGCTCTCCCATGACTCATAGATGGAGTTGCCTAGTAACTAACCCAAAATAACATCGCTGATGTACATCAAACCTGAGAAGCATGGGCTGCTGTGAATCAGGACAAAGGTGTCCCAGTCAGCAGCTAACTTTTCTTCTCATTCATGGTTTTAATTTGGAAATTCTGTGGCCTTTGGTCAGTGATCCATAAAGTGAATAAGAACTTCTGGGTATATAACATCAAATCTAGTGGCTTTCTCTTTTTTTCTTTACTGACAGTGGTATATAGGCTTTTTTGAAGATTTGTTCCAATCATGAAAGATATGGGGGTCAGTTCAAACTAAATAGAGTAATAAACCAGCTCAGCCTTCAAAGTAGATCACACTTTTCTGGGATTTGTAATCTGTTTGAGTTGCTATTTTTATTTTTTAAATATCAGAATTAAGATATACTCTTGCTTCACAATTTAAATTTAAAAGCCCCCTTGTTATATGTTCTTCCAAAAACATATGTATATATTTTAGTGCAATTAATTTTAATTGTTAAATTCAGTCATTTTTACCTTGCATAACTAAAGGCTTGAATGTCAACTATAAAAAGAATGATAACAAAAATGCAGATATGTGTGTGTATATATATATATATTTACATATACATTCACATTGTGGAATTCAGTAAAGGGTAAAATGAGATGAAGATGGAGAAAAGTTCATTGGATTTGCAACTTAGGTCAGCATTGGTGATGTCTGTCTAAACAGTTTCAATGAGCTTTGTCTGTACAGGTTCTGATGGGGACTGAGGGATAGAAGCTATGTATTGTTAAGGAAATATAGATGTTATTGTGGATGCTATTTTTAGAATAGGTTGAAAAATAAAAGAAGTATCTCTTGTCCTAACTGAAAAGATTTGAGAATATCATGTAAACTCTTATCTCAGTGCTTTTCAAAATCTGCACACTCATTATGCTTCTCTAAACTTGCTTGCTGCAGTTTATTGCAGTTCTTATTAGTACCTGTCTTTATGCAGAGACTAAGGGTGTCTCTTTCTCCTAAAGTACTTACTGATGTCATTTCTTATTTGTGGAGGAATGTGTGTTTGTTGGGGAGGGGGTTTCTTCATTCACATTGTCTTTCACACAGTCAGTTAGAGATAATTCTCTGCCTTTTGGGTTTGTAGGTATGCTTGGCTTAAGATACGTGAATGGTAGTGCACGCTCATGCACCTGTATCCCCATGGACTGTGGCCTGCCAGACTCCTCTGTCCCTGGGACTTCCCCAAGCAACAATACTGGAGTAGGTTGTCATTTCCTTCTTCAGGAGATCTTTCCGACCCAGGGGTGGAACCTGTGTCTCTTGCATTGGCAGGTAAATTCTGTACCGTGGAGCCACTAGGGAAGCCCTATGAAGGGCAGTGAAAGTAGTGAAGTCGCTTAGTTATGTCAGCTCTTTGAGACCCCATGGACTGTAGCCTGCCAGGCTCCTCCATCCAAGGGATTTTCCAGGCAAGAGTACTGGGGTGGGTTGCCATTTCCTTCTCCAGGGGGTCTTCCTGACCCAGGGATCCAACCTGGGTCTCCCACATTGCAGGTGGACTTTTTACCGTCTGAGCCACAAGGGAAGCCAAAATAAATTAGACCCCACACTGCTGTTTGTGTGCTTCCAGCAGCGTGGAGCTTTTACCCACAACATAAGAGCCAGGTTGGAGAACAGTTCAGCTTCTCTCTTTAAGGTAACAGCTGCTGCTGCTACTGCTGTGTCGCTTCAGTGGTGTCCGACTCTGTGCGACTTCTTTGCCAACTGGCTATGTTTCAATAGAGAAGGGTGTTGTAGTTGGCAGGATGGTAGTGATTCTATCTAAATCCTAACTGCATTTTTTTCAATGGTGAAAAAATAAATAATTATCAAAATATCACAGTTATTTATACATTTTCAGATAGTATTTCAGCATGGAAAATAAATTAAGAAGAAACTAAATTTTAATCTATTTCTGTTATTTAAATGTAATATCAACTATTGTAGAAAATTTCTATAATGATATATGTGATATCAGCAATAATGATATATGTGATCTTAATGGGATTAACCAAAAGGGACAAGGACAGTTGACTTTCTCAAGCACTCTTTGAAAGTTCGAGTTTTCATTCTACATTACAGAAATCCTGAGAAATTAGGAAATCTGAAAAATATGTTGTTAAAATCTACTTCCTGAAGTCAGCACAACTGGTTATGAACAAACTGTTTCTTCAGTTTTCACTTTAATTTTCTTAATGTTTGTGTTGGAAATTGTGATCAAGCTGTACAGGACTTCAGAATGATCATCTTTAGCATTTATCCCCATTTTCAATTTAGAGTTTGGCTCTCATTAATGTCATGCTAGGAACACTTTTAAATCACAATAACTATTAAAGTAAGGATGTTCTACCTCTTACAAGGTTGTAGCTGCTGGAATGTTCTACCCAGAAGATACTTGGGCACCTAGGTGCCCATTCTTTCAGCTGCTGTTAGTACTGACAGCTGATGACTCAAAGCTAAGTGCTTTACTAGGAATTGCTTTACTAGAAGGAAGCTGCTTCACCCATGTCATGTATCTCTCCAGGGGCAGTCAATATTCACTGACTTGACCATGTGGAGACACAAAAACTTGACCCCTCACCTCCATTATGGAAAACTTCGAAGGCAATTTCAGCTTCAAAACTTACTGTAGGATCGGCCACGGTTCTGATGCACCAGCTTCACAGCTTGACCTCTTCCTCTGCCTAACTCATCCTTCACAGGTGTTATTTCCCCACTCCTGGTAACTTCTGCATGAAAATCTTAGTGTCACAAAATATTGTCAACTCTTTTCACACTATTCATTTGAAGAATCTGCCTGCAATTCAGGAGACCGGGGTTTGAATCCTGGGTCGGGAAGATACCCCAGAGAAGGAAATGGCAACTCACTCCAGTATTCTTGCCTGGGAAATCCCATGGACAGAGAAGTCTGGCAGGCTACAGTCCATGGGGTTGCAAGAGTCAAACACAACTCAGCTAAACCACCACCACCACCACCACAAGCCAATTAAGAGTGACATTTCCCTCAAGCAACAGGGCCCAGAAGAGTTCTCTGACACTTCTGAAATATTTTAAAGAGGAAGTAACAGAATATGATTTTAGAAAAATTATTTTGGCCACTAAAGGAATGAGGGATAAGGGAAATACAAATGTATCAGTTCAGAGGCTGCTTTTGCTCGTGTGAGAAATGGTGGCGATAGAAAGACAGTTGATGTAGTAGTGCCTAGCCACTTTCCCGAGCCATGTGGGAGAGACAACCACTAGACTTCGTTGGTGGTAGGATGTGACATGTGAAGTAGAGAGAGGAATCAGAGAGGAATGAGTGATATACAAATGTGTTGGCTGGCTGAGTGAATGGCTATGTTTTTCACCGGATTAGGATAACTAGAGGGGAAGGGAAGTAGGCTATAGAGGAAAGATAAATCAAGTTTTAGACCAGCTGAATTTCAACAAAATGTACTTAGAATAGAGTGATTTCAGATGAGGGAGGAGAGGCTACTTTGACTTGGATATTAGAAACAGCCAAGTGTTTTGTATATTTTCTTTTGGTAAAAAATAAGTAGTATTAGTCAGACTTGATATAGTCAGATACCTTTCCTATCTTTATCTTTCTTTGTCCCCACTGTCTATGGTTCCCAAACTTGTTCTCTTCACACTAGACAACTCAGATTGGAGCTTTATTTGAGCACGTGCATCAATTTACCACAGCAAAAAAGATTCTGGTCTGAGATGAGTCCCCCAAAAAGCATTGGGAAGACTGGTTATCTGGTTGCTGACAGTCACTTTCAATAGCATAACAAATTTCAGTTCCAAATAGAAAATGAAGCAGCAAGAAAGGGTATATTGACTGTCCTGCCTCAAAAAAAAAATTATTCAGTCATGCCTTAAATTCTCTTTATTTTACAAAGGGAAACACTGAACAAGATTCTTTTTCTCTCATTTAAATTATAAATCTCTATGTAATGCTTTTATAGTATATTATATTACATGTATATTATAAATTCATATATATATGTATATATATATATATATATGTATTTTATACCTTCACTTCTGAGAAGCCCCAGTAGATCAAGAGATAAAGAATTTGCTTGCAATTCAGGAGATGCAGGAGACACAGGTTTGATCCCTGAGTCAGGAAGATCCCCTGGAGAAGGAAATGGCAACCCACTCCAATATTCTTGCCTGGAAAATCCCATGGACAGAAGAGCCTAGTGGACTACAGTCCATAGGGTTGCAAAGTCAGACACAGTTGAGCTTGCACAGGCACACCAGTAACAACTTCATATCTATCCACTTGACAAATATGGGCACTGTAAGCATTCCTTCATCATTTTGTAACCTGGCATATAAGTACAGAATAAATTACAAGAAAAAAAATATTTGGGGGTGGGGGGCAAATATCATACTTTAAAGGCATATACAAAGGGAAAGTTTATAGAATATGGATTACACAAGTAGAGATTTGTGTATCTGCCCTAATTGTGCTCTACTCAACTTCTGAAACTCAGAAGATCTTCCTTATTGCATAAAAGCAAGTCCTACATGCCCTGGTAATGAAATGAGTCAGTTACTTTGGTATTTGTAAATGAACTGTCAGCATGTGAGTGTATCCCTTCATTGGGATGGACTCAGGAATTCCTCTCTTGACAACTTTTCACACTAGAAAGATCATACCAATAATTAAAACAGTTTGCTTTGGATGAGACAACCTGCACATCACTATTAGTGCATGCAAAGACAGTAACAATAATACAGTCAAAATAATCAGTTTTACCATATTAGATACGTTTCTTCAAAGAGCTTAGACCAGATCATCCAGACATTATGTATTTTGATCATTTCTGCTTTGGATCATCTGTCATTTGTGTATGTTGACTTGTGATTTTTCTTTTCTCTTTTTAAAAATACAAATAGACTCTATAGGTGCTGGAAAATATTAAAAATCAAGGAGTAACAAAAAAAATAGTCTTTGTTTCTCTATGAGTCATATACTTTAAGTGTAATGATGAAAATGTGGCCTGAATAAGCTTTCTATAGACTGATGCCATCTGCTCACCTGTGGCTGTCTGTTTCATGGCACAATGCCTACTTGCAGATGCATGCTGGAGCTGTACAACATGACATACTCCTACCTGCACCTACTCCTCCACTGCCCTTCTGTTCCCAGAAATATTTATTTATGCAGAATTAGGAGTAACTGGGAATAACATCAAAAGAAAAAAAAAAAAAACTCTGTTACTTGTAATTATTCATCATCTCAGCCTCTCTAGAATTCATTTTTCTGCAGAAGCATTATAAATCCCACTGGATCATATGTCAGAAAAGAAGAAAAATTTCTACCTATGGAGTGCTGAAGTATCACTTTAGTTTTAGATGAAGAAACATGAAGTAATTTCACTTCAACTCTTTCAAAAGTTTCATATATGACTTCTTTCAATTTTGACTTACTACCAGGGTAAAACCCATATCCATTTCATTAAAAGTCATGAGGTTTATTTACTTAGAGTTTTTGATGAAAAGTAAAATAAATGTCAAAGTGTAATTAAAAGTGACTTTTTCAAGAGTGGGTGCTGAGTGCCATCAAAGGAACTTCTGTTAGATGGAAAATTGTTTCATCTTCATGAGTCCTGGCCCCAATATCTAAGCCAGCAGTCCCCAGCTGTTTTGGCACCAACGACTGATTTTGTTGAAGGTAATTTTTTCCATGGACTGGGTCAGGAGATGGTTTGAGGATGATCTAAGTGCATTACATTTATTATGTCACTGCTGATCTGACAGAAGGCAGAACTCAGGTGGTAATGCAAGAGATAGAGAATGGCTGTAAATGTAGATGAAGTTCTGCTCACTTGCTTGTCACTCACTTTCTGCTGTGCTGCCAGTACGGGTCTGTGGCCAGTTGGGGACCCCTGATCTAAGCAAAGGCAATGAAGTTAATTGTTGAACATATGATGCTTAAGGCTGTAAAACCTAGAAAATATTGTTTTCTAATACATTTGGGATTTCATATGAGTTTCTAAAGTAGAGAACTGGCTCTTAAATTCAACCCATGAAAAGGGTAATCAGAGATTTAACCTCCTCCTAGGGGACTTCCCAGGTGGCTCAGTGGTAAAGAATCTGCCTGCAGTGCAGGATATGCAGGAGACAGGAGTTCAGTCCCCGGATCAGGAAGATCCCCTGGAGAAGGAAATGGTAATCCACTCCAGTATTCTTGCCTAGGAAATCCCATGGACAGAGAAACCTGGCAGGCTACAGTTCATAGGGTCACAAAGACTCAGACATGACTTAGAGACTACGCAACAACAACAAGGAGACAGCAGTAAGTAGAGAAGAGGTGGATACAGTTGGAACTCCGGGTTCCTGACTCAGTAGCTGGGAATGAATGCACATTAAAAAAAATTTTCTTTGTGTCTTGTTAATTTGATAAAAAAGTTGGGAGTGATTTTACTTACCTCATGTAGTATGTAGTATAGGGAAATAAAATAGGGAAAGCTCCTGGCACATGGGAAGTCAATGTTTACTTTGCCTGGCATTTTTCAGTTCAGTTGCTCACTCGTGTCTGACTCTTTGCGACCCCATGAATTGCAGCATGCCAGGCCTCCCTGTCCATCACCAACTCCCAGAGTTCAGCCAAACTCATGTGCATTCAGTCGGTGATGCCATCTAGCCATCTCATCCTCTGTCGTCACCTTCTCCTCCTCCCCCCAATCCCTCCCAGCATCAGGGTCTTTTCCAATGAGTCAACTCTTCGCATCAGGTGGCTAAAGTATTGGAGTTTCAGCCTCAGCATCAGTCCTTCCAATGAACACCCAGGACTGGTCTCCTTTAGGATGGACTGGTTGGATCTCCTTGCAGTCCAAGGGACTTGCAAGAGTCTTCTCCAGCACCACAGTTCAAAAGCATCAATTCTTCAGTGCTCAGCTTTCTTCACAGTCTAACTCTCACATCCATACATGACCACTGGAAAAACCATAGCCTTGACTAGACGGACCTTTGTTGGCAAAGTAATATCAAATCACACCTATTATTTGGAGAAATGTATTGTTAAGTGATCAATTGCTAAGTCCTGTCCAACTTTTTATGATCCTATGGACTGTAGCCTGCCAGGCTCCTCTGTCTATGGGATTTTGCAAGCAAGAATGCTGGAGTGGGTTGCCATTTCCTTCTCCAGAGGATCTTCATGACCGAGGGATCGAACCTCATCTCTTGCATCTCCTGCATTAGCAGATGGATGCTTTACCACCAGCGCCACTTGTTAAGTACATATTTTTTTCTGTTAGGCTTTTTAACCCCCTTTTTGAGCTAACACAAAGGATTGAATTCTCAAATCTAACTCACGTGAACCAAAAGTATTGCCTGTTATTAATCTTAAAGGCGTGTGGGAGGCTCAGACAAAGTAGGGAGAAGTCTGAGATGTGAAGGACAATTTCTGAGTCCTTTTTTTCCTCCATAAGACATGCGCTTTCTGGCCAGAATAGATGTGGTTTTTCAGTGAGATTATCTCCTCAAACAGGAGGAGGATTTTCATTCTCGCCATTGTATACCATGGTTTATGTAATAACGTCCAAGTTTCATAAATCTACAGATTATGGGCTTATTAACTGCAAGCAATCCTAAGCCATAGGAACGAATGAAATGGCAACCCACTGAGTATTCTTGCCTGGGAAATCTCATGGACAGGGGAGCCTGGCAGATTACAGCCTGTGGGTCGCAAAGAGTTGGACACAACTTAGCAACTAAAGAACAACAACAATCCTAAACAGTGGGCACCCTTTAAAGAATTTCCCATGAATAAGGATCCTCCTTTTACTAAATATTATTATTCTATTTGCCTAGAGGTCTAGAAAATTGTTGGCAAGGATATTAGAGTAGATGTCCTGACTTCTATTATTTCCCACAGCAGTATCCCATTGGTTAAGGGAGTCAATGGGTCACAGGTACTTTGCTACCTTCCCTAGATCTCCTTTCTGTTTAACAAAAGGTTAACACAGCAGCTGGCACAGGGACATGTCAGCTTCCTCTGTTCCTCTCACTGTACCTTCATGTAAACTTCTGATAAACTGATCCTTGTGAAATAATGAAAAAAGTATTGGACAAGCATTCAGGAACAGGAGCCCATGTGCTTGTCCTGATCTTGTGCATGTTACTAAAAGCCTTGAAGGGTTTTTTGAGGATTACACTAAGAAAGACAGTGTAATCTAAATATTTCTGAGTCATTTCTTTATCTTTTACATTGGGATTATACTTGTCCTGGATATTCAGAACGATTTGGGGAGTTATATAGTATAGATAAATGAAAAATAATAGAAGGTGTAGGAGTGCAATATATTGTGCACTTATCATCTCCTTTACTGTTCAATTTTCAGAGCGGTGTATGCTCGATAAAAATCTGCCTTTTCCACAATGAAAAAATTTGGGACACATATGAACCATGCTTGTTGTAAAGTAGTTAAACAATTATAAGAATATATAAAAAATATATATGAAAAGAATATATAAAAATGTTTCTTAATTCTATTCCCAGAGATAGCCAGTTGACATCTACAGAATATCATTTTAGACAGCATATACAATATATATGCAGGCATACAACATATCTTACTCTTTCTCTATATAATTATCTATATGTATATAAATATTATTATCATTAAAATTTGCAACTTGTTTTTCTCCTTCAATATTTTGTCATGTCAATATAAATTTATCTACATCATAATTTTTCATCTTAGGTAGTCTACATTTATATTCATATACAAACTTGTTAAAATGTTAGTCATTCAATTGTCCAACTCTTTGTGATCCCATGGACTGTGCCCCAACAGGCTCCTCTGTCCATGGAATTCTTCAGGCAAGAATACTGGACTAGGTCACTATTTCCTCCTTTCCAGGGGAGAACTATTAATTACTTAATACTTAACTATTAGTGAAGTGTCAGCACTAAATTTTTGGAGTTTATAGTTATACTAACTTTATGCATCATGATAGTTTGTAATATTGGAGAAGGCAATGGCACCCCACTCCAGTACTCTTGACTGGAAAATCCCATGGGCGGAGGAGGAGCATGGTGGGCTGCAGTCCATGGGGTCGCACAGAGTGGGACACGACTGAGCGACTTCACTTTCACTTTTCACTGTCATGCATTGGAGAAGGAAACAGCAACCCACTCCAGTGTTCTTGCCTGGAGAATCCCAGGGACGAGGGAGCCTGGTGGGCTGCTGTCCATTGGGTTGCACAGAGTCGGACACGACTGAAATGACTTAGCAGCAGCAGCAGCAGCAGTTTGTAATATAAACTGCATTTTTACTACAGTAGTGGTGCTCATTCTCAGTTGCTTAGTCATGTCAGACTCTTTGTGACCCCATGGACTGTCGCTTGCTAGGCTTCACTGTCCATGGCATTTTCCAGGCAAGAATACTGGAGTGGGTTGCCATTTCCTGCTCCAGGGGATATTCCTGACCCAGGGGTCAAAAACAGATCTGCTCTGTCTCCTGCTTTGGCAGGTGGATTCTTTATCACTGTGCCACCTGGGAAGCCCATAGCAGTGGTAGGGGGACTATGTTTACTATCATTATCGAAGGCCAAATGATTATGATGGTATATTCATAACACATTTTATATACATGATAACAACTGATGGTGATCGAGAACAAATAAGTGCTTTGTATTAAAGTACATTATCACATTTAATCTTCACAATATTCCTAGAAAATAGGTACTATTAGTGTTTCTAGGTCACAGTGAGGAAAAGTGATATTTATAAGGGTTTAAGATTGAGATCAAACAGCTAGTTAATGATCTGACTGATTCCAAAGCACAAGCTTATGTACTATGTTAGACAACAAGAAAATCTAGGTTCCTCCATATATTGTGATGGGAAGTTAAGTTTTCATTTTTCATTTTGCCAAAGTTCCTAAGCAAATGTGAATGGGTGCTTAGAGTCTCTGGTTCCTCTTAAGTAAAGAGACTTCAATAATTATCTTCTTAAAATAATTGAACTTGGGTTAAAGGGTGAGAGTGGCCATAACCAGTAAGCAAGTCATATTTTCATTTTATTTCCAGCAGTGCTGTTTTTCACAGCTCAACCAAACAAACTGCCAATATTTTCAGTTTACTCATAGCTCTATATGGGCAGCAAGGTCATTATTACTTTAGGGACCCTTTGACTCAGCAGCCAAAGGCACATTTCTTTCTGGCTGGGGCTCTGGGCTTTGTCTTCACCTTTGGCTGTTGGGTTTGATTGGCACAGTGGTTATTTTCTTTTTAAAAGTGGTCCAGTCCACCATAAAATTTGAGACATTTTCATTTCATCATCATGAGACCATATCTTCAGTTATTGCCTAGTCTTTACATAAGGGTAAGCTAAGATTTTCAGAATGGTGAGATTGACAGCAAAATTTTTTTTTTTTTTTTTTTTTTTTTTTTTTTTTTTTTTTTTTTTTTTTTTTTTTTTTATTGTTAGGCTTTTTCTTTTAATCACTTTTTCATTCTCTAGTGGATCACCTTCATCTGCAGTTAAACTCAATCCAGAGCAGTAAGAGCTTGAATAGTATTCAGTACCTCATCTACTGTTTACCACAGGGGGTCTTTCTCAGGGAAATCTGAGGTTCAAAGGTTTCTTAAAACTGCCAATATCTACTGCAAAAGTGTTGGAGAAGTTTTGCTAACTTCTACAAGTGGATTGAAGGTTAAGATGATAGACTGCAAGAGGGACTGAATCCTAAAGTACCCTAGCTGTTGCCTTCTTTGTATTACGCATTTCACTCCTTCATTTTCCAAGCAAACCAACCAAAGTTCTAATGATTCACCTGGCTTCAGCCAGTCATGGTCATTGATTTTCCTTCTTGCATTCTTGGTTTAGACATGTTTCTCTGTAACTGTTTGCTGAAGGGCATCAGAAACTTCTACCCCCTCACTCCTAGGACAATCTTAGTACTAATATTTACAATGTCTTGAGACTGACCACCATATTGATTAGGAAGTCTGATGTCTGAAGGAGAGTGACAACAACAACGTCAGCTGTCTTTGAACCCATTTATTTATATTGATTTATAATCACCTCCCTTATTCTTATTAACAAACAACGAGTTGGAAAAATAGTTATTGTCTGGTGACAGTATGATTTGGCCAATGTATTTGTTACCAATTCCCATGAGTTTCCCTCTAATCCCATTTATTAAGTTGAAAGAATCCTCATTTTCCTTTTCTAGGAAGCCATACTTCTATACTCAACATCTCATCCTTGCTGATAAAACTGTTTAGAACTGGAAAGTGTCAGAAATATACTCTAGTTGCAAGCAAACAACTTAGTTTGCTCATGGAAGTGGGCAGAAGACATGAGATTCTTGTGTCAAACACAAAGGCCTTATTTCTTACAACAATATTGGATCCTTTGAATATTAGTGTTTTCTTCTTTTAGCCCTCAGTAATGGGAAGAGGAACAGATGATACCTGCTCAAACAATATCTGAGCTTGCTGCTGCTGCTGCTGCTAAGTCGCTTTAGTTGTGTCCAACTCTGTGCGACCCCATAGATGGCAGCCCACCAGGCTCCCCAGTCCCTGGGATTCTCCAGGCAAGGACACTGGAGTGAGCTGCCATTTCCTTCTCTAATGCATGAAAGGGAAAAGGGAAAGTGAAGTTGCTCAGTCATGTGCGACTCTTAGCAACCCCATTGACTGCAGCCTACCAGACTCTTCCATCCATGGGATTTTCCAGGCAAGAGTACTAGAGTGGGTTGCCAGTGCCTTCTCCTTAGGGAACCCAAATCATTCATGACAGCAAACCAGATAACCGTTTGTTCTAGCAAGAGACATTAACTTTATCATTTGTTGTTGTTTAGTCACTAAGCCGTGTCCAACTCTTTGAGACTCCATAGACTGTAGCCTGCTAGGTTACTCTGTCCATGAGATTTCGCAGGCAAGAATACTGGAATGGGTTGCCATTTCTTTCTCCAGGGGGTCTTTCTGACCCAAGGATCAAACCTGGGTCTCCTGCATTACAGATAGATACTTTACTGTGGAGCCACCTGGGAAATCCAACTTTATCATATCAAATAGTATCCTTCCTTTTTCTCCAGAAGGAAAAACATCATCTCTGTCTTCTGAAATTGTTCACTATCAAATATCTATGAGAAAATAGTCTAGAACAAAAGCATACAGTGTCTTTCCTCACAAGACATGTGCAAATGCAAGAGAATGATGGAAAATTGTTTCCTGACAGGGTGGTCGGTTATACCTCAACTGGCAAGGAACTTGCAAGATTTAGAATTTTGAAGTTTTCAGCCTTGTCTATGACTGCTCACATGTTTTTATCCCTGTCTCAGCATTTCATTCATTCCCTACCAGTGCCTTAGCTGGCTGAATTGGCCATTTAATTGACACAGCAATTCTAACTGTTATGATCAGGTGTTGGGCTTGGATCTCAGTCATGTCTGCTTCCAGCTAGAAGAGATGAAAACTCTACAAAGCTCCCAAAGAAGCTTTCTAATTGTCCACTTGCATGCCCTGTTTAGTCACACATCTCAATTTCTCCTTTACTTCTTGTACACTCTCCAGGACTTCAAAGTTAAATTATGCCACCATCTTTTATAATCCATATTTGGTTATTATTTTTGCAACTGTATTTTTTATATCAGTGCCACAGTTATTTGATTGCTTTTTGCCTTCACTCTGCATTTCACTAAGTGTTATGGACTAAATATTTATTAAAAAGGAAACTCAATTTTCCTCCTTCTCTGGAGGAAAACCCAGTTCTTCCCTACTGTGTGTTTCTTACTTGTGAATAGACGTCTTTGCTACTGATGCAAAACAGTTCACTCTGGCCAAATGTGTGGAGAATATTCTCCACACCAACCAATTTTCTGTGAAAACCAGTTGGGTCTTTAATTCATAATCTAACTCAGTTCTGACACTACCTGGAAAAAGAGTAAGAGCCCACCAGGTAAGGGCTCAGTCACACAAAATTCCACCGCTTCACTGTCCATCATTGTTTCCCACTCTAGACACAAGCCCAGATGATCACTTCTGCTTCTTATCAACTGGCTATAAGTCAGAGATTCCAATGAACTCTTCCTGAGTGTCAATTAATTTGCTCAAGTGGCTCAAAGAACTCAGGGAAGTACATACGTTTATCACTTTATTAAATGATTTAATAAAGGATACTGATGGACAGTCAGGTGAAGAGAGACATAGGGTGAAGTCCAGGAAGGTCCTGAGTGTAGAGTTTTATCCAATGGGTTTGGGTTTGTCATTCTCCTAGGGTATAACTTTTTGCCAAGCTATAAGCTCTCAGAACTCTATACTTCTGTGATTTTATGGAGGCTTCCTCAGGTAGGCATGATCAATTATTTCCGGCTCCTCTCACATCTCTGGAGGATGGATGGTGGGGCTGAAAATTTCAAGCTTCTAATCATGGTCTTTCTGGTGAGCAGCCCTCATGTAGGAGCCCACCCAGTCTCCTCAATAAAACAAAAGATGCCCCTAGTGTTCTTGTCAATTAGGAAATTATGAATATTTTAGGAGCTCTGTACTGGAAACCAAGGATATATATATATATATATAATATATAATTATATATAATACAAATATTGTGTATTTATATTATATAATAATATATTATTATATTATTATTATGTTATATTATTATATTATATCACAGTTGTATTCCCAAATCCATATGTTGATGCCATAACCTTCCAATGTGAATATATTTGGATATAGGGCCTGTGAGGAAGCAATAAAGGCTATATGATATCATAAACTCTCCTTCTATAGACTAGTGTTCTTATAAGAAGAGGAGAAAACACCAAAACTCTCTCTCTTTCCACATGTATCCACTAAGGAAAGGCCATGAGAACACACAGTGAGAAGGTGGCTTCTACAAGCCAGAAGAGAGCTCTCACCAGAAATCAACTATGCTGGCAGTTTGATCATGGACTTCCAGCTTCCAGAAGTGAGAAGATATATTTTTTGTTGTTTAAACCTTAACATCCAGACTGTGGTATACGCAGCCAAGCACACAAGATCCTAAGCCACAAGCAATGGTAATTTGAATTATTGTAATATGACCACCTGCTACTGATTACCCATTCTTTATTTCTTCCTGCCAAATTGATTATCTCTGTACTCATCAAATACAAAAGCAACTCAACCCCAGAGTTTCACTTTTGACAATATCTTTCCTGAAGCCACTGTTGGTTCTCTCTCTCTCTCTATATATATATATATATATTTTTTTTTTTTTTTTTCATTAGTCAGTACTAGAAAATACATCACATAAACTCCAGCTGGGTAACTTGAGAAGAGTTTAATAAAAGGCCTCTTTACTGTCATTTGAGCAGGGTGTTTGGAGATCCACAAGAGATACTACACATCATCACTAGGGCTGAGTAGATAAGAAGAGACAAAGGTTACTGGAAGCTGGGAACCGAGAATGCTGAGTAGATAGGGCTGCCGGACAGGACCCCAGGGCCTCAGGAGGAAAGGCTGGCCACCCCACTCCATCCTCATGGGAGGATTAGGGAACTCCCTCCTCTCCTTCCTCAAGACCACTTATCACTTATTTTCAGGATGTTTTTTTCTTTTCTTTTAAACTATGAGTGCTTTGATTGTACTGAACCTTTCTATCATTTCAGGACTGGGTACATACTTCAGGTATGGAATCATCTTTTCTGTATGTGAGGTTTCTTCCAGTTTAAACATTTACACCTTTTCAGAGTAACTTATTCTTCACTTTGGATCTCAAACAATGAATTTCATGTAGATAAAGTAATTGATGGGATTGGTATATGATCCCTCTGCTAGGGACACACATTTTCATCAGTTGAAGGATGAAAGTGGATGCAAAAGAGCAAAGAAGATGAATTATAGAATCACTTCCATCTGCTCCCACCTTAGGCTCCTTTTTGCTTTTCTTTATCTTTCTTCCCACTCTGGAAGCAGCTCTATATGGCTGTATGGATGGAAGGAACAGAGTGCTCCAGGGGTACTGGTTTCTTTTCCATTGGGTTGCCATGGTCTGGCTGCCATGTTTGGCAGAAGGGCAAAGTTGCTGGGAATCCACAGAGATGTCTCTGTTTCTGCAGTTTAGAAGCTGTACTCTCATATCTAGGAGAAATACTTGTGTCCTGATTTTTACTAGTCCTGCATTATTCTAGTTTCTTTTGTGTTTTCTTATACCCTTGCCACATTTTGGTAAATAGTTCTTTTATCAAATTACCCAGTTTGAAAGTGCCATCTGTTTCCTGTTAGGACCCTGAAGATACGTCCACTCTGGACCGTATGCTTCCTTGGCTCCTTTAGTTCTCTGAGCAGTCTGATGAAATAGGTTATGATAACACTTTAAAGGTAAGGATACTGAGGTTATTCAAGAGGTTGGTACATTTCTTTCCAGGGCTTCCCAGGTGGCTCGGTGATTAAAGAATGTGAATGCAGGAGACATAGGAACTTTAGGTTCGATCCCTGTGTCAGGAAAATCCACTGGAGGAAGACATGGCAACCCACTCCAGTATTCTTGCCTGGAAAATCCGATGGACAGAGGAGCCTTGCAGGCTGCAATCCATGAGGTTGGAAAGAGTCAGACATGATTGAGTACTCAAGCACATTTCTTTTCAGCTTTCTATGAATTGCACTTCAAAAAAGTTGAAATCAGCTTGTACAAATTGTATTTGCTTTTTTTTTCCCTCTTGTCATTTTATCTTTGCTTGTGTCATGAAGTTTTCTTCATAAATATAATTTTAAGCACTGCATGACAATCTACTTTGTGGATATGACATGATTTATCAAACTCATTCTCTTATGCTGAACATTTGGATCATTTTATGTTTTTCACTACTCTGAATAAAACCGTGATGAACATTTCTGAGAGTGGCACTATCTAATCTGATTTTCTCATCAGATACATACACAGAAAAATATATTATAAGTATATACAATATGTACTTGATAAAATACATAATCTATAATATGTACATAGATTCAATTTGAAATATTATCTTTCTCTCTATGTATATATATATACACACAAACATATATGTATATGTATATATAATATAGTCAGTTCCAAGAATGAATTATTCTAGGAGTGAACTCACTGCATGGACCCAGAATAAGAAACCTTTTGCACAACAAAACACACACACACACACACACACACACACACACACCCATATGTAATATTCATTATAAACAAATGTCTATATCTTTAGTTATTTATATGTCTATCAGATCAGATCAGATCAGTCACTCAGTCGTGTCCGACTCTTTGCGACCCCATGAACCACAGCACGCCAGGCCTCCCTGTCCATCACCAGCTCCCGGAGGTCACCCAGACTCATACCCATCAAGTCAGTGATGCCATCCAGCCATCTCATCCTCTGTCGTCCCCTTCTCCTCCTGCCCTCAATCCCTCCCAGCATCAGAGTCTTCTCCAATGAATCAACTCTTCGCATGAGGTGGCCAAAATACTGGAGTTTCAGCTTTAGCATCATTCCTTCCAAAGAAATTCCAGGATTGATCTCCTTCAGAATGGACTGGTTGGATCTTCTTGCAGTCCAAGGGACTCTCAAGAGTCTTCTCCAACACCACAGTTCAAAAGCATCTATTCTTCGGCGCTCAGCCTTCTTCACAGTCCAGCTCTCACATCCATACATGACCACAGGAAAGACCATAGCCTTGACTAGGCGAACCTTTGTTGGTAAAGTAATGTCTCTGCTTTTGAATATGCTATCTAGGTTGGTCATAACTTTCCTTCCAAGGAGTAAGCGTCTTTTAATTTCATGGCTGCAGTCACCATCTGTAGTGATTTTGGAGCCAAGAAAAATAAAGTCTGACACTGTTTCCACTCCTTCCCCATCTATTTCCCATGTAGTGATGGGACCAGATGCCATGATCTTCGTTTTCTGAATGTTGAGCTTTAAGCCAACCTTTTCACTCTCCACTTTCACTTTCATCAAGAGGCTTTTTAGCCCCTCTTCACTTTCTGCCATAAGAGTGGTGTCATCTGCATATCTGAGGTTATTGATATTTCTCCCAGCAATCCTGATTCCAACTTGTGTTTCTTCCAGTCCAGCATTTCTCATGATGTACTCTGCATATAAGTTAAATAAACATGGTGACAATATGCAGCCTTGACGTACTCCTTTTCCTATTTGGAACCAGTCTGTTGATCCATGACCAGTTCTAACTGTTGCTTCCTGATCTGCATACAGATTTCTTAAGAGGCAGATCAGGTGGTCTGGTATTCCCATCTCTTTCAGAATTTTCCATAGTTTATTGTGATCCACACAGTCAAAGGCTTTGGCATAGTCAATAAAGCAGAAATAGATGTTTTTCTGGAACTCTCTTGCCTTTTCGATGATCCAGCGGATGTTGGCAGTTTGATCTCTGGTTCCTCTGCCTTTTCTAAAACCAGCTTGAATATCAGGAAGTTCACGGTTCACATATTGCTGAAGCCTGGCTTGGAGAATTTTGAGCATTACTTTACTAGCGTGTGAGATGAGTGCAATTGTGCGGTAGTTTGAGCATTCTTTGGCATTGCCTTTCTTTGGGATTGGGATGAAAACGGACCTTTTCCAATCTTGTGGCCACTGCTGAGTTCTCCAAATTTGCTGGCATATTGAGTGCAGCACTTTCACAGCATCATCTTTCAGGACTTGGAATAGCTCCACTGGAATTCCATCACCTCCACTAGCTTTGTTCGTAGTGATGCTTTCTAAGGCCCATTTGACTTCACATTCCAAGATGTCTGGCTCTAGGTCAGTGATCACATCATCATGATTATCTGGGTCGTGAAGATCTTTTTTGTACAGTTCTTCTGTGTATTCTTGCCACCTCTTCTTAATATCTTCTGCTTCTGTTAGGTCCACACCATCTCTGTCCTTTATCGTGCCCATCTTTGCATGAAATGTTCCTTTGGTATCTCTGATTTTCTTGAAGAGATCCCTAGTCTTTCCCATTCTGTTGTTTTCCTCTATTTTTTTGCATTGATCACTGAAGAAGGCTTTCTTATCTCTTCTTGCTATTCTTTGGAACTCTGCATTCAGATGTTTATATCTTTCCTTTTCTCCTTTGCTTTTCGCTTCTCTTCTTTTCACAGCTATTTGTATATATATAGGTCTATTTATTCATTTATTTGGAACATGCATAAATGTATATATGTGTATGTGTGTGTGTGTGTGTTTTGTTGTACAGTGAGTTTCTTATTCTAGTTTTTTTTTGGTTCAATTTTTTTTCTCTATTAATCTTTACCAAAGATACAGGATAAATAGTAGAGTTTCCAAATAATGAGTTAAATCCCAGAATAAACTGTTCTTAGAGCTGACTATTTTGAGCAGGTTAGAAACAGTGGTAATGGTAATGTCTTATATTTGAACAGTACAGTAGAACTTACAAGGCAAATCTCATATGGCCAACCAAACTTCTCTGTATACTGGACTGGACACATGGAGAAGAAATAAACTGCAAGGTCTAAGATTTGCCACAATGTCAATTTGGTCACTTGTATATTGACACTGAGTCTGAAAAATTCTGAAAGCTCCAGAGTGATTCTAATGAACACTGGCATCCCATTAACTGTATTTTTCATGACTGAGAAGGAGTTGAAGAGTCTAAGCTTGGGATCTGCACACTTAGCCCCTGCTCTGCTATTTACCAGCTGTACAAAAGATTTTATTTTTCTCTTCTTCAGATTTTTCATCTGTAAATGGTGCTAAGAATACCTTCCTAACATAGCTATTGTTAAAATGAAATGTGCATTTATATTTAAAAATCATTTGATAAAATATTGGTGAGTATCAGTGGGCTAGAGACATACTTACTGGATATAGCAAGGGGCTCTATTTTTGGATATTAGTATGTTGTTTATTATTTTTCATTGATCATTACATAATCTAGAATAAAGGGAAACATACGTTCCAGCTGCAATACATATTTAGTATTGACCCAACTGTCATATAGAAAGTTCTTTGTGTTTATTTTTTTATGATCCTAGATGTTATTGCTTGACCTTGTCTCTGCTCTTACCTGGAGTAGGCTGTTGCCTCTTGTTGAGTCTTGAAATTTCACAGTTGTAATTACTTATTTGCACTAGAATCACTCTTACTTGCAAGAACAACATGGCTGCTGCTGCTACTGCTAAGTCGCTTCAGTCGTGTCCGACTCTGTGCGACCCCATAGACGGCTGCCCACCAGGCTCCCCCGTCCCTGGGATTCTCCAGGCAAGAACACTGGAGTGGGTTGCCATTTCCTTCTCCAGTGCATGAAAGTGGAAAGTGAAAAGTGAAAGTGAAGTCGCTCAGTCATGTCCGACTCTTAGCGACCTCATGGACTGCAGCCTACCAGGCTCCCCCGTCCATGGGATTTTCCAGGCAAGAGTACTGGAGTGGGGCGCCATTGGAATCTTTTAACACAGAAAAGTTGCCCTAGGAAGAATGTGAGGAAATATCCTATCCTTGTATTATAAATTCAAATTTCCAAGGAGGCATGAATGAATAATGATGAATATAGAGTCCTGTGGCCCCCTTATCTTTAATATTCTAATGTGTGATAGAGACTTGAGTATGGAGATCTATAACTAAGTATATAACTATGAGAAAAATAAATATTACTATGAGGAAATGATAATGGGAGAGTGTTGATAAATAGAAATGGAACTTTAGTTTCTATAAATCTAGGAAAACTTAGTGTGGGATGGTAATTTGGGCAAATTGGAGGTGCACACCTTATATTGGATCTCTGGAAACAGACTTTGAGGAACAGCATGACCTGTAGTCTCGCAGGGATGTGCTCTTAAGAGATGCATTTGTAAGAAAGTAAGGAAGGCAGAGTTGAGCAAAGATCTCATCTGACTTCATGGAGAGCTCTAGAGCTGGAACGGCCCTTCAGAGTTGTCCTCAACTAATGGAGAGGAGCCACTCAATGGCTAAGGGCCCTCGTTGGGAGGGAAAACAGTCTTGAGTTAGATAGTTTCTTGCAGCTGGTCAAGGTCCATCTCAATGTGGAACATAGCTATGAGCTCTCAGCAGTTGACATTTCCTGTAGAGACTGAATGAAGGGTGAAGGGATATGATGGTTATGTCAGCTCTGAAGAAAGAATTGCAGCAATGCAGATCATCATAACCTTTCTATGCTGCTACCCAATTTCAGCTGGTTGTTGTCACATGGAGAAACAAAGCTGATAAAGCCAAATCTTTCAGTGTTTCAAGAAAATCATCTAATTTATCTCACTGAGTTAAATCTACCAATTTAAAGTCCTTGTCAAATGTAAAATATTATAAGGCACTCATGTAATCTCAGGGATCCTGGTTTGCTCCCAGTTTAATATTTAATTCAATCCTTTCATTTTACAGATGAGAACATTGAATCTTTGAGAAGAAAATAAAAAGCTCAAAGTCACAAAATTAGTCTGAGAACTTTGATTTCCTAGTTCCTAGTGCAGAGTTTCTTGGTCCTTTCTCTAAATCAAGCAAATGGATATTAGTGAAAATGTGCTTTTTCTTAAACAAACAGTTCTCATCAGGTCTTCATAGGACACTACAGATAATATCTTGTTCATTAAAATTTATTTGTAGACATTCCCAAGGGTAACACTTGGTACTAAGCACTTGCTCAGGGAAGACACTTCATAAAATCAAGCAGCACATGGCTGACCTCCTAATTAGGAGATTAGGACAGATCTGTAAGTCTCTGGGGATCCATAAAAGATTATAAATAGTTGAGAAAATCAGATTGTAAAGTGCATTCTATAAGGGAGTTCCAGTGGAATGGATGTCTTTTTAATGCTCTTCTTAATGCTAACTAGGTGCCATCAGAGCTGGAAAACATTTTTTATGGAACTTTTAATTTCTTATAGAGACACTTGTTCAGTGTCTTCATTTTAAGGAAAGTGTGCATGCATGTGGGCTCAGTCACTCAAGCATGTCTAACTCTTTGTGACGTTATGGACTGTAGCCCACCAGGCTCCTCTGTCCACGGGATTCTCCAGGCAAGAATCCTGGAGTGGGTTTCCATGTCTGCCTTCAGAGGATTTTCCTGACCAAGGGATGGAACAGGCAGCTCCTGAGCCTCCTAAACCTGCATTGGCAGGTGGATTCTTTTACCACTGAGCTGCCTGGGAAGTCTCTTAAGTGAAAGAGAAGTAGAAGTTTCAAGGAGTTTAGAGAAGACCTTTGATGGCCAAGGCCAGTAGAGTTGGTGAATCCTCCTTACCCTCAGATTGCCTACTTCCTGCACATGACAAAGCCCCAGAGAAAATTCTGGGCTTGGGATAATCTATACCTATTTTAAAAATAATCTTTTAAGTTTAGAACAATTTTAGGCTTATAGAACTATTATAAAAATAGTACCAAGAGTTCTTTAAACTCAATACCCAATTTTCCCTGTTATTAATTCTTATATTAATATAATACATTTGTCACAATTAACAGACAAATATTATTACATTAACTAAAGTCTATATTTCATTCAACTTTCTTCAGCTTTGCCATATTATTTTCTATTTTAAGATTCTATCCAGTATGCAATATTACATTTATTCTTTGTGTCTCCTTGACCTTATCTTGGTTGTGATAGTTTTTTAGACTATTTTTTGTTTTTGATGACCTTGTCGGTTTTGAGGATTACTAGTTAGGAATTTTGTAGAGTATCCCTCAGTTGGAAATGTTCCAATGTTTTTCTCAAAATATGACTAGAGTACATGGTTTTGGAAGGGAGGCTGCAAAGGTGAAGTGCCATCTCATCCAATCCCATCACCATCCCATCACATCACATCAAAGTGATCCCCTGTCAATATGACCATTGATATCAACCTTAATCAGTTGGCTAGACACATTTGACAGTTTCTCTACTATAAAGTTATTTCCCTCTTTCCATAGTGTACTATTTGGGAGACAATCACTATGCATCATCCACGTTTAGAGTAGGGAGTTATGTTCTTTCTCTAAGGATCGAGTATCTGCATACATTATTTACAATTTTTCTCCACGGGAGACTTAAAGTGCTTTTGCTGTGAATGAGAAGAGTAAGTTCATCTACCCTTGACTTACATTACAGGCATATAAACATTTTAAAATTATTATTTACTTCATTATTAAAGTTCTGCTATGACAGAAGAAATGAAAATTACAGACTTTGATATCCTGCTGTGGTTGTGACATGGATTGGCTAAAAGGAATATTATTTTTCACAACTGTGGAAGGAAATTGAGATAAGGATAATTACTGAGCTTTTATGGGCACTAAGTTTTATTCTCTGATGGTACTGATTTTAAATACACTAAATTACTTTTTTGGCTTATTTTTTTTTTATTTTTTTTTATTTTTTTTTATTTTTGCAGGGGAAAATGGACAAGGGAAAGGATCAATGAGGGTGGGAGGGAAATGGGAAGAAAGAAGGGGAGTAATGGTGGGGAGGAGTATATGTAATTTCTTAACCAATGGCTTTCTGTTTTTAATCACAAAGAACACTTAAAAAAAAATCATGGTGAGTTCATCTTATATTAGGAGGTTTGTTCTCGAAATGAAAAGTTCAGGAAACAAAAAGTCCAGTTTGGGTGTCCTCATCTTTAGGCACATCTTGGTATTTTGTATTGGTAAGTCTATCTTTACCACAATATATTATTTAGGACAGGATCACATTTGTCACCTCTTCCTGCCTACTTCCCAAAGTGGTACCAAACCCACATAATAGTCAATAAACCTCCACAGAGTGAGCAAAGAAGTCTTTTTTTTTTTTTTTAAGCTCTCCTGAGTGAACTGAATTTTTGGAGGCTCATAGGTAAATATGTTTTCCTCTTTACTTTGTCTATTACAGCCAGATTATATGAGTGGGGTGTTAAAGTCTCCCACTATTATTGTATTGCTCTAGAGAATGTCCTTTAGTTTTTGTTGGAGAAATGGTTTAGTGGTGCAAAATTCTCTCAACTTTTGCTTATCTGTGAAGCTTTTGATTTCTCCTTCATATTTGAATGAGATCCTTGCTGGATACAATAATCTAGGCTGTAAGTTATTTTCCTTCATCACTTTAATTACGTCTTGCCATTCCCTCCTGGCTTGGAGAGTTTCTATTGAAAGATCAGCTGTTATCCTTATGGGAATTCCCTTGTGAGTTATTTGATGTTTTTCCCTTGCTGCTTTTAATATTTGTTCTTTATATTTAATCTTTGTTAATTTGATTAATATGTGTCTTGGGGTGTTTCGCTTTGGGTTTATCCTGTTGGGGACTCTCTGGATTTCTTGAACTTGAGTGGTAATTTCCTTCTCCATTTTAGGGAAGTTTTCAACTATTATCTCCTCAAGGATTTCCTCATGATCTTTCTTTTTATCTTCTTCTTCTGGAACTCCTATGATTCGAATGTTGTAGCGTTTGATGTTATCCTGGAGGTTTCTGAAATTGTCCTCATTTCTTTTGATACGTTTTTCTTTTTTCTCATCTGATTCATTTATTTCTAGGATTCTATCTTCTAGTTCACTAATCCTATCTTCTGCCTCTGTTATTCTACTATTTGTTGCCTCCAGGGTGTTTTGGATCTCATTTATTGCATTATTCATTATGTGTTGACTCTTTTTTATTTCTTCTAGGTCCTTGTTAAACCTTTCTTGCATCTTCTCAATCCTTGTCTCCAGACACTTTAACTGTGATTCTATTTTGATTTCGAGATTTTGAATTAATTTCGCTATCATTATTCGAATTCTTTATCAGGTAGATTCCCTATCTCTTCCTCTTTGGTTTGGATTGGTGGGGATCTATCCTGTTCCTTTAGCTGCTGGGTATTCTTTTGTCTCTTCATTTTGTTAAAATTGCCAAATTTAGAGTGTCCTTACTATATTCTGGTAGTTTGTTGAATTCTCTTTATTGAGGCGGTTTACAGGTCTTTTCAATATCTGATCTCTGCCTTGTTACAGAGGGGGCGGAGATGAACACCCAAATCTAAACCGGCCAGGTTCAGGCACTCAGATAATCCTCAGAAGCACAGACTTGGTTCAGTCTGCGTTTTATGCCCTTCCCAGATCCGAGTAGCACAGGTGATGAAATGTTCAGCGAGCGCAGGTGCTGCGACTTATCGCCTCTCCGCCGCTCAGTTTTCTGGGTATACAAACAGCGCACTTTCTCAGGCAGATGTTGACCATCCAGAGCCCCAAGAAGCGTGAGTCAGCACAGAAACCTACTCACAGTTCCGTTAGACAGTGTCTCTCTAGGGCTGTAATTGCCCGCCTCAGGCCCTGGTTGCCTGTCACCGGAGTGGGATGGCCTGCAGCCGGCCAACTCTGTGCAGCCCTTTGTTCCGTAAGTAGTCCTGGTGGTGTCTTAAGTTAGGGCTGGCTTTTGATGTAGTAGATAACCGACAGTCTGGTTATTTCGCTCAGATAGCGCCCGAGATAGCCAGGCCAAATCCTTTCTCAAAGCAATGCAGGCCTCGCCGCTCCTCCTAGCCCAGCCCCCACTTGCCAATAGCAAATGCTGGTGTCCGCGCCAGTTCTCCGCAAAAGGTCCTTCCCGAGTTTATTCAGCATTCAAATGTTCTTTTAATGAATTTGTGGAGGAGAAAGTATTCTCCCCGTCTTACTCGTCCGCCATCTTAGCTCCTCCTCCTTATTTTTTAAATTATGAAAATATGATAACACTTTTATAGAAGACTTGGACAATACAGAACAAGTTTACATACAGTTCAGTTCAACTATATACTACAATTATTTTTTATGTAGATAAATTAAGATTTTTAGTTGGAGTTTCAATATCAAATCTCAAAAGTTAACAGAATAAATATACAGGGAAGTAGAAGGATATATTAGACCCAAAAAGCACTATGAGACAATTCAATGTAATTATGATTTATGCAATTTCACACAACAGTAGGATAATAAAATTACTTTTTAAAAAAGCACTATTACTTTTGACGTTCAGACCAAGAGAAGGACCAATTCAATCATATCTGCAATGTTTTCCTCACATTTTTTTCTTCTAGCTTTTGTTGAACATGTGATTTCTGGAGGAATAAATATGGTGTGAATTATATCCTATTGTGATGATCACACTTCCTGCTTCAAAAAGTACTGTCGAACAAAACACAGGACTCTCCTGATTGACTCTTGCTACTTCTGTACCGAATATACCATTTTGATCATAATAAAGTGTCATGCAGATCATTTCAGGCAAGACTCAGCGACTGTATTCTGTGTTTAACATACAGGCACAGCAATTAATAAAAAAAATGGTTTGTGTGGTAGATGTGGTTCAGTGCAGGGGGTCTAGGCACAGAACACTTGAATTCAGCTAGGTTCATTTCTCATCAAGATGGCACATTGCAGACCCTGCATCATTTTTTCCTTTGAAATGTTCTATTTTTAAGGGAAATTTTAAGGAAGAATAGTGATTTTATTACCATAACAAAACAGAATTATAACATCTGTTTCACAGTGTAGCTCATATGTTTTTTGACAGTTCTTACACATTTCTGAATATAATATTTCTTTCCATTCTGATGCCACACTTGTGGCTAACATCACTAGATATAGAATTGCACATATTTTAAGAAAAACTGCCTGGCTAGCCCAATCAGTAGAGCTTGAGACTCTTTAGGATATATTTTCTTTCCTTCCTTTCTTCCTCTATTCTTTCCTTCCTTCTGGGAACATCCAGAGAAGATAATAATGATATAGGGGATTTGTCTGTGAATTCCAGGGAATGCATTGGAAAGTTCTGGAAATAGGAAGTAAGGGCAATGGGTCAGAAAAGAGGATTTTCAGAATTTTGTTAGGGTAAGAACCTGCATAGTAGTAACTTTGCTTGTTGACATAAACAACAGTAGAAATACTTCATCTCCCATCATTCTGAAATAATTTCTACTTGAAATGCATTTTCCCATTTTGCACCGAGACAAATACTGTTTGTGTGTCTTATCTTCTCCATGTAATATTTTTTACTCCAACTCAACTATCTCCTTTGTTCTTTCTTTGCAGAACACACACGATCAACCACACTCTTTTTGTGATGACATTTGTATAATTTACTCATTCAAATCCTTACTATTTACTATGCATCAGCGCCCATGTAAGGAAGTATTGAACAGAAAGGCATAGTCCCTGCAGCTGACATGAGTGAATGTGTCTGTTTGTATATGTTCACTATGTCTCTTGTATACTCTCAAATGGTAAAGGTCATATTTTGTAATTATTCTATATCCCACTTAGCCCCTATATGACACAGTCCTTTAAAACTACTGCTTCATAGCTATATCACAAAAAAGATTGAATGAGTAGTTTTTGGCTCTGTCTTGAAATGGATATGTAGCAAACATAATATGCTTAAATAAAGAATATGACCATATGTTTAGATAGATATATGTTTAATGCTTTGCAAATCAGCCTTTTATCATGTTAGTATTTCCAAATTATCTTACTGCTAATAAGGGAAAATGCTTTATATACTACTTATTTTTTATTAATTTTTAAAATGGTTATTGCCATCTTGAATAAAAGACCTCAGGAAAATGATAATAATAGAAGTGGTGGAATCAATTTAAAAAGCTCTTGATTCAGGAAAAGTGTTTAGTAGGAAGAAATTTGAGGCAGGAAAAAAAGAGATTAAAAGAGACGCACTGTTAGGGAACAATAAAATGTAATTCAAAAGATTATCTGATTAATTGCTAATATCAATGTTCTCTAAATTCCTAAACAATTAGTTGGTGAACTCATTCAGAGAAAGCTTGAACAGGGAAAAATTTAAAAAAAGAAAAAAAAGCAACACTAAGATCTTAATGTTTGAGTTAGAACTCATTTTCTGTTTTCTCAACCAAAGGATGAAAAAGAGAAAATTGTGTAAAGCCACATGGTTAGTAAATATAATGTCAACCAACTGTCATTTAATACTGTTGGTAAATTCAATTGAAATTATTTTTCTTTTAAGCAGAAGGAGCGAGACAAATAATGAGTGGAATGTCTTCAGGATTTATGAATGCCTTAACTTTTCCCTCAGGATTAACTTAAGCACAGACCTATATAAAGAACAATGACAATAAAAGAGGAACTTCCATCAGCAGTAGAGGAGAGTAGAAAAAGACAAACAAATGGTGAATCACAGCTGGGTTGTAAATTTGAGTTTTTAAGTATACTTGTTATTTCCTTGATCGGATGCTAGGGAATATATTACAGGGAGCAGCTCAGGGAACACCACCAAACTCTCAGAACTGAAGTTTTGGGGTAGGATCACTATTTTGGAACCATCGAAGTTAACTCACTTATCATCTCTCTGACAAGTACTATAAAGACAGACCAGCAATGTGTGAACAGAAGATAAATAGCAGCAGATCTGTGGATGGGGAAATTCAATTCCCAATGAACTGAATAGAATAGAGATGACCTTGGCTGTCCTTTCTGGAATATGTGGCATATGATTACTCTCCAGTGATCCATAAAAATGTGGTAACAACACAGCATTAGTATTAATAACTTGCATTTTTTTCCATGTGCTTGAAATATAAAATACTTTAATATAAATTATCCTATTTGAGTGCCATATTTTTACTGTGATATAGGGCAGAATATATTTTCTAAGAAGGAAACTGATGCTCCTGACTGTGAAAAGATTGTTCAAGGTGATCCAGCAATTAAGTGGCAAAGCTGGCACTAGAGCCAAGGTGTGCAGCCCTTCCTCTTGTGCCTTCTCTGATAATTGCCATCAGGATCCAGGCCTGACATATGCTACTGATCTGTCTTCGGATCAGAATCTAAAATACAGAATCTAGTTTATCGTAATCATGCCCTCACAAATTCAGCAGATTATTTAAAAAACTGAATCAATCTTAAATATGGGCTTCCCTGTTAGCTCAGATGGTAAAGAATCTACCTTCAATTGCAGGAGACCTGGGTTCTATCCCTGTGTCAGAAAGATCTCCTGGAGAAGGGAATGGCAACCCACTCCAGAATTCTTGCATGGAGAATTCCCTGGACAGAGGAGTCCAGTGGGCTACAGTCCATGGGATAGCAGAGTCGAACATGACTGAGTGACTAACGCTAAACAAATATACACATAAATTGATGCTTTGTATCTTGTGTTCTTGTTTCTTTAAGTTTTAGAAAAACTTTAATATTATCTATGTGTATTTTGTGCATTTGTCTTACAGTCACTAGCTGTTGAATGGACATATCAGGTGAGCATAACCAGACATTATGACATGAATAATGTATCCCAGAAGACATCTTTTAAGAACAAGATAACAGGTCCTACACATTTATTTCCATAGGTAATGTAAAAATATTCTGTGGTAAATAAGACTTTCACATTTTTATAAAAATGAAGTTAGTTGTATCCATTGACTCTTCAGTTCAGTTCAGTAGCTCAGTTGCGTCTGACTCTTTGCGACCCCATGGACTGCAGCACGCCAGGCTTCCCTGTCCATCACCAACTCCCAGAGCTTACTCAAACTCCTGTCCATAGTGTCAGTGACGCCATCCAACTATCTCATCCTCTGTCATCCCCTTCTCCTCCTCCATTGACTGTTGGCTCTTATTAAATGTTACCTCACAGAATGTCATATGGTTAGAAATGATGAAGATCTTTGAAAACGTAAGTTTGTCCTATAAGTGGCAAGTATTGCAATTAAAATTCATATTCGCTCTCAAGCTCATTTGATGTCCTTCAGAAATGATGAGATTGGCAACCAATCTGAATCAGTGTGTATAGATCTTAATGTTTGTACTAATGGCTCCCCCCTAATTATTTAAACCCACAACAAGCAACTTAGTAAGTGCCCAGGCAGTGTTATATCAATACAAGTGACTTTGTGACACATGGTTTGTGTGTAAAATAAGCAACTTAGGTAGTTCTAAAAAAGTTTACTGAAAATCTCCCAAAGCAACTGGTATGTAAACCTTTAAAATGTTAGAGGAGTTCAGGGAACCAAAGTTGGTATTTTTATGGAATGTTTAAAGCCAGACATAAATATTTTAGTGAACTGAACTGCTCACTCATCTGGAGTTTACGACTTGGTTCAAAACCATTTATCTAGTCAGAAGCTAGTCCTAAACTATAGTTTAATATTTCTGTTATACAATTGCAGCAATGAAGTATTACTGATTCTCCGTTTAAAGAGTTCTGTATAGCTAAAGGAGTTAAGGAATGTGGAAATTGTTGGGTATGATTAGTAAAACCAGTAAAAAACAATAAAAATATATGCATTTTATGGAAGAATAATCATTTACTTTTTAGCAACCTCAGGATTATATGCCTTGAAATATTTTTTCCCATGACCAAAATAAGGACCTTTGCCGAAACCTCATGAAACAAAGAAAGAAGGCAATAAATATTAATAGAGCTGTTTACATGGTTCTGTAGCTGAATTTATGCTTGCAATAATACAGGTACACTCTCCAAATTGCTAGCAAGGGGAAGAAATGGGCTTTATTAATGTCTACAATTTCAAAGTGCTGCTCCAGATTTTACTCAGGAAATTATTGCTTAAAATCAGTGGAATGTGTAAGACTGTTTTCCATTAGTTTCTGTACTGCATCTTATTTGTATTACTCTTTCATTTTGAAAATTTCAAGGTTAAACAACAAGCTCCTTCATGGTATGACACAATAAAATGAAATTACATTAAAAAAAGTAAAAAAAAAAATTGAGCTAAGATATTGGATAATGCAAAGGTATCAATGCAATTACCATGCTACCATAACAATGAGGAATTCTATAAAATGAAGTTATCTTCTTCAGGTTCTAGAAGAGAGCTAAATGTGTTTTTATTAGAATGAATCTTTTTGAGGACAAGGACACTGCTGTATCCCAAAGGCCTCAAATGATGTCTGGAATAAAGTAGGCATTTAATAAAAAATTTTAAATTAATTAGTGATAATTACTATAAATCAACTACACACTAAGTTTACAACAGGCAGAAGTATAAGACTGTGATATTTGCTTTATATTTTCACCAAGATACTAATCCAGCACACCAAATTCAACATCTCTAAAATCAAACAATATTTTCTTCCACAATAGCTTTATAACTGATCATTCTCTGTTTTAATGAATGTCATGATATATTTCCTGACATTCCAGGTGAAGTCTCAGTCATGTATTACCCTTCATACATGTATGGAGATCATCATCTTAGCCCCTTCTAAGGCTGATGTTCTGCCTGCCTACTCTACCTTGGCAATATTTTTCACTTAGCCACAAAGTCTGCAATCTGATCGCAACTCTTCTGATTTGTTTGTTTAGGATATTTTGTCCTGACAAGTATAAGAATCTACAGCTTCTTTGCCTTCAATTTCTGTTCTTTTAAAATCACTTGGAGATGATGGGACTTGTAAATTGTATTAGCTTGCACCAGATTATGCTGAATGTACAGGAACAAAAATTATCTTCTGTAAAAAAGTCATCATCTTTACCTCTCAAACACACTCTATAAAGTTGTGTTAGTACCCTACTGCTGCTGCTGCTGCTAAGTCACTTCAGTCGTGTCTGACTCTGTGTGACCCCAGAGATAGCAGCCCACCAGGCTCCCCTGTCCCTGGGATTCTCCAGGCAAGAACACTGGAGTGGGTTGCCATTTCCTTTTCCAATGCATGAAAGTGAAAAGTGAAAGTGAAGTCATTCAGTCGTGTCCGACTCCTAGCGACCCCATGGACTGCAGCCTACCAGGCTCCTCCATCCATAGGATTTTCCAGGCAAGAGTACTGGAGTTGGGTGCCATTGCCTTCTCCGTTAGTAGCCTAAAGAAGATGAAATAAACATCCATGGAGAGGTTAAATAACTGCATAACTTTATTGTTCTCAGCCCACATTTGATGCTTTTTGCTACTTTATGCCTCCTTTTGCACATATGTTGCTTCTTCTGGCAGGGACTGGTTTGTAAGCTTTTAAGATGTTCAACAAAATGTTGATAAATAGATGAATCATTGGTCAAGCTTGAAGGGGAGAGTTTAATTGTATTTGAGAATCTCATAGTTCCAGTCTAGCATCAGGAAATAACCAGTTTTCAGAAAGAATATGTATCTCTTCATTTATACATCATTATCATGAAAGAAACACATCTAATACCCCAAATATTTCAATTGCCAAGTCAGAAACCAAAAGATATACAGTATAGGAAGATGCTAAGGAAGAAAGGATTGTTAGTATAAAACATAATCTGCAATGAAAAAGCTATATATTAAACCTCTTTCCTTGATCAATTTTGATATTTGATCAACTCCTCAGTTTGTGCTATTAAGAAAGGGAGAAATCACTAAAAAGCATATGAAAAGATGCTCAACATCACTGATTATTGGAGAAATGCAAATCAAAACTACAATGAAGTATGACTTCATACAGGTCAGAATGGCCATAATCAAAAAAATCTACAAACAATAATTTCTGGAGACGGTGTGGAAGAAAGGGAACCCTCCTCTGCTATAGGTGGGAATGTAAATTGGTACTGCTACTTTGGAGAACAGTTTGGAATTCCCTGAAAAACTAAAAACAGAACTACCATATGACCCAGCAATCCCAGTCCTGGGAATATATCTTGAGAAAACCATAATTTGAAAAGATTCATACACTCCGATGTTCACTGCAGAACAATTTACAATAGCTTGGACATGGAAGCAAACTAAATGTCTATCAACAGAAAGATGGGTAAAGAAAATGTGGTACATATATACAATAGAATATTACTCAGCCATAAACAAGAACAAAACAATGTCATTTGTAGCAACAAGGATGGACCTGGAGATTGTGATACTGAGTGAAGTAAGTCATACACAGAAAGACATATATCATGTGTTATCACTTATATGTGGAATCTAAAAAATGGTGCAAGTGAACATATTTACAAAACATAACTGGAGACACAAATTTAGAAAACAAATTTATTTATGATTATCAAGGGGGAAAGGCAGGGGGAGGGATAAATTGGGGGACTGAAATTGATATAAACAATTACTATAGATAACAAATAAGGATCTACCATATAGCACAGTGATTTTATACTCAGTATTCTGTAATGGCCTTCATGGGAAAAGTATCTAAAAAAGAGTAGATATATTATATATATATATCAGATCAGATCAGATCAGTCGCTCAGTCGTGTCCGACTTTTGCGACCCCATGAACTGCAGCACGCCAGGCCTCCCTGTCCATCACCAGCTCCCGGAGGTCACTCAGACTCATATCCATCGAGTCAGTGATGCCATCCAGCCATCTCATCCTCTGTCGTCCCCTTCTCCTCCTGCTCCCAATCCCTCCCAGCATCAGAGTCTTCTCCAATGAGTCAACTCTTCGCATGAGGTGGCCAAAATACTGGAGTTTCAGCTTCAGCATCATTCCTTCCAAAGAGATCCCAGGGCTGATCTCCTTCAGAATGGACTGGTTGGATCTCCTTGCAGTCCAAGGGACTCTCAAGAGTCTTCTCCAATACTACAGTTCAAAAGCATCAATTCTTTGGCGCTAAGCCTTCTTCACAGTCCAGCTCTCACATCCATACATGACCACAGGAAAGACCATAGCCTTGACTAGGCAAACCTTTGTTGGCAAAGTGATGTCTCTGCTTTTGAATATGCTATCTAGGTTGGTCATAACTTTCCTTCCAAGGAGTAAGCGTCTTTTAATTTCATGGCTGCAGTCACCATTTGCAGTGATTTTGGAGCCCAGAAAAATAAAGTCTGACACTGTTTCCACTCTTTCCCCATCTATTTCTCGTGTAGTCATGGGACCAGATGCCATGATCTTCGTTTTCTGAATGTTGAGCTTTAAGCCAACCTTTTCACTCTCCACTTTCACTTTCATCAAGAGGCTTTTGAGTTCCTTTTTACTTTCTGCCAAAAGGGTGGTGTCATCTGCATATCTGAGGTTATTGATATTTCTCCCAGCAATCTTGATTCCAACTTGTGTTTCTTCCAGTCCAGCATTTCTCATGATGTACTCTGCATATAAGTTAAATAAACATGGTGACAATATGCAGCCTTGACGTACTCCTTTTCCTATTTGGAACCATTCTGTTGTTCCATGACCAGTTCTAACTATTGCTTCCTGACCTGCATACAGATTTCTCAAGAGACAGATCAGGTGGTCTGGTATTCCCATCTCTTTCAGAATTTTCCACACACACACACACACACACACACACACACACACACACACACATATATACATGTATTTATTTATTTATTTCACATTGTTGTACACTTGAAAATAACACAACATTGTAAATAAACTATACTCCAATAAAAATTTTTTTAAAAAGCTAGGTGTGAAGAAATCCAACATTCACAAAATAGAAGAGTAGCTGAGTAAGTAAGCATCGCTGAAGAAATCTCATGGTTCAGATACATTAGTCACCTGGAACAATCAGAGCATTAGTATTTCTGTTTGATGACTAATTATAGTATCATTGAAAACTTGGAAGGAAGGATATTCAGTTGTAGCAAAAAATCATATAAATAAATTACATTTAGTTAAGTATTTTTTAGTTTCCTTCACCATTTACCTCCTGCCAAAGAATATGATAGCCTACCTTTTGATGAGTTGATTTGTGAAAGTTACTAGTTCAAGGGTCTTTTTACCTAAAATTACTTATGTTTCCAGCATTCTTGTCTGGGAAATACCATGGGCAGAGAAGCCTGGTGGGCTACATATAGTCCATGAGGTTGCAAAGTGTCAGACATGACTTAGTGGCTGAAGAGTAATAGCAACTTATTTCTCAGTCTGTGCTCCAGATGCTCCTGAAGCCATTTACTCATCCAAAAGGAAGCAGTTTTATCTTCTTCACTAATTCACTGCTCACATTTTTTGTCCAGAAGGAGTGACACTTTACAGTCATATTTTTTCATATATAGGAGATAGATAATTGGTAACACTTTAAGGACACAAGTAATTAAACAGCAGGGTTGAATACCCAAGTTGCTTAATTTACCAGGAATCATTAATGTATAGCATTGCTTTAATTGGTTATATTTCAGAATTATAAAATTGTGGCATGTAAAGTAATTGTTCCTTGGTTTTGTGATTATTCATTCCTTTGTGTACTTGACTTTATATTTAATGGGCAGTACGGTGGTTGGTTCTTTTTAGTTAGATAATCAACTTACATTTGTGTATTTCATTAACTTATTATTTCATGCTATTAATTTGTTCAACAAATAGTTTATTGGTGAGAGAATAGTTCTGTTTTATTTTTCAACTATCTTCTGCAAGACATCATTTTAGATAGATTCAGAAAATGAATAAGGCAAGTTTTCTGTCCATAACTGGAGAGTTGGGGAAAGACATAGAAATAATTAAGTAGGTACAACATGGTAGAGGACCTAGAGCCAGACATCCTGGAATGTGAAGTCAAGTGGGCCTTAGAAAGCATCACTAGGAACAAAGCTAGTGGAGGTGATGGAATTCCAATGGAGCTATTCCAAATTCTGAAAGATGATGCTGTGAAAGTGCTGCACTCAATATGCCAGCAAATTTGGAAAACTCAGCAGTGGCCACAAGATTGGAAAAGGTCAGTTTTCATCCCAATCCCAAAGAAAGGCAATGCCAAAGAATGCTCAAACTACCGAACAATTGCACTCATCTCACATGCTAGTATAAGTAATGCTCAAAATTCTCCAAGCCAGGCTTCAGCAATATGTGAACCGTGAACTTCCTGATGTTCAAGCTGGTTTTAGAAAAGGCAGAGGAACCAGAGATCAAATTCCCAACATCCGCTGGATCATCGAAAAAGCAAGAGAGTTCCAGAAAAACATCTATTTCTGCTTTATTGACTATGCCAAAGCCTTTGACTGTGTAGATCACAATAAACGGTGGAAAATTCTGAGAGAGATGGGAATACCAGACCACCTGATCTGCCTCTTGAGAAATCTGTATGCAGGACAGGAAGCAACAGTTAGAACTGGTCATGGAACAACAGACTGGTTCCAAATAGGAAAAGGAGTACGTCAAGGTTGTATATTGTCACCATGTTTATTTAACTTATATGCAGAGTACATCATGAGAAATGGTAGACTGGAAGAAACACAAGCTGGAATCAAGATTGCTGGGAGAAATATCAATAACCTCAGATATGCAGATGACACCACTCTTATGGCAGAAAGTGAAGAGGAACTCAAAAGCCTCTTGATGAAAGTGAAAGTGAAGAGTGAAAAGGTTGGCTTAAAGCTCAACATTCAGAAAATGAAGATCATGGCATCTGGTCCCATCACTACATGGGAAATAATGGAGAAACAGTGGAAACAGTGTCAGACTTTATTTTTCTGGGCTCCAAAATCACTGCAGATGGTGACTGCAGCCATGAAATTAAAAGACGCTTACTCCTTGGAAGGAAAGTTATGACCAACCTAGATAGGATATTCAAAAGCAGAGACATTACTTTGCCAACAAAGGTTCGCCTAGTCAAGGCTATGGTCTTTCCTGTGGTCATGTATGGATGTGAGAGCTGGACTGTGAAGAAGGCTGAGCGCTGAAGAAATTGATGCTTTTGAACTGTGGTGTTGGAGAAGACTCTTGAGAGTCCCCTGGACTGCAAGGAGATCCAACCAGTCCATTCTGAAGGAGATCAGCCCTGGGATGTCTTTGGAAGGAATGATGCTGAAGCTGAAACTCCAGTATTTTGGCTACCTCATGCGAAGAGTTGACTCATTGGAGAAGACTCTGATGCTGGGAGGGATTGAGGGCAGGAGGAGAAGGGGACGACAGAGGATGAGATGGCTGGATGGCATCACTGACTCGATGAATGTGAGTCTGAGTGACCTCCGAGAGCTGGTGATGGATAGGGAGGCCTAGCGTGCTGCAGTTCATAGGGTCGCAAAGAGTCGGACATGACTGAGCAACTGATCTGATCTGAACATGGTGAGTAGAATTAAAGGGATTTTAACAAATTGCTCATGGAACACAGAGAAATAATGAACTTTTCCTGACAGTTCCTAAAACAGTTTCATCAAACAGACAAAATTTGATTTGGCACTGATGATGAGTAAATATTTATTAAGTGGGGGATTTCTTTTAACATTCTATTCAGAGATTGCTTAAAATGAACCTGTGATGCATTAGATACCCAGGGGAGAGGTCAATAACAGTCAGAATGCAGGATATGTGACAGAATAGTCTTTAGACTCTAAAATAGCTCACTTTTTTTTTTTTTTTTTTTTTTTAATCATATCTTGTGATCTCCTTTGGCCATCAATCAGAACTACCAAATGCTGTTATATCACAAATGCTGTTACTTTATATTAGTCAATATTGTTACTGTTACAGAAAAATGCCCTGATCCATTTGCTTTGCTGTAGTCCTGCAATGGCTTTTCCACAGCCATTATTGTTCTGAACTGATGTCCCAGTTCAGCCTCTGGTTTCCAAGTCCTTGATCCCAGATTTGAAATGACATGCCCCTCCTCTCTTAATTAATTGAGCTTTTTTTTGACCGACTACAGAAAATCTGGCCTCTAAGTAATTGGAGAAATCCCTTAAAAATTAGATTAATTCTCTCTACAATCTTTTGTAGCAGAACATGAATATATGACTTAAAATGAATTTGCCTGAGGTAGTCAGTATTAAAATCAAAATTACTTCTTCAAATTGATTCAAGTAAGTGTCCTCAAATAGGACATGCCCTTTTGACTTCAAGTGTGTTCCCTGAATTTTTCAGACTTCCATTCTCACAATCTCCAACTGGTACATCTTGCTTTCTCCAAACTTGGTATATATGTTTACTGTCAAAGAAGCAAACCTCTTCAATCAATATTTCTTTTATCCCTATTTAGTTCTATGGTATCATTTACAAAGAATATAGCCCTTTTGTCTTCCTTCTAATGGTGTCTTCCTTGGGGAGGAGAAGGACATAATTTGGAATCAGGTAGAAGTGGACTTTAGTGTTAACCCTTCCACTTACTCACTTAGTGATCTCATGTAAATTATTTAAGTCTGTGACCCTGTTTCCTCACCTTAGAAGTAGAGATAGTGATCCTACTTTGAAGCATTATTGTGAAGATTTAATAAACAAACTCTTAGCCCAATGTCAGCCATCAGTAGACATGTAACAGTAGAATAGCTCTTGTTTTGAAATTATGATTATTACTATATGCCTCATGCTCTACTTTCAAAAAAAATCTACAATTGTCTTGTTATTTTCCACCAATAATCTCTTTACAACCTCAATTTAAAGTCTAGCCTCTCCTTTGCATCAGCCAGGTTCTGACAGGAAAATAAAAACCACACTGGACATTTCAACAAAGGTCTTTGATAGAAGGAACTATAGAGGCATAGGTGTGGAAAGCTGAAAGAATAAAAGAAAGTGTGGCATTAATAGCAGGAAGCAACTGTTACCCCAGAGGACAGATTAAATTGCACAGAACCTGGAAGCTGGGGGAAAGGCCCAATGAAGCTGGGATTCAGACCTTTAAGAAAGGGTGTTGCCTTTGCTGCTGTTGCTATGTTCTAGGATAAGCAGTGGGACTGGTTCTGAAAGGATAAAAGAAGCTGTTTCCAGATCTGTAGTCAGATGCTCTTATTTCCTTCTCATTTCTCTCCAGTGCCCTTGGTTGCAGGAACGCTGTAGGAACCTGATGGAAAATGAGCAGTCCAAAGAAAAATGTAGTCGGCAGAGTCCTAGCACCAGCCTAATACAGCTCAATCTAGATGAATGGATTTAGAGCTGATAGATAATGGATTAATGGCCACTGTGGTCCAACTCTGGCTACTGAGCATCTTTAAATACCCCTCTACAGATATTTGAACTTTAATCTAACAGGAATTATAATACAAAGCTGTTGCCTAATAAGGCATAACCTATCCTATGGCAAATGAAGATTCTTTAACTTACCCTTTAAAGGGAGATACAAAGTCCCAGAGGTCATGAATCTCCATGGTATTTAATAAGAGGTAATTTAGTAAAACACAATAAAGTGGATCCTGAATCACCACAACACGTATGAAGCCTATATAATAAAATGTGAGAAGTTCATAGACAAAAGCAGATTTCTTTGAAGGATATCATTAGGAGCAGAAGGTGTCCTGGGGAATGGGATAGAGTAATTTTCCTGTGAAGTGAAGTGAAATGAAGTCGCTCAGTTGTGTCCGACTCTTTGTGACCCCATGGACTGTAGCCTATCGGACTGTAGCCTATCAGGCTCTTCCATTCATGGGATTTTCCAGGCAAGAGTGCTGGAGTGGATTGCCATTTCCTTCTCCAGGGTATCTTCCCAACCCAGGAACTGAACTCTGGTCTCCCACATTGCAGGCAGACGCTTTACTGTCTGAGCCACCAGGGAACCCAGATCCAAATGAAGGAGAGTTCAGACAGAGAACACTTCTAAATTCCAGTTCATACCCACTCTTTATTACTATCAGAAGCTTTATCTTTGGAGTACTGGGATTTTTTTCTAGTCAAATTTGACTATCAAATAAAAATTACAATATTGAAGAATCTGACAAGCTTTGCAATTTAAAAAAGTATGTCTTAAAATAAGGAGGCTTTTGTGATATCATGAGCAGCATACAATGCACTAAGCCAGGGAGTGGTTAGATTGGGAGAAATCAGTAGTTCCAATTTATTACCCACTACAGGAAAATGGCAGAGTTGCCATCTTCCTAGACAATTTACTTCAAAGTTGTAGTAGAAACTTTAGAGATATTTAAGTGGATGGCATTATAGAGAAACATAGTTGAATCTTTCTTCCTCTGCTCAAAACTACAAATGAGTTCAACCTTTTCCATGGTACATAATTTAACAATGACTGCTATTTATTTTGCTTAATAATAGAATGAGCAATGTAATAGGATGCTGTAATGAGGCTGCTTTTATTTTTGGATAAATCAAAGGTAAATCAAATCAAAGGGTAAAGTTCAAGGCTGTTTAATGTGAATTTTATAGCATAAGGTTTCACAATAGCTGATGCATGGATGTAAAGTGGTTCTTCATTTTCTTTTCTTCTTTTTTTTTATATTCCTATTTTGTTGGAAAGGGCTTGCCTGGTGGCTCAGCTGGTAATGAATCTGCCTGCAATTTTGGAGACCTAGGTTTGATCCCTGGGTTGGGAAGATCCCCTGGAGAAGGGAAAGGCTACCCACTCCAGTATTCTGGCCTGGAGAATAGTCCATGGGGTGGCAAAGGGTCAGACATGACTCAGTGACTTTCACTTTCATTGGAAAGGAACATCACACTCAAGAAGCAGTTATAAAAATAAGGGGAACACAAAAAGAAGGAACAACAAGAAAAGTGTAAAATATTTTATCACTTGAAGGAAATAGATTAAGTGTTATATTAAAGGCAAATAGTTTGAAATTCTGTATTGAAAGGCAGAGACTGTCAGATTGGGTTGAAAAATAAAACCTAGGTATATAGTGCATACAAGAACACACTTAGATAAAAGTTAAAAAGTAAAATACCTAAAACAAAAAATCAGGGGCTTTCCTGGTGGTCTAGTGATAAAAAATGCAGAAGGCACAAATTTGATCCCTAATCTGGGAAGATCCCACATGTTGCAGAGCAACTAAGCTTATGACTACTGACCCTACAACTGAACCTGTGTACTAGAGCCCAGGAGCCACAACTACTGAAGCCCACATGCCCCAGAGCCCGTCATCCAAAGCAGGGGAAACCACAGCAATGAAAGTAGCCCCCAGTCACTGCAACTAGGGAAAAGACCATGCAGCAACAAAGATCCAGTAGATCCAAAAATAAATAAATAAAATTAAAAACAACAACCCAAAATCTCAAGCAATCAGGTTTCTGTGCCCTTTTAACTTTATTGATTAAAGAAAAGCTAGTAATGGACAAGCTTTGTCATGCTTTTTTCTTCTGTTTTTGTAGTTATTTTTGTTGTTAATTTGATGTTTTCTAACCAAATCTAGATACAACGTAAGGGTATTTCCAAAAATTAATTTCTGGAGAGCAGAAAGTCTTTCAAGTGGTATAAATTCATGCAAATATGATTGCACATTATTTTTATCATATATATGGCCAGGCATTTGTTTGGAATAAAATAATAATGTTAATAATTTAATTTTACATAACATTTAAAGCCATTTTTCTTAAAGCAACTTAAAGGAAAATTTTTTAAGAAAAATATTTTTATGATGACTTCTGAATGATATCCAGGAGACTCATCAAGTCCTATTGCTGATATTTTGTTAGCTTATGTATGCACACAGTATATTTTTATGCATGTTAAATTTTGAATAAATGGAAAATTCTAGAATCTTTTACTTGGAAAATTTTTTTTTCTTATCTATGCAAAACTAGCCTTGTACTTAGAACAGAGTAAGAATTCAATATATTATTTTAACTGATAAATTTGATTCAAAGATGAAAAACTAATTCACTGAATAGTTGCTCTAGATTTGTATATATTTTTAGAAACATGAAATGTCACCAATAATAAATGAAGCTTTTTAACAATAAATTTTTTAAGGTAATTTTAGTCTTTCAGAGAACCTGTAAAAATAATACAGAGAATTCTCATATACATTTACCCAGCCTGTCCTTATGCTAACACCTTACCATAACAATAAAAATTGATCAAAATAAAAAATTAACCTTGGCACAATACTATTGACTGAAGTACGGCACTTATTCAGATTTCACCAGTCTTTCTACTACTATCTCTTTTTGCGGTTTCAGGATTCAATTCAGGAGCTCACACTTTCATCGCCTTGTCTCATTACTCCTCAAATCTATGATTTTTCCTTGGTTTTATTGTCTTTCATGACCTTTACAGTTTTGAAGAGTACTGGTCAGTTCTTTGTAGAATGTTCCTCAATTTGGACTTGTTTAGTGTTTTCTTATAGTTAGAATGAGATTCTGCATTATCAAGAAAGACATTACAGGGGTGAGGTGTCTTTCTTGGTGCATCATATCAGCAGACATCTAATGTCAGACTGTCTTCATACTCCTGATACTATACTTCATCCTTTGGCTAAGAGGGTGTCTGCCAGGATTTTATGCCACAAGTTTATCAATTTTCCCTTTATAACTACTAAATATATTGAGAGAGTTACTTTGAGACTATGTTAATGCCTTATTTCTGCTTAAACTTTTGCCAGCTTGTTCAGCATTTATCAGTATATATTGTTGGCAACAATTCTTACTGTGGTATTCTAACGGATATTTTCTATTTCCCTCATTTCTTCTTTATTTATTAATTGGAATTCTTCTGCAGGGAAAAGTTGCCATGTATCTTCTATTTGTCTATTATTCATTTATATCAAAATGGGCTCATTCTTAAGAAACTTTTTGCATTATAGTCAATACTATAGGTACCTATTTTGTTGCTCAGATTTAAACTTTGATCATTGTGGTAAGTTCTTTCAGGTCTTCTTAATGCTTCTTTTTTCCTTTCTTTCATTTTAGAACTTTCTTAGTTTCTGGTACTATAAAATGTTCCCAAACCTGAAACCAGCCATTTTTCATAAGAGTTGATTTCCTTTTATTGGAAAATGGTATTTAGAAACAAAGATCTAGTTGTAAGATATAATTTTTGAACTTTTGAAATTAACTCTCTTGAAATATGGCTTATATACACTAAGACGATCCCATTTAAAATATCAAGTTCAATGAATTTTGACCAATAACATATACTTTTGGTAACCATGACTCAAATCAATATTTAGAACATCTCCATTATCTCCTCCCAAATACATCTGCCATTTTAATGCCCACCTCCCCACTTCCAGTCCCTGGACAACTACTTACCTGCTTATGTCACTATAGATTAGTTTGGATGTTCTGGACTTTCATTTAATTATGCAGTATGTACTCCTTTATATCTGAATGTTCCCACTCAACTCAAGGGTTTTAGAATTCATAATTTTAGAAGAGTGTATCAGTAAGCTGTTCCTTTTTTTTTTTTTTTTTTGCTGAGTAGTGATCTATTGTATAAATAGTCCACAATTTGCTTAATCATTCATTTATCAGTGGGTATTTGGATTGTTCTTTATTACAAATAAAGATGCTATGAATATTGGTTTACAAATCTAAGTATGGACAGATAACTTTATTTTTCTGGGGTAAATTTTAGGGCTAAAATTGCTTGGTCTTCTGACAGATAATTTGTTTGACTCTTTAAAAACCTGTTAAAGTATTGTCCAACATGATTGTGCCATTTTATGCTTCAACCAAAATATACAAGAGTTCTGAAATAGTTTTTGTTTTTATACAAAGTATAGCCAATTTTTATCCTGAAGTTGAGCTAACTTTGAGCACCAAAGTTAGCTCAAGAAAAGCAATAAACAAAAGCAATAAACAAGTAGATTGCTTACTTATTATAATGTAATATTTATTGTACTATATTCAGGAGATTTAATATATGGATAGGTACCTGAAAAGAATGATTAGAGGGGGTTTTGTAAATTGTAGCTTTGTTTTTTTTATCCAACTGACTCACATTCGTATTCAGGCCTTTCTATCTTCACTCAAAATTAAGATGTTGTATACTATGGCCATGGGTGAAAATATGAACAAAACACAAAAATTAGAACGACATATGACACATGTAATAGTGTCTGATACTAACAAAGAACATTAGATTTTCTACTTTTAAGAAACTTCTCATTACTATTTTCATTTATATCATAAAACGTACAACTTATGGGGTGCAGTCCTATGGGATTGACAAACACATATAGTTAGACATCCATCACTGTCATGATGCAGAATAGTTGTTTCCCCTCGAATTGCCTAATGTTGTCTTCTTGTAGTCAACCCCTCATTCCACTCATGATCCCTGACAACTATTGCTTTGCTTTCCACTCCTGTATTTTTTTTCTTTTTTTTTTTTTTTGGGGGGGGGGACACATTTTTTTCCATGAAATTCCCTCTATATCCAGATGTAATAATTTAGATGTGATCATATGCTCAGTCCTGTCCAACTCTTTTTGACTCCAAGGACTGTAGCCCACCAAGCTCCTCTGTCTGTGGGACTTTCCAGGCAGGAATACTGCAGTGGGTCACTATTTCCTTCTCCAGTGGATCTTCTCGATCCAGGTTTCAAATCTGCATCTCTTGCATTGCAGGCAGATTCTTTACCACTGCACCACCTGGAAAGTCCCTAATTATTCATATAAGCATTGGTAAATGTTTTATTTCCTAGGCTTTGGTTTTGAAACATTTAAAAATCTGTATTTCTTAATACTTGACAAACTTCACTGAAATCATTTACAATGATTTACAATGTAAATTTTCATTTACATTGTAAATTTGTAAATTGTACATTGTAAATTGTAAATTTATATTTACAATGATTACAATCATTTACAATGATTGATCATTTAATTTAATTTGTAAAATTTGTACACTGTAAAATGTAAATTTATATTTACAATGATTCCAATCATTTACAATTTACAAGAACTCATTTGGAGAGTTATTTACAAATTTTTTCCTTTTATTATGTATGTATTCACCGTTCTGATTGTGCCTCTTGGCACAAATGTGCTTTAAAGTATTTATTGAGTCCCATGAAGCATGCCCACAGAGGCTTGACTTACCACATTTGTGAAGAACTGAAACCTAGACCATAAAGGTCCATACTGTGATTATTTTCAGATAGGTCCGAGGAGATGTGAAGGGCTTGCCTGGTGGCTCCATTGGTAAAGAATTCCCCTGCAATTCAGGAGACTGCCTGCAATGCAAGAAACATGGATTTGAACCCTGGGTCAGAAAGATCCCCTAGAGAAGGAAATGGCACCCAACTCCAGTATTCCTGCTCGGAGAATCCCATGGGCAGAGGACAGAGGAGCCTGGTGGGCTACAGTCAGGTTGAAAAAGTCAGATACAACTTAGTGATTAAACCACCACTGCCACCAAGGAGATCTGAACTTTACTTTGCATGTGAAAAAAATAAAGGTCTCACAATAAGTGTGCCAAATAATTCTGGACTTTAAAAGAAATGTCCCTGGCATTATAAACTCTATAATTTTGGTAGCAGAGGAGAATCAAAGTTATAAGAAATGATGACTTTTCATTGGTATGCTTTTAGATGAAAGTGCCACAGAAATGCAAAAATACAAGCAGATCTCATGGAAGTATTTTGGAAATTGTATATAAAGATAAAATAAAATAAAACTAACTCATATCCAAATGTTAATTACTAGTACTGAGGCATTCACTATGATCAATCTAATTATATATTTTGAACTTAATGTAATAGACAGTATTTTAAAATAAAGACATTTAAATTTGATCAGTTCAGCAAAACTGATTTTTAAATTTAATATGACGTAAGGTTCGTCTAGTCAAGGCCATGGTTTTTCCTGTGGTCATGTATGGATGTGAGAGTTGGACTGTGAGACAAGTCCTGAGCACCGAAAAATTGATGCTTTTGAACTGTGGTGTTGGAGAAGACTCTTTTTTAAAATTTTATTTAACTTTACAATATTGTATTGGTTTTGCCATATATCAAAATGAATCTGCCACAGGTATACATGTGTTTCCCATCCTGAACCCTCCTCCCTCCTCCTTCCCCATACCATCCCTCTGGGTCATCCCAGTGCACCAGCCCCAAGCATCCAGTATCGTCTCTCGAGAGTCCCTTGGACAGCAAGGAGATCCAACCAGTCCATTCTGAAGGTGATCAGCTCTGGGATTTCTTTGGAAGGAATGATGCTAAAGCTGAAACTCCAGTACTTTGGCCACCTCATGCGAAGAGTTGACTCATTGGAAAAGACTCTGATGCTGGGAGGGATTGGGGGCAAGAGGAGAAGGGGATGACAGAGGATGAGATGGCTGGATGGCATCACTGACTCGATGGACATGAGTCTCAGTGAACTCCAGGAGTTGGTGATGGCCTGGCATGCTGCGATTCATGGGGTCACAAAGAGTTGGACACGACTGAGTGACTGATCTGATCTGATCTGATCTGATCTGATAGTCCTTTATGATGACTCATATATAACAGAGGTTCTGTTCTAAGAAATTATGCATATTAATTTAAGCTTATAATTTACTTTAATAAAAAGCAAAGCATGTTCAGGAGTCAATATTTTTACTTACAAACATATTGGGAAATATTAAAATACATGTGTAAGTGATGTTATTAAAGTAACACAAGTTCTTTGGAAAAATAATAAAGTAAATGAAGGAAAAAGAAAGTTATGCTTAGATTATCAATGCATTGTCCTTATGGGAGTTTCAACATTCTGTTCTATAGGATTGCAATAGAGGTCAATACCAGATTTTTGTAGATTTGAATTTCCAATACCTAAGTATTTGGGAATCCTGGTATCCTGTGATTCAAAATACTAATTATTTGAAACTTGAGAAAACAAGTTCCTTTCTTGAAAAGGATGTCAATCAAGTGTCCAAGAGGAATAGCCAAAGGAAAAGTGAGCTTTGAAACATTCAGATGTGTAAAACTATAAAATAAAATTGCTGATCTAGTGTTTTATTTACAATGAAGTATGAACAGGAGTAAAAGTGTTGATTGCTTGCTGAAATGATAGACAGAATTATTAATGCAATTGTACAGAAATAAATTTCTGAGACTACAGGGGAAAAAAAAACCTCAGTTGAGAAACAATTGATTCAATTACTATTTAGAGAGGTGGCCTACATTTTTTCCCCATCTGTAGCCTCCATTTTCATGAGTAACACAATCCCACTGAATCTGTGAGTGTTTCATGAAAAAAAAGAAATGAGTTGAAGATTTGCTGAAAATTGTTGAAGTTAATAATGACAGTGAAGGCTTTTTATTTTTAAGCTTTTTCTTCTGTCCATTTTTGCTTTAAATTTCCTAATAACTCATTCACCTCAAAGAATGACTTTGGTTGTTTAATAGTGTATGCAGAAGTCGCTCAGTCGTGTCCAACTCTGCGACCCAATGGATGTAGCCCACCAGGCTCCTCGGTCCATGGGATTTTCCAGGCATGAATACTGGAGTGGGTTGCCGCGCCAGGGGACCCTGACCCAGGGATGGAACCCGGGTCCCCGCGTGGCAGGCAGACACTTACCGTCTGAGCCACCAGGGAAGCCCAAAACAGAAGAGAAGAGAAGAAAAGGACATCAGTTGGGATCTGATGGATGGAATCCGCCCAGAAGGCAACTGCCAATATGCACAGCTGGAGACAAGAGGCGAACAAGTCAAGGAAAACCGCCCAAGATAGGCGCGAAAAAGACACACCAGGTGGAAGACCCCGAGAAAATCCACAGAGCGATGAGGAGGAAGGAAGGCGAGATCGAAAGCAATCCCAGCTGGCAAGCCACAAACAGCACCGCGAGTGAGGCATGCGATGAAGACAAAGAGCCACCCACCGGATTGCTGATGGGCCTCCTGCGAAGGCTGCGTCGACTGCCAGCACATGATGACGACAGAAGGGGGAACCACACCTCCAGGGAGAAAGGACCAGGCTAAAGACAGATGACCAGCCACCACACTGGAGGACCACAGTGCACTGCGCACACGGCACCACTGGCGAACACCAGGGTGAGCGACACAAGTGGCAGCCCCGCACAAACCACAAAGTGACCAACCAACACCAAACCACAAAGAGAGAGAAAGCAGCGAGAAGGACAGGAAATGTGTGAGCCAAGCCGACTCGGCCTGGGAAGCTGTCGGCGACCAAGCCCCCAGGGACGGGAGCCGCCGGCTCCCGAAGAGGAGGTGCTATAGCTCAAATCCACTATCCACATCCGACACAATTCCCTCAGGAGAGAGTACAGAAGGTTCCCGCTGGACGGGCGAACCCCGGGGTTTAATAGTGTATAGCCAGATATTTTCATGTCTAATTTGTTTTATCATTCACTCTATCTCTACTGCTACCGTGTTGCATTGTCATCTGTTGCTAAGTGGTTGTAATTACTTATAATTTTAAAAAATTTCTACTTCCTTATTTCTTTTGGTTCTTGTATAAATCCAGTATTGCGTAAGCCCTGACTCAAATTAAAATTCTTGACACTGTCCTGGATGACCTTAGCCTGAAGTGATAATTCCTTTCAATAATTTTTTAGAGCAATCTTTATCCATACATTTCATGACGTCTTTCCTACACTTGCTTTGAATGGTTAAGTATTTTCTTGCTCAATTCTTATGTTCCATGGTGTCCTAGTGATGGATCCTGTCTATATCTTAGTGATACCTGGAACATTGCCTTGGTATGGTAAATGCTCTGCATATATTTTCCAGGTTCACTTACTATTTTCTTGAGTATACTTCACTGTGAATCTAATAATATGTTTGTCTACTTCATTGGATATTTACATTGAAAATATTATATATGTCTATTTAAAATAATATTGTTTTATTTATAGCTCTCTACTTCTCCAGTGATGAAAAAAATTTGTGTAATAGTATTTACCTTCTTGTCAAGGATGAAGAACACTTGCCTATTTTTCTGGAGACCATAATATTTCTTGTATCATGACCACATCTCCTTTTTCTTTTCTTTTTTTTTTTTTTTTAGATGAAGGAAAATTTTAGATGCTTGGGTTTGTTAACATTAATTAAATTATGGGTAAGATGTATGTCCAAAAGATATGAACATTAGGGACGTCCTGAAAGTATTTTTAATGTTAATAAAGTGTTCTTGCCTGGAGAATCCCAGGGACGGGGGAGCCTGGGTGAGCTGCTGTCTATGGGGTCGCATAGAGTCAGACACGACTGAAGCGACTTAGCAGCAGCAGCAGGGATTATAAAAGTATACATAAAATAAGAGGAAAACTGAAATGAGGAAATTGAAGGCGATATGCTATTTTCAGTATATTTTGGATAAAAATTTAAAAAGGAAACACCTTAGATTTAGAACATGAAAAAAAAAAAACCATTAAACTCTGTGTTAGATCTTTAAAACAAATGCTTGCCAGCAAAATAAGCTGTAGCTGGGGCTGTATCTACTCAGCTCAAACTTTTACAATGAAGAGTTGGTAGAAGTGTGAAGGATGTTTAAACTTATTGAGGCAGTGAAAGTGAAGTGACAGTGAAAGTTGCTCAGTTGTGTATGACTCTTTGTGATCCCATGGACTATATAGTTCATGAAATTTTCTATGCCAGAATACTGGAGTGGGTAGCCTTTCCTGTATCCAGGGGATCTTCCCAACCCAGGTTTCGAATGCAGGTGTCCTGGATTGTAGACAGATTCTTCACCAGCTGAGCCACAAGGGAAGCCCCTGATGCTAGTAAAGAGGAAAGGAGAAACAAAAACCAATCAGATATTTAAAAATCCAAGTCTAAGTTGTAGATATTCATGACTTTCATGAGCATGGAAATAAAATGATAAATATCCAAATAGAAAATAACTACTCATACATACCTATCATGTGTTAGGGTCCAATGACTTTATCCTACCCCCATAGCTGCTGCGCTGGTCTCTTGCCTGCAGAGGTGATCAAGAGATGTTCATGAAATAAGTAGAACTCTGTGACTTTAATGGATTATGGGTTGAACCAATTCTATGCTCTTAATTAAGATAGGATGACAAGAGAAGTAAATTTCATAAAGATAATGAATTATTTTTTTGAATATGTAAAATCTGATGCTCATATTAATGTGTCCAACCAACAGTTCAAAATATGTATCTGAAATTTTATACAGAGTACCAGTAATCCAAAGATATCAACCCTGAATATTCATTGGAAGTTCTGATGCTGAAGCTGAAGCTCCAATACTTTGGCCACCTGATGCAGAGAGTTGACTCATTGGAAAAGACCCTGATTCCAGGAAAGATGGAAGGCTAATGGAGAAGGGGGCAAGAGAAGATGAGATGGTTGGATAACATCACTAACTCAATGGACAGGAGTTTGAGCAAACTCTGGGAGCTAGGGAAGGACAGGGGAGCCTGGTGTACTACAGTCCATAGGGTTTCAAAGACTCAGCTATGACTTAGCAACTGAAGAAGAACGATAACAGGTACATATATACTCTACTTTTCTTGTTGGTTTGTAAATAGCATCTTTATTTCATACTTGGTGGAAGTGGAGAAAAAACTTTTGAATCAAAATCATTTGATTTCTCTCTTGATGGTGATGGACAGGGAGGCCTGGCGTGCTGCGGTTCATGGGGTCGCAAAGAGTCGGACACGACTGAGCAACTGATCTGATCTGATCATTTCTATATTCATAGTGTCTAGCTTTGTTTCAAGATGATCTTATATCAATCTTAAAGTTGATTTAATCTCTTCCCAGTGTGTAATATGATGCATTTTAATGAAAACTAGAGAATATTGAAATCCTAATGAAATATATAATATACTTTTTTTGTTTTTATATTATAAACCATCAGAATAAAATAACCAGATTTAGACAGAAACTTTACATTTAACATTTTGAGGAACAGCTAAATTGTGTTTCAACATGGCTGAACCATTTTACAGTCAAACCAGCAATGCATGAGGGCTTCAGTTTTTTCATATCTTTATTGTCTTTTTGTTTTTAGACATCCTAATGGATGTGAAGTGTTATCATAGTTTTGTTTTTCTCTGGTAACTAAGGATATTTGAAAAGGCAATGGCACCCCACTCCAGTACTCTTGCCTGGAAAATCCCATGGACGGAGGAGCCTGGAAGGCTGTAGTCCATGGGGTCACTGAGGTTGGACACGACTGAGCGACTTCACTTTCACTTTTCACTTTCATGCATTGGAGAAGGAAATGGCAACCCACTCCAGTTTTCTTGCCTGGAGAATCCCAGGGACGGGGGAGCCTAGTGGGCTGCCATCTCTGGGGTCGCACAGAGTTGAACACAACTGAAGCAACTTAGCAGCAAGGATACTTGACATATTTCATATATTTATTCATTCATATATAATTCCTGGAAAAATGTCTGTACAGCTTGTTTGCCTACTGACCATCTTCTCACTGTGTTTTCCTCACAGAGTGGAAACAGGATGAGAGAGTTCTCTGGTGTTCCTTTTATGAAAACACTAATCCTGTTCACCCTCATGACCTAATTACATTCCAAATCCCCTACAGTGGTGGTTAGGATTTCAACATATATATTTTGGGTGGGACAAATTCAGTCCATTGCACTATTTTTGCAATCCACTCATTGAATGTCTTGCACATTGGATTATTCTGTAGATACTTAGGAAATTTGTCTATTCTTACCTATTCATTCATTTGTATCTGTATGGACTCTTGGAATAGTTTTTGATATTTGGGTTATAATCCAATATTACTTTATTTATTAATATTTTGTGGCTTGAATTCTTTCAGATTTGGTTGTTGAAAACTATTTTAGTTGAGCCCTATATCCCTTTGATATAACTCCACCATTGTAGGAATCTATTAAACACTTCCTTACTTTTTGGTATTATAAGATACTTCTACCTCATCTTTCATATCTTGTGCCTGGTTTTAGAATCAGTCATTTATCTAAAGAATCCTAGTTCCTCATTTTCAAAAATGATACAAAAGCAAAGATATGGGCATTAGGAATACTCTTTGTTTCTGGGATGTAATTATTGATACTTTCAGGATCTTTTCATTGACAGAGCAAGGAAATATACGTCTATTCTAACCCAATATCTATAAATATTTCTATCTTACTACTAAAGTAAATGTGATTCAGATTGATTTGTTTAACTCTAAACCATTACTCGGAGAAGGCAATGGCACCCCACTCTAGTACTCTTGCCTGGAAAATCCCATGGATGGAGGAGCCTGGAAGGCTGCAGTCCATGGGGTCGCTGAGGGTTGGACACGACTGAGCGACTTCACTTTCACTTTTCACTTTCATGCATTGGAGAAGGAAATGGCAACCCACTCCAGTGTTCTTGCCTGGAGAATCCCAGGGATGGGGGAGCCTGGTGGGCTGCCGTCTATGGGGTCGCACAGAGTTGGACATGACTGAAGTGACTCAGCAGCAGCAGCAGCAAACCATTACTGCTTAGATCATTATAACCTCCATCTGTTGCTTATCTATAAATTTCCACTCTAGCAATGAGAAGCGATCCCTTCACTTAATTTAATTCAACCCTGAAGGTATAGAGATTTTTGCATTGTTACCTTGTACCCTATGGAAGACAAATTTATTAAGTGTAAAGCTTATGTACATTCCTTTGGCCTTTAGTCTTTTAGACTATTAATTTCCTTAGTTAATTATGCTAATACCCTATTTCCCATCCTGTTCAGTGAAGTTATGTTACACATTTTTAATACTATTAGACTGTATTTTTAGTTTCTGCATTCCATTGATGGATTTACCTAACCTCTGAAATAATTTTTAAAATTTGTATATATTAAAATTAATTCCTGGCTTACTTCACTCCAGAGTGAAGTAAGCCAGAAAGAAAAACACAAATACAGTATACTAACGCATATATATGGAATTTAGAAAGATGGTGACAATAACCCTTTTTACGAGACAGCAAAAGAGACACTGATGTATAGAACAGACTTTTGGATTCTGGGGCTGGGAGAGGGCAGGATGATTTGGGAGAATAGCATTGAAATATGTATAATATCATATCTGAAATGAGTCACCAGTCCATAACGGATGCCTGGGGCTGGTGCACTGGGACGACCCGGAGGGATGGTATGGGGAGGGGTGAGGGAGGAGGGTTCAGGATGGGGAGCATGTTTAGGAGGGGGGATACTGGTGGCGGATCCATCTCAATGTATGGTAAAAGCAATACATATTGTAAAGTTAAGCAAAATAAAATTTAATTAAAAAAATAAAATAAAATTGATTCCTCATGCTGTACAGTTAAATGGGTTTTAACAAATGCAAACTGTTTTGTATTCACAATTAAAGTATCATGTTTATCCAATCATGTATTGATGAACATACATGGCTGCTCTAATTGGGGGTGATTATGAGTAAAACTGATATGAACTTTCACATTAAGTGAAAATGTCACATTTTCACCAATTGCCACCAATGTCACATTGGTGTGCACATCAGTTTTCAAAAGAATTGGGTAAATAGTAATGTGATTGCGTGATTGTATGACAAGACTGTGCTTAGTTTCATAAGAAAATGCCCAAATACCTTCCCAAGTGGCTGTATCACCTTGCATTCCCAGCAGTAATGAATGAGTGCTCCTAATGTTCAATATGCATACCTTTGCTTTCTTTTTCCACCAAGTAGGACTCAATAAATTGATCTGCCCTCATCATTGTGGGTGGGCACCATCCAGTTTGTTGAGATCCTGAATAGGACAAGCAGGAGATGGAAGGATACATTTTCACTCTCTCTTCATGAGCTGGGATGTTCAGATTCTCCTGTCTTTGCACATCAAAACTCTTGGTTCTCAGGCTGTTGGACTGCAGGACTTATACCAGCAGGCCCCTGGTTCTCAGACCTTACATCTCAGAATGAATTATGCATCTAGATATTCTGGTTCCTCAACTTGCAGATGCCACATCCTGGCATATCTCAACCTCCATAATCACCATGAGTCAATTTCCATAATAAATCTCCCTCTCCCTCTCCTCTCTCTCTTATTGGTTCTATTTCTCTGAAGAACCCTGACTAGTATACATAGTGTTTCTTGTTGGAAAACTAAAACCTGCCAACTCTTCTAATACATACACAACTAATGAATCATTTCTGGAATCATCTGGAAATTTTTTCTTAGAGAACTAAGATTAATGCTTAAGATATACTCTATATCTTTACCTCTATTTATCTATCTAGTTAACTGTAAATTTATAACAGTAGAAATCTGATGACAAACATAGATTATTACTGCTGTTCTTTCTTTCATCAATGCCTCTTGGTGATAGTGGTAGGGACCTGACCTCATGCTCACAAATATACACAAGAGACAAGAATGCAGATATTTGGTGTAGGTAGATTAATTTATGCTTTGGAAGGTTTGGAATTATTTCCTGGTGAACAATGAGTTGAGACACAATTTCAAGGAAGAGCCCAAACCTCTATATTTGGCAGTTCCTTTAACAGCTGAAGTAAACACCTCTGATCTTAGGTCTTTTCTTATTCAGTGTGGGAGATGTGCCAGGGTAGTTCATGTCCACAGAAGGGAAATTAAGAGACTTGCTTCAGCAAAAGCCTATTGTGGTTTGTTTCTGGAAAAAAAAAAAAAAAATGTACCTACACATTTCAAACTGCTATAGCTAAAGGATTTGCTGACTCCTTTCTGGTCAGGCTTCACAGCAAACCAATCACCCAGAATGTGACACCCAAGGTACCTCCAGTGCAATAGATGAAGACTGCCTGATAGGAGCCATTTTTATTGACCTCTCTAAGGCATTTGCTTTAGCAGGCCATAAATTACCCCTGCAAACCTTCAAAAATGTGGGGCCTTGTAGAGACTGCATAAAGTGCTTTGCATTAACTTGAAGAATTGTACAGGAAAGAAAGCCCCATGAGCACAGATTCAAGGGAATTACAAATGGGACGCCTGAGGGCATATTTTATTTTCTCTGCTTGATGATTATCTTACAGTCTAATGTGTTTTCTCCCTTGTGCACATGTATGCTGATGATATAGTATGGTTTTCCAGAACAACACAGATGCCCCAGGGTAGCCCCCACAGCTTGCACTCCAACTTACTGAGCTGTTTTTCCTCCAGAAAGTTGATTCAAATGAAACTTGATGCCAAAATCTCAGTCTTCCCTTTCACTTCAAGGTTTCATAAATTTAGCATCTCATTAATGATTAACAACTAGGTAACATTTCAGAATAGGCTGAGTAAGCTTCATTTCTGGATTGTGACTTAGCCTTGCTTTAGATTTTTAAAAAGCACACTATTCTGTTTTTTTCAGTGCCTGTAAAAATGGCTAGATGGGAAAGGGTGCTCTCAATTAACTGTGATCACAATAGCTTTTTTTTTGGGGGGGGAGGGGTGGGTGAGTAGAGAAGGAATTGGCTTTATACCAGCCTAGATATTTCTTGGGCAATTGCTGTCCCAGTGCACCTGGCTTGACAGGTGTCTAAGCATCTCTCAGAGACTCTTAGGAGCTTGCATTATCCAGCAGCTGCGGAAGCTGATAAAGCCATCGTGAAGTGAAAATCTAGGATCCTCACAGGCAGAACACGTTTCTAAGCTCAATGGCTGGCAAGAGCCTGCTGGTGCATCCTCCCAAGCCAGAAGGTGAGGATTGAGAAATGTATTCAGACCAAAATGTGCACTTGTGAATTTTGTCTGTGATCATTACTTTAATTGTCATAAAGTATAAATGGTGCAATCTGGTACTCAAAGGGGCAGCTGAGATTGTCATATTTCATAGAAGGAAGGTAAAACCTAGCAATTCAGAATCATGGAATAATCCATGGAATGGTTCATTAAGATAGTGTAACTTTATTTTTTTAAGTAGGAAAGCTGAGGCTCAGTCATAGGGCTATTTTTAAATAACAAATTTGGTGTCAGGGAGATGGGATTATAATATAAGAATACAAACTATGTAATAGAAAATATAGCTAATAAAATACAAGATAAGGTAAGAAATGAGATAAAATTTAAACCTATTTGTAAAAGTAACAGTGCTTTGTCAATTGGCAATTTTTTGGTTCTCTTGAAAATTGAGTTGACTGTTAACATAAAAACAAGCCATCTTTATCATACTGATTTAAATGTCCTATAGTAAATAAATGTGATTTTTAAAATTGAAATTCAGAACTGCCTGCTGATTTGTGTCAAATTTATCAAGCCCTACTCAATCTTAAGGCTAAAATTAGTGGTAACAGAGATATTGTGTGTGTGTGTTTTAAAAATCTGAATTGCTCATTGATGGTACTTTCTGCAACTAAGGCCAACCTCACTTGAAAAACAAGAAAAAATGCCAAGAGTTAGAATGAAAGATCCCTGTAGGAGATGTATCTTTGCCTCTCTTTACTTCCCCCCACCCCTTGGTCTTTTGCCTTCTCTCTTGGTTTTCCATCCTATGATGCTGGCTCTCCTTTCCTTCTAATTCAACCATAATTCTGGCTGTTTCTTAAATCCTACTTGTACTTTATTCTCTCTATGTATTGGTTGCAAATATTCCATTTGTCAGGAGTTCCTTCTTATTCATAGGCTCTTATGGAAATCCTTTCCATTCATTAAGATTAAGCTTTTCTGTTTGAAAGTTTTCACAATCATGCTACATGGCAAAGTGTTCTTGTCATTTAAACCTTCAGTTATTTATTTGCATCAATCATAATGTGGTTTTCCTATGCCTTATAGCTTCTACTAGATTGTGTTGAAGAATGAAGATGGGGCTATATATTTTTAACTCATAATAGAACTTTACACATAGTAGCCACTCAAAACTCCATTGAAAAGTAAATGACATTGATTCGACATGACAGTGTTATCAAATTCAGACTCTGAAGACAGTAGTGTTTCTTGACTTTGAATGTTAAAAGCCTATGCAAAAGGCACATCCACTTCTATATTGTCACATTCTATAGAGATATGCATTTGATCTTTCATTATCATATTTGTTAAAAAAATCGATATAACAAGTAAAGGCTATTTTCCATAATAGCAAACAAAAAACAAATGGCATTGTCAGGATATGATTTAATAGATGATATCTCTAGCTATAATTGCTGCTTTATATTGTGAATATCAATTTGAAGAAAATTGTTGTTAGCGTCAGTTAAAATATATGGCAGTATCTAGAAAATCATAATGTTGAGCAATTAAGCCCTTAGAAGAGCCTAACTTTATAATTTCAAACTATATTTTTGTTGTTACTAGGTTAGAAAGCATTGCAAAGACTATATTCATCCCTGAAGTGAATGTGATATTGAAAAAAATTTGGCAGCTTCAATTTGTCTTGTGAAATTTCAGTGACAGCTAAGAGTTTTGATTTTGATGGGTGAGATGTTCTTGTAACTTCCTTTGAAATGTATCCAAAATGTTTTTTAGTAATCTTGGCATTTGATGAAACTTTATATGTTTTATGTGTATGTGTGTGAGTATGTGTTTAACTTCCTTGGGATTCTATTGGTTAGCTTATACTCTTGGATAATGTTGTTTGTTTCCAGTAAGACACCACGTAGTTAAATGGGGATTTGGGGGTTGAGTCTGTACAAATGGAATACAGCAAAGCTTAATTAGTTCCCCTAACAATTGAGCCACTGCCTTGAATATATTTACAGATTGCTCCATTCAAAAAACCATGAACAAATATATCCTACATGGTGTTGTATACACTGTGAGTTCTGATTAAAATACTTGACAGAGGGATATATAAAAATGAGAATAATAACTAGCAGTCATTCTTACAATGGCCCTACAAAGTAGTCATATGAATCCACAGATCCAAAGTGATAAATTCTATGGGAATGTAGCCTTGTTGGACTCCTAATAAAGAGTGAAATATATTTCTGAATAGATACTTTTCTTTGAATTTTCAATCTAATCAGAGTTTAAAATTGTTTCATAGAATGTGTTGGTTGTATTTGGTTTGGAAATTAGGATGAGTAGGTGTATGGTATAATTTTATATGTATAGCTGCACTCTTGGATCAACACAGTGGGGGAAGAAATGTGGAAGATGGTAAAGGGTAAAAGTTGAGAGCTGGGATCTTTATTCATGAGGGTTTAAAATTTTCATGGAAGTCCTCTACTTTAACGAATTACCTAGGTAGGTGTTACAAACGGAATAGTGAACGGTTTTTCCTTATGTATCATGTTAGCTCTCTATATTTCTTGCCAAGACTCTTAATCAGTCAATGTCTTATTATTGATATTCTATTTCATCTGTTATTTGAACATTGTTAATCTGCAAGCAACAGTTAGAACTGGACATGGAAAAACAGACTGGTTCCAAATAGGAAAAGGAGTTCGTCAAGGCTGTATATTGTCACCCTGCTTATTTAACTTATATGCAGAGTACATCATGAGAAATGCTGGGCTGGAACAAGCACAGGCTGGAATCAAGATTGCTGGGAGAAATATCAATAACCTCAGATATGCAGATGACACCACCCATATGGCAGAAAGTACAGAGGAACTAAAAAGCCTCTTGATGAAGGTGAAAGTGGAGAGTGAAAAAGTTGGCTTAAAGCTCAACATTCAGAAAACGAAGATCACGGCATCTGGTCCCATCACTTCCTGGGAAATAGATGGGGAAAGAGTGGAAACAGTGTCAGACTTTATTTTGGGGGGCTCCAAAATCACTGCAGATGGTGACTGCAGCCATAAAATTAAAAGACGCTTACTTCTGGGAGGAAAGTTATGACCAACCTAGATAGCATATTCAAAAGCAGAGACATTACTTTGCCAACAAAGGTCCATCTAGTCAAGGCTATGGTCTTTCCTGTGGTCACGTATGGATGTGAGAGTTGGACTGTGAAGAAGGCTGAGTGCCGAAGAATTGATGCTTTTGAACTGTGGTGTTGGAGAAGACTCTTGAGAGTCCCTTGGACTGCAAGGAGATCCAACTAGTCTATTTTGAAGGAGATCAGTCCTGGGATTTCTTTGGAAGAAATGATGCTAAAACTGAAGCTCCAGTACTTTGGCCACCTCATGCGAAGAGTTGACTCATTGGAAAAGACTCTGATATTGGGAGGGATTAGGGGCAGGAGGAAAAGGACAGAGGATGAGATTGATAGATAGCATCACCGACTCAATGGATGTGAGTTTGAGCGAACTCTGGGAGTTGGTGATGGACAGGGAGGCCTGGCGTGCTGTGATTCATGGGGTTGCAAAGAAAAACGACTGAGCGACTGAACTGAACTGAATCTGCATAGTTTCATAACATTTTTCTCACTTAAAAACTGAATTAACAATCTGCAAAACTATGAAATACATAAAAAAAAATCATTCCATCATGTATTTGTGATATGTGTGATATGACCTATCGCATGGGAACTCATATCCCAAAAACTTCATATGTTGAAGTTTCAACCTCCAGTACTTTCGAATGAATTTTATTTGGGGACAGGGTCTTTATAGAAGTAAATAAGATAAAATAATCTCATTAGAGTTGGCCTTAATTCAGTATGAAAGGCGTCCTTATAAAAAGGGCAAAATTGTGAGAACATAAAGACAGTCATCTACAAACCAAGGAGACAGAACCTGAACAGATCCTTCCCTCACAGTCCTCAGAAGAAGCCAACCTTATGTACATCTTGATTTCTGACTTCTCAGTCTTGAACTCTGAGAAACTACATTTATGTTTTTAAGCCACTCAGTTTGTGGTACTTTTTACAGTATCTTTGTAAATGAATACACATGGTATTAATACTTTTGGTGTAGTTATTTGAGTCTATTAATATATACACCCTATAAATACAGATACATTCATGTACTTTTATATCTGGCTAATAGTATTAACATTGCATGTTAAGTATTTTGCTGTCATTCAAATAACATTTCATTTTATGATTTTCATAGAGTCTATGGAAAGTTAATGCTAGAACTATTTAAGTACCACCAACCTTCTTGATTCCTAGCTCTGGGCTGGAAGTAGACTCTACCTAAGAAAGTTTTTCTGGAACTCATTCGTACTTCATACCAATAACCTCATTACCATGTCCACCCATCCTGACACCTTTAAACCATATCTCTCAGGTTATTCAGCTTCCAGGCTGGCTTCACAGAAGTGCAGGCTCTGTACTCACTCAAGGCCCCACTCTTTCTAAGGATCCTTCTTGCTCAGGGGCCCACTCTAAGGATCGTTCTAGACCTCTATGCTTGGTTTAGTGCTCAGCTATCTCTGTCTTAAAATCCTTAAAATTTCTGAACAAAGGAACCTTTATTTTTACTTTGCTTGGGGAAGCACAAATTATATAGCCAATCCTGTCCAGTTCTTCCTCCTTGTATAAGAGCACCCACAGTGTTCTACTTACTGTGGAATTTTCCAGTTCCACCTAGCTATTCTAAATTATTACTGGCTTCTCGGAGCCTTTCAGGGTTTCCTTCTTTAGCAGGGGCTTCACACAATCCTGTATGGGCTGATTTACTTTGGATAATTTTTTCTGTCCCAATAAGAGCATCTTCCTTAGTGACTTATTCTAGTTATCAGACTCTAATTTCATAAAATGCTATCAAGGATACGAGCTTCATTTTTAATCTAGCTGTCATGATAGGAGACCCAGACATAATATATGGTTAATAAAATTTGGAGAAGTAGGCAGTAGCTCATCTTTATACCCACTACACTGAGAATGGGTTTATTTTGACATTTTGATAATAGAAAAAGAAAGAGTATTATAAATTGGATATGTAGGCTATGCTAGCTAGGATGTTTCCAGCTACGAGTTATAGAAAATCCAACTAAAAGTGGCACATTTACTCACTTTCTATTACTCACAAAAATTAGGGCATTTAAATTCTACAGATCAGATCAGTCACTCAGTCGTGTCCGACTCTTTGCAACCCCATGAATCGCAGCACGCCAGGCCTCCCTGTCTATCACCAACTCCCAGAGTTCACTCAGACTCACATCCATCGAGTCAGTGATGCCATCCAGCCATCTCATCCTCTGTTGTCCCCTTCTCTTCTTGCCCCAAATCCCTCCCAGCATTGGAGTCTTCTCCAATGAGTCAACTCTTCGCATGAGGTGGCCAAACTACTGGAGTTTCATCTTTAGCATCATTCCTTCCAAAGAAATCCCAGGGCTGATCTCCTTCAGAATGGACTGGTTGGATGTCCTTGCAGTCCAAGGGACTCTCAAGAGTCTTCTCCAACACCACAGTTCAAAAGCATCAATTCTTCGGTGCTCAGCCTTTTTCACAGTCCAGCTCTCACATCCATACATGACCACAGGAAAAACCATAGCCTTGAAGAGACGAAACTTTGTTGGCAAAGTAATGTCTCTGCTTTTGAATATGCTATCTAGGTTGGTCATAACTTTCCTTCCAAGGAGTAAGCGTCTTTTAATTTCATGGCTGCAGTCACCATCTGCAGTGATTTTGGAGCCCAGAAAAATAAAGTCTGACACTGTTTCCACTGTTTCCCCATCTATTTCCCATGAAGTGATGGGACCAGATGCCATGATCTTCGTTTTCTGAATGTTGAGCTTTAAGCCAACTTTTTCACTCTCCACTTTCACTTTCATCAAGAGGCTCTTTAGTTCCTCTTCATTTTCTGTCATAAGGTTGGTGTCATCTGAATATCTGAGGTTATTGATATTTCTCCCAGCAATCTTGATTCCAACTTGTGTTTCTTCCAGTGCAGCATTTCTCATGATGTACTCTGCATATAAGTTAAATAAACATGGTGACAATATACAGCCTTGACGAACTCCTTTTCCTATTTGGAACCAGTCTGTTGTTCCATGTCCAGTTCTAACTGTTGCTTCCTGACCTGCATACAAATTTCTCAAGAGGCAGATCAGGTGGTCTGGTATTCCCATCTCTTTCAGAATTTTCCACAGTTTATTGGGATCCACAGAGTCAAAGGCTTTGGCATAGTCAATAAAGCAGAAATAGATGCTTTTCTGGAACTCTCTTGCTTTTTCCATGATCCAGTGGATGTTGGGAATTTGATCTCTGGTTCCTCTGCCTTTTCTAAAACCAGCTTGAACATCAGGAAGTTCACGGTTCACAAATTGCTGAAGCCTGGCTTGGAGAATTTTGAGCATTACTTTACTAGCGTGTGAGATGAGTGCAACTGTGCAGTGGTTTGAGCATTTTTTGGCATTGCCTTTCTTTGGGATTGGAATGAAAACTGACCTTTTCCAGTCCTGTGGCCACTGCTGAGTTTTCCAAATTTTCTGGCACATTGAGTGCAACACACAGCATCATCTTTCAGGATTTGGAATAGATCCACTGGAATTCTGTCACCTCCACTAGCTTTGTTCGTAGTGATGCTTTCTAAGACCCACTTGACTTCACATTCCAGGAAGTCTGGGTCTAGGTGAGTGATCACACCATCATGATTATCTGGGTCGTGAAGGTCTTTTTTGTACAGTTCCTCTGTGTATTCTTGCCACCTCTTCTTAATATCTTCTGCTTCTGTTAGGTCCATACCATTTCTGTCCTTTATCGAGCCCATCTTTGCATGAAATGTTCCTTTGGTATCTCTGATTTTCTTGAAGAGATCCCTAGTCTTTCCCATTCTGTTGTTTTCCTCTACTTCTTTGCATTGATTGCTGAAGAAGCCTTTTCATCTCTTCTTGCTATTCTTTGGAACTCTGCATTCAGATGTTTATATCTTTCCTTTTCTCCTTTGCTTTTCACAGCTATTTGTAAGGCCTCCCCAGACAGCCATTTTGCTTTTTTGCATTTCTTTTCCATGGGGATGGTCTTGATCCCTGTCTCCTGTACAGTGTCACGAACCTCATTCCATAGTTCATCAGGCACTCTATCTATCAGATCTAGGCCCTTAAATCTATTTCTCACTTCCACTGTATAATCATAAGGGATTTGACTTAGGTCATACCTGAATGATCTAATGGTTTTCCCTACTTTCTTCAATTTAGTCTGAATTTGGCAATAAGGAGTTCATGGTCTGAGCCACAGTCAGATCCTGGTCTTGTTTTTGCTGACTGTGCAGAGCTTCTCCATCTTTGGCTGCAAAGAATATAATCAATCTGATTTCGGTGTTGTTCATCTGGTGATGTCCATGTATAGAGTCTTCTCTTGTGTTGCTGGAAGAGGGTGTTTGTTATGACCACTGCATTTTCTTGGCAAAACTCTATCAGTCTTTGCCCTGCTTCATTCTGCACTCCAAGGCCAAATTTGCCTGTTACTCCAGGTGTTTCTTGACTTCCTACTTTTGCATTACAGTCCCCTATAATGAAAAAGACATCTTTTTGGGGTGTTAGTTCTAAAAGGTCTTGTAGGTCTTCGTAGAACCGCTCAACTTCAGCTTCTTCAGTGTTACTGGTTGGGGCATAGACTTGGATTACTGTGATATTGAATGGTTTGCCTTGGAAATGAACAGAGATCATTCTGTTGGTTTTGAGACTGCATCCACGTACTGCATTTCGGACTCTTTCGTTGACCGTGATGGCTACTCCATTTCTTCTGAGGGATTCCTGCCCGCAGTAGTAGATATAATGGTCATCTGAGTTAAATTCACCCATGCCAGTCCATTTTAGTTTTCTGATTCCTAGAATGTCAACATTCACTCTTGCCATCTGTTGTTTGACCACTTCCAATTTGCCTTGATTCATGGACCTGACATTCCAGGTTCCTATGCAATATTGCTCTTTACAGCATCAGACCTTGCTTCTATCACCAGTCACGTCCATAGCTAGGTATTCTTTTTGCTTTGGCTCCATCCCTTAATTCTTTCTGGAGTTATTTCTCCACTGGTCTCCAGTAGCATATGGGCCCCTACTGACCTGGGGAGCTTCTCTTTCAGTATCCTATCAATTTGCCTTTTAATACAGTTCATGGGGTTCTCAAGGCAAGAATACTGAAGTGGTTTGCCATTCCCTTCTCCAGTGGACCACATTCTGTCAGATCTCTCCACCATGACCTGACCATCTTGGGTTGCCCCACGGGAATGGCTTAGTTTCATTGAGTTAGACAAGGCTGTGGTCCTAGTGTGATTAGATTGACTAGTTTTCTGTGAGTATGGTTTCAGTGTGCTTGCCCTCTGATTCCCTCTTGCAACACCTACTGTCTTACTTGGGTTTCTCTTACCTTGGGCATGGGGTATCTCTTCATGGCTGCTCCAGCAAAGCACAGCCCTTGCTCCTTACCTTGGACAAGGGGTATCTCCTCTCTGCTGCCCCTCCTGACCTTCAACGTGGGGTAGCTCCTCTAGGCCCTCCTGCACCAGGGCAGCCACGGCTCCTTGGACATGGGGTTGGTCCTCCCAGGCACCACTTGGGGCCTAGGCGTGGGGTTGCTCCTCCCAGCCGCCACCCTTGGCCTCTGGTGTAGGGGCGTGGTGGCGTGGGGTAGTTCCTCCTGCCCACTGCCCCTGGTCTCGGACTTGGCGTGTGGGATATCTCCTCTGGGCCGCCACCCCTGACCTCGGACGTGGGGTAACTCCTCTCGTCACCGCCCGGACCTCAGAGGCGGGGTAACTCCTCTCTTCGCCGCCCCTGACCACGGACGCTGGGTGTCTCCTCTCTGCAGTCCCCGCTGACCTCGCATGGGGTAACTCCTCTCGGCCGTTCCTGCGCCATCGCAGTAGGTACTCTCGGCCGCTGCCCCTGACCTCAGACGTGGGGTAACTACTCTTGGCCGCCGCCCTTCCGGCATGGGGTCCTCCTGGCTTCTGCCCCTGATCTCGGACATGGGGTGGCTCCTCTCCACCCCCTCCGCCTTAGCTGGCCCGTCGCAGCCGCCTGCGCCTTAGCGTCCCCCCGTCGCAGCCGCCTGTGCCTTAGCGCGCCTGTCGCAGCTGCCTGCACCTTTAAATTCTTACATGATAATAAAACTAGAGGTAAGCACTATCCATGTCTGGTTAAGTTCAGTAGTTGAAGAACCTCATCAGGGGCTCTGGTACAAGGACTGTTTCTACTCTGTTTTGTCCAAAATGTCAATGAATTTCCCTGCATAGCTGTAGGATAACAGGAACACTTCCAGGCATCAGACACAGATTTGACAATTCATATTTCAGAAGAGATTTTCCCCTTATACATCTCCTTTTTATTTTTTAAAATTTATTTTTAAGTGGAGGATAATTGCTTTACAATATTATGTTGGTTTCTGCCATACTTCAACATGAATCAACCATAGGTATACATATGTCTCCTCCCTCTTGAACCTCCCTCCCACCTCCTCCACCATCCCACCCCTCTAGGTTGTCACAGAGCACGAGTTTGAGCTGCCTGTGCCATACAGCAAATTCCTGCTAGTTAATTATTTCACATGTATGGATGTGAGAGCTGGACTATGAAGAAGGCTGAGCGCCGAAGAATTGATGCTTTTGAACTGTGGTGTTGGAGAAGATTCTTGAGAGTCCCTTGGACTGCAAGGAGATCCAACCGGTCCATTCTGAAGGAGATCAGCCCTGGGATTTCTTTGGAAGGAATGATGCTAAAGCTGAAACTCCAGTATTTTGGCCACCTCATGCGAAGAGTTGACTCATTGGAGAAGACTCTGATGCTGGGAGGGATTGAGGGCAGGAGGAGAAGGGGACGACAGAGGATGAGATGGCTGGATGGCATCACTGACTCGATGAATGTGAGTCTGAGTGACCTCCGAGAGCAGGTGATGGATAGGGAGGCCTGGCGTGCTGCAGTTCATGGGGTCGCAAAGAGTCGGACACGACTGAGCGACTGATTTGATCTGATCTGAGTGCATGTGTTCCCACACTACTCTCTCAATTTGTCCCACTCTTTTCTCCCACCACTGTGTCCACAAGTCTGTTCTCTCTATCAGCATCCCCATCGCTGGCCTGCAAATAGGTTCATCAGTACCATTTCCTAGATTCCATATACATTCATTAATATACATCTCCTTTGTAAACTAGAGATCCTTCCCCAAAAGTCTTGCAGTTATGCTCAAAATTCAACTACTCACAATAAAGGTAAATTCAGTTCAGTTCAGTCACTCAGTCGTGTCCAACTCTTTGAGACCCCATGAATCACAGCACTCCAACTCCCGGAGTTCACTCAAACTCACGTCCATCGAGTAGGTGATGCCATCCAGCCATCTCATCCTCTGTCGTCCCCTTCTCCTCCTGCCCCCAATTCCTCCCAGCATCAGAGTCTCTTCCAATGAGTCAACTCTTCACATGAGGTGGCCAAAGTACTGGAGTTTCAGCTTTAGCATCATTCCTTCCAAATAACACCCAGGGCTGATCTCCTTTAGAATGGACTGGTTGGCTCTCCTTGCAGTCTGCTGCTGCTGCTAAGTCACTTCAGTCGTGTCCGACTCTGTGCGACCCCTGAGACAGCAGCCCACCAGTCTCCTCTGTCCATGGGATTTTCCAGGCAAGAGTACTGGAGTGGGGTGCCATTACCTTGCAGTCTAAGTCACCACAATTGACACAGACCAATCAAATACTCACCTTGGGTCTTGGGAGTTAGGGGTTCTTCAATTCTACTAAGACTGTGGATACTTGATAACAAGAGAGTATTTGGGTCTGTTGGGGAGAGATTTGGGAATAGCTGTTGATTTGGCAATAATGTCTACCTATTAATATATTTGTATCAATATCTCTGTATCCATCTCCAATAAGGTGTTTTTCCCCCACATAATATGACTCAACTCTTTTAGAACTGGCATGGTGGATTAGAGTATACAGTCTTGTATTCATGTAGTAAATAAACAGCTGGCAATATGTGAGATGTCCATACTTATTTCTGAATGTGATTCCTATCCTGAGGCACTACTAAAGTACTGGGTAATGCTTGCTGAATGACCATTCATCCAAAGGAACAAATAATATGTGAATCTGCCTGGGGATTCAACCAGCTAAAATTGGCTGGAGTCATGAAATATGCATCGAGCTTGGTCAAGAGAGGAAGTTGGTCATAAGCTCAGACAGAGTGCAATTGGATCAGGACAAAAGAATGGATGAGACTAGGTCACCGTAAAGGATCTGGATAACATACCTAACTCAGCTGAGGCTTTTTTCATTCTTAGCCAGTGTACATTATTTGATAGATACTTTCTTTGTGGCCATAATGTAGTGGTCCCATTGGTGATATAATAAGATGATTCTACAATAAAAATAAAATACAAATAACAAAGGAAAAAATGAACGGGAATGGTGAGAGTGGGGAAAACTTCAGGTGCCAGGAATTCGTTTACTCAGCCTGCATTTTAATGCAAGTACTGGGATACATTATGACCCCGTAGTGGCAGAGAGCTGGGTCATCCATGGTAGCTGACAGAATGTGAGAACTACAAGACTCTTTAATTAAAGCCAGAAGCAAAAGTTATAGTCAGGAACTTATGAAAATTAGGATGACAAAAAGCATCCTATTTCTGTTTCAACTGAGCTCTCTCTTTTTCAGAACCACAGGGTAGCAACAAAGAGTATTAGTAAAAAGAAAAATGTCTAATTGTAATAAATTCATGATATTCTAAGATTAATATATTCCTGCAGTAGGTGATGAATACTTTATAGGGGAGTATTACTAGTCTGTAGTTGGTGAAATAGGTTAAAATATATTAGGCCTATGAGTCAAATGTCTGGAAAATGCCCCTTTTTCTTTTGTAACTCTAGTAACTAGAGTGCAGAGAGACTTTCTTTCCAAATATTGGTGGGAGGCAGCAAAATTTTGAGTTGGTTCTAACTCTTGTTCTTTATTTTGGGGTCAACTAGCTAATTGGGCAAGCATCATTAAAGCAGAAGACATAGAGCAGAAGTAACAGAGATGTTTAAGCTTGGCATAAGGTCTGCCAGGATGGTGGAGTTCAGAATGTAGAGTAGGGAGGGGAAGATGTTGCCCATCTCTAAAGCTAGCATTTTCTAGGATCTTCGCTGATGAATGATAAGTTACTCACCAACTATCTCTACTTATGATTCTCTGAAAGATTATATGCCTATGATATGTATCAATACAAATAAATATTACTACATGTATCAGAGATTGTTGTCAGTTCTGGTTTTGAGGTAAACTCCTGCCAGCTGATAATTTACTGCCAATATCACATGTACCATCTGTAAACATTTATTAATATTTTTAGCTTTCTGTTCTATTACACTATTTTCCTTTTCTATCATCTTTGTCTGAGTATACTGATCATATCTTAATCTTGTATTCATTGCTTTCTTCACATAGTCCACCTTATTTCAGAAAAGACTTAAACTGAAATAATAACTTTACGTATTCCAAGGGCGATGACTTCTCTCTTATGACTTGGATGTGTAAGTCAATAAAAACATAAGATATGTCACAGCCCTTATTAGAAATTTACCAGGCTTATTTCATTTTTAGACTGTGTACCTTCTAAGTTTTTACTATTAGTGTTTACAAAGGATCAGTCAAAATTCAAAAGGGTCATAGAACGCTCACACATTTTAGGGAAGAGTCTCCCTGAAATTAGAAGAGTCTCCCTGAAATTAGAAGAGATTTGAAAACTTCAGAATGAGACTGTACATCTTCCACATGATGGGAAAGCCAACATGGGCTGCAGTGGTGTGAATTCTTTGTACCTGCTTCTTCTCCTTATGCTCTCATCTCACCACATTGTAATTGTCTGTTCATATAATTGACTTTTTTTCCTGTGGTGTGAGCTGAGGGGGAGAGTCCATGTCTTAATTTTATCAGAAGTCCAAATCACAGAATCACGGTTCCTGTCACAGAATTGTTGTTTAATAAACTCACATTGAATAAATAAGGAAGAGATGAGAGACCATTGCTTCTTTTGGTCCCCAGTAAGAGAAGCATTCTGCTGAAAGTCGTCTCCTTTAGTGTAGATTCACAGTCTGAAGCTATAGGCTGATGAGGTGGTGATAGAAATAGTCTTTGCCTAGAGGATTTCCTGGGAGAAGGCGATGGCACCCCACTCTAGTACTCTTGCCTGGAAAATGTCATGGACAGAGGAGGTTGGTAGGCTGCAGTCCATGGTATCGCACAGAGTTAGACAAGACTGAGCGACTTCACTTTCACTTTTCCTTTCATGCATTGGAGAAGGAAATGGCAACCCACTCCAGTGTTCTAGCCTGGAGAATCCCAGGGATGGGGGAGCCTGGTGGGCTCCCGTCTATGGGGTTGCACAGAGTTGGACATGACTGAAGTGACTTAGCAGCAGCAGCAGCAGAGGATTTCCTGCTACAGTGAAAAGAGGCTCATGGCGGTGCTCCATGAGCCACAGCAAGAACACCTGGGTAGTTATCCCATTGACTTCCTGTCCAAAGAAGATGCTTGACTGGGAGTAAAAGCAAGACTTGATTCTACTTCATAACTTGCCATCCAGGGCCTCTGAGTGCACTGCAACAACTGTAACAGACAGCAGCTCTTTTGTTGAATGCTCTGATAGCATTTACGTTGCCACCCAGAGTTATAATCTGACACTGTTCTCGTAATGAAAATCCCTCAGGTAAAGGGCCTAATTAAATATACATGGGTTTTCCTTTTGCCAAAGGACAGCCAAATACCACTTCCTTCACATTTGCTTAAGGACAACAGTATTTCAGTTAAAAAAGAAATGAATTTTGTTCTGAAATAAAATATGGCACCTATGAAATCATAGAAGATGTAATTTAAGGAAAACCAGCTCAGTATTATAACAGGATTTTCTTATCAAGCTCCCTCCAGATGCTGCAGCTGTCACTTAGGCTATGCCAATGTCTGGTGTCATGCCAGTTTGATGCAAGTTGGTTCCACTTGTCACCCTTTCAATTTCCCAGCTGGCCTCAATTTTAAAGGGCATATTAGCATTATCATAGCAATCTTAAAGATGTGTCTTTCCTTGACTTTACGTCTGTTTTGTTTCTAAGTCACAAGGTAAAATGAAATATGACTGAGATAAAAAGGATTTTATTGTCTATATATGACATGGAATACTCTAATCTCTGACCAAAGAAATTGAAGGTTTTTCAAAAGGTTGTTCTATGAGACACACTGCAGCATAGCATCAAAGAGAATAAGAGGTGCTTTAGAACACACTGGTTTAAATAACAGGTAGGTGGGTGCTTTCACTTACACATTTTGAAAAACTTCATACCTATTGCGTGAACAGAAATAGTTTCATTGGAAGTCTTTCAAAGAGTTCAGAACTGTGTGGCAAAGTAGAGAAATCCCAAGGCAGAAATTCACTGTAAATTAAATTATTGAACAGCAAAATGACTTGTTTTGCCAATTATTAATGGCAAATCTCAAGGTTGCCTAAAAAACAGATGTTTGCTTCAGCATCTCAGCTGCCTTCTGTTTAGATGTTGTGTGACTGCCTTAAAATTATACTATTAAACTTGAATTTTGAGATAGAGATGGTTGCTTTAAGATGAATGAAATCTCACTGTTAGTTGCTAATAACATTATTTCACACTTTCTGTCATCATTAAGGAATCTATGTATGATAAAAATACAGAGACTGTCAAGAGTTTTCAGGTTTTTGGCATGTATCATTTTTGTTTTCTCTGTCATCCCAGATACTCAGAGCTTAACTTTGTTCAGACACAAAATGGGGTACTGATATGTACCTTATTGGGTCGCTAGGAAGGCAGAGAATAGGTAAGCCTTAGTGGGGTAGTGGGAATGTGATCACTACTCTGCAGTAGCTGAACTCTCTCAAGCACACATATGCATGCATGCACATGTGTGCACGTGTACACACACACACACACATGCACATATATACCTTTATGAAAATTACAAGAGGAAACCTTATCTGCAACTAGTAGCACTGGTCTGGCTAATTTTGAAAGTTAATCTAAATTTATTTAAAAATCATTGAGATCTTGGATTGCATTACACAGAAATAGCAAACCATTGCCCTGAGGGAAGAAATAGTCTGGCTGTGTGATTTTCCCTTCAGATATGTAAATCCTCAGCCCAGCATTGGAACAAAATAGAGTCTTGATCCACAGGGTCTGTAATAGTTTACTTCCTTCATGAGGTCCCACAACAAAAAGTAGCAGCAACATCTAAAAGGGATGGAACAAGGCAAAGGAAGATCGGGATAAACTGTGAAAGAATTGTTTTTACATATTAAAGAGTGAGTTAGTGTGGAGTCATTCAGTTACTTTCATACAATCCACTCATGCATTCATATCTATGTTTGAAAAAAAAAAGGTGCTTGCCTTAGCTGTACCACAGAAGCACTGAAGTAAGGGGAAATTAATACACAGAAGAAGTACATAAAGCAGTTAGGATACTGTTTTGTTGGTGTGTGTTTATCACACTCTACATAGAAAATTAGTAGAGGGTAATGGTTAAAGCGGAGTAGGCAATGGCACCCCACTCCAGTACTCTTGCCTGGCAAATCCCATGGACGGAGGAGCCTGGTAGGCTGCAGTCCATGGGATCGCTAAGAGTCAGATACGACTGAGCGACTTCACTTTCACTTTTCACTTTCATGCACTGGAGAAGGAAGTGGCAACCCACTCCAGTGTTCTTATCTGGAGAGTCCCAGGGACCGGGGAGCCTGGTGGGCTGCTGCCTATGGGGTCGCACAGAGTCAGACACGACTGAAGTGACTTAGTAGTAGCAATAGTAGTGGTTAAAGACTTTGTTCCTGAATCTTGGATCTGAATCCTGGTTCTACTAACTGTGAGGCCCCGGGCAAGTTCCCTAATGTCTCTGTTGTTGTGACTCCATTTCTTCTTGTATAAAGCATTAGGAGCTATACCATAGGATTGTTATAATGACCAAGTAAATCCATAGACAAAAATTTCTTGGAATTGTGCCTGGCATACAGTATATACTCTATCTATTACTATAAATTATACAAGGGCATCGGGGAAGGCAATGGCACCCCACCCCAGTACTTTTGCCTGGAAAATCCCATGGACGGAGGAGCCTGGTAGGCTCCAGTCCGTGGGGTCGCTAAGAGTCGGACACGACTGAGCGACTTCACTTTGACTTTTCACTTTCATGCATTGGAGAAGGAAATGGCAACCCACTCCAGTGTTCTTGCCTGGAGAATCCCAGGGACAGGGGAGCCTGGTGAGCTTCCATCTATGGGGTCGCACAGAGTCGGACACGACTGAAGCGACTTAGCAGCAGCAGCAGCAGCATACAAGGGCATAATCTAGGAAGTTCAGATGATTAAAGACTTGTCTTAACAGATCGGTGGGTAGTTTATGACTTACAGTGGTGGGACAAAAATCTAAACTGCTTGAGCTTCTTTACACATTGTACTTAACCCTTTTCTGTTTGCAGTTTGCAATCTTTGTATAAATCATATGACGTTATAGATGAATAGATCTTCAGATTACAAACCATGGCAATCATAATGTCGTGAGTTCATTGGAAATATAAAGGGAAAATCACTTAACCAACCTCCTGCACCCTCCACCAGGTCTCCGTTTGACAATGCTGGCCCCATGGAACTGTTGGGAGGAGTAACTGGGATACTATATTTGAAAGTGTTTAAGAGATAAGTGCCAAATTTACCTTATTGGAATTTGAAGGTGACCTTAAGACAAGGGAAGGCAAGGCAAAATGCTTAGATTAAAACTTCGGGTGGCTTCCCTGCTGGCTCAATGGTAAAGAATCTGCCTGCCAATGAAGGAGATGATCCCTGACCTGAGACGATAGCATATGCTGCAGAGAAAGTAAGCCTGTGAGCCCCAATTACTGAACCTGTGCTCTAAAGCCCAGGAGCTGCAACTACTGAGTCTAGGCACTGAAGCTACTGAAGTCTGTGGAGCCCAGGGCCTGTGTTCCACAAGGGAAGCCTCAGCAAAGAGAAGATTGTGTAGCACAACTAGAGAGTAGTCCCCACTCGCTGCAAATAGAAAAGAGCCGCACAGCAACCAAGACCCAGTTCAGCCAAAATAAATAAATAAACTTATAAAAATTTTTTAAAAAGAATCAGCATCACACTGTCTTAAAAAAAAAAGTTGAAACAAATGCACTCTTCTAATACAGTAATCGCAAACCATTGCTCTATGTGGGGAAGTTATGTTCTGTTCAGTTTAGGGTCATGGTCTTTTTTTCACACTGGATGTGATTTTGTCAATATGAGCAGTCCTGGAGTTGGATAACATCTGTACTAGTTTTGATTCTCCCTGTACTAGCCAAGTCGGAGAAGGCGATGGCACCCCACTCCAGTACTCTTGCCTGGAAAATCCCATGGATGGAGGAGCCTGGTAGGCTGCAGTCCATGGGGTCCTGAAGAGTCGGCCATGACAGAGCGACTTCACTTTCACTTTTCACTTTCATGCATTGGAGAAGGAAATGGCAACCCACTCCAGTGTTCTTCCCTGGAGAATCCCAGGGACAGGGGAGCCTGGTGGGCTGCTGTCTATGGGGTCACACAGAGTTGGACATGACTGAAGGGACTTAGCAGCAGTAGCAGCAGCAGCTACTAGCCAAGTAAGAACTTGGGTAGCCTTCTCAGCTTCCTCTTTTAGAAGGCAATAATGCCTTCCTTTGGGCTTCCTAGGGGTGCTAGAGGTAAAGAACCCACCTTCTAATGCAGGAGACCTAAGAGAAGTGGATTCAATTCATGGGTTGCGAAGATCCCCTGCAGGAAGATATGGCAACCCACTCCAGTGTTCTTGTCTGGAGAATCCCATGGACAGAGAAGCCTTGCCAGCTATAGTCCACAGGATCACAGAATCAGACACAGCTGAAATGACTACGCACAGACAGTACCTTCCTTATCATATTCTGAAGGTTTCTGTGAGGACAAAATGTCACTTTGTAAAGCTCTACAAGTACTTGGGTTTTTATCCCTGGTGTCAGTGACTCACCATCAGAGACCTCAGTGACATTTAAAGAGTTCTCCTGCCTCATGGGGGAAGAATGCTTGTTCAGGCAAAGGCAGGAACTTGGTACCAGATCTTAGGTGAACTTCTTGACTCTTCTCTTTTTAAGCTCTGTGGTTTTAGGCAAATCAGTTATATCTTCAGACCATCTGGAAAATGGGGGAAAATTTACCTTTGGAGGAGGGTTTTTGTGAATTACCCTCATTCAAATGTCAAATTATGAAAGAGATAACTTAGATAACTAATTTCTCTGTCACGCCTAATTTCAAATGGTTTCTTTTAAACAGATTCTCCATATTCACAGATGCTGATGGCCTAAACAGATACCTCTGTTTAGATGCTGGTGGTGGGTTTAGGGGGTGTGTTGATAGCATTAGAATATGTACACCATGAACCCTGTGAGGGTAGGTGTTCAGGGGTGAATAAGTTGAATGCCTCTGTGTCTCAGGTAATTTTGTTAAGCTTGTTTACATTTAAATTTTATTTGTTTTTAAGCTATTTTGAATGCTAAAAAGGAAAGAGCAGTCCATACAAAGAAAAATTATGGTTCCCTCCTAGACCAATTTCCATTGGCAATCATTTCCAATTCTTGGAATTATTCCTTATTTACTTACATTATTAGTCTTTAAATGATTGTGCTATTTCTTAATTTTTCAGTTTTAGAAATTTTCCATCATATTTCAACCATTTAGAAATTAGAATTTAGGGCTCTTTCATCATCCATCACCTCCAAACGTATGTCCTCTTCTTCTGTTGTTGGTATTCAGCTGTAACTACTTTTGGTTAATTCTGTGGTGCCAGGTTTTCATCATCAAGAAGACATATCATTTGTTTTACTTTGTTTTGATTTTATTGCTGAGTCAAGCAGTAGTCTATGGATTTACTTCCTCTCCTCAAGAATTTTATATATTATTTTCAGAATTAATAGGCTCTTTTATTTCCTTTGCTTGGCATTGTTCTTGTGCTAGATTTCCACAAAGCTGAACTTGTCTCATAATCTATTAGTCTTAACCTTCTTTTCCCCTGTGATATCCCAGAAGGTTTTCTTTGCTTATCTGACCTAGTACTGCCTCATCTGCAGCCAAGTTGTCATCCAGGGTTTTCCTTTTATGTTCTCAGTGATTCTCTTTATTTACCTTTAATATGGTTCTTATATCCCATGTTTTTCCCATTTGTAATTTATTCTGGTTCTTTGAACTGCTGAATGCATTTCAAGTGTTCTCTTTCTTAATTTCTGCATCCTAGCCCTAAGTCCAATAAGTCATTTATTTGTAACAACTAGGGTGTGTACCAGTTTAATCATTTACATGCAAACTGGGAAGAAGAACCAGACATGTCCATACAGATAAGAGTATCTTTCTTTCTTACAAGAATACTGATCTGATAATGATAGTGACTGAAGTGTTCATTTTAGTCTTTGGATTGTACCTAAACTGCTCAGTTAAACAGGATCTATGTCAAAATTCTGTAACTTGAATTTATTATAATTTTCCTTTTTGACTTGAGCTTCCGTCTGTGGGGTCGCACAGAGTCGGACACGACTGAAGCGACTTAGCATAGCATAGCATAGCATAGCTTCCATGTTCTAGGCTATTTGTCATTTTTGTTGGTTATTTAAGATGAGCTCTGGAATTTTTGTGTGATCATAGGTTGTAAGTATTGTTACTTACAGTAGTCATGTATGGATGTGAGAGTTGGACTATAAAGAAAGCTGAGAAGAATTTATGCTTTTAAACTGTGGTGTTGGAGAAGACTCTTGAGAGTCCCTTAGACTGCAAGGAGATCCAACCAGTCTATCCTAAAGGAAATCAGTCCTGATTGTCCATTTTAAGGACTGATGCTGAAGCTGAAACTCCAATACTCTGGCCACCTATTGTAAAGAACTGACTCACTAGAAAAGACTGTCATGCTAGGAAAGATTGAAGGTGGAAGGAGAAGGGGATGACAGAAGATGAGATGGTTGGATGGTATCACCAATGTGATGGACATGAGTTTGAGTAAGCTCTGGGAGTTGGTAATGGACAGGGAGGCCTGGTGTTCTGCGGTCCATGGGGTGGCCAAGAGTCAGACATGACTGAACGACTGAACTGAACTGCTGCACTGCTGCTAAGTTGCTTCAGTCGTGTCCGACTCTGTGCGACCCCATGGATAGCAGCCTACCAGGCTCCTCTGTCCATGGAATTCTCTAGGCAAGAGTACTGGAGTGGGTTGCCATTTCCTTCTCCAAATTAAAAAGGCTAGGCTCTTGAGTTCAAGAGATATGGATTCAAATCCTGATCTTAGGCTTCCTGGCTCTGTGATCAAGTTACTTTACTTCTCTGTTTTTTATTTTCCTAATGTGTAAAAGAAAGCAATAAGAATACCTACTTTTAATGCAGATGGCCAACAAGTGCATGAAAAGATGTTCAACATCACTAATCATTAGAGAAAGGCAAATCAATGCCACCATGCCATACCACCTAACATTCATCAGGATGGCTATTGTCAAAAAGAATACAAACAATAAATAATGACAAGGATGTTCAGAGAAGGGAACCTTCCTGCACTGTTGGTAGGCATGTAAATTGATGCAGTCACTAAGGGGAAAATGCTATAGAGGTTTCTCAAAAAAAAAAAAAAAAAAAACAAAAAAAACTAAACTAAAAGTAGAACTACTGTGTGTGTATGTGCGTGTGAACTGATTGCTACAAAAATGATCAAGTAGATAAAATTTAGCAAGCAGAAATAAGAAGTAAAAATCTATCTTTGTGAATGTCCCTGATGTTGTAGAACTTCAAATTTAAAATGACAGTTCTTTTACTAATTAGAAAAAGAAAGATTTTGGTAACAAACAATAACAAATCTATTTATAATTTAAAAGATAAAATTTGCAAAAAGTTAAAATAATGAATATTAAAAAATTTTATTGCTTCTGGATCATAAATTTGGGATCATTTAGAAAATATGAGAAATTAAGAAGAATGAGTACATAAGCAGCTTAACAGTTTGGTATTATTTCTTAAATATAATAAACAAATTTGTAAAATTTGGTTCAAGAATTGAACCAAATTGCTATAGTGGGTTGTAATAGCAGTCCTGCAAGAACCTTATGAATATGGATTTTTTTCCCCCTTAGAGTCCTGTACAACTCGGAAGGCTCAGACATAGCAAAAGAAATAGATTCAGAATGTTTATTGTTGCTTCCACTAGGTGAAATACCAACAGTATTCCACTGGTATTCTCAGATAGCATTGTAATAAAAAATGGAGAGGTGGTTTTTTCGTGGGTCTATCAGCTTGAAGTCCTCATCAATGCAGTTAAAAATATATTTGCTGAACATCTACTTTGTAGGCTTCCCTGGTGGCTCAGACTGTAAAGAATCTGCCTGCAATGCAGAAGACCCGGATTTGATCCCTGGGTCAGGAAGATTCCCTGGAGAAGGGAATGGCAACCCACTCCAGTATTCTTGCCTGGAGACTGCCATGGACAGAGGAGCCTGGGGGGCTACAGTCATTGGGATCACAAAGAATCAGACAAGACTGAATAACTGAGCATGCACGCATACTGTATAGAAAGCCCTGTGTAGACATCAAGGAGCACCAAAATGATAAGGAAAAAGGTATTCATTCTCAGATGCTTTAAACCTAATGGGGCTGATTAACATAGACAAGGGGCTTCCCTGGTGGTGCAGAGGTTAAAGCGTCTGCCTGCAATGTGGGAGACCTAGGTTCGATCCCTGGGTTGGGAAGATCCCCTGGAGAAGGAAATGGCAACCCACTCCAGTATTCTTGCCTGGAGAATCCCATGGACGGAGGAGCTTGGTGGGCTACAGTCCACGGGTTGCAAAGAGTTGGACACAATTGAGCGACTTCACTTCACTTCAACGTACACAAGTAGTTTTGACATATAATAGGAAGCACTTGAGTAGAGAATTTAGCCAAGTACTGTGAGAGAAGAGACAGTTTAGTTTTGACTGGGGAGCTTTACAAAACTTTTGAGGGGAGATGGATTCTGCTTTTTGAATAATAGGTAATTCACAAGAAAAAGAAATTAAGGATATATGCTGCTGCTGCTGCTGCTAAGTCGCTTCAGTCGTGTCCGACTCTGTGCGACCCCATAGACGGCAGCCCACCAGGCTCCCCTGTCCCTGGGATTCTCCAGGCAAGAACACTGAAGTGGGTTGCCATTTCCTTCTCCAATGCATGAAAGTGAAAAGTGAAAGTGAAGTTGCTCAGTCATGTCCGACTTAGCGACCCCATGGACTGCTGCCTACCAGGCTCCTCTGTCAATGGGATTTCCCAGGCAAGAGTACTGGAGTGGGGTGCCATTGCCTATGCTCTCTTATATTCATATTGATTCAAGCTCAACGTTTAGAAAACAAAGATCATGGCATCCAGTCCCATCACTACATGGGAAATAGATGGGGAAACAGTGGAAACAGTGTCAGACTTTATTTTTATGGGCTCCAAAATCACTACAGATGGTGACTGTGGCCATGAAATTAATAGACGCTTACTCCTCAGAAGGAAAGTTATGACCAACCTAGATAGCATATTCAAAAGCAGAGACATTACTTTGCCAATAAAGGTTTGTCTAGTCAAGGCTATGGTTTTTCCTGTGGTCTTGTATGGATGTTAGAGCTGGACTGTGAAGAAGGCTGAGTACCGAAGAATTGATGCTTTTGAACTGTGGTGTTGGAGAAGACTCTTGAGAGTCCCCTGGACTGCAAGGAGATCCAACCAGTCCATTCTGAAGGAGATCAGCCCTGGAATTTCTTTGGAAGGAATGATGCTAAAGCTGAAACTCCAGTATTTTGGCCACCTCATGCGAAGAGTTGACTCATTGGAGAAGACTCTGATGCTGGGAGGGATTGGGGACAAGAGGAGAAGGGGACGACAGAGGATGAGATGGCTGGATGGCATCACTGACTCGATGGATGTGAGTCTGAGTGACCTCTGGGAGTTGGTGATGGACAGGGAGGCCTGGCGTGCTGTGATTCATGGGGTTGCAAAGAGTCGGACATGACTGAGCGACTGATCTGATCTGATCTGATTGCCTGCAGAATTCTTACAGAGGTTTTTTGTTGTGTCAATGTGATTGTTATTATTATTGTCCACTTTACAAATAAAAATGTAAAACTCTAAGAAGTCTATATGACTTTCTTAAATTCATAGTTGTTACAATTGGTCAGGGATAGCACAGTTGGGAAAAAAATGCTTCCAAACTCCAATCTGATGATGGTTTTAAGTATAATCCACTCTTATGATGTTATGGTTTGGCAGAGACCTAGAAATGTCAGTCTCACCAAATGTGATTTTGCGTACAGGAACAGAATGTTTCTTTGATTCTAAATTATCCCGGCAATGATTCTAAAAATTATTTGCCACAGCGAATATAGATGGTCTACAAAAGTGTTTCCAAGCCTTCCTCTTCATAAGAATGACCTAGAAAGATATTTTAAGAATGCACATCTCAGCCCCTTTCACTACTAAACATCCCTATCTGTTTTATCAGAAAAACTGGGATTTGGGCTAGCAGATTAGTATTTTTTAACTGTTGCTCAACTAATTACAATTATCAGCTAAAAATGGAACATGGTTCAAAAGAGGAAAATGAGAAATGTAATTATTTTTCCCAATTTTCCACGTTTTTCCTAACATAAAATTTTGTATTAGATCACCAATATATATAACTAAAGTAATTTTTTGAATGGAACAGGGGACACCAATGTGAAACTGAAGAAGACAATGCCATATGATTAAAAATTGGATATATCTGATTACCTCGTCATTTCAGCTAAGAATGAACACACATTTCTCCAAAGACTTCTACTGAAAAACCTTTTCAAGTTCAGAGCTTCGTCACTGAGTTATCTCTGTGCATGTGTACTCAGTTGCTTTGGTCATGTCTGAATCTTTGTGACCGTATGGACTGTAGCCCACCAGTCTCCTCAACCCATGGGATTTTGCAGGCAAGAATACTGGAGTGGGTAGCCATGCCCTTCTACATGGAATCTTCCTGACCCAGGAATCGAACTTGTGTCTCCTGCATTGCAAGTGTATTTACTTCCTGAGCCACCTGGGAAGCTCAAGTTATCTTTAGGTATACACAGTGTCGTTACTGTTCTAATTCTTAAAAAAATCTCATCATCTGTGTACATATGACTTCTTTTACTTAAGAAGAAAATATGAGGTTTATATGCTGCTTATTTTTTAAAGTAAAGTTTCTTTGTTATGAGTAGTATTTGCTTACTTCCAAATACTATAGGCCTTCCCAGGTGACTCAGTGGTAAAGAATCTGCCTGCCAAGCAGGAGACTTAGGTTCAGTCTATGGGTCAGGAAGATCACCGGGAGAGGAAATGTCAACCCACTTCAATATTCTTGCCTGGAAAATTCCATGGACAGAGGAGCAAGGAGGGCTACAGTGCAAGGGGTGGGAAAGACTCAGACACAACTAAGCAACTAAACCACCACCACCACCATCAAATACTATGGAACTTGTTATCAGAAGAACCACTGAGATCATTTGGATAGGAAGACTACAGAATAAATGATTCTGAGGTTGTGTTTTGTTCATTAAGTCATGTATGACTCTTGTGAGTCATACAGGACCGTAGCCTGCCAGGGTCCTCTGTCTATGGGATTCTCTAGGCAAGAATAGTAGGATGGGTTGCCATTTCCTTCTCCAGGGGATCTTCTGGACCCAGGGATCAAAACTGGATCTCCTGCATTGCAGGCATTTTCTTTATCTATGAGGGAAGCTTAGCAATACATGAACAGTGAACTTCTAGATATTCAAGCTGGTTTTAGAATAGGCAGAGCAACCAGAGATCAAATTGCCAACATCCCCGGGGTCATCGAAAAAGCAAGAGAGTTCCAGAAAAACATCTACTTCTGCTTTATTGACTATGCCAAAGCCTTTGACTGTGTGGATCACAATAAACTGTGGAAAATTCTGAAAGAGATGGGCATACCAGACCACCTGATCTGCCTCTTAAGAAAGCTGTACGCAGTTCAGGAAACAACAGTTAGAACTGGACATGGAGCAACAGACTGGTTCCAAATCGGGAAAGGAGTATGTCAAGGCTGTATATTAGGGACTTCCCTGGCTCAGATGGTAAAACATCTGCCTACAATGTGGGAGACCTGGGTTCAATCCCTGGGTTGGGAAGATCCCCTGGAGAAGGAAATGGCAAGCCACTTTAGTACTCTTGCCTGGAAAATCCCATGAATGGAGAAGCTTGGTAGGCTACAGTCCGTGGGGTCACAGAGTCGGACACGACTGAGTGACTTCACTTCAAGGCTGTATATTGTCACCCTGCTTATTTAACTTATATGCAGAGTAAATCATGAGAAACTTTGGGCTGGAAGAAGCACAAGCTGGAATCAAGATTGCTGGGAGAAATATCAATAACCTCAGATATGCAGATGATACCACCCTTATGGCAGAAAGTGAAGAGGAACTAAAAAGTCTCTTGATGAAAGTGGAAGAGGAGAGTGAAAAAGTTGGCTTAAAGCTCAACATTCAGAAAACGAAGATCATGGTATCTGGTACCATCACTTCATAGGAAATAGATGGGGAAACAGTGGACACAGTGTCAGACTTTATTTTGGGGGCTCCAAAATCACTGCAGATGGTGACTGCAGCCATGAAATTAAAAGATGCTTACTCCTTGGAAGAAAAGTTATGACCAACCTAGATAGCATATTAAAAAGCAGAAACATTGCTTTGCCAACAAAGGTCTTTCTAGTCAAGGCTATGGTTTTTCCAGTAGTCATGTATGGATGTGATAGTTGGACTGTGAAGAAAGTTGAGCATCAAAGAATTGATGCTTTTGAACTGTGGTGTTGGAGAAGACTCTTTAGAGTCCCTTGGACTGCAAGGAGATCCAACCAGTCCATTCTGAAGGAGATCAGCCCTGGGATTTCTTTGGAAGGAGTGATGCTAAAGCTGAAACTCCAGTACTTTGGGCACCTCATGCGAAGAGTTGACTCATTGGAAAAGACTCTGAATATGGGAGGGATTGGGGCAGGAGGAGAAGGGGATGACAGAGGATGAGATGGCTGGATGGCATCACTGACTCAATGGACATGAGTCTGAGTGAACTCCAGGAGTTGGTGATGGACAGGGAGGCCTTGATGTGCTGTAGTTCATGGGGTTGCTAAGAGTCAGACACGACTGAGCGACTGAACTGAACTGAACTGAACTGCACAGAATAGGTTATGAGAGACAGTAGTAAATAACCCAACAATAACCACAACCATTCCCTCTGCCTTATAATGTATCAGGATTGAAGTCAGTCCTGAGCTGAATACTTCTCTGCCAAACCTAATCTTCCCATATATTTTGTTAGGTGGTTCAAATGAAAAATGTAGTTTTCATGACTTCACAAACTGTAATGTGTGATTCAAATATAGTGATAAGATTGTGATGATTATTTAAAAGACAGTCCTTTATTCAAATCCCATCTTTGTCACTAATGTTTGTGATTTTGACAAATTATTTTACATTTTGAAACCTTGAGTTTATCATCTATATTAAACTTAAGATAACCATTTTTTTTTAAAGAATTATTAATGAACAGATGTAGGAAAATAAGTCCTCATAGTGCCTGGGTCACCACCAGTTACTCAAACAAGCATTCAATCATGTCTTTTCTTTCTGCTTCCCTAATTATCAAATTTACCTTTATTAAGTATCACTTTGGGTATGATATTTTTGGGCTGGTGCACAATCCCTTGGTAGTGGTAAAGAATCTGCTTGCAATGCAGGAGACGTAAGAGAAGAGGGTTCGATCCCTGGATGAGGAAGATCCTCTGGAGGAGAAATGGCAACCCACTCCAGTATTCTTGGGAATACCATGGACAAAGGAGCCTGGCAGGCTACAGTTCATGGGGTTTCGAAGAGTCAGACATCACTGAAGTGACTGAGCACGCATGCACAGTCCATGAGATTATTCTTCCTATTTACTGTTATGAATTGAATTCTGCAACCCCACCCCACCCCCACCCCCCGCCCTCGCAATAGTACATTGAGCACCAAGACCTCAAAATAAGACTTTCCTTGGAGACAGGATCTTTATAGAGGTAATTATTTTAATTTAAAGATCATAAGTGACATAAGGGACAGTCTAAACAAATATGACTGTTGTCCTTATAAGATGAGGAAATTTGGATGCAAACACAGAGGGGAGATGATGTGAGGATACAGATAGAAGATCTGTAGTCCAGAGTGAGTGGCCTAGAATAGATCTTCCCTTCATAGTCCTCAAGAGAAACCAATCCTGCAGTCACCTGTCACCTTCATCTCAGTCTTCCCTTCTAGAACCATGGGAGAGTAAATTTCTGTTGTTAAGCCATACAGTCTATGGCACGTTGTGTTGGCAGCTTTGGCAAACAAATACACTAATATACTGGTACATTTAAGTAAAATGTTGGCAATTTAAGTTTTGCAAGTCCTAGCCTGGAGACCATCACAGGTTCTGTACTCAGCCCCTCCTTTACCCCTGTGATGCCGCAGACTGACAGACAAGGTCATTAGGGTTCATAGAACAGGAGGAAAGTGCAGAAGAACTGTCAGTGCACAGAGGATGTGCTGTGAACACGAATGAAGGCAGTCTCTGGCTCACAGAGCTGCTCCAGGGAGCCGAGTCTGTCGGATGCACCTGGGTATAAGGAAGCTTAATACTCAGCTGAGGGCAATCATTCTGCTGTACTCCCTGTCACGGTGATTAGTCAAAGGGAGGGGCCCACCAACCAAGCTGACCGGACATTTTCCACTTGGTGCAGGATGCAAAGAAAGTCTTTACTTATCTGATTGTGGAGTTGTGAGAATTTGGCCTGAGTCAGAATCTCCAGGTGACCTTTCCGCACAGATGGCCAGTCTCAATTAGCAGAGAAGCTACGATGAGCTGTAGCATGTACATCACTGGTTTCAGCCTTCCACACAGTAGACTCTAATCCCACCCTTCTTGGTTGGTTACCAACCAAGACATTCTTCATGTTGACTAAATAAGCCTTTTAAGAAAATTTTTAACCAAGTAAGTCTTGATTAATGCAGGATATAAACAAAATTTTTGAAAAAAAGAGCAGTACAATAACATATATTGCATATATATATATATGATATAAAATATAATTTCTCTCCCAAAAGGAGATGATATTTTCTTCTGTGAGTGAATGGGTAGTTGACATTTACTTTTTGCTTTTTCATCTATTTTTAAATTCAGATAGATAATATACATTTGTTGTAAAACTAATTCCAACAGGAACTCTTTAAAGTAAAATATGCTGCTGCTTTCCTCATACATTCTCTTTTCCTAGAAGAAGCAGATTACCCATTTGTGTGTGACATGTAAGAAATTATAAATATACATTTATATTTGTATTTATTATTTTAAACACATAAAACTATATGTTAATTAGAAAATTTACATACCATAATATTTCCCACAAAAATGGGACATTTAGGAATCATACTGTATCATACTGTAAGTAGGTTGCTTTCAGCTACAAGTAATAAAACACACAATTTAAAATGTTTTTGGCATTGAGTAAAATTTGCTGGTTCACATAACAAAAGTCTAGATGTGGCATTTTCCAGTCATCTGTGAGCAGCACAATGATGCCTATAACATGCAGCTATCTTAAGCCTATTTTGATATCTCTCCTCATAGCAAGATGATCAAAGCAGTTCCTAGTTTCACAAACAGACATCACACTATATAGCAAGAAATAGAAAGGCATTTCTTTTCATTTGTCTCTTTTTACTAATGAGAACAGTCTTTTCTGGAAGCCTACAAGCAGACTCGTCTCCCCATTCATTACTAAGGGGAATGTCCCCTGTTGAATGATGTCAGCCATATCCCTCCTCCTCTCAGCCTGGACTCAAGGGAACATCTTATGTATACATGGAATCCTAACTAAACTCTGCTAGCAAGAGAGACTGAAGGGCGTGAGGGTGGAACCTGGTCCATGCATAAGAGATATACATATGAGGTACATAGCCCTGAACTTTTGAACTCAACATTAGATAATATTTATATAATACAGCTATCTCATCATTTCAAATGAAAAATCTTATTTATTTTATGCACTTAAAAAAATCAAGGTTAAATTCCCATATAATAAATTTACCTATTTATAATGAACAATTCAGTGGCAATTAGTACATCAGTATATCACAATGTTGTGCAACCACCAAAAATGTAAGTAGTTCCAGAATATTTCAGGTACTTTTCGTGTGTGCTAAGTCACTTCAGTCATGTCCAACTCTTTGAGACCCCATGGACTGTGGCCTGCCATGCTCCTCTGTCCGTTGGATTCTCCAAGCAAGAATACTGGAATGGGTTGACATGCCCTCCAGGGGATCTTCCTGACCCAAGGATTGAACCCGCATCTCTTTTGTCTCCTGCTTTGGCAGGCGAGTTCTTTAGTACTTGTGCCACCTGGGAAGCTCTTTATTTGCTTAATGATGGCTTAATTTCCTAAATGAAAACTCATTGATTAATTTTGTAGCTAGAAAAACTAAACTAAGCTAGTATTGAAAAGGAAACTGCTGCTTCCTTTTCTTCTCAGAAAGCTTTCTGTATTTAGGAAGACCTTGAGCACAATTAAAAGCCTTTGTCTCAGAAAATTTAACTGTTTTGTCAGGAACTTGTTTTGGTATATTTCTGTCATTACATTATCATTGCATTCCAGTTCTCTATCCTAACCTAAAAAAATTTACAAATATGTTTTATTCTACAGCCTGACTGGGTTTCATATAATTCTAGTTGAAGATTGTTAGAATTTAAATGCTAAACACCAAGAAAGTAACTCTTTAATTATAAAGTTGATGGACATAATTTCTTATTTTTCTTTCAGTTAGCCAAATGCAATTTGGTAGACGGGTAGAGGGCCAGGCAGAAAGATCATACTGCATATCATACTTTAAAAAGGCAACTAGGTATAATTCATGTGGTTATTTAGGTTGACTATGCTTTCAGAATTGGATCATTATCATTTAATATCATATTGGGATATTTTCAAATCTGCTGTGCCAGGCATGGATTATTCTCTTTGAACTTGATGTATGTCAAAAGAACTTTGTAGTTAAATATAGACTTGGGATTTCATGGCTAAAGTATGTCTGCTAGGAAAAAAAAGTTTTCAGAGACAAGTCATTTTCCTTTTAGAGTTTAGAAACACTAGTCTATTACTAGCATGAATTTTTATCTCTCTGTCTTATTACTATTTTTTAAAATTGTATAACACTTCTATTTAGATTTTTGCCTTGCATACATTGAAATCACATCATGGAACCTAAGAAATTAATTGACTCAATATCTCTGAAACTTACTATTTAAATGTGTAGGGAAATTCATTTTGGAAAAGATGAAACTGAAATTATTGAAAGCCTACAGTAAAGCAATTCCAAGTTAGGGAATACTTTCTTATAACACCTTCTCAATGAGGGATGCCTGTCTTTCACATGACAGGGCACATGACTAAAATTATTCGGGAATTGAGAGAAATCATATGTGGAAGTAACTAAAGTTCTAATTCATTGGAAAAGATTCAAAGTAAGGAAAAGAAATCAGTGAGACCATGTTTCTATCACAGTGTTAAAAGAATGCTGAAGCCTGTTCTGAGCACATCTTTGAGTCAAATTGACAAACATATCCTAGGACAGGAAGAACTCTGAGGTACATTGCTGAAAGAGTGTAAACACTGATGCTAAGCATGCTATGCCATACCGTGCTTAGTCCCTGTCATGTCCAGCTCTTGGTGACCCCATGGACTGGAGCCTGCTAGGCTCCTCTATCCGTGGAATTCTCCAGGCAAGAATACTGGAGTAGGCTGTCATGCCTTCCTCCAGGGGTTGTTAAGCATATCTGGTCTTAATTCTTGCTCTGATATTTACAAAGTATGTAAGCATGAACAAAGTATGCTAATTCTCTGGCTGCATTTTGCCACCTGATGAAGCGATTTTATACTATGACCTTTCTTCTTCTAGAGAATATTATATAAGATATTTGTACATAAAGCTAAGTACATAAGCACTCAGTGAAGTGCCAGCCTAAAAGTAGGTACTCTAAATTCTAGCTATTTTATTATTTTTACCTGTACAGGCTTCTGGCAGATTCATTTAGATGTTATTGCTAAAAATACACACACACACACACACACACACACACACATACCTATATTAGCTTTTGAAATAAAATACATTTTGGAAACATAATCAGGACCTATGACTCTCAGTGTATTTTCTACTGTGACATACCTAAGGGATAGATAGCAGATTACTATGGTAGTGATTTCCAAAGTCTCTAGGATACCTGTGTGTTTGTGCGTGTGCACGTGTGCAATCCCCACATGACCCCAACATCCCTACTTTCTCCACCTTCTTGCTTCTTGCAATTAATCACCATCTCCAAGCACAAAAATAGGGCATTTCAATTTTACACTCATTGACCTTACGCAGGATATATTTCAAGGTTCAAGTTTTAAATGGTGAAGACGGCATCATTTCAAATTCAATTAATCTTTGCAATGGAATTTTTACAGAAGGAATCTTGACGATTCATTATCATCACCAAAATAACATCTATTATTTAGGTTGACATCTATAAGATAACATTGATGTTGACTGATAATCCTAATCTCTCAAAGTAACACCTCATTTGTTTTCCTATTACCCTTTTTGAGGAGTAGGCAGTCTGTGCCTCCTAATTATTGGTTGAAGGGATTTATACACGGATGCTGTGATGTTTTCTCTTTCTAATGGCTGGTTTTGCCATGTTGTGTTTTTGTTTTGAGCATATGGCAAACATGAAGGAGTCAAAGAGGCAAATTAATTGAGGAAAAACTGAGGAAAAGATTAAAAAACAAACAAACTTGTTTTTATGTTTTTTTTCCCTCTTGCCTCCTTCCTGCTGTCAGAGTCTATCAAAGTCACTGTGTCAGAGTAGTGTGGTTTGGACTAACAGAAGTAGCGTTTAAGGTACTTCTTTTTGCTCCAGCTGACCCTTAGTGAGTCAGTTTTAAAGATTATTTCCTAAGAATTTTGGAGGATTTTCAAATTCAACAAATGTATGAATTTGACAGCTTTTGTGCAACTTGATTTAAAAAGTTATGAAAAGTGGAAAGAAATTGCTGCTAAAACTATCCATGAAGTTCTTGAAAGCAACCTAAAGACTGCTACAATTAAGGCTCCAACAATCTTTAAAAACTTGTCTAACAACGTTTTCATTTTCTTAATATTTCCACAATTATTAGTATTCTAACTGCTATATGTCAGGAAAAACTATAGACAAAATACAGCTCTTTGTACAGGAAAATACATTACCCAGGGATCAGCTATTTATAGGAAGAGTTTTTGAGTAAAATATCTCAAAGGTGTGACATTATTGCCCACTTTCATATTTTTGTTTCTTATGCGATATGTTTGGGCCAGATTTGGGCATCAACAAAAACTTATTGTGGGATAACTACATGATGGAAGCATTTTCAAGAAACATTCTCTACTTCTAATTTACATTTTATTCTTTTGTATTGTTTATGTGTTGTTAAGAAATGTTAAAGACACACACATTGAAAATTTTCCTAGATAGAACAAAATAGTCCAATACTAAAACTTTGTTTGAATATTTTTATAAAGCAATAAGTTTCTACAGTCAGTATAACTTAGTTCAAATTATAGAATAAGGTTGACATTATTTCATTTAAAAAGATCCATTGCATAGAAGAGTGTGACAACGTAGCTCAATGTCTAATCCTGACATTTAGGAAGGGTGAAATTGCAGTAGGGATTGAAGAAGGTTAGATTCAAAAAGGACCTCATGCATATTCTTGTCCAACAATTTATAGATCAAGAAACCTTTATAGGGAAATGAAATGACTTGCCCACTTCAGAAAAAGAAGCTCAAGATCAGATCAAGATAATATTTATTGCAGCAATACTAAACCCCAAGAACTGCACTTATACTGCATTTGGAATTTGACAGCAATTTTGTGAAGTTGATATTCTTATCCTTGTTTTATAGATAAGGGAGACTTGAAAACGTTAAGGTGGTTTCTTGTATATCTGCTAGTTAACATGTGGTTAATTAAGCTTGAACCTAATTATCCCTTTGGTATACAAAATGGAAAGTCAATAAACTTTTTTGAGTGAATGAATGAATAAATTAATGGATTGAAAAAAATGCCTTCAATATATCACTGTCCCACAACACACCGTTGGAGTTCCAGTACATAATTATTTGTTCTAGTTTATCTTATTTGCAAAAGCTTAATTGACTTGTATAACCTTAGCTTAACGCTTTCCACAAAGATTAATGCAATTATAATGGCACATGTCTTTGCTGATAAAGACAATGACCTAAAATTATTCCTTATTAAATATATATGTGCAAATTCCAGACCCATCAAAAAAATGATGCCTTGGCCTAATTAACTTTGATTTATGATCTAACTAGGAAATGACTATGAATGGGGAGATATTTAAGTTAAGTTCTTCCACATTATCCTGAAATGGAAACGAGTATGTATTTAATTTGCTCTCAAATGTGGATTCTCTTCAATTGTAAAAATTAGAATTGGGACATAATTCTAATTATGGGCATAACTCAAGCCATTTTAAATAATTTGTGACTTAAAACACTGGTAGACAAACTCACATATATTTCTAACATTATTTTAAAAGTTTGACTAGTTTCTAACATCATACAGGTAATTTCTGGGTATAAAATGAATTGTAGCTATTTTTATAATCAAATTAATTTAGCTATCTTAATGATGTTGAGAACATTGCCTGTTCTACCTAGTAATTACATGTCTATACCTGTAAAAACATTTCAATCTGTTTGTAGGTGTATATGTAGTAGTCAAAATCTGTAACAGTTACTTTCATTACTTTATTGAGTAGGCCTAAAAAACTACTAAACCTTTCTGGTAGCTAATATTTTTAATAGGAGAAATGGTAGCAGAAAGTAAAGAGGTAGTATAATATACCTACCAAGAGCATAAATAACCATCAAGTGACAAATCTTTGATGTCATTGAAATGTACTATTTTTGTTTGTTCATTTTTTTGAGGCTAGCCTGTGATTTTTTCATAACACAAGTTAAATCTTTTAAAATATTGTCTAGAATATTTTCAAAAATAAGACCACAACTTTTTCTTGCATTAGCTTATTAAATTTTATGGGGTATAATTCAAGAGAGTAGCTTGTATAGACCTGATTACATAGTAGTGAGTTCTAATAAAGTTCTAGTGTTTATAACACAAGAATATGAATGTTTATAGTGGCAGCAAATATTCTTGGTTTTAATTCCAACATTACTAATAAGTATGTGTAGCTTTCTTTCTCTCTCTCAACCTGCTTTTCTACCTATAAAATGAGAGTATAGGTAATGTTTATATTGCAGAATTACTTAAGAAACAAAGATTAAACTAACAGTTACTTAACATTTATTGTATGCTTAGCAGACACTTCACATAAATCATCATTCTTTGTATCATTATATGCAGTAAGAATTATAATCCATATCATTTTCAAGACAAAATATAACTTTCTTGTGTTTATATGATTCAATATAAGAATTAAGACAACTCCCTTGATTCAAATTTAGGGCAACCTGTTTTAAAAGTCCATTAAACTGAAATGTCAACATTGCATGAAAAAAATACCTAGTGCATAGTTAGCACTCACCTATAGTTGAACATAAGTGGGTGCAGGAGTTTTCTTACAACCACTGCAAAATTTACCCTCTTTTCAAAATCCTTTATTTTTACTTTAGCTTAAACTCAAGAGTGAAACCTAGGGGATAAATTCTGTGTGTGCATGTGTGTGTGTGTGTGTGTGTGTGTGTTTCTTTTAGTTTGTGACCTATACTTGATTCAAGTAAAATCAAGGAACAGTTTTCTCTGGTCACAGAATGACTTAACTTTGATGCTCAAGCAACTAACCAATAGGGGGCAGGAGAACATCACTACTAACTATAGTTGGTGCTTGTCCAGTTTAACAATTCTTATCTAACATTCCTAAGACTTAAAATATCATTGCGGCTGGCCTTAGTATTTGCATTTGCTGTACTAGAAGTAGTTGCTCAAATTTTAGTGTATTAATAAAGTGCTGTAACTCTTAGTAATGTTAATGAATCAAGCATTTTGATTAGCAAGGCATGTTCAGGGGAAAAAGTTAAGATTGTGTATTCAAATGAAAGTCATTAAAATGAACACAGCGCTGAAAATGAAAATGTGACGTACATAAGTGTCCCTATTATCACAAGATAACAGAATGCTATTCAGGCAATTTTCCTGTAATTGAGCAGACCACTCGTTAATTATCTGTCCCTTCCTTCTCACACTTCCCACTCAAAAGACTTTTGTCTTTGCTATTGTAAAAGAGTTTAAAGGGCAGAGTCTGAAAAAGTTTGAGAATGACTCAGAATAAATTACTATTCAGGGATATCTAATGCTATATCATTTGTTTTTATTAATATAGTTTCAAATAGAAAATTATCTGTCTGGTAATTTTCCATCCAATGTTGCTGACCAATGCATGTATCCTGAAACAGAGAGAGGAAGGAGAGAGGACTTTGCTTGCTCCCTGTCTCCCACAACAACTTTCAGGAGTCCTCAGAACCTTCAAGCAAACTATACAGCTTTGTGAGTATAACTTACATCTTGCGGTTTTCCCAAAAACCTGCCCAAAAGGCCTTGTTTTTCCTAAGAATGGAAAGACTATAATTCACATTTCCCTTGTGAATAAAGCAGGGTAGGATGAGGTGAGAAGCCAGATTTGTGGATTTAAAGGGAAAGTGGGGAATTTAAAACAATGCTGTGTACTTGATTTTGATTCTTAAAGAATCCACTCCTTCCCACAGAAGTGATTTTTTCACTGGTCCTGTTCCATATTTATCAACTGGAGTGGGTGTTATGATGAGAATTTACCAAGGAAGCCAATTTAATTCCAGCCCTTTTCTATCAATATCATAAAACAGCTCCAGACATGCATGCCTGGGATAATGGAATGCCTATAACATGTTAAGTATAGCTCTCAGTTGTACGGTATATATGTGGTCTTAAGATCCAGGATAAGGAGAATTGCAATTATGTGGATGTTTTTGGAACCCTCTGTAACTCGTTTGGGGCTTCCCAGGTGGTGCAGTAGTAAAGAAACTGCTTACCAATGCAGGCGACTCAAGAGGTGCAGATTTGATACCAGGGTCAGGAAGACCCCCTGGAGAAGGAAATAGCAACCCAATCCGGTATTCCTGCCTGGGAAATCCCATGGACAGAGCAGCCTGGCAAGCTACAATCCATGAGTTGCAACAAATCAGACACAGTTGTGACTGAGTGCACTCACATGCACACACACACGCACGCACGCACATGCACACACACATACACACACACACACACACACACACACACACACATAACTGGTTTGAGCCAGGATTTGTCTATGACTTCATCTTTAAGGGAGTTAAAAATGGATCACAACTGTAAGAAAGACTAGAGCCCAATCTTAAGATTGAGTGGGTGTGTCTGGATATAAGGTCTGCTTCAGATTGAGTACATGATGCACCAATTGCCTGTCCTTTCTCTGTTGTGGTTCCAGGCTTTATTTTTCTTATTTCTGCTTCCCTTTTCAGCTCAGCCCTAACAACAATTTCTCTCTCTCTTGCTCTTCTCTCTCTTCTATATATGATCTGCTGCTAAGTCGCTTCAGTCGTGTCCGACTCTGTGCGACCCCATAGACGGAAGCTCACCAGGCTCCCCCGTCCCTGGGATTCTCCAGGCAAGAACACTGGAGTGGGTTGCCATTTCCTTCTCCAATGCATGAAAGTGAAAAATGAAAGTGAAGTTGCTCAGTTGTGTCCGACTCCTAGCGACCCCATGGACTGGAGCCTACCAGGCTCCTCTGTCCATGGGATTTTCCAGGCAAAAGTACTGGAAATGTATGATCTACCTCAGCTGAAATCCAAGTTCCCAGCCATATTAGAACTTAGATGTCTGAGAACTCAGTTAAAGAACAACTATAAAAGGATTATCAAGTAATCTTTGCTAATCTCAAAAATATACAAGCAACTCCTGCAGCTCAATTCCAGAAAAATAAATGACCCAATCAAAAAATGGGCCAAAGAACTAAATAGACATTTCTCTAAAGAAGACATACAGATGGCTAACAAACACATGGAAAGATGCTCAACATCACTCATTATCAGAGAAATGCAAATCAAAACCACAATGAGGTACCATTTCACGCCAGTCAGAATGGCTGCGATCCAAAAGTCCACAAGTAATAAGTGCTGGAGAGGGTGTGGAGAAAAGGGAACCCTCTTACACTGTTGGTGGGAATGCAAACTAGTACAGCCACTATGGAGAACAGTATGGAGATTCCTCAAAAAACTGAGAATAGAACTGCCTTATGATCCAGCAATCCCACTGCTGGGCATACACACTGAGAAAACCAGAATTGAAAGAGACACGTGTACCCCAGTGTTCATCGCAGCACTGTTTACAATAGCCAGGACTTGGAAGCAACCTAGATGTCCATCCACAGATGAATGGATAAGAAAGCTGTGGTACATATACACAATGGAGTATTACTCATCCATTAAAAAGAATACATTTGAATCAGTTCTAATGAGGTGGATGAAACTGGAGCCTATTATACAGAGTGAAGTAAGCCAGAAAGAAAAACACAGATACAGTATCCTAATGCATATATATGGAATTTAGAAAGATGGTAACAATAACCCTATTTTCGAGACAGCAAAAGAGACACTGATGTATAGAACAGACTTTTGGACTCTGGGAATGGGAGAGGGCGGGATGATTTGGGAGTATAGCATTGAAATGTGTATAATATCATATCTGAAACAAGTCACCAGTCCAGGTACGATGCCTGATAACGGATGCCTGGGGCTGGTGCACTGGGACAACCCAGAGGGATGGTATGGGGAGGGAGGGGGGAGGAGGGTTCAGGATGGGGAGCACGTGTATACTTGGGGTGGATCCATCTCGATGTATGGCAAAAGCAATACAATATTGTAAAGTTAAGCAAAATAAAATAAAAAATAATAATCTTTGTTTGATTTGGTAAAGGACACTAATTGTAAAGTTCAGAAAGCATAGCTTTCTGTGTCAATTTTCAATTCTCAGAATTTTGTAAATATTTTCTTAGTATTAAATAATTAGTTTACAATTAAAATGAAAATACTACAATCCTGCCCTGGACAGTAGTGCTTTGAGCTTGTTTTGACAGATGGAGTAATGGACTTTTTCTAATCCATCTCTCTTGTCTAGTTCCTTCTGTGACCAATAGAACTCATTTGGTCAGTAGCCATGGAATTGAGTGATGCTAACCCACCCATATGGCAATTGAACTTGTAATCTTGACTTCAGTAACACCATGCTCTAACCAGCTGAGCTAACAAGCCAGGAAAATCAAATTAGACACTATACAGGGCTCCTGGTTAATTGCATTTTCCTCTTTTGGGTTCTTCATTAGAGCTACTTTCACCAATTACCATCTCTAAAAGGTTAGGATTGAGTCTATGTTCATTTTGCTCTTGTTTCATTTCTGGAAATTATAGAATGGAGTGTGTGAATTAAGTTCAGGTGGGAAAGACATGGACATATATCAGCAAAATTATGATACCTAGTGTTCTTTGTTGGAGACTGAAGTAGCACATTTCAAATATCCTAAGAGGAATGCTGCTGCATTTGTGGACAAAAAGGGTGATGAAAAGGTTTTGGCAACTCTAGAAACTATTTCTGTGCACTGCCTTCCCAATTTCTGAATCTTATTTCTGCCTTAAGTTCCTATCTTACTTCATGCTAGAATATATTTTTGTGCTTTCATCTGAACTCTGGCTTACAGATGAAACTTGACTTCCATTCATGCTTAATGACCTAGTACCCTCAACACTATATCTTGAAGTTTAAATCTATTGTGGCTGGAAATCTGACTTTCTAAGTAGCATGTCCAAATAACAACAATATGTCCGTGATTCTTGGTAATTAATCCAGTGTTCTATTTATTAGGCAACAGTGTGAACAGGACCTAATTCTTTCTTTGCTAAACTGCCAGCAAGGATAATAATAGTTTTGCTAAATTTAATTCATTCTAATAATTAACATTTTGACATGTATGCATTTTTAAACTCCCAAGGCACTTATTAGATTAATGTTTTGTGATGAACCATCATCTCAACAATGTTGTGGATGAAATGTTTAAATAGGCTCAATCTTTGAATCCATTGTTGGTATTGTTTTATGATGTATTGTCTAAGATGTTGATTATGTTGATTTTTGAGGTTCAGAGGAGTTGATGATTATGGACTCTTTGAATGTCTCAATGCAACCATTAAGTTGTATTCCTCTGTCAGTTAAGACAATTTAGTAGATAATTTATTAGAATAAAATATAAACTGAATAATATCGCTGTTCATTATAAACCATCCTAGTATTCAAGTTGTGGAAGAGGAAAGTTAGTCTCATTTATTACTGGAAATATTAAGCATTATTTTATTGGAGGATAAAATCAAAGTTTATTTATTTTTTTCAATTACATAGAGATCATCCACTTCAACTTCATTATCCACATAGAAAAACAAAAAGAAGAAAGGTTTAAAAATGTGCATAGTGAGAGAGGGATCTGCCCAAGCAACTAAGTATCAAGACCAAGGGTAGAACCCAGGTTTTCAGATGTCATGGTCTCAACTGAGCCCCCTCAAAACTGACCTGTTGAAATACTAATTCCCAGTGTGACTGTATATGTGCCTTTGAGAAGGCAATTAAGGTTAAGTGAAGTGAGGTCATAAGGGTGGGGCCTTAATCTAATAGGACTGCTGCTGCTGCTGCTGCTAAGTCGCTTCAGTCATGTCTGACTCTGTGCGACCCCATAGACGGCAGCCCACCAGACTCCTCCGTCCCTGGGATTCTCCAGGCAAGAACACTGGAGTGGGTTGCCATTTCCTTCTCCAATGCATGAAAGTGAAACGAAAAAGTGAAGTCCCTCAGTCATGTCCGACTCTTCGTGACCCCATGGACTGCAGCCCACCAGGCTCATCCATCCATGGGATTTTCCAGGCAAGAGTACTGGAGTGGGGTGTCACTGCCTTCTCTACCAATAGGACTAGTGTTCTAATAAGAAGAGACACAGAGATCCATCTCTCTCTCTCTCTCCCTTTCTCTTCCTCTCTGTGTCTCCACCTAAAGGAAAGGACATGTGAGTACATACCGTGAAGGGGGCCATTGTGAAATCCAGGAAGAGAAGCGTCACAGAAAACTGAACTTACTGCCACCATGATCTTGGACTTCTGAACTCAGTGTGAAAATAAATTTCTATTGTTTAAGTCTCTCACTTCCAAATATTTTGTTATAGTAGGAAGAACTGACTAATATACCGAGTTTCTGCTCAATGTTGTCTATTATCCTATGCTACTACCGCTGTGGTTAACAAAAAGCACACATTGCAGCTATGATGCACATTCAATAGCTGTCACAAGAGCTGACCACCTCTTAGGATAGAAAAATTAACTTTAAAATCAAATGATGACAATGATGGAAATGTGTGACAGATACTGGGTCTCTCCTAAGTTTATATAATGGCACAGACGCTGGCCCAAAGCTGGTGCTAAACTGCCTTGGGTCTCTCTCCTTTTCAACTTTCTTCATTTCATAGGCACTCTCAAAACTAGTCATTTTGTAATTTTATCTGATGTTTCCTTCCATAACATCTCTGGAAAAGATAGAGTTATATCACTTTTTCTTGTCCATTTTCCATGCAAAATTCTTGTCAGGTTCCTGACCAGTAGCCTGTAAGATCTGGAGTCCAACGTTAATGGACAATTTGAAATGGGGGAAAATAACAATTCAGAAAAATTCTTTAAGCATGATATAGTTGAAAATTTAAGGTTTTTTCTTGCTTTAGAAGAACTAGTGGTATATATTTTATATTTCCGATTTTTTGTAGATTGTATCATGTAAGGCATGAAAATGACAGTCTTGAATAATGAAATTTTAGCAATATTTCCTGAATCATCTCATTTGGTGAATGAAATACTTCCCCCCGCCAGTACTTGCATAAAATCAACCCTTGATTTAAGATCTTATTTAGGAATAAAGTTTCTAAATTATAGTAAGACCAAAAATTCTAATCTCACATTCTATGCTCACCACTGCTCCTAAAGTTTAGTTTAGGTACAAAATTTCTAATGAGCATTATAATATGATTTCATTCAAATTACATTAGGAAAGCTACAAAAATATGATAAATTTATTTGATTTGTATTTGGGTCACAAAGAATACATGACCTTCTCAGTTTCCTTTCAGCTGTGAAGAAATCAAATGCAATGTTTTCTTTAATTTCACTTGCAGTTGCAGTTGGGGTTATCTAAGGGTCTATTATCTCCAACAGAGACATTGTCACAGTAAAGGATATTAGAACCAATGAAGGAAAATACTCAAAGACATCTGATGGCAAAGATACGTGTGGTGTTTATTAGTCAATTAGTGATGCTTAATTAACTACATTTTTAATTTTATACGAACTCTTACTGAAACTATTATAAAGGTGAAAATTGGTTGTATATACTCTTATGGGTGCTATTAAGGAGATCATTCCTGGGTGTTCATTGGAAGGACTGATGTTGAAGTTGAAACTCCAATACTTTGGCCACCTGATACGAAGAGCTGACTCATTTGAAAAGACCCTGATGTTGGGAAAGACTCAAAGCAGGAGGATAAGGGGATGACAGGGGATAAGATGGTTGGATGGCATCACTGACTCAATGGACCTGAGTTTCGGTAAACTCCTGGAGTTGGTGATGGACAGGGAGGCCTGGAGTGCTGTGGTCCATGGGGTCGCAAAGAGTTGGAAATGATTGAGCGACTGAACTGAACTGAAGGAGCTCTCATTTCTATTCCCTTACTAGCACCTGTATATGGCATTTAATCCTGCACAGGGAATGTAACCATATAATATAGGATGTAAAGGATTTGTTCTTTCCTTTTTATTTGGTCTGGGTCTTCATAGTAATACAGATGACCCACATCTGCACACTGAAGCAATGGTTAACAAATATAAAGGAGTAGTGATTTCAAAATCCTTACCATGCTTTACAGGACTCTGCCTCAAGGACCCTTCTTTCCCCACATTTCCTCTTGCTCAGTACTATCTAATCATACAGATTATTTTAGTTTCTGGAAGACACCAGAAACATATTTCTAACCTTGGTCTTTTTAGTTTTTCTCTATCTGAAATGCTCTTCTATTAGAACTTTGCAGAGATATCTTTTTATCTGTCAGACTTTAGCTCGAATGATACCTCTTCAGGAAGGTCTTTCCTCATCTTCCATATCTAAACAATGCATCTTCCTTTCACAACCAGTTTAGCTTCATTGCTAATATTTTTTTCAAAGCGTTTATCACTATTTGTAGTTATCAGTCTTCCATATTTAAAGTCTTGCCTGGAAAATCCCATGGATGGAGGAGCCTGGAAGGCAGCAGTCCACGGGGTCACTGAGGGTTGTACATGACTGAGTGACTTCACTTTGACTTTTCACTTTCATGCATTGGAGAAGGAAATGGCAACCCACTCCAGTGTTCTTGCCTGGAGAATCCCAGGGACGGGGGAACCTGGTGGGCTTCCGTCTATGGGGTTGCACAGAGTTGGACACGACTGAAGTGACTTAGCAGCAGCAGCATGCATATTATTATTGTATCCCAAATAATTAGAGTAGAACATTGTATTTATTAGACTGTCAATAAGGGTTACATAAATTGAATAATTACATGCTATTGTTGTTGTTGTTTAGTTGCTCAGTTATATCTGACTCTTTTGCAACCCCATGGACTGTAACCCCTCCCCCTGCCCCAGGCTCCTCTGTCTACGGGATTTCCTAGGCAAGAATATTGGAGTGGGTTGTCATTTCCTTTTCCAGGGCAACCTTCCCAACCCAGGGATTGACCTGAGTCTTCCAAATTGTAGATGGATTCTTTACCACTGAGTCACCAGTGAAGCCCTGTATGTCCATACATAGGAAATATTAGAAAATATGTTCAGTTCAGTTCAGTTCAGTCGCTCAGTTGTATTCTACTCTTTGTGACCCCATGGACCACAGCACTCCAGGCCTCCCTGTCCATCACCAACTCCCGGAGTCCACCCAAACCTGTGTTCATTGAGTCTGTGATGCCATCCAACCATCTCATCCTCTGTCATCCCCTTCTCCTCCTGCCCTCAATCTTTCCCAGCATTAGGGTCTTTTCAACTGAGTCAACTCTTTGCATAGGGGGCCAAAGTATTGGAGTTTCAGCTTCAACATCAGTCCTACCAACAAACATTCAGGACTGATCTCCTTTAGGATGGACTGGTTCAATCTCCTTGAAATCCAAGGGACTCTCAAGAGTCTTCTCCAAAACCACAGTTCAAAAGCATCAATTCTTTGGCGCTCAGCTTTCTTCACAGTCCAACTCTCATATCCATACATGACCACTGGAAAAACCATAGCCTTGACTAGACGGACCTTTGTTGGCAAAGGAATGTCTCTGCTTTTTAATATACTATCTAGGTTGGTCGTAACTTTCCTTCCAAGGAGTAAGCGTCTTTTAATTTCATGGCTGCAATTACCAGCTGCAGTGATTTCGGAGCCCCCCAAAATAAAATCTGACACTGCTTCCACTGTTTTCCCATCTACTCCCCGTGAAATGGTGGGACCAGATGCCATGATCTTAGTTTCTGAAAGTTGAGCTTTAAGCCAACATTTTCACTCTCCTCTTTCACTTTCATCAAGAGGCTCTTTAGCTCCTCTTCACTTTCTGCCATAAGGATGGTGTCATCTGCATATCTGAAGTTATTGATATTTCTCCCAGCAATCTGATTCCAGCTTGTGCTTCTTCCAGCCCAGCATTTCTCTTGATGTACTCTGCATATAAGTTAAATAAGCAGGGTAACAATATCGTTTATTCATTAATGAAATAATTAGTGAATGCCTGCTATGTATCAGATACTTAGCCAGAAACTGGAATTTTGGGGTAAGAAATACACATAGTTCCTTTTCTCAGTGAGATCACAGATAGTAGAAGAGAGAGGAAGTAACAAGTAAGTAGGAATAAATGTATAGTTACAAAGTGGATGATTCCATTAACAACTGAGCTGGTTTGAGTATTATGGAGTGAAGCTGGAAACAACTGAAGGATGTCAGGAAGAGCTCTCTAATTAGGTGAATTTTAATCCAAAATTAGAAGCATAAGAAGAAAAAAGTAGTTGCTGTCATAGTGTGGCCTGAGACAAATACCATTTCTTACTCCAGTTCTTTATTTTCAGTGTATAAACACATTAAAAACCACTTTTGAAACCAACCACTGGTATCATAATGGTCTTGCCACAGCTGATGTGTTTTCTTCTTACCGCTTCTCTTAAAATCAAATGCCAAGTGGAGTATCCATTTTCTAGCAGTCTGTCAGGATAAGTTGCTCACTGGAAACAGGGATCAATTCTAAATCTGACGACATAGTGGAATGTTCAGTTAACATTAAAGTGCCTTTTAGAGAGCACAAGGGAGCTCTGAATAGGCTAATCACTTTTTCCAGAAGGCACCTGCGATTTCGCTAATTTGCCTCCAAGGAAGTCCATGAAGAGCGAAAGAAGAACATAAGGCACTCAGTAGCTGAAGTAGGTAAACTGCTGTTATGCATTTGTTTTCTCTTTATTCATCATTTTGCGAGAGGAGCTATAAATTGGTCAGTAACAAGGATGATTGAAATGTTTTTGTTTTTTTTGAAATCTGTGGGGTCTTGGGTCATATATCTATATGTGCAAAGATTATTTGGAGACAGTGATGCTCCAGAATGAAGCATAAATATGTAGTATGCTAGAAAATTTTCAAGTCTGAAAAGTTTTTGTGCTAAAAGCCCTGCTTGTTTCAACAGAATTCTGTGATAAATACTTAGTACTCTTGCCAGGGGTGTGCTAAAGTAAATACGAGGGAAAATGTTCAGAGTACCTCTAAAGCAGAAACTAAAAAAAAAATCTCAGTTCTGATGATAACATAAATCCAAACCAAACCAAAAAATCCATGGTAATGTGTACACAAACACACATACATATGCATACACAGAAACACAAACATGCACACTTGTGCATGTGTGTGTGCTTAAAAAACAACTCATAAAAGTTCAGTTCAGTCCCTCAGTTGTATTCTACTCTTTGTGACCCCATGGACCACAGCACTCCAGGCCTCCCTGTCCATCACCAACTCCTGGAGTCCACCCAAACCTGTGTCCATTGAGTCTGTGATGCCATCCAACCATCTCATCCTCTGTTGTCCCCTTCTCCTCCTGCCCTCAATCTTTCCCAGCATCAGGGTCTTTTCAAATGAGTCAGCTCTTCAAATCAGGTGGCCAAAGTATTGGAGTTTCAGCTTAAGCATCAGTCCTTCCAATCAATACTCAGGACTGGTTTCCTTCAGGATGGACTGGTTGGATCTCCTTTCAGTCCAAGTGACTCTTGAGAGGCTTCTCTAACACCACAGTTCAAAAGCATCAATTCTTTGGCGCTCAGCTTTCTTCACAGTCCAACTGTCACATCCATACATGACCACTGGAAAAACTATAGCCTTGACTGGACGGACCTTTGTTGACAAAGTTATGTCTCTGCTTTTCAATATGCTGTCTAGGTTGGTCATAACTTTCCTTCCAAGGACTTTGGAGCCGAGAAAAATAAGATCAGCCACTGTTTCCCCACTTGTAAAAGACTTTTGGACAAATAACTTTCAATTTTCATATCATTTGACTGAATAAACAATTTATTTCTGGGAATATGGATTCTGAGACATCTTTTTCAAAGATGAAAAAGTTATATTCATCAAGATATCCACTTCATCCTTATGTATAATAACAAAATTTTGGCAGCTATCCAAATGGCCAACAATTGAAAATGTAAATTTTATTGACTTTGTTCAGTGTATATTTTGCCAGCCATAAAATAAAATTGTTGAGACTATAAAGAAAAATTGTAAAAATATTTAAACTAAAATGTTAAGTGATGAGAAAGAGAATGATAAGATTTTCCAATTCCTCAAAAGTCACTGTTCAATAATTGTCCCACAGAAGCCTCATATACAGCATATCCAGGGCCACATTTCCATCTCAAAATTGCTCTCATTTCTGTATTTCTTGTTTTGTTGAACTTTATCACTATAAACAGGGGAAGGCAATGGCACCCCACCCCAGTACTTTTGCCTGGAAAATCCCATGGACGGAAGAGCCTGGTAGGCTCCAGTCCATGGGGTCACTAAGAGTCGGACACAACTTAGCGGCTTCACTTTCACTTTTCGCTTTCATGCATTGGAGAAGGAAATGGCAACCCACTCCAGTGTTCTTGCCTGGAGAATCCCAGGGACAGGGGAGCCTGGTGAGCTTCCGTCTATGGGGTCGCACAGAGTCGGACACGACTGAAGCGACTTAGCAGCAGCATCACTATAAACAACAAACTGAGAATCTAGACACTTTGGGTTTAACTTTGAGGTTTCCTTCTCTGACAACAGCTACTATCTCCATTCTCCATTTCTGGAACCAGTCCCCTATAGTCTAGTGCTCACCACTCTGACTTGCCAACTAAAGTAGGCACCTTGAGGTTCTATCTGTCCACCTCCAAGTTCTCCCTTCTGTAACAAACATATTCTACTAAAACTGAAGAGCAATCATGTCAGTTATCTTCTTAGAAGTATTGATGGCTCTCTACTATAAAAACTCTCTCATGAGATAAATGATGAAAATATGAACTTGTATATTTTTTCTCCAGATGTCAAGTGAAAAATTTAAGATTGGAAAGAGAGTTTGGGTCTTTTGGTAACAATAATAATGGGTTTATTAAATTCAGATCAGTTGTGATATTGAAGGCATAGGGCATAACTGCCTGTGTAGAAGCTTTGACAGCCTAGTCCACGTAATCTACTTTTTTAAAATGGGAGTTACATAATCTAATATATGTGTGAATATATTTGAATGCACATAGAAAAAGGTATCAGAGAAGGCAATGCACTCCACTCTAGTACTCTTGCCTGGAAAATCCCATGGGTGGAGGAGCATGGTAGGCTACAGTCCATGGGGTTGCTAAGAGTCGGACACAACTGACCAACTTCACTTTCACTTTCCACTTTCATGCATTGGAGAAGGAAATGGCAACCCATTCCAGTGTTCTTGCCTGGAGAATACCAGGGATGGAGAAGCCTGGTTGGCTGCTGTCTATGGGATCACACAGAGTTGGACACAACTGAAGTGACTTAGCAGCAGTAGCAGTAGAGATAGGTATGAGAACATACATACAAGTTTATTAACAAAAGATGAAAGGACAATTGTTTTTAAATTTGTATACCCAATTATTGAGTCAATAGTTATGATAAACATGTGAAGATTTACTATTATTGTTGTTATTACTATTATTTATTTACCAAATATTTTAAATAAATAGAGCCAAGTGTATAAGCAAACATGTAGAGTACTGGTGACATTATGTTACTGTATTAAGTGTGAGTGGCAAGAGAAATGTTTACTTACATTTCATATTACCCAGTTCAATTCTCTGGACCAGAAATGATAAAAGGATTTAAGGCAAATGTTCTGTACAGAATAGACAATGTACATTTGGCTGGACTGTAATTTAAATTATAGTGATTTTTTCTTAAACACCTAGTAGTTGCCAGAGTAGGACAGTTAATAACTTAAAAAAATTTTTTAATTGGTATTAATCTGTGACCTATGTTAAAGTAAAGGATAATTTCAAACATGTTGCATTTCCTCATTTTTAACATAAGGGACAAAGTCTTGAGAGTCTTTGCTTGCTCAGCAATGGGCAAAGGAGATGGATGTGGAACCTTGTGAATTGAGGCAAACAAGATAATCTCAACAACCTTCAATCCTCCTTGAGAGTGACAGAAAGAGTAAAAGAGTCTTTAGATTCGACCTAAATTCACATAAACAGAGCTTGAACATCTGCTCCTAGGGAGGCTACAAGCAAAAATTGATTGGGTGCACAGTTATCATTTGAATCTGCATAAGGATTAAAACATTTAATCAATAGGTATTGAATAAGTAATTTGTACATGGTCTGCTAAAGGAGAAATATGTTGCTGGCATATTCTTTTAGAAAGGTTAAGTATTGTCTTTCTCAACCACTTTCAAGAACAATTAAAATTTTAATTAACAGAATCCTACTTTATTTGGCAAGAATTTTAAGCATTCATTTAGGAAAACTGTTCCATTTACCATTTATTGCTGGGCCTGTTTGGCAAGCACCATGGAGAAAAGAAGCAGAAAATCAAATTGCCTTCAGAAAGATGCATCATTCCACTTTTCTTGATTCTTTACACAAGAATTTTTCTTTTGCTTCAATTATTTTTGTTCTTTTGATGACCTAAAATATACAGTATGGGGTATTGAGTATAAATGCATAATTAATATGAAGTAAATTTTCACTATGATTTTCATTTCATGGTTGATATAATTCTGTGTTTTGCTCAAATTCTACATACTATGTTTTTTTTTCTACCTCTTGATATTTTTTAACAAGACTGATAGGAATGAACTAAAAGATGAAATTAGTAAGCAAGGAATAATTGTACAGAGCTAGAAATATACAGAGTTAAATTTGGTGACTCCATAATAGATAATTCACAAATCTAAATGTTTGTTTATCTAAAGATTTCTCAACACCCACCAACCATATAACTTCTAATTTTTTTTTTTTTTTTGTAATGTGACATGTGTCTTGCAGAATCCTAGTTCCCCAACCAGGGATCTAACCCAAGCTCCCTACCCATGCTCCCTACCCAAGCCCCCTACCCATGCCCCCTGCAGTGTAATGCAGAGTCTTAACCAGTGGACCATCAGGAAAGTCTCTCTCTCTCTCTTTTTTTTTTTTTTGGTCTTTATTCTCTACTCTCCATTATATATATATATATATATATATATATATATATTCTCTACTCTCATTATATATATATATATATATATATATATATTTGGTTTTCTTTTATTCTCTACTCTCCATTATTTGTATTATATATATATATATATAGTTATTTTGTTTTTTTTTGAGACGCAGTCAAGAATCTCTTCCTCAAGAATAGAGGAGGCTCAGGCAGTAAAGAATCCTGCAATGAGGGAGGCCTGTGTTTGATCCCTGGGTTGGGCAGATCCCTTGGAAGAGGGCATGATGACCCACTCCAGTATTCTTGCTTGGAGAATTCCCATGGACAGAGGAGCCTGGCGGGCTACAGTCCATGGAATTGCAAAGAGTTGGACACAACTGAAGCAACTTAGCACATAGCACATAGTTCTTCTATCCAGGAGAAGGGCTTTCCTCTATTCAACATGTCCTGGTAGACTAGGTAGCTCTCCTCCCATCTCCAATAGTATTACCTGTGTACTTTCACTGTACTCTCTGGCAATGTGTAGTGATATTGATTTATTTTTTGATTTCTTGAATTTTCTGTTTTTATGAATTATTTATGGAGACAATTCAATTAAATATTATTCATATTTTATCACATACTTATTCCATTTTTGTTCTTCATTTATTTGTGCATTTCTGGTACCATTTTCCATTTTCCTTCTGTCTGAAGACACCTCTCAGTGTTGGGTCTTTACTGTGGATCTAGCTGGCAAATATTTTCTCAATTTGTGTTTGCATTGGAGTTTCTTCAGTTTGCTGTCACTCTTAAAGAATATTTTTTCTGGGTATAGAATGTGAAGGCAGTTGTTTCGTTTTGATGCTTTCCCCTCAGTACATTAAAGATATCAATCTGTGATCTCCAGGTTTTCTGTATTTATCTTGTAAAGTCAGCTTTCAGTCTTGTTGCTGCCCTTTTGATGGTAAGATGCCCTGTTTCTTTGGCTATTTTTAAGATTTTTTTTTTAGAAAATTTTTTTCCCTCTCTCTTTAGTTTCCTTAGTTAGTTGTACTGTTGTATCTAAGTGACTTTTCTTTATCTTGTTTCTGGTTTCAAACTTGTTTCGGTAGATTGATGTCATCCATTGGTTGTAGAATTTTTGATGCCATTATCTTTTCAAAAATTGTGTTTTCCTTGTTCTATATCTCTTCCTCTCTGTGACTAAAATTGCACTGCAGTACAACTTAGAATATTTGTGTATCGCCCATACTTTTTCTTCATGCTTAAATCTGGATATAGTCTATGAGTTTATATAGTCCAACTAATTAATCTTTAGGCTATGTCAGTTCTTCATCTTAATTACTATATATTTTAAGTTCTAGGAATTTAATTTTCTTCTTTTCTATTGATTCAAGTTCTCTGGTGAGAATGTCAATCTTGTCATGTATATTTTATATCATCTTAATTAGTTATTTTGAAGATCAAGGCTGATAACTTCAGTATCTTTGTCTTTTGTAACTTTGTCTATGAGCTTTTCCTTTAGTCCCATTCATAGGTATACCTGGCAAATTTTGCTTAAATTCCAGAAATTTGTATGAAAAATTGGAGTCACTCTGGATGATGTCACCTTTCTGCAGAGAGGATTTACCCAGTCCTCTGGTAGGATGCAGAGGAGCAGAGTAGCTCAATCCAATCAGAGGCTAAGTTTAACCCGTGCTGTGTTGCAGTCTTTGTAATGATGGTTCTCTCTCTGATTTCCCTAATGTTTAATCGCCTAGAGTTTCCAACTAAATGTCTGAGTTTTTTAAAATGTTTCCTCATTTCTAGGACCTAACATGTAATTTTGACTCCCAAACAATGTGGCATGTTCCAAATGTCTTGCGGGGAAAACTGATGCCAAATGTTGGGCTTGTTTGTTTGAGTTTACCATCTCTCTGGGATTATCTAGGCTGCCACAGCACCACTAATCTCATATGTTTGTCTTCCTGGCTCTGTGAGTTGTCTCAAACTCTGCTGTCTGCTCTACACTTTAGTAGAAACTCTGCCTGGATATTGACCTCATGCTCTCTTCCTGAGAAGAAAGAGGCAGGCTGAAAATTGAGATCATCTCAATTAACTTTTTCTTAGGCCATATGCTTTGCAATTTCTAATGTATTCCAACAAGTTTTAACAATTTTATATGTGTTTCTTACTTTTATGTTGTTGTTTGGAATATTAATTGAGTAAAAACTATTTCATCATAACCAAAACAAAAGTCAATCATCTACATTTTTAAAACATATTCTGCATTTTTAATATGGAGAATGTAACTATTTCTATATTTTAGATTATTTTCCAGGCTTGTCTAAGAATTTACAAAGTATATTCTTTTTTATTCATCAATCTCTTGTTCACTGACTTACAAAGCTGAGCAGTTGACCTCATGAAATTCTATCTGACTACATGGCGTTTGTTGACAACTCTCTCCTGTCTAGGATAGTTAGGTTACCTTTAGTCATCAGCTCTTTGAATTATATATGTGAATTGTTTTATATTTCAGTTTTGGTTATTTTTTGGGAGGGCTCCTTTATCATTTATTGTTACATGGTAGAGGTTATATTTTGTAATATAATTTTCCCTATTAATCTCCTTTCTTTATTTGAATACTGTTATAGATGCATGGAGTATATACATTTGGAAAAATGGATTGCTCCTTTTACTTTGCAGGAGTTTTCTTTCATGTTTTTGAAGTATAAATTTATTTTATTTAGAAGTATTAATTTTAGGATAGGTATTCCAAGCTCTTTATGTCCCTCTTTTGTAAAAAATATATATATATACTTCTTGGGATTTTTTTTTTCATCAGAACTATAATGAATAAAAGTAAAAGTTTTCATTCACAAACTCCTAGTATTGATATGTTTATAGTACTAAATATTGCCTTTCAGGGATATAGTTTTGATATTACTTATTGAAGAGATCAAGTTGCCAACGTCCGTTGGATCATCAAAAAAGCAAAAGAGTTCCAGAAAAACATCTATTTCTGCTTTACTGACTATGCCAAAGCCTTTGACTGTGTGGACCCCAATAAACTGTGGAAAATTCTGAAAGATGGGAATACCAGACCACCTGACCTGCCTCTTGAGAAATCTGCATGCAGGTCAGGAAGCAACAGTTAGACACGGAACAACAGACTGGTTCCAAATAGGAAAAGGAGTACATCAAGGCTATATATCGTCACCCTGCTTATTTAACTTATATGCAGAGTACATCATGTGAAATGCTGGGCTGAAGGAAGCATAAGCTGGAATCAAGATTGCAGGGAGAAATCTCAATAACCTCAGATATGCAGATGACACCACCCTTATGGCAGAAAGTGAAGAAGAACTAAAGAACCTCTAGATGAAAGTGAAAGAGGAGAGTGAGAAAGTTGGTTTAAAGCTCAACATTCAGAAAATGAAGATCATGGCATCCGGTCCCATCACTTCATGGGAAATAGATGGGGAAACAGCGTCAGACTTTATTTTTCTGGACTCCAAAATCACTGCAGATGGTGACTACAGCCATGAAATTAAAAGACGCTTACTCCTTGGAAGGAAAGTTATGACCAACCTAGATAGCATATTCAAAAGCAGAGACATTACTTTACCAACAAAGGTTCGCCTAGTCAAGGCTATGGTCTTTCCTGTGGTCATGTATGGATGTGAGAGCTGGACTGTGAAGAAGGCTGAGCGCCAAAGAATTGATGCTTTTGAACTGTGGTGTTGGAGAAGACTCTTGAGAGTCCCTTGGACTGCAAGGAGATCCAATCAGTCCATTCTGAAGGAGATCAGCCCTGGGATTTCTTTGGAAGGAATGATGCTAAAGCTGAAACTCCAGTATTTTGGCCACCTCATGCGAAGAGTTGACTCATTGGAGAAGACTCTGATGCTGGGAGGTATTGAGGGCAGGAGGAGAAGGGGACGACAGAGGATGAGATGGCTGGATGGCATCACTGACTCGATGGATGCGAGTCTGAGTGACCTCCGGGAGCTGGTGATGGACAGGGAGGCCTGGCGTGCTGCGGTTCATGGGGTCGCAAAGAGTCGGACACGACTGAGCGACTGATCTGATCTGAGTAGTACTCCCTCTTAGGAAACTAAGCTCTTTTCCTGAACCCCTACCTCAAGAGTAAGGGTTGATTTCTCTCTTTTGGGGTTTCTTGAAGACATCTATTCAATCCTCATTTTAAGCATGTGTGCATATGCTAATTTGCTTTAGTCATGACTGACTCTGCAACCCTATATAGGACTGTAGCCTGCCAAGCTCCTCTGTCCATGGGATTCTCCAGGCAAGAATACTAGGGTGGATTGACATGCTCTCCTCCGGGGGATCTTCCCAACCCAAGGATCAAACCCACATCTGTTATGTATCCTGCATTGGCAGGCAGGTTCTTTACTACTAGCACTTCTTGGGAAGCCCAAAATTAAGCATATAACTATAACAAGAACAAAAAAGTAATATTTATGGTCAGAACTGCTTTCATCAGTTCAATGAAAGACTATTCTTCGGATCTTGGTAATTCTCTCAAAGCTGAATTAATATCTTGCCTATGGTTGTGTTTTTGTTAAATAATTAGTTAGCAATTGAGTGCAAGGATATCTGATGCATGAATATAATGCATACCAGTACTTCCAGTGTAACGGAATAGCTCCACAGTCTAGGTAGAATGAAATCATAATCTCTAGTTGAGTTTTAAAATGTTAGTATTTATTCATTGAGTGGCGTGGTGCTGAGATCAATCCTCTGCTTTTATCCAAGTAGAGATTTTGTCAGTGGCCTCAATTAAAAGTGAATATAACAAATAAAGTATCTGCCATGCACTGTGAATTAAAGCACAGAAAATCCAGAAATTTTGTTAGAAATAGCAAGACACATAAACACTAATAGAGCTTCTATTGATGAAGAAGTCTCTGGTAAGCAAAGGAGGCACCAATAATTCCAGGAAGCAAGTAATGACTAAAACTCACTTAAGGGAAAGTTTTCTGATGGATGATAGATTTTCTTATTACAGCCATTATTTTCTTATTGATGAATGTTTCCTTACACAAATGGACTAAATTGTAACAGCAAATGGTCAGAGAAACATCAGCCTATCTTTTATCAACACAGTATTGTGTTAAACCATCTTTATTATTTGATAAAAATAATATCTAAGCAAATCAGTACAGAGGTAACTAATGTTTTTAAGCTTGTACTATGTAATAGGAACCTATTGTGTATGATAGTTAATATGATAACTAGAGTAGATAGGTCTTTTTTTTGGGGGGCAGATTTAGGAGTATTTATTTAAATAGATTTTGGAAATGCTAGGAGTCTATTAAGAATTTTTCTTTGTTGGAAGAAATTGTTATATTTGTTCAGTGTTCTCAATTATAACAGGCTTTATGCTCTGTCTTATGAAATTTCAGTCCCAAATAAAAAGGAAATATTTCTAATCCTGACAGAGGACAGTTTTAGTGAAATATTCTAACTTATCTATAATCAGAAAAGCTTTGTAACATTTGCTGGTTCTCAAAAACTCAGGGTTAGTTTCCTCAAACACCAATATGGGAGAAAATCATTTTTATTTTATAGACACAGAAGCTACAGCTTGGAAGCTAGCCTAAAGTGGAATCATGGAACTTGTATTTGTAGAGACAAAATTTCCTGGATGTAAATTTAATTAAGGACTTAATCTATGTTTTCCAAGAAAAGAAAAACTATTTACAGAGGATAGAAAGGACCAGAAGACAAGAAAGGCTTAGGCAGAGCACAGAATTGACTAGACAATATGTTGGCAACTGGAACAAGTTATAGGAATGCACAATATCTATTTATGGAACCAGAAAGACACAATAAGGAAAATATTGGAAGTTGTCTGTCAGTGACTAAAGGTATATATTTGGAATTAAGACTGTCTATTAAAGAGGAAGAACCGAACTATACAATTTATAGCATTGAGGCAGAATTAGGGAAACAGCAAGAGAGAAAAATGAATGATGACTACTGGAGCAGATGATCAAGAAGAAAGCAGGAAGGAGGAACTCCTAAGGTGATATTACATGGCACAAAAGTGGTTTTATGGTCTTGGACAATTAACAGATGCCCTTCAATGCAATCTGTAAATCTGTCTGCTAAGCAGAGTTTCTGAAAAGAAAGGATGGATCAATCATTTTTAGAAATATCTGTAAACAGATTATATATACAGCGCCTTATTCTTTCTGTAGAGGACATTTAGCATGAATAGGTATTTACAAAATTTATTTTTAGTTAGCGCCACTTTAAAGCTGTTTGCTTTAAAGATAAAATCATTATCCTTGATTGCTTGTGACAGCTATCACAGGTAACATACATATCATATTAAACTGCTATTTCTATAAAAATATAAATTGAAGGGAAATATATTTTCAATATAAGGGGATATATTTTAAAGATGAAATTACATATAAAAACAATGCCTGCTAACAGTCAAAGCAATGCCCTCCAGAGGCTATCCCACCTGAAAATCTATCAGCTATCCGAGTTCCTAATATAAGGCCTGACATGTATGTACTCAATGAATATTACTTGATTAAACAAGTTAATTGAGGAAGAGGATGCCAATATTCTTTAAAGTCTTAGTAAATGAAAAACCTTAAGTAAATAAGCCATCTTTATTGCTTTCAGTAATAAACTAAATTTGAAAAAGCCTTCCTCCATGGCACATGTTTAAACAAAAAGCAAAGCAAAACAAATGGTATAAGAGATTTCTAGTAGTCTATATCATATATATATTCACAGTTGGCATGTTTCAATTTCTCAGTTTATTGGAATGAAATTAATGCCACTTGGAAGATACTGAATTCAATTTTCTTTTTAACCTGTAATAATTCAAGGGAACAAAGTCCTTCTATGAAATATTACCCAGAGAAAGAGGAGGCAAAGTTGCTTTCTTGTCTCTGCTCACTTATGTTATTGTCATTAATTTTTCTGAATTTTATGATAAGCTATCTAAATATCAGAATCAATTAAAGACCCTTGCCTTGATTCCCTCCACTTCATATAGCTGATGTAGCTGACTAAAAATTTAGTAAAAAATTAGTGGTTGCATACTACTTTTGAGAGGACATTTTACTATAAACCATTGTGTACTCTTGATTCAGAAACTGCCTCCTGAGAATTTATTCAATGACTATCATAGAGAGAACAGATATTAAATATTAGAGTATACTAATTGTATAATAGTTTGATAATAGTTAAAATGGATAAATATGAAATGCCTCTAAGGTATATGGCCTAATAAAAATTAAATTGAGTGTGTTTAAAGATAGATACATTACTGTATATAATGTAATGTATAGTATACATGGTATATAGGCAATGGCACCCCACCCCAGTACTTTTGCCTGGAAAATCCCATGGATGGAGGAGCCTGGTAGGCTCCAGTCCGTGGGGTCGCTAAGAGTCGGACACGACTGAGCGACTTCACTTTCACTTTTCACTTTCATGCATTGGAGAAGGAAATGGCAACCCACTCCAGTGTTCTTGCCTGGAGAATCCCAGGGACAGAGGAGCCTGGTGAGCTTCCGTCTATGGGGTCGCATAGAGTCGGACACGACTGAAGCGACTTAGCAGCAGCAGCATATATAATATATTATGAATATATAATATAAATATAGACATACATTACTGTATATAATGTAATGTATACTATACATTACATTATATACAGTATAATTATTTATAATATTATAAATATATGATATATAAATATAGACATATACATTACTGTATATAATGTAATGTATAGTATACATCCAATTCACTCTTGTTTGACCACTTCCAATTTGCCTTGATTCATGGACCTGACATTCATGCAAAGATGGGCTCGATAAAGGACAGAAATGGTATGGACCTAACAGAAGTAGAAGATATTAAGAAGAGGTGGCAAGAATACACAGGAGAACTGTACAAAAAAGAGCTTCACAGCACAGATAATCATGATGGTGTAATCACTGACCTAGAACCAGACATCCTGGAATGTAAGTCAAGTCGGCCTTAGAAAACATCACTATGAACAAAGCTAGTGGAGGTGATGGAATTCCACTGGAGCTATTCCAAATCCTGAAAGATGATGCTGTGAAAGTGCTGCACTCAATATGCCAGCAAATTTGGAAAACTCAGCAGTGGCCACAAGATTGGAAAAGGTCAGTTTTCATCCCAATCCCAAAGAAAGGCAATGCCAAAGAATGCTCAAACTACCGCATAACTGCACTCATCTCACACGCTAGTAAAGTAATGCTCAAAATTCTCCAAGCCAGGCTTCAGCAATATGTGAACCGTGAACTTCCTGATGTTCAAGCTGGATTTAGAAAAGGCAGAGGAACCAGAGATCAAATTGCCAACATCCGCTGGATCATGGAAAAAGCAAGAGAGTTCCAGAAAAACATCTATTTCTGCTTTATTGACTATGCCAAAGCCTTTGACTGTGTAGATCTCAATAAACTGTGGAAAATTCTGAAGGAGATGGGAATACCAGACCACCTGATCTGCCTCTTGAGAAACCTGTATGCAGGTCAGGAAGCAACAGTTAGAACTGGTCATGGAACAAGAGACTGGTTCCAATTAGGAAAAGGAGTACGTCAAGGCTGTATATTGTCACCCTGCTTATTTAACTTATATGCAGAGTACATCATGAGAAATGCTGGACTGGAAGAAACACAAGTTGGAATCAAGATTGCTGGGAGAAATATCAATAACCTCAGATATGCAGATGACACCACCCTTATGGCAAAAAGTGAAGAGGGGCTAAAAAGCCTCTTGATGAGAGTGAAAGTGGAGAGTACAAAGGTTGGCTTAAAGCTCAACATTCAGAAAACGAAGATCATGGCATCTGGTCCCATCACTACATGGGAAATAGATGGAGAAACAGTGGAAACAGTGTCAGAATTTATTTTTCTGGGCTCCAAAATCACTGCAGATGGTGACTGCAGCCAGGAAATTAAAAGACGCTTACTCCTTGCAAGGAAAGTTATGACCAACCTAGATAGCATATTCAAAAGCAGAGACATTACTTTGCCAACAAAGGTTCGCCTAGTCAAAGCTATGGTCTTTCCTGTGGTCATGTATGGATGTGAGAGCTGGACTGTGAAGAAGGCTGAGCGCTGAAGAATTGATGCTTTTGAACTGTGGTGTTGGAGAAGACTCTTGAGAGTCCCTTGGACTGCAAGAAGATCCAACCAGTCCATTCTGAAGGAGATCAACCCTGGAATTTCTTTGGAAGGAATGATGCTAAAGCTGAAACTCCAGTATTTTGGCCACCTCACGCGAAGAGTTGACTCATTGGAGAAGACTCTGATGCTGGGAGGGATTGAGGGCAGGAGGAGAAGGGGACGACAGAGGATGAGATGGCTGGATGGCATCACTGACTCGATGGATGTGAGTCTGAGTGACCTCCGGGAGCAGGTGATGGACAGGGAGGCCTGGCGTGTTGCAGTTCATGGGGTCGCAAAGAGTCGGACATGACTGAGCGACTGATCTGATCTGATCTGATAGTATACATTGTATTATACTGTATATAATGTACATGTGTGTATATACACACATATACACATACACACATATACACATACATGAAAGTGAAAGTGTTAGTCACTCTTTTGTATCTGACTCTTTGCAACGCCATGGACTGTAACCTGCCAGTCTTCTCTGTCTATGGAATTTTTCAGGCAAGAATACTGGAGTGGGTTGCCCTTTCCTTCTCCATGAGATCTTTCTGGCCAAAGCATTGAACTCAGGTCTCCTAGCATTGCAGGCAGAGTCTTTACCATCTAAGCCACCAGGGAAGAGCAACCATTAAAAATGGTGTATCATGGTGGTTCTATGTATTAATGAATAAGTGTCATTATATATGGAGACCTTTCAAACTATAAATTTTTGTGCATAAATGTGTATGCCTTTTTTTTTTTCAAAAGAGGAACACAGATGCATCATTTATAAAATCAAGTTATCAAAGGGTAACATGGTCAAATGTATAAGAACAATTTGTCATATTGAAAAATATACACAATACAATATTAAAAAACACAGGTTTACAAAGTTTGAAAAATCAGATACCTTGTTTGTAGAAAAACTACATATGTACAAATATAAACACAGAATAATATATATGCTAGAAATTGTTAGCAGTGGCTTTCCTTTCCTTTTTCCTTTTGTTTCCTAATATTTTTCAATACATTCTTGGTCTGAAAAAAATATATATATATATTACAGAAACCAAAACAATGACAATTTTAATATATGTAAGGATTCATGAGAGAGAGATTAAGAAAGAAAATATCATAGTAAATTAAGAATAACAAATACAGTTTTCTAATCCACTCCTTTCTATCAAACTGCTTGACCTTCACTAACATGCCATGTCCTTTCATGTTTTCATGATTTGGCATTCACTAGTTCTTTCTCCTGGGGAAGGCAATGGCACCCTACCCCAGTACTCTTGCCTGGAAAATCCCATGGATGGAGGACCCTTGTGGGCCGTGGTCCATGGGGTCGCTAAGAGTCCGACACGACTGAGCAACTTTCACTTTTCACTTTTATGCATTGGAGAAGGAAATGGCAACCCACTCCAGTGGGACAGGAGTGGTAGGGGAGGGAGCCTGGTAGGCTGCCGTTTATGGGGTCGCATAGAATCAGACACGACTGAAGTGACTTAGCAGCAGCAGCAGCAGTTCTTTCTCCTTATCAAGCTTAAGTGAAAGTGACGTCACTCAGTAGTGTCCGACTCTTTGCGACCCCATGGAATATAGCCTACCATGCTCCTCCATCCATGGGACTTTCCAGGCAAGAGTGCTAGAGTGGATTGCCATTTCCTTCTCCAGAGGATCTTCCCGAACCAGGGATTGAACCTGGGTCTACCACATTGTAGGCAGACGCTTTACCATCTGAGCTACCTGGGAAAATTATCAAGCTTAACTACCAAGGAAATGTCTATCCTTCAATATTCTCAATGTGTGGAATATAGTAAGTGTTTAATATAGATATATTATTTGCTTCAGTGGAGAAGTGAATGAGCTAGTCTGTGCATGCATTGAATATGGCAAGATGGGTAGAATTGAGTTGACACAAAAAAGTAGGAAGACATTTGACAATGAGATAACTTGAGTCAATCAGGATTAATACTGTTTTCAAGTCAGCTAAAAAAAGAAGGAGATTCTTATAGGGGATTTGGTGTTGAAAAACTCATAAGGAAACAGTTGGACAGAGAAGTTGCAGAGACCTACGAAAAAAAAAAAAGCTTAAAATTCTAGAGAAATTTGACCATATCTGGAAAAACCTCCAACTAGTGTATATCATGGAGTTAACAAAAATGTGAGAAGCTTTTCTTTGAAGGAATTCAGCAGGAAATGAATCACATTCTCACATTCAACTTTATATTATTCCACATGTTTATTTTGTTAAATCTCAGGAATTTTAATAATTCTACTATCTGGCAGTGTCTTTAATGTTTCTTGTAATGTTGCAACCAACTGATATCCTTATATATATACCCACCCCCTGCACTCACAAACCCATACCTACATTAGCCCCTTTTTATGTGGCAGAAGGCAATTTTATTTAATGATGGCTGTGATTGATAGTTACACATCCACAGTTGATTGCTTCAATACCTGATCATAATCCTACAATATTACAGAGAATCCCTTAACATTTACTCGTGATGCTCTTTAGAAAGCAAATATATTTCTGTTCCTGAATAAAACAGTGAGTATTAAAGATTTAGATAAATTACACTGACTGCTGCCAGTGGTGTTCCCTGCAGTGAATTAAAAAAATACATTTAACATGAAAACAAGGAACAGATGTTATTTTCACAGTCATTGTTCAAATGGCTCCAGTGAGCTGCATTTTCCTCTAGTGCTCCCTTGACTTCTAGAGAGGATGACTTATGGGGTTTTTATGTCTTGAAAGAAATAGGGTGGCAATGCTGATGATAATTAAACTCATAATCATAATTTAAACTATCTTTCTGAAGTTGAGTCACAATTCAGCAAAATTCAAAGAGCCAGCTTAGACTTGAGAGCTCTAGATTAGCAAAATTCTTCCCCTAATGCTGTGCTGTACTTAGTTATGAGTCTGACTCATTGCAACCCCATGAACTGTAGCTGCCAGTCTCATCTGTCCATGGGGATTCTCCAAGCAAGAATACTGGAGTGGGTTGCCATCCCCTCTTCCAGGGGATCTTCCTGACCCAAGAATTGAGCAGGTGTCTCCTGCAATGCAGGCACATTCTTTACCAGCAGAGCTACCAGGGAAGCTCTCTTCCTCTACTATCATTTCTTTTTTTTTTTTTAATTTAACTTTACAATATTGTATTGGTTTTGCCATACATCAAAATGAATCCACCACAGGTATACATGTGTTCCCTATCCTGAACCCTCCTCCCTCCTCCCTCCCCATACCATCCCTCTGGGTCGTCCCAGTGCACCAGCCCCAGGCATCCGGTATCAGGCATCGAACCTGGACTGGCGACTCGTTTCAAATATGATATTATACATATTTCAATGCCATTCTCCCAAATTATCCCACCCTCTCCCTCTCCCAGAGTCCAAAAGACTGTTCTATACATAAGTGTCTCTTTTGCTGTCTTGTATACAGGGTTATTGTTACCATCTTTCTAAATTCCATATATATGCGTTAGTATACTGTATTTGCGGAGAAGGAGGTGGCACCCCACCTCAGTACTTTTGCCTGGAGAATCCCATGGATGGAGGAGCCTGGTAGGCTCCAGTCCATGGGGTCGCTAAGAGTCGGACACGACTGAGCGGCTTCACTTTCACTTTTCGCTTTCATGCATTGGAGAAGGAAATGGCAACCCACTCCAGTGTTCTTGCCTGGAGAATCCCAGGGACAGGGGAGCCTGGTGAGCTTCTGTCTACGGGGTCGCACAGAGTCGGACACGACTGAAGCGACTTAGCAGCAGCAGCAGCATCCTGTATTTGTGTTTTTCTTTCTGGCTTACTTCATTCTGTATAATAGGCTCCAGTTTCATCCACCTCATCAGAACTGATTCAAATGTATTCTTTTTAATGGCTGAGTAATACTCCATTGTGTATATGTACCACAGCTTTCTTATCCATTCATCTGCTGATGGACATCTAGGTTGCTTCCATGTCCTGGCTATTATAAACAGTGCTGCGATGAACTTTGGGGTACACGTGTCTCTTTCAATTCTGTTTTTTTTCAGTGTGTATGCCCAGCAGTGGGATTGCTGGATCATTCTTTACCAGCAGAGCTACCAGGGAAGGGCTCTTCCTCTAATATTGTGGCACAAAGCCATGAGAATTTATATGTCATATTATTAAGGAGAATCAAGAGGCATTGTGCTACTTTACATTCCATTATAGTCCATTTAGGATAAGTGATGAGAAGAGTCTTGGAAAAAACCACTCCATCTCTTCAGATTTAATCTAGGATATAAAAATCCACTGCACTGGATAGATTGTCTTTCAATAGACCAGACTTGAGGATGTGATGAATGATTTCTCTTTAACATCAAAATAGCACAGACACATACTGTTGAGATGATCTCACTCCATATGTACAGTGTGATCTAAATAGTGACACTTTTACCAGATATCCACCCTTGTTGGTTTCAAAGAACATCAGCATATAAGGAGAAAGTGTTTTAATTAGTTTAATAACAAATGCATGCATGCTAAGCCGCTTCAGTCGTGTCTGACTCTTTGGGTCCCTATGGACCATAGTAGCCCACCAGCCTCCTCTATAATAGGTGAAGGATTATATGTGGGTTTGATAAATAAGGATTTTTTCCCCCTGGAATAGATCTTTTCTCATGTTATATATTAGATATAAAGTGGTTGTTAAGTGAGAACTAAAAATTTTAAAAAAATGGTGTAATTGAAAGAAAGTGGAAAATACTCTTTAGGTCTAGACACATGGGATTTGAATTATAATTTGCCATCTGAGTGTTAAATGGTTTCAAGAGATTCAAGCCTCATTTTCTCATCTATAAATTTGTGTAAAAATATGTAACTTCTAGAGCTGATACAAGGATATAATTAGGTAAATTCAAATATAACTTAAACAAAAGAGTGTATTCTTTTCCTGCTTTTGTTTGTCTATTGCTTTACTAAGCATAACCTTCTAGTGACAGCCCCTCCACTTTTAGTCAGACCTTTTCCTTTGGCTTGAATATTTGTTTCTTACCATCTTTCTCTAGTCTCCATTTCTTCTAACTAGCTACTTCTGCTTGCTCGAGAAAGGAAAAACACTTTTTTTCCCCTTGAACTACTAACATCCTTATTTCTGAAAACTTGCTGGATTTTTCAGTCTTGCAGATTAAGACTTGTGTTATGAATGTTCCATCCATCCTTTGTCCCAGAACCTGACACAATGCCTTTTTGGTGGTGATGCTTCATATTACACCCTGATTGACTGATGACTGATTAAATGTATGATGATTAAATGAATGAGTTAAGGAAGACTTTATATAAAATATCTACATCTCAAGTGTTCTCATATACATTCTTTCAAGAAGGAGAGAGTATATTATTTTTATTTAAAATGATAAGATCAGATCAGATCAGATCAGTCGCTCAGTCGTGTCCGACTCTTTGCGACCCCATGAACCGCAGCACGCCAGGCCTCCCTGTCCATCACCAGCTCCCGGAGGTCACTCAGACTCACACCCATCAAGTCAGTGATGCCATCCAGCCATCTCATCCTCTGTCGTCCCCTTCTCCTCCTGCCCTCAATCCCTCCCAGCATCAGAGTCTTCTCCAATGAGTCAACTCTTCGCATGAGGTGGCCAAAATACTTGAGTCTCAGCTTTAGCATCATTCCTTCCAAAGAAATTCCAGGATTGATCTCCTTCAGAATGGACTGGTTGGATCTTCTTGCAGTCCAAGGGACTCTCAAGAGTCTTCTCCAACATCACAGTTCAAAAGCATCAATTCTTCGGCGCTCAGCCTTCTTCACAGTCCAGCTCTCACATCCATACATGACCACAGGAAAGACCATAGCCTTGACTAGGCGAACCTTTGTTGGTAAAGTAATGTCTCTGCTTTTGAATATGCTATCTAGGTTGGTCATAACTTTCCTTCCAAGGAGTAAGCATCTTTTAATTTCCTGGCTGCAGTCACCATCTGCAGTGATTTTGGAGCCCAGAAAAATAAATTCTGACACTGTTTCCACTGTTTCTCCATCTATTTCCCATGTAGTGATGGGACCAGATGCCATGATCTTCGTTTTCTGAATGTTGAGCTTTAAGCCAACCTTTTCACTCTCCACTTTCACTTTCATCAAGAGGCTTTTTAGCCCCTCTTCACTTTCTGCCATAAGAGTCGTGTCATCTGCATATCTGAGGTTATTGATATTTCTCCCAGCAATCTTGATTCCAACTTGTGTTTCTTCCAGTCCAGCATTTCTCATGATGTACTCTGCATATAAGTTAAATAAACATGGTGACAATATACAGCCTTGACGTACTCCTTTTCCTATTTGGAACCAGTCTGTTGTTCCATGACCAGTTCTAACTGTTGCTTCCTGACCTGCATACAGATTTCTCAAGAGGCAGATCAGGTGGTCTGGTATTCCCATCTCTTTCAGAATTTTCCATAGTTTATTGTGATCTACACAGTCAAAGGCTTTGGCATAGTCAATAAAGCAGAAATAGATGTTTTTCTGGAACTCTCTTGCTTTTTCCATGATCCAGCGGATGTTGGCAATTTGATCTCTGGTTCCTCTGCCTTTTCGAAAACCAGCTTGAACATCAGGAAGTTCACGGTTCACATATTGCTGAAGCCTGGCTTGGAGAATTTTGAGCATTACTTTACTAGCGTGTGAGATGAGTGCAATTGTTCGGTAGTTTGAGCACTCCTTGGCATTGCCTTTCTTTGGGATTGGGATGAAAACTGACCTTTTCCAATCTTGTGGCCACTGCTGAGTTTTCCAAATTTGCTGGCATATTGAGTGCAGCACTTTCACAGCATCATCTTTCAGGACTTGGAATAGCTCCACTGGAATCCCATCACCTCCACTAGCTTTGTTCGTAGTGATGCTTTCTAAGGCCCACTTAACTTAACATTCCAGGATGTCTGGCTCTAGGTCAGTGATCACATCATCATGATTATCTGGGTCGTGAAGCTCTTTTTTGTACAGTTCTCCTGTGTATTCTTGCCACCTCTTCTTAATATCTTCTGCTTCTGTTAGGTCCATACCATTTCTGTCCTTTATCGAGCCCATCTTTGCATGAAATGTTCCTTTGGTATCTCTGATTTTCTTGAAGAGATCCCTAGTCTTTCCCATTCTGTTGTTTTCCTCTATTTCTTTGCATTGATCACTGAAGAAGGCTTTCTTATCTCTTCTTGTTATTCTTTGGAACTCTGCATTTAGATGTTTATATCTTTCATTTTCTCCTTTGCTTTTCACTTCTCTTCTTTTCACAGCTATTTGTAAGTCCTCCCCAGACAGCCATTTTGCTTTTTTACATTTTTTTTCCATGGGGATGGTCTTGGTTCCTGTCTCCTGTACAATGTCAGGAACCTCATTCCATAGTTCATCAGGCACTCTATCTATCAGATCTAGGCCCTTAAATCTATTTCTCACTTCCACTGTATAATCATAAGGGATTTGATTTAGGTCATACCTGAATGGTCTAGTAGTTTTCCCTACTTTCTTCAATTTCAGTCTGAATTTGGCAATAAGGAGTTCGTGGTCCGAGCCACAGTCAGCTCCTGGTCTTGTTTTTGCTGATTGTATAGAGCTTCTCCATCTTTCGCTGCAAAGAATATAATCGATCTGATTTCGGTGTTGACCATCTGGTGATGTCCAGTATAGAGTCTTCTCTTGTGTTGTTGGAAGAGGGTATTTGCTATGACCAGTGCATTTTCTTGGCAAAACTCTATTAGTCTTTGCCCTGCTTCATTCCGTGTTCCAAGGCCAAATTTGCCTGTTACTCCAGGTGTTTCTTGACTTCCTACTTTTGCATTCCAGTCCCCTATAATGAAAAGGACATCTTTTTTGGGTGTTAGTTCTAAAAGGTCTTGTAGGTCTTCATAGAGCCGTTCAACTTCAGCTTCTTCGGCGTTACTGTTTGGGGCATAGATTTGGATTACTGTGACATTGAAAGGTTTGCCTTGGAAATGAACAGAGATCATTCTGTCATTTTTGAGATTGCATCCAAGTACTGCATTTCGGACTCTTTTGTTGACCATGATGGCCACTCCATTTCTTCTGAGGGATTCCTGCCCACAGTAGTAGACATAATGGTCCTCTGAGTTAAATTCACCCATTCCAGTCCATTTGAGTTCGCTAATTCCTAGAATGTCGACATTCACTCTTGCCATCTCTTGTTTGACCACTTCCAATTTGCCTTGATTCATGGACCTGACATTCCAGGTTCCTATGCAATGTTGCTCTTTACAGCAAAATGATAAGAGCAACTACTAATTTTTGAGCTCCTAATATGTAATATGTTATGAGTGGCTTTTATAAAGATATATACAGCAATCCTGAAAGCTGAATATTATCTTAATATCACAGAGGAGGAATGCATTCTTAGAGCAGTTAATTGACAATGCCAGTATCACACAGCTGCTGCTGCTGCTGCTGCTGCGTCACTTCAGTCGTGTCCGACTCTGTGCGACCCCATAGACGGCAGCCTGCCAGGCTCCCCTGTCCCTGGGATTCTCCAGGCAAGAACACTGGAGTGGGTTGCCATTTCCTTCTCCAATGCATGAAAATGAAAAGTCAAAGTGAAGTCACTCAGTCGTTTCCAACCCTCAGCGACCCTGTGGACTGCAGCCTTCCAGGCTCCTCCATCCATGGGATTTTCCAGGCAAGAGTACTGGAGTGGGGTGCCATTGCCTTCTCCAGTCACACAGCTAACATGCATTAATGCTGAAGTTTGAACCAAGTTCATATCTATACTCTGTATTTCTAGATTTTATGTTACTAACTGAAATGAAGGCCTCAAGACTTTTTTTGATTGGACTTAGGATATGATTCAGGGTGAGAACCAAAGCTAGAATCTAGGTCTTGTGGAAAAAAATCAATAGGAAGAGAGAACAGAGTAAGAGATGGGTATTTTAATGTTAATCTAGATGGACAACCAGAGGTCACATAAAAAAGAAAATTAATGACTTTCTGCTACTATATCCCTCAAATCTATATCCCTTCCTATAAATATGGCTGAAGATAATTGCTCTTATTCTGAAAAGTACAGTTCTCTGAACTAAAGACAGGGATATAGAAGAACATCTTTCAACTCCTCATCACTTAAGCCACAGTTGGAAGAGCAGGCAAGATTTTCAGAAGTCCTTCTAGGTTTAGTTTTGCATTTACTCTCTGGTGCTGTGGGCCAAGAAAGAGCATTCATTCATGTAAAGATGAATAAACCCCTGAAGAGAGGAAAACTACATGATCTCTTGCTTGGATTACTGCAATAGCCTCCAAAAACAATTTCCTGCCCGCACTCTTGCCATTTCATAATCTTTTACCCACAGGACAGCCAGAGTGTTATTTTTAAAATTTATATAATTAGATGATATTACTATTTTAATCCAAACCTCTGTGGTTTCCCATTACACCAACAAACTATTTAATATCTTTGATGCCTTTTACTGGGGCTCTTTCTTCAGCCTCTCTTCTGACTACACTCCTGACAACAGTCTTCTCAAAGCTTATCCAACCAAAAAACTGAGATTTTCCCACTGTGGGACTTTGCTTGTGCTTTGTTCTTCATCTGGAATGTTCTCCCCACATTCTTCCTTCATTCATATCAGCTCAAATAGTAGTTCTTCTAAAATAATATGGATTCTTCTGTTCTACTGTCATATAGAACCACACTATTTTTTTTTTCCAGCACTGAAAATGATTTGTAATTATATATATTCATTTGTTTAATTATAAAACACTTCTCATTTAACTAAAGCTCCTGATGTCAAGGATATATATTATTTACTATATATTATTTATATTTAATGATATATGTACTTCTCCAGTGCTTCATATGGTAAAGAATCTGCCTGCAATGCAGGAGACCCAGGTTTGATCCCTGGGTCAGGAAGATTCCCTGGAGAAGGGAATGGCAACCCACTCCAGTATTCTTGCCTGGAGAATTTCATGGACAGAAGAGCCTGGTGGGCTACAGTCCATGAGATAACAAAGAGTCGGACATGAGTCGGATAACACACACACACACAATGATGTATAACTATATAATATTTATATATTATTATTGATTATTATGTATAATATATTATGTATTATTTACTTATAACAAAATTTTTATATCTATAAAGCCTATCTATACCTCTATCTATCAATCTATGGATCTAGAAAACTATAGTTCATGGAAGAAAACCAAAGCCTTTGTAACTATCTATAAGATGAATTAATAATTCAATAAATCAATATTCTGGCATTCAGAAAGTTTTGTTGGTTAGATGAGGTATTCTTTTCTAGGTTTTCTATGGGTATTCTAATTTCACCAAGAACCAGGGTTAATTGGCATTGATATCTACCTCTCCATTTCCTTTCAAGCTAATTATCACATGCCACAGCAACAAGGCTAAAGTATATCCGAAGTCTTTTAAAGAAGATGATTAAGTCCACAGATTGCTATTTATCTCATCAACAAAGTGATGTCCCAATAGGATTATATAGCAGTTGTGAAACCAATTAAATATAATGGCAACCCTCTTGGTATAAACACCAGGAGTTTCTCTATCAGAGGAATAAAAGCACAATGCTAAAAGGGAAGAAAGAAACAATACAATAGCAGTGTTGAAAATTTATGATGCAGAATTTCACTTTATTGACTCATCTTTCAATATGCTGTAACCAAACTTTTATTACATCCCTTTTTTCTGTGTGTCTATTAAGAATTTTAACACTATTTCTGCGATGACTGAATACATCATTTACTGAATACATATTAAATATATTAATAGTGTGGCAAGCATTGATTATATAATAGATCTTTAACAATATCAAACTGTGGGATATATTCTCATAAAGAAAAGTGGCCTCAGAGAAAGTAAGATTCTATAATTTCAGTAGAGCCAGCATTTGAACTGTGTCCTCAAACCCCAGGTTCATAATTTAATTTATTTAATTATTCTCATGCTGAAATTTAATTAAATGCATACTTATATTTTGTTTTAAATTCTTTTAAAATAATCATTAGTGCTTATCATTTTGGCTATCTGATAATTCCACTTGCAATATTAATATGATTTAAATTCTAAGTTCAAAATTTCATAAAATTGAAAAGTTTCAATTTACTCATATTGTTTGTAATCTAAATAATATTAGATTTTAATATATCATTTTTAATTTAAATAATCATTTAGGTAAAATTACATTTAGACTTTTTCATCTGGGATATTTTATATATATAATTGAGTGCTTAAAATAAAAATTCATTTAAACATTTACTTGAATTAATTAATTTTAAAAGAAATATTAATTTAAAAAGACTTGCCCCATTATCTTACTTCATTTATTGGAATATTGACAGCTTTATTTTCACAGTGTGTATCCATGTAAATATAAAATTATATTCTCCTGCTCTGTTACTCTCCACCACTACTACTCTCTTCAGGGGATTTTTTTTAACCTGTAAAAATTATAATTTTTTATTCTTTATTGAATTTCTATTGGAATTAAGCATAGATGAAACGTTATACCTAAAGTTCTATTTTGAAGTGTATTATGATAAGCTAAGAATATAAAATCCTGGGATAAGTATTGATTAATACATCTTTAACTGTCATTGGTAAAGCAGTGGTTTGAGGTCCCTCTTTCAAATACTGTGACTTTTGAAGGAAGGAGAAAAGAAGGTGGTAATTGGAGAGGTACCATCATTATACACAAATGTAGGATGATTAATTCAAACAATGTATGAGAAAAAGAAAATATCTGTTATATTTGAGCTAAAAATATGTTTTGCCAATTCTCAGAAACTATTTCACATCCTGGTAAGATTCCAGTTTAAGGATTACTTAGACTAATAAATGAGTGATTAATTCTGATGTCAGTGTTGCTAAAATCTTAATTTTGATATTACTATGTAGTGAAACAACATGTCTCTCTTTCCCCCTATAACAATATGATGAGATTATTTTTCAATCAGGCATCAGGCTGACTAAGTATGATAATGTGTATGAAGTCCCTGGCACAATGTTTGGCATGAAGTAGCCACTCCAGTGTTCTTGCCTGGAGAATCCCAGGGACGGGGGAGCCTTGTGGGCTGCCGTCTCTGGGGTCACACAGAGTCAGACACGACTGAAGCGACTTAGCAGTAGCAGCAGCAACAGCTATTCAATAAGCATTTTCCTTTGGCCCATCTCAATTCTGTGAGTCTCACTTAAAAAACAAAAATAGCTTATCTCTAAGATCAAAGTTGGTAGCCATGATTTTAATATAAGATATGTTTAAGAGCAAAAGAAGATACAGAAGATGAGAGGAACAATGTGAAATAATCTCACTCCCAAAGCAGAAGGGTTCCACACTACATCTACTGGTTTAAAGTACCATCTGCTGGTTTTAGGTACCATGGTTAGCCATGACTCCTTATCATTAGCACCCTATTTCTACAAGGTCCAAACATATGAGAGCTAATGAATAGAAAAAAAAAATGTAGGTTGCTTTAAAAATCTTTTTGTCCCCCTATAATATACTCTACTTTTGACCTCTGGCTTGTATTACCATATAATAATCATATAATATATTTTTCAAGTAACAGGTATGTTTGTATATATTTACAAGAAACTAAAATTCTGTGTTTATCCAAGAAATTTAGGAACAGCAGTCTTCTATAATAGGCAGTAATCTTGTATTCTGTGAGTAAAATATTTGTGTTCCTAAGTTAGCATAATAGTATACTGTATACTCTTGTTTTTGAAGCATCTCTTTCCCTATATATTATCACAGGCATCTTGCATTCCATATCAGTAATGGTCACTGTGCATTAATATAAAGTTAATGCATCTTAGGATCATTCTGGTTTGTGCTGTACATCATCCTAGGCAGAATTGTCAGCTTCATGCTTGCAGCTGCTCTCAATCTGTCATCATAAATGATAAATGAACATTGGAGTCTTATTTTCTATTGTACATTATTATCACTACAAGAATGCAAGACCAGCATATCTTGGCTTGCTCACGAGACCCTTTATAAAGATAAAAACTTTACCAGAAAAACAAGGAAAGTTTATATTTCTAAGTAAATAAATAAAGCTATAAATCTGCTAAAGTTTTGACTCAATAACATTGAAACTTATACTAGAGCTCTCTTCTTATATACAGCTCTCAATAGTTTCAATTATTTTTGATTTCCAGGATCCTTGGTCTCTGAAGTAGAACAAGCACAAATTCTCAAATGGATATTTTGAGAACTTTTCAGCAAATATGAAGATATAATTTTGGATGAAATTCCCCACAAGTCTCTGCATGCTTTATAAGTGAGATATTAAGTTCCATTTCTTCTGGATTATTTTTTTTTCCAAGGATATTTGTATACTGAAGTCTTGGCTGATAAAGATTGTACCACTTTCCAGAGCAAATGACAGGTTTGCTTACAGTTTGAGGAAATAAAGCTAAAATCTTTCTCCTAGCCAACATTAGGAAGGCCTATTTTCCAGTATAATAACAATGTCTCCCTCTGGAGCACAGAGCAGGCATGTTGCTGCCTTCTATAAAAACATGGAGTGTCCTATGTTCAGGGTTTCTCTCCTGTAATGCAACTCACTGAGTGCACAGGCATCTATCTGCATCCATCTGGGCTTTTCCTGAGGAACTTTGGGAAAGGATGAAAGTATGTTGCAACACATGATGTTTGTGGTTCCATAAAAAATAAAGTCCTTTTTCTCTGACCCTGGACTCTTTATTTCTTCTGCCAGTTTTTTTCTTTTAAATTTGACAGGTTATCTTCTTAGGTTACAATAGAGTAGAATCAAGACTTCACAATTCTTAACAACATGTGTAAGGAAATGAAGAAGGTTCTGAAGATTTCAGTGAAGATTTGTTAATAAATCAAATGCAGGACTTCCCTGGTGGTCCAGTGGTAAAGAAGTTGCCTACAGTGCAAGGAACATGGGCTTGATCCCTGTTCTGGAAGATTCCATATGCATGTGGGGCAACTTAAACCAGTGTGCCACAACTACTAAGCCTGTGCTCTGGAGCTTGTGAGCTGCAACTTCTGAAGCCCACGTGCCTAGAGCTTCTGGTCTGCAACAAAAGAAACCACCACAAGAAGAAGCCTGTCCACTGCAACTAGAGAGTAGCCCCACTCGCCATAACTAGCCAAACTAGAGAAAGCCCATGTGCAGCAAAGAAGACCCAGTGCAGCAAACATAAATAAATAAATAAGTAATATAAATATAAAAGATTAAAAAAAGAAATAAAATGCAGCTAAAATTAACAAAAACACATGCTTATTTATGTTTATTTCTGTCTCATTGTACAGGAGACAGGGATCAAGACCATCTCCATGGAAAAGAAATGCAAAAAGGAAAATAGCTGTCTGTGGAGGCCTTACAAATAGCTGTGAAAAGAAGAGAAGTGAAGAGCAAAAGAGAAAAGGAAAAATATAAGCATATGAATGCAGAGTTCCAAAGAATAGCAAGGAGAGATAAGAAAGCCTTCCTCAGCGATCAATGCAAAGAAATAGAGGAAAACAACAGAATGGGAAAGACTAGAGATCTCTTCAAGAAAATCAGATACCAAGGGAACATTTCATGCAAAGATGGGTTCAATAAAGGATAGAAATTGTATCGACCTAACAGAAGCAGAAGATATTAAGAAGAGGTGGCAAGAATATACAGAAGAACTATACAGAAAAAGATCTTCATGACCAAGATAATCACGATGGTGTGATCACTGACCTAGAGCCAGACATCCTGGAATGTTACGTTAAGTGGGCCTTAGAAAGCATTGCTATGAACAAAGCTAGTGGAGGTGATGGAATTCTAGTTGAGCTATTCCAAATCCTGAAAGTTGATGCTATGACAGTGCTGTGCTCAATATCCCAACAAATTTGGAAAACTCAGCAGTGGCCACAGGACTGGAAAAGGTCAGTTTTCATTCCAACCCCAAAGAAAGGCAATGCCAAAAAATGCTCAAACTACCACACAATTGCACTCATCTCACACACTAGTAAAGTAATGCTCAAAATTCTCCAAGCCAGGCTTCAGCAATATGTGAACCATGAACTTCCTGATGTTCAAACTAGTTTTAGAAAAGGCAGAGGAACCAGAGGTCAAATTGCCAACATCCACTGGATCATGGAAAAAGCAAGAGAGTTCTAGAAAAATATCTACTTCTGCTTTATTGACTATGCCAAAGCCTTTGACTGCGGATCCCAATAATAATAAACTGTGGAAAATTCTGAAAGAGATGGGAATACCAGACCACCTGACCTGCCTCTTGAGAAATTTGTATGCAGGTCAGGAAGCAACAGTTAGTACTGGAAATGGAACAACAGACTGATTCCAAATAGGAAAAGGAATACGTCAAGGCTGTCTATTGTCACCCTGCTTATTTAACTTATATGCAGTGTACACCATGAGAAATGCTGGGCTGGAAGAAGCACAAGCTGGAATCAAGATTGCAGGGATAAATATCAATAATTTCAGATATTCAGATGACACCACCCTTATGGCAGAAAGTGAAGAGGAACTAAAAAGCCTCTTAATGAAGGTGAAAGAGGAGAGTGAAAAAGTTGGCTTAAAGTTCAACATTCAGAAAACGAAGATCATGGCATCTGGTCCCATTACTTCACGGGAACTAGATGGGGAAACAGTGGAAACAGTGTCAGACTTTATTTTTCTGGGCTCCAAAATCACTGCAGATGGTGATTGCTGCCATGAAATTAAAAGACGCTTACTCCTTGGAAGGAAAGTTATGACCAACCTAGATAGCATATTCAAAAGCAGAGACATTACTTTGCCAAAAAAGGTCCGTCTACTCAAGGCTATGGTTTCTCCTATGGTCATGTATGGATGTGAGAGTTGGACTGTGAAGAAAGCTGAGAGCCAAAGAATTGATGCTTTTGAACTATGGTGTTGGAGAAGACTCTTGAGAGTCCCTTGGACTTCAAGGAGATCCAACCAGTCTATTCTAAAGAGATCAGTCCTGGGTGTTCTTTGGAAGGAATGATGCTAAAGCTGAAACTCTAATTCTTTGGCCACCTCATGAGAAGAGTTGACTCATTGGAAAAGATGCTGATGCTGGGAGGGATTGGGGACAGGAGGAGAAGGGGATGACAGGGGATGAGATGGCTGGATGGCATCACCAACTCGATGGATGTGAGTTTGAATGAACTCTGGGAATTGGTGATGGACAGGGAGGCCTGGCGTGCTGCGATTCATGGGGTCGCCAAGAGTCGGACACGACTGAGTGACTGAACTGAACTGAAGGCTAATTATACAGGCATAGTGCTTTGGGGGATATGAATTTCCTTATTGCTGGTGCTCAGTTCAGTTCAGTCACTCAGTCACGTCCAGCTCTTTGTGATGCCATGAATTGCATCATGCCGTGCTTTCCTGTTCATCACCAACTCCCGGACCTTGCTCAAACTCATGTCCATCAAATCAGTGATGACATCCAACCATCTCATTCTCTGTCATCCCCTTCTCCTGCCTTCAGTCTTGCCCAGAATCAGGGTCTTTTCCAATGAGTCAATTCTTCCCATCAGGTGGCCAAAGTATTAGAGTTTTAGCTTCAACATCAGTCCTTCCAATAAGTATTCAGGACTGATTTCCTTTAGGATTGACTGGTTTGATCTTTTGGTTTGAGAGTCCAAGGGAATCTCAAAAGTCTTCTTCAACATCACAGTTCAAAAGCATCAGTTCTTCAGTGCTCAGCTTTCTTTATAGTCTGACTCTTACATCCATACATGGCTATTGGAAAAACCATAGCTTTGACTAGATGGACCTTTGTCGGCAAAGTGACATTTCTGCTTTTTAATATGATGTCTAGGTTGGTCAGAGCTTTCTTACAACAATCAAGCATGTTTTAATTTCATGGCTGCAGGCAACATCTGCAGTGATTGTGGAGCCCAAAGAAATAAAGTCTGTCACTGTTTCCAGTGTTTCCCTATCTATTTGCCACAAAGTGATGGGACTGGATGCCGTGATGTTTGTTTTCCGAATGTTGAGTTTTAAGCCAACTTTTTCACTCTCCTCTTTCACTTTCATCGAGAGGCTCTTCAGTTCTTCACTTTCTGCCTCACTTTCTGCATATCTGAGGTTATTAATATTTCTCCCGGCAATCTTGATTTCAGCTTGTGCTTCATCCAGCCCAGCATTTCACAGGATGTACTCTGCATATAGGTTAAAAAAGCAGGGTGACAATATACAGCCTTGACGTACTCCTTTCCTGATTTGCAACCAGTCTGTTGCTCCATGTCCAGTTCTAGCTTTTGCTTTTCAACATGCATACAGATTTTTAGGAGGCAGGTAAGGTGATAAGGTATGCCCATTTCTTTAAGAATTTTCCACATTTTGTTGTCATCTACACTGCTAATGCTACATTAATAAAATTGTATAGATTGTAAAAATGAAATTGTATGTATGGATGTGGGTGTGCATAAGAGACAGCAAAGGGGATAAAAGCACAGACGGTTGAAATCTGACTCAACTCCAGACAAAGCTAAAATTAATGAGGCCATTTTTGAGGTCTGTGATAGTTTTATTACCTGAGGCACTTCATTAGACCTGTGTTAGTTACTAAGTTATGTCTGACTCTTTGCGACCCCATGGACTGTAACCCACCTGGGTCCTCTGTCCATGGGATTCTCCAGGAAAGAATACTGGAGTGGATTGCCATTCCCTTCTCCATCATTAGACCTGCATTCTATCAAAGAATATTTCTTAATAATCATCTTATGTAGTATCTGCTAAACAGTAAATAATAATAATATTTGAATTTTGTCCTCTTATGCCATTGAATCATTTGTTCATGAAAAATCTTACCCGAATCCCAAAACTTCTGTCTTCAAACAAAGGAAATCTGTATTGTCTTAAGCATTGGCACAGGAAATGGAATAGAATTTTACTTCTTAGAGCCCCATTTTTCCTCATTACAAGCAGCCCTACCAGGGTTCCATGAAACCCCTAGAGTTCTCTATGAAAGCCCTTGCAAAGCAGGCTTTATAACTAGGATTCCAGTTGCAAACTTAGGACAAAATTAAATTTTACATATGGGCTTCTGCTAGCATTATATGCTAGTATGTCCTCACTAAATATGCTTAAATCATGGTGATAATTTCAATATCATGACTAATAATTCATTTTTCAAATTGGAAGTGAAAAGAATCTTCTACATTATACTGGTTTTAAACAATGTCATTAATGTGATGGCTTACTCACAAAATCATGGCAGTGGCAGATTTCCTGAAAATCAGCTCACAAAACTTCCCATACTGTAGTAAATTCTTAAAATAACTGTCTTTGTATATAACATGATTTCAGGTGATAAAAAGACAAGGAGAGTGAATGGTAAACAAAAAGACAAAGAAATTAACAAATAAAAAACATACTTATTTTCCTTGGATCAAACTCCCTTTCACAAACTATCAAGAGGGGAGCTGTGGTAATGGCTCCTACCATAAGTAACCAGATTTGCTTTTAAATGAAACACATTTTACTAAATATGAAGGCAGAAACTTAAAACTCCAGCTCTTGACATTAATTCTTGCATTGGTTAAGGTAAGCAAAGTGCTATTCTACTGAATGTGAAGCAATGCTGCATAAGTAAACATGGGCGATTTACAACTGTTTAGCTCTATCATTTTATTCAATTTGCAATCTTACCAAAAAATCAATAGATCTAGTTCCTTTCTTCTCTCCCCTACTTTCTGCTAGTCTCATGCCATTAATCTGAGTTTAGTGGGCACAGTGGCTTTAATGGATGTTGTCTTTAAGGTAATGTAGCAATTCATCCCTATGATCACTAATCTCTCAGTTTGAGCAATATTTAATCTTTTCTTCCCTCAGACCCTCTGGAGACTAGTTAATGCCTTAGTTTTTTATACCCAAAATTCTCCCTATTGACTACTGAAGACTTTCAGGGCAACTGTGCTTTCAGCCTTAAGACAGAATGAATTTGAAGTGAAGAGAGACTAGGCAGAATCCATAATAAAACTGTGAAAGGACATAACAAGTGAAGATAAGACAATTAAGAAATAAATTGTTTATAGATCAGCTTCTGCTTCATAAGTTGTTAAACCTAACCAACAGTAATAATATTTATTGATTACTCAGTGCTTATTCTATGCCAAAATCTAGAATAAGCAAATTTGTATTCCTTTTTTTATTTCACTACTGAATAATCTTGTTTATTCTTTTTTTTTCCACTTATTTATTTTAATTGGAGGCTAATTACTTTACAATATTGTGGTGTTTTTTGCCATACATTCACATGAATCAGCCATGGGTGTACATGTGTTCCTCATCCTGACCCTCCTTTCCACCTCCCTCCCCATTCCATCCCTCAGGGTCATCCCAGTACACCAGCCCTGAGCACCCTGCCTCATGCATCGAACCTGGAATGGTGATCTATTTCACATATGATGATATACATGTTTCAATGCTATTCTCTCAAATCACCAAACCCTTACCTTCTTCCTCAGAGTCCAACAGTCTGTTCTTTACATCTGTGTCTCTTTTGCTGTCTCACATATAGGGTCATCATTACCATCTTTCTAAATTTCATATATATGTGTTAATATACTGTACTGGTGTTTTTCTTTCTGACTTACTTCACTCTGTATAAGGGGCTCCAGTTTCATCCACCTCATTAGAACTGATTCAAATGCATTTTTTTTTTAATAGCTGAGCAATATTCCATTGTGTATATGTACCACAGATTTCTTATCCATTCGCCTGCTGATGGACATCTAGGTTGCTTCCATGTCCTATCTATTGTAAACAGTGCTGTGAACAACATTGGGGTACACGGGTCTCTTTCAATTCTGGTTTCCTAGTGCGTATGCCCAGCAGTGGAATTGCTGGGTCATATATAGGGAGGCCTGGCGTGCTGTGATTCATGGGGTTGCAAAGAGTCGGACACGACTGAGCGACTGATCTGATCTGATCTGATCTGATGGCAGTTCTATTTCCAGTTTTTTAAGGAATCTCCACACTGTTGTCCATAGTGGTTGTACTAGTTTGCATTCCCATCAACAGTGTAGGAGGGTTCCTTTTTTCTGCACCCTCTCTAGCATTTATTGTTTGTAGGCTTTTTGATAGCAGCCATTCTGACTTGCGTGAGATGGTACCTCATTGTGGTTTTGATTTGCATTTCTCTGATAATGAGTGATGTTGAGCATCCTTTCATGTGTTTGTTAGCCATCTGCATGTCTACTTTGGAGAAATGTCTGTTTAGTTCTTTGGGCCATTTTTTGATTGGGTCACTTATTTTTATGGAATTGAGCTGCAGGAGTTGCTTATATATTTCTGAGATTAATGCTTTGTCAGTTGCTTCATTTGCTCTTATTTTCTCCCATTCTGAAAGCTGTCTTTTCACCTTGCTTATAGTTTCCTTAATTGTGCAAAAGCTTTTAAGTTTAATTAGGTCCTATTTGTTTATTTTTGCTTTTATTTCCATTAGTCTGGGAGGTGGGTCATAGAGAATCCTGCTATGATCTATGCCAGAGTGTGTTTTACCTATGTTCTCCTCTAGGAGTTTTGTAGTTTCTGGTCTTACATTTATATCTTTAATCCATTTTGAGTTTATTTTTGTGTATGGTGTTAGAAAGTGTTCTAGTTTAATTATTTTACAAGTGGTTGACCAGTTTTCCCAGCACTACTTGTTAAAGTCATTCTTTTCTCCATTGTGTTCTTGCTTCCTTTGTCAAACATAAGGTGTCCATAGGTGCATGGATTTATCTCTGAGCTATTTTGTTCCATTGATCTATGTTTCTGTCTTCATGCCAGCACCATACTGTCTCAATGACTGTTTGCTTTGTAGTATAGCCTGAAGTCAGGCAGGTTGATTCCTCTGGTTCCATTCTTCTTTCTCAAAATTGCTTTGGTTATTCAAGGTTTTTTTGTGTTTCCATACAAATTTTGAAATTGTTTGTTCAAACTCTCTGAAAAGTAGCATTGGTAGCTTGATAGGGGTTGCATTGGATCTATAGATTGCTTTGGGTAGTATACTCATTTTCACTATATCGATTCTTCTGATCCATGAACATAGTATATTTCTCCATCTATTTGTGTCCTCTTTGATTTCTTTCATCAGTGTTTTATAGTTTTCTATATATAGGTCTTTTGTTTCTTTAGGTAGAGTTATTCCTAAATATTTTATTCTTTTTCTCAAAATGGTGAATGGAATTGTTTCCTTAATTTCTCTTTCTGTTTTCTCATTGTTAGTGTATAGGAATGCAAGGGATTTCTGTGTGTTAATATTATATCCTGCAACTTTAATGTATTCATTGATTTGCTCTGGTAATTTTCTGGTGGAGTCTTTAGGGTTTTCTATGCAGAAAATCATGTCATCTGCAAACAGTGAGAGTTTTACTTCTTCTTTTCCAATCTTGATTCTTTTTTATTTCTTTTTCTGCTCTGATTGCTGTGGCCAAAACTTCTAAAACTATGTTGAATAGTAGTGGCAAGAGTGGGCATCCTTGTCTTGTTCCTGACTTTAGGGGAAATGCTTTCAATTTTTTCCATTGAGGATAATGTTTGCTGTGGATTTATCATATATGGCTATTATTATGTTGAGGTATATTCCTTCTATGCCTGCCTTCTGGAGGGTTTTATCATAAATGGGTGTTGAATTTTGTCAAAGGCTTTCTCTGCATCTATTTAGATAATCATATGGTTTTTTTCTTTCAATTTGTTAATGTGATGTATCACATTGATTGCAAATATTGAAGAATCCTTGCAAATCTGGGATAAAGCCCACTTGGTCATGATTATCTTTTTAATATGTTGTTGTATTCTATTTGCTAAAATTTTGTTAGGGATTTTTGCATCCATGTTCATCAGTGATATTGACCTGTAGTTCTTTTCTTGTGGCATCTGTGTATGGTTTTGGTATTATGGTGATGGTAGCCTCATAGAATGAGTTTGGAAGTTTACCTTCCTCTGCAACTTTCTGGAAGAGTTTGTGTAGGATAGGTGTTAGCGCTTCTCTAAATTTTTGGTAGAATGCAGCTGTGAAACCATCTGGCCCTGGGCTTTTTTTTTGTTGTGGTTGGAAGATTTCTGATTATGGTTTTGATTTCTGTGCTTGTGATGGGTCTGTTAAGATTTTCTATTTCTTCCTGGTTCAGTTTTGGAAAATTATGCTCTTCTAAGAATTTGTCCATTTCTTCCAAGTTGTCCATTTTATTGGCATATAGTTGCTGATAGTAGTCTATTATGATCCTCTGTATTTCTGTGTTGTCTGTTTTGATTTCTCCATTTTCATTTCTAATTTTGTGGATTCGATCCTTCTCCCTTTGTTTCTTGATGAGTCTGGCTAATGGTTTGTCTACTTTATTTATCTTCTTGAAGAACCAGGTTTTAGCTTTGTTGATTTTTGCTGTGGTTTCTTTTGTGTTTATTTCTGCCCTTATTTTTGTGATTTCTTTCCTTATACTAACCCTGGTGTTCTTCATTTCTTCCTTTTCTAGTTGCTTTAGGTATAGAGTTAGATTATTTGATTTCTCTCCTGTTTCTTGAGGTAAGCTTGTATTGCTATGAACCTTCCCCTTAGCAGTGCTTTTATTGAATCCCATAGGTTTTGGATTGTTGTATTTTCATTTTCATTCATTTATATGCATATTTTGATTTCTTTTTTGATTTCTTCTGTAATTTGTTGGCTATTTGAAAGTGTGTTGTTTAGCCTCCATATGTTTGTATTTTTAACAGTTTTTTTTTTTTTTTTTTCCTGTAGTTGACATCTAATCTCACCACATTGTGATCAGAAATTATGCTTGGAATGATTTCATGTTTTTTGAATTTACCAAGGCTTGATTTATGGCTCAGGATATAACCCATCCTGGAGGAGGTTCCGTGTGCACTTGAGAAAAAGGTGAAATTGATTGTTTTAGGGTGAAATGTCCTATAGATATCAATCAGGTCTAACTAGTCCATTGTATCATTTTAAGTTTGTATTTCCTTGTTAATTTTCTGTTTAGTTGATCTATCCATAGGTGAGAGTGGGGTATTAATGTCTCCCACTATTATTGAAAAAGCAAGAGAGCTCCACAAAAACATCTATTTTTGCTTTATTGACTATGCCAAAGCCTTTGACTGTGTAGATCACAATAAACTGTGGAAAATTCTGAGAGAGATGGGAATACCAGACCACCTGATCTGCCTCTTGAGAAATTTGTATGCAGGTCAGGAAGCAACAGTTAGAACTGGTCATGGAACAACAGACTGGTTCCAAATTGGAAAAGGAGTACGTCAAGGCTGTATATTGTCACCATGTTTATTTAACTTATATGCAGAGTACATCATGAGAAATGCTGGACTGGAAGAAACACAAGTTGGAATCAAGATTGCCGGGAGAAATATCAATAACCTCAGATATGCAGATGATACCACCCTTATGGCAGAAAGTGAAGAGGAACTAAAAAGCCTCTTGAGGAAAGTGAAAGTGGAGAGTGAAAAGGTTGGCTTAAAGCTCAACATTCAGAAAATGAAGATCATGGCATCTGGTCCCATCACTACATGGGAAATAGATGGGGAAACAATGGAAACAGTGTCAGACTTTCTTTTTCTGGGCTCCAAAATCACTGCAGATGGTGACTGCAGCCATGAAATTAAAAGACACTTACTCTTTGGAAGGAAAGTTATGACCAACCTAGATAGCATATTCAAAAGCAGAGACATCACTTTGCCAACAAAGGTTCGCCTAGTCAAGGCTATGGTCTTTCCTGTGGTCACGTATGGATGTGAGAGCTGGACTGTGAAGAAGGCTGAGCGCCGAAGAATTGATGCTTTTGAACTGTGGTGTTGGAGAAGACTCTTGAGAGTCCCTTGGACTACAAGGAGATCCAACCTGTCCATTCTGAAGGAGATCAGCCCTGGGATTTCTTTGGAGGGAATGATGCTAAAGCTGAAACTCCAGTACTTTGGCCACCTCATGCGAAGAGTTGACTCATTGGAGAAGACTCTGATGCTGGGATGGATTGGGGGCAGGAGGAGAAGGGGACGACAGAGGATGAGATGACTGGATGGCATCACTGACTCGATGGATGTGAGTCTAAGTGACCTCCGAGAGCTGGTGATGGATAGGGAGGCCTGGCGTGCTGCAGTTCATGGGGTCGCAAAGAGTCAGACACGACTGAGCGACTGATCTCATCTGATTATTGTGTTACGGTTAACTTCCCCTTTCATACTTGTTGACATTTGCCTTACATATTGCAGTGCTCCTATGTTGGGTACATATATATTTATAATTGTTATATCTTCTTCTTGGAGTGATCCTTTGATCACTATGTAGTGTCTTTCTTTATCTCTTTTTATGGCCTTTATTTCAAAGTCTATTTTATCTGATATGAGTGTTGCTATTCCTGCTTTCTTTTGGTCTCCATTTGCATGAAATATCTTTTTCCAGCCCTTCACTTTCAGTCTGTATGTGTCTCTAGGTTTGAGGTAGGTCTCTTGTGGACAGCATATATAGGGGTCTTGTTTTTGTATCAGTTCAGCCAGTCTTTGTCTTTTGGTTGGGGCATTCAACTCATTTACATTTAAGGTAATTAGCCATGCCGTGTGGGGCCACCCAAGACAGGTGGGTCATGGTGGAGAGGTCTGACAGAATGTGGTCCACTGGAGAAGGGAATGGCAAACCACTTCAGTATTCTTGCCTTGAGAACTCCATGAACACGATGAAAAGGCAAAATGATAGGATACTGAAAGTGAAATTCCCTAGGTCGGTAGTTGCCCAATATGCTACTGGAGATCAGTGGATAAATAACTCCAGAAAGAATGAAGGGATGGAGCCAAAACAAAAAGAATACCCAGCTGTGGATGTGACAGGTGATAGAAGCAAGGTCCAATGCTGTAAAGAACAATATAGCATTGGAACCTGGAATGTCAGGTCCATGAATCAAGGCAAATTGGAAGTGGTCAAACAGGAGATGGCAAGAGTAAATGTCGACATTCTAGGAATCAGTGAACTAAAATGAACTGGAATGGGTGAATTTAACTCAGATGACCATTATATCTACTACTGTGGGCAGGAATCCCTCAGAAGAAATAGAGTGGCCACCATGGTCAACAAAAGAGTCCGAAATGCAGTACTTGGATGCAGTCTCAAAAACGACCGAATGATCTCTGTTCTTTTCCAAGGCAAACCATTCAATATCACAGTAATCCAAGTCTATGAAGACCTACAAGATCTTTTAGAACTAACACCCAAAAAAGATGTCCTTTTCATTATAGGGGACTGGAATGTAAAAGTAGGAAGTCAAGAAACACCTGGAGTAACAGGCAAATTTGGCCTTGGGACACAGAATGAAGCAGGGCAAAGGCTAATAGAGTTTTGCCAAGAATGCACTGGTCATAGCAAACACCCTCTTCCAACAACACAAGAGAAGGCTCTACACATGGACATCACCAGATGGTCAACACCAAAATCAGATTGATTATGTACTTTGCAGCCAAAGATGGTTCTATACAGTCAGCAAAAACAAGACCAGGAGCTGACTGTGGCTCAGACCATGAACTCCTTATTGCCAAATTCAGACTTAAATTGAAGAAAGTAAGGAAAACTACTGGACCATTCAGGTATGACCTAAATCAAATCCCTTATGATTATACATAAGATTTGTATCTAAAGTAGGGTCATAGGGCAATCACAGTTTTGACATTACCAGATAATGCTTGTTTTCCAAAATGGTCATACCAGACTTTACTCTTAACAGAACTGTATGAACTTTCACCATGAACTTCAGTAATAATCTGATGTCTTTTTTCAAAACTGACATGCATTTTTGGTAGTCTCATGTTGTTGTTTTTGTTCAATCACTTGTTTGTACCCAACTCTTTGCAACCCAAGCACTGCAGACTTCCCTGTCCTTCACCATTTCCAGAATTTGCTCAAACTCATGTTCACTGAGTCAATGCATTTATCCATCTTGTCCGCTGCCATCCCCTTCTCCTGCCTTCAATCATTCCCAGCATCAGGGTCTTTTCCTATGAGTTGGCTCTTCCCATCAGGTGGCCAAAGTAGGGGAGCTTCAGCTTCAGCATCAAACCTTCCAAAGAATATTCAGGACTCATCTTTAGGATGGACTGGTTGGATTTCTTTGAAGTCCAAGGAACTGTCAAGAGTCTTCTTCAACACCACAGTTCAGAAGCATAAGTTCTTCAGTGCTCAGCTTTCTTCATGGTCCAACTCTTACATCCATACATGACTACTGGAAAAAACAGAACTTTTGACTACATAGACCTTTGTCAGCAGTGTTTTTTAATGCACTTTCTAGGTGGTCGTGGCTTTTGTTCTATGGAGAAAGCATCTTTTAATCTCTTGGCTGCATTCATGGTCTACAGTAATTTTGGAGCCCAAGAAAATAAAGTGTGTCACTGTTGCCATTGTATCTGGGTCATATTTGCCATGGAGTGATGGGGCCAGATGCCATGATATTAGTGTTTTGAATGCCGAGTTTTAAGCCAGTTCTTTCACTTTTCTCTTTCAATTTCATCAAAAGGCTTAGTTCCTTGTTGCTTTCTGCTATTAGGGGGATATCATTTGCATATCTGAGGTTATTGATATTTCTTCTGGCAAACTTTGTTCCAGGTTGTCATTCATCCATCCATCATTTCTCATGATGTACTCTGCATATAAGTTAAATAAGCAGGGTAGCAAATATACAGGCTTGACATACTCCTTTCCCAATTTGGAACCAGTCTGTTGTTCCATGTCTGGTACTAACTGGTGCTTCTTGAACTGCATATGGGTTTCTCATGAAGCAGGTAAGGTGGTTTGGTATTCTCATCCCTTTAAATATTTCCATTGTTTGTTGTGATCCACAAGATCAAACGTTTTAGCATAGTCAATGAAGCAGAAGGCAATGGCACCCCACTCCGGTACTCTAGCCTGGAAAATCCCATGGATAGAGGAGCCTGGTGGGCGGCAGTCCATGGGGTCGCTAAGAGTCGGACACGACTGAGTGACTTCACTTTCACTTTTCACTTTCATGCACTGGAGAAGGAAATGGCAACCCACTCCAGTGTTCTTGCCTGGAGAATCCCACGGATGGGGGAGCCTGGTGGGCTGCCGTCTCAGGAATCGCACAGAGTCGGACACGACTGAAGCGCCTTAGCAGCAGCAGATGGTTTTCTGGAATTCTCTTGCTTTTTCTATGATCCAGCAGATGTTTACAATTTGATCTCTGGTTCCTCTGCCTTTTCTAAGTCCAGCTTGAAATCTGGAAATTCTCAGTTCATATACTATTGAAGCCTTGCTTGAAGGATTATGAGCATTATTTTGTTAGCATTTGAAATGAGTACAACTATGCAGTAGTTTGAACACTCTGGATCATTAAGGTCTTTTTTGTATAGCTCATCCATGTATTCTTGCCACTTCTTATATCTCCTGTTTCTGTTAGGTCCATAACATTTCTGTCCTTTATTGAGCCCATCTTTGCATGAAATGCTCCCTTGGTATCTCTAATTTTCTTGAAGATATCTCTAGTTTTTCCCATTCAATCTTTTTCCTTTATTTCTTTGCATTATTCACTTAAAAAAGCTTTTTTTTTTTCCCCTTTTAATCTCTCCTTACTAGTCTTTGGAATGCTGCATTCAAATGGGTATATCTTTCCTTTTCTCCTTTGCCTTTTGCTTCTCTTTTTTCTTAGATATTTTTAAGGCCTCCTCAGACAGCCATTTTGCCTTTTTGCATTTCTTTTTCTTGGGGATGGCTTTGATCACCACCTCGAGTACAAAGTTACAAACCTCCACCTATTGTTCTTCAGGCACTCTATCAAATCTAATCCTTTGAATCTATTTGTCACTTCCACTGTATAATCATAAGGGATTTGATTTAGGTCATACCTGAATGACCTTACAGTTTTCCCTACTTTCTTTAATTTAAGTCTTGATTTTGCAATAAATCTTCCTGACTGGAGCCACAGTCAGCTCCCAGTCTTGTTTTTGCTGACTGTATAGAGCATCTCCATCTTCAGCAGCAAAGAATACAATCAATCTGATTTTAGCATTGACCATCTAGTGATGTCCATGTGTAGAGTCTTATCTTGTGTTGTTGGAAGAGAGTGTTTGCTATGACCAGTGCATTCTCTTGGCAAAACTCTATTAGCTTTCACCATGCTTCATTTTGTGCTCCAACGCCCAATTTACCTGTTACTCCAGGTATCTCTTGACTTCTTACTTTTGCATTCCTGTCCCCTATGATGAGAAAGATATCTTTTTTATTGAGTGCTAGTGAAGTTTGTTAGCAAAACATAAAAAAATAAAAATGACTAACTGCTTTAATAGCTCATGAAATCTTCATAAGTAATCTAAGTATGATTGTTAAGAATAAATGAATTAAATATATATAAACGAGACAAGAGTTCTCAGGAGAAATTTAACAATAATTGTTTTATATGTCTACTTAACACCCCACTCCAGTACTCTTGCCTGAAAAATCCCATGGACGGAGGAGCCTGGTAGGCTGCAGTCCATGGGGTTGCTAAGAGTTGGACACAACAGAGCGACTTCACTTTCTCTTTTCACTTTCATGCATTGGAATAGGAAATGGCAACCCACTCCAGTGTTCTTGTCTCCGATTTGTTCAAATAGGAAAAGGAGAACGTCAAGGCTGTATATTGTCACCATGTTTATTTAACTTATATGCAGAGTACATCATGAGAAATGCTGGACTGGAAGAAACACAAGTTGGAATCAAGATTGCCGGGAGAAATATCAATAACCTCAGATATGCAGATGATACCACCCTTATGGCAGAAAGTGAAGAGGAACTAAAAGCCTCTTGATGAAAGTGAAAGTGGAGAGTGAAAAGGTTGGCTTAAAGCTCAACATTCAGAAAACGAAGATCATGGCATCTGGTCCCATCGCTGCATGGGAAATAGATGGGGAAACAGTGGAAACAGTGTCAGACTTTGTTTTTCTGGGCTCCAAAATCACTGCAGATGGTGACTGCAGCCATGAAATTAAAAGACGCTTACTCCTTGGAAGGAAAGTTATGACCAACCTAGATAGCATATTCAAAAGCAGAGACATCACTTTGCCAACAAAGGTTCACCTCTTCAAGGCTATGGTCTTTCCTGTGGTCATGTATGGAAGTGAGAGCTGGACTGTGAAGAAGGCTGAGCGCCGAAGAATTGATGCTTTTGAACTGTGGTGTTGGAGAAGATTCTTGAGAGTCCCTTGGACTGCAAGGAGATCCAACCGGTCCATTCTGAAGGAGATCAGCCCTGGGATTTCTTTGGAAGGAATGATGCTAAAGCTGAAACTCCAGTATTTTGGCCACCTCATGTGAAGAGTTGACTCATTGGAGAAGACTCTGATGCTGGGATGGATTGGGGGCAGGAGGAGAAGGGGACGACAGAGGATGAGATGGCTGGATGGCATCACTGACTCGATGAATGTGAGTCTGAGTGACCTCCGAGAGCTGGTGATGGATAGGGAGGCCTGGCGTGCTGCAGTTCATGGGGTCGCAAAGAGTCGGACACGACTGAGCGACTGATCTGATCTGATCTGATCTGAACAAACTTCACCAGAGAGACATTAACCTGTTTGATTAGTAAACACAGGTAAAACAAAAGTTGTTTATCTCCATTATATTTTATGCTAAGAAGGCATGCCAGTATTAAACAAACCAGTAAGCTTAAAATTAGCTTTTGTTTACTAAAGATTATCCTAGACCATATGACCTTGAAAAACATTTGCATTAGCTTTTATTATATTTTTGAGAATTTTTATGTAAGTATGCATTTTTAAGCCAATTAAATAGAGTTCTTTTATCAATATATTTTGACAGTATTGTCAGGAGGAAACATACACATATGGACATATAGATAGAGGTAATCAGAGATCTCATGGTTTTCATTTTAAAATTTTAGTCATGAATCAGATGCAATACAAAACTCACTGCTTTATAAATAGCAGTTGCAATAAATTAGATCATTTGTTCAGATAGCCAAAGTCTTTTATTATTTGTGGAGAAGACTTTTAAGATTTGGGTTTGCCCTTGACAAGAAATTCTAAGGAGACTGTTTGGGTAAGAAAGTCCTTTTATCAGTTTGTGTTTAAAAAGGCCTCCTTACCTAAAAAAAAACAGAAACAAAAACAAAAACAACTTTTAGACTGAGCCAAGCCTGCAGTCTCAGGCAATGTGGGCTGTGTTTACATTTCAAAGACATGACAAGATTTATAACTTTAAGGGACAGAGGAAGAAAATGTATCTATTACATAAGCCTTAGGGTATTTATTATTAATTTTTTCAAGTACAGGACTATTTTGCTCTAACATCCCGACCTTTTATAATATCTATAATCTTTTATTAGAGGAATAGATAAGGCCATGGGACTGGTAAAAATAGGTGGGTCTTGACTTGTTTTTAGTAGTTGTACTTTTGTTTTTGTAGAGATTTGTAAGGCAAAGATGGTTGCTTCCATAAACCCTTGAATATTGACTTCCAATTGATTTTCTTTCTGATTATTTGTAGCTAGGTCTATCTAGGGAACAGCTGGGGTGATGGAGCAGCTGTTTTTTTGTTTTGTTTGGTCCAGTGGGCTTAGTTTTAAAAGGGGCAGCCAGCACAGGGGGGTTGAGAAGTGCTTCAGGATAGCAGGAGGAGAGAAGGAGAAAGTCAGATTCTTTAAAAAAAGGAGATGGAAGGAGGCAGGTAAAGGGATAGAGGAGAAGCAGAAGAATTTGAGATGGGGGTTGGAAAAGGATGAAAAGGTTTAGCTGATTTTTTAAAGTATAGAGATAGTCTGAGTCAACTTTGTATTTACAACTTAGAAGGAGAAGATAATTTTCTCAATGTTACTTTTAGAAGATTCTGATACCAATTAAAATGTGCATCCCACTATTGGTTTGTTTTTGAAACATTTCTAGTCATGCATGAAGACAGACTAATTTGGGAATTTTGAAATTTCCCTATTTTGGCCAATATTCAGTTCAGCTCAGTCGCTCAGCCATGTCGGACTCTTTGTAACCCCATGGACTGCAGCATGCCAGGCTTCCCTGTCCATCACCGACTCCCTTGCTCAAACTCATGTCCATCAAGTCGGGGATGCCATCCAGCCATCTTATCCTCTATTGTCCCCTTCTCCTGCCACCTTTAGTCATTCCCAGCATCAGGGTCTTTTCCAATGAGTCAGTTCTTCCCATCAGTATGGGAGCTTCAGCTTCAGCAATCAGTCCTTCTAATGAATATTCAGGACTGATTTCCTTTAGGATTGACTGTGTTGATCTTTTTGCTGTCCAAGGGACTCTCAGGAGTCTTCTCCAACACCACAGCTTAAAAGTATCAGTGCTTCCAGCTCAGCTTTCTTTATGGTCCACCTCTCACATCCATACGTGACTACTGGAAAAATGATAGCTTTGGCTAGGTGGGCCTTTGTTGGCAAATAATGTCTCTGCTTTTAAATATGCTGTCTAGGTTGTTAGAGTTTTCTTTACAAGAGATAAGTGTCTTTTAATTCCATGGCTGCAGTCACCATCTGCAGTGATTTTGAGGCCAAGAAAATAAAGTCTATCACTGTTTCCAGTGTTTCCTCATCTATTTACCATGAAGTGATGGGACCAGAAGTGATGATCTTAGGTTTTTGAATGTAGAGTATTAAGCCAACTTTTTCACTCTCCTCTTTTGCTTTCATCAAGAGGCTCTTTAGTTCTTCAGTTTCTGCTATAAGGGTGGTGTCATCTGTGTATCTGAGGTTATTGATATTTCTCCATGCAATCTTGATTCCAGCATGTGTTTCATTCAGCAGGGCATTTTGCATGATGTCCTCTGCATATAAGTTAAATAAGCAAGGTGACAATATACAGCCTTGATGTATTCCTTTCCCAATTTGAAACCAGTCCGTTGTTTCATGTACAAAACATGTTGCTTCTTTACCTGCATACAGATTTTTCAGGAGGTAGGTAAGGTGGTCTGGAATACCCATCTCTTTAAGAATTTTCCAGTTTGTTGTGATCCATACTGTCAAAGACTTTAGCATAGTCAATAAAGCAGAAGTAGATGTCTTCCTGGAATTCTCTCTTTTTTTTTTTTTTTATCCAGCAGATGTTGATCTCTGGTTCCTCTGTCCTTTCTAAATTCAGCTGGACTATCTGGAAATTCTCAGTTCACATACTGTTGAAGCCTAGCTAGAACTTTGAGCATCACTTTACTAGTGTGTGAGGTGAATGCAATTGTGTGGCAATTTGAACATTCTTTGGCGTTGCCTTTCTTGGGTTTGGAATGAAATATTATTAATATTTTAAATCATCCTGGGCTAAATGGACCAATTTAGATAGGTAGTTACAGGATTGGAGTCTGCAGGTGTTAAACATAAATTTCTCAGGGGTTCTTAGAGGTCAGGGAGAGGTGAATTCATCATTTTTGTTTCTGATTTTTGTTTTAAGAATTTCCCATTGTTATGATACCCCTCAGAATTATTGCCTTTTAATATTGTATTCTGGAGTAGTTAATCCATGTCAGGGATCCAATAGGTTCCTCTAGGGTTTATTCTTTTTATTTTAACCAAAGTATAGCCACAAAGAATTTTTTTTTCAATAAAGGATGCAAAGGGGGAAATTTTCTAAATACTCACTAAAACCTGAAACCAGAATCCCTTACCAAGTAGGAGAGATAGAAAAACCTTGAACCTGAATCTTGGGACAGAAAGAACAAACAGTTCACTCCTCAAAATGGAAGAGATTAGTGTTGACACCTTGAAACATCCAAATAAAGGCCTGAACCTCAAGCAATTTGGAGATTGGAATCCAGAAAGGTCTTATCCAGTAGCCTTGACATAGCTGAAGAGAAGACTGGACACAGTGGATCCCTATAGGTTCCAGAAGCCCAATCTGAAGAAGTACTGCATTGCCACTGCAAGTCCCTCTAGGTTCTGTCTGCTCCACTAGTTATGCTAACCAAAATTTCATTAACCAAAGACCTGACTAAAATAAGGTGTTTATTTGGGGTTGTATTCCACCAGATTACAAAATGGGAAAGGTTGGTAAAGGCAAAACAGCAAAGCCACAGTTAGTAACATTTTTTGATCAAGAATTGTAGTTGAAGCTGGAAAGAAATAAGGGTGCTTGCTCAGTAAGGATTGGTAAGAATCCAAAATGGTCACATAGTTACAAGGGGAGACCATGAGACAGAGGGTTGCATCTGGTAAATACTATTTTAAAATGGCTGGTGTCCTTGCTGATGTATACTTTACAGAAAGTTCAAGTTCTCAGTGATACCGAGGTGTTTCTGAGACCAGATTCTCAGTGACCACCTGACTTTGTCACTCCTTTATAATTTCAATTTGTCATCAAAGGTATGACTGCAGATGTAACATGAACACATTCATATTCCTATTATCAATAATTCCCTCTTTCTTTTCCTTCAAATATTCAAAATCCTATTTTGTTAAGTTGCTTTATATTTGAACCGTGACTTTTTTATTTTTTAAAATTTTCTTGAGTTTTTGATTAACTTTATATGTGAAGGAAAAAAATAAATGTGTTTTTATCATTTCATTAAGGTAATTCAACTTCTTAAATATATTTTAGATAAATAGTTAATTTTCAGGCTAGCTGTGCAATGATATTCCTCAGAATTATTGCTTTTTTATTTTGTTAGTTAGTTAGTTTGCAGAGTTAGTTAGTCTAGTTAGTCTGTCTCGGGGATCCAGTAGCTTCCTCTGGGGTTTATACCGTTTATTTATTTATTTTTTTCCTTTAACCAAAGTATATCCACAAAGAAGTTTTTTCATATCCAAAAAAGAGGCGCAGGGGAAAAATTTCCCAAATATTGTTAAGACTAGAAATTGTTTCTTTCTTTCTTGTGCTTATGTCTGGTATGATATGAATTTCAAGGGGTACATTATTCTCCTTCCTTGGGGACTTTTAGTATTCAATATTACTGACAAAATTAGGTGTTGGAGGTGGTGAGTTTTTTGTGAATATTTTTAGAATTTCTTCTTTATTCTTGACAGTTTGAAATACAATGAAATATGTCTAGCTATGTAACTCTTAACAGTCAACAAGTCTTTTTAAAGTGAAAATTTGTTTTTGTCTCTCAACTTTGGAAAAAGTTCTAATACATTTTTATTGATTTTTTTTTCATTTATTTTCAATGTCTTCATTTTAGAAGTCATTTTTTTTTTTCCATGGGCTGTTTGTATGTTTTTGATTTTAGTCCCTTTTCAGTTACTTAGTTTGTGACCCAAAATATTTTTTACCATTCTGTAGGTAGTCTTTTCATTTTGTTGATGGTTTCCTTTACCATGCAGAAGTTCTTAAGTTTAATTAGGTTCCATTTGTTTATTTTTGTTTTTATTTTCATTATTCTAGGAGATGGATCAAAAAAGATTTCACCACTAGAAGTCATTTTTGATTGATATCAATCATTCTGAATTGATCCTCAGTATCATAGTTTTCCTTTTTGTTTCTTCTCTTTTTTCTATTTTCTTTAGGTTCTGAGGGAGTTTTTCATTTTTATCAGTTCTTCTATTTCACTTTTTAAACTTTGGCCATTGTATTTCTGATTGCTAAGAATTCCTCGTTTCCATTGTTTTTCCTTTTTAAAATCAGCCAGTTTCTGTTTTTATAGGTGCATTGTTTTTTTAAATATTTTCTTTGATGCTACTAATTAGTGTCTTTTCAAGTACAGTAAATTTTCCCCTCCAGAATGTTTTATTTTCTTCAGTTTCATATCAGTTCATATTTTGAAAACTTTTAGTTCTCTTCAACTTCCTATTTGTAATGGATAATCACTGTGATTAACATAGGCAGCTTCATAGTATCCGCCTTTGCTGGCATTTTTCTCTATGTGTGTCTTTCGGTGAATCCCATCACAAGTCACACTTTACTTTAGGCATGCAGTCACTCAGTTCCTTCTTCTCCCACTTGCCAAAATTAGGAGGACCCCATGTCTGCAAATCTAAGGATTTCTAGGAAAATTGCTCAAATTTGTTAGTAAATATTTCTCTTGCTATTTCTCACTTCTCTGGCTTCATCCTAGCACAAAATATCACCATAGAGTGTAGATTGGCAGAAAGAATTTTGGGAGACTTTAGGACCACTCTGTTTAAAACAAGTCATTAAGTTTTCTCCCCTCATTTTTTCCTGCTTCTGATGGTTATACTTGCAGACAATCTTAGGGAGACTCCACCTGCGAAAATCTTCCTGCCTTGATTATCACCTTATCATTGCAGGGCTCTGATCTATGGTTTACTCTTCTAGTATTTCAGTCAATTAGTTTCTATCTGTATGCCATCTTTCAGAAACTCTAAAATCTTTGATGCTCTTATGGTATATTTTTCCTGTTCTTAACTAACTGCACAGAGTTGTGCTTTCCTAGTCATTTGAATATAATTTGCTGAGAAATAAAAACTAAACTGTTGAGTTCTCCCCACTTTCATAAAATATATTAGAACTATAAGTCCTACAAGTATAATTTTAAGTGTTCATGGAATACAGCAATCTATTGTAACAATGTTGTATACTTACCTCCAAAAAAACTTCAATTAAATATCCTTTGAAAGCAAATATTGTACAAGTATTGTACAGAACAATACACAATGGAATAGGATCACAAATTAATAATTTTCAATATATATCAAGAAATCAGTGTTATCCTTTTTTAATGCAAGGAAGGCAATCTTGTTAAAGTATTTGGACAAAGCTAATTTCCTATGTTATATTGAAAGTTAATGAAATTAAAATGGAAATTGTTTCCATCTCAAATGTAAAAATGTAATTATAATCTGTAATTCAGAGACATAAATGGAAAATGAAAATGCTTTTCAAGTTACATGAAGGGGAACAATTAGTGGAAACAGATCTTATGTTCCTTAACTGGCACAAAAAAATTACTGTTAAGATGTCAGAAGTTTACAAATTAATGAATAGATTTCAAAAATTTCTTTTTAAAGAAATGCCCAGTGGCAGGTATTTACCTGGATACAAAAGATTTTAACATTATTCTTAGTGAAAAAAAGGTGTGATTATAGAATTGAATTCTAATCAAAGATGAGTAATGAGAGAATTACTCTTTCTTAAATACTTCATATAATTATAATTGCAGAAATATAGATATTTCCACTGAAATAGTTCATTGAAATATCCCAGAAATAAACTTAATTTTACTTAAGACAATCTATTCATCAATAAATAAAAGCCACAATTGGCTAGAAATTTGACAAAATAACCTGATATTCTTTATTCAACATACAAGAGAAATAAATTCCAGAGGAATTAACAAATTTAACATAAAAAATGCTTGATAACAAGAAGGTATTAGAGGAGAATATTTACCAAATCTCTAGTACGAAAAGACTTTTTATGTTTATAAGCAAAATAAATCATAAGGAAATGAATATAAAGATTTAAAATTTCATTAATAAAATAACATGAACAGACTTGGACATTATGTGTAATAATAAGTTAAATAAGCAATAGATGCATTGTATATATTAAGAAATAGAAATAAGTAATAAAATAGATATAGGCACAAAGAATAAGAATATAATATTAACAAATAAATTAGGACACAAATACAGTTAAAATATTTGACATGACCTAATTACATAACTGCAAGTAAAACTTCTTTAAGAGTACTCTTCTTTAAGAGTAGTTTAAAATTAACTTCAATATGTTAATTTTGATATTGTTTATATACAATGAAATTCATAGATCTTTATGGTTGTAAAAATTTGACAAATGGATACATATTTTTATGTAGTTATAATGATTATACTCGTCATATCTCCATGCCTGCCAGGATATAAAACATTAACATAGCCCCAGAAAGTACCCTCCTGTCCCTTTATGATCAATCCCTTTTCTTTCTCAAAGACAACCATTTTCCTGTTTTCTTCTTCCTTCCTTAGCTTGGGAAATAGATGGGGAAACAGTGGAAACAGTGTCAGACTTTATTTTTCTGGGTTCCAAAATCACTGCAGATGGTGACTGCAGCCATGAAATTAAAAGACGCTTACTCCTTGGAAGGAAAGTTATGACCAACCTAGATAGCATATTCAAAAGCAGAGACATTTCTTTGCCAACAAAGGTTCACCTAGTCAAGGCTATGGTCTTTCCTGTGGTCATGTATGGATGTGAGAGCTGGACTGTGAAGAAGGCTGAGTGCCGAAGAAGTGATGCTTTTGAACTGTGGTGTTGGAGAAGACTCTTGAGAGTCCCTTGGACTGCAAGGATATCCAACCAGTCCATTCTGAAGGAGATCAGCCCTGGGATTTCTTTGGAAGGAATGATGCTAAAGCTGAAACTCCAGTATTTTGTCCGCCTCATGTGAAGAGTTGACTCATTGGAGAAGACCCTGATGCTGGGAAGGATTGAGGGCAGGAGTAGAAGGGGACGACAGAGGATGAGATGGCTGGATGGCATCACTGACTCGGTGGATGTGAGTCTGAGTGACCTCTGGGAGTTGGTGATGGACAGGGAGACCTGGCGTGCTGCGATCCATGGGGTCGCAAAGAGTCAGACAGGACTGAGCGACTGATCTGTCTGATCTGTCCTTAGTTTAGTCGAAATCCACATAAACAGGATAATACTTTTTGCATACCTTCTTCTCCCCTGGGTTCTTTTACTCAAAATAACGCTTCAGTAGTGTATTCCTTTTAATTGCTGAACATTGTTCCCATTGTACGGACATAACTCACTTTTTTTTTTTTTTGGTCCATTCACCTGTTGATAGCCATTCTAGTGTTTTTTTACGATTATGAATAAACTTGCTCTGTACATTGATGTGTTTCCATTCCTCTTGAGTAAATACCTAGGAGTGGAATTTCTGGGTTGCTCACTGATGTGTGCTTGACTCTATGTGACCCTGCCAAACAACATATTAAGAGTTTTTGTTGTTTCACATCTTCAACAGTACTTCCTATTTTCACCTTTTGACCATATTGGGGGTTTTGAATGCATCTCATTGTGAGTCAGTTTGCAGTTTTTGATGGCTAAAAATGTGGAACATATTTTCAGTGTTCATCAGCAATTGTCATCATTTTAACATGTCTATTAAAGAATTTTGGGGACTTCTCTAGTGGTCCTGGAACTCTGCAGGGGGCCTGGGTTCGATCACTGGTCAGGGAACTATCAGTGGATCCCACATGGTGCAACTAAAGATCCTGAATGCTGAAACAAAGATCAAAGAACCTGCATCCGCAACTAAGACCTAGCACAGTCAAGTAAAGAAATAAATATTATAAAATAGATAGATAAATAAAGATTAAGAAAAGAATTTTCCGTATTCCCTGTGTTGTATAATATATTCTTGCAGCATATTTATTTTATATACAGTACAATTGCATATGATATTTTACAATAACTGTAAATGGATTACCACCTTTAAAAAACTTTTAAAATTTCCCTTGTGATTTCTTCTTTGATTTATGAGTATTATTTTTTAAAGTATGCTATTATAAATATTTACATATTTTGGCTTTATACTGTTTCTTTTTATTTCTAGTATACTATTTTTGTGGTTAGCAATATGCTCTATATAATTTCAGTCAGTGAAATTTATTGTTACATGTCCCAGATTATGGTCTGTCTTTGTGAACATTCCATATGAACTAGAAAAAGTTGTGTATTTTGCAGTTGTAAGATTATTTATTAAAATTGGTCCACAGTGTTTCAAGTCTTCTAAATACTGACTGAATTAAAGGTGCTTGTTCTATCAATTAATGAGAGAGGGATGTTAAGATTTTCAAATATGATTATGTATTTGTTTCATATATTATAAAGTTCTATTATTATGTTTGTAAAAATTTAGGCCTCTGAAGTCTTCTTGATGAACTGCCCCTAACTGTAATGACCCTTTTGTAATTACCATTCTAAAACTCATCTTGAGCTCTACTTTGTTGATGTTAATAGTCGCATCAGCTTTCTTAGACTTGGCATTTGCCTGGTATCTCTCCTTCATATTTGGGTTTCTGTGAGATATCTTTTTGCTTCAGTGTAAATAATATCCCCAAGCATTTTTCTGTTAGTGACATGTGTTCTCAGAAAATCTCTTCAGGATTCCTTCATTATTTGAAAAAAATATTTCCTCTAGTCATAGAACTCTAGATTCTTAATTTTCTCAATTTCTTTTTTATTTTTGTACTTTAAAGATGCTCCAGTTTTAAAGATGCTCCAGATGTTTTCCAGTTTTACTTCTTATCATTGTTTTAATGTGTGCTATGTCTTCCCCTCCCCTCCACTATTTATCCCATATTTATCTTGCTTGAAAAATTTGTTTACAGTTTGGAAAAACTTTGACTAACTTATCTTCTGTTTTTAATCTGACCCTTTCTTGTTCTTATATTCTTCTAGGACTCCAAGTATAAGGAAATCAGACTGCTTGACACTGTCCCAGAGGTCATTTAGAGTCTGCTTTTCTGTATTTCTTTTCCATGGGGATGGTCTTGATCCCTGTCTCCTGTACAATGTCATGAACTTCATGGCAGAAAGTGAAGAGGAACTAAAAAGCCTCTTGATAAAAGTGAAAGTGGAGAGTGAAAAAATTGTCTTAAACCTCAACATTCAGAAAACGAAGATCATGGCATCTGGTCCCATCACTTCATGGGAAATAGATGGGGAAACAGTGGAAACAGTGTCAGACTTTATTTGGGGGGCTCCAAAATCACTACAGATGGTGACTGCAGCCATGAAATTAAAAGACGCTTACTCCTTGGAAGGAAAGTTATGACCAACTTAGATCACATATTCAAAAGCAGAGACATTCCTTTTCCAACAAAAGTCCGTCTAGTCAAGGCTATGGTTTTTCCTGTGGTCATGTATGGATGTGAGAGTTGGACTGTGAAGAAAGCTGAGCACCAAAGAATTGATGCTTTTGAACTGTGGTGTTGGAGAAGACTCTTGAGAGTCCCTTGGACTGCAAGGAGATCCAATCAGTCCATTCTGAAGGAGATCAGCCCTGGGATTTCTTTGGAAGGAATGATGCTAAAACTGAAACTACAATACTTTGGGCACCTCATGCGAAGAGGTGACTCATTGGAGAAGACTCTGATGCTGGGAGGGATTGGGGGCAGGAGGAAAAGGGGACGACAGAGGATGAGATGGCTGGATGGCATCACTGACTCGATGGATGTGAGTCTGAGTGACCTCCTGGAGTTGGTGATGGACAGGGAGGCCTGGCATGCTTCAATTCATGGGGTCGCCAAGAGTCGGACACGACTGAGCGACTGAACTGAACTGAACTTTCTGTATTTTTCCTCCTTTTTACTTCTGTTTGGATGATATCTGCTAACTAACATTAAAGTTTACTGATACTTTGTTTTATTTTATCCAATCCTCTCTCAGTTATAACTTAATGAATTTTAATTCTAACAATAGATCAGTTCTAGGATTATTATTATTTTATATTTACCACGTCTCTCTTGAAATTTCCACTCTTTCAAAAGATTAGTACCCTCTGTTATTCTAGTAAAAATTATAATACAAATTATTTCTGGTGAATTTCTCTTAAGAAAAAGCTAGTCTTCAGATAATTTAATGTAGTATTCCATTTCTGGCCACCGATTTTAAGTGAAAAAAAGTGAAAGTGAAAGTCGCTCAGTCGTGTCCAACTCTTTGAAGCCCCAGGGACTGCCAGGGACTGTATAGTCCATGGAATTCTCCAGGCCAGAATACTGGAGTGGGTAGCCTATCCCTTCCCCAGGGGATCTTCCCAACCCAGATATCAAACCTTAGGTCTCCCACATTGCAGGAGGATTGTTAACCAGCTGAGCCACAAGGGCAGCCCAAGAATACTGGAGTGGTAGCCTGTCCCCTCTCCTGTGGATCTTCCTGACCCAAGAATTGAACCGAGGGTCTCCTGCATTGCAGGTACTTCTTTACCAACTGAGCGGTTTTAAATAAACCACCCCTCTCACTACCAATGGAAAAACAGTATTCTGCCTGGTGATATAAATTAGCATTATTAACAATGTAGAGATTAAACAAACTAAATCCCCAACAATATAAACATAAAGTAAATTAACGTTTATCCACTCAGTAAAATACTAGGTAGGCATTGAAATAATTGTTTTGAAGCCCATGAAATAACATTAAAACATCATTATGTTAAAAATAAAAAGGATTACTAAGTTGTATGTGTGAGGACATGCACGTATATGGGTGCATGATGACTCAACTATGAAGTGCCTACAAATATTGTTGATACAATATATAAACCTTGTAACAGAAAAATATCTCTGGTGCAAATGCCCAACATTCTATCACTACTAACTATTGTGGGACAAATATTACGTAAGCTCTGTGCTTCTTCCCCTCTTCCCTCTATTTCCAAATTCTTTGCAACATGATTTTATTATTCCTTTCTGAAAAATCTAAAATTTAAAATAAGTAGCTATAGTGGCAACCTAGACTTTACATGGATTTTATAAATTCTCCACTTCTGTTTATGACCAGAATATATTTAATTCCTAAATTTGATTCTCAAAAGTCAATTTTTACTGTCTGCTGCTGCTGCTGCTAAGTCACTTCAGTTGTGTCCGACTCTGTGCGACTTCAGAGATGGCAGCCCACCAGGCTCCCCCGTCCCTGGGATTCTCCAGGCAAGAACACTGGAGTGGGTTGCCATTTCCTTCTCCAATGCATGAAAGTGAAAAGTGAAAGAGAAGTCGCTCAGTCATGTCCGACTCTTAGCAACCCCATGGGCTGCAGCCCACCAGGCTCCTCCATCCATGGGATTTTCCAGGCAAGAGTACTGGAGTGGGGTGCTATTGCCTTCTCTGTTTTTATTGTCTACAATTTGTCAATAGCCCCAACTGAGAAAACAAATGAGTTACACCTAATTTCAATATAGTGCTATGGTGACCCCACAATAATGGTAAAGTCGTTTCACTGCAGACCCTCAATTTTGACAATTCATTCTTGACATTTTTCTAATTGAATATGGGTTTATTGGTTTTCTGTTGCTGTGCAATGAATTACTACATACTTTGTGGCTTAAAAAATATATTTGTTATCTCACAGTTCTATGGGTCAGAAGTTTTGACATGGTATGGCTAGTTTTCAACTCACAGTCTCACAAAGCTGGTATCAAAGCTGTCAGTCAGATATGTTCTCATCAGTATCTTGGGGTCTTTTGCTAAGCTTCGGTGTTGTGGTATTTCAGTTCCTTGTGACTGTGGGTCAGAGTTACATTCTGCTGCTGGAGATTGCCTGCATTCCTTGCTGATGGTTTAGTTGCTAAGTTGAGTCCAACTCTTGGAGATCCGATGGACAGAAGCTACAGTTTTCTAGGCAAGAATACTGGAGTGGATTGCCATTTCCTTCTCCAGGGGATCTTCCCCCCACAGGGATCAAACCTGGGGCTACTGCATTGTTGCATTCCTTGCTATGTGGCTCCACTTCAAAGCAAACGACACAGAATTTCTCTTGCACCAAATCCTTTTACATTTTGAGTAAAAGACTCTTGACTTCTGAACCCAGATTTAAAGAGCTCTTGTGATTAAATTCAACTCTGCATGAACCATAACCTGATCACGAGAATAAAATCCATCATATAGATAGTGTCTACATTGGAGTGAGGATTTTGTGAGGGTCATCTTAGAAGTTTGCCTGCCACAATACAGTTATTAATGACTATTTTAAACATTAAGAGATCAGGATATATATTGGAATAGACTGGACTATATTATTTTTATTATCCTCTTGATGTTTAAGTGTCTCCTCTCTGACTCCCTTTTTACAGAACCCCTTTTCCCTATTTCTCCCTTGGCAATTCAACTCCAGGGTCTGACTTCTTAATCCAGTAATTTTTGGCTGCCTGATTTAGCTTTTCCTTTCACAATCAGCCGGGATATTCCCCAGGGGGATAAATTCCGCATACATGTGAATCTCATCCATTATGTTTTCTATGTTTTAAAGATTAAAGCCCTTTAGTTTCTGCTAGCTTTGGGTGATACTCCAGTGCTTTAAAACAATTTAAGAGCTATATTTTCCCAATGTTAGAATTAGTTATGGAAAGACACTTAATTCAATACAGGCTATTCTCTTATTATCAGAAGTTGGAATTTCCAGAGTGGCATTTTTGGTAATTAAATATTCCTCTACTTCTTCATGCCCTTAAAAAAGTAGTGCCTACATTTTAAAAATAAGTAATATTATTTACTTGCTTCTTAAAATTTCACTTATAGAAGAAATTACAGCTAAGATATTTTTGCCCAATGCAAGGACCAGCAAAACGCTTCCTGTTTGCCTCCTTTGCTATGGCTCTGATCACTGCTGAGCCATTGCTCGGTGGCTTGTTCCTCAAATAATCATGGGTGGCATAGAGAGGTACAGGGAATGAACCCCCTTTCACATCTCTGACAAGCAAGAGGCTTAACATGTCTTAAGTCTTGTTCTACAGAATCATTGATTTTTTATATGCAATTCAGGAGCTCCAAATCTATTCAAACAAAGCCATTTGAAATGTACTACCTCTTTTTGAAATGGTAATAATTATAACACAAATACATTATATATCAAATTTTAACACATGGAGACCAAAACCACATTAAATCCTTCTCATAAATATGTTTTCCTTGGGAATTCTGAATAAAGATTATCCGATCATCAGAGCTTAGTTGAATTAGGCAGGGTAAGATTTCAATAATATCATTATGACACAAAACTAAGTGAATTAATATTTTTAAATATTGTGAAACCAAAATAAGATATAAGAATACATTTGATCACACAGATGATGTTGCATATCAAACATTTTGCATAACCCCCAATTTGACAACTTGTTTTAATAAAAAATTAATTGATTTTATTTTAAACAACTTTTAATGTACATAAAAACTCACACTGATAAAATACTGGTATCATCCATTTTATTCATTGTTTATTTGAAAAATAAGATTCTTTTCTTTAAAAGAAAAAACATGATAGAAAACTGCACATCTATACCAACCCATCAAGAATTTTTCCCACTTTATATTTTGGAGACATTTATATCCCCTTTTCCATAGACTTAGTAATATTGTTACTGTGTGATAACTTGTTATGAGCATCAAGAACTTTTGGAATGCTTCTCAAATTTGAAGCTCTTATTCAATTCCATCTGCTATTGACTTAACTTACCTTTTAAATAAAAAGATTACATTGGTCACATTACTTTCCTCTGATGTTAAACTTATCCTCCAAAATGTACGACTGCTTTTAAAATAATCTTCAAATGGTTTCCAGATAAAGCTTTTTAAAAGTTAAATTGGTTAGGTCATTGCTCTTTTTAGCTCCTCAAGGCCTAAATTTCTTGCATATTTAGTCATTTTCCTAAGCTATAATAAGCTGTCGGTAAATGTAAGCAGCAGAAACACCTTAGCACTCACTCAATACGTGTATGGATGTCCTTCATTAATGCCCCAACTTTCTAGCCTTACAATTCCTCTCATGTCCTATGCCCTTTGATCCAGGAATACCTATAATTTTCGACACAGAATACAATCAATTTTAGGAATATTTCTTCTTATTAGTTTTATCACTATAAATAATAATAATGTCACTGCTGTAAGTGTACCTTAGATCACTTGTAGTAAATACAATTTAAATTGGTGCATGAAATCATTTCAGTTACCTAGTTAAACACTCTGTTAAAATGAAATAATTGCATTAGTTGATTATTAATATCTTTTCAATAAACAGATTAATTAAAAATTCCTAAGCTTTGAAATTTTAACCTAACCTAGATCTCTTGCATTGGTAAGTAGGTTCTTTATCATCTGAGATACCAGAGAAACCTTAGTAAGAATGCCAATGTTTAAGAGTGAGTGAGTGAGTGAAAGTCACTCTGTACAACTCTTTATGACCCCATGGACTATACAGAATAAAACGTATTCGGGTAGTGGATTTTCAAAACTTAATTAGCTGCATTCTTGTCATTGTTCAAAGTTTTCTCATAGATATATCAACACTGAGATAAAGAAGACAGTATATGGATTTGATCCACATTTATATTATTGGTCAACCAGATTTACTGTCTATTAAATGCACAATATTAGGCATCATAAGTTAACAGACATGCCATCTTTTTTTTTTTTTTCTCTACCTAGAAAGAAGGTATCCACTGTGTGGATCACAACAAACTATGGAAAATTCTTAAAGAGATGGGAATACCAGACCACCTGACCTACCTCCTGAGAAATCTGTATGCAGGTCAAGAAGAAACAGTTAGAGCTGGATATGGGAAAAAAGACTGATTCCAAATCGAGAAAGGAGTACGTCAAGGCTGTCTATTGTCACCCTGCTTATTTAACTTCTATGCAGAGTACATCATGAGAAATGCTGGGCTGGATGAAGTGTGAGCGGGAATCAAGATTTCCAGGAGAAATATCAATAACCTCAAAAATGCAGATGACACCACCCTTATGGCAGAAAGCAAAGAAGTACTAAAGAGCCTCTTGATGAAAGTGAAAGAGGAGAGTGAAAGAGTTGACTTAAAGCTCAACATTCAGAAAACTAAGATTGTGACATCTGGTCCCAACACTTGAAGGCAAATAGATGGGGAAACAATGGAAACAGTGACAGACTTTATTTCCTTGGGCTCCAAAATCACTGCAGATGGTGACTTCAGCTATGAAATTAAAAGATGTTTGCTCCTTGGGAGAAAAGTTATGACTAACCTAGATAGCATATTGAAAAGGAGAGACATTACTTTGCCAACAAAGGTCTGTCTAGTCAAAGTTATGGTTTTTCCAGTAGTCATGTATGGATGTGAGAGTTGGAGTATAAAGAAAGCCGAACACTGAATAATTGATGCTTTTGAACTGTGGTGTTGGAGAAGAGTTTTGAGAGTCCCTTGGATAACAAGGAGATCCAACCAGTCCATCCTAAAGGAAATCAGTCCTGAATATTCATTGGAAGAACTGATGTTCAATCTGAAACTCCAATATTTTGGCCACCTGATGGGAAGAACTGACTCATTGGAAAAGACCCTGATGTTGGGAAAGATTGAAGGTGGGAGGATAAGGGGACGACAGAGGATGAGATGGTTGGATGGCATTACCGACTCAATGGACATGAGTTTGAGTAGGTTCCAGGAGTTGGTGATGGACAGGGAAGCCTGGCGTGTTGCAGTCCATGGGGTAACAAAGAATCGGACATGACTGAGAGACTGAATTGAACTGAAAAAAAAAAAAAAAAACATTAAAAATAAAACTAGATGAGAGACATAGATATGTAGAGACCGAGAAGGCATGATTAAAAATTAATAATGCTTTTTTTTTTTGTATAAAGGCTCTGGGGTTAAAAATAGAACAAATAAAGGGTTAGTTGTTTGAGGTTAATTTTGATTGTTTATGAAAGATGTTGTTGCTTTTCTTTAGTTGCTCAGTTATGTCCAATCTTGGTGACCCCATGGACTGTAGCCTACCAGGTTCCTCTGTTCACAGAATTTTCCAGGTAAGAATAGTGGAGTGGGTTCTCATTTCCTTCTCCAATGGATCTTCTTGACCTAAGGATTGAACCCATGTCACCTGCTTTGCAGGTAGATTCTTTACTGCTGAGCCATTTGGGAAGCCCCTTTTTGAAGGATAGTAGGCATCAGATTGGTGAAGAAAAGAAAACTTCAGTTTTTTCTCATGGGTCCTTTTACACTGTAGAGCTTAGTGGGAAATAATAAATCTCATCTAGGCTTAGTCTTGGAGAAGACAATGGAACCCCACTCCAGTATTCTTGCCTGGAAAATCCCATGGATGGAGGAGCCAGGTAGGCTGCAGTCCATGGGGTCACTAAGAGTCAGACATGACTGACAGACTTCACTTTCACTTTTTCACTTTCATGCATTGGAGAAGGAAATGGCAACCCACTCCAGTGTTCTTGCCTGGAGAATCTCAGGGGCAGGAGGGCCTGGTGGGCTGACGTCTATGGGGTCACAAAGAGTCAGACACGACTGAAGTGACTTAGCAGTAGCAGGCTTAGTCTAACCACCTCATACCTCGCTCCCCAGATCTACCTTATCAGGTGAATCAAAAATAATTTTTAACAGTTTACAGCAGCCCAGCTATATCCTCTCATCAGATGAAATCAAGTAGAAGCAGGTTAAATTCTGAGCTATGAATAGGGCACAGTCTGGCCCCAAATCCCTTTTTAATACCAAAGTATCAGTTTTATTTGTTTTAATTTATCCTTATACCCGCTAGCCTTTTACCTCAATCCATGGTAATCTCAATTGAATCCATCGCATCTTAACAAATTCTTTAAATTGCATTTAAATTTTATAGTTTAGTTTTATAATTTTTACTTTATGGGCACTAGAAATATGGACAAAAATAACTGGCAGGATAGCCTATACATGCCTCCATTAAAATAAAGAGCTACATGTTTTTGCCCTTTCTTAATTCTTCAGAGCCCTATTTGGCTATCCCAATTTGAATGGATACTCCAGAATTAAATACTTTTAATTTTCAAGACTACATTCTGAAGTGTGACAGAAAAAATTTTCAGCTCAAAATCCTGAGAATGAAGAAAAGTTTCAAGTCACATTTTTCTTATGAAGAAATGTTTGTTGATATCTTTTTTCAATATGTTGAATGATTCTGCTAGTTAAAAGAAATAAATATTGAATAAAAAATGAAAAGACTTTGCTGAACTAGTATGGTAGTAAGATATCTGCAGAGACTCAATGAGTGGGAGAGTAGGTAAGTGAAAGAAAATAAATAAAATGGGCCTTGAAACCTGTCTCTGTCCTGAAGTTTTCTTTCATTTCCTGAGGTCAAGTTCATAGTTCTGTACTTGGAGATCCACTTCTGTTCCTGAGATCCATGTTGATGGCTACATGGGGAACAGAAGATACAGCCTAGGACCTAACAATTGTAAAGGATAACATAAGATCCCTGCAAAAGGCCATGGTCCTCATCACTTTATATATATATTTGATGTAAGGCAGAAGGCACTGTGCTTTATATCACTCATGGTAATTTAAAACCACAAAACGACCCACCTAGAAATTTCTGCTTTGAACTCATACTGCCTATCAGGTCTAAAAAACACTACTGAGAAAAACTTATTTTAAAGTGAATTCTCTTTATATTTGTGAATAAGGAGGGTTGAAATACCTCTAGGTGATCCAGAAAAGCAAAAATGAAAATCTTTTCTTTAGGAATGAACCTTGAATAGAGGTCTCCTGTAATTTCAGTAGCTAAAACTCTAAGGAAATAGTCAAAAACAAATTATATTAAAGGAAACAGAAAGCCCAAAGAAACAACAGAAATTGGAACTCTAATTTTGGAATTATTAGGCACAGGATATAAACTAGTTTAAGGATATAACAAGATACTAAGCTTTAAGAAATAGGGCAGTTTGAAATGTAATGAAGAAACAAAATACCATAAGTGATGATTAAATAGATTTAAGAAATAATTGAATAGGAATAAAATAAGCTATTAAAAATTAAAAACTGAAATATATTAAGTAGAAGATTATATATAGTGAAACAGAAACAGTTATCTGGAATATCTCTATATCTATGTCTAAATACATAAGAATATTCAAATGATTAAAGAATATTAAAGAACTATTAAATAATTAAAATTATTTTTAAAAGACACAGGACTAGGAAAAAAGGGGAAAATATGAAAAATAAGTTAGGAGAGATCTATAAATTTTCTAAGAGGAGACAATGAAAAGAGAAGGATTTAGGACTTTAAGAAATAATGGCTGTCAATTTTTCAGAATTGGAGAAAGTCATCAATCTTAGACCTTGGGAACTCAACAGATCCCAAGGAAAAGTAAAGATACATAATTCACACCTAGATAGATTGTACTGAACCCTCAACATGTGAGATAAACCAAACAAAAACACTAAAGGAAGAAAAAAAAATATATGTGTATGTAGGACAGACAGAGGGAAGATCTGCAGGGAAGAGCAATTACACTAACAATAAATTTTAACAGTAAAAATTGAAGTTCCAACACCTTACAATATTATCATTCATGTTTTCAGATAATAGAAACTATAATTGTATATGAAGAGGCATGACATATAAGAAGGAATGGTGAAATGACAATTTTAGCAAACGGAGAGCATTTACCCCTAAAGTATTCACTTAAAGATGTAAAAGTTTTAAGGGAAACTATCCGAAGTTGAAGATAAGATGTGTAAGAGTTAAAGTGTGAAAGATGTTTTTTTAAATGGTTAACTGAAACATACACTGATTATAAAATGCAATAACAATGCCAAATTTACAGACTACTTGGCGATATGACATACATATTTTTGAGCAGTTTATAACTATTAGTAAAATGGAATCATACCATCAGTCTTTCAAGGAATGTACTATTATTATCAACATTGCTGTTGTTGTTAAGTCCTGTCTGACTTCATTACAACCCTACGGACTGTAGCCCACCAGGCTCCTCTGTCCATGGGATTTCCCAGGCAAGAATACTGAAGTGGGTTGCCATTTCCTTCTCCAGGGGATCTTCCTGACCCAGGGATCAAACATGCATCCCCTGCATTGGCAAGCACAGAGTCTTTACCACAGAGCCAACAGTAACGCCCCATTAACCATGATACAGATAATCCATGGAGAAATAGAGATGTTAAGGAATGGCATATTGTCCCTCAGCAAATATGTAGCAGGGCCAGGGTTTGAACATGGCCATCTGTCTTAAGCATCTGCAGTCCTGAGCACTTTATTTGTAGTTTCTCTAATTTGAGGAGGCAAAAAACAAATAATCATTAAATTCTTCATTAAATTGACAACTAAGATAATATCCTTATATTCAGATCTGTGCAATCCCATTGGAATTCTTTAAAGAAACAAAAGACATTACTATTTAATTTACACTATCTCTATAAATTAAAAACCACTGCACCATAACCACAGCATAACCTATAATGTAATTTTTTTGTCAAATAGCATCAGCAGTAGTTCTCATATCCTTCTTGGAGCTTACTCAAGATGAAGAATAATAAAGCATTGTTATTTAAATTTTAAAAAGTCACTCATAATATTCCATTTAAAAATCAAGCTGAGGATTTGTAGGGATGCCTTGATGGATTTTATACCCATTTACTGAGTCTCTGATTTTGAACCAATATTATGCCTTCCAAAAAAATTAGAACAAATGACCATCATTCCTTTTTCACAGGCAAAGATATAGAAACTGGTGTAGCTAATTTATTAATATTCAACCCGAGAATACATAGTTTACCAGTCAGAGGGGAAAAACTTGAACCTAGCTATTTAGAAACCAAGACCAAGGTTTTTATGTGAATATGTTTTTATACCATGTGTTGAGTTGGTGTCTAACTTATTTCAAGATAAATTTTAGGGCAGAAAATATTGTCTGGAGGATTATTCCACTTCTCAATTGAAAAGCTGAAATCGACTTTGGCACTTATAAAACTAAGGGTTATGTGTGAATCATACAAAAAATAGAAGCAAAATACAATAGACTAATGAAGATTCTTTCTATTTTTTTGTGTGAAAATTTTCTTAGTATAATAGTGCCTAGTCAAAAAGAATTTTCTAATAAAACTTTCACTTAAAATTAAACTGATTTCCATGAGTATGCTGGAACTTATAACAAGCAAATAACTGACACGCATGACCTAGATCTTTAGGCTTCCTTTACCAATATCTCACTTCCCATTATTTAAATTATGCTGCTATTGCTAAGTCACTTCAGTTGTGTCCAACTCTGTGCCACCCCATAGATGGCAGCCCACCAGGCTCCCCCATCCCTGGGATTTTCCAGGCAAGAACACTGGAGTGGGTTGCCATTTCCTTCTCCAATGCATGAAAGTGAAAAGTGAAAGTGAAGTTGCTCAGTCGTATCCGACTCTAGCGACCCCATGGACTGCAGCCTACCAGGCTCCTCCATCCATGGGATTTTCCAGGCAAGAGTACTAGAGTGGGGTGCCATCGCCTTCTCCGATTTAAATTATGGAGGGATGTTAATAGCTTGTCTGTCAGTTTTCTCTAATATACATTACTACAAAAACAGGTGTCTCCAATTTGCTTTTTTTTTAAATTAGTTGTGTGTGTGTGTGTGTGTGTGTGTGTGGTGTTTGGTTCAAATCTGCTGGTTTTATAGTAATCTACAGGAATCACAGGCTTTCATATTTTGAAGTATTCTACATTAACTTCACTTAGTCTACAGGTTTTTTTTGCTGATTGATATGAGCTTTAGCTTTGTAAAGTTGACCAGGCACAGTAAACAAAAATATAGTTACAAGACCTGTTTCAGAAAGAGTGCACTTAAAGGGACAAAACAAAGATACTGAAGAGGAAATCAACAGACGATAGTACAGGAGAGGTAAATGTTGTTAGATGACAGTTGAGATGGCATCCCAGGTTTAAGACATGGGCAACTGTCACAGCACTGAGGATGTACCCATGCTAAAGGAAGGAACATTTCAGGAAGGAGGGACAAATTCAAGCAATCATGTTCCTGAACCCCAGATATAGCTGATGTGGAATCTGTGTTGTCTAGAAAATAGAGGCTTTGCACTCTCCAGTGTAGTGATTTCTTATTCTGAAATCCTTCACTATTCAGGTTGTTTCTTTCTGGGGAGAGGGGAAGATTCCTCCAGGCAGAAAGTCATCCATGTATCAGTGACATATAATTACAAAATCAGAAGTCCAAAGTGACAAATGGGAGTATTTTCTTGAGTGCTGAGAATATTCTTTGGAGAAGGCAATGGCACCCCACTCCAGAACTCTTGCCTGGAAAATCCCATGGATGGAGGACCCTGGTGGGCTGCAGTCCATGGGGTTGCAAAGAGTCAGACACGACTGAGCGACTTCACTTTCACTTTTCACTTTCATGCATTGGAGAAGGAAATGGCAACCCACTCCACTGTTCTTGCCAGGAGAATCCCAGGGATGGGGGAGCCTGGTGGGCTGCTGTCTATGGGGTCGCACAGAGTCGGACACGACTGAAGCGACTTAGCAGCAGCAGCAGCAGAGAATATTCTTGGTCACAGGATGGAGTAAATATAAGGGAATGTAGCAATGAAAGAAACCAAGTGTGAAGATACAGATATAGTTACTAACAAATTTACCTTTTGGAATATGTGAGTTTGTAATTCTATAATTAAAATGTCATTAACCTCGCTAAGTTCAATTGACCTTAATATATCATTTTCTGAGCATATTTACTCTCAGACAGAATGACTACTGAGTTATCTTCATATATCCATGAATCTACACTATTATTTAATATCTATGCATGCTGTTTCAAAAGATATAAATGCTGCACTTTAGAGACTTGAACGATTTAAATCAGAATTTGAGGTGACCTACATTTATCAATGGATTACTTGAAGAGGCTCATATTTGAGAGACTAGAGAAAAGACACACCACATTATACTTTCCTAGATTCAAATTGTATCATCATATCAAGTTAGATCATTACAAAGCAAAGTAAATGAACTGTGTTATCTCTGCCCCCACATATAGGCCTTTGCTGAGTTATGATTTAATGTTATGACCCTTAGCTCAGATAACTTGACTAAAGCTGTCTCAGCCTGATTAGATTGTGCTCCCCCACAGGGATTAAAATAGCAGATGGGAGGTGAGGTTTGTTCTCTTGGAGGAAAAGTGCTGAGGCTAGGTGCTTGGTGATTTTTTTTTTTTTTTTTTTTTTTTGCATGCCCAGGCAGGCATGCAACAGAAATCTCATCTGGGTTCTATAAATATTGGGAATTTCAGTTTTGTGTATGTGCCCCCCACATGTGTGTGTGGAGGGGGGCTCCCCTGTTAGCTCAGCTGGTAAAGAATCCTCCTGAAATTCAGGAGACCCAGGTTTGATTCCTGGGTTGGGAAGTTCTCCTGGAGAAAGGATATGCTATCCAGTGTTTTGGGGCTTCCCTGGTGGCTCAGATTGTAAAGAATCTGCCTGTGATGCAGAAGACCTGGCTTGCATCCCTGGGTAGGGAAGGGTCCCTGGAGAGGGGCCTTGGCAACTCACTCCAGTATTCTTGCCTGGAGAATCCCCATATACAGAGGAGTCTGGCAGGCTAAATTCCATGGGGTTGCAAAAAGTCAGACATAACTGAGCAACTAAGCACAACACGTGTGTGTGTGTGTGTATGTATGAAAATGTGTGTGTGTGTTTAAAACTTAGTAGTTAAAATATTCTCTAACTTTATTCTGTGATATTTAGGTATTAATAATTATGTTAATGGCAATAGTGATGAAAAATGACTTAGTGTTTACTTAAGAATGACAGATAATCACAACAATAATGATTCTTATGGCTTTGTATATAAAATCAATTTTAGGTGAAGTCAGTTGTAAAGAAAAAAAACTGTGGCATTCATTTCTGAGTAAAAGAAAAAAAAATAATAAATGTGAACATTTTTGGAGTTCAGCATAAATATATCTGGTTGAGGAATTTCAGCTGAACTATTTGTCCACAAACCTTAAAAAAGAGAAAAGAAAAAGAAGGAAAGAAGGGACAATGTAAAGGAAAAAATAAAGAATAGACAGTTTTTATAACAGCAAAAAATAAGTAGACAAATCGTGGTAAAAGTCAAAGCCAACATGTTAACATGATAACTTCTAATGATATGGAATTGGAATAGAGCCTGACAAAACTAGAAGTGTAATTACAGTACAGAGGACTTGCTGAATTTTGTGTAAAAGACACATGGTAATGGCATTCCTTCGAGGCTCTCTGTTAAGGGTATCATTTACAGACGGTGTGTCTCAAACTTTGACACCCGGAAAAGTAATCTGGAGTGATGTTTTTAGAAGGACATGTCTCCTCCACTCCTCTTCCTCACCCTACACAAGAAATAAGAGAAAGAGATGTGGTACCTCTGGAGGAGAGCCCTGTACCTGCACTTTAAATACCACCCTCAGATCACTCTGGTTTGGATTGCTCCCAGACTACTGTTTAAGAAATGATAAATTTCATCTTAAGGATGAAGAAAGCACAAATACTTCATTGATGTTAAGAGACTAGAAACACCCTTTTATTAATAGTTGGTTTCTGAGGCAGCATAATGCTGTGTTTTAGGAAGAAAGGGTTAGAACTAAAGGAACCTATATGTGGGGCTTGTTTGTGGAATACTCTGGTCATATAATTCTGAGTGCATCACTTACACTTCTTGAGCCCTAGTTTTCATTTCATACAATGGGGAGACTAATGTTTGATATACAATAGAGTTGTGAGAATTAAAGGAGAAAAGAAATGGAAAACACTAAGTATAGTCCTTGGCATATTATTACTATTATTTTCTTCTGTATCATTATATTTGTATCACTCTATTTGGCATTGTATCTAACTTGTAAATCACTTTAAATATTTTAAGTAGGTTACAAGTTACTAGAATTATGCCAGATAATTATGCAACATTTTTCTTTTGATTATTATTCAGTGAAAACATGGGCAGATTTGATTTTAAAGATTAACAAAATCTGTGGTGCAGTAGATACTCAAAACATAAGACAATGCAAAAAAGCTTTATTTTATGTATTATAAAACTATAAAATTGTATATTACAAAATCAATTAAAATTAGAATAATTTGACTTTGAAAATATTCCTGGAAGCATAAGGGTTTTAAAACAGTTGGATTTTCCTGGAAGAAAACAAAATGAAATGCATAACATGGTTCTGGTGGAGATAAGCCATTAAAGGGAAAAATAAAATTATGGTGTATAGACAGACTATGGTGCAGGTGCATGACTATGAATTTGTAGCATATTTGTGAAAATCACTCTCTAATGCCAGTATAATTACCACTTTGAAAAACACCAAAAGGAACACATAAAGATGCTGCTTTATTTGATTATATTAATACTTCAACCCACATTGACAGGAGCCCACCAAGAAATTCATGTATATTAGATTAGATTTCAAACATTTTGCTACACAAGCTGATTTCTTTCAGGTAACATTTGTAACCCCATGGATCATAGTCCACCTGGCTCCTCTGTCCATGGGATTTCCCAGGCAAGAATACTGAGTGGGTAGCCATTCCCTTCTCCCGGTGATCTTCTCAACCCAGGGATCAAACCTGGGTCTCTTGCATTGCAGATGGCTTCTTTACCATCTCAGCCACCAGAGAAGCCCCAGGTAACATTAAGTTTTGCTAATTTGACATTGTGTGACACTTTATGAAAACTCCTGACTTTCTTCACTCTATTAATGTACCTACGGGCATTAGAAAGTTAGCATAAACTAAGAATTCTTTTTGCACAAAATGGAAAATTTGATTGGGGCAAAGTCTTCGGATTCTGCTATTAAATTTAGTGAAGTGAAGTGAAGTCAAATCGCTCAGTCGTGTCTGACTCTTTGCAACCCCGTGGACTGTAGCCTACAGCCTCCTCCGTCCATGGGATTCTCCAGGCAAGAATTCTGGAATGGGTTGCTATTTCCTTCTTCAAGCAAGTTAATTGTGCTATTAACTTTAGCACAATTTTAATATTAGTTTACTTTTAACATCCAAGCAAAGTTGAGCTTTACTCTGTCGTGTGACAAGAATTTTGAGAAAGAATTTTTGTCAAAAATTTTGACAAGAATTTTTATGAAGAACATGGTGATTGGCTTCCTCTCATCTGGCCAACGTGAAGAGACTAAGAGGATGCCCTTCTCCACTAGTTCAAATGGTGCCCTTATGTGGATTAGAAAAAAAAGACGGCCCTGTTTCCAAATAGTACTTCATATGGCACCACAAGATTAACAAATAAGGTACAGGCTAGAACTCATTCTCATCTTTTCTCTTTGGTGGGATACCCTTCAGAGAGAACAGTCTGGACCTGCAGGGCCTGGAATCCCCTGCAGAGAGTGTTTCTGACCTGGTTCTCTGGCTCCCAAGTGACCTGAATGGGTTTGGGCATTGGTATTTCCTTATGGTTTACAACAACCTAGGTGCATTCTGGGAAAAGTAAGGTCACTGTCAGACCTGACTTTGCACAAGCTTCCAACCAGACACCTGCTGGTGCCCATAACTGCCCTGACTGTTCATTTGGCATACTCTTGTGTTGGGAAATCAAAGCTATGAATTCATGCCAGCTGCGCAGCCATTTTTCTAGGACATAATTCTCCAAAGCTCATTAATACAGGCAACTTTTAGGCACATGAAAGAATATAGGTTTTATGACTAGAGATTTTAGGTTCAATTTTCTCCCAAACATAACTTTTACTAGCTTTAAGTCATTCAATATTTTATTTTACACATTTACATTTATTTAACACATTTAGTGTTAATTTGCTGGTTAATGCTGACAATTTGCACAAAATAGATTGTGAAAGATTTAAATGGATTCTATGTAAATATTTCAATATTAAGATTGAATTACATGAAAGTTTGCCATCTGTGGAGGTCAAAGACCCAAGGGGTGGCTTGGGCAGTAAAGAGTTCACTCAGTAAATTGGGAGGGATCTTCAAACCCTGGCACTTAGTACCTTGGAGATAATCTCTAAATTATGGAATGCCTTGCTTGTTAAGAATGTGTTTGTAATCCTGGGGTCCTTGGGCCCTTTCAGATAATTTATGATAAAAATGTGATTTGTGAGGGGATCCTGGTGTCATGCTTGACCAGTTTGGCCTCATGAGAGGCTGAAGAAAGAGTAACTAAAGTCAGAAAAGTGAGTCCTTCATGCCTACATGGCCACGGTCCTCCCAGGGGGAAAAAAAAAAAAAGTTAAAGATCAATGCCAGGATGAGCTCCCCTGGCTGGTAGTAATTTTTAGGTATTGTTATACTTAGTTTCTCGAAGAGTTGAGAGTTGTCCATACAACTCTACTAGGAGAGGACAATCGGAGCTTGTGCCTACTTTCTCCTGGACTCTCCCTGTACATCTTTTACATTAGCTGGTTCTAATCTATGTGCTTTTTCTGTGGTAAACCATAACCATGAGTATAACAACTTTCCTGAGGTCTGGGAGTCCTTAACGGGAGTCATTGAACCTGAGGTTGATCTTGGTGACCACAGATCCAGGAACAAGAAATTTTCCATTTACCTTGTATTTGAATAGACACTGCTGCTGCTGCTAAGTCGCTTCAGTCGTGTCCAACTCTGTGTGACCCCATAGACAGCAGCCTACCAGGCTCCCCCGTCCCTGGGATTCTCCAGGCAAGAACGCTGGAGTGGGTTGCTATTTCCTTCTCCAATGCGTGAAAGTGAAGAGTGAAAGTGAGTTGCTCAGTCGCATTTGACTCTTAGTGACCCCACGGACTGTGGCCTACCAGGCTCCCCCGTCTATAGGATATTCCAGGCAAGAGTACTGAAGTGGGGTGCCATTGCCTTCTCCGTGAAGAGACACAAATTCAAATAAATAAAACTCCATGTTTACTTGGCACAAAGTAGAAATAATGATTGTATTCAGTGTTGCTGAGTATGTATGTGGACAAATATAGCCTGATAATGTTTGGTGGAAATGTTACTACATTTTCCCTTTTCAAAATATATTTTATTTATTTCATATTTTACTATTTTTACATTTTATATCAATTTTAGCTTTACTGAAATTTTTACATCAGTTTTAAGTTCATAGAAAGTTTGAGTGGAAGGTATTGAGTTCATATATACTCCCTGCACCTACATATTGCATAGCTTCCTCCATTATCAGCATCTCCCACCAGGGAATATACTTGGTACAACTAATGAACCTACATTGACGCTTCTTGATTATCTTTAGCTTATAGCTTATATTATAATTCACTTTTAGCATTGAACAGTCTATGGTTTTAGATATTTTATCATTTAGACATGTTATCCATCATTATAGAAACACAGAGAGTGTTTTCATTGTCCTAAAAAAAAAAAAAACAAAAACCTCTGTGCTCTGCCTACTCACCATTTCTCTCTTCAAATTACCAGCAACCACTGATCTCTTTGTTGTTTCCAAAGTTTTGCTTTTTCTAGAATTTCATATAATTGGAATTATACAATATACAGCCTTTCAGTTCAGCTTTTTTTCTCTTAGCGGAATAAATTAAGATTACTTCGTATCTTTTCATGGCTTGATAATATTTCTTTTTAGTGCTGAGATTGGATTAAAATATCTTACATAAATCTTCTAGCTTTAATTTTCTAGGATTCTGTAATTATCACTATTGGAAAAAGGACTGACTTTTGCACTAGAATTAACTATATATACAACTAGCTGATTAAAATTGGAGGGACTCCACATGTAATGGACCTGAACTTGGGCAGACTTCGGGAGATAGTAAGGGACAGGGAGGCCAGGTGTGCTGCAGTTCATGGGATCACCAAGAGTCAGACACGACTGGGCTACTGAACAATAACCACATTTAAGAGGAGAGTATAATTCTCCCCTAACAACGTTGGATCTTGAAACAGAGGCAGGGTGGTGTAGTCGTTCTGGAGGCTGATGTTGTATAAGCTGGTTGTATAAGACATGAAACTCGGTGCTTTCTGCTCTCAACCTTTCTGCCATGTGAACTGCATGATGAGTCTTCCCAGAAAAAATAATAAAGGGAATGTCAAAGAATAGCAGAGGTGGAAGGTGGCAAACAAGTATTTTTGCTGAATTCGTTTTTCCCCACTCAAGGCTTAGTTATACAGTTGTCCTAGTGGTCTGTGAGACACTCCATTGCCTTTATATATTATTTTTTTTCTTAGGCTACTTTCTATTTTTATTTTTGTCACATGCAATTTAAAAACCTTATCTGATGCATATCTTCTCCCATTTCTACTTCTCTGTCTGGGTTCTAGGCAACTTGATATTGTTCCAAGGCACTTGTTTAAGAGACCAGAGTAATTAATATCAAAATGCTGGAGACAGCGCAGTATACATTTCAGGAGACTCTGTCATTTGTAAATGAGATGGTTTTTGTTTTCTCAAAGAAATACATTTCTAATTACGTAACTTTAGGTATTGTGACGTAAGGGATAGGACCTTAGGACCTTACACTGGTGGGGAGAGACGTTGGGTCTCTCACTGAAGCCACACGTAGATGCTTAATCTTGTGATCATGTGCAAGTCTAAATTTGAGAGGCTGATGAAATGAGACTGCAGATTGTTTATTCTCCATAAAGGTTGTTGGGTTTGGTTTCTCTTACCATTGCTTCAGTAATTTGTTTTGTCTACAGGGAAAGAAGCAGGCATTCTAGATTTGGATGTGTTTGTGTTGGGAGGCACAGTAAGAGGCTGGTGCAATCTTACCAGCATTAAGATGATAGCTGTATTTCTTTAAATTGAGATCATTAAAATAAAATTACATTGCTAGCTTTTATATTCCATTTAAGAGTTTCTATAATTAAAATAATGTTCTCATTGAAAATAGACTCATAATTTACAAGGAGACATTATTGCCTAATCAAATATTGCAAAATGTAAACAAATTTCCACAAGAATGCCCACATAAAAAAAGAAATTACTATTATTATTTTGTATAACTATAAGTAGTTAGTAGTGTGATTTAATTAAATAATTTAAAGTTGTTCATGTAATAGATGACACAAACACTCTAGATCAAATAAAAGAGTATTTTTACATATTTTAAATTATTCCAGGTCTATTGAATGTAATTTTAGGTGTGACTATATTAAACAACAGTCATTTTTGTTAAAATATTTTCCCCAAGAATATAGGAATGTATCCTTTACCCCACAAATTCTTCAGCATATAACCGTGGACTTGATACATATCTTGCCCTCAGGCTAGCTGAAAGCACATGATTAAAATTTAATTTTTGGGAAATTTAATTATTTGATTATACATTTGTACATTAATTATCTTGATCAAAATGGCTTACAGCTAACTAATGGTAATGATACATCTCTTACTTTTAGAACTGTAATCATCTAGAACATATTCACAAAGGCAGAAGCACGGGTAAATATTAATAGCTCCTGGTAGTATTAAGAGGTGGTACATTGAACTCTGTAGAAAGTTTGGAAATATCTGTAGAGACTCAAGTAGGGTTTGATAATTAGCAATTAGGTGTAGAAGAATATACTAATTAATAAGCTTATTTAAAAATTTGGAACATAAGACAATGCTCCTAAACATAGACATGCTGACATAAAAGAAAGAAGCAGAAGAGCTATATAAAGAAGCTGAGAAAACATTAGATATTTGGCTATTTGACATTTTTATTTTTTTTTTTTTCAGTTTATTTTATTTTTTTTAAATCTCTTTTATTGATTATCAGAAACATTACAAACATCTAATATGAACAAATTGTAACATGACAGTATTTAGTTTGAACAATTAATACATTTCAGATATAATATTATACATATTTCAATGTTATTCTCCCCAATCATCCCACCCTCTCCCGGTCCCAGAGTCCAAAAGTCTCGTCTAAAGAATAATTTAATTTTTAATTGGAAATCAATATTGCATTATAAAACAAATGTCTCTTGACCTCTCTATCCTGACATTATAAATGTAGATCATAAACATCTAACTGGATTTTATGGGTTTGATATCCACTCCCCTTTACACACACACACGCGTAGACAATACCCCTCTGATGGACTTTTCATGATTTCTTTCACTTAGGACATTCCTGGGAATTTCAAGTGAGGGGACTCATCCGGTTTGAATCTCTCAGTCCTCCGCTCACCTGACAGCTCAGGTCTCCTCCAGGCCCACACTGGGTGCTCCTCTGTGATTCCAGTAGTTCGACAAAGGGCCACTTAAAAAGCGCTCATCCTAGCATGTTTCTCACCTCATGGCCCCTCTTCCATAGACCTCAGATCAACTCAATGCTTTATTTGAGCCATGGTTCCTGCACTCTTCCTATTGCCACACCATGCATCACTGGGTCCTTACTTCCCATTGCTTTCCCTCTTCCCCAGAACACTGCTGCTCATCTTTCTTCTCAAAGGTAGGTAAAGAAACAAACGCCCTTATGTGGTCTCTTACAAGAACCCCTAGTGATGCCATTTGGATTCTGAGTTATGGCAGGGACCACTCTTTTAACTTGTACATGCTATTTTCCTCCCTGAAGTTCACAGAAAACCACCACACTATAAATGGAAACTTCTCTATTCCCCTCCAGCCTTTAGTCTGATTGCTTCATCTGACTCATCACGTATGTCTGACACCAATTTTATAATGGCTTCTTTCTTGGGCATAAAGTCCAAACAACCCATTTCACTTTGCAATTTTGTTTCTGTTTTTGTCCTCATCATCACCACCCAGCCAAAGTTCCTAAGCATTCTGTGCATTCCTGAAATCTTGGCATTGATATATTATGATGTATACTCTACTCATATAATTTCTAACCCAATAAAATCAGATCTTTATTGTGTTTGATATTTAGGGTGAGGAAGACAGTGTACATTAATTGATATATTTTATGTTCAAATTTTAGTTATGGGCTTAATCAGGGCCCTAATTTATCATTTTATAAAATGTTTACCTTAGAATATTAGATCTACAGAAAAGTTAAAAATTATTATAAGGGAATAAATTTATTGAGTTTAATAATTAGAACATTACCTATCTGTAGTAATTCTCAGGGACTTTAAGGTGCCAATGTGCCTTTTGATTCTCTAAGAAGTGGTTGTAAATTTGCTATATTTCTGACTTTAACAGAATTCCAGTTGTTCTTCAAACAATTTACCACCAGTTGGAACTGTCAGTTTTCTGGGTAGTATCTATTCTAATAAGTGTAGAGTAATATCTGCTTGTTAATTTAATTTGCAAGTCCATAATGACATAGGATATTGAATATCTTTTCCTGAGCTTATTTTTAATCTATATATCATGAACCTATTTTTGAATGAACATTTTTAGAGACATATTTTCTGGAACTCTATTTGGAAAATGCTGTCTTACTTCATCATGAAAATTTAGAAATATTCTTGGTATACCTTGTTACTAGAGTGGGAGACCATTTAATCCTTCAAATAATTGTTACACAGAATATAGAAAATAAAAAAATTCAGTGGTAAATTATTATGTAATTCCTTTTAATTTGTTGATGCTTTGCCGCAAATCCTTAAAAAATACTGTATTTGGAATCATAAGTTGAAATAGTATCATATATATAAGATATTACCTTACTGATAACTTAGCATGAAAAAGAGTATGTGCTTTTGTATTTTCATTCTTAAAACTATAAGATTTTTTAGATTTGTATTAGCTTTTGGAAACATTGTCATTTACGGTCATAATCTTTATGTTTATACATGTTTAGATATATATGAAAAATAATACATGTACCATATGGATAAATGTAAAAAAACGATTTTGTGTGTGTGTGTGTGTGTGTATACAGATATATATATACGCAATGATCTTCACTTTCTGAATGTTGAGTTTTAAGCCAACTTTTTCACTCTCTTCTTTCACCTTCATCAAGAGGCTTTTTAGTTCCTCTTTACATTCTGCCATAAGGGTGGTGTCATCTTCATATCTGAGGTTATTGATATTTCTCCCGGCAATCTTGATTCCAGCTTGTGCTTCTTCCAGCCAAGTGTTTCTCATGATGTACTCTTCATATAAGTTAAATAAGCAGGGTGACAATATACAGCCTTGACGTACTCCTTTTCCCAATTGGAACCAGTCTGTTGTTCCATGACCAGTTCTAACTGTTGCTTCTTGACCTGCATACAAATTTCTCAAGAGGCAGGTCAGGTGGTCTGGTATTCCCATCTCTTTCAGAATTTTCCACAGTTTACTGGGATCCACAGAGTCAAAGGCTTTGGCATAGTCAATAAAGCAGAAATAGATGTTTTTCTGGAACTCTCTTGCTTTTTCCATGATCCAGCAGATGTTGGCAATTTGATATCTGGTTCCTCTGCCTTTTCTAAAACCAGCTTGAACATCAGGAAGTTCACGGTTTGCGTATTGCTGAAGCCTGGCTTGGAGAATTTTGAGCATTACTTTACTAGCATGTGAGATGAGTGCAATTGTGTGGTAGTTTAAGCATTCGTTGGCATTGCCTTTCTTTGGGATTGGGATGAAAACTGACCTTTTCCAGTCCTGTGGCCACTGCTGAGTTTTCCAAATTTGCTGGCATATTGAGTGCAGCACTTTCACAACATCATCTTTCAGGATTTGAAGTAGCTCAACTGCAATTCCATCACCTCCACTAGCTTTGTTCATAGTGATGCTTTCTAAGGCCGACTTGACTTCACATTCCAGGATGTCTGGCTCTAGGTCAGTGATCACACCATCGTGATTATCTGGGTCGTGAAGATCTTTTTTGTACAGTTCTTCTATGTATTCTTGCCACCTCTTCTTAATATCTTCTGCTTCTGTTAGGTCCATACCATTTCTGTCCTTTATCGAGCCCATCTTTGCATGAAATGTTCCCTTAGTATCTCTAATTTTCTTGAAGAGATCTCTAGTCTTTCCCATTCTGTTGTTTTCCTCTATGTCTTTGCATTGATCATTGAGGAAGGCTTTCTTATCTCTTCTTGCTATTCTTTGGAACTCTGCATTCAGATGTTTACATCTTGAAGGTGAAAGAGGAGAGTGAAAAATTTGGCTTAAAACTCAACATTCAGAAAACAAAGATCATGGTATCTGGTCCCATCACTTCATGGCAAGTAGATGGGGAAATAGTGGAAACAGTGTCAGACTTTATTTTCTAGGGCTCCAAAATCACTGCAGAAAAGATGCTGACTCCTTGGAAGAAAAGTTATGATCAACCTAGATAGCATATTGAAAAGCTGACACATTACTTTGCCAACAAAGGTCCGTCTAGTCAAGGCTATGGTCTTTCCTGTGGTCATGTATGGATGTGAGAGCTGGACTGTGAAGAAGGCTGAGCGCTGAAGAACTGATGCTTTTGAACTGTGGAGTTGAAGAAGACTCTTGAGAGTCCCTTGGACTGCAAGGAGATCCAACCAGTCCATTCTGAAGGAGATCAGCCCTGGGATTTCTTTGGAAGGAATGCTGCTAAAGCTGAAACTCCAGTACTTTGGCCACCTCATGCGAAGAGTTGACTCATTGGAAAAGACTCTGATGCTGGGAGGGATTGGGGACAGGAGGAGAAGGGGATGACAGAGGATGAGATGGCTGGATGGCATCACTGACTCGATGGATGTGAGTCAGAGTGAAGTGCAGGAGTTGGTGATGGACGGGGAGGCCTGGCGTGCTGCAATTCATGGGGTCACAAAGGGTCGGACATGACTGAGCAACTGAACTGAACTGAATGAACTGATATATGGAATAGCCAAAATAATCTAATTTGTTAAATTAATTAAAACATTTGTTAAAATAATTTAAACATTCTTAAAATAATTTTGTATAAGTGAGTCTTAAAATTCATTAAGCAACAAATCATGTTGCTTAAGAGAGCACAAAGGAAGGAAAAAAGGTGAACATTGTAATACTATGAAACAAGGATTATTAGAGCTTTTCACTTTCATGCATTGGAGAAGGCAATGGCAACCTACTCCAGTGTTCTTGCCTGGAGAATCCCAGGGACAGGGGAGACTTGTGGGCTGCCATCTATGGGGTCGCACAGAGTTGGACACGACTGAAGCGACTTAGCAGCAGCAGAGCTTTTGAAAAGGCATAGGGAGCATAGTCTGATGAGTAAAACACAGGGAAGTGGTTGAAAAACCTTAGACAACTTCATACTTTTTGGTTTGGTTTTCATCCTATAAAAACAAAGAGTGAGATAAGTCCCTTGCTAAGAAATGTAATCCCTGTGTATTTCTCAAGTATTGGTGAAATGCTGCAGCACCATCTCTTACCGACAATCATTAATAACTGTAATAAATATGAGACCTTGGTTCAAACAAACACATTATTCCAAATGACAGAAATGTAAGTATGCCTAATTCATAAATTTGCTAATATTTGTTCCCTATTTATGAGAACATCACCTGAAGTTAGAACTAATTACCTCTACATGTACCTTGGAGCACATACCCAAATCTCTAGAGCCAGTTTTTTCAAGTGATAGTTAATGTAATGATGGCTTTTCTGTTTATTTGCGAGCTCTAAAACACAAATACTGGTTCAAAATAATGAAACAAACCAACCATATTAATTTAAAAATGATGTTGAAAAGAGAGCTTTTTCTTTCAAATTTGAAACCAGGATTCAAAGAACTCATAATTTATGTATCTGCTATAGTCCTTTCAGAGAAGGCAATGGCACCCCACTCCAGTACTCTTGCTTGGAAAATCCCATGGACGGAGGAGCCTGGTAGGCTGCAGTCCATGGGGTCGCTAAGAGTCAGACACAACTGAGCGACTTCACTTTCACTTTTCACTTTCATGCATTGGAGAAGGAAATGGCAACCCACTCCAGTGTTCTTGCCTGGAGAATCCCAGGGACGGGGGAGCCTGGTGGGCTGCCGTCTATGGGGTCGCACAGAGTCGGACACGACTGAAGTGACTTAGCATAGCATAGTATAGTCCTTTGGAAAATTCAGTGCATTACCAGAAATAGATGACTTGGCACTTAACAACCTTTACACAAAAATCCAAGCCCAAGACCAGTATTCTTGTCTTTGGGGAAGGAGAATGATCTGGTTCACTGACTCTTAGAATCCTGACCCAGAGTATTTGAATATAATCAGCTATATTTGCTTTATTGAGTGTGAAGAGGTGGATTTTTTAAAGTAGTAAAACATTAATAGACTAATTTTTAGAGAAGTTTTAGGTTTACAGTGGAGAAGGCAATGGCACCCCACTCCAGTACTCTTGCCTGGAAAATCCCATGGATGGAGAAGCCTGGTGGGCCACAGTCCATGGGGTCACTAAGAGTCAGACATGACTGAGCGACTTCACTTTCACTTTTCACTTTCATGCATTGGAGAAGGAAATGGCAACCCACTCCAGTGTTCTTGCCTGGAGAATCCCAGGGACGGGGGAGCCTGGTGGGCTGCCGTCTATGGGGTCGCACAGAGTCAGACACGACTGAAGTGACAGCATTAGCATTAGGTTTGCAGAAAAATTAAGCAGAAAGCAGAGTTGTCATATATTTTCTCTACCTTCCCCTGCAGTTCCTCTTATTACTAATATTTTGTGTGGTTGTTGTTCAGCCACCCAGTTGTGTCCAACTCTTTGTGACCCCGTGGGCTGCAGGACACAAGGCCTCTCTATCTCACCATTTCCTGAGGTTTGCCCAAGTTCATGTCCATTGCATCAGTGATATGATCCAGTCATCTCATCCCCTGATACCCTTTCTCCCGCCCTCAGTCTTTCCCAGCAACAGATATTTTTCCAGCTTTTCACATCAGATGACCAAAATACTTGTTTCAACTTCAGCATCAGTCCTTCCAACGAGTATTCAGGATTGATTTCCCCTAAGATTGACTGTTTTGATCTCCTTGCCATCCAAGGGACTCTCAGGAGCCTCCTGCAGCACTATAGTTTGAAGGTATCAATTCTTCAGCCAGCGCTCCGCCTTCTTTACCATTCAGCTCTCACAACTGTACTTGACCACTGGAAGACCATAGCCTTGCCTATACAGACCTTTGTCGGCAGAGTAGTGTCTTGGTTTTTCAGCACACTGTTTAGTTTGTAATAGATCTCCTGCCAAGAAGCAAAGATCTCCTGATTTCATGGCTGCAGTCATCATTTGCAGCGATTTTAGAGCCAATGGAGAGGAAATCTGTCACTACTTCCACATTTTCCTCCCCTACTTGCCATAAAGTAATGGGGCTGGATGCCACGATCTTAGTTTCTTTAATATTTAGTTTTAAGCTGGCTCTTTCACTCTCTTCCTCCACCCTCATCAAGAGGCTCTTTAGTTCCTCTTTGCTTTCTGCCATTAGAGTGATATCAGCCACATATCTGAGGTTGTTATGTTTCTCCTGCCTATCTTGATTACAGTTAGTAACTCATCCAACCCAGTATTTCTCATGATGTTCTCACTTATAGATTAAACAAACAGGGTGACAGAAGACTGCCCTGTCATACTCTTTGCTCAATCTTGAACCAATCAGTTGTTTCATACAGGATTATAACTGTTGCTTCTTTACCTGCATAAAGGTTTCTCAGGAGATAGTTAAGATGACCTGGTATTCTAATCTCTTTAAGAGCTTTCCACAGTTTATTATGATCCACAAAGTTAATTGCTTGTGTGGTACATTTGTTAAAACTGATGTACCAATATTGATACATGAAGGATTGTAGATTTTAGAATTTCTCAGAACGAAAAATAAAGGCAACTTACTACTTGGTGAACTTTGTCCAATTACTTAAACTACCTGAGGCATGTTGATAAAAATGGACATAATATCAATGGACTGTTACAGATAGAAAACAACATATAAAATTAACTCATACACATAACACATTTAAAAATTAACTCAGAATTGTACATTAAAAAATCATGTCTATTTGGGGGCTATTTACAGGATTATTAATGATATTTTTTTTTCTTGCATAGCATTAAAACCTATGGAAGATTTGGTTCTAGTTAAGTATTTTTCTGTTAATATTTTTTATCATCTTCATCAGTCAGTTCAGTTCAGTCACAACTGTGTCTGACTCTTTGTGACCCCATGGACTGTAGCACACCAGGCTTCCTTGTCCATCACCAACTCCTGGAGTTTACTCAGACTCATGTCCATCGAGTTGGTGATGCCATCCAATCATCTCATTCTCTGTCATCCCCTTCTCCTCCCACCTTCAATCTTTCCCAGCATCAGGTCTTTTCCAATGAGTCACTTCTTTGATTAAGGTGGCCAAAGTATTTGAGTTTCAGCTTCAGCATCAGTCCTTCCAATGAATATTCAGGACTCATTTCCTTCAGGATGGACTGGTTGGATCTCCTTGCAGTCCAAGGGACTCTCAAAATTTTCTCCAACACCACAGTTCAAAAGCATCAATTCTTCAGTGTTCAGTTTTCTTTATAGTTCAACTCTCATATCCATGCATGACTACTGGAAAAGCCATAGCTTTGACTAGACAGATTTTTGTTGGAAAATTAATGTGTCTGCTTTTTAATATGCTATCTAATTTGGTCATAGGTTTTCTTCCAAGGAGCAAGTGTCTTAAATTTCATGGCTGCAGTCACCCTCTGCAGTGATTTCAAAAAAAAAAATAAAGTCTCTCACTGTTTTCATTGCTTCCCTATCTATTTGCCATGAAGTGATGGGACTGGATGCCATGATCTTAGTTTTATGAATGTTGAGTTTTAACGCAACTTTTTCACTTTCATCTTTCACCTTCATCAAGAGGCTCTTTAGTTCTTCTTTCCTTTCTGCCATAAAGGTGGTGTCATCTGTATATCTGAGGTTATTGATATTTTTCCCGGCAATCTTGATTCCAGCCTGTGCTTCATCTACCCTGGCATTTCACATGATGTACTCTGCATATATAGAAATTAAATAAGCAGGGTGACGATAGACAGCCTTGACATACTCCTTTCCCTATTTGGAACCAGTCAGTTGTTCCATATCCACTTCTAACTGTTGCTTCTTGGCCTGCATACAGATTTCTCAGGAAGCAGGTAAGGTGGTCTGGCATTCCCATTTCTTGAAGAATTTTCTGCAGTTTGTTTTGATACACACAATCAAAGGCTTTGGCATAGTCAATAAAGCAGAACTAGAGGTTTTTATGGAACTCTTACTTTTTCGATGATGCAACAGATGCTGGCAATTTGATCTCTGGTTCTTCTGCCTTTTCTAAAACCAGCCTGAACATCTCAAAGTTCACCATTCATGTACTGTTGAAGCCTGGCTTGGAGGATTTTGATCATTACTTTGTTAGCATGTGAGATGAGTGCTATTGTGCGGTAGTTTGAACGTTCTTTGGCATTGCTTTTCTTTGGGATTTGAGTGAAAGCTGACTTTTTCCAGTCTTGTGACCACTGCTGAGTTTTTCCAAATTTGCTGGCATGTTGAGTGCAGCACTTTCACAGCATCATCTTTTAGGAATGAAATAGCTCAACTGGAATTCCATCACCTCCACTAGCTTTGTTCACAGTGGTGCTTCCTAAGGCATACTTGACTTCACATTTCAGGATGTCTGGCTCTAGATGACTGATCACACCATCGTGAATATCTGGGTCATTAAGTTCTTTTTTTGTATAGTTCTGTTTATTCTTGCTTCCTCTTCTTAATATCTTCTGCTTCTGTTAGTTCCATACCATTTCTGTCCTTTATGGAGCCCATCTTTTGCATGAAATGTTCCCTTAGTATCTCTAAATGTCCTGAAGAGATATCTAGTCTTTCCCATTCTATTGTTTCCCTCTTTCTTTGCATTGATCACTGAGGAAGGCTTTCTTATCTCTCCCTGCTATTCTTTGGAACTCTGCATTCAAATGGGTATATCTTTCCTTTTATTCTTTGCTTTTAGCTTCTTTTCTTTTCTAAGCTATTTGTAAGACCTTCGGACAACCATTTTGCCTTTTTGAATTTATTTTTCTTGGAGATGTTCTTGATCCCTTCCTCCTGTACAATGTCACAAACCTCCATTCATAGTTCTTCAGGCACTCTGTCTTTCAGATCTAATCCCTTGAATCTATTTGTCACTTCTGCTGTATAATCATAAGGGATTTGATTTAGATCATATCTGAATGGTCTAGTGGTTTTCTCTGCTTTCTTCAATTTAAGTTTGAATTTGGCAATAAGGAGTTCATGATTTGAGCCACAGTCAGCCCCCAGCCTTGATTTTGCTGACTGTTTAGAGCTTCTCCATCTTTGGCTGCAAAGAATATAATCAGTCTGATTTCAGTATTGACCATCTTGTGATGTCCATGTGTAGAGTCTTCTCTTGTGTTGTTGGAAGAGGGCATTTGCTATGCCTATTGGGTTCTCTTGGCAAAACTCTGTTAGTCTTTGCCCTGCTTCATTTTGTATTCCAAGCCTGAATTTTCCTTTTACTCCAGGTGTCTCTTGATTTTCTACTTTTGCATTCCAGTCCCCTATAATGAAAATGATATCTTTTTTGGGTGTTAGTTCTAGAAAGTCTTGTAGGTTCATCTTTGTAGGTTTCACATTTTAGGGAAATGCTTCCCCAAATAAGGAAAAATGTCCGTCTTCATTCCAGGCCATAAAGTATTTAATAGATGAACTTTTGGTCAATAAATAAAATATACAGAATTTTAATTGACACAGTGGTTTAAAATCTTCCTCCCAATACAGTGGCAAAATACAGTGTCAATGCAGGAGACACAAGAGATAAGATTTTGATCCTTGGGTCTGGAAGATTCCCTGTAGCAGGGAATGGCAACTCACTCCATTATTCTTGACTGGAGAATCCCATAGACAGAGGAGCTTTGTGGGCTACAGTCCATGGGATCTCAAAGAGCTGGACATCACTGAGTGACTGAACACACAAACTCTAGGGAAGAGACCTCAGATAATACTGGGCACCACCACATGAGGAATTTTAATGGATGGGCATCATCAAAGAGAATAGGCCAAAATTTAATCTGAACACAATATCTTCCAATAAATATCCCCTACCCTGGTTTCTTAATTACTTGATGTTGAAAGTTCCATCCATGAATTGTTTCAAAGATTGTCGCAAATCCTGCGACTCTTTGTCTGGAAAAAGTGGCAGACAATACTGTCTACCCATAGAGTTTCATGGATAAAAGCTTGTCGGTATTTCTTGCTCTTAAATTGAAGGTGCCTTCCCTTTTTACATCCAAAAAGATTGTCAGTGAAAAAAAAATATTATAATTTTTCCTTTTCCATCTGGAGCACTAAAAAGTAGAACTTCTCTAACATGCATTTTGTAGAACAATGGACCAAAAACAATTCTTATGATATAGTTCAATATATAAAGACTATAAGATATTTTGTGTTTATTTCTTTTTAATAAATCATCTCGTGGGAAGGGAATAGTTTAAGCCTTGCCATTTTACTTCCCAATGAGAGTAGCCAAGTTCATATGTTCACAGATGAAAGAGACATCAATACATGATAAATAGACAGGAAGGTCCCATGGCCTCCCTCAACACACTGTTGAAGGACCCCTCGAAGAGTTCATAAAGAGAGTGATTTCTCTGTATCATCAATTTAATATATAGCAGAAAAATCATCCTAAAGTAAGCATATAAATCCAAATAAGAGCTCTTGCCACTCTGTTTTGTGTCCTTTCCCTGTTTATTCTTTCTAGTGACAGAATTGTAAAATAATTCATTGGCAGGAATCTTGACAAAGGCTAACCTAAAAAGGAGGTGATTAATCCTAAATGTGTGTGATTCTGTGATGGTATAGCCCTATGCAAACTGTAGTCTAACTATTACACATTTGCTTTGTAGTTTAAATTGGTAATGTAATTAATTACTAAATGTGAAATGAAATGTATGTCAATCAATATAAAAATGACTTAAAATCCTCCAAAGAAATATCTGTGTAAATTTTCAATTAGAGATATAAATCATGAGATGTACAATAATGGTTTTTTTAAATAGGTAAATATACATTGCCAGGCAATGTCTAACATTCTATATATTCTTTATTTTTAGACACTAGTATTTCCAAGAAATAGATGCATTAGCTTCTATTTCTTAGGTTGGAAATTGGATAACAGAGAGTTAAGAAATTTGTCTAAAGTCATTTAGGAAAGAAATTTAAAGCTGAATTTCAAATCTGGATCTAGAAAATCAAAGTCAGTGAGTGTTCTTACTACGGAATGAAGTATAATATAAAACAAATAAAACAAAACTTAAGATATTGTGTCTTTAATTGATTGTAGTTTGGTTAGGACTGAAGAATGGCAATGTAGCACAAGTTGGCCCAATAGTTTGTTTTCTGCAACATCTTATGGAAAAGCCTGAGTGAAATTTTGGCCAAGCCAATGTTTGATAGTTTACAAAAGAATCCTATATTTATTTCCTTTTGGTGATCCACTGACCTTGACAGTTAAGTCGTGTGTGAAACAATCTCCTGTGGCTCAGTGTCTCTCAAGCTCCAACTGCCACTCCCACATAAGTGTTATGTGCACTGAATTCAGAATTTGAATTACTTACAGAAAAATGTAGCACAATTTCGAGAATTCTAGTTAAATTTGAACATTACTCAAGAAATATTGTCAAAGTAACCATGGCCAATTTTATTTGGAGGCATTTTACAAAAGGATAAACATATCCATTGAATAGACCCAATAGTGTTTTTAGTAGAGAAGTGGAATCCAAAAAAAAAAAAAAAAAAAAGTGGCACAAATAAACTTATTTACAAAACAGGAATAGAGTCACAAATATGGAAAATGAACTTATGGTTTGTTAAGGAAGGAGTAAATTGGGAGATTGGAATTGATATATATACACTACTATATATAAAATAGATAACAAATAAGGATGTAATGTATAGCACAGGGAACTCTACCCAATACTTTGCAATGGCTTATATGGGAAAATAGTCTAAAAAAGAGTAGATGTATGTATATGTATTAATGACTCACTTTGCTGTACAGCAGAAACTAACGTAACATAGTGAATCAAATATATTTCAACAAAAATTAATTTTAAGCAACTCAAAGAAAGAAGGGTAAATTTTAAATATTGTCTATATAAGTCAAGGAAACACAGCTCCAGTATAAAAGCAAAATAACAGATTAGAGATAAGATGAAAGACACGAGAAGGTAATCAAAAGGTAGTAGACTACAAGGCAATTCAAAACAAAAGTGAAGCTTCAGGGGATTATTAGAAAATGTTTAGATACAACATAGGTGATAAGGCAACTTTTTGTGTTTGAATAAGAGTGAATAACAGAAGCTATCCAGTTGAATACTAAATTAATTTTGGATCAGATCAGATCAGATCAGACAGTCGCTCAGTCGGTCCGACTCTTGCGACCCCAGAACCGCAGCACGCCAGGCCTCCCTGTCCATCACCAGCTCCCGGAGGTCACCAGACCGCACCATCGAGTCAGTGATGCCATCCAGCCATCTCATCCTCTGTCGTCCCCTTCTCCTCCTGCCCTCAATCCCTCCCAGCACAGGTCTCTCCAAGAGTCAACCCGAAGGTGGCAAAATACTGAGTCAGCAGCTCATTCCTCAAAGAAATCAGGATGATCCCTCAAAATGGACTGTTGACAGTCAGGACTCCAGAGTCTTCTCCAACACCACAGTTCAAGCATCAACGCGCCGCCCCCCCAGCCCACACCACAGACCACAGGAAAGACTATAGCTGACAGGCGCGTTTCTCTGCTTTTGATTGCTATCTAGTTGTCATACTTCCTGGGGCGCAGCCAGCCCAGAGAGAGCAGAAAAAAATCTCACTGTTTCCTTCCCCACAGAGGACAGATGCCATGATCTCGTTTTGATGCGCCCCCCTCCCACCAACAGCGAAGGAAAAAGGAGAGCGCACAGCGCAAAAGGAAATGACAGACCCCTGATCCCTCGCAACGGGGGGAAGAAGAACTAGGAACAACAGACTGGCGGCAGCATGTCACCATGTTACTAGCAGGGAGGAGCGGACTGGAAGAAACAAAGTGGACAAGATGCCGGGAGAAATATCAATAATTTTGGATAGACAGGTTTTAAAAATTTAAAAAACATAGGAAAAGAACAGAGAATTGGATTAAAGTAGAAAAGGTAAGTGATATATAGTTAAGATAGCAGGATTAAATGAAAGTAATAATTTGCAATTATGTGAGAATTATTATGTGAAATAATTCTTAAAGAATATAACCAATGAAAAGTGTCAGGAGATAAAATGATTTATCATCTGTCTTCCTTTCATGTTTACATAAAGCAAACCACATATGTTAACATTTTATAGGTACTCATGAATATGAAAACTACATTATAAGATCCAGTTTATAGTTAAAATATTATTAAAACGTATTATAACAAACTTTCAGCATTATTTTATATTCTTAAAAAGAAAACATAAAAAATACAACAGATGTGTTACATTAACCTTTCCTAAAGTATGGCCTGAAACAACACAGACTTATTTGAATCTGTAGCGTTTATTTTTTAGGGCAAGTATATTTTTGAAGAGAAAGTACCAGAAAATATATTAACAACAACAAGAGAATATTTAAATTGAACTTTTTATGTGTCAATTTGTCCACTATTACTTTGCTATTTACTTTTGCTAAAGTTGTTGAATGCTTATAATAATGCTCTGCTGCTGCTGCTGCTGAGTCACTTCAGTCGTGTCCGACTCTGTGCGACCCCATAGATGGAAGCTCACCAGGCTCCCCCGTCCCTGGGATTCTCCAGGCAAGAATACTGGAGTGGGTTGCCATTTCCTTCTCCAATGCATGAAAGTGAAAAATGAAAGTGAAGTCGCTCAGTCGTGTCCGACTCTTAGCGACCCCATGGACTGGAGCCTACCAGGATCCTCTGTCCATGGGATTTTCCAGGCAAAAGTACTGGGGTGGGGTGCCATTGCCTTCCCCGATAAGTCTTATCTTCCTTTTAATAAAAAAACTAACACAGAGAAAGACTAAGCTACTTTACTAAAGAAACAACAAGAACTGTTCTGTTGGGATTTGGTTACTGGTAACCTTCAGTCAAGAGTCTGTGTACTCAGATACTCTACAGGACTGCATCTCACATTTTTGACATTAGTGCATTAAACATAATTTCTTAATTTACCTATACTCTAGAGTCATCACTCCAGATACATGAGTTATTTCATAATGTGGTTATGTACTTCAGTATAAAATATAACATTCAACAGGTTAATTACTCTGATTGCTATTAGCAGAAAAAATGATTCAGCAAATATTTATTGGATGATTATTCCAGATGCTATGCTGAATATTTGTGATAAAATTATAAAAGAAAAATAGGAATTTTAAGCCCTTAAATTTACTGTCTGAAAGTTGGAATCTGACAAATGAACAAATATTTGTTTATAATTACAGATGCTAAAACAGAATTATTGCAGACCAAGTAAAGTGGAAGGAATTAAACAAAACTCCTTTCACCAAGATGGTGGCAGTGAGGATAAAGAGATGACTGATATGAGAGATTTTAAAGGATATAAAGTATTAATACATAGTAGTAATAGTAACTGACACTTATTGAATATCTTTAATGTACCAGTTATTGTCATAATTATTTCACATGGACTTTACTACTTAATTCTGATTGTAAAAGCTATATTAATTTTATAAGTAAGGGGAACTGTATGTTAGGCTATAGAAGTAAAAAATGGAATGTGATGGAAGTGATATTATGCAATTTTTAAAGGCAGATTTCAACTTCTGCTTCCTTGTTTTTGGAATGTTGTGCTGAAACTGCCAGATAATGAAGTCAGTTTAACCTCTAGATCATGAGAGATCATTTGGACCAAACCCAATACCTCAGCCAATAGCCATCACGAACTCACAGGCATTAAGTGAGGCCATCTTGAATCTTCCCAGCTCTAATGGAATTAAAAAGTTTGATTTTTAGCATGTGGCACTTTCTGTGGGATGACACCCACCATGGTCAATTTCAAGCCATCCATATGATGCCATCTGATTCACAGAATTCTTAAAAGCATCAGTTCTCATAAGCTGCTGGGAACCAGCTCCAACACATTACTTTTAGTTACAGTGGTGAGTGAACCCAGTTGAACTCTTAAAGGGAACTTCTGCAGCAACCCACATAATCTTGGGAAAAAATTGATACTATTGGGGTATCAATAGTATCAAGATACTATTGGGGTAGTCTCATAAGCATCAAGGACAACAAGAAGACAGAAGGTATTTAAAATAGCATAAATGTTCAGTAGTCTCAGTTATTGGACTAATGATAATACAAAGAAAAAAATAATATATCTTCATGTATGTGTGCATATGTGTCTGTGTGTGTGCTGTCATGTCCGACTCTTTGTGACCCATGGACCTTAACCTGCCATGCTCCTCTGTCCGTGGAATTTTCCAGACAAGAATACTGGAGTGTTGTCATTTCCATTTCCAAGGGATCTTCCCAACTTAGGGATCAAAGCCCCATCTCTTGAGTCTCCTGTATTGGCAGGCCAATTCTTACCACTACTGCCACCTGGAAGATACATTTAATGTTAAGAATTTACTTACACTTTCTTATATATTAACTTCTGTATAATTTTAACTGACTAACCAATGACATGAACGGAAAAAGAAACTTGAAGACCTCTACATATTTTTCACAGTTAATGTCAAAGTGTGAATTAGTACAATATATCTTTACAGGATCAAGACCATCCCCATGGAAAAGAAATGCAAAAAAGAAAATGGCTGTTGGGGAGGCCAAGTGAAAAGAAGAGAAGGAAAAGAAAGGAGAAAAGGAAAATAAATAAATGCAGAGTCAAAGAAAGAAGAAGAGAAGAAAGCCCCAGGAAAGAAAAAAGAGAAAAAAGACCAAAGAGAAAAGGAAAAGAGAGGGAAAAGAAGAGAGGGGAAGAGAAAGAGCACAGAGAAGATCAAATGGGCGGCAAGTAGTAGTGATAAGTGGAGATAGTAAGAATGGGAAAGCACACCAAGAGTAGACCAGAGGAAAGAGGGCCCAGAAAGGAGGCCCCCGCACCACCCCCGGCGTGGAGGAGAGGAAAGCCAGAGAGGAGCCTCGAAGAGCCGACCCCGACGGACCAAGTAAGGCGGAAGGAGAAAAGAAAGAACACAGGAGGAAGGAGAGGGGCCGAGGAAGAGAGGAAAGGAGGCGGATGACGGCGCAAGGTGAGAGAGGAGAGAGGAGGATGGTGGGAGAAGGAGAGAAGGAGATGGGAGAGGGAAGGCCGAAGGAGAGAAGGAGGGGAGGGGAAGGAGAGGGAGGGGAGAGAGGGGAGCGCGGAGGAGGAGGGGAGGGAGGGGGGGGGGGGGCGACTGAGCGACTGATCTGATCTGATCTGATCTTTACTGTAAGTTTTAGGCAGAGACGTTTTCACATGAAAGAGAGAGAGAGTTATGACATTTTTGGGGTTCGGGAGCTTGCACTATTATGCAAGATTAAAAAAAAACTCATGGGAAGATTTACAAATCTGTTATTTTATTTGGTGCCCACAACATTTGGTGCAGATGAATACTGGTGTTTCCTTTTCATAAGTGAAATAACAGTTTCAAAATATATATCTAATTTTATTATTTGGGTATCTAAGTGAGGAACAAAAATTCAAACTTTATTTTGATTCTTCATCCCATATTGTTTACATTTTAGAATGATGCTTAATAATAAGCTTCTTTAAAACATTTTAGCCAGACACATAACTGTGGCTCTAAAACAAAAGTTTTATTTTGACATAGAACGTATTGGTATTTTAAGCCCTAACAAGAGGTGTTCTTCATGTTAATATTTGTTCACATGAAATATTGTGAGATAAATCCACAGAAGTATTGCCAATTTGTATTATTATTTGATTTATTATTAATGAGGAAAGGTATACTACACAGTTCACAATCGGTCACAGCTTGTGGGAACTTATCTGGCAAATACATCTAACAGCAATTAATTCTAGAAAGCTCTGCATATTGATGATGACTACTGTAGATATTTTTTCAGCAGTAGAGAATAGAGCTCAGCTGATAATGATGGCTAATGGGAATATTTCCCAATAAAGAATATAAAATAAAGTGAATTTTTCCTCCACTGGAGCTGCTCCTTTGATTAAATTTCTTTGGTAACATGGAAAGTATATTTGGATAGGCTGAACTACTCTTACATTATGAACTTCTTTCCCTAATGAAGATGGAGCCTTTTTTAAAATTATATGCAGAAAATATCTAGTACCAGTGTGAAATTAAGTTAATAAATGCACTTGTTTGTTGCATCAAATAAATTAGATTAACTAGCTAGTAACAAGAGGTGTTAGAGCAGGAGCCAAGAAAACACTTGATAGGTAGAGAGAAACCTAGAATAGTGGGTGGTTGTATTAATTCACTTCACATATCTTTTTCAATCTGGATGTTCTTTGCTACCTTGATTTAGAGACAGACATGGATTTTACATTTCCTGCCTCAGAAAAAAAAATTATTCCTAACAGTATTTTGGTCTCCAGAGTTTAAGTTCTTACGCTACAAGCTTGCTGGAAAAGGTGAATAGGATCATGCAAAGTCCTTCTAAATTTTAGAAGAAGAAAGAGCTAACTGCACAGGTAGTGTTGACAGTGGCAGGGGAATCAGTCAGAATGGACATAACAGTTCATCAAGATCTTGAACTTTGGATACTGGGTAGTTCTTTCCCAGGCAGACTCACATGGAGGGGAAGGTTTACAGGGGAAAGGTTCAGGCTTGCTAAAAAGCCTAGGAAAAGGCACTTAAGAATGAAAGAACATTGGGGTACACATGTCTCTTTCAATTCTGGTTTCCTCGGTTTGTATGGAGAGGGAGATGGGAGGGGGGTTCAGGATGGGGAACACATGTACACCCAATTTCATGTCAGTGTATGGCAAAACCAATACAATATTGTAAAGTAATTAGCTTCCAATAAAATAAATAAATTTATATTAAAAAATAAAACTCTATAATGCAAATAAAAAAAAAAGAATGAAAGAACATATTGAGGTTTAGAAATGCTTGGTGCTTAAGAGTTCTGAGGCTGAATATGTTTTAAGATGATGGATGTTAAGAGGGAAGCCAGGGGAGGGACTTCCAGGGCACATCCTTACTTTAATGAATGAAACTAGAAGTCATATATTTGAATCATTATGCCATTATTGTACATTATAAAATTAAATTAAATCATGTAGTTTATCCACAGTAAGAGTTATATTAGAATACAAGAGTTAATTCTGAGGGTAATATGGAATAAATGAACATGTATTCCCATACTGCAAAATGCACTGGTAAATAGTACAAAGAAAATGTGTGAAACATTTGCAAAATACAAAACTCATGCTAAAAGACAAATTTGTATTAAATGTAGCCTTGACATCACAGTCACCATACAACAGAAAAGTTTTGCTATGTAACTTTATAAATATCAAAAACTTCAATGTCTTTAAAATAAAGTCTAAGTGAATGCCTATATACCCAAGTATAGTTCAAGATTTCTAGTAGGAAATAACTGATGGGTTTGCTTTGTTATATAGAAGACAATTTCCATAAAGCATTAGCATTTTCTCTTGTGCTAAAAGGTGACTATTTCACTTAGATGATTTCCAAATAAGCAGTTGAGGTAACAACCTCTTACCTTCAATATCTGGCAAAATTCTTCAAGGTGCCTTGAAAAAAATTTGAATAAGAAGCAGCATTTTTTCTTAACTATACAGTTATTCTTTTCTTATACAAGAAAGACAAACCAAAGCTGGAGTTCTTTAATTAAAAATAAAACAAAGTGTTATCAACTTTGATGAGTTTATTCTATAATTACTACAACTTTATATAAAATGTATTATATTCATATTAATAAAACCACTATGAGAAATTATAAGAAGTAAAAGTGGCTAGACAGTAAGATAAATTATAGAGGTCTGATCTTTCTGAATGCATTGTAGCCACACAGGATTGTTAGAGTTTTGCTATTCAAAAATTAATATAACATATCTATATGTGCATATATTACATGTTATATACAATTACATATGAGATCTATATAGTATAGATAATATATAATAACATAAAAATAAAGTTAGAAATTTTTACAAAGAAGACATGCAAATGGGCTAAGAAGCACATGAAAAGATTCTCAACATTATTATTCATTAGAGAACTGTAAATCAAAAACACAATGAGATACCATTTTATTTCTACCAGGATGGTTATTATTTTTAAAAAATAGAAAACAAGTGTTAGTACTGGTGAGTATGGAGAGAAACTCAAACTCTTATACATTGCTAATGAAAATGTAAAATGTTTCAGTAGGATAGCAAACAGTTTGGTGTTTACTCACAAAATTAAACTTAGAACTGCCATATGATGCTGGAATTCTACTTTTCATGCCTATTTAAAAAAATTGAAAACAAGTACTCCAAGAAGTACATGTAAGCGGATATTCATAGTTGTAGTCCAATGTCCACCAAAAGAAAAAAAATAAATATATACATAGCAAAATATTATTCAGCCATAAAAGAATATCATTCATCCTAAGGAAGAGTGAAATTTTGATACATACTGTTGTATAATAAGAAATATTTGATCTTTTTTCCCATTCCTGACATAGAGCTAAAATATTTGGAATTTCTTGAGTTATGATAGTGTTTTATGTTACTAATTAAGAGCCCCTTTTAATCACAAAAGTTAATGCTGATAAGGCACTTAATTTGGAGCTCCTAGATGGCCTCAGGATTGGGCTATTAAAAAAATATAAAAGTATCCATAAAAAAGTTAAGTTTGTATTCTATGACTGTGTAATTCTACTCTTAAGTGTATATCCAGCATATGCCTATGTATGTGCACCATAAATCATGTATAGAAACATTTATACTGAGACTATTCAAAATAAACTCCCCAAATGGCACAAAGATTAGTCATCCATAACATGGATAAATATAATCAGTAGCATTCTCTGAATACAATGTTATATGGCACCAAGAATGAAAGAACAATGACTGTGATCAATATGGATGACCAGAACATGTTGTTTAGTGAAGGAAGCCAAATGCAAAAGGGTACATAATATATTATTTGACTTATATACACTCCAAAAACAGGAGAAACAAGTCTATGGTGTTGGAAATTAGTATAATGGTTAAATTTAGATACAGTTTAGTAACTGAAACAGATCATAGCAGAGATTTCTCAGGTGCTGGCAATATCATATTTCTTAAAATGGGTCTAATCTCAGGGAAGCTCGGGATGCAAGGGCTTGAAGTGGGGCTTGGGTTCCCAGCCAGAGATTGAGGTCATGTCATGGTAGTGACAGCACCAAATCCTAGCCACTAGACCAGTGGTCAGTGAAAAGGACTCTGGTCCTTTGACTTTGCAGAGAAGAGTTTCCACAAAGATGTAAAGTAGTGAAACAAGTAAAATATTTATTAAGAGGAAAAAATGAGTAAATACATGTGGATAGACAGGAAGAGACTCAGTGGGAGAATCCCTGAGTCACACCTTTGTAGCAGTTTAAATTACTTATATGGGGCATTTCTTCTTGGTTTCCTTTGGCCAGTCATTTTGATTTGCCTGGTTCAGAGTCCATACTTGGTATATCTCAGGAACCCCCCATGTGTACACATGCATCTCTTAGCCAAGATGAATTCTACTGAAGAGGTCTATGGGTGGAGCATCCTTTAGCATCAGTCCACTTTGACCTCCAAGGAGCCATTTTGCTCATGTGTGGGTGGGAAGGTCTCCTGACATCCAGAGTGAGAAATATGTGATCTGGGCAGGGCTTAGCCTCCTCTCTTAATTGTCCTGCCATTCTCATCCTCAAGTTCCCCTGGTGGCTCAGTGGTAAAGAATCCACCTGCCAATGCAGGAGATGCAGGTTCGGTCCCTGGGATTTGAAGATCCTTTGGAGGAGGAAAGGACTTCCCTGGTGGCTCAGATGGTAAAGCATCTGTCTACGATGCGGGAGACCCAGGTTCGATCCCTGGGTTGGGAAGATCCCTTGGAGAAGGAAATGGCAATCCACTCCAGTACTATTGCCTGGAAAATCCCATGGACAGAGGAGCCTGGTAGGCTACAGTCCATGGGGTCGCAAAGAGTCGGACACGACTGAGCGACTTCACGTTCACGTTCACGTTGGAGGAGGAAATGACAATTCACTCCAGTATTCTTGCCAGGGAAATCCCATGGACACAGGAGCCTGGTAGGCTTCAGTCCACGGGGTCACATAGATGTAGACATGATTCAGCACACGAACATTTGTAAAGCTATTTAAGATTTGGGCAATCATCAGTATACACTTCAGTAAAAATGCTAACATATACTTCAATAAAAATGTTTACATAAAATAAGAAAAATAGGACACTAAATCAAAAAAGTGATAAAGAGACTTGGTGACAGATTAAAAGATACTGGTATAATGGATAAGCAGACATGAATGACCCCCAGGTTTCTGATTAAACCATTTGGGTGACTGATACCACAATTCACCATGACAGACAAATCAGAAATTTGCAGCAAATATAAAGGAAAAGCTGGCTTATTTAATTTTGTGGTTGTTTAGTCGCTAAGTCATGTCTGATTCTTTTGCGACTCCGTGGACTATAGTTTCTATCCATGGGATTTCCCAGGCAAGAATACTCGAATAGGTTGCCACTTCCTTCTCCAGCCTTCCGAACTCAGGGACTGAACCCACATCTCTTGCACTGGCAGGTGGATTCTTTACCACTGAGCATCCAGGGAAGCCTCATGTTTAACTCAGCTGTATAAAGAAAATTATAAGGCAGCTAAGGAAAAATATAGAAGTCTGAATAACAGGAGAGAGTTCTGTGTAAGCTTGGGAAAAAGAGGACTGCTGAGAATGACATCTTTAAAGTAATGAGAAGCTTGGGCAGAATACATGCTGGAAGGGAATGTAACTTACATGGTTTTTCTTTTATATCCCAGATGTCAGCAAGATATTCAAGTGGAGCTATTTTAGACAACAAAAGAGAATGTGGGAAGTCAATGTCAGAGTGGTAGGTGTGGTTGTCTTTCACTTGTATTACATTAAATAATTGTTTTTTGAGGGGTTAGAATCTAGAGAAGATGGTTCAGTAAATTAAAAACATTCTTGGCATTTGTGAGGTAACTGGTTGAAGATGCAGGAAAAAGAAGATTCTGAGAAAAGTGGTGAACCATGAGAAAAAGCATAAAGATTTGGGGGAGTAAGTAATAACCATCTAGACCTCATATAATACTCAGTAATTAAGCATGATGATTGGGAGAGACTGCCACACTTGATAAAGAATCCAATATTACATTAATGCTGTTATCTTTAAATAAACATAGCAAAAGTATAGCAAATAACAATTTCTGTAATAACTTATTAGCGTTAATAACAAACTAAAATTAAATAATTTTAATAAAAACACAAATAATATAGTAAATTTAAATAAATAAGAATGACAGTTCAGCAAATGACATGAAAATAGAAAAAGATATTTTAACAATAATACTTAAAAATAATGCTTATTATAGCATTATAACATAGACTACTTGAGTCAAATTCAATTGTTAATAAAAGGGCATAAGAGATAACTTATATTGTATCCACTAGATGGAGCATGATGCAATGACTTTGGAAAGTGGTTATGAATACAAGCAGAAATTGTTTATTATATAATATTAAGTGAAATAAATGTGTAAATTTAGGTTAATACACACATATGCAAATAATGAAATGTGCCCAAATTCTAGTGCTGAAATTATGTATAAATGTTTTAATCCCATAAATTTTCTCTATTTTTCCAGTGTTTCAGTGTGAAAAAACATATTATAAACATAATTACATATAACTAAAGTCCAATTTATTGTTTCACAAAAAATTCTTTGCTTATAAATAAAATGTTTCTGAAACTAACCAATATCTGAAGAAATGTCAAAGACTGTCTTAAAGGTAGGATTGTTGACCTATTAATTAGTATACACTAATTGTGGCAATGGCACCCCACTCCAGTACTCTTGCCTGGAAAATCCCATGGACAGAGGAGCCTGGGAAGACTACAGTCCATGGGGTCGCTGAGGGTCAGACACAACTGAGCAACTTCACTTTCACTTTTCACTTTCATGCATTGGAGAAGGAAATGGCAACCCACTCCAGTGTTCTTGCCTGGAGAATCCCAGGGATGAGGGAGCCTGGTGGGCTGGCGTTTATGGGGTTGCACAGAGTTGGACACGATTGACGTGATTTAGCAGCAGCACCAGCAACTTTGCAATAAATAGAACTCAAAATATATAAAGCTAAAATACATGTGCAGTTTATTTCTTGCTCAAGTATCTGCACTTACCTGAGGGATATGTCAAGAATCAATCATTTAGGAGCCAGGCTTAGAGGGGCTTTGCCATTTTCAGTAAATGCCTTCTAAGATCTTGCTTGAATCATCTTCCTTCTGCTCATCAGAGGGTTTTATGGGTCAGGCCTCAAAGAGGGTACAATCACTTTTATGAACATTACTTCCTGTGTCTGTTATTTATTTTGGTGTAAAAAATAACACCAACTCCATACCCTCAAACAACAACAATTAATTTTTTTCCTCACAATTCTAAGGATTGCTTGAGCAGCTTTTTCAGCTGGTCTTATTTTGGCTTTCAGATGTGGCTACATTTGGCTGATGGGTCAGTTCAGGGCTGAGCTCAGATGGGTCAAATGGGCTTCTAACTCCAGGTAGTCTCACAGTTCAGTCTTACATTTTCTTCAAAGCATGGACACTTCAGAGCCGTGTTTCAAGAGGATGAACACAAAAGTTGTAAGATCCCTAAAACCTAATTTATCAGCCACATGATATTGCTTCTGCTACATTCTGTTAGTCAAAACAAGTCACCAGGTCAGCATGAATTCAAAGAGATCAGAAATGAGCTTGGTTGGAGGAATAGCAAAGTCATATTGCAAAAGAATGGGGATATAGGGAGGCATGGTTCACTCAGTTCAGTTCATTCGTTCAGTCGTGTCCGACTCTTTGTGACACCATGAGCCACAGCACACCAGGCCTCCCTGTCCATCACCGACTCTCAGAGTCCACCCAAACCCATGTCGGTGATGTCATCCAAACATTTCATCCTCCGTCGTTCCCTTCTCCTCCTGCCCTCAATCTTTCCCAGCATCAGGGTCTTTTCCAATGAGTCAGCTCTTTGCATCAGGTGGCCAAAGTATTGGAGTTTCAGCTTCAACATCAGTCCTTCCAATGAACACGCACAACTGATCTCCTTTAGGATGGACTGGTTCGATATCCTTGCAGTCCAAGGGACTCTCAAGAGTCTTTTCCAACACCACAGTTCAAAAGTATCAATTCTTCGGCGCTCAGCTTTCTTTATAGTCCAACTCTGACATCCATACATGACTACTGGAAAAATCATAGCCTTGACTAGACAGACCTTTGTTGGCAAAGTAATGTCTCTGCTTTTTAATTTGTCTAGGTTGGTCATAACTTTCCTTCCAAGGAGCAGGCATCTTTTAATTTCATGGCTGCAATCACCATCCGCTGTGATTTTGGAGCCCAGAAAAATAAAGTCAGCCACTGTTTCCACTGTTTCCCCATCTATTTGCCATGAAGTGATGGGACTGGATGCCATGATTTTAGTTTTCTGAATGTTGAACTAGGGCATTGCTATTAATATAACAATCTACAGCATGTCAGTTATAACTTTGATACATGGCTACATCTATATAGAAGTGAAATTGGGAATTGAAGTCTAATTCTGGGGCCAGGAAGGCAAAAATTTGTTCATTTTAATGACCCACAAAGAGATTAGACATTCTCTGCCACACTAGGTAGTTTTTTTTTTTTTTTTTTTTTACTCCATCTTGTGAACTGTGTTAAGTCTTCAGTGGAAGTTGAAAAATTGATAAATGGTGTTGAAGGTTATCATGAAGTTCTGTCATTGCATTCAAGCTTTCAGCCGTAACAAAGTATGCTAATATCATTTTGTCTTAGGGACTGTACTGTGTTTGTCAATCCAGTTTTAAGCTTCATAGCTTTCCACCCCAGGTGCCCCAGGTACACCTTGGCAGTGGGCCAAAATTCTAGGTAAATAAACCAGTGAGATATAAGGCACCAAAACTGACACTAATGCCACTATCTGCAATCTACAGTTGAAGAAATAGAAACCAGAAGTGCAGTCAGCCTGAAGTCACAGTTTGGATTAGTACTTTAAAACCTTTTCCATGCCATGCTAAGGGATTTGCAGTTAATCTTCTACACAGTGTGGGTTCTTGAACATTTTAAAAGGAAAAGGAGTGTAAGCAGAGTTGTTATTTCAGAAAGGTGAATATGACTACATTAAAGAAAATACTTTCTGGGAAAGTGGCTGAGGTAGATTACAGGTGACTGATTAGATTACAGGTGAATAATGTCTGAATGCATGCAACTGGAGAGAGAAAATGGATCAATAATATCTGAATTAGAATCAACATGACTTGTTAGCTAATGGTAAGCAGGAGGGCGGAGAAATTCTAGTTGCTTTTTATGCAGTTTGTGGCATCTAAAGGGATCTGGCCACAGAGAAAGTGAGGGCATAAATGTAGCTCTTGTTCAGCTTGCCAGTCTTTGTCTTGTTAGAACTATATATTACTACAATGGGTGTGTTGTCTCTTAAAATATCTGTCTAAGTGGGTCATCTATTTCAATTCATCCACCCATGGGTTTCCTTTTTCAAATTCCAACTTCTATAGATAGTCCTCTTTTTCTAAAGTGCAGGAAAATGCTGCTTAGGTAGAAATAGTCATTAGTGAAGAAGTTGAGTATATGACTTGAGTCACTGGGTCAAGTTCTAGAGCTTTGCTTCTCAAAGCATGTTTCTCAGAATGAAGGGATCAGCACTGACAGGGAGCTTATTAGAAAGTTTTAATTTGAATACTCAATTATAATCTGCACTTTAAAAAGATAACCAAGAGATTTAAATATAATGAACTGGGAAGCATCTTTTAGAGTACAGATTGAATAATGCTTCAAAGTTTTATTATTAGAAAATATTTTTCATGTATTTGACCAGGTGAAGGCCATGGGCCAACTCCTACAACGTGTTCTCCTTGCATCTGTAGAAAAAGGACTCTGAGGAAGAAGACATATTTTCAAAGCTGTGAAACAGGTAAAGTGATAAATATTTATCACAAGTTTGTCTTAATGGCATTTTAGGAACTTATTACTTATCAAGACTTTCCATAATCAATTATAGGATTTTGTAACTGAGAAAGGATCAATGTGATATTAATTTAAAATAATATATAAGTGGAAAAATAAAAGCTATTGAGAGGATCAATTAAGCACAGAGTGAAACTCTAAAATACCAAGTTTATAAAATTTATGGTCAGGATACCAATAAACATACCTTCAAGTAGAGGAAAGTAAAGATACTGAGCTGCACATGCAGTTAGACTCCTAGGCTGTAGGTTCTCACCAGTTATTTCATAGTTCACATCCTCATTTCTTCTTAGTCTCTGCTCAAATTTCAATTACTACTGAGGTTTTTCCTGCCTCACCCTATATAAGACTAATTCCTTCCTCCACTTTCAAAATTTTCCTTTCATGTTTATTATGCTTCATTTCCCTCTGAAGTACAACTTAATTATCTGCTTATTTCTTTTTTTTTAAATTGCAGTATAATTGCCTTACAATGTTGTGTTAGTTTCTACTGTACAATAAAGGGAATCAGCTATATGTGTGTATATGTATATTCCCTCCCTATGGAGCCTCCTTCCCCACTATCCCACTCCTCTGGTCATAGCAGATCACCCAGTTAAATTCCCAGTGTTATACAGCAGCTTCTAACTATCTATTTCACACATGCTAGTGTATCTATGTCAACGCTACTCAATTTGTCCCACTCACCCCATCCCCTCTGTGTCCACAAGTCCATTCTCTATGTCTGTGTCTCTATTCTTTCCCTGAAAATAGGTTCTTCAGTACTATTTTACTAGATTTCATATATATGTGTTAATATATGATATTTATTTTTTGCTTTCTGACTTATTTCATTCTGTTTAACAGACTCTATATATATCTTCTCTATATTATATAAACTCCTTGAATGCAGGTATTTTTGTATTGTTATTTATTTTATCCAATATTACTCTTCTGTCCTCTCTAGGCACACAGTGAGCACTCAACAAATGTTTTTTCAGCTGATACACAATTGTCCCAAATATATAATTTACAAAACATTACCAAAACCATTTCTTTTAATATAGAACCAGAGAAGTTATCTTCTATCCTTCTGAAGAGAGAAAACATAAATATTTGCAATATACCTAAAGACCTTGAAAATAAACTTTTTGCAAAGTTTAGAAATTTAATAAGCTGTTTTCAAAAGTACACCCAGCAAATGTGAGTTCTATCCTTTTCCACTGTTGACCTAAGGCATAGAAATAGAGGCAGCCAATTACCAGTTAGCCCATGCTCTACTAAGATGACATTGCTTTTAAAAGGAGTCAAAATCTTAACTACTTGAAAAGCTACTTTCCAGAAGAAATGTGACTGTATCTACACACATTAGAGAAAAGGGAAACCAAATCATATACAAAGAAAATTCACTGGAAAGGTTTTGCCAAGGGGAAAAATGGAAACAAGGGCCAAAATACTTTTCCAGAAACTAAAATAAAATAATGACATGATTGTGGCTGAGAAACAGTAAGTACCATGATGTAGAGCTGCACAAAGTCAAGGAAGAGTATCAAAGACAAGAAAAGACATCACAATCTGACATGGGAGAATACAGAAAAGCACACACAGACTAAAGCAAATTGTAAAGAATGCAAGAGAGGACGAATGGCTCAAACACCATACAGGCATTTCATTGAGAAGCACAATGGGACAATTTAAGAACAGAAAATTCTATTGAGAAGGTATCCTAAATAATGCCTGAAAATTTAGGACTAAGGGGGCTTCATGAACACTGAAAACTCAACAGATGATTCAGGAAAGAGCCTCACATTAAGGAAAAACTGCCCGGAATATTACCCTAATTAAACAGGACAAGTACAATAATGGCAAAGAAAGAAAGCCACGGGAGAGAGCCAGGAGACACCAGAAAGAAACGAGACAGCTTTTTGATCACTTCACAGAAACAATAGGAGAGAGGTTTCCAGAGAAGCGAAAACATTCAGAAAGACAAATATAACCTAACGATGAACAATAGAAAATAATCATGACCAAGAGTTCCATTCAGAGCTATTTTAAGAGATAAAGAGAATAAGAAGCTGGATAATATCCTTAAAAACAAAAAAACCCAAAAGCATCAGAAAGGCATGCCCACAGATTAAATTTATACTCAAATAAAACAAAGATTGCTGTTCTTTAGTTCCTAAATTATTTCAGACTCTTTTGTGGCCCCATGGACTATCCCATCAGGCTCATCTGTCCATGGGATTTCCCAGGAAAGAATACTGGAGCGGCTTATCATTTCCTTCTCCCTGGGATCTTCCCAACATAAGGATTGAAACTGTTTGGCAGGCAGATTGTTGACCACTGAGCTACCTGTGAAGACTTACCCTTAATTACCCCCTTACAAACTCTGTCTTCAAAGATAGTTCACACTTGTACTGACAGTGTAACCATGTGAATTTTCAGGGAACACTATTCATTTCATTACACAGTTCAGTTCAGTCACTCAGTCGTGTCCGACTCTTGGTGACCCCATGAATCCCAGCATGCCAGGCCTCCCTGTCCATCACCAGCTCCTGGAAATCACTCAGACTCACGTCCATCGAGTCAGTGATGCCATCCAGCCATCTCATCATCTGTTGTCCCCTCTCCTCCTGCCCCCCCAATCCTTCCCAGCATCAGAGTCTTTTCCAATGAGTCAACTCTTCACATGAGGTGCTCAAAGTATTGGAGTTTCAGCTTTAGCATCATTCCTTCCTAAGAAATCCCAGGGCTAATCTCCTTCAGAATGGACTGGTTGGATCTCCTGGCTGTTCAAGGGACTCTCGAGAGTCTTCTCCAATACCACAGTTCAAAAGCGTCAATTCTTTGGTGCTCAGTTTTCTTCACAGTCCAACTCTCACATCCATACATGACCACAGGAAAAACCATAGCCTTGACTAGACGAACCTTTGTTGGCAAAGTAATGTCTCTGCTTTTGAATATGCTATCTAGGTTGGTCATAACTTTCCTTCCAAGGAGTAAGTGTCTTTTAATTTCATGGCTGCAATCTCCATCTGCAGTGATTTTGGAGCACAGAAAAATAAAGTCTGACACTGTTTCCACTGTTTCCCCATCTATTTAGCATGAAATGATGGGACCGGATGCCATGATCTTCGTTTTCTGAATGTTGAGCTTTAAGCAAACTTTTTCACTCTCCACTTTCACTTTCATCAAGAGGCTTTTGAGTTCCTCTTCACATTCTGCCATAAGGGTGGTATCATCTGCATATCTGAGGTTATTGATATTTCTCCCAGCAATCTTGATTCCAACTTGTGTTTCTTCCAGTCCAGCATTTCTCATGATGTACTCTGCATATAAGTTAAATAAACATGGTGACAATAGACAGCCTTGACGTACTCCTTTTCCTATTTGGAACCAGTCTTTTGTTCCATGACCAGTTCTAACTGTTGCTTCCTGACCTGCATACAAATTTCTCAAGAGGCAGATCAGGTGGTCTGGTATTCCCATCTCTTTCAGAATTTTCCACAGTTTCTTGTGATCCACACAGTCAAAGGCTTTGGCATAGTCAAGAAAGCATAAATAGATGTTTTTCTGGAACTCTCTTGCTTTTTCCATGATCCAGAGGATGTTGGGAATTTGATCTCTGGTTCCTCTGCCTTTTCTAAAACCAGCTTGAACATCAGGAAGTTCGTGGTTCACATATTGCTGAAGCCTGTCTTGGAGAATTTTGAGCATTACTTTACTAGCGTGTGAGATGAGTGCAATTGTGTGGTAGTTTGAGCATTCTTTGGCATTGCCTTTCTTTGGGATTGGAATGAAAAGTGACCTTTTCCAGTCCTGTGGCCACTGCTGAGTTTTCCAAATTTGCTGGCATATTGAGTGCAATACTTTCACAGCATCATATTTCAGGACACATAACTTCTCAAATATTTTGATTTTGAAATAGGTAAATGAATGTGTGAGTAAATGAATAAATGGATGAGCGAATGGATGAAATAAAATTTAGGCCAATAAAGTAATAACTGTTTTAGAGGGTGAAAGATGAGTTGATGCTAAAGAATATTTTGTCAGTGGTGTACAGGACTAATTTAAACTGCCTATTTAAATAGATAGAAATGATAAAGATTAAAAGTGATGGGAAAAGGTTTTAGCCAATACACCAACAAATTTCATGACATTCAAAGCAAACTTATATTTAAATGTTATAACTTTTATATGAAAAAACCATATGAGTCTATAAGAAAGTAATGAATATGTCAGTTTAGTTATCACAAGTTAACTAAAACCAATATGAAACTTCAATGGGAACTATGTAATATATGGAGTTTTCTCTTCCTATACCAATGGGATTGCATTTCTATCCATATTAAGCTTATTAGTGAAGACATTTGACAATTTGTTTATGAATCAACATAATCATAATTAAAAAAAAAAAAACTATAGAAATTCTACCTAGAAGAGAGTAAAGCACAACACAAAGCATTATAAAAAAAGTTTTTATAAACATGCTATTGCTAAGTCACTTCAGTCACGTCTGACTCTGTGTGACCCCATAGACGGCAGCCCACCAGGCTTCCCCATCCCTGGGATTCTCCAGGCAAGAACACTGGAGTGGGTTGCCATTTCCTTCTCCAATGCATGAAAGTGAAAAGTGAAAGTGAAGTCGCTCAGTCATGTCTGACCCTCAGCGACCCCATGGACTGCAGCCTACCAGGCTCCTCTGTCCATGGGATTTTCCAGGCAAGAGTACTGGAGTGGGGTGCCATTGCCTTCTCTTATAAACATGAGGTATATATAAATGCACAAAACTACATATACACTTATATATGTGTCTGTATGTGTGCTTAGCTGCTCAGTCATGTTTGACTCTTTGTGACCCCAATGAGTGTAGTTCACCAAGAACCTCTGTCCATGGGGATTTTCCAGGCAAGAATACTGGAGTGGGTTGATATGCATTCCTCCAGCGGATTTTCCCAACCCAGATATTGCAGCCAGGTCACCTTCATTGCAGGCAGACTGTTTACTGTTATATTTAAATATAAAACAATGGTGAGATTTAAAATAGTGGAACTCAGAAATGAGCTGTTAGCATAGTGATTAAATAAATTATGATATTTTTTATATTTAAAAGATATCTTTATATGTCTCATAATTTAACTATAAAATATCTTGTTTTTAAAAAATATGTTTATTATAGAATTATGTGTGTATATTATATTCCCTGAACTATGTAAATTTACATAACTAGAATGACCTCCATTCCACCTAATGGATCTATCTTGATTTTAGCATCATCTAAAATGAAAGGCAGGTCAAGTGGTCTGTATTCCCATATCTTTCAGAATTTCCCACAGTTTATTGAGATCCACACAGTCAAAGGCTTTGGCATAGTCAATAAAGCAGAAATAGATGTTTTTCTGGAACTCTCTTGCTTTTTCCATGACAGCAGATGTTGGCAATTTGATCTCTGGTTCCTCTGCCTTTTCTAAAACCCGCTTGAACATCAGGAAGTTCACGGTTCATATATTGCTGAAGCCTGGCTTGGAGAATTTTGAGCATTACTTTACTAGCGTGTGAGATGAGTGCAATTGTGTGGTAGTTTGAGCATTCGTTGGCATTGCCTTTCTTTGGGATTGGAATGAAAACTGACCTTTTCTAGTCCTGTGGCCACTGCTGAGTTTTCCAAATTTGCTGGGATATTGAGTGCAGCACTTTCACAACATCATCTTTCAGGATTTGGAATAGCTCAACTGGAATTCCATCACCTCCACTAGCTTTGTTCGTAGTGATGCTTTCTAAAGCCCACTTGACTTCACATTCCAGGATGTCTGGCTCTAGGGCAGTGACCACACCATCGTGATTATCTGGGTCATGAAGATCTTTTTTGTACAGTTCTTCTGTGTATGCTTGCCACCTCTTCTTGATATGTTCTGTTTCTGTTAGGTCCATCTCATTTCTGTCCTTTATTGAGCCCATCTTTGCATGAAATATTCCCTTGGTATCTCTAATTTTCTTGAAGAGATCTCTAGTCTTTTCCATTCCCAGGAAGCAACAGTTAGAACTGGACATGGAACAACAGACTGGTTCCAAATAGGAAAAGGAGTACATCAAGGCTGTCTATTGTCACCCCGCTTATTTAATTTATATGCAGAGTATATAATGAGAAACGCTGGACTGGAAGAAACACAAGCTGGAATCAAGATTGCCAGCAGAAATATCAATAACCTCAGATATGCAGATGATATCACCCAATGGCAGAAAGTGAAGAGGGACTAAAAGCCTCTTGATGAAAGTGAAAGTGGAGAGTGAAAAAGTTTGCTTAAAGCTCAACATTCAGAAAACGAAGATCGTGGCATCCGGTCCCATCAATTCATGGGAAATAGATGGGGAAACAGTGGAAACAATGTCAGACTTTATTTTTGGGGGCTCCAAAATCACTGCGGATGGTGACTGCAGCCATGAAATTAAAAGACACTTACTCTTTGGAAGGAAAGTTATGACCAACCTAGATAGCATATTCAAAAGCAGAGACATTACTTTGCCAACAAAGGTTCGTCTAGTCAAGGCTATGATTTTTCCTGTGGTCATGTATGGATGTGAGAGCTGGACTGTGAAGAAGGCTGAGTGCTGAAGAATTGATGCTTTTGAACAATGGTGTTGAAGACTCTTGAGAGTCCCTTGGACTGCCAGGAGATCCAACCAGTACATTCTGAAGATCAGCCCTGGGATTTATTTGGAAGGAATGATGCTAAAACTGAAACTCCAGTACTTTGGCCACCTCATGAGAAGAGTTGACTCATTGGAAAAGACTCTGATGCTGGGAGGGATTGGGGGCAGGAGGAGAAGGGGACGACAGAGGATGAGATGGCTGGATGGCATCACTGACTCAATGGACGTGAGTCTGAGTGACCTCCGGGAGTTGATGATGGACAGGGAGGCCTGGCGTGCTGCGATTCATGGGGTTGCAAAGAGTCAGACACAACTGTGCGACTGAACTGAACTGACTGAAAATATAAGGAATTCAGAAATTTCTTTGAAAATAGCAGTTTACTCATCATGTCACTTGATGATTTACTCCATCAATTTAAACATAACATCTTCATCCACTCTTTTTATTTCTTAAATCTTAACATTCAGAATTTAGGATTAAACTTTCTTTTCTCACTCTCCTTTTATGGTTAAGTGATAAAATTCCATACTGTTTAAATCAAACAATTTTCTGTTTCCAGATCTTAAAATAGTCCCTTTATCTTTTTATGTGCCCCTTCTCTCTCTCTCTCTCTCTCTCTCTATATATATATATATATATATATATATATATATACACACATACACATATACACATGCATACATATATTTTTCATTACATATATATATTTCATTACATATAAATATTTTCTTTCATATATATATTTCACTACATACATATTTTTCATTACATAGGTCTGTGCTTGCTCAGTTGTGTCCAACTATTTGTGACCCCTTGGACTATAGTTCACCAGGCTCCTCTGTTCATGGGATGGATTTTCCAGGCAAGAATACTGGAATGGACTGCTGTTTCCTTCTCTAGGGTTCTTTATGGAGAAGGTAATGGCACCCCACTCCAATACTCTTGCCTGGAAAATCCCATGGACAGAGGAGCCTGGTGGGCTGCCGTCTATGGGGTCGCACAGAGTCGGACACGACTGAAGCAACTTAGCAGCAGTAGCAGCAGCAGCAGGGTTCTTTATATATATGTATATAAAATTTCCCTGGAGGAGGCAGGCATGGCCACCCACTCCAGTATTCTTGCCTGGAGAATCCCCCATGGACAGAGGAGCCAGGCAGGCTGCAATTCATGAAGTCACAAAGAGTTGGACATGACTGAGTGACTAAGCACACAGAACATATATAAAGTTTACTCAACAGAACACAGTTACTTCAACCTGGACCTATACATCATCTTTTTTCAATATATATTCTCTATGCTTCTATCAGTTCTGCATTTTCAACTACCACTGAATGCAACTGTGAATATGGAGGAGATGATATAGTGCCACAGTATAGATATACCAAAAGAGAACTGCACACTAACCCACAGTGTCACATTGAAAAGAATATTTCAGAAACTGTGATGTCTAAGATAAGTTTTAACAATGACTAGGGATTAGCCAGATGTAGAAGATAGAAAATGTTTTCTAGGAAGATGAAGAAAGCCATAGAAGTAAGAGAAAACAAGATCTTTGAAGAAGAGACACATTAGAGTGGCTCATGTTTAAGGCTTCTGTAGGGCAGTAGCTAGATGTGGTTTTGGAAAATGGAATCAATACCTTATAATGAATGTCTATAAATTATATTTTAATGATTTAATTTTATCTTGAATAACTGACTGTTGGACCACCAAACAATTGGCACAAACAATGGTTGTGGTAAAGGGAAGATCAAGCTAAATACTTGTCTGAAACAATTTCTCCAATCCAGGAAAACCCAACTAAGACAGCAGATGTTTCCATCTTTTCCTGTCCTGAGCTCCTGAGATTATCTTTCAAGAGAGGATGCTGAAGGAATACGAGGTCAGATATGGTAGGTATGTGCCTAGATGTTAATAAACATCTATTATACCACTCTCATGCGTTTTCCACTGGAGAAGTAACAGGACCAACTATGACACTCTAAAACTCTTACCTGCTGACTCTGGTGACATAATTTGTACCTTTTTATCTATTTAGTTCAATGTTGTGTTGATAGGCTGCAGGAATTTATGAAGTTTCTTTATTACTTTATTTCTTGAAATATCTCTGAATTTCTTAGTTCTTAATATATCTAAATATAAGAGCTATGTAATGAATAATAACTTCTTTTTCAGTTGATCTGGCCATAGCATGCACTGAATCTAAGAAAAGTGAAGGTCACCACATTCTAAATATTTATTTTGTCATTTTGTGAAATGCACCAGTAAAGGTTGAATCAAAATATGAAGTTTCAATTAAATTCATTGTTAGTGTTTCTAAGTCAAAACAAGAATTATGAATGAGTTCTGGACTCATCATGTAAACTCCATATTTCTTCAGAAAGTAAAGACTTGACAAGGAAAATCATAATTTCACAACAGACATTATGTCATTTCAAATCTGTTTCCAGTGACATCTGTACCATTTTCTCCATTCTATTCACTCTAGATTATATTTTCTCATTGAAGATCTCAGTGCTAGGAATTCTGCTAAAAGGGTCACATAGAGGTTAAATAAGATTTTAGTGATAGAAACTTTATAAAAGATTTTGTTATGACAAACTGTCAATTGGTGATTTTTAACTGATGCTAATTTGACAGGCTGAAAATTGAAAGGAAATGTGAGAGGACTAAAACTTTTAGCCACATATATAATTTTCCACAGATACTGTCTGGAAATAAAAGATTGCTCTTTACTTTCAAAGAGTGAAAGAGTTGAAAATAAAAGTAAAATTGCTTTTCATACATACTAGTATGTGTGCAATTTATATATAATATAATGTATACAATAAACACTGTATAAATTTATGTATATGCAATTAAAATATAGATCAGTTCAGTTCAGTTCAGTCACTCAGTCGTGTCTGACTCTTTACAACCTCATGGACTGCGGCATGCCAGGCTTCCCTTTCCATCACCAACCTCCAGAGCTTACTCAAACTCATGTCCATTGAGACAGTGATGCCATCCAACCACCTCATTCTCTGTTGTCCCCTTCACCTCCTGCCTTCAATTTTTTCCAGCATCAAGGTCTTTTCCAATGAGTCAGTTGTTTGCATCAAATCGCAAAAGTATTGAAGTTTCAGCTTCAGCATCAGGCCTTCCGTTGAAAATTCAGGACCGATTTCCTCTAGGATTGACTTGTTGGATCTCCTTGCAGTCCAGGGGACTCTCAAGAGTCTTCAGCACCACAGTTCAAAAGCATCAATACTCCAGAGCTCAGCTCTCTTTATGGTCCAACTCACAAATTCATACATGACTACTGAAAAAACCACAGCTTTGACTAGATGGACTTTTGTTGATAAAGTAATGTCTCTGCTTTTCAATATGCTGTCTAGGTTGGTCATAGCTTTTCTTCCAAGGAGCAAGCGTCTTTTAATTTCATGGCTGCAATCACCATCTGCAGTGGTTCTGGACCCCAAGAAAATAAAATCTCTCACTGTTTTCATTGGTTCCCCATCTATTTACCATGAAATGATGGGACCGGATGCTATGATCTTAGTTTTCTGAATGTTGAGTTTTAAGTCAACTTGTTCACTCTCCTCTTTCACCTTCATCAAGAGGCTCTTTAGTTCTTCTTCACTTTCTGCCATGAGGGTCATATCATCTGCATATCTGAGGTCATTGATGTATTTCCTGGCAATCTTGATTGCAGCCTGTGCTTCATCCAGTGTGGCATTTCACATGATGTACTCTGCATATAAATTAAATAAGCAGGGTGACAATAGACAGCCTTGATGTACTCCTTTCCTTATTTAGAACCAGTCAGTTGTTTCATGTTCTGTTCTAACTGTTGCTTGTTGATGTGCATACAGATTTCTCAAACGGCAGGTAAGGTGGTCTGGTATTTCCACCTCTTTCAGAATTTTCTACAGTTTGTTGTGATCCACACAGTCAAAGGATTTGGTGTAGTCAATATAGCAGAAGTAGATTTTTTCTGGAATTCTGTTGCTTTTTCTATGATCCAACAGATGTTGGCAATTTGATCTCTGGTTCTTCTGCATTTTCTAAATCCAGCTTGAACATCTGGAAGTTCACCTTTTACATACTGTTGAAGCTTGGCTTTGAGGATTTTGAGCTTTACTTTGCTAGCGTGTGAGATGAGTGTAATTGTGCAGTAGTCTGAACATTCTTTGGCATTGCCTTTCTTTGGGATTGGAATGAAAACTGACCTTTTCCAGTCCTGTTGCCACTGCTGAGTGTTTCAAATTTGCTGGTATAATGAGTGCAGCACTTTCACAGATTCATCTTTTAGGATTTGAAATTGCTCAACTGGGATTCCATCACCTCCACTAGCTTTGTTTGTAGTGATGGTTCCTAAGGCCCACTTGACTTCACATTCCAGGACATCTGGCTCTAGATGAGTGATCTAACCATCGTTGTTATCTGGGTCATAAAGATATTTTTTTTAATATATATAGTTCTTTTGTGTAGTTTTGCCACCCCTTCATAATATCTTCTTCTTCTGTTAGGTCCATATGATTTCTGTCCTTTACTGTGCCCATCTTTGAATGAAATGTTCCATAGAGCCACCAAGCAGACAACCCACAAACTTGAGATTATACCAAGGAAGTTCTCTCACTGTTATGAAAGTTTAAGGACCCACAACAGATTTCTCATCCTGGGGATCTGGCAAAGGGACTGAAAGCCCCTGGAAAATTTGACTTTGGAAGACAGTGGGATTTGATTACAGAACTTCCAAGGAACTGGGGAAACAGACTTTTGGAGGGCACAAACAAAATTTTGTGCACATCTGGACCCAGGAGAAAGGAGCTGTGACCCCACAAGTGACTGAGCCAGACTTGCCTGTGAGTGTCCAAGAGTCCCCGGCAGAGGCGTGGGTTGACAGTGGCCTGCTGCAGGGTCAGGGGCACTGAATACAACAGTCCTGGCATAAGCCCTTTTGAAGGAGGTTGCCATTACCATCATTACCCCTACCATTCATAGCTTGGCCATAGGGAACAACAGAGAGGGAACACAGCCCTGCTCATCAACAGAAAATTGGATTAAAGATTTACTGAGCATGGCCCTGCCCATCAAAACAAAACCCAAAACCCATATTCCCCCATAGCCAGTTTCTCCCATCAGGAAGCTTCCACAAGCCTCTTATCCTTATTCATCAGAGGGCAGGAAGAATGAAAACTTCAATGACAGAAAACTAGTCAGACTGATCACAAGGATCACAGCCTTGTTGAACTCAGTGACACTATGAGCCATGTCATGTAGGGCAACTGAAGATGGATGGGTCATGGTGGAGCGTTCGGACAAAATGTGGTCCACTGGAGAAGGGAATGGCAAATCAGTTCAGTATTCTTGCCTTGAGAACCCCATGAACAGTATGAAAAGGCAAAAAAGACACTGAAAGATGAACGTCCCAGGTGGATAAATGCAATATATGCTACTGGAGAAGATTGGAGAAATAACTCCATAAAGAATGAAGAGATGGAGCTAAAGCAAAAACAATGCCCAGTTTTGGATGTGACTGGTGGTAGAAGTAAAGTCCGATGCTGTAAAGAACAATATTGCATAGGAACCTGGAATGTTAGGTCCATGAATCAAAGTAAATTGGAAGTGGTCAAACAACAGACAGCAAGAATGAACAGTGACCTTTTTGGAATCAGTGAAGTAAAATGGGCAGGAATGGGTGAATTTAATTCAGATGAACATTATATCTACTACTGTGGGCAGGAATCCCTTAGAAGAAATGGAGTAGCCATTTAGCAAAACAAATCTCAAAGCTATATTTATTGCTCTATTTTAACTTTTGTAAATCTAATCAGTGGATTTGGGAATGCATGTTTGATTACTTATTTCTAAGGACCCTATAATATTTTCCAGGCTCAAAAACTCACTTTGTGTTCTGAGGAGATAATTATTAAATTATATGTTATCGATATTTAGGGACATATAGAATATATTTTCATTTGCTTCCAAAAATGTTTTCATTGCCCTTGTGTGTTTAGCGCATTAAGCCATTACTACATTATAAAAGATTAGCATGATAGATGAGCCACAACAGTGTCTTAGATACTAGATAAAGTCTACTGCTTGACAGAAAGGGAGGAGAGATTTTTGCTAATGACTACAGTGATGGTCCTCTCTGAAACCATTGCTGAAAGTTGGAGTAAAAAATGCTATGACTGATTTCTTAAAATTAAGTACATTTTAAGACCTTCCTTGTCTCCCCAAAATTTTAAAATCAGTAATATGAGCATTTTCTTTGATTAAAAATGGTAAATATAGAGATAGTGTTAGAGATAGAGACAGAGATATGTATTTATGTTCTCAGAGTTTTCAAACAGCAGGGATGTTACTTGATTTATTTACTTTTAAATTGCTATTCCAGGTGGTCTGTGCTAGTGCTAAGGAACCCACCTGCCAATTCAGGAGATGTAAGAGACACGGGTTCAGCCTATGGGTCAGAAGACTCCCCTGGAGGAAAGCATGGCAATCTGCTCCAGTATTCTTTCCTGGAGAATCTCACAGACAGAGGAGCCTGGTGGGCTATAGTCCATGGGCTTGCACAGGGTCGGGCACAGTGGAAGTGACTTAGTATGCATATACACATAACTGAAAAACTCGTTGTTTTTTTTTTTTTTAATCATCACTGGGACCATAATTAAAGATGTCAAATTTGGGTCTATTTCAAAGACTAAGATTCCTGGATTCTTCTACCTGATTTTCCCAGAATAAATTTAAAAAATATATCTGCTCTGCTATATCCTCCAATGGCTCAAAGCCAGAAAGCAAAACATGCTCAGAATATTCTGAGTTAGAATTGAATATAATTACTTAGTCTAACCTAACAAGACAACTCTTTGAATTTGGAGCTTCCTTATTCTAAGGAAATGGTACTGAGAAAAAGCTAATGGGAAAACATCCAATATTAGGAGATAGTGTTAGTGAATTATGCTACAATTATATAATTAAAGAAATTTTAGGCATTAAAACATGATTTTGGGAAAAAAGTGACTGAAAATTTTCTATAAATTCTGTAACAAGAAAATAATTTAAGTAGAAAAATTAGCAAAAATTTCCTCAAAAATATTGACTAAATATCTCTTAGGTTGTTAACTTTTGATTATTTAATGCTATCTATACTGCTGTGTATTTCCAAGTTTTCTATACTTAGAGAATTTTTTAAAATTAACATAAAGTTGTTAGGTTGGCCAAAATGATCATTCTGGTAAGAACTCAAATAAATTTTTTGGCCAAACCATCACTACTGAAACAACAACAAGAGGAATGACACTTGCAGAAAGACAGGATAGAATCCATGGGAAAGCAGAAGTTAGAGAGTGGGTTCAAGGGAAACATGTGCTGTACCTGAGGACTGAGGCTGATTTGATAGGGCCAAAGATGATGTCAGTAAGAACCACTCTTGAGGTCATGGAGATGCACTAGTGTTTGGATTCCTACCCACTGACTGCCATTTGCAAAGCAGAGGAGATAGACTGAGGTATACTGTTCTAACAAAGTCTGTCTTAGTTACATTCTTATACAATGTGTGAATAAATTTGTAAGAGTTAGTGATTTCATACCTTCAACTGAGCTGATCATGGCATCTGGTCCCATCACTTCATGGGAAATAGATGGAGAAACAGTGGAAACAGTGTCAGACTTTATTTTTCTGGGCTCCAAAATCACTGCAGATGGTGACTGCAGCCAGGAAATTAAAAGACGCTTACTCCTTGGAAGGAAAGTTATGACCAACCTAGATAGCATATTCAAAAGCAGAGACATTACTTTACCAACAAAGTTTCGTCTAGTCAAAGCTATGGTCTTTCCTGTGATCATGTATGGATGTGAGAGCTGGACTGTGAAGAAGGCTGAGCGCCGAATAATTGATGCTTTTGAACTGTGGTGTTGGAGAAGACTCTTGAGAGTCCCTTGGACTGCAAGGAGATCCAACCAGTCCATTCTGAAGGAGATCAGCTCTGGGATTTCTTTGGAAGGACTGATGCTAAAGCTGAAACTCCAGTACTTTGGCCACCTCATGCGAAGAGTTGACTCATTGGAAAAGACTCTGATGCTGGGAGGGATTGGGGGCAAGAGGAGGAGAGGACAACAGATGATGAGATGGCTGGATGGCATCACTGACTCGATGGATGTGAGTCTGAGTGAACTCCGGGAGTTGGTGATGGACAGGGAGGCCTGGTGTGGTGTGATTCATGGGGTCGCCAAGAGTCGGACACAACTGAGTGATCTGATCTGATCTGATCTGATTATGGTGAAGGTTTGGAGAACATATTTTTGAGCACAGAGAGAAGACCAAGGATAAGGTCTGCTGAGAATTTAATGCAGCTTGCAGGTCATGTGAAATGGCACCAATAAATTTGTCTGTGTGATATGTGTTCCAGCTAGCCCAGTTATTCAGGAGAGAGATCCGTAGAGATCCAAGGCTAAGGAAGTTGTGGGACTTAATAGAGGTAGTGTGTTATAGTGTTTATAAAAATGATGGCAAGAAAAACAAGAACCTAGATGTTAGGATCAGGTGCAGGGCTTGTTAGGCAGTTCTTTTAATCTAATAAAGCAATTATACTAGGGTTTCAGAGTGATGTGGATGAAATTAAACAGATATGGCAAGCTCTATCATATTTTCTGCTCTCTGACAAGATCCTAGCCCACAGTAACAGAAGACTATCATCATTGTATTACTTGTCATCTCCTGTGAGGATTAAATACTCCTCAGACATACAGAGACACTGTACTCAATAACCCTCAAAAACTTACCCTGTAAATGTGTCCCAGATACTTTCTGGTAGATATAATTGAGACTTTATAATTATTTTTTTAAACTATAATAACATGGGTATATCAGAGTTCCCTATTTTGCTAGTCATTAAGCTCAGTCCTCTTGTGAGACCTCCTTACTCAGGACCATCTCTGAAGTTTAGGAGAGAAGTCACAGTGTTATGAAATTATTATTACTCGAGTTCAATTAAAATAAAGTGCTTTGCCTATAATTCAGTTTTGTTTTTCTCAGTGTATTTGTGTTGATGTAATGCTGCAAATATTGTTGATATCTGTTCCTTCAAAGGAAATACTGCATGCTAAGAACACATTTTGTTTATAGCAAGGCTTTTAGAAGACATTTTCTAAGGATAGACTTATGGCATCTCATCTTCCTTTCTAAATCCACACATACTCTGATGAAATAAAAATGTGTTAAAATGACTTCAAACAAGTTTACTGCTTTTTAATCTTTTTATGCTAATTTGCAAACTTTAGGAGCGTGTGTTGGTTTCCTGGTTAGATATGTGTTTTAATAGCCTATATTTACAGAGATTTTAGGTTTACAGAAAGCATAGAGAATTACTATATACCACCCCTCTCCAGGCACACAGTTTCCCCTATTATTAACATCTTGCCTAATTGTGGAACATTTGTTATAACTCCCAAATCAATAATACAGCATTATTATTAACTAAAGTCCATAGTTTACAGTACAGTTAATTCTTCATGTTGTACAGTTCTATGAGCTTTGACAAATCTGTAATGTCATGAGTCCATCACTATAGGAATGTAGGATATAGTTTTGCTGCCTTAAAATTGTTATATGATTTACCTAGTCATCCCTCTTCTTTATCTCCCCTGTACCTTTGGCAACCATTGATCTTTCTACTGTTTCTAATAGTTTTGCCTTTTCCAGAATATCATATAGATTGAATCACACAATCTGTAGCCTTGGTAGACTCTTTCACTGACCATACTTTTACAAAATACTTCTGTATTTTGTTTCTTTGCTTTAGGTTTTATTTTGTATGTGCCTTCATAAATGACTTTTTTTACTGTGGAATATTTCATTAATGGATATATCACAGTTGTTTTATTCATTCACCTATTTAAGGTCATCTTGGTTCTATCCAAATTTTGGTGATTATGAATAAAGGTGCTACAAAATTCATATAACAGTTTTAGTGTGACATAATTTTCACCTCATTTTGGTAAATATTTAAGAGTCAAATTGCTGGATCGTATAGTAAGCTTATGTAAGCATATGGCAAAAACTAAGAAACTACCAAACTGTCTTTCAAAGTGGCTATGCCATTATGCTTACCCATGAGCAACAAATGAGAATTTCTGTAGCTCTGAGTTCTCTTCTGCATTTGATGTTATCAGTATTTTGGATTTTAGCCCTTCCAGTGGTGTGCAGTGGCCTGGGTTATATTTTTCCTCTTTGTTATACTGAAAATATCTTTGATCAAAAATAATACCATTATCTTAGTTATCAAACAACTCTCAGTCACAGCATTTATCAAGTTTCTGTATCTAATTTCTAGTTATAGATCTTATCCATTGATTTCATTACTTCGTTGGTGAAAAAAATTTGTACATCTTAGTACTCTTTTTCCTTTTCCAAATTTGTGACTTATAAATTCAACTTTCCTGTTTCTTCTTGTCTTTGGAGGAGTCATTATCTTGTTAAAGTAACTTTATCTCTTTTTTATGTTTCCCATCAGATCAGATCAGTCGCTTAGTCGTGTCCGACTCTTTGCGACCCCATGAACTGCAGCACGCCAGGCCTCCCTGTCCATCACCAACTCCCAGAGGTCACCCAGACTCACATCCATCGAGTCAGTGATGCCATCCAGCCATCTCATCCTCTGTCGTCCCCTTCTCCTCCTGCCCCCAATCCCTCCCAGCATCAGAGTCTTCTCCAATGAGTCAACTCTTCGCATGAGGTGGCCAAAGTACTGGAGTTTCAGCTTTAGCATCATTCCTTCCAAAGAAATCCCAGGGCTGATCTCCTTCAGAATGGACTGGTTGGATCTCCTTGCAGTCCAAGGGACTCTCAAGAGTCTTCTCCAACACCACAGTTCAAAAGCATCAATTCTTCGGTGCTCAGCCTTCTTCACAGTCCAGCTCTCACATCCATACATGACCACAGGAAAGACCATAGCCTTGACTAGGCGAACCTTTGTTGGTAAAGTAATGTCTCTGCTTTTGAATATGCTATCTAGATTGGTCATAACTTTTCTTCCAAGGAGTAAGCGTCTTTTAATTTCCTGGCTGCAGTCACCATCTGCAGTGATTTTGGAGCCCAGAAAAAGAAAGTCTGACACTGTTTCCACTGTTTCTCCATCTATTTCCCATGTAGTGATGGGACCAGATGCCATGATCTTCGTTTTCTGAATGTTGAGCTTTAAGCCAACCTTTCCACTCTCCACTTTCACTCTCATCAAGAGGCTTTTTAGCCCCTCTTCACTTTCTGCCATAAGAGTGGTGTCATCTGCATATCTGAGGTTATTGATATTTCTCCCAGCAATCTTGATTCCAACTTGTGTTTCTTCCAGTCCAGCATTTTTCATGATGTACTCTGCATATAAGTTAAATAAACATGATGACAATATGCAGCCTTGATGTACTCCTCAGTTTTATTCTATGGTGCATGAAACGAACAAGTAACCCTTGCCATCTATCACCCTATTACCATATAGGGGAGGGTTACTTTCCAAAAAGGAACCATGAATTCTTAACTATAGTACAGTGCATTATCTTATTTTCCCTCACATCATATATCCTCACATTAGCCCATTGACAGTTTTTGTGTAATGAAACTGAGACTAGAACATAAATCTTCTGACTCTTTTAATGTTCATTTTCCCATTTACCGTCAGTAATATTGAAATTTTATAAATGATTCATTCTATCACCCAGAATTAACTGGGAAGAAAAAAAAAAACTTAAAAGAGTAAGGGACACTTAAAAATCAACATTATATCAGTTTATCATTTTTTTATGGGGCAAAACTGTACTTATTGTGGATGGGTTGAACTGTGTCCTCACAAAAGATATGTTGAAATCCTAAACCCAGTACCTCAGAATATGACCTAATATGGAAACATGGTCTTTGTAGATGTAATCAAATTAAGATAAGATTTTTAGGGTGGCCCCTAATCCAATATGACTAGGGAGCATAAAAAGAAAGACCAAAGACACACAGGGATCATACCATGTGATAACAGAGTCCAGAGATTAGAGAGTTGCAGTCACAAACCAAGGAATGCTAAGCATCAATGGCCCACCAACAGTATCTAGTGAGGAAAGGAAGGATTATACCTGGAGTCTCCAAAGGAGCATGGCCTTGCTTGTAGCATGACTTTGTAGCCTTGGATTTGTAGCCACCAGCACTGTAATACAATAAATTTCTGTGTTTTGTTTTGTTTTTAAACCACTCAGCTTGTGCTACTTTATTAGCTCATGCACAGGAAACTAGCACCAGTGTTGGACAAATAGGAATATCAGTGAAACTGTGTATTTTCCCAAGTCTGCATACCTTAGAGTAAGTCTTTTTCTCCATTTATTATTATGGTCAAATGCATGATGCTATGTTATCTCATTTACTTTTTTTACCCTAGATATTTTCTCCTAGATAGTGTCAGTCCAAAGTAAGATGATTACATTTGTTGCTGGGAGACCAATGAAGAGAAAGGTTTTATTTGCTAACTATACTTGAAGAATCAGAGGAAATTGCCTAAATACCCTCATGAACCTGAACAAAATAAAATAATAGAAATAAAGAAACAAACAAGAATAACATGTCAGCTCCTCAAAGATGGAAAACAATATATACATTTTTTCATTTGTTTGGCTTTGTTATTATATGTAATGCCATTTAAACCCAGTTCCTTTTTTTGAAAGAAAGCTTATTGAAGATAATCATTTTAAAATCAATATTTAGAATCTGTTTTGATTCAAGAGACATTATTTCTCATGCCTAAGAGATTTTTTTCATTGTTTAATAGAAAACTGGGGATCATATGTCAGTGATGTAAATCTTTGTTTTCTTTCTGCTTTGTTACAATTTGCCATTCTTCACACTTGGCTAAATACACCCATTTCCATCATCTTATCTGATAGCAGTTGCTAAGGTACCAGTCCTATTTTAGTACTTAGTCTTCCTGGCCTCATACTCAACATTAAATAAATTCCCAGTTAACTGGCAAGTCTGCAGTGGGGCTTCTGCCTTCCCATAGCTTTATCCTGTGCGTGTGCTCAGTTGTTTCAGTAGTGTCAGACTGTTTGTGATTCCATGGACTGTAGCCTGCCAGGCTCCTCTGTCCATGGGGATTCTCCAGGCAAGAATACTGGAGTGAGTTGCCATGCCCTCTTCCAGGAGATCTTCCTGATCCAGGGTATGAATGAACAATCTCTTATGTCCATTGCATTGGCAGGTGGTACTTTACCACTAGTGACATCTGGGAAGTCCAATATCTTTATAAAATTCCTCCAATTCTTTAAAAATATTAGACCTAATAGAAAATGGAGGTACTTCCTATTTTCCTAAATAGGTCTAAACAAAATCTGTCTAGGCTTTAGATACCAAATAAATGTATACATAGAAAACAATCAATGAAAACACAAAGATATCAATTATGACTCAAGAACTGTCAGCTATCCCTTGATCTTTGAATATGTTTCACTTAATTTTTAGTAGCATATTATTTTAACTTTTAATCATATGTGTCTTGAACATTTCTAATATGGAGATTATAAGACATTTACACCCATAAAACAATTACCCCTCCAGAATAATTATTGTAATCTCCCTTCTATCCAATATGTAAACATGCAATTTGGGAAACTATTCCGTTCAGTTCAGTTCAGTTGCTCAGTCATGTATGACTCTTTGCTACCCCATGGACTGCAGCACACCATGGTTCCCTGTCCATCACCAACTCTTGGTGCTTGCTCAAACTCATGCTTGTCAAGTTGGTGATGCCATCCAACCATATCCTCCTCTGTTGTCCTCTTCTCCTCCTGCCTTCAATCTTTCCCAACATCAGGGTCATTTCCAAGGAGTCAGTTCTTCACACCAGGTGGCCAAAGTATTGAAGCTTCTGCTTTAGCATCAGGCCTTCCAATGAATATTCAGGACTGTTTTCTTTAGGATGTATTGGTTTGATCTCCTTGCAGTCCAAGGGACTCTCAAGAGTTTTCTCCAACACCACAGTTCAAAAGCATCAATACTTTGGCATTCAGCTTTATAGTCTAACTCTCACATCTATACAGGACTACTGGAAAAACCATAGCTTTGACTAGATGGACCTTTTTTGGCAAAGTAATGTCTCTGCTTTTTAATATGCTGTCTAGGTCAGTCACAGCTTTTCTTCCAAGGAAAGACATTCATTGAATTCATTGAATTTTTGAATGGGAAACTATTCATTGCTTGCCAAATTCAATGCAAATGACACTCGTTGAAGGTCTACACAGTGCAAGTGCTAATTCAGTTCAAGAGGGAATAAAATAAAGCATAGATATGAGCATGTTGCATTTGGGAAGTATTGAAAGATCTAGCTTCATTGGAATGGAAGGGAATTTTATCTTGAACCTTAGTGGAAGAGAAGAAAATTTATTCAATCAGGACCAAATAATGGTGGATTTGACATGCCAGCCAACATATTTCAAGCTTCACCTTCTAAGTAATAAAGTTTGTTGCCATGGCTGTATTTTGTAAAATTGATCTTGAGATGAAATGCAATGTATATTAAAGGGGAGAGAGCTTCTGGTAATGGAGATCACCAATGAAGTGAAAGGAACTGAGCTAGGATAATGGAAGAAGAAACTGAAATGAAAGAATGAATAAATATGGGGTCAATAGGATTTGGGGTTGTTTCCAATCCCAAAGAAAGGCAATGCCAAAGATGCTTAAACTACTGCACAATTGCACTCATCTCACACGCTAGTAAAGTAATGCTCAAAATTCTCCAAGACAGGCTTCAGCAATATGTGAACCATGAACTTCCTGATGTTCAAGCTGGTTTTAGAAAAGGCAGAGGTATCAGAGATCAAATTGCCAACATCTGCTGGATCATGGAAAAAGCAAGAGAGTTCCAGAAAAAACTTCTATTTCTGCTTGATTGACTATGCCAAAGCCTTGACTGTGTGGATCACAATAAACTGTGGAAAATTCTGAAAGAGATAGGAATACCAGACCACCTGACCTGCCTCTTGAGAAATTTGTATGGAGGTCAGGAAGCAACAGTTAGAACTGGACATGGAACAACAGACTGGTTCCAAATAGGAAAAGGAGTACGTCAAGACTCTATATTGTCCCCCTGCTTATTTAACTTATGTACATCATGAAAAATGCTGGACTGGAAGAAACACAAGCTGGAATCAAAATTGCTGGGAGAAATATCAATAACCTCAGATATGCAGATGACACCACCCTTATGGCAGAAAGTGAAGAGGAACTCAAAAGCCTTTTGATGAAAGTGAAAGAGGAGAGTGAAAAAGTTGGCTTAAAGCTCATTCAGAAAACAAAGATCATGGCATCTGGTCCCATCACTTCATGGGAAATAGATGCGGAAACAGTGGAAACAATGTCAGACTATTTTTTGGGCTCCAAAATCGCTACAGATGGTGACTGCAGCCATGAAATTGATCAAGATCATGAAACAAGGTGCTTAGTCCTTGGAAGGAAAGTTATGACCAACCTAGATAGCATATTCAAAAGCAGAGACATTACTTTGCCAACAAAGGTCCGTCTAGTCAAGGCTATGGTTTTCCCTGTGGTCATGTATGGATGTGAGAGTTGGACTGTGAAGAAGGCTGAGTGCTGAAGAATTGATGCTTTTGAACTGTGGTGTTGGAGAAGACTCTTGAGAGTCCCTTGGACTGCCAGGAGATCCAACCAGTCCATTCTGAAGGAGATCAGCCCTGGGATTTCTTTGGAAGAAATGATGCTAAAGCTGGAACTCCAGTACTTTGGCCACCTCGTGAGAAGAGTTGACTCATTGGAGAAGACTATGATGCTGGGAGGGATTGGGGGCAGGAGGCGAAGAGGATAACAGAGGATGAGATGGCTAGATGGCATCACTGACTCGATGGACATGAGTCTGAGTGAACTCCAGGTATTGGTGATTGACAGGAAGGCTTGGTGTGCTGTGATTCATGGGGTCTCAAAGAGTCGGACATGACTGAGTGACTGAACTGAACTAAACTGAACTGTAGGAATGAAGGTGAACTGAAAGCAGTGTGTATTTGTTACAAAGAATAAAAGAAAAAAATGAAACAATTACATAATATTAAAAAATGAAGCATTTAATATATATCAGCAATTGTTCATAAACTGTTCTGTGAGTTCTTTGAGTTTAATAAATTTATAAGGAAGTTTTTGTTATCCACATTTTCTTAGACATGTAACTGAGCATCACAAAAATCAAAGTAACAAATTAGTTTTTACAAATTTGTTTTTATTAATTTGACTCAGTTTTACTAAGGAGACTTGAACTCAGATATTTTGGCTTTAAACCGAATAGTTTTTTCTCAATGTAATTCAGCTATTTTTATATTATAATGAAACAAATCACCACAACAAGCATAGTATTTCTGATTTTTGTAAGAAGTAGAGATTTTAACATTAAAAATAAAGTCATGCCTAGTTTTTTTCTGTAATTTGCATTTTTTTAGTTACTGGAGAGTACAAAGACAGTTTTAATCAATTTTAATTTGTTTTCATAGGATTTTTTTCACATTTGTTGTTCATGCTTGTATGTGTGCAATTAATACATTTTTATCTATTTTGTTAAAATATTGTATTTTTATTCATTTGTAAAAGAGATATACAATTTAAAATATAAACTCTCAATGTCTAACATTGCAAATATATCCTCTCAATTTATTTTAGTTTATTTGGGATGATTTTAATTTATTTTAGTTTATTGGTATGATTACTCAAGCTTTCATGTCTTCAAAGAAATAGTGCAAAGAGTTTTATTTATTTATTTTTCAATTTTAGTGGGTCATGGATACCTTATAAAATGAGAGATGTCACTTGCATACACAAGGTATTTTGAACATCAGATCAGATCAGATCAGTCGCTCAGTCGTGCCCAACTCCTTGCGACCCCATGAACCCCAGCACGCCAGGCCTCCCTGTCCATCACCAGCCCCCGGAGGTCACTCAGACTTACACCCATCAAGTCAGTGATGCCATCCAGCCATCTCATCCTCTGTCGTCCCCTTCTCCTCCTGCCCTCAATCCCTCCCAGCATCAGTGTCTTCTCCAATGAGTCAACTCTTCGCATGAGGTGGCAAAAATACTGGAGTTTCAGCTTTAGCATCATTCCTTCCAAAAAAATTCCAGGATTGATCTCCTTCAGAATGGACTGGTTGGATCTTTTTGCCGTCCAAGGGACTCTCAGGTTTGTGGGTCATTATGCTATCTAGGGCGGGTCATTTTGAGCATAGCCTTCCCATTTTAGTATCTCTCTTCATTTGGAATCCTCTTTTTCCCAAGCTGAAGCTAAAAACTTCATTTCCCATCATCTTTTGCCACTAGGTTGTATAGAGAATTTTAAGTCATTACACCTTCTCAGAATTAAGAAAGAGGATGTGAAGTCTGAGTCTTCTGGCAAAGATAGTCATGTAGTCACTTGATTTTCTCTGCAATAGCTTGGCAAAGACTCTAGTGTCTGACAGTGGGGATGTCAAGAGGGATTTCTACTAGAACCGTCTTGTGAGGTGATCAGACATTTCTCTTAGCTACATCTCTTCTGATTTATTACATGGCTCGCTACACACTAAAAAGAATTATTTTAGCCAACTAATATTTTGACTAAGTCCGTTTCTAGTTTAATTATCTAAATTAAATCTGACTTTAAATAAATTTCAGTCAATACCCCCAAATCTCATAAATTATTATTCTTTTCTCAGAATAGATGTAAATATGTATCCTGTACCAGAAGCTACTGATTTTTCCTACTTATTCTGTTTTCTTAAGTAACGTCCCTGATTTTAACTAAGTAGGAATTTTTTCTAGAATAAAATCTTCCAATTTCCCTTGTAGTTAGAAATAGCTATATGTACATAAGTAGAGGACTCATTATGAACTTTTAGTAACTATGATTAAAGAGCAGAAATACATTCCTCTTTATTCCTTTTCCTTCCTGCTAGCATTTTTGGACAACAAGAAATCAAGAGAGATCAAGAAAATGGAAGGAATCTTGGTCACTTATGACTGTAAGTTTGCCTTAGTGACAATGGATTCTTCCTTACAGATATACCACATGTTGAAGATAAATAAATCTGTTAGGAAAGACTAAAAGTCATTTTAGTACTTTGAAATTTCTCTCATTGAAATACAGGATTTATCGTCTCTTTACTTGTATCTGGGAAGGCTCTGTGACTGATCAAACACAATGTGATGGAAGTGATTGTGTGTATATTACCAGATCCAGAGCTATGGGACAGGAAGAACTATAATTAATTTTTTGGTAAACTTATTCTTAAAACACAGCTTCCATGTTGTGAGAAAGCCCAAACAACTCCATGAAATGATCCACACTGAAAGCTCCCAAGAACTCTGAAAGAACAAGCTGAGTTCCTAACTCAGAATCAATTCAGTGTTTCTGCTGTGGGGAAAACAAAACAAAACCAAATCTTGAAGGAGATCCTGCAGCCCCAGTGAGCTGCCCCAGGTGATACTGACTGGAGCCTACAAAAGGTGTCCCTGATGTTCTTTGCCCAAATGAGGAAGAAAACATAGGCACAACTTAATGAAAACATCTCTCCTTCTGGACAAAATGTCAGTAAGAGAGTCATATTGATCCTGCCTGAAGATCCTGTAAAAATACACAGAGCCTACCAGTCTCAAGGTATTATGCCACCATGCAAGGACTCCAGCTGTTTCAGAAATTTTCTGCACCCAGTCTCTCTTCCCTTCCATACTTTTTCCTGAGTTGGGGGTGAAAAGTCCAAATATATCAGAAAACATAGAAGTGTTTTGTGAGGAAGAACAGAGGTCAAACTTGTATATTTTCCCAAATAAAGGGTTTCTTTCAACTGAGGAAAGGGGGAAGAATGAATATTAAAAATTGCTAAAACTTTTATTATTTTTATTTATAATCCATCAATGCAAAAAAAATTTCCAAGAAATGTGTTGATATATAAATCCTGTCTTCTAAAAAATTCATCTTGCCAATATTAGAGTTATTTTCAAACTTTAACATAGATTTAGAATAAATTTTCTAAAAATGATCTCATTTATTTTGATTTTATATTCTCTGTCATATCTCTAATCTTACAATATTTTTTTTCTTTTTTAGTAATGAACTATACTAGTGATTCTCTATTTAAAAAGATGTTTCAAGTAAACAACATATTTAATGAACTTTGAAACATTAAAAACCTCTTGAAAAACCTTGATACGTATTTTTTTTCTAAACTTAATATAAATTAAATAATTCATTGTTTGATTTTTCTTTTTGCCTAAGTTCTTAAACTGGAATACAATTTAACCTCTTTGTTAAAACTAAAAAAAAAAAAAAAGTGAGCTATTGAGCTTTCTTCTGAAGATAAGCTTAAATATATTTTATATCTTTTAAGTAACTCATCATTTTTCACACAGTTGACAAACATTTCTTCTAATGGTAATTAAAGGAGCTCTTTTTCATTGTTAACTATTGGTGATTTTTTGTTTTGTTTCATTTCTTGGTTGGGCACTGACCACTTGTGGCATCTTAGCTCCCACACCAGAGATTGAACCTGAGCCCAGGACAGTGAAAGCACAGAGTCCTAACCACTGGACAGCCAGAGAATTCCAAAAGCACATACTGATTTTAGCATGAAAAGTAAGTCCTGTACATAACATCACCTATTTTATTGTTGTTGGTCACTGAGTCATGTTTGCCTCTTTGCAACCCCAGGAATTATAGCCTGCCAGGTTCCTCTGTCCATGGGATTCTCCAGGCAAGAATAGTGGAGTGGGTGGCCATTTCCTTCTCCAGGGGACCTTCCTGACTCAGGGATTGAACCCAGGTCTTCTGCATTGCAGGCAGATTCTTAATCATCTGAGCCACCAGGGAAAGCCAACATCACCTATTAAAAGTTATTAAGGTGGCATGAACTTTTTATATAAGAAATGTTGGAAAAATTTTTGATCAATCATAGTAAAAACTTGAATTACTTTTCTTTTCAATGTACAAAGAATAAATATTATAAAGCTATCCTGACATGAAGTTATAAAAGTGGTTGTGGCCCAAAGTATAGATGTAAGAGTCATAATAGCTTGGTCAATAGTTAATAAAAATAATTATGTTATCTTTCTAATTAATGAGGTATTTGTGCTACTTGTCAGCATTTTAAAAATTGAAAGCATTTCCTCTAAAGTCAGGAACAAGACAAGGGTGCCCACTTTCACTACTACTATTCAACATAGTTTTGGAAGTTTTGGCCATAGCAATCAGAGCAGAAAAAGAAATAAAATGAATCCAGATTGGAAAAGAAGAAGTTAAACTCTCACTGTTTGCAGATGACATGATCTTCTGCATAGAAAACCCTAAAGACCCCACCAGAAAATTACTAGAGCTAATCAATGAATATAGTAAAGTTGCAGGATATAAAATTAATGCACAGAAATCCCTTGCATTCCTATACACTAACAATGAGAAAACAGAAAGAGAAATTAAGGAAACAATTCCATTCCCCATTGCAATGAAAAGAATAAAATACTTAGGAATATATCTACCTAAAGAAACAAAAGGCCTATATACAGAAAACTATAAAACACTGGTGTAAGAAATCAAAGAGGACACAAATAGATGGAGAAATATACCGTGTTCATGGATTGGAAGAATCACATAGTGAAAATGAGATCAAAACAATCTATAGATTCAATGCAATCCCTATCAAGCTACCAATGGTATTTTTCAGAGAACTAGAATAATTTCACAATTTGTATGGAAATACAGAAAACCTCGAATAGCCAAAGCAATCTTGAGAAAGTAGTATGGAACCAGGGGAATCAACCTGCCTGACTTCAGGCCATACTACAAAGCAACAGTCATTGAGACAGTATGGTACTGGCACAAAGACAGAAACATAGACCAATGGAACAAATAGAAAGCCCAGAGAGAAATCCACGCACCCATCAGCTCTGGAATTTATTTGGAAGGAATGATGCTAAAGCTGAAACTCCAGTATTTTGGCCACCTCATGCGAAGAGTTGACTCTTTGGAAAAGACTCTGATGCTGGGAGGGATTAGGGGCAAGAGAAGAAGGGGACGATAGAGGATGAGATGGCTGGATGGCATCACTGACTCGATGGATGTGAGTCTGGGTGACCTCCGGGAGCTGGTGATGGACAGGGAGGCCTGGCATGCTGCGGTTCATGGGGTCGCAAAGAGTCGGACACGACTGAGGGACTGATCTGATCTAATCTGCTCAGTCTGATCAGGTAGCAATCAGGATGTCATATGGACTGCATTATTATCAAGAAATTTAAATGTGAACAATGTCCTTCCAAGTTCAGGAATGTTCTGCCTCAAGAATTTGACCTGGGCAGCAAGAACAAAAAAGGTAATTACAACGAACCTGAAAATAAACAACATATATTTGCATCATAAGGGATTGCCCTTATCCCTCACATCAGTCAACTAAGGTCTTGGTAAATCTTCTGTATTGAAGGTCAGTGAAAATCTCATGTACTTTCACTGTTGAGATCTTTGTGTAGTCTCTACAACTGCAACCTGATTTTTTTTTTTAATCTCAGAACCATTGTATATATAAAAATTTATTAGTGGAGTATATACTATTATAAGCATCCTTTTTGTGTATACTGCAACTTGCATAAGCTTGATTTTGAGCATTACAATACCAGTATGACATACTATCTCCTATCATTCCTATTTCTGGATCAGTGGATTTTCAGAAATAGCTAGGAAATATCTAAATGGATGTAGCTAGTAGGTGCTGAGAATTAGCCAGATATAATAATTGTGCAGGGGTGGAGTTAATGAGATACTGGTGGGCCCTGGGTGGTATAAAACTGCTGCGGCTATTACCGTCCATGCCAATAATATTCAAAAAGATTGGGAGAGATATTTCTTTTAGTATCTTACTGACCTAATAGTATTTCTGGGATTACAGTGTTTTGGGGACACTAGTAGTTTTCCTTGATAGCTTTATTAGTTTTATGGGTAGTAGAAATACCATTAACATAAGTACCTATACTTTTGGCTTGAACTTTTGAATAGCTTGGCTTAATTTCAATTCTGCTGTGACCATGGCTTTACCTACAACAATACAATCCATGTCAGAACAATGTTGGAATTATTATGATTATAATTGTCCTTGAACTGAATAGCTATAATTGTATACAAGTTCAGGAGTAGGTGATAGAGACTAAGCATATTGCTCATTCTCTGGGTAAACAAATGAAATTGCCTATTGGAATGAATTTTAGAGGATTGGTGAGAAGTTGAAAAACAATCTGGCTTGAAAAGTGAAATTTTGAAAAGCTATTATTGTTATAGCCATGCATTCCGGGAAACAAACTCACTCAGAAGGACAATGTAGACAGTGGAGTGCAGTTTATTACACCGGCAGGCCCAAGGCAGTCTCCTGTTAGCCAAGGACCCCGACCAGCATTTGTGAAAATCTTTTATACCCCGTGTGTACGTTTCTGAACCCACCACTTCAAATTCCTTGAGACTTACATAAACCAAGGAAAATATAGTCCCAATAACCCCATCATTCATGTGCTATGTGCTCAAACAGTCAAACAATTAGCCAAAAATCAATAAACCCGAGGTTACACTCCGATAAATACAGAAAAATTTATGGCCTGTCTGGAGGAAGGGGCGATTAGTGTATGTTTTCTCTTAGGCGATGAGTAACCTAAATACGATCTTCAAGATTTCCCTGTCTTGAGGGGGTCTTATCCTTCTGCTGTTGTTTTCATAGGGACTAAACACAGAGTTCAGAGTCCATTGGAAAGGTGGCCGAGCATGATCAGCATGAACGGGCCTAAAATGGAGTCCAGGCCCTATGAATTCTTTCTTCATTATTACAAAAATTATGGAAAGATGTCTTTATCCTATAATAAACAGAGTATCTTCAAGTCTAGAAATTATTATATGGGAAATTTCCTTATTTTTCCACCAAGCCCTGCTTTCCATACCTGACACATTAGTATCCCTCTTCAAAGAGGACTGACATAAACTAATATTCAGTAAAATGTATCTAATTTGCCTATCCTGAAGTACGAAGTTATTTTCCAGATTAGTCTCTTAAATGCTGTTCTTTTTCTTTCTGAATTTTCTTTCTTCCATACACTCCAAAAGACATATTTCTTTAACTTTTAACAGATTCTCAAAATGAGTAGCAACTTCTTGTCATTGTTTAAATCTGTATTTTATTCCTCTCACCATCAAATTAGAAATACTTGAAAAGGACTGAAAAATACACTTAAGTATAAAGAATAATGTACACAATCTGAGAAAATTCAGAAATAATAAGCATGTCAATACTGTTTACAAACTTCTTTCTGGAAACAAGAAGTCTAATCACAAAGGCAATGTACAGAAAATTTGTACTTTAACTAGGAAAAAGTAAACATGAACAATGAAAGAATATTTTACATATAATCTATGCAAGTGATTAATTTCAAAATGGTTTTATCATCTTTTCCAGGCTTGAGAAATAGCAGCAGTTTTTATTTTGGCCCATTAAAAAAATTAAGACAAAACATTAAGACAAAGATATGGTTACTTTTGGACTTCATTGGTGGCTCAGATAGTAAAGACTCTGCCTGTAATATGGGAGACCTGGGTTCGATCTCTGGGTTGGGAAGATTTCCCTGGAGGAGGGAAAGGCAACCTACTCCAGTATTCTTGCCTGGGGGATCCCCATGGACAGAGAAGCCTGGCAGGCTACAGTTCAAGGAGTCTCAAAGACTCGAACACGACTGAGGAACTAAACACTAAGCACATGGTTACTTTCATTTCACTAGAGTAAAAAATTATGGAATAATTACTTTGGAGATTTCTCTCTGTAATTAATATTTTAGATTGCATCAATTACATCACTAAAGTACACTTAAGAAATTAATGCTTCAGAAATCAAAATAAAGATAAAACATTTGCTGAACTGTTGGATGAATGTGTGCATATGCTGCTATTTCTGTTCTTGATATTTCTACTTAGTTCACTTCTGTTTAAATGCTTGGGCTCTGGTGTCAGATAAACCACTAGTACAAATCTAGCTTCCTCTACTATTTAGGATTGTGATTCAGTAAAGGCACTTAATATTTCAGGCCCTCAGTATTTTCATCTCTAAAGTAGACAAAGTTATCTACTTCATGATGCTATCAAAAGGGTTAACTTATAAATGATTATAATTATGGAGTGCTTGTGTGTGCATGCTAAGTCACTTGAGTCATGTCTAACTCTTTGCAACCCTCTGGACTATAATCCACCTGGCTCCTCTGTCCATGGGATCCTCCAGGCAAGAACACTGGGGAAAGTTGCATGTCTTCCTCCAATGGAGTGCTTAGTGGCCAATAAAACAGAAAATCAACCTTAGAGGTTATTGTTATTGTTCATGCTATTTCACCATATATATTTCTTACCAACTCAAAGGAGTCTTTCCAAATTGAAATGTTGCAAAAATAGAATGAGAGAAATGATTATTTGGCAATCAGAAAAAATATTTCACAGTTTATTTCAATGGATCATAAACCAATTGGGTAAGAGGCCACATATAAATTTATATCCATGAATAGATAGTAGTGTGCTTGTGTGTGTGTGTGTGTGTGCGCGCGCACGCGCATGTATATGTGTGTGTATGCTCAGTCATGTCAGACTTTTTGTGACCCCATGGACTGTAGCCTGCCAGACTCTTCTGTCCATGGAATTTTCCATGCAAGAATAGTGGAGTGGGTTGCCCTTTCCTACTCCAGAGATCTTCCCAACCCAGGGGTCCAACACAAGTCTTTTGCATCTCCTGCACTGACAGGTGAATTTTCTTTACTACTGTGTCACCTGGGAAGTCATAACAGTAAATTTAGTCCATAATCTGTAAGCATTAATAGAGTTGACTTAAAAGTAATTGTTAAAAGTACTGTGAGAGAATACAACAGAGTTTGACAGTTACAGAAAACAATGAAAATAATGTCAGGACATTAAGAGAAAAGAGAGGAAATAAGGAGAGTCAGGAAGGCTATAGGTGTGTGTCGTGGAAAATACTAAGAATAATTGCTTTTCAATAATGCATGACTCAGTGGTAATCAGAAGCTTGTTTGTGGTCTTATCATATAAAATGTAATTGTTTTTATTAGAAAAGACAATTTTGGACTTTGTAGTCTTTGTACTCCAAGAATATTTGTATAGTCTAAATTGTCACCAGCTAACTTAATGCTTGATGACACCTGGAATTGATTAAATTGCTTAGAATCGTTTGTGTTTTGTAACAAAGCTACTAGTGACTAACTCAAGCCATACAATTTTATTAAATATATGTGATCTGACTTACTTTTACGAAAGCTACTCAATTTAATCCTAAAAGGAAATGCTATTTAGAATATAATTCCACTATATGTACATATTTAGTCAAAAATAATTCATATTATTACCCTCTCTTTTTTGTTTAAATCTTTCAGAGGTAATTATATGCCAACAAAAATTAGCCTTTACCTTGAAATATAATAATAGTATTAAATATAATAGTAATAATAATAAAAGCATAAACAATAATAGAGATATCTGTAATATTTCTTGAATTCTTACTATGACAGACATCATACTAAGCATCACTCATATTTTTTATGGATTAGATAAATATAATAATTTTCTTTTACTAATGTGAAGATTTTATGAAATAATACTTGTGAAAGAGTAGCTCAGTATAATATAAAAATAATATTTAGTCATTGATTCTACACAATTTCAAGAGTATTTAGTTCTTGCAGTTGCCTATGTCTAGAACATTTCTCCCCTCTATTTTCAAAGTTCAACTCCTTTGCCACATTTCATTCAAATATTCTTGAATTTCAACACTTGTCTTCTTATCAGTATTACCTAAAATATGATATTATATGTTTGTTTGATAATTTGCTAAATGGCTTTATCCACAACAGAATATAGTTTCAGTGAAAGAAGGTACATGGTTTGTCTTATTTACCACTATGCCCCAATGTGAAGAGAGTGCCCCATTGTTGCCATTCAATATGTAACTGTTGAATGAAAGGATTAGCTACTCTGTGATTCATGTATGGTTGTAGCATAAAATTAGATATATTGAGTGGTTAGTTTTTGTTGCCTTCCAGACTTAATCTTCTGCCCTGATCTGTTCCTTAGAAAATAATTTAAAATGAGTCTCTTTGCCTTTTGAGTTGTTATAGTTTCTATTCTCCAGCATTAAGAGCTGGACAATAAAGATGAAGTGTCAAAGAATTGATGCTTTTGGAGAAGACTCTTGAGAGTCTCCTGGAAGGCAAGGAGATAAACCAATCAATATTAAAGGACATCAATCCTGAATATTCTTTGAAAGGACTGATGCTGAACCTGAAGCTTCAGTAGTTTGGTCACCTGATGCAAAGAGGCAACTCATTGGAAAAGATCCTGATGCTGGGAAAGACTGATGGCAGAAAGAGAAGGGCGCAATAGAGGATAAGATGGTTGGACGGAATCACCGATTCGATGGACGTGAACTTGGGCAAACTCCAGAAGATGGTGAGGGACAGGGAAGCCTGGCATGCTACAGTCCACGGGGTTGCGAAGAATCACACACAACATTCACACACATTGCATGAATGAACAAAAACAGTAATAGTTTCTAAAATGGGAAATACCTTCAGGAAGTCAGCAAATTGAAGAAGAATGATATTGGAGTATTTTTCTTTTTATCATTCATGCCATAGGTTGCCAGTAGTTATGTTTCCTTAATGAAGAGCACAGATCTATTCCAACAGCCCTCTCCTAAAGCTTCAGCTTTCTTCAGCCAGCTTCTACAAAAACACTGTCTCATTTCAGTCAGTCAGACAGTTCAGTTGCTCAGTCATGCCCAACTCTGCGACCCTATGAATTGCAGCACGCTAGGCCACCCATCCATCACCAACTCCTGGAGTTCACTCAGATTCACATCCATTGAGTCAGTGATACCATCCAGCCATCTCATCCTCTGTCATCCCCTTCTCCTCTTGCCCTCAATCCCTCCCAGCATCAGAGTGTTTTCCAATGAGTCAACTCTTCACATGAGGTGGCCAAAGTACTGGAGTTTCAGCTTCAGCATCATTCCTTCCAAAGAACTCCCAGAGCTGATCTCCTTTAGAATGGACTGGTTGGATCTCCTTGCAGTCCAAGGGACTCTCAAGAGTCTTCTCCAGCATTACAGTTCAAAAGGATCATTTCTTTGGCGCTCATCCTTCTTCACAGTCCAATTCTCACATCCACCATGACCACTGGAAAAACCATAGCCTTGACTAGAAGGACCTTTGTTGGCAAAGTAATGTCTCTGCTTTTTATGCTATCTAGGTTGGTCATAACTTTCGTTCTAAGGAGTAAGCGTCTTTTAATTTCATGGCTGTAATCACCATCTGCAGTGATTTTGGAGTCCCAAAAAATAGTCTGACACTGTTTCCTCATCTATTTCCCATGTAGTGATGGGACCAGATGCCATGATCTTCGTTTTCTGAATGTTGAACTTTAAGCCAACTTTTTCACTTTCCTCTTTCACTTTCATCAAGAGGCTTTTTAGTTCCTCTTCACTTTCTGCCATAAGGGTGGTGTCATCTGCATATCTGAGATTATTGATATTTCTCCTGGCAATCTTGATTCTAGCTTGTGCTTCTTCCAGTCCAGCATTTCTCATGATGTATTCTGTGTAGAAGTTAAATAAGCAGGGTGACAATATACAGCCTTGACGTACTCCTTTTCCTATTTGGAACCAGTCTGTTGTTCCATGTCCAGGAGGAGCTACCCCACGTCCGAGGTCAGGGGTGGTGGCCAGGAGGAGTTACCCCACGCCTGAGGCCAGGGGTGGCGGCTGGGAGGAGCAATCCCACGGCCAAGGAGTGGTGGCTGTGCGGGCACAGGAGGGCCTAGAAGAGCTATCCCACGTGGAAAGTCAGGAGGGGCAGTGGTAAGGAGATACCCCTTGTCCAAGGTAAGGAGCAGCGATGCGCTTTGCTGGAGCAGCCGTGAAGAGATACCCCATACCCAAGGTAAGAGAAAACCAAGTAAGACGGTAGGTGCTGCAAGAGGGCATCAGAGGGCAGACATGCTGAAACCACACTCACAGAAAACTAGTCAATCTAATCACACGAGGACCACAGCCTTGTCTAACTCAATGAAACTAAGCCATGCCCGTGGGGCAACCCAAGATGGGCGGGTCATGGTGGAGAGATCTGACAGAATGTGGTCCACTGGAGAAAGGAATCGCAAACCACTTCAGTATTCTTGACTTGAGAACCCCATGAACAGTATCAAAAGGCAAAATGATAGGATACTGAAAGAGGAACTCCCTAGGTCAGTGGGTGCCCAACATGCTACTGGAGATCAGTGGAGAAATAACTCCAGAAAGAATGAAGGGATGGAGCCAAAGCAAAAACAATACCCAGCTGTGGATGTGACTGGTGATAGAAGCAAGGTCCAATGCTGTAAAGAGCAATATTGCATAGGAACTTGGAATGTCAGGTCCATGAATCAAGGCAAATTGGAGGTGGTCAAACAAGAAATGGCCAGAGTGAATGTCGACATTCTAGGAATCAGCAAACTAAAATGGACTGGCATGGGTGAATTTAACTCAGATGAACATTATATCTACTACTGCGGGCAGGAATCCCTCAGAAGAAATGGAGTAGCCATTATGGTCAACAAAAGAGTCCGAAATGCAGTACTTGGATGCAATCTCAAAAATGACAGAATGATCTCTGTTCATTTCCAAGGCAAACCATTCAATATCACAGTAATCCAAGTCTATGCCCCAACCACTAACACTGAAGTAGCTGAAGTTGAACAGTTCTATGAAGACCTACAAGACCTTTTAGAACTAACACCCAAAAAAGATGTCTTTTTCATTATAGGGGACTGGAATGCAAAAGTAGGAAGTCAAGAAACATCTGGAGTAACAGGCAAATTTGGCCTTGGAATACGGAATAAAGCAGGGCAAAGACTAATAGAGTTTTGCCAAGAAAATGCACTGGTTATAGCAAACACTGTCTTCCAACAACACAAGAGAAGACTCTACACATGGACATCACCAGATGGTCAACACCAAAATCAGATTGATTATATTCTTTGCAGCCAAAGATGGAGAAGCTCTATACAGTCAACAAAAACAAGACCAGGAGCTGACTGTGCCTCAGATCATGAACCCCTTATTACCAAATTCAGACTTAAATTGAAGAAAGTAGGGAAAACCACTAGACCATTCAGGTCTGACCTAAATCAAATTCCTTATGATTATACAGTGGAAGTGAGAAGTAGATTTAAAGGCCTAGATCTGATAGATAGAGTGCCTGATGAACTATGAAATGAGGTTTGTGACATTGTACAGGAAACAGGGATCAAGACCATCCCCATGGAAAAGAAATGCAAAAAGGCAAAATGGCTGTCTGGGGAGGCCTTATAAATAGCTATGAAAAGAAGAGAAGTGAAAAGCAAAGGAGAAAAGGAAAGATATAAACATCTGAATGCAGAATTCTGAAGAATAGCAAGAAGAGATAAGAAAGCCTTCCTCAGTGATCAAGGCAAAGAAATAGAGGAAAACAACAGAATGGGAAAGACTAGGGATCTCTTCAAGAAAATCAGAGATAACAAAGGAACATTTCATGCAAAGATGGGCTCGATAAAGGACAGAAATGGTATGGATCTACAAGAAGCAGAAGATATCAAGAAGAGGTGGCAAGAATACACAGAAGAACTGTACAAAAAAGATCTTCACGACCCAGATAATCACGATGGTGTGATCACTGACCTAGAGCCAGACATCCTGGAATGTGAAGTCAAGTGGGCCTTAGAAAGCATCCCTACAAACAAGGGTAGTGGAGGTGATGGAATTCCAGTTGAGCTATTTCAAATCCTGAAAGATGATGCTGTGAAAGTGCTGTGCTCAATATGCCAGCAAATTTGGAAAACTCAGCAGTGGCCACAGGACTGGAAAAGGTCAGTTTTCATTCCAATCCCAAAGAAAGGCAATGCCAAAGAATGCTCAGACTACCACACAATTGCACTCATCTCACATGCTAGTAAAGTAATGCTCAAAATTCTCCAAGCCAGGCTTCAGCAATACGTGAACTGTGAACTTCCAGATGTTCAAGCTGGTTTTAGAAAGCCAGAGGAATCAGAGATCAAATTGCTAACATCTGATGGATCATTGAAAAAGCAAGAGAGTTCCAGAAAAACATCTATTTCTGTCTCATTTATATGTATGTTAATAGTTGATTCCAGTAATTTTGTAGCCTCTGAATGCTTCAGCATGCCTTGGTAGTTCCTGATAATCTCATTCATACTTTTAAAATTAGTGAAGCAGAATGTGAGAAGAAGGTTGATGAAGGAACGGTTGGTCACAGTGTTAGTAAACTGGCAGCAACTTGAATTTGTTTTGAAGGTAGAGAATACAAGATCTGCTGACAGATTAGGTGTGGGATGTGAAGTACAGAGATGTCTTGAAGTATCCTGCGTGAGTGGTGCTACTGGCCTCTTCCAGGCCCAGGAACTAGAATTGAACTGGAAAAATTTGAAGTCACTGAAAAACATGATACCCACAGAAGTACAGGTTTCAGGGCAGGGTCAAATGTCCATGTATGAATATTATCTAACCAAATATAAACAGTCAATCAATCAGATATTTTTGCATTGAATGTCATGAATATCAACTGATGTTAATATGCAGTATTCATTAGCACATGCCTGTGGAAAACATTTTGATAGCATTCCCTCTTTAATGATGGCTTGGCAGTAAAGAATCCACCTGGAATGCAGGAGACAAGGAGATGTGTGTTCAATCCTTGGGTCAGGAATTTTCCCCTGAAGAAGGAAATGGTGACCCACTCCAGTATTCCTTTCTGGAGAATTCCATGGACAGAGAAGTCTGGTGGGTTAAGTCTGTGGGGTTGCGAAGAGTCAGACACAACTGAACAACACACCAAATTATGTTCACCATATGGCATATACTGTCCTAAGGATGTAACAAACTTAATGATATGTTTGCTATACCTACTGTAATTGATGTAGAGGGCCAAAAGAATGTTTATAATCTGTATTTGCTTAATATAATGTTAAAATTTAACAATAGGAAATAAAGGCAAGCTATAAAAGCTATAGGCAGGAAAATGTACACTTGTCATTCATTGTATTGAATATTACTAATAACCAAAATATCCATTATTAGTAGGTGAATTTCTAATTCAACTCTTCAATAGAATATTACCTATCTACTTAAGTTAGAATTATGAAGGTATTAAATTAATTTTAAATGTAAAGTAGAAAAATACAAATGTGAGAATCTCTAGTGGATAACATTCATTAAAACGTTAAAATAAAAAATTATAGTTTTTCATTTTCCTAATATTAAATATGAACTGGAAAGAAATTAAAAATTAAAGAAATATAAAACTAAAGAAATATCTCTAGCGTCTTATTATTAATAATGTATTTACCATAGGTGTCATTTTTCATTAATAAGGCATAATTTACATGTAGAACCTGAAAAAATCTTTACCTTACAGTATGATCAATTTTCAAATATTTGTGTATCCAGCTATTACACACACAGCACACATATTTCAGTTACATCAGAATTTAAACTTTTTGTCCTTTTCTAATCAATATTTCTCTATTATAATTTAACATATCATCAATGATTAGTTCTGCTTTAAAATTTGTAAAATGGGACTTCCAGTTAAGATGGCAGAGGATTAGGACGGGGAATACGCTTTCTCCTCCACAAATTCATCAAAGGGACATCTGGGCGCCGAGTAAATTCCACAAACAGCTTTGGAGTGCTGGCGGAGGACGTCGGACACCCAGAAAAGCAACTCACTGCCTTCTAAAGGAGGTAGGAAAGAATATAGAAGCCAGAGAGAGACAAAGAGGGAGGGGCAGACCTCTGTCCGGGGAAGGGAGTCTTAAAAGGAAAAGAGAAGTTTCCAAACACAAGGAAACACTCTCCCTGCGGAGTCTGTGCCGAACCTGGGAAACACGGAGAATATCATAACAGGGAGGAGAACAGTTGAGCAATTAGAACCACAGACTGCGGGCCCTGCGCTAACTTCCGCAGTGGAGAAGCATCGCGCAAACGCCTGCATATGCCATTGGCGAGCCGGGGCTGGGCAGGGAGACGCCGCGGGCCGCTCCTACGTGGGACGCTCCCCCGCGGGACTCTCCCCTGCTGGACCCTCCCCTGCCTGCCGCTCCCGCACAGGCCGCAGCTGCTCCCGCGCAGGCGTGCCCCCGCCCACTGTGCTGGCGGCTCCCACGAGGGCTGCCCCCCCCCCCACCCGCCCGCCATTCCCGCTCGAGCCACCACCTCGCCGGCCACTCCCCCTCTGTGGGCCGTGGCGCAGACTGAGTTGGCCTGATTGTCCGGAGTGCTGCCTGATCGGAGTGGTTGGGGCCGGCAGTCCAGATTGTGCAGCGCCGACCACAGGAGTGGCCGGCTCTGGCCCAGAACACCGCCGGACCGTGCACAGAACAACGGACTATACAGACCAACTACAGAGAAAGGGGCCTATAGATCTTGAGAAATTTAAGCCGGAACAAGGAACTAGCCGAAAATGAACTGAAACCACAACAATAATAGAGAAACTCTTATATATATTGTTACTATTTTGACCATCATTATTTCCTTTTTTTTTTATTTTTTTAATATATTTTCTTTTTAATTTTTATTATTTTTTAATTGGAAAAAGGAAAACAAAATTTTTTTTTCCTTCTTTTAATTTTTTTTTTGTTTGTATCTTTTTTTGTTTCTTTTATTTTTATTTTTTTTTTATCCTCTAGTACTTCTTTAATCTCCACGTTTAGATATAACTTTTGTGACCCTGTTTTTTTTTTCTTTTATCCTTTTTGTCCTTTGCTTTTTTCCTTTCCATTTTTCTTTTCTTTACTGATTACTGACTAGATCTGTCTCTCTCCTTCACATTCCCTCCTTTTATCCTCCTGACCATCTCTGTCTCCTTCCTCCCTTTTTCCTTCTCTATATAACTCCATAAACATCTCTGAGTAGTCCAGTTGTGGAATGCATTATAGAAGAAGAAGTTTTTGAGACTACTGTAAAAATAAGACTGATAACTGGAAGCAGGAGGCTTAAGTCCATACCCTGATCCCACGAAACATTAATTGACAGGAGCTCATCAAAAGCTTCCATCAGATCAGATCAGATCAGATCAGTCGCTCAGTCGTGTCCGACTCTTTGCGACCCCATGAACTGCAGCACGCCAGGCCTCCCTGTCCATCACCAACTCCCAGAGGTCACCCAGACTCACATCCATCAAGTCAGTGATGCCATCCAGCCATCTCATCCTCTGTCGTCCCCTTCTCCTCCTGCCCTCAATCCCTCCCAGCATCAGAGTCTTCTCCAATGAGTCAACTCTTCGCATGAGGTGGCCAAAATACTGGAGTTTCAGCTTTAGCATCATTCCTTCTAAAGAAATTCCAGGATTCATCTCCTTCAGAATGGACTGGTTGGATCTCCTTGCAGTCCAAGGGACTCTCAAGAGTCTTCTCCAACACCACAGTTCAAAAGCATCAATTCTTCAGCGCTCAGCCTTCTTCACAGTCCAGCTCTCACATCCATACATGACCACAGGAAGACCATAGACTTGACTAGGCGAACCTTTGTTGGTAAAGTAATGTCTCTGCTTTTGAATATGCTATCTAGGTTGGTCATAACTTTACTTCCAAGGAGTAAGCGTCTTTTAATTTCCTGGCTGCAGTCACCATCTGCAGTGATTATGGAGCCCAGAAAAAGAAAGTCTGACACTGTTTCCACTGTTTCCCCATCTATTTCCCATGTAGTGATGGGACCAGATGCCATGATCTTCGTTTTCTGAATGTTGAGCTTTAAGCCAACCTTTTCACTCTCCACTTTCACTTTCATCAAGAGGCTTTTTAGCCCCTCTTCACTTTCTGCCGTAAGAGTGGTGTCATCTGCATATCTGAGGTTATTGATATTTCTCCCAGCAATCTTGATTCCAACTTCTGTTTCTTCCAGTCCAGCATTTCTCATGATGTACTCTGCACTGAAACCAAGCATCACACAAAGACCAGCAAGTTCCATGACAAGACATACCAAGCAAATTCTCCAGAAAAACAAGAACACAGCCCTGAGCTCCAATACACAGGCTACACAAAGCGACCCCAAAATCATAGACATCTCATAACTCACTACTAGACACTCCACTGCACCCCAGAGAAAAGGAATCCAGCTCCACCCACCAGAACACCGACACAAGCTTCCATAAACAAGAAACCTCGGCAAGCCACTGGTACAAACCCACATATAGTGCAGAAACGCCACAATAAAGAGAACTCCACAGACTACCAGAATACAGTAAAGACACCCCAAACTCTGCAATTTAAACAAGATGAAGAGACAGAAGAATTCCCAGCAGGTAAAGGAACAGGATAAATGCCCACCAAACCAAACAAAAGAGGAAGAAATAGCGAACCTACCCGATAACGAATTCCGAATAATGATAGTGAAATTAATCCAAAATCTGGAAAGCAAAATGGAATCATGGATAAATAGCCTGGAGAAAAGGAATGAGAAGATGCAAGAAAGATTTAACAAGGACCTAGAAGAAATAAAAAAGAGTCAATATATAATGAATAATGCAATAAATGAGATCCAAAACACTCTGGAGGCAACAAATAGTAGAATAACAGAGGCAGAAGATAGAATTAGCGAATTAGAAGATAGAATGGCAGAATTAAATGAATCAGAGGAGAAAAAAGAAAAACGAATTAAAAGAAATGAGGACAATCTCAGAGACCTCCAGGACAATTTTAAACGTTACAATATTCGAATCATAGGGGTCCCAGAAGAAGAAGACAAAAAGAAAGACCATGAGAAGATACTAGAGGAGATAATAGTTGAAAACTTCCCTAAAATGGGGAAGGAAATAATCACTCAAGTCCAAGAAACCCAGAGAGTCCCAAATAGGATAAACCCAAGGCGAAACACCCCAAGACACATATTAATCAAAATAACAAAGATCAAACACAAGGAACAAATATTAAAAGCAGCAAGGGAAAAACAACAAATAACACACAAGGGAATTCCCATAAGGATAACAGCTGATCTTTCAATAGAAACTCTCCAAGCCAGGAGGGAATGGCAAGACATACTTAAAGTGATGAAAGAAAAGAACCTACAGCCCAGATTATTGTACCCAGCGAGGATCTCATTCAAATATGAAGGAGAAATCAAAACCTTTACAGACAAGCAAAAGCTGAGAGAATTCAGCAACAACAAACCAGCTCTCCAACAAATACTAAAGGGCATTATCTAGACAGGAAACACAAAAAGGATATATAAATTCAAACCCAAAACAACAAAGTAAATGGCAACGGGATCATATTTATCATTAATTACCTTAAATCTAAATGGGTTGAATGCCCCAACCAAAAGACAGAGACTGGCTGAATGGATACAAAAACAAGACCCCTACATATGTTGTCTACAAGAGACCCACCTCAAAACAGGAGACACATACAGACTGAAAGTCAAGGGCTGGAAAAAGATTTTTCCATGCAAATAGAGACCAAAAGAAAGCAGGAGTAGCAATACTCATATCAGATAAAATAGACTTTAAAACAAAGGATGTGAAAAGAGATAAAGAAGGTCACTACCTAATGATCAAAGGATCAATCCAAGAAGAAGATATAACAATTATAAATATATATGCACCCAACTTAGGAGCACCGCAATATTTATGACAAATACTAACAAGTATGAAAGGAGAAATCAACAATAACACAATAATAGTGGGAGACTTTAATACCCCACTCACAACAATGGATAGATCAACTAAATAGAAAATTAACAAGGAAACACAAACTTTATACGATACAATAGACCAATTAGACCTAATTGATATCTATAGGACATTTCATCCCAAAACAATGAATTTCACCTTTTTCTCAAGTGCACACGGAACCTTCTCCAGGATAGACCACATCCTGGGCCATAAATCTAGCCTTGGTAAGTTCAGAAAAATTAAAATCATTCCAAGCATTTTTTTCTGACCACAATGCAGTAAGAGTAAATCTCAATAACAGGAGAAAAACTATTAAAAATTCCAACATATGGAGGCTGAACAACACACTCCTGAATAACCAACAAATCACAGAAGAAATCAAAAAAGAAATCAAATTCTGCATAGAAATGAATGAAAATGAAAACACAACAACCCAAAACCTGTGGGACACTGTAAAAGCAGTCCTAAGGGAAAGTTCATAGCAATACAGGCATACCTCAAGAAACAAGAAAAAAGCCAAATAAATAACCTAACTCTACACCTAAAGCAACTGGAAAAGGAAGACATGAAGCACCCCAAGGTTAGTAGAAGGAAAGAAATCTTAAAAATTAGGGCAGAAATAAATGCAAAAGAAACAAAGGAGACCATAGCAAAAATCAACAAAGCCAAAAGCTGGTTCTTTGAAAGGGTAAATAAAATTGACAAACCATTAGCCAGACTCATCAAGAAACAAAGGGAGAAAAATCAAATCAATAAAATTAGAAATGAAAATGGAGAGATCACAACAGACAGCACAGAAATACAAAGGATCATAAGAGACTACTATCAGCAATTATATGGCAATAAAATGGACAATGTGGAAGAAATGGACAAATTCTTAGAAAAGTACAACTTCCCAAAACTGGATCAGGAAGAAATAGAAAATCTTAACAGACCTATCACAAGCACGGAAATTGAAACTGTAATCAGAAATCTTCCAGCAAACAAAAGCCCAGGTCCAGACGGCTTCACAGCTGAATTCTACCAAAAATTTAGAGAAGAGCTAACACCTATCCTACTCAAACTGTTCCAGAAAATTGCAGAGGAAGGCAAACTTCCAAACTCATTCTATGAGGCCACCATCACCCTAATACCAAAACCTGACAAAGATCCCACAAAAAAAGAAAACTACAGGCCAATATCACTGATGAACATAGATGCAAAAATCCTTAACAAAATTCTAGCAATCAGAATCCAACAACACATTAAAAAGATCATACACCATGACCAAGTGGGCTTTATCCCAGGAATGCAAGGATTCTTCAATATCCGCAAATCAATCAACGTAATACACCACATTAACAAACTGAAGAATAAAAACCATATGATTATCTCAATAGATGCAGAGAAAGCCTTTGACAAAGTTCAACATCCATTTATGATAAAAACTCTCCAGAAAGCAGGAATAGAAGGAACATACCTCAACATAATAAAAGCTATATATGACAAACCCACAGCAAACATTATCCTCAATGGTGAAAAATTGAAAGCATTTCCTCTAAAGTCAGGAACAAGACAAGGATGCCCACTTTCACCATTACTATTCAACATAGTTTTGGAAGTTTTGGCCACAGCAATCAGAGCAGAAAAAGAAATAAAAGGAATCCAAATTGGAAAAGAAGAAGTAAAACTCTCACTGTTTGCAGATGACATGATCCTCTACGTAGAAAACCCTAAAGATTCCACCAGAAAATTACTAGAACTGATCAATGAATATAGTAAAGTTGCAGGATATAAAATTAACACACAGAAATCCCTTGCATTCCTGTACACTAATAACGAGAAAATAGAAAGAGAAATTAAGGAAACAATTCCATTCACCATTGCAATGAAAACAATAAAATACTTAGGAATATATCTTCCTAAAGAATCTGAAGACCTATATATAGAAAACTATAAAACACTGGTGAAAGAAATCAAAGACGAGACTAATAGATGGAGAAATATACCATGTTCATGGATTGGTAGAATCAATATAGTGAAAATGAATATACTTCCCAAAGCAATTTATAGATTCAATGCAATCCCCATCAAGCTACCAACGGTATTCTTCACAGAGCTAGAACAAATAATTTCTCAAATTGTATGGAAATACAAAAAAACCTCGAATAGCCAAAGCTATCTTGAGAAAGAAGAATGGAACTGGAGGAATCAACCTGTCTGACTTCAGGCTCTACTACAAAGCCACAGTCATCAAGACAGTATGGTACTGGCACAAAGACAGAAATATAGATCAATGGAACAAAATAGAAAGCCCAGAGATAAATCCACGCACATATGGTCACCTTATCTTTGACAAAGGAGGCAAGAATATACAATGGATTAAAGACAATCTCTTTAACAAGTGGTGCTGGGAAAACTGGTCAAACACTTGTAAAAGAATGAAACTAGAACACTTTCTAACACCATACACAAAAATAAACTCAAAATGGATTAAAGAGCTAAATGTAAGACCAGAAACCATAAAACTCCTAGAGGAAAACATAGGCAAAACACTCTCTGACTTACATCACAGCAGGATCCTCCATGACCCACCTCCCAGAATATCGGAAATAAAATCAAAAATGAACAAATGGGACCTAATCAAACTTAAAAGCTTCTTCACAACAAAGGAAACTATAAGCAAGGTGAAAAGACAGCCTTCAGAATGGGAGAAAATAATAGCAAATGAAGCAACTGACAAACAACTAATCTCAAAAATATACAAGCAACTTCTACAGCTCAATTCCAGAAAAATAAATGACCCAATCAAAAAATGGGCCAAAGAACTAAATAGACATTTCTCCAAAGAAGACATACAGATGGCTAACAAACACATGAAAAGATGCTCAACATCACTCATTATCAGAGAAATGCAAATCAAAACCACTATGAGGTATCATTTCACGCCAATCAGAATGGCTGCTATCCAAAAGTCCACAAGCAATAAATGCTGGAGAGGGTGCGGAGAGAAGGGACCCTCTTACACTCTTGGTGGGAATGCAAACTAGTACAGCCACTATGGAGAACAGTATGGAGATTCCTCAAAAAACTGGGAATAGAACTGCCTTATGATCCAGCAATCCCACTGCTGGGCATATACACTGAGAAAACCAGAATTGAAAGAGACACGTGTACCCCAATGTTCATAGCAGCACTGTTTACAATAGCCAGAACGTGGAAGCAACCTAGATGTTCATCCACAGATGAATGGATAAGCAAGCAGTGGTACATATACACAATGGAGTATTACTCAGCCATTAAAAAGAATACATTTGAATCAGTTCTAAGGAGGTGGATGGAACTGGAGCCTATTATACAGAGTGAAGTAAGCCAGAAACAAAAACACAAATACAGTATACTAACACATATATATGGCATTTAGAAAGATGGTAAAAATAACCCTATTTACGAGACAGCAAAAGAGACACTGATGTACAGAACAGA